>CM057451.1:948637500-953437500 GCA_016271365.2 Neoceratodus forsteri
CATGTTTTTGGTTTAAATTAAAAAAAAAAATGTGCCTTTTCCCTAAAATTGAGTGCAAATCAATATGTTGTGCGCTAAAATATGGCACCAAATTTGCACAGATTTGATGTAGTGTAATTATAAATGTGGTGCAAACGGGTTTTGTATATGAAAAATTGACTATATATAAAAATGGCAAATTTCATTTTTAATCTTTTTTTCTGTTTTCCTTGAAAAAGGTGTCTGTTGATAGAAAAGTGATCATTTTTATCAAGTAGTTGAAAATGCATTTTCTTTGTGTTCTGCACTCTCCTTTTAATCTTTATTTGTATGATTTTCTTTTCACAGCAAATATTGAATATTCTACACATGTCCAGCTCCTGTGTCCTAGCATTTAGCATGGATTACATATAAAGCAAGTTTGGTTAGTAATGGAAACTCTGACTTACAAGATTCTGTATGCAGAATCACATACTTGGTCACATCTGGGCTGCTTTGAGCATTGCTAGTGACTAAACTCTGGCATCCAGCCCCACCTTGCCCAGCATTTTCATGGTTCTGACTGTACAGCTGGTGAGTCAGTTCTTTATCCACAGCAGACAAAGGGGAACTTCATTTCATTCTGTTGATTACTCTGTAATTGCACTTCTCATGGGAGTTCTTACTGTGGAGTGTTGGGAGTAGCCGAGGATGGCTAAAATGAGAATTACATGTTCTCTGTAGCTGCAAGAAGGATAACATTTTTTGCCATAAGACTGGTACAGTCAACAGTAAATCACCACATTCCATACTTTGCTTCCAAATACAGTCGCAACCATCTACAACAAGCAGTAACAGGATACCTACGAATGCAGTGGGGCCAGCCAATAACACCAAAGTCAAACGCAGCCAAAGAGTTGCGCACACAGACCTCACCACTAGCTAGGTAAAAACTAGTGCTGAACAGTAAATAGAATTAAAACATAATTTTTATTGAGAGGTGCCCAAAAGTGCATTAATTAACTTATAAACAGCAGACGGACCAAACAGAACCAACAGTTTCAAGTATAGTGCTTTCTCTAGACATTCTCAGTACTAGTTTTTTTACCAAGGTAGTGGTGAGATGTGTGTGCCTGACTCTCTTAGAAGTCTGCAACAATCACATCGGGCTTTCTAACATCTTTTTGAAAGGTGTCAGACTGTTTAAAAGCATCTCGACGCTGATCAAGGCTCTGACTAGAGAACTGTATAATCTGTCGGTAGAGCCTCTTGTTGCCAAAAGGGTAGTGTAGTTCTGTGTGTTAATTTGCTGAATACAGTGCTGTAAAACCTTATTCTAATAATACCCTAAATGATGAGCAGAAATGTTCTTGTAACAGGGACATTTTGTAAGAGGAATTGAGTAAGGAGATCTTGATGTTATCAGCAACTCCCTAACAATTGAGTCAGTACAACAAGGCTTATAGCAAGACAAATAGGATGCTTGGATGTATTGGGAGGCGTACTGATAGCAGAAAAAGGGAGGTAATACTTCCCCTGTACAGATCCTTGGTGAGGCCACATCTGGAGTATGGTGGCCTGTTCTGGGGTCCTCACCTTAGGAAACATAGGGATAGGCTCGAGATTGTGTAGCCAGAGTAACAAAAATGATCCAGGGCCAGCAGTGCATGTTCTGTGAGGAGCGCCTCAAGGCACTAAACATTTAGGACTTTAGAGGAACAGTAGGCTCCAGGGCTAAATAGGCAACTTGGGCAGACTGGATGGAACTTTGGCCTTTTCTGCTATCATTGTCTGTTTCTGTGCTTCTCTAAGAGTACAGCTAGAGGGAGAAATGAATTGTTAACCTACAGTATAATGAAACCAGGCCTACAAATATGTTCTTGTATCAGGGTAAAGTAACAGTTTTGGGGGAGGGGGGGGAGGATAAGCTGTTGGACATGACCGGGTGTGTGAATTGGAGGATAATGCAAACCTCGAAGTTCCTGAATGCCTTGTTCATACAAGGTGCAGTTACCACACAGTAACCCACATCCCGGAGTGCCTTATTGTGATTATAAAATGGCTCCCCATATTTTTAATTTTAAAACTGAATAATAAGGTTCAAACTGTTAAGTACTTCTAACCTTTGCTGTTACGCTGTGTTATAGAGGCATAAGTTAGGAAGCATAGGCAGACCAGGAGTTATAAAATTCACAAGCAGTATTTTATTGTTGTCAGTAACAATAAAATATAAAATTATACAGGGTAGCTCTTCATAAAGGCAGTACAAACAAAAATCCTTCTGAGCAAAGCAACAGAGCTAAAGAGTAAACAGGGAGCAGATGAGGCACTTTGGGTCACCCTGGAGATAGGAAATGGTACCACAATCCGCATGGGGGTTGTATACAGACCCCCATCTCAGGGGCCGGGAATGGACGAGGAAATGATAGAAGGCTTTCTTAGAATGGCAGAAAAAGGGGAGATATTGTTGATGGGGGACCTGAATATGCCAGATGTTAACTGGAGCACCTTTGCTGCAGGCACATCCAAGAGCAGGGTCATTCTTGATGCCTTACAGGGGGCATGCCTCAGACAGCTAGTATTGGAACTCACTTGGGAGGGAGCAATCTTAGACCTGGTACTCTCAAATGGGGACGGAGAAAGAATCCCCGATTTAGAAGTGGGTAGCCATCTGGGAACAAGCGACCACCAAACAGTGTGGTTCACGATAAACACAGCCATACAATCAAGCCATACAAAAGCAAGAGTACTGGACTTTAGGAGGGCTGACTTTGGGAAAATGAGAGAGTGCCTCAGAAAAGCACTAGCAAATAGGCAAGAAGGAGGGGTGGAGGAACAATGGGGAGTGATCAAAACAGCCATCACAGAGGCAACAAGCCTTTGTGTAAAGCAAATCAATAAAACACAACGAAGGAAAAAACCACTATGGTTCTCAAAAGAGGTGGCAGGGAAGGTTAAGGAGAAAAGGACAGCATTCAAGAAATTTAAGGAAACACAGAAGGAGCAGGACAGAGAACTTTATCAGTTAAAGCAGAAAGAGGCAGGGAAGGCAGTCAGAATAGCAAAGGCCCAAACCGAGGAAAGGATAGCCAATTCTGTTAAGAAGGGGGATAAGACCTTTTATAGGTACATTAGGGAGCGAAGAAAGACCAAAGGAGGGATACTGAAGCTTAATAAAGGGGAGGGAATGTGGGTAGAGGGTGACAGTGAAAAAGCAAGGATACTGAAAGAATATTTCTGCTCAGTATTCAAAGGAAAAGGAGGGGGAGTTACCTAAACCAAACAAGAGAAACACTCTGAAGATGGGGGTCGATACCAGTCCATTTACAGAAGAAAGGGTTCTGAAAGAACTAATAAAATTGAAGGTGGACAAAGCAATGGGGCCTGATGGGATTCACCCAAGAATTTTAAAAGAACTAAGGTTAGAACTAGTGACACCGCTGACTACTGTCTTCAACAAATCATGGGAGGATGGGGTGGTACCCGAGGACTGGAGGAGGGCAGATGTATTTCCTCTTCACAAAAGTGGGAGCAGGACCGAGGCAGGAAACTACAGACCAGTTAGTTTGACCTCAGTGGTAGGGAAAATGATGGAATCACTTCTAAAGGAAAGAATTGTTGAGTACCTAGAGGCCAATGGGGCACAGGACCCAAGGCAGCATGGATTCATGATGGGAAGGTCGTGTCAGACGAATCTAATAGATTTCTGTGACTGGGTGACCAAAGTAGTAGATCAGGGAGGGGCTGTGGACATGGCCTACCTAGATTTTAGCAAGGCATTTGATACAGTCCCACACAAAAGATCAATACACAAGATAGCCAGCCTTGGAGTGGGACCCAAGGTGGTAGCCTGGATAAAAAATTGGCTAGACAACAGGACGCAAAGGGTAGTAGTAAATGGAGTACACAGTGAAGAAAGGAGGGTTACAAGTGGGGTACCGCAGGGTTCAGTACTGGGACCGGTCCTTTTTAATGTCTTTATAAGTGACATTGCAGAGGAACTGGAAGGAAAAGTATGTCTCTTTGCAGATGACACAAAGATCTGCAACAGGGTTGATACACAAGATGGAGTGGAAAGGATGAGAAGGGACTTGGCAAGGTTGGAGGAATGGTCAAATGTATGGCATCTCAGATTCAATGCAAAGAAGTGCAAGGTAATGCACATGGGAAACAAAAACCCAGGGGAAGCGTACACAATGGGGGGTGAGATACTGACAACAGTAAAAATGGAAAGGGACCTGGGGGTAGTTATATCAGATGACCTAAAGGTGGGCAAGCAATGTGAGAAGGCAGTAAGGAAGGCTGGGGATACTGGGATGCATAGGAAGAGGCATCAATAGTAGAAAACAGGAAGTTGTTATCCTCTGTACAGACAGTTGGTGAGACCCCATCTGGAGTACTGTGTGCAGTTCTGGAGACCCCATCTCCGTAGAAGACATAGACAGAGTGGAGGCTGTCCAGAGGAGGGCAACCAAAATGGTACAGGGTCTGCACCAGAAGACATATGAAGAAAGACTAAAGGAGCTTAATATGTATACCCTTGAGGAAAGAAGGGAGAGAGGGCATGATAGAAACTTTCAAGTACCTCAAGGAATTAACAAAGTCCAAGAGGTAGCATCTTCCAGAAAAAGAGATGTGCAAGAACAAGGGGGCACAATTTGAAGATAGAGGGGGGACGGCTCAGAGGTAATGTGAGGAAGTATTTTTTCACTGAGAGGGTTGTGGATGCATGGAACAGCCTCCCTGAGGAGGTCGGAGTCAAGAACAGTGGGGGACTTCAAGAATACATGGGACAGGCATAAGGCAGTCTTAGTGGGGTGTAGGAGGAAGTTAGCTGTTGGTTAACTAGGATCTGCAGCTTATCTGTTAGGTAGGAAAATGGGCAGACTGGGTGGGCCAAGCGGTCCTTGTCTGCTGTCAGATTCTATGTTTCTGAGCCTCTCAAGTTAAATCTAGTCTCTCTAGCTCTCTAAACAAAACATTGCTCTCTTTTTATAAACTGTCTTTCTTGGCAGTTTAAACTCTGCTCCTGATGTTGTAAATTGCATCTCCTGTTTCTCACAAAATGTATCAAATTTTGTCAGTGTCTTTCCTGAGGCCAGTCTGAAGAGCACATCTAGACTTAACAGGTACAACAAAATAGAACTCCCAGAGCTGGTTTCCTGTTGTCAGTTCAAAATAAGCTAGTGGAGGTTAAAATACATATCCAGGTCAACCCCATGTACTACAGATTGTTGTTTTTTTAGGAGAACCCACATTTCTGCAGTCATTTTAACAGGATAAGCATATGTAGTTGCAAACTAAGGGATCCCAGTTTCACATAAAGATTCACATATATTTTTTTAACCGTAGAGAAGCAAGGGAAGAAAGAAGGAATTGAAACAACAAGTGAAGGAGGGTCGATAACGGGAAAAATGTGGGACCTTCAGAGTGGCCAATTCCTAGGTGCCGTAAGAAATATTTGATTGCGCAATCAGATAGGCAAGAGACAGACAAGTGGCAAAGTAGGAGAGGACAAAATAGATAATTGCTGTTAAAACTCTCTGCATAACAAATGGGATATGGTCACCCAACTCTGTCACATGCTGATATAAAGCATGGTCATGTGATCACATCAACTTTTTGTTTATGCCTGTTTCTGCTCTGACACCCCCTTTCTGTAAGGCTCCTTCTTGGTCCTGCCACTCGTCTTCTCAGAGACTTATCCTTTACCTTCTTCAGCCCCTGTAGCTTACCTCCCAGGGTGGGGCTTTGGTCATCATGGCCTTCCCAGGGCCCATCAAGTCCAGCCCATCCTGTGGAGGTGGGGCCACAGTTAATGGTGCAGAGCTTGTGAAGGAGGCCTGCCTTTCTTCTGCAGTCTGGATGTTTTCCCCATCTGTAAGCAGGAGTTGCATAAAGACTGGAGCAGAGCCACGTCCATGACAGAGTGGCATCCTTTTGCTGTACCGTTCACCCACCTGCTCTGCATCCATTGTGCTTCCACCCGTGGTCACTCAGGTGGCATCAGTACGGCGAAGGCAGTGACCCTCCCTAGAGGAGTGTGTCCTCTGGGATGCTCGATTTCTGTTCCCCTGGCCCCTTATGACTGTGGTTTGTTGCCAGCGTTGCATGTGGTAACCCTGCCGCTCTGCTTGTGATGTACATAAAAGGCAGCAGTTAAACAGTACATGTACTAGTAGTAGTAACAGTAGCAGTAAAAATTTTATTCATGTAAACATGAAAAGGCTATCTCAGTTGAGCCAAGCTCATTTCCATTTTCAGTCCTTCATATAGTAAAAGGTTACAAAAAAGTTTCATGACCAATCAGTATACAGTCTGTTGTATCACAAGTAAATATAGATGCAGTTCAATCTGAAAGTACAGCAGTATTCACATTAAATATTTACAATGGATAGAAGAAATAAGGAAGCTATTGAGCCATAGCAAAAACATGTGTCCACAAGAACAGTAATCATCAGTTCTAGGGACATGGATATGTTGTTCATCCACACTTATTGGCAGGTTCCTTGCCGCTTTAAATCTTGCCGGAAGGTCTTCAAGCTGGCTTCTCCCACCCACCCGGGTGGTAAAACTCTTAGCTCCGCCCCATGGCCTTAGATCTTCCTTACGCTTGAGCTGAGGTTTCCTCCTTAGCAGCGTTGCGTTTAAGACTGATTCCTAATTCTTCGAAAAGTTCGAAATTAAAAGGTTTTTTGCTCAAAAGACTTCGGTCTTCTTCTCCTCGCGGCTGCGATGGACAAATCGACTCCCGGTTTTCGGAGGTGCCCTTGCGGGCAGAAGATGTCTAGGACGGATCCGCACTCCACGTGCGTCTACTGCCTGGGCCTTGAGCACGACCCGCAGGCCTGCGACTTGTGCTCTTCCTTTTCGGCCTACATTCTTGAAGACTGTGCTGCCCGATTACAACTGGGGCGCCCCGAGAAAAGAATTCCACCGGTGAAATCTAAAGAGGCCCGATTGGCGGTGTCTGCGGCGGCGGGCTCGGTGGATCAGCTAGCGCAGATGATCGCCCTCGAAGAGGAGGCGGCGCGGGCCGCTTCTACCTCGGCTGCGGCATTTGTCCCGCTCTCTCTCGGTGCCTCGTACTCGGCTTCTTTTAAGGAGCTTTGTCTGACCCTCTCGACCAAAGGTGAGGGTCCAACTTCTCGGGACCTTTTTCCAGGTCCAAAAGAGCAGAGGTAGAATCTCTCCGTCGACGCTCTTGGGAGGCGGAAGATCCCCCTCCTTGTCGACAGTCGGCTTTGGGCCGACCCCTCAGCTTCCATGCACTGGCTTCACGATGTCCCCGTCAGGCCAGTTGACCGAGACTCCTGTCGATGCGGTCAAGATTTTTCTCGACCCGTTAGATGGGTTGTCGGCTGGAGAAGCCCCGGTTCCCCCGGTGGGAGTTGAGGATCCCGTCGGCTCGTCTGTGCCTCCGTTTGGAGCCTTCGGTGGGATCGTCCGAGCCGAGGGGAGTGCTGATTTCCGACACTTCTCCTCGCCTTCCTCGGCCTAGTCGAAACTCTCTGTCTCGGACATCCTTGCGGTCCAACCGATCCCGCCGTCATTGAGCGGTCGGATCTCGACACCAGCGAGGAGCGGCGCTGCAGCTCTTCCTCTTCCTCGGACGAGGGAGGCTTGGCGCCAAGTTGCGTAGAGTGCGAGGAACTTATGGCAACAGCTCCTTTTGACCGGAATAAGCCGACCCAGCCGCCTTCCCCGCCATTATGTGGCTGTCACCGAGCAGCCAAACAACCCCTCGTAGTCGAGGAGCCTGTTCTCAGGCCGGTTGTTCGCCAATTCCAGCTGCCCCACCGATTCTGGTGGAACCTCCGCCCCAGCAGCTATTAGTTGGGGCTCCGACCAAAAATTCTCGGTCGGCTTTGGGTTTGCTCCATAGGCTGTCTGTCACCCTCACTCCCGATAAACCTCGGCAGGTGGAGGGTGGCTCAGGCGAGCAGCTCTTTGAGGACTCTTCTGAGTCCGATGATGGTTCCTCCCTCTTCTGCAGCATGGACTTGGGTCCTCGGGAGGACAGTCAATGGACGATAGCCCTTCGTCCTTCTTAGGGTTGCTTCGACTCATCTCGGAGTCCACCGGGATGAAGCTTGAACCCGTTTCTAAACGGGCCAGGTATCCCCTCACGGAGATTCTGGACCGAGGGGATTCTCCGGATGCCTTTTCGGTGGCCAAGCCATAGTGGGTCGGCCTTGGAACTTTGGCAGCTCCTGCTTCCTGCCCTGCGCCTTCGGCCAGGTTGGCCAGAAGTATCACCGGTCCCCGGTTCCCTGTCCGTTTTGAACACCCTCGGCCGAGGGTTGGTTACCGACAGCGTTTTCGGCGTGCCGAAACGCCAGGGATGTGGAAAACCTCCCACAAGGAATCCAAGAAATTGGATTAATGCCGGCAAAAGTCTATGCTGCGTCCTCTCTCGGCCTTCGTCAGGCCAGTTCGGCCGTCCTCATGGCACAGTTTTCTCACGCCCTGTTGGGCTCCCTGGATGAGGTTGTCCCTCATCTTCCCGCAGATCTGCAGACTACGGTCAGGCAGGTGGACTAGGGCAGGGCAGTGGCTAAACAGCAGCTCCAGACTGTGTTAGACATCGGGGACTCATGTGCCAGGTCTGTGGTGGCTGCAGTGGCCATGCGTCGTCGAGCTTGGCTGAGGATATCCACCTTACTCGGATACCCAGCACAAGTTGGCGGATGTTCCCTTTTGGGACTGACCTCTTGACCCTGGGGTGGAAGGTCACCTGCAGAGGATTGAGAAGTCAATGCTGCCTTGGACTCGGTCTCTTCCGCTCAGAAGGACAAGGCCGTGAAGCCACAGCCTAAGGCCTTTCGTCCTTCTGCCCCTTGCCTGCTCAGCAACGTCAGGGCCAGCAGGCTCGACCTTGGTATCCCAAGCCCGCTGTCGGCTTCCTCCAACAGGAGCAGGAGGTAAAGGCCCAGGAGGTCCCTCGGCGGTCCCTCCTCCAAGCCTGCCCAGTGACGGGCTGAGGGATGTCGCCCCATCCTATACCTCACCCCTGGTTCCCCTCGTAGGGGAACGGCTCAGACACTTCCTTTCCACCTGGTCCGCTGTTACCACGGACAGGTGGGTACTGGAGGTGGTGGGAAAAGGCCTACCTCTGGAATTCGAGCAGGCCCCGCCCTTCAGAGCCGTCGCACCTCAGGGGGCCTCGGGGTCCGCAGCCTCACTGGCGGCTTGCCGAGCCGACATCGCTCTCCTCCTCCAAAAGGAGGTGATCACGGAGGTGGAGGACCCCCCTTCAGACCCGGAGTTCGTGTCCAGGTATTTCCTGGTTCCGAAACGGACGGGGGGCTGGCGCCCCATTCTCGACCTACACGACCTGAACAAGTTCCTAAGGTCTCGAACCTTCAGGATGGTCACTCTGGCGCAGATAATACCATCTCTGGAACACGGTGTGGTTCTGCTCTCTGGACCTACAGGACGCGTTCTTTCACGTCCCTATCCGTCGTCATCGAGATTCCTCGCTTTCAAGCGGAGGGATCCTCTTTGAGTTCGAGCCATGTCCTTGGCTTATCTCCAGCTCCCAGGGTCTTCACCAAATGCATGGCAGTGGTGACAGGCGTTTCTTGCGCCGAGGGTCCGGTGTGCCTTACCTGGATGATTGGCTGATAGCAGCCTCCTCCAGGCAGGAGGTGGGCGGTCCAGAGATCTGGCCCTCAGGTTTGCTCTCAGTTGGCCTTCTCATCAACGAGGCCAAGTCGGAACTCGAGTCAAGCAGGTGATCCTGTTCATCGGGGCAGAGCTCGACTCTCTTCGAGCCAGAGCACGGCTCCCGGCGGACAGGGCCGAGGTTCTTACCTCTTTTGCCCAATCATTTCTGGTTGGGCAATCGCGCCCTGCCCGGGACTTCCTGCGCCTTCTGGGTCTCATGGCGGCCTGTACCAGCGTGGTCGTTGGGCCGCTGGCACATCGCCCCTTCAGTGGGGACTGGCCAGCCAGTGGTCACAACGCTGCGATCCTTTGGACCAGCTAGTGATAGTGACCCAGGAGATGTGGGCAGCTCTCCAGTGGTGGACCGTTCCATTCCATCTGCAGGAGGGCATCCCGTTTGCTCCGAGCCGTGGTTCTCTATCGATCGACCGCCTCTTGATGGGTTGGGGTGCCCATCTGGGGGACACCAGTGCGGCCTCTGGTCCCGCGGGAGTCCTGATGCCACATCAACCTGCTGGCGCTCCGAGCAGTCCACCTAGCTCTCACCGCCTTTGCTCCATTTCTCCGGGGTCAAGTGGTCCAAGTCCAGACGGACAATACCATGACCATGTACTACCTGAACAGCCAGGGCGGGATGTGCTCCATGCTTCTATGCAAGGAAGCTCTCCGCATTTGGTCACTTGTGCGCAGCCTGGAGGTGGATCTCCTAGCCATTCATGTGGCAGGAGCCTCCAACACCCTGGCCGATGCCCTGAGCCGGATAGGGGCTGCATCTCACGAGTGGTCTCTCCTGCTGGAGGTAGTACAAGATCTGTTCTCCCACTGGGGCACACCTCAGGTGGACCTGTTTGCCTCCAGGGAGAACGCGAAGCTGAGGCTGTTTCATGCCCGCGCCCCTCAGCAGGGCTCGCTGCAGGGGGATGCCTTCTCGAGGCTGTGGACCACGGGCCTCTTCTACGCCTTTCCCCATTTCCCTTGATTCACAAGGTGCTTCTCAAAGCAAGGAGGGACAAGGCGCAGGTGATCCTGATAGCCCCAGACTGGTCCTGCCAGTTCTGGTACCCAGATCTCCTCAGCCTCAGCTCCAGGCTCCCGAGGCAGCTTCCAGCTCGCCCGGACCTGCTTTCAGTCAATCAGGGGAAGGTGTTCCATCCAGACCTTCAATCCCTGCACCTGACGGCCTGGTTCCTGAGCGGCTAGAGTTCCAGGCCTTGGGTCTTTCCGACGAGGTCCTCAATGTTGTTGAGGCGTCCCGTAAGGAGTCGACCAGAAAATGCTACGCCTTCAAATGGAAGAGATTCTCCATTTGGTGTCAGGGCAAGGGCTTGGACCCTTCCTCCTGTTCTGTGGCAAGCATTTTGGACTATTTATGGTTCCTTTCTAGTCAAGGGCTTAGGTTGACAACCCTAAAGGTGCACCTGGCAGCCATCTCTGCTTACCGGGCGCGGGCTGGGAAGCAGTCGGTGGCACAGGAAAAGGTGGTTGGGCGCTTTTTCAAAGGCCTTGATCACATTTCCCCTCCGGTGCGAGAACCTCCACCTCCGTGGGATCTACTGCTGGTACTGGCAAAGCTCATGGGCAAGCCATTCGAGCCAATGCACAGGTGTGAACTCTCTCACCTGTCGTGGAAGACCACCTTCTTGGTGGCTATCACGTCAGCCAGAAGGATGGGAGAGCTCCAGGTGCTTTGCATCGAGTCTCCTTACCTGGTCTTCCACAGGGACAAGGTTGTCCTGCCTCATCCAAATTCCTTCCGAAGGTGGTGTCGGAGTTTCACCTTAACCAGGTGCTGACTCTGCGGTGTTCTACCCAATCACACCTCGGAGGCGAATATAGGCTCCATACTCTGGACCCTCAGAGGCGCTCGCTTATATAAGGGCGCATCGCTGAAATTGGGAGAGGTTCGCCAGCTGTTTGTCACCTACGCTGAAGCCGCATCTGGCAGACCTGCAGCCAAGCGGACGATAGGCAGGTGGGTCACCTCCTGCATAGATCGCTGCTATAAGTTGGCGGGCATGGAGCCTCCCAGAGGATAGGGAGCTCATTCTACCCATCATACTGCTGCATCGGTGGCTGCTTCCAGGGACGTACCTATCCAGGAAATCTGCAGGGCTGCTACCTGGAAGTCAGCACACACCTTTACTACCCATTACCACATTGACCTTGAGTCACGCCGGGATGCTGGTTTTGGGGCCTTGGTTCTCCAGTCTTTATTCCCTAAGTAGGGGGTGTGCGCCTTGCCTCCCTCCTCCCGGAGAACTGCTAGGAGTCTGCCAATAAGTGTGGATGAACAACATATCCATGTCCCTAGAAATACAGGTTACTCACCTGTAACAGGAGTTCTAGGAATGGTATATGTTCTTCATCCACACGACCCACCCGACCTCCCGACCTTCGACGCACAACCTGAGCTTCCAGCGGGCCAGATCTGGCGTCATGGGGCGGAGCTGAGAGTTTTACCACCCGGGTGGGTGGGAGGAGCCAGCTTGAAGACCTTCCGGCAAGATTTAAAGTGGCAAGGAACCTGCCAATAAGTGTTGATAAACAACATATACCATTCCTAGAACTCCTGTTACAGGTGAGTAACCTGTATTTATGGATCATTCATCAACCCTAAAACGTATCAATGACGCTGGCACGACATCCCGCAGAGCGAAGTTGCCAACAAAAACCCGTCAATGCCGACTCATCCCCGCAATGACCGGCAACACTCTTGACACCGATGGCCACACTCAATCACGGCAATGTGGAGTGCACCCCACCCCCCCATGGAGGGGCTGTGTGCGCGGACTCTACTTTAGATATCTACCTCCACGTCGCGACAGACAGTGAAGTTAGATGTATCGCCCCTCCGGTCACCAAAGTCCATCGCAGTGAAATCCCTGTCGCTGCAAATACAGCTGCTTTGGGGTTCGCTGTGCAGGTGTTGCGTTTGAGTACATATACCCCTAAAACGAGATTAGTTTTAAGCCATCTTTGATTTGTCACTCTAGATACTAGTTTTGATAACATAAGGTTGCCCTAGAGCTTGATCATGTATCCATTTTTAATCATTCTCATACTTATTTTACCTTATGAGGGTTTTGGAGCAAGTGGTAAATTATTCCAGTGGGTGGGGCCTATACTATAAAATGTGCCTTCCCAGTTCTAAGTTTTTACTTTTTGATGCTGTATTCCACTAGCTGATCTGAGACTGGTCTTAATATTTCGTGTGCAGATTGTTTTAAAAAATACTGCGGTTCCTGATTTGTATAACATTTATGCAAAAAGATTTGAGTGATTTTTTATTTATTTATTTATTTATTTATTTTTTTTGCTCCTCTAAAGAGAGCTTTATACAACTAACCTCTTTTGGTCCTGTGAGGGGTGTCAAGGACGAAGTGGGCAAGCCTGTTATACATAACATGTTTTGCCAGCTCAATCCCTGCCACCCCATGAACCATCCGATCCCCATAGTCAATAATGGGCAAGATCATAGTGTTTATGGCATGCTGTCTAATCTCTCTGTGCATAGAATACTTGATTCTGTACATGGCACCCAGTCGTCTCCCCAGATTTTTTATTGCGCAATCAATATGGACATTCCACAAAAGTTTGTCAAGCCAAACTCCCAGGTATCTAGCTCTGTGCCTGTTGTAATATTTTATGTACTGTTTTATTTGCAAAGTACTACTCAGATCTGACATTTTATTCCCATTAAAGTACATCATTTGAGTCTTTGCATTTAGTGCTAGCTTTGATATGACAAAAAAGGTTTTAAATTATCAAAAGTGTTTTGTAGCACTATCTGACTTGGTAACGAGCCTGCAGTGTAAATTACGATATCACCTGTATATAAGTGATGCATTGCCTGTGAATTCTGAGTGGAAAACTTGTTCATATAGATATTAAAAAGAATTGGTTCTAATATTGAGCCTTGAGGTACGATACAGTAGGGGGCCAACGTGGATTTGAAGTTTCTTACAGCAACAAGCTGCTGCCTTCCTTTCAGGTAACTTTCAAAGCAGTCCACAGCACTTTTTGCCACTCCCACATTTTTCAGTTTGGACAAGAGGATGTCATGATTCAAGGTATCTGACACCTGGACATGTCTGCAGATATTGCTCCCTTAGACATCCTCCTATCCAGACTTTCTTGGATATCACCTGTTACCTTAACTAGGGCAGAGGTTGTGCTTCGGAGCAGTCTGAAGCCTGATTGAAACTTATTTATTTAGAAAATTACAGGTAACAACGAAATTGGTCTGTAATTTTTTTGTTTTATTTTTCTGTCCATTTTTAAAGACAGGGACAGCTTTTGCCTTTCTCCACTCTTGTAGATAATCTCCGGAGCTAATAGATAAATGTAATAGATTTGCCGAGGGGGGCTATAACTGGGGCACTGAACTTTAGTAGTTTTGATGATGTTTCATCAAGCCCACCTGCCTTATGTGGATGTTAGTTTTTTATCACAGACTTCTGCAGTGCGATTAAATTTAAATTGTTTGGGCTCGTTGTCTTCTATTTGTGTCTTGTAACATGGCAAATTCGAGAAGACAAAACACGAGCAGTGATTAGATGAAAGGCATCACATGATAGTTTGGAGACGGCATTCATTTTACAGTAATGCCGTCTCCAAACTAAAGTACCGATGTCTGCCACACACACACACACACCAAAAAAAGCAGTAATAAAATATCGGACGAGAGCTGGCAGAACAGAAGTCCTTACCTGTTCTACCCACCCACCAGATTCTCAGAGACCATGGCGCGGAAGGCAGTAGTAAAAGCAGCAGGAAAACCTCACCAGCTCACACACCAGCAGTGCAATCAGGAACAGTGCAAACATCGAGACCGTTCACTTGTAAGTGAGCAGTAAAATGTCAGTATGAGACGCATATAGGTTTGAAGTGTCAATAAAATAACTATTCTGCCAGTCAGAGAATGGTGTCTCTAACGTCGTGAACTATAGCGGAGCACTAACAGCAGCACATTACGCACGTTGGCAAATATGTAAATAATTTCCTACAGATTGTGCATGTCTCATCGCACCAGCAACAGAATCAGCAAAGTTAGACTTCCTAAGCAGTCTACTGCAAAACCACCATTAAGAATCTTAAAACTGTGTGTGTAAAAAAAAAAAAAAAAAAAAAAGTCTAGGGATATTCAGTAGTAGCAGATGTCTGCTCTGTTATGCACATCAGTTGTTGAATATATGTGTATAGATGGATCAAAAGTGCATTGAACATATTTGAATATAACGTGAATCTTTTCCTCATTTAGTCAGCAATACACACATCTTTGAAACATTATCTATCACCATGTTACAAGAGCATTAAGCCACTCTGAAGGTGCCATCTAATGGAGAATTAATGCATGGCCTCGTGCCACAACCCTCCCAACCATACATTAATTCCACATTAGATGCTACCTTTGTCGTGGCTTAGTGCTTACATGTTTGGGACTTTCCTTAAAGCGTCTGTTTCCCTTTTAAACTTCTTTCTGAAGGGGTCAGCATCTTCTGTTTGTTTCATGTTTGGGACTTGCCCTATAGTCTGTTCCCATTTTTAAATAGTATTCATTTAGTTTTTCTGCAGTGATGTTACTTTGGTTTATCCTGTCCATCAGTGTCAAAGAAGTTATTTCTTCCTTAGGGTTACCTTACAGTCTTTGTATAACCCTCCAAAATTACTTAGGGTTTGATTTAGCATTATTAAATAACTCATTTTGTAAAATTCCTGTTTAGAGTTCCTTATCTCTAGATGTATTCCTTATTTGCCTGTAAGTATGCCAGTCCTATGGACTATTTCCTTTTTTCCAGGTTGTCTCTTTAAACCTTCTTAATGTATGCAAGTGGTAATTGAGCCAGGGTGCATACGTGTATATTATTTTCCTGGTTTTGATTGGTGGAAATTTATTACAGCTATCAAACTCCTGGTGAAAAAGAGACCATGCCTCATTTGTGGTTGGGACCAAATCATGACTTTTCCAGGTTTTTTTTTTCTAGATCCAATATAAAGTTTATATAATCAAAATTTCTGTAAGCCCTATACGTAACTGTTTCCCCAGGCCCCTTACCCTGTCATTTTTCCTTATGCGGAAAATTACTTGATCAGAAAATGAATCTGACAAAATCCTACTTATGTAGAGAAGATTTGGGTGTGTAGTCATGATTAGATATGTAATATATGGGAAGGGAAGCACTGAAGCATTCTCTGTTTATATATTTAACTAGGTAAGTACACTGATTTAAGAAACCTTGTTTAGGAATTACCTGGGCAGAGAAGCGGATGGAGGTAAGAGAAAAATGGTTTTAAAACAAGCTAGCAACAATGTAAATTAAAGTACAGAAATAAACAAAGTAAAACTTTGGATACTGTTTCAGTAAAGAGGCACTTGCCCCCCTGTTCTCATTACATACGGTATATGGCTTATTTTTTTCTGTCTCCCTGTTGATTAAAATCTGCTCTGTACTTGGCCACCCCCCCCCCCATTAAACATGTCCCAACCAGTCACATCATCAAGTTGCAATCACTCCGTTGCTCCTGACGCTGACATCACTATTTGCATAAGTTTCTACGTCAGTGAAAACTGAACGCATTGAGAAGCTGTTCCAAATTCATTAATGTAGCAGTATCGGCATGAGTAGCAACAGTGACTAATTGCAGCTGATGATGTCACTGCTTGAAGCAGCTATACTGGCATGGGGGAGGAGGCATGGTGGCTACTTACAGAGCGGGGTTTAAAAACCAGGGGAGACAGTAAACAGAAATGCGAGCATACGACAGAAAGAGAACAGTGGGTAAGCAAATATGAACTGGGAAGGATTCAAGTCTAATCCAGTGCCTCTGTAAACTGTGTAATGCCTTTGTTTCTTGCACCCAACACTGTCTTTATCAGACATGTTCATCTGTTTTCTGAAGCCTCCATTAACAGGACACCATTGATAACAAGCAGGGCTCTTGGTAGGATTTTTAATTTTGGTGTTCAGGACTTTCAAGGCAAAAAAAAAAATTGGGGTCCTAAGGAAAACTTTTACTCTTCCAGAATTTTGTGAGGATCCCCAAAGAAGTGCAGTGTTGCCCCATCTCATATGTCAAATGACACAATTACCTCGTTCATATGGCCAGTTCTGCAGCGTTATTGGAGGTGCACAGCAACAGATCGTTGCCACTGTGCATGTCTGAGCATGATTTTGTCCATTTTGGGTTTTGTTTTGTCATGAGTGCGATACTCTTTTGTGGCATTGCATAGTGGTGTGGGGTTTTCGGAGTTTTATTTGCCCGTTTGAACCACCTGCACCATTAGCAATGTTGTGACCGCCTTTTCCCAGCCTGCACCTGTGGTTGCCAAGGCAGCCTAAATGCTGCATTCACCAAACTTTCTTTTGCACCTGTCAATAAAGCTGAACTTGGGGAAGTGTTTTTTTATTCTAAACCAAGGGCTAATTAGTGAATGAAACACGGGCTCGGAATTGAGCCGTGATGTCTGGTATGTACTTATGCATATACATAAGCGTATGCCCAGTGTCATGGCCAGACTCCGAGCCATATTTCTTTCACTATTTGGCCCTGGTTTGAATAAAACATTTCTAAGTTCAACTGTTTAACACGAAAAAAAAAAGTTTAGCTGAACTCTGGCTGGAAAAACAATCCTGATCCTTGGCTGCTGTTATTGGGAGCCCGACCCACAGCCACACCCCTGTCCAGGCTGGAACACTCCTCAAACCGCTGGAACCTCGATGGGAGCCTATACAGCGGCTCCCCTGGCCAGTCCATCTGAACGCTGATCCACAGCGTTTCAGCGAGCATGGCCACATCGATCTACATGGTGCCGATGCAGTGTGAACATGGCTATTGTGTTGTAAACTAATGCGGCAGTATAGCACAGTGGGTTAAGGCTCTGAACTACAGATCTGGAGACCTGGGTTTGAATTCCACAGCCACCTAGGTGCACACTGTGTGATCCTGAGCAAGTCACTTAACTTTTGTGCTCCCAGGTCGCATTTGAAATGAGCTTCAGCCTAGTGTGCTACTCCTGGTTAAGCAATGTTCCCTTTCTGCAAGTTGTTTCTTGCTTAGTTTGCAAGTGCCAATTTGTCATTTCCTTCTTTTATGATGTGTTAAACCCTTCCCACCCAGTCCTTTAGCAAACAGCCCACACCCACCGATCTCATTTCATAGCACCCTCCTTTAATACCCTACCATCTGAGTTCCACGATCCACACCATGTCCTTTAAGAAAATCCACTCATCTGAGTCCAGACTACCAACTCCCATTCCTCCCCAGTTCTTTCATTAAAGAGTTAAGGGACCTTCACTTAATATTTAATATTCTATTGATTGTGTACAATCCTCAACTTTCTTTTCTCACTGTTGGGTCCCAAATGCCAGTAATCTTACACCATCGTGAAAAGAATGATGGAACGAGATAACTGGCATGTGGGCTAGCGGTGAGAAAAGAAAACTGCAGATCATTGCATGGTTGGGGGACATTTGGATATGTATTTAAATATTAAGTAACCAGGTGGTGGAGAGGAGTCCCGCTGATGGAGCCTGCATGTTGGGGTGCATGTGGATATCCTGAACTGCTCAGTGGACATAAAGGATGCGGTACCATGTCCCAGAGAGCCCTGAACAAGCTCTGCTCAGTAGTATTCATCCAGAATAAAACTGAATTGAATTATATTAGAAATGTTATTCTTCCTTTCTCTTTGGATGCGGATAGTGTTTGACCAGAATGGATCCCCTGTGACGTAGACAGCCAGTTCTGAGTGCTGTATTATATTATTTTAATATAAAATGTATTAATGTCTCTGCTGAAAATTCAGGTGCTTTGGGAATGACCTCTCTCACCCCCAGATTTTTAGCTGACAGATGCAGGCCAAGAGAACTGCTGGCAGCATTGTATCGCACACTCAGTCTTTTTAGAGACAGTGTGTTACTGGAAGACTTTTATTAAGGATCCTGTTTCTCTGAGCTAATTACAGATGTTAGAGAGAGAAATCATAAACTAGGTTTATGACGTTAAAATAAGGGAAGCTAGGATGTTACATAGAGGTTTAAGGTTGTAAATGACCTTATGCTCAGCTGCTTGTCCCTGAACAGGGCTGCTCCAGCTCACCCACGGTTGGCCGGCACCTAGCCAGCCATCGACCAAGACCAGGACACCCGCCTGCAGCTGCTTGGAAGCTGCTTGTCCCTGAACAGGGCTGCTCCAGATCACCCACGGTGGCGGCACCCAGCCAGCCACCGACCAAGACCAGGACACCCGCTGCAGCTCCTTGGAAGGTCTGGGACAGCGCAACAATCCAGACACTGGTGCTTCCAGCAAACCCACTCTGATTGGCCAGGAGTTTTCCCTGCTATAGACACCAGGCACCTGTTAGATTTTCTATAGAACTAAGCACATTTCAACTGTGTTATTAGGAGTTTTCAACTGTATTAGCTGGATTGTAATTTCTACTACTGTTTTAAAAGTGCTTACACCTCTTCTGTCTGACTGCTCTTCCTCAGGCCCCCCCCATCCAAGCACTCTGCCTTGGTGCCGATAAGTCTAACTACCTTTTTTTTTTTTTTGTGTGGCTAGTTTTCCATTAACAGGTTATACAGACCTGCCACTAGAGGAGTCTTGGTCTTCTACATCAGCGGTTCTCAAATGGTGAGCCAGCCTCCTGGAGAGGCCCCAACCTGTTCAGGAGGCTCAAGCAAGTTTGAAAAACTACTGTATTTAAATGTTGGGTTTTATATATTTTTTGTGAAGAGATGAAGCAAACTGAAAGAGAATAATAATAGTAAGTGAATTTTATGTATTTATTTGCTAATAGGTGACAAGGAAGGTGAATGAGCCAAGGCTCATTTCAGGTGTACATGGGGAAGGATAGGAGTGAAAAATTTAAAAGGTAACTGCAAAACAATCAAAAATATACAAGAACAATAGTGCAAATAAATATATAGAACAATAAATTAATAATGAGTGGTGGTAATTGATGGCAGAACAGCCCAAATACAAGGGTTGAGCATAGCCGTGTTAAGAGCAATAGCAGGAAGGAGCAAGGTGATCCTCAAGATGTTACTTAGGAGCACAGAAGGAAGGGAGAGGCAAAGTATGTAGGAAGGTTATTTCATATAGAGAAGAAAGCGGAGGAAGTAGTCTGACCCATGAAGGTACTGCAACAAGGGGTAACAATGGTTCAAGAATGAAAACAACAGAACAAGTAGGTTGGCCTGTTGGGGGTTACAATAGGCTGAATAATAATATTTGTTTATTTAGCATAGGAGCTCTTTTTCAAAAGTTCCAACTCAGTATAAGACAAATAACTGAATCTGAGCCAGGTACTCAAAGGGGTTTCAATTTATTCATGGTGTACTGCGCAAAGTACAGTATGTTACTTTCCTTTGGGAAGGCCCAAGATTATTTCAATTTTTGGGGAGGCTCAAAATCTTTTCCTTGGATTTGGGGAGGCTCACTGTGACAGTCTGAGAACTATTGTTCTACATAAATCACTGTATTCATTCATGGGCAATATGGCCTGCATTATCATTCTACTTCTTTCCTGGTGCTGCTACAAGGGGACTTGAGTCTGAAGGGTGGATGGCCACTAACTAAGCTGCTCCTGCTCTCCTTGTTCCCCTTTCTGCTGTATTTTCTCATCTAGGTTTTAAGTGAGTACCTAGGTGGGCAAATTTCTTGCCTAGAAAATATTGCACTAATACAAATCACGAGACCACTCAATCTGGGACCATGGCTCTCCTTATTGTGTTTTTATTGCTCCTAAGGTGCAGAGTTTTCAGCAATACAGTGCAATTCAAGTACCTCAATGCAATTCAGTTCTCCAATGTACCTTATCAATACCTAATGTTATAACAGTCTACGTGCAGACACTGTCATTCTCCTCTCCCTTTTAGCCTATTCCCCAGTTAGCCTACACCCCTTGCTACTGTCCTCACCTATGTCTACCCAAGCACTTACATTGATCACGATCAACTGTCATTACAGTGGTGCAGCCTCTTGCGCAGCCGCGATATGGGTTACGAAGAAATAAAAGCAGTCTCATTCTTATAAGCTCCTTAAAGAAAGTTATACTTCTGCTTCTTCTCTGCTCAGGAAATGTGGAGCTCAACCTGCCCCCCCTCAACTTACCTCGCCTACTCCGATTTTGCTGAGGCCACAGGTCTCAAAATGATGATGGTCAACATTTAAGCCTGCCTAAAAACATGTACAGCTGCAAGCCTGGGCTGCCACGTTAACCCAGACCTTATCATAATTACTGAGTCGTGGTTAAAAAGATGACACTGATCAACAAATATCACTGCAGGGCTACAATTTATTTAGAGCAGATAGAGAGTCTAGAGGCGGGGTGTGGTTATCTCGCCAAATCTAAGTACTTGGTCACCAACATTGAGTTGCAAATCTCTAGCCAAGGAATTTGAGTTAGTTTCAGCTGAGCCTTCATCTCCCCTCCTCGGAATGTATCACTATCCTAGGTGGCTATAGACCCCCGTCTGGTGGTGATGAAGTCCTTAATCTTTTGAAATCCATGTTCAGTAGATGCAAAACTGAAACAATATTTCTAGGAGATCTAAATATGGACTGGCTGTCGCCTAAATCACCACGACCTCAAATCCCTTTGTGAGAGCTAGGTCTTGGGCAATTAGTCAGTGAACCTACTAGGAACAACACTCTAAATACTGCAACAGTTCCATTCTAGATGTGGTACTAACCACCCATCCACACAAAATATCTCATTTGGCAGTGTTTCATAGCGACATGAGCGATCATGGAATTGTTGCTTGCATAAGATCTCAAATTAAGGCCCGTCCGCAACCCATCTTTATAACAAAAGATCCTTTCGCAAATTCAGTGCAGTAAACTTCCTATCTGACCTGAGCATGATCAGATGGCAAGATCTTTACCTAGCCAAAGATGTCAACAAGGCAGCTTGCATCCTTAATGACAAACTCACTACAATAATAAATAAGCATGCCCTTTCATCAAAGTAAGTGCAGAACAATTCCAACCCTGGTTCACCTCAGATCTCAAGGCAGCCCTTATAGCTCGAGATAAGCTCTGGGCTAAAGCTAGACATTCCAAAAGAATCTTGGATTGTCAGGCCTTTAGAACAGCCAGGAATAACTGTGTGAAAAAACTCGCTCTGCTAAAGCTAACTATTATATTTCTACTCTCGAACAAGCTAAGGTAACCCTCATAAAATATGGAAGACTATCAAAGCTATAGAAGGGCGCCATGGCCCCTCTGTCCCAACAAAGATAGTTGCAAGTGGCAAGATTGTGGAAAACAAGTCCCTAGTCCTGGAGGAACTTAACTCCCACTTTGCCACAGCTGGATTAACTTTGACTCGTCACCTTATGCTGGTGCTGGGTGAGCCAGCATACCCTCCCACCACATCTAGTCCTGCACCCAGCCCTTCCAACTGCGTGAGATAACTTATAAAAGTAGAAGATTCTCTTCTTAACTTGACACCAAAAAAGCGCGGGGACAATGGCTTGGAACCCTTTTTCCTAAGGTCAGGCTACGCCCATCTCACTGCCCCAATTCTCCACATCTTCAATCTTTCCATTACATCTGCTACTGTGCCGTCCTGCTGGAAATTGGCACATATCCTCCCTCTATTTAAATCTGGTGACCCATGCGATGTAAACAACTATAGGCCTATCTCCATATTGCCTATCCTTTCTAAAGTTCTCGAAAAACTGATCCATATTCAGTTAAAATCTCACTTGGAAACCTTCTCTCTCATTAACCCAGCTCAATCTGGCTTCCGGGCTAATCATAGCACAATCACTGCACTAGCAAAAGTAACCAATGATTGGATCTCTACTATAGATGCTAAGAAGGTAACTGGTGCAGTCTTTTTGGACCTCAGCAAAGCTTTTGATACTGTTGATCACAAACTATTAGTCAATTGCCTTGCAAAGTTGGGTGCCACATACCATACCACCCAGTGGTTCTCTAGCTACCTAACTGGAAGATTCCAAAAAGTAAAGGCGGAGGCTTTTTTCTGCTGCCTTGCCAGTTGCAGAGGAGTCCCCAAGGATCCATTTAGGCCTATCTTGTTTTCTCTGTACATTAATAACTTAGATGCTAACATATCTCGTCCAATCTGCACTTTTGCAGATGATACTGTATTATTCTGGCTCATCGTTATCTGAAGTCAGGGGTGCTTCAAGCAGACTTTGCACAACAGGCATAATCTGATAAAGGCAAAGCTTCTGCTCAATGCTAAGAAGACTAAAGCGATGATATTCTCCTGCAGTGCTGTCCGGGCCCCCCAATACCCTTGCCCAAGACTTCATTGTCTCACGCTAAACGAGCCTCTGGAAGTTGTAACCAAATTTAAATATCTAGGTATCTGGATTGACAATAAATTATCTTTTGGTGACCACGTCGAAGATGTCTCTAGAAGGTTAAAAGCAAGGTTAGGTTTCTTCTACAGAAATAGGCCCCTTTTCCCCCTTGAAACGCGAAACAAGCTTGTATAGGCCACTTTTCTCCCCGTACTCGACTATGGCGATGTAATCTATTCCTCCACCACTCTTGCAAATCTAAGTAAACTGGACATCTTTTATCACCGTGTGTTACGGTTCATTACCAACTCCCCTTACTGTTCACACCACTGTGACTTGTATGCAGCTGTTGGCTGGATATCCCTTACTACTAGACACCTGCTCCATGCTGGGCTGTGGACTCTTAAACTGCTCCTGCAGAAATTGCCAAGCTATCTCTCTTCCCTTATTAGTATCTCACATAGTGCATACTCGTTAAGAAAATCTGACTTTATTATGCTTGACATACCAAGGACACGGACTTCCTTTGGTAAATGTGCTATTGCATATGCCCTTCCCTCCATTTGGAACCAATTACAAACCGTACTGAAACTAACTAGCGCAGTTTCAATAAACTTCTACAAATCGCTAAGTTCAGCGAAAATAAGACACCTGTAACTGTCATTAAGTCTGTTCCTTCCCCATGTGTGCCATATTTATCCACTGGTAAGGTATAATTGATTTGTCATATTAACTGCTTTCCTTTCCCCTTCTACTCCTGGCTTTATCTTTGCTTATGCTCCACTGCTACTCTATCAAATCACTCCTCCCCCCCCATATCAGTTTTAGACTGTTTGTTCTAGCTGCCAAAATACTGTATATGTATTGCACACACCAGTCATCATGTTTCATTTATCAGTATGCAACCTGTAAGTCGCTTCCCTGTCTCATATCAATGTTTACCACCTGTGGTCACCCTATGTGGTACCCTTGTATGTATATCCAGCCTGCATCATGTAACGTGCATTTCATGTATATACTGTTATTACCTATCTGTGTTTGTACTTTAAGTATTTATGTCACAGGACCTCCTTGTGAATGAGCTTGCTCAATGGAGTTTTCCTGCAATAAACTTGAACTTGAAAACTATGAAGCCTGTGTGAAGAGGGTACATCTGAGATCAAAGAGGTGTCATTGAAACTTGAGTTATGCTAAAGCTGCAGAATTAATACATCCTGTATAGCTGTATAGTATAGATTAATAATATTACATCCTGTGGTTGTATAAAAATATATTTTGTTAGATATTTGACCAGAGAAGGAGCTGGTTGACTTCATCCAAAGGAGTTGCCAATACTGCTTGAAAAGATTAGTCTCTTTCACTATAGAGAGGCATTTGTATCTGATACTGACCAAGAAAACATCTGAGCACTGAAAACAGGTATTTAGAAAGCTAGACAAAATCTAAATATAGTTGTAGGAATTGCACTGTTTTAAACCTTGTTTTGTTTTAAAGATTTGTGTGTCTTTTGATACGAGTTCTATATTGTATGTTTGACGTATTATATATTTTAGTAAACACTCTAATTTTAGAGCAAACCTGGTCTATCTTTGAATTGCTTTCTTTTGCTAAGAAATATTTATGGTTCAGCAGAAATATAGCTTGTATGGTGATATCAAACTGGAAAGAGAAGAGTTTTAAATCTGAGGTCTTTATAATAGTTTTAAAGGGTTCATCTCTGAATACCTGGTTAGGTGCCCGTAGGCAAAGATATCTGGCCCCGAAGACAAATATATCTGAGCGGTACATTGGAGTATGCTAGCAAGAGGTTAACAGTTTGAATCCCTCAGAACTGCGACCAAAGGTTGATCCGAACTCACAAAAACAGACAAGAGGTTACCTTGTCTGTTACACTATTCACAAGACTGCGCTCAGAGGTTGGCACTTTGGGAGTAGAGGCCCTGACCTGCTGGTGAATCTGACACCCCCACATGTCTCAGCCATTGAAGATTGGGGTCTGACCCAGTGGTTTGTGGTGGTTCGTGTCACGCTGTAACCTGGGAGATGAGGGTTGTGTTCCAAGATCCAGAGTCATACCCTGGTACAGGCTGGGGGTTGGGCACACCAGAGTTGAGGCGCACTTCTTAAAGGAGGATGTGGGCCCTCCCACCAACATTCAAGCACTCCTTGGTGGTGATTATGGAGAGGTGTTGGCTGTGAAGGCAGTGCTCTGCTGCCCTTCTGGCCAGAGGAAGGGAGCAACCACAGTGTCACCTATCAGGATGGGGGAAGGAAGGGACCATATATTGGGGGAGGCGACGAGTGAAGATTGGGCATCGTTAGGCTTGTTTTTTTATTTTCTTTTTTAACTTGAGGTAACAAAAACTACCCTCTTGAGTTTGACTTTACAGAAAAAAAAAAAAAAAAAAAGTCAAGTCTTCGTAGAGAACTTAGTTCCCAAAATAAAAGGATCTGTTTGTCTGGTGATTTTTCAAAATGTTACATTCTGCAGAAGTATAAATTAGTCATGAAACATCAGTCATCCTCTTTTTGTACTCGAAGATTTCATGATAGTGTAACATGTTTTTAGTGCAACCCACCAATCAAATTTAAAGCAGAACATTTAAGATTGAAAATTTTGACCTGTCCTTTTTTTTTTTTTTTTTTATTTTATTGTTTTTTACATTGTTCACATTTCTGTTCACTGTCTCCCTGGTCTTTAAACTCCACTTTGTAAGTAGCCACGACGCGCCCCCTTTTTTACCATTATAGCTGTTCCAGGCAGTGACCTCATCAGTTGCAGTCTCTCGCTGTTGCTTCTGATGCTGATGCCGTTACTGCTACTCGCATGGGCTGCTACATTAATGAATTTGGAGCAGCTCCTCAATGCATTCAGTTTCCATTGAAATAGAAACTTGTGCAAATAGTGATGTCCACATCAGGAGCCACTGAGTGATTACAGCTGATGTCACTGGTTGGGGCATGTGTAATGGGGTGGGTCTATGTGCAGAGCAGATTTTAATCAACAGGGAGATAGGAAAAGAGAGTTTTTGCGGAGGTTGATTATGGGGCCCACAGGACACCAGGGAATGCTTTTTGGTGCTGTTGTGCAGTTTGATTAGAGGCCCACTGGACTATCGGGGGAATGTTTTGCTGTTGGGTTAGGGATCACTGGACTACCAGGGAATGTTTTGTGGAGGTTTGGTTAGGGGCCCACTGGACTACCAGTGAAATTTTTTTTTTTTTTAACTTGAGATTTACTGACATTGTACTATTACAGTTAGACGGTTATGCCATATATCAAACATGTGTAGCATGAAATTAAACTGCTGCCTCAGTATTCATCACCAGCAACTGTCACTGATTAAGTGGGAAAATTAAGAGGTTTACGATACGATAAAAAGCAAACCATAACCAAAGCATCACCTTTAAAGACTTACAAGGGGACACAATTTAAAGATAGGAGGGCGGTTCATGGGCAATGTGAGGAAGTATTATTTCACAGAGAGGGTAGTGGATGCATGGAACAGCCTTCCTGAGGAGGTTGTGGGGTCTAAAACTGTGGGAGAATTCAAGAATGCATGGGACAGACATAAGGCAATTCTTGTGGGGAGTAGGAAGAAATAGGTTGTTGGTTAACTAGGATCTGCGGCCTATCCTGTAGGTAGGGAAATGGGCAGACTAGATGGGCCTAGCGGTCCTTATCTGCTGTCAAAGTCTATGTTTCTGTGTTTCTATGTTACCCTTACCCAGTGCCAATATATTGGACAGCATCAGGGCATGGCATGAAAATACAGAATTTTAATGATGGTTTACCCTGCACTAGTCACCTGCGCGACTTCTTTCTGCACCAAGTAGGATATAATGAAAAATAGGCCTCTGAGGATACTCACAAGCCAGTTCATCTGTAATTACTGCGGTAAGTAGGGATGTGGTTTACAGCTCAACATGGAAGGGAACAGCTAGAGCAGCTGCTCAAGGGTAGGAGTTCCCTCTGTTTCCTCCATGTAATCAAAGTATGGGGGCCATCTGATGTTGTTTATCCTTACACAGTCTCAGGAGGGCTGTGATAGCTTCCGTTCTACGTATGGATTGTATGTTCTGGTGCCATTGGCGGGGGGGCATTCATCCAGCATTGTCAAGTGCTATGATAGCAGCTAGGATCAAGATAAACAAGCATTTGTCAATACCAAATGTTTGTCTTGTGCTAGTGCTATTTGGGGAGGGGTTGTAAAGTACGGCATTGGCAGACATGAACACGGGTTCATAACGTCATTTTTTTTTAAATATTTTTGCACCACATTTTCAACATAGCCATCTGTTTTCAACTCCTGTTTGAAAGGTAATTTCATGCAGTGGTTGTGAAATCATCTTTCGGGATGCAAAAAAACATTTTGGCCAGGATCTGAAAAATGGCAGCTGTCACATTCATGAGGTGTGGTGAAGAAATGGCTATGATGAAAATGTGGGGTCAAAATATGGTAAAGTATCAAAGGTACGAGCCTGCGTTTGCTAATTTAAGTCCATGCTTGTAACTTTGATATTTTCACACCAAATTTTCAGTGTAGCATTCTTATGACCTCACCTCATGAAGAGTGCCACTGTCATTTAGTTCACTCATCCCAAAAGGTGATTTTGCAGAGTGACTGCGCCATTCTTCGTCACAGGTGTGAAAACATGTTTCAGGCTAGATATGAAAATGACAGCTGTACTGTTCATTAGGAGGTGTGAAGTAATGGCAATGTTGAAAATCTGGTGAAAATATTAAAACTGATAGTTAGGGCGTGCATAGAAACTGCGCAATGCAGCGCTTGTAATGCAATCATGTTTAGAATTTTTTCTGAATTTTAGCGTGGGCTTTTAGGGAATACCTCATGAACAGTGTAGTACTGTTGTTTCATTATTGGTCGGAAGGTGATTCTGCACAGCGACCGCAAAATCACCTTCGGGACCGAAAGTAAACGAAATGACAGTGACAGTAGTTCAGGAGGTGGGTCCCAAGAACCCATGTTGAAAATTTAGGCCAAAATTCCTAAAAAAATGGCTGAGATATCAACCTAAGTTTGTTTGTTTATTTATTTATTAGCTTTTGGTAACCAGGTAGGTGTGTTAGGCAATATGGACCTGCCTATTTTCAAGCACAACCCGTGAGAGTACATAAATACAGGGAGCATTAACAGTTGAAAGATGGTATGGTATGGCAATCGGGACCTCACACAGGAGGGTCAAAGTACAAATCATCATCATTGTCATGTTGGTTCCCACGTTGAAGTGTTACAAATGAAAACATAATGAATTTAACCTGTACTAGGCCAACACTGGAGGGTCGGACAAAGTAGACTACATTTAGACAAAGGACAACCAAAGAGAAGAGGGAGAGAACCAAAGAACCAGACCAACATGAGTAGTGGAATTAGCACAGGAATTACAGACAGGACATAACTACAAAAGGAAGGATTAAGAGCATTTGCAGACACCACGTGTCATTCGGTGAAAGAGTGCTTTCTTGAATGAGTCGTGAGAGGTAGAGCCCCTAACAAGGAGAGGAAGGGAATTCCAGAATTTGGTGGCAAAGTGGGAGAAAGCTTGTTCACCCATTCTTGTGGAGCAAGGGGGAACAGAGAGTAGAGGAAAGGCAGAGGACCTAAGGGAGTGAGAGTAAGTAACTGGGTATAACATTGCTCCAAGAGAGTTGGGTCTGGGGGTATGGGAAAGAGTCAATAAAGTATCCAAGAGTGTAGGAGAGCAAGTCATTGGGAGTCAGCCAGTTTAAGGAGGAGTAGAGTGTACAGTGGTGGGTTAGTCGAGGAGCAGACAGGGCAGATCTGCAGATGATGTTATATGTGACTTCCCATTTGTGGAGAGCAGTAACGTTAGTCTGGGACAGGACTGGTAGTGCATATTTAAGTCCTGGAAGGAGGATACCATGGGCTATAGAGATCCTCGCAGAGGGGTTAGTGAATGGTATACTTTGTAGGTGACTCCAATTTTCATGTTTATGCATTTAAAGACATCATTTATATGAGAGGAAAAATTCAAAGACTGGTCAAGAGTCATGCCCAGGTATTTAAAGGACTCAGTATTAGATATAAAGGCTCCATCAAGGCATTGGACCGGCAGACTGGGTGTTAATGTCTGAACTTTTTTGGCTGACCCGAAGAGCATGGCATTCGTTTTGGGTAGGTTAAGGATAAGCTGATTCAAGGCAAGCCAGGATTGGATGATTTGGAAGGAGGATGATAGCTGATCACTTGTGTCAGCGACAGATTTAAAGCTGAGAAGAGGACCAAGTCATCAGCATACATGATGGTCCTGCAGGAACTGGGAAAGGAAGGGATATCATTAATGAAGGAGAAGAGTAAGGGACCTAGTATGGAACCTTGTGGGATAACACATGGGAGTGCGGCTGAGGACAAGAGAACTTTATTGAAGGTGACAGCTTGTGTTCGTTTGGTAAGATAGCTGTTAAACCATGACATGGTGGAGCCTGCAGCACCAAGTGTTTGGAGTTTCATTAAGAGAAGGGGGTGGTTGACCAGGTCAAAAGCTTTCATGAGGTCAATAAAAACAGCCTGTGTAAGGAGACCCTTGTCCATGTTTGCCTTGACTTCACTAGTAAACAGAGTCAGGGCTGTGGTGGTGCTGTGTCCCGGCCTGAAACCATGTTGGACAGGAGTCTGGATATTGAACTTTAGGAGATGAGAAGAGACCTGACCGTGGATTAGTTTCTCAGGTAGTTTGCTGAGGGTAGGTAGAATGGCAATAGGTCAGTAGTTCGATAGGATCTTGGGGTCACCTTTTTTGAACACAGGGATAGTCCTTGCAGTTTTCCAGACCTGCAGTGCGGTAGAGGAGGAGATGGAAAGGTTAAATAATCTAGTAATAAGTGTGGCAAGGAGAGGGGCTGCCAGTCTAAGAATCCTAGGTTCAATGCCATCGGGACGTGCACTGCTGTGGATTGAATAGATTTCAGTAGTTTCAGGACTTCCTGACGGGAGACGGGGCAAGAACCAGTGGAGGGGTATTGCCATTTGAGTCCTGCTCAGCGGGAAGAGGGCATTGGGCTGGGGAGGGAGATGTCATGGGAAGGTTAGTAAAGAGGGAGTTGAAAGCATTACCGATAATGGAGGGGTTATTACGGTTATCATTTGTAAACATCTCTTCGGCCTTGGACCAATTGCTCCCTAAGATCTGGTTTATTTGGGACCAGTACCTTCTAGGGTCAGATGAAGAGGAGGGCGAAGGAGCTCGCGGTAGTAGTTGCTTTTGCAGAACTAATCTCTCTCTACAGGCGTTCACGAAACACGATAATTCTCGTAATTGGAAGGAAGAGGGGAGGATTTCTAGGTAGACCATAGTTTGTCCCTCAGCTTCAGCTGTTGTAATAGAGGGCGCTTTAGCCATTTCGTGGTTTTGCCCCTTGCCATACGTGTGGTGGTAGGGATATGCCTCTTCTGTAGAGAGAATAGAGTGCTGTTGAAATATTCAGCCACATCGTTTATATCATTTGTGACAAAGATGGGGGACCAGTCAACTTGACTCATGTCCCGAATAAGGGAAATCGGATCAGGTAGAGCAAAGTTGGAGAAAGTTAGCACTTTAGGTGGATAAGAAGGTGGAGAGGCATCCTGTACACAGTAGACAGGGAAGTGGTCACTGATTGAGTCAGGGAGTGCCCGACAGGCGGAGTCTGCCTTTTCTGTTTATGAGCCCTGTCCACACTATGCCTCTGTAGCGTTACAGAGAGACAATCCGTTACTGCAGCGGTTTGCGTTTACATCTGTAACGTTACGGAAAAGTTTCGTAGCGTTGTTGAAACCACTATGAGGTGGTTTTGAACGACGGTTGTGCCTGTAACGTTACCAGCCATAGCGTGACGCGTGGCGTAGCTCAATATTCCCCAGTGCAGCACAAACTACATTGTGGGGATAGGGTGCAGCTGTAACGTTACAGGGCACCCACCAATGTGGACGAGCTGTAATGGTTCCAAACCGTTATCGAGACTGTTTGCCGGCGAGTGTGGACACACTGTTGGTTCCGGTCTGTAACGGTTTAAACCGTTATGGAACTCGGTAAGTGGTGTAGTGTGGACAGGGCCTAAGTATCCAGTCAATTAGAGTTTGGCTGGACGATTAGCAGCAATCCTTGTGGCGACAGGACAAGCTGAGCAAGGTTTACCTTGCTGATGGTTGATGCTAGTTGAGAGGCATTGGGGCCAAGCCAGTTGAGGTTGAAATCGCCCAGGCATAAGATTTCATTTTTCGAGGTCACAGAAGGTATTAGGTCAATGAGTTCCTCGAGACCCCAGTATACTGTTTTTGAGGGGGTAAGTATACATTAAATATGGGCAGTTTCTTTGAGCCTCCCAGGAGTAGAAGAGAGAGTAGTACTTCACAATTAATCAGATTTGTGTAGGTATAAGGGTGACGTTTAGATGGGCCTTATAGAACAGTGCTAGACCACCCCCTCTTCTGGAGGAGGGACGGTCAACTCGAAGTGAGTTGTAGCCTTGGATAGAACATAAGGAGCTGGGGTAGAAGGCTTGAGCCAGGTTTCAGATAGAGCTAGTAAGTCTGGGTTATTTACTTGGACCCAACTTTGTAGCTTGGGGAAATTAGCAGTAAGACTCCTGATATTGAGGTGAGCTGTGCTTAGACCCTGGGACTGTGGTAGCATATGGGTTAATAAGGGGGCAGAGGTTTGACTCCCAGGGCCTGGTTTGGTCTCAATATTGCCTGATAGGATTAAGGATAGGGTAATGAGCCAAGCAGCGGCGAATGTAAACATGCAAGATATTCGTCCAGCAAACGTCTGCTTCGTGCGTAAAAAGTATCTGATTAGAAATCCTGTAGCTTTGTTGCTAAGGGTTCAGCCGCTGTAGTTTTAAGCACAAGCATATTCGAATAGGTAGTTATTTGTGGATGCAGGGGAGTTGGTAGAGTGGGACACAAAGATTTGTCCCAGGAAATCTGTGGTTTGTAGGGCAAACAAAATGGTGATACAAAGACTAAGCATATGCATTCTACATTGGAGAAGGTTTGAAATTTGTGAAAAAAGAATGAAATTGGGAGTGCACTTCTGAAACTTAGTGCTGAATCCAAAGCAACCTAGGGTGCCTTGTAAAAAGGCACAGTCTAAACGATCGAACGCAGTGTTGATCGATGTTAACAGCTCCTGTCTTACCTCTCTGCCAAGAATAGTATTCTGATATTATATTAAGCAACTTCTAATGTTATCCTGGAGATGTCTCCCCGAATAAAGCCCGTCTGATACTTTGTTTTAAAGTGGGGATAACATCCTGGAGCTGCATACTGATCGTTTTAGTAAATAGTTTAAAATCATAATTGAGAAGAGATATAGGACAGTAACTGCCACATTTAGTCGGGTCCTTCCCAGGTTTAGGTAAAATTGTGATAACCGCTTCATCCCAAGAACTTGGCAAATGCGCCATATTACAAAGATTGGTCAGCAACGGCGCCAAATCCTCAGCAAACATTTCGTAAAACTCCGGGATGAAACCATCTGGCCCCAGAGATTTCCCTGTTTGTAAGGATTTATTGGAAGCTAGAATTTTCAGACACTGTAAAAGGGGATTCCAAGGAGCTTTTGTACTTCAGAAGAGAGGGTAGGTAACCCTAGCTCCACTAAAGAACTAGTCTCCTATTCCTCATGCCCTGCCCCTCGTTCCTGAGAGTATAATTGCTGATAGTATTCCTGAAACTCCTTCACGATTTGCTTCGGCTCTGCATGACTGACAGGATCTGGTGAGTCCTTAATGAAAAGGGGTACGTATCTATCTGCTGCCTGCTTGCGCAGACACATTGCTAACAACTCTTGCCCTAGCCCCCGTAATATTTCTGGTGAAGAAAAACAGTGAATTTTTGACCAGAAGGGTCGCTAACCTATTTAAATCCTCTCTGACCTGCCTAATTTGGTGTAAAATAGACTGATCTCTTGTCCGCTTATGGATAGCTTCAACCTGGATAATTTGGATTCCAGATTACCATGTATTTTTTTTATGCTTTCTATTCTTAAAGAAGCATAGGATATTAAATGGCCTCTAACCACAGCTTTTAGCCTGTCCCATACAAATTTGAGAGGGTTCCTCAATTTGCATTTTCAGCCCTGCAGGAACTAATAATTTCCCTAATCTTACGCCACTTGAGCCTGATCCTTAAGCAACCCTGCATTTAGCGCCCTAATTTCTCTGAATTCTCCAGCAGGGGTGTCCTCATGAGGTGGGCGCATGGGGAAGAAGCGCCGTCTGCTGGCGACTCCTTCAGCGAAATCCCTCACGGCGATGGGAGGGTAGGGCGACCGGATGGGGGTGGGGTGGGCGAAATGAGTGACAGAATGTCGCTATATGTATGCGAGGGGGGGGCGAGCATGGCGAGTGTTGGCTGGGAGGGGGAGGAAGAGCTGTAGGGGGCTGCGCTGCATTTGATTTCCGAGCTGTGTCGGGGGTTGGCTTGGGGTTGGGGTGGGTGTGGTACCGGGTTTGGGTACGGGAGCTGGTGCGATTTTATTGTGCCCGGCCCAAACCTTTATTTTTACATGCCCCCCCGACATGCACCCCCTGGAGTTGAGAATCCTTTAGTAGGGGGGTGCGAGGGGCAAATCGCACTGCGTTGGGGGTGAGGCACAGCCCCAGACAGCATAAAATATATGTCCCGGTGCCGTTGTCCCATGCCGAATGCCGAAAATGTTTTAGGCACTCTGACTGCGCGATAACGGCGATCGCCTTTAGGCTTTCGCCATTATCACTTGAACCCTCCAGTGGCCATTCCAACTTCCTCCATAAGAGAGCATGATCCGAAAGAATCATAGGACAAATGCGAAAATCCAAAAATAAGTGCGCCATGCTTCTCTGGGTGTGAAAACAATCCAGTCGGGCATACAGATTAGTAGCCGGGGAGTAAAAAGTATAATCCTTAGAGTTCGGGTGACATAGACACCAGGGTCTTTCCAACCTCCTCCTGTAACCAAGGAGCGTAATAATCTGGAACCCCCCCCCCGCAACATAGGCACCAGAATATCTATCTAATCCCATATTTTCTACACAATTCCAGTCGCCAGCACAGACCAAAACGCCCTGTGAGAGCGAGTCCAAAAATGAAGCCTGAAAAAATCTGCTGAGGGAGGAGTTGGAGCATATACAGAAACTGTGTATGGGCTGCCCTAAATAAACCCCCAAGACCCCCACATATCTACCTTCTGGGTCTGAGTAAACCTGTTCAACTTGAAATGGGAGTCCCTTTCTAAGCAGCACCACCATTCCTGCCTTCTTAGCAGATGGATGGGCTGCAGAAAACACTTGTCCTACTCAAGAGCTGCGTAACTTATTGTGTTCCTCTCTGGACACCCTTGTCTCCTGGGGAACACCACATCACATTTCAATCAGCGCAACTCCTGGAGTGTCCTTGCACACTTTACAACATTATTTAGGCCCTTGACATTAAGCAAACCTACAGTTTAATGTCATCATCTAAAGAAAGAACATAGAATCGCCAACTACCTAAACAATCCTCTCTCTCTAAAGTGCAAAACCCTCCAAAATACGTCGCCCCTCCCACCCCCACAGAAACTTTGGTTAACCATACAGAAGTGGAAATAAACCCCCAGGAAACACCATAAGGAAAGTACAAAAATTGCAACAATCCCCACTGCCGACAATATGCTAAAATATCCAAAAATCCCCAAAATGAAGCCAGAACTGTTCCCAAGAGGAATTTGCCCTCCCATTGGGGTGAATAGTGATCAGGGTCCTTCCACCTTCCGGTAGAAGGCCCTACTTACACCCCTTCCATGGATGAAACTTCCAGCTGAACCCCTCTGTCCATTCCATTTAGCACTAAAGATAAAAAGAAAAAAACAATGCCAGTTCCCTGTTTAATATGTCAATAGTATCTGAGGACCTTATTTATTTATGTATTGAATTGATTCACCAGGAAGGCACACTGAGCAAAACGATGCTAGTCTCCCACGGCAACCTGGGGGAAAGGTATAAGGGGAGGATAACACACAGGTAATCACAATAACAAATTAAACTGTTATACAGAAGAGAATAGAATACTTGGCTACAACATTAGTAACAGTCAGCTAAAAGCATATACCAGAGGTATACATACAACTTCCAGACATACATACATACTTACTTCCAGACATACATACATACATACATAGGGTACAGATTGGTGCTGTAGATTAACACTTGGGGCTAAATCTAGGCAGGACAGAGAGAGTCAAGAGTAGGTGAGTAAGTACAATGTTTTATAGATAGATATATAAAATATTCCAGCTTCCAAGGATAGGGTGGTGCCGCTGGTCAGGCAGTGGAAATTGGGGAAGGGGGACATTAATTTATTGAGTGCAGGCACAGTTTACTGTGAGGTAGTTTGCCAGTGCAGTTGATAGGGAATGGGTAGAAGAAGAGTGACAAATTTGAGGGAGAGCATTCCAGAGTTTTGGGAATCTGTGCAAGAAGGCTGTTTGTCCAGCAGAGGTCTTCCGTCTGGGAATATTTAGTAGTCTGGTGTCAAGGGACCAGAGGGCTTGAGGGAGGTGGGAGCGGACAACAGTATGGAGGAGAGGTAGGCGGGAGGGCGCCAAGCCAGAATTTTGAGCCAAACTTGCAGCAGTGCAGTTGTAGATGATTTTGAGGGATGGGAAAGCGAGGGAGCGGTAGAGGTCACGGTGGAACGGGGTGGGGGGCATCAAGAGTGAAGCGGCAGAAAGCGTTGAAGAGGGGTCTAGTTTAGATAAGATGGATTTAGGTGCCGCACTGTAGACTGTCACAGTAGTCTAAGGAAGGGAGGATCCCTTTTTAAAATGAAAAGGGAGCCCCAGAGGAAACAAACCCTCAAATCCAGTACCCAGTAAATGAACATGTCCACTTACAAAATCATTAAAGAAAAATTAGTAAACAGACCAGGTACAGGATTTTATGAATCCTAAATTCCTCTTATTGAATCAGCCACCCTTCAAGGGTTCCAAACAATAGTCTCACCATCCCATATACAGCCTCAGAATCAGATATTAAATTACATCCAGTACCACCTCAGAACGGCAACCCAATAAAAAGAAAAAGGAGTTAGACCGCTCGTACATCTTTCCCTTACTGCAACCCCTCCCCAAAAATATCATGCAGATAAAAAAAACATAAGAACCCAAACCGCCACTGATATCTTCCATCCAGAACCCCCATGAGACTAAAAACTTTCAGAGTGTTAACCCTGCATCCCATTCCCAGCCCAAACTTCAAAAATAGGAACAGAGGTTCACTGAGCTTGCAATTGGTCTCCCCGGTTTGTTAAACCAATGTCCCTTCTTCAGAAACTTCAGCAACCGTGGAAGAGCTGGCCATCCTTCCTCCATGTCTTCTCACTTCTCTCCGAGCTACAGTCAGGGATGCCACTGGAGTCGTCTTGATGACCTGAAAAAAGATGATTAAAAAAAAAAAAAAATTCCAGGAAAAAAATAAAACCAGCATCCTGCTAGGGTCCAAAGTGAAAGGGGTGGAGTATTCCTTCAATCTCTACCAGATCTGCCCCATTCTACTATACCATATGGTAAAAGTGAGGTATAATTCCTCCACATCCACAGTCCAGAAAAAATTATTTCTAGGTCCCATACAGTCAGTCATTATTCTCATCCCATCTAAATTGCTGCAGCAATTCTTTAACCTCCGCCAAAACTTGTTCTGGTCTGTGCTTTTTTCCCTTCGGGGGAGGCCTTAGTCCTGGTATCCTTCTGCAGTTCCATCTTTTCCCGAGAGGCAGACTAGTACATTTGCTCCTCCGGGGATAGAAACTCACGGTTCACTGAATCCAGATCATCGAAAATCTTAAGGCCATCTGGAAAGTTGACTCTGAGCCTTGCGGGCTACAGGGTAGAAAACTTTAATTTCTGATTCCGCAGAGTTGGAAATAAGGGGGAGAATGCATGTCTGTGGGCTGCCAAATCTGGAGAAAATCATGATCCAAATGAAGCTTGACCCTTTATAAACAAAGAGACCCTTCCACCAAGCTCCTAGATAGTAACTCCAGTTTAACTTTATAGTTACAAAGCCAGAATATAACAGAACGGGTCTGTGAGAAGGGTTAGCAGCTTGGGCCGCCAAAGATCTGTGAGCCTCTCTATTGGGAGAGGGCAGAGGTCTCTTGTATCCATAATGCTAGTGAGCAACTGTTGTAAAAGGCTGTGAGATCCCCCCCCCAGGCCTTCTTCCCCCTCAGGAAGCCCAAATAAATGAAGATTATTCCTTCTGGACCTATTCCCTAGGTCCTCACACTTCTGCACCAGCCTCTGAAAATCTTGCAGCAACTTAACAGTAATCCTTTCTAAGCGGTCTGTACAAGTATCTGTGGCAGATTGCTACACTTCCAGATCTTTCATTCTGGCATCGAGGGCTCAGATTGCTGCCTTAAGCTCCTTGTGCTGTCCCCTACTTACTTGCCAAAAGGCCCTTAGCTCTTCCAAGACCTTGGCATAGGTAACTCCGGCCCATAGACACCTGCCTCTGATTTGGGTGGTTGGCTCACCACCATAGAAGCGCTGCTGAAGTCCACAGACGTTTGTGGAGACGGAGCGGTAGCCGAAATGAGGACTTTGGACTTCCACGTTTTACCCATGCAGGGAGCAACTTTAACCCAGATAGTAAGTAAGTAAACTTTGAAAGTAAAAGCCTAAATGAAGATCTGAGAGATTAAAAAGAAGTGGTGCATCATGGAGCTCCTGATCTAGCCCTCCATCTTTGGTGGTGACATCACCGGAAGTCCCGTTAAAGTAGGTTTCTAGGGACATGGATATGTTGTTCAATCCACACTTATTGGCAGGTTCCTTGCTGCTTTAAATCTTGCCAAAAGGTCTTCAAGCTGGCTCCTCCCACCCACCTGGGTGGTAAAACTCTCGGCTCCGCCCCATGATGCCAGATCTTCCTTACCGCTGGAAGCTCAGGTTTCCTCTACGCTCAGCTGCGTTTAGACTGGATCCTAACTCTTCGGTTCGTCCGAAATTGGTTTTGAAGTTTTCTAAACTGGTCTTCATCTTCCTCGCAGTTACGATGGACAAATCTGTTCCCGCTTTTGAGGTGCCTTGCGGGTGAAAATGTCCAGGACGGATCCGCACTCCACGTGCGTCTACTGCCTAGGCCTAGATCACGACCTGCAGGCCTGTGAGTTGTGCCGCTCTTTCTCAGCCAACGTCCTGGACGATCGCGCTGCCCAATTGAAGCTCGGGCGCCCCGAGAAACATTTCCCGCAGGTAAAATCAAAAGAGGCTCGTTTGGCGGTGTCAGCGGCGGCTGGCTCGGCTGAGCAGCTCGAGCAGATGATCGCACTCGAGGAGGAGGCTGCCCAGGCTGCATCTTCCTCCTCCTCGCATTTAACCTGGGCCTCCCAGAGTTCCTCGATTCGCTCGCTCAAGGAGCTTTGCCAGTCCCTTTCCATGAAGGGAGAGGGGCCATCGGGACATTCTTCTCGGCCCAAGGAGGAGGAGTCGAAAGGTAAGTCCCACCGTCTGCATTCGTGAGAGCAGGAGAGGTCCCCTTCCCCGGACAGCCGACCGTCTACTTCGGTCGAGGTTGCGGCTGAGGCCGCCGGCTTCACGGTGCCCCTGTCAGGCCAGCCTTCCAAGACTCCCGTCGACGAAGTCGAGATTTTTCTCGATCCGTTAGACAGGCTGTCGACTGGAGAAGCCGACAACCCTCCTTCACCGGTCCCCGGTGGATACCGAGGATCTGCCTGTGCCTTCCGGGCCGCAGTCCCCAGTTAAAGTGCCCGAGCCGAGGGAAGAGCGGGTGTCCCCGCCCTTCCCATACCCACCCTCGGTCCCCCGAGGGTCTCGGTCTCGGACCTCTTCTTGGTCTAGCCGTTCCATGCGACATCGGCCGATCTCGATACAGTAAATGACGACTGCGTTCCTCCTTGTCCTCTTCCTCGGATGAGGAGGCTTAGCGTAATTACGCCCGGCACTACGAGGAGCTTATATGGCAGCAGTTGCTGTTGTCCGGCCTAAGCCGACCTCGGCCATCAAGTGGCTGTCGCCTGAATGACCAAGCAACCACCGCCCCAGTTGAGTTGCCGCCTCAGGGCCGGTTGCTCGGCCAAACCAGCTGCTTCACCGATTGTGGTGGAACCTCCGCCTCCACAACCGAAGTCTGGGGCACCGACCAAGGATTCTCGGTCGGGTCACGGCCTACCCCACAGGTTGTCTGTCACCCTCACTCCCAACCGTCCTCGGCAGGTGGAGGATGACTCTGGGCCGAGGCAGCTGTTCGCAGACTCTTCGGAATCCGACGACGACTCCTCCCTGTTCTCCAGGCAGGTCGACCTGGAGTCCTCCGGGGGCCAGTCATTGGACGATAGCCCATCGTCCTTCTTGGGTCTGCTTCGACTCATCTCGGAGTCCACCGGGATGCAGCTCGAGCCTGTGTCCAAACGGGCCAAGTATCCCCTGACGGAGATACTGGACCGAGGGGATTCCCCCACGGAGGCCTTTCTGGTGGCTGAGGCCATTGTCGGCCCAGCCTTGGAGCTTTGGCAGTGGCCTGCTTCCTGTCCTGCGCCCTCTGCCAGGATGGCCAGGAAGTATGCGGTCCCTACCGGCTCTTTGCCTGGTTTCTCGGAGCATCCCTCTGCCAGGGGTTAGTCACCGACAGCGTTTTCCGGCGTTCCGGTAACGGTCGGGATGTGGATAAGCCCCCCGACAGAGATTCCAAAAGCTGGACTTTGCGGGCGCAAGGTGTCGCTCGTCTCCCTCGACCTCCGACAGGCCAGCTCGGCCGTGCTGATGGCACACTTCTCCCACGCCCTCTTGGGCTCCCTGGATGAGGTTGTCCCTCATCTCCCGACTGACCTGCAGACCATGGTCCGCCAGGTGCGGGACCAGGATAGGGCGGTGGCGAAGCAGCAGCTTCAGACTGCTCTGGACATAGGTGATTCCTGTGCCAGGTCAGTAGCGGCCGCGGTGGCCATGCGCCACAGGGCGTGGGTGAGGATATCCACCTTCACGGCGGATACCCAGCACAAGTTGGCGGATGTCCCCTTCTTGGGGACTGACCTCTTCGGCCCTGGAGTGGAGGGACACCTCCAGAGGATCGAGAAGTCCAATGCCACCCTGGACTCTGTCACCTCCGCCCAGAGGGACAAAGGCCGCTGTCAGCAGCAGAAGTCCTTTCGTCCTCCGGCCCCTGCATCTCGACCGGCCCAGCAGCACCAGCAACAGGGCCAGCAGGCTCGCGCTTGGCGTCCCAAACCCAAGCCAGCGGCTTCCTCCAACAGGAAGCAAGGAGGTAAAGGCCCAGGAGGTCCCTCGGCCGGTTCTTCCTCCAAGCCTGCCCAGTGACGGGTTGAGGGGTGCGGCCCCCAGCCTCGTCACCCCCCCCAGGTTCCCCCGGTGGGGGGACGGCTCCGCCACTTCTTTTCCACCTGGTCTGCTATCACCACGGACTGCTGTGCGTTGGAGGTGGTAGGAAAAGGCCTGCCTCTGGAGTTCGAGCAGGCTCCACCCTTTCAAGCCGTCGCCCCTCGGGGGGTCACGGGGTCCACGGCCTCGCTGTCAGCCCTCCGAGCCAATATTGCCCTGCTCCTCAAAAAAGAAGTGATCAGGAAGGTGGTGGATCCTCTTCCAGACCCGGGGTTTGTGTCCAGGTACTTCCTGGTCCCAAAACGGATGGGGGGCTGGTGTCCCATTCTCGACCTGCATGAACTGAGCAAGTTCCTAAGGTCTCGAACCTTCAGGATGGTCAGTCTGGCTCAGATAATCCCATCCTTGGAACGAGGCGTGTGGTTCTGTTCCCTGGATCTCCAGGATGCGTTCTTTCACGTCCCAATCCGTCCGTCCATCAGAGATTCCTCCGCTTCAGAGCGGAGGGATCCCTTTACGAGTTCCGGGCCATGCCCTTCGGCCTCTACCTAGCTCCTGGGTCTTCACCAAATGCATGACAGTGGTGACAGCGTTCCTGCGGCGCCAAAGGGCAGGTGTACCCCTACCTGGACGACTGGCTGATTGCAGCCCCCTCCAGAGCGGAGGCGGAGCGGTCCAGAGATCTGACCCTCCAGGTTTGCTCTCAGGTTGGCCTCCTCATCAACGAGGCCAAGTCGGAACTCGTGCCAAAGCAGGTGATACAATTCATCGGGGCAGAGCTTCGACTCTCTTGAGCCATAATCTACGGCTCCCGTGGACAGGGCCGAGGTTCTTTCCTCCTTTGCCCAGTCATTTCTGGTTGGGCAATTGCGCCCTGCCCGGGACTTCCTGCGCCTCCTGGGCCTCATGGCGGCCTGCACCAGCATGGTCCGTTGGGCCCGTTGGTACATGCGTCCCCTTCAATGGGGACTGGCCAGCCAGTGGTCACAACGCTGCGATCCGTTGGACTAGCCCGTGACAGTGACCCAGGAGATGTGGAACGCTCTCCAGTGGTGGATCGTTCTGGCACATCTGCAGGAGGGCATCCCGTTCGTCCGCCCCGAGCCGACGGTCTCTCTATCGACCGATGCATCTCTGATGGGTTGGGGTGCCCATCTGGGGAACACCGAGCGCACGGCCTCTGGTCCCTTAGGTGTCCGATGCCATATCAACCTGCTGGAGCTCCGGCGGTCTGTCTAGCTCTCACCGCCTTCACCTCTGTTTCTCTGCGGTCAAGTGGTTCAGGTCCAGACGGACAATACCACGGCCACGTACTATCTGAACCGCCAGGGTGGGGACGAGCTCCATGCTGTGATGCAAGGAAGCTCTTGCATATGGTCCCTCGTGCGCAACCTGGAGGCGGATCTCCTAGCCATTCACGTGGCAGGAGCCTCCAACACCCTGGCCGATGCCCTAAGCCGGATAGGGGCTGCGTCTCACGAGTGTTCTCTCCTGCCGGAGGTAGTACAAGACCTGTTCTCCCACTGGGGCACGCCTCAGATGGACCTGTTTGCCCCCAGGGAGAATGCGAAGCTGAGTCTGTTCCATGCCCGCCCCCCTCAGCAGGGCTCGCTGCAGGGGGATGCCTTCTCGAGGCCGTGGACCTCGGGCCTCTTCTACGCCTTTCCCCATTTCCCTTGATCCACAAGGTGCTTCTCAAGGCGAGGAGGGACAAGCCAGGTGATTCTGGTAGCCCCAGACTGGCCCCGCCAGTTCTGGTATCCAGATCTCCTCAGTCTCAGCTCCAGGCTCCCGAGGCAGCTTCCAGCCCGCCCAAACCTGATCTCAGTCAATCAGGGAAAGGTATTCCATCCGGACCTTCAATCCCTGCACCTGGCGGCCTGGTTCCTGGGCGGCTAGAGTTCCAGGCCTTGCGGTCTTTCCGGCGAGGTCCTCCAGCGTCGTTGGCGTCCGGTAAGAGTCGACCGAATGCTCGCCTTCAAATGGAAGAGATTCTCCATTTGGTGTCGGGCAAGGGCTTGGACCCTTCCGCCTGTCCCTTGGCAAGCATTCTGGACTACCTATGGTCCCTTTCTCAGCAAGGGCTTGATCGGCGACCCTTATGGTTCACCTGGCAGCCATCTCTGCTTGCAGGCGGGCAGAAGCAGTCGTGCAGGGAGAAGGTGGTCGGGTGCTTTCAAAGGTCTAGACCACATTTCCCCTCCGTGCGAGAACCTCCACTTCCGGATCTCTACTGCTGGTATTGGCCAAGCTCATGGGCAAGCCATTCAAACTGATGCACAGGTGCGATATTTCACACCTGTCGTGGAAGACCGCCTTCTTGGTGGCTATCACGTCAGCCAGAAGGATGGGAGAACTCCAGGCGCTTTCCATAGAGTCTCCTTATCTGGTCTTCCACAGGGACAAGGTTGTCCTGCGCCCCCACCCGAAATTCCTTCCGAAGGTGGTGTCGGAGTTTCACCTTAACCAGGTGTTGACTCTGCCGGTGTTCTACCCTAGTCACACCTCGGAGGCCGAATATAGGCTCCATACTTTGGACCCTAGACGAGCACTCGCTTATTACAAGGAGCGGACGGCTGAAGTTCGGGGAGAGGTTCGCCAGCTGTTTGTCACCTACGCTGAAGCCGCACCTGGCAGACCTGCAGCCAAGCGGACGATAAGCAGATGGGTCACCTCCTGTATAGAGCTCTGCTATAGGTTGGCGGGCATGGAGCCTCCCAGAGGGATAAGAGCTCATTCTACCCGCCATACCGCTGCATTGGTAGCTGCTTTCAGGGATGTCCCAATCCAGGATATCTGCAGTGCTGCTACCTGGAAGTCGGCACATACCTTTATTACCCACTACCACATCGACCTTGAGTCACGCCGGGATGCTGGTTTTGGGGCCTCGGTTCTCCAGCTCTTTTCCCAAGTAAGTATCGGGGTGTCGCCTTGCCTCCCTCCTCGAGGAGAACTGCTAGGAGTCTGCCAATAAGTGTGGATTGAACAACATATCCATGTGCCTATAAATACAGGTTACTCACCTGTAATAGGAGTTCTAGGAATGGTATATGTTCATCCCACGACCCCACACCTCCCGGCTTTGGCTGACAACCTGGCTTCCAGCGGCTAGATCTGGCATCATGGGGCGGAGCCGAGTTTTACCACCGGGTGGGTGGGAGGAGCCAGCTGAAGACCTTCCAGCAAGATTTAAAGCGGCAAGGAACCTGCCAATAAGTGTGGATGAACAACATATCGATTCCTAGAACTCCTGTTACAGGTGAATAACCTGTATATTTTGACCTACAAGGTCCTACATGTGCTGGTCGAGGCTACCTGAAGGAGCTACTGCATCCCTACAGCCTGTCTCACTCTCTCAGATCGGCTGGAGAGGCCCTTCTGTAGGTCCCTCAGTACTAGGTTGAAAGCTTCTGGGGACTGGGCGTTTGAAGTGACAGCCCCGGTCCTCTGGAATTCACTGCCGGGGTATCTCTGGGAGGCGCCATCCGTAGAATTCTTTAAAAAAAACACCTTAAGACCTTCCTGTTTGAGCAGGTCTTTGGGACCTGAGGAATTTCTTTTGGGATCATCAGACAGCTTGGGAATCTGTTTTTAGACTTTTAATGGGTTTGTGTAAATTTGTATGCATTGTGTGTTGACTGTCCCTTATTGCAGCATTTGTATATTTTGTTGTAAGGGCACCCTGAACCCACGGGGAAGGGTGCCCGAAATAAATAAACCCTACTACTAAGGTGCAGAAGCACTTGTGCCCTCACTCTCTCATTATGGGGATCATTTTATCACAGTCTCATAATCAAAAACAAATGTTTTGTATGAGATGCTGTTAGACCTCGTCAGAGTTAACTCATTACTTCCAACAGCTTTGTATGAAGTCTGTACTGTTAATTGCTAACCTGACACAGAATGGCCACCAGGAGATGGTAAGTTAAATGAAATTCTTTTTTTAAAAAAAGGGATTTATTTTGTGGTGGTGGGGAACATAAGTGTAATGCTGCAAGGCTGCTTCTCACTTGTTGCTGATATTGCGTTATAGACTGTCTTGCAAAAGCTAGTGGCTGCTTAATGGAAATGGCTCCCAGTTTGTTTCTGTGACGAAACTTAAAAAAAGCAAACACTCACGGTCAGATAACAAACTGCCATAAATTACGCTAAAGATACATGCCTAGCATTTTATTTTGGTGTCCGTTCACATAAAGTTCACTTATGGTTTCACATATTTGCTTAGTCAGGAAAGAAATGTTGAGTGACGGTATGTGCAGTGACACCGAAGTTGAATGTTTGTCATGTATTTTTTGTGTCATTTATGTCCACTTACCTGTCCATGTCAGTTCCTCGTTCTTTTGGTTTTGTCACATTCAGCTTGCTTCCAGTGGCACCCGAGTCCCAGCTGCGTTTTTTTTCTTTATACTTCTGTGACAGAGGCATTCAGGTATGCATAAAGACATCATGGTCTGTTAGTGTATAAGCTACTGTAAGAGGCCGAGTTGGGGGGGGGGGCGCAATTTATGTCTGGGTTTCACAGACCCAGTACATGGTGATTACTGCATACAGCTGCAACAACAAATCCTACAAGCATGTTGGTAATATATATGGTGAAGGGGAGAGGATAAGACTTGAAGATCTGTGCCAAACAGCTGAGCAGATGCATTCAAGGAATGGGTGTATGTCACACAGTGCACCCAAATCGGTAGTCCCTGTCACAAACCCACTCAGCAGGTCAGGCCCTCTACTCCCAAAGTGCCAACCTCGAGCGCAGATCTTGTGAACAGTTTAACAGAACAAGGTAACCCTCTTGTCTGTTTTGTGAGTTCAGATCAACCTTTGGTCTCAAGTCTTGGAGGATTCAAACTGTGAACCTCTTGCTAAGCGTACCTAATGCAGAGCTCAGATATATCTGTCTTGAGGGCCAGATATCCTTGCCTATGGGCACCTAGCCAGGTATACAGAGGTGAACCCTTAAAACTTCAATAAAGACCTCTGATTTAAAACACTTCTCTTTCCAGTTTGGTACCACCATTCAAGCTTATGCTTCGTGTCTGCTATAACATATATGCTCTTCTTACAAGTGAAGGAAAAATAAAGGCAGACCAAGTAAGCTCTAAAAGAGTTTTACTAAAAATAGATAAAATGTCAAACACAAAATACAGAACTGTTATATCATAAGACATACAAATCTTACAAAAGAACAAGGTTTAAACAGTGCAATTCTTACTACAGAACTTAGTCTCTAAGTACCTGCTTAAAAGTGCTCACAGATGCTTCTTTGTCAGAGTCTAGATAAAAGTGTCTGAAGTAAAACAGAATATTCCTTAAGCGATATGTATAAAAACAATCTATTTAATAAAACAGGGTGTCTTTTTCAAGAATTAAATTCGGCAATCCTCAGCATGACTGAATTTCTTCAAATGACATTTATTTGATCTCATAATAAGCTTCCCCCTTCCAGGACATGAAAGCATCTTTATGATTTCTCACTCCTGTGTAATAAGCTGGGTTTTCCCTCCAGCGTCATAAAATGGATATGCTCAACTCAAGCTTCTTCCACCCTGTAATTAGCTTCAGGCCTTCCACGTAACATCTTGTATCTAAAACCAGGGTGTGTGATCTCACATGCTGTTTTAGCATTTTCTCATGGCTTTCATCTTTCTGCTGAAACCCGGGGGGGGGGGAGTGAGATCACTCCTAGAGCACCAGATTTCTCAGTAGAGACAGTCAGTAATACATTTTTTATATATATATATATATATAAAAAAAAAGAGATGCAGCACTCAGAACTGGCTGTCCACGTCACAATCCCCACTACCTGGAGTATAGCATCTGTTAGTTCACCTTAACACTTGTACCCCACTTGTATGAAATGGCTGCTAAGATTGCAGTGTTTTTGTGTGGGGGGGGGGAGGAATCACAGTCCTGGACATTCCCCACCCCCCCAAGTTAACAATTAGTAGCCACATTCCATGGATTTGACAATACAGGATTTCAAAATCTGTTTAAAAAAAAAAAAAAAAAATACGTTACTGCAGTTCTCCGATAGACACTGCCAGACTGCACCGAAACCAGTAACAAGGGTATAGAAATTCTCTCGCTATCATCTTGACAGCTAAAATATGATGATTGCTGGAAACAAGCTAGTAAATACTCGCAGAATACAACCTTTTGATTATACTATAACGAACAACAAAGGAAATTATACAAAGATGTACCACAGTGTACCTCAGAAGACGACATTCTGTTTATTTTTTGTATGCTCTACAAGCAAGGATGCAGACTACTACATGGTTATGTGTCTGTGCACATCACTGAAGATGTGTCCATGAACGCTTCTATGTGAATGTGCACAAAAAGCCGCCCTCATGTCTCTTCTCTGGCTTCCTCTGCTGCAGCAGGACCAAGAGTGGTCTCCGTGACTTGGGTAGATTTGAAAGAAGTAAACAGTAGGTAAACAAATTCTAAACTTAATTACAACAATATAAAAAATAAGACCAAGACCACAGGAATCACTTCATTAAAACGTTTTTTTTTTTTTTTGTAATTTTATAACAAAGGCAGAAAATCCTCTGTGTATCACACTTGATAAAGAGTTGACAATGTCTCTTTAAATGTTTTGTTGTGGTTTTGGTGTACACTCACTGCCGAAAACTCAGTGGGAACACTGAGTTACTGGACCTAAAATTTAGTTTGGTGGCTTGGAATATCACCCATGGTCTTTGAGGAGTGGTGATGGGGGATTCCGAAAACTCTGGGAGGAGAGGTGGTGGTGGGGGATTCTCAAAACACTGGGAGGAGAGGTGGTGGTGGGGGATTCTCAAAACACTGGGAGGAGAGGTGGTGGTGGTGGGGATTCTCAAAACACTGGGAGGAGAGGTGGTGGTGGGGGATTCTCAAAACACTGGGAGGAGAGGTGGTGGTGGGGGATTCTCAAAACACTGGGAGGAGAGGAGGTGGTGGGTGGTGATTCTCAAAACACTGGGAGGAGGAACATCACTGTAGTCAGGAGCTGCTATGAAATGATCATTAGGTGGACACTGGTTGTCATGAAACCATGTTCAGAACTTGCAAATAGGCCAACTTGCTGTATGTTGAAATAGAAAAAAAGATCCACAAATTTTTCACCAGTGCCATACAGAACTAGTTTAAAGCTGTTATCCATGGCTTTCACACCATTTATAAATATTAACTTTTTTCTTCATTTTTTCAGACGTTTTCTTTGGTGAACCATCGCTTGAACCCATGCTACGATGCCTTTAATAACAAGAAACATAGAGCCAAGGTACTTGTGTCGGCAAGCCTTGCCAAAGAACATTCAGAATGAGCTGGAATGCGTCACAAACTTCACTCTCTCCAACATCATCCGGCAGCTGGGTAGTTTGAGTAAGTACCGTTCATGGAGTAGACACTTGCAAATATTGTTTGTAAGTGGTACCACCGCAGGGTGTGTGATTATGCCATGAAAACCACATGCCCTGGCTGGATTGTGAGGTATAAGGCAAAACCGAATGCTAGAAACAAGTTACTGTATGGTTATTGGAGTATACTCTCTGAGTGCATGTCCATATAGTATCTCTGTGTTCCAGTTGGCTAAGAGAGTCTTTCTGTTATAGAGCATAACTACACACTCTGGTGTGTGTTGTCTTGCTTATAACTTGGTTTCATTAGTGTTTTTAAAAGATGAAAGAAAAAGCATTTTAACGTACCTGTGCAGTTAGGGTGTAATTGCATAGTCATATGGCTGGATTCCACAAATGGCTGTACAAGATTTTGCTGCCATAAGATAGAATATTTTATTTATTTATTGAAACGTTTCACCAGGAAAAGTCGCTGAACAAGTTGCTCATCTCACGGAACGTGTTTTGGGGGTACAGATGGGGAATACAGACAAATAGGAGTATAGTGTCAGTGGCTCAGTAGGTAGCACACTCGCCTCTGAGGCTGGGAGATTAGGGCTGTGGGTTCACTTCCCATGTCTGGCACTTGGTTAATATCCCAGTACCCTGACACTGTAGTGCAACATGAGTGGTGCTGCACTTCTGAGGTGCCGTCTTCGGATGAGACATTAAACCGAGGTCTCATCTACTTGGATTGGTGGTAGTTCAAGTGGATGTTAAAAGATCCCATGGCACTTATCGTAAAGAGTGGGGGAATTTCCCTGGTGTCCTGGCCAAATTTCTCTCATTCATTAAAAATACCACCAACAGCTTAATCTGGTTCAAGGTCAGTTAGCATTCATCTGTATCCCCCTCCCCCGGGTTGGGCCTGAAAATAGGCAGGATATGTCTAATACATTTACCCGGTAAACAAAAACTAAATAAAGACATGTAAGCATACAATCAGTGACAGTTACAGCAGTGAAACTTAAACAATTACTGGTATCCAAAGGTTATTACAGGGGAACATAGTACAGTACAGCATAGCAAACATTGACAATAACAGCAGTGAAACTAGAACAGCCATTTATAGGTATTATCTTAGTGCTGCACCTGGAATAGTGTTCTCATCAGGACACAAAGCGTAGTGCTTTCAGCAGTGCCAACCCTAAGCTGTTTAATTTAGGTTCAGTAACCTCCCAGGATCAAAACTTGAAGACATGATTAGTTAGCAAGAGCTGGGAATATTATTAAAGTGTGAAACATTTATGAACTCGTCCTTTATAGTTTGAAAGATCATAAAAGCTCTTTTAAAGGGGTATAGGGCTTATTGTAGCTTTCAGCAGTCTGAGATATCAGTTACTGAATCTGCCCTAATTTATTTCTTTAACCTTAGCTAACCCAGGAGTCTGCTCAGATTTCTTTCCAGCACCCCATCTACCTGACCTCAAAGCTGTTTCCTGCTTTCCAGGCACTTCAGCGGGTTCAGGAGTTCTGTGACACACAACGGTCCTCCTGTGGAGCAGAGGTAGTTAATTTATCCCAGTGTGCTCCTCCAAATCAAAGGAGCATGTTAAATCAAAATTGTACCCTAAAATTTGTGCTCCTTCAGATCTTGGCTGTGCTCCTACCTACCTTTTTATATATTATTCAACAGGAATTCCCTCTATGCATGCAGGTCTCTTCTGACTACTGACAGTAAAACATATATTTCCTTTTTTGCTCAGTCAACTTATTTTCATTTAACTGCTGGCCCATGCTCGATACTGTCATTCCCTCTTTGCCATCCTCCCACCAAGAAACACTTGCTTCCACCTCCCTGTACATACACTAGTTCTCTGCCTGCTGTGGTGCCACATGTCTACACACTTGTTCCAGCCAGTCAATAAAAACCCTTGAAATGGCCAGCCCGGTGGTGCTGAGGGCTGAGGCACTGGATGTCTTGCCTCCCGTCACGCCGGTGACCCAGGTTCATTAATGAGCCAAGGTCAGTGTGAACTGGCCAGGGAGAGGGAGGGATGGAGTAGAATTGAGCACCCGAAAGACTGCTCTCCCCTCCCGGGGAGGATCCCTGTTGGCCACCATAGTTCCACTGCCCCGGTGGAGGTCCGAGGGCAGTGGGCGGGCAACACATGGAAGGTGGCACCCTGCACCACAGTGCGCTGTATGATTCCACACAGGACGGGGATGGGACTTGAACCCAGCAAACAAATTGGGTACAAAATATAAATAAAAAAACTAAAAAAGCCCTTGAAGCCACACCCGCTCATCCCCTGTCTGCCAGCCTACATGGGCATTTGTCCACCAGTTGTTCTCATACTTATACTCTGCCTGCCCATGTACATAGTAGCCTGTGTTGGCTGCCAGCATGCTTGTTCCTTGCTGGCATACTGGAGCGCACAATCACTTGCTGTTCCACCACCTAATTTAATGGCTTCCTGCTCACTCAGTAGCTTGCTGATCTAGCTTTAACTCTGCCAGATTAATAGCAAAAGCCTGATCTGCATCTTAATGACCCTTTGGAGACTCCCGTCACCTTCACACTGCCTGGAACTCCTGCCTCTTACTGTGCTCCTGAAAGATAAGGGACACAACGAACCAAATTTTCTACAAAGAAAATGTGCTCCTGTAATCACTGGCCGTGCTCAGAGCACATCCTCACTGGCTATCCTGCTGTGGAGTGCCCCCAAGGTGGGGTCCTGCCTACAGCTCCATGGCAATGAAAGCCCCTCTGTCTGGTTGGTGCAGTGGAAACACTCCTGGAAAGCTCCCTGCAAAGACGATAGCCTGAAATGGTCATGTGACAGGCAGGCAGGACTTTGTCTGCCTCACAACTCCTATTTTTCCCACATTAGGCTCCCTTCTGAGTGTGCGCTAATTTCCACAGCTGCCAGCGAGTCAGATGCATCAATACACACGCCCCCTCCCAGTGCAGTTGCAGGCTTCCTGACTTGCACCACCTGTGGTCACCCAGGTGGCGGTGGTAATGTACCAAGGAAGTGCAACCCTTCCTCCCTCTTGCTCTCTCTGGAGGAGAGCACCTGATGGAATGCTTAGTCCTCTTCTCCCAGCTGGTGCATGGACAGGTCAGATAATCATTCCTATATTTATTCTACAGTGCCACAGTTTCATTGAACCTTGTGATGTTATGCATGCAGGAATGTCATACTATGTGAATTTTGAAGGGGGGGGGTGCTCACAATTGATCTACAGAGAACCTTAAATTACACTATTAGCAGCCTTCTTCAGTCCAGAAAACACTACTCGGATGAGAATTTGGGGTGAGCACCTTCCCCCAGCATAGCGATTTGTGCAACCACTTGTGATGCCGACAAACTGAGTTCATAAGTGGGCTTTGGCAGGGAGGCCGGCCACGGGGAGGAGGATAGTGTCCAAGGACTGCTGTCCCTGGGGGTTGTACTGCTCAGTGCATGGCTGGCCCTAGTGGAGTACTGGGAAGGCTAGCAGGGCCTGCCAAGCTTACGGGTGGGGGGAGTAGACATCAGTGTCATCCTGTGGGTGCCAGGTCAGTGTCTTGGCATGCCATATCCCTTGTGGGAAGCAGTACACTGAGTGAAAATCCTCCCAAACCTCAGGACCTACTGGTTTGGCTACCGACCCTGTCCATCACCACTGTGGGGGTACACTGGGCATTACTGTCCCATGAGATGGCTCGGCTATGAGGGGGTAATCTTATGGGGTTGGTGGGGCTGGCAGAGGGTGAAGCATCTGCTAGGGAGCATAAAATATAAAATAAGGGGAAAAAAAGACTTCCCAGCTGCAGGTAAACTGAATGCCTCATTTAAAAGAGCTTTTAAAATAATGAGGGACATTGTTCATAAATGCCTGCCTTTAAACATTTATTTGTGCCCTGTTGCATGCATGTGCCTTTAAAATGCATATAAATCTAGAGGAACATGCACTAGAGAGGTTTATTATAATCATGGAACTACCACGGCTCTACTGAAGGTTACAGGAGACATTGTGGAGGGTCTGGACAGGGGGATGCCAGTGGGGGCCATTTTTGTTGATCTTTCAAAGGCTTTTGACTCCTTGGACCATGGCATCCTCCTGTCCAGATTGAAAACCTATGGTATGTCTGTGTTGGTGGTGAATTGGTTTAGAAATTACCTGGATTCAAGACAGCAACAAGTAACCATCAAGGAGTGGTCTTTGGGTTTGAGTGACCGTCTCGGGTGTGCCACAGGGATCCATATTAGGTCCCATACTGTATAATCTTTACATGGATGATTTAAAGTTTGCACAGCAGGGGGTGCTACATCTTTATGCTGATGACACAATTATTTATGTGGCTGATTTATCAGTGGTACTTAGTTGGTATTACAGCAGGCTTTTGATTATTTACAGGATTTATTTTTTTTTTTATTCTATCTATTCCTCCTCCCCAGCCTGCCACCTCCGACCCTTCCAGGGGACAATGGACATCCCTGCCGGAACCTACCCAAGCAGACCCCTAGGCCCCCATGGAGCTGCGGATTACCCGCCCCAGTGAGGAGGCAGGTGGGGGCTCAGACCCCGTAACTTGCAATTCGTCGGTCTGAGGTCTGCTGGGCGGGCACAGGCAAATCGTGGTCACGGCCATGGTCCTCCCATCTTTCCGGCTGAGGCAGGCTTGTTTCTGCGTTTTCTCTCTCCCCGAGCAGCAAGTTACCTCCCTGGACGTCATGATGCACGCGCCGACGTCCATGCTGCCCAATGGCCGCCCATCCCCAAATGGAGTTTGCAGTTCCTCGAGCCTCCGCTCGGGGTCATGCAAGTGTCGGGCATCGGCTGAATCCCTCCCTGGAGAAGGCGAGCTGTCTTTGGACGCTCCAGCCTATCTCCCGCCGGCCAACCCACCGATGACCAGAGTCTGCTCCCGAACCCGGGTCGCCGGCATGGTGCGAGGTGTGGCGTCCAGCGCCTCAGCCGTCAGCGCCACTGGGCCGGCCTATTTACAGGATTTTTTTGTTGATCTAAATTAGTTCTGAATGGAAAAAAAAATCCCAGGTAATGGTATTCCACAGGGGGAGTGGGGTTAATTCGATACAAGATGGATTGCAAATTAAAACTTACACTGGGGGTATTTTGCAGCAAGTTGATAAATATAGATATTTGGGTGTTTACTTGGATAAAAAACTTAAATGGGATAGTCATATTGAGAATATTTTGACAAAAGTAGGAAAGTGCTTAGGATCCCTGTATAGAATTAGAAACAGCATGTCGTCAGAAAAAGTGTAGTTACTGTGGTGGTATTACCCATGTTAGAATATGGGAATTGGGTTTATATGGGTGCATCAAAAGAGCAACTGTATAAGCTTGATGTTATGTATAACAAACTGGCAAGATTTATATTAGGTGTGCCAAAGATGACACATAGATTAGAAATGTATAGGGACTTGGGCTGGTATACTTTATCTCAAAGGAGAGTCCTAAGTACAATTACATTTATGATGAAGTGTATATCCGGAAAGTTCCAGGGTATATTGTTGAGTGTATTGAACTAAAGAATCCTATAAGAGGACTACGTTCTGCAAATAGTTTGGAATGTAAGGTACTAAAACAGAGAGCGGTTTGAGAGTAATCACTTTACAAGTATTTGACCCTTTTATGGAATAACCTACTTGGGAAGTTAAGACCCGTGAACAGAGAATTCCAGTTAAATTCAATAAAGGATTGGCTCATTGAGCATATAAATATTGTAGGGGATTTAGTTTAGAAGAAAGTATGGAAAATGAAATCCTGAAAAACTGCACTTTGGATTTACTTTGTGTGTATATTGATTTATTGTATTGTCTGTTAAGTTAGTGTGAAGATATATGTACTTGTAGTTGTCTGTGTTAGTGTTATGTTTAGTTTTAGTGTGATTTGTATTTATTATTTTTGATATGATCAATGCATAACTGATATGAAGAGTAACTGGATCTGGCACTTTGGACCTCACTGTAAAAGACCTTAGGCTCAGTGGAGTTATCCATATTCATTATTTTATGGATAAAAATTTGTCCTACCTTCCTTTCTTGCCATATTATACGATTTGCATTTATAGCGCTTTTCACATGAGGCTGTCAAAGTGCTTCACGTAGAAACATCAAAACGGGTAGAAAAAGTTCAAGTGTCTATTCAGTCTGTTCTGATCCGATCCTACCTGCTACTGCTCCAGCCTGTTGCTGAGCAAGCTCTAAACTGGGCCCCCTACTAGTAGCATGACCTGTTTTGTACCTGTATCCCTTTTCTGTCCCCACATTTAGCAACCCATTAAACCTATCCCTTTCATCTTTGCCTGGACCACATCTTTTGGAAAGCTGTTCCCTCTGTTCACCACCCTCTCTGTGATGGTACTTCCTCACATCCTTCCTGAGTTTGCCTTCCATCAGTTTGTACCATACCCTTTGGTGCATGTCCCCTAGTAGTGTTTGACAGTCCACTCTGTTGATCACCTTGAGGTACCATACTTGAGTTTCAGTCATATCTCCTTCTGGCCTCAGTTTAATCGTGTTTGTTGTGTTGGAACTGTTCCCCATAGGGCCTTTCCTCCAGGCCCTGCACCATTTTGTAGCCCTCCTTTGCACAGTGATCACAATCCTCCTTGAGATGTGGGCTCCAAAACTAAACCAGTATTCCAGTGTGGCCTCACCAGGGATTTGCATAGGGCAGAATCACCTCCTGCCTCCTACTAATTATGACATTATGGCATTATCTGAGATCTGGCTAAAGCATCAGACCATGGCCCATGAAGTGGAACTTAAAATGGTATCACTTTTAGGAGAAACAAATTGGAAAGAAGGGTAGTGTACTAATCTATATCAACTCCACCTAAATGTCTCCCCTGGCTGATGTCTTTAACCTTGATACCTGTAGGTGTAAGGCTCTACTTATCAAAATATTGTAATGACAATAAACATCAGACTCCTAGTGACCACTGTATTACCTACATAGTCCATAAAATTCACTGCCCCAAATCATCCCTAAATTCCTGGTCCAATGGTCACAAATCAATCAAACTTGCTCCCTTGTTAGATGACCTGGCCATAGCAAGCTGGGCCCCATCCACTATCTTCTCCATTGATGGTGTCCTCCTTACTTCAAAGCACATTCCTCAATGTCTGGGACACCTCATGCCCCACTGTGTCGCACAAGGTACGGGCAGCCACCTGCCCTGGATCACCCCTGAACTCATAGCATGTCAGATTGCCCGGGACCAAGCGTGGAGAGCTCATAAATCCTCACGTGGCCCACAAGACCTCTCCAAATACCAGATGCTTCTAAACAAGTGTACCAGAGCAACTCGTCTGGCCACAGCTGAGTATTTCAGCACCTCCCTCCAGACAAACTTAAATAATCCCTCAAAGTTCTGGAAGGTCGACTTCCGTCGACGTCATCGGACTTATGGCGGCTTAGCTTGGTGGCTCCACCCCGGCGTGACAAAATCTAAAGCCATTGTCACAATAACTAATGCCTTCCCCAGCCAAAACCACCAGAATGAAGGCAAACAAATCACTGCATACTCCGGTGCAAAAATTACGGGAATTACTTTAGGCGGAGCAGGAGGATGTGGCAGAGACCCGTTCAACAGAGGACGGCCTTCAAACTCTCACACAGCAAGAAGTGGGCCTACCAAAAGAGCTTGTTAAAACTATTATGCAGACAGCGCAAACAGTCCAAAACATAGACCAGAAACTTACAGATCTCCGAGCGGAGCTGAACACTGTTGACCACAGGACGGAGCAATTGGAGCTGGCTTTCACCCAAACATCGGAACAGTCGGACAGACAGGACCGCTTGCTCCTATATTTGCTGGCCAGGGACAGGGAACTGACCAAAAGGATAGATGACTTGGAGGGAAGATCCAGACGACAGAACATGAAATTTTACGGAATCCCTGAGGGTGCGGAAGACAAATACAGCGATACTGAAACCTTTGTAAAAGAGCTAATAAAAGAAATGCTAAACCTCCCGGAGAACTCAACCTCTCGATGGATCCGCTCTCCTGCTCTCTGCCCAAAGCCCCGGGATCCTAATGCACACCAAGACCGCTGATTGCACGTTTACATACTACAAAACCAAAGAAGAGGTCCTGAGAAGTGCCTGGCAACAAGGTTCGCTAGCTTATCGGGCCAAAGAATTGCTCTGGACAATGATCACACTGCAACAGTGCAAGAGGCCCGAAGGGTGCTTTGGCCTATAGTGAAACTGCTGCGAGCTAAGTCTATTAAGGCCCAGGTTCTTTTCCCAACGATTGAAACTAACAATGGAAAAGGTACAAAGATTTTTCCTGACTTACTTACCGCCTCCCAATACCTAGAATCTCTGTCAATACCCATACCAGCAATGTTTTAAAGAGAAGCTAAGAGAGGGATTTAATTGCCTCGGCGTGGATAGTGGCCCAGAAAGAGTAACCCTTTCAGGCCTATCGAAGAGAGTTCCTGCCTTGGACCTGCGCTCTGATATCTCCTCGCTGCTTCGGAAGTATGGCGATCCTGCTAAAGTAAATGAAAAGGTGCAGCACCTAAGTGAAGATCCGCATTCTACCCAACCGGAGACAACAGACTCCTGAATGAACTGTAAAGCCGTGAAATAAAATTGTGGTTTTGACTTTTTTTTTTTTTGTCTTCACCCTGCATCTCGCCCCCGACACACCCCCCCCCCACTCCGAGCAGCGATGTCCAAACCTGACCCCAATGGACTAATGTAAGACTATTCAGACTACTTATGGTTATGATTAAACACATGTGCTAAGAGGTGAAATATACTGGGGAACGTTTCCGGAATACAGATGGCAGATGTAAAGGCGGATAAAGATGTCCGGTGGGGGGGAGATAAACTGAGGCCTTAGGGAGGGTGGAGAATGAGTGAGGATGGAGGGCAGATCTAGGGTTGGACTGAACAAGGCCCGCTTAGCACCAAAGAGAGGTGGTATTAAGGGGTGTTGTCCGGGAAGGGTTGGCGAGGAAGAGCCAAGGAACTACTGCTGGGTCAAGGAGGATCTCCTTTTAGATTTTAATTTAAGGGCTCGAACTGCTTCAGAAGGCAGAATATGAACTAGCCGGACCTTGGCTGTTAATGAGAATGCCTGCTGGGCCTGATCGGGGACTTGAATCTGCTAACCATTAAGTAAACTAAAAAGGCTCGCCCAGAATAATTCATAATACCCCAGGACCCAGCAAATGCTGACTGTAGAACCGTGACTGGCTCATTCAAGGGTGGGAAGGTTGCACAAATATACGGTAAAGAGGAATGGTGTTAAAACTTGAATAAAGTGGTCTAAACAAAGACTTCGCGACCGGAGCTTGAGCATGGCCGCCTAGTGAAGATTTACCATTTTGATGCTAAGTCCTAAAAGAGGGATCTCCCTGGGACTAAAAGGGTTTCTCCTGATGTTTTTGAGTTCCCTTTTAATAGCACTAGATGCTAAAGCATGCAAGCTGGGATATATCCAGCTTAACCTAGGAAGTCGGTAGAATCCAAGCTTGCTAAATGAGAGCGGGGGTTGTTTCATCCGCTCACTGTTGAATTGTTTCAGTTTTACTTTGTTCATAAGAGTTATGTTAATGCAACATGTTGAGAGCGATGGGTTGCGAAGTTTACAAGTTCACTTGTGTTATATACTTGTTAATTCTCTGGGTAACAGTCTCACTAACTATACAAGAAATATCAGACACAAGGTGGTAAAAAGGGTAAAACAGTGCAAAGTAAGATGGCAAAATAGAAGTAAGCCACATGAGTAAACAACTAACCAAAATCTTATCTTTCAACATAAATGGCTGCACAAGCCCAATAAAGAGAAAAAAAGGCTGATGAAATATTTAACACTCCAGGACTGTGGGGTTAACTTCCTCCAGGAAGCGCACCTTTCCCCATCAGAAATAATGAAGCTGAGATCTAAGGGATTCCCCCAGGTGTTCCACTCCTCCCTTCAGAAGGGTAGGAAGAGAGGTTTGCAATTTTACTCTGGCATCTCTCCCTTTTGAGGTGCAGGAAGTGGTGCAGGACCAGGGTGCTAGGTACATTATAGTTACTGGCAGAGTACAGGATACCATAGTTACCTTTGCAAATGTTTATGTACCTCTAGGGTCCCCGGTTTAGCCCTACTCCTCCTAATACAACTAATTGTAGAGAGGGCAAAGGGTGTTTTGGTCATGGGAGGGGATTGGAACCTGGTTTTTAACAGAGCGCTTGATACCACATCCCAGATACCAACAGCGGATGTCAAAAAGGCCAGCTCTGTTAGAAAACTACTAGAACAGGGAGGGCTGAAAGATATATGGAGAGAGGGGTATCCCAAGGCCAGAGAATATACCTGCTACTCTCCCAGATTTAAGGTTTTCTCCAGACTAGATACCTTTTTTACTTTCTCGCAGAGTCTGACCGAATTCTCCGAGATGTGGGTGGGGACATGCACAATGTCTGACCATAACCCAATATTTGTGGAAATACTTCTCTCTCCCAAAGAAAAAAACACACTGGAGACTGAACAGCTCCCTCCTCCAAGATAAGAACATAGTACAAGAAATTAGGCAGCACATCGCCAGAACCCTACAGGAAAATAATAAGGGGAGGGGTCTCCTCACAAGTAGTCTGGGACACCATCAAAGCTACGACTAGGGGTAGGCTTATTGCCATTGCTACGGCAAGAAAGAAGGAGGCTAAACAAAAGCAGCAAGAACTTGTGCTGCAGATTAAACATTTAGAGGATGCTCAAAAGCTCAAATGGGAAAAAAGTAGAGACCAAGAACTCAAAATAAAAAGGAAGGAGGGGGAGGACTTACAAAAGGCAGAGGTAGAAAGTCCCTACATTTCCTGAGGCAGAGGTTTTATGAAGGGTCCAAGGGCAATAAAATTACTGGCTTTTAGACTGAGGAGACACCAAACCATCTGACCATCACTAAAATAGTCTCACCAACTACAAATAAGACTGGCACTAAACTGACTGAGCTCTCAGAAGCCTTTGTCTCATATTTTACCAAGCTCTATCAAGCCCCCGAAGAAACATCCCCTACAGACAGACAGGGGTTTCTGGCTTCCCTCTCTCTCCCCACCTTGACAGAGGAGGCAGGTCATTCCCCGACTAGACCAATCTCCCAACAGGAAATTTTAAATGCAATTAAACAATTAAAATCAGGTAAATGCCCTGGACCTGACTGGTTCAGTGCAGAATTTTACAAAACTTTTAAAAAAGAGGTGTCCCCTCTCCTCCAAGAGGTTTACTCAGCCGTCTGGGAGAACGGATCTCCTATTCCACCCTCATGGCAATATGCCACTATTTCCCTAATTCATAAGGAAAACAAAGATCCATCTAAATGTTAATCATATAGACGCATTTCACTGCTTAATGTGGATTACAAGATACTAACCACAATTGTAGCCTCCAGACTAAACATGCACCTGCCGAATCTTCTTAATATGGACCAAATGGGTTTAGTCTCCGGACGCCAAGCTGTAGATAGTGTCCGAACTACTCTAGACACTATTGACTCAATACATCGAGCCTGTACCCCAGCATGTCTTATGAGCCTGGATGCGGATAAAGTCTCCTGGAGCTTCCTTTTTTGGTGTTGGAGACTATGGCTTTCCCCCGTCCATTCATAGACTGCATAAAATCACTGTATACTGGTCCACAAGCATACATCCGAGTGAATGGAAGTTTGTCAGAAAGGTTCAGGTTGAGCAGGGGAAGAAGGCAGGAGTGCCCCCTATCTCCACTGCTATTTGCTCTATACATAGAGCCCTTGGCAGAGGCCATACGCCAATCAGCGGCCATGCGGGGCATTGAGGTGGGGGGGACAGAGAGGAGAATCTCCCTATACGTGGACGATGTGCTCCTGACATTGACAGACCCAGAATCGTCCATTCCTGAAGTATGGTTGATCTTGGAGGAATTCGAGAGGCACGCAGGATACTCCTTGAATAAAACTAAAATGGAGTTGCTATGCTTCCACTATGCACCATCCCAGGAGACACTTTGCGCGCTCCCCTTAAAGTGGGACGCCGAGAGGATGAAATATTTAGGCACGGTTATAGCTAAACACCCTTCTAGGCTTTTTGAAGCCAACTATAAGCCCCTGGTAGAACAGATTAAAAAAGATTTTGAGAAGTGGGCCGTAATCAATCTTCCAATGCACTCTAGAATCCAAATAATCACAATGAATATCCTCCCCAGATTCCTTTATTTATTTCAGTGTCTCCCTACATATATTGGCAAGTCACAATTCCTGAAATGGAACAAACTAATAACTAATTTTGTTTGGAATGGCAGGAAGCCTAGGATTAATCTCAAGATACTTAAGGCACATAAAAGGGGAGGGGGCAGGTCATTGAAAGACTTAGAAGACTATTATTTGGCAACTCAATTAAAGATGGCCTTGATCTGGTCCGCCCCTAGGTACACGTCAAACTGGAAAACAATTGAGTTGGGAGAAACAGAGGGGGAAGTCCCACTAGACGCGAGAGTCCTACTGCCACAAAATAAGCTGGTTATAGCTCCACACCCGCTCATGGCCGTTAGGAACACTATAGCAGCCACACACAGGATTTGGCAGAAATACAAACTGGCGCGTTCTATTTGGCCCCTAGTCAGAATAGCCTGGACCCCTGACTTCCTTCCAGCAAAGTTAGACCATGGCTTTAGGTCATGGGAGAGATTGGGCCTAGTCTACCCAGATCAGTTACTTCAGGAGAACAAGTCTTGGCCTTCGCCACACTTAAAAACCTATATGCTTGGGAGGACAGGCCATTTCAGGTTTTGCAAATTAGGGCCTATATAAATCATTGCCAGAACTTAGACCATGCATCATCTAAAGCGGCCCCTCTGCTAAATTCTCCGAGAAATTCGCAGGGCTTATCCAGAAGGGCCTCATCTCAAATATTTTACAGAGCAATATCACAAATTAAAAAGACCCCCAATAAAAATTAAGGCCAGGTGGAAAGAGGAAAGCGGAATTGACATAGAGGAAGGAGACTGGAACAGGGCTTTCCAAGTCACCACTAGAACCACAAGCTCACCTTTCTAGCAGGAGTTTGAATGGAGAATTAAAACTCTCTTCTTCCTCACTCCCTCTGCCCTACATAAAAGAAACCCAGCGCGGGCCTCAGAATGCTGGAGACAATGCAGAGAAAAGGAGGCAACACATGTGCATGCTTTTTGGGAATGCCAAAGCTAAAAGATTATTGGGACAGGATCCGTAATATCCTAAAAGAGGTTTTCTCACTAACGCAAGCCTTGAGCTTTACAAACCTAATTTTGGGGGTCCCCCCTTGGGCCTTGGTACCTGGACTCCTCTACTTGTAGGCTATACTCATTGTATAGCACACAAAACTATAACCCGCTGCGGCAAAGATCAAGTTCACCATTGTTACAGAGTTGGTTACCACAATACGAGATTTAGAAATGGAGGAGTTAACCTTAAATTGGAACCATAAAACAGGCTTGTATTTAAGAAGATGGACACGGTGGTTTTATGGAGAGATACACACCAGAAATTACCTCCTGATGTAAGTTGAAGTAAGAAGAAGGAGATGGTTTAAGAGAGGGTAGGATGGGCTGAGGGATCATAGGCCTAAGAAGAATCCTGAAGGGCTTTTGGTGATGAGAACATTTAGGGCATTAAACTTTGCACTGAAAGAAAGGAGAATGTTGAAGGACATGTCAACAAAATCTTAAAAATAATTAATTATAGCACCGCAGAATAACTAATTTGATCTGACTGATTAAGAAGTCTGATGGAGATAAATGTATTTGTACCCATTTGATGTCAATAACTTGAGTATTTATAAAAAAAAAAAAGTTCTGGAAGGTCATTCACTCCCTCTTGCTCCACCAACCACAGCTCTCACTCTGCTCCTAAATATTAACAACTCCCTTCTCTCAGAACCTAGTGCAGTCGCTGCTAAGTTCAACACATGCTTCTCCACATGTGCTGCTTCGCTTCTCTCTTCCCTGCCCACCCCTGCTCCATGCGCACCCACCACAGGAATAAAGAAACCTCATAGAAACATAGACTTTGACGGCAGATAAGGACCGCTAGGCCCATCTAGTCTGCCCATTTCCCTACCTACAGGATAGGCCGCAGATCCTAGTTAACCAACAGCCTATTTCTTCCTACCTCCCACAAGAACTGCCTTATGTCTGTCCCATGCATTCTTGAATTCTCCCACAGTTTTAGACCCCACAACCTCCTCAGGAAGGCTGTTCCATGCATCCACTACCTCTTCTGTGAAATAATACTTCCTCACATTGCCCTGAACTGCCCTCCTTCTATCTTTAAATTGTGTCCCTGTTCTTGCAAAGTCTCTTTTTCTGAAAGATGCTACCCTCTTGGACTTTGTTGATTCCACTGAGGTACTTAAAAGTTTCTATCGTGTCCCCCCTCTCCCTTCTTTCCTCAAGGGTATACATATTAAGCTCCTTTAGTCTCTCCTCATACGGCTTCTCTTGCAGACCCTGCACCATTTTAGTTGGCCTCCTCTGGACTGCCTCTATCCTGTCTATTGCCTCATACCTTCTCATTCAGTAACATCTCACCCAGCAGATGCACCTGATACCTTGCTCTGTCTCAACCCATCAAAAGGCAAATCCCCCGATGGTCTGGACCCCAAACTCCTCTACCTCTCTGCCCCTGCCACAGCAGCCCCCCTTGCCAGCCTACTAAATCAGCCCTTTGCTGCTGCAGCAGTCCCCGAGGCATGGAAGCATGCCATAGTCATCCCTCTCCCTAAAGGCGGCGCCCCTACCTCCACGTCAGACTACCACCCTATCTCTCTCCTCCCGGCTCTTGCAAAACTGTAAGAGCGCCTTGTGCTTACACAACTTGCCTCCTTTCTCTCTGATTCAGACTTCTTCACATCTTTCCAGTCTGGGTTCAGAAAGGGTCACTCCACTGCATCCTCCCTGACAGGGCTCACTGACACTGTACTCTCTGGTATGGATAGAGGGCAGATCACATATGCCATCTTAATCGACGTTGCTAAAGCATTTGACACTGTCTCGCATACCTTACTACTCCCATGCCTCTCTGAATCTGGGCTCTCCGTTGCTGCCACCAACTGGTTCAGTTCCTACCTCACTGGCAGAACACAATCTGTAAGAATCTCCGGTGCTATATCTGCCCCCTTCCTATGACTACCGGTGTCCCTCAGGGGTCAGTGCTCAGACCCATTCTGTTCTCCATTTTTCTAAACGACTTGCTACTCATCTGCTTTAATTCCTTGATCCATATGTATGCAAATGACACTGTACTTTTCTCATCAGGCACCTCCCCAGAAGCGGTAGCTTCTAATCTCCAAGCTGATTTAGTCAAAATTCAGCATTGTTTCAGCGCACACCAGCTCTCCCTCAATGCTAAAAAAAAAATTGTCACCATGACCTTCGGCACATGACAACGCCTGTTCAGGCCCCACTCCCTCCCCATCTTCTGCACCCTGGACAGGCAAATGCTTGAGGATGTCACCACATTCTGCTACTTAAGGGTTTGGCTCAACTGGCGTCTATCCTTTGCTGACCACATCGATGCTATCATAAATAAACTGTGCCCCAAGCTAGGAGCCCTGTACAGAAACCGTAGTAGCCTCCCTCTAACCGTGCACCAGGAACTAGTCGAGAAGATACTTCCCTCCAACTACTGCGACATTGTCTACAGTGCCGCTCCAAAGTCCACACTAATGAAACTAGATACCCTTTTCAGTGCCTTCTGCCACTTTGCTCTTGATGCCACTCCCCTCACCCATCACTGTGACCTCTACCGGTCCCTGGCATTTTCATCCCTCAAAAACCAACGCATTATGCACTGCGCTAAATTTGTCTCTAAGTTCTGGCTAGGTGTCCTCCCATCTTACTTTTCCACCATACTCTCGTCTGCCCCCACCCATGCCCTTAGATCCCTTGGCGGAGGACCACTGTTGGCCAAGCAGCCTTCTTTCACTGCTTCCCTGAGCTCTGGAATGAGCTGCCTCTGCAAATTCGCCACTCCTCCCCCTCTGCCAACTCGCTCTCCACTGCCCTAGCAAATTACTTTGTGGTAAATTGCTCCTGCACCTGACTGTCAGGACTGTCCCACTCCCCCTTGCCTGACCAGCGGCACATAGCAAATGCTACGAAGCTGGCCTATCTGCCCCAGCTGACGCACTTTTGAACCTACGCACTAAATAATGTTGTTGTTGTTGGCTGCTTCTTGTGAGTCTACATCTGCAATTGTTCAACCCATGTAATCGCTACTACAGTATATTCATATATGTGTATTAAGTGTACTATGTGCCTATCTGTAACCTGGTTGTCTACGAGCTCATCTGTAACTCACACAAAGTGTAACCGAAGTGTATTTTACTGTTAAATGTTCCTCAATTGATAACCTGTGTGTTATCCATCCCCTGTTTCTCCCTCCCCTCCAGGTCGTACCGGGAGACGAGCAGCTTGCTGCTCAGTGTGCCTTTCATGGTGAAACAATTTCAATAAATAAATATGCTGGCTGTTTTTATAACCCACCACGGCTGGCATCCTTGGGTCTTGCTGTGATAACCAAAGCATTAGCAGACCAGCCTCCTGGTTTACTAATCATACTAGGAGATTTCAACCTAAACTGGACTCAGTCTGGATACAGAAACTGGGCGTAAAGCCCAGCTGCTTAATGCTCGCCTTACACAAATAGTGAGCCCACTAGACTTAGTAACAAAACTGGAAACCATTCTCTGCTTGACTGGGTAGTTGTTTCCTATGCAAACAGAATTCGGACCACAGGTGTCTTTTTGGAGACTCTGTGACCACTCCCCTACTTTCTGTATGTGGAAAAATAACACCTCAAAAGCACAGCCTTGACTCTTTCTAACATGTGATTTCTCCAGATGTTTAGGAGTCTGTTTGGGCTTCCTAGTTGAAATTGATTGGAACCAAGTGGGAGAACTCCTACCATAGATGATGCCCTAGATTTTTTATTACAACTTTCTCTCTGCTGCTAGTTCACATGCCTTTCAGAAAGCACAGAGTTAAAGGTAAATGTTTATAAATGGATAATCCCTGAGCTAGAAGAACTGATGATTCTGAGGAAAAAGCCTGGGGCTCTTTAAAGAGCCACTGACACAATTGGGCAGGCAGCTCATTCCAGTGAATTGGCTGCCTGATAAGCAAAATGAGCCAGTTGGCAAAGTGTTTATCATAGTGGAAAGGCATTAATTTTTCTTTATTTGGCGCCCCCCCTTGTAACTCTGGTAAAATAGCCCACTGATTATCGAGTGCTGCTGCCCAGCCCCTAAATACAGCACTTTGATGACGTGTGGTAGGGGATGGGGCTGCAGACACTGTATGTAGTTCACTGTGTATTTACTATTTGGATCTGGGAGGTGGGCTGTCTGTATGTATTACGATCATCTTTCCTAGCAGTTCTACATGTATGGAGTGATTAGCCCCATACATGTAGAACTGCAAAAAATAATCATAACACATACAGACAGCACCCCTCCCAATCTAATAGTAATAGATAACCAACTACATGCATGCAGCTCCGTTCTATTTCCGCTACGACTTCAAAGTGCTTATATTTCGGGTGGGGCAGCAATGCTCGGAGATCGGTTTGCTGGTTCACCGGAGTTATGAGGGGGGCTAACTAAAGAAAAATTAATGCTCTTACAGTATGTAAAAAAAAAAAATGCCATCATTTGATAATCAGGCAAGCAATTCCCTGGAATGAGTTGTCTACCCGAATCGGAGAAACTTGTCAGGGGCTCTTTTAAAGCACAGGCCTTAAAGCCAACTGGGATAAATATGGCGAATTGAGAAGTCTGTGCAGAAAGGATGCAAAATCGGCAAAGAAGAATATGAGGTTACAGGGTAAATACCTGGCAGACCCCAAGTGCTTCTGGTTGCAGATTAAATCCTTATTGAAACGGCATACTTGCTCCACAGAAAGGGATAGTGTAGCTTATGGGCCACAGAATTAGTGAACCCCAGCTCATTACTAATACCTTCAGCTGTTTCTTCACTAATCTAACCAGGTTCAAATCTGCTCCTCCCTACCCTCCCGCCCCCAACGGTCAGGATGAAACCAGGGACCAGCAACCTGCTTTCATCTCTGGCTAGTCTGGAAACAAGAACTGTTAACTTTATTAAAACAAATTAAATCAGGTGGCTGTGCTGGGTTTGACAAACTAGAACCTACGCTTCTCAAAATGGAAGCCCCAGTGATTGCCCTTTCTGTTACCATGGTCCTCAGTAGTTCCTTTTGGAAGACAAAATACCTGAAAAATAGAAAGTGGCTGTGGTGGTTCCAGTTCACAAAGGAGGCCTTAGGGTACCATACGGTGGAAAATTAGCACCCATCTCTCTCCTTGGCCCTCTGGCTAACATACAGGAGAGGCTGGTTTACAGTCAATTACAGGACTGTCTGAGCAGCACCTCCTACTCTCGGACAGGCAGCATAGTTTTTGAAGGCACATGATTAAGCTGGAGGGTGGGAGATTTGGAGGAGGTCAGGAAGCACTTCTTTAGTGAGAGGGTGGTTGACACTTGGAATGCACTACCAGAAGAGGTAATCTTGTTGAAGACAGTGGGATGCTTTTAAGAGGGGCTGGGACAGGTATGGGGGAGGATTAGGGTCATGGGTAGGGAGGATGGGAGGAGGGGGGAGAGGGGCAGGGACAGTAGCTCAAGCTGTGGACCCTGCAACACGAGCAGACTTGATAGACCAACTAGACTTCTTCTGCTGGCTTCTTCGTAACATAGAAACATAGACTTTGTGACAGATAAGGACCGCTGGCCCATCTAGTCTGCCCATTTCCATACCTACAGGATAGGCTGCAGATTCTAGTTAACCAACAGCCTATTTCTTCCTACCCCCCACAAGAATTGCCTTATGTCTGTCCCATGCATTCTTCAATTCTCCCACAGTTTTAGACCCCACAACCTCCTCAGGAAGGCTGTTCCATGCATCCACTACCCTCTCTGTGAAAAAATACTTCCTCACATTGCCCCGGAACCGCCTCCCCTATCTTTAAATTGTGTCCCCTTGTTCTTGCATGTTTCTTTTTCTGAATGATGCTACCCTCTTGGACTTTATTGATTCCAGTGAGGTACTTAAAAGTTTCTATTGTGTCCCCCCTCTCCCTTCTTTCCTCAAGAGTATAATATTAAACTCCTTTAGTCTCTCCTCGTCAAACTCTGTTGCAGACCCTGCACCATTTTGGTTGCCCTCCTCTGGACTACCTCTATCCTGTCAATGTCCTTCGGAGATGGGATATCCAGAACTGGACGCTAGTACTCCAGATGGGGTCTCGCCAACTGTCTGTACAGAGGGATAACAACTTCCTGTTTTCTGCTGGTGATGCCTCTCCCTATGCATCCCAGTATACCAACCCTCCCTACTGCCTTCTCACATTGTTTGCTAACCTTAAGGTCTTCTGATATGATTACCCCTAGGTCCCTTTCCTTTTTGTTGTTGATACTACCCCCATTGTGTAATCTTCGCTGGGTTCTTGTTTCCCAGGTGCATTATTGCACCTTCATTGCATTGAATCCTAGCTGCCATACTACTGACCATTCCTCCAGCCTTGCCAAGTCCCTTCTCATCCTTTCCACGCCTCCTTGTGTATCAACAGGGACACTGGTTTACTGGGATTGAGAAAGGGCATATTCCATTTTGCACATTGTAAAAAACGGTATTGTCACCGGTGTCTGCTAAGCCAAAATCCGGTTTTACCGGTATTTGGTTCTCTGTACTATATTTAACAATTTTTAACTCTGCTAACATGCATTTTAGCAATTTTGACCTCCACTATTGCACATCCTTCCATCCTTGTACCAATTTAAAGTTATTTTAGGTACAAGATGTGATGTCAACAGCAGCATTACGGCCTCCATCCCTAAGGTGTGATGGAAGCAGCACTATAGAACCATCCTCAGATGCGATGGCAGCACCAACACAGCACTATGGCCCGCATCCCTCAGGTGTGATGGCAGCACCAACTGCACTATGGCCCCCATCTCTCTGGGGTGATGGTAGCAGCAACATCACTATGACCTCCCTCCTTCAGGCATGACAGATCAGTAGCACTGTGGTCCCCATCCCTTAGGTGTGATGGCAGCAGTACTACTTTCCCCATCCACCAGTGGTGATGGCAGAATCACTACAGTCCCCACCCCTTTGGTGTGATGGCAGTAGCAACAATGCAGTCCACATTCCTCTGGGGTGATGGCAATAGTGACAGCACTGTGATCCCCTTTCTTCAACACCCACACCCCACATGCACAAGTTACAAATGATTTGGTCTCTTTGCTTGTTAGAACTCAGATGTGAATTAATCTGAACAATCACCACTAAGGTGGACTACCTTTGTTTTTTCCTATCTGTAATTTAACTGCCTGAATTGGATTTCTGCCTGTGACACAGCTGACCAGGGTTAGGAGACAGACTTGGGTGTTGGAAGGCCAGCTGGTGGGTGAAGGCTTGATTGTCCAACGACCACGCACCTTCTCCTGGGAGGGAGGCTGGGTTCACGGCTCAGCATTTGCTGGCCCTGGTGGAGGCCAGAGGCACAACCATGTCAGCCCTCACTGCAGGAGGGAGCATGATGGACATTGGCTTGTGCCTTGACATCATGTGGCCTGTCAAGAAAATAGGAAACACCGCTGGCCAACGAAGGACAGCTGTTGGTCCCTCCATAAACTGGAAGCCCCACATGTGTCTGTTCTGACCCCTGCCATGCTAAGGATACACAGGAAGCTCTTTGTGATAATTCTCCTCCCTGGTAGCCTCCCACAGGGTAGGGACCCATCAATGAAGGGTTACTTTTGGTTACCTGGTAGCACAGCACTAAAGGGCAGTGGATGGTGGTGGGAAAGGGGCCTTGGCAGGCCTGAAGGAGTGGATGGCCAGGGGTAGGAGGAGGAGAAAAACAAAACTGCTTGAATGTGCTTCTTTGAAATAGTGTCTTCACCTAAAAAATCCACAAGTGATTAGTGGAGGACCTTCAAATGGATTCATGTATCTCCCAGTCACTGTACATGCTAGATTCTTTTTTTTTATTTGGTGTCCATGAAAAAAGTGTGTCCAGTTTTGTGTCTGTTCAGATGTGAATTGAGCACCACTCTGCCCACCAGCATCATACAGCCCTGAGGTCTTACCTTCTGTATGTCATTGACTGTGCTTTCAAAATCACTGGCCAAACATATGTACACTTAAATACTTAACTTTTGCTTTTGTTGAAGCAGTCATCAGAAAACTTTTGTTGTCACAGAGACTGAAATAGCAGGTGGGAGAAAAGGTGCAAATCATCCAATTCACCTAAGTGGGGTGCTGACTGTGAAGTCTTTTCACAAGTAGGAAAGGCAGTTTCTTCTTTGTGATCATATTTTTCATTCAGACTAGTTTTCATTCAAACAACTGAGGATTTTGGATGGCCCTACTGATTACAGTATAAACTTGAATAAGCTAGTTGGTAACAGTGATCCTGTGTTTAGCAATCTACAATCTAGAAGCTCATATACAAACAATACAATGAAAACCTGACTAAAATCTAAAAACAAGCTTATAAAACACATAAATGTATCCTGAACACTTACCTTTACCTATACAAAATCATTGCAGTCCAAGTAAAGCATGAGACAAATTACATGGTACCCTGACTACTATTCTATGATGTAATAAACATATATTGGTATTTTTTATATTCTTTGTAAAGGAGGTAAGGCCCACTAGGCAAGAACTGTCTGTTTTCAGGGTGACCTAGAAACACTGGGGAGGTTAAGTGACTTGCTTGAGTCGCACAGTATGCAGAAGTGGAGGTTGAGAATCAAACCCAAGACTGCTGGATGTACCCAGTTCAATCAGTGTTTGTTACTCTAACCACTAGGCATGGGTGATTAAACTGAATGGCTGATTACAACAAAGCAGCGGGTGATTTCCTCACTGACTCTATATGCAGCAAAGCAGAAAGAATGCAAAGCACAGCAGCATTCATTTTAAAGATGCTGAAATCTGGGTTGTCCACTGGCTGCAGTAGCACTATTGCTTGCAATGCCAGTGACCCAGAATCAGAAGTGAACTTCGGTTTGCTGGAGGTCTGGCCAGGGGAGTAGGATCGAGCACCAGAGGGACTGCTCACCTCCTCTGGGAGGGTGGGATGCAGGTCCTGCTGCTTTACCACCACCTGTGTGACCACGGATGGCGGTGCAATGGTGCAGCAGAGTGATCAGGAAGGGAGGACGCTAGCCAGGATCTGGAGCAGTGGCATGTCTCTATGTAACCTACCTCCTTGGAACTTCTCTAGCGCAGATGCCCTCAGGGACAGAGAACAGAAAACCAGGAACAATCACTGTACATTGGTCACTGGCAGAAGGGACCCAGGTGCCCCAGACTTCATAACCAGGCACCATGAGGGACCCACTGGGCTGCCCACTACACACTAGCGAGGTGTGGAGGGTGACCTGGGAGTTCCCTCCCTTCCCACCTGGGGGGTACAATCCAGGCAGGATAGGGGCGAGGCCCACAGGAGCTCCTGAGCATTACCTGGGGTAAAGCTGGGGATACCCAGCCTAGGGATCTCTGAAAAGTGGAGACTGATGCTGTGAGAAGGGGAAGGGGACATAGAAAGAGAAAATAAAAAAATAAAAAGATGCTGAAATCTTACAGATTCTGTGCAGTGACATGCAATTTCCGTGAGACACCGGTACAAGAATTCAAAATCTGCATACCAAGCAGGATTCCGTGATTGTTACCGGTAAAAATGGAAAACCAGGGTCCCTGTGTATCAACCCTGTTGCTGATCTTTGTGTCATCTGCAAAGAGGCATACTTTTCCTTCCAGTCCCTGTGCAGTGTCACTTATAAAGACATTAAAAAGGACTGGACCCAGTACAGAACCCTGCGGTACCCCACTAGTAACCCCTCTTTCTTCAGTGTGGACTCCATTTACAGTTACCTTCTGTGTCCTGTTGTCTAGCAAAATGTTTTACAAGGCTACCACCCTGGGACCCACTCCCAGGCTGGTTAATTTGACTGTTAATCTTTTGTATTGGGGACTATGTCAAATGCCTTGCTAAAGTCTAGGTAGGCCATGTCCCCAGCCCTCCTAGTCTACTACTTTGGTCACCCAGTCAAAGGAATCTACTAGATTTGTCTGACATGACCTTCCCGCTGTGAACCCATGCTGCCTTGGGTCCTGTGCTTCACTGGCCTCAAGGTACTCAACAGTGCTTCCTTCAGTGACTCCATCACTTTCCCTACCACAGAGGTCAAACTGACAGGTAGTTTCCTGCCTCTGTCTTGGTCCCACTTTTGTGAAGGGGATCACATCCGCCTTCCTCAGTCCTTGGGTACCACACCATCCTCCCATGATTTATTAAAAGAGTAGTTGGAGGTTTCACTAGTTCACCTTAATTCTTTTAGAATTCTGGGGTGAATCCATCAAACCCCATTGCTTTGTCCACCTTCAGTTTTAGGAGTTCTTGCAGAACCCTTTCTTCTGTGAAGGGCTGGAATCGACCCCTTATCAAGAGTGCTTCTGTTAATTGGATTAGGCACTTCCCCTCCCTTTTTGTGAATACTGAGCAGAAATATTAGTTCAGTATCCTGCTTTTCACTGTCCCCTCTGCCCACCACCATTCATTCTATTCAGCCTCACTGTCCCTCCCTTTGTCTTTCTCGCTCTCTGATGTACCTATAAAGGTTTTATCCCCTTCTTAACAAGTTGGCTATCTTTTCCTCAGTTTGGGCCTTTGCTATTCTGACTTTCCTCCCTGCTTCCTTCTGCCTTAACTGGTACAGCTCTCTGTCCTGCTCCTTCTGTTTCCTTATACTTCCTGAATGCTATCTTTTTCTCCCTGACTTTCCCAGCCACCTCTTTTGAGAACCATAGTGGCTTTTTCTTTTGTTTTGATTTATTTGCTTCACACAAAGGCTTGTTGCCTCTGTGAGGGCAGTTTTGATGATTCCCCATTGTTGCTCCACCCCTTCTCCTAGCCTGTTTGCTAGTGCTTTTCTGAGGCACTCTCCCATCTTGCCAAAGTCTGCCCTTCTGAAGTCTAGTACCCTCACTTTTGTATGGCTTGACTCTGTAGCTGAGTTTAACGTGAACCACACTGTTTGATGGTCACTTGTTCCTAGATGGCATCCCACTTCTAGATCTGAGATCTCTCACTGCCCCCATTTGAGAGTACAAGGTCTAAGATTGCTCCCTCACAGTGGGTTCGGAAACTAGCTGTCTGAGGCCTGCCACCTGTAGGGAATCGAGAATGGCCCTGCTTTTGGATGTGGTTGCAGCAAAGGTGCTCCAGTTAACATCTGGCATATTCAGGTCTTCCATCAACAGTATCTCCCCTTCCTCTGCCATCCTAAGAATACCTTCTATCATATCCTTGTCCATTCCTTCCCCCTAACATGGGGGTCTGTACACAGCCCCTGTGTGGATTGTGGTGCCCTTTCCAGTCTCCAAGATGACCCACAGTGCCTGCTCTCCTCCCTGTTTACTCTTCTTTTGTTCAGTTGCTTTTATCCCTTCCTTTACATAGAGAGCTACTTCTCCCCCTCTTCTCTCCTGCCTGTCTCTGCTGTAGGTTATGTACCCTGGTATGTTAACATCCTAGTCATGGTTCTTTGTGCACCTTGTTTCTGTGATTGCTACTATATCCAGGCATCCCTCTTCCATCAAGGCCACCAGCTCAGGGAGCTTGTTGCCCAGGCTACGGGCATTGGTACTTATTACCCTCCATTTCCTGATGGCCTTACTCCTTTTTGCCCCATCCCTGTCCTTCTTGCCTTTGTCACTTTCCCCATTTACCCCTGTCCTTCTCCCTATCGCCACCTCTGTGTTGGTGTTTACTGCACTTACTACCGTGATCTTTTTTTGGGAGGGGGCTAGTATTGCCCTGCTGCTTTCCAGTGCCTCCTCCCTTGGCTAGTTTAAATGCTTGCCAGTGAAGCATTTAAACCTATCACCTAGGATCCTGGTTCCCCTCCTAGACAGATGCAGCCCATCATGCCAGTATAGGCTTGCAATACTCCAGGTGGACCCCCAGTCCCCAATGAAGCCAAATCCCTGAGCTCTACACCAGTTTTCAACCACTGATTGAATTCCATGGTGCAGAACACCCTAACCTCTCTCGCCATAGATGGGCAGCACCTCTGAGAGAAGGTTACAGTCGTGCTACTTGTGTAAGGCCCTTCCCCAATTCCACAAACTCTTCCTGCACTGCTCTAATCCCTTTCTTGGCCAGGTCATTTGTCCCTAGGTGGGCAATGACATCCAGCTCCCTCCCCGTGCAGCTGCTCCGGCAATCCTGAGGATTCGCTCCTTGTCCCTCCAAGCCATGGCGCCAGTCAGGCACCTTACCTCACTCTCCTAGTTCTACCTTCCTAACAATGGAGTCCCCCACCAGGAGTTGTTTCCTTCCCTCGTGGGGTCCCATGCCACCCTCCTGTGGGCCTGTTTTGTGGAGGTTCCCAGCATCCTCCTTGGTCTCCACTGCAGGTGCCTCCGTAGAGGAACCACACTTTTACAGAATGGCATAGAAATTGTAGAGAGGTACAACTGGAGGGATGTGCCTCTGTTCCATCACCCTCGCCCTCCCTGAGCCCACTGTGGTCCAACCACTCCTCTTTCTTGGCAACCTCTGAGGCAACGGCAGTGGCACTGGTGGTCCCTGGATGGAGGAGGAGTTCCCACAAATCCTGGCCAGGTCAGCCTGGAGATGAGCAACCTCCTCCCGCAGCCCAGAGAGGTGCATGCAGGTGGGACAACACCGCATCCTCCAGAACGTCTCGTGGAAGACTGCTGCTCCACAGCCACTGCACCACTCCCATCGTGTCTTATTTCTGGCCCCTTAACTGTTGTTTGGAAACCTTACTCTTTCCTCTTTTTTTTTTTCTCTTCTCTTTCTACTTACTTTCTGCCTCTGTGCCCTTTAAGCTCCTGATTGTCCTGTTCTGAGACAAGAATATCCTATATTTCTCAGTAGAACCCTTACTTGCTCAGAGGCAGGCCTCCAGCAGCTAGAGGGGGCCAGAGAGCTACTCTTGCCCTTCTAGGATGGTGGTTCTTTGGTGGCTCTGTGATCACTCACTTCCTGCTCCCAAACAGGAAGTTCCTGTTGTCAGTCAAATCCTGTGCCTGTAAAAGTAGAACTAGCTTTCGGTAGGAAGGTGGAAGGGAGGGAAGGAGGGCAGTATAGTCCTGTAGAAGTCTAGTCACGGGCACTCCTTCCTCCTGGTGTCTTCTACCAAGCTACTAACAGAATCTTTCTAAGGCAGTCTTTAAATTTAGCTTCTTTCTAGCTAAGCCACTCCCCTACTTACTAGATCTTTCTACAAGTAATTTAAACTGCGACTATCAATCCCTTTCAGTCACCTGAGATTTACACCTAGATAACTATTCAGATAACCATTCAGTTCAGTTAACTCAGACAAACACACTATTGTTTTGTTTACGTTTTGTTTGGTTTTTTTTACCCTAAATTAAAGGTCCAAGTACAAGAGTTCTGCTTCTTTAGTCCCAGTAGAGAAGTCCAGTCACACAGCACTCCTTCCTCCTGGTGTCTTCTGCCAAGTATGTTCATATGATTAGACTGACTAGTGATATACTGAATGCCATGGACAAAGAGGGGGCTGACTGGAGCTGGCTTTACTGATCTCACAAAGGTGTTTGATTTGGTTGATCATAGTCTGCTCCTTTGTAAGCTGAAATGCCTAGGCTTTTACTGCCTTTCACACCACTGGCTCACCTGCTATCTGACAAACAGGCATTAGGGCTGCGGAACCCAGGGCTGTGTAGAAGGTGGGAGTGGGGAGCATGGAGCTTAGTCAACCAAGAAAAAAAGACACTAAAGGGTCACCGTATCTGATGATCTCAGGGTAACTGGGCAGTGTGACAAAGCAGTGGGGAGGGCTAGCAGGATACTGGGGTCCATTGGGAGAGGGATTTCTAGCAGGAGGAAGGAGGTGGTGCTGCCATTGTATGGCGTACTGGCGAGGCCTCACCTGCAGTACTGTGTCCAGTTCTAGAGACTCCACCTCTGCAGAGACAGAAGAGCGGACACAGTACAGAGGAGGGCAGCCAAAATGATGAGGGGGGTTGCGTGAGAAGCCTTACAAGGAAAGGCTGCAGGAATTCAACATGTACTCCCTGGAAGCAAGGAGAGCAACAGGAGATGTGTTTGAAACCTACAAGTACCTCTCAGAAGTGAATATGTTTCAAGTGGAGGGTCTGTTTCAGAGAAAGGAAGGCACTAGAACAAGGGGGTATGCAGTGAAGCTAAGAGGGGGACGTTTGAGAGATGTGCAGAAATACTTCTTCCCTGAAAGGATGATGGATGACTGGAACAGCCTGCAAGAGGAGATAGTGGGGGCAAAGACTGGGGGGAGCTTCAAGCATGCATGGGTTAGGCATGGGCATATTAGGCAGAGGGACGGGGAAGGGAGTGACACCTGTGACCAGCTAGGAGTAGGTTGTGAAGTGAGGCAGGGACAAGGGGCAGACTGGAGCCTAAGGGTTCTTCTCAGCAGACAAAATCTGTGTTTCTGTGTTTCAGGTGGTTAAACGGAAGGGAATTGTCGAGGTACACACCGGTAAGGAAGTGTAGAAAAACCAGGAGCAGTTTCAGAATTCGTAAACAGTGTTTTATTTTTCTCAATAACAGCAAAATTAAAAAAAAAAATTAATAAATAATTCAGTATAACTATTTTTAAAGGCAGTACAAATAGAAAACTAAGTCCTTCTGAGGGGATCTCTTGATTCCAAGTTTTAGTCTCTGTCTCCTTGTCCTTCTAGCAAAGGCAGTGCTGCTGTTTTATAAGTATTTGTCTGGGAACTCATTAAGAGAGCCTGCTTCTCACAGAACATTCTTGTAAGTTTACAGAATGTTCTTGTCAGTTTCGATGCAGGTGCAGCAAAAAGAACATAGTGACCCAGAACTGACCTCTTGTTTACAGCTCTGCAAAAGGTTTAAAAACTGCAACTCAGGGGGGCGCTAATGAGCAGCTAAGAAGCAGGACGTGAACTCCTCGAGCTCTGCACCCCGGAGACCAAAATAAACCAGTTTTTACTGAAATATAGATTTGAACCATCGGATATAGATATATAAGTGATTCGTGCTGCATAGTGATGGGCGATTACCTTACTAGTACGCCGGGAAAAAAACCCAAAGAAGCAACCGACTGGGCCTACGCCAGAAATCACAGGCCTGATATCCTTCTCGGCGGCAGAGCTGACAGTACTGGGGCGTGAGGTGACTGCACAGGTCTTGGCTGCTCTAAATCCACGCTTGGAAAAGCTAGAAAATAAAATTGAGGCGAAGCTACAAGAAATCGCTGAAAGAACAGCAGCACATGGGGAAAGGCTGACAGAGGTGGGGGATCGCACACCTAGAGTGGAGGATATGGTGCAACCATTGCCGGAGAAGATAGTCATGCTGGAGAGGGAACTAGAAGACCTCAGGGAGGCCGCTCGATTACCAGGAGAATTATTTTCGTGCACTAACTTGCATCTACAAGGGCTCCCTGAAGGTCAAGAAGGAGCAGATATATTGAAGTTCTGTGCTGAACAGCTGCCAAAAGTGCTGAAGCTACAGCCTAAATGGGGAAACAAGATTGAAAGGCATAGAGCTGTACTGCCAAAGCCAGGACGGGTCCAGCCTCCCAAGCATGCTCGTGATCGGTATCATAATTTCCAGGATGTGAAGCAGTAATTAAAGCCTTCAAGCTTGATCAGCCAGTGAAATAAATGGGGCACGAATCCATGTCACCTGGGATTACTCGACCAGGCTACTCAAGAAGCTGACAGGTATTCGGTGCTATATGGCCAGCTAGAGAGAGATGTGGGTGGAACACTTCATGATCTATCCAGCCACCCTGAAGATAAAACATGAAGGAGCAGTTTGTTCTGGGAGGTGGAGAAGGCAAACATCTTCATAAATGAGCTTAAAAAGAAAATAGGCTGAGGATGAAGGTGATCTGGGGAAGGAGTAAAGGGACTAGAGACACTGACAGTTTCTCTGATTGGGGTGATACTCTATGTTTAAATTTGTTTTGAATGTTAGTTGTTAAAGTTGATGGACCTTGGAGAGCTTCGGTTGTCTTGGCCTCGTTGGTGGCCAGATGGGGACTTTAACAGAAATCTCAGCTGGAGCAGTGGAAGCGTGGAGGAGGAAGGCGTCGAAGCATGGAGAGACATGCAGGGCGCTTCCTGCAGGGTAGGCTGGGAGGAGTGTTTGGTGGCCTGGGCCTAGCGTGTATATTGTTTTAATCACGTGGCCTACTCTGCTGACCTTGACTAGGCCAGTCATAGAATTGAAGCTCTACAAATTAACTGGACTGCAGGGGTTGTTAAAGCAGCGGGAGGGTAGAGAGTATTGGTTGCAGGCAAAAATATCAGAGGGTCAAGTTAGGCTGCTAGGAGTCTGATTGAAGCAGCTTGATGTTATAATTATGTTATGTTGGGGTTTTCTTTCCACAGATGGTACCTCATTATGCCATAAAGGGACGGGTTTTCTATCTTCTTTATGTAATGTGGTCTCGGGGGGGGGGGGGGAGGTAGCTGCTCAGTCAGCAAAGAATGGGATGTGTAGCCATGATGGAAGATGGCAGGAGTGGTAAAAGAGGATCGAAGAGGAAGACTCTGGGCTTATGGTGGGAAAGGGTAATATATGTAGAGTTTAGCAGTATGAATAATGCTGGGAGAGGGGGACTAAAAAGGGTTGCTAGGAATGGGGTAGAGATGAAAGTAATCGGGGTTCACAAAAAGGAACAGGAGTAAAGGTTTTGCACTGAACTAAGAGCTACTGATATGGTTGCTGTAATGGTGGAGGCCATGGATGGAGGACCCACGTTGGAAAATAAGCTTTCAATAATGGGAAGGGTGAGCTTGAGGAGGTTTGGGAAAAGGGGGGAAAAAGGAAAAACGAAAAGGGGCAATGGTGGGAAATGATCTAGTAGTACAATCCTGGAATGTGCGGGGCCTCTCCTCCCCGATTAAGCGGAGTGCCGTTCTGACAGCTTTAAGAAGGGCACAAGTGCAGGTAGCTCTCTTGCAGGAAACACACCTGACGTTGGTGGAGCATGGGAAACTTAAAAGGGGATGGGTAGGGGCTTGCTGTTCATCTTCCTTTAACTCTCGTAAGCAGGGAGTGGCGGTTCTGATGCATAAAAACTTGCCTCTACAGGTTACAAAAGTACTTATGGATCCAAGGGAGGGCAGATATGTCTTTGTAACTGGGACTCTCCATGGTGTGAAGGTCACATTTGGGAGTATATATATGCACCAACAAATTTAGACCTGGAATTTTATAATAGTATTTTGGCTATACTAGTAAAAGAACAATTTGAAAATCTAATTATGTGGGGATTTTAATTGTACGCCAGATGCTACCCTCGATCCCTCGGAAGGGAGGGGACGTAGAGACCCATGTATTAGAAAATGGAGGAAGGGGATAGCAGAACTGAATATGGTGGATGCTTGGAGAATGGCGTATCCACAGGATAAGAAGTTTACTTTCTATTCCAATCCACACAAAACATGGTCGAGGATTGATCATGTTTATGTAGCATTGAGTTGGTATGAAAAGCTGAGAAAGGTGGCACATGGGCCTATACAGATCTCAGATCATGCAGGGGTGGTGGCGTCCTTTCAATCTCCGAGTGAGAGCGGGGAACACAGACATGGAGATTCCCTACTTATATGTTAGGCTCATAGGAATTTCAGGAATATCTTAAAGAACAATTTAAATTCTTTATGGACACATGCACCAACTGCCACTTCCAAACAAATATTCTAGGGACATGGATATGTTGTTCATCCACACTCATTGGCAGTATCCTTGCCGCTTTAAATCTTGCCGGAAGGTCTTCAAGCTTGCTCCTCCACCCACCGGGTGGTATAACTCGGCTCCGCCCATGGCGCCAGATCTTCCTTACCGCTTGGAAGCTCAGGTTCCCTCTTAGCGCTCTGCGTTTGTGACTAGTTCCTATTTCTCCGTTTCCGGTTTAAAAATAATATTTTGCAAAAGACTTCAGTCTTGATCCCAGCGGCTACGATGGATAAATCGACTCGATTTGGAGATGCCCATGCGGGCAGAAGATGTCTCGGACGGATCCACACTCCACGTGTATCTACTGCTTAGGCCTTGAAGCACGACCACACGAAGCTTGCGACCTGTGCTCATCTTTCTGCCCTCGTCCTCGAACCGTGCTGCCCGATTGCAACTGGGCGTCCGAAGCGTTCCCTCGGTAGAAGTCAAGGCCCGGTTGGCGGTATCGCGTGGCTTCAGGCCGGATCGCTTCGGCGGATAGTGAGCCCTCGAAGAAGGCGGCCTTGAACGTATCTTCCTCGGACATGACATTATCCAACTCTCTCTGGAGTTTGCTTCTGACTTCCTTTAGAGCTTTGTCTGTCCTCTCCACTAAAGGAGAAGGCCTGCGTCTGCTGGACCTTTCTCGGTCCAAAAAGAGGACAGGGTAAATCCCTCCGTCGGCCGCTCTTGGGGCCGGGAAGGTCCCTCTCCAGACGTCGGCCGTCGGCACGATCGACCGCTAAGCTTCGACCACTGGCCTCCACAGTGTCCCATCAGGTCAGTTGACAGACTCCACCTGATAAAGTCAAAGTTTTTCTGGAAAGCCATTGACTGTAAGCGCTGGCAGATTCCCTCTCCAGTTCCCCGGAGGAGTTGAGATCGTGGAAGCTCGCCTGTAGCCTCCCGGTTCCGGGAGCCCCTCGGATGGACCTTCCCGAGCCGAAGGGTGTCGGTTCGAGCCGACATCTCCTGCACCGACTTATTCGGGACTCTGGTCAAGTCTCGGACCTCTCGCGATCCCCGTTCCCGTCATAAGCGGTCTCGGTCTCGGCACCGCGTGCTGGCGTCGCCGGCAACCTAGTCCTCCTCCTGGATGAGAAGCCGGCGTAAAGTCAACCGACGACGAAAGGACCTTATGCTGCCGCTCCTCCTGGCGGGAATAAGCGACTCCGGCGCCTGACCATGGTCGCTGTCACGGGCGCGACACAACCCCTCGACTTGCGAGGCATCCAGGCGGTTGTTGGCCAAAACCAGCTCTCCACCGTTAGGTGAACCTCCACATCCACCACAAGTGGGGCTCGACAAAGTTCTGGTCGGCTAAGGTTTCCATCGGCTGTCAGTTACCCTCACTCCGCCGACCTCGGCGAGTGAAGGTGGCTCAGGCAGAGCAGCTCTTGAGAACTCTTCCGAGTCCGAAGATGATTCCTCCTTCTTCTCCAGCGACTGGACTTGGAGTCTTCAGGAAGTCAGCCAATGACGATAACAACGTCGTCCTTCCTAGAGACTGCTTGGCTCATCTCGGAGTCTACGAGATGGAGCTCGAACCCGTTCCAAAGCAGGCCAAGTATCCTCACGGAGATTCTGGACGAGAGTTCTCCGACAGAGACCTTTCGGTGGCCGAGGCCAGCAGTGGGTCAACACTGGAACTTTAGCGCCCTGCTTCCTGCCCTGCGCCTTGACCCAGGATGACCAGGAAAGTATCACCGGTCCCCGGTTCCTTGTCCGGTTTGGAACACCCCTCTGCTGAGGGTTGGTTACCGACAGCGTTTTCCGGTGACGCCATTAGCCAGGTGTGGACAAACCTCCTGACAAGGTCAGGGTGGACTATAGCCGAGCGAAAAGTCGCTGCGTCTCTCGGCTACGTCCAGGCCAGTTCGGCCGTCCTCATGGCATATTTTCTCATCGCCTGTTGGGCTCCTGGATGGATCATCCCTCATCTTCCCGCCGATCTGCAGACTACGGTTAAGCGGAGTGCGGGACCAGGACAGGGCAGAGTGGCCAAACAGCAGCTCCAGACTGCTTTGGATGTAGGGACTCATGTGCCAGATGGAGTGCGTGACACTTGATGACTATCGCGTCGGCGGGCTTGTTCGAGGATATCCGCTACCGCCGGATACCCAGCACAAGTTGTGGGATGTTCCCTTTTGGGGACTGACCTCTTACGGCCTGGGAACGGAAGGTCACCACAGAGGATCGAGAGGTCCAATACCTTGGACTCTCGGTCTCTTCGGCTCAGAGGACAAAGGCGCAAACCACAGCCTAAGCCCTTCGTCCTTCTGTGCCCCGGCCCCAGCAGCGTCAGAAGGGCCAGCAGGCTGCGGCACTTGGCATCTGAAGCCAAGCAGCGGCTTCCATCTAACAGGAGGCAGGAGAAAGGGCCCAGGAGGTCCCTCGGCGGTCCCTCCTCCAAGCCTGCTTGATGACGGGCTGAGGGGTGCGCTACATCCCATCACACACCCCTGGGTCCCCGTGAGGCAAGCTCCATTTCCTTCCGTTCCGCCTGGTCCGCTGTTACCACCCGGACAGGTGGGTCTTGGAGGTGGTGGGAAGAGCCTGCTACGTTCGAGCGACACCACCCTTCAGGCCGTAGCCCCTCGGGGGCAAGGGATCCCAGCCTCACTGGCGGCTCGTCGAGCAGACATCACTCTCCTCCTCCAGAGGAGGTGGTAGAAGGTGGTGGACCCTCCTTCAGACCCAGGGGATTGTGTCCAAGTACTTCCTGGTTCAAGCCAGACGAGGGGCTGGCCCCATTCTCGACCTAACGACCTAAACAAGTTCCTAGGTCTCGAACCTTCAGGATGGTCACTCTGGCTCAGATAATACCATCCTTGGAGCAGGTGTGGTTCTGCTCTCTGGACTTACAGGAGACAGCGTTTTCCAGGCCTATCCGTCATATCACCCAGAGATTCCTTCGCTTCAGCGGAAGGATCTCTTAGATTCAAGCCATGCCCTTGACATCTCCAGCTCGTTTCACCAATACATAGCGATGTGACAGCATTCCTACGGCGCAGGGTCGGGTGTACACTACCTGGGCGACTGGCCGATAGCAACTCCTCCAGGAAGGAGGGTAGACAGAATCCCCAGCCTCAGGTCTGCTCCTCTTCAGGCCTCCTTACATCCATGAGCCAGAGTGAGAACTCGAGCAAGCAGGTGATTTTATTCATCGAGGCGCAGCTCGACCCGAGAGGCGCGGCTCAGCGGACAGGGCGAGGTTCTCTCCCCGATCATTGGTTGGCAATGGCACTGCCAGGACTTCCCACGCCTCCTGGTCTCATAGCAGCTGCCAGCGTGGTCCGTTGGGCCGCTGAACCATCACGTCCCCTTCAGTGGGTTGGCAGCCAGTGGTCTGTAGCTACGATCCTTGGACCCGGCTTGTATGCGGTGACACAGGGGATGGAATGTTTCTCCAGTGGTGGACGTTCCAACGCAGATCAATTGCAGGAGGGCATCCCGTTGGGTAGCAGGCTTGACGGTCTCTCACTGTCGTCCGATGCCTCTCTGATGGGTTGGGGTGCCCATCTGGAACTTCGAGCTCATAGCCTCTGGTCCCTTGAGTCGATGCCACATCCAGCCTGCTGGGCTCCAGCGGTCCGCCTAGCTCTCCCATGGCACATCATTCCTCCGGGGTCAAGTGGTCCGAGTCAGACGGACAATACCACGACCATGTGCCTCCTAAGCCGCCCGGGCGGGAGGCGCTCCATGTGCTTCTGCCCAGGCTCTCGCGACCCCAGTCCTTTCGTGCGCCCAGCCTGGAGGCGGTCTCCTAGCCATTCACGTGGCAGGGCCTCCAACACCCGACCGATGCCCTGAGCGGATAGAGGCTGCATCCCAGTGGTCTCTCCTGCAGTGAGTACAGCATCTGTTCTCACACAGGGCACACCTCAAATTGGACCTGTTTGCCTCCCACGGAGGCAGCGAGCTGAGTCTGTTCCTTTTGCCCCTCAGCAGGGCTCGCTGCAGGATACTTATTCGAGCAATGGACCCGGGCCTCTTTTCACGCCTTTCCCCATTCCCTTGATCCACAGGTGCTTCTCAATGAGGAGGAGACAGGCATGGTGATTCTAATTATTTTAGACAGCTTCATGATTCTGGTACCAGATCTCCTCAATCTCAGCTCAGGACTCATGACAGCTTCCAGCTAGCCAGGACCTGCTCTCAGTCAATCAGGGAAGGTGTTCCATCCGGACCTTCAATCATCCCTACACCTGGCCTGGTTCCTGGCTAGAGTTCAGGCTTTGGGTCTCCCGGCCAGGAGTCCTCAATGTAGTTAGCGTCCGTAAGTCGACCAGAAAATGCTATGCCTTCAAATGGAAAAGGTTTTCCACGTGCAAGTGTCCAGGAACAGGCTTGCACTCACTACTGTTCTGCTTGAAAGCATCTTGGACTAATATGGTCCTTTCAGTCAAGGCTTAGGTCGAGCGACCCTGAGGGTGCACCTAGCAGCCATCTCTGCTTGCAGGCGGGCAGACCGGGAAGCAATCGATGTACTGGGAGGAAGGTGGTCTGGCGCTTTTTTCAAAGGCCTTGGTGCATTCCTCAGTGTGAACCCCCCACCTCCGTGCTGGGATCTACTGCTAATTGCTGGCAAGCTCATGGTGCACCAGTCAGACCTATGCACAGGTGTGCTCTCTCTCTCACACCACCTGTAGGTAGGAAGACCGCCTTCTTGGTGGCTCAGTCCAGCCAGAAGGATGGGAGGCTCCAGGCGCTCCATCGAGTCTCCTTACCTGGTCTTCCACAGGGACAAGGTTGTCCTGCGCCCCACCAATTCCTTCCGAAGGTGGTGTCGAGTTTCACCTTAACCAGGTGTTGACTCTGCCGGTGTTCTACCCCAATCACACCGGAGGGCGAATATAGGCTCCATACTCTGGATCCTAGAAGGGCGCTATTTCGCTTATTATAAGGCATGCGCATGGAAAATCAGGAGAGGTTGCGCCAACTGTTTGTCACCTGCTGAAGCCGCATCTGGCAGACCTGCAACCAAGCGGACGATAAGCAGGTGGGTAACCTCCTGCATAGATCTCTGCTATAAGTTAGCGGGCATGGAGCCCCAGAGGATAAAGCTCATTCTACCCGCCATACTGCTGCAGCAAGGTGGCTGCTTCCAGGACGTCCCTATCCAGAAATCTGCAGGGCTGCTACCTGGAAGTCAGCAAACACTCATTACCCACTACCACATGTGACCTTGAGTCACGCGCCGGGATGCTGGTTTGGGGCCTCGGTTCCTCAGTCTCTCTTTCCCAAGTAAGTATAGTGAAAGTGTCGTCTTGCCTCCTTCCTCCCGGAGAACTGCTGAGAGTCTGCTGAGGAGTGTGGATGAACAACATATCCATGTCCCTAGAAATACAAGGTTACTCACCTGTAACAGGAGTTCTAGGAATGGTATATGTTGTTCATCCACACTCACTCACCCACTTCCTCGGCTTCGACGCACAACCTGGCTTCCAGCGGGGCAGATCTAGCGCTCATGGGTGAGCCGAGAGTTATACCACCCGGTGGGTGGGAGGAGCAAGCTGAAGACCTTCCGCAAGATTTAAGCGGCAAGGATACTGCCAATGAGGTGGATGAACAACATATACCATTCCTAGAACTCCTGTTACAGGTGAGTAACCTGTATTTGTGGGATGCTGGTAAGGCTTATATGAGAGGGGCAATTATAGGCTTTATGGCAAAATATAGAAAGAATAGGTTAGAAAAGAAAGCCCTTCAACAGAAGTTGAGGATGCTAGAGGGGAGGGTGGCAAGGGGAGAGGGGGGTGAGGAAATGAGGCAGGAGTTGGTGACAACTAGACAGACATTAAACACCCTTTTGTTGGATGAAGCTCGAAAGAAGTTATACTGTCTGAAACACAGGATATATGAATGGAGAAACAAGCCGGGGCCATTGTTGGTAAACCTTGTGAAGGGTAGGAAGGGCACGGTGCATATTCTGGGTATTAAAAATAGAAGAGGGCAGGTTGCTACTAAATATGAAGAGATAAGAGAGATATTTAAGGAATATTATGAAGCTCTGTATTGAACAGGCGGGGAATGAAAGGAAGGATGCATGCATGAATTTCTGGATAGGTACCAGTTGCCCCAAATAACAAGACAGCAACAAGAGATGTTACATAAGGAGATTACCAAAGAGGAAATTACCCTAGCCATTAATGCACTGAAACCTGGGAAAGCTTGCGGCCCGGACGGGCTACCTGCAGAATACTACAGACTGTTAAAGGAAGATGTAAAGGAAGTTGCGTGGGAACTGTTCAGAGAGGGAAGACAGAGTGGGGAGTTGCCTGCAACATGTGGCAATGCTATGGTGTGTGTGATTCCTAAACTAAATAAAGATTTAATGGAATGTGCATCATATAGACCCATATCACTTCTAAATTGTGATGCTAAGATGTATGCTAAAATTCTGGCCACTAGATTGGAGGGAGGGTGGCTGTATTGTCCATGGACGCTGAAAAAGCGTTCGATTAGGATTGAATGGCCATACTTGTTTGAAATATTAGAGCGGTTTGGACTGGGGGAGAACTATATTAGAATGGTGGGGGCATTATATCGGGCGCCTAAAGCTGCAGTGCTGGTCAGTGGGAACCTGTCAGAACAATTTACACTGCATAGGGGGGACGAGGCAGGGATGCCCTCTCTCCCCTTTGCTATTTGCACTGGCGGTAGAGCCACTGGCCATAACTATTGGAGAAGATCCAAGAATACAAGGGGTGAAAGGGAAAAGTGGAAGGCAGCACAAAATTACATTGTATGCTGATGATATGATGTTATACCTGACGAAGCTCCCTAGTCCTTGCCAGCTCTATTGGAGGTTATCTCACATTTTGCTATGTTTTCTGGATACAGATTGAATTTAGGAAAGTCTGAGATTGTTTCTAGGAGAGGAGGGAGATGGAGGAGGAAATACTAGGGCCTCAGGAGGGCAGGTTCATACTTTACTTACCTGGGGTTAAAATAGGAAGAACCTCTGATCACTATACAAATTAAACTATAGCCCACTATTGAGATCAGTGAGAGGACCTGGGTAGATGGAGGACCTTGCCCATATCATGGCTGGGATGTATTAATCTACTTAAGATGAACTTTCTTCCTAGAGTGTTACACGCACTACAGGTGCTGCCCGTAGGGCTAACAGGGAAAGACATAAAATAATTTGAAAAAGAATGTTCTAAATTCATTTGGCAAGGGAAAAAGCCAAGGGCTAGCCTAAATAAGTTGAAAGTAGACCAAGCTAGGGGAGGGCTGAACTACCCAATTACGAAGCTGTACTTTTGGGTGACGCATGTTAGGATTGTTAAGGACTGGGTGTGTAAGCCTAAGGCGGCCAGCTGGATGGATTTGGAGGAGAAGGGGCATGGGGTCCGGATCTCTTCTTTTTTAGCTGAAGGAGGGAGAAGAGTGCTGCAGGAAAAGGATTATAGTATTTTAGTGAATAGTGTAATAGATAGCTGGGAACAAATTAAAAAACTGATGGGGCACCAAAAGGGAGTGTCGTTTATATTATCACTAGTTGGAAATCCCTTCTTTATTCCGGGGTAGGGGACCCTCATTTCGGATTGGGAAGAAAGAGAGTACTGTGCCTTAATGACATAAGAAAGAGCATGGAGGTTTACCTATTCAGTGAACTTAGAGAAGGATTGGGCTTGCCGGCTCATCATCTGTTTAGATATTTCCAAGTGAGGAAATATGTCCAAGAAATTGAGAAACAGAGGGAACCGGGGTCTAAGGTCCAGGCTCTCGAAGAGTTGCTACAGCAAATCAAGCAGAGACCCGCAGGCATTATAAGGAAGGCTACCTCCCTTCTGCGAATTCAGTTGCCAGACATGACAAGTAGAACTAAGTACCTCTGGGAGAGGGATTTGGGCAACACACTAATAGAAGAACATTGGATCTTAATGAAAGGGATACACCAGGGGCTTCTATAATGTAATAAATATAAAGAGGCAGCATATAAATTTGTGCACAGGCTCTATAACCCACCAGTGGCAGTTAATAGATACAATACAGCAGTATTGGCTATTTGCCAAAGATGTGGCAATGCCTTGGGTGCATATATTCACTCATTCTGGTCATGTCTGATACTTCAATCCTTCTGGGAAGAAGTGGCGGAAGAACTGTCAAATATGAAAGGGCACTGCATAAGAGTGGACCCACTCCTAATGCTGTTTGGCCTAGATGACATTCACCAAGAGGAATGGGAGGTGATGGGAGGTGATGGAGAGATGGATGAGAATACTCCTGGCATTGGCAAGGCAATGTATTGTAAATACATGGGTGTCTGGGGGTAGGCCTACAATTAGGCAATGGAGAAACTTAGCATGGGATGCACTGCAGCTTGAAAGCTTAACATACAAAGCTAAAGGACGTGAAAATCAGTTCATGAATATGTGGGCACCTTTTTGGCACACTATGAACCCTATAGAGCACGAAGTGTTAAGATGATTGCAAGGGCTAAGGGAGCAAGGGAGCATGGAGACCAATTATAGGGTGCTGTACGACATCAAAAGAACTCAAGGACTGTTTGATACTCTGTATATTCTAGGGATAGCTGATGTTAAGGAGTAATAAAGGAGAAAGAAGCGATGTATCAGATGCTGTAGAAGCAAGTTTGTGTATATAGTAGATGAAGTGAACCCTTGATTAATTGGGGTGGGGAATGGGGAGGAGGGGTCCTATACTGGGGATTGGGGAATCTGGAGGGAGGGTTGTTGTTTTTTTTCTAAGAAAAGTTAAGTAATAGGTATGTGCACTTGTTGTGATGTATATAGTTGGTCTGCAACAACATTGAAATCAATTAGAGAAGTATAACTGATATAAATAGAAAGACCTGTAAAAGCCTAGAAAAGAATGTTATGTCTGAGATGAGAGCTGTTGCTTTTGTTATGGTTTTAATAAGACAAACTAATAAAAAGTTTAAAAAAAAAAAAACTGCAACTCTGGCTAACCCCTGAGTTCCAAATAGCTTTGCAATCATTTCAACAGTATAACTATATACAGTTTTAAACAAAAGGATCCCAGAATCAGTGACATTTCCACATAAAGATTCACATATATTTTATACCCACATATATACATAAGGAAGGCAGAGAGATAGCGAGAGGCAGACAGTTGCGAAATCATCAAGTGATCAGTTTCTAGGTCTCACAAAAGAATTTGGTTGCGCAACCAGACAGACAGACAGAAAAGAGGCTAGAACAGACCTTTGCGTTTTAAACTCTTTCTGCTTAACAAATGAGGCAGGACCTTGTACAACCCTGTCACATACCCCGCTCTAAGAGGGAACCAGTTTTTTTTTTTTTAAATATATATATATGTCAGTTTCCAGAACATTCTTTAAATTCTCCTTTAACATTACAGTAGCTTATAATCTTTACAGTTCAAGGCATATGCAGTATAGCAAACAGAAGTTTCAACTCACATTTTTTCAACCTTTGGAATTTTCAATTCCTGATTCATATCTTGACAGAAAATCAGCATTGACATTATTTTCCAGATTTGAGCATCTCTTTAAATGGCTGTAGTGCCAGGTACCACTGTGATATTCTGGAATTTTTATCCTTCATTTGGTTAATTCAACAGAGAGGATTGTGATCTTTTACAAGTACAAAGTCTGCTCCTAGTAAGCAAAACTGAAGGGACTCCATGGCCCACTTTGCTGTAAGGCATTCCTTTTTTTTTTTATTCTCTTTTTAAGCCTCCTTCTCACCCCGGTACTTCCTCACCTTCAGGAGTCTCCTACGGCCTTGTACGTCGCTGCTCATCTGTCAGCTTTGGGTGCAGTCATCCCCCCATGCTGCCTTGGTTTGACCCCCAGGCGGGTACGAGGCGGGGCTTCCTCTGCCTCGAGCGTCTGTGTTTCGTCGGGGATCTGTCACCCGTGCTGGCTGGGGCCCTGGGATCGGGGCCTGAAACTCCATCTACAGGGAGCACCGGGGCTATTTTCCTGCTTTTACGCCCATCCCATAGGGCGTCTGCATGCAAGGAGAGCCTAGGAACGATGCACGTCAGAACGTGCTAATGCTCCGGCTCCTGGCAGACGTCCTCCCTCCCTGATGCATGTGATCTTCTCTGCACCTCCACCCGTGGTCACCCAGGTGGCGGTATCGCAGCGGGACCCGCATCCCACCCCACCCGGAGTAGGAGAGCAGCCTATGGGCACTCGATCCTCCTCCCCCAGCCGGCCCTCGAGCTGCCCGAGTCTGTTCCCAAACCCGGGTTGCTGGCGCTGCGAGCGGTAACCCTACTGCTGTGCCGGCGGCCGGGCCAGGCATTCCTTTTCAATGGTGGAGTACATTTTCTCTCTGTCATGCAGTTTCCTACTCATGTATAAAATAGGGTGTTCTTTCCCATCTATATGCTGACTCAAGACTGCACCTAGGCCTATCTGTGATGCATCAGTCTGTAACAGAAATTGTTTTTCAAAGTCTGAGCTTCTTAAAATAGGGAATTGTTTTTCAAAGTCTGAGCTTCTTAAAATAGGGGCTGAACATAATACAGACTTAATGGCCCTAAAAGCCTCATCACACTCTGGAGTCCATTTCACATTATTCGGGAACTGTTGCTTTGTGAGTTCAGTGAGGCATACCTTTCAATCTCCTGCCTTATAATCAGGGCCCCTGGTGTTCTGCGGCAGAATTTTCTGATTTCTGCGGCAGGGCTCCTGGATTTCTGCGACAGCATTTTCTGATTTCTGCGGCATGATTTATTCATTTCTCTGGTAGAATGCCGTCCTGTCATTGGCCAAATATGATCACACACACACAAAAAAAAAATGTGGGGAGTATTGCAATGTAATGGCTGTGGGGCAGCAGTCTTCCAGGAGTCTTTCTGGAGGCTGAGATGCTGCCCTATTTGCAGACAGCTCTCTACCCTGAGGGAGGAAGTTGCCCGTCTTCAGGCCACACTGGACAGTAGTAAGGGGACCTTCCCCCAGGCCACACTGGACAGTAGGAAGGGAACCTCCCCATCCAGGGAGCACCAGAGCCACCACCGCACCTCAGAGGTTGAGAAAGCACCACAGTTGGACCACAGTGGGCTCAGAGAGGGTGAGGATGGTGGAACAGAGGCACACCCAGTCAGTTGCTCCACACCACAATCCATATACCATTCTGGGGGAGCATAGCTCCCCTATGGATGCACCCGCAGAGGAGACTAAGGAGGCTCAGGACAACTGTCACAAGGAGGCCCACAGGAAGGAGGCAGAGGGACACCACAAGGAAAAGAAGCAGCTCCTGGTGGGGAACTCAATTATTAGGGGGATAGAACTGGGGGGAGCAGGGAAAACTGAAGTAAGGTGCCTGCCTGGTGCCATGGCTTGGAGAGACAGGAAACGCATCCTCAGGATCACGAGAACAGCTGCACGGGAGTCTGAGCTGGACGTCATTGTCCACCTAGGGACAAATGACTTGGCTAATCCGGAGATTAGAGCAGTGCAGAAGGACTCTGTAGAATTGGGGAGGGGCCTAAGACAAGTAGCACACACAATATCCTTCTCTGAGGTGCTGCCTTTCAATGGCATGAGTGAGGCGAGGGTACTTTGCACCATGCAGTTTAATGAATGGTTGAAAAAATGGTGTGGAGCACAGGGGTTTGGCTTCATTGGAGACTGAGGTTCCACCTGGAGGGACACCAGCCTATACTGGCAGGATGGTCTGCATCTGTCCAGGAAGGGAACAAGTCTTTTGAGCAATCGGTTTAAATGCTTCATTGGCAAGCTTTTAAACTAGTCAAGGGGGGAGGCACTGATAAGCAGCAGGAAAATCCCAGCCTCTCCCTACAAAACAGGGTACTAAATGAGAAAATGACCGAGGTAGACAGGTCAGTGGGGGATGCTGCAAAGAAGGTAAAGCCATCAAAAAATGGAGAGCAATGAGTACCAATGCCCGTAGTCTGAGTAACAAGCTTCCTGAATTAGTGGCCTTGATGGAGGAGGAACATCTGGATATCGTGGCAGTCACAGAAACATGGTACACACAAAACCATGACTGGGACATAAACATACCAGGATACACTATCTACAGGAGGGACAGGGAGGGTAAAGAGGAGGAGGAGTAGCTCTTTACATAAGGGAAGGAATCAAAGCAACAGAGCAAAGGGAAAACAGGGAGGAGAAGAAGCACTGTGGGTAAATTTGGAGACCGGCAATGGCACCACAATCCGCACAGGGGTTGTATACAGACCCCCTTCTCAGGGGGAGGAAATGGACAAGGAAATGATAGAAAGAATACTTAGAATGGCAGAAAAAGGGGAGCCGTTGCTGATGGGTGATCTGAATATGCCAGATGTTAACTGGAGTGCAGTTGCAGCAGCCACTTCAAAGAGTGGGGTTATTCTAGATGCCCTACAGAGGGCATGCCTTATCCAACTAGTATTGGAGCCCACTCGAGAGGGAGCAATCTTAGACCTGGTTCTCTCAAATGGAGATGGAGAGGATCACAGATGTAGAAGTGGGTAGCCATCTGGGAACTAGCGACCATCGAACAGTATGGTTCACAATAAACACAGCAATAGAGTCAAGTCATACAAAGGCAAAAGTACTGGACTTTAGGAGTGCCTAAGGAATGCACTAGCAAATGGGCAGGAAGGAGGGTGGAAGAACAATGGGGAATAATAACTGCCATCACAGAGGTAATAAGCCTTTGTGTGAAGCAAATTAACAAAGCGAAGCGATGTAAGAAACCACTATGGTTCTCAAAGGAAGTGGCAGTGAAGGTTCAAGAGAAAAAGCATTCAGGAAGTACAAGGAATCACAGAAGGAGCAGGACAGAGAACTGTATCAGTTAAAGCAAAGGAAGCTGGGAAGGCAGTCAGAACAGCAAAGGCCCAAACCGAGGAAAAGATGGCCAACTCAGTTAAGAAGGGGAATAAAACCTTTATAGGTACATCAGGGAGTGAAGGAAGACCAAGGAGGGTTAGTGAGGCTTAATAAAGAGGAGGGAGGTGGGCAGAGGGTGACTGTGAAAAGGCAGAGATACTAAACAAATATTTTGCTCAGTATTTACAAAGGAAGTGGGGAGGTACCTAAAACAAACAGTGGAAACATTCTGGATACAGAAGTTGATACCAGCCCATTTACAGAAGAAAGGGTTCTGAAACAACTCTTAAAACTGAAGGTGGACAAAGCAGTGGGGCCTGATGGGATTCATTTTAGAATTCTAAAAGAACTAAAACTAGTGACACCACTGACTACCCTCTTTAACAAATCATGGGAGGATGGGGTGGTACCAGAGGACTGGAGAAAGGCAGATGTGATTCCCCTTCACAAAAGTGGGAGTAAGGCAGAAGCAGAAAACTACAGACCTGTTAGTTTAACCTTAGTGGTAGGGAAAATGATGCAATCACTTCTGAAGGAAAGAATTGTTGAGTATCTAGAGGCCAGAGGGGCTCAGGACCCAAGTAAGCATGGATTCACAGCGGGAAGGTCATGCAAGACAAATCTGATCGATTTCTTTGACTGGGTGACCAAAGTAGTAGATCAAGGAGGGGCTGTGGACATGGCCTACCTAGACTTTAGCAAGGCATTTGACACAGTCCACACAAAAGATTAATATACAAGTTAGCCAGCCTGGGAGTGGGTCCCAAGATGACAGCCTGGGTAAAGAATTGGCTGGAGAACAGGACACGGAGAGTAATAGTAAATGGAGTCCACTCTGAAGAAAGTGGGGTTACTAGTGGGGTACCGCAGGGTTCAGTATTAGGACCAGTCCTCTTCAGTGTCTTTATAAGCGACATTGCAGAGGGACTGGAAGGAAAAGTAAGTCTCTTTGCAGATGACACAAAGATCTGCAACAGAGTTGATGCACAAGGTGAGGTGGAAAGGATGAGAAGGGACTTGGCAAGGTTAGAGGAATGGTCAAATGTATGGCAGCTTAGATTCAGTGCTAAGAAGTGCAAGGTAATGCACCTGGGAAACAAAAACCCAGGGGAAGAGTACACAATGGGGGGTGAGATACTAACAACAGCAAAAATGGAAAGGGACCTGGAGGTAGTCATATCAGATGACGTAAAGGTGGGCAAGCAATGTGAGAGGGGCAGCAAGGAGGGCTGGGGGATACTGGGATGCATAGGGAGAGCATCACCAGTAGAAAACAGAGAGATTATTTCCCTTGTACAGACAGTTGGTGAGACCCCATCTGGAGTACTGCGTGCAGTTCTGGAGACCCAATCTCCATACAGACAGGATGGAGGCTGTCCAGAGGAGGGCAACTAAAATGGTGCAGGGTCTGCACCGGAAGACATATGAAGAGAGACTTAAGGAGCTGAATATGTATAGCCTCGAGGAAAGGAGGGAGAGAGGGGGACATGATAGAAACTTTCAAGTACCTCAAGGGAATCAACAAAGTAGAAGAGGGTAGCATCTTTCAAAAAAAGAGGTGTGTAAGAACAAGGGGGCACAATTTGAAGATAGAAGGGGGGCGGCTCAGAGGTAATGTAAGGAAGTATTTTTTCACAGAGAGGGTTGTAGATGCATAGAACGGCCTTCCGGAGGAGGTTGTGGAGTCAAAAACAGTGGTGGAATTCAAGCATGCATGGGACAGTCATAAGGCAATTCTAGGGGTGGGGTAGGAAGAAGTAGGCTGCTGTTAACTAGGATCTGCAGCTTATCCATTAGGTAGGAAATGGCAGACTGGGTGGCCAAGCGGTCCTTATCTGCTGTCAAAATCTGTTTCTATGTTTCTATGATGTGATGTCATCAATGACATCATATGCTGAGCATAGAGGAGCTTCAGGATAAATGAGGTGGGATAGAAAGCCTGACACTATGGAAAAACAATATATTTATATGAAAATTCACCAAAAACAATGAATTCTGTGGCACTACATATATTCTGTGGCATGATGCAAATTCTGCTGCAAATTCCGCAACCGCAGAACTGCAGAATTCAAGGGGCCTTGCTTATAATCAGGGACGAGGCTTAAAAGAAATCGGGGACAAAGGACTAAAATCAGGGACACATTTCAAAATTAGTGATATTCACTCAGGAAGCTGGTAGAATAAGGGCCTTGGTGTAAAACACATTTTCTAAGGAAGAACAAGTCTATAACTTTTATTTTTGACATTATTGTTACAACCCTCACTGTTTGGTCACAGAAAAACATTTTTAGGAGGGACAGAGTAAAACTTTAAGGCAAAATCAGGGACAGTTGAGAGGTATGCAGTGAGGGAGTAGCTAACTTAGCAAAGCTTGGAACAAGTCTCGATAATAACCAGCCAGCCCTAAAATGACCTGACATGCTTCTTGGTTGTGGGGACAGGGTTGCTAGCCACAACTTCTGTCTTGGAAATCTCTGGCATGACTTCTCCATTTCCCAAAACATAGCCCAAATATCTAGTTTCCTGCATGCCCAGTGCACGATGGTAGGATTAATTGTCAGACCTGCTTCTTTGATGGATTGAATAACTGCTCTGAGGTGTTCCAGGTGGCTTTTCCAGTCTGGACTGTACACCACAACATTCAGGTATGCAGCACTATACCAGTGCAAGGAGATAAAATTACATCCATGTACCATTGGAATGTAGTGGGTGCCATGTAAACCAAACAACATGGAGGCGCACTGATAGAATCCTATAGGAGTGGCAAATGCAGTTTTGTCTCCGAATTTTGTAGCTAGGGGGATTTGCCAGTAACCCTCGGTGAGATGGAGGCTACTGATATACTTGGCACTCCCCAGTCTGTCCACCAAATCATCTATTCTGGGCATAGGATGTGAGCAAAATGCTAGCACTGCAGTTCAGCTGCCTTCTTTGTAACTGCAGGCCATTAGCTGTATGTGCTTTGTACTGTCCATTGTTAACATGTATCAAGTTATTTTCTCTACTGCTGTGCCACGTGTGTGTGGCCAGAGTCGTGATTGAAAATGGTCCTTTGAATCACTGAACTTACCAAAGACATGAAAATGTAAAGGATAACTGTCAAATTCTGACACTTGATTGTTTCCTAAAATCAAAGCAGATTCTTACACCCCTTCTTTTTTGTTTACAATCACCATTGGTGATGACCATGCACTTCTCACTCTGATACCCAGTTCTTTCATTTCTTTGCATTTCCTTAACCACGTCAGCGCTTAACCGCTCTGGTAATCTGTATGTCTTTTGTCTAATAGGGTGAGCATTCCTTGTCACTATTACATGCTCGACCCCTTTTGCTAGGCCTGGTACTGTGGTAAAAGTACTGTTAAATGTCTTTAGCAAGATACAGATTTCTGCAGTTTGTTCAGAGGTGAAGGAAACATTCACCTTTATTGTATCAGCAGTTAGTTTGTTCCAGTCTGTCATAAGCTACAGCAGTATCTTCTTTATCAGTTTCTGGTAAAACCAGCAAAACAGCTTTTGGTGGTTTTTTTTTTTTTTCAATCCAATTCTTGAGGAGGTTAGCGTGATATATCTTTCCTATCAGGGGTCTCAATCTCATAGTTAACTGTGCCAGTACATCTAAGCACTTTATAAGGCCCTTGCCACTTCATTAACAGTTTATCTTCTGTAGTGGGTAACAGTAGTAAGACCTTTTTACCGGTCTCAAAAACGTTCTTTTACCCCATGATCATATTGCACCTTCTGCTGGTTTTGGGCCTCTTCCTGATTACTGTAGGCGATTTCAACATATTTTGCCAGCTTTTTTATCAGGGCACACGTATAAGATTTAAAAGCGTTTCTGATGGGGGTTCTCTTCCCATGTTTCTTTTATGACATCTAGTGGGCCTCTAGGTTGTCTACCATACAGCTTTTCAAATGTTTAAACAGAGTTTAGAACTGTCTGATTTTGAAAGCAGCACAAGGGAAGTCACAGAGTTTGGAACTGTCTGATTTTGAAAGCAGCACAAGGGAAGTCACAGAGTTTGGAACCGTCTGATTTTGAAAGCAGCACAAGGGAAGTCACAGAGTTTGGAACTGTCTGATTTTGAAAGCAGCACAAGGGAAGTCACAGAGTTTGGAACTGTCTGATTTTGAAAGCAGCACATGGGAAGTCAAAGAGTTTGGAACTCAGTGCTTTGGCTTCTCAGAAGGAACTAGAAGGGGGACAAGATCAGATCTACAGTACAGTAGCTTCTTGTTGTTTTACATTGTTTCTTGTGGATTCTACTTGGTAGAAGGTTATTTCTTTTCTTTCTTACTACCAAGGGGCTAGCAGGGTATTGTTTGGAGCTGTTGGAATTTTGAAACCTGTTTTGGTAGCTATAAGTGGGCTCATTTGTTTGATTCACTGTGTGGCAGGCTGCATTTGTAGAGACCTATTTCTTCTGTTTTAAAACATAATTGGTGTGATTTAACTGGGTCTGTTTCTTTGAAGTGGAGACATATATCGTCTAATTCCAAGCCTATTTTGATGTGTTGTTGGTGAAGAGCTGTTTGAAATGGAGTCCTGTTTCTTTGGGTAGCAAACTTATTTTGGGGGCTTTGACTAGAATTGTGATTCATTGTTGCTGGCTTCACTAGCTGCAAAGTTTGAGTGCAGAGTTGGGGAAGGGTGCTAATGGTCTGACCAGAGGCCTCAGCAACCTGATTGTTTCTGGAAGACTTGGGCTGGTCCCACACTTGGTCTATTATTTCCTTTATACCAGGGGTTCTGACATCACTTCCTCAAACAGGCAAAGGATATGCACCTGTCATAGCAAAAGCAGACATCCAGGAACCGAACAGCAGCAAGTGAAGAGGTGACTGCTCTTTCAGTGGAAGGGAAGTAAATGCAAATCTAGGAGCTTTCATGATTACTTCTTCGCATTGATATTGCATTGGGGAAAGGAGGAGTAGGAGTTTGAAGAAGGTTGTGCAATGGCTACTTAAAGTCTGTTTTTGAGTGTGGATAGGAATATAAAAAGCAGTTGCTCAATATATCTAAACGTGTGCAACAAAGGAGGTAAGGGAAATAAAGAAAATGTTTTGCACTGATAGAGGAGGGAGAGGGAGACTTGGGGAGTGTTTGGTATCCTGCATCTGGAAGGGTGGGGAAGCTTGTGGGCACGACAGCAATGGGTAGGGTGGTAGGCTGCAACAACTGCGGTGCACCAATCTTTCTAAAAATTGCTTGGAATGTGGGAGGATGTTTAGTGCAACCACATAGAAAAACTAGAAAGGAGATTGAGGGTCTGCAGGAGGAACTAAGACAGGCAAGGCAGATTGGGGGTGGGTTTAGCCCAATACTGGAGGGAGGAAGAAAGGGAGATGAGGGAGGGCGATTTAAGCCAACAGTGGTGAGGAGAGGGTCAGAAGAAGGGAAGCAGAGACAAAGGGGCCCAGGCCAGGAAGAACAATTGCCGGGGAAACCAGGTCAGGAGACAAAAGACAAATGGAAGGAGGAGATAGGGACTTGTGAGGGGAGGCGAAGAAGTGGCAAAAGTCATGGAATGGAAAGGAGAGAACAGGTTACTATGAAGAGAGGGAGAGCGGGCTTTTGTGAAGGGCCTTCAGAAAATAGTTGTGCACTGCTAGAGAGGAAGAAGGTGGAGGAGGGAAATGATGAAATTAGAGGAGTAATTGATAAATGCCTGGACCAAACTGGAGCGGGGGGAAGTTCTGCTGGGAGAATTGCAACAGGGGTAAAAGGGGGAAACAATGTGCAGGAGGAAGAAGAGGAGCTGGAAATGAGAGAGGGAGATGAATGGAAGCAAGCAGGGAGTAAGAGGGGTGGAATCTTAGTACTGGGGGACTCAATACTAAGAGGAGTTAGGTGGGGTAGCAAGGGGGAGAGGCATAGTCGCATTTGGGTGGAGGCCATGCCAGGAATGACAGCGGAAAGGGTGGGACAGTCTGTTCTGAAATATGCTAGAAGGGGTAGGGACAAGCCTCATTTAATTATACATCTTGGGACAAACTACCTAGCTGACAAGACAGTAGATACAGTCCAGAGGAGGTTTGCTGAACTAGCACAATTATATGAGGGGACAGGAAGATCAGTAACTTTTTCAGAGATACTTCCTGTGCCAAAGGCGGCAAGCACAACAAGAAAGCTGAGAATAGAGGAATTTAACGGATGGCTAAGAACCTGGTGTGCTAAAGGGTATGGGCTGTTGGCGGGGGGGGAGGGACCTGGGAGGACAGTAGTCTCTATGCCAAGGACAGACTACACTTGAGTGAGGAGGGAAAGAAAGTGTTGAAACAGAGGATGGAGGAGTACATAGAGGAAGTTGGGAATTTAAACTAGGAGTGGGGGGTGGCAGTTGGGGAAGAGATATGCAGAGACCACAGGTTGGGAAACCATATGAGCTTACCCCCCATAACAGTGACAAAGGACAAATGGCAAGTACTGTTGGTGATGCTAGGAAAGGAGGGCAGGATGGGAGGGGAAAGGGTGGAAGGTGGTTACCCTTAATGCTAGGAGCCTTGGGAGGAAAACTGCAGAGTTACAGGTTCTCATGGCAGAGGGAGAGGTGGACATTGCAGTCATCAGAGAAACATGGGCCACCAATACAATGACTGGGACCTGTCTGTACCAGGGTACAGATATTCTCAGGGACAGAGTGATTGGGAAAGGAGGGGGTGTGGCACTATATGTGAAGGAAGGACTGAAGTGTGTAAGGGAGGAAGGAGAAGAGGGTAGCACGGAGTCACTGTGGATGCAATCCAGGATTCCAAGAATAGGATTCTTCAAATGGGAGTGGTGTACAGGCCACCATCTCAGACGGAGGAGTTAGACAGGGAACTAGCGGGACAGATCAGGAGGACCTAAGTAGAAGGTAGTGTGTGGTGATTGTGGGGACTTCATCATGCCAGGAGTGGACTGGAGCACCCCAACAACCAGGAACAGAAGGGAGCAGGTACTACTGGATGCCTTCCAGGACAGCTTCCTGCTGCAAATGGTCAGTGAACCAACCAGGTTAGGAAATATCCTTGACCTTGTGCTGGCAAATGGGGACTTTGTGAGAGAACTTACAGTGGAGGAACCGCTGTCAGGGAGTGACCACCGCTCAGTATGGCTCACATTGGATATGGGCAAGGAAGGAGTGGAATCTGGCACAGTAGTGCTGGACTTCAGGAGGGCCGACTTTGGGAGGATGGGGGAAGTGGTAAAAGGGTACCTGGCCAGAATTCAATCTAGTATGGACACTAACCAGAGGTGGGAGCTCATAAAGCTGGGGATAGTGGAGGCAACCAAAACCTGCTGCAAAGCCCAGAGCAAGAAGGTTAGGGCTAAGAAACCGATCTGGTTGAGCAAGGAGGTCATGGAAAAGGTAAGGAGGAAAAGAGCTGCCTTTAGGAAGTACAAGAAAACAGGGAGGGGGGAGGACAGGGAGGAATACTTGACAGAATCGAAGGAGGTGACAAGGCAGTAAGGGGAGCCAAAGCATCTACGGAACTCAGGCTGGCACAAGGCATTAAGAAGGGGGAGAAGGACTTCTTTAAGTACATCAGGGAGAAAAGGAGCTGTAAGGACCACATAGTAAGGATTAGGAAGGAGGGGGGTTGGGTGGAAGCAGGGTGCGATAAGGCGGAAGCACTAAATGAGTACTTCTGCTCAGTATTTACTAAAGAGAAGAGGGGGTGACACCCAAGGTGGGAGAAATGGCAGAAGCAGGGGGGAAGTGGTGACAGATGGGGAAATCATGGAGAGCAGAGTTCGAGAGGGTTTGAAGGCACTGAGGGTGGACAAGGTGCGAGGCCCAGATGGCATCCACCCCAGGGTACTGAAGGAGCTGGCAGAGGTCCTTGCAGGACCTTTGGCAGACCTATTTAATGCCTCATTACATTCGGGGTGTGTACCTCAGGACTGGAGGATGACTCGTGGTGCTCCTCTACAAGAGTGGCCCCAAGGATGAACTGGGAAACTACAGACCAGTGAGCCTCACATCCATCACGGGTAAGCTAATGGAGACTATCCTGAAGGATAGGCTGGTGGCCCTCCTAGAGGCCAAAGGACTACAGGACAGCAGACAGCATGGCTTCATACGTGGCAGATCCTGCCAAACCAACCTGGTCGAAGTTCCTGTGACTGGGTAACTAGGCAACTGGACAGGGGCCATGCAGTGGATGTCCTGTATCTGGACTTCAGTAAGGCATTCGACTCAGTGCCACATGGAAGGCTGGGAAGGAAGTTAGTAGGCACAGGCGGGTGCAAAGCTGGTGAAATGGGTGAGGAAACTGGCTGCGGGAAGGCAACAGAGGGTGGTGGTGGGTGGGAGTTCTCATACCCAAGGACAGTGACGACGGTGTTCCACAGGGCTCAGTGTTGGGACCAGTGGTGTTTGGGATATTCATTGCAGACATATCATGGGACATCAAGGCAAGATCAGTCTGTTTGCTGATGATACCAAGGTATGCCCAGTGGTGGATGACCTAGGGAGATGGCAGGGGTTGCAGGATGATCTGGCAAAGCTTGAAACCTGGTCAGACACCTGGCAACTGGGCTTTAATGCCAAAAAGTGCAAGGTGCTGCATTTTGGGATGAAGAACCCAAGGAGGAGTTACCAGCTAGGGGGAGTGCAGCTAGCCCAGAAAGAGGAGGAGAAGGATCTGGGTGTGCTCATTACAGGGTCAATGAACAACTCGGCACAATGTAGGAAGGCAGCTGCAAAGGCCAACAAAATGCTGGGTTGTATTGCAAGGGTATATCCTCGGGAGGAGGAGGTGATTCTGCCACTGTATAGGTCATTAGTTAGACCACACCTGGGTACTCGTGCAGTACTGGCATCTGTATCTGAAGAGGGACATTAAGTTACTGGAGGGTGCAGCGCAGAGTGACAAAAGATGATCAAGGGGCTGGGGGACTTATCAACGAGAGGAGGCTGAAGGAGTTGAACATGTACTCACTGGAGGAGAGGAGAGACAGGGGTGACATGATTGAAACCTTTCAATACATGAAAGGAATAAACAAGACTGGTACAGAGGGGCTGTTCAAAGTAGAGGAGGGCCACCAGGGGGCCATGATGAGACTGGAGGCGGGGAAGGTTCAGGAGGGAGATGAGGAGACACTTTTACGGAGAGGGTGGTGGCTGGGTGGAATCGTTACCTGCTGAAGTGGTATGCAGTATAACAGTGGACTGCTTCAAACGAGGATGGGACAGGACAAGGGGGAGGGTTAATGAAGGGGAAGGGTGGAAGGGAGGGGCAGCTGCAGAATAAGGGGTGCTAGCTGCACATTCGAGCAGACTTGATAGACCTCTAGGCCTTTATCTACTGGCAAATTTCGTATGTTCGTAAATGTGAAAAACCTGTCGATACCTGTGGCACTTCTCTCTAAGCAAAAAGCAGGTACGGTAAGTATTAGTCCCAGTCTTTTCCTTCCCCATTTGCAAACCTTTTTAACATGCGTTTTAGGATTTCATTGAAATGCTTCACAAGACTGTCTGTCTGAGGGTGATAAAGGGAGGTTCTTATGGCAGTGACACCTAGTAGTCATGTACGGCTCCTTCAGCAATGCAGCACCAAAATTACTACCCTGATTATTAATAATCTCTTTAGGTATGCCAACCCTGCTGAAAATTTTGGCAAGCTCTGCTGCCACTTTTGGGGCTGTGACAGTACGCATTGGAACTGCCTCTGGGTAGCGAGTAGCATAGTCCATCACATACTACCAAAATTAATATATTCCCCTTTTTACTTTTGTCTAAGGGGCTAACCACATCCATTGCAATTCTCTCAAAAAGCACATCCATCAAGGGTAGGGGGCACCTTGTATTTTTTAGTCACTGATGTGGCTTTCTGACACTCAGCAGAGGAACTGCAGTGGGTAGCCACTTTGGTGAATTCTACACTAGTAAAATCTGTACAGCAGTCTCAAGAAAGGTGCGATCCTTCCCCAAGTGACCAGCCTTAGGACTATCATGTGGTATCTGTAACAACTCAAGTTTCAAGTTTATTGCAGGAAAACTCCATTGAGCAAGCTCATTCACAAGGAGGTCCTGTGACATAAACACTTAAAGTACAAACACAGATAGGTAATAACAGTATATACATGAAATGCACGTTACATGATACAGGCTGGATATACATACAAGGGTACCACATAGGGTGACCGCAGGTGGTAAACATGATATGAGACAGGGAAGACTTACAGGTTGCATACTGATAAATGAAACATGATGACTGGTGTGTGCAATACATATACAGTATTTTGGCAGCTAGAACAAACAGTCTACAACTGATATGGGGAGGAGGATTTGATAGAGTAGCAGTGGGAGTGAAGCAAAGATAAAGCCAGGAGTAGAAGGAAGGAAAGCAGTTAATATGACAAATCGATTATACCTTACCAGTGGATAAATATGGCACACATGGGGAAGGAAGAGACTTAATGACAGTTACAGGTGTCTTTTATTTTGGCTGAACTTAGCGATTTGTAGAAGTTTATGAAACTGCGCTAGTTAGTTTCAGTACGGTTTGTAATTGGTTCCAAATGGAGGGAAGGGCATATGCAATAGCACGTTTACCAAAGAAAGTCCGCGTCCTTGGTATGTCAAGCATAATAAAGTCAGATTTTCTTAACGAGTATGCACTATGTGAGATACTAATAAGGGAAGAGTGATAGTTTGGCAATTTCTGCAGGAGCAGTTTGAGTCCATAGCCCAGCATGGAGCAGGCGTCTAGTAGTAAGGGATGTCCAACCAATAGCTGCATATAAGTCACAGTGGTGCGAACGGTAAGGGGAGTTGGTAATGAACCGTGACGCACGGTGATAAAGGATGTCCAGTTTACTTAGATTTGCAAGAGTGGTGGAGGAATAGATTACATCGCCATGGTCGAGTGAGGGGAGAAAAGTGGCCTGTACAAGCTTTGTTTCGAGTTTCAAGGGGAACAGGGGCCTATTTCTGTAGAAGAACCCTAACCTTGCTTTTAACCTTTTAGAGACATCTTCGACATGGTCACTGAAAGATAATTTATTGTCGATCAGATACCTAGATATTTAAATTTGGTTACAACTTCCAGAGGCTCGTTTAAGCGTGGTGCAATGAAGTCTTGGGCAAGGTATTGGGGGCCTGTGACAGCACTGCGAGAGAGAATATCATCGCTTTAGTCTTCTTAGCATTGAGCAGAAGCTTTGCCTTTATTAGGTTATGCTCAAGGTTGTGCGAAGTCCGCTTGAAGCACTCCCTTGACTTCAGATAACGATGAGCCAGAAGTATACACAGTATCATCTGCAAAAAGTGGAGATTGGACGTGATATGTTAGCATCTAAGTCATTAATGTACAGAGAAAACAAGATAGGAGCCTAAGATGGATCCTTGGGGACTCTCTTGCAACTGGCAGGCAGCAGAAAAAAAGCCTTCCGCCTTTTACTTTTTGGAATCTTCCAGTTAGGTAGCTAGAGAACCACTGGGTGGTATGGTATGTGGCACCCAACTTTGCAAGGCAATTGACTAATAGTTTGTGATCAACAGTATCAAAAGCTTTGCTGAGGTCCAAAAGACTGCACCAGTTACCTTCTTAGCATCTATAGCAGAGATCCAATCATTGGTTACTTTTGCTAATGCAGTGATTGTGCTATGATTAGCCGGAAGCCAGATTGAGCTGGGTTAATGAGAGAAGGTTTCAAGTGAGATTTTAACTGAATATGGATCAGTTTTCGAGAACTTTAGAAAGGATAGGCAATATGGAGATAGGCTTATAGTTGTTTACATCGCATGGGTCACCAGATTTAAATAGAGGAGGATATGCCGATTTCCAGCAGGACGGCACAGTAGCAGATGTAATGGAAAGATTGAAGATGTGGAGAATTGGGCAGTGAGATGGGTGTAGCTTGACCTTAGGAAAAGGGCTCCAAGCCATCGTCCCCTACGCTTTTTTGGTGTCTAAGTCAAGAAGAGAATCTTCTACTTTTTTATAAGTTATCTCGTGCAGTTGGAAGGGGCTGGGTGCAGGACTAGATGTGTCGGGAGCGGTATGCTGGCTCACCGCAGCACCAGCATAAGGTGACGAGTCAAAAGCTAATCCAGCTGTGGCAAAGTGGGAGTTAAGTTCCTCCAGGATTAGGGACTTGTTTTCCACAATCTTGCCACTTGCAACTATCTTTAGGACAGAGGGGGCCATGGGCCGTCCTTCTATAGCTTTGATAGTCTCCCATATTTTATGAGGGTTACCTTTAGCTTGTTCGAGAGTAGAAATATAATAGTTAGCTTTAGCAGAGCGAAGTTTTTTCACACAGTTATTCCTGGCTGTTCAACTCAGATGTATACTGTTGTGGTTTAACCAATTGCTCTATCTAGTCCTGTGTCTGAAGTTTAACCCAAACTCTGTACAGTAGCCTATTACATTTTTTAAATATAGATTCACCCTATTTTGGTTTCACCCCCAGCTGCTTAAGATTACCCTGGAGAGAAACATCATTAGCTTGCTCTGAAAGAAAATCAGTCAGTGTTCAGTTCAGTTTCAGCATTTTTATATGTTAACACGTTATGTCCATCAGTGTTTTGTTGCCACTGTTTCTTCAGGCATCCACTTTCTTTCCTGGACTTCAGGATTTTGGAGCTGTGCTCAAACAAGTCCAAATCAAAATCCGCGAAAGGAAGAGTCCCCACCATCTGAGATTTTCTTTTGCTGAGCTCTTGTCACCACAGATGCTGAAACATCAGGATTTACTCCTCTTTTATTAACTCTGTAAATCCTGGAAAGTCATTTCCAATAATTACAGGTACAGGTAACTTGGGTATTACCCCACTTTCATTTGCTGCACGTTGGATGGGATTTCTGATGTTAAGAAGCTCATGCAGGACCGAAGAAGGATCCGTTTGGCAGAGTGACAACATTGATAGACTTGATGAAGGTGGGTCCCGGGCTCAGTTTCTTCCCCTGGGGTAACCAGGAAGTTCCGACTGGTGGGTCGACTGCTTTCTGTGTTTGTCTGGTGGTCCCAAAGGGTTGCCTGGTGAGATCGGGTGTACCCCTGAGGCCTAAGTGGGGGGCTTGACCGGGTTTTGGGCACCCGCTCTCTGTTCTGGTCGTTCCTGGAGTTGACACTCCTTTAATGCACATTTCACCTGTCGAGATAAGTTTTTCTTGAGGATTTTAGTCGTGACTTCGGTTGCTGGGGAAATAAGAACACTGACCAGTGAAGATCTCCTGGATTTGTATGGCAGAAAGGACACTGAACACAGGACCTTTATGAGCTGCAAATATTTTAAAAGCTAAGCTGGTCTAACAACATTTGATCATTTAAGGAGGCAGTGAGGGGGCCTCCATTTGGCTTTGAGTACTGTAGTTTTTGAGAATTGTAGCAGCGAGTGCTGCAGTATATGGTTGACTATTTTTGGTGAAGGAGGTGGTGGAGCGCATCCTTTCTACTGCAAATCTTTAAGAAGCTGTGGTGAGCTTTTCTTTTTAGTTGGAAAATTGGACACTGTGAAGACATTGGGACAGTGCAGTTCACTTGGAACAATAGTGAACTGTATGCCTGTTTTACATTTTTACTGGGTTTAAAATGAGTTTGCTGCTGTTTCCATACTGTGCTGTGACTAAGAAGATAATTTATTTGAGTTTTGTTGAGCTTTTGGGTTGAGTTATAGTGAGTGAGTAGTTTGTTATTATAGTAGGGGGTTAATTGTTCTGGGGAGAGTGGAAGAGTGAGAGTGTGTATGATTGATTTAGTAAGTATTTGATTCTAAATTTTAGCTGTTAGTGATTGTGGCAGTATGTGTTGACAGGGGGCCTCTACGAGTGGGTACTACTCTTCCACTGCGCTTCATACCCTCCGCCCCTTTGACTGCCGCTTTGACTGCCCCCTGCTGCCAGCAGAGCTTTATGAGCATTGTCTCACTCTGGGTTTAGCAAGGGGGCATCGGAGAGGAAAAGGGGAACTCAGTGGTGGAGTGGAGCAGAGTGGATGGTGGTCTGGGGTCAAGGAGACGCCTGGGTGAAATGGGCCCAGGAATGGGGTCATCCCTGCCTGGTGCCCATACCCAGGGGCTCCAGTTTGTGTGAGCAGATAGCACGGTCAGTATCGACTGCCTGTCCAACCCGGGTGGTGTTATGCAGTGCCAGGTCGATTAGAAGCAAGACTGCAGTAATAGCTGATCTTGTTGGGTCACCCGATCTGGCATGCATCACCAAAACCTGGCTGGACAAGAATGCTGGTCCCATTTTGGAGTCTGCTGTTCCAGCCGGGTACTCTGTGATACACTGCCAGAGATTAGATCGTTTGAGGGCGGGGGTAGCCATTTGTTTCAGGATGGAACTGGGCCCTGTAGATGTTCCAGTTGGGGTCAGTAGATTCTTCGAATGTATCATGGGTGCAGATGTGGGCTGCAGGATACTTCACATCTACTGTCCACCCGGGGCTGAGAAGGATTTCTTCCAGGAAGTCAGACTTCATCATCAAGATGGTGTTGGAGTCCCCAGGTGGCTGGTGCTTGGGGACTTCAGTGCCTGGGATGACTATGAATTCTCGCATTTTGAGCGTGACTTCCTCCAACTGATGGTTTTGTTGGGTTTTACACAGGTTATTACTTATGCTACCCACATACAAGGTTATTCGTTGGACCTAGTGTTTCTGCTGGGGATGAGATCTGCGGACGTGATGGTGGAACCCATCGGGTGGTCCAATCATCACACTGTAGGCTTCAGTTTCAAGGCCCCCCAATAGGACCTGCCCCTATGGAGGTGGTGCGATACCACCCTTTGCAGGGTTTGACCATTGATGGTCTTACGGCAGTGCTAGACCTATCTGGGAGTTTGAATGCTAGCTTGGATCCAGGGAATCTTGTGCTAGCCTATAAAAAGGTGGTAGAAGCTACTCTGGATTCCATAGCTCCTGTGCCTGTTCGCCCCCTCACCCTTTGCCCTCGGTCCCCTTGGTTTGATGGGACCTTGAGGGAGTTGAGGAGAGTGGGAAGAAGGTTGGAGCGTTGCTGGTGGAAGTCAGGCCTGAGTGATGCCAAACTTGGATTGATGTCTCATTATAAGGACTGTCAATCTGTGGTCTCCTGTAAGAAGGTAGAGTTCCTGTCCAGGGAGATTGCAGCTGCCCGAAATCAACCAGCTTAGCTTTTCGGAATTGTGGACAGGCTGTGCAGTCCAGCCTATCTCCAGAATCGGGGAGCCTTTTTACAGAAGAAATGTGACAAACCCGCTCTATTTTTCATGGATAAGGTTGGCACCATCGGATCAGAGATCTGCACAGCTCATTCAGATGGGCAGAGCGGAGATTGGTGCAAGATTACATGCACTCTGTTTATCTGGTCAAACTTTGGCAGTTGGTAATCGTTTTAACACCATAAAGTGCAGAATGTATCAACAATGTTAAGGACATTGCACTTATGGACAAAGTAGCTTACTATAAGATGGCTACCAATAATTTGTATTGGAGATGTGACATAGGACTTTTGAGAAACATGTTTAATTCATCCTGATTGTTTCAAATGGAACTTTTTGATGAGTGATACATATTTAAATTATACAGTCTATGCTTTCTATTTCACTACTATAAATATATCAAGACTCAGGGCTACAGCTATGAATTTTGGGGCCCCGGACAAGTCACTTGAAATAGGCCCTGTTTCCCAAACCAGTTAATGCCGGGGTAATGCAGCTCCTCAGGTGGGCCCTTCCTGAGCTCGGGCCCCGGACAACATCCACACTTTTCTCCCCATTTACTGCAGCCCTGTCAAGACTGTTTGGAGTTCTGTCTGTAGTCTCCATTGGTGTGTCACATGAGTACTTGTCAGTTTAGTTTGTTACATATTATCTCTAAACTCTGTAGAGCTGTGTATTACTGTTGCCTCTATTCCTCTACTCCACAGGGTGTACTTGAAAATGAGTCACTTGTGGCTTAGTGTGTCTTCCTGGCCAAACTGAATCAATCAGTCAATCAGTAAATCAGTCAATCAATCACAATCCATCCATCCATCCATCCATCCATCCATCCATCTATCCATCCAATAAATGTACTGGCTCTACAGTATGTTACATGGAAATAAAAGAAAGTAAACTAGTTTAATGAGCCATCTTGTTGGTGTGATGGGTTCCTTTTGTTAACACATGCTACTGTAGTATGTTCTTTCAGTTTTATGTTATTCTACTATAATGTGTTCTTGCACTTTTCTGTTATTTTGTTATTATAGTTAAATAAAACTGTTTAATATTAAAAATGGGCAAAACACAATCCTGGTTCCTGAGTGGTCAAACATAATCACAACATAATGTAGCATACCCATTGACACAGATACACAGAAGTTGTCGGCAGATTAGGATCTCATGGCTCACTTAGTCAGCCCTGTTTTCCCTACAGTACCATCATAGACTCTACTTGGTCTCCTGATTTAACCCCTCTTTACCTTTCTGATATCCTGTTGTGTCTATCCCATGCATTCTTGAATTCTGTAACCATTTTAGCCACCACCACCTCCTCCACTGGGAGGCTGTTCCAAGCATCCACCACCCTCTCTGCGAAGAAGTACTTCTTCATGTTTCCTCTGACCCTCCGCCCTCCAGCTTCATAGTGCCTCCTTGTCCTCAAGCATCTTTTCTTTGGAAAATGCTACCTTCTGTACCTTGTTTATACCTGTGAGATATTTGAATGTTTCTATCATATCCTCCTTTCCTCCTTTCCTCTAGGAGTACATATTTAATTCTTTAAGCCTTTCTTCATAGGGCTTTGATACAGGCCCTGCACCATTTTGTTGCCCTCCTTTGTGCTGCCTCTACCCTATCTATGTCCTTTGGAGATGGGGCCTGCAGAACAGGACACAGTACTCGAGGTGGAACCTCACCAGTGATCCTATACAGGGGTATTATTATTATCTCCTCTTTTTGCTGGTGATTCCCCTGCCTATATATCAGAGCATCCAACTAGCTTTCCCCACTGTCTTGTCACATGTTTCACTACCTGTAGGTCATCAGAAATGATTACCCCAGGTTCCTTTTTCTGTTTTGTGACTGCTAATACCTCTTCTCCTCTAGATGGTACATTACCCCACCCCCCGGGTTTCTGTGCTTTGACTGCATGACTTTGCGCTTTTTTGCATTGAAACCCAGCTGCCAAACCCATGACCATTCTTCCAGCTTTTTAAAATCCACCCTCATTCTTTCCACCCCAGCCCATGTGCCTACACTCTTGCACATTTTTGTGTCATCCACGAACAGGCACACTTTCCCTTCCAATCCTTCTGCAATGTCGCTAATATAAACACTGAAGAGAACTGGGCCTAGCAGTGACCCTTGTGGCACTCCACTGGAAACTTTTCCTTCCCTAGAGTGAATGCCATTGACTACCAACCTCTGACTCCTATTGCCTAGTCGATTATCTACCTGTTTTACTATCTTAGGACCCAGTCCTAGGCTACCCAGTTTTCTCACCAGTCTTCTATGTGGAACGGTGTTGAAGGCCTTACTGAAATCCAGGTAGGCTACATCTGCCGCTCCTCCCTGATCCACTTCCTTGGTCACCCAGTCAAAGAACTTAATCAGGTTACTTTGGCAAGACCTCGCCCCATGGAACCATGTTGTCTCGGATCCTGTAGACCACTGGTAACAATGTATTCCACAGCCCTTTACTTCAGTAGTGATTCCATTTCTTTGCCAACTACTGAAGTCAGACTGACAGGCATCTAATTTCCTGCCTCCTCCCTTTTTCCACTTCTGTGGAGTGGGATCACATCTGCTTTCATCCAGTCCCCCAGTATCCCCCCTTTCTAATGACAGGTTGACCAGGGCTGTCAGAGGTACAGGCAGCTCCTCCATGAGTTCCCTCAGTAACCTGGAATACACCCCGTTTGTTCCCATTGCCTTGTCTGCCTTTAACTGTGTTAGTTCCTTGAGGCCTCTTTCTTCTGCAGAAGGACTAGTGTCCACCTCCTGTCCCTTAATGCCCTTGTCCTTTATCATTGGTCTGTTTCCTACCCTTTTCTCTGCGAATACTGAACACAAGTATTTGTTCAATATGTCTACTTTTGGTGGTCCTCTTCCACACAAACCCCTCCTTCCCCTTTTAACCTTGCTATCCCTCCCTTGGCCCTTTTCTTATTGCTTATGTATCTAAAACATTATTATCCTCTTTATTTACTGATTTGGAAATATTCTCATCTATTTGCACTTTTGCTCTCCTAATTTGCCTTCCCTGCCTCCTTCGTTTCTCATAGTAACTCTCCCTATCCTCCCCCTTCTGTGTTTTGTACCTTCTAAATGCTAGTTTTTTTGTCCTTGCTTTTTAGCTACCCTTTATAGCACCACAGATGTCTCTTTTCCTCTTACCCTTGCTGCTTGCCTGACACAAACATTTGTAGCTTTTTCAATACCCTCATTTTTGCCCATTGTTCCTTGAATCCCTCAGTTTTCCTATCAAGTTGGTGAGATGCCATCTGGAGAACTGCATGCAGTTCTGGAGACCCCGTCTCACAAGGACATAGACAGAATGGAACCAGTCCAGAAGAGGGCAACTAAAATGGTGCAGGGTTTGCACCAGTAGCCTTATGAAGAGAGACTAAAGGAGCTTAATATGTATACCCTTGAGAAAAGGAGGGAGAGGGTGGACATGATAGAAACTTTCAAGTACCTCAAGGGAATTGACAAAGTCCAAGAGGGTAGCATCTTTCAGAAAAAGAGATGTGCAAGCACAAGGGGGTACAATTTGAAGATAGGGGGCAGCTCAGAGGCAACATGAGGAAGTATTTTTTATGGAGAGGGTGGTGGATGCATGGTATGGCCTTCCTGAGGCAGTTATGGGGTCAAAAACAGTGGGGGAATTCAAGAATGCATGGGACAGACATAAGACAATTCTAGTGGGGGTAGGAAGAAGTAGGCTGTTGGTTAACTAGGATCTGCAGCTTATCAAATAGGTAGGGAAATGGGCAGACTGGGTGGGCCAAGTGGTCCTTATCTGCTGTGAAAGCCTATGTTTCTATGTTGCTAGGGTGTCCCTCAGACATTCTCCCATTTTCTTAAAATCTGCCCTCCTAAAGTCGAGGACTCTCATCCTCATGTGGCTTGACAGAAGTCAAGACTATGAAGTTTAACTTTCATAGCAAACTGAAACAATTTTAAGTAGAATTACACAGCCCAGAGTGTTTAGATAAAACTACTTTAACACACAGGGGTTAAAAGTAAAAGCATGCTGGAAATGGAAATAAGTTAGAATTAATGTTTTGACCTAAGATCTTTGTCAGAAGTTATCTTATAAGGAAATGGCAAGCTTAGTTATAGCTGGTCATGAATGCCTTTACATAATGATTAATTTCTTGCTAATTCCAGAAGAAGACTTACTGTCAAAATTGTTATTCTAATTTTATTTTCTGTTTCAGTGTGCATTTAATTTATCTCTTTTCTTTTATTTACCGCTAGCACATGGATGTAGAACAATCCACCATATTTTTAACCTAATTTAACTCATACTCTGCTGTGGGTAATGCCTTACTTTGCCCAACCCATGAGGATAAGTACCTCATAACAAACTTGCCTCTCATGAATCTGACATCGAGCCATATCATCTCATGGAGATAAACATGTTATCCTACTACAACCAGTTATATATTATAATTTGCTACCTGCAATATTGTAATCTTGAATTCACTGGACTCAATGCACACAGAACCATGACTGGTGCACTCAGAAAAACTGCCAAGTAAACACACAAAAAAGAGGCACTCCAGGTACAAAACAGTATTGGTGACAATCCAAAAGCTTATTTTGCAGGTTGGTTCACATAAAGCAGAAACAGTAGCATAAACCCCGGCCCCCTGATGAAACCTCATGCTATAGAGGTGATGTGTGGGGTTTATGCTACTCTTACTGATTTATGTGAGACAACCTCCTAAACCTACTAAATAAACTTTTGGACTGCCACGGATGGTATATTATAATCCCCCGTTATCTTCCCTTCCATTTCTTTTCCCCTCTCTTCCTTCTGCCCTTTCACTTTTCTGACCCTTATGTGTTCTGTATCCACTAGCCCTAAACTTCCGTGGGACAGGTAGCTTCTACCCTCCTACCTTCAATCTAGAATAACCTCCCTCTCTCTCCAGTCCTTCTCCTTTTCCCTTTCTTTTAAACTTCTTCTTCATGAATTCTCTATTCAGGTTGCACCTGGAAATGAACCTCAGTTCAGTGTGCCTTTCCCAGTCACCAGTTTTCAAATAAACAAAATTTGCTCCTGCAACTAGATTACCCCTGCTGCAGGCTTGTTAACTACAATGACTTTACCACAGCATCTCTGTTTCACTGAGGCCAAGCCATGCATCTCTTGGCCAGTGATCTTTGGCTTATTAGGCTCCATCTTTGTCAAATACATTATCTATTGAGAGACTACTCAGTAAATCATGTAGTGGTTTTTAAAGAGCTACTGTTGCCTCAAAGAAAACTTTAAAAAACATAATATATATTTATCTTCCCCATAATGTATTACTAAGGAAATGTGTATGAATATACAATTATAATGTATGGTAAGTGCCTATTAACCACCATAATCAGCAGTCACACAGCTTTGTTATGCACTGTTTAGAATTTTAAAAGTTGTTAACCACACTTCGGAATTTCCAAACAGTGGCATAACAAAAAAGAATGCACCAGAGTTCCATAATTCTCACATATAGAATGCAAACAGTGTTTTTTGACCATACACTATAAAAGATGATGGCTGGGGATTGGGTGATAACCACACTGAAATCACCTCTCGTGGTTGCTAGGGCTACAGTAAACCTCTTGAGCTGCGCTCTCGAGGTTTACCGTGTTGCCCTAGCAACCTCTCGAGGTGATTACAGTATGGTTATCACCTGATCCCCAGCCATTATCCTCTATGTTGTCTCTTAGAGTTTATGTTGAGTTCATTTGCCTCTATAGCTTACTCCCTACTCCATAACCTCTGTTGTGACATCACATTCTGTCTCCATGGAAGTCACTGTGAGGTCACAAACAGTGCTCTGAGACTTCAGGTAGGAAGAAAGCAGCAGGAATAGATAAACTCTTCAGGAGCAGAAATCCTGTTTTCATATACATGACCTCAGTAATAAATAATGGGAGGAGAAACACAGAACTAATGGGGAATACAAGCTGGACTGTGTCTAAATATTATGTTTTGTTAAGTTCACCTGAACATGTCACCAGCTCTTTAAAGTAAATCTAAAGAAGTATTTACTACGAGAAATGTTTACTCTTGTTTTTGAAATTGTGAGATTGTTTGATCTATGTAACGTGAACAGATGTGTTGTTTTGTATTAATCTTATTAATCTTTTATCCTGCTACTTTCATTCCAAGTTGGCCATTAAAATGGGTATTTTTGCTCTAGGTCTAACCAGGCCTTTTAGATAGAACTGAAGTGGAAATGGATAACACATCTGTATGCTCTGTATATGTGTAGGTACTGCACAGCTTCTACAGTCCAAACTATTTCTACCCATAATTTAGTCATTTGCCCATTTGATGCTCAGTATATTGCTCAGACTGTTTAACCCTTGTAATTGCTATGTAGCGTTTATCATTTTGCACCACTCTGTGTTCTGCAACCCCACTCTTGGGTTGTACCTGGAAATGAGCTTTAGCTCAGTGTGCCCTTTGCAGTCGCCTTTGCTAACTGCTTCAACAAGACTTGTCTTAATGTAAGTGCACATATTTGGAACCTTGTTCAGTGGAATTAGACAATAGCACTGTTAAGCAAAACAGAACCACCTTCCTCTTTGCCATGTAACATAACATTCATTCCTTCTTACAGAGCTTCATCTCATGACAAAAATGTTCCATTCATTTTTTTATCCTGAGCAAGAGCTGCATATGATATTGTTCTTGATGTCAATTCCCAGTGTTGCACACTAATTAGTTAACATTGCTGAACAATAAACACTGACATAGTAGAATATGCAGAAAGCCTACAAATACATGTTGTACTAACCATTGAAGAGGTAATATGAAAATAAGATGCTCTGTTGTTTATTTTATTTAGTCAAGTCTCGGAATACCTTTGAGTCAGAGACTCATTTACAAAGGCTCCACGTCAGAGGGTGCTCATAAAGAAAATACAATACACAAAGGTTTTAGGCAAGGAATACAAAATGGGAGCAAGGATATATACATAATACAAAGTGAATATAATGGCAGTAAAATACAGACGTTGGTAGGAATCACAGCAACACACTAATTGCTACAGAAGGAGAAAGTTTAAGGAAAACACATTGAATGGCAGTAGGATATTTTATTTATTTATTTTTTTTTATTTATTTGAACATCGGTTTACAACCTTTGAGCCAGAGGCTCATTTCCAAAGGTACCTCGTCACACTGATGACAAATACATAACAGACTTTTGGTTACCACATATGGGTTACATAGATTGCAAGCACTTAACAGAACTTTGGTTACAGTATACGGGTTACATAGTTAGCAAGCACATGTGACTACACCAGGTAAACAGATAAGCCAGTTTGGTTACAGTGGCATATTCTTGCACGATGGTAAGAACAAGCAGCAGGATAATAGCAGTACAAACAGCAATGGGTGAGGATTAAGACAGGTGTGGTGTGGATGCTGCCCAGTGGGCATTGTCAGGGCACAGAGAGCTATGCCTCAGTTATAGACAGGTGCAGCTTCACATATTAAATAGTTGGCTGTGAAGTGCGGTTTTGAATTTGGAAATCGTGGGGGCATCTGAGATGGTGCAGGGAGCGAGTTATACCAGGACGGAGCTCTATAGCAAAAGGACCTCTGTCCATGGGATGTCCTAGATCTTGGGACCAGAAAAGTGGCCTTGCAGGAGGACCGTGTGCAGACCAAGGGTTGGGCTTGGTGGAGGGAGGCTGTCAGCCCAGGTGGGGATAGCCCAAGAAGAGTTTTTTTTGTTATTAGGCATGTTTGGTAGCATAGACATTCATTTAGATTCAGCAGTTTTGCCATGTCATAGAGCTGGCACAAGTGCATAAGCCTGGGAGCCCCAGTGATTAGCCTGCATGCTTTATTTAAGATGAGGTGAATTTTATTGAGGGCGGTCGTGTCAGCAGTGCCATATACTGGTAAACCATGTCAACAAGGGATAGTATAGAGAGGAAGTAACCGCTATCTGGAGGGCAGCGAGAGGGAGACAGTTTTATGGCGGTATAAGATACCTAGCCAGCATATTAGTGGCTGAGTGAGTGCATCAATGTGGGTGTGGTAGGTGAGGGCTGAGTTAAAGGAGACCCCAAGGTACTTATAGGAGGGGACTTGCACTAGTGGTTGTTTGGAGCCGGGGAAGATATGGAGTTGGAAGTTGCTGGCTTTGTTTTGGGGGTGGGCAAAGAGCATTGTTTTTGTTTTTTTGAGATTAATGACCAGTCTGTGCTCTTTAAACCAGGTTTCAGCATCATTATAGGATAGTTGTAGGGAGTCCTGGAGGGAGATAGGGTTACGGTGGGTGGCAAAGATGACGGCGTCATCTGCATACAGCAGAATTTTCCCAGTGCATGCACTGGGCAGGGTGTTAAGGTAAAGTGAGAAGAGTAGGGGTCCCAGGATGGAGCCCTGAGGAACCCCTGATAGGATGGGACAAGTTTTTGGAAAGTGTCCCATTAATTCTGACACATTGGGAGAGGGCAGATAGGTAGCTGGTGCACCAGGCGAGAGGCCCAGTAGAGAAGCCAGTGTGACAGAGGGCATCCAGCAGGAGGGAGTGGGAGACAGTGTCGAATGCCTTTGAGAGGTCGACGAACAGTGCCCCAGCTAGGGAGCCAGAGTCCAGAGAGGAGTGTAGGATAGTTGAAAATTCAACTAGTGCCATGCCGGTGCTGTGCCTGGCACGGAAACTGTGCTGTTCAGGGCAGAGGATGTTGTGTTTGGTCAGGTATTCAATGATTTTCATGGCAACCAGCTTTTCTAGGGCTTTGGAGAGGGGTGGGAGTATGGAGATAGGATGGTAGTTCCCGGCAGAGGACCTGTCACCACCTTTGTGAATGGGAGTAACAATGGTGGTTTTCCATGCAGTTGGGAATTGCCCCAGGCAGAGGGATTTGTTGAGAAGGCTGGTAAGTGGGGCAAGAACCTGATCCAGAACCAGATGGAGAATGCTGGGGTCTAGGGAGTCATCACCGGGACTATTGCTTTTTAATGCTCTGACCAGGTGGGGTCTGGCTTCCTGGGCAGTTACCCTACGCAGGTAGAAGCAAGGGCACTGGAGGTTTGGAGCAGGTAGGGAGGGTGGCAGGTCACAGAAATTACTGGGGAGGACAGAGTTCAGGTCAGTAAAGGCTGTGTTAAGGTAGTTTGCAATGTTTGCTGGATCCGTAACTGTTGTGCCATCAATGGTGATCTGGGATGGGGGAGGGGAGAGGAGGGGAGCGTGTGCTCCCATTTAATTGTTTGACATTATCCCAGAAAGTACGGGCACACCCCCAGGAGGAGGTGAGAGTGGCCTGGTAGTGGTTGGCCTTGGCTTTTCGGATGGCCCAAGTGCACTTATTCTGTGCAGCATTGTAGGTCTGTCTGTCAGCCATCTGGCCTGTTTCTGTGGCAAGGTGCCATAGGTTATCCCTAAGCCTGAGCAGTTGTAATAGGGCAGGAGTAATCCAGGGCACATTATGTTTTTTGGTTCGGGCAGCTGTGAGGGGTGCGAAGAGGTCGCAGGCTTTGTTAAAGGTTTGGGAAAAGAAGGCAAGGGCAGTATCTATGTCAGGAGCATGGTGAATGGGGGACTAGTTTATCTGAGCAAGAAATTGCTTGAGGTTTTCAGTCCACCTGGTCTGAAACGCCTGGTCGGAGTGTGGGCTGGGCTGTGAGTCGGGGTGAGAAGGTCACCCAGCAGAATAGGATAGGGGAATGGTCACTGAGTGAGTCAGGGAGGACTTGGATGTCCAGGATTTTTTGGGGGCAGTTGGCGATGATAACATCTAGGAGGGTGCTGGTACCACTCTTAGGGTTTACTCTAGTGGGTTGGGAAATGAGCTGTGTCAGATCAATGGCTGCGAAGGAGTCCCGGGTGGTGGCGGAGATGGCACTGAGCCAGTTCACGTTAAGGTCCCCCACAAGGACTTGTTCTGCCTTGTGAGGGAGGGTGGCAAGATAATCAGTTAAGGATAATAGTGCTGGGTTTGGTTCTTTGGGGAATGTAGGCAGAGGTGAGATAAAGGGGCCCCTGGAGGGTCTGAGTAAGCTTGTTGGTGGAAGGCTCCATGCTTAGCAAGGGCCGGAGAGGGAGGCTGCCCAGTGAGTGTATCCCTGGTATAGGATTACACAGCCACCCCCACGCTTTGCTCTGACACGATTGCCAGTGAGTGTATCCCTGGTATAGATTGCACAGCCACCCCATCGCTTGCCTACACACGATTGTGAAAGCAACTGAAAAGGACTTTGTTAAGTACAGAGGATTAAGGAATAAAGATGACAAAATGCAGGAGATAAGAAGGGTACTCAGAATAGTCAGTGCACAAGGTAGAGTAGGAAGTACTTGGCTAGCGGAAACCATCGGAGTTGACTTAATTACCAGTAACAATTAGAGGGGAGAAATTGAAGGGGGGATGGAGGGCTGGGTACCTGCCCAGGCTAGAGACAGTCACAGCTGTTAGTATCAAATAGGTGCTGATGGAGTTTGGATTTAAAAGGACCGAGCTTGGGTTCTGCCAGGATATCAGAAGGGAGGTCATTCAGCCAAACAGGTGCTCTGTACATGAATGCATGCTGCCCTTGGCTAGTCCAACAGAAAGGGACTTGGTATGAGGCTTTGGTGGAACTCTTCATACCATGGGGGTAATGGTCTGAGTAAGGAGTTTCTGTGCTGAGGGAGGAGTGAGACCAAGGCATATCTTTTTAGCCAATAGGCAGGACTGGTAGGTAAGCCTGCCTTTGAAGTTTAGCCAGCTAGTTTGGTCATAGAGGTCACAGGCGTGGTGAGCCTGGTCGCACCTGTGACCAGATGGCAGGCTTTGTTTAGGCCAACCTTAATGCTGTTATGTATAGTGTCAGTTGCAGAGCCATAGATGACAATCCCATAATCAATTATGGAAAAGACCAAGCTTGTTACTGTAAGGCAAAGGGCATCAGTGGTCATACAGTTCCTGTGCCTGTACAGTAGCCCAGTTCTTGTGTTCACAGCCCTACAGACTGCAGGTAGGTTTAACATGTTCATGATAGGACAGGGAGCAGTTGAGGATTATCCCAAGATATTTGAAGCAGGTAACTTGCTCCAGTGGTAGGCAGTTGCTGTTGAGGATGCTCAGGCACGCCCCCTTATGTTTGTTTTGGGGGTTGGCGAATAACATCACCTTAGCTTTTTTGTAATTAATTACGAGTTTGTGGAGTGCAAACTGGGACTCCATTTCAGTGAAGTACTTTTGAAGGGTGTTTTCCAGGGGAAGGGGTCTGGGTGACTGGAAAAGATGACAACATTATCTGCTTAGAGAAGCCAATTGCTGGAACAGGCTTGTTGAAGGGTGTTGAGGAAAAAGATGACGAGAAGGGGACCGAGAATAGAACCTTGGGGGACACCAGACCAAATGGGTAGGCTGGAGGAAAGAGTGTCGAGGATTTTGACATGCTGCGTTCTTCCACTTAGGTAACTGGTGAATCAGGAGGTGGCCTCCTGAGAGAGAGACTGGTGGCAGGGAGGGCAGCTACTAGGAGGGCATGATTAAGCATGTCACAAGCTTTCATAAGGTCAGTGTAAATAGACCTTATGATATGACCATGGTCGAGAGCTTTATTGATAAAATCAGTAAATTCAAGAAGGGCTGAGGTGATGCTGTGCCCCTTCCTGAAGGCATGTTGCTGGTGGCATTGCAGATCATACTTGGTAAGGTATTCAGTCAGCTGATCAGATACAATCCTTTCCAAGGCTTTAGACAGAGGGGGAAGGATGGATATTGGCTGGTAGTTGTTGTGGGAGGCCCTATCACCACTCTTGTGGACTGGAGTCACTACCACAGCTTTCCACTGTTAGGGGAATTGTCCTAGACAGAGGGACAGATTTATTAGTTTTGTGGGGATATGATTGTGTCAAGTGTGAGGTGTAATAGCTTGAGGTCCAGAGTATCACTACTGAATCTGGATTTCACAATAACTCACTGGATGTACTTTTTGGCTTCAGGCAGGGAGACAATTTGGAAATGAAAAGGGGAGGGGTAGAAGTTGGACCAAGATTCAAATGTAGGACAGATGAATTAGGAGGATTAGAGAAGACGTCAGGGGGGAGGACACCGTAAAGGTCTGTAAAGGTGGTGTTAAAGGTGTCAGCTATGAGCTGGGGTCTTGGGTTTTGACACCATTAGTATTTAACATGGGTGGGGGGAAGTGTTGGGTTTACCAGTGAGATCTTTTAAGTTATCCCAGAATTTCCTCTCATTCCCCCAGGTGGAGGGAAGGCTTTCTTTGAAGTCGGCCACTTTAGCAAGGTGAGTATCATTGGTGCAGGCATTCCTGGTGGTCTTATACCTCTGCAAGTCTATAGGGCTGTCAGTGGTCCATGCTTTTTGCCAGAGGTGGTGCTGTGTGGCCATAAGTTTAAGGAGCACAGAGGTGATCCAGGGGTTACTGGAGCCTTTGATTCCACGTTTTCTAAAAGGTGCGAAGATATCACAGACCATATTAAAAGTGGAGATGAAATACGTCAAGGCATGGTCAATGCTGTTGGCCAAGTCAAGAGGGGACCAATCACAATGTAGGAGGTAGTTCTGGAATAGTTGAAAATCGAGTGATAAAGATTAAAATAAATTTCTGAATGTGTGTTAAAATGCTCCACTTGTTGCAGTGTGTTTCTTTGCACATTTATCAAGTGTGAGAACAGTGAAGTGAAACTGAATTGTTCACCACCCAGCAGATATAAGGGTAACCTTTCTAACACATCATCAAGTGGCTCTCTGGGATATAATAAAACATTATAGGTCAAGGGAGTGCTGCCATTATTTAAATGAAAAACAAAATTAAAAATAGATGCTTTGAACTTGCCCACTTTCAGGGCAGCTATGTATGAGATACTTTTTGCTGAATAAGAGTGCTTCATGTGCGGGGGCATGGAGTGCCTTGGCTGGTCAGTGATGTTCTATCAACTTATAATGGACAAACAAACAAAATGCATCAAAATATGTAATCTGCTTTAAAGAAAGAACAAGGAATCATCTGTAGATAAACATATTTTTAATTCTTGGAAAATCTAATATTTAGATATAATTCAACCTATATTTTATATATGAGGGCTTAGCATGCTCACTGGTTGGCACAAACAAATAAACATCAAATCGACGCCAAAACTGCCACTGTGGTAGTAGTGTGGTGTTTGTTTTTAATTTTTGCCAAGCAGTTTACTGTCCCCCTGCAGAAGCATTTAAGCAAATCTAGTGTATGGGAAATAGAGAATAATATATGGGGTGGTGTGTTTAACTAGATTTTACACACACCCGAGTTGTGGGATGCTACAAAAGCATCCCACAACGAGGGTGTGTGTAAAATTGAGTTTTACACACAGCACCCCATATTTTATTTTTTATAATTGCAGGAGTGCGCTTTTTCGCCTCAGGAATTATAAAAAATTAAATTACCTAACAGATTAGTGTTCAGGAAGCTGCGGACCAGTCTTGATTTTGCGCGGTCCGCAGTCTTCCTAATTGTAGGGTTGTACTTGTTGTAGAAAAAAGGAAGAGGATATTTCATTTAAAAAATGTGTAGACACTTCACGATTTTAGTTTTCATATAAACTTTACCGAGAGCAGCGGCTGCAGCGCCTCCGGCTCGAGGGCAGGCAGTCTGACATGGACTCGGGCTGTGGTGTCAGAGTGACGGGAAAATACTTGTTTCGCTTTTAAGTGGTTTACTGCAGGAAAATAGTTTTTTTTTTTTTTTATGAGAAGTTCATTTCCCAATAGGAGGGACCAGAAAGTGTGCTGCTAGTAGAATTCCATCACTGAATGTGAACATCGAGAACAAGCGACTGAGGATGGCTGTTCCAAGGAAACCTGGCACGTGTTTGCCGTTATAACCAGCCGAGCTGGTTATAATGGCAAATTATAACCGGGTTTCCCTATGGGAAAAAACACTCGCCGGTAATAATAAGGCTGTTATGTATGGAATTAAATTAATTCCTAACCTTGTTGTACCAGCAATGTGATGTCAAAGTGTTGTTGTACCATCCTGAGTACACCACATTGATGGCACAACAAGTGAGAATGCCCTTGTGCTCCTGTTACCCTGGCAGCATAGCCGTTCAGTCTTTCTTTTCCCCATGCAAACAGCTGACAGTTGTTAGTAGGACAATGACCAATCAGTGATGGCTGCAGCTATATTTTTTTCATACCTACTGTTTTGGATAGTTACTGTACTTCTGTCACTTTCTCCCCCCCCCAACACACACACACAATCAAGTACATGCCTGAACAAGAATAGGGACAATGTTATAACAGATGTAAAAATTGTTTATATGGCTTCTGATTACCACTGAATCTCACTTGTCTGTGCAGTACTGGGATATCTGTGGCAAGGAAAACAGGCAGTGACACTGTGATCTCCTGGATCCAACAGTAGGTGAATTCAGATTTGTTTATTTAAAAAACAAATGATTCTGTGTGAGCATACCACCATGGACAGAGTGTGGCTTGTTCATGGAGGGGTGTGGGGGGGGGGCAAAGTCTGAAACTGCTGTGCAAGACTCAGGAAGTGGTCTGTTATTGTTCAGTGTTGCTCACACACTATAAAAGACAATGGATGGGTAACAGTAAACAACGCTGAGTTCTCGTCTTTAGGTTGTATGACAGCCACAAACCTCTTGAGCTTCGCTCTCAAGATTTACTTGGTTGTCATGACAATCTGTTGAAGTGAACACAGCATTGTTGTTCACTGTTGCCCATCCATTATCCTCAATATTGTTTGCATTTCTCTACTCATTGTTCTTCACTGTTAGGTTATAGTGTATGGTGGACTGCTATACTAACTCAAAATTCCACCATACCAAAATGCTGTTCATCCACACACAAGAATGAATGGAATGATGTACTGACCGTATGTGCAGAACAGCATTCCATTCATTTAGACTGTGAAGCTTGAGCCGGCGGTAACAGAAAACCACTGCGGGTCAATATCACTTAGACAGAAAATGACCGTGGCAGTTTTTAAACACGCAAACAGTTAATCATCGACTAACAGAAAAGCTGGATCAACTAGATTTTGATCCATAGAAATTGTTCAACTTACATTTCTCGGCCTTGGGACATTTATTTTCTTTGCTAAGCGAGATGTCTGACCATCTTGGTATTTTTTTTCTAAATCCTGCCACAGCAGAGCGGCAACCAATGGGCACGTGTGCTGCTATGTTAGGGATGCCCAGTCCCTAGCAACCACCCAACTCCATCTCCTTGCTAGGGGAGACAACAATTTTTTTTTATCTACAATTCAAATACAGTTTAAAAGCCTAAAAATGTTTTAAAGATAATTTGAGGGGCACCATATGCTATACCAAATACCGGATGGGTAACCCCATGCAGAACCTATGTGTCCTGCCACATCGGGGTCTGATTCCCAAGGACCTCAAGAGCGAAGCTCTCGAGGTTACAGGGAATCAGACCTCTCTGTGGCAGAACACACTGGTTCTGCATGGTTACCCATCCAGTATTCTCTATATTTTGCATGGAAACAGAATTCTTGTTCCATAGGATTCATTTGCGACTTCTGTTTATTCATTTGCTGAAGCCATAATCCCATGTTTGTGACCTCTTAGTTTGCTGCTGTGGAAATAATTATGCTGTCACAGGGGATTGTGACTTCAGGAAAGGATTAAACAGCAGGAGCAGATCAACTGTAAGGGGCAAAGGTCTTGCTTCACATACAAGTTACACAGAGGTGGCTCAGGAAAAACTACTGACACTGGCATGAAACAAGTCACTCCGAACAAAACAGAAGTTCAGCTTCATGGTGAAAGGGAGTCAGCATGATGCACTGACTCAGATAGTCTCCATAAAAAACAATTATTAAATAATTTAAAACAATAAACAAGGATGACCAAGTAGACAGTCCCGCCTGCTTAATAAGACTGAGTCAGTGCATCATTCGGACTTCCTTTCACTGTGAAGCCAAACTTCTGTTTTGTTTGGAGGATCTTGCTCCCATGTAAATTAGCCTAATAATGAAGAATACAAAGAATAGAAAAACAGGCAGTCTATAAAATATAAGCTGACTGGTGCTGAATATTATGTTTTGCAAAGTTTCCTCTAAACGTGGCAAAATCCCTGTAAAATGGTTTCCTAACACCTTTCATCCATTGCCTGCATAGAGTACTGAAGCACCTTGGACAGGTCCCAGTTTCTGCTGTCTGAAAGTGGTTACCCACGGAGCTATCTATGGTACTGAAACATTAACTCTGCTGTTTCACGGAACTAAGTTCATTATATTAATTTCTTTTTCATTTGTTTCTGAATAGGAACAAATTACATTTTGTTTAGCCCTATTAGTGCTTTTAGGTTGGTTGTTTTTAAAGAAACTGTTATTAAAGGGGCACTGTCAGCCTTTATTGCATCACATTATTTCTAGTTAAAAACCCGCATTTTACGATTGTTTACCTTCTCTGAAAATCTGCCTCCTTGCTCAGTAGAACTGAGATGCATACTTATGTATGGTTATAACTTATAACCAACCTTGTTTTGTTTCAAATTGTGGCTGTATTCTTATTGTATACTTCCTGAACATTAGAAACACCCACAAACAGTGCACCACTCTACTCCCTCTGCACTATGAATGGCTAGACTGTGTTGAAGGTATTCCTTAGTTCAGGAATGATGCAGTGGGAGCAGATCAAGGAATGTAAACAAACATGTTTTTATGTGGTAACATCAGTAGGGTGAGCAGTCTGTTTTTCACTTTTTAAAAGACAAAATGAATTAGAATAAACCAACTAGCTACATCAGCAGTCTCTACGGAATGTGAACAATCATAATGTGTTTTTATGGCTGCAGCGGGTGCAGCCCTACAGTTCTCTCACAATGAGAGTAGAGCAAAAGAAAGCTTACTGGATACCAGACGGACTTGTAAATAGTGGAGGTGAATGGCAATCACTGCATGTCCACCACACTATTTTGTCTGCCGGTAGAAAACAGCACTGGCTACCATGTCCAAGATGGCTGCCGGGGTTCAGTGTGCATGCGAGAGTTGTCACGCATGTGCAGGAAACTTCAGTGGCTATCTTGGACAGGGCGGCCAGTGCCGTGTTCCTCCATGACCTTGACTGCAGCCATACCAGCTCTGGCCAGAGTTTGTTTAAACTAGGGGCACTTTGAGGCCTAAGGGGGTTAATAGTGTCCCTTTAAGCATACTTTATCTACTGTGGTGTAATAATCCAAATGAAATCCTACTTCTACTTGTAACATGAAGCATCAACATATTTAATGCTTTTTAAGGTGTCCAGCAATGAAAAATAAAAACAATTTCATTATTTATTTCAAAATTAGCCTTTTACATAATCTTTTTATCCCATTTCTACATTGTAAGTGGTTTTAGTTATGTATCATTATGTATCTTATTTTTCATTTGTAGTTAAAGTGCAGTTTTAGAATATCTTGAAACTTTAGTCTGCTTTATCACCAGCAAGAGACTCCATATGACATCACTGCCATCATGCATATGGATGTCTATTTGTGATGGTAGTGATGTCATCAACTGCCCTCTACTGGTAAGAGATCAGAAAGGATTTTCATGGATTACTTTGTAAAACAGCTATGCACAGAGAACGGAGGTGCCTTATCACAATTAAAGTTAAGTCTTTGAAAAATAGGCAGCACTCACCTGAGACCAAAACCCAGCAGCAGCCAACTTCAAAAACAAAGCACAGATCAAGATTTATGGCCTCCAACTATAGTTTTACTAGTGCTAAAATATTTGTAAAAGGCTTCTTTAGTTTAGTTTAGTTTATTAGTCTAGGAATTAATACCTTTGAGCCAGGGCTCTTTTACAAAGGTTCCACGTCACAAAGAACATTTAACAAAGCACGATACACATTACAGGTAAAACCAGACAGGAAAGTTACATCATAAATTTGCTATTAACAGTTTAAGGCAGTAACGTTTTTAAGTTTCATAGAAAAACAAGCTATAACAGGTTCAAGCGAGTAGACAATTTTGAGGTTAAGGAAACTTCCAGGGAGAGGGTGATCATTAGGCGCCAAAAGGAGGCTAGAGAGGAGGGAAAGGTGGTGAGCAGGAGAGTAAGTGAGACGGGACAGGAAAAAAGGGGGGGAGTGAGTTTGGGTGGGAGACAGGAAGTAGTAGAGGTACCAGAGGGTTCATTAGTCAGGGAGGAAGAGGCCTCAGATGTGAGGATGGACATGAGGAGTAGTAGTCTTTATCTAGTGCAATCACAGTTGCTGGTGGTGGTGAGGTGGGCATAGAGCATGGATTTGAAAGCTTCAAGTGAGGTTGAGGATAGAGTAGGTGGACTAAGTGCATTGAACCATGTCGGGGCCCTGTATGCGAAAGATCTTTGTCCCTGTGCAGTCCGGCATCTCGGAACCAGGAAAGGTTGCGCTCAGATCTGGTGGAGGGTCATGAGCCAGGATTCAGTCGGAGTAGGTTTTGAATACATAATGGAGTCAGTCCCAAGATAGATTTTTTGCCATTGTGCAGGTGAGATAAATAAGACGATTTGATAGGTTCAACCAGCCTGATTCATAGTACAGATCACACATGTGAGTCAGTCTTTGAGCCCTCGGAGGAGCGGGCAGGCCTTATTTAGAGTGATTGAGATACTTTAGAGCAGTGGAGGTAGCTGAGCCATAAATAATAAGGCCATAGTCAATGATTGAGATTATGGAACTCTGTATAGCTATTCTCAATGCCGCTTTGATTTAGAAATTGACGGTTACGGAATTGTATTCCAAGGTGTTGGTTCACTGTTTTTGCAGTGTTGTCAATGTGGGTTGCAAAGGTGAGCCCTTGGTCAAAAGTGATGCCAAGGTATTTGAAAGTATTTACTTGGTCCAGTGTAATTCCCACAGAAGTTTGTATGGTGAGTGGAGTATGCCTATTTTTGTTTTGGTGATTGGAGAAGAGCATGGCTTTTGTTTTATTATGGTTTAGCACAAGTTTACTATCCAGGAACCACCTTTCAACACTAGAGAAAGCAAGTTGCAGGCTTTTTTCAGGGAGTTTGGATCCTTGTGGGAAGAGAGAATTACAGCATCATCAGCGTATAAGATTATTTCTCCTGGCAGATATCTGGGAGGGAGTTAAGGAACAGGCTAAAGAGGAGCGGTCCAAGAATTGATCCCTGTGGTACACCCGAGAGAACTGGTTTGAAGTTGGAGAGTTCATTAGAGATTTTTACAGCCTGTGACCGATTGGACAGGTAACTTTTTACCCAAGCACAAGGACCTTCGGCCAGGCCTAGGCTAGAAAGTAGGGAGGTAAGTAGGCCATGATGAACTGTGTCGAAAGCTTTTGTAAGATCGGTAAAGACTGCACCTGTTTGGCACCCTTTGTCCAGGGCTGAGTGGACTTCTCCAGAGAAATCAAGTAAGGCTGTTGTTGTACTATGTCCTTTCCTAAAGCCGTGCTGTTGATTACAGAGTAGATTGTATTTGTCCAGGTAATCAGAGAGTTGGTCTGCCACTATTTGTTCAAGTGCTTTGGAGAGGGGAGGGAGCATTGATATTGGTCGATAGTTTCCTGTTGAAGTTTTGTCCCCCCCTTTGTGCACTGGCGTAACTATGGCAGATTTCCATTTGTTGGGAAATTGACTTTGGCAAAGTGACAGATTAAGAATTTTTGCAAGGGGGTGAATTACTTCATCCAGGGTGAGAGACAGGATTTTTAGATCTAGCGTGTCACTACTTGTTCTGGATTTGGAGCAGGCCTTTCTTATGTACTTGTGTGCTTCATGCACTTTGATTTTCTTGAAGTAAAATTGTGGTTTGTCACGAGGGGTGTTTTGTGATACTAGGCTAGGCACAGGTAAGTCCGAGAAGAAATCTGGGGGGAGGACCCCACTAAGGTCTGTGAATGTCTTATTAACACATCTGCAATAGACTTTGGGTCAAGAGTGGTGGATCCATCAACTTTCATAATGGTAGGTGACGATTTTGATTGTTTACCCATTATGTTTTGGATGTTGTCCCAAAAAGCTCTTCCATCACCCCAGGTGGATTCAAGGGCATTTTTGAAATAGGCGCTCTTCATTTGCCTAATTTGTGAGGTACATCTATTTCGTGCCTGCTTGTATTTTAGGGTATCATGAGGTGAGCCTGTGTCTCTGGCAACTGCCCAGAGGTGGTCCCGAACCTTGAGCTCGGCAAGTAGTTTGGCAGTAATCCATGGATTTGATAGCACTTTGATTTTACGTTTTTTTACTGGGGCGTATAAGTCGCATGCAGAGTTGAAAGATTTAATGAAGTATTCTAGTGCGGTATTAATATCAGTTGATTCAAGGATTGGCATCCAGTCCTGTTGTAGGAGATGGGTTTTCAACTTGATAAGATTCCCATAAGGCAATACTCTGCTTGTTATAACTTTGGGGGGTGGCTTGAGAAATTTATTAGACCAGGTACAGGACACTGGGGAGTGGTCACTGAGGGAGTCAGGGAGGACTTTAATGTTTTTTATCTGGTCAGGGTGATTTATGAGAACCCAGTCAATAAGGGTGCTTGTACCAGTTTTGTAATTTTTCCGGGTGGGGGAGGTTACCATCTGAGTCAGGTTTGCTGCTAGGATGTCATCTTTGTAAGAGCCAGTGTCAGAGGCGAGCCAGTTTATGTTGAAATCCCTGAGGAGGAGGAGCTCATTTTCAGAGGGCTGCAGACTAACAAAATCAAGTACAGACTTAATACTGGCACGGTGGTCTTTGGAGGATATAGACTGCGCCACTGTGAGAACTTTGTTTTTGTGCACCAAGAAGCAGTTTGATAGGGAGGAGTTGCATTCATGCGATTGGTGGGGGTGAAGCTGCCGTGTTGACAGGAGAGGTTGTCCTTATGTAGATAGCACAGCCCCCACCTTTCTTGCTTGCCCGGTTGAGTCTGAAAAGATTGTAGCCTTCAAGTGAGACCGCATGATCTGGGTGCTGGGAGATAGCCAGGTTTCCACAATGGCTAGTATATCAGGGTTTTGTCCAGCGAGAGTTTGAAGAGATGCCAATTTGGGAAGGAGGCTGCAGATATTTAGAGTGATAATGGAGAGACCACTACCAACTTTCCTGTTTTTGTCGGCTTCAGTGCAACAGGACCAGGGTTTGGGTGTATCCACCAGATATTAAAAGTAGGAGGAGCAGGAGCTTTCACGATGCCATTCGTAGTTCATAATAGGTTGGAGTGAGTTCTGCTTGTACTTTTAAGATGCTTGGATTGTCTTCTGGAGTCCCAGTAGAGGTGATCGTTAGTGAGTTATAATGATGTGGCAGTTTCCAATTAGGAAATATGGCTCTTGCACCCAGGTATTAATTGGGTGATGTTTGTTTAAGACTTCCAGAGTAAAAGCCATGGTACAATGTTTGCGGTAGTAGTATAGAAAGGTGAGAGTAGGTGGAGGGGTAGGGTAGGTGGAGGGGGGGAGTTGGCATAAAGGGAAAAGGAGGGTGAGGGTGAGCAGGAACAGGTGGTGGGGACTAAGCCAAAGCATTTTTTTAGCGAGGCAGGAGAGAGCCGAGAAGTAGTGTGGGCTAGGCAGTCGGGGGGGTGGTGAGCAATAGGAGGGTGGTGGGGTACGGATTTTAGTGGGCTAAGGTGGATAGCTAAGCACTATGGCGAAGTACAGAGAAAAAATAAAAAAAAAGACTGGGAGGGTTTGGTGCCAGAGGGTTTAAGAGAAGTACTATAGTACTGTTGAGATCCAGGATCACATAATATGTTAAAGTTCCTGAAAGGTGATAAACTGTGGCCTGGGCTTATGCAATGTAAAACTTTTGTCTATATGTTTTTGTTCTTCAAAGTCCTCAGAGATAAGTACAATACCTTGGGAGTAGGTCAGACAGTAGGCATATGCAATTGTGAAATCCTTTTGTCTGTATGTTTCCTTTGATCTTCAAAGTCCTCAGAGACAAGTACAATACCTTTGGAAAAGGTCAGACAAAATGTTGATTCAGTCACAAAATGTGTTAAAATTCCTTTGTTCTTTAAAGTCCACAAGTGCAGTTGCTTTAAGAGTGGTCAGATGAGAATGTTGAAAATGTTGATTCAGTTGCAGGACCCAGCATCACCATGTTTGTAAGACTAGTTGTAAGGCATATGCTTCCTTGGGAGGCTTCAAGAAAGTTGATTTAAAATTAAAAAGCTGATACCTGATGATGGCGATTTGCAGAAATTCAGTCCAGGAGACTTTCACCAATGTTGTGTGCAAGAATGGCACAGGTATTCCAAGCAGAAAAACATGTAAATGAACAAAAACTAACCTACAGACACAGACAAGCACAAACAGCCACCCACACAGCCCCAGGAGGAGGAGCTTGGCTTGACTTCTTAAGAAAAGGGTGCAGATTAATATAACTCCCGGTACATATTTGACATGGGTATCTCTGGTGAGACAGTAATAGCCATCTCTCCCTCCACCTAACGTTTCACTTCACTCACCAGAGCTTTGTCAGAGGTCCTCTGATAGGTGGAGTAAAATGTTAGATGGAGGTAGAGATGGCTATTACCATCTTGCCAGAGGTACCCATGTCTAATATGTACCAGGAGTTGTATTAATCTGTACTTTTCCTAAAAGTTTTAACAAATATTTTGGCATAGCCATTTTACACATCAACAACCACATACAGCCTTGGACAAATGCATGAGCTGGTTTTATGGGAACAGGAAGGTTGGTCAGGACTCCAGGATAACTCCCCTACTCTAGTGAAAAGTGCCTTGGATTCTTTTACTCCCACCTAGACACCCCCCAGGATAGCCAGAAATGGGCAGAAGGGACCTCAGTTTAATGTCTCATTTGAAGCACAGCACACCCTGACAATGCATCCTCCCCTAGACCTGCACTCGGGTAGCATTACTGGTATGAGCCCAAGTCCTGGTGTGAGACTAACACCATGATCTTCTGTCCCAGAGCAGATGTGTTGCTAATTGAGCCACACTAACACCAGGAAGAATTAAGCCAGTATGGTAAACTTTTGTGCCTGTGCAAATGTGAACTGTGTAGAGGCAAACAAGAAGGTGAACATACGCCCCATCCCTAACAAGTAAAACTCAATAGTAAGACCTAGGTGCCATGAATCAATTCAAATATTTTTCCCAACTTGTTTATATATTTTTTTGTATTTTTAATTTAGTTTTTGTTGACCAGAAAAGGAAGACTAGTCAAGTCTGCCTTTTTTCAGGCTTGTCGGAGGTGGTGGGGGGACTGATGGAAGCTAACTAAAATTAAAGCAGATTAAACTCTTGGTGGTATTTTTTATGAATGGGGCAATTTGGCCAGGACACAATTCCCTACTCTTTTTAAGAAGTGCCATGGGTTTTTAATGTCCACTCAAATACTTTTAATTTTTAAAGAGACAGTGCTCACATTTTTTAATGCACTGCCCTATCACTAGTAATGCAAGGACAGTAGATATAGACCAGACATCTATAAAGAATATACATTGGTATGAAATGCAAAAACTTGACTAGATCCAATAAGAAAAGTAAAACTGGAGTGAAAGAATAAAAGGTGAAAGAGAGAATTACTCACTTTAGAAAATTAAATTGTAGAAAAATGTGATGTCCCCAGGGTAGTAGTCAGTAGGGACCCTACTTTTCCATACCCTGAGCTACAAAGTCAGCAGCTTAACCTGCTTCCTGTGGCCAGTTTCTACTTGCTGCAAATCCTAAAGTTAGGAATATTTTAAACTCCCTTTGGACCAGAAGTTGTGGTCTGGCGGTTGGGGTGTGTATTTTTGGACTTAAAAAAAAATGACTTCCAAATATGCACCTATGGAAGTTTTTATTTTCCATCAGAAACAGTTACATGAGCCCCTGAGTCTGGTATTTAGAATGTGCATACATTTGCATTTAGGGTGCGCAGGAGTGTGGTATTTAATGGGTGCATGAGGAGTGGTAAGTGGGGTGTGCATTTTGGTCTGACTTTTGAGTTGGACCTGCTGTCTGGTAATTGAGGTGTGAATGGCATTTGGTATTTGAAGCATACACAGGATCTGGTATTTAGAGAGTTCATGGGATTAGCCTGGTACTAGAATGTTCATGGTATCTGTACAAAGTTTGGCAATTAGGGCATGCATGGGGTGGTCCATTTGGAGTGTGCAAAGCTTTAGTGTGATGTCTGAGATATGCATGGAATTCCCCAAGGAAGAGGGTTACATCAAGAAGCACCCGGGTAGGTGCTCAGTTGCATGTCTCACCACTGTGCTATTCTAATGTCAGTTTCAACCTTATAAGGGCTTTCTCTTTTTGCAAAAAAAAAAAAAAAAGCCCACAGTTGGAGTGCTTCCTGCTTGCTGTTTCTGAGTTATTGAGTTTTGGAGTGTACTTGGATTAATCTGTTGTGCGGCTGGCCTTTCCATTTTCATTTCATAGCATCAGTCTGGTACTTGGGTGTGCCTGGTGTCTGTGCAGTTTGGCAACTGTGGTGTGCACAGGGTGGGGTATTTGGAGTGTGCCTATATTTAGTGCAGTATTTGTGATGTGCTGGGAATCTCATATAATATTAAAAAATATTTTGCTTAGCAAGAAATATATTTTGGCCAGTTTAATTATGATTGGGGTCTACCTCAAAAAACAGCCTTAACACAACAGTCTTCCAGTTGGACAATATGTTAAAGGGACTTGATGAGAAAAATAAAGTGATTCCCCATCTTCAGACTCAGAGTAAAGAAAAAGCCCCATCTTATTATTTCTGTGTAGGCGGACACAATGTGCATCAGTTGGATGGGCTGCTGGAATGCTGAGCTGAATTGCAATGAGGGAAGCCACATTGCCAGACCTTGAGTACTTAATATTTCAGATGCGCACACACTCCAGTTACACAACCAACCTCCACCCACATTTCTGGAGATTCCGTCTTTCATGTCTTGTTCCCATCCTCACATCCCTGTGCAGTACTGATGAGCACCTGCGTCAGCTCTTTCTGCAACAGAAGCATCTGCCTCAGTTTGTGGCATGAGCAATATCTTTTATTTTTTAAGGGAGGGAGTGGGTGGACTCTGAAAAGGCAACTAATGAAAGTCAAAGCTGTTTCATATAGAGAGCTGAGTTGTGTGTAAGATCAATGGGGCTGAGGCAGGTTAAACAAATGACTCATGTTTCTGTTGTACATGCATACCATACACATTTGTAGGCATGATATCCTTATGTAACTAACTCAGTGCCTTCCATTCAAATACCATGGATGTGACATCAGAAATAGAGAATGCCATTGTCCTGACATAAAATTGATGGTATTATGGTATGGAATGTTTGAAGAGCTCCATGTACTGTATTACTAAAAATAACAGCTAGAAAACCATCAGAAACAACATCTGTAATTCTGCTCAGTTTGTTATGGGTCAGGGTAAAGCTTTTTAAGATAAATAGAAACCCATTTATAAACTTATCACTGGTAATAAACGAATGAGTCTAATTAACATTTCATAGCTTATTCTACAACTAGACATCTTAATCATCCATGTCATAAATAGCAATTTACTTTATGAACATACATACGAACACATGAATGTGCCAGCAGATAAAGGCCTGATGGTCTATCTAGTTTGCTCAAGTGTGCAGTTCCCTATTGTGTTTCCAGAGGGACTTGGCCCTCCATATCCCCCTTGCCCCCTGTCAAATACCCCCTCCCCCCCTCCTCCCCACCTGCAACTTTTCACTCACCCTGTCCCAACCTCTCCTGAAGGTGCCCACCATATTTTAGAGATACCACTTCCGGAACTCATTCCACTTCACCACCACCCTTGAGGTGAAAAAGTGCCTCATCATCTCCCTCCTGAACCTCACCCCCACCAGCTTTAGGTTGTTGCCCCTAGTGGTCTTGCTTCCACTAAGGCTCAAGAGGCCCTCAGTGCTCACCCTGTTTATAACGTTAAGGAACTTGAAGGTCTCAAGCATGTCCTTCGCCCTTCCGTCCTCAAGAAAGTACATGTTGAGCCCCCCTGAGCCTCTCCCCATAGACATTGCCTTGCTGGCCCTGGATCATCTTGGTTGCACTTTTCTGGACCATTTCCAGCAAGTTGAAATCCTTCTTAAGATAAGGGCACCAATATTGCACACAGTACTCTAGGTGTGGTCTCACCAGAGACCTGTACAGTGGCAGAATGACCTCTGCCTTCCTGCTGGTAATTCCTCTGACTATGCAACCCGGCATCTGATTTGCTTTGGCCCCAACTTTCCTGCAGTACTGAGTGTTTCAGGCTACTCATGATAATTACACCCAGGCCCTTTTCTCCCTCTGGCCTGGTTACCTGCACACCACCTAACCAGTATTTTGTCCCTCTTTTTTTGCTTCCAAGTGCATAACTTTACACTTTTTAGCACTGAACCCCAGTTGCCAAATACCAGACCACTTTTCTAGTCTAGCCAGGTCTTCCCTGAGTTCCTGTCACCCCCTACTCTGTGTCCACCTTCACATGGAGCTTTGTGTCATCCGTGAAAAGGCTTTACATTTACAGATTAGATTCTCCAACTATTCTCCCAAGACTCAGGATGAACACATATTCAGAGTGTGTAGAAGGCTTTCTGTTGCACACAAAAATATATTTTCTTTCAACTGCGGTCACTTTTATTCTGGCTTCACTATTCTCACTCTCAGACATCATCCACTTATTTTCTTTTCTGACCTAAATAATAAAAATGTTAATAAGTATTGAAAGTGTAACTTTAATTTTGATAAAACGGACATGAAGAAAATTTCATATATAGTACTTCTATAATGTTTACATATGAAACAACTTTATAGTCTTGTTGGTTATACGAGTACAAATTTTCTGGACATGATTTAGTTAAAGTATAGAATCCTGTTACGTTACTGTTTTGGATATTCAATATTTTAACAAAATGTTACTGACAAAAAAAAAATTGTAATTCCATCTTGGAATTCTGGTTACATCATAAACCACCTGAGCTTTGTATGGTGAATGCATGTTCATGATAGTTTTCAGTGACGTGCAAAGAGTTATTCTGCTGTAGAAGTGATGTTGGTGCTGCAGCAGAATGGCTTTTCATTCTGCCGCACTAAGGACATCACACAACAAAGCCATTCATGAGCTGCACACTCCTGCGTTAAGTGCCAAGCTGAGGCACATGAGCAACTGTCAGACTGCAGTCCAAAAGAAAAATAAAGTTATACCAAGCACAAACTCAACACTTTAGCCCCAAAATATGATTCTCTATTGATTATCTCACCTTTTTTTTTTGTTCTTGTATAGTTAGGTATGGGACAGGGCATACAAGATGTTGTCAAGGTGATAAAGTGACTAGTCAGTGGGCAGTTGCTAAGGGCTCTTTGGTTGGGGGAGAGCTGAGCCATGAGGCTATAGTTAGTAGGTCATATGAGAGAGGAGTACAGACAAAAAAATCACATCAAGGGCCCCAAATCTGAGTCATAGTAAGTAAACATTCTCTGTATCTTTTTATTTGTTGCAGGGAGTGACCAGAATGTGAAAAGAGTGAAGATGGAGCTGCTTGTTGAATGTAGAGTAAGATTAGTTCTAGGCAGTGAACACATTGAACTGCAGAAAGCCTTGCTGTGTGGTTCTTTCACCATACACTATATAAAATAGTGTATGGAAGCCCCTATACACAACAAGACTATTTCTCCACCTTGTGGCTACCATGATGACTGATGGACCTCTTGAGCTTTGCTCTTGAGGTCCTTGCCATCATGGTAACCTCTCAGTGGAAGAATAGCCTTGTTGTGTATAGGGGCTCCTACACAATATTCTATATAAGGTTCATGATGTCATTACAAATCAAGGCATCACTCTTCAGGATTCCCTATTTTTAAACATTCCAGGTACTTTCATAACAATATGCACATAGTTCTAACATTCTGAAGTTCTAAGGTCAGTTGGCTTAGTCCATTTCGGCTCAAAGGGTTCTCTATAATTTTTTACAAAGTCAGACACCTTGGTTATGAACTGAGGTTCCATTTTTTTGAAACAGAAATCTTCAACACAATTTATAATATTTTTATATGTACAGTTACTACAATATGGCCATAAGAGTTTCTTCTAAAGTCTTTGGTGCCAGAATTGGCCAGCTTCACTTCCCAGTTCTCTCACCCAAAGAACTTGAGCGTGCACTCTCATAACCATAAGAGACACAGTAACTGCAATTATAAACATATACCAGAGTCCCTTGATGGAATTACAGTCTTTTTACTGACTGCTGTCTGTTATTATCTTCCAACATAGAAGAGTAGGAGTTGCCTGAGGGGAAAGTGAAATGTTCACAATGTGATTAAATGACAAGGCGTATAAACATTGGGTCCCAGATATTCAGAAATGCGCCAAAGGCCAGCGCAATGCAAATCCAATGCACCATAGGGGAAACAGGAGCCACATTCAGAGGTTGCACAGGCTGAACTGCACCAGGGCAACCCGGCTGAATATGGCACAGTTGCACCATGGTGCAAACAGAGTTGCGCCATGGCACAAACAGAGTTGCACCATGGTGCAGAAAGAGATGCTCCAGCACAACTGTGGGAGCAGAGCAGCGGGGGGGGGCATGGCACAGACAACAGACCCAGAGACAGAGCCAGGGAAGCACAGTGACAGGCCACAGGAGGCCTCCACCAACAGGGCAGGGCAGGGCTAACACAGGCACCCAGACACCTGTCCACAGAACACAACAGTGGCACAGATAGTAGACAACAGGAGGTGCCAATGGAGGGCCACCAAGGGAGCCCCCCTGCAGGCTGCTGGCTATGCCCCCCCAAGACTACAGCAGGCCACACCCAGGACTATGCAGCCAAGCACACACATACCACACAGGAAGCCCAAGCAGTAGGCACTGAACATGCCAAGAGGCAGGTAGCATGACAGACCACATGGTACAGGCCGCACAACATCAAGCAGGAGCCCCAACACAGTGTGCGGCCAGTACCCAACAAATGACCATGGCCATGTGTCACCACCATGCACACACCTGCTACACACCCCTGACAGCTGCCCCATGGGCACCCCAAGGCACAGCCACCTACCGAGGGGAAGGACACCACCACAGTGGGACACACCACAGCACATGGCAGTGAACCACAGAAGCACAACATGCACCCCTATGCTTGCACACCACACTGACAGACACTGGGCCACTGCAGCATGGGTCCTCTTGCCACTTGCAAAGCAGACACTGACACAGGCAGGTAAGGCAAAAAAATATATTAATGAACAAAACCATTTACAAAAACAAGGGGCTGGGAAAGGGTAGGTAAAGCGAGGGAAGGGAACAGGGACTGTACAGTGGGAAGGGGGACTATAGGGGGAGGTACAGAAGGGGAAACAGGGAAAAGCTGGGGCCAAGCTAACGGTGGCCACGTCCTGTCACCCCTTGGTGTAGTCACTTCCTCCTCTCCACCAACAGCAGGTGCCAAATCTGGAACACCACCTCCATCGTCGTGGAGGTGATGAAGATTAACTGCCGGAGCAGTCGTCCGCATAATGTCTGCCTAGGTCTCCACTGCTGGACACCTTTAACAAGGGACAGGACAGGTGATCAGTGCAATGTCCCTAGGAACTATGCCCACCCACAGTGTGCAATGGGCAGCAGGAACACACACCCCTGGAGGTCCCGTGCTGGCCACCCACAGGGGGGTGGGCAAACACCTGCCAGCAACTCGGTGCACAACAACATTGCACAGAGGTGGTCCCCACTGCACAATGGCCACCCAACTGTGCAATGACAGTCACATGGCACAGTATATCGGCAGCACCACAGCAACAACAGTGGCAGCCAGGTGGACACTCACCCCAGCAACAGCTGGCACATGTGTCCAATGGATGCGTCACAGCGGCATGCGCCATGCACAATGCAACACACAGCTGCCATGGCACATGACACAGGCAGCCATGCCTGCATCCACTCCCCCACCATCCCCTATGTACAGTGCGAAGGACCATGACAGTGTCTACCTACCCTCTGTGGCCCCGCTGGTGCCAGTCCCGCTCCAGTTTGGCCCGCCACGACCTGCTGTGAAGCTGCTGCCAGTGCCTGGCAATGATCCTCAGGCTCTTGGAATGGAAAGAAGACAGGTACACATCAGGAATCAACCACAACAGCCGCCCACCACCCCCACCCCTGTGCACAGGGTGTGCCCCTGCCCGACATGTCCCACATGGCTGCATTACAATGCAAGTGGCGGCTGGCAATGCCACTCTGTGATGCGCATGATGACAGTGTGACAGTGTACCCCTCTGCAGGGCATGCCCGGCAGCCTAGCCAACACCACAGTACAGCACCAGAGCACATATGCAACATGGGATGACTTACTTGGCTGTGGCACAGACCCTCACCTGACATGTGCCTGTAGCCTCCGCAGGTGCTGTTGGTCCCGCTGCATGAGGTCCCATACCAGTGGTGACTTTGCTCCCCTCTCCTGGCCACCCCAGTCCTCTGCTGCAGCCTGGCAGCAATCCCCTACCAAACAGTGAGCCTGGCCTGCTGCAGGGGCACCTGCCCAAAGAGTTGGGGGGCGTAGGGCTTGACACAGGCCACCAGGTTTACCAGCTCCGCCTGTGACCAGTTTGGGGCACACTGTACTTATCCCTGCACCATGTTATCTATCACAATGAAAATGGTGGCAGGAGATGCTTGTGTCCACAACATGTGCCTGATGCGCGCTGCGGGGGAACATGCACAATACCCACCCATCATACAGTGCTGGAGATGTACAGAGTGGGCATGGCTAAGTGGGGTCACAGGGTCAGAGGTCTGCCCCAGGGGTCGGGGTCACCCACCATTGCACAGTGCCCACGTGCACGATAGGGAACAGTACACCATGCACGACCATGCATGTAGCAGGCCAGGAGCATCACGCCACATGCCACTGCATTGTGCTGCCAGCACACGGTGCGTGATGGACACCATAATACCATGACATGCATGTGCACTGCAGGCCTGCACACCGCACATGCATGCACATTGCACCACGACTTGCTCTGGCACAGCCCCATTGCGCATGGCGCAATATCATGATAGTCAGACACCACATGCAAATGAGCTCATCAGCCAATGAGTGGCATGCTGGGTGCATTAGCATGTTATTATTGTTGCGCCAAACCATATTTGCATGCGTTGCGCCTGATAAGCACCACGGAAGAGCACAGGACATGGACCGGTATTGCATCCTTTCAAGGTAAGTTGTCCATGCTGCTGCAGCTCACTGGGAGCAGACAGCACTGCAGGATGGGACAGACCAGGGAGATGCTGCCACTGACACACTGTGCTGTCCATATCCACAAGCAGTGACATGTCGGATCATGAGGAGGGTGAGGAGCATGGGCCTGCATGGAAGCGCAGGCCCAATTTCACAAAGGCTGAGACAAATGCCCTGTTTGATGCCTACCTGGACAGGGAACCCCTGTTGAGTGGTGCCACGGGCACACCACATGCCAGGGCTGGTGCATGGGAGGAGGTGGCAGCATACGTCAACGAGCTCGGCAGCCACCAGCAGTTGGCACAGGAGTGCAGGAAGAAGGTGGAGACAGACAAGAGGCATGTAAAAGAGAAGGTGGCAGCCATCTGTGCAGCCTGGAGTGCCACCGAAGGGGGGCTGGTAGATGCACCAATGCTAATGCCGCAGGTGGACTTGGTGGTAGCCAACATGTGCCACACCATGGTGAAGGGTGTGCCTGGAGGTGTATTCCAAATGGGTGGCAGACCAGCACTGCATGGTAAGTATGTCAGCCACGCACAGCTGGTGGCATGGAGGGTGGGTACATGGGCATGCTGGCATGCATGCAGTTGGCATGCATGTCATGTGCATGTGTGTAAACCCACGTGCATGCCATGCTACAGGACACATGCAGCGGCAGTGTAGGGGGGGCACATGTGGACACTGCATCACTGACATGCCTGTATTCTCTTGCAGCACCAGCACACTTCCGTGCAGATGATGGGGCACTGGCAGCATTCGTGGACACTGGTACAGCCCCAGAGGACCAGTCATCCACCTCCACTGGGATCTGGGGGCCAGAAAGGCTGAAGCTCAGCACCACAGTGCAGGCAGATGTCCTGGACCTGGGTCAGATGAGGCCCTGGATGTGATCCTCCAGGATGCCAGCCTTGGTGTCTTGTGTGTGGAGACAAAGATCAGGGCAGGGTCCAACTCCGATGAGGACTACACGCAGCTCCTGGGCAGCATGAGCAACATTGTGGGTGTGGTGCCCCTGCTGGCAGCTAACACCTGCACCATGCCGAGCACTCTGCCAGTGGCAGAACAGCTGCCTGCCACCACTGGGGGTGAGTGGTGTGAGCTGCCACAGCTGTGCCCTGCGGTGGTGGTGGTGCGGCTGTCCAGGTGCTGGGCAGTGTACAGCAGCCAGATGGGTGACTACAGCAGGCTTCAGGTGCCACCAGGCAGCCGGATGCAGGATCCGCTGCCGGTGCTCCTGCTATGCCCATTCACCCTGCAGACCCCATTGTGCAGTGTTCAACAGAGAGGGGAGCTGTGCAGCATGGCTGGTCACCACATGAGGATCGGTGTCCCACCCGGGAGCCCCAGGACGCCGACCAGCTGGCTGAGCACACCTGTCTGCTGCGGGCGTCCATTCAGCAACAGGTGCTGTTGGTCACTGCTGTGCATGCACTGCATGCAGAGGTGCACCAGTTAGCTGAGCAGCAGGAAAGGGGCACTGTGCAGATCCTGGTGGAGATGCAGCACATGCAGGAGGCCATGACTGCATTCCTGGATTGCATTGCCACTGAGAACATGGATGGCTTTGCGCTGCTGGCTGCCACAGGGTGGGGCCATGCACAGATGACCCCCTGCAGTGTGCTTTCCACCCCGTGAACCCGGCGTCAGGTGACCCCATCACAGTTGATGTCAGGCTCTGATGTAGGCATCCCAGACAAGCCCGGGGCTGGCCTGTTTGGGCACCTGCACTCCCCCGCATGGACACGGTCGCATGGTTCAACCCCTGGGGGGCTGTTGCAACCCCCCCATGGCTGATGCGCAGCCTGTGGCTGATGATCGGCCCTGGCGCAGCTGCCCCCATGGCCATGGTGGCCATGGTTCTGTGCAGCGGACCTGATGTGTGGGCCGCCCTGACCACATTCTGTAGCTGCTGCCCTGTATGCACATGGGTGGTGTGTGTGTGCCTACCACTGGTATGGTGCCTGTTAGTCATGCCACATGTTGCCTGTGTGCATGCTTGCCCGGCTGCTGTACCATGTGGAGTGGGCATGATGAGGGCAGTTTAGCACTGGTTGTGCCTGTGCACTGGTGCAATGCATCTGATCCATGCCACATACCAACGCCTGGGTGTGTGGATGTGTGTGTGTTGCTGAGTGTGATTGTGTGCCACTAACCCTCCTATCCCTGCATCACACCTCTGTGTGTGCATGCCCAATTGCCATGCATGCCCCTGCATGTGTGCTGTACCTGTTTGTGTGGCCCATGCATGTATATCGCACCACCTACCTGTGTGTACCATAGTGCTCCTGTGCAATGGTGTCCTGGTGGTGTCACGCCTGCTGTAGCAGCCAGGGAAACTCTGCCCAGGGGGTGGCTGTCCACCACCCTCCAGCCCTTTGCCTCCATCATCCCCACTAATGTCACCCTCCTTAGCCTCGACAGCTATCCCACAGTCAATGGCCATGTTATGCAGCATGCAGCAGGCCAAAAATAGGCCACAGGCTTTCGAGGATTTGTATTGTAGGGCACCACCTGACCTGTCTAGGCAGTGGAAATATGCTTTCAGCATGCCAAAGACAGGTTCAATGATGCTGCACATGCTGGCATGTGCCTTGTTGTAGCGTTCCTCTGCTGGGAACGATGGGCAGCGGTAGGAGGTGAACAGCCAGGGCCTCAGTGGATGCGTACTGTCTCCTGTGTGAATAATGACATGGTTAGCCCTCTGCTATTCTATGCTGCACCCCTTGCCTGTCCCTGGCACCCATGCCAACATGCACACCCTGCCCTCCCCCATCTCAAGGTCTGCTCTGCCCATTGCCCCTTGCCCGTGCCATACTCACCCACTAGGTGGCCTGTGGGGATGTCCCCATGTTCAAACCTGTGGCACAGCACAGAGCTGTGCCAGATGAACTCATCATGTGCACTCCCAGGGTGTGTGGCGCAGACGTTGGTGATGCACCCCATGGCATTGCACACCACCTGGCAGTTTATGCTGGGGCTCCCCTTCCGGTTAATGTATGCGACACCCTCAGGGCCTGGTGGCATGTGGATGGCCATGTGGGTGCAGTCACTGGCCCCAATCATGCCAGGCATACATGCAACCCTGTGGAAGTCCTGCATGGTTGCTGTATGCTCTGCCTGTGTGCTGGGGAAATGGATGAATTCGGAAGCATGTGGCAACAGAGCATTGAAGAACTGTGTGAGGAGGTGGTACGTGGCTGACTGGGTTATGCCTGTGGTGTCCCCTGTTGGTCTCTGGAAGGTGCCTGTGGTGAGCAGGCACATGACGGCTGTCAGCTTCATCTCCACGGAGATGGCATGGCTCCGACTGGTGGATGCCTGCATCTCCTCACTACACAGCTTGCAGAGCTGCCTCAGAATGGCCCTGTTCAGGTGGCACTGGCCCACATTCTCTGTGTCACTGTAATTCTCAAAGGTGATGCAGGCACGGTACCACATGTATTGGGCATACTGCCGATGGGCCCTTCCTTAGCCATGTCGCTGTTCCTCCTGCCCCCTCACACCCCTCATTATGGCCTCCATCATGAAGGGTGCACTGTCCATGGCCCTTGCTGTCTAATGTCCCCCTGGGCAGTTGACTGCTGCTGACTCTGTGCCATCCTGGTGCACTGCCTGTCAGTGTGTGTGTGTGTGTGTGTGTGTGTGTGTGTCTGTCTCTCTCTCTCTCTCTCTCACTCTCTCTCTGCCCCACTCTCCCTCTCCAGTATCACTTCTGTCCCTCTCCCTCTGTGTCTGCCTGGGTCTGTCTGCCTGTCTGTCTCTCTCTCTCCCCCACTCCCTCTCACTCTCACCCCTGGCGCAAGTGCTGTCTGTGTGTTTGCACCCGATATTTATAGGAACAAGTCTGCTCAGAGCCACTTCGATTTGCTCCACACTTGCGCCATGGTTTCACAGTTGAATATGCCACTGTGCTGGATATTCTTGTGCCTGCATTCATTATAGTTGCACATTGGTGCAATGGATTTTATGCTGCGCAATGGCACATGCTGAATATGGTTCATTGGTGCAAATTTGCACTTGTACCGGCACAACTGCTCTGAATATCCAGGCCTAAGTGGACAACTACACAGACTATATAAGGGATAAAGATAGAGTTGTGCCACGCTGGCCCACCCAAAACCAGGAGTGAAACAAAAAGAGAACGCTGCAAGTATAAAGTTATCGAGGGGGCCTGGCGACATTTATTGACCACAAGACCAAAGACTGTGTGCTTTGTGTTTGTCACCAGAACCTTAAGATAGCTTAACATCCTTATTCGTGTACTAAAATTATTTGTAATACTACATTTTAAAGAAAAGAGACACTGAAACTGGACTGGACTGAAAAAAGGTTACCGTTTCTCTAAGGTTCATGAGGACTGACTGCGTGACAGAGAACGTTACAATGTAGCTGAGTGAAAGTTTGGGGGCGCTTTTTTCAAAGAATGCCGTTTTTTTTTTACAAGTGTGCTGTGAAGATCAGTGCAGTTTTTGATTGACTGCATTGTTGATTTTATGTATTAAAGGGGACCGGAACTCTGTGCTAATATACAGCAGTTAGTAATGATCCTATTTACAGAACAGAAATTCATATCTCCCAATGATCCCTAGTTAACAGTATCTAAATAAACACTGATGTGAAAACTGTGTTTTCAACTGTTTCCTTTTGCGGATAACATTCTGCACTGTTCCCTTCCTGGAACCAGTGATTTGGAATTTTTGCTATGTCACAATCTGTGTGCAGAATGCTAAGAATGAGCTGTTGACCTATCAGAACCATGCTTAGAGTTCTGTACACAAACTGTGACATAGTTAAAACTCCAGATCAGTAGTTCCATGAAGAGCAGTGTAACAGAATACAACCCATAAAAACAAAATACTGCAAAATGCAAAAGTCAAAGAACTTCAGCACAAAAGCAATAAGGCAAGAGTTACCCACAAAGAGGATTGGTAATAAAGACAGGTTTCAAAGAAATGTAGAAGTACACATATCCCTATGATGCAAAACATCATATGCACATCACTATGAAAGAATTTCATTTGGTACCATACATGCTTGCTTTAAGCAAAACCAGTATAAATTCTTTCATGGGGATCTGCATATGCTTCCCACAGTGCTTTGTATTATGGGAATATGTGTAATTTTACATTTCAATGCAAAACACAGTTTTTTGCATCACTGTTTTTTCAGGTATAGTTACATATGGACCAATTAGGGATATCATTTCTATAAATTGGAACATTATACACTGCTGTCAGTTAGAAATAATGTCCTGTCCTCTTTAAAGCCACATTGAAATTGTTCAGATGCAGTGAATGAAATAGATGTTGGAGGCATGTCAGAGCCACGAGGACTTAAGTGTTGTATTTTAAATGCAAAATCCAAAATTACAGATATATTTCCTTTTAAATAAAATTTAAAAATGGAACATAATGTTTTGAAAAAAAATGTTCCCTTTGAAATTGTATATTCAGCTTGAACATTGCTGCAGGGGCCATTTCTAATTGAATGTTAGGCTTGTGCTGTAATGTGTACTGCTATGTGCACGCATACTGTGGTTAAAAAAATATTATAATGTATGGTTAGCTTCCATCATGTGTGTATTTCCATACACATCATATTCTTGTTAAGGTTCAGTTCAAAAGGTTAGAAAAAGTTGTTATGGTATTGTTCTGATGTCACCATGATATCATAACAACTTTTCAACCTTGACCTACCACATCATTGGCTGAAGAGGTGGCTCAAAGAAGAAAACTGGGGGGGGAAATGGCATTGCCATTTAGCGCGCACTGAGCGGTGGACTGAGAGACAGTTTGGACACAGACAGCCATAGATGGCTCCATGTTACCTAACTTAACTGCTTTATTAAGCTTTTTTGTTTTAAAAATTAATACTGTGGCCACAGATGGCTGGGAGTGGGAGTAACAGAACAGAGTCAGGACCGACGTACTCGGAGCAGCAATGAGGTGCCAGAGTGAGTGGGAACAAAGAATGAAGGTACTGTAGAGAAAGACAGACCAAGGTACAATTACTGAGGAAAAAAACATATGGGCCCAGATATTCAAAAGAGTTGAGCCATGCTCAATAGGGTTGCGCCTGCGCAAGTCCGAAAATGCGCCATTCTGCAATATTCAGCAGGAGGCAGTTGCGCCCCCCCAAATCACGCTGAGCAACAGTGCAATGATAATGAATGCATGCGCAACTGAAGGGGAGGAACCACATGCATAAATGGTGGTCGATATTCAATAACATCGCCATGCGCAATAGGGGAGCCAGCGGACGTTGCTTACAGCGAAATGAGCCAAAATAAAGGGAGCAAGGGAGAGGCTCAAGAACACTACAGGGAAGCCACATGAGGGCAAAATCCAGCAGGAAACACTGGGCAGCAGGGACACACAGGGCAGGCCAGGAAAGGGCACCTGGAAGCAACAGGCACAGGGGAAGGTGTGGGGAGCCACAGTGCAGAAGGGGGAAGTACACCACACAGCAGTGAGGCCAGCACAGGCAGGTGTTCCCAGTGCAGGGGAAGTAGCAGCCAGGACAGTGGGGGGAATACAGAAACAGCTGCCGGGGGGGTGAACACAAGCCAGGGACATGGCCAGTGCCACCATCCAGATGGAGGCCATAATGAGGGGGGTGAGAAGGCAAGCAGCAGGGGGCCGTGGCTGTGGAAGGGCCCATCGGTGGTATGCCCCCAATAGGCAGTACCAAGCCCACACCAGCTTCGAGCTGTGCAGTGATACCTAGGTTGTGGGCCAGTACCGCCTGAATCGGGCAATTCTGAGGTGGTTCTGTGAGCTGTGCAGTGATGTGATGTAGGCACCCACACGACGGAGCCATGCCCTGTCAGTGGAGATGAAAGTGACAGCTTGCATGTGCTTGCTCACCACGGGTACCTTCCAGAGACCAACTGGGGACACCACAGGCATAACCCAGTCGGCCACGTCATGCCACCTCACCCAATTCCTCAGTGCACTGCTGCCACATGCTGCGGAGTACATCCATTTCCCCAGCACACCGGCGGAGCGCACAGCAAACATACAGGATTCCACAGGGTAGCACGTATGCCTGGCATGCTAGAGCAATAGACTGCACCCATGTGGCCATCCACATACCACCTGGCCCCAAAGGGGCCGCATATATCATCGCCAAGGGCTATGCCAGCATCAACTGCCAGGTGGTGTGCGATGCCAGGGGTGAATAATCAATGTCTGTGCCATGCACACTGGGGGAGCACATGATGCCTTCATCTGGCACCAGTCGGCACTGTGCCACAGATTCGAGAGTGGGGATATCCCCACTGGCCACCTAGTGGGTGAGTATGCAAACTACATGGACAATCATAGGGCCTGGGGGGCATGGTCAGAGGTGACATAGGTAGTGGCCTACATGGCCGAGGCAGGCGATGCTGATCACCAAACCTAACCTCCACTCTCTACACACAGGTGACAGTGGTACCCACTCCGTCCCTGGCTGCTCACACCCTACCGGCGACGCGACCCCATTGCAGCAATGCTACAATGAGGCACATGCCACCCACGTAATGTCATCAATGGGTGTTTGGGATGCTGAAGACGTTCCGTTGCCTGGACACCTCGGCGGTGCCATACAGTACAGCCCCTCAAAGGCCTGTGGGCTATTTCTGGCCTGTTGTGTCCTGCACAATATGGCCAACAAATGTGGGATAGCCGTACAGGTCGAAGAGGGGGACAGTGATGGGGACGATGAGGACACCGGTGACAATGGTGATGGGCAGCCCCCCCTTGGCAGACGGGACCCCCGACTGCTCCGGCTAGCACAGCTGCACCAGGACACCATCAAGGAGGAGCACTTCAGCCAACCCAGGTAAGTCATGGGGCCATGTGCAACCAACAGGGGCTAAGGCACAACCCACAAACAGGCATGGACACACACCAGGGGTGCATTCCATCAAGGGAAGTGGCTGGGCATGGAACCACACACACAACCAGGGATGGGTGAGGTCTAACATGCTATGCAGACGGACACACACACACACACACACACACACACAATGCACCAGACATGCACAAAGGGTAGGAGGCACACCGACCCAGAATGCCATCCCTAGCCACACACATGTCCACAGACCACCACGCCCACTGCCTGCCCTTGTGCGTGTGTCAGATGCAGAGCACCATTGCACATTGGTGTACAGTGCAATGCAGGCATCATCATGCACATGCAACTGTGGACAGCAGCCGGAAGGGTGTGCAGATGGACTGTGTGTGTGTGTGTGTGCAGGGCCGGGTACCCACCTGTGCAATGCCCGCTGAATGACACAATGCACACAGGGCAGCACCAGACAGTAGCCACGTTGGGAGACAGGTCAGTCACACGCCACAGTGCACCAGCCACCACGGATGCGTGGGAGGCCCAGCTGAGACCCACCAGCAGTGACAGGCTAACCACTGGCCTCATGGAGTGGCACTGATGGTCCCCAAGGGGTTCCACTGCGTGAACACGACCGTGCTCGTGCAGGGGTCTGCATCACACCAAACATGCCTGCACCAGGCGTGCTCGGGATCCCCACAGCTGAACCCGGTGTCGACAAGGAGAGTGTTGCACGACGCCGGGAACAGGGGGTGGAAAGTGCACTGCATGGTGTCTGTGACGCATGGGCACATGACTGTGTGCCCATTGTGGCCATGACAGCAGTGAATGCCTGTGTCTGCCTGTCAATGGCAGCGGTCACATCCTCCTGCAACCAGGCCATCCCTGCCGGGATCAGAGCGGTGTCTCTGCTACAACGCTACTCTGCCCGCTCCAGAGCCACACGCAGTGCATTCATTGACGTCACAAGCCGCATCTGCTGGTTGACTGTTGCTTGCAGTATGTGGGTGTGCTCATCCAAGAGGTCATCTGCCTCCTCGGCATCCTGTCCATCAGGGTGTGTGTGGCTCTGATGCCCAGCACCCCTTGAGGGTGGGCGCTGCACACCAGGACCAGGTCTGGGCATGTCTACAGGTGGTGCATTGATGCCACCTCCTGACCCTGTACTCCCAAGCCCATTGGCCGACTGCTGATGCTGCCCCTCCGGCTGCCACTCACCAGGGCTCACTGGTGCCGCCGCAGTGGCTGCAACAGTCCCACTGTCCTGTACACACACCAGTGCTTCCCCACTGGTGCTGACAGGCACAGGCTGGGACTGTGATGACATGCAGGCTTCCACGGTGGCACCACCCACAGCCATGGCCGCGATGTTACCTGCTGTGTGGCCATCCTGTGGCACACACGTGTCACTGCCCATGCCGTTAGCGACATCATCATCGGTGATGGACCCGGCACCAGCCCGAGCCACAGCATGCTGGCAGCCATGGACACTGGCATGCTGGGACATGGGCAGGGCCTCCTCCACACCTGTTCCAACAATATCAGTCTGGACAGCCAGGCAGGCCCACTGTCGCACTGAGCCACGTATACCTGTGGAGGTGGATGGGCCCTCCTCCATCTCCATCTGACTGTCCTCAGTGGACAGGCCTACCACCGCTGACCCATGCAGACTCTCAGGATCTGTAAAGGAAAACAAAGTCGCGTTACTGCATGTGACCTACCCTGCCCCCCCAATAGACAGACCATGACCTACCATGCAGTGATGGGCTACCACCCATCTGGAAGCCACCACCCGGAACACCCTCAATGGCACAATGCTGCATGCTTCCAGCAGCCCTCTCCTCCTGTGGAGTCAGGTGTAGCACCTCTGGCTGTCCCCCACCTGTCGCAGCTCGTGCTGCCCTGATGGTAGCCACCTTCTCCTTTATCCTTCTCCTGTCTGTGCCCATCTTCTTCTTGCACTCCTGCATGGAACGCTGGTGGCTGCCATGCAGGTTCACTGCACGTGCCACCTCCTCCCATGCAGCAGCACGGGCCTGTGGTGTTCCTTGCCGTCTGCTGAGAAGCAGCTCCTGATCCAGGTAGGCCTCAAACAGGGCATCGGTCTCAGCCTTGGTGAAATTAGGCCTCCTCCTCCTCCCACCACTGTGTTCTTCCTCTCCCACAACTCGCTCGGTCATTATTTAGCCTGTGAGAATGACAGTTGTTACCTGCGACTGTGCAGTCCCATGCATGTCCCAGAATCCACAGTCCACACTCCCAAACAGCATGCAACTCACCAATAGACTGCAGTAACTGACTATGGCCAGTGCAGCCCAATGTCGCACTTTTATAGCGCAACCCATGCAAATGAGGCGAGGCGCAACTTTAAGTGGATGCAAATTGCAGTGCTGCACCATTGAATGGCTGATTAGCTGATTTGCATATGACGACTGAATATCGCGCTGTTGCGCTTTGCGCAATTGTGTTGAACGTGCTGAGCCAAGGGCACAGTTCTGTGACATGCAGAGTACACACCTCACTGCGCATGCCCAGGTTGCTGACGCAGGCGTCTGCTGTGCTACTGACGTGCTGTGTGTGGGAGGCAATGCAGGGCACGGCCACCATTGTGCCAGTGGCACTAGAGCGATGTTCAGCTATATGGCGCTGTGGCACTGGGCCATCATAGGCGCACTGGGGCAACAGGCTGCTACTGGAGGTAGCACACAGGCAGCCAATTGTGCTACACACATTGGGTTCCAATGGCGCTATGCCTGTCCGTGCGCCACAGACCCTTGACCCTGTGCCCGTCCTTTGCCCCTAGGCGCCATGCGTCAGGCATGGGTGCACCACTATTGTGCTGTTTGGTGACAGCGCGATTGGGAATGGCAGCGCTGTACAACGCAGCATCTGCACGTGGTGGAGCCGTGCTGCAGAGTGCCATTTTGAGCCGACTGAGCAAGTGAGATGGCGCGGAGGAGGGCTGCCCAGTGGACCCAAATTGAACTTGCCAACCTGGTGGCCATTGTTGAGCCACTTTATGGCCCACTGTTTGGGGAGGTACCCCTGGACAGGTCCAGGAGCCAGGTGTGGGAGGAGGTAGCCAACACCCTGGAGGAGGCCACAGGAAGGGGGCAAATGGCGGAGCAGTGCTGCCACAGGTATGGCGACCTGAGGCGGAGGGAACCGGACCTGCTTGCCCGCCTGCTGGCACGTGCCAGGAGGGGCACGGTGCCACTGCCAGGTGGGTGTTACGTCCACACACTTTTATCTTCCATATGGGTATCACGGTTGTATGTGTCCGGAACATGGGGGAGGGACAGTCCGGTGTTGGCTGTGGTGGTGTTATCATGGTGTGGGGTGGGTGGGTCTGGCTGGGTGGGAGTGCACACACATGGGGACAGGGGGACTTTGCTACAGGATTGTACTGATGTTCCTCTCTCCATGTTTGCACCACAGGGCCGGAAGAGAGGCATCTGGCCAGGGAGATGTGGTGCCAGCAGGACGACAGGGCCGGTAGGAGGGGTGATAGTCCACACTGCCTGAGGGACCGGCCTGATGATGGTGAGTGCCATACCTCCATGATTACTATTGCATGCTGTGTAACAGGGTGGGCAGCGGGGCATGGCCACCATCCATTGACACCACTGCCATGCATGCAACTTGTTACAGTCAGCACTGTCCAGTGGCACTGCATGTCTGGGAGTGCGTCAATGGTGGTCCATATGTGCACCGGGTACATGGCTGTGCCACTGCCTTCACACCACATAGCCATGTCACTAAATGGCCACAGTGGTGCTATGCATGACTTGGACAGTGAGTGTGTGCAGCGGTCCGCATGGCTGTATGCACCTGGGTGGGCAGGTCTTGTGGACGTGATAACTGTGGGTGGTCACACACCCTCACAGAGGCATGTCCCATGGCTGTATGCCATGCACAGTGGGTGGTTGTATGGGGCTGTGCATTCACACCTATTGACTGTGCTCCCTTGTCCTAGGTGTCCACCAGCTGCAGGAGATAATGGAGGCACTTCAGGAGATCCTCAATGTGGCCCAGGCATCGTTTGAGATCCTGCAAAGGATTGAACGGCTTGGTGTCCAGAGAAGGCACAGGAGGCAGATCAGCCAGAGCGGGGAGTGGGGCTCCCATTGATCATCCCTCTGCCCCTGATATCCCCAACACCCTGGACCCACCCTCACACCCCTCCTTTCCTGTCCCATTTGTTCACCCCTGCCCCTTACCCACCCCCACCTTGTTTGTGGCCCTCCCCCTCACATTTGTACATAGTTTTGTAAATAGTTATTTTTGATATGTTTGAATACAAATCTTTTGATATGAATTCTGGGGTGTTCTCTGAGTTGCAGCGGGCTATAGGTGCTCAGCTGCAGTGGTGTGCATGGCATCAGGGGTGGTGCAGTCATGGGTATGTGTGTGTGTGTGTGTCCATGGGGAGGTGACTATGGTGTGGGAGTAGCTATCAGTCAGTGTCTGTGGTGTGTGTGTTGTTCCCTGTGCACTGGATGACTGTGTGCAGTGGTCCATGGTGTATGCTGTGTGTCCATGGTGCCCCCTGTCAGCCCGTCCATGGCCTGTGCAGCTGACACCCTTGCATGTCTGTGACCTGCACGGTCTGCTGGCATGTCAGTGGTGGCTATCCATGCAGGGCAGCCACTGTACCCGTCACAATGCTGGGTTGCCTCCTCTCACTGGTGTGGTGCACGTCTGCCTTGGGTGACACTGTGGCCTCCGCAGTTGTTGTCCCACCTCCATGCTGTGGCTTGTGTGTGTTGCAGGGGATGTGCACCACTGTCTGTGACTTGTGCTCCAGGAAAATGATGGTGGCGTACAGGTCCACAGTGCCTGCGCAGGGTAGCTGGCACTTCCGTGCCATGGAGGACTGCAGGCTGTGTATACACAGTTTCCATGGGCCCCATGCTGGGGGCTTGGTTGCCCCACTACTGTGTCCCTGTGTTGTTGTGCCCTTGGGTATGGGTGGATGTTTGTCCATGCACTGTGTTGCATCCGGTGTGGTGTATGCTTTCATGCACCACTGTGGGTGTCTGCGCTGGCTGTTGTGGCCAGTGCTGGGTCAGGGTGTGTCCTTAAGAGGGTGTGCAGGGTACTGTACCACTGGTGGTGGTGTCCGGGGCATGCCCTGTTACATGTGGGGTACCTCGTGTGCCGACGCATGGTCAGTCTCTTAGCTGTACCTAAGGGGGGCTGTGCGTGGTGGCACTGTGTATGCCATTGTTGCATCGCTGTGTGCTGCCACCCACTGATGGGTGCTCATGGTGGGGCTGCCTTGCATGGTTCTGTGCTGCACAGGGTTGCATTGTCACAGTGGGGGTGGTGGCATGCATGGAGTTTCCTGCAGTGGTGGACGCTGCTCCTGGGCGGGGTGTCTGGGGGTCATGGTGCAGGGTGTGCTCTGCATTGGGGGGATGGTGTGGCATGGGGTGGTCGGCCCTCCTTGTGTGCCGGTCACAGCTTGCCAGAGGGGTGTGATGGGGCACCATGGCCCGGCTGTGGGTTGGTTGCTTGTCTCCATGGGCCAGTGGTTATTTCAGCCTTCCCCCAGTTGTGCAGTGCATGGGGTGTAGGGGACGATGTCTGTTCTGCTGTGTTTCCTCTGCCCATCTGTGGCATGGGTGGTGGGCCCCACATCCCTGGTTGTGCAGTTGCATTGCTGCACTGCTGCTGGGGGGGCGTCCCTGGTTGTGCTATGGTGCCTCTGGACTGCTCAGCTGAACATCCCTTGTTGCGCTATGGCGCATCAGATATGCTCAGCTTCCCCTCCTTAGTTGCGCTATTGCGCAGGTGGTGCGATATTCAGTCATCGGCTGTAGGCGCATCTTGGCGGGCTCAGTTTTTGAATATCGTGCCTCTTGTGCATGGGCGCAATGGGCTTGCTCCTGCTATTGCATACTTTTTGGGTGCAGTTTGAATATCTGGGCCATACTATATAAAATAGTGTATGGGTGCCCATATACAATTAAGGTTGTATTTCCATCTCGGGCTTCGCTCTTGAGGGCTCCATGATGTCATCACATACTGTACCCTCGAAGGAAACACTGCCTTGCTGTGTATAGGAACCTATGCACTATTCTATATAACTCCAGTTGCCACATGCAGGCTATGCATAAGATGCCTTCAGTTTTCTGTATTTTATAGGGCAGTAAACAATGACTATAGATTATAATTAAATAATACAAATTATTATCAAATTTCAGAAAAAGTAAAAAGTATACTTTTTTAAAACTTCATGTAATTTTATATATTGATGCAAAAACATTTATTGAAACAGGTAGTTGATACAAAAATAGTATTGCTACAATATGTTAGCCATTTTTTGGCTCTGTTGCAACTAAAAGACATGTTTTGATTGGCCAGCCCATCAGTGCAGTGGTAGCACTACTGCTTGGGATGCAAGTGACATGGGTGTGGAAACATGCCCAAGTCACTGGATGGCTGGTGCGGGAGGCAGGATTGAGCATCCCACAGGATGTGCTCCTTCCTAGGAAGGGAGGGTTGCGTTCTCCACTATCACTGCCAGCTGGGTAACCACAGGTGCTAGTGCTGCAGGGAATCAGAAGGAGGGGCAGTTACTACCTGAGTGCCATGTGGTGGCATGCAGTAGCATATGCGTGGTTGATGTTCCTTGAATGCAAGCTTCAATGTGGGAGGGATATGTACTTACAGAGTGAGGAGCTCCAGCAACTCAGTCCTCCATTCACTGCACCACAGATGTAAAGGTTTATAAAAAGGATTCAGAATGATGCCAATAATACAAAAGAAAGTTTTCTTTATTAAATCCAACAGCGCAAAACAGAAATGGAAGACACCCTCCCTTGGTAGAACTAGGCCAAATGTTTTTGCTTGCCTTGCACTTTCTCAAGGCAATATGTTTAATGTGGGAGGGCATGCAGACCAATAGAACAAAATGGGAAAAAAAAAAAAAAACCAGGACTGCAGAATGGCAAGCATACTCAGGTCTAGACTCCAGTGACTGGACACCCCAATTTTAAAGGTCTCTTATATAGAGGGACCAATGGCTGCCGTGACCCTACTCATGTCTGGGGGGGCTGCCTCAGAGGGTAACCCAAGGGGTTCAAAGGGAAGGGATTGGCAGAGAGGCCAGGGCTCTGTGTTAGTTAGTAGCCAATGGAGGGGACTGCCTAAAAATGGGCACATAAACCATACATAAAAAAGTATTGAAACTCAAAAGCAGTTTCATATAAATTTATTCATCTCAGATCCTTTAAATCATTAGACTTGCACTCTTTCCTTGCTGACTTATGGGCAACTAATTGGTCCTTGCTCTCTACATCCAATAATATAGATTTGGCCCTGCAATACTTTCAATCCAAATGTATGGCTATATGGGATCATTATGCTCCCTTGAGAAAAACATGAGTTTGGGGCTGTCACCTACCGTGGATTATAGCAGAGGTTATGTTGTGCCTCTGTATTAGAGATCTTTCCTGGCATTCTTTTAATATCACAGGCTCTCCAGCTGATTTGGCAAGCTGTCATCAACTTTGTAACACCTGTACCAAAGCCGTAAGATTTGCAAAGCTGGAGTATTTTGCATCCACACTCCAGAACAATATTAATCATCCCTCTAACTTCTGGAAGGTTATCCACTCCTTGTTCTTCCCTCCAACCTAGTCTTCCTCTCCTGTTCTCAGGATTGATGACTCCCTCACCTCTAACCCCTCTGTTGTTGACTCTTCCTTTAACTCCTACTTTACTACTCGTGCCCTCTCTCTCATCACTTCTTCCTCCTTCCCCCTCCCTTTCCTCCCTCTACCTTCTTCTCCTGTTACTCTCTCTCTTTTCCTTCTCTGCTACCACCATTATGGCTACCCTTAAGTCATTGTTTGCTCTTAATACTCACAGATGTGGTAGCCACGATGGCCTTGATCCCAAGCTTCTACTTCTCTCAGCATCTGCCATTGCACTGCCAGTTACCCCACTTATCAGTCTTTCTTTTTCCTCTGCAACTGTTCTTGATGCCTGGAAGCAGGTCCTATTGGGTCATAATGTCGTACGCTTAATAGTGTATGACATTATAGCTAACCCGAAACAGCACTGTCTATGACAGCGAATGGTGCAATACTGCGTATACTGTTGTACGTGGTATTGCACCATTCACACACTCTCAGGCAGAGGATAAGACATCTGCTGGAAGTGGGTTCTACTGAGTAGCTGCTGTGGCTCACTAGACTGAGCCACAGCAGCAGGAACCCAGGCGCTGTGCCTGGGACCAGATTTGATTCCCCGTCCCAGACATATTATTTTTTACCATGGATTGTGCACTCCCTGAGTTGGACCCCCCGGAGTTGAGAATCTTTAGTGGGGGGTCCAGGGGTGCAACCCCCTATTACGCGGTGGGTGAGGGCGGAACCCCACAGAAAAAGACTTATGCCGCATGGCAATATCATGCTCTATTGGCAGCATGATTTTCATATGCAGCATAATGTCTTACAACATTATGACCCCATGCCGAAACAGTTTACTGTCATTCCTATCCCTAAAGGTGGTCCTTCCTCTTCCGGTAACTACCATCCCATCTTTCTTCTTCCTAACCTAGCTAGGTTACAGAAACACCTTGTACTATCGCAACTCTCTTCCTTCTTTGACTTCTCCTCCTTCTTCTTCCTCCCCTTTAAGCCTACTTTAGAAAATTCCACACTACCTCCACTTCCCTTCTATGGCTCACTGACTCCATCCTCACTGGAATGGATCAGGGTCTTATCACATCTGCCATTTTTGTTGATTTTGGTAAAGCTTTTGACACAGTGCCATATCCGCTCCTACATGGCAAACTAAAAGCAGTGGGTCTTTCTGACTCTGCAATCAGCTGGTTTAGCTCTTACTGGGGGGGGGGGTCTCGAGCTGCCCACATAGGTTGCTCCACTTCATCACCACTCTCTGTCTGCTCAGCTGTCCTTCAGGGATCTGTCCTGGGTCCTATTCTTTTTTCCATATTCTTGAATAACCTCTCCACTGTCTGTTCCTCTGCTTCCATTCATTTGTATACTGATGATACAGTCAGTTTTGCATCTGGCTCCTCATCTCATGATCTTAACTCACAGCTCCAGGTGGACTTTAACAATATTCAGCACTGGTTCAAATCTAACCATCTATCCCTCAATGCAGAAAAAAAAACAGTCTCCATGACTTTTGGTGCCCGTCATAGGCTTTCTAGACTTGCCTCTCTCCCTTCTTTCCACACCCTTGATGGTGCTATTATTAAGGATGTTTCTTTTTTTAAGTACCTCGGGATCTGGCTTGACCGTCATCTTGATTTCTTGGTTCATACTAATGCCATTCACCAAAAGCTTCACCCCAAGCTTGGTGCACTTTACAGGAACAAAGCAAATCTCCCACCTCATATCTGCCATGAGATTGTTTAACAATTGTTGCTCCTATCCTGCAAAAACTGGATCAAGAAACTGCTTCTCTTGCTCCTTCTCTGTTCAGGTAATGTGGGGCTAAACCCTGAACCCCCATTACCACTTGCATCTCCCATAGAATTTGCATCTGACCTGGACTTAAGTTAATGTTAGCCAACATATTGAGCCTCACAAAAAAGTTTGATCAGTTCCAAGTATGGGCTGCCCGTACTGAGCCGGACTTCATTATTATAACTGAATCTTGGCTCAAAAAGCCAAACAGTGATCAACAAGTCTCCCTTCCTGGCTACAATCTGCACAGGGTAGATTGGGAAGCCAGAGGGGGTGGTGTGGCCATCTACACTAAATCTAAGTTTACAGTCAGTGATATTCACTGTAAATCTAAACCTAAGGAGTAGGTAATCGTATCTCTCAAATTACACTTTCCAACCACTGAATGTCTCACTATTATTGGTGGTTATCGCCCCCATCTGGTGGCACTGACATCCTCACCATACTTAAATCCTTAATTGCCTCCACCAACACTGAAACTTTAATACTTGGGGATTTTAATATGGACTGGCTTACCCCCAAGTTGCACAGCCTGAAATCCTTTTGTGACGAAGTCGGCTTATCCCAGTCAGTCGGTGAACCCACTAGAACCAATTCATCCAATCCTGACAACAGTTCTCTCCTTGATGTCATTCTTTCTACGCATTCCCACAAAATTCTTCACTCTGCAGTCCTCCACAATGACATGAGTGATCATGGGGTGGTTGTTTGTACAAGATCACAAATTATAGCCCGACAGCAACCAACACTCATAACTAAGTGGTCCTTTCGCAAGTTTAATGCATCCGACTACTTACCCTACTTGAGCAAAATTAGATGGCAAGACCTCTACCTTGCCAAAATGATAGATGAGGCGGTCACTCTCCTTAATGACAACCTCACTGTGCTGGCCAACAAGCATGCCCCCTTGATCAAAGTCAGGGTGCATAGAACACCCAACCCATGGTTTACATCAGATCTCAAGGCTACACTCCTACGCCATGATAAACTCTGGGCTAAGGCTAGAAAATTCAAAAGCCCAGCTGACTGGCAAGCATTCAGAGCAGATAGAAACACCTGCATTAAACAAATCCGTGCAAGCAAAGCCAACTATTATGTCTCTACCCTTAAACATGCAAAAGGGAATTCCCCAAAAATCTGGAAGATACTCAAGACCATCAAAGGTCGGCCTGTAGCCCCCTCCATCCCTCTGAATCCTCAGCAATGGTAGAGCTATGGAAAACAGCTGCCTAATCCTTGAAAAAATCAACAACCACTTTGTAACTGCTGGCCTAGCTTTCAACTCTTCGCCTTATGCAGCCTGTGGTAGCAACCAAGACTGTAATAACATTGACTCACAAACTTCGACCCACCCACTTCAGTTGTGCCTGCTTAGCTATAAAGAAGTCGAAGATTCACTTCTTAACATAGACATTCAAAAAAGTGCATGGGACGATGGTCTAGAACTTTATTTCTTAAACTAGGCTATCTCGACCTCACCGTCCCTATCCTCCACATATTCAGTCTTTCCATTTCCACTGCCACTGTTCCCTCCTGCTGGAAATCTGCCCACGTCCTCCCGTTATTCAAGTCGGGGGACCCATGCAACTATAGGCCCATCTCAATCTTACCTGTCCTCTCCAAACTCCTTGAAAAGCTAGTTTACTCCCAAATGAAACTCCATATTGAATCATCTTTAATCCTCAACCCTGAGCAATCTGGCTTCCAGCCCAACCATAGTACAGTCACTGCTCTAGCCAAAGTTACCAATGAATGGATCACAGCCATGGACTCCAAGAAAGTTATTGGTGCAGTATTTTTAGATCTCAGCAAAGCGTTCGACATTGTCGACCACAATCTGTTAGTCTCAAGCCTAATAAAAATAGGTACCCGCCCCCCTTGCTGCCCAGTGGTTTACCAGCTGCCTATCTGGAAGGACACCGAATGTAAAAGCTGGTGGCCTCTTTTCTGCATCCCTTCCAGTTGTCAGGGAAGTCCTGCAAGGCTCCATATTAGGTCCCATCCTCTTCTCCCTGTACATCAATAACCTTGACACACATATATCCCAGTCCCATCTGCATTTCTTTGCTGATGATACTGTACTGTATACATAAGGCCCTACACTGGCTGAAGTGAGGGATGTACTCCAAGCAGGCTTTGAACAACTAGAAATCAACCTAATCAATGTCAAACTACTCTTCAATGCCAAGAAAACTAAGGCCATAATCTTTGCCCCAAACGCCACCTCCATTTCCTTTGCAAACATGCACAAAGAATTCATTACTACCTCCCTAGGTGAACCCCTTGAAATCACCGCCAAATTCAAATATCTTGGTATGTGGCTAGACAACAAGCTTTCCTTTCATGACCATCTCCACGATCTGGCAAAGAGGCTAAAAATTAGGCTAGGTTTCTTCTTCTGTAACAAGTTCCTCTTTCCATAGGATACCAGAACTAGGCTGGTCCAGGCCACTTTCTTGCCGCTACTCGACTATGGAGATCTAATCTATTCCTCCACAGTGGCCTCAGAACTCAATTAACTAGACGTCCTCTACCACTGCACCATATGGTTCATGACAAACCTAGCCTACTGAACCCACCATTGCGATTTGTACCTAGCCACTGACCGGACATCACTCTTAACTAGATGCACGCTTCATGCTGGTATTTGGACTCTTAAGCTACTCTTGAATAAGCTCCTGAACTGTCTCACAACCCTTTTTTGCATTTCCCATAGTGCCTACTCTCTTAGGAAAAATGACCTCCTCCTCCTCCTCGATCTACTGAGAACTCGCACCTCACTCGGCAAGTGGGCTATATCGAGTGCACTCCCAACTATCTGGAACCAGCTCCAAGGCATACTGAAGCTTCCTGGTACTGTCCCTATCAGCCTATTTAAAAGGTTGGCTGCAGCAAAAATAAAAGATATGTGTAGCTGTTTCTAAATCCCAGCTCACTACTCTAACCCTAGCCCACTGCTTCCTCTTACTTACCTTGAAATTAGCTGCCTTGATACTCCGAAACAAGCACTTTGTACCATTTTTTCTGTACTTGTATTTTTCTGTCATTGTCATTTTTATGCAACATGTTAATGCTTGCCCATAATTCTGTACTTAAATTTGTACTGTTTTTTCTATTATGCAATCTGTAACTACCTGTCTGTGTCAAAGGACCTCCTTGCGAATGAGCTTGCTCAACAGAGTTTTCCTACAATAAACTTGAACTTGTTTTAAAGATGATCCTCCCTATTTTTGATTATGGTGACATAGTCTGTAATGGAGCTCCCAAATCCTCCAGTGCCAGACTGCCCCCCTTTTTCAACTTTGTCGCTTTGCTTTAGATTGTTCCCCATGTACCACCATGTCACCACTGTTCACTCTACTCTGCTCTTTCTCCTCCCTCTCTTTATGCCAGTAATCTTTCCTGCTGTTCCTCCTTTATATCTAAATTCTGCTTTGGTCTCCTTCCTTCCTACCTTACTTCCCTCTTATCCTCTCTCTCAGCTTCCTGCTATTCTTTACATAATACTGCTTCCCATTCCTTCACTACTCCTTCTAGGAAATCTAGAGCTGGTCAATCTGCTTTCTCATATCGCTTTCCTAAACTTTGGTCCTCCCTTCTCTTGTGTATTCGTTCTGCCTCTTTGGCTTTCTCCTTACAGTCTCTCCTTCATGACTTTTTCTCCCTCTTGCAACTGTCCTTGATCCTCTTCCTCCCCCCCCCCCTTACTAGTTTTTCCCTGGCAATCTGTTTCCTGCATTACCTGTGCACATGTTATTCTGATTTTATAATAATTTTTGATTGTTTCTTAATTTAAACCGTATTGTTGTATTTCTCCATATATATTGTAATTGCTGTATATGATATTTCTCATCCTGTATGCCAGAACACATCTGGAAATGAGCTGTTACCAGCTCAGTATGTCTTTCCTGGTGAAATGTTTGAAGTAAATAAATATAGTATCAATACATACAGATTTTATGTGTCAATTATATTCTTTATCAGTAGGACTGATTCTTAATGATCTGACGTCAAGCTTTTATTTAAAAAAAATTAAGTTTCTAACACAGAAATATAGAAATTTGTCGGCAGATAAGGACTGCTTGGCCCACCCAGTCAGCTAATTTTGTCCCTGCCTATACTTTCACCGCAGGCCCTTCCTGATCTCTGGCTAGCTCCCCATCTGCTTTCCTACCAAGATTCCTTTGTGCCTGTTTCACGCATGCTTGAAGCCTACCCCTGTTCTTGCCCCCACCACCTCTGCTAGAAGATTGTACAAGGTGTCCACCACTCTTTCATTGAAGAAGTACATCCTGACATCCCTTCTAAATTCCCCCCTTTCAGTCTTATTGCATGCCCCCTTCTTTTCATGCACCTTCTCTTCTGAAACATACTCCCTCCTACAGCTTGTTCAGTCCCATGATGTACTTACAGGTCTCTATCATATTGTAACTTTGGTCCTCTCTTCCAGGGTGTACATATTGAGATCTCTCCAGTCTCTTCTCATAGGGCTTATGATGCAGACCCTGCATCATTTTAGTTGCCCTCTTCTGGACAGCCTCTACCCTGTCTATGTCTTTCCTGAGTTGTGGTCTCCAGAACTGGACACATTACTCCAGGTGGGTGTCTCACCAATAATTGATATAGTGGTAAAATATCCTCTCTCCTTCTGCTTGTGATTCCCTTCCCTATGCAATCCAGCATCCTGCTGTTCCTGACTTGTCACACTGCCTTGCCACCTTGAGGTCATCAAATAAGATAACTCCAAGGTCCGTATCCTGCTGAGTGACTGTCAATATCTTTCCACCATTGTATACACTACCTCTGGGTTTCTGTGCCCTAGGTGCATGATTTAGACTTTTCACACTGAAATCCAGCTGCCACACCCATGACCACTCTTCAAGTTTTCCCAGGTTTCTACTTATTCTCTCCATCCCCTTTGGAGTATCTACTGTTTTGCAGATTTTGGTGTCATCTCTTCCAGCTCTTCTGTAATGTCGCTTTTAAAGACACTGAATAGGACCTGTCCCAGTACTGAGCCCAGAAGTGCCTTGCTAGTCATTCTCCCCTCATTCGAGTGAGTGCACTGCTCAGTTTCTTCTAAGCATCCTGTGTGGTATGGTGTCAAAGGCCTTGCTGAAGTCTAAGTAGGCCATGTCCACTGCACCATCCTGATCTTTTTCCCTGGTCACCCAGTCAAAGAAATCGCTACGGTTCATCTCACATGACCTCCCCTCCATCACTCAGTGATGCCTCAGGTCCTGTAACCCACTGCATTCAAAACATTCCACTAGCCTTTCTTTTAAAAGTGCCTCCATTAACTTCTCCATCACTGACATTAGATTGAGCAGACCATAATTGCCAGCTTCTTCCCTACTGCTGCTGCTGCTTTTATGAAGTCAGACTACATCTGCCCTCCTCCAGTCCTCTGGAACTACCCTGTTTCCAGTGAGTTATTGAACAGGTCTGTCAGAGGTGAAGCCGGTACCTCCCTGAGCTCCCTCAGCACCCTTGGATGTACCCTGTCTGGGCCCATAGCTTTATTCACTTTCAGATTTGCAAGTCCTCTCAGAACTCTTTCCTCTGTGAATTGGCTTGTGTCTATCTCCCTTCCCTCAGTGTTCTTGCTGCTTCTAGCCCTAAGTGTTCAACTTTCAAAAGGTGATTTCATTAAAATGGGATCACTTTGGAACTGTTAGGGCTAGAAATGTAACTTTTTAAAATAAAAGCTTGGAGTTATATAAGCTGACATATTAGTATATGATGTTAAATCTTCCATATAGTGACATATGAAACCATAAAATGCTCAAAATGGTTTTAAATCCTGTTATTTTTAACTACTTATTACAGTATATCTAGATGTATAGATATGTGTCAACACATGAGAACTGCATTGTTATGCTTGATTGATGTTGCTTGGACTTCAAACTAATCCACTTTGAAGAAGATTGACTGGAGAGGGTACAGAGAAGGGCAACCAAGATGATCCAGGGGATGCAAGGGAGGCCATATGGGGAGAGGCTGGAGGAGCTTGGTCTGTATACACTGGAGATGAGAAGGGAAAGGGGCGTATGGTGGAAGCCTTCAAGTACATGAAGGGGATAAACAAGGTTAAAGGAGCTAGCATCTTCAGACTGAGCGAAAACAAAACCACCAGAGGTCATGCACTCAAGCTAGAGGGGGCGGATATCGGGGGATGTAAGGAGGAGTTACTTCTCACAAAGGGTTGTAGGGCCATGTAATAGGCTGCCGGGATGGGTAGTGGAGGTGGATATGGTGGAGAAATTCAAAAGGGCGTGGGATAACTACATGGGACTAGGCAGGGGAGGAGAGAGAGGGCAGTGGGGAGGGAAGTAAAAGGATGGGAGGGGGTGGGCTATCTCTCTCTTGGGCAGGCTCAATGGGTCGAATGGTCCTTTTCTGCTGGCAGGTTTCTATGATTCTATGATTTGTTCCATGGATTTGTGGATTATCTTGACTTTTGCAAGGGACAAAATTTACACTGCCCTCCCATTTCTAGGAATGTCCGGATGCTGTGCTTAAAATTTACAGCGTCACTCTTGGGTCATAAAGGAAATGTCTGGGTATATGTAGAAATGATAACTTTTGTATGTCAGTATACCCTTTTTTCTGATAAAGCCTTAATACAAGACCTCTGTCAGATTCAAAGGCAAGTAATATTGTGAATTTTGTCTGCTTACGTTGAAACCTTTTGTAATAAATTGTGGATTTTCTAGAGGCAGATCAAAAGTCTCTATGAAAATGTCCTTAACCATGTCTCATGTGGAAGGGAACTCTGTCCCAGCTTGTAAAGGTAATCCCACTATCCTTAGATTTTTATGTCTTATTTGGTCTTCGAGGGCCTCTTGTTTTCTGATATAACCACAGAAGCAGCTGTTGCCTTCAGTGCCTGAACTTTAATAACCTGGGAATTTGTGACTTCTGAATTCTTTTGAACCTCAACATTTATTTCATTCACTTTGGTATTTTTAGATTTAATTTTATCTTTGAAGAAGACTGTTTTTTTGATTCAGGGCAGCATAATAACTATCAAACTGATCAATCTACATAATTGTCTTGTGCAAGGCCTGACCTAGAGACTCCAAAGTATATTTTTTCATAGGAGTCAGGCCAGGAAAACTAGTTTACAATGCTGTTGCTGTAGCCATTGTTAAATCAGGGGTAACTGCAGGTTCCAAGAGAGTAGCCTGAGGTTTTTATTAAGTTGTCTGAGCAGTCAAATTATCTATGTCCTCTATAATTTTACTTTTGTCTCGGAGACTGAATGTACCAGTAGACGAGCTGGGAGTGTGAGGTTGTAGAAGCCCTGGATCCCTTTGAGATGCATACTGCACTGTAGACAAGGTCACTATCAGGTCAGGGGACCCCCGCCCTCAGATGGACTAACTGGAGGAAGCGAAAAGTTTAACAGTGGTCAGATGTTGGGGGAAGCAGACTCTTTAGAAGGTGTTAAAGAGAAAAATTCCTTGCTCTTCCCAGCCATCAGAATCTCTGCAGAAAGTAAATATTTATCCAAATGTATCAAATACCTTCCAGGCTAACAGCAGATGTTTGTTTTTTACATCAATAATACCACCACCACCACATCAGGAGCAGTCAGTGGAACTGCCACTTGTGTCATCATCTTGCATCCTTCCCCTAAAAATGGGTCCATTTATGGGTTTATCATTTTAAGTAGGCTGTTTTGTGACCACTGGTTTCTAATGTGAGGTTGTGCTGAGATAACATCACAGATTAAACTGGCTCAGATTTCTGCATTTTTCAGTTAATTTTATTATTACATTTAAACAATATTTAAATGAATCATCTCGCTGTAATTGATTTTAATGTTTTTTGCTGTACCTAAATTTGCCTGTTTGTATACTCTTTTGTATTTGGTCCTTAGGCTATTCCTAAAATAAATATGGAACTTTGACTCCATGCACTGACTCAGTCAACAAATAACAACATTTAAATATAACATTAAATTTGTGACATTATCCTTTACAATCAATATTACTCTCAGTATCCATGTGCTAGATCCTATTTGTCTCAGTAACTCCTCAAATTAGGACATTTTGAGAAAGGGAAATTTGACCCCACCCCAGCACCCTCCTCACCAATCCCTAAATGTTAAAAGTTCTCTTTTTTTTTTTTAGTTGTTTAACCAGGAGTAGCACACTAAGCTGAAAGCTTTTTTTTTAACAGGTGCAACCTGGGAGCACTGGGAAGTTAAATGACTTGCTCAGGGTCACACAGTATGCAAGTGAAAGCTGTGGGATTCAAACCCAGGTTTGGTCTGCTGGATATCACCAGGTTTACAGCTCAGAGCCTTAAACCACTGAGCTATACTTTTGTCACCCTGTCCACTTCCCAGCACCAAGGTGGCTAATAGTAACACAGCCTAAACCATCTCACTATGAGCAGTTTATGTGGCCAGTGTTTTATCCTGGATGAGTCTCCAACTCTTTTGCAAGGGACACTCCCCGCGTGTCTTGTAAATCCCCTGACTAGTGTTCAGCTGTACTGTTAAGGCCAGAACACCTATCCTGCTTGACTTTTAGTGAGACCAGGGTGGTATATATTTGATATGATACTAGACAGTCACAGTCATTTTATGGGATGGCCCATCAGATCCACTCCTGCTGCCATAGCAGAGATGATAGCCTTCTAGTAGAAGATGGTAGTGTCCAGAGAGCCCCAGGTCTTTTCACTGGGAGAATAGCTGGGTTACTGGCAGTAGTTACTGGAAGCAGCTTGGGAGCCCTTCAAAGAAGGAGAACAAGATTTGTGTCAGGACAATGGGGTGCCTGATAAATCTTAATAGGTGCATAGAGTGCACTTGCTGTTGGAGCAGTGGAATTAGTGTCCCCCCCCAGCACAGACTAAGCACGTTGCCACTGTAGCCCTCCTGTGACTGCACCAGCCTGATGAACGGAGTCTGACTTAAGATGTGAACCCAGATCTCCAACATGGCAGCATAATGCACTACTGGTCTTACCAGTGGGCCAGGCAGAGTTTGCCTTTTTATTTATTAGTTTTGTTTACAATGTATTTAGCCAGGATAGCCCGTCTTGGAAACAACCTCTCATTTACAGTGGGCGCCAGCTTCTACCCAGTGTTACGCCCCAGAGGGACTAAAGCGCAGGGAGGTCAGGTGAAACATAGAAGTTGATGGCACATAAGGACTACAAGGCCCATCCAGCCCACCCATTTCTTCTACCTTATGAATGTGCCATAGGCCTTTACTCTGTCAATAGCCTATCTATTCATACTCATCTGTATTGCTGCCTTATGCCTATCCCATGGCTGTTTGAAGCCCTGCACTGTATTCATATCCATCACTTCCTGAGGTAGGCCGTTCCATGCATCCACCACCCTTTCTGTGAAAAAGAACCTCCTCAAGCTACACATTAATCAGCCTCCCTCTAATCTCATGCTGGGCCCTCTCGTCCTATTTTTCTTATATTGAAACATGTTAGACTCTTTTACCATGTTAATGCCCTTAAGATGTTTGAATCCTATCACCTCTCTCGCCCTATGTTACTTGTGAAGGGGTCACAGAGTGAGTGACTCTGGTGGGATTCAAACCTTGCAACCCCTGGTTTACACTTGAGTGCTCTAACCACAACACCATACTGCCTCCTGAATTGGAATGCTTTTTATTTCTGCTGCATTTACAGGTAATTGAGCCTTATATTATTTATATTCTAGTGCCTTCCCAAAAGTTCCAAATCTGTTGTCCACATCTGTATCATCCTGAAGAGCATTGATGTTCACTGTGGAGAAAAACTGCACCACAAAATAGTGTTATACTATAATAACAGGTTCAGTATTATTACACACTGAAACTAGCACCTGTTATGTAAGTAATAATACTCGAAAGTGTGGACGTTATTGGAATATAATGGACTGCCCAGGGATGTAATGATGCCCAACGTCACAGGTCCATTATATCCCAAAGCACCCACCCTGGAGGGTATTATTGTGCTTAGAAAATAGGCTTTTGGTGACGTTTTAAAAAAAAATACAAAAATAAAAATACATATCTAAAAAATAAATTAAAAAACTATTAAAAGTAACAGTTGTAGTAAAGTAGTTTATGTATGGGTATAATCCCCACTGGAGGGCACTGCTGTTTTTTTTTCTTTTTAAAGCTTTTTTACATGAGCAAGTTCTCTACGGACACTGTCAGCTTCTGTAGCCCTTGGTATGGCTGTTGCATTTCTGTTTCTGTTGAAGAAAGTCCGAGCCACTGTTTGCTCCCATTAAGATGACATTTAATTGGGAGCCTTTTATCAATTGAGTGTCCGGACTGACATAATGCAGTCTGCTTCATGCCTCATGGCCTCCAACATTGCAGTAGGCTGTAGCATGAAATGACGAGGACTCGAGGTCAGTGTTTTGGGAGGGCTATGAAAGAATGACAGCGTGTGTAGTGCTTTTTATACTGAGTCCTACAAATATATTATTTAAGGAAACTGAGGGCTAACTTCTCCAAAATTTACATTTACAAAAGTGAAACTGGCACTCTGTGTATGCACTGCATGCGCGCATGCTCAGAGTCCCGGTTTCACTTTTTTAAATGTAAATTTTGAAGAACTTAGTCCACAGTTTCCTTAAATGACATTTGCAGGAGTCAGTGTAGAAAGCACTAATAGAGCACTGTCATTCTTTCATAGCCCTCCCGAAAGGCCGACCTTGTTCATGCAGGAGTCTTCATTTCACAAGTGGGGGAAACATGGCGGCTGGTAAGTTTTGCCATTTGGGTAACCCCAGGATTCCTTAAGTAATGGGGCACTGAAAGTGGCACTTCTTATTTAGCTGGCGTTATTGAAAAATAAATGCACGGCTGAGTAGGTTTTTAGCCAATCAGTATGCTTTATTTTTCAAGCCCATTTTCTAAACTGTACATAAGGGTGATGTCACACTTGTGCACAATGGGATTTGTTTTTTCATATTGGTTTTAACCCCGCCCTTGCTGTTACCCAGGATGTACCCTGTTTAGTCAAGTTCATCCTCATTCAGAGAGTAGGGTTTTCCCCCTGAGCTGGAGTAGGAGAGAGGCAGCTGAGGAACAGCAGGCAGAGTTCTAACATATGAGAGTGCTGGAGCAGAAAAATGCCTTTGATAAAGTGCAAAATAGTGACGTGAAACATCAGGTGCCAGTAGGGGGTGCTACGCCTTATCATTTACTGTTATCAATAAAGCTTTTCAAATACTCCAGGCTTGTCGGGATTTGTTAAAGCAGCAGTGCAATGAAAAATGTTTTCCCCAAAAAGCTAATTTCAGCTACAATTAATAAAAATATTAGCATTCCTGTCAAATCTACTTTTCTAGTTACCCTCTGTGCTGTGCACCATAAGGTTTTTTTTTTTTTTTTCTCCTTGCCTGGTTATTTAAAGGAGGCTCCCTCGGTGGAAGTCTTTAAATAAAGGTCTGAAAACATACTTGTTTCAGCAAGCATTTTATTGATTAATGTTTTCAATTTATTCTTTTGTTTCATATGGGATAGACAAATAATTGTATGCTCCCAGTTATATTCTGTTTATGAGTACATTTGTGCAAGATTTTAAATTGTATGATTTTATATTGTATAGCAGCCAGCATCTCTGGAAATGGGTGCTTTAGAAATAAAATATCTATCTGTCTGTCTATTTATCTATCAATCTAGCTATCTATTGATCGATCTTCTCAGTCCTAACCCTTTCTACAGTGGTAATTCTAAGCCAAATGTGGTGGTCATCTTTTATTCTTGAGAAAAAACTAAATTAAAACATTCATAAAATACATAACATTTCATTGGAACTAGAAAATGTTAATAATAACCAAATAAAACTAAAAGATTCCTGGAATATTTTATAGTGGAAAAAATGTAGGACCAAATTGTTCCCAATTTTGTTGCACTGCTGCTTTGAGTACTTCCCAGGCATTTGCAGCTCAACAGATTTTTCAGGTTCTGGCATCCCCCCCCCCATTTCCACCCTTGTTGCCTCCCTCCTTCCTCTGGTGTGAGCCATGCCCATCAACCTCATACGTACAGTGTTCTCCTGTAGAATGAGCTAGTTCTCTGGCCCACCCACAGGGGTCACTGCACAGCAAAACCCACTGCTAGAACTCCCCGTCTGTGGTACGCTGCCCTTCAGCAGCTGCCTGTCTCCTGAAGCAGTGGCTAGAGACCACTCCCAAACTCCATTCAGCTGCATAACAGAATGACGTGCTGCCACTGGGTAGCAGGGTGGCCCTAACTGGAGTTTTTTTGAATGTTCTCGTTTTCTTCACTGACGCAAGCTGAAATACTGCAGAGCGAAAGAAAGCAACTGAGTTTAGAGAGAAAAACATAATGTAATGGCAGCATCAACGGGATAGATTATTATCATTTTATAGAATATGGTTACCCTTTGTTATGTATAAAAATCAGCCCACTCAGAATCCTTGTTAAGCACATTCTAAACTGTTATGCACATTCTAAAGTGTTGTTATGCGCATTCTGAATAGTTGTTATGCACAGTTCAAAGGTCATACAATTTTAAATTTCTCATTTATTCTACACTTAGCTACTTACTAACCACCCAGTGCTCAAAGACATAACTTTTAGCTTTCAAAAGTCTGAAAATGTGATTTTGATATGTGAGTAGAACAAAGAAATGGCAAGATTTTTTGTTTTCACTTCAGTGGGGATCTGTCACTCTAGTGTAAAAAAAAACATATACTATAAAAAAAATATGTCAACCACACAACTCGGCATGTGTTTCCATCTCGGGGCTAAGATGACAGCATGGACCTCTCAAGGTTCGTATGCTGTCATCTCAACCCCTCAATGGAAACACAACTTTGTTGTGTATGGTTGCCCATGCATTATTCTCTATGTTATTTATTCTTTTGGTAACTAGATAAGGCCCTCTAGGCACAAGTGCCTGTTTTCAATGGCAACCCAGGAGCACTGGGGTAACTAAGTGACTTGCTCAGAGTCACACAGTATGCGAGTGGAGGGTGTGGGAATCAAACTCATGTCAGCCGGATGTACCAAGCTCATTCACAGCTTATTAATCTAACCTCTAGGCTATACTGCTAGCCCCTATGTATTTCAAAAAAAAATATTGGATTTGTGGAAGTGGGTGTTTCAATGTTGGGTGGGGTGTTTGGGTTGCAACTCTGCAGAGAAACACACTTCTGCACAATGTCGGGGATGGATGGTTAAACCATTAATGATAAAAAATAAATTATGGAATGCTATAAAACTTATACTTTTTGACACCCTTGGTGTGTGATTAGAGTACAAACCCCTTGAGTTTCATTCTTGTGTCTCAAGTGGAATCAGACACATTGGGTGTGTAATAAAACTTGTGACTCTGCCACCCATAGATATTCTACTTGTATTGTAGCCACCATTTTCTGTATCTTGGCAAGTGTGTTGCTGCTAAGAATAGCACATCTGAAGACTAAGGCCCAGATATTCAAACTGCGCTCAAAAGTAGCGCAACAGCAGGAGCAAGCACAAACCAGTTGCGCAAATGCGCAACAGGTGCGATATTCAAACATGGAGCAGAGCAAATTGCGCAAGCAACCAACGTCTCAATATCGCACATACTGCGCCATGGCGCAACCAGGTAGGAGAGGCTGAGCCAAAATGCTGCGCTATGGCGCAACCATGGAAGCTCAGCTGAGCAGTGCAGAGCTGCCATAGTGCAAGCACAGCCCCCCAGAGCAATGGGACTGCACATCCAGGAGGCAGGCTGGGCCCACCGCCAGCCATGCCACACAGGGGAACTCACTGCAGAACCCACACCACACTGGCACACCCAAGCACAGCATCACTGGGGTGGGACGGATGATCCACGTGCCCATGGGGACAAGCCAACTAAAGCATAGCAGAGCCATGACACCCCAGCACAACCACTGGCAGGCAGAGAGTGCCACACCCCGGGGGTTGACAACCACAGTGCACATCAGTCCCCCCCGTATGCACAGCACAGCGTGCACCGTGCCTCCAAGACACCGCTCATGTGCAGTGACAGGCACTGCAGGAAACACCATGCCCCCCCTGCCACACGGCAACCCCATGCTGCAGAGAAGCAGACCAGCCAGACCCACCCTGTGCACCCAGCAGTGGGTGGCAGCAGATGGCAAGAGCAACAGAAAGGCAATGCTATGCTGGTGATACTTCCCCATGGACACACACACACACACACACACACACACATATACCCAGGACCATAGTAGCCCAGATGGCATGTACACCCCTGCAACGGAGCACCCAGAGCCAGTTGCAAAGCAGACACCAACACAGCAGTTGTACCAAAATAGAAATGTATATTGAAATAAAAATAGTGAACAATAAAGTTATAACTATGTACAAGTTGGGGGGGGGACGGGTAAAAGGCAGGGGTGTTCAAGGGAGGAAAAAAACTTGGAGAGGGAAGGCAGGGTGAAAGGGATGGGTGAAGGTCAAATGAAAGGTGGGCTACGGCCCAGCAGGCTCCTGCTCCTCCCCTCGCCGTCATCCCCTCCTATGTCTGCGCCGCTGTTCCCCCTGGCGCTGTAGGGCTTGCAGGAGCTCCCGGCCTTCAACCACAACCTGGGTCAGGTGCCGCACATCATGCGCCATGCGCTGAAGCACACCGAGGCCTAGGAAAATGGGAACACAGTCAATGGCTGAGACTGACCACAACCCTGAACACCACCCAACCTGCAACCCATCTAACCCAATGTGCTGCACATGTGATGGCATGCACCCACCCACAGTGAACATGCACATGGCCATCACAAACAGGCGGCACCAGCCATCGCGCACCACCGCCCACACACACTGCCAATGTCAATCACAGTACAAACTAGGCTGTCATGTGATGTTGCAACGTGGTGCGATGCCAGTTACACAGCTATGTGCCCAGTGCATGCCTGACCACCTGTGATGCATACACAGACGTGTCGTGATGCTGCACTGTGATGCAGGTCACCTGTGTCACGCCTACATACATGGATACATAGACAGTGTCGGCAGATAAGGGCCTATGGGACACCCAGTCTGGCCATTTGGCCTTGTACGATCACTCTCTTGTCCTATAAGTCCGTTCCCCTCACCCTGACCTCCAGAAGTCCCTCATGGCGAACCCACACATACAGATATCCGTGACCAAGTCAGCCCCACCACATCCTCTTGCAGGGTGTTCCTCACTGTCCACCACCCATTATGTGAAGAAACACTTTCGATGTTCCTCTTAAACGAGCCCCTCCAACTGCATCCCATGCCTCTAGTCCTGGAACATCCTTTACACTGACAAATATTGTTCCTGCACTCTGTTCCCCCTGTACAATACTTGTATGTCCCCATCATATCCCCACACCTCCTCCTCCAGGGAGTACATGTTCAGTTCCATCAACCGGTCTGCATAGGACTTGTGATGCAATCCATGCACCATCCATGTCGCCTCCCTGAACGCTTCCACCCAGTCCCTGTCCATACGCAGGTATGTTTTCCGAACTGTACACTGTACTCCAGTGTGGGGACTCACTAGTGTTTCATCTAGTGGAACCACGACCTCCCATTTGGTTGTGTCCATCATGGTTGGTGGTCCTGCCCCCAGCATGCAATAGCATCCATGACGTAATGATACTCACACTCCTCCAGCAGCTCGGTGCCGCTGCTGCTGCTGCTGTTGCTGCTGCTGCTGCTGCTGCTGCTGTTGCCGATGGCCTGTGGCACTGGGGCCCTGGCATGGCCCACATCAGCCTCGCCCGCGCCTCACCATCCGCTGTGGGAGACATATGGTGAGACAAACATCAGTGTGACTCAAAAGCAGAGTGCCCCTGCCCCAGTAAGACTGCCTGCCCACACAGCCATAACCATCCATGCACAGCTGCACACACTGACACACCGATGCACAGCCACCCAGGCACACACACCCTACAGAGAATATAGGTGAATAGATGGTACACTCCGTGGCCTAGGCACCAGGCCCCACCTGGCCGCGAAGCAGCAGCGTTAACAGTTCTGGGTCCCTCGGCGAGATCACTGTACCGGTGCCGGCACTGCTCCGCAGACCGCCCGCCAGTGACCCCACCAGGTCAGTGGCCACTTGCTGCCACACATGGGTCCTAGGTCCAGTGAGGGGGCCTCACCATATAGTCCCCATAGTGGGCTCCACTAGGGCCACCAGGTTGGCCACTTCAACTGGGCTCCAGAACACCGCCCTCCTCCGAGCCATGGCCCCAACTTTACAGCAGGCAATATGGCGCCCCGCTGCGCTGTGACCCCACGTGGAGTTGTTGCGCAATAGACCAGCACAGGCTCCAGTCACGCTGTTCGCACAGCGCCGTCACTTTACATGGCGCTGTAACCAGACAGCGCAATAGGGACGTACACATGGCATGCCCACAGCGCCAGGGGTCAGAGGGCATACACAAGGTCACGGCAATGGCGCAGGCTACGCACAGCGCCATAGGATGTATGGGCATCCTGCACGACTGCTAAGCAGAGCACCAGTGCCACAGTGGACTATCGCGCCAGAAGTGCCACAGCGCATATAGTGCCCAGTGCTGTAGCGCCACTGGCACAATGGTGGCCATGGCCAGAATCGCCCTATCGGCTCAGCAGGTCTGCAGCGCAATCTCGCATGGCGTAACCTGTCTGGGCATGCGCCAATGCAGTGTAGCACACAGCCAGAAACATGCGCCATCGGCTCAGCCAGACCTTCCCTATTGCGCTAAGCAAATACAGCGATATTCAGCTGACATATGCAAATCAGTCGATCAGCCATGCAAAGCGCCAGTGGCGCGATTAGCATGTCATTAAAGTTGCGCCCACACCTCATTTGCATGTGTTGCGCTATAAAGTCGCGACACTGGGTTGTGGCGGCCAGATTTGTTGTTGCAGCTGAGAGGTGGGTTACATGCTGTGGATGCTCAGGACAATGCTCATGGGCAGGGGTGCTGGAGGATGTCACAGGTTGAGGGCTGAGCATGATGAGGGCACTAAAAGGGCAGAGGGCACCTTTCCATCAGTATCTGCCATGCGGCGAGGAGGGGCTTCGGCCCCCCCCGGCCTGCAGCTATGCTCATGGGGAAATGCTGTGGACTGCACAGTGACAGGTGTCCACTTCCACCCATACAGATCAGCATGAGTGACGAGAACCAGGCCGAGGCTGTGGACGGCGGGCGTAGGAGGAGGCCGAACTTCACCACAGCAGAGACCGAGGCCCTCTTCCAGGCCTACCTGGAGGATGAGCCGCTTTTGAGTGGGCGGAGGGGCACCCCTCAGCAGCGTGCAGCTGCATGGGAGGGGGTAGCTCTGGCCGTCAACCTGCACGGAAGCCACCAGCGCTCCGTGCAGGAATGCCGCAAGAAGATGGGGACTGACCGCAGGAGGCTGAAGGAGAAGGTGGCAGCCTTCAGGGGGGCACGTGCTGCCACTGGTGGGGGACCACCAGTGGTGTTGCAGCTGACCCCGACCGAGGAGACACTGGTTGTGGCCATGCAGCCTAGTGCCATTGCGGGTGTTCCTGGCGGAGGATTCCAGACAGGTGGAAGCCCATCACTGCACGGTATGTCATGGTGATGTTGTGGGGGGGGGCTGTTGTTCACATGTACTCTCTTTCTGTTTCGAGATCCTGTTAGTCTGCAGGAGGCGGTGGTGGTGGGTGCTGACAGTGAGGCAGACCTGCTGGACCAGGAGGAGGGACCTTCCACTCTGCCAGCAGCCTGCGCACTGCAGCAGCAGGCCGGCTGGGCCGACAACTCCGCCCGGCAGTGATACGGGTGCAGGGGTGCACAGCCTGTGTCACAGCAGTTTGGCATGCAGGGTGCCAGCATGCTGTGCCTATGGCAGTGGCACGCACTGGCACTATTGATGATGGCAGGCCTGCAATGGCCAGTGAGAGGTGTGTGTCCCACGAGGGACACATGGCAGGCCAGCACGTGCCCCTGGGCCGTCCAGCTCCACACCTGTGTACCAGCATGCTGGCACAGTCACAGGCTGGGCCTGTCAGCACCGGTGGGGCAGCATCGGTGGCTGAGCAGGTGTCTGGCACTGTTGACAGCACAGGGGTGGAACAGGTGGACCTGGGGGCTCACCAGTTGGAGGGGCGGCAGCAGCAGTTGCACACCAGGCCTGGGGGGACAGCGTCAGGCAGTGGCACTTGTCCACCGCCCTTAGATCAGTCCATACCTGGTCCTGGTGAACAGCGGCCACCCTCAAGGGGTGCTGTGCACCAGGACCATCCACACCCTGGGGGTCACGATGCCATTGGGGCACAGTACCCTGGGGCGCGCGCACACCGCCTGCTGCAGGAGTGGTACAGCTGCAGGGGCAGGTTGCAAGGTCTGTGGAGGCACTGACTGTGTCCGTGGAGCGGCATAGCAGGGAGTGTGCTCGGGACCAGGCTGAGATGGTCCATATGCGGACGGATGTGACCGCTGCCATCGACAGGCTGACCTAGGCAGTGGTCTCTGTGGCGACCGCATTGACCACACTGTCTGGTGACCCTGTACCACGCACCCCACACAGTGCGCACTCCACTCCCCATTCCCGGCGTCGTGCGACACCAGGCCTGTCGACGCCGGGTTCTGCTGTGGGCATCCCGAGCACCCCTGGTGCAAGTTTCTTTAGCGGGATGCAGACCCCTGTGCGGGCAAGGTCGCGGTCATGCATTGGGACCCCTGGTGGTGCAGTAGTGCCACCCGATGTGGCCCCTGCGCAGCCTGCCAGTGCTGCTAGGCCACGGCGGGGCCGCCCACGCATCCGTGGTGGCCGTGGGACAGTGCTCCCTGACTGAGCTGTCTCCCAATGCAGGCCCTGTCTGGTGCTGCCCTGTGTGCAGTGTGTGTCATGGTGGGCAGTGCACTGCTGGGTGCTCTGCTCACCAAACTGACACACGGACCACCTGCACACTCTCCCAACTGCTGTCCACAGGTGCGTGGATGATGATGCCTGCATTGCACTGTACACCAAGGTGCAGGTTGCCCAGGTCCTGACACACGATGCGTGAAAGTCCAGGTGGTGAGGGTGGTTGGTGGTGCTGTGTGATAGCGTGTAATTTCCGCAGTGCTGTGCTGCTGCCCCTGTATGCTGCCTGGTGTGTGTGTGTGTGTTCATTTGAGTGCTCACCTCTCTGATGATGTGTTGGTATGCCTAGACCCTTCAACTCCTGACCTTCATGCACGGTGTGTTCCCCTGTGTGCCTGTGGTTTGCGCATAGACAGTGTTGCCTGCACATGTCCCTTGACTTACCTGTGTTGGGCGTAGTGCTCTTCTGCAATGGTGTCCGGTGCAACTGGGCCTGCCGTGTCAGTCGGGGGTCCCTCCGTCCTAGGGGGGGTGGCTCATCACCCATATCACCGGTGCCACTGGCGTCCCCATCGCTGTCCCCCTCTTGGACCTGTACGGCTATCCCATGGTCTTTGGCCATGTTGTGCAGGATGCAACAGGCCAGGAATATCCCACAGGCCTTTTGGGGGCTGTACTGTAGGGCTCCGCCGGAGGTGTCCAGGCATCGGAAGCGTGCCTTGAGTATCCCGAACACCCGCTCTATGATGTTCCATGTTGCGGCATGTGCCTCATTGAAACCGTGCTGCGCTGGGGTCGTGGGGCGCCGGTATGGTGTGAGCAGCCAGGGACGGAGTGGGTATCCACAGTCACCTGTGTGGAGATAGTGGAGATCAGTGTTAGGTCAGGTCCATATTGCCCATATCCTTGTGTGCCACTACCATGGCACCTGTGTCATTCCACACTTGCACAGAGTTTGCATTCCATACATGTGTACTCACCACTAGATGACCCGTGGGGATGTTCCCACTCTCGAATCGATGGCACAGTGCAGATTGGTGCCATATGAAGGCATCATGTGCTCCACCAGGGTGTGTGGCACAGACATTGATGATGCGCCCAGTGGCATCACACACCACCTGGCAGTTGACACTCGAGAAGCCCTTTTGGTTCCGATATGCTTGCCCGTCGGGGCCAGGTGGCGTGCGAATGGCCACATGGGTGCAGTCTATGGCACCTAGCACGCCAGGCATTTGTGCTACCCTGTGGAACTCCTGCATGTTTGCTGTACGCTCTGCCGCGGTGCTGGGGAAATGGATGTACTCCGCAGCATGAGGCAGCAGTGCGCTGAGGAATTGGGTGAGGATGCGTGACGTGGCCGACTGCGTAATGCCTGTGGTGTCCCCTGTCGGCCTCTGGAAGGTGCCCGTGGTGAGCAGGCACATGCAGGCTGTCACCTTGGTCTCCATGGACAGAGCATGACTCCGTCGTGAGGGTGCCTGCATCACATCACTGCACAGCTCACTGAGCTGTCTAAGTATTGCCCTGTTCAGGCGGTACCGGGCCACAATCTCGACATCGCTGTACAGCTCGTAGCTGATGCGGGCCTGATACCGCCTGTTGGGGCCGTACCGCCGACGGGCCCCTCCACGGCCACGTCCCCCTGCAGCATGCTGTCTCACCCCCCTCATTACAGCTTCCATGTGGAAGCTGACACTGTCCATCTCCCTGGCTCCTGCCCCCCCCAGCTGCTGTTCCTGTGTTACCCCACTGCCCCCACTGCTGCTTCCACTGCACGGCACCCCCACTGGCCTCTCTGTCCTCCAGGACCCACTGTCCCTCTCTGCCTTCCTGCTCCTGTCTCTGCTCTCTGTCTCTCTCTCTCTCTCTCTCTCTCTGTCTCTCTCCCCGGTTTGCGGCCTGCTGGGATTCTTGCGCCGCTCCTTGAGCTCCTTTTATTTTGGCTCACATCCGGTACAAGCGCATCCTCCGGCTGAAGCCACTCTTGCGCATTCGCAGAGTGTTCAAATCTCGCATTGCGCACTTTATGCATGGACCGCCCCCGCCGGTTGCGCATGCCTTCATTTCCATTCGCTGTGGCTCAGCGTGTTTTCGTGCGCAACTGGCCCTTCTCAATATCGCAGAATGGTGCATTTTTGGAGTTGCGCACGCGCAACCCTGTTGCGCATGGCGCAACCCTTTTGAATATCTGGGCCTAAGTGTTTAAAACATTCTGATGAGAAAACTTTGCCAGAGTCTCACAATGCTGATCACGTAGAGGAGAAGGCGTTGGAAGTCAAAGAGAGCAAGGAATTCCAATTTACGCTGCTCATTAGTTTACCTGAAAAATCATTCCTAGCTTGTATATGGAGTGCTTGTTATACCCCAGTGCTCTGCAGCGTTAGCCTACAGACTGTGCGTCTGTGTGTGTGTGTGTGTGTGTGTATGTGTATATAAAAACATGTGGTGTATGCGTGCAGAAATCTGCAATTATGTGCTATGAGATTAAGGGTTTATATCCCAAGTGTGAAAGGCATTTTCATTTCTAAATGGCACTCTATCTAGTTAGCTTTCCTCAGGCTTCCTCCTCCTTCTCCTCCCACACAGCATATTCACAGTTGTAAAGCTGACATATGACATAAGTCTGCGGAATCTCGGCACCCAGCTGCAACCACCTTTTCTGATTAACCCCACACCTCATCGCACTGCACACATTGTGTTTGGTGGTCAAGGGCAACCATCTAAAGAGTGTCTGCTGACTAACCAATGCAGAGCTGAGGTCTGCATTTTAAGACTCCATATGTGTGTGTGTGTGTGTGTGTGTGTGTGGTGTGGGGGGACTGGGGGAGGATGATCAGATTTAGTGTGGGAGGAAGATCAATACCCTGCAGTACACATTCAGTAAGGTTATAAGATGAAGCAAAATGGGGGGGGGGGCACTAAAGATAACAATGGACATATAAAAATGACCTTTGCATTATTTTCTCTGTGGAGGTGTATTTGGTTGGTTGTTTTATTATTGTTGTACAGCTCCCTTCTGTAAACCCATAGCATTTTATATCTTATGGCAGAACACAGAGTACTAATAAATACAATAAATAATATTAGAAATGTAGTCAAGGTGCATATTTTCAACAATATGTTGAGAGCTGTGCCACAGAAATTGTGTTTATTCATTGCTGTCTGGCTGCCCTGAATGCTCAAAGCCCCCAACACTCTGCGGGAAACAGCATGATGTTATTTTAGTCATGGCACAGCTTTTTCCTGATAAAAATAAGTGTATTAAACCCCTTGATATTTAAAATAAACGATTACTAATTAATTTAATACTACATATACCTACATATATATATATATATAATATATTATTTATTTGGACAAACATTTCATCTGGAATTTGCGTTGATTGTTATATCTTTGTCTGGATTGGAACCATGAAATCTGATGTGGAACCTTTGTAAAAGAGCATTTGTGCTCAAAGGTATTGTCCGAAACTTCCAATAAATAAATACATACATACATACATAAATAGCAAGCTTTTCATAAAGGGCTGGGAGTATAAATCATTTGAGTCTAATGACTAAAATGACGTGATCAGAGTATTATGGGCCCAAGACAGCAGAAAAGGAACAAAAGTAACAAAAAAAAAAAAAATAGGCACAACCCTACAGTAAATCTGAACATTTTCTTTTTACTAAATACACTTTTATTGTTAATTCATAACACCAAAAAAACCCAGCAAATATTTTAAACGCCCAGTGATCTTTAAGGACACGTGGTTCTTTAACAAAAAGTTTATTCTCCAATTTCTCTTCCTTTTTATGTTGATTTCGTGCAGCGCAAGAAACATATATGCACAGCTTGATGAGAAGCAGGTTGTGGAGGAACAGCACTGTTGTGGCCAATGCCCCCACAGCCTGCAAAGGCTTGTCTCTCTTCCCCCAATGCCATTGCAGGCTGCTGTTAACACAAGTTTGGGACATTCGCACCAACTTGTGACAAATCAGCTGCTACAATCGGGGCCCCCTCGTCATTGCAGCATAAGCCATCCGCTGCAATGAGGGAGCGACCTGTCATTACAAGGCAGATCTAGCAAGCCTGATATTGTTTGTGAACATGGCAGTGGGTTGATGCCCTGTTCACAAATAATAAAACTCCCCCCTCCAATGTTTATCTGCCAACGGGAGAGCCCACTCCCTGTCGGCATAATGTGACCCCCCCCATTTCATTGTCTGCCAACGGGGTGCCCAATCTCCATCGACAAAAAGGAATCCCCCCCTTTGTTGTTTGCTGACGGGGGTGCCCAATCCCCCCATCGGCTACAGCACCCCCCTCAAAAGTGAGACTCTGGTGGCATGCTGGGAGCCCACTCCAGTGTGCCAAATGCTCCTGTGAAGTGAAAAACCATCCTGAGTTGTCTTTTTTTTTTTTTTTTTTACTTGGAAAGAAAAAATGGTCCCTCGCAGTCTCCCAGACCCCCCTCCTGCAACCCGCGCCCACCCACTGCACACCCTGCCTCCCCACACCCCCCTCACCCCATACTTACCTCCAGAGTCCAGCAGGATGATCTTCGGTGGACCGGGAACACGTCTGCACTCTTCAAAGGCGACCGCGAACTGAGGAAATGCCAGTAAGCTGTATAATTGAGTAAATAGGTTTTTTTTTCAACTTTGCTGCATATCTCAGGCATTTTTTGGAATTTTTCCACCAAATTTTCAACATGGGGTTTTTGAGACCCCTCCTCATGAATGCTTCAACTGTCATGGCGTTAATCTGCCCGGAAAGGTGATTTCGTGGTCATTGCGTGGAATCACTTTTGGGGGCTGAGTAACAAAATGACAGTGCAAGTATTCATGAGGTGAGCTCAAAAAGCCTATGTTACAACATTTATGGAAAATACCTAAATAACTGTTTTACGAGCGTGCGCTACACAGTTGCTACGCACACTCGTAACTTCTTGAATTTGTAATATTTTGAGGCCAGATTTTGAACATTGGCATTTTGTCACACCTCCTTGTGAACCGTACAGCTGTCATTGTTCACATCCTGGCGGAAATGTATTTTCTCACTTTCGGCGCAGAATAGCGCAGTCGCTGCCGGAAATCAGTGTTCGGGACAGATTAAGAAAATGACAGTGACACTGTTCATGAGCAAAGGTCCTAACATCCCTATGCTGGAAATTTGGTGTCAAAACTCCATAACATGACTGTGTTACAAGCATGTGTTCAACTGTTTCCACGCACCTTTGTAACTTCACAAATTTGTAATATTTTCATGCCACATTTTCAACAGCGGCATTCTTTCATACCTTCTTATGAACAGTACAGCTGTCATTTTTCACATCCTGGCTAAAATATGTTTTTTGCACTCCTGACAGAGAATAGCACGGTCGCTGTGGGACATCAGTGCTTGGGATAGATTAAGATGGAACAAGTGAGAGGGGAGAGTGACCAAGCTCAACTGAGCTCTGTCGGGACTGCTCCAGATCTGTTTGTGGGCAGAAAAAGGCCCCAATGCAAGAGGCCAGTACAAAAGGGCAGCCTGCAGCACTGGAAGAAACAGAAAGAGAGAGTGAGTGAGGCGGAGTGAGCGAACTCACCGGAGCACTGTCAGGACTGCTGCGGATTTCTTTGTGGGCAGAAAAAAAGGCATCAATGCAGGCAGGGACCCAGTAGAAAAGGCCAGCCTGCAGTGGTGGGAGAAACAGTATGAGTGAATGAGACAGGGGGACTGAGTGAGCTCAACGGTGCTCTATCAGGACTGCTGCGGATTTCTTTGTTGGCAGAAAAAGGCGCCAATGCAGGCAGGAGCCCCATACAAAAGGGCCGCTTGCAGCGCCAGGACAAACAGAATGAGCGAGTGAGGGAGGGGGAGTGAGTGAGCTCAATGGAGCTCTGTCGGGACTGCTTCAGATTTGTTTCTGGCCAGAACAAGCCACCAATGCAGGCAGGAGCCCAGTAGAAAAGGGCAGCCTTCAGCAGCAGGAGACACAGAATGAGCGAGTGAGGGAGGGGGAGTGTGAGTGAGCTCAACGGAGCTCCATTGGGAATGCTGCAGATTTGTTTGTGGGCATAAAAAGGCAGCAATGCAGGCAGGAGCCCAACAGAAAAGGGCAGCCTGCAACGCCACCAGAAACGGACTAAGTGAGTGAGAGAAGGGGACTGAGCGAGCTCAATGGAGCATTGTCGGGACTGCTGCAGATTTCTTTGTGGGCAGAAAAAGGCGCCAACAGAGCCAGGAGCCTAGTACAAAAGAGCAGGCTGCAGCGCCAGGAGAAACAGAATGAGTGAGTGACACAGGGGGAGTGAGCACCCTCAACGGAGCTCTGTCAGGACAGCTAAGGATTTCTTTGTGGGCAGAAAAAGGTGCCAACACAGGCAGAAGCCCAGTACAAAAGGGCAGCCTGCAGCGCTGGCAGAAACGGAACGAGTGAGTGAGACAGGGGGGACTCAGCAGGCTCAACAGACCTGTGTTGGGACTGCTGCAGATTTCTTTGTGGCAGAAAAAGCCACCAACAGAGGCAGGAGCCCAGTACAAAAGGGCAGCCTGCAGCACCAGGAGAAACAGAATGAATGAGTGAGAGAGGGGGAGTGAGCCACCTCAACGCAGCTGTGTTGGGACAGCTGTGGATTTCTTAGTGGGCAGAATAAGGTGCCAATGGAGGAATGAGCCCAGTACAAAACAGCAGCCTGCAGCACCGGGAGAAACAGACTGAGCGAGTGACAGAGGGGCAGTGATCCAGCTCAACACACCAGCGCAATCAACATTCGGCATTGACAAATGCTTGTATTCTCCCTGTCCCTTACTCTGAGACTTTGGGGGTGGGGGGTGGGGGCTGGGGGCTGAGATGGAGGCAAAGTGGCTACCTTCATAATAGCTGCTTTGTGGTTAGCAGGCAGAAGGTGCGCAGTTGCCTGGAGACCTGCCCCCCCTTCCTTCACTGGGAGCTGAGTGCCTCACATCAGCAACACGCTTGGCCCCCATGCCAATTTCAGTATGAGATTCTGGGGCTAGTATCTGAACTCTGGACTTCCAGGGGGCAGTGCAAAGTGTCAGTTCTCTCAGCTGGCCCACAGTGATCTTGCTTGTTAATGAGACTTCCTGTCCGTCAAGATATGGAATTTGTGTTAGGGCTTCAGATTAAAAAGAAGTGGTTTAAAAGAACGCTGTTACTGTGTTGGGGTGTGTCACACAGAAATGTCACACTTGGGATCTGACGAGGTGGGGGATGGGGGCAGGGGTTTGTTTATGTGTAACCCCTAGGTGGCGCTATCCCAAGGGCTACTACCCCTGCCTGCTTGACTACTGACAGGTTGAGGGGCCTAGGTTCTATGGCAGGTGCATCCACGCAGAGGTCAGGGTTTGTAGTGGTTAGACTAGCTTGATCACAGCCTTCTGGGACACCATGACCCCCTTTGGTTCCCTCTAGTGGCTCACACAGTACACAGGAGTTACAGCCCCAATAACCCACGTATACACACTGTTCACTCATAAAGTACCACTTACCCTCGAGACTTATTCTGCAGCACATCTCTGAGGACCCCCTGCAAAATAAGGTTAAACAACATACACAGCAAAATACAATACTGTTTCCATTACGTACCAACACCACAGACAGTATATAGTATAACAACAACAAATCTGATTTATTTAGGGGACAGTAACACGGAAGGGGGAAATCAGGTTAATTGGTGGCATTAAATCACAGTACTGTGCACACATACAGGGTCTGAAAAGTCACACTCTGGGTACCCAGGTTGGGGGGGGGGCTAGCCAGGTCCGTTGCCCGGGGTTAGCTGGCAGGTTCAGATGGATAGGGCCCTGTAGAAGAAAATATATGCACAACACCTAATTGAAATCCGGAGCTGGATGGCTCAGTCCATGAAGCAGTGAAACAACAAGAATTAGATGACACACTTGTGATTGTGAACAGGCTGCAGGGGAATACCCTGATTTGTACTCACAAGTTGAGGACTGGATGGTGGATGTTCTTCTGGATTGCCAGAACAACAGGGCATGGAGAAAAAGTCCTTGTGACAGGACCCCACTGCAGTTGATGGCAACTGGATTTAGTCCAAGACAAACTGGGGTTTGCTTCCAGCTTCAACACACAGCATAGGTATTGGAAATAGTGATTCCCCACAAGCACTATGCACATTCATATGTAAAAAAAAGTACTATACCAGGCAGGCTGCTCCTCGATCCGAATCGCAATTACTGCAAACTACCCGGGAGCACACACAGCAGCTTCAGTTCCTGACAGACTCAGCGCGATTCAGCAATTTCTCCAGTCTTCTACAGGGTGAGCCTGGTTTCCACTCTTCAGACTTCCTTCTTTCTCCGCACAAATCAGATTCAGTCCAAACTGGCACTTGCAACGGCTGCAGGCTGAACCTCAGGGCCTCACACGCGCTTCCTCCGCGAAACTATACACTGCAGAAGCACAGAGCTCCTTCTTTCTCTTCACTGTCACAACTGATCTCAGCTTTCCAGTAAAACAGCAGGGCATTTCATCCAAATACAAAAGGTTCCAGTTGGCTGATCCTCCTTGTCAGTTACAACAGGCTCCCTCTATTGGTGTAAAAAGGTGCCAAGGTCCAAACTACATTTCCCAGAAGCTCTCTTCATATAATCTCCTTGTGGCTGGCTCCAAGTGAGAGTCCCAGTTCTGATTTGCCCAAAGTAGGCTCCAGTTCAAAGGTCCCAAATACTGATTGGTCCCATTCAGCAGTTCTGGACCCAAATGAGGTAGCAAGGAGACAGAGTTCATGCTGTAACAAAAGGCAGGTCAGACAAACTGTATTTTCATTATCACTCTAACGAAGTTCTGGTAAACAGTTACATCTTTCAGAAGAGCTCCCTCTGCGCTCTTAGCGACTGCAGAAACGGAGCGATTTGGCAGTAGCTCAATCGGGACTCAAGCAGGGAAACACACAGACCCCCATCCAAATTAATTATGTCTCCAGGCAGACAGCTCTTAAAGAGACAGTACGTGGAGGCTCAAATAGCAGTCACTTAGAACCACATTTAAACAGCTCAGACGCCAAACACCGCCCAGACTTGGAGCATTCAGGCAAGCTCCTGAAAGACTTTTGGGAACCCCCATTTGCAGGGGGGGTTACATATGTATTAGCTTTTATTGACCAGGTGAGTACACAAGACCCCAATTAGGATTACACATCTAACCAGCTCTTGTGCACTCCCTTGTAGACAAATGAGCAGTTGCAGGCAGGGCTGTAGCTTTAGATGGTGACATTTGTGGAACTGTGAATGAGTTACCAAGGGGCCTTAAACAGTGGAAGGAGTGGGGTGAAACTCCTCACCCAAGTGACAAACCCTAATTCTTGGTCACAATTTGAAATGCCCCAGGGTGGTCTATGGTAGAGTTGTAAGGTGGCTGCAAAGTTGCAGTTGAAAAGTTTATTTGTATACAGGAAAAGGCAGTTAGGCCAAAGCCTACTTCCGGTGCTGTTTTGTGTAGGATCCTCGGTATAGGCTTAGATGTATAAATGTACGCCACCCAGGTAGCATAGCAGTAGCAGTAGCACTACTGCTCGCTATGAAGGTGATCGGGGTTCGGGAATGGACTTATGTTTGCTTGGGGGCCGACCAGGCGAGGGAGGATTGAGCAGGCCAAGGACAGCTGTCCTTCCTCAGAAATGTGTCTCACTGCTTGACTGCCTTCTGGTAGATGTCATGTGACAGGACAGTGGGAGCACACAAAATGGGGAGAGAGGGCAGAAGCCAGATGCCCAGCAAGCATGTGTGCCTCTGCACACTGGCACCTTCGGTGAGAAAACTGAAGAAAAAGGCCTGGTCTGCTTTTGCATCAGCACCTCTCACAGGCCCAGGCATGACCGATATAGCAGGCTACCCATCACTGCTGTGCTCTGGGGCAAGAATTTGATAGCCAGCAAGTTCATGAGAAGGCCAGTGATGGGGCTTGGGGGTTGCCATTGGGTGAGCCTGGGGACAAGAAAAATCATGGTTAAACAAAGAAAAAAAAAATGCTTTAGAGAACGTGTAGTAGATTTGGACATGGTAGCAACTAAGAAAGGATACATACATAGCAGTAACAACTAGGATAAATTAATAAAACAGTTGCACACAATTCTGAATGTTAACCAAATATTTATCATTGGATGGATATTAAAGTTCTACAAGCAATAGTCTGATGATGATAAGACATACAGTATGTCACCATCCTTTGGCTTCAACCCCCATCCCGAGGCACTGCTACTGCAGAGTCATATACAGTATTCCTCCTTCCTCCCCATTGACTGACTTATGCAGGCAGGGATGGGATAGCCCAGTCTGGATATAAATAGAAAAAAGGTGTCTGGACCCACAGTGCTTTTTAATGTAAATCTAACCTAGAAAGGGTGAAAAGAGGGTTTTATTTCCTGTGTGAAATGGAAATAATTTATTTTTTTAATTGTTTAACCAGGTGAGACACACTAAGCTGAAAGCTTTTTTTACAGGTGCAACCTGGGAGCACAGGGAAGTTAAGTGACTTGCTCAGGGTCACACAGTATATGCAAGTGAGGGTTGTGGGATTCAAACCCAAGTCTCCAAATTTGCAGCTGAGAGCTTTAAACCACTGCGCTATACTGCCTCCCAGGTGGGGCCAGTCTGATACCATGACAGTAACGCATTGACTTATGGATCAAATGTGTAACTACTCTGTAGATATAATCTACTTATGCTTTCACAGTGTAATTACTTTTAAATAATGTGGTAGCAGAAATGTAATGTAAAGTGTAACCAAGGTTAGTTTTCAGCCTTGGGTCAGCAGATTTTAAGGGGTTGTTGGGTTTGGGTTTCCCCACTCCTATGGCACCTCTTCCCTACACAGGCCAAGTTGCAGCAGCATTGGTATGTGACATGGAAACACACTTGTCCCCGTTGTCTTAGCCTGGGTCAAAGTCCACAGCTTATGCTGTCTGGGGCTGCCATTGAAACCTGCTGAAAATACTGAACACTAGGCAGAGAGGGATTACTCTACAACTGAACAGAACCAGAAACTTTTTATCCAGTTAAGGACTGGTTCTGTTTCACACAGAACCGCTGGCAGCCCTAATTTGATGTGAGCAAAGGGTAAGAGGAAGATCCACAAGAGCAAAAAAATAAACAGCCAGGCATGGAAAGCCGGGGGCCCTCTAGAGATTCAGTCACCGTTTTAGACACCTCTGCTCCCAAGACATTTCCACCCTTCCCCCAGCAACAAGGTACTGTATTAGTGGTTGGTAGCAGAGAGCTCACTCTGAATATGGTTGAATGCTGCTAGAAGAATGCACAAAGAAAAACACGTAAAAGTATAATTTTTTCATAGCTCCAGTGCTCCAGCAAAATAATCATTCTTGGCACCCTGGAGAAAACACTGAGTTTTAAACCTTACTGGATCTGATAATATATGGCACTGAAAACCTCATGTACTGTGCCTTTAGTCTGGGAAACACTGCAGTCTGGTTGCTACGGTAACAGTTCCTATGCAATTATGTGTCCCTGACTGCCTTCTTCCCACTCCAGCACTTGGTAATGGGAAGTAGACTGTGCTTGTTTTGGAAAATGTAAAACCATCGGGGACCACACAGGAGGACAAAGGTAAAATAGCAACAATGAAGGAGGAACACCAGGCCATGGTAGGAGATATGGCAGTGTCAGTGGCTCAGTAGGTAGCACACTCACCTCTGAGGCTGGGAGATCAGAAGGCTGTGGGTTCAGTTCCCACATCTGACACTTGGGTTAATATCCCATTACTGACACTGTAGTGTAGAATAAGAGGGGTGCTGCACTTCTGAGGTGCTGTTTTTCAGATAAGACGTTGAAAACCGAGGTCCCATCTGCCTAGATTGGTGGTAGTTCAGGTGGATGTTAAAAGTCCCATGGCACTTATTGAAAAGAGTAGGGGAAATTCCCTGGTGTCCTAGCCAAATGTCCCCTCATTCACTAAACCAAAAAAAAAAATAAAATACCACCAACAGCTTAATCTGGTTCAAGGTCAGTTGGCATTTATCTGTATCCCCTTCCCCCGGGTTGTGCCTGAAAATAGGCAGGATTTGTCTAGTGCACTTACTGGTTAACAAAATAAATAAATATCACAGTACTGTGTACTGTGTTCTGTGTTCTGATATACTGAAGCAGTCCCCTTCAGGGTAGGTAGTGGGGAAACATCAAGTGGGTGAGGAGTAGTAAGAACCAGGATAAGGTAGGTACAGGTAAGAGGACTGAAAAGGGAAATTAGGAGACAGCCTATCCAGGGTAGGGTAACAAATAATTTCGGGCAAGTGGATAAAGGGTAGTAGACACCCAGAGCAAGTTAGGCACATGCAGGGGGTCAAAAAAGGGAAAACAAGAGACATCCTATCTAGGGCAGGGTACCAAATACATTTCAGACAAGCAAAGGGAGAGGTAGGAATTCAATGGGCATAGAAAAGAGGCAGGAAGTGTAACCCTTCTCTGGGAGCTTACCTGTGTTGCCCCATAATTTCCCAGTCCTTCTTCATGTTTTTCTGGGGGTTTACAGAGAGTTTCCCCCAAGATTTCAACCACCACAGAGCTTTGGGAAGTGGCATTGTATTGGTTTCAGCCCAGTTGGGCTGAGAAAAGCCACGATAACACATATGCTCCCAGTGCCTTGATGTGCTGACTGCATTGCGGCCGGAAAATGGGGAGTTTGTCCGTGTTCTCAGTGCCCCTCGTCATATCCTTGGGGACTGGAGACCAGAGGGGGGATTGGACAGAAGCCTGTAGCTGGGTTAAATTAAGAGTTTGAGCAATAGGGCTGCTTGGGGGTCATGAATATTAATGAACAGTCCTATGAATATTAATAAGGTTGCTGTCTGCCGCCTAGTGGACAGAGTTTCTGCGGCAGCGGCAGTTAAACTGTGGGGATCATCTTAGTGAGAGTGGGCTTGTCTGAAAGAGGACAGTTAGGGCTACAATCCAGTGGGGTGCTGGTCTGAATAAAGTAATGTGTTGGACTGCACCAGACTTGTAAAAGGGAGAAACTGCCCTAAACTGTATGGGACTCCATGCAAACAAATGGGAGCAGACATGTTTGTGACACCTGACCCCAGTATTGCAGCAAAAAGTGATCTAGGTGCCCAAATCTTGAACAAAGGGACTCCTGTGAAAAGGAGGGGACTAATTCAGGTGCCTAGATTATGCCCCAATAAACGAGCAGGAAATATTGATCTCTATGGATATTGAATATTGATAAGCTCCATCAGCCAATCAGAATGTTGGGTTTTCAGCTGAAACAGTGTGGACTTTCTGGGATTTCTTCAGTCTGTTCCCAGACTCTGTATGAGTCAGGACAATATTGCAAGAGTGGACTTTGAGCTTCAGGGGCTTACCCAGGCCCAATTTGGAGATTTGCTGGTTGGCAGAAGTGGATTGGAAAGGGGAAAGAAGGAAAGGAGACTGAGCTGAGATTCTGATTCCCTAGGTACTTGCTGCAGGATTTGATTGAAAAGGGGAAAGAAGGAAAGAGCCTGAACTGGGAATCCATTTCCCCAGGTAATGAGAAGGTTGCTTTGCTATTGTTGGGAGAAAACTAAATACTGCAGAAACCCTGCACTAGGAAGCTGAATTAGCTGCGAAGATTGTGTGGATGATCAGAGGGCGACAGTTATTGCTGAGAGGTCATTTGCTTGTGGGGGACTGTAATTGGAACTCTGAAGAGGCAGAGTGTCTCTGGTTATTGGGGCGCTAGCCAGGAGCTGAGTGTGCCCTGAGTGAACTGATGAAAGTGGCTGACAGCTGACACCCAGCTGCAGTCGAAGAAAAGGTTGTGGACACTGTTTAACTAGAAAGGTGAACTGGTGTGCAGGGGGCTGTTGTCCTTGGGATCCCCCTGTTGGATTGTACCTGTGCTTATTGGAATAGAGGCTAGCACCCACTCAAATTGGCACTGGATGTTATTGGAGTGACTGCCTGCAAACCTTTCTTGCTTAGAACTCAGTGCATGGACAGCAGGAGGACCCCCACCATTTGGGAGTCCTCACCTAGAGTCAGGGAGGGAACTTGCTAACCCCTCCCAAGTGGGACTCACTCTCTCAGGAGGTCACCGGCGCTTGCTGTGGTGCTAGGGCATCTGAGATCCATTGGGGGAGCTGGGCTGTGGAGCCACTCCCAGGTCTGGGCCTTCTGAGGCTGGTGTTGTCCTGCCACGGTGCTCTGCAATGGGCCAGAAGTGGCTGAAGGTGACAAGTGGCTAGAACTACAATCAAGGTGACCAGCTGCAAGATCCTCGAGCAAGTTCCATCCAGTCACAGGGATCCTGGCTGGCCTGTTTCTGCTTTGCTGCATTAAACCAAGGAGCTTCATTCCCCCGGTGCTGAGATCGACAAACCGTGAGTACCCAGGACCTGGCTCCTGAGAGGAAAAAGGGGAATTGGTCTGTTTTCTCATTCTACAAGTTTTCTAAAATATTTCAGGGCCCCAACAGCCAGCCAACCCGCAGCACCGATCAGGCCTGCACCTAGTGGGTACCATTAGAGACAGTTTGGGGACACTGGTACCAGTGGTGGAGGGCTTGGCCTGCAGACCCACATGTTTGTGATTGTTGCCTATTTCACTAACCTTTTTCCTCCCTTCACAGCTACCCTATGTCCTGGTATTCCTTCCCTTGTCCTTACCCCCTGAATAAAGCTGTGAATTTGTTTGTTGAAAATGCTGTGTTAGTGAAATTCATTGCATGTGCTTACTGCTGAGATATATGGTTTATGGTGGAACAAGGTATTTGGGGACTCAGTGTGAAGAGTGGTTGGTTGGGGAGGTGGGTAGGTACAGTATCCCCGGGGGCTGTACCAAGTGTATACCTGGCCCACTAATACTTTACTCTGGGTGGAAGCCCTGCGCTATTATCAATATTTCTGGAAACGAACCCCCAACTGTCACTGTAGCAGGACCCAGTTCCCTTGCCTGGTATCAGGGACAGCTGGCAAGGGGGTAGCCCACTGGTATACGGTGCAGAGGATACATGTTGGAGGCACTGCTGGGATCTCCTGTTCGCCAGCCATGCTTGCACCAGAAAATCTGAGTGTCAAGACCCCTGAGGGGTCCCCGGGCCCCAAGCTCACTCCACCCAAGCCCACGTTTAAGCCTACCAAGGAGAATAAGATGAGGCTGGTGGAATGGAGTGGGGGAATGAAAATGGATTGCTAGGGATGGAAGAGGGGGATGTTGAAAAATGTGTATCCACTGTAAAGAGACTGGGAAAGATAAAAGTACAAGGAAAAATGTTTGATTCAGCTAGGGGTACATTAACTATGCTGAGTGAGAGTACTCACTCCATAGAAGCCAGTTGGATGCCTAGGGCTTTGGTGGAGGAGGGATTGGCTGAGGCTCTACCAGTAGTAACGTTCTTTATTGTGACCTCCCCGAGGGATCCATTCCTAAGGCTCAAAGTTTGAGAAACCTCAGCCTGGTTCCATGCCTGTGGCCTTCGAGTCATACCATAAACTGAGGATGTTTTCAGGGGTAAAACCTACCCTGAATAGTGAGGACAACTTGGAGACCTGGATGGATGGTGCCACCCCATTAGTCCAAGACTGGCAGTCTTCTGAGGTTGAGAAGTGGAAATGATTAGTGGAGAGTTTACAGGGTCCAGCTTTAGAGGTTATACGTTCTTTTCGAGCCACCGATCTTAAAGCCCCAGCCCAGGTAAATCTTACGGCTTTGGAAAGCGTATTTGGAAGTCCAGAAACCTGTGAGGACCTCATGTGGAAATATAAAACCACTAGGCAGTGGGAGGTGGGACTGTTGTCTGTTTTCTGGACCTGGGTGGAAAGGGCATTGCAGAGGGTGTTTGGAAAAGGAGGTACGGTCCAAGATCTAAATCAGATGAGGCTGGAGCACATAGTGAAGGCTACTTGTTATTCCCCTTTGTTGGTGTTATAGTTGCATTTAGCAGACAGGAAGAATAACCCCCCTCCATACTGGGTTTTGATACAGGAAGTCTGGGAGGTTGAAGAAGAGCAGGGTCACTGGGGGATGCATAGGGCCTCCATGGCTGTGATGCAGATGAGACGTGAGGTGCCCCCTGGTGAGGTACAGGAATTAAGGACTTTTTTGAGGGAATATAAGGATGTAGTCACCTCAACTAAACTAGCTGTGGGTTCAGGTTTGAATGAGACTCCCGGGATGAGTGGTATAGTCCCTAATGTAGGCCGACGACATTTGGCACTGGGTCCCCTGCCCCGGTAACCCATTCCGATGCAGGGGTCAAGGCTCAAGTAGAGGAATTAGTCTGGAGGGTAGCTGAGCTAGAGAGGGTGGGGGTACCGGTTGTTGCCCATGGGAATGAGCAGGCTGTAGAATGGAATCACGAAGCTCAGAGTGGCCTAGTGGGAATACCTGGGGCCTGTCTAGCATCAAGAGACCAGCTGTAGCCCCGGGAGCCCATCATTTGTTATAGGTGTGGGGGTGAGGGCCATATACAGAGGGGTTGTAGGGCACCTTTAGGCCATTCATCTAACAGAGGTATGGTGCCCAGCAACCCAGCCCACAAACAGGGAAACTACAGAGGGGCCCAGTAGAGGAGTGCATCAGGGCCCCTGACAGGTCCAGCTCCATGGCTTACACAAGAGCTTCGTCTGGCAGAACCAACACATCAGCGCCAGTAGACACACAAAAGTTAGTTGGACTGACAACCAAGATCAACATCACCATCAACGGAGTCCCCACCCAGGCTGTTCTGGATAACGGCTCCCAGGTTACCATTATTTTCAAATCCTGTCATGATCAGCACTTACCAAACGTGGAGATACAGCTGCTTGAGGGACTGCATGTGTGGGGCCTCAGTGAAAAGGCATACCTTATCTCAGCTATGTCAAAATATGGATGGCGTTCCCTGCTAAAGTGGCTGGTGTGAGTGAAGCTGTAGAGTCCTTAGCTTTAGCTCTGATTTGCCCAGAAGCTAACATCTTCAATGAAGTGCCTGTATTAGTGGGCACAAATGCCCATATGTCTGGATGTTTGGCCCAGCTGTGCCGTGCTTGAGTGGCTGAAAGAAGTGGTGAGATATGCCCGTTACACCCCCTGGTCTGGGAGGCCTACCGAAGGAAGGGGCAATCCCCTGTTGAGGAGCTTGACGACCCAGTGGGGATAGTGTGAAGAAGAGATGGAGATGAAATTGTGCTCTGCCAGACATGGAATGCAACATTGCTGGTAAGGTGAGATTAAAGAAGGACATTAAGAATCAGATATTGATGTTGGATGCTCTGGATGAACATGGCTTGCTGGTAGGACTGTTAGTCAAGCCCAGCATTTTGCCAGCCAGAGCACATGCATATGTTCGAAGGGTGAATGTGCAAGTGAAGAATGTCATGGATAAAGAAGTGATGGTGTGGAAAGGGCGAACCCTGGCTCAAATAAATTGCACCAACACAGCAGTGCAGACCACTGCAGCGAGCAGAAGCACTCCAGTGGGACTTGATCCAGAATTGTTTGATATGAGTGATTCCCCCATCCCAGAGGAATGGAAAGAGACAGTGAGGGAAAAGCTGGCTGCTTGGACAGATGTTTTCACCCTGTACGAGTGGGGTGTAGGGTGTGTGAGTGGAGAGCAGCATCGGATACGACTCACGGATGACAAGCCTTTTCGAGAGAGGTCAAGGCAGCTGGCTCCAGCTGATATTGATGATGTCTGGCGGCACTTGCAAGAGATGCTGGCTGAGGGGATTATTCAGGAATCCAGGCGCCCCTATGCAGCAGCATCACCGATTGTGCTGTTGAGAAAGAAGAGTTGGGCCATATGAATATGCATGGACTACCGCACCCTGAATAAGCAGACAGTGCCAGATCAATATACTATCCCCAGAGTGCAGGATGCATTGGACTGTTTGAATGGAAGCCAATGGTTCTCGGTTCTGGATCTGCAGAGTTGCTACTGTCAGATTCTGATGGCCCCTCAGGATCGGGAGAAGACAGCTTTCATATGTCCTCTTGAGTTTTACAAGTTCCTGAGAATGCTACAGGGGATCTCTGGTGCACCTACAACCTTCCAGCACCTAATGGAGAAAGCTGTAAGGGATATGAACTTGCTGGAGTGTTTGGTCTACCTGAATGACATCATCGTGTTCAGGAAATCCTTGCAGGAACATGAAGCCCGGCTGATGAAGGTGTTGGACCATCTAGAAGAATTTGGACTGAAACTGTCCATTGATAAATGCCAGTTTTTCCAGACTTCAGTCAAGTATGTGGGGCACATCGTCTCAGAAAAGGGTATACAGACTGACCCCAGCACAACTGAGGCCCTTACCTCCTGGCCTAAGCCACACACCCTGAAGGAATTACAATGGCTACTGGGTTTCTGCAGCTATTACAGAAGATTTGTAAAGGACTACACCCGGGTGGTGCTGCCCCTCTTGAATCTGTTACAGGGGTATCTGCCCACCAACAAAAGTAAGAAAGCTGCTATGCCTGGGAACTCTGCTAAACCCGCCAGCTATTTCCACTCATCTGAACCATTTGGTGAGAGGTGGAATGGGGACTGCGATAAAGCTTTCAAGGACATCATCTATTGTTTGACCCATGCCCTCATGCTAGCTTATACGGACCCGCAGAAACCCTACGTACTTTATATCAATGCCAGTTTTAGTGGACTGGGGTCTGTATTATATCAAGAACACCCCAAAGGTTTATGTTTAGTTGCATTTGCCAGTTGGAGTTTAAATCCTTCAGAGCGGAGGTATCCTGTTCATAAATTGGGGTTCCTGGCTTGAAGTGGGCCATAGTTGATCAGTTCCATGACTATCTGTATGGGGCCAAGATCACTGTGAAGACAGAGAATAATCCACTTAGCTACATGCACACTACTGCTAAGTGGATGCAGCTGGTCATAGGTGGTTGTCAGTCTTGCCCACTTATGACTACTACATGGTGTACCAACTGGGTCTGAACCACGTAGATGCTGATGCTTTGTCAAGGTGGCCCCAAGTCTACACTGATGAGAGCTCTGGCTGGATAAATGTTTTTTTTTTTGTGGACTTTATTTCTACACCCCTGCTGGAGGAACTCTCTCTCCAGCATCCACTTTATCTGCTCTCTACCTCCCACTGTGATGACCGCAGCTACTCCCCTCACTCCAACCGGCAGCACCCCCGGATCTGAGCCCCCACGGGGAAGGGCTGCCCTATCCTCCCAGAGCACCCTATCTATAGTTTAGAGTGCCAGTTGGAGTGTCGGCCATGGTGAGAGTGAGGCACCCAGCACTGGGAGTGTGGTGCAGGCGGTGGTGCCTTCGCCTATCCTCCTGAGTTTTTTTTTTCCATTTTTCTGCCCCCCCACCGGAGCTTGGTCATGCAATGGCATCCAGGCACTAATGCCGATGCCTGCTGCAGCTCCGCCCCCGCAATGCGAGGTGATGCAATCTTGGCTTCCTCCGGCCACCGCCAGAGGTCACGCTTGTGTGATGCAGCCTCTAAAGCCCACCCTGGGAAGAGAGAGCAGTACTCCAGACGCTCAATCTCTTCCCTCCCCTGCCGACCCCTGGCGGCCCGAGTCCGCTCCCAAACCCGGGTTGCCGGCATGGCTCAAGGTGTGGCATCCAGTGCCTCAACCCTCAGTGCCACCATAAACATTTTTGAACAAGCTGTAAAGGCTTTGTGCAAGAAACACGACGGCGATTAGTTTTTTCCCCCACGAGGACCCCCCTTGTCTGGTGGAATATCTGGGGGCCTTGGGAGACTGCCTTCCAGTTGTCTATTGCCAGCTAGCCACCCTGGATGTAAGATCCCTCCTGTAATTAACTACTCAAGACCTACAATGGAAGCAGAGGGCCAGCCCAGTCACCGAGCAGATCATATGAGTGCTTCGACAACAGGGGAGCCAGGAGCAAATGGACACAATCTATCCCCTGGCATGGCTCTTGCTATGTGAATGGCCTAAACTGTGGCTGAAGAAGGGGTTGTTGTATAGAGAGACCCAGGACCAGTGGAGAGTCCCTCAAGAGCAGTTGGTACTCCCGCAGAAGCATGTTAAGACTGTGTTGAAGGCTCGGCATGATGATATGGGGCTCTTGGGTGGTGAACTCACTTTGGACCTGGTTAAGAGTCAATTTTATTGGCCAAAGATGGGGACAGATGAGGAGATGTATTGCAAAAAGCTGCATGTGATGTATAAAGTGGAAGGTGCTTCCTCAGAGAGCTGCTCCCTTAGTCAACATCAAAACTAGTGGCCCTGCGGAATTGGTATGCATAGACTTCCTTATGTTGGAGCATGACTCATGCAATATTTTCAATGTACTACTTGTCACCGACCATTTCACCTAATATGCTCAAGCTTACCCCACCAAGGATCAGTGAGCTTCCACTCTGGCCAAAATACTGGTGGAGAAGTTTTTAATTCATTATGGTGCCCCCCAGAGGATCCACTCAAATCAGGGCCATGATTTTGAGAGTCAGCTCATCAAAGAACTACTGCCGTTGTGGAGCATCAGGAAGTCCTGGACCATGCCTTACCATCCCCAAGGTGACCCTCAACTGGAGAGATTCAACAGGACTCTGTTAGATATGCTGGGCACCTTGGATCCTTGGGACAAGAGCACATGGATTCAGCGGGTGAGCACCCTGGTCCATGCCTACAACTGCACACAAAATTACACTAGGGGGTTCTCTTCCTACCAGCTCAAGTTTGGGAGGGAAGCCCATCTGTGGTGGACCTGTAGTACAGCATCTCCTCTGATGGTTTGGGGGCAGGAGACTATTTGCAGTACATGAAGAAGCTGAAACAACAACTAGATGATACCATCTCACTTCAGAAATGGCCACTAAGAGGAACCAAGTGAGTAAAGACCACTATGATAAGAAAGTACAAGCCTAAGATTAGGAAGCAGGTGACAGAGTGCTACTACGATGGCTGGGCATACCAGGGAAACATAAGACAGCCGACAGATGGGGAGACACCCATATATGATCTTGGAGAAGATAGCAGGCCTACCGCTGTACAAGATTTGGCCTGAGGGAAAGACTCGAGGGCACAAGGTTATTCATCGTAACCATCTGCTGCCTATTGGTGGCAAAGCAGTAAATGCTGAAGATGTTGTAGAAGATCCTTCATCACGCTCCACCACTTGAGCTGCTGCATGTAGGAGACAGAGGCAAAGAGGAAGTGATGCCATGGTGGCTGGGCTTGCCCAGGGTGAGAGGGGCTCAGATGAGGGAGACACTGATGATGAGTCTAAAGGGGAGAACGGTGATACCCCGCATAGTCATTACAGTAGCCCAGAGCTGGCCAGGTTATTTCAGGGACCACCCCTGATAATAGATACACCTAGGAGACAGGGTAGGAGTCTGGTTCAAGGGAGTCTGTTCCTGTTGTGCCCCTCGGTGGACGATTCCAGACTTGAATACTGGTCCAACTGAGCCGCTTGAGTGAAACCAGAGCAGCTGTCCTGCAGATACACCTGGGGAGTGGTCACAGGGTGGTTCTGAGGATCAGGAAGGTGATGGGGAAGAAGTGTCTTTTGGAGGGCACGCATTGGAACTGAACATTGATCCGATTGTGCCCTTTGAAGGAGCCCAGGTTAGTTCCCCCCTAGAGCTGTAGATGATATTACAGAAGTGTTGAAATCATTCATGCCACTAGCTGAGGAACAGGATGAGCAAGAAGATGGTGAGGAGGAAGAGGATCTTACCACTGACCCAGGGGAAGACAGGGGTTAAGGTATTCAGGAGACCCCTCGAAGGACAGGAAGGATGATATGGCCTGTTTTTAAGTTGACGTATGATGCCCCTGGGGTTCCTACAGACTTGTCTTTGTTTGTAGTACATAAGGGAGTGTACATTACTCCTGGGTCTTTACAGAATGTGGTTATGTGCCCTACTGATGCTAAACCCCCTAGGTCTGAAGAAAAGGTGACCAGAGGAGGAAGAAGAGCGAGGTGAACCGGGTACCTAGCAAGGGTGGAGGAAAAAAGAAGTGTTCTCTGTGGGACATTAGTATCTTATGGCTGATGGGTAAATCCTATGGGTGCCATTTTCATGTGGCAAAAAGGTTCAATAAAAAAAGAGAAATTTACTGAAAATGTACATAATGTTCTGTGTTTGGTTGTTCTTATGGGTATTACATATTAGTTAGGAATAAGGTGTATAGTTAGAAATGTTACTAAGTGAGGCTGAATAGAATGGATGGTGGGTGGGCAAAGAGAGACAGGGACAGTGAAAAAGCAGGGATACTGAATGAATATTTCTGCTCAGTATTCACAAAAAAGGAGGAGGAGGGGGAGGTACCTAATCCAATTAACAAAAGCACTCTTGATACGGGGGTCGATCCCAGTCCTTTCACAGAAGAAAGGGTTCTGAAAGAACTAAAACTGAAGGTGGACAAAACAAAGAGGCCTGACGGGATTCACTCCAGAATTCTAAAAGAATTAAGGGGAGAACTAGTGACACCACTGACTACAACTTTTAACAAATCATGGGAGGATGGTGTGGTACCTGAGGAGAGCAGATGTGATTCCCCTTCACAAAAGTGGGAGCAAGACAGAGGCAGAAAACTACAGACCTGTCAGTTTAAACTCTGTGGTAGGGAAAATGATGGAATCACTTATACCTAGAGGCCAGTGGGGCACAGGACCCAAGGCAGCATGGATTCACAGCAGGAAGGTCATGTCAGACGAATCTGATCGATTTCTTTGACTGGTTGACCAAAGTAGTAGACCAGGGAGGGGCTGTGGACATGGTCTACCTAGACTTTAGTGAGGCATTTGACACAGTCCCACACAAAAGATTAATAAACAAATTAGCCAGCCTAGGAGTGGGTCCCAGGGTGGAAGCCTGGGTAAAACACTGGATGGACAACAGGACACAGAAGGTAATAGTAAACCGAGTCCACTCTGAAGAAAGGGGGGTTACTAGTGGGGTACCACAGGGTTCAGTACTAGGTCCAGTCCCTTTTAATGTCTTTATAAGTGACATTGCAGAGGGACTGGAAGGAAAAGTATGCCTCTTTGCAGATGACACAAAGATCTGCAACAGGGTTGATACACAAGAGGGTGTGAAAAAGATGAGAAGGGACTTGGTAATGTTGGAGGAATGATCAGAAGTATGGCAGCTTGGATTCAATGCAAAGAAGTGCAAAATAATGCACCTGGGAAACAAAAACCCAGGGGAAGAGTACACAATGGTGGGGAGGTAGTAACAACAACAAAAATGGAAAGGGACCTGGGAGTAATCATATCAGATGACCTTAAGGTTGGCAAGCAATGTGAGAAGGCAATAGGGAGGGCTGGGAGGACACTGGGATGTATAGGAAGAGGCATCACCAGCAGAAAACAGAAAGTTGTTATCCCTCTGTACAGACAGTTGGTGAGACCCCATTTCGGTAAGGACATAGACAGGATGGAGGCAGTCCAGAAGAGGGCAACTAAAATTGTGCAGGGTCTGCAAGAGAAGCCATATCAGGAGAGACTAAAGAACATTAATATGTATACCCTTGAGGAAAGGAGGGAGAGGGGGGACATGATAGAAACTTTTAAGTACCTCAGTGGAATCAACAAAGTCCAAGAGGGTAGCATCTTTCTTAAAAAGAGATGTGTAAGAACAAGGGGACACAATTTGAAGACAGAGGGGGGACAGCTCAGGGGCAATGTGAGGAAGTATTTTTTCACAGAGAGGGTGGACGCATGGAACTGACTTCCTGAGGAAGTTGTGGGGTCTAAAACTGTAGGAGAATTCAAGAATGCATGGGACAGACATAAAGCAATTATAGTGGGAGGTAGGAGGAAGTAGGCTGTTGCTTAACTAGAATCTGCAGCTTATCCAGTAGGTAGGGAAATGGGCAGACTAGGTGGGCCAAGTGGTCCTTATCTGCCATCAAAGTCTATGTTTCTATGTTCCATTGGGTATAGAAATGTTATTAATGTTGATGTTCCATTGGGTATCCTTCCTTTATGCTTGTCGTGGAAGTCAAGCATTTTGGGAGTAACCCCTCTCTCGGGGTTTACCTGTGTTGCCCCACGATTTCCAAGTCCTTCTTCTAATTTTTCTGGGGAGTTTACAGAGTTTCCCCTGAGATTTCAGCCACCGCAGACCTTTGGGGAGCAGCATTGTATTGGTTTCAGCCTCGCTGTGCTGAGGAAAGTTAGCCGCGATCGTGCATGCACTCCCAGTGCCTTGATGTGCTGACCGCATTGTGGCTGGAAAACGGGGAGTTAGTTTGTGGTCCCATTGCCCCTCCTCATATCCTTGGGGACTGGAGACCAGAGGGGGGATTGGGCAGAAGCATGTGACTGGGTTAAATTAAGAGTTTGAGCAGCTGGGCCACTCGGGGGTCATGTATATTAATGAGCGGATATATGCATATTAATGAGGCTGCTGTCTGTTGCCTAGGGGGACAGAGTTTCGGTGGCAGTGAGCTATACTGTGGGGATCATCTTCGTGAGAGTGGGCTTGTCTGAAAGGGGACATTTAGGGTTACAATCTGGTGGGGTGCTGGTCTGAATAAAATAATGTGCTGGGCTGCACCAGACTTGTAAAGGGGAGAAACTGCCCTAAACTGTATGGGACTCCAGGTAAACAAATGAGAGCTGACATGTTTGTGACACCTGACCCCAGTATTGCAGCCGATCAGTGATCTAGGTGCCCAAATCTTGAACAAAGGGACTCCTGGGAAAAGGAGGCGACTAATTCAGGTGCCTAGATCATACCCCAATAAACGTGTAGAAAATATTAATCTCTATGGATATCGAATACTGATAGGTTTCATCAGCCAATCAGAATGTTGGGTTTTCAGCTGAAACAGTGTGGACTTTCTGGGATTTCTTTACTCTGTTCCCGGGATCTGTCCAAGTCAGGACGATCCTGTGAGAGTGGACTTTGAGCTTCAGGGGCTTACCCAGGTCCCATTTGGAGATTTGCTGGTTGGCAGAAGCGGATTGGAAAGGGGAAAGAAGTAAAGGGGACTGAGCTGAGATTCTGATTCCCCAGGTACTTGTTGCAGGATTGGATTGAGAAGGGGAAAGAAGGAAAGAGACTGAACTGGGAATCCGTGTCCCCAGGTAATGAGAAGTTGCTTTGGTATTGTTGGGAGAAAACTAAATGCTGCAGAAACCCTGCACTGGGAAGCTGAACTAGCTGCAAAGACTATGGATTTTCAGAGTGCTACAGTTATTGCTGAGAGGTCATTTGCTTGTGGGGGACTGTAATTGGAACTCTGAAGAGGCAGAGCATCTTTGGTCATCGGGGTGCTAGCCAGGAGCCAAGTGTGTCCTGAGTGAACTGGTGAGATCTGAGGCCCAGCTGCAGCCAAAGAAAAGGTTGTCTGCTTAACTGGAAAGGTGAACTGGTGTGCAGGGTGCTGTTCTTCTTGGGTTCCCCTTGTTGGATTGTACCTGTGCTTACTGGAATAGAGGCTAGCATGCACTCAAATTGGCACTGGACTTTATTGAAGTGACTGCCCGCAAATCTCTCTTGCTTAGAACTCAGTGCAGGGACTGCAGGAGGACCCCCACCATTTGGGAGTCCTCACCTAGAGCGGGAACTTGCTAACCCCTCCCAAGTGGGACTCACTGTCTCAGAAGGTCACCGGCACTTGCTGGGGTGCTAGGGCATCTGCGACCCATCGGGGGAGCTAGGCTGTGGAGCCACTCCTGGGTCTGGGAATTCTGGGGCTGATGTTGTCCTACCACAGTGCTCTGCAATGGGCCAGAAGCAACTGAAGGTGACAAGTGGCCAGAACTACAATCAAGATGACCAGCTGCAAGATCCTCGAGCAAGTTCCATCCAGTCAGAGGGATCCTGGCTGGCCTGTTTCTGCTTTGCTGCACTAAACCAAGGAGCTATATTCCCCCGGTGCTGCGATCGACAAACCATGAGTACCCAGGACCTGGCTCCTGAGAGGGAAAAGGGGAATTGGTCTGTTTTCTCATTCTACAAGTTTTCTAAAATATTTCAGGGCCCCAACAGCTGGCCAGCTCGTGGCACCGATCAGGCCGGCACCTAGTGGGTACCCTTAGAGACAGTTTGGAGACACTAGTACCAGTGGTGGAGGGCTTGGCCTGTGGGCGCACACATATTTTTCTACTGTTGCTTATTTCACTAACCTTTTTCCTCCCTTCACAGCTACCCTATGTCTTGGTATCCCTCCCCTAATCCTTACCCCCTAAATAAAGCTGCAAATTTGTTTGTGGAAACTGCTGTGTTAGAGAAATTCATTGCATGTGCTTACTGCTGAGATATATGGTTTATGGTGGTACAAGGTATTTGAGGACTCAGTGTGAAGAGTGGTTGGTTGGGGAGGTGGGTAGGTACAGTATCCCTGGGGGCCATACCAAGCGGATACCTGGCCCACTAATACTTTACTCTGGGTGGAGGCACCATGCTATTATCTATATTTCTGGGAATGATAGCCCAATTGTCACCATAGCAGGACCCAGACCTCTTGCCTGGTATCAGAGACAGCTGGCAAGAGAGGGGTGTAGCCCACTGGCATACGGCGCTGGGGCTACATAAGGTACAGGGAAGTTTCAACAGACACTGAGGTAAAAGAAGGAAAGAACATGAGAGTAGTGCTGTGCAATGGTCGTTCAGATGCAGTTTTTTGGGACACATCTCTGGAGACAGGTACTGCCCCATTGTACGCACCTCTCTGGGTCGAAGGGAGAGGTTGTTGGACTTCATGCTGAACTGGCAAGGGTTCAGAGAACCTTCTTCCCCACCAGAGGCCACCGGGTCTGCCACTGCTCCCCCAGAGAATACTTAGGCAGAGTGATAGGACTTTGGTGGGCTCCAGGCCCGTGGTGGAGATGGGAAGGTTACACATTTCTTAGTCTGTACCACTGCAAACTCCTTCACCGTACTGGTAGGACAGAGCAGCTGGAAGGAGACATCCATAGCAGTGGGAAGGGAGAAAGTGGGAGCCCTCTCTAAGGGAGGCCCCAAGACCAGAGGAAGAGGCCTCTAGCCAAGGAGGAAGCAGCTGCTGGTGGGGAACTCTATTATTAGGGTGTCAGACTTGGAAGCAGGAGGAGAAAGGGAGAGAGAGGCAGAGTACCTGAGAGATGTTTCAGCTTGGAGGGATGGAGAGTGGATCTAGAGGATTACTAGGGCAGCAGGAGATATGAAGGAGCTAGATGTCATTGTCACTTGAGGATAAATGGCCTGGCAAGGGACAGGGTAGTGGTAGTGCAAGGAAATTTCAGGGAGCAAGGGAGGGGGGCCTCAAGCAGGTGGCATGCATGGTGGCTTTTGCCAAACTGTTACTTGTATATGGCTGGGAAGAGGATAGAACATGCCACAGCAGGGCTTTTAACAATTAGTTGAAAACATGGTGCATGGAGGAGAGCTTTGGCTACATGGGGGACTGGGGGCCAACCTGTGAGGATATTGGTCTCCATGGGAGCAACAGCCTGCATCTTTCTGGAGGGGACCACAGTCCATAGTGGGAGGTTTAAATGCTACTTGGATGAGCATTTAAACTAGCCAGGAGGTGGTAGGCTGTAAAACCAAGAGTGGCAACAATTTTCCCTCCGATGATGAAGTGGCTGGGAGGGAGAGCCCGAGGGAGTTCCCCAGGGCAGTGGAGCAATGAAGACAGGGGTGGGGACAAGGCAGAGGCAAGACGGGTATAAACAAAAAAAGCAAGAAGAAAGTAGTAAAGGAGACAGGTAGCATAGAAGGTAACAAAGGAAGGGGGGGTCAGGGAGAGCTTCAGGGAACAGCAAGGCAGGATTGAGGTGGATAGTAGGGAAGCATGAAGGGAGGGAGAAAGGTATGGAAAGCCATCTGCGCCAATACAAGGAGTCTGGAAAATAAAATTCAGGATCTGGAGGCCATTATGGTAGAGATTAGCCTAGATTTTGTGGCCATAAAGGAGTAGTTGTACACTGACAGGCATGCCTGGGACTTGATCATAAAAGGCTACTCTCTGTTGAGGAGAGACAGAGAAGGGAGGAGGGGATGCACTATAAATGAGGGAGTGAATCAAGGCCATGGACGTATAGGGGCACCTAGAGAAAAAAGAAGGGCTAAAGGTGTTGAGGATCATCCTGGAGACAAGTACTGCGGCTGCTATCCATACAGGGGCTGTATACAGACCTCCAGCACAGGGAGAAGAGTTGGATAAGGCACTTGGGGAAGTCATCATCTGGATGGCAAGTAAGGGGGAGGTGATGCTAGTTGAGGACTTTAATTTGCTGGATGTGGATTGGAACTTTGCTACTGCAGCTTAGGCAAGGAGCATGGCCCTTCTTGACTCTTCATAAGAAGCTACTCTCAGGCAGCTATTCAGGGAACCCAGTAGGGATGGGGCAGTGCTGGATCTGGTGTTTACAAACAGAGATGGCATTGCTGATGTCTCAGTGGGCAGTCCCATAGGCACCAGTGATGAGAGACAAAGAGTGGCATTCGGGAGGTATAAAGAAACACAGAGGGAGGATGACAGAGAGGTATATCAAGTAACACAGAGGGAAGCAGGAAAGACAACCAAGGGAGAAAGGGCACAGAGGAAAGGATAGCCAAAAGAGTAGCTAAAGAGGATAAGACTTTCTTGAGGTACATAAGTGAGAAGAAGATAGCAAGGTGGGGATAGTGAGGATAAGAAAGGTGGCAGGAGGAGACTGTGCAAAAGATGGTCACAAAAAACAGACATCCTGAACAGGTACGTCTGCTCAGCCTTCACAGTATAGGGAGGGGGCAGAGTACCAGGGAGCAGCAGTAACAAAGGGGGGAGGTGGATACAAGTCCATTTTCAGAGGATAGAGTCCTGAAGGGACTTGCAGCTCTGAAAGGGGACAAGGCTATGGGAATAGATGGGATACATCCAAGGGTACTAAAAACTCAGTGATGTGCTAGCTGCCCCACTAATGGCCTTATTCAACAATCTCACTGGAAACAGGCATGGTTCTGGAGGACTGGAGGAGAGCAGATGTGGTCCCTGTCCATAACAGCAGCAGGAGTAAGGAGGCCAGCAAACTATAGGCTGGTCAGTCTTACATCAGTGGTGGAGAAATTAGTTGAAACCCTGTTAAAGTAAAGGCTGGCAGAGTATCTTGAATCCAATGGGCTATAAGATCATAGACAGCATGGAGTCATGAGGGTAGGTCATGCCAGACAAATATGATTGATTTCTTTGACTGGGTGACCAGGGAAATAGATCAGGGAAGGGCAATGGACGTGGCTTATCTGGACTTTTTCAAGGCCTTCAACACTGTGCCACACAGGAGACTGATAAAGAAACTGAGCTGCCTTGGGGTTGGATCCAAAGTGGAGAATTGGGTAAGGAACTGGTTAATGGATGGGTGACAGAGGGTGGTGGTTAACTGTATTCACTCTAATGAGAAGAGAATGACCAGTGGAGTGCCACAGGGCTCAGTAGTGGGACTGGTCCTCCTCTTCAATGTCTTCATAAGTGACATTACAGAAGTACTGACAGGGAAGGTGTGTCTTTTTGCAGATGACACCAAAATCTGGAATAGGGTGGACACTTAGGAGGGACAGGAGAGAATGCATAAAGGACACTGGGAAACTAGAGGAGTAATCAAGAGCATGGCAGTTGGAGTTCAATATAAAAAAATGCAAAATCATGCACGTAGGGCATAGGAACCTAGGAGATGAGTATAGGATGGGGGGGAGGTACTGACAGTCACTAAGCAGGAATGGGACCTTGAGGTTGTCATATCTGTTGACTTCAAAGTGGCAGGATAATGTGACAAAGCAGTGGGTAGGGCCAGTGGGATGCATAGGAAAGGTACCTCCAGCAGGAGGAGGGAGGGAGGAGGGAGGAGGAAGGAGGTGTTGCTGCTGTATTCCTCACTTGTGAGACACCACCTCATGTACTGTGTTCAGTTCTGGAGGTCACACCTTAGAAGGACATAGACTGGGTGGAGGTAGTCCATAGATGGGGAACTAAAATGGTGCAGAGGTTGCATCAAAAGCCCTATGAGGAGACTGAGGGATCTCAATGTAGACACTGGAAGGGGGGGGGGGCATGATACAGACCATAGGAGATGACTTTATTTTTCCCGGGGGCTCAACAAATGGCCAAGGGTCTGGGGGCCACCAAGGCCCCCAGAAGCTCTGGAGTTTTTGGTGCTCTATCGTGCATTTTGAGGGTTTTCCTGGAGAGATAGCACAGCATAACAAACACAATTTCAATGCCAGCACATTACCCAAATTTACCTGAATTTTGTTGTTGTCACCTTGGCAACCTACTGCTCAGCAAGAGGCGGTGTCACTCACCTACCTTGACCCATCCCCAGCTACTGGCTTAGCCTCTGATGGTGTCACTCACCCAGAGCCATTTCCCAGCAAGTGTTGCAGACGCTTGTGGTGTCACTCATCCACCCTGACCCTCTCCACAGCTACTGGCATATTCTCTGGTGTTCTCACACACCACCTTGAACCACTTCCCACCTGGTCAGGGACACTGGTGGTGTCCCTGACTCTGTGACTTCTTTCCATAGCCTAACCCACAAATTCTTTTTCAATAAAATAAATTTGCCAAATATACTATCTGCTGTTTTATTTTAAAATGCTACCCACTTCCCACAGGCCAGGGCTATTTTAATAAAACACATGTAATATGTACTGTCAAAAGTGCTCTGGCACACAGTAAGGGATTGCAGAGGTTGCTATGCAAAAATATCTAAGCGCATCTTAACTTGTCATCTCTTCCTCTCGTATACCTGGTCTGAGGAAAGTGAGTGACATTTTAATACAACACATGTAATGTGTACTGTCAGAAGCCCTCTGGCACACATTTCCTCTATGTCTATCCCACGCAGTTTTGAATTCCCCCACTGACTTTGCCCTCACCACCTCAGCTAGGAGGTTGTTCCATGCCTCCACCGGCCTTTCCGTGAAGAAGTACTTTCTCACATTTCCCCTTACTCTACCCCTTCCACTTTCATGTCATTCCATCTTGCTCTACAGCATCTACTTTTCTGTTTGGTGGGCAACCACCCTTCATTGTACTAAACTATATGAACCACCACCACCCATTGTCCGTTATCACCAGGTTAACAATGTGTTGAGAACCACCTGGCACCACAACTTGCCCATCAGTCTGCACTGTGGAATGGTGCTGAAAGCATTGCTGCATTCTTGGTAAGCCAACCGATGGTGATGATTTTGTCTGTGGCAGCAGCATCTTTTCTCCAGCCGAGGGGGGGGGAGTGGAGGGTGGTGTGTGTGTGCACAGGTGGCCAAGCGACTGCTTTCACAGTTGATGCCCACAATGGTATAGCATGCTGAACACATACTCCTACCCAAATGGATATCCTGCATACAGAACAGGACACACTAACATGATAGCCCACAGGCAGCCCTGCATCTGGCTCCATTACTGCAGTTGAAGTAGAATTCAGTGGTGCATTGAGTGGAGAGTGAACCTGCCACCTCGAAGACCAGCACAGCAACAGATTTTACCTGAAATCATCGGGTCGCTGTGCTGCTCCCTGCAGACAATGGCAGTGCATCTCCGGTGTTGTGTTGCGCCCCCTCCTCGATATAACTTTGACTTGGAGTTGTATATTTACAGACCAGGGATGTGGGGGGCAGAGCCCCCTGATTGAAACACTGAGATATCCCTGACAGCGCAATGTCGACACTCGGCATTGCAGCTGTTGTTGTTGGGGATATTAGTGAAGCGGTTGTCGCACTGCTATAGATAAACCAAATTCAGCATGATGTTGTCCTAATGGATGGGGCGGATCTGCTCTGTGAGGTCCAGGACAACATGTGGCACAAAGAGGAAAGAGGCCTGGATCTCTCTGCCACCCCATGTAGGCAACAGGAGACAATTAATTTCATACATGACCACTAAGTGTTATTCATTGCCCTTGAAGTACATGACAACATGCCATGCAGTATCTACTGTACCATGTGAAATGTGATGCTCCAGTTAAGGCAGGGGAAGGGGGTCTCAGCCAGTTACACTCATGCCCCCTCTGACAAAGCAGGCCAGACTAAGCTGGTGAGGTAACATTATGTTCTTTGCCACTTCCCCTGCCATGGTCAAAATGTTTTATGAGCACTGTTCTGCACATGCAGGAACATATGTCCATGGGGTCACTAACCAGGACTGTAGCCAGTCTACAATCTAGGTGAGGTCTATGTAGTTTAGGTGCTCATATCTCCAACAAAGGCTTTCAAACCCCACTCATGTTTTGGGTGTTCAAGTGCATCACCCAAATCGCACAGTGGAGCAGAGAAATGTAATGACTCGCGTGGAAATGTCCATGATGTATGCGACATCATTGCCATGGATAAGGCCTTTGCCATGACACACATTCCAGTCTGCCAAATGATGCCACCCGAGTCCTATGCTCCCTTTAAGGTACACACATACTGGTCATGTTGTAGTCCAATGAGAGTGTGTGGGTTTGTGGGTGTGTCTCACAAGGACGTTAGGCGTATTGCCCCAGTTCACACATTCATATGTATGCCAGCCAATAGGAAGTTCACCAAACTGCAACTAATATCATACATCCTCTATCTGCCAACTGTCTCAGCCATGAATGGCATGGACTCTAAGAACATGACAGAGTCTGTAAGAGAGTCATCACTCCCCCCTCTTCTCCTCCCCGGGTGAGTACATGTTCCTGCCTGGGCATGCATCAAGGATGGTCATGTATATAGTATGTACAGCATGTGTAGTGGTGTTCACTTTCACTCATCATTGTAGGATGATGTGAATAGCTAAACCAATGCCACTGTGCTTTGTATAGGCAAGGCACTGTAGGATGCCATTAAGGATGCATCAAAAGCAAGCACAGATGACTATCATTCTGCCTGCCAGAGACACAGAAGACTAGTTGGACCTGGTTGGCCTGTGATTGTTCTAACACAAATGAATGCATTTCCTCTGGTCCCGGTGTCTTAAACAAGTTCCAACTGAATTTTGATTAGCCAAGTTTTGGTGTATAGCAAATCTTGCTGAGTACACTGAAAAAAATCATTTTCTTTTAAGTCGCTCAAACAACTATATACTTAACTCACTACACAGGGATAATGTTAATATGCAGTATACTGCTGATAGATCTCTGGATTTTGGATCCAAAAAGGAAGGGTAGTGAAAGTGAGCTTCTGAACTGCATGTAGCCACAAGGCTTGTGGATTTTAAATACATGACTGTCAGAATTTGACCCTGTGGTAAGAGATTATTTTTTTTGGTTCATAAGATGGGAGATACCCAAGTTAATGTGGCTGTGGTCAGCTAATCTGACAGTGGAATAACTTTGTTACTTCAATATGAGAAAGTAAAATTAGGTGACCACACCAGAATCAGTATATATAAAGGCTCAAATTTAAATCCAGATCTTGCTCTGCTCCCCACATGGTTCCTGAATCCTACCTGTAGGAACATGGAAGAAAGTCTGATTCATCCTAACTCCTTGGCTTTCTGACTGCTTCCTGGGCCTCCAAGTCCGAAGCTGGTTGCTCCCCTAATCTCTGCTGCTGCCCATGTCCCTGTTCCACACTGTGTGCTCACACTCTGACCAGCCCCCACCCGCTATGTCTGGGGGAGCGCTCCACCCGCCAAGCCCGGGGACCACGAGTGCCTCGCCGCCTCCTGCTTATCTACATAATGTCCTAACTGAGATTAAATAAAATGCATTTCTCTGCTATGCTAGTAGGTCCAGCCAGAGCGAGTCGGTGAGCAGCAGGGAAAGTGACCACTAGTAGTTATGCAGCAGCACCAAGCCCGATTCCTGCCAAAATGCCGCACACAGATTGGCTGGGCTGGGCTCTGGGCTGGAAGGGGATTTAAACCATTAAAGTGATGGGGGCTCACTGTCGCTGATGTGGTGTAACGGCATATTGAACCACTTTGACTCATTTATTGAACTCCTGCAAATGTATAAATTCTGGAGGGGGGGCAGATCCCCCATCTAATCTTCCGGGGGCTTCAGCCCCCCCATAGTCGGCATCTATGATACAGACCTTCAAGTACCTCATGAGAGTGTGCAGCGGAGTCTCTTTCAAATGAAAAAGATCACCAAAATCAGTGGGCATGTGATGAAGCTGGAGGGTGAGGAGTTTAACAGGGAAGTGAGAAAATACTATGTCACTGCAGGAACGGGGAAACTGTTTAACCAGGAAAGGCACACTAAGACAGAACTTGTTTCTAGGTGTGATCTGGAAGCACAAGGACAAGTTAAGCGACTTGCTCAGGGTCACACAGTATTCAAGTTGGGGTTGATGGGATTCAAACTCAGGTCTCCAGGTTTGCAGCTCAGTGCCCGTAACCACTATACTATACTGTCTCCTATACTGATGGAGTGGTTGATGCCTGGAACAGACTGCCAGCAGAAGTGGTGGAGGCAAAAACATTAGAGGGCTTTCAGCATGTGTGGGATAGACAGCAGAATATTAATAAATAGGCAGGGAGAAGGGAGTCGCCGGAGACCATTTAGACTAGGCAAAAGCCATCTGGGCAGACTGGGTGGGCCAAGTTGTCCTTTTCTGCCAACAAATTCTGTTTCTGTGAAGAACACAAGGGATTATGGGATAAAGCAACATAATTAACACCTGGATTTGAAACAGTGAAATGCATAAAAAGCTTGCCTTCTTGAATAAAATAAACCCTGTAAAAAGCCAGGCAATTTCCAGGTTACTCTTTGCTGCAGTAACATTAAACTATCACAGATAGCCTGCTTTCAAAATACAAAGTGAAAAGATTGGGAGTGGTTTCCATCCTTTAGGGATATCACAGAATGGACAGGAAATGAAGCATCTGATTGGCTTAACTGCACCATAAAGGGTTTCGTTTGACTGAAAACCATTGTGTACAATAAAACAATTAGTATTTAAACAAAAACATTATTTACAAAAATATATTTTAGTTTAATAATAGCATCAAGATATTCCAGACTGGGTTAGATATATAGCTGCATAGATACATGGAAACTGTTTGCAGATAAAGACACAGCAATCCATCCAGACTGCTCTTGACCTGCCTGACTCCTGCCTTTTTATGCATTTCACTGTTTCAAATCCAGGTGTTAATTATGTTGCTTTATCCCATAATCCCTTGTGTTCTTCACAGAAACAGAATTTGTTGGCAGACTGCCTGTCTGACCTAACGCTAGACCAGACCAGATTTATAGAGTGGATTGCCCTAATGGTGTCTCAGCAACTCCCTCTCCAGGCTGTCTATATGTCCCCTTGACATAGACCTCACTGTACCCTTGTTTCTGTCTCATCCATGCTTGAACCCCGTCATTGACTTGTCATCAATCTTCTGTTTGGATAAACTCTTCCATTCATCCATCACCTGTTTCATGAAAAAAAAAACTTTCTTGCAACCCCTTTGAATCTCCCCCTACCAACTTTCACCCATGTCCCCTTGAATATGGTGATTTTTGTACCTCGGGAATAGATCACTGCAGTCTGCCTTGTGTATTCCCTTCAAGAACTTGTAAGTCTCTATCACGTCCCCCCTCTCTCTCCTGACCTCTGGGATGTACATGTTGATACACTCCAGCTTCTCCTATAGCTTACTTTGCTGCCTGGGGATCTTTTCTTTTCTTTTTTTTTTTTTTGCAGCCTTCCTCTGGACCCCCTCCAAGTGGTCCCTGTCTTTCTTTAGAGGGGGACTCCAGAACCATATGCAGTACTCCAGTTGCGTCCTCACCAGGGATCTGTACAGGGGCAGAATCACCACTTTCCTTCTGCTGCTCAACACCCTACCTACACACCCCAGGATCCTCCTTGCCTTCTCATATGCCTTATTGCATTGGGCCACAGGCTTGAGGTTGTCACTGACAGTAGTAGTAATAGTAGTAGCAGTAGCAGTTTATTTATTAAGCACCCAGTCTGACTGCTGTACATCATAAAATCAAGCATAAAATAAAACACAGATCAGTAAATACATATAATGTAAAATGTGCAAATCAGTCAGAAAATAGCTAAAAGCTAAACCAGTAGGGCTTAATCAAGACAAAAGCTTGACTGAACAAGTAGGTCTTTAAGCCCTTCTTGAAGACTTCAAATCAAATCAAATTAAAATTTATTTGTAGTGCGCTTTTCAAAATATCAAAGCGCAGATACACCACAAAATAACATCCATTACAATAAATACAGATATAAAACCAATTAAAAGGCAACAGGATAATTTATTCAAAGGCTAATTCAAATAAATAGCTCTTCAAAGAGGCCTTGAATAACTCTGCGGACAGGCTTTCTCTAATCCGACGAGGTAGAGAATTCCACAGGGTTGGGGCCATGAAAGAAAAGGCTCTGGCCCCAGATGACTGAAGACGAACCTTGGAAATCTCTAGTAATCCCTCGTCGGCAGAACTGAGTGGGTGGAGATGGTGGTAGGGTCGAAGGAGATCTTGTAATAGCCCAGTCCCTGACTGTGTAGGGTCTTATAGGTCAGCAACGCGACCTTGAAGGTGATCCTCCATCGCACCAGCAGCCAGTGCAGTTCGCACAGCACAGGTGTGATATGGCAAGTTCTTGGTAATCCAGTCAACAACTTGGCTGCAGCGTTCAGCACCAGCTACAGGCGATGGAGATCCACCCCCGGCAACCCTAGATATAGAACATTACAGTAATCAAGACACGAAGAAACAAAGGTGTGAACCAACACAAGAAGGTCATCGTGTGGCGCAAGGTGTTTTATCCAGGCAATATTCCTCAGGTGGTAAAAGAAAGACTTGACAACGGCTGACACCTGCACCTTCAACGTCAGCTCGCTGTCAAGAATTATGCCCAGATTCCACACCTGTTCAGAAGGTCTCAACTGGTTAACCCCTAGCACAAGGTCAGAGGGAAACTCAGGAGTCAACTTCTCTGCACGGTGCCCCGGTTCCACCACCAACACCTCAGTCTTGTCTGGATTCAGCCTTAACCAGTTAGCACTCATCCAGTCCTGTATCTCAGCGAGGCAGTTGTTAAAGACCGATAATGCATCATTCTATTCAGGCACAAAGGACATATAGAGCTGTGTATCATCTGCATAGCAGTGAAAACTCAGCCCATAGTGCCTTATAATGTCTCCCAACGGCAGCATGTACACTGTGAACAACATGGGGGAAAGCACAGAACCCTGTGGCACCCCACAGGGCAGAGCAAAGGGAGCAGAGGAGAAAATTCCTGATACTACCCTCTGAGTTCTACCCATGAGAAAAGAATGGAACCATCTGAGGACTGTCCCCAACAGTCCACAGAGCAGCTGCAGGCACTCTAGCAACATCCCATGGTCCACAGTGTCAAATGCTGCAGACTGATCAAGGAGAACCAAGATCGAACGGCTCCTCTGATCTCTCGCTATTAGGAGATCATTTAGTACTCGAACTAACACTTTCTCGGTACTATGCCTCTTCCTGAAACTGGACTGGAGAGGATCATAGACCTCATGGGTGGTAAGAAAGTCATCGAGCTGCAACACGACTACTTTCTCAATAACCTTGCCCAAAAAGGGCAGGTTAGAGATCGGTCTGTAGTTAGCGAGACAGTCTGGGTCAAGGGAAGGTTTCTTCAAAAGGGGTGTCACAATAGCCTCTTTTAGACATTCTGGAAACACCCCTTGGTCCAAAGAGCACCAGCCTATCTCAGCAAGGACTGGTCCAATCACATCCATGCACCCCACAAAGAGGCACATAGAACCAGGATCCAAACTACAGCAAGTTGGTCGCAAGCCCTGTATAATCTTCATGATATCCATGATCGCTGGCTGGTCAAAATCTGTCCAAGCAGACCGAGGGCCTACAACTTCACATTGATCACTGCCATGCTCATTAGAATGCATATTGTGGATCTCCGACCTGATCGGTGACACCTTATCATCAAAGAATTGAGCAAACTCATCACACTTTATTTGTGAAAAAGCTGTCCAACCCCACAAACAGGCTGGATTGCACAGTCTATCCACGGTCCGGAAGAGCGGAGCTGGTCGATATCTTGATGTGGCTATCTCCCTGGACAGGAACTCTGCCTTTTTATGGGAGATTTCTGATTGATAGTCCATATAATGGGCCATCAATCTAAGTCTGTCACCTTCCAGACTGGATTTCTGCCAGCAGCATTCCAATCTTCGCCTCACTCTCCTCAACTCCCTCAATGTCCCATCAAACCAGGGGGACCGAGGGTGGAGGGAGAGGGGACGAACACAGACAGGATCTATGGAATCCAGAACCCTCAGCAACACATTATTATAGTGCACTACTAAGACGTCTGGTTCCATGCACTCCATAGGCCAACTCGATAGGTCCAGCACCGCCATCAGACCCTCGGGGTAACTTCCCTTAAAGGGCGGTACTGGACCATCTCCAAAGGGGTTGGTCTCATGGGGGGGCCGTGAAATTGAACCTTATAGAGTGATGGTCAGACCACCCAACTGGTTCCACCACCAGTTCCGTGATCTCCATCCCCAGGGTGAACACCAGATCCAGAGATTGACCCTGAATATGGGTAGCAGCGGTAACAACCTGTGTAATGCCCAACAAAATCATCAATTGGAGGAAGTTTTGACCAAAATGTGAGAGTTCATTGTCAACCCAGGCATTGAAGTCCCCCCAGGACCAACCACCTGGAGGGCTCCAACACCAGGTCAAAGATGAAATCTGCATCTTCCTGCAGAAGAAACTTTCTCATCACCAGGTGGATGGTAGACGAGTAGGATTCTGCTGCCCACACCTGCTCCCATGATACACTCAAAGGATCTATGGGCCACCACTGGAACTTCTACAAGGTCCAATTCCGATTTAAAACAAATAGCGACCCCTTCCCCTTCAATCCAATCTTGGCGATGTATCACTGCGTACCCGGCTGGAACAGCTGACTCCAATATGGGACCAGCATTCTCATTGAGCCAGGTCTCAGTGATGCAAGCCAGGTCAGATGACTCGACAAGATCAGCAATAATTGCTGCCTTGTTCTTTATAGACCTGGCATTGCATAACACCGCCCGGGTTGGATGAGAGGCCTTGGAGGAGCGGGCCACTTGCCCACTATCAGTGGAACCCTTGGGTATGGAAACCAGGCATCGCAAAGCCCTATCCTGGACCCATTTCTCCCCAGGGCATCTCCCTGTCCTCACCACCCTTATCCGCCCACTCTGTTCCTCCCCCCTGGCAGAAGAACCCTCCTCCCCATCTCTGCATCCTCCGTGCAATCCCCAAGACACGACAATGCCTATATACCTCGGGTTGCAATGGGGGGCTGTCAAAGGAGCGCAGGTCCCTCAGCCTAGAAGGGGAATAATGCCTGCCCACAGAAGTTCGATCCCAACACATGCCGCCAAATATTTAAAACTACTGTCAATCAACATATTTGACTAACACCATCAAAGCCACTAGTTTGGTTAAAATAACTAATACAACAAATATCTAAAAAGAAAACAATGATTAAACTATTTAAAGCTAAATTAAGCCAAGAACTCCCCCTCCCACCTCTCATGTAATAAGGGAGAGCACTAACAAAAACCCAATAAAACACTGTCCTTCCCCTTCAAGCAAATTTTGGGTCCTCAGGAAGAGTTCAAAAAGGTCTGGGCATAAAGCCTCGGTCACTTTTCCATCTATATACCACTGACGACTTAAGGTAGTAAAAACCCTTAGAGCTCTCACCCCTGAGGATTTAATTCCCAAAACCTATCTGTCACATAGGCAGGGGAATAATTAAACAGTCACGCAAATTGTTCTTGGTAGAAAAAAATGAAACACTCACACTGCTTCACCAAAGTACATAGGGAAAGAAAAAGAACAGTCAGACCTGGGACAGACAGTTATGTAAAACCAATATATTTAATAACATACTTGCAGAATTTGATGAAATAACTCCAACATCCGATTCTCCACTGGTAATCCAAAGATCTTCAAACCAAACTCAATCAGCCAGACCTCCGAGAATCCAACAGTCCAAGAGAAATAAGACCGAATTCAGGTAGAGCCACTTTTTCGCAGGCCTGGGCCAAACTCCCCCACAGCAGGCGCACAGCACAAGCAATCCCCACAGTTTAGCCACCAGATTATACCCGACACAGTCAGGCAGCTCCCGGATAAGCTAAGGACAATTTGAAGTGGCCGATCCTCCAGTTAGCGCTATCCAAATCTCCCTGCGGGAGACAGCTGCACCGTGCACCTCCCAGGACAGAACAGCCCAGCCCGCCCAGATTACCACACTTGCCTTCTCGAATCCTTCTCAAGGAACTGGCTCGAAGTAAAAAGGACAGATAAAGACTCAATTTAATTACTTCATGGCGCCATCAGTGATTAATCCACAAGTCAGGAACTCCAAAACGATAAGATCCGCTGACAAACATTACATTTGGCAGATTACATCCCTCCGGTCACCATCCAGACATAAATTCACAAAAATTTACCAGGCCAGTTCACTAAAAACTTCCTGATTCAGGGTAAACCAAAAATCAAAGTCATACGGCCTACACCCGTTCCATAAAAGTAGGATAGCCCAAACAGTAAACGGTCGGACAAAAAGCCAAAATGCGATAAAACAGCGCAATGTTGCTGAGACTACTAGCGATAAACAATATGCTCAAAACTAACGAACTAACAAACTAAAATGCGAAAACAATACATAAATAAAATAAAAACGAAATGTTAATCTGCTGCAGTGCTAAGTGGCAGACCCAACGTGGCCGCCATACTAAAAGTGGAATATTAATGACTTCCACCAAGGTGGCCTCCCTCAGAGATCTGGGGTGTGAGTTCTACAGGGCTGGACCAGCCACCTCGAAAGTGCAATCCCCTGACATCTTGAGTCCCTTGAGCATCTTCTCCTCTGACGCCAATGCCACCTCCAACCTTTTCCCCTTTACTCCAAGGGCCTACACATACTCTGGGAGTAGCCCACCTACCTGTACTATAAAGACTGAACAAAGACATTTGTTCAGGATATCTTCTTTTTTGCTGTCCTCATCCACCTATTCCTCTCCACTTCCTTGTCTGATTAAGAGCTCTCTATGGGGGTTGACAATGGACGGTGCTTGGTCACTCCTCCTCAGTTTTCCTGGACATCTTTTGACCAACTGGAGATTGTGGACATTGTGCGGATTGTCCAGAGTATGTAGCCAATGTGCTGTAGTTTGGATCCGGGTCCAACAAGCCTATTAATGGGGTGTAGTGAGTCCATCAGCCTGGTCCTTGCAAAGACTGTTTGAGTTGAGTGAGTTTCCCAGCTTCTTGAAGGAGGCAGTGGTGACACTGCTCCTTAAAAAAGCTGCTCTGGACCTGAACTGCTTTGCTAACTGTAGGCCTATCTCTAACCCTCACTTTGTTGGGAAGGCGATTGAGAAAGTAGTTGTGCTGCAACTGGAGAACCACGTTACCATCCATGATATCTATGAGCCCCTGCAGTCTGGTTTCCGGAAGAGGCATAGTACCAAGATTGCTCTGGTTTGGGTGCTCAGTGATCTTCTGATGGCAAGAGACCAGAAGCACCACTCCATCTTGGTGCTTCTTGATCTCTCTTCAGCATTTGACACTGTTGGCCATGGGGTGCTGCTTGAGCACCTGAGGGTCATCTGTGGCCTGGCTGGTCCAGTCCTTAGATGGTTTCAGTCTTTCCTCTCTTGCAGATCTCAGAGGGTGGAATTGAGTTTTTTTCCTCCAACCCATTCTCTTTGCCATGTGGTGTCCCCCAGGGCTCGGCGCTGTCTCCTATGTTGTTTGCAGTGTATATGCTGCCCCTCAGAGACATTGTGAAATTATATGGGCTGAGGTTTTACTGCTATGCAGATGATACCCAGCTCTATCTGTCTTTTTCTCCTGACCAGGATAGTGTGGTCTCGGTCTTTAACAGCTGCCTGATGGAACTCCATGACTGGATAAGATCCAGTTGGCTGAAATTGAATTCCGAGAAGACTAAGGTGTTGGTGGTGGATCCGGGTCGCCGGATAGAGAGGTCAGTAGTGGGGCTACCTTCCGGTCTTTGGCTTGGAGGTGCCCAGTTGTCTTCCTCTGAACAGGTGCACGACCTGGGTGTGGTTCTTGATGATGGGCTGACAATGCATTCGCAGGTGTCGGCAGATGTGAAATCTTCCTTTTATCATCTTAGGAACATCGCCAGGGTTAAGTACCTTGTTCCGTCCAGTGACCTGCCGACACTGATTCACACCTTTGTGACTTCGCGCCTAGACTACTGTATCTCCCTCTATCTGGGGCTTCTGGGGGTTGATATCCATTGCTTGCACCTGGTGCAGAATGCTGTAGCACAGTTGTTGACTGGGACTCCTTGTTTGAGTCACATCACTCCCGTGCCGTGTGAACTGCACTGGCTGCCTGTACAGTGGTTGATCACCTTTAAGGTCGGACTTCTTTTTTTTTTTTTATATTTACTGTACTTTTTCTGGCAGATCCTCCATCAGGCTCTGCCCTGGTCATGGCCCCCAGACTCCCACCTACTGTCAACTGATGGCACTTTCCTGGTCACCCCCGGCTTGCCCCCCCCGAACACGGGGCTGCAGTACTGGTTCCCCTTAGTCTCAGCACTGCGGAACCAATATCTAATTGGGAGAACTGGCAATGGTGGCTGACTGAAGCCCAGGGAGGGCTTCATGTAGATGGAGGACCCACCCGTTTTTACTTGTGTTGCCACTGCACTGATCATGCAGTCCCCCCTCCCCCCTGGAGAAGGAGAGCTGTCTAGGGACACTTAATCTTTCTCCTCCGGCTGGCCCTCCAACGACCCGGATCTGTTCCTGAACCCTGATTGCCAGTGTCACAAGTGGAAATCCAACCACTGTGCCAACAGGCTGTAATGCCGGACTTCTGACCTATAAGGCTCTGCGCGGACTGGGCCCAAACTATCTGCAAGATCTTCTGATTCCCTACAGCCCTGCCATCCCCTCCACTCAACTGGTGAGGGGTTGTTAGAGGTTCCCAGGGTTCGGCTGAAAACATCTGGGGCCTGCTCTTTTATGTATGCTGCCTCTACCCTGTGGAACTCTCTTCCTCATCAGATTCGAGAGTGCAGGACCATGGAGAGCTTTAAGGCAGCATTAAAAACTCACTTATTTCAAAAAGCATTTAGTGAGTATATTATCTAACTCATCTGTATTCTGTTTTGCCAGCTTTTATGGATTGTTATTCTCTCCTATATATTCCCCCCTCCAGTCTGAGACCATGCCCTTTCGTGTCCCTGTCCCTCCCCCTCCTCAATTTAAGTATCTCTTCTGTACCTATCTTGTTTATCTCCACCAATTATTTAAAGGTCTTGATCATATCCCCCTAATCCCTCCTCTCCTCCAGAGAGTACATATTTAACTCACTCAGACTGTCCAGATAGGGCTCAAACTCTTGTGTAACCTCCATACAAATGGGGGTTCCCAAAAAGTTTTCCTTGAGCTTGCCTAAATGCTCACTGCCAGGCTGGTGTCCTGCATTTTAGCAATTCAAATGTGATTACCTGAGCCTGTATAGCCTCTGTGTACTGTATCTTTAAGAGCTGCCTGATTGCAGCTTAAATAATCTGAGAGGGAGCTCTGTTGAAAGATGTAACTATTTACTGAAAATCATTTTGAGTGATAACGATAGTGTAGTTTGTCTAAACTGCTTTCTTTGTAGCAAGGACTGTTTTGTTTGTCTCCACTATCTTGGTCCTGGACTGCAAATTGGACCAATCAGTTCTGGGGGGACCTAAAATGTAGCCGGACTACAGGAGCTGTCTGAATTCAAAATCTATAGGAACTGTGGTTTGAGCTTTTTGTGCCTTTTTTGCAACTGAAGGGGGAGCTCTTGCTTTGACTGACAGCCAAATCAGCCAACCAAATCTTTTGGATTTTGGGGAAGTCCCAGGCTGCTTGCAGTTTTCAGTTAGTTCTGAGCTAGAAGCTCAAGAAGAAGGAGCTGAAGTAATTCTGAGCCGCAGTCCTGAGTGCATTCGCATGGGATAACTGGGAAAAGGCTGAGTGTTTGGCCTGTATGTCTGCCTGCTGCTCCTGAGAGGGAGAGAAGAGAATTATTTTGGACTAAATCCAAGTTTGTGTGACTAAAGTAAGCTACTGAAGTGGGCCAGGCTCAACTTGAAGAAGACCGAAGATTTTGATGAATGCGATCAGCCTGTCAAGAGTTCCAGTTACCCCTAAGTTCCCGGTGTGTGCAGAGACTTTGCGATTGTGACCGGGGAGTGCTTTGCCTGGTACAGTAGAACTCCCATACATGCAAATATTCTATGAGCTGCTAGTGGGTTGTGAGTTAGTTCCCCACTGTGTGAACTGTGTTCTGCTTGCTGGAAGCTGTATCCAGCCCAAAATGGACTGCATCCGAATTTGTCTCCATGTGGTCTAGGCCTTGCCAAACTGGCCCAGCCAGACTACTCACTGCACAGAGAAGCCATCGACGAGAGACCTGCCTGGGGATCAGTCCCCTGCTCCGTGCTTGAACAGGAACGATGCCTCTGCAACTCATGTGGGCCCTGTTTCTCCCGGCATTCCTGATCAACCACCTGCAGTCTCGATTTTCATCCAGCCTGTGTCCGCTCTTGGGTATCGTGAGTAAATACCAGGGTAGCTCCCTGCAACAACAGCTTAATATGAGTGTGTCATCTAATTGTCTTGTTGTTTTGTTTCCTTTATGAACTGAGCCCTCTGACTCTGGATTACAAATATTGTGTACTGTGCATGTTGTGTTTTCCATAAGAGGGCCCCAACCAGCTGCAATGCCGGCCAACCCCAGGCAACAGTTCTGGCTAGCCCATCTTTTCTCCACCTGGGTACCCAGAGGTGTGACTGTGTGGGGGGACTCAAAGCACATGCGTAACTGCTTGATTGATATAACCTTTAAGCTAATTAACCTGAGTTTGCCCCTCCCTTGTTCAAGTCCCCTGAATAAATTAGATCTAACTTTTTCTACATGTAATCTGCTTGTGGTTCCAGTTTGTACTCAAAGTACTGTGCTGTTGCTATTTGCTGTGCATAACCTTGTTTTACAGGGGGGTCCCCAGGGTTGAGCCAGAGGAACCAGCCCTGGCGGTAAGTGGAAACAGTGTGGGTACTTGTGTGGTGTACTGGGGTATTGTGAAAGTGATGATTGTACAGTGTTCAGGCCACTAGAGGGGAAAGAGGGGGGTTACAGTGTCTCATAGGGCCGTGCCCAGGTTAGCTTGACCACTACCAACCCTGACCTCCAGGAGGAGGCACCCATTTCAGAACTCAGGCCCCTTAACCTGCTACTAGCCAAGCAGGCAGGGGTAGTAGCCCTTGGGATAACGTCACCCAGGGGTTACATCTTGGAGGCTCACCACTGGGATTAGCATCCCCTAGTGGCCAAATTTGTGAATTGCTGTTAAAAATAAATGGCTACCCCAACAGAAGTGGCTGTACACCAGTTGGTGGGGTGGTGTACTGGGCAGGAGATCAACCCCCAAAATGCTATACTTATCCTGGATATTCCCCTGGGTACCAATAAGGACACTGTAGAGGGAGTACTTTCTAAGGTTGAATGTTTACAAAACCCTGTGGTGGTGGGTCGACAGGCTAATCTGCTCACCCAAAGTTTCATGGCGTTAGTAGAGTGTAAGAACCCAGTAGACAGTTCCAAAGTGCCATGGACTATCACCCCCGAAGGAGCCCTCACTGCCTGAAGAGTGATAACTAAAGACAGTAAAGACCCCTGGGAGAATGAGCCCCCCCACTAACTGAGACTTTTGACGAGAAATTTTCTAAGTTGTTGCTGGAATAAGGGAAAACTGTGGAGGACTTAAAGAAACTATTCCTGTCACCTGGGGGGTGTTCCTCCCCCTACACCCCCTCCCGCTCTAGCACCCATTATTGCACCTCCTTCTGTGCCCATGCCAATGCTGGCTCCTATGTCTGTATCTGCCATTAGTCACGACTCTTACAGAAGGTTGAGAATCTTCTCCGGCACCATCCACACCCCCCAAGGGGAGGATGATTGGGAGACCTGGATAGATTGTGTTGCCCCTTTGGTACCTGAATGGCAGTGTGCGGAGGCTGAGAAATGGAAAAGGATCATAGAAAGTTTGAAGGGCCCTGCCTAGAGGCCATTAAATTTCTGAGGTCCACAAACCCTGATGCATCTGCCCAGAAGTACCTATCTGCACTCGAAGGCAATTTTGGGAGCACTGAGTCAGGGGAGAACTTGATGTGGAAATTTCGAGTACAAAACAATGGCCAGGAAAGTTTGTCTGCATATGTTACTCATCTGGAAAGCTGCAGAGAGCTTACCAAAAAGGTGGGGTAGCGCACCAGTAACTTAAACCATGTAAGGTTGGGGGGCATACTGCAACATGCAAAGCATTCTAAATTGCAGCTCCTTCAATTAAGGCTCCCAGATAGAAGGGGTAACCCACCGGACTATTGTGACTTGATAAAAGAACTCTGGGAGGTTGAAGATGAAGAGGGGGACTGTAATTCTAGGGTGAGTGCAACCCAAGTGATCACAGCATCGGAAGGCCCTTCCGAACTGGGGACCAATCAGAGTGTGCCACCATGGGATGAACTTCTGAGGGAGTTCAGGGAAACAAAAAACAGTCTCTTTATTAAGGCCACTCCTGCAAGTACAGGCACCGACCCTTATCCAACTGCATCTGCTATCGGGTTGGGGGTGTCCACTCAGGCATCTCCTGCTGACAGCAGCTCGAAACTCAATGTCTTACCTATGGAAGTAAGAGAATTGATGAGATGTCTCCAAGTGCTTACACAGAGCAGACAGAGATGGCACCAAGGTTTTCAGTTGGTAGCACCACCGCCCCAGCTCCCACTGTGATGCCTCAGCCACCCCAAGTCCCAGAAAACATATTTTGCCATAATTGTGGGAAGGATGAGCACATGAAGAGAGAATGCCAGTCCACAAAAGATCTAGATAAAGTTGTATATAGGCTTCAAGGTGAGCTTCAGAGAACAAATCAGTGGTCGAGGAGTGCCCAAAAGGACCACAGTGAGGGTTCAAGAAGTAGTAACTCAAACCCCTATGTGGCTAAATCATCTGTCCAGGCCCCTGCTGCTGTCCCTCCAGACTGGATCAAAATAGTGGGCCCTTCAATGGAGACTACCATGGCTGTGAATAGTATTCCTACTTGGACTGTGCTGGACAGTGGCTTGCAAGTGACCATTGTATTTAAGGACTGGTATGACAAACACTTATCTGCTGTGCACTTACAATCCCTAGAAGGCCTACATGTGTGGTGGCTGAGCGACAAGTCTTATCACTACCTAGGATATGTCTGCCTCTGGTTGTCATTTCCTGCAGCTGTAACTGGTGTAGAGGAGCAAGTCGAGACACTGGCCTTAGTGTGTCCCCCTACTGGACTGTATGATGGTGTTCCCCTGTTAATTGGTACCAACGTCCATATGTTTGGGAGACTGGCACAACTCTGTCACGAGAAACAAGGGTGACAGACTGGAAGGGCCCTAAGAATTCCTGTTCTGATCAAGAGGGCCTATGATTTACAACAGAACCCCAAGGAAGTGGACCAAGATGAACCGGTAGGGGTCATGTGGAAGAAGGATCTCGATTCAATAGTACTGGCCCCTAACACCCAGTGTACCATTCAAGGGGAGGTCCGCCTCTGCAAACATGCCAAGAACAAAATACTGATTTGGGAGATCCGGGTGGACAGAGGATGCACCCTAGCTATGCTACACTGCGCAGACACTGCAGTGTTGCCCAGCAACAAACCCCCTGGTAAGATAGATAGAGTGACTCCCAACTTGTTTGATTTTGGTGACTCCCCATTGCCAGCTGAATGGAACAATAGAATTAGCCAGAAACTTGCCCAGAGAGATCAAGTGTTTTCATTGAAGGAATGGGACGTGGGATGTGTCTAGGGTGTGGAGCATCCCATACATCTGCACGATGAACGGCCATTTCGAGAGAGGTCTTGACGCCTAGCCCCGGCAGACATAGATGATGTAAGAAGACACTTGCAGGAAATGCTCGCAGCTGGTGTGATACAAGAATCCAGGAGCCCATATGCCTGCCCATTGTGGTTATGCATAAGAAGAATGGAACAGTATGAATGTGTGTGGATTATCGGACCCTCAACTGGTGGACCATCCCTGATCAATACACCATGCCCTGTATACAAGATGCTCTGCATTGTTTGAATGGGAGCAAAAGGTTCTCAGTGTTGGATCTTCGCAGTGGATATTACCAGATTCCAATGGCTCAGGAGGACCATGAGAAGACAGCCTTCATCTGTCCTTTGGGGGTTCTATGAATTCTTGAGAATGCCACAGGGGTACTTGGATGATGTCATTGTGTTTGGGAGCTCCCCAGAGGAACATGAGAGTCGCCTGTTCAAAGTACTAGACCGACTGGAAGATTTCGGCCTCAAGTTGTCCATTGACAAGTGCCAGTTTTTCCAAACCTCTGTGAAGTATGTGGGGCACATAGTGTCTACAGAGGGGATAGAGACTGATCCTAGTAAAGTTGAAGCCTTGACTACTTGGCTCCAGCCCCACAATTTGAAAGAACTACAACATTTCCTGGGATTCTGTTACTACTATTGCCAGTTCATTAAGGACTATTCCAAAGTGATTCGGCCACTCTTGAATCTTACCCAGGGTTACCCTCCTACCAATCGAAAATACAAAAAAGGGCCATCAAAGATCCAGACAAAGTATACTTCCACCCAGGTGAACTTTTTGGGTCCCACTGGATGCCTGACTGTGAAGCAGCTTTCCACGAAGTCATATACCGGCTCACCTATGCCCCAATTCTCACTTATGCTGATCCTACCAAACCCTATGTGCTGCATACTGACACCAGTCTGCAGGGTCTAGGAGCTGTACTGTATCAAGACCATGAGGATGGTTTGATACCAGTGGCATTCTCCAGTAGGAGCTTGACCCCATCAGAGTGAAACTACCCTGTGCACAAGTTGGAGTTCCTTGTGTTAAAATGGGTCATTGTCGACCAGTTTCATGATTACCTCTATGGGGCGAAAATATTGGTGAGGACTGACAATAACCTGTTGACCTATGTACAGACTTCAGCTAAGTTAGATGCCATGGGGCACCGGTGGCTTTCTGCATTGTTAACATATGATTATGCTGTTGAATACAGACCGGGCCTGAATCATATTGATGCTGATGCCCTATCCTGGAGGCCCATTTCCAAGAGCGACTGGGTCAGGCAGTCTGAACCTGACATCTGAGCATTGCACCAAAAGTTTGATAGAAATGAACAGATGTCTACGGACACAGCAAACTGCTTAGCAGATTGCTTGGGCCCCTCTGACACCTGCTTACCTACTGCATATTGCCACTTTTCTTCTCTAGATGTTAGTGTACTACCTCAGTTTGACAATGACAGCATTCAATGGGCTCAATCCTGAGATCCTATGATTCAGCCAGCACTTGCGCCCTTCGTGCAGGAAAAGATGTGTCCAAGTTGCGTTCCTCTGATCTGCAAACCACTTTATTGTTTAAAGAAGGCCCCAGGTTGAAGCTGCTTAATCAGTTGTTGTATACAGAGACAGTAGATTGGGGTGACCAAATAGACAAGCAACAATTGGTCCTGCCCACAGCCTTCAAAGATTTGGTACTGAGGTCCCTCCACAATCATATGGGCCACCTCGGTATCGACCGGTCCCTTGACCTAGTACGATCTCGATTCTACTGGCCCAAGATGGGGGCCGATGTTGAGCACCATGTAAGGACTTGTAGTTGCTGCCTGCAGAGAAAAGCCCTGCCTCAGAGGGCTGTCCCCCCTTGTCAACATTACTACCAGCACCCCAATGGAACTAGTCTGCATAGACCTCTTGAGTTTAGAGCCTGATCAGTGAAACATTGGCAATGTGTTAGTGGTTACGGACCATTTCACACGGCATGCACAAGCTTTTCCCACCAAAAATCAAAATGCATCTACTGTCGCCAAGGTGTTAGTGGAAAATTTCTTTGTCCACTATGGGCCCCCCAGCGAATTCACTCTGATCAGGGCCAGGACTTTGAGAGTCGGCTAATCAAAGAAATGCTCTCTATGGGGGGTGTGAAAGTCAAGAACCACCCCTTATCACCCACAGGGGGATCCTCAACCAGAACGCATTAACCACACCCTTCTAGACATGCTAGGCACCCTCCACCCAAAAGATAAGCATAAATGAAGCCAGCACATTAGCACCTTGGTACACGCATACAATTGCATGAAGAATGATACTACCGGGTTCTCTCCCTACCGCCTCATGTTCGGGAGAGAGGCCCAGTTGCCTGTTGATGTCTGTTTTGAGGTTTCTCCTGATGGGGTCCAAGCCGAAGATTACCTGCACTATGTACAAAAACTGAAAGCTCAATTGAACCATGCCTATCAACTGGCCCAGACAATGGGCGCCAAAAGAAATCTAGCCAACAAAGAGAGACATGATTGAAAAGTAAAGGCTCAAGAGCTTAGGCCTGGAGACCGTGTGTTGTTGCAAAATTTAGGGTTGCATGGTAACTACAAAATTGCTGATCGATGGCACCATCTTCCCATGTCATAGTTGGAAAGTTGGATGATTTGCCAGTGTACAAAGTGCGCCCAGAGAATAACTCAAAGCTGTCAAGACCATGCACCGTAACCACTTGCTACCTATTGGTCAAGTTATAATTGAGGCTGAACCCACCAAGATTGATTCCCTGACCAGTGACTGCGCGGCGCAAGAAAGAACAGAGTCAGCCTGCCCCCATGGTTGCCTATTTAAGACTTCCCCCACAGCAGGCCCAGAATGATAGTGACTGCCAGTCTAACTCGGATGACAGTGAGTGTGATAATGCCTATTACCCCTCATATGAACTGAGTCAGTTGTTTCGTGGTAATCCTATGTTGAATTATGGGGATGAAGCTGGGCCTTCTGGACTGCCTCATGCCCCGGCATCATCCTTGGAGCCAATGCTCCCTGAAGGTGAAGTGCAAAGTATCACGTCTGAGGATGCTGAGTCTTTGTGTATCGTGGAACTGTATGATTTGCCTGAAGGAGAGGCTGATGGTATGAGTCTTTCTGGTGACATGCCAGAACTTGAGGAACACTATGAGAGTGCTGACAACCCCTCTCCAGTGCCAGAGTGTCTTCAAAATGAGCCAAGTGTTGTAGAAACAGAGACTACAGAGTAAGGGGCTGACAGTGCTCCCAGCTTGGACATTCCCCTTCAAGCAGAGGCACCTCTCACAAGTGATGAAAGCTCCAAGACCATTGCTGAAAGTACAGAGACTGTGGTTGTTCACCCCAGAAAGACTGGCCGAGCTGTCAAGCCAGTGGTGCGCTTTCAGTTACGACTCCCCCATGAGGCCAGTGGGTTTGCCTCTCAATGTAGTCCACAAAGGTGTTTATGTCTCTCAGAGCTCACTGCCCAAACTGAGCTTGACGGCCGATTCCAGGTTACTTGTTCTGCCCACTCACCATGGTTCCCCTGCCCCATCCAGCCCCAAGTTAGCTGATAGGGAAGGACCCCCCTCTTGCATTGTTTAAAGTACAAGAAGTTATTACATGATTCTGTATAGTAATGTTCAATTTACCTGTGTGAAATATGCATAATGTATTGTCAGAATGGAAATGATATAGTGAAGTACATTGAAATGTATAGTAAAGTGACAAGTTATGCCAATTGATGAATCAGATAGCACTTGTATAGCATGCTAATGGTATAAATGTCTTGTATATGTTGCATTTTCAATGTTATGATGGTACAGACTTGATGCAGACACCAAGTTTTCCCAGGCAGGGAAGGGTGTAACATGGGTACCCAGAGGTGTGACTGTGTGCGGGGACTCAAAGCGCACGCATAATTGCGTGATCGATATAACCTTTAAGTTAATTCATCTGATTTTGCCCTTCCCTTGTTCAAGTCCCCTGAATAAATCAGATCTAACTTTTTCTACATGTAATCTGACTGTGGTTCCAGTTTGTGTTCAAAGTACTGTACTGTTGCTATTTGCTGTGCATAACCTTGTTTTACAGGGTTCCCCAGGGTCGAGCCAGAGGAATCAGCCCTGGTGGTAAGTGCAAACAGTGTGGGTACTTGTGTGGTGTACCAGGGGTATTGTGAAAGTGACTATTGTACAGTGTTCAGGCTACTAGAGGGGAAAGAGGTGGGGTTACATTGTCCCAGAGGGCTGTGCCCAGGTTAGCTTGACCAATACCAACCCTGACCTCCGGGTAGAGGCACGCGTTTCAGAACTCAGGCCCCTTAACCTGCTACTAGCCAAACAGGCAGGGGTAGTAGCCCTAGGGATAGCACCACCTAGGGGTTACACTTGCAAACAGCAACTTTTCTCACTTTGCTGTCTGAGACAGGAATCCTCCATTGTGGGCTATGCACTGAATCTTCAACTGTCATCTCCAGCACATGCCTACGCCATTTGAACACTGGTTATCCAGGTCTAGGGCCAGGGTCTGTGATCATGTGTTATGTTTACTTGCTTCAGGACCCCAAACAGTGCTGTCCTCTCCTTATATCCCCTGCTATTATATAGGGCTGCAACCTACAGTTCCCATTAGTCACACCGACTGCGTCCTGACCTTTCTTCTGTGCAATGGGTTCTTGACTGGTGTTAGTTTCCATGTCCCACCAGGTCCAGCTTTAGCAACAGATCTTGAGGCCAGGGCTTCCCAAACTGTTTGTTGCAGAAGTCAAAGGTTACAGAGCAGCAGTCCCCTTTGCAGTCTGGTCGAACAATCCCACCTCAATAAGGTAAACGGTTGTTCAGTAGTATTTTCCCCGCTACACACCGAGTCCTGGCAGTGAAAATTGAAATAAAGACTGATGCCAAAAAGGAAATGGGGGTTACACTAATCAGAATGCTAAAAGCAAATTACAAGCAGCATTTTTATTTTCCGGGTTATCTTCAATTGTCTAACTCAAGGTATATAAGGCACTTAGTCTTGCCTATCATGCCTAATGAGTTATGAACCCCCCCCATGTTAGACTTAGTCATGGAAACCCAACCCCTGGTCTTGTCTCAATGTTTAATTAGAAGCAGGCCTCTATGTGGCTGTTAGAATGGTTGCCAGACTATAGCTGAATTTATTTTTGAGCAGCTTAATAAAATCTCTGTGCGACTAAAGTAGGGATCTCAAAAACAAACAGTGAAGCTAAGTTAAAATAAGCATGGAAAACAACTCCAAAACAATTAAGACAAAGGTATTTAGGTGACAGCCAAGCACAAAAATTGCCCAGCACTGGATCAATGCTGGCAATCAGAGGATGTGCTTCCAGGTCTAATTGGCAACCTAAATTCAGAAATGGCCCCACAGTGCAGGGCTGGCTGGGGTGGCAGTGACTTTCATTCCTTACTGAGGGAGGGCAGCTAACTATATTGTTATCATGTGCTGCCAGTGACTTCAGTGGATTCAAGGAATTACTTGGGTTTGACCTCAGGCGCCCTCCTGCCTTATGAACTCGGGGGCTCTATGGTGACCTGAAGCAGTGTAAGGAGGAGATTTAGTTGAGAACTATAAAGATAAAATGGTGACCACGATGAAGAGACAGGGGACATCCAGAACTGTGTTCAAAGCTCTGATCTTAAGGTACTACCCAAGGTGCAGTGGACATTTGCAACATATGCTCTTTGGGCACAGTGGTATAGTTAAGAAAATTAAACTTTTCCACCCCTTCCCCATTGTAGACATGGCTGTAATTGGCAACTAAAATTAAGCTGAAACAAGATTTGAAACAGAGCTGCGAACAGAGCTGTTAAAAAAAACAAAAAGGCTAAAACAGTTTGTCGCAGGTACATGGGTATAAAGATAGGTACAACACACCCGCAGTGTATTTTATTTTACACAGAAATAGAAAAATTAATACAAATAAAACAGTTCAAACAGAACAAGAAAATAAACAATAACTCAAAGCTATTTCACCTTACTTCAGGTATCTCAACACAATTCATCAGCTTTCCTGCTGTTAGAGATAAATTCCTGTTCAGGCACAGGTCTTTCTGCTTATCTTACTCCAGGTAAGTGAGACTGGCTATGTAGCTAATCTGACTCTTGGTGTTTGAGGAGGGCTTATATAGCTCTCCCACTTATGGGAAAGTCCCTCCCATAACATCTAATTAGTTCTAGAATGGTCCCTAAATAGGGAAACTCCTCCTCTATTACATAATGAGGTTTTAGCTCACAGAGTATAAGTACAGCCCTCCAGGGGCCGCTGTCCCCCTATAGGAAATCCCCTTCCTGAGGTCTTGCTAACAGGGGAGCACCTTATTTTCTATATATGCAAACAGTGCAAACATTTATTGTATTTTTATACATGTGCTGTATTGTTATAGTATTTGGACACTAGCCCTTTAATTTATATCTCAGGGCTCTATACATAATGGGGCTCCTTTAGAGATCTGCAGTGTCTCTTTATTCTTTAATTTGTTTAATTTCTTTATTGTGTTTAGTTTATCTTGCAGCCCTCTCCTTATTCTGAGGGCTATTCCCTCTGTGAAGCATTTCCATACATAGGGACGTTCAGGTCCCTTTAAATCATTTGATTTCTATGTTGCAGTGGAGCGGCAGACTGTTAGAGAATCATTCTCTAGCTGCTCTACTTTGGGGCTCTGCATAAACTTGGTAAGACCCCTTTTAATTATCCTGAACCGTAGCTTTTAAGTCTAGGGACAGTATAGTCCCCTTTAATTTCCAAGTGCTCACTTTTCAGAGCACACTGCATACTTGGGGAAACAGGGTGGCTGAAAGGGAAAGTAAAAGTCTGCCGCTCGGTCTTAACTGCTCCTGCTTTGATGCAGGATTTCTTTGGCAGTTGTTTAACAATGGAGTGGCAGCAAAATAATACAAACAATAGAGACATAATGGAGCTCCATGACACTCATATTCCACCTATCCAAGTGGGCATCTCTTTTTATTTACCTGGCATTTCAAGCATTTCTCTGGCACCTTAAATTCAGTGCTTATAGAATGGCATAGCACATTAGTTTATAAACTGAATTAAGCACTGCAGCACTTTAAACTCATTATATGCACAAAATGCACATTATGCACTTTATTTATTATATGCACTTTATTCATTCAGCACCTTATATATGTAAAGGCACTTTATATCTTTTGGCATTAAATGCCATAAATGCATCGTATTTTTTTCCTGCCAGCTGGCCTTAGCCTGGTGCATTATTTTGGGGAGTTTTAGCTGAGGGGTGGAAATATGGAAATTAGAAATAAAAGTAGTAGGGAAAAGGTTTAGTGAGAGACAGAAAAGATTGATGTAGGTGGCCAACCTATGCCAGGGGCAGAAAAAGGTAAAGTATAGTATATGAAGATGCTGTTTTGCAACAGATTTCAGTAGGAAAAAGAAGAAGATAGGAAAGGTATACCTCCACTTGGGTTATTAGACTGGCAGAACGCAGTTCTGCCACACAGTTAACATGTCATAATTAAAAAACATGCAGTGGAATTTGATGGTCAGCAAAGTGCACACAAAGAGCTCTATACAAGAACCGGATCCAGGTACATGCGAGAGGCGTGTACACAGCCAGTGCAGCTCCACACACATGGATAGGTACACACTGACTGGCATTCACCATTGCTGGCCGCTTGACCATGCCCCCCCCCGCTACGCAGGAATGCAGGGGGTGAATAGGTGTGGAGGGAAGGGCATAGGTAGACTTCCAATCAGATGGCCATTCTGGGTCCTCCATGCAAGCAGATGATTCTGGGCAAGGTGCAGGTCCTGGAAAATGGAAAGCATGGATGAGTGCCCTGCAGGGGTGCTTCCTGCTCTATCATGCAGCTCAGAGGACTGAGGTAGCACGGTGGGGGGGGAGGATTCCATGTGCTGTCAGAGTTACTGGGTGTCATTGGTGGAGGGTGTGCACTGGTTATGGCAGGGTCCCCACTGCTGTATCCTGCAACCCTCATGCCTGGCGCTATGCATGTTTGTGCATGGCATGTAGTGAGGGCATGCATCCAACACTCCCCCAGAGTGCCCATGGTGCATGGCTGTGTAGGTGGCCAGAGGATCCTGTGCACAAGGAGCTCGTGCACCTGATGTGAATGCTGTTGTGGGTCCGCTAGACCACTGCTGCATGGCATTCTGACTTAGGATTGCCTTCATGCTTCCACATAGGCTACCCGCACCTTAGTGCATAGAGCCAAAAGTGAGCAGCAAAGCAACACAGCAGCAGTTCACTTTGGCACCATTTTTCAAATCTGAAATTTGTTACCCAGAACACTTGCACATGCCAAGTTGTACTTCAAAAATAGCAAAGAGAAAAAAAAAAAACAGGAATACTGAGTTTTATGCATTTAACATCATGTATATTTCAAACAGAGAACATTCATATTACAACTCCAGTAGGGGTGGATATCAAATGGTAGGAGTAACCCAGATCAATGGTCAGGGCCCAGAATGCTGCCCCTCTCCAACCATCTTGCAAGCTGTAACTTACTTAGCATGTGTGTTCATTCACCAATGTTTTGGGCAAAGTGAGGGCAAAAAGAACGGGGGCAGCAGATGCAGAATTCTAACGACAACTGTTCTGCCTATTTAGTGGCATCGAGAAAAATGGCAGGTTATGTTTTTTTGTTTAATAGATTGTTTTTTTTTTTATTTGTGTAAAATAGTTGGTAGAATGGACCCTTGCAATACAATATCTCATTTTCACAGTTGTCCCTTAGTTCAGCCATGTACAGAAAGTGCTATACAGGAGGCCACATGCATGTTGGTTCAAAAAGGGGAGGCACAAACGTAAGTTACTGTGCAAGAAAGTTTGGTACAGGCTATAAGGGACATACTCACAGGCACTACAGACAGTTGTTCTGAAAGTAAGTGCTAGTGCTCTATAGAAATCAAGAAATAGTAGGGGAAGGGAAAGGGAACATTGTTTAACCAGGAGTAGCACACTAAGCCGAAGCTTGTTTCCAGATGTGACCTAGGAGCACAAGAAAATTAAGCAACTTGATCAGGATCACACAGTATGCACCTAGGCAGCTGTGGGATTCAAACCTAGGTCTCCAGATCTGCAGCTCAGAGCCTTAACCCATTGTGCTATACTGCCTCCTATAGGGTATAGATTAGGTGGACAATCGTCTTTCCACGAAAATTATTTTCTGAAAAGCTTAACACAGGACTAAATTCTATATTTAACAGGGGTTCAGACTGTAGTTTTGGTGAAAAATAGCCACGGCAGGGGTGTGGAAGAATTATCAGAGTGGTCTAATGGTGAGAGCACTGAGAGATGGAGTAGAAGTTCCCATGCTTGAATCCTACCACTGCCACAGGCTTACTATATGACACTAAGTAAGTCACCTGACCTCCCTCTTCATTTTAATGTTCCTAACTATAAAACTGAGTACAAGCAGGACCTGACTGAAAATGAGATGCTGCATATCAGTTAGGCCATCTTGAGTGAAAAGAAAAGGAACATCCAGTGAGACTGCTAGTATGTGGAGTATAACATGCATGGGTGGCTGGCCATGGTGGTATAAGTACCTTGGTGGAAACCTGCTATGACTATAATAAAACAGCCCCTCCAGGGATCTGTCCTGTTTAGATATCCTGTGCCTTCCCCCCCCAGCCATATTACCTCATCCTTCTATGGTGTGATCCAGCTCAATAGTATGGAAATGGTCTTCGCTCCACCCCCCTCCCCAGCCGCTGATGGCAACTGCTGAATAGTGACTGTATTGCCGGCTTGTGGAGCTAGGAGAGAAGGTCATGGCCTGTGCGTACATGAGTAATATAAACGAAAGGAAAGGAAAGGTTTTATATAGCGCATTTCATACAAACTGTATCCCAAAGCACTTTACAATGGGGGGAGGCTTAAGGGAGGCAGCAAGAATGTTGCTGCCGTTTTTAGCACACAGGGAGATTCAGAATACATAGGTAGAATAGTGAGAGAGATTACAGATGCTGCAGATTAAGTACAGGGAGGTCAAGTGAGTTGCTAAGGGTCATACAGTAGGAAAGTGTCAGTTGTGAGTTTTAAACCTTAGTCTCCATGGTTCACAGTTTTGCAGTTGAACCACTAGGTCAACTGTGTCACTAGGTACAAAGCTACAAAGCAGGCAGGCACTTAAACATGTGCAGCTATATACAGTATGGTATGAGAGAAGATTGTGTAACAGGGTCACGTGAACCTGCTTCGAGCTGCTGGTTACAGCAGTCAGCCTAAAGTTACCTTTGATCAAAGCTGAGCAGACATTAAAGCAGAAAAATCCATATAACTACTGGTGAAGAGAGACCCACCATCATGCTGTGTGTGTGTGGGGGGTGGCAGCCATCTGCTACTGGGACCCTGCTGCTTTTTCCTGCAGCCCCAGCTGACAGAGGGGAGTGCAGGTCGGCTGAGGAGAGACAATCAGTTTCCAGTCATGAGACTGGTTGGCACCCAATAGAACGCTTCAACTTGTACAAAAGGAAAGGCAGTAATGCACCTAAGGAGAGCAGACGGTGCTGTAATTGAGGGGCCGGGAGCCCCGAACAGGCAGCAATACATAGATTCCGATACACACAAGGCACAGAGTACTACCAGTTGCAGATTATGCAATTCCAAATTTATTGAAGTGAAACAACAATCAGTGATGATTTAAAATGGAACAGCACAGCACTAGCAGGGAGAGGGGGCTGGAACCTAATCCAGCAGAACTGCAAGCTGCTTTGCTGACATGCCAGCATGCCAGGAAATGGGCAGCATGCCGACATCTCCAGCACCTTGGCACGCAGCTTACTGATATCCTGAGATGCCAGCATGCCTGAAAGGGAGGGGGTGTTGCTTTTTGAAAGTTGCTGTTGTATCTGATTATGCCTCAGTATTATTATTAAATTAATTGTTGTTAAACCTTTCCAGAACTAACAGCAATTAACTAAATAAATAAAATGCATGCATAATCAACACCCGCACTACTGGCATCTAAGAATGTAGAGCAAGTGGCATGCTACTTGTACAGACCCCACCCTACCCAGCAAGTTAACCCTTGCTGCATGGTTAAGTGATTTAAAAAAATAATAATTAAGAACAAAAGATCAATGTCACTCAGTACACTTAGGCCATGTTTTTTCCTGAACAAAAGCATTTTTAGATGAAAGCAAACAAAAAACATCCAATCCCTGTTTTTCCAGTGTATTAGTGTAACAAGCTGTGAATGTGCCTCGTACATTCAGCAGACCTCAGTTTGATTCCCACAACCCCTACTTGTATACCGTGTGACTCTGAGCAAGTTACTTAACCACCCCAGTGCTCCTGGGTTACCCCTGAAAACAAGTACTTGAGCCCAGTGGGCCTTACCTGGTTACCAAAGAATTTAAAAAATTAGGCTTTTACAGAACTAGTTTCTGTTTTGTTATCACACTTGTATTGGCTTTTTATATTTTCACACATTTTTGGTCAGCTGCAAAATCTTTTGAGACTCGCTAAAGCATGTAGTAACTTATCTTTGACTCGCAACTCTGGCACTGGCATTTGCTTGCTGACATGGTGGTCCAGATGCAGGAGACTTGATAATAACAACAGCTTATCGGCACCTATACTGGCATGCTGGCACCAGGACAAGTGCCAGAAACCAGGTACATACAGAGGTATGTCGGCATTTGGTTCTGGCATATCGATGTAGGTGCCAGGTTTCTAGGCACAGGACTGGCCAGCAAGAAATGCAAGTGCTAGAAAGGTCTCCAACCACTACTTCTAGCAGGAGAAACTCAATAATTGAACTCATTCTAAAGTTTTGCCTCAAAACCTCAGTGCAGGCAAATGTTAGAGAAATTGGGTTTGTTGTGAGTGTCTCCTGCTGGTGCTGTGCTGTTCTATTTGAATTTGTCTCTGGTTGTTCTTTCACTTCAGTAAATTTGAATGCAACATCTGCAGCCTGTAGTGCTTTGGGCCTTGTGACCACTGGCATTTATGACTTTCTGCAAGCTTCAGCTGGCACACTGCAGTGAGCTGTGGAGTATGCAGTTACACCCAGTGGAGGGAGAAGTTTATCTCCAGTAGTTAAGTAACAGTGGTCGGGGAGGGGGGCATCAGTGAAAAGAAACCCTCAGGATAAGGCAGCCATTTGAACCTCTGAATGCCACAAGTTCATGGCACTTCTTTTTTTTTTTGCAACTCATAAGTGTAGAGCTTCAAAGTCAACACTCCTCAAACGACCGGGATCTCCTTGATTTTGAACATTAAAATCAGGGAGCTTTTCACAAGGCTCTAATTTGTGTGCCTAGCTGGGTATCAGATGGTAAAAGGGCAGCACTAGACCTATTAAAAGGTAAATGGAATGGTTTTGTTCTTTGAGTCCAGTGAACTGGAATGGTTCCATAACGTGTGTGTGTGTGTGTGTGTGTGTGTGTGGGGGTTCAAAAACTGGGCAAAATCAGAAGGTGTGCAAGTGGGAACAGAAATTCACAGACAAGAGTACAATGCAACAGAATAGGTACACTGACGTGTCACTTTTTCATTCATGAATACAATGCAATAGAATCATGAGTACCTCCATGTGCTTTATAGACCGATACAAGTAGTGCAGGGACTTGATGACAGCAACAACATTGCACTCCTAAGAACTTTGTGCATCGAACATGTTTTTTTTTATTCGGTATTGTTCCCTCTTCTACCCCCTTTTAGTATCATTCGTATCGCTATAATGTGTAATGTGGGTCGTTCCTGAACATGGGCATTCAGTTGTCTACTTACTTAGTTGATAAAAAAACAGATACATATCTGTAGACCCTTGTTTGGCTCTTCGTGCCATTGGAAAGGTGTTTTATTAAATTAAGAAACTAAATAACTTAATAACTAACTACAGCCATGATGTATATACCAACATCCAACACCGCCTCATGCAAGTGCATCAGGACCTTTTGTATTGTCAAGGGGAACATTAGGCAGGACAGCAGAGATATCCTCTGCTCTGTTCCAGCAGTGCCATAGAATATTTTTATTATTTACTTTGTATTCTTCCTGCTTTTCGTGGACTTGGTGCTCTCCACCCCCCCCCATTCTCGGATCACATCACCTTTGGAACATTTTATCTTGCCTCCATGTATCCCTGTCCCAATCCCTCCATACACCCCTGTCTTGACCCCTCCATGTATCCCTGTCCCAATCCCTCCATACACCCCTGTCTTGACCCCTCCATGTATCCCTGTCCCAATCCCTCCATACACCCCTGTCTTGACCCCTCCATGTATCACTGTCCTGACCCTTACACCTCCCAGAGGTGCCTCTCTGAGCAGGGCCAACTGGTAAGGTGCATCCAGATGAAACAATCCAGTTCAGGAGTTGGGGGGGTGCACTAAATTAGACTGCAGTCCTTTTTTGAAAACCAGGCCAACTGAGGTCCCATCGGGTTGGCTCAGGAAAACAAAATGAGGGAAAAATACTTGAGTCTGTGTGTGTCAGTACTGCTTCCAGCCAGCATATAAGAAATATAAATGGATTTAAAACCTGTATATATAGTGTATCTGATGAGATGTGCCAATAAAGAACCCCAGTGTCTGTGGTTCTTTTTTGTGACACCAGCCCTCACCCCCCCTGCCACCTCTGGTAACCTCCCACCACCCATAACCTAAGGACAGAGTCCATCTCTCTATGGCTCACACCTAATGGTGGGATCTTCAGGATGGCACTGCCTCCAGCACACATTCATGCAGTGGAGCCTCCATGAGACCATGGCGGTTGGGGGCTCAAGAGTACTGGTACTGGCTGCATCAGTTGTTAAGCCTATTGTACTTTGTTGATTATGGTTGTTGTATGTACCATGATAACTGTGGCTATCGTATGTAATTACTTCTGGGTCGCTCTAAAAATGGACTTTTAGTCTCCATGAGGCCACCTGGTTAACAAAATCTACATAAGTAAATAAATTAATCATCCTGTTGGGCAGGGTTTTTACCAGCTTTCTTGGACCTGCACCCTGGGACATCAGTGTTGAGGGCTCCAGTATGGTAACATACAGGTGCAGCCTTGCAGAGCCAGCTGATGCTCCCCTCTTCAGCCGCTCCGCCAAACTGTAGTACCACCTGTGGTCACCCAGTGTGGCTGAACTGGATAACCCTCTCTCCCCAGAGGAGCGCATCATCTGAGATACTGATCCTCCTTCTGCAGTAGGAGGCAGTATAGTGTAATGGTTAAGGGCACTGAGCTGCAAAACTGTAGACCTGGATTTGAATTCCATCAGCCTCTGCTTGCATACTGTGTGACCCTCAGCAATCACTTAACTTCCTTGTGCTCCCAGGTTGCACCTGGAAACAAGCACTGGCTTAGTGTACCTTTCCTGGTTAAACAATTCCACCTCTTCCTTCTGTCCGGCTCCTGATGTCCCGAGCACATCCTGGAACCTGGGTTGCTGGAATTGTGGGTGGAACCACTGCTGATGGGCTGGTCTCAAAGGATATTAGTGTTAAAGAGTTTGTAGTGCCAAAAATAGCAGGCAGAATATATTAGTCATTTTTTTTTCCATATACATTTTTTTCCCCTCCTGGAGCTGGCAGGCGGCTTGGTTCCTGCCTTAGAGAGGTCTGCTCTCTGACCCCAACACTCTCGTACCCGTACCACTGGGTCATCCCCCACCAGTTTCCCCCATGACAGGGCTGAAGGTGAGGGATGTTGACTATCCCCCTCCCCAGAGACCAACATCCAGATTCTGGGGGGCCGGTATGGGTGCAGCAGAGCCATCATGGAGCCTGCTTGCTCCTCCACTTTCTCCACTGTGTTTTCTCCCCTCCCCTTGCCACGGCCATTTGAGTGTGTGTGGAGGCATGTGTATGCAACAATCCATGCCACCCTCCCTATCCTAGCCGCTCCCTTCTGCATTACTCTTGGGCCTCCACCTAGGGGTAGCCTCGCAGCGGTTGCAACTGAATCCCCACCTGGGAGAGGAGAGCCATCCTACGGCTGCTCAATCCAACTCCCAATCCCCCCCCATGCCGATCCTTGATGACCCAGGCTCGTTCCCGAACCCAGGTCACCGGCATGGTGCAAGGTGTGGCATCCAGCACCTTAACCCTCAGCGCCACTGAGCCAGCTATGTTAGTCATTTTTAAAAGTAGTATACCATTACTTTTAATTTCTGAAGTGTTTTTGTTTTTTTATGATTGGGTGTGATGTGAACAGCAGTACTTTACCTGTAAGCAGACATATCTAGTTCCATTCATCCCACTACATCATCAGCATCTGACCTCACTTATTGTTAGATAACAGGCCCTGCTGCCTGATTGTAACATGTGATACAAGTAACCAGTTAAGCAGCAGGAGATTGGCTCTTCTTCATTACCAATGATGCCACAGTTAGTGAGGTCACAATGCTGATGCAAAAGGAGGAATGAAATCGACTGTCAGCCTGTAGGTAGAGAGTTGTTCCACATATCTCACTAGGTACTGGCGAAATGCTGGTGGGCCTCCTGGCAAACCTGCTTAACACCTTTCTTGAGTCTGGGTATGTGCCACAGGACTGGAGAAGTGCACATGTGGTGCCCTCCATAAAAGTGGCCCAAGGGCTGAAGCAGGTGTAAACCCTAGGCTGCACTATTCTAAGGGCTACCCCCCCGACCGCCTGTATGGCTATACACAGGTTGAGGGGCCTGAGTTCACTAATACAGTGCCTCCACCCAGAGTAATGGTGTTGGGGATACTTGTCTGCTTTGGTATAGCCCTCTGGGAAGTTATAACCCCCCACTAACCCTCCTAGTGGCCTAGTACCTGGTGCAATAGTAAATTCACTGACAGTATGGAACAGTAATAATATGCACACACCCTTCGCACTTACCACCAGGGTTAGATCTGCAGCAGTTTCCCTGGAGACACCCTAGAAAGTAAGGTTAGCAATGCAATAGCACACTCTTAACACTGTAACCCAGCTAGTAATATGCACACTAGCCAGGTTAAATGTGAAGAAAACAATCAGGTTTATTTAGGGGCAGTAAGCAAGGAAGGGGGATTGAAAAAGCCAGAAGGGAAGGAAGGAAACATATTCAATTCAGTGCTTTAGAGTAACTGGTAATTGCTATTTTTCTTTTAAACTTAGATTGTGGGCTTTTAGTGACACTATACTTTCTTGTTGTCTTTACTTATAATTGTTTTTGGGCTGTTGAAAATTTAAAACATAGTGGTGGTGTAATTCTGTGCTGTCTTTAATTGCTGCAAATTTTATCTTGGCTTGTCTGGCTGCCCTGTAGTTGGGTGAAGGGTGTAAATTGTCTGGCCTCTGACCTCAGCTACGTGATAACTGGAGGTGGGGCTTAGTCAGAGTTAAATTAGCAAACAGAGTTTTATTTTCTCAGAAGAAGCCAGAAGGGGAAGGAAGGAAACATATTCAATTCAGTGCTTTAGAGTAACTGGCAATTGCTATTTTTCTTTTAAACTTAGATTGTGGGCTTTTAGTGACACTATACTTTCTTGTTGTCTTTACTTATAATTGTTTTTGGGCTGTTGAAAATTTAAAACATAGTGGTGGTGTAATTCTGTGCTGTCTTTAATTGCTACAAATTTTATCTTGGCTTGTCTGGCTGCCCTGTAGTTGGGTGAAAGGTGTTAATTGTCTGGTCTCTGACCTCAGCTACATGATAACTGGAGGTGGGGCTTAGTCAGAGTTAAATTAGCAAACAGAGTTTTATTTTCTCAGAAGAAGCCAGAAGGGGAAGGAAGGAAACATATTCAATTCAGTGCTTTAGAGTAACTGGTAATTGCTATTTTTCTTTTAAACTTAGATTGTGGGCTTTTAGTGACACTATACTTTCTTGTTGTCTTTATTTATAGTTGTTTTTGGGCTGTTGAAAATTTAAAACATAGTGGTGGTGTAATTCTGTGCTGTCTTTAATTGCTGCAAATTTTCGCCCCCCCTTCCCCCAACTCTTAATTATATGCCCTGTTAAATCTGATTGACAGGAGCTAAACACAGGGTATAGTAAGGTGTGAAGTAGGAGGGGCATAAGGGGGAAGAAGCCCACCCTCAGCACGACAAGTGTTTTGACTCATTTATTTATTTATTGGTTTCTTTTTCTTTAAAAAAAAATTATCTGAGGATCAGTGGCAGGATTTTTAGTACACTAAATTAATAAAAAGGGAACTAGGAGAGCTTTAGTAGCAGACAAGTAGTGGAATTGCAGTATAATGTGGGGAGTGGTGCAATGCAGTGGCTGTGGGGCAGCCATATTCAGGTAGACCTTCTGGACACTGAGGTGCTGCCCTATCTGCATGCGGAAGTAAACTGGGTCAGGAGTACCATCACCCCTATCCAGGGACTACCCAGTCCAATGCAACTGCCTCAAAGGATGCCGAGAACGAGGAGCACTTGGATGACAGTGGGTTCAGGGAGGGTTAGAGCAGTCAGGCAGAGGCACATCCCAGATCCTATTCCACTCAAGAACTCATATGCCACACTGGCAAATGAGGACAACCAAATAGAGGTACCCAGAGAAGTGGAAGGAAAGGATGTGGAGGTTAGCCAAGGAGGTGACCTCAGCGGGAAAAGCAGTGGACCCCAGAGGAGGAGGAAGCGAATCCTGGTGGGGGACTCCATCATAAGAGGGATCCAGCTAGGAACACAGGAGGGGGAGGACAGGGAGGTGAGGTGCCTACCAGGTGCCACGGCATGGAGGGATGCAAGGAAGATCCTGGGGATCACTGGAAGGTAAGACTGGAGGGTGAGCTGGATGTCATTATCCACCTAGGTACTAATGACCTGGCAAATGGGGAGCCAAAGGAAGTTCAGGAAGAGTTTAGGAAACTGGGAGGGCTCTTAATGCAGCTACTCTGTCAGTTTCTCAGAAGTACTACCTGTGAGAGGCAAGGGAGAGCATAGGAGTGCATGCACCAGGAACTTAAAACATGGTTGAAGAACTGGTGCTGGAGGAAGGGTTTGGATTTATTGGTGACTGGGGACCCACCTTGAGGGATGGAGGTTTGTTCAAGCCTGACGGCCTGCATCCATCCTGAGGGGAATCCAGCATCAATGATAAGTTTAAATGCTACATTGACAAGCATTTAAACTAGCAAAGGGTGGCAGACCAGCAAGGATGGTACCACTTGCTCACCCCCACAGCTAGCAGTGGAACCAGTGAACCAGAGGAGTGGCTATCTCTGCAAAGCAGTGTGCAAAAGATGGAGATTAGTGCCCAAGAGGTGGATAAGCAGAAAGGGCAAAATTCAGCAGAAGGGCAGACAGCAAGGAGAACCAGGGATAAATGACAACCAAGGAAGGGACTGGAGTAGAACAGTAAAACAGTCTAGGAGGTCAAATCATGGAAAGCCATGTGTGCAAAATGCCAGGAGCCTTAGCAACAAGATGGAAGATCTGGAGGCTGTCATGGTACAGTCAGACCTGGACATTGTGGACATCACTGAAACCTGGTGTAATGATAACCATGACTGGGAGATGGCCATACTCACTACAACATATTCAGAAGAGACAGAGCAGGCAGGAAGGGAGGAGGAGGAGTGGCACTGTATGTGAAAAATAACATAAGGGCCACAGAGATCCAGGAGGAAAAAATGGGGAGAGATACTGTGGGTTAAGCTGGAAAGGAAATGGGACAGCCATCCGCACAGGTGTAGTCTATAGACCACCAGCCCAGGAGGAAGAAACAGATAGGAGTTGATGCTAGCCAGCCAAAGGATGGCAGACAAGGGTGAGGTAGTACTGGTTGGAGACTTCAATATTCCAGATGTGGACTGGAGCATCCCAGCAGCAGCATCAACTAGGAGCAGATTTATCCTGGACTCCCTTCAGGGTGCCTTCCTCAAGCAACTGGTCATGGAACCAACTCGGCAGAAGGCAATACTGGACCTTGTGCTCACAAACAGGGACAGTGTGATAGGGGTAACAGTGGGGAGCACCTGGGAAACAGTGACCACCAGTCATTGTGGTTTGAAATCACAGAAGGAGCAGACCCAAACCACACAAAAACACGATCCTGGATTTTAGGGGTAGACTTTGGAAAATGGGAGATACTTGAAAGAGGCATTAAGGGAATGGGACAGGAATCAGGGTTGAGGAACAGCGGCAGTATTTAAAATGGGGATTACAAGAACAACAGAATTATGCATAAGCAGGTTAGCAAGAGGAAAAGGAATAGGAGACCATTATGGTTTTCCCAAAGAGGTAGCAAAGAAAGTGAAAGCCAAAAAGATTGCATTCAGGCAATACAAAAAGACACAGGCAGAAGGGGATAGGGAGAAGTACCAGGAGAAGCAAAGGGAGGTAGGGAGGTCAGTAAGGGAAGCCAAAGCTCAGACAGAAGAACACATTGCAAAATCAGTGGGTAGAGGGGACAAAACCTTTACAGGTACATAAGTGAAAAAAGAAAGACAAAGGGAGGGATAGTGAGACTGAAGGGGGAGGATGGGGGCCGCATGGAGGATGACAACAGTAAAGCTGACATATTGAACAGGTATTTCTGCTCAGTCTTTACTGAGGAAGAGGAGGGTAATGTGTCTGAAGGGAGTACAAGGGGTGAGAATGGTGCAGAAATGGACACAAGTCCCTTTACACGAGAAAGGGTCCTGAAGGAACTGGAAGTAATGAGTTGATAAAGCAATGGGGCCAGATGGGGTGCACCCCAGGGTCCTAAAGAACTAAGACAGGTGGTGGCTGAACCTCTGGCTATCCTGTTTAGCTGATCACTGGAAACAGGGAGGTACCCAAGACTGCAGGACAGCAGATGTAGTCCCTTATACAAAAGTGGGAACAAAGAGGAAGCAGGGAACTACAGACCAGTCAGCCTCACTCGGTAGTGGGAAGATCATGGAAGCACTACTGAAGGAGAGATTGGTGGAACATCTAGTTGTCAATGGACCACAGGACCCAAGCAGCATGGTTTCACCAGGGGAGGTCATGTCAGACCAACCTCGTTGAATTTTTGAGTGGTGACTAGGAGGTGGATCAGGGAGGGCAGTGGACATGGCCTATCTGGACTTCAGCAAGGCCTTGACACTGTGCCACATAGAAGACTATTACACAAACTGGGGAATATGGGTGCGGGCAGGACAGTAGTGTGGTGGGTAGGTAACTGGCTGGGACAGGACACAGAGGGTGGTGGTAAATGGCTGTCACTCCACAGAGGGAAGAGTGACCAGTGGGGTACCACAGGGATCAGTGCTGGGACCGGTCCTATTCAACATCTTCATCAGTGACATTGCGCAGGACCTAGAAGGCAGAATTTCACTGTTTGCTGATGACACAAAGCTCTGTAACAGAGTAGACACACCAGAGGGTGTAGACAGAATGAGAAGCGACCTGCATAAACTTGAAGAATGGTCAGGGGTTTGGCAGTTGAAATTCAATGCAAAGAAGTGCAAGATAATGCATATGGGGCACAAAAACCCTGGCACAATATATCAGTTGGGGGTGAGGATAGCTTGCACCAAGCAGGAAAGGGATCTTGGGTTGTCATCCTGATGACCTCAAGGTAGGAAACAGTGTGACAAGGCAGCAGGTAAAGCAAATAGGATGCTGGGATGTATAGGCAGGGGCATCACCAGCAGGAAAAGGGAGGTCATAATTCGCTATACAAGACACTAGTGAGGCCCCACCTGGAGTACAGTGTACAGTTCTGGAGACCATACCTCGTGAAGGACATAGACAGGGTAGAGAAGGTTCAGAGGAGGGCAACAAAAGATGGTGCATGGATTGCATCACAAGTCCTATGAAGACAGGTTGAAGGAACTGAACATGTACTCCTGGAGGAGAGGAGGGCGAGAGGGATATGATAGAGACATACAAGTATCTTACAGGGAGGAACAGGGTGCAGGAAAACACTATTTTAAGCGAAAAAGATGTTCCAGGACTAGAGGGCATGGGATGAAGTTGGAGGAGGAAGATTCGAGGAAACATGAGAAAGAATTTCTTCACAGAACGGGTGGTGGACACATGGAACACCCTGCCAGAGGAAGTGGTAGGGGCTGAAACAATCACGGGATTTAAGAATGCATGGGATAGACATAAAGGAATTTTGGAGGTCAGGGGTAAGGGGCAACAGACTTCTAGGAAAACAAACTGAACTTACAAGTCAAATGGGCAGACTGGGTGGGCCATAGGCCCTTATCTGCCGACACTGTCTATGTATCTATGTATCTATGTAATTTAGTCAAATGATTGGCACTCTGATTTGATTCAGGATTGGCATGCACTTTTAGTCCCAATGTGATGCTCAGACAGCACTAGGTACCCAGGATGGTAAGTCTGGCTAGCCAGAGGCGTTGCCTGGGGGTGGCCAGCATTGCAGCTGATGTTGGGGCCCTTGGTGGAAAGAAAGACAGTTCAACATGCAAAACAACCAAACTGTTTGTAATCCAAGCTGGTTGGCTCAGTCCTTTGTAACCCAAGAAAACTGAACAATTAGCTGGTACCACAGATGATTTAAACACTCATTGCAGGGAACCACCCTGATTGTACGCATGCTACCAGGAATCTGCTGCAAGGCAGACCATATGGAGATCTCATGGTGCTGACAGATAATCATGGGGAAGCAAGGCTGACATGACACACCTCCTCTTCACGGCCTTTCCTCCAGGTGGCTGGAACCTGCATGTAGTTGCTGCGCAGGGGCTGGATCCCCAAGCCGGTCTCTTGCTGAAACAGTAGCTGGTGCAGGAGTAGTGGCCTAGGCTGAATTGGCAGGGCCCAGGCAGGATGAACAGTCTGGCAAAGTTTGTGATCTTCTGCTGGTGAAGCCTCCAGCTGGCATAACAGGTTCTTTCGTGGGTAAGCAGGTCTCGACCCACATAACACATTCAGCACATTTAAATCAACAACTACCTCAGAATACAGTTCAGATATAGTCCAGTTACAATTCAGTAGCTTTACTGAGTAAATCTTTCGATCTGAGTAGTCTCGCACACAAGCTGGGCTGATCATTTCAGGAGCAATTGCAAGTTGCACTAATAAATTTCTTCTCTTCTTCTGTTGCAGTTCCAAGCTGGAATCATACAAGTCCAACTTCTGCTATAGGCAGTTCTCAAGCAGGAGAAAGGTGACAGGGAGGCAAGTTGTGCCTCTTCCCACCGATTCCCCTACACTCCTTCTGGGAGCAGCTGCTCAAAAGCTCGAGCTGTTTACACTTCAATCTCCAACTCTAACTGATCCACTGTCTACTGTCTCTCTGGGGATTTCTCTTGTAAATCCAGGCTTGTGGTTGGCTGAAGAAGCTGTCAGTCACAGTAAGGGCTCCTCCTCCAGGCCAAATTGGCACCAACATTAAAAACTAAAAAACCTATAGTTTTCCTTCCTAAAAGACTCCTGGGGCAGGATCCATTTTAGGCCCCTGGAGTCTAATTGGCCCAATTACTGAAAGTTCGGCCCTAACGCAGTGACTCCCATATAAATGAATGATCTGCAGATATAGCAGGTTACACAAACTTCTCTAGCTCTAATATAACAAGGTACAAACAGTAAATAAGCACAGTTTCTACATAGACTCCCTCTGCGCAAGTAGCAACTGCAGAATGGAGCAAACCAGATTACTGCCTGGCCAGTTGCAAGCCCTAAATCACTTGGACCCAACACAGACCATTCACTTAACACAGTTCAGCTATTCTCTTAAAGGGACAGGTGCGGAGGCTCAATAGGGCACTCTCACACAAATAAACAGAACTACTTAAGACAGGCCACCAGCCTGATGGTGGACATTTAAGGAGCCCAGGAAGACATTAGACAAACTCCAAATTGGTAGGGGGGTTACACAGGGAATTATGAGCCAGTCAGCCTGACCTCAATAGTGGGGGAACTGATGGAGACTATCCTGAAGGAAAGACTGAACTTTTTGAGGGAAGTGAGCTGCAGGACAAGAAGCAGCATGGGTTTGTGTCAGGGAGGTCCTTCCAGTCTAATCTGATTTACTTTTTTGACTGGGTGACCAGAACAATGCACAAGGGCCATGTGGTTGATACCCTGTATCTGGACTTCAGCAAGGTCTTTGATTCTGTGCCTTATAGGAGACTGTTATGGAAGCTGGAAGACCTGTGAGTGGGGCCAAGTTTGCTAGATGGATCAAAAATTAGCTGCAAGACAGAAGGCAAAAGGTGGTAGTCTTGGGGGAATCTTCAGAAGGTAGGCCAGTGACTTGTGTGGTCCCACAGGGCTCAGTGCTTGGTTCAGTGTTGTTTAACATCATCCTCAGTGACATAGCAGATGGAATCAGAGGGAAAATCTGCCTGTTCATGGACAAGACAAAACTCTGTGAAAGGGTGGACACGGAGGAGGAGGAGGAGAAGGAGCAACAGGAACTCCATGCTAAAAAGTGTGAAGTTATTTACTTGGAGGCGAAGAACCTAGAAACCAAATACTTGTTGGGTGGTGTGCAGGTAACCAGGTCAGAGGGAAAAAAAGAGCCTGGGAGTAATCATCATAAGTGACCTGAAGCACTTGGCACACTGTAGGACAGCAGCAGCCAAATCAAATTGGATGCTGGTCTGCATAGTCAGGGGGATCACCAGTAGGAAGGCAGAGGTCATATTGCTACTGTACAGATCACTGGTGAGACCGCAAATAGAGTACAGGGTGTAGTATTGTTGCACATATCTTATGAAGGATGTCAGCTGCTGGAAACAGTCTAGAGAAGGGCAACCAATATGATCCAGGGTCAGCAAGGCAATGCCTATGACAAGAGGATGAAGGAGCTCAACATGTACTCTCTTGGGTACAGAAGAGAGAGGGGGATATAATTGAGACCTTCAAGTACCTGAAAGGTATTAACAGGCTGAATATGAAGGGTTCTTCTACCTTAGTGAGGACAGGTCCACTTGGGGGCATAGCCTAAAGCTGATAGGGGGAAGATTCAGGAGAGAGATGAGGAGGCATGTGAGTGGGTTGAATAAGGCCCTGTCCCATTTGTTATGGAGAAAGAGTTTAAATGCAAGGATCTTTTCTATTCTCTCCTTTTCTGTCTTCTCACAGTCCGGTTGCACAACCAGATTTTCTCTTGAGACCTAGGACTTGATCACCCCAATGGTCTTGCAATTCTCTGCCTCTTGCTGTCTCTATACCCTCACTTGCTGTTCTGTCTTCTCTCCCCCCTTGCATATCTGATGGTATAAAATATATGTGAATCATTATGTTGAAATGTAACTGATACTGGGATCCCTTTGTTTAGAAATGTATGTAGTTTTACTGTTGAAATGTATATAGTTATACTGTTGAAATGATTGCAAAAAGCTGTTTGGAACTCAAGGGGTTAACATGAGTAGCTGGTTTGCAAACTCTCTGAGAAGCTGTAGGCAAGAGGTCTGTGCTGGGTCACAATGTACTTTTTGCTGCACTTGTTGAAACTTACAAGAACACTGTGTGAGAAGCATGCCATTTTCTTAACTAGTGGGGATTGCAAAGACTTATAAAAACAGAGCTGCAATTTCTTGCAAGAGAGAAATACAGAGACTGAGACTGGAAATTGAGAAGAAACCCAAATGGACTTTCTCTGTTTATTCTGCCTTTGTAAATAGTTATACTGAACAATTTGATTTTTCCTTATTTTACTTTCATTAATAACAAGCATTTGTCAATGCCGAATGTTTGCTTGCTGGCACTGGCATTGGTAATGTAGAAGTTACAGAGCTGCATAATAGGAATGGCAGTGAAGTACTGAACTGAAGCCAGCTCCACCACCACCCTGCTGAGACTGATAGGCATTGGGGTGTGCCTTTGGGTCGTCAGGCATAACGGCCACGCCATTTCACCACACCCTACTCTGCAGACACTGACAAGTGTCATGGTGTGCCTTGGGGTCTTTGGCCCTTATGCTCACCCCATTCCATCAGGAAATATGGTGAGATGGGTCCTGTATAGGAGAATGGGGTGAACTTCGGGGCCGAAGAGTCCAAGGCACACCCCAATGCCTCTCACTGGCTGAAGGGTGTGGAATGGTATGAGCATTACAGGTGAGAATCTCAAGTCACACCCCTGATGCCTGTCAATCTCTACAGGCTGGAGCATTAATAATAATAATAATAAAATTTATTTAGTTAAGCGCCTTTCAAATTTTCAAGGCGCTATACAAAAACATCATAACATCAACACATCAGTGCATACACAAAACGATACAGCCAATATAAAATATTTAAAATAAACAAATTACAGTACAACAGGGAATGCCCAATTCCATAAAAATGACTTTAAAGCCCTTTTAAAACTATCCACTGTTGTGATTTCTCGGAGCTGGCGGGGCAGAGAATTCCAGAGGGTGGGAGCCATGAATCCAAAGGCATGGGCTCCAGAGGATTTCAAATTCACCCTCGGTATCTCCAGCAACCCCTCGTCAGCTGAGTGAAGCTGTCTCAGAGGGGTGTAAAGCACAAGAAGCTCTTTCAAGTAGTCAGGACCTAATCCATGTAGGGCTTTGTAGGTCAATAGACCCACTTTAAAGGTGATCCGCCGCTGTATTGGCAGCCAGTGCAGAGTGTGCAGCACAGGGGTAATGTGAGACCTTCTTGACACCCCAGTCAACAAACGTGCTGCTGCTTTCTGCACTAGCTGCAAGCGGCGGATATCAACCCCAGCAGAAACTCTAATGCCTCAGGCGTTCATTGCCATTTTCACTCCAAATTTTCAACATGTTTTTTTGTAACCCCACCTTATGAAGAGTGGCAATATCAGTTTGTTAGCTGAAAGCTGATTTCGCACAGCGACTATGCCATTTGGCACCACAGGTGCGAAAACACATTTCGAACAGGATGTGAAAAATGACAGCTGTACTGTTCATGGGGAGGTACAAAAATGGCAATGTTGAAATTCTGCAGTGAAAATATTAAACTGGTGAAATCACGAGTGTGCGCAGAAAATGCGCAATGCGCACCCCTAATGCAATTAGTGTGGGGATTTTTTACAGCAGATTGTCAACACAGAGATTTTGGAACCTCTGCTCGAGAACAGTGTTACTGTGATTTTCTTAATCTATCCCGAACAATGATTTCCCACAGCGAACACGCATTTCTGCACTGGAAGTGCGAAAACACATTTCGGCCATGGTGTGAAAAATGACAGCTGTACTGTTCATAAGGAAGTGTGGAAAAATGCCAGTGGTGAAAATCGGAACTGAAAATATTAGAAATCCATGAAGTTACGAGGCTGCGTGGAAACTGCCCAATGGTCGCTCGTAACACAGTCATTTTATGGACTTTTTTCACCAAATTTTTAACATAGCCATTTTAACACCTCTGCTCATGAACAGTGTCATTGTGATTTTCTTAATCTGTCCCGAACATTGATTTCGCACACCGACTGCGCCATTGTGCGCTACATGGGCAGAAACACATTTTGGGTGAGATGTGAAAAATGACAGCTGTACTGCTCATAAGGAGGAGTGGTAAAATGGCAATGTTGAAAATCTGGAGTGTAAATATTGAAAATTGGCCAACTAACTAGCGTGCATAGGAACAGCGCAACGCATGCTCGTAAAACAGTCATTTTGGGGAAGTTTTTCACCAAATTTTTAATATAGCCATTTTAACACCTCTGCTCATGAAGAGTGTCACTGTGATTTTCTTAATCTGTCCCAAACATTGATTTCACACACTGACTGCGCCACTGTGCGCTTACATGCCGGAAACACATTTTGGCAAGATGAGAAATGACAGCTGTATGCTCATAAGGAGGTGTGGTAAAATAGCAATGTTGAAAATCTGGAGGAACATATTAAAATTCACGAACTTATGAGCATGCGTAGGAACAGTGCAACGCATGCTTGTAAAACAATCATTTTTGGGAATTTTTTCACCAAATTTTCAACATAGGGTTTTTGGGGGCCTACCTCATGAACTGTGACACTGTCGTTTTGTTAATCAGTCCTGAAAGGTGATTTTGTGCAGTGACTGCGAAATCACTGTTCGGGCCTGATTAACGCCATGATAATGAGAGAATTCATGAGAAGGGGTGCCAAAAACCCTATGTTGAAAATTTGGTGCTAAAATTCCAAAAAATGCCTGAGATATGCATTAAAGTTGTAAAAACCTTATTTATTGCATTATACAGCTTACCGGCATTTCCTCAGTTCGTGGTCGACTTTGAAGAGTGCAGACGTGTTCCCGGTCCACCGAAGATAGTCGCGCTGAGCTCCGGAGGCAAGTATGGGGGTGAGGTGTGGGTGTGGGGAGGTAGGGTGCACAGAGAGTGGGGGGAGATTGGTCAGGACACTCAGCGAGGGAAGTTTTTTTTCTTTCAGGTTTCTATTTAAAAAAAACTTAGACGACGCTGGATGTTTGCCACGCTGGGGTGGGCTCCCAACGTGGCACAAGGAAGGCTGTTTGGTGGGGTTCCATGGAGCTGACAGGGAATTGGGCACCCCCGTCGGCCATACTGCCATGATCTGTTGTCACGCTGGGGTGGGTTCCCAGTGTGGCACCCTGTAGTCTCGGGGGGGGCAGTGCAGCCGACGGGGGATTGAGCACCCCCGTCGGCTATACGATGTGTTGCCACACTGGGGTGGCACCCAGCATGGCATCTGGAACCCTGTTGGGAGAATGCAGCACAGCCGATGGGGATTGGGCACTCCCATCGGCTGCTACAGTGTGTGCGCATGGGGGGGAAGCACGAGCACGCAGTGTGCGTGCGTGTGTGTGGGGGGGTCGTGCATGAGCAGGTGATATCTTATCGCTGCTCACTGATGTGTAGCTCTCCCTTTCAACTGTACGGCACTGCATTTTCGGATCATGGCACTGTTTCTTGCACATGCGTGCAAGCAAATGTAACGCCCTCACCCCTGCCTTTTTGCAAAACAACAGGTGGCATGCTGTTGAAGCTCACAGCAGTACCTGGTGAGGACTGGGTTCAGGGAGGACTAGGTTACTTGGCACAGGGGGCCTAGGTTTGGCTACTCTGCACAGGGGCACCCAAGTAAATCTGAACACAGGAAGCAATAACTGTAATGTCCAAAACCAGGAATGGGATTCTAAAGTGTGGCTTTTATTCACATCCAAACTGATCAAACAAAGCATAGATGGACCCCCACTGGGCTACATTCCTGGTAATGCAGATTAGAGACACAGAACACTTCTTCACTATTCCAGCCATCAGGCTCTGAACCCACCAGGCACACAGCCCGGACTTGCACGCAGCTTTGGGTACACAGCCCGACTTGTACACTACTTGGGTTTTTCCCATGGCCCAGCTCCCCAGCCGGCTGCTTAATCCACGGTCCATATGGGAAATGAACCAGTTTTCCTCTTGGTGGCTCCCCAAACCACCTTAGAGCCTTTGACTCCTAAAGGGAAATTTCCTTCCAATCCCACGTCTGGGTACTTCCCTCATCACTGGCCAAGTGTATGAGGCAAAGTAGAAATCCACAGAGCAAATCCATAGAGGTGGACCTGGTTACTAAAGATGGGGGGTCTCCCACCTCCAGCTCCCACAATCCATACCCGGCCATTTGTCTGGAAACTAACAACTCTTTTGAAAGCTTGGCAATATAAATTACTGGGTAGACGTATGTCACATCTCCTGTACATGTCTTGACTTTCCCCTTGTGCTGGACTTGAGCATACTTTTACTTTTGGCTAAGCCTATTACTCTAGGCCTCCCATTACTTCAGTAGTCCAATCCCCACTTTAACACAGTTCAGGATGAAACATGGGCCCTTGAGAAAGAGCAGAACTCACCCTTCAGTTGCAGGTGCCCCACAGGCAAATCTTGAAATTCTCTTGTACCCCACACACTTGGGAAAAATAAGGCAGCTTCTTCTCTAGCAGTAGCCAGGGGGTTGCCCCTGGAATAGCAGGCAAACCTTTCTGCCCCATCCCCTGAGGGATGGGGCACAGAGACTTTCTATAGATACATTAGTGAAAGGAGAAAGTCCAGAGGGGGTATTGCTAAGCTTAATGGAGAAAAGGGAGCATGTGAGGAGGAGGACCCTGTAAAGGCATCTATCCTAAATAGATACTTTTGCTCAGTATTTACTGAAGAGAAGGTAGGGCAGGGCCCACAGCTCAGCATCATGGACACAGGGGGAGGGAGGTGAGCACTACTCCCTTCACAAAAGAAAGGGTCCTACAAGAGCTTGCTAAGCTCAGGGTGGATAAGGCAATGGGACCTGATGGCATACATCCCAGGGTACTAAGGAGCTAAAGGAGGAACTAGCAGAGCCATTAGCAGAATTGTTTAGTGAGTCTCTGAGCACAGGAGAGGTCCCAGAAGACTGGAGAAGGCTCATGTGATCCCGCTCCACAAAAGTGGTAGCAGGGAGGAGGCGGGGAACTACAGACCAGTCAGTCTTACCTCAGTAGTGGGCAAGATTATGGAGGCACTCCTTAAGGAAAGGATAGTGCAACACCTGGAATCCATAGGGGCACAGGATCCAAGACACATGGGTTTACAAAAGGAAGGTCCTGTCAAACTAATCTCATAGATTTCTTTGACTGGGTAACCAGAGTGGTGGACCAAGGGGGAGCAGTTGATGTCGCCTACCTTGACTTTCAGCAAAGCTTTTGACACTGTTCCACATAGAAGATTGATAAATAAGCTGGGTAGGCTCGGGGTGGGTCAGAAGTTGGTCAACTGGGTGGCAAACTGGTTGACAGGCAGAAAACAGAGAGTGGTGGTAAATGGTATACAGTCAGAAGAGATGCAAGTCACAAGTGGGGTACCTCAGGGATCAGTCCTGGGGCCAGTCCTATTCAACATCTTCATTAGTGACCTCATAGATGGACTAGAGGGTAAGAGTTGTCTGTTTGCAGATGACACCAAGATCTGCAACAGAGTAGATGATCCAGATGGGGTGGGCAGAATGAGAAGATCTGGATAAACTAGCAAAATGGTCAGAAGAGTGGCAACTGGATTTAATGCAAAGAAGTGCAAAATCATGCACATAGGGAAGAGAAACCCTGAAGCCACTTATAGGCTGGGAGGAGTTGCTAGCAGTCACAAAGGAAGAAAGAGACTTGGGCATCATCATCACTGATGACCTAAAATCATCCAAGCAGACCTCTAAAGCAGTAGGTAAGGCTAGGGGGTGTTAGGTGTATTAGCAGGGGTATCACAAGTCGTAAGAGGGAGGTAATAATCCTTCTGTACAAGACATTGGTTAGGCCCCATCTGGAGTACTGCGGCAGTATTGGAGGCCACACCTTCACAAGGACATTAACAAATTGAGGCAGTCCAGAGAAGGGCAACCAAAATGGTGCAGGGACTGCATCAAAAGACATATGAGGACAGATTAACGGATCAATATGTATACCCTTGAGCAAAGGAGGGAGAGAGGTGATATGATCGAGACATTTAAACACCTTAAGGGCATAAACAAGGTGAAAGAGTCTAACATGTTTAAATATAAGAAAAATAGCAGGACAAGAGGACACAGCATGAGATTAGAGGAGGCCATTAAGGGGAATGTGAGGAAATTCTTTTTCACAGAAAGGGTGGTAGATGCATGGAATAGCTTACCACAAGAAGTGTGGCTATGAATACAGTGCAGGGCTTCAAACAGGCATGGGATAGGCATAAGGGAGCAATACAAATGACTATGAATAGATAGGTCACTGACAGAGCAAAGGCCGATGGCACATTTATAAGGTAGAAAAAGAAATGGGCAGACTGGATGGGCCTTGCAGTCCTTATCTGCCCTCAACTTCTATGTTTCTATGTTTCTATGTCTCCACCACTTAAAAGAACAGCTTACTGTGTCCCTCTTTAGGCGGAAACACACACCTTTCCCTAATCGTAGCTCTGTCTCAGAGCTGAGGATCCAAGAGCCTATGCACAGAACTGCTGTGCTCCTCTCACACCAATCTCCAACTGCAGACTACTGACTGACTGCTCAAAACTCCCAACATTCTAATCTAACTCCATTCTGCAGATTCCAATGTGGCTCATGCAGCTGCGATAGTTCTATGGTGATGTCATCCCTCAGTCTCAGCTGAGACTGAGAACAGAGTGAGACAGTGTGAAATCCATTTAACTGGAGTTTCACAAGCTGCCTTCCCTGCCTACCACTAGGTCTTACTGGGATTCTAGTAACCCCAGGTAACAAGGGGTTACACAAACATAATAAATCACTTGTTATGAATTTTACAACTGCTCCTGGTTTTCCTATCCTTCCTGACCTGTGCCTTGGTGACAAGGCACTTTTTTCACCGAGAGGGTGGTGGCCAAGTGGAACAAGTTGCCAGAGGAGGTGGTCTCCCTTAAAATGGTGTATAGCTTTGAGAGAGGATGGGACAGAGTACAGGAAAAAGTTGCAAGTGGTGAAGGGAGGGTGGGTGACTTGGGACGGGGGGTTTGGAGAAGGGGGTAGGTCCCTCAGTAGACATGGGGGGGACCTACATACTCAAGCAGACTAGAGAGACTGTAAGGCCTTTACCTACTGGCATATTTGTATGTACTGTCAGAAAATCTTCCAATTAGCAAAACAGAAAAGAAAACTACTTCAGATATAAGAAGTGATAGCTGACTACTTCTGAAAGTTACTATTTATTACAGACAGTACACTAGCTCTTTAAATAAAAGTAATGTGGGGGATTATATAGAACTGTGGCTCTTGAGATTTAAGCTGCATTTACACAAATGCAACATTTTGGCACTGTTTGAACTCCAGTGTGTTGCGTGCAGTGCTACGGTTATTTTTGGCAAACACCACACACGGGAACTCTGCGCTACTGCAGGCAGGGTGGGGGTGGGGATAATACTGTCTGAGGTTGTTTACAAGTGAAGATGCTCAACTTTCTGACTTTATTATTTCCCTAGCCAGTCATTTGCTGTTGCGTAGAAAGAACAAATATAGTTCCGCCATTAAAATATGTGTGATTACAGCATGCTTTGGTGTCAAATAATTTGTTAAACTGAAAACAAAAAGCAGCTGCTCAGGATGAGTCAGGCCCATGCTGCCAAACACTGACAAGGAAAACAGCAACACTCTGTCCTTCTTCAGATCTGGAACACAGGATGCATGAAATTCCAGGAGTCAGAATAAATCTCAAAGTTCAAGTTTATTAAGGTGCATAAAATGTGAATTTATATATAGCAGTGCTCCCCACTGGCAAACCCTAAGTTTTACACCCCAACAATGGCACTCTGTCAAGGGTACCCTTGAATAAATTGTTCAGGTAAAGAAACTGTACAAATAGGTAGAGGAAGAGCCCCTCAGAAAATGAAATATTGCATCTATGCTGGGCTAACCCTGGTAAATAAACTGTAAAATTAGATAGAGTCAGGACCGCACAGAAAACAAGATGATGCATCTCAGCTGGGCTATGTCAGGTAAATAACTATAAAAATAGGTAGAGGCAGGACCCTGCAGAAAACAAGATCTTGCATTTTAACTGGCCTATGCCATGTGCCAAAATCCCCTTCTGCCACTAGGGGCAGGAAGTTGGTTAGCCCCACAAAAACCAGTGCACTGAATCAAACAAAAAGAGAATCTCACACACAAAAGGGCAGGTAATGCAAAAATTAATTTTTAGTTGTTTATATTCAAAATGAATACATGTCTCTAATTAATAAAGGCAGTATAGCCTAAAGGTTAGAGTAACAAGCTATGAATGAGCTTGGTACATGTAGTAGACCTGGGTGTGATTCCCGCAACCTCCACTTGCACACTGTGTGCTTCTAAGCAAAGCATTTGAAATGCCCAGTGCTCCCAGGCTGCCCCGAAAACAAGCACTTATGCCTGGTGGGTTTTACCTGGTTACAAAAGAATAAAAAATAAGGCATACTGTTCATATATACATACCACAAGACAAGGAGCTGGACTGATGACCTTTGAGTCACATAGGCAAATCAAATCAAATCATTCTTTATTTGTAAAAAGGCGCCTTTCCAAAATCAAGGTACCTGTACAACAACTTAATTAAAACACATCAATAAATAAACAATACAAAAAGTTAAAATTAATAAATACAGCAGCTGCGTTAAAAAATCAGAAAATGCTAGGCTAAAAAGATAAGTTTTCAGGGCAACTTTAAAACTTTGGATGGTCAGACAATCTCGCACCTGATGAGGTAAAGAATTCCACAGGGTCGGAGCCATAAAAATGAATGGCCTTGCCTCAGATGTCAGTAAACGAATCCTGGGAATCTCTAGCAATCTCTAGTTGGTGAAGCAGAGAGGGTGGAGTTGACAGTAGGGGTGAAGGAGATCTTGCAGGTAACTAGGTCCCTGGTCGACTCCAAGGCCATCAGTCCAGCTCCTTGTCTCTTGGCCTTTTGGTGGTGGTATGTATATGTGCGCAGTATGCTTTATTTTTTTTAATATGGCCTTATAAATTAGAGACATGTATCAATTTTGATTATAAACAACTGAAGATCAATTTTTGCATTACCTGTCCTCGTGTGAATGAGAGCCTTGTTTTTATCTGGTTCAAAGTGCTGTTTTTTGTGTTGCTAGTTTCAGTTTATTTTGCCAGCAGTATCCACTTTGTATGAACGCTTTTCACTGGTGCTCCAGCAGGGGATTGGTTACCAGAGAGCCAGACCCACAGCCTACTCTCTAGTAGTTACTCTGGCTTAGATAGTCCATAGTAGGTAGATAATAGGTGGAGCTTAGCGATGGAAAGGAGGGTACCCTTGAGGAGCTTTTGCCCTGAGGTGTCAAGGACTTAACATTTCACCGCTGTTGATGGGTCCAAAATTTGAGACCAGATCACCTCCACACCTTGTTGCCTGATAGCCTCTGGGGAAATGGCCAAGGCAGCAGTGTAGATCCAAGGGAAGGGATCTGAGGATATTTAGTGAAGATCACTGTTAATACTGGAGGTTATGTGAGTGGATACACGCAGAGTGCATGGGGACCCTGAGGGTCTTCCTCTAAACAATAGCTTCTAGCAGTGTTGTGGTGACCAGATGAGAGGCTGTCATTTGCAGTCCTGTGCCCAAGTGATGCTGCCTGCTGAGCTGCTGGTGAAGAGAAACCTGTTGAGAAAGACAAGACTACTGACTATAGCAGGAGATGTGCTTACATTAAGTGATAGGAGATCCCAGGCTGGGATTGATACTGAAGGCTGCTGCCTCTGGCAGAGGGGTTGGGGCAATTGCTAGCTGCTGCCAGTGAGTAGGTTGGAATATGTGCTGCTGCCCTGTGCCCAGCACACCAACTGGTGATATGAGGCACCTGACACAGGGAGTGGCCTCTGGGCAACAGAGGGGTGACTGGCCTGACGCAAAGAGGCTGCTCTCAGTTCCAGAGGACTCATGGACATACACCAGCAAACCAAAGTCTGAAAAGTGTTGTCCCTACAGCAGTGGATGCCTCCTGCATCACTCACTACCTGACCAGACACCATGGTGATAGAAATGTGAAACATACAGTAATAAAAGTTTATAGCATAGTGGGCAAACTTATAAAGTTGTGCAGAGTAGAACAGGCTCTGACCTGAGGTATAACCTTAATCATTCATGTGAGTGTGTGTTTGTGTGTGTGTGTGTAAATGACAGGAGGAGTTGAGTAGCTCCTGTTTGAGTGAGGGGTACACCTTTATTCAAGGGACCCCAGAGTCCTGGCTCATACTTGGGTCAGAAAACCTATCTGTGCAGTGTTAAAATATTGAAACATAGAAACATAGACTTTGATGGCAGATAAGGACCACTTGGCCCACCTAATCTGCCCTTTTCCCTACCTAGAGGATAAGCTGCAGATCCTATTTAACCAACAGCCTACTTCTTCCTAGCCCCCACAAAAATTGCCTTATGTCTGTCCCATGCATTCTTGAATTCTCCCACAGTTTTAGACCCCACAACCTCCTCAGGAAGGCTGTTCCATGCATCCACCACCCTCTCTGTGAAAAAATACTTCCTCACATAGCCCCTGAGCCGTCCCCCTTTATCTTCAAATTGTGTCCCCTTGTTCTTGCACATCTCTTTTTCTGAAAGATGCTACCCTCTTGGACTTTGTTGATTCCACTGAGGTACTTAAATGTTTCTATCATGTTCTCCCCCTCCCCTTTCCTCAAGGGTATACATATTAAGCTCCTTTGCTCTCTCCTTGTATGGCTTCTCTTGCAGACCCTGCACCATTTTAGTTGCCCTCCTCTGAACTGCCTCCATCCTGTCTATGTCCTTGCGGAGATGGGGGTCTCCAGAACTGAACGCAGTACGACTGAGGACTGTGTTCCTGTTTACCTGTAAATAAAGTGTGACTACTGCATAAAGCACGGGCAGTGTGATTTTTTTCCCTGTTAAGAGGGGAGGTCTGAACTGTACTTGCCCCATGACTGGAATCCCAGGATTCTTTTTTTTTTTTTTTTTTACCAATTATGACACACTAAGCTGAAAGCTTGTTTGCAGGTGCAACCTAGGAGCATAAAGAAGTTAAGTGACTTGCTCAGGATCACACAGTATGCAAGTGGGGACTGTGAGATTCAAACCCAGGTCTCCAGATTTGCAGCTCAGAGCCTTAAACCACTGCGCCATACTGCCTCCTAAATTCAACCAATGACTGTGGATAGTGTTGTAGGGCAGCCCTCTGGTGAGCAGTCAATCATGTTGCTTGACACAGAGGGTTTCCTGGGGCAGTGATGATCTGACCACCCGGTCCCGCCCCCCACGAACTCCACGAAAACTTCAACCCTCCTGAAGGTAATTCCTAAACTCCTCTGGACCAGTGCTGCAGATGCTTACCTGGTTTTGGCTAGCGGGCGACCGGCGAGTGCTGCTCCTTCACTCGTTGCACTCCACTCGCACTCTACTCCGGCTGGTTCTGCAGAGCGGAATGAACTCCACAAAAACTTCAACCCTCCTGAAGGGTTCAGTGATGATCTGACCGCCCGGTCCCGACCCCCACCCCCCGAGAACTCCACGAAAACTTCAACCCTCCTGAAGGTAATTCCTGAGCTCCTCTGGACCAGTGCTGCAAGTGCTTACCTGGTTTTGACTAGCGGGTGACCGGCGAGCGCTGCTCCTTCACTTGCTGCACTCCACTCACACTCCACTCCGGCTGGTTCTGCAGGATGGAATGAACTCCACGAAAACTTCAACCCTCCTGAAGGGTTCAGTGATGATCTGACTGCCTGGTCCCGACTCCGGCCCCCCGAGAACTCCACGAAACTTCAACCCTCCTGAAGGTAATTCCTGAGCTCCTCTGGACCAGTGCTGCAAGTGCTTACCTGGTTTTGGCTAGCGGGCGACCTGCGAGCGCTGCTTCTTCACTCGCTGCACTCCACTCGCACTCCACTCTGGCTGGTTCTGCAGGATGGAATGAACTCCATGAAAACTTCAACCCTCCTGAAGGGTTCAGTGATGATCTGACCACCCGGTCCGCCCCGCCCGAGAACTCCACAAAACTTCACCCTCCTGAAGGTATTTGAGGTTCAGCCACTCTACCATGTATTAAGTTAAGTTTAGACTGCCGAAAATTTTGTGTTTAAAAGCTCGGTTTTTGCTAGCTACCTCCTTTACCTATTTTGTCTGCTTACCTCTGTGTTTTAAGAAAGTGTATGCACCAACCAGTGCTTTACCCGACTACCTCACTAGTCTACCTTCCTACCCTCCCCCTTCCCTCCGGACCCCTATTTAACGATCGCTCTCTCTTTATTTTTTCTCAGGGTTCAGTGATGATCTGACCACCCGGTCCCGCCCTCCGCCCCCCGAGAACTCCATGAAAACTTCAACCCTCCTGAAGGTAATTCCTGAGCTCCTCTGGACCAGTGCTGCAAGTGCTTACCTGGTTTTGGCTAGCAGGCGACCGGCGAGCGCTGCTCCTTCACTCGCTGCATTCCACTTGCACTCCACTCTGGCTGGTTCTGCAGGACGGAATCTAGCCCAGCCAGCTTCACCGGCTGCCCCACCACCACCCTTGGTGAACAGTCGCTTTTATAGCGATAGCGGTGGTCATGTGGTGCTGTTAAACCTATCAGCCCACTTCCCTATTAGCAGGCTATACCGCTCTGCCACTAGGGGTTTCACTACTATTTTTGTGCAGTAGTCTCCCTGCAGTTACAGTCGCATTCACAGTTGTACTCCTTCTGCTATTCCTTCGGGGGATTCCTCTGCCCTCCTGCTGTTACCCTTGGTGATCCCTCCACCCCCCAGTCCTCTCTCCAGGAGCTCATAACCCTTTGTCCTCCACTACCCGTCCAATACCGCCTACCTGTCTCGCTCGTGCTCACCATTCACCCCACTTCCTCCGTATCCACCTACCTTACATGCTTACTTGGGTCTGCCCTCCCTGTAAAGTGTGCTGTAACAGGGCCTGACTACCCCTGTGAAATGGCCCCTCCCGTTCTGGCTGGCCCACCTGCCCATCGCCAGGGTCCTCAGGTGCACCCTGTCCCTTACTCCCCCCTTCCTCCTGGGGGGCGACCAAGGGGTTAAAGATTGCCCATTTGAACATCTGCAGCCTCTTATAGAATTTTGCGGAGCTAACAGCCTGGGCAGCCCTCTACAACCCTGATGTCCTGTGCGTAACCGAAACATGGCTTAAACCCCGCACCCCTGACTTGGCCTGCTCCCTCCCGGGCTACGGCATGGCCAGACTCGACAGGGCTGGCAACAAAGAGGAGGTATACCATACCGTATAGTACATCTAAATATTTCTGATATCGCCCCTCACCCAGGTATTCTCTCTCCTGAGAGCTCCACTCTCTCCTCCTCCTTGGCAACACCAAGAAGGTGCACATAGTGTGTGCATATAACCCTCCCAAAGGGGGTATGCAGGGCCTCTCATCACTTCTGGAGCTACTTAGGGAGACGGTGGGATCCAGTGAGCTCCTCATACTCAGGGATTTCAACATTAATTGGCTGGGACCTAACACCAAGTTGTGTGAGCCTATGCTCTCTGGCCTCTCCCTCAGCCAGGTTGTTGTGGAACCCACCAGGCTCTTCTACCACGGAGACAGGGGGGACTCTCATTGGCTGGGTCCTGTGCAACCAACCTGACAAAATCGTTCACTCGGGACTCCTTCCTGACTCCATTTTGGACCACTCGCCGGTTTACTGCATATGGAGCCATAACCCGCCCTAGGTCCCCAGCGGAGTGGTTCTAATGAGGGACTACTTGAAACTCATTATCCCAAACTTCCTCATGGACCTGCAGGGAGTATCCTGGACCCACATCATGGCTATGCTGGACCCCATTGTAGCCCTTAACCACTTCCTCGTGGCATTTGTTCCAATTCAAAACAGGCACGCTCCCTTCTCCAAGAGGCGTGTCAGGGGCTCTGTCACGAAATGGCTTCACAGCGAGCTCTTATCTCTCATGAAGTGGCGTGACAAGGCCTGGACCAAATACAAGGCTTCTCGCAACCTAACTGACCTCCAGGAGTATAGACAGCTTAGAAACTCCTGCAAGAGGGCAATATGTACTGCAAAAAGCCAATACTGCAGCTCAGCTTTGATGGCCACTGCGCGTGACCCTAGACATTTCTGGGTGAACATACGTAATCTAATTGGTGGCTCAACCAAAACCGACATGACAATTGGCGAGGTCAACTGCAACAACCCCCTAACCATTGCATACTCTTTCAACTGACTATTCACCAACTGGCCCCCCTCTCTCCCTCACTCCCCACTGCCCCAGCCCTCGCTAGTGACTCCCACCCCCGCCCACCTTCTACCTTAAGAAGATCACTGTGGAGACCTGTGCTCTTCTTGCTGGTCTCTCTCTCACCATATGGGGGTGGGCCAAGATGGCCTTGAACCTCGGCTCCTCAGCCTGGGGGCTCCTTACATTGCCAGGCCACTCTCCCACATACTCAGCGCCTCACTTATTACTGGTGTCATCCACGACAACTGGAAAATTGTCAGGGTTGTCCCCGCCCTGAAGAATGGTGATCCTAAGGACATCAACAATTATCATCCTATCGCCATACTATCTGCTGCCTGCAAACTACTGGGAAAGGCAGTAGTGTCGCAACTGGCCCACTACTTCCAGGAATACAATGTCCTCTCCCCCTGTCAGCATGGCTTTCAAAAAAACCACAGTAGCTTGACGACGCTTGCTGAAGTCACCACCAGAGTCAGGACTGCCACCGACCAGGGAAAGTTGACGGGTGCTATATTTGTGAACCTATCAAAAGCCTTTGACCGTCTAGACCATCACCTCCTCCTCTCCACTCTCCAATCCCTTGGCCTCTCCAGCTGTTCCCTTGACTGGTTCACCAGCTATCTAGGGGACAGGAAGCAGCTCACATACTTCAACCGTACCCTCTTGCACCTCCTACCCATCCGCAGTGGGGTCCCGCAAGGATCCGTCCTTGGTCCGATACTGTTCTCTCTATTTATCAACAGTCTGCCCTCTGCTGCCACTGAAGGGCACCTTACCATGTATGCGGATGACCTTGTACTACTAGCCAGCACCCATGACGTTACCAACATCAATACCCAGCTCAACCTAGACTTCTCTCGTATCAGAGCATGGCTGGACGGGCACAAACTCGTAGTCAACCTTAAGAAAACACAGGCCATGCTATTTGGCACCGTGGCTAAAATCTCCTCCTGCTCAACGGCCCTCAACATTCTTGGCACCTGTAACTCCCCTCTGCCAACAATTGTCTCTGCAAAGTACCTTGGAGTCACCCTTGACCCTCAACTAGACTTCGCAGGGCACATCAGGAATGTATGCAACGCTACCAATGGCAACCTTGGCCTAGCACACAGGGCCAAGGACTGCCTCACTCCCACAGCCCGGCTGGCCCTAGTCAGGGGGATACTACTGCCCACCCTCTCCTATGGTCTCATTGTCTTTGCTGCAGTCCCCTCCTCCTGCCTAGCCAAGTGGGATACCACGTACAATAACATATGCCGCTTTGCGCTCGTGGCCCCTCGTCTCACTCACCGATGTGAGCTCTACTCTCGTCTGGACTGGCTCCCCCCAGAAAAATATCGGATCTACTCCATGGGTAATTTCATTGACAACGTCATTCGGGTGGCAGCTCCTGCCTTGCTCGCCTTCCCCCTGAGACAAGCCTCCCCTGTCTACCATCTTAGGTCCTGTGCATCCCAGGCCCGCTTGGTCTACAAGACCCGCACCCTCACTGGTGATAGGGCATTTACCTCCCATGCACCCAAGCTGTGGAAATCCCTACCACCAGAGGTTCGTGCCTCCCCTTCCCACTCCACCTTCAAAACCTCCCTTCGGAACTTCCTGAAATCTGCTGCAGCCTGCCTATGTGCTGTCTAACTGCCCAGCTCCACCTTCCAACTTCTTTGGTACCCCAAAGTCAAAGTCAAAGTCAAAGTCAACTTTATTTAAAAAGACGCCCAATCCCGAAGGCTCTGGGCGCCGTACAAAACCTTTACAGTTTATCATACTGTATACATTCAAGTTAAAATCACAAACATATAACTTAGACCCCAAAAGCCTGCACAAATAAAAAGGTCTTTAGACTACTCTTAAAAGCCTCTACAGTGGGGGCCTCTCTCACTTCAAGCGGCAACAAGTTCCAGAGAGCTGGAGCAGCAACTCCAAAGGGCGATCCTGCCGATTTCAACCTAGCTCTCGGAACTGTGAGAGGCCACCACCGGAGGCCGAATCCTGGACAGAGGTGGACGTTCCAGTAGATCAGAAAGGTAACCAGGGCCCTGTCCATGTAGGGTCTTATAGGTGAGAAACCCACCTTGAACAAAACTCTCCACCTGACAGGCAGCCAGTGCAAATCAGCAATACGGAGTTATATGACAAAACTTGCTTTGTCCGGTCAAAAGCCTGGCAGCAGCGTTTGCACCAGCTGCAGATCTGCAGAAGTTCCAGAGACCGAGATAGGCGCATTACAGTAGTCAAGTCTCAAGTGACCAAGGCATGTACCAAAGTAGGGAGGTCCAGAGCGGAACAAGCGGTTTAATCCTGGCGATATTCCTAAGATGAAAGAACAGGAACGTACCACGGAGGATATTTGAGCCTCCATGGACAAGTTCCTGTCAAAATCACACCAAGATTACGCACCCTGGGGATGCCATCAATGACACAGCTCCTAGCATAATGCCAGTCGCTGAATCAGAGGCCATCCCATCACGAGCTCTGTTCGACTCCACCACCAGTACCTCAGTCTTATTAGGGTTAAGTCGCAGCCAGCTGGAAGACATCCAGTCATTTATCTCAGCCAGACAGATATTCATCACATCCACTGCATTTGATGTTCCTGGTGCAAAGGATAGGTATAGCTGAGTATCATCAGCATAGCAATGAAACTCAGACCATACCTCCTAATGATCTCCCCAAGGGGCAGCATATACACTGCGAACAACATTGGGGCCAATACCGAACCCTGAGGGACTCCACATGAAAGGAGGCAGGTCGTAGATGAGAAATTACCCATCACAACTCGCTGCCTCCTGTTGGTAAGAAATGACTCAAACCATTTGATGAGGTGAGTCCACACAACTCCCTCAGGCGGAGAAGCAACACACAATGGTCCACAGTGTCAAATGCTGAGGAGAGATCAAGGAGGACAAGAATTGTCTTTTCCCCGATCTCTAGCCCTAAGGAGATCATTTTGCACCCGAACTAATGCAGTTTCAGTGCTATGCCTGGCCCGAAAAGCTGACTGGAAGGGATCGTGCAATACAAGTGGGTCATGAGATGCTCTCCCAACTGAAGTGATACCACCTTCTCAACAACCTTTCCCAAAAATGGAAGATTGGAGACAGGACGATAATTTGCCCCAATCTCCGGGTCCAGAGAAGTTTCTTTAAAGGGGTCTCACCAGAGCCTCCTTCAAGGCATCCGGAAAGACACCCTGACTCAAGGAACACGGACAATCAGAGCAAACACCGGGCCAACAGTGTCAATGCACCTCATCAAAGCCGCGTTGCTTTGAGGGTCCAGATTCACAAAAGGTATACCTCAAGTTGGCGCTATCTCAATGACCTCACGAACTTCCACTGGCCAAACTCCCCCACTCAGAATGAGTGCTCTTTGAGCTCGACTGGCGACCACTGACAGCAATGATATTACTGGCTGAAACCTCCGCGGATTGCAGACACCCTGTCTGAGAAAAACCGAGCAAATTCTCACAATCCTCATTCGAGGAAACTCTCCCGGGCTGAAGACAGGAAGGATGGAGAAGTCTGTCGACAGTCCGGAAGAGTGAGGCTGGTCGGCTTCTCCCAGCAGCAATCTCCCGGGACAAAAATAATGTCTTCTTTTGGTTAATTGCCTCCTGATATGCGCGATAATGCACACAGGACCAGTTTGTCAGCCCCCAGACGGGATTTCCTCCAGCAACGCTCAAATCTCCGACCCAATTTCTTCATTTCCCTGAGATCACGATCATACCAAGGCGATCTCAGGTATGAAGTTCTGGGTCGTACGCACAGGTGCGAGGGAGTCAATGGCGCCAGATAGCACCTCGTTATAGGCAGCTACCCCGGGCCAACGGCTCCGACGCATGCATCACCCACCCTTGATAAATCAACTGCTGCCATAACTCCCTTCCTCGGGGTAAGATCTTTCAGCGGCTGCAGCAAATATCTCAGAAGGGAAGAAATTGTGGACGGGAGCACTAAATGTGAACTTCACCGTGCAATGATCAGACCAAGCTACTTGGTCAATATCGAGATCAGTGATCTCGAGTCCCAGTGAGAACACCAGGTCCAATGTGTGGCTATCCCGATGAGTAGGACGCTGACAACTGCACCAGCCCCAAAAGGGACATACACTGCAGTAACTCATCGGCACACCTTTGACTTTTTATCTCGGCCCAAACATTGAAGTCCCCAAGAAAAATACATTTTGGGGAATCCAATGTTTCGCCGGCAACAAACTCGGCGAATTCCTGCAGGAACCCCCCCATCGGCCCAGGAGGGCGATAAATGAGGAGGATCCTGCAGCCAACGCCAAGTCCTCCACGAACAGCCACACATTCAAATGAACCCGGGGTTCCCACCGGGTGCACAGTGAAGTCCAACCCAGCTCTGTCCCACTCGCCTCCCTGGCGCTGCACTCTAATAGAAGGTATATGATCTAACTATTGCCTTCCCACCTGAAGTGTGGTCTCTCACCGCCCCGTAGCCCCCGGGCCTGTATTGTATGGTAATCTGTAACATGTGGGTATGAAATTCCATTACTGTATGTTGGTAATCTGTGACATGTGTGTATGTTATTCCACTGCTTGTTCTCTTGCCTTATAAATCCCTGATGTTTTATTCCCAATATTGGAGGCTGCCTCCTCCTGACTGTAATGCTACTATGTAACTACTCCTCTGTCTCACCATTGGAGTATGTCTGCTCCTGTTTGTAATTGATGCCTAATGTATTTCTCCTATGTAATTACCTTGTAATTCTCCCGGGTCGCACCTGAAAATAGGCACTTGCTGTCTAGCGTGCTTACCCGGTTACCAAAAGCAAATAAAATAAATAAATACCAACCCTAGTTGGCACCATGTGAGGGTTACGATGTGGTGACAGCAGAGAGAAAAGGGGGTTCCACGTGTAAATGAGCTATAAAAATGGGTAGAGACAGGCCCACACAGAAGACTAAATACTGCATCTCAGCTGGGAAATGCTAGTTCAATTAACTGTAAAATTGAGTAGCAGCCCCCACGGAAAACAAAATATTGCATGTCTGCTGGCCTTGACCATGTAAATAAGTTGCAAAAGTGGGCAGAGGCAGGATCCCTCAGAAAATAAATAATGCATCTCATCTGGGCTACATCGGGTAAATAATTTGGGTAGAAAATGACCCCCACAGATAACAAGGTATTGTATCTCAGCTGGGCTCTCCTTAGTACACTGTAAAAATGTGTAGGGCCAGGACCCAACAGAAAACAAAATGTCGCATCTCAACTGGGCTTTTACAGATGAATAAACTCTAAAAATGGGCTGAGGCAGGACACTATGGAACATGAGATACTTCATCTCAGCTGGACTGGTACAGGTAAATAATATAGTAAACTTGGAGAAGCAGGACCCTGCAGAACATGTAATATTGCATTTCAGCTGGGCTTTGTCATGTTTTTTTTTTTTAATTTATGCTTTATGCTCCCCAGCAGTTGCTTTGCCCCAGCTCACCTACCCAACATCAGAACACACCCCACCATGGGACATCAACCCCTTGAGATTATCCCCTTGCGGTGGGGCCATCTAGGGGGATGGTAGTACCACGGTGCCCCTGCAGTGGCTCTGCCTGGGGCTGGTGACCAAGCCAGAAGGCACTGAGCCATTTTTTTTTCTCCTTGTAGGCAGTAGTAGTAGTAGTGGTAAATATTTTTATTCATTCAGTAATGAATGAATGTAAGTGAATTCCCCCGGATGGACATGGCATGCAATGATGTCATGATGCTACACCATGTGCCCCAGCCAGCGTCTGTTTGCCCCTCCGCCCTCATTGTGACAGGTTCTGGTGATCCTGCTTCCAGCATACTGCTAGGGGACAGGCATGCACCAAGCACTGTAACACCCCCTTCCCTAGAGGAGGAGAGCAGTCCCTGGAATGCTCATTCTACTTCCCCCCCCAGCGGGCCCTCTTGTGGCCCAAGTTTGCCTCCAAACCCGGATCACCAGAGTCACAAGCGGTTGCACAACCACTGTGCCGGAGGACCATTCACTGGGCTTTCACAAGTTAATAAATTGTACAAATGGATTCAGATAGGACCCCAGATAAAATGAGATATTGCACCTCCTCTAGGCCAGTTCAGGTAAATATATGGTAAACGTGGGAAAAAGCAGGACCATACAGAAAATAAGATAATGCATCTCTGCTGTCATTACCAGAAAACTATGGTTTCACAGCAGGCAGTGCAGGAGGAACATATGACGTCTGGGGACACTAATCCTGTTTTTCTTCATGTGTCCTCTACTTACTAAAGAATGAGGAATAGTAAGTACAGAAAATGAATGAAATACAAGCGGAATTGTGTCCAATTATTTTAATTTACAAAGATTTCATGCAATTTAAATGCCATTATTTTTTAGTTAGATTTTTATGTTATTACATACACTATACATATGACAGAGTTATATAAGTTACACAGAAGTGAATGACTGGCTCAAATATTGACATTGCAAGCAACACACTGTATATATCCACAGCTGGACCACCTACCTTGAGGTTGTGAGGGTCTACACCGTAGCACCCCCCTATCACCGAAGTAAAGGGATGCTGGAACAGGATGTCATGAAGGTCCGATTGATACCCTCCTCCATGCCGAATAGCCCACCGCTCACCAGCTGGACCACCTACCTTGAGGTTGTGGGGGTCTCCACCGTAGCCCTCCTCCATCACTGAAGTAAAGGGACGCTGGGATAGGACATCATGAGGGTCCGATTGATACCCTCCTACATGCTGAACAGCCCACCACTCACCAGCTGGACCACCTACCTTGAGGTTGTGAGGGTCTCCACCATAGCCCTCCCCCATCACCAAAGTATAGGGATGCTGGGATAGGACATAGTGAGGGTCCAGTTGATACCCTCTTCCATGCCGAATAGCCCACCGCTCACCAGCTGGACCACCTACCTTGAGGTCATGAGGGTCTCCACCGTAGCCTTCCCCCATCACCGAAGTAAAGGGATGCTGGGATAGGACGTTGTGAGGGTCCGATTGATACCCTCCTCCATGATGAATAGCCCACCACTCACCAGCTGGACCACCTACCTTGAGGTTGTAAGGGTCTCCACCGTAGCCCTCCCCATCACCGAAGTAAAAGGACTCTGGGATAGGGTGTCATGAGGGTCCGATTGATACCTTCCTCCATGCTGAATAGCCCACCACTCACCAGGTACGCATGGAGCCTGCCACAACCGTTGTTACGGTCTCAGTTAGCTGCTCAAGAAGGACTTTAATTTTACATATAGTTAGAAGCAGTTACAGTGTTTTTGTCCCCACACATGAGGAGATAGTTTTTTATCAGAAGCCACAACGCTTACCAGCTGTGAATTCAACTTTGCTCTGTCAATGACCTTAAGAACCTTTATGCGTTTGGTGCCAAACCAGATTTTGAAATAACTAAACATTTAAGTCTGTTTCTTAGATAATTTTTTCTCTGTAGCCACAATTGCCTGCCCGCAGTGTCTTCAAACCCTGCTCTTATATGAACTGAAGAATCTGTTTGTATTTTGGCGCCAAACCAGAGTTTTTATGAAGTATTTAATTTAAAGTCGGTGTAGAAGTTAAAGTCTGTTACAAGCCGAACTGCATGCTGAGTATCATCTCTGAGTAGACTTAGCAAATTAAAAAAAAATAAATAAATAACTGCTTTATCCAGCCGCATTTCGCTGTAATCTTAGATGGGCAGCTCCCGTTTAAACTGTGGCTGGCAACCTAATCCCTTTTGTTACCTCCTATATCTTGCTGCTATAAATAACACTCCCTATCTCCCTGTTTCCCTGTCCACAGCTGGACCACATATTTTGAGGTCGTCAGGGTCTCCACCGTAGCCCTCCCCCATCACCGAAGTAAAGGTACCCTGGGATAGGATGTTGTGAGGGTCCGATTGATACCTTCCTCCATGCCAAATAGCCCACCGCTCACCAGGTATGCACAGAGCCTGCCACAACCGCTGCTGCAGTCTTAGTTAGCTGCTCAAGCTGATCCCCGCCGCCCCGACCACCACCCTTGGTCGACATCAGGCTTTATAGTGACGATCACGTGATCGTGTAAAACCAATCAGCCCACCTTGTCATCTGCAGGTTATACTAGGTCAACGCTAGAGGCCTCCCTCCCATTACATTCTAATATACAATCCCACCTCTAGCAACATGACTTGTATCTCCTGGGCCCTAAAACACACCATCTTAATCTTCATCTTAACTCTCCTCTCTCACTCCCACCTTCTCTTCCTGAGGGCACATCCGTCTCAAGGGACCACCATAACAGCTGCCCAGATTCATACACCAACAGCTATGCAACCATGTCAGGCTACCTAACAACAATTCTACCTGTTTTCCATAGCACTAACCTTACCTCCTGCACTAGTTGCACTTTACACAGATCCTTAGTGGACCGTGCACCACCCCCCCTCAGGCATTCACTCTCTAAATAGCCCTCATCCCTCCCTATCTCTAGCCCAACTAGTACAACTAATATGCACCATCGCCACTCCAGTTGTGCACACCAAATCTCCATCTAACCTATGCTTCTTTACCTCTAGCCCCAAACTGATCCAGAAAGCTGCTCTCCACTAGGCTATCTTCCTCCTCCTCCTAATCTCAGGCAACGTACACCCTAACCCTGGCCCAGTAGCGACTAGTGTCCCCAAGGGGTGCGGCCAGAGAGGCCTACTTCTAACCTCCCTTAATATCTGCAGCCTACCCAGGAAATTCACTCAGCTGCAGTGTTGGATCACCCAACATTCCCCTGACATACTGGCACTATTTGAGACCTGGCTCTCCCACAAAAAATCCCGGATGCCTCCTTCACTCTTAAAGATTACTCCATCTTCAGAGCAGACAGGACAGGCAAAAGGGGGTGGTTGTGCCATATACTCGAGAACCTCACTCCAGCCCCTCCTTGTCCCCCTGCCCCCACTGGCTCACAGTGCCCAAGCCATCACAATTAAAGCCTCCCTAGGCACCCCAGGTAAACCACTGTACATTATGGCAGTCTACATCTCAGCCTCTGACCAGAAACAAGCCTTTGAATCTATTCTGGCTAACATCTCCCATCTCCCCCCCAGGAGCGAACTGATTATAATGGGTGATTTCAATGTGAACTGGTTATACCCTGCTTCTGCCACATTCAAAGATGCAATACATGCCTATGACCTTACCCAGGTAGTCCAGTTACCTACAAGGGTCAATCCCAAATCTGGGACCTCCACCCTTATTGACCTCATCCTTACGAATAAACCCACCCACCTCACCAAAGTAAGAGTCCTCCCTTATGTACTAAGTGACCACTCTCCTGTCTCCTGCTGCTGGTCAAATAAATTCACTCCCAGTCAATCTAAAAAACCACCCCAAGGCACCTCAAAAAAGCAGCCCTCTCTCGTCTCAAATTTTATCTCTCCTCCTGTGACTGGGCACCCATTCACACTGCCACATCCGTAGACGCTGCCCTCACCTCCTTTATTAAAATTTTTAATACCGCATGCGACATATTTTCCCCTTTCACTACACAAGTTATAAAAGACAGGGATACTCCATGGATCTCGCACACCCTATTAAAACTGATGTAACACAGAGACAACCTCTGGCATAGGGCTTTGTACTCCCAACTCCCCTCTGACCATCAACTATATAGAGAGGCTAGAAACAAGTGCACCTGGGCAATTCGATTAGCTAAGTTTACCTACTACAAGCAAGCACTCACCTTCACATGGGGCACTGGGAATAAATTCTGGAACAATGTCAAGGAACTCTGCGGGAAAGCCATTTCCCCATCCCCCACGCAGATTCTCAATCAGGACACCCTCACCCAGGACCCTAACACCATAGCAAATGTTCTTAACAATTCCTTCTCCGATCTTAGCCACAGCCTACCACAAAACTTCTTTGACCCTATCCCAAACGGTCCCTCTAGCGCCTCCATACCTAATACATGCCCTCCCTTCCAGCTGAGAATCATCTCCTGCAATGAAGCTAAATGCTACCTAACCAAAACACTGAGCAACTCGCGTTTCAGCAGTGACTCCCTAGACCTTAAAATTCTCAGACTTACACTCGACGAGACCCTGCCTGACCTCACCAAAATACTAAACTGTTCTCTGACACTGGGTCAATTTCCAACTCTCTGGAAAAGGAGTATCATCACACCTATCCTAAAAAAGGGTAATCCAATTGACCCTTGTAACTATAGGCCAATCACAATCCTCCCCCTCTCTCTAAAGCACTCGAAAAAATTGTGGCTGACCAGCTCACAGAGTACCTGAACAAATACAATCTGTTGTGTCAAGAATAGCACAGGTTTAGATCAGGGCACAGCACCACTGCGGCCCTCCTCGAATTCACCTCCTACATACACGAAGTGTTGGATCAAGGGTCACTAGCAGGGGCAATCTTTGTAGATCTGACCAAAGCATTTGACACTGTCAGTCATGCACTGCTTATCCAGTTGCTCCCTTCCCTCTATCTTGCCCCTGAAGCAATCTCCTGGTTCAATAACTATCTCTTTGACCGGACTCAACAGGTAAAAATCAACACCACCCTATCTGCCAAGCTACCTGTTCACTCTGGAGTCCCCCAATGGTCAATCTTAGGCCCTTTACTTTTCACTCTCTTTCTCAACTCCCTCCCCCAGGCCTGCAGTGGTAAACTATTACTCTACGCCGATGATGCCGTTGTATACTGGAAACACTCAAATCCAATCTCCCTTCAAAATATCCTGAAAGGCTGCTTTCGAGAACTTGAATCCTGGTTTACTGATCACAGGTTATTACTTAACTACAACAAGACCAAATCTATGATTTTTGCTGACCACCAAAACCCCAATAGTAATGCCCAACTAACTATCTCTAATCCACAGGGCACTCAAATTGAACAGGTCACAAACTTTAAGTATCTGGGCATTACACTAGAAACGTCCCTCACCTACCATTCACATATTAAACACCTCTCCACCTCTGCCGACATACGGCTGGGGATTCTTTACAGGCACAAGCACTGTCTCCCCCCCCCCCAATGGTGCTTAGACTGGCTGTTACCTGCTCAGTCCTATCTGTTGTCGATTATGGGATTACAATTTATGGCACAGCCGATAACACAGCCCTAAATAACATCAAATTAGCTCTTAACAAAGCCTGCCGATTGGTCACTAACGCAGAAAGATTAACCTACACATGTGAGCTCTATAATCGAGCAGACTGGCTGACCTTTGAAGAGAAACTAATGTACTACACCTGCCTCCAAGCAAAAAAGATCCTAATGAAACTTTCACCTTTGGGTCTTCACCTCCTCATCCAACCAACCCCCCATAGGAGCACCCCTCAAAATCTGGCTAACACCACACTCCTAATCCCCCACTGTAGGACTTCACTAGGGCAAAGGTCATTCAGGTACCAAGCACCACTCTGGCTTAATCAACTCCCTTCCTCCACTGCCCAAGCCCGCAGCCTTAGCCTATATAAAAAAGGCCTCAAGAGATTTCTCCTGGACTCTGAGACTTGTGGCTGCTTCAACCTGTCCTCCCACACTAGGCTGAAGTCAGAAAACCAATGCCTCCCTCAGCACCCTACCAGGCCATCATAGCTCTGGGTACCTTAAGCACAACCCATCGGTAAAATGCTAGCATCTGAAACTAGCAACCAATCCCCCCTCACCGCAACGACCCTGTGTTCCTATACAACCCTAGTGAAACCATGTGAAATTAACCTAGCAAGCTAATTACTCTGTACTGATTCAGTCATGTTAAATTACCTTAATGTATTGTTTGCCTGGTTAGCAATGTACAATTTGTCACTATGTGTTGTTTCTATTTATGGACGTGGAGCCTTTGCAAAGGAGTCTTCGACTCAAAGGATTGTAATTCTGAAATTTCAATAAATAAATAAAATAAATATTTATTTATTTAGTTTTTGTTGACCGGGTAAGTGCACTAGACAAATTCTGCCTATTTTCAGGCACGACCTGGGGAAGGGGGATACAGATGAATGCCAACTGGCCTTGAACCAGATTAAGCTGTTGGTGATATTTTTAGTGAATGGGGGGAAATTTGGCAAGGGCACCGGGGAAGTTCCCCTACTCTCCAGTTGGGGATCCTCTGTCTGGTTGCTGTCCGATGGCCACTTCACAGGAGACAGCTAAGGGAGAGGATGCAGCTGTGGCAGGGGAGCAGGCCTCCTCTCCTGTCCATTCAACTTTAGAGGCTGTTGAACGAGCAATGCTTCAGCAAGAATTTCAGTTATCCAATTTGGAAGGAGACGATAAAGACCAGCATGATGGCAATACTGATATGGAAATTGTTTTGGATGATGAAACAGGTACTAACTTAATGAATCTTTTTAGTACTACTAATGACACAGAAAAACTTCTTAAACAATTGCAAGATGAAGCGATGCATTGTTTGAGACACAAAAGGGACTTGCAACAGAAGCTCCGTATTGCTCAGCAAACACACGGAGACGCAGTGACAGCTGCTGCTTCTTTTGACAAGCAGCTACCTCCTCCCTCAGCTGATTCTGTGCTGACTCACTCGTGTCTGATGCCTGCTTCAGGAGTGGAGGGCCCACTGGTTAGTTTGGTGGCTGGCAGTGCTATCGGTGGAGCCACTGAGTGCTGAGAGCCATGTAGGCCTATTCCTCTCTTGTCAGCCCAACCTATGGAGAGGAAATGTTTGGGAATGACAGCAAAGTGAGTACTGCATCTAGTGGATGACACAGAACCATGTCCGACTAAACAAACATCTACTGCTGCTCAGGTAACTGTCCCTTCTGTTTCTATTAAAATGCATACCTCGAATAAGCCTACTGTGCCTCTTGAAAATCAATTTAATGAAACTCTCCCCAAAGATGAATGGTCTCCTGAACAAGCTTTACAGAATACAGGGTGGCAACACACTCCTGAGGGGCAGTGGATTCCTGATGTTAGCAACCCTGTGGTACAGAAATATAATGAAGACTTTGCTCACATAGACGCTGATAAAGTAAAGGACAGGATGGTGGCTGATCTTACAAATGGCAAACCTGAGCAGGATGTGGCCCCTGCAGAACCTCCACAGCCTATTGAACTGAATTCTGCCCCCTTAGAAGCACCTTTATAAGAGGATCAACAGAATGTGGGCCTTCAGATGCTATATTGCGAAACCCTGACTGGCAGAACTGGTTGGCTCCCATGTTCAGACTAGCAGATTTATATAAAAATACAGAGGAACTGGCCCTGAGGAGAAACGCTGTAAGGCTCATCTATAAAGGGGGGCTTGAAGATTCCCCTGCCAGACCATACATTGCTAAGACATTATTGAAAGGCTCATTAAAGTTTTTTTCCTCAGAAATATTCACTTTAATACATATTGGAAACTCTAATTATGATATTAGTTTTAAATGTGTCACTAGTCTAGACTGGTTTTAGAATCAATACCAGAAACTGAAAAATTCTCCTTTATGGTTGCCTTTTCTTGCTGTGCCCCTGACTAAACCTGCAATTAAATTCATCACTGTAATGTTTAAGAATCAAGGGGCTAAAATTGAAGATATTTTATTTTGATCGTGTCAACAATGTGAAGTGCTTAGGAAAAGACAGGGGATCCCTTTTCTATGTAGGCCAGCCCAAGGCCTGTTTCAAATGTGGGGCCCGTAACCATTTGAGTTCAGCTTGTGACACTATCAAGTGTAACCATTGCTTTGAATGTGGACATCTAGTTGCCAATTGTTTAAATCTTTTTAAATGTTATCTTTGTGAAAAGACAGGGCATGCCTATGGCTGGTGTCCGTGGGCTTCCCACAATAGAAAGCACTGCCCCTCCCATGCAGGCCTCATAAATATAGCCCAGCAAGCACAGGCCAAAAAGGCAGCCAAGCAGCAAGAAGCTGAGAATGGGACCTTAGGGGCTACTGAAACAGGTGAGCTAAACCCTCAACCCTCTGCTAGCATCACAGTTACACATCCCCCCAGACAGCAGGACCAAATGGAGCTAGGAGCTGAGGATGAATAATCAGTGGTTGAAGCTCTTGATTCCCAGAATAAGGATATGCCTCCCCCTCCCCCCTCTATGACCCAATCCTTCCAAACTGTTTGCACTAAGAAGAGATCTAGGTCTAGAGCTCTAAGGAAAGCTGAGCCCCCAGTAGGGAAGGAAATTAAGAAAGGGAAAAAATGAAGCTCCCTGTTAGAAATCTAGCAACATATTTGCTCCCCTACCTATAGATAAATACTGAGGGGACTCAGATGATGAGGATTCTGATACCCCCTCTCTGGCCTCCACTACAACAGAAGATACTGAGAAGGAGGGAAGAGAGGACTCTATTGCAAAATGAACCAGAGATAGGAAAAGTTCTAGATCCTTTCAGAAACTGCTTTTTTGTCTTAATGGTCCCCCTTGGATTGTTGTAATACTCCTTTCTTTCTTTAAATATATATGACATCTCTAACCATTTCCACTATAAATGTAAATAGAACTAAAAAAAAAAAGTCTGGGAGTATTTTTTTCCTTAAGTCAGATGCCTTGTGACATCTAGTATATTCAGGACACCAGATTAAAAACACACCAGGAACTAGCTCAAGCCTCCAATAGCTGGACTCACAGCCCTTCCTTTTGATCAGTAGGAGAGGAGTGTTGTGACGAGGCTGGGATACTTTTTTCCACAGCAGGTATATCTGTATCTAGGTTAGTAGATATTTCCCCTGATAGAGCCCTTTTACTGGATTTTAGTTATGGTCAGTTATGTTTTAGACTAATTACAGTCTATGCTCCTCAAACAAAGGCACAGAGAGTTTCCCTTTTTAGCGAAATCCAGCCTTTTCTGCATACATCTAAAATAGTACTTTGGGCTGGTGATTTCAATTGTGGTTTGGATCAAACAGATAGAGGTTTAAAAACGAAAATATTGTTTTGTAACACTACAGCCTTGAAAAGTGTTATTTTCTTGGCAGGTTTAATAGATTCTTTTAAGTCTTGAAATGCCACTGGAGGGCATACATTTTTTATGGGGGCTACCTCCACCCGTATTGACTTTATTTTTGTTTCAAAACATTTGAATATAGACAGGGTAAGGACAGTGGCAATGGAATTTTCAGATCATAGGTCTGTCACCACCACCATTAGTTGGGGAAATACACCAAGATGTAGAAAAAGTGCCTGGCCACTTAATGATTCCCTGTTAGATGACCCTAGTATCAAACAGGCATGGTTAGCTGACTCGGAGACTAGATTTTCAGTTTTAGTTTGTTATGACGATTTGCTGAGTTGGTGGGAAGATACTAAAAACTCATGGAGAACCCTTTTTCAGCGGAAATCCAACTATAGAATAAAACAAGAGTATCTGCAGTGTTTACATTTGCGACACCAATTACAAACTGATCTCTTTATCTGAGACTCAGAAAAGCGATTATAGTCCTCAAATTAGAACTCTGAAAGAACAAATGAAGACTCTACAATATGATAGGGCAAAAATCCTGGCACAAGAAGCAAGGTTTAGCATTAACATAAAAAAGGGTCTTTAGACCCTTTCAAAGGATACAAGGATAGAGTGGACCATAGGATAATTACGGGGCTTAGATACCCTGATGGTAGACTTAGTACAGCCCCATTAGACATGCTGGCACTAGTGGAACACTGTGGAAACTGCCTATAGTTCCAGTCCAGATCTGGTTGACACTGACATTAGTTCTTTTCTTGGGCACTTGGATCTGCCTCACCTTGAGACTTTCCTAGGGCCAGAGCTAATTAAGGATATAACTGTGGAGGAGAAGGTACAACAAGCCATTAAAAACCTTAAGTCTGATTCGGCTCCAGGAACAGATGGATTTTGGGCAGGGTTGTATAAAACCTTCTTCATTCAACTTGCTCCTGCTCTAGTTATTCTATTTATTTATATGTTATCACTAGGATGACTTGCCTCTTCTATGAATGAAGCAGTATTGATATTATTATTCAAAAAAGGGGATAGAGAGCTTTTGGAAAACTGAAGTCCCTGGAGCTTCCTGAATACTGATCTAAAAATTCTAAGCAAAATTTTATTGGCATGGCTCAATCTAGTGGTACATACCTTAATTCATCCAGCACAGATTTGTGCAGTACCTGTTAGGAGGCAACATGATAACTTACTTTATTTAAGAGAATTATTTCAGTTAGGAGGTAGGTCTATAGTACAAGGATATGTACTTAGTCTAGCTCAAGAGAAAGTGTTTGATCTCATAGCTTACTCCTTTTTATTTCATACACTTAGGGCATATGGTATTCCAGAGAGGTTTATTGTTTGGATTAAAATCCTATATGCAGATGCCACCTTAATTCCTAATGTAAATGGGTGGAAGGGAAGAAAAATTCAAGTTAATGGGGGGGTGGTCTGGCAGGGATGTCCGTTAAGCCCTTTATTATATGCCTTTGGGATAGATGTCTTGCTAAGATATGTGGAGAGCCAGCAGAGTATATTAGGCATTTAGCCTCTGTCTCATTTCGCATCAAACAAGATTTTGGCTTATGCAGATGATGTACTTCTAATCCATCCCAACATAGCAGAAATAGCTCTCTCCTCTACTTTACAAGTATAGGTTTCAATGTCGGGGACACGCATAAACTATGGTAAAAGTAAAGGCAATTGCTTAGGTGACACCCCACTTCTGGCCTCTGGGTATTTTGCAGGGTTTAGTATTACACAAACTACTATTAGAATTTTAGGTATAGATTTTGGGAATGGGGACTTAGCAAAACAAAATTGGAAGATGGCCTTAGAACAGGCAAGACGACTGGTTGCTGGCTGGAAAGGGAAGCAAATCTCTAAAAAGAAGAGAGTGGTATTAATCAATTCCCTCCTAATCCCTGTTTTTTTACATATTTGTTATGTTTTTCCTCCATAGAAACATAGACTTTGACGGCAGATAAGGACCGCTTGGCCCATCTAGTCTGCCCATTTCCCTACCTACAGGATAGGCCGCAGATCCTAGTTAACCAACAGCCTATTTCTTCCTACCCCCCACAAGAATTGCCTTATGTCTGTCCCATGCATTCTTAAATTCTCCCACAGTTTTAGACCCCACAACCTCCTCAGGAAGGCTGTTCCATGTATCCACTACCCTCTCTGTGAAATAATACTTCCTCACATTGCCCCTGAACTGCTCCCCTCCATCTTTAAATTGTGTCTCCTTGTTCTTGCACTTCTCTTTTTCTGAAAGATGCTACCCTCTTGGACTTTGTTGATTCCACTGAGGTACTTAAAAGTTTCTATCATGTCCCCCTCTCCTTCTTTCCTCAAGGGTATACATATTAAGCTCCTTTAGTCTCTCCTCATATGGCTTCTCTTGCAGACCCTGCACCATTTTAGTTGCCCTCCTCTGGACTGCCTCTATCCTGTCTATGTCCTTGCGGAGATGGGGTCTCCAGAACTGGACACAGTAGTCTAGAGGGGGTCTCACCAACTGTTTGTACGGAGGGATAACAACTTCCTGTTTTCTGCTGCTGATGCCTCTCCCTATGCATTCCAGTATACCCCCAGCCCTCCCTACTGCCTTCTCACATTGCTTGCTAACCTTAAGGTCATCTGATATGATTACCCCCAGGTCCCTTTCCTTTTTTGTTGTTGTTACTACCCCCCCATTGTGTATTCTTCTCCTGGGTTCTTGTTTCCCAGGTGCATTATTTGCTTCTTTGCATTGAATCCTAGCTGCCATACTTCTGACCATTTCTCCAACCTTGCCAAGTCCCTTCTCATCCTTTCCACGCCTCCTTGTGTATCAACCCTGTTGCAGATCTTTGTGTCATCTGCAAAGAGGCATACTTTTCCTTCCAGTCACTATGAAGACATTAAAAGGACTGGACCCAATACTGAACCCTGCGGTACCCCACTAGTAACCCCTCTTTCTTCAGAGTGGACTCCATTTACAATTATCTTCTGTGTCCTGTTGTCCAGCCAATGTTTTACCCAGGCTACCACCCTGGGACCCACTCCCAGGCTGGTTAATTTGACTATTAATCTTTTGTGTGGGACTGTGTCAAATGCCTTGCTAAAGTCTAGGTAGGCCAAGTCCACAGCCCCTCCCTGGTCTACTACTTTGGTCACCCAGTCAAAGAAATCTATTAGATTTGTCTGACATGACCTTCCGCTGTGAACCCATGCTGCCTTGGGTCCTGTGCCCCACTGGCCTCTAGGTACTCAACTATTTTTCCTTCAGAGTGACTCCATCACTTTCCCTACCACAGAGGTCAAACTGACAGGTCTGTAGTTTCCTGCCTCTGTCTTGGTCCCACTTTTGTGAAGGGAATCACATCCGCCTTCCTCCAGTCCTCGGTACCACACCATCCTCCCATGATTTATTAAAAGAGTAGCCAGTGGTTTCACTAGTTCCCCCTTAATTCTTTTAGAATTCTGGGGTGAATTCCATCAGGCCCCATTGCTTTGTCCACCTTCAGTTTTAGGAGTTCTTGCAGAACCCTTTCTTCTGTGAAAGGACTGGGATCGAACCCCCCATCAAGAGTGCTTCTGTTAATTGGATTAGGCACTTCCCCCTCCTCTTTTGTGAATACTGAGCAGAAATATTCATTCAGTATCCCTGCTTTTTTGCTGTCCCCTTCTGCCCACCCACCGTTCATTCTATTCAGCCTCACTATCCCTTCCTTTGTCCTTCTACGTTCGCTGATGTACCTATAAAAGGTTTTATTCCCCTTCTTAACAGAGTTGGCTATCTTTTCCTCAGTTTGGGCCTTTGCTATTCTGACTTCCCTCCCTGCTTCCTTCTGCCTTAACTGGTACAGCTCTCTGTCCTGCTCCTTCTGTGTTTCCTTATACTTCCGGAATGCTGTCTTTTTCTTTCTGACTTTCACAGCCACCTCTTTTGAGAACCATAGTAGCTTTTTCTTTTGTTTTGATTTGTTTATTTGCTTCACACAAAGGCTTGTTGCCTCTGTGATGGCAGTTTTGATAAGTCCCCATTGTTGCTCCACACCTCCTTCTAGCCTGTTTGCTAGTGCTTTTCTGAGGCACTCTTCCATCTTGCCAAAGTCAGCCCTCCTGAAGTTCAGTACCCTCACTTTTGTATGGCTTGACTCTGTAGCTGAGTTTAACGTGAACCACACTGTTTGATGGTCACTTGTTCCCAGATGGCAACCCACTTCTAGATCTGAGATCCTCACTTCCCCGTTTGAGAGTATGAGGTCTAGGTTGCTCCCTCACGAGTGGGTTCCAAAACTAGCTGTCTGAGGCCTGCCACCTGTAGGGCATCAAGAATGGCCCTGCTCTTGGATGTGGCTGCAGCAAATGTGCTCCAGTTAACATCTGGCATATTCAGGTCTCCCATCAACAGTATCTCCCCTTTCTCTGCCATTCTAAGAATGCCTTCTATCATATCCTTGTCCATTCCCTCCCCCTGACATGGGGGTCTGTACACAACCCCTGTGCGGATTGTGGTGCCCTTTCCAGTCTCCAAGGTGAACCACAATGCCTCCTCTCCTCCCTGTTTACTCTTTTGTTCAGTTGCTTTTATCCCTTCCTTTACATAGAGAGCTACTCCTCCCCCTCTTCTCCCCTGCCTGTCTCTCCTGTAGGTTATGTACACTGGTATGTTAACATCCCAGTCATGGTTCTCTGTGTACCATGTTTCTGTGACTGCTACGATATCCAGGCATCCCTCTTCCGTCAAGGCCACCAGCTCAGGGAGCTTGTTGCCCAGACAATGAACATTGGTACTCATTACCCTCCATTTCCTGATGGCCTTACTCCTTTTTGCCCCATCCCTGTCCTTCTTGCCTTTGTCACTTTCTCCATTTTCCCCTGCCCTTCTCCCTATCGACACCTCTATGTTGGTGTTTACCGCACTTACTACCGTTATTTTTTTGGGGGGGGCCTAGGATTTCCCTGCTCCTTTCCAGTGCCTCCCCCCTTGGCTAGTTTAAATGCTTGCTAATGAAGCATTTAAACCTATTACCTAGGATCCTGGTTCCCCTCCTGGACAGATGCATCCCATCATACCAGTATAGGCTTGAATCACTCCAGGTGGACCCCCAGTCCCCAATGAAGCCAAATCCCTGAGCTCCACACCAGTTTTTCAACCACTGATTGAATCCCATGGTGTGGAACACCCTAGCCTCTCCTATGCCATAGATGGGCAGCACCTCCGAGAAGGTTACCGTGCATGCTACTTGTCTAAGGCCCCTTCCCAATTCCAGAAACTCTTCCTGCACTTCTCTAATCCCATTCTTAGCCAGGTCATTTGCCCCTAGGTGGAAAATGACATCCAGCTCCCTCCTCTGTGCAGCTGCTCTGGCAATCCTGAGGATTCGCTCCCTGTCCCTCCAAGCCATGGCACCAGACAGGCACCTTACCTTCCTTTCCCCTTCCTCCCCCAGTTTTACCTTCCTAACAATGGAGTCCCCCACCAGGAGTTGTTCTTCCCCTCGGGGTCCCCTGCCATCCTCCTGTGGGTCTCCTTTGTGGAGGTTCCCAGCATCCTCCTTGGTCTCCACTGCGGGTGCCTCCATAGAGGAACCACACTTTGCCAGAATGGCATAGGAATTGTGGAGAGGTACAGCTGGAGGGATGCGCCTCTGTTGCACCACCCTCACCCTCCCTGAGCCCACTGTGGTCCAACCGCCCTTTCTTGGCAACCTCTGAGGCAACGGCAGTGGCACTGGTGGTCCCTGGATGGAAGAGGAGGTCCCACAAATCCTGGCCAACTCAGCTTGGAGATGAGCAACCTCCTCCCTCAGCCCAGAGAGGTGCCTGCAGATGGGACAACACCGCATCCTCCAGAATGTCTCCTGGAAGACTGCTGCTCCACAGCCACTGCACTGCACCACTCCCATCATGTCTTATTTCTGGCCCCTTAACTGTTTGCAATCCTTACTCTTTCCTCTGTTTTTCTCTCTCTCCTTACTTTCTGCCTGTGTGCCCTTTAAGCTCCTGATTGTCCTGTTCTGAGACAAGAATATCCTACATTTCTCAGTAGACCCCTTACTTGCTCAGAGGCAGACCTCCAGCAGCTAGAGGGGACCAGAGAGCTACTCTTGCCCTTCTAGGATGGTGGGTCTTTGGTGGCTCTGTGATCACTCACTTCCTGCTCCCAAACAGGAAGTTCCTGTTGTCAGTCAAATCCTGTGCCTATAAAAGTAGAACTAGCTTTGGAGAGGAGGGAAGGAGGGCAATATAGTCCCAGTAGTGAAGTCCAGTCACACAGCAGTCCTTTCTCCTAGTGTCTTCTGCCAAGCTACTAGCAGACTCTTTCTAAGGCAGTCTTTAAATGTAGCTTCCTTCTAGCTAAGCCACTCCCCCTACTTACTAGATCGTTCTACAAGTAATTTAAACCTCACAGCTATCAAGTCATTTCAATCACCTGAGATTTACACCTAAATAACTGTTCAGATAACCATTCAGTTCAGTTAACTCAGACAAACACACACTTTTTTTTGTTTTGTTTGTTAGTTTTTTTCACCCTAAATTAAAGGTCCAAGTACAAGAGTTCTACTTCTTTAGTCCCAGTAGAGAAGTCCAGTCACACAGCAGTCCTTTCTCCTGGTGTCTTCTGCCAAGCTCTCCACCCCTATCTGTAGCCATGGCCTTGCTTAGCATCTTTTTTCAGGCTTTTTTGGTGGAGCCAATTAAACCCCATCAAGAGAGAATTTACCTATAGACCCATTATAGAGGGAGGGGGTCAAGATGGTAAACCCAGTAGCTTTCTTTTATAGTTTATTCATTATGTAAAATATAGGTATAGCTTTGCAACCTGGGGACAAACTTTGGAAACTGCTAGTACTGGAATGGCTGAATCCTAGCATCCTTTTCTGGGACAATAAGTTTCACCTGTTACGTAGGGTCTCTCAGTTGCCACCACTGGGGTTAGAACTTTTGAAGAATGTCATGAAATGGAGGGTGTCCCCCACTAAAGTCCTAACACAAGATAGGAAAAAACTGTATTCAGATATTTTACTGGCTGAACAAACAACAGGTAGTTTCCTTCCCAGATTGTCCTGAAAACCACATGAATCAAGTGCTGCAGTTTCTAGAAAACAAGAGATTCCCCTGCCTTTGTATGGGATGGATCCATTCACATATCGGACTGTTTAGTACGGTACGGTCTGCTTGCCCATTGGCCCATACTGTGGACCAATGGGTGTATAGTCATACTGTACACAGTCAGTCCACGGGCAGCCGGGCGGCTTGCTGGTGGAAGCTGCCATCCACCGCTGACCGGGGAGCGGGTGGTGGGCTTAGTGGGTGGGTGGGAGGGGGCACCGCTGGACCACCAGAGATAATTTAGATTGTGTTTTAGTATACTTCTGCCCGAGACTGGGCTGGAAGTGGTCCACTGGAACACCAGGGATATTGGACATGTTTTAATTTATACTTATGTCCATGATCGGGCTGGAAGTGGTCCACTGGACTACCAGGGATATTGGACATGATTTATTTTATACTTATGCCTGCGATTGGGCATTGGGGCACTTTGCTGCAATATTCAGGGGGCGTCGGTTCCCAACGGCTGCAGCCTGGCAGGGCGCCAGGTGCAAGTCGCCGGGGATTGGCACACCTGCATGCAAATGGGGCCATAATGACATGCTAATGGCCCCAGTTGTGCCTTGCATGCATTATGGCTCCATTTGCATATCCACTGCTGAATATTGTGGTTCCTGTGCCTAGAGCAACTGCACTTGTGCTGGCGCATCCCCCGCTCCTCTTTAGCCACTTGCTGTGGTGCAGTGCCACTGCACCATGCACAATGCGGGAGGCCATATTGCCATATTCAACGGTGCTGAGCTATGGAGCAGCACTGTTGAATATCGCCCAGCACACTCCCTGGCGCATCCCAGTTGCGCTGTGCCCGACTTACGCCCCTGCCTGGCGCATATCTGAATATCCCACCCAAGGATTTAAATATGTTCCCAAGAGAAAAACATGATATGTTATGTGTTAATATTGATACATGGGATCCAGGTTAAATTATTTGACATTGCGATGAATTATTTATGTACTGTTTTCTTCATTTTTGTTATTTATTTTGTATACGTGCTTTATTCTTTAAGTTTTTGTATTTTTTGTTGGATATTTGTTGATATTGTTGCATTGTAGCCCTCTCCTTAATAAACAATTCCCCTACTCTTTTCAATAAATGCCATGGGAGCTTTAACATCGACCTGAACTACCACCAGAACAGGCAGATGGGACCTCAGTTTAATGTCTCATCTGAAAGATGGAGTACAGGAGAAAGGTAAAAGAACTTTCTCATCACTAAATAGCGAATGTCATATTACCATGAAGGATGTTACATATATATGTATAGCGAACTGTAATTTCACAAAATGTACCTTTGTTCCTGTGCAAGTCTTCCTTTGTATTCTATGTCTGTACAGATCACAGGGCAAGATGGACAGGCAAAACACCTTCCCATATACTGTTGATTTTGCTTATAGATATTGCACTCCGTACGTTGCTTTTGATGTCTGAGGATATTGTTGTAACTTAAAAATCTATCAGTTCTGTTACTCTGATTCTTGTACAGTGTACTTGTTTTATTTGCTATTTGTTTCTTATACTGTGATAATTGCTTCCTGCATGTATTCCTGTAAACTTCTCTGTCCCTCCCCCACCCTTACCCCCACCCCCAGGTCACAACTAGAAATTAACCTTCCAGAGCTCTGCTTGATAACCCAGTAAAACGTGTTTTTTTTTTTAAACAAATCAGTCTGTGGGGGAGACTGCAACACTTCATTATAATTCAGAGCACATAACATAGATGAGAGTAATACACGAGAGTAGGTTAAAGATGTCAATGTATTTATTTATTTTATTTAGAATGTTGGTAACTGGGAGAGGTGCACTGAGCCAAGGCTCGTTTCCAGGTGTGACCCGGGTGAATGGGGAAGCGGAGAAAGAAAAATACAGTACAATAATAAGAAATGCTGAAATATACAATATGAAGTATCTCATATTACAAGTAGCAGGCCATTTATTCAGTAACACTGGAATATGGTACAAAAAGAGGTAGAAATGTGAAAACAGGTATGAGGAGCAAGGGTGTATTACATTTAAAGATATAATATTTATAAAATAAAAACAAAAGTTGATAAAGAAAGGGATGAATTCACGATTGGTTAGAGGCCCATTAACATTTTAGAAACTTTGCATAGATTGTGGAGAGGGAGTGGGGAGAAAGATCTGTTTGTGAGGGGGGAGAGAAAGAAAGAATACAGTGAGCAAGAAGGTGGTTTAGGGTGGGTGGGAGTAAGGTAAAAGGGGTAGGGTAGGGTAGGGTAGGGTAGGGGAGAGAGAATTGGAAGGGACAACCAAGTCAGGAGTAGGAAGGACAGGAGAAAACGGATGAAAAGGATTGGGAAAGAATGTTATCTTAGACAGTACAGAGATGGAGATAGCCGAGAGGAGCTTGGAAGAGAGTTCCAAAGGGAGGGGAGACAGTGTGAAAAGGCTGACTGCCCCAAACAGGAGTGAGAGCAGGGAAGAGAGAAGGTATGAGGGTCTCTGGAGCGGAGCTGATAAGAGGAAGAAGATGAGGGGGAGAGGAAAGCGGAGAGGTATGAGGGGAGAGAGCCAAACCAGAATTTGGAAATAAGGGTGGAGGCATGGAGCTGGCAGTGCATTTGGAGGAAGGGGAAAGAGAGAGAGTGAGGAGTAGAGTACATGGGGGAGTGCTGGAAGTAAAATGACAGAAAGCATTAAAAAAGGTGTCTAACCTTGTGAGGGACGAGATAAGGGCAGAACTGAGGACTCCATCAACGTAATCACTGGGAGTATTATTTTGGTTAGTAACTCATGGCAAACCACTGCGGAGAGGGTATCGTTATTCCTGTACATGGCTCCAAGTTTTGGACAGAGTTTGGAGTGAATGAAGTCTATCTGAGTTGAGAAGTCAAGTTGACTATCCAGTCAAACTCCCAGGTATTTATAGAAGGGGACTGGTTCTGTGGTGGAGCCGTCAAGGGTATAAAAGGAAGGGAGGTGGGAGATTTTGGCTAGTTTCTGTGATGTGCCAAATGACATGGAGATGGCTTTCTTAGAGTTAACCGTGAGCTGTTTTTCTTGGAACCAATGTAATACATGGGAGAAGTCACTCTGTAGCTTGGATTTAACCTCCGGGGACAAGGGGCCAGAGGTACAGGGGATGGTGTTGTCTGCATAGAGACAGATCTGAGAGAAGACACAAATAGATGGGAGGTCATTTAAGAAGATAGCAAAGAGGATAGGGCCAAGAATAGATCCTTGAGGAACGCTCACTTGAATGGAGACTGGGGGGGGGGGAGGGAGTCACCTGCCTGGACACATTGAGTACTTCCTGTAATGAATGACTGGAACCAATCCACACCAGGTGTAGAAAGGCCAGTGAAGTAAAGCTTGGTAAGGAAAAGCGTGTGAGAGATAGAGTCAAAGGCTTTAGAAAGGTCAATAAAGATAGCAGCAGTGATGTGATCATGGTCCATGCCCGAAAGAAGGGCATTGGTCACATGGAGTAGGGAGGTCATGGTGGAGTAGTTTTTCCTGAAACCCAATTGGAATGGTGACAGGAAATCAGAGAAGAATAGGAAATCAGATAGACTTGAGAAAACAAGGTATCCCTGAAGCTTGGTCAGTGAGGGGAGAAGAGATATGGGTCTGTAATTGCCAGGAGTGGAGGGATCACCTCTTTTATGCAGCGGTATGACTTTGGCAGCTTTCTAGTTTGGGGGAACAGTGCAGAGAGTGAAGGAGAGATTTAAAAGGTGAGAGAGAGAGGGGGAGAGAGAGAGAGAGAAAGAAAGGGCTATAGCAGGATTGGAGATCCGGAGAACGTGGGGTTCTAGGCCATCAGGGCTAGATTTGGGAGGGTTTGGGGAGAGGAGGGCATGGAGAACCTCCTGTTCAGAGACATGGGAAAAAGGAGGGGGAGATGGGGCAGTTACTGGGCTGGATAGGAGGGCACAGGTTGTGAAAAAAGAGTTAAGGATAGAGGCAACATAGGAGGGATCTGAAACAGGCTTGCCATCCACAAGCAGGGTCAGAGGGGAGGTCTTGGGAGAGGGATTAAAAAGGAAGTGAAGGGCCTGCCAAAATTTAGAGGGGGAGTGAAGATTTTGCTGCAGAGTCGCCTTATAGTATTGCACTTTCACTGCTCTAATGGCCTTCGTGCATGCATTTCTAAAGAAACGATAATACTGCAGATCAGGGAGGGAGAGGGAGGCTTTGTGATACACCCAGGCCTGATTGTAGGATTTACATAGTTGGATTATATCAACTGAGTTCCTGGGGTGATTGAAATGTTTGACCCAGCATCTTTTGGGAGGACTGGGGTTGGTGTTCCATGCCTTATTTAGATAATGGCAGAAAAGGCCAAGGGTGGAATCAATATCTAGGGTTGAGTAAACTAGGTACCAGTCATAAGAGGAGAGGTCACATAGAAGGGCTACGGTGTTCAGTGACCTGTAGGACCTAATCCAGTTGGGTGGAGAGTGGAGCATACATAGTTTACATACATAGTAGGTCATGTTGTGGTCACTAAAGGAGTCTGGTAGTGTGCCTGCAGCCACAATATGATGGGGGTGGGAGGAAAGCACCCAGTCCAGAAGAGAGTGGTTGAGAGAGTGGGTTGGGCCTGGTATGTTCATGTATTAGTTGTTGAAGGTTGAGGGACAGCATCAGGTAATAATAGTGACCCAAAATGAGCAACTACAAAAATAGCGACTTATTTTGGGCACTGTTATTCTGGGCTACCCTGCAGAACAGCAAGCATGTGGGACAGCGACTATGGGGAAGGGCGAATGGAAGGGAGGACTAGCGAGCGGAAGGGGAGGGATGGGGAAGAGGTTGTCAGGGACTGGAGTACCTGCTACTGCTGAGCTAGCCATGTGGCGTGGTGGTGTGGGAGGCTAGTTCTGGCACAGCAGGTACTGGGTTCGGGACCGGGTTACATTTTGCCACAGCTACAAGCTGCAGCACTTCATTTTTTCCTGACATCTGGATTTTGCCTCCTACGTGACATGCACCCCCCCTGGAGTTGAGAATCTTAATTCAGGGGGGTGCAGGGGGCAAAAAAAACACTTTTTTAATATCCAGATCGCCTTAAAGTGTATATCGCCAATTTGCTTTTCGGCGATATACACTCACCATAATAGCGATCACTGTTTTGCGATCGCTGTTATGATATGGAACCTTCAGGGACACAATTTTTTCAATAGAGGGCTTCACAACAGGAGAGAACCAGTTAAGACTGAAATCCCCAAGTATAATTAGCTCACCCGAGGAGTAGAGGATTACGAGGGAAGAGATAGTGTCGACAAGTGAGGAGGAAGGGAGTTTTGGAGAGGCAAATAGCACTGCTGTGAAAATTGGGAGGGAGAAGAATTTGAGGTTAACGAGAAGGACTATGTGTGAGGGTGGGACATATTCACAATGAGAGACTGAGCAGGTTAGGTTTTAGTGAGCATAAGTAGCTACACCTCCACCTTATTTGCCATGATCTTGATAAAACAGGATGAAATCAGGGAGGGACAGTTTAGTGTCTGTGATGCTGGAGGAAAGCCAGGTTTCAGAAATACAGAGTCTTTGGAAATAAATAAATAATAAATAATAGGTCAACATCAGGTTTGCCATGCTTTCAACATTTAGCTGATATACAATTCCCAAATTTGTTTAAGTCCCATGGAGCATATTGTGAGTGGTTTCGAATTTCAGATTGGATCGATCTGAATCCTGCATTTGGAGTGGAATACTGAGTATTTTCAAATGAATTCTCCAAATAAGTCACTGTCATGGCCTTTGTCAAGTGTTTCTCCAATTTAGACAGAGTAGTTAGTAGTTCTTCCATGTTCCAAGTACTCAGACATTTTTATAATTTAGATACTGGCCTAATTATAAATTGGTTGGCTAGACAGAGAATTTCCCTTTCTGTCTTTGAGAGCCTTATAGTTTGGAACCCAGTATCAGTGGAGAACTGTAGCCTTGTTTATGCCAGCAATAAGACACTCAGGTAGGCTAAGTATGCCCCAGCATTATGAGGCACGAGGCACTTGCGCTGAGTGCCTTTAGCACCTGGGGAGTGCTCTTATCAGGCCATAACCCACACCTCAGAGTGTCCTATTGAGCTTATAAAATGGGCCCTCCAATTAAATATTCATAAAAAAGAAACAAAGAAAGTGAGTGTCCAACATTTTTTAAAAGGGAGGTTTTTAATAGAGGCAATAGGAAAAATAGTTCTCCATCAATATTTTATAACTATAATAATGTGAGGGCTACTAAAGGGCACTCCTATCCCACATCTACACAGTGGTTGACTCAGGTTCCCATCACCCTATAGACAGAGTCAGAAATGTATAGTGGCAGAAAGAGAGAGTGCTTATTTTGTTCACCTTTTGTATGGATTTTTTTTTATAGCCCTAGAGAAGTTGCTAGCAGTATCATAACTGATTGTGCGTGCCGCTTACTAGCTGTAGACAGCGAAGGTCTGAACTGTGCTACGGGAAAGAAAGTTATTGTGTGGCATAAAGAGGCATTATGAGGGCTGCACACAAACTGATCAAGGGTACAGAAGTTAGAAAAGAACATTTTTTAAATGATTAACAGTCGTTGAGTGAGCCGGCTGCTGAAGTGACCTTCGACCCCACCCTCCTTGTTGCCCGGGACAGTTTATTTATTTTGTGTGTGTGTAGTTTTCTGTTTAATTTTTTACTTTTTTCCTTTTCTACCTGGTTTCAAAAGGGGATACATTTTGTTTGTGGGAGTTGGTGACCATGATTGACAGAGACCGCCGCTACAGAATTACTTCCGGATCTCCGATGAACTTAGGAGATCGCGGTTGGGACTGTGGTGAGATTTTGAAATGTGATTAATGTTGGTATGGTTTTTAATAAAGAAAGATAATGTTCTGGATTGTGCTGGGTGAGGGAAGAGTGTTACATCGAGGAGTGCTTTGTAGATTACAGTAGTACTGTGCACAGTGGTCATAAATCTGTCTAGCGTGTCACGGAGCTGCAGGTTGATTTTTTTTTTTTTTTACATGGGATAGTGTTGGGGACAGTGATATTTTGTGTGGTAAGGCTGAGGTTGGCAGAATTAGTGCCGACAGGCACAATACATGCTGATAAGGACACGGCTAAAAGTAAGTTTTAGCCAATCAGCATTCTGGATTTGTTTAGCCCATTTTATAAGTTTGCTTACGTGAATGGAAAATCTTGGGACTGCTTGGACAGAGTAGGATTTGGGGAGGTGTGTACTGTACCAGCCAATTCGGCTGAGCCTGCAGGAGGTGTGTATGTGAACCCCAATCCTAACAAGGCTGCTGCTGATGCTGCTGAGCTGGCTGGTGGACGAAAACTTCTCACATATGAAAGAATGCAGCTACCACAGTGAAGCTGCATCTTTTCACATGCCTTCATCAGCCAGCAAAGCAGCATCTCCCCTCCCACCCAAGCTTGTAAATAACGACAGTGGCAAGTGCTCTAGTTTGCTGCTGATATCCTTGCCCTACCTGACCCAGCTTTCCTAAATCTCTGGCAGTTGGGTGCCCAACCCTGCTGCCAGACAAGAACCCCCCCCAACTCATTCCAATGGTTGGATGTCCAACCCTGCCACCAGCAAAGGCAACCTTCCCCAAACTAACTCAAGCAGTCATGTGGCCCAACCCAGCCACTAGAACAAGCAACTCACAGCCCCACCCCCATAATAACTTAGGTAGTCAGGTGCTCATCCCCACCACTGGAACAAACAACCCACTGCTCCCCCCAAAGTAGCTCCAGTGGTTGGATGCCCAACCCCACCACTGCAAATGCCCCACAACAGCATGCAACATCGGAGTGCCCACCCCCAGTGTTGGCAAACCACACATAGACACTGGATGCCCAATCCCCAGTGCTGGTCATTGAAAAAAATAAAATGGTACAGGCTGGCCTGTTTGTGCTGAGGGTTCAGACGCTGGATGCCACACCTCGCACCAAGCTGGTGACTCATGTTCAGATACAAACTCATTTTGCCAGGGGTCAGCCAGCGGCGGGGAGAAGATCAAGAATCCAAAGGACTGCTCTCTGCTCTTTGGGAGGGAGGGCTTGCTTGTTCAGCCTCTGACTGCACCAAGTGGTGTCCTGGTGGTAGTGCAGGCATTGGTGGCACTGAAGGGAGAGGCTGTGGCTTTGCTATGTGCACATGCCTCCACACATATGCATTCATGTTGGCTACAGCAGGAGAATAGGGCAAAAAGCAGAAAAGGGTGCTGGGGCTTAATGAAGCCCTACACATCTGTACATGGACCTGTGCTGTCACCCAGGACCACCTCAGTCTCAACTGGATCTGTGTCTTGGGGGGTAGGGACAGCCCTACCTCTCCTGACCCCACCAAGGGGTAATCCAAGGGGGTGTCCTGACAACAGATAGGTCCTGGGGAGACACTGGAACAGGGACAGGGCTGATAAGCTGCCCCATCTTCCTACATGGAGCAAAACCTTTATGGAAAAAATTAATAAAGTGGTCCCTTGTCATCCTCTAATGTTTGTACCTGTAAAAATAGAAAATGGCCCCTTGATGTCTTCTCTGCCTCCCTCACCGGGTCCCTTACTTAGCACACACAACTCCACCCTTACTTACCTGTTCAGTTCACCGCTAAACTCCTCTCATGAGCACAGCATGTCCTGCTTCTGATGACACATTGAACTGATTGAAAACAAAGTAAGTCCGGTTTATGGCTTTTTTCGCTCATATCTTATGTTGTCACAGTGAAAAGCAAATTGTGTAGTATTAGCAGCAGTATAAAGTATAACAAATCATGAAGTACAATTCCACTTATAGAATGTAAACAACGAGTTTCATTAACATACCAAACTTATATTGTCACAAAACACAACTTGTCCTTTTTGACAGGGTGCACCAAAAAGGTATTGTTCCTTTAAAGCAGCCTGATAATACAAGGACATCTGAAACCCTGGGTTAAGGGGCATTGTTTATTTACTGAATGTTGTTGATTGGGTAAGCCCGCTGAGACTGTATCCCTTTTTCAAGAGGCTTTTTTTGTGGAGACATGCACCCCATTTCTGCTATCTGGTCAGGATGTTCAGGTTTTCACCATTGTAGCTAAAGATTATTCTAGAAAACATGTCTTCCATCACCCTTATTTCTTTTAAAAGGGTAATCCATTCCCTATTTGTGGGGACTATGGATGACAGTCAATGCCTGCTGATTGTTTTCAGTGGTACAATTAAAATGATGTGGTACAAATATTTGTTTGGAAGGGATCATTCCCTTTGTTGTAATGGCCCTAGTATTAGGTATTCAAATTGGGCTGAGCTGTGTTTCTAGAACTACCATGTAGGATTTTGCTATAGCCTCTCAAAAGGGCTGCAACGATTGGCACGTTTAAAAGGTATAGTAATGGTCTCTTTCCCTCTGCAGCCTCTCCGACACCTGTCAGACACAGCTGGAGTATAGTGATCAGTAACGTGGCTTCTTGGGTACCCTAAAGAACCTAACCAAGGTTTATTATCTGTATTGTCTCCACTGCGAAGAGTACATTGTTATATGTATTTTTATAGTTTGTATTTTGTTGTACTTGCCCCTCCCTCCCTCCCGAATACATCTGGAAATGAGCTGTTATCAGCTCAGTATGCTTTTCCTGGTAAAACATTTGAAATAAATAAATGAATGAATTAATGAATGGCTAAATAACTAACTAGCTAACTAAATAAATAAATAACTTGTGTGTTTCCTGCCAGATTACCATTTGAACATGAGTACTGAACAGGTGGCCGGATTCTCCCAAATTTTATTTAATACATTTAATTTATTTTAAATGAGAGCCTATGGACAAAATTGCCAATTTTTATAGGCAACTGTGGTCATGGTACACAAAAATACAAAAGAGACAATAACATATAATGATACATTCAGACAATAAATACATTGTTTCTCATAACATTTACAAATATCAATGGTACTAATATAGTTTATTAAATTTATTGCAAAAGATTTATAATTCATCAGAGCCCTGATGTTTTGAGGTTGCAAGTTCCAAAAGCTACAAATTCAGTAATAAAAAGCAGCTTGTCTAATATTTTTATGACACTTGGGCAGTTTAAAACACAAGTCATCCATTGACCTAGCTTCTGTATTTGACAAAGATTTTTTTTCACCATAAATTTTAATTTAGTTGGCACATGTCCATTTGCCATCTTCATGCCCAACAGCCCAATTGTTGATTAATTCATTGTCATAATAATTTCCAGTTCAAAAAACTTCTCCAAATGCTAGCAGACTCCACTGGTTTAGAGGACTATAATAAGTCATATATTTAAAGATCTGGTGCATGCCAGCCTGGTGGCACAGAGGGCTGAGGCAATGTATGCCTTACCTTGCATCACGCCAGTGACCTAGGTTCAGGAATGACCTTGGTGGGTTGGAGAGCTGGCATGGGGGAGAGGAGGGGCAAGACTGAGCAGCCAAAAGGCAGCTTTCCTCTCCCAGGGAGGTTGTCTGTTCCCCTGTAGTTCCACTTCCATCGGGTGGAGGTCTGATGGGTAGCGTAGGTGGGAGGAGGCAGCGGTAATTGCCAGGGGAGGGGTGGAAGGGGCCGAGCCGGTTCCCAGAGTGCATGTGCACCTCCACACACATGCACTGCCATGATTGCTGGGATCCCGGGTCAGGGAGAAAACAGGGAAAAAATTCTAAAATTGTATATAGAAAGAGATCTGGTGTGAGTCTGCAGCCCATGTCCTCTCAATCTGCAAGTATCATTCTAGGAGGTGGGCTCCTTTGTGCATTCTATATTGACTTCAGGGATTTTCAGATTACTTCTAGGCTGCAGGAATCTGTAAAAGTCTTCAACTCCCAGGTAATAGTTCTCTCATAGTTTGGCAGTTGTAGGTATTTTTCCCTGCTCAATGAAATCCCTGTATCAATGTAAGCCTCTGTCCCTCCATCTTCTAAAACCCGGGTCTGTGAGACCTTAAGCGAACCCCATATTTATGAGAATGGGTATTAGTGTGCCCGGCCCAATGGTATTTTCCAGCCTAGTTTTGTATTTTATCTACATCTGCAGTGAATGTATCACCACTGGTTTTACACAGAATAGCGCAGTGGATCAAGACTCCGAGCTGCAGATCTGGAGACCTGGGTTTGAATCCCACAGCTGCCTAGGTGCATACTGTGTGATCCTGAGCAAGTCCACTTAGCTTCCTTGTGCTCCCATATCACATCTGGAAACAAGCTTTGGCTTAGTGTGCTACTCCTGGTTAAACAATGTTCCCCTTCCCTTTCCCTTAATCCCTCTGATGCTAGAGATGGGCAGAAGAGGCATCATAGCTAGGAAGTGGTGTAGTATTTGGACTTGTTCCCCCTCCAGCTCCCGTGTCCCACTTTCTTTTGAACATAGTTAAGATAGGTGAAATTTGTACCACTAGATGGTAATCCATGTTGGTGTGTAGTAGGCTGCATATAATTCTCAGGTGTTTACCATCCCATATAAACTTGGTGATGACCTGTTCCACCTATTTCCAGATGTTGCCTGGGATGCTTATAGGAAGCATTCAGAATATATAAAGATATCCAGTTAAAACATTCATCCAGATTGGCTCTACTCTAGCTCCCATTGATAAAGGTAGTACTCACCATCTGTCTAGGTCTCTTGGAACTTCTGTCAATATGGCCTTGTGGTTGTTCTCATATATCTAGGACAGAGTTTCTATAATACAGTCAGCACTTGTTTATCCGGCTTTCATTTATCCATTTCTCTCACATATTCTTTTACTGCATGATTTTTTTATTTCCAATTTTTTACACTCTTTTATCCATCCCTCGTGTTATCCGTTTCCATTGCCCATCCTGCTTGTTGTCTCCTATATGGATCTCAATGTTTACTCTCAGATAACTGACCCTTTTCATCCCCAGTAGAGTATTGTACAGAAAATCATGGACTAAAGCAGGCAAGGCAGTCACAAACCAAAGCAGCCACAGCAGCCATAGTTCAAACTGCAGACTGAAGCATCCAGTTTCCACGTGACCGTTTCTCTCAGATATCAGACACCTGACCTGAGAGCAGAAGGCAATGGATATCTGAGTGCTGGCTGTACTGAGGCCTAGGTACCTGAATCCTCCCTTAACCCATTTGAATGGGAATTGATTGATGGAAACATAGAAACTGACAGCAGATAAGGACTGCTAGGCCCATCTAGTTTGCCCATAAACCCTACCTTTATGTGCGACCGCTGACACTACTTGGTCATTGGCTTTAGCCTCTCCTTCCCACCTCTAGGGTTCCCTTATATCTGTCCAATGCATGTTTAAATCCCCCCCCAGGCTTGCTCCCACCACCTCCTGTGGCAGACTATTCCGTGCATCCACCACCCTTTCCGTGAAGAAAAACATCCTCACATCTCCCCTCATCTTGCCCCTCTCCAACTTATATCATGCCCCCTCTTTCTTGTACTTCTCCTATATTGAAATATGTCAACCCCTTGCACCTTGTTTATGCCTTTAAGATACTTGAAGGTTTCTATCATGTCTCTCTACTGCCTCCTTTCTTCCAATGAATACATACTGATGTCTTTTAATCTCTCCTCATATGTTTTCTGGTGCAAGCCCTGTACCATCCTAGTCACCCTTCTCTGAACCGCCTCCACCCTGTCTATGTCCTTACGAAGATGCGGCCTCCAGAACTGTACACAGTACTCTAGATGAGGCCTCACCAGTGTTCTATACAATGGAATCACTACCTCTCTTCTTCTGCTAGTGATACCCTTACCTATGCCCCCCAACATGCCACTGGCCCTCCCTACTGCCTTTGTACTCTGCTTTGCCACCTTTAGGTCATCTGAAATGATAACTCCTAGATCCCATTCTTCCCTGGTGACTGTCAGCAACCCCCCCCCCCATCCTGTAGCTCTCTCCAGGGTTTCTGCATCCCAGGTGCATGATTTTGCACTTCATTGCATTGAACCTCAGTTGCCACACTTTGGACCATTTTTCCAGCTTCCCTAGGTCCCTCTTCATTTTCTCCACCCCATCTGGAGTGTCCACCCTGTTGCAGATCTTGGTGTCATCTGTAAATAGGCAAACCTTCCCATCCAGCCATTCTGCATGTCACTAATGAAGACATTAAACAGGACTGGCCCCAGGACTGATCCTTGAGATACCCCACTGATAACCCCCCCCTCACCCAACTGGATCCCATTTACCACCACCCTCTGCTTCCTGTCCATTAACCAGTTTTTAACCCAGTTTACCACCTTGTGGCCCATGCCCAGACTACCCATCTTGTTAATCAGCCTTTTATGTGGGATGGTGTTGAAGGCCTTGCTGAAATCGAGGTAGGTGATATCCACCACTCCCCCGATTCACCTCCTTCGTTACCCAGTCAAAAAAATCTATTGGATTCATTTGAAATGATCTTCCTGCCATGAATCCATGCTGCCTTGGATCCTGGGCTCCACTGGATTCTAAGTGTCCCACTATCCTTTCCTTAAGTGGTGTCTCCATAATTTTACCCACTATTGAGGCAAAGCTGATCAACCTATAGTTTCCTGTCTCCTCCCTGCTACCATTTTTGTGAAGGGGGACTACATGTGCCCTCCTCCAGTCCTCTGGAATGACTCCTGTGTTGATTAACTCACTGAACATGGTTGCCAGTGGTGCTGCTAGCTCCATTTGTAGTTCCTTTAATATCCTAGGATGTATGCCATCTGGTCCCATTGTCTTGTCCACCTTCAGTTTTGTGAGCTCCTTCATGACTCTCTTCTGTAAATGGATTGGTGTTCACCTCCCTCCTCCTTTCTTCGCTGTCTGTGCTAATTTTTCCTCTGTTTGCACCACTGCACACTTTACAGTCTTCCCTGCTTCCTCCAGACAATTTACATACACCATCCTGTCCTCTTCCTTCTGAGTCTCCTTATATTTTCTTAAACCCAACCTTTTGGCCCTTACTTTCTTTGCTACATCTTTCAAGAACCACAGTGGTTTCCTCCTTCTCTTTCCTTTGTTTCACAGCCTAATGCATTGGTTCGTCACCTCTGCTATGGTTCCTTTTAGGTGTGCCCACTGCTCCTCAACCCCACCCTGCCTCCCTCCTCACCAGGGCTTCTTTGATACACCTCCTCATCTTAGCAAAGTTCGCTCTACTGAAATCTAAGACCCTGGCCTTTGTGTGGCTTGACTGTGGCCCTGTATCCATGCTAAACTATACTCCACCCGCTAAAGGTTTTCTCCCATGTAATTGGAGGACTTCTGTTTTGTTAACGGCTTTTTAATGCATTTTGAACTTTTACTTGTAACGTTGTCATTTTTTGAACATTTCTGAACCAAATTTTTAACCTACCACGTGAACAAGGGAGGTGTAATTTTCCAAATTTCCTTCAAAACATGTTTTCACAGTTAGACTTTTGAATAGGATTTAAAAAATTCAACCTGTCCTGATCATAAACTTTGGGGACAAAATATAAAAAAAGTTATGAAATGTTGACTTTTTCCAACATTTACTAATAACTGTGTTATTTTGAAAATTTTGGCCACACATTTTCAGCATAGCCCTTGTGTTAGCCCACCTCATGAACATGACAGGTGTCATTTTTCAAATCCTCTTCAAAATAGAATTGCATAGTTGCTCAGGAAAATCACTATATGGACAGGACTTTAAAAATTCCACTTGTCTTGATCATTAGGTGGGGTCATAACAAGACAATGTTGCAAATTTGGGGTCAAAGTATCAACAAACAACAAAGATATCAAGAAATGTCAAATTTCCCCAACATTTACTCAGAACTTTATTTTGGAATTTTGGCCCCGTTTTGTCAACATAGCCCTTGTGTACCCCACCTCATGAACATGCGAGCATCATTTTTCAAACCCCCTCTGAAACATGTTTTTACAGTTGCTCCCCCACAAAGTACCTTTTAGAGGGGATTTAAAAAAATTCCACCCATCTTTATCATAAAGCAGCGGCATAAAAAGGCTATGTCAACAATTTGGGGTCATAATGTCATAAAACAATGACATTATAAAGAAACAGTAAACATATAAAGATGTTCTTCATTCTGTTCACCATTTTCTCAGCTCTATACCCCTTAACCCAGTGGAACCCAAAGTCCATGAGACAATGGCTACTGGGGATAAGAAAGGTCTGCATGTAGCCTCAAGATACTGTTGTTCTAACTTATAACTGCATGCAAGCAAATGTATTCAGCACTGACAAATGCTCATTTAACCATGTTATACAGGGGGTGTCTAATTCCTGGTTAACACTGAATTCCCCACCCATGAAAAAATCACCTACAGTAAGTGCATGGTCACCAGTTTTTATTTTTTATAGTTGTTTAACCAGGTATAGCACACTAAGCTGAAAGCTTTTTTATAGGAGCAACCTGGGAGCACAAGGAGGTTAAGTAACTTGCTCAGGATCACACAGTATGCAAGTGAAAGCTGTGGGATTCAAACCCAGGTCTGGTCTGTTGGATATCACCAGATTTGCAGCTTAGAGCCTTAGACCACTGCGCTATACTGCCTCCCTATGGCTCCTGATGTGCAGTGCTTCCAGGTTTGTTTTTAATCTTAAAGGTCGGGTTTCTCCAAATACTAACAGTTTCAGACAGAGACTTTGATTGCCTACTATTACAAACATCCTTGCTGCGATTGTTTGTAGCTATCCCATTTGTATAATTTGTTTTGCATAGCTAATTGCTGGGTATGTTAAATTTGTAACAGCATTTGTACACTGATTATTATCTCTGTAATTGCCTATACACATCATTGTTCAAATGTATACTCTGCTCTATGTAATTAACTGTAGGTTGCCCCTGAAAAAGGGGCATACCATCTTAGTGGCCCTGCCCGGTTATCAAAATCCAATAAATAAATTAATCAACAATAAATTAGCAATATGGTAAGCAGCACTTTAAAACTAGATGTGAAAATAAAATTATAAATAAGTTTTGGTGGGACTCCATACATGTAGACATTTCTTGGGCCGTAGACACGTGCTATAATTTTTCTATCACTAGCCGTGAGGGAGTTATGAACTCGCAGTGAAAGAAGGCCACAGCAGGTTTCAAAATATATGATGGGTATTATAAATATGTGTTTGGCAGGTTTAATCCACCTTTTTTGACAGGCTATGTAATTTTTAGTAATGATTCTTCCTTTTTTATCCTTCCATATAAAATCTGTAAACAGTTTGATTATCTGCCTAAAGTATTTCTTAGGAACTGTTAGCAGCAGCCTGGAGGGTTGGTAGTTGATAAAGGGCATAACTTCTCATTTTGATAGTGTTGATTTACCCCATAAAGTCAGTGGTGACTTTGTCCAGAAATCCATCTTGGTTAAGTCTGTGAGGTTAGATTTAACTAGTTTGGTTGAGCCCTACGAAGAGAGGCTAAATGAGCTAAATATGTACACCCTGGAGAAGAGGAGGGAGAGTGGGAATATAATAGAGACCTTTAAATACCTCATGGGGGTTAATATGGTACAGGAGGGGGTATTTTTCAAAGAAAAAGGTGCTGTAGAACAAGGGGTATGCTAAGAAACTGGAAGGGGGAAATTCAGGAGGAATGTGAGGAAGTATGACTTCACAGAAAGGGTGGTGGATGCCTGGAACAGCCTTCCAGTGGAGGTAGTGAGGGCGAAAACAGTGGTGGAATTAAAAAATGCCTGGGATAGGCACAAGGGACTGGTAGGGGAAAGGAAAGGAGGGGAAAAGAAGGTGTGATAAATCAAGTAAAAGTCTGCAGCAATAAATGAAGGTTAAAGGTATATGGGCAGACAAGGTAGGCCCGGCAGCCCTTATCTGCTGTCATATTCTATATTTCTATATTTCTATGAGTCTCCTGGAATCTTTGTCCCCAGGTATTTTATTGTTTTTGTCTGCCAACTAAGGTAGTAGCTGGTAAGGCCATTAACAGAGACGAATGGGGTCATAAATGTCATTATTTAAATTGTCAGCTATGTAAAATATATTCCATTCCCATCAGCTAATAAATAACCTTATACACTAAACTTAACTTTATTTTCTTGTATTACTTGTGACTCATGCTGTGATCTCCAACTCAGATTCATACATACAAATTCATACTCACACAACTGCATTTTACTAAACGTTTTCTTTTCGCCCTCCTCTGCTAGTCACTATGAAAATAAAAGGTGAAAAAGCAAGCCTCTGCCATTCTAGGCAAAGATTGAATTCCAGTCATTTGTGGTTTGCCACAAAACCACTCACTGAGCACTGACACTGAGGTTCTGGCTGTTATTCTTAATAGAATTTTAATAGGTCCTCGCAGTCTTACTTTTTGCTCAATGCCAAGTCCCATTCTCTCTCTCTTTCTCTCTCCCTTCCTATCTCTCACTTGTTCTCCCTCTCTCTCCCCTCTCTCTCTCTCTCCTTTCCCTCTCTCTTCCCCCCCCTACCCCTCTCCTCATATACAGTAGAGCCTTTTTACAGAAGACGCATTCAGGGAGAAACATAGAAACATAGACTTTGATGGCAGATAAGGACCGCTTGGTCCACCTAGTCTGCCCATTTTCCTACCTAGAGGATAAGCTGCAGTTCCTATTTAACCAACAGCCTATTTCTTCCTATCCCCCACAAAAATTGCCTTATGTCTGTCCTATGCATTCTTGAATTCTCCCACAGTTGTACCCCCCACAACCTCCTCAAGAAGGCTGTTCCATGCTACCACCACCCTCTCTGTGAAAAATACTTCCTCACATTACCCTGGAGTCCCCTCTATCTTCAAATTGTGTCCCCTTGTTCTTGCACATCTCTTTTTCTGAAAGATGCTACCCTCCTGGACTTTGTTGATTCCACTGAGGTATTTAAATGTTTCTATTACACCCCCCCCCTCTTTTCCTCAAGGGTATGCATATTAAGCTCCTTTAGTCTCTCCTCATATGGCTTCTCATGCAGACCCTGCAACATTTTAGTTGCCCTCCTCTGAACTGCCTCCATCCTGCCTATGTCCTTGCGGAGATGGAGTCTCCAGAACTGGATGCAGTACTCCAGATGGGGTCTCACCAACTGTCTGTACAGGGGGATAACAACTTCCTGTTTTCTGCTGGTGATACCTCTCCCTATACATCCCAGTATCCCCCCAGCCCTCCCTACTGCCTTCTCACATTGCTTGCCAACCTTAAGGTCATCTGATATGATTACCCCCAGGCCCCTTTCCATTTTTGTCGTTGTTACTACCCCCCCCCCATTGTGATAACTTCCCCTGGGTTTTTGTCAGCTTTCTGTCAGCCATATTAGTGCTGAAAAGCATAACCTGCAAGTTCTCACACTGGCTAGTAAACCAGCAGCAAGCTCTATAAAATTTCCTTTGCCATCCCATTGGTTTGTTGGGCTGCAATGACAGTCACTGACATCCCAATAGGCCAATGTGTATAGTAAGTAAGTATGTAAGATTACATCATGTTATATGACTCTCATGAGCCTATATAGCAGGAAACAGTAAGAGGATGGGATTGTATTTTGCAGTAATGTGCTGTAAGTGGTTAAAGCTATGGACAGGGGGAAAATTCCTACATACTCACATTAGTTGACATCACCAAATATAATTGAATCAGTTACAATTAGACACATACCATCGTAGTGCATCCAAAAGTACTACAAGACATACCTGTCTTATAAAATTGAATGCATGTGACACATAGATACATAGATAATGATGTCAGAAAAAGGCCTGTTAGCCCATTCCATCTGCCCACCCTGCTGATATATATATGGGCATGCTTATTCATAGGTTTCATAGGTAGATATGGAGCATAAAAGAGACTTACATCCATAGTACTCACCTGCTGACTTAAGGGGAAACTGAGACTGTAAAAAGATCTAGATTTCTTTTAAAGCTACCCATAGAGGTGCAGTTTATCACTTTAAGTGGCAATGCATTTCAAGATGCCATGACTCTTTGACCAAACCATTTTTCCCTTCTCCAAGTTCTACAGTTTTCACTTTTCAGCTGAAGAGAGTGTGTCCTAGTAGAGTAGTGTTTATGCTGAAGTTGCAGACCTAGCCTGTCCCAGAGGTCCTGATCTGAACAAGCTCTATAAATCAAGCACGTATCACCTCTCCATTTTCTGTATTCCAATGAGAACAGCCCTAATTCCCTTAGTCTTTTTAAATCATCTTTGCTTTCCATACCTTTGATAACTCTTGTGGCTCGCCTCTGTATTTTTTCAATACCCTCGATCTCTTTTTTATGGTGGGGAGACCAGACTTGTGCCCTGTGCTCCAATATAGGTCTCACCAGTGCTCCAAGCAGTGGAATCAAAATGCCTCTGTCCCTGCTAGTAATATGTCTCAGTATGCAATTAAGCACTCCATTTGCCCTTCTGAAGAGTTTTTTTTACAATGGGTTTTGAATTAAAGATCATTAGTAATGATAATTCACAAATCTTTTTCTTCAGTAACAACTTTCAAAGCTATCTTTCCTAACAAATAGGGCTGTTTGGGATATTGATTGCCTAGATGCATAACCATGCATTTATCTGAATTTAGTGGAAGGTTACATTTATTGCACTATTTTTCTATGTGATCTAGGGGTAGCTGCATACCAGAATTTGTTTGCTGAAGACCCACCTCCCCCCCTAGCCTGTAGTCATCTGCGAACTTGGTAATCCAGATCCCCATTTGATTGCACTTTAGTTGTGAGATGCAAATATTAAAAAGACAGGGCCCCCAGCACCGACCCTTGTGGCACCCCACTTGTTATTTTTGTCCAGTTTGAGTAAGTGCCTTTTATGCTCACTCCCTGCCTTCTATCAGTAAGTCATGAATGAATCCAAGACACTACATTACCATGGACCCCCATAGAATTCAAGGTACTTATTTCCTGATGTGGTAGTTTATCAAAGGCTTTTGTAAAGTCTAAGAATATAATGTCCATAGGTTTGCCTAAGTCCAGGCATTTGCTGGCCTTGTTATAAAATGTCAGCAAATTTGTCTGGCATGAACGTCCCTTAGTAAATCTGTGTTGCGTAACATCACTCAGCTGGTTTATCTGTATGTAGTCCAATAAATAGTCCTTAATTAATCCCACCAGTATTTTACAAGTGTGCTTGTTAGGCTCACAGGTCTATAGTTTGAGGCAGATATTTTGTCTCCTTTCTTGTAAAGAGGTATGACAGTGGCTATTTTCCATGCCTGCGGTACCTCCCCCCCGTCCAGTGTTTGCTGATAAATGTGGCTAACTGGTGCTGCCAGTTGCACTGCCAGTTCCTTAAGTATCCTTGGATGGCAATCATCTGGTCCTGGTGATTTATTCTGATCCAAAGAGCTTAATCTAACCTTAATTTGCTCAGGGTCAGTACGTATTGGATTTAGGATGATCTCAGGTTTCTGTTCTTGAAATTTGTGTGTGTTCTTTAAGCTAAAGACAGTAGCAAAGTATTTATTTTGGACCTCTGCCATTTCCTTATTTGTTGCTGTCAATACCACCTCAGGGTTAACCAGTGACCCTATAGTATTTGATACTTTTTTGTTATTATTGATATGAGAATAAATAACTTGTAGTTATCTTTAGGTTTAGTCGCTAGGCTTATTTTTATAATCTGCGTTTGCCTTCTTGATGTCTTTTTTTATCAACTGATATGGTTACTAATTTGCATGCCACCATCTTTGCTTTCACAATGGCTGAAAATACAAAACATACAGTGGCTCTTGTCTAGTGAACATCATGAAGAAGGAGACACAGTTTTCTTGCTCTCTGAATGGGTGAGGCTCTGCCAGGCCTCCGGCCCCCAAAACTGATCCTTAAGTGATCCAAATATATTTTCTTTGCCTACAGCAAACAAAAATAAAAATCTGTTCTGTAACATACCATTCTGAAAATAATGTACTATAAAAGGCCATTGAATAAATAACAGAGTTAGGGGTATGTGAACTATTTCATTCACCTGTTAGATATAATCCTGGCAGAATAGCTCTTTTGGGAGGTGGAAATTCCATGACCATTCCAGCATGCAGCATTGATAAAAATTAAAGCTATGCCAGCAGAATCTACAAAATTCTGTGGGATCCCACTGAATTTTTCTTGCACCAAATTCCATAACGTTCCTCATATGTAGAATTAAAAATGTTACCCACCCCAATAACTGGATTTGTTTAAAAGACAAGGGTATTGTTTGTTCTAATTGCTCTTGATTAAATCTTGTATTTGAAAATTTTATTATGTCTGTGTTTATGTCTGTCTCTCACTTATTAGAGCAAGCTGGAAGCTGAGCAATAAACACATTTAATTCTCATCAGGGTGCAGTTTTAGACTAGTGGTTCTCAAGTTTCAAATCATGGTGGCACCAAAGATCCTCAAAGTGCAGCCACCAGAGCTTACTGGTACACCTCATTTCTTATTGTTTTACCCCAAACCCCCAATATAACATATTTCTTTCCACAGTATACAGTAAATATAGTCCCTGATGTATGCTTCACTTGAAGTGTACTTCGTAAGATACTGCCTATTACATTGCCTTTGTAATTGAGGCTCTAAAGAGCTCTGTGGCCACAGAAAACCATGCTGGTGGCTGCATGTGGCCACGGTGGCCTCAGTTCAGAAGCACTGTCTTAGACAAGCCCTCAGTCATTAGTAATGGCTAAATGTTGATCAAACAAACTAGGGTCAGGGATCCAGTTGTACATTTGGCAAGGGGTTCCTTTCAATAGTTAAGATTTTTGTTTTAAAAAACAGGAAGAGATGTCATACAACTAACTGAGCGTTTGGTCACTTACAATGGTTTCCTGAAAAAGATTGCAATTTAAAGTACTTTTTAAAGTACAAATACTCATCAAGCATAACAAATACTTAAAATAAATTGTTTATTTATTTAGTTTTTGTTGACTGGGTAGGTGCAGAAGACAAAATTTTGCCTATTTTCAGGCGTGACCTAGGGGAGTTACAGAGAATAAGATGAAACAGCAATTATTTATTTATTTAACATTTGGTAACTGGGAAAGGCACACTGAGCTGAAACTCATTTCTAGGTGCGATCCGGGGCCAAGGGGTACAAAAACATGACAAAGGGTTATAAACATTCAAAATACAGTAATATACAATATGCAAATATTATCCTCATAAAATTAGGTTACAAAGTCATTGTGCAAGAGAGAAAAAAGAATAATAAAACTTTGTCAGTGCATATAATGAGGTAGCATGCATTTTTATTTTGATGGGAAACAATGGGGAGGACATATGTTTAGTCGTGACTTAGGTCAGTGGACAGCAGCAAGATGTACTGGGGGATGGTCTGAGAAGGCACTTCAGTGCAGAAAAGGAGGGGGTGAGGCAGGTTTGTGCGAGGCACCCCACTGCTCACCCTCCCTTCCTTGGCGTGAACTCCATTTACCACCACCACCCTCTGTCGCTTATCCCTTAACCAATTTATTATCATGTTTACCACCTTTGGACCCACTCCTATGCTACCCAGCTTGCTTATTAGTCTCCTATGTGGAATGGTGTTGAATGCCTTACTGAAATCTAGGTAGGCCACTTCCACCGCTCCACCACTGATCTAAATCCTTTGTCACCTAGTCAAAGAAATCTATCAGATTCATTTGACATGATCTCTCCCCTGTAAAACCATATTGCCTCATGTCTTGCAACCCACTGGATTCAGTGTATTCCACAATCCTTTCCTTCAGCAGTGATGACATAAATGTTCCCACTACCGATGTCAGGCTGACTGGCTTATAATTGCCAGCTTCCTCCCTGCTACCACTTTTGTATAATGGGACTACATCTTCCCTCCTCCAATCCTCAGGAATCACTCCTGTTTCCAGTGAGCTGTTAAATAGGACTGTTAGAGCTACAGCCAGTACTTCCCTGAGCTCTCTCAGTACCCTTGGAAGCACCCGATTTGGCCTCATTGCTTTGTCTGCCTACAGATTTATTTATTGAAAGAGATTTACCCGGAAATACATACATAAAGCACATTTCCAGATGTGTCCTGGGGAATGGGGGTGGGAATAAATACATAGTATAAGCAAAGCACAGTAATCTGATAATCAAATGTACAGTTACTGTATGTACAGTATATACAGTAACATAAATGGCAAATTGCTGAACAAGAAAGATAGATAAGAAAGGAGGAGAAAAAAGGAGGGTGGGGGCAGGGAGGAGGGAGAGGATGAAAGTGTGACTAGACTGGCGGTAGTAGTGAAGGGGAAAGGGGAGATAGGGAGGAAAGGGGTTGAAGGGAGGAAGGTAATGGAAGGATGGGAGGGAAAATGAGGGAAAAAAGGGAAAAGGAAGAGTGCAGAGGCTAAAACATTTAGTAGTATTATAGTAGCTTGGGGACTGGCAATGTTTGGGGAAAGAGAAAGGTGGGCAAGGCATTAGCCTGAGGGCAATTGCAGGTGGGAGATGTATGGGCTTGGAGTAACAAGGAAAGAGAGCATTTGGAGGAGGAAGAGTGAATTGTAAGGGCAAGTGAGTTCTCTTTGGGACTCTCTCCTCCAGAAAAGGACTAGTGCCCACCTCCCTCCCTCCCTCGAAAGCTTCTTTTACTTTTTTGTGGCCCCTCCCCTTCTCCCTCCTCTGTGAACACTGAACAAATATTTGTTCAGGATGTATGCCTTTTCCTGGTTCCCCTCTGCACAGTCCCCTCTTTTCTTTTTAACCACATCCCTGGTCTTCCTCTTTTTACATGCATACCTACAAAATGTATTGTCCCCTTTTGTTACCTCCTGGGCTATTCTCTCTTCAGTTTGCACCTTTGTGCTCCCTACTACTTTACCTGCTTCCCTCTGTCTCCCCATATACACATCCCTATCTTCCTCCCTCTGCATCTCATTATACCTCCTGAATGCTACCTTTTTAGCTTGTTCCTTTTCAGCCACCTCTTTCAAGAACCATAGCGGTTTCTTTTTCCTCTTGGTTTTGCTCACTTGTTAGATGCATAGGTTTGCTGACATTACTATGCTCCCTTTTAACTTTGTCCCCTGTTCCTCTACCTCACCAGGTCATCTTTCCCTGCCAGGTCATCCCTGAGGCAATCATTCATTTTTACGAAATCTGCCCTCCTGAAGTCCAGGACCCTTGCCCTTGTGTGGTTCAGTTACACAGTTTCATTATATTGAACCACACCATATAGTTATCACTGGTCCCCAGATGGCCTCCCACCTTGACATCTACAATATTGTCCCAGTTAATGACTACCTGGTCCCTTATTGTCCCATCACGAGTGGGTTCACTGACTAGTTGCCTGAGGAACATCCCCAGCAGAGTCCAGGATGTCCCTGCTTTTAGCTGAAGCCGCTGCTGGGAGGTCCAGTCTACATTTGGTTGGTTGAAGTCCCCCACCAGCAGCACCTTCCCCTTTTTCTGCCATCTTGTCACTGGTTCCCACAAGTATCTAATTCCTCCCCCTTCTGCTTGAGGTCTGTAGATCACTCCAGTGCAAATAGTGGCTCAATTCCTCATCTCAAGGGTGACCCACAGTTCCTCTGCCTGCCCCAGTATTCCTTGTATCTCAGTGGACTTTTATGCTTTCCCTCATATAAAACACTATACCCCCTTCCTTTCCTTCCCACCCAGTCCTTCCTGAACAGAGTATAGCCTGATATGGCCATGTCCCAGTCATGGTTTTCAGTGCACTATGACTTGGTAATGGCCGCAATAGCCTTAATCATTAGTTTCTGCCATTATAACCTCTAGGTCCGGAATCTTATTTCCTAGACTTCAAGCATTAGCACTCATGACCTTCCAGTTATTGTTTCCACTCTGCTTGTTGACCCCCTTTTTTCTTTTGGCCCTCCTTCCTTCACCTCTCTTGTTAATGATCCTGTTTCCCATCTCCCTTTATCTCTACCACCCTGCTTCTTTTATTAATTTGTACCCTGGGGCATTCCTCTCCCCTTGGATTCTCTTTACTCTGCACTGCAACCTGTGGGGGGGGAAGAGCAGTCTCTGTCTCCCTGATTCTTTCCTCTGCCCCCCTCAGTTAGTTTAAATGTTAACTGAAGTAAACATTTAAACTCTCTACTGAGGATGCAGGTCATCACCCTGTATAGGCCCATATCCTACCAAGTGGGTTCCCAGTGCCCAGTGTAGGTTTACCCCTGCTCTGTGCACCATTCCTTCAGCCATGAGTTGAAGCTCCTGGTGCTGAGATCCCTCTCTTCCCCCGTCATAGACAGGCAGCACTTCAGCAAAAGTCACTGAGCTAGCTACCTACCTGTCTAAGACCCCTCCCCAGCTCCCTAAACTCACTCCTGTTTGTGTGTGAAAAAAACAAACTTTGGGAATGGCTCAGAAAGAGAGAAAAAAAAAAAGCTTCTGGAATATCCAGACCTGGCAGCAAGTTGGAAGACAGTGTGAGGCAGAATGGAAAACCATAGGAAAACACACCCATGGAACAGCTGGTGCTGAACTGATTCAGTAATGAACAAAACACATCATCAGCAGCCAGGGTTCGACCTTAACATTGTTTTACTAGCCCTGAACCTAGTGCAAATTGGCCAGGGCTAGTGCAGCTAACCCTCTACTTGTCCATCTTGATTAGTGCAGGTTTTTCATGGCTGTTAATGATGTTGAAAAAGTCCCTGCTTTAGCAGGCTGTAGTACTTTTGCTAATCTCCCTCAGTGTTCCAGGTAGCCTGGTGTGATTAGCAGCTCATTAACAGCTGCAATTATCTGGCAGTTCAAGAGGGGAATCCAACAAGACTCATTGTGAGTCATTATTACTCAATTGTTAGGACATTCAGTTAGTGTGCATGCTGTGAATAAAGCCTCGTCCTCACTGCACTGCTCAGACCCCGTAACAGATAGAAACCGTTACAACTAGGGAGCAGTGCAGTGTGTCCACACTGCCATGGTGTCCGTTACGGGACTGGCACCGCTACCGTGGCACCCGATCCCACAATGCAGCTTGTGCTGCGCTAGGGGACTGGTGCTATGCGTCCACACTACGCCCAGTAACGTTACCGAGGTGTAACCAGTTTCATAAGCGTTGTTGAAACCACCTCATATGTGGTTTAAACAATGATTACAAAAACACCTTCTGTAACGTTACAGGTGTAAATGCAAACCGTTGCGGTAACGGTTTGGGCACTCTGTAATGTTACAGAGGGGTAGTGTGGACAGGGCCTAAGGGTAGAGTGTTGTTAAGTCACTAGCTTCCAGTTTGCTGAACTAAACTTGTCTCACAATATTAAGACCAGTGTGCCTCATTTCCCAACCTTTTGAGTGCTTGTATCCAACACTGCAGTGACAGAATGCTATCATGTGTACATGGTCTGCCCAGCCAGGCAGTCTATCCACTCTATACTTTCTCTGGACACCAATGCAGACTAGGCTCTGAAGTGGCCATCCATAGACCCATAGCTGCCATTACTGACTGGTGTGTGGTTCACAGCGCCTTCTAATGGATCACACCAGTCAATGTCATCAATGCAATACCACCCTGCATGTCATTTCATCCTAAAAACAATGCTTTGGAGCATGTATGGTGCAAAGCAAAACCTTAGTAAACTATATAATTTGAAAGGTTAAAATGGGTATTCCTGGTGTGCATAGATCATCCTATATAGAAAGAGAGGTAGTACAGCATCATGCCTGTATACTGCTCCCCTTTAGCTGATGAAAGGACACTGTTATGAAAAATCTGTTTTTGTTAGGGTAGAGCATGTTAAGTCAATATTTTAGTGCCTGGTATGCATAAACAAATATGTCAACGTTTCTTATATCCCAAGCCCCGTGTGTTTGTTTAACTCTCTTCAACGAAATCCTAGAGCTTCCCCTGACTCACTTCGCAGTGTAAGAAAACTGCAGTTCTGGTTAATCACAGGGTGGGAGATGAGAGTGTCTTTCTGTGCCTGACTCTGTACATTGTCATGCAGGTCAGGGTGGGACTGTGGTGAGGTGCATGATGATGTTGGCTATTGTGTGTGCAGAGCTAGAACTGCCTGACTGAACATTTGCTAATATGGTATTCTCTGGTTTGGCAGGGAGAGGGTGAAGAAAGAGAAAGCAAGGGACACATAGTAAAAAAACAATGGGGGTACACACTGCATTTGGGTTTGGACTGCAGTCCTTTTTTTTTTTTGCTGGGGCAGGAAGCAATGTGGGAGCAGGATACATATGCAATAATCAGAGTATTTATTGGCATGCATTTTTCCTGTATAACCAATCAAAATTTACCATTATTATTGTGGGCTAGTGCAACCATCTGTGGGCTAGTGCAATTTTTAATCAATTTGTCCGGCTGGCTAGTGCAAAAAAAAGTTAAGGTTGACCCCTGGCAGCAGCACTTTAAAATAAAATAAAAACATACTCACATAGTGTGGGTAGGAACCAGGAACTCCCAAAGTTTAATCACACACTGAAAAAACATGGCACTGTGCCCTGGTGCTTCAGGTCTAGCTTGACCCCTCATTAGGGGGTGTGGCTATGCATTTAACCTCTTGATGGTAGAGAAAAATTCCACCCTTAAAATGGTCACTACTCCCAAGATACTCTACATTCTTGCGCACCTATCCATTACTATCCCACCCAAATGGTACCAGAAAATAGATACCCTGATAGGGAATTTTTTATGGGAAGAATCCCAGCCGTGATATAGTAGGGCCAAACTAAGAGCCCACTGGACTAAAGGAAGCTGGGTCCTCCCTTATTTCCCTGCATACTTCTATACGTTTAGGATGGCCCAAACTTGTCAACATTTTAAACCCCTTACTAATCTATCCCCAGCCTGAAGGTCAGTCAAACAATCACTGCTAAGAAATAGACTCTCATCTCCACTACCTCTCTGTGTCATCCATTGCCTAAAACTCTCCAAAAATAGCTTTCTATCATAGCATCACATAATGTTTGTGGTCTGACCAAGAAACCTACCAAACTTTGCTATTCTCGAGGGACCTTGATGTCACTGTGGAACAATCCTTTTTTCTGTATTGATAAACGCCCATTTTAATAGAAGAATTGGGCTGACCAGCAGAGGAGAGCTTGTTGTTTGGAGCAGACGGGGCCGCATTATTGGTGGGAGAAGCAGGGACCACATTGGTGGTCTGAGTCGGGACTTGGCACTAGACGGGGCCAGGGCAGGCATACCTGGACCGCATCAGCGGCGGAAGAGGATAGGACCACATCGGTGGTCAGAAAGGGAGCTGTTGTTGGCGGGCACCAGGCCAGACATACCAGGGCTGCATTGGCGCCGGGAGAGGCTGGGAACTTTAAGGAGCTGTGGGGGCCAAACAGCGCACAGGGCATGAATTTTTGAATGGTGCGACTGGACTATAAAAGGCAATTAGCCCAGTCGCAAGAAGAGTGCAGGGGAGAGCTTGTTGTTTGGAGCAGACCGGGCCATATTGGTAGTGGGAGAAGCAGGGACCACATTGGTGGTCCGAGTCGGGACTTGGCATTACATGGGGCCGGGGCAGGCATACCAGGGCCGCATCGGTGGTGGGAGAGGATGGGGGGAAGGGAGCTGTTGTTGGCAGGCACCAGGCCAGACATACTGGGGCCACATCGTCGGCGGGAGAGACCGGGAACTTTAAGGAGCTGTGGGGGCCAATCAGCACACAGGGCGTGAATTTTTGACTAGTGCGACTGGCTATAAAAGGCAATTAGCCCAGTCACAAGCAGACTGCAGAGGAGAGCTTGTTGTTTGGAGCAGACTGGGCTGCATTGGCGGCGAGAGAAGCAGGGATCACATTGGTGGTCCGAGTTGGGACTTGGCACTAGACAGGGCCGGGGCAGGCATACCAGGGCCGCATTGGCGGTGGGAGAGGATGGAACCACATCGGTGGTCGGGAAGGGAGCTGTTGTTGGTGGGTGCCAGGCCAGACATACTGGGGCCACATCAGCAGTGGGAGAGGCTGGGAACTTTAAGGAGCTGTGGGGGCCAGGCAATGCACAGGGCGCAAATTTTTGAACAGTGCGACTGGACTATAAAAGGCAATTAGCCCAGTCACAAGCAGACTGCGGAGGAGAGCTTGTTGTTTATCCCACACCACCCACCTCGGCCCTGACCTCTATTAAATGGTCATTGGGGGTGGAGCCTTGGAGGAGTGAAAGTCAAGATTGGGTGAGTTGCAACATTGGGAAGCTGGATTGTTGCTGATTATAGTTGCTGATTGGATGGACAAAGGGTCCTGTACACTGTGCTGCTTGGGCAAAATTGACTATTACCAGGGAGAAGCAGACTGTATAAAAGACTGTGTATGCTAACTACAGCTGAGGGATTAGGCAACATTGTACACTGTGCTGCTTGGGCAAAATTGACTATTACCAGGGAGAAGCAGGCTGTATAATAGACTGTGTATGCTAACTACAGCTGAGGGAGTAGACAACATTGACTGTTACCAGGGAGAAGCAGACTGTATAACATACTGTGTATGCTAACTACAGCTGAGGGAGTAGGCAACATTGACTGTTAGCAGGGAGAAGCAGACTGTATAAAAGACTGTGTATACTAACTACAGCTGAGGGAGTAGGCAGCATGTGTGTGAACTGAATACGGCTAGGGCTTCTGAGCTGGCTAGTGTTGAGGTGGGCAAATTGATTCTGAACTGGCTACTGCTAGGGCTGGAAAACTGGATACTGTCGGGAAAGAGGAAAATTGCTGTAATCTGAATACTGCTGGGTGAAGGGGCAAACTGCTTGGGTTTTGCTGTAACACTGATTGAGCTAGTTCTGGTACAGGGCCATATTGCTCACACCCAAAATGAGGGTAGACTTGGGGGTGGCCCGAGTGGGCATCTTCGGTAGGGTGATTGGGTGTACAGGGTGTGAGGCGGCAATAATATTAAATTGGGCATGGAGGTTTGGAGGGTGCCCAGTGTGTTTTCAGCTGGCAGGTCTTAGGGAGGAGGTCAAGGGGATCAGAAGGCAGCTGGAAGGCGGCAGGGGGGAGTGTTGGGGAGGGAAGGTGTGGAAGGGACCTCATGAGAGTAGATGAGACCAAAATGGCATACTCCAGGGAATAGGTGGACAAGGACCATATGGTTACTCTGAAGTGGTAGGACACGAAACAAGCAACATAGGGAAATCACATCGTAGGGAGGCAGCTGACCAGAGGGAACCAAGGAGGGAGGGGGGGACAGGAGAGAGCAAGTCAGGGCAAGCATCACATTTACTAATCGATACACCCTGCTATATCCAGGAGATGAGGTGGAGGAGGCTGGTGGGAGGGGAGCAGGCAGACAGAGAGGGTTTGGTCAGTAAGTGGGGGGGGGGCAGGAGGGAGCCAGATCCACAGAAGAGGAGGGGGTATATAAGCTAGGTTTGGGGGAGGTAGGGGGATGGGAGAGCAGAGTGAGGCCAGGCTGGGAGGAGAAAAGACTAGGGTTGGGCAGGCATCCAGGTTGGGAAATCAGCCAAAGACAGGGAGAAATTGAATAAGGTAGAGAGGAGAGGGAAGGAGGGGTAGGGATAAATACAGCAAATGGGGTGGAGGATGCAGGACCTGAGAGGGAGAGGGAAGCAGTAGAAGGGTGCCTGGGTGGGGGATCTGACGATACAGGCCCAGAAAGGGAGTCTGGGGGTGATCTGGGGGGGCAACCTGTGCCACCCAGGATGTTGGGGGTGGCAAGGAGCAAGCTGGGAGCTGGAGGCAGAAGAAAGAGCATGGTACGGCATGCACAGGCTTGTGATCCCCAGGCTGAGGGGTGTGGGAGGAGTAAGTTGGGGGTTGATGACAGAAGGAAGAGCCTGGACAGAATCAAATGGGCCAGTAAAGTGGGGGGTGAAAGTGATTCTGCTGGGTGACTCCATGACCAGGGGCATCCAGTGGGAGGGCGGGAGGGAAAAAGCAGCCCAGTCAAGGTTAAATGTATACCAGGTCTATCCGTACACAAGGCCAAATTCCAGCTATACTTGATAGCATTGGAATGCGGGGGATCCCCAGACTTCCTAATACATCTGGGAACAAATGACTTGGGGGAACAGTGAACTAGAAATCCAGGCGAGATTCCAGGAGCTGGCCAGGGTTTGCCACTCTACAGGAAGCTCAGTCTCCTTCTCTGAGATTCTGCCAGTACCTAGGGTGTCCGGGGAGACCAAGCATAAACTTAGGGGGTGAACCAGTGGCTCAGGGACTGGTGCAGGGCAAAAGGATATGGGCTGGTGGGGGACTGGGGGGATACATGGGAGGACAAGGGGTTATATGCCAGGGATAGGCTACACCTCAACCTGGAGGGGAGGGAGATCCTGAAACTAAAAGTTGCTGGATTCATAGTCGAGAGGTGGGGTTTAACCTTGTAAAGGGGGGAGGGTTAAGTAAAAGAATGGCTCCAGAAGGGCTGTTCGAGGGTCCAGGTCTAGGGCATGAAAAGAGGGCAGGAGACTGCATTGCAAATCCATCCAGAACTATGCAGGAAAGGATGACTAGGGATTGCGCAGGGCCAAGATGGCTGGAGAAGGGAGAGGGGTCGGGGTGAAGGATGGTCCTGATCAATGCCAGGAGCGTGGGCAACAAAATGCCCAAACTCCAGGCAATGCTGGTTGTGGGATCAACGAATGTTTCAGCAATTACTGAGACATGGGCCACCCAGAAAAATGATCAGGACCTAAATTTGGAGGGCAACAAAATATTCAGGAAGGACAGAGGAGAGAGAAGAGGAGGGGTGTAGCGCTGATAGTCAAAAATGACATAGTGGTTAGTGGAGTCAAGGAGGCTGTGGGGGTGGAGGCAATTTGGGTAACCCTGCAAATGTGGGGGGGTAAAAGATTGAAAATAGGGCTGGTGTACAGACCCCCCACGATGGAAGAGGCCCTGGAGGACAGACTAGTTGTGAACATCAAGGGACATTGTGACCTTGGAAAGGGTAGGGTGGTGGTCATGGGTGACCTTAATATGCCAGGGGCAGACTGGGACACTATGACATCCTCTGTGGCCAGGGAACAGAGACTGATGGATGTATTTCAGGATGCCTTCCTGGTCCAGCAGGTGGGAGAACCTACTAGGGAGGGGTGGATACCAGATGCTGTCCTAGCAGACAGTGACCAGATAAAGGACCTGGAGGTGTGCAGCCTCCTAGCAGGTGGCAACTATGCCATAGTCAGGTTTTTGCTGTATCTAGGGGGGAGGATAACTGCACTAATACAGTAATAGTAGACTTCAGGGGGGTGGATTTTGTGGGCATGGGCAGGATTCTACGGGGGGAGCTTGGACAAGATTAGGCCAGACATGGATGCTGGTAGCTTATGGGAGACAATTAAGAAGGGGGTGCAGGAGGCTACTAGGTTCTGTACAAGGATAAGACGTAAGCATGGTAGAGCCAACAAGCCATGTTGGTGGACCAGGGAGGTGCAGGACGCAGGGAGGGATAAAAAGGCTGCCTATGCACGATTTAAGTGCTTTGAGGGAAGGGAGAAAGATGAGTATGTGTTGATGGCTAGGAGGGCAACCAGAGTGGTGAGGGGAGCCAAGGCGAGGATGGAGCAAAACCTGGCTAGGGATATCCAGAAGGGGGGAAGGGATTCTATAGATGCATAGGGGAGATGAGAAAAGGGAGGGCGCAGATCAGCAGGATTAGGACTGGGGAGGGATGGGCCCAGGAGGCGGGGGAACAGGCAAAGGTGGTAAATGAGTACTTTGCCTCAATATTTATAGAGGGAGGCAGGGGATCCCTCCAGCCCAATGGGGGGGAGGGGAGCCAGCAGAGTAGAGAAGTCAGATGGAGTCTAGAGGACTGAAAGAGGCTGGGGTACAGGCTGGGCCAAATGTAGAAGGGATGGGTGGTTAAATGAGGGGTGGGCTGGGAGGAGAAATCACAGTGGATAGGGTGAGGGAGGGCCTTCGGATGCTAAAAACTGAAAAGGCACTGGGGCCAGATGGGCTGCACCCAAGGGTTATGAAGGAACTGGCGGATGAGTTAGCAGCTCCACTGGCTGCACTCTTTAACACCTCTCTGCAGACAGGATGGGTGCCTCAAGATTGGAGGGTGGTTCATATGGTGCCTATCCACAAAGGGGGGTCAAGAGAGGAGATGGTGAATTATAGGCCTGTTAGCATAACGTCAGTGGTAGGCAAAGTAATGGAGGGCATTATCAAGGAGAGGCTCAGGAGGCAGCTGGAAAGGTTGGGGCACCTGGATGACAAACAGTATGGTTTCATCCCATGGAGATCGTGTCAGACCAACCTCATAGATTTTTATGACTGGGTGATGGGGACCCTGGACTGACATAGGCCGGTGGATGTCCTATACCTAGACTTCAGTAAGGCGTTTCATTTGGTACCCCACAATGGGCTGCTAACAAAGCTGGGGGGGGGGATTGGAAGGGCAGTTGCTCAGATGGGTAGAAAATTGGCTAACAGGGCAAATACAGAGGGTAGTGGTTGGTGGGATAGTCTCTTCCCCCAGGAAGGTCATCAGTGGGTCCCCCAAGGTTCGGTATTGGGGCCACTCCTGTTCAATGCCTATGTCTCAGATATGGGAAGGGGGTTAACAGTAGGATGAGTCTCTTTGCAGATGACTCAAAATTGGGAGCTCTGGTGGACGGGGATGAAGTGAGAGAGACAGTTCAAAGGGACCTGGATACCCTGGAGGGGTGGTCAAGGAGGTGGGGACTGAGGTTTAATGCAGGGAAGTGTAGGGTGCTGCATCTGGGGGTCAGAAACATGGGCCATGTATACACTCTGGGGGGGGATCACACTGCAAGCCACAACAAGTGAGAGGGATCTCGGGATGGTGGTAGATGTCAAAATGAATAACACTGAAAACTGCAGAAGAACTGTGGCAAAAGCAAACAGGACACTGGACTGCATAGCCAGGGGGATTACGTCCAGGAGGAGGGAGGTGATCCTCCCTCTGTATAATGCCTTGGTCAGATGGCATCTCGAGTATTGCATGCAGTTCTGGAGACCTCATCTCAAGAAGGACGTAGCACTGCTGCAGAGGGTTCAGAGTAAGGCAATGGGATGATTCAGGGCATGGGAGGGAGGGAGGCCTTATGAGGAAAGGCTGGAAGAGCTTGGGCTATATTCACTGGAGGAGAAGAGAGGAGAGACAGGGGGACATGATAGAGGTCTTCAAATATCTAAAAGAAATAAACAGAGGTGGAGACAAAGAGATGTTCAGACTAAAGAAGGGGGGGAACAACCAGGGGGCATGAGTGGAAGCTAGAGGGGAACTTACAGGGGAGCACAGGAGACATTACTTCACTGAGAGGGTGGTGGAGCCATGGAATGCACTACCCAGGAGTCTGGTGGAGGAGGGCACAGTGGAGGGCTTCAAGAAGGGGTGGGACAGGTACAAGGGAAAACTGAAGCTGAAGATGACCCTCTCTGGGGCTGGGGGGGTGGAAAAGCGAGTGGAGGTTGGCTACCGAGCAGACACGACAGACCATCAGGCCTATTCTGCTGACTTTTAGTATGTTAATATGTATATGATAAGTCCTCTCTCCTGACCTTTCCCAGGTTGACTCTGAAAATCTGTAAGTTGCTTACTACTATGCTATGGATTCCCATGGTCTGATTTTTGGAAATTCCTTCAACTACATCATCTGATGATGGTAGAAAAAAAGGAGGAGGTGTGCTTGTTCCACAAGATGTAAGGACTCTCGAACAACACTCAGACCTCTCTCTATATCATCCTGATACAGGGTACAAAAAGGCCTAGCAGATACTATCAATAGGGCAATATGGGACACTGCCCTGACCCTATAGACAAGACCAGACAAAAATGGCAAATGTCCCTACTGATCCCTATATCTGATGCTTCGTAGTCCTAATACTTTCTAGGAGGTGAAAAGCTGATGACTACAAAACAGGAGCATGATTTAGGGATCATCATCATCTCAGATGACTTAAAAGTGGGCAGGCAATGTGAGAAGGCAGCACTGAAGGCTAGTGGTATCCTGGGATGCATAGGAAGGGGCATCACTGGCAGGAGACAGGAGGCGATTTTGGCACTATATAGGTCCCTGGTAAGGCCTCACCTGGAATATTGCATCCAGTTCTGGAGGCCACACCTCAAGAGGGACATAGACCAGTTGGAGACAGTGCAAAGGAGGGCAACAAAGATGGTGCAGGGTTTGCACCAGGAGCCGTACGAGGTGAGATTTAAAGAACTCAACTTGTACTCCCTGGAGCAGCACAAGGATAGGGGAGATATGATAGAGACCTTTAAATACCTTAAAGGTATTAACAATGTTCAGGTACAAGACCTTGTCAGCAGCAGGAACAGGACTAGGGGACATGACATGCGCTTAAAGGGAGGTAGGTTCAGGAGCAATGTGAGGAAGTTCTTCTTCATGGAAAGGGTGGTGGATCCATGGAACAGCCTACCACCAGGGGTCATGGGGCAAAGTCAATCAGGGAGTTTAAATTGGCCTTGGACAGACATTGTAGAATACTCAGCAGGAGGCTAAGTAGAAGTGAGGTCTGAATAAATGGGCAGACTAGATGGATCATATAGTCCCCATCTACCACCACATTCTATGTTTATGTAATGCTGGAAGCTTTCACATTAGACCTGCCTAAACTCTAAAGAGTTTATTAATCTAGAATAAGATAAACCATCACTAATACCACACACCTGGCCAGTTAAAAGCTCTGGGACTTTTACCTTAAGACAAATGCTGGAGGCGTGATACCACAGAGGCAGATCTTCTGCATATTTTATGGGCCTTCCCAGTACTTCAATACTAGTCCCAAACTCAGCAAAAGTACTCTTAGCTACTAAACACACCCTATTCCCTGGGATTACTTTCATTAGATATTCCAGATAAAGGGGTCAAACTATCTGGTTATCAAAAGCAGTGGCTTCTTGCTGCAGGCGTAGAAGCTAAATGCCTTCTGCTACTCCACTTGCATGCTGATAACCTGCCAACTTTGGCAGAAAGGCTTGCTGCATTGGAAAACCTAACATCTGTGTCAAGTCCATGTCACTGAGCAATGGGGCATCGCTCTGACTCGCTGGCGACCTGGGTTTACGCCCCCACCCTCAGTGTCAGGAGTGGAGTCCAGCAGGGAGGGAGTTAAGGGTGCCCCTTGGATGCTTCCCTCCTGGGGAGGGGTGTTGTGGACTGCTCTTGGAGTGGCACCCGGTGGTGGCTTGTGGAGGCACTCTAGGTGGCATGGGTGACCACATGCAGACAAGTGTCCCCGACCACAGGATGTCATGGCCACACACTTGGGAGGTGGGTAGGGCCCTGAAAAGTGGAAAAACAGATCAATGCAGGATGCTGCCTGCCATGTACTGTAGGGCCTGTACAGCCTAATGGTGCTCCCCATGGAAATTGAGTGAAATTGGAAAACTTAATAAAAAGTATTAACTGAAAAAAGATAGTGATGAAGGAATCAGGGAGATGCAAAGAGATCTACAAAGGTTAGAGAGGTGGTCTAAGGCTAGGTAGTTTACATTCAATACCAAAAAATGCAAGGTTATGCACCTAGGGGAAAAAACAGAACAGAATACTGGATAGCAGGGGTTAAATTGAGATGTACTACAGAGGAAAGGGTCCTGGGAATCATTATTAGTGACTTCCTCAAACAATCAAGCCAGGATAACAAGGTATGTAGTATGGCTAATAGGATGCTGGGCTGTATCAGAAGGGGTAATAACAGCAAGAAAAAGAAGGTGCAATACTACTACTTCTATAGGCACTGATGAGCCCATGCCTGTTCTTACATCTGCATCAGTTCTGGAGTCCTCACCTAAGGAACGACTGGGACAGGCTGGAGACTTTACAAGGCAGAGTGACAATGATGATTAAGGACCAACAGGGCAAATCTTATGAAAATCATCTCAAGGCACTGAACATGTACTCACTGGAGACCAAGTGAGATTGGGGAAGGGGGTAATATGATAGAGATCTTCAAGTTCCTGAAGGGAATAAACAAGGCGAACTATGTGGAACTATGTAGCTGGAGTGCAAAGTCACAAGCCCAAGCACATGAGTGGAAACTGGCAGGTAGAAGGTTTAAGCGGGACGTGTGTAAGTTCTATTTTACAGAAAGGGTGGTGGAGCCATGTCAGTGGAGGCAGTGGATGCCACGATCATAAATGGTTTCAAACATGGTTGTGGCAGAGTGAAGGGTTTGGTGGTTGCTCAGGTCGGTAGCGCTAGGGAGAGGAGCAGAGAGATGGACTAGGAGGGATAAAACCCTGTATGGACAATAGGTCCCAGGGCAGTTAGGGAACTCCTAGCAGACTAAATGAACCTTTGGTCCTTTTCTGCCATCATTGTCTATTTTCTTTGTTTCCAATTCTGCCCTTAGTAGGTAACACTTCTTAAAGAGTAACTTTGCAATTCAGTATGTGCTTTCATACGTAAGATGTTTCAGCTGTTACAATTTACTAGAGAATACGTTTTCATTTTCAGTGTTCTTTTCCAAGATTTACAGTATGTCTAGGTAGTCCGTCTAAAATGTCTGTATAAAAAAATACTGAAAACATTTGCCTCTGCCCTATTTACCTCACGTTGCTTTTCTTTATGACATCGTAGTGCACACCATGGCAAGAGACTGCAATGTCACAAAAAGCAATTTTGTGGTTAGTGGGGGAGAGTCAAAAACATTTTGAAAGACTCAGTGAAATAATTACAACATTATCTACAATATTTAGTAGACCAACAGCAGGGGAAAGTAAAAAAAAATACTAGAAAACAATAAAGTTAAAAACGAATGGGTGTAACTCTATTGTTTTTAAGCTTTTTTTTATTATAAAAGAAAGTTGTTCTTTAACATAAACCCATGTGCAGCAAGCTCCTCTGTGTGCATGAGATGGCCATTGGTGAGTCTCTCGCTAGGAGGGTTGGTGCAGCTATTCAACATTAAAAAAACTGATATAGAAGGTATTTAAAAAAAAATATTCCTAGAAGCCCCAATGGGGCATTTCTGCAGCAGCTGCTGCACTTTTTACATGAACCACAGTTTTCCTTTAAGACATCAGGCTTTGAAATTCTTATAACAGTTCTCAGAGGCAATTCTTAAAAAGTAGCTCTGTGCCCCCATATGTACTGTTCTAAACATTATATTTCAGCAATTACAACTTACTAGAAATATGTGTTGTTTTTTTTTAACCACATTTCTAGACTTCATAACACACCTTGGTAGCCAGCCCAAAAATCAATCAATCAAGTCTTTATTTATCCAGGCGAACACCATTGAGCAAGCTCATTTACTAGGTGGACCTGCATCACACAAGGTCAAAGAACAATACAATACATTTATGTACAGGCAATAAATAGGCATAGCTATACATAACACTGAGAGGGAGACTACATACAGTGCCAAGGTAAGTATGGTCAGGTGATGCTTAACAATAATTGGAGGGAAAAGAAGCAAGTAATGGGAGCAACATAAATAGGCCAGTTGCATTATCAGAATATTTTAGAAGCGTAAGATGGGCTTAGAGGATGTGGGAGTAAAACGTGGACAAAGGTGGATGAGGTCTGGGGGCAGTTGTTCTAGGAGGAGTGCTAGGATAGCGGGCTGGGAACACATCTGGAGGAGGTCGGGGTTAGGAAAGGGAGAGGAAAGCTGTGTGAAAGAAGAATTTTAGTAAAACAGAGGAAGGTCAGGGATAAGTGGCGATCCAGTGGGCAGGTAAACAATAGACAATAGAGCATCTAGGCACGAGGGAAGCAGTTGCATAGCTCCTTAGCAGTTTTTGCATACAAGGTCTTGAAAACTGCAAAACTAACGGGGGTGCTCAGTTTTATTGATTTCTGTATATTGTTCCAGAGTGAAGGCAGCACAAAACCTATGGCCGCTCTCCCGAACCGTGTGTTTGCCCTGGGCACTTTCAATGAAATCAGAGAGGAACTTCTCAAAGCATAGTTGCCTATCAAGCTTAGAGGCAGACAGTCAGCGATGTATTGGGGAAGTTTGTTGGTAATAGCTCTGAACGTCCAGAGAACTGCATTTCTGTTCCACCTATGCTTCAGAGAAGACCATCCCACAGCTGCATATAGGGAGCAGTGGTGAGTGGAGAGGGGAAGGCCCGTTATGAGACTTAGAGCTCTGTGATACAGCGTGTCCAATTTACCAAGACAGGAGGCAGTACACTGGCTATAGATGAAGTCAGCATAGTCGATTAGGGAGAGGAATGTGGATTGAAGTAGCTGCATCTTAGCAACTTTGGTCGGGAGACGATTTATCCTAAAGAAGAGACCAAGCCTCTGCCTCAATTTTTTCAGTAGAACCTTGACGTGATCCACAAAGGAGAGTCTGTGATCCAGCCAGACCCCCAGGTACTTGAATTGTGTCACAAATTCTAGTCTTTCTCCTAATAAAGTGGTGATAGGGGGTACAGAACTGACCATAGTGGGGTACGCCATGTGATTAGCAGGTGAGAACTTTTGTTTTCTTGGCATTGAGTAATAGCTTTTTGCTTAGGAGCTGACTCTGCAGCAGATTGAAGTCAGTTTGCAAGTCTCCAAAGGCAGCTTCAGGTGATGGACGGCTTAGGTAAAGCACCATATCATCTGCAAGCTGGTGATTGTTGGCCTCCTTAATGCTGACATCTATATTGTTTATATAGATAGCAAACAGTAAGGGCCCCAGGATGGATCCCTGTGGTACACCTCTTTTTAGCGGTTTGAGTGGTGAAAGCTCACCTTCGGCCTTGACCTGCTGATGTCTATCTGTGAGGTAGTCATTAAACCAGCACAAGGAGGATGAGTCCATGCCTATCATTTTTATTGTAGAAAGAAGCAGGCAGTGATCGACGGTGTCAAAGGCCTTGCTAAGGTCCAGGAACACGGCGCAGACAAAATTTTTGTTCTCCAGGTCTTGTTGCCAATCGTTAGTTACTTTTGCCAGAGCTGTAATAGTACTATGTTTAGCTCTGAACCCAGAGTGCATAGGGTTTAGCAGGTTTGTGTTGTCTAAGAAGGTTCTCAACTGAGCGTTCACAATTTTTTCCAAGAGCTTTGAGAGTATGGGGAGGAGTGATATCGGCCTATAATTATTTAGATCACAGTGGTCCCCTGATTTAAACAGAGGGATGATATGGGCAGTTTTCCACAGGTGTGGGAGAGACCCCTGTGATAAGGACAGGTTAAATAGGTGTGTGATTGGTACAGATAGGACATGGTATGCAATCTTTAGGAAGCAGGGGTTGAGGGAATCAGCACCAGCACTTTTCTTAGTGTCCATTTGAAGAAGAAGATTTTCAACCTCTTTCAGCGAGGCAGGCATGAAAGAAAAGACTGCATTATTGGTGCTAGGTTCTGGAAGCTGTGCACTAATCTGGGGTGCATAGCATGCATGCAGGTGAGTTATCGAATGCTAGACCTGCAGTGGCAAAGTGGTTGTTGAAGGCTTGTAGGATTTCCGTTCTATCATCGATAGTAACGTTGTCAGAGGTAATTTTTGATGGAAGTGCATTCCCAGACAAATGGCCGGACACTTCTTTTGTTGTGGACCAAAATTTGGTAGGGCATTTTGAGGCAGAATCTAGCTCTGAGTGCTAAAAGTTGGCTTTAGCCTCTCTGACCAACTTGGTGCAAGAATTCCTAGCCGATCTGAAGAGGCACCAGTCTTCAGCTGTATTTGATTTACAAGCTTTTTTCCATAGTTTGTCTCTCTCTCTAATAAAGCAGCCTTGAGGTCAGCAGAAAACCAGCAGCATGTTCTAGCCTTTATGTGAAGTTTTACAAGGGGAGCGTGGTTGTTTAAGGCACATGACACAATTTCATGGAAGATGTTGAATGTCGTATTCACTGATTTAGCTAGGTAAAAACTCTGCCAGTACAGGGAGGCTTTTAGTTAGTTGATATATGCAAATGGGTCAAAGTTGCGTCTGGACCTTTTAGTCGAGAACTTGGATGTGGAAGGAGGTTTGGAGTCTGCTCTTACACCAGCAATGAAGGAATGATCACTAATATCTGAGGAAAATATTCCAGTGTGGGAAAAGGGATGTGGTTTACTCACAAGAAGGACATCCAGCAGGGTGCTATTCATGATTTTTTTTTTTGTTTGGGCGGGTTGGTTTATCAATGAGTTGTGTGAGCCCATGTGAGTCACAGAAGGATTTAAGAGGTAGTGAGGCCTTAGACAGACAGTCATAGTTAAGATCCCTTAATATAATTATTTCAAGGTTCCGAAGGCCCATATGGTCGACAGGTGGGACAAGAGCTGAGACCCCGCGGAAGGAGGCCTGTAGCACCTATAACACAAATAGCCATCGAGGGGGATATTTCAACTTTAAGGGACCGGCATTCAAATCCATTTGCAGCAGATGAGGAGTCGAGGGTAGTGACTGAGAATTTGTCCTTTACAAAAATGGCTACTCCAACTCCCCTAGTTTGTCTGTTGGCTCTAAACAGCAAGTAGTTAGGGATGTTGGCCTCCCTATCAGGGGTGGCTGGCCTAAGCTATAATTCTGAGACCACGAGTACATCTGGCTAGGTGTGGATGACCCAGGCCTGGATTGAGGTGAACTTTTTTAGAAGACTGCATGCATTAACATGCATAAAACTCATTCCTTTAAGCCTTATAAGGTCGGACAGAGATAAAAGGGCTTCTCTGGGACCAGGATTGAGTTCAACTTTGCCTGAGCACAATAAGAAGAGGAGCACAATTTTTCTTAAGGCAGCAAGAGATAATTTGAAGGCTCTAGCCCGTCCATGCCTATTTGGGATTTCAGTGCAGAAGTGCAGCATCTTGCTTTTTATGCTATGCTGACCTAGAGATGCATAGACAAGCACCCTCGCTGTGTGGCACCAGCAGGTATTGTGACTAGGAGGATGGAGTGGAGTACCCTGTACGGGTAACAAGGTGCAGGTCCCACCCCCAGATGTTAGCTCAGACTGATCCATATGCAGAAGCATAGGGGTAAAGCAAGTACTGTGTGATGATTCGTTGTGTAGATAACATTGGGAGAAGGGGCACAATTCTCTCTGAAAGTAGTTTTGGCACAGAGGATATGCTACATAAAGCGCCATACATAGTATGGTAAAGAGAAAGAGCCAGGTAACGGCCCTCATGATTGCAATTTATGGTGTTGGAGGAAGGATTAAATATAGATAGGGTAGCCAGGCTATGAACTCTAAGGTTCACCATTTCTAGGAGAGAAGTTGGCAAAAACAGGGTAGTTCAAAAGAGGAACAACTAATAGGGTGGGGAATACGCTAGGCAAATTACAGGTGGAGCAGAGCTAGTGAGGGGTGATTTAGATAGGCTTACTGCAAACAGATTCAGCTATCTTTGCAGAGAGAATTGGAGGTGAGCAGGATAAGATGACCAATAGGAGGGGGGACACAAAAATAGGTGGAGCAGAACAGTATTTAAAGGAGACCTGGGTGGGGGAAAAAGGGGTACAGAGCAAAACGAAGCAGGAGAAAGTGGCAATTACTAGCACATAGGAAAGCAGTGAGAGTCAATGGAAAAAGGCACAACAATCGGTTTGGCCGAGGGAGGCAAGCGGACCAACCAGGATCCACCTGCAGGATGTCGCACCAATGGAAGACCACCGAGGCATGTTGGCTGTCAGTGTTGAATCAGCAGTAATACCTGTGGGGCTGGATCCAGCTCCTGGGACAGTGAGGGCGGCAGAGATTTCAGTAGCAGTCGGGCGGCGACCAGAGATATGGCCAGGTTAACCGCCTTGTGGAGAGAGAGGGCACCGATCAGGCACGAGTCCCTGGGGAGTAAAGGAGACAGACAATTAAATACTGCCTAGCAGAAAGGGTGGGAGGCTGGTGGCAGACCATTAACAGGGGGCGGGGGTGATTAACCCAAACAAAGGTAACTTCAAGAGTATAGGTGTGGAAGTCAGGATATAATGGGTAAAGGGGGGGCTACAGATTGAGAAGTGAATGCAAGGAGAAAAATGGGGGTAGGATTTTTTTGATTAGCGAGGGGGGAGGGATGGTTTTCTGAGGAGATCTGATTGCAGCAGAGACGCCGCGGAGACGAGCAGGGGGAGAGCAGGCAAAAGTAAGTCAGAGCTTCAGAGAAGTAAGAGATACAGGAGAGAGAACAAATAACCATTTAGCACAGTCTAGTTCAATAAGGCTATAGTCTAAGTCAGTACACTACAGGACTACAACATTGGGCTACGTGTATAATTTCAGGCTATCAATGCAAGACTAGAAAAGTAGTGAGCAAATATCACAAGAGCAAGCTAACAGTGACAGTTTGAGTTAGCATAATAACAGTAAAAAAAAATAAGGTTTAAACAAAAGGGGTACAGAGCAAAATGAAGCAGGAGAAAGCGGCAATTACTAGTGCATAGGAAAGCAGTGAGAGTCAATGGAAAAAGGTGCACCAATTGGTTTGGCCGAGGGAGGCAAGTGGATCAATCAGGATCTGCCTGCAGGGCACTGCACCAATGGAAGACGACTGAGGCATGTTGGCTCTCAGCATTGAATCAGCGGTAATACCTGTGGGGCTGGATCCGTCTCCTGGGACAGTGAGGGCGGCAGAGGATTTCGGCAGCAGTCGGGCGGCGACCAGAGATATGGCCAGGTTAACTGCCTTGTGGAGAGAGAAAGAGCACCAATCAGGCACGAGTCCCTGGGGAGTAAAGGAGACAGACAATTAAATACAGCCTAGCAGAAAGGGCGGGAGGCTGGCGGCAGGCCGTCAGCAGGGGGCGGTGGTAATTAACTCAAACAAAGGTAACTTCAAGAGTATAGGTGTGGAAGTCAGGATACAATGTGTGGGGGGGCTACAGATAGAGAAGTGAATGCGAGGAGAAGAATGGGGGTAGGATTTTTTGATTAGCGAGGGGGGAGGGGTGGTTTTCTGAGGAGATCTGATTGCAGCAGAGACGCCGCAGAGACGAGCAGGGGGAGAGCAGGCAAAAGTAAGTCAGAGCTTCAGAGAAGTAAGAGATTCAGGAGAGACAGAACAAATAAACAATTAGTACAGTCTAGTTCAATAAGGCTATAGTCTAAGTCAGTACACTACAGGACTACAACATTGGGCTACGTGTATAATTTCAGGCTATCAATGCAAGGCTAGAAAAGTAGTGAGCAAATATCACAAGAGCAAGCTAACAGTGACAGTTTGAGTTAGCATAATAACAGTAAAAAAAAATAAGGTTTAAACAAAAGGGGCACAGAGCAAAATGAAGCAGGAGAAAGTGTCAATTACTAGCGCATAGGAAAGCAGTGAAAGTCAATGGAAAAAGGTGCACCAATCGGTTTGGCCGAGGGAGGCAAGTGGACCAATCAGGATCTGCCTGCAGGGCACCGCACCAATGGATGACCACCGAGGCATGTTGGCTCTCAGCGTTGAATCAGCGGTAATACCTGTGGGGCTGGATCTGGCTCCTGGGACCGTGAGGGCTGCAGAGGATTTTGGCAGCAGTCGGGCGTCGGCCAGAGATATGGCCAGGTTAACGTCTTCGTGGAGAGAGAGGGCACAGCTCAGGCGTGAGTCCCTGTGGGGCTGGATCTGGCTCCTGGGACCATAAGGGCAGCAAAGGATTTTGGCAGCAGTCAGGTGGTGGCCAGAGAGATGGCCAGGTTAACGTCCTCGTGTAGAGAGAGGGCGCTGCTCAGGCGCGAGTCCCCGTGGGGCTGGATCCGGCTCCTGGGACCGTGAAGTAAGTATGAAAGTATCTGACTGTCCCCAACTGACCTCATCATGCCTATAGCCCCTTTTACACACAGCCTACCTGTGATGGTTGCAGTTTCAATCCGCTCCCTCTGCTGGGTGTACGCAGATTACCTTTGCTTTTACACTTTACTGCTCTGCATCAGACTTGTGGCTCTTCCGGCATGTTTACTAGTTTTCCCACAGGTGGAGAGCCTGAGACATTAGGAGCTGGGGCTGTGTATTGTTATCCTGAAGCATCAGGAGGCTTGTGCATGCATCCCATACTCGAGGCTAAACTGTACACATACAGTCAGTGCTTGGAGAATGTTGCACATTTTGAAGTGTACCTTAATGAAAACCGAAGGCTACAACCTATAAAAATCACCTCTGAAAACCGAGCCATGATACTGGGCACGTGCCAATACATATGCATATCCCAAGGATATGCATATGTAATAACGCATGCCCAGTGTCATGGCTCAGGTTTTCAGAGGTGATTTTTGTAGGTTACAGCCCTCAGTTTTCACTATGGTACACTTCAAAATGTACAACATTCTCCCAGCACTGACTGTATGTGTATAGTTTAACCTCGAGTTTTGGAGGTGTGCACTAGCCTCCTGGCACTTCAGCGACATTACCTACTGGTGACAGACAGTGGACTCTCTCCCGGACTGATGTGAGCACTCCTGTGTGTTTACACAGCTGCCTGATCCATTCCACAATGATGCATGGAAATGGCGAACCCAGGAAAACAGGGAATGCCGTTTCAGCGAGCGCTCATTTTGGAAGTGGTGTGGGTTGCCTGTGCACACACAAAAAAAGGTAATGCTGCAGTTGCTCTGCACTGGTCAATGCAGTGCAGAGCCAATTGTGTGAAAGGGCCCTTTTTTATGCCAGTATAGTGCTCCCCATGAAAACATACTATGAGGTCATAAGTAGTTGCTAAGTCAGTTGGGGACAGTCATGTGCTTTTTGGCAGACTCGGTAAACCATATACTGCATTATCTGAAATATTTAGTAAATCAATAACAGAAGAAAGTAAAAAGCAAACAAACTAGAAAACCCTAATGTTAAACATAATTGTAAATCTAACTATTTTAAGCTTTTTATTTAAGTGGAGAACTACTCTTTAAGGTTGCTTCAGCTGAAGCGTTTGGAAGATGTGGACTCAGAGATTACAGTGGGTGTACCCTCTTGTACTATAGAAACTGACCACTTAGAACATTTTAATGAATATCTAATTTGATTGAAGTCTAAATTATACAAAATAAATTATGTTTCTGGTAATGATCTGTTATACCAGATTGTACTTCTGAACTTCAAATGTAATGTTGTTTTGGTCTGCCTGTAAAGTGAAGGGATGCCACAAATTAGAAGTATAATGTTTTTGATTAATTTAACTGAATGCATTTGGGAAATAATTTCTATTTATGGTAGTGCATATGTGTATATTATGGAAAAGGCCAAACCCTAATAAATAAATGAACGAATGAGACATGGGGATATGCAATGGCCTGACTCAAAATATGCATTTTATCTTCAAAAGTGAGGGGCAGGGCCATACCTCCCCAATGGCAGAGGCACATGTGAGTTATGAAAGTCCTGCCCCCTCACAAATGATGATAAACCCTACCGGGTCACTATGTTGTGTGCTTAATAGCGCATGACAAAACCCCAAAACAGAAACAGTGTGGTATAGGACAGTGAGAGGGTGCAGTACTGCGAATGGATCTATGTGCGGTACTGCACCCTCTCACTGTCCCAGGCAAAGGATGAGACCTCTGCTAGAATGGGGATCTATCAAGCAGCTGCCATGGCTCAACAGGATGAGCCACTGGCAGCGAGGCAGGCAGTGTGTTTGGGACTGGGTTCAAGTCTCAGACGCATGGAATTTTTCATTTTTGTACTTTATTTATTTATTTAGTTTTTTTTCACTGGGTACTTTGTGTGGTATTTACTTTTACCTCCCCCCCCCCAGAGTTAGTTATGTTAGTTGGTGGTGGAGGTTCAGGGGCACAGCCCCCCATAACAAGGGGATACAGGAGATGGGGCCCCCTGCAAAAACAAGACTTATGCCACATGCAATATATTGCACTGTATTGGCAACATGGTATATTGTTGCGGCATAATGTCTTGCGACATTATGATCCCGTGCCATGATAAACTGCATATTTTGAGTCAGACCATTGCATACTTGAGTTATCCAACATTGTTATTCATGTTTTAGCTTTAAACCTGCTATTTGTTTAAAGATGTAATGGCTTCTGTCCTAGTGGTAATAAGACCATAAGGGAAACTGCTATAAGCTGGCAGGGGAAGGTACAGGAAGGAGAACAGGAGACATTTCTTTGTGGACCAAGTAGGGAAGGGGTGGAATGAACTCCTGGAGGAGGTTGTCTCTGGAGATGGTGAATGGATTCAAGCAGGGGTGGGACATCCTGAAAGGGAGCATCATAACCTTCAACTTAAGGAAGGAAAGTTCAGAAGCAATATGAGGAAATTCTTCTTCACAGAGCATGTTGTGGAACCATGGCATAGCCTGTCGGAGGGGGTGGTGGGAGCCAAGACAGTGGGGGAATTCAAGCGGGCATGGGACAGACACTGTGGGATACACAAGCAGGCAGCTAAGCAGGGGGTAAGGAAGCCAAGGGCAGATTTGATGGATTGTACGGTCCCCATTTGCCGACAACTTCTATAATTCTATGTTCTATGTATCATGGTCACTGTGGAGAAGGGCAAGAAAAGTGTGAATGGGGGGACGGAGCAGAAAGGGCAGAGCTCACAGGAGTTGCCGTGAAGGTGCTCCACCTCCACAGTTTCAGCAGACTAGACAGACCAATATGCCTTCTTGTGCTGGCTACTTTCATTTCATTTCATTACATTTTTATTTTTCTGTATCGGAGAGCAATATCAGCTACATAGCCTTTCTTCACAATTGACCAGCTGTGTATGTTCTTTGTTTGTTCGTATATTTCTCTTTGATTTTAACTGCTGGCTTCACTGCTGCACTAGGCAATTATGATGTCATCAGCACTGTGAAAGCTGCTCTCTGACTGATTCTGTACTCCACTGTGATTGAAATGTCAGGATATCAATTATAACAAAACTAACACTCAGATATCATGAGATCTTGAGGTTAGCTGCAAACATATCACTTGTTATTTTGCCATTTTATCTACACTGTTGTTGTAGAAATGTAAACATGGATGTAGAGGGATTCTAATCTCTTCAAGAAGGTCATCTTGCATGTCCTTTGCATAAAAGGACTGCAAACTGGAGGTGAGCAGTTCTGGAACTAACCAAAGTAAGAGACTGCACTCTGATGAGTGTAAGAATATCTCTGCATACCTATTAATATTAAGTAATAAGGCATGGCAGGATGTTTGTTATTATGGTATGATACTGATACACATTGGGAAGTGAGGTATGAGGCAAAGCCGGGTACCTTATACACCCAAAAGGTGCCATTTTTACACAACAGCATACACTCTGGAGTGCTATATTGAGATCATCAAATGGCTCCTCTGATTTTTAGTTTTCAAAGTGGGCAATAAGGTTTAGAAAGTTAAGTATTTAAGACTTGTGCTGTTGTGCTAGAAAAACACACAGTCACGTGGTCACATTTGACCAATCACATGTCTTGGTTTCTCATACCCACTTATACTGAAGCAATAATACGAACATATGAACATATAAAGAAGCTAGCAGAAGAAGGCCATTTGATCTATCAAATCTGCTCATATTGCAGGGTCCACAGTTTGAGCTAATGTCCCTGCCCTCCCTCCCCACTCCTCCCATCCTCGCTATCCATAATCCTTACCTTCCCCCATGCCTATCCTAGCCTCTCTTAAAGCTGCCCACTGTCTTCAATGAGATCACCTCTTCTGGCAGTGCATTCCAAGTGTCCACCACCCTCTCTGTGAAGAAGTGCTTCCTGACCTTCCTCCTAAACCTCCCATCCTCCAGCTTAAGACCGTGCCCCTCATGTTATGGTTGCCACTCAGCCTAAAGAGACCCTCCTTATCAACCTTATTTACTTGTCCCCTCTCTCTCTCCATGCACATGCAACAGGATGTGGTATATCATAGAATATTGTCACAACTCAGGTCCATTGTGAGTCGTGAAGCCAGGGTTTGAGTGACTCATGCACCTAAGAAGATGTAATATCCCAACATATGACATACTCTGGAGTGTATTACTACTACTATACAATGAAAAAAGGGCTTGAAACAGTCCTAATTTCCAATTCAATAGAATCAGAAAAAAACAAAACTCCCAACTTTAAGTCAATCAGTTTAAAAAACTTCAGGTTGACAATTGAATAGTTAAATTTACCTTAGGAATGCCCTCTCCATAACAGCTGCGGCAGCAGAGAGGAAGCTAATAACTATAGGCTAGTCAGCCTAACCTCAGTGGTGGGGAAGTTGATGGAATCATTCATTACTCAAAGGTAAGATTGTGGCACACCTTGAATCCAGCAGGCAGCAGGACCCAAGGCAGCATGAGTTCATGGCAGGCAGGTCTTGCCAAATAAACTTAATAAAGTTCTTCGACTGGGTGATGAGGGAGATAGATCAGGGAGGGGCGGTAGATGTGGCTTACCTGGATTTTAGTAAAGCCTCCAATACAGTCTGCATATAAGGCTAGTAAACAAGTTAAACTGCATGAGAGTTGGATCAGGAGTGGTAAACTGGGTTAGAAATTGATTGAGCGGTAGGACACAAAAGGTGGTAGTGAACGGAGTTCAGTCTACCGAGAGGGAGGTGACCAGCGGGGTGCCTCAGGGTTCAGTGCTGGGCCCAGTCCTCTTTAATATCTTCATAAGAGACATTGCAGAAGGGCTGGAAGGGAAGGTGTGCCTCTTTGCAGAAGATACAAAATTCTGCAATAGGGTTGACACACCGGGGGAGTGGTGAAAATGAGAAGAGACCTGGGCAAGCTGGAAGAATGGTCAAACAGATGGCAGCTGAGATTTAATGCAAAAAAGTGTAAAAGTATGCACTTGGGGCACAGGAACCCAGGGGAGAAGTGCTCAGCAGGGGAGGAGGTACTATCATCCACCAAGCGTGAGAGGGATCTGGTGGCTGGTCATTGTGAAAAGGCAGTAAGAAGGGCCAGCGTCATGTTAGGGTGCATTTGGAGAGGCATCACCAGCAGAAAAAGTGAGCTGGTGATGCCACAGTACAGATCATTGGTGAAACCCCATCTGGAGTACAGTGTCCAGTACTGGAGGCCTCATCTCAGGAAAGACATAGACAAGGTAGAGGCAGTCCAGAGAAGGGTTACAAAAATGGTACGGGGTGGCACCATAAGTCATATGAAGAGAGGCTGAAAGACCTCAATATGTAATTTCCGGAAATGAGGAAACAGAGGCAGGACCTAATAGAGAAGTTCAAATACCTAAAAGGGATAAATAAGGTACAGGAGGGGAGCATATTTCAGAAAAGAGGGTGCACTAGAACTAGGGAACATGACTTGAAGTTGGAAGGGAGTAGAGCCAGGGATGATGTGAGGAAGTACTTCTTTACAGAAAGGGTGGTGGATGCTTGGAATAGCCTCCCTGTATGGGTGATGGGGCCAAAAATGGTGGAGGAATTCAAAAATACGTGGGACAGGCACATGGAAATACTAGAAAGAGGGAAGGGTGGGAAGGCCACAGATTAGCTGCAGCTTCCAGTGTAAGAAAAGGTAGGACAGAAATGGGCAGACTAGATGGGCCAGACAGTCTTTATCTGACAACAAATTCTATGTATGTCTATGTAAAGAATACAACACAGTTTGATAACCAGTGTAAGTATGGTAATACAGAGTGAAACGTGTATGAGACTATATTACAGTTGACAGGTTAATAATACTGAGACAAATAGCAACAAAAGATCCTAGTGCTATTCCTTCTCCCCTTCCTCCTCTCCCCATCGCCTAACCCAGTCTTACCTTACCCTTACCTCTCTCAACCCAGCCCTGCACTCTCCCCTCCTTTTCTCCTAGCCTTGGTTCTGCATTTGCTGAAGACCCCCTGAGTGCTACCAACTCTGCAAGACTTGCAGTATCCCCACTTTTGTGCTTTAGGGTTCTGCCCCATTTTTATCTTGCCTTTCTCATTATCTGCTTTCTTTTTGACTCTCATGTAAACATTATTGCTACATAATACTCCAATTTCTCCTGTAATCATTATTGTAACCAATTGTCCTGACAATTGCTGCAACATGGACACACCAAAAAAATCACTGACATGGCTATTGCCCTGCCAGGTTACACCATCTTCAGACTGCACAGGATTATCAAGAGAGGAGGGGGACGTGCAATCTATCTCAAAGAGTCACTCATGGGAACCTACTGCTGGTTCAACCACACAAAAACTAACCATCAAAATTCTGCTAGGTGCCTGTAATAAAGCACTTACTGTAGCATCAGTGTACATCCCTCCTAAAGAACAGGGGAGGGGGTCTCAATTTTGTCATGTACTTTATCAGAAACCAACCCTCTGGCTCGGAGTTAATTCTGATGGGAAATTTTAATATTAATTGACTTGCACCTGAGAATGGAAGATTTAGAGATGCCATCTCTGCCACAAACTTTTTCCAGCTGGTTAACTTCCTGACTAGACCCAACTACAAAATGAGATCAAGCAGCCTACTGGATTGGGTCCTAACCAATCATCCAGATCACATTACTAACACTACAGTCCTCCCGGACACGCTCAGTGACCATTCCCCTGTCATCTGTGCATGGACAAACAAATTCTGCAAACCTCCACCAAAGACAATCACCAGCAGGGTCCTAGCACGGGGTCATCTTGAACCCCTCAAATCCCTCCTTAGAGTGCAAGATTGGACTCCCATCGACAGTGAGAAGGATGTCAATACGGCACTTGGTTATTTCATCAACACCTTTAATGCTGTCTGCAACTCCCATGCTCCCCTAAAAAAGTGGAAAATCAAAGGCCCTTGCAAACCCTGGCTCTATGCAGACTTATTAGCTCATATGAAATCTACGGACCACCTCTGGCATCGGGCTTGAGCCACCGGCATACAATTGGACATTCAGAAATACAAAAGAGCAAGGAATGACTGCACAAAGTTCATCTGCCTTGAAAAAAATAAATACTACAAGGGAGTGTTTACTGACACGTGGGGCAATGGTAAAGCTTTCTGGAATAATATCAAAGAGATTACAGGGAAAACCCCCAAAATATCACCCACTTTACTTGACGTTGATGAGACTGCAACTCTGGACCCCCTAACTATTGCCAATACCTTTAATAACGCATTCCTGACCTTGGCAGTGTTCTTCCACCTGACTTTTTTGATGCAGATGTTACCCCGGCCAATCCTGTAGGCTCTCCCCAACTACCAGTCACCCGCCATTCTACTTCAAAGAAGTCTCATTGCACGAAACCCAAAAATACATCTGTAAAGCAATTGGTAAATTTAGACACAGTGGGGACTCCCTTGACCTCCAACTGTTGTCCCTTACCCTTGAGGAAGTGTTAGCGCCTTTAAGCAGGATCTTTATACTCTCACCCAGACTTGCATAGTTCCCCAATAAATGGAAATCAGCCAAAGTTTACCCCAGTCTACAAAAGTGGAGCCAAGACTCTTCAAGTGAACTACTGGCCTATCTCCATATTACCACCTCTATCTAAGGTTCTTGAACGTATTGTAGCTGACCAGCTTACTGAATATCTTGACAAATATAAGATCCAAAGCACCCAACAACATGGGTTCAGAAAAGGGCATAGCACCACCTCGGCCGTTATGGAATTCACTGGTTCTATACACAGCTTTTTGGACCATGGTCAGTTAGTTGGTGCTGCCTTCATCGAGTTGACAAAAGCATTTGACACAGTCCATCACCCTCTACTACTGGAACAACTACTTAATGCAGGGCTCTCCTCTGACTCTTCTGTCTGGTTTAAAAGTTATCTGGACAACCGCACTCAGTAAGTCAAAATTGTCGACGTCCTCTCTGACTCAAGACTTGTTCGCTCTGGGGTTCCTCAAGGGTCCATCCTGGGCCCACTCCTATTTAGTCTCTATCTAAACAGTCTCCCAAGCTCCTGCCCTGAACAAATCTTACTCTACGCAGATGATGCCGCAATTTACACAACTCACCTGAAGCCTATTCCCCTTGAGAACCAGCTACAACTCAGATTTGCCTTGGTAGAGAAATGGTTTAGTCATCACAAGTTGATACAAACCTATAAAAAAACTAAGCTTATGCTTTTCAGCAGCTCCCATAACAAGCACAGGCAACATCCTCTGACTATCACTAACTGCCTTGGTACTTCCCTCAAACAGGTACAAATCTTTAAGCATCTTGGAGTCACCATAGATAGTAATTTATCATATGGGGTGCTATAGATAACGTTGCTAAAGCTGTAAATATTCGTATTGGTCTACTCTACAGACACAGGCAATCTCTGACCCCTGAAGCCTTAAGGATAGCTGTACAGAGCTCTATTAATTCTATAATTGACTATGGATTGATCATCTATGGCTCTGCGACTGATACCGCCCTCCAGCATATCTTCACTGCTTTTAACACGCCATGTCATCTCATCTTAGGAGCCCACCATCTCACCTACACGTATGACCTCTATGTCCTAACTGGTTGGCCACAGCTTAAAAATCACATCAAATGCCAAATGTGTGTGATGGCCAAAAAAATAACCTTAGACCTCTTGCCACCTGGAGTACAAGATCTTCTAAGCCCCCCTCGTAATCCACACTGCACCCGAGGATCTGAGTATCAGCTTCTACAGGTCCCTTATCGCCGAACCACCCAGGGGCAAAGATTGTTCACCTGTAGGCCCCTCTGAATGAATAGCCAACAGTGACATCTCCTCCAAAACTAAGCTGGGCCCATTCAAATCAAGTCGGGTCGCTACTCTCTACAGCTAGCACCTGTGACTGTCTCCCTTAATCAAGTTTTCCCAAACCTCGACCTTAGCACTCGACCTCTTTCATAGTAACTTATCACTCTTGCCTCCTACCACTCCCCTTCATCCCCTTACCCATGCCCCACCTCTCCTCATGTCCTCCACTCCAACCCCCTCTCTTATTCTTCCCAGCTCACCCTCCCACATCTCTTCCTATACCTTGTGCCCTGTTTGTCTTGACAAAGCCTGCTGGCCGATATCAATGTACTGTATGCATTTTCCTGTGCCTGAAGTTGATTAGCATAATGTGTCTGTTGTTTTACATCGACTGTCTATTATGATTTTGTGTCCATTGTGATTTTTGTACCTCCTATTTACACTTTATTGTACCATACTTTACTGTCCTGTTTAATCTGTTGTCCTTTCTACTGATGTGGAACCTTTGTAAAAGAGCTCTTAGCTCAAAGGTATATGTAATCTGAGACTTAATAAATACATTTGTTTTGCTTGTGAATTGTTACCCTTGTAAAGATGTTGTAACTGTTAGACTCTGTTATGTTTATCTACTTTATCCTTTGTATTCCCCCACTGGACATTTGTGAAAAAGAGCATTTTTGCTCATGTACCCTCCAGTATACAAATAAAATTGAATTGAATAGAAATTGAATTAAATAAGAAAACATCTTAAAGAGTGTTAAAAAAACCATCAACCTATGAGTTTTGCAGCACCAGCAATGTGATAGTTGTGATTCATTAACATAATAAGAAATAGTAACCTATTCACATTACATCAGATTTGTCAAGACAGGAGACAATGCTTATCTATTCTGTCCTCCATTGTAGTAGTACTAGTAAATATCTTTATTTTTAAACAGAATAAAATGCTTAGGACCCGAGAGCATTATTCACAAGGTTGTCTTGTATGGTTACTTAGTCAGTAACAATGGACATTGACACTAAACAGTAATGTAGTGCAACACTAAATATTGAACAATCATACAAAACAAATTCACATTCAAATCTTGGATTTCAACAGCTACAATCATGATACAGGGTTTAATTAATCATCTTTTTGAAGACATTCAAGGTAATCTGATTTCTAACTCCAGGAGTTACTTGGTTCCAAGTTTTAGGAATCAAGTAATTATGAGTAAGTGAACCGTAATTGGTTCATATTTTAGGTAGCACCAACCCTCAATTTATGATCTCCCTCAGTTGATACCATTGTGAAATAATATTCTCACATGTAAATGTCACCCCTGAAACTAGACCTTTGATCATTTTAAAAACCATAAATATTTTCATCTTTTCTCTTCTCAAGTACAGAGGGTCCCAAGCCAATTATTTGTAAACGATAGTGATGGTTCCCAATGGACCACATAGGGCAACTCTCGCCAATTTATCATATGCTACATGTAGCTTATCAAGAAGATTTTAGTGGCATTTCTATACACTAAACTGCCCTAGTCTATACTTTTTATACCTAGGCTATTTACCTGAAGAAGGGACCTGTGGAGCCCCAAAAGCTTGTGTACTATCATCTTTGTACAAGACAAATGTTGGTCCAATAAAAGGTATTGAACTATTCAGCGACTCCTGTTTTCCAAGGACCAATACAGCTAAACTCTTTTTTTACAGCAGTAACAGTGATATGGCAGACAATCAGTTTTTTACTTTTTTTTAAATCAAACTTTTGATCATCCCCCACCTTGCACAATGGCACCTCCAACCCCTTTACTGATCTTCTCTTGGACTTACCAGTTATCTTTTCTTCTAATTCAGATTTTATTAATTTTCAGAAAGATAAAAAGAGTAGTTCAGTACAGAAGTAGATATAGAACAGTAGAGACAGTATGTACAATAAAATTAACAGCTCTTACAGTAATTATCTTTCATTTGTACACTTAGGTTGAGCTGATGTGGGGGGAAGAAGAAATGGGGCCTGGAGCCCACTATCAGGTGTGCCAGTTGGGGCATGAAGTTGGAATCCGCCTCCACATAGAACAATACCCAACGACACCACAGGTCATCAAACGAACCTTGCATATTAGTGTAAATGACAGTTTGACATTCTAATGTATACTTGTCTTGTTATGGTAATACTACATTTGTAATGTTGGGACTATGGTTTTCTTCCATAAATGTTTAAGGACCTTTTTTGCTACAGTGACTAATAAAAGTAACAACTTAAGAGACCTGCCTTTGAGTCTATGTTCCGGTGCTGGGATATTAAGCAGTACAAGGGCTGGTGTAACCATGTTCGTCGGGTCAAACATTTCTTCAAAGACCTGAGTAATCCCCTGCCAGCAGAATGTTTTAACTGGACAACTCCAGAGCACATGTGTTTAGTCTACCTGCTGAACCCCACAGTTTCTCCAGCAGAAACTATGCATGACCCCCCTGAAGTGTTCCCCCACTGCTGAGGTCCGAAAATACCTGGTCCTACATTTCCAGGAAAACTCTCAGAAACAGAGAGCTGAAGACATTTTAAGGGTGGGTAACACAAATTTTAGCCAGGCTTCCTGTGAGTAATGTATGCTCAACTCAGTAGTCCGTTTCTGGAGTATATGGCCAGTAGAAACTCAAGAAATTTCAGTAAGCCCCTTATAGAGGCTCCAAATGAAGTGTTGCCATACCACTCCTCTTGTTGCCGCAATTGTGATGGCATGCAGGATTCCTTGTGTATCTAATAGTATGGCTTCTGCCCTATACATGCATAGTAAATATGAAAGGAGCTGTAGGTACTGTATAGCAGTTGTTATTAGCACCTGATATATTTAGTGCGACAACTCTGGTTGTACATATTAGCACCTGATATAATTAACAATTAGTGCTTACTGCTGGAGTACAATTATCATGGCAGATTATATTAGCGGTCTGCTTACATTAGCGGTTCTTTGCTTTCAGCTAATATAGCTAATATAAATGGAAAGCTAATATAATCTGCTATACGGTATTTAAAATGGTCCCTGAATGGCAGAAGTAGGTGTGCTGCAAAGTTGCAAATGGAGCAATTCCATGTTTATCTAATAGCTGGTAGACATGTGTCATACCAAGGTGTTGCCACCTTCGAAGGGTGTTATCCAGTTTATTTAGGGGGCTTTCCCAAAGGTAAGGGAATGCCAGGGTCCAAAATCTGCAAGGTTTGAAGAAGTGGTTGTTTTAAAACTTTGTGCCATACTTGAAGTTTGGCCCCAGTAATTGTGAAATATTTATCATATCGGAGCTACCATGTCAGGACCATGGAAAGATATTTTACTATGTGGTAGAAATCGTACAACATAAATTCTGTATTCTTCCAATGAGAGGTATAGCCTCCTGCGGACCATAATCACATAGTGTGTAGGTGGCAGACATGGCATAGCGATTTAAATTAGAAAGGTTTACCCCTCCTTTGTCTTTCAGAAGCTACAACACCTTACATTGAACACATGGGAAGGATTTTAAAAAGTATAAGATATGGGGAAGAACATTCTGCCTCACTATTTCTATACAATTCCAAAATCCAAAAGTTAACTGATACCAGAGGTGCAGGTCATGCTGAACTGTAGTGGTTATTGGTTCATAATTTAGGAGTTTCAGGAGTTTGAGCTTTCTGTCAGGTAAAGTCCTATGTATTTGATTGCATTCTATGTCAAGCGTAAGAAGAACCTTTTCCTCAGAGCTAGGGCTGGGTTATAGTTGTACAGGAGAACTTCTGTCTTAGTGGTGTTAAGCTGGAAACCTGAATATTTCTCATATCTGGGGTAGGGAGGTTTCTGGAGACAGTAACATTAATAGGATATCATCCACAAAGAGTGCTAATTTATGTTCCCTGCCACTTACTGGAGTGTTCTCCACTTTCTGCACCTTGTGACTTGAATCCGTTATGGGCTCTATATAAAGAGCGAACAGTAGCAGTGAGAGAGGGCATCCCTTTTGGGTTTCCTGCCCCATTAATCTGTTCAGAAGGGTGTCCATTGATCTGGACATAAGCCTGAGATGGGGCACACAAGCGTTGTGGGATTGCCACCCACTCTGCTGGAAAACCAAAGCTCAGAAGAGGTACCACAAAAAGGGTAAGAGACCCCATCAGACACCTTCTTGGCATCGAGGCTGGTGAGGATCAATAAAATTAAGGTGCATTGCACGTTGTCATGAGCCTACCTCCTATGAACGAACCCCACCTGGTCCCTGTCTAACAACAATGGGAGAAGAGTATGCAGCTTCGATGCCCAGACTGCCATAAAGACCTTATAGCAATAGTTCAATATGGAAATCAGGTGGTAAGAAGAGGGTTGGGTATGTTCCTTACCTACTTTTGGCAGTGCTGAAATAGTTACATATCTCCAAGAGGGGGGAGGGGCTTCTCTGTGCTGTATGGTCTGAAAAAACCTGGAGAAGTGATTAAAGAAGGTAACCCTTAAATGTTTTTAAAAATTCCCCAGGATAACCATCAGGTCCAGGATACTTACCTGTTTTGGAATCCCAGATGATTGCTCCTACCTCCTCTGTGTTTATTGGGTGGAGGAGGGAAGTAGCCTGATCTGGTGTGAGCTTAGGGGGGAGGGGAAGAAAGCCCTAGTCTGTTCCAGGGTGTGGGGGAGATTGGCTTGTAGAGCCACTGATAGTAACCCCCTGCCCCTCTTGGTGTCTGTGGGCCAAGGACTCGATATAGAGGTTCTTCAGCTGGGTCACACAAGCCCGTGCCTTCCATGGTCAGAGAATGTGGACCAGTGCTCTCAGACCTCATGTACCCCCTTCATAATGTTTATGCCTAAGGTAAAATAGGGTCTGTTCCACCTTTAGGTCAAACATTTCTTGTATCTGTGATTTGATCTGCAACATCTGGGGGAAAACTGACTGATCTCCTTGCCGATAGAATATCTGGAGGGTGCACAAGGTGTCATGTAAATTTGCAACTTGGCTTCCCTGGTTTTGCGATGTCAAGATGCAAAAGTCACAAGTCCCCCCTTCCCCAAAGGACTGTTTTCACAGTATCCCACAGTATAGGGGCTTCCACCAGTTGTGTGGAGTTCTCCTGCATAATACATGGGACCCAGGAAGCCACCTAGTCAATTAACAAGTTATCATGGAGGAAGGCCAGATTAAACCTTTAGTAAGAGGTTTTCTTGGGTTTGCCCAGGTGGAGTTCTGTAAGGAGAGGTGTATGGTCTGATAGATGGATATTACTGTGCCACATACTATTTTTTTTTTGCTAATATAATCTTTATTAAATTTTCATGGTCAATATGGTCCATTTATAACAGCAGTGAAAGAAATAAAGCACATTTACATTGGGCATCAGCATTTTCACACCATTTCAGGCTGAACAGGCTCAAGACTTTCTCTAGTTTGACCTCACTAACCCCTTTAGGTACGGTTCAAATGGGAAGGAAGCCATTTCATATGCTATGCAATTTTTATAATAGTGTCTGAAGGTCTACTGAGTGCTATGAGTTTATACAACTGAACTAAATACCCTGAGGTGTGGCGAAGGTGCTATGGGGGAAGCGGTGGAGGTGCATTACCAGAGGCCAGGACCTTTCAAGCGTTTGTGCCTGAGACCCCTAAGTAATTTTATATTAAGCTATCTATATGAACTCAGCATGTTTAGGGAACCAATGTGGGATCTTTGCTCATGATGTGAAGGAGCCATGCATTCTAATGAGAGGAACACAACTCTAAATGACTGTTAAGAGAATGAGTTATTTTCTCCATCTTATATGTACTATTAACCATAGTCCTGCAGGATTTCACCTTGGGATTGTGGGGTAAGCCACTGTGCCATATACTATTGACCCCATTGATATGCTCAGCTGTGTCTACCAGGTAGTCCAGCCTGGCAGAGGAATGTATGACTGGTTGCATGACAGGTATATTCTGTTTGCTGTGCGTGGAAGTGGCGCCAAGTATCTATAAAGCTGATGTGTCCCATTGTGGCTTTTAAGATAGTTTTGGAGCAGCAAATTTTGGTATGGGCATGGGTTGGAGTCTGTAAATCTGGTTGCAGTATAGTATTAAAATCATTGCTCATGAGTAGCTGCCCTTTCAAAATGTGGAGGAACTTATTAAAGAAAGATTGGGCCACTTGTTTGTGAGCATTTTGGGGAAAATAAACCTTTCTTAGTGTTATAGGGACCCCATATAACATTCCAGTTAAAATAACATAGCATCCCTCAACATCTGCAATGGTTTGATCAATTTGAGAAGAAAGACTTCTGTGAGCCAAAATTAAAAAACCCTTATCTGTCTGGAGGATGTGAGGTAAAGTTGAGTGCAGAGTAATCACATTTATTTATTGAAATGTTTTACCAGGAAGGCACACTGAGCAACAGGTTGCTAGTCCCCGGGTGCGACCTGGGGGAGGGGGAACATGGAGGGAGTATACACATAATGTGGGACAAGTACAAAACACAACAAAAAATATAGACCCTTATTATAAGTAATAATAGAGTAGTAGTAACACTTTTGTGTGAACATGAAGGATTACAAGGATATATACATTGTAATGTACCAATACCTAAAGAAAAAAAGTAACCATAGTTCAATTAATCACAGTAATAGAGTAGCAATAAACACTATGTGGCAGCATAATTGAAGTGCAAGAATATAAGCATTTTAAGTGCAAATCAATATCCCAAGAAGTCCAGAGGATGGGGGGAGGGTGTGAGATGTAGCTGAGAGAAAGTTAATCAGGTAGGAGATTGGGAATAGGGGCAGGGGGTAGGTGGGGTGAACGGGGGAGGGGTAGGCAAGGGGGAAGGTAGAAGAGGAGAGTGGTAAGATGGGGAAGGGGTGAATTAAGACCACTGATGGAATAAGGTGAAAGTGAATGGTGGGAATAGGGGGGAGCACGGTACAGAAAGGGAAACAGTGGGGGGGGAGGTGGTTAGGAAAATAAAAGGAGAGGTAAACGTCAGAGGGGTTATAAGAATTAGGGTGGAGGGGAGGCGAGGAGAAGAAGTTAACCACAGGTGCAGTTTACTGATAGGAAGTTGCTAAGAGCAGAGGAGATTGAATTTGGTGAGGATGATTGGTGAATTTGGGGAGGGAGTGTGTTCCATAATTTAGGGAAGTGATATGAGAAGGTCAATTGACCTATAGCAGTAGCCCATTGAGGGATAACTAATAACCACACGTCATATGACCTGAGTGAATGAGCAGGAGGTGGGAGGGCAGTTAGTCATGAAATAAGGTATGGGGGAGCGAGCCAAACAAAAGTTTTGACGCAAATTTGGCGCAATGGAGGTGGCACCAGTTTTCCAGTGAGGGAAGGGCCAGGGAGTGGTAGAGGTTTCAGTGGTGTGCGAGAGAAGGGGCACCCAGAGCAAAGCAACAGAATGAGTTGTAAAGGGTTCCCTTTCTCAAATTTAAGGTGTTCAGACTGCAGAAGGTGGGTTTCTTGAAGATAAATCAGATCCACTTTTTCCCAGCAGAACATTCGGGTAATTCTAAATCTCTTGATGGGGTTATGAACCCTGTAGTTTTGTAGCAGTGGTCATCATAGCTAAGACATTACCATCAAGAACCACGCTGGGTACCCACTCGAACATGTCAGGGAGTTCAAGTACCTTGGTATTACCCTGGATAGTACCCTCTCCTACACTCGGCATATTGACACTGTTGCCAAGACAGCCAATATACGGATTGGACTACTACACAAGCACTGTAACCCTGTGGATACCCTTAAACTAGCCATCTACAGCTCTGTCACCTCTATCATTGACTATGGCCTTGCCATCTATAGCTCTGCCTCAACAAGTGCCCTCCGCAGGATCTCAGTTGCTCTCAACAAAGCCTGTAGACTACTAACGGGTGCAGCCTGACAAACTCACACCTGTGACCTCTATGCACAGGCCAGCTGGCTACCCCTATGCAGCAGAATACAATACCAGACCTGCTTACTTACCAAAAAGATTCTCCTTGGTCTCATGCCACCTGGTGTTAGCTCACTCCTTACTACCTACAGTGGCACTGAACAAACATGTGGTGCCCAATCTCTAACCTTTCAGGTTCCCAGATGTCGTACCTCCATGGGTCAGCGGTCCTTTATCTATAGAGTCGCTCAATGGTTCAATTCCCTCAATAAAGAAGCACTTTCCTCTACTACTCTTGGACCCTTCAAAAGGAATCTCAAACTTTACCTCACCTCTACCACTCAATGTGACTGCTTCTCTGAACAGAGATCTCTCTAAACACCTCCCAGCTCACTCATGTCTCACAGCCCGCCCTTTCCCAGTCTCATTCTCTCTGGCACTGGGCCTTCCTTGTGACTCCTTACCTACTTCACATCTCCACTGGTACAAGACATTTTCCACCACCCTCAGACAGTGGCCCATTAGCCTGCCAAATTCCTCTCCTGTCGCACGCCTGCAATACTAACTGTCTATGGTGCCCTCTATCTCTTATTGTTACCGCAGCCAGCTGCCTACTCAAGCTGCTCGTTATATGAATATTATCTCAAAGTATGTTATAACTGAGTATCTTTATTTTTTCTTTTAGTTGTTTTGGTTGTTTATTGTGCATTCTTTTACTACCTCTGTGTGTATGTTGACCCTCATCCTTTGACGTGGAACCTTTGTAAACGAGCAGTTTCTGCTCAAAGGTATTTGTAATCCGAGAATTTAATAAATAAAAAAAAAAATTACTGTACTTATAATATAATAGGTTCATCTGGTTTTCATAGGACTCCTCACATTGGCCCTCGCTTCTCCACCCACCTCCTCCTGACATTACATATTCCCAAAAATGCACAATAAGGCTGGTAAGAACAACTTTAAGTATAACCTATATGTCCCAATGGGGGGCCATAGAAAGAACAAGAAAAAAGTGTCTGATAATAAATAAAAAGCAGCCAATAGGGTTAAAAGTCTGGGAAAAAGTGCACTTCCAAAGTAGGTGGTAGACAACTGTAGGGCCCCTATGCCAGGCATGGTGGCTTGCATGGCTTGGAAGGAAATCAAGTTCAAAGACCTGGGCTCTAAGTGCAAAACATTCTGCACTAAATCTACGTGGGTCATCGGCCCCAGGAACCATTCCAAGATCGTACGTTCTAGGTCACACTGCACCTTGTCTGCTAAATAAAGCTAGTAGTTCTCCATTTAATAGTATGTGCCATAAAGTCAACCCAGTAGTACATGGAAGCACCAGCAGGGGTGCAAGGTCCAAGTGTTCAGGCCCTGCAGTGTAGTCCATTATTTTCATAGGGTCTAAGGGGGAGCCTCCGGAGAACCATAGGGAAAGGGAGACCCATATAACTATGAGGGACTGGTTGTTAAGTTTGACAGGTTGTGGATAGCATGTCCACCCCAGCTGCTCAATCTCTTTGGGCTCTGGTGCATGGGCACCCCACTCATCCCTAGTTATAGGCTGTAGCTGCTATGGGAGTGTCCAGTTACATGTTATACATGTTGCTGATGCAAGACCCACTGGAAATTGTGTTTCAGTATAGTGAGGCTGTCATGCCTGGGGACCCTGGGTATAGGTGCTTTAAAAGTAACATCAAGATGGGCTATGGGGATCACATGGACAATGATCTGAACAGGGTTCAGGACCTGTAAGATAGGTTTGGCTGGCTCCCCCAACACCCCGCCCTGGTCCCCCTTACCTATGTCTGCGTGGACTGCTCAAGTTCTAAGAGTTAACAGTAGATCAGAGCTGTGCAGTTGCTCAGAGTACAAAAACAGGTTGCAGGGTCTGGAACAAGCATTTGTCAATGCCAAATGTTGACTGTGTTGGTCCGTTGAGCTCACTCACTGCCCCTCTGTCACTCGTTCAGTCTGTTTCTCCCAGTGCTGCAGGCTGCTCTTTTGTATGGGGCTCCTGCCTGCATTGGCACCTTTTTCTGCCCACTTAGAAATCTGCAGCTGTCCCGACAGAGCTCTGTTGAGGTGGCTTATTCCCCCTCGCTCATTCTGTTTCTCCTGGCTCTGCAGGCTGCCCTTTTGTACTGGGCTCCTGCCTCTGTTGGTGGCTTTTTCTGCCCACAAAGAAATCTGCAGCAGTCCAGACACAGGTCTGTTGAGCCTGCTCACTCCCCCTCTCTCACTCACTCACTCCATTTCTGCTGGTGCTGCAGGTTGGCCTTTTGTACTGGGCTCCTGCCTGCCATCTTTTTCTGCCAACAAAGAAATCAGCAGCAGTCATGATAGAGCTCCATTGAGCTCGCTCACTCCCACTCTCTCACTCGCTCATTGTGTTTCTCCTGGTGCTGCAGGCTGCCCTTTTGAACTGGGCTCCTGCCTGCGTTGGCACCTTTTTCTGCCCACAAAGAAATCTGCAGCTGTCCTGACAGAGCTCCGTTGAGCTTGCTCACTCCCCTTCTCTCACTCACTCATTCTGTTTCTGCCAGCGCTGTAGGCTGCCCTTTTGTACTGGGCTCCTGCCTGCATTGCCATCTTCTTCTGTCCACAAAGAAATTTGTAGCAGTTACGATAGAGCTTCATTGAGCTCGCTCACTCCCCCTCTCTCACTCACTCATTCTGGTTTTCTCGCCGCTGCAGGCTGCCCTTTTATACTGGGGACCCTGCATACATTGCTGCCTTTTTCTGCTCATAAACAAATCTGCAGCAGTCCCAACAGAGCTCTGTTGAGCTCACTCACTCCCCCTCCCTCACTCACTCATTCTGTGTCTCCTGCCGCTGCAGGCTGCCATTTTATACTGGGCTCCTGCCTGCGCTGGTGGCTTTTTTTGGCCACAAAGAAATCTGAAGCAGTCCTGACACAGCTCCGTTGAGCTCGCTCACTCCCCCTCTCTCACTCGCTCATTCCATTTCTGCTGGTGCTGCAAGCTGGCCTTCTGTACTGGGCTCCTGCCTGCATTGCCGCCTTTTTCTGCCCACAAAGAAAGCTGCATCAGTCACGATAGAGCTCCGTTGAACTCGCTTACTCCCACTGTGTCACTCGCTCATTCTGTTTCTCTTGGTGCTGCAGGCTGCACTTTTGTACAGGGCTTCTGGCTGCATTGGCAGCTTTGTCTGCCCACAAAGAAATCAGCAGCTGTCCCGACAGAGCTCCATTGAGGTCACTCAGTCTCCCTATCTCACACGCTCATTCTGTTTGTCTTGGTGCTGCAGGCTGCCCTTTGTACAGGGCTTCTGCCTGCATTGGTGCCTTTTTCTGCCAACAAAGAAATCTGCAGCAGTCCTGATAGAGCTCCGTTGAGCTCACTCAGTCCCACTGTCTCACTCACTCGTACTGTTTCTCCCACTGCTGCAGGCTGGCCTTTTGCACTGGACCCCTGCCTGCATTGACGCCTTTTTCTGCCCAAAAAGAAATCCGCAGCAGTCCTGACAGTGCTCCGGTGAGTTTGCTCACTCCCCCTCCCTCACTTGCTCTCTCGTTCTGTTTCTCCAAGTGCTGCAGGCTGCCCTTTTGTACTGAGCTCTTGCGTTGGGGCCTTTTTCTGCCCACAAAGAAATCCGCAGCAGTCCTGACAGAGCTCAATAGAACTCGGTCACTCCCCCCTCTCACTTGCTCGATCTTAATTTGTCCCAAACACTGATTTACCACAGCGACCATGCTATTCTCTGGCAGGAGTGCAAAAACATATTTTAGCCAGGATGTGAAAAATGACAGCTGTACTGTTCATAAGGAGGTGTGAAAAAATGCCACAGTTGAAAATGCGATATGAAAATATTACAAATTTGCAAAGTTACAAGTGTGCATGGAAAAAGTTCAATGCACGCTTGTAACACAGTCATGTTATGGAGTTTCATCACCAAATTTTCAACACAGGGATTTTAGGACTTCTGCTCAATTAACAGTGCCACTGTCATTTTCTTAATCCGTCTCAAACACTGATTTCCCACAGTGACTGCGCTATTCTGGGCTGGAAGTGCGAAAACACATTTCAGTCAGGATGTGAAAAATGACAGATGTACTGCTCATAAGGAAGTGTGAAAAAAATGCCACTGTTGAAAATCTGGCGTGACAACATTACAAATCTGCAAAGTTACAAGGGTGCAAGGAAAGTGCACAACACACACTTATAACACAGTCATTTGATGGGCTATCATCACCAAATTTTCAACATAGGCATTTTAGGGCCTCTGCTCATGAACAGTATCACTGTCATTTTCTTAATCTGTCCCAAACAGTGATTTCCCATAGCAACTGCGCTATTCTGCGCCGGAAGTGCGAAAACACATTTTAGCCAGGATGGGAAAAATGACAGCTGTATTGTTCATAAGTAGGTGTGGGAAAATGACAATGTTGAAAATATTATACATTCGCGGAGTTACGAGCGTGCTTGCAAACTGCGCAATGCACACTCGTAACACAATCACTTTATGGAGTATCGTCACCAAATTTTCAACATAGGCATTTTAGGATCTCTACTCATGAACAGTGTCATTGTCATTTTCTTAATCTGTCCTGAACACTGATTTCTCACAGCAACCGCCCTATTCTGCGCTGGAAGTGCGAAAACACATTGTGGCCAGGATGTGAACAATGATAGCTATACTGTTCACAAGGAGGTGGGAAAAAATGCCAATGTGGAATGTGTGAAAATATTGCAAATTTTAGTGATAGGAGCGCAAGGAAAACTGCGCAACGCACACTGTAGTTGAGTTTTTTTTGGAATTTTTCCACCAAATTTGTAATATATAGCTTTTGAGAGCTCACTTCATGAACACTTGCACTTTATTTGTTAATCAGCCCCAAAAGGTGATTCCGCAGTGATTGCGAAATCACCTTTCAGGGCTGATTAATGCCATGACAGTGCCAGAATTCATGAGGAGGGGTCCCAAAAAACCCATGTTAAAAATGTGGTGCCAAAATTCCAAAAAATGACTGAGATATGCATCAAAGTTGGAAAAACCCTATTTATTGCATTATACAGCTTAGCGGCATTTCCTCAGTTCACGGTCGGCTTTGAAGAGTGCAGACATGTTCCCGGTCCACCGAAGATCGTCATGCTGAGCACCAGAGGTAAGTATGGGGTGTGGGGGGGTGTAGGGAGGCAGGGTACTCAGTGGGTTGGAGGGAGACTGCTGAGGGTCCATTTCCTTTTTTCACAGTCAAAAAAAAAAAAAGACATTGCAGGACCGTTTTTTGTTTTCCGGGGCATGTGGCATGCTAGGGTGGGCTCCCAGCATACCAACAGGCTCTTTCTTGGGGGGCAGCTGTTGCCGATGGGGATTAGGCACCCCCATCGGCACACAACAAAAGGGAGGGGGTCACATCATGCCGATGGGGATTGGGCACCCCGTCGGCACTAAATGTTCTGGGTGTTTGTGGGGGGGCATAATGCCGATGGGGAGTGAGCTCCCCATCAGCAACATCATAGGGCAGAGCCACTGAAGCCGACTGGGGCTTGGGCCCCTGTCAGCAAACACAACCTGTTGTGGGGGGGCGCATGCTGCCGGGGGGGATTGGGCACCCGGCACTGAGATTCTTAATATTGTTTAGAACACATGCAGTCACGGTTCACAAACAATATTGCACTTGAAAGTTCCATCCAACAATGATGGGTCACGCCCTCATTGCAGCGAATGGCTGACGCTGCAATGACAAGGTGGCCCCTGATTGCAGCAGCTAAAATTTTACAAGTTGGTGGCACGCTGGCTGAACTAGTGTCAGCAGCAGTGTGCCACGGCATTGGGGAAAGCTGGCCAAGCCTTTAAAGGCTGTGGGGGCACTGGCCACAATAGTGCTGCGCCTTCACAACCTGCTTCTGAAAACCTGCCGCAACATGTTTCTTGCGTATGCGTGCAATCAACATAAAAAGGAAGCTACTGTCTTTAACATCACTCAAACTGCTGAAGCTGGGCTTTTATCTGTGTCAGGGCCACTTGTGAGTTGTGACTGCTGAGCTCTGCCTATAGGTGATAAAGAGCCTTGGGGTTTGTCTGACTGTGGCAGCTGGGATAGAGATGATGGTTGGCCTACCCAGCAAATCTTTCTGTGGATGTGATCCTTGCTATGGGGGTGTGATACTTGGATTCCCATTTGTCAAAGTCTGCTTTTTCTTCTTCTGGTGTAAAGCAGGCTATTTCTCCATCAGGAAACTGTATCTTTAACTTGACTGAAAAAGTTGTCTGGAACTTGGCATTAATTTGTTTTAGGGCCTGGAGATACTGGATACAGTCTTTCCGCTGTTGCTGGACTTGTGGGGTGTAGTGATTGTCCACATAGATTTGCTTGTCTTGCTACATGTATTTTTGCCACCAAGCCCACATTAACACAGGTTTCTTCAAATGGAAGAACAAGAACATCATAACTATAGAGCTTGGGTGCTCCTCCAGTCCAGATTTTGGGTTCAGAACCCTGTGGACCTTTTGCAGCTCCAAGTTAAGGTCAGGAGGCAGCTGCAAACTTGTCTTTAGGAGAGCTTGAACAAAGTCTGTTATTTTAGGACCTGCTGCCCCTTAAGGATCCCATACATCCTAAGTTTCTTCCTTCAAAATCTTCCATCCACATCTTGTAGTTTGGTGTCCATCTGCACCTGACGATAGTGCTGATGCAACATGAGGTCTGCCATGTGGTCTGTGCTGTCTGTAAGAATGGAGGCTGCTTGCTGCAGATCTCATTGCTCTGTCTTTATTGTTTCCAGGTCTTGTCTTAAGCCTGCTATCAAATCATGAACCTCTGTTTGAAATGTGGGGAGCTCAGATAGCAATCTGTTGTTCATGACCTCCATGAGTGAGACACCAGCCTGTGACTACGGAGGCTAAACTGTGTTATTCCCCACAACAGAACTTTGACTCGGTGCTGTCAAGGCTGGAGTGGGTTAAGAGGCACTGTTTTTCGATTTCTTGGAGCCCCTCATATTAATCTGCGCCAAAGACTCAATTTACGGAGGTGAGTTGCTAAAAAAAGTTCCTGAGGTGCAGTTTTATGTGGTGCAGATCAAACACGCTACACTATGCTGCCATTCCTGGGGGTGACATCACTGGAAGTCCATAGTAATCCACCTCTTGTCCAGGATAATGATAGTGGTGGGTAACCTGTCATGTCTGTTGGGGCCTGTACGGGTGCTCATGCAATGGCAGGCCAAGGCTTTTTTTCTCCAGCTCTTTGTGTTTCTCCCTAAGGGTGCCAGAGAACAATGGCATACACAAACGTGCGTGTGCTGGAGCACATGCATGCCGGCATCCAGTGGCTGCTCCTCCCATTGCAGCGGTTCCACTTTGCAGTCACTTGGCTTAGATTGGTTGGCAGATGAATAGCAGAACACTAACAGCTGTCCCTGGGATGCTTCCCTGCCCGGCCAGCCCCCAAGTAACCCAAGTCCATTCCCGAATGCAGATGGTGTAGCCAAAGGTCACCATGCTTGCATTCTGCTTTAGTGAGGCACCAGTTGGGTGCCCTTACACTTTGATGTGGTTAGCCTTATAGTGATCAGGTTTCGAATCCAGCCTCTGATGCCCTTGCAATTTTACCCCTGTGGAGGATCCACTTTTGTATCTCCACCAGGATCCAGCATAAGGACCCCTCTAAGACCACATCAGGCCATTTTGGTGTGGGTGAACTGAGCTCATGCTGCCACTTCTGCCTGTGTATTTTATCCCCTATTTGCAGGGCTCCTGGTTCTCTGGGCATTATAGTTCTGATTTTTTTTTTTTGTGCTTTCTGTTTATTGTTTTAAAAGATAAAACAATACAGCTTGCATACTCATGTAAGAGATCACAAGAGTACATAGCATAGCACACATGCCAATACAACATAATAATTGGGGCTACATAACAGCTTGTCTTACTTTCAGGTACAATAGGAGTTGGGGGGAATAAGAGTTCAACTTTAGTCCAGAATTGCCCCAGTATTGCCTATTGCTTCAGTGGCAAAGGTTATAATCCAAAGACAGAATACTTAGGAAAAAACATGCACTAAACCAGTAGTGCTATTAAGGTTCATTAAGTAAAATACGGCTTTCCCACATCCCATTTCCCAGCTCCCTTATATATTTTGATAAACACTCACTGAGCAGACAACAATTTTTATAATACAATATACCCAGAAACCACCAGCCAGAAAACTGAACATAGCTGAGATAAAGGATGGGGCAGCGACATGCAACCGAAGAAATATTGCTTACAAATGTAGGCAAACATCCACAAAAAGCCTATCCCCACAGGCTGAGTCCACCAATCCTCTGTCACCTATTCCAAATACTCCAACTAAAATGCAAGAACTGTAAAGAAATGGTAATGTGCCAACTCAGTCTCTTGGGGTGCAAAACCGCAGAAAAAATTAGAAACAATATTCAAAGCTGCCTCAGTATTCATCCTTACTCTGATTCAGAATCCTCATCTGCCTTCCCTTGTGCTGTTTGAGTCTTGAATTCAGACTCTGTTTTTTCAATACAACAACCCGCATCCTTCGGGTCTGAAAACTGCCAAGTCTTGGCACCATAAGTAATGTGACATCAAGCGGGAAGTGAAAAAGAATGTACTATACCCAGGGCTCTTCATTTCTGTCTGATAGCGCTGAATTGTTTCCACTGTGCTCTGGTTTGAAATGATAAATCAGTAAACAACTTGATGTCTTGCCCTTGTATGGACATGGGGTACACTGCTTGGGCTGCTGTTAAAAGGACATCACACACCTCCACTCCCACGGTTCTCAGCAGGATAGTCCAAGGTTGACGTGGAGTGGTAGGCCTGACCCTGTGGTTCACCTGGTAAGCTTGTTGGAAGGTAGATCAACTGAAGTCCTTGGGCAATGATAAAGTTTCTGCCAGCCAGGTTTTCAAAACAATTCAGAAGGTGGGTACTCCCTACTCCTTCCGGTACCCCCACTAAACTAATATTGCCCGATCTAACTTAATTTTCTATAGCTTCCAGCCTTCCTCATAACTGCGTGTTTTCTTAAATGAGGGTCGCTACTGTAGCTTGTGTTGCCAAAGATCATTTATCTGCATCAGCAACTGTTCCCTTCAGTGTGGTGATGGCAATGTCGTGAGACTCCAAATTAGAGTCTTTTATATTTTAGCATCCATGGCCCTCATAGACTCAATCATAGTTTGCCAGGGAGGTTCTTGGAAAGAGCTTGTTGAGGATGAGCCCAATAACTCCACCGCTGATCCAGGTTGTTGTTGCTTGTGTCGCAGCCAGCTGTGAGCCTCTGATGAGTGTTATTGGGTATTCTTAGTGCAGCCCATAGTAAATTTGGTATCATTCTGCAGCTGAGAATATTTAGAATCCAGATAGCAGATGAAATACACTCTGCCCAGTAATTCAAATAGAAAATATAAACTTTTTAAGAGCTGTAGAGCGGAGCTAGTAGGAAAAGTGTCCTGCCTACAAGTTGGCTCTATAGCGCTCCCCAGTTCTGATTTCTGCAACATGACTGCTAGGCTTTTTCAGCAGCATTTATTGCTTTCAGTGGCATGATTGATTAATTTATGTGGCAGAATGCAGTCCTGCCATTGGCTAACATGTGATATGATATCATCAATTAAATAACATACTGGGCATAGAGGAGGGGCTTCAGGATAAACAAATAGGGAAAGGGAGCCAGGCACCATGGAGAAACTGTATAACTGAATTAAAATTCATAATGAGTAATGGATTCCCTGACACTACATAAATTCTGCGGCATGACGCAAGTTCTATGAAAACTCTGCAGCCATGGCATCTCAGAATTCCAGGAGTCTTGCTTATTTTGTCCCTCCCACCACTCTACATTGTGATATCCTCCATGTTAAGTTTTTGGGAGGAGGGTAGGTCATTGGGTGGCTGCCTATGACATCCCATGCCACCCCTAACCCCACAGAAGAAGTCACAACCACAGCAGCAGAACACATTCAGGCCCCTTCCCCTAGCCGTCTGAAGACACTGCTTCGTCAGCACTTAATAGACCTCACTGCCCCAGAAAAGGAGTCGGTTTTGGGAAAACAACCCAGGTCTTGTGTATTGTACAGTGACTTTCTTGCCCAGGTGTACCTGATGAACTAAGTAGAGATAATTTTGAATCCAAGCTACAAAAGAATTGAAAAGATTCTAGATTCTGAACTTTTTTCTGAACTGGCAATTAGCATACTATCTGCATCTAATTGATAAACTACTGCATGCTTATGGCCTAATTTACATATTGAGCTGCTGGTTTGGCTGATAGGTTGGGTTTGGCCTCCTGAATACTTGTCCACATTTATCATATGTGGATATGCCTCTAGCCGTATGTAGGTGATTAGAACATGAAGAGAGGCATTGTACTGGAAAATTATTTTGGTCGAGTTTAGACTGAGTCTTGGCAATGTCTGATTGCTCAGTGGAAGAAAGAGGACCGTAAACACATCTGGTAAATTTCAATAAATTGAAAACTGACATAGTAGCTTTTTTTGTGAAAGAAGTTTAAAGCTATGCCTAGCCAATTGTGCATCTGGCTTTGATAGAAAGAACACTTATGTTTAAGTGCATAATGCAATGAGGACTCAATTTTGAAAAGCCAAGTACAAATTTACATGTAAACCCCCCTGCAAATAGGGGTTCCCAAAAGTCTTCCAGGAGCTTGCCTGAATGCTGCAAGTATGGGTGGTGTTCGGCATCTGAGCTGTTTGAATGTGGTTCCAGGTGAGTGCTATTTGAGCCTCCATGTACTGTCTCTTTAAGAGCTGTCTGCCTGCAGACTTAATTAATTTGTATGGGGGGTCTGTGTGTTCTAATGCCCGAGTCCTGCCTGGGCTGCTGTCAATTCGCTCCGTTTCTGCCGTTGCTACATGTGCAGAGGAGCCTTGTTGAAAGATATAACTGTTTGCCAGAAATCATTTAGAATGACTGAGAAAATGTAATTTGTCTAACCTGTCTTCATTTCAGCACGAACTGTTTCAGTGTAGCTCTTTCATTTTGGTTCTGAATAGCTGACTTGGACCAATCAGGATGATAGGGAGACCCTAAAATGGAGCCTGTGGACGAATCGGAACTTGGACTCTCAATTTTGAGCCAGCCACAAGGGGACTGTATGGGCAATGACTCTGGGAAATGTAGTTTTAACCTTGGCACCTTTTCCTACCAACAGAGGGAGTCTTATTGTGAGTGACAGCTGAATCAGCCAACAGAATAGTGTGGAGCTAAAGGAAATGCCCTGCTCTGTGACTGGAAACATTAGATCAGTTGTGGCAGTGAAGAGAGAAGGAGCTATGTGCTTCTGCGGTGTGCAGTTTTGCGCGGGAAGCATGTGTGAGGCCTTGAGTTTCGGTCTGCAGTCTTTGTGAGTGCCAGTTTGGATTGAATCTGAGTTGTGATGAGAAAGAAGCACCAGAAGTGTGGAAACCAGGCTCACCCTGTAGAAGACTGGAGAAATTGCTGAATCGCGCTTGGTCTGTCAGGAACTGAAGCTGCTGTGTGTGCTCCCGGGTATCTTGCTGTAATTGCGATCAGGATCGAGGAGCAGCCTGCCTGGTATAGTACTTTCCTTTTACATATGAATGTGCCTAGTGCTTGTGGGGAATCACTATTTCCAATCCCCTGTGCTGTGTGTTGTGTGTTGAAGCTAGAAGCAAACCCCAGCTTGTCTCGAACTAAATCCGTTTGCTATAAACTGCAGTGGGGTCCAGTCACAAGGACCTTGTCTCCGTGCCCTGCTGTTTCTGACAATCCAGAAGAACATCCACCATCCAGTTTTCAGCTTGGGTATTGTGAGTTCAAATCAGGGTATTCCCCTGCAGCCTGTTTTCAATCACAAGTGTGTCATCTAATTCTTCTTGTTTCTTTGCTTCATGGACTGAGCCATCAGGCTCCGGGTTACAATTAGGTGTTGTGCATATATTTTCTTCTACAGGGTCCTATCCATCTGCACCTGCTGGCCAACCCCGGGTGATGGACCTGGCTAGCCCCCCCCCCAACCTGGGTACCCACAGTGTGACTTTTCAGACCCTGTATGTGTGCACAGTACTGTAATTTAATGCCACTAATTAACCTGATTTCCCCCTCTCGTGTTTCTGTTCCCTAAATAAATCAGATCTGTTGTTGTTAACTTTAAACTGTCTGAAGTGTCAGTATCTTCATGCCAAGCACTGTATTGGTTTGTGTATGCTGCTTAACCTTATTTTTCAGGGGGTCCTCAGAGACGAACCTGTGAATCAGTCTCGAGGGTAAGTGGTACTCTATGAATGAACAGCGTGTACGTGTGGGGTATTGTTACTATAACTCCTGTGCATCGTGTGGGCCATTAGAGGGATTAGAAGGGGGTCTCAGTGTCCCAGAGGGCTGTGACCAAACTAGACCAACCAATACAAACCCTGACCTCTGGGTGAAGGCACCAGCCATAGAACCAGGCTCCTCAACCTGTCAGTAGTCAAGCAGGCAGGAGTAGTAGCCCTTGGGATAGCGCCACCTGGGAGTTGCATACATTCACTGCTGTCAGATACAGTTAAGCTGCTCAGCTCAAACTCAGATGAAATATGGTGTAGGATGCTAGCTACCTTGGCATAGTAATATGGAACAGTATGCTAACTACCTTGACCTAGTATTGTCAACATTGCAGCATGAAGAGTCGTGGCCTTTTTTGCCTCATTGGACAAAAGACTCTTGATTCCAATAATAAAAAGTCATGTGACTGGTTTTCACAAAGGGCTGTAACTAACACATTTCCAATTTGATAATCTGTGATTTGATAATCTGTTTCCCCCCACTCCTCAGTGATCCCTTCCTATCACTATAATATTGATTTCTGGTGCAAGGGTGTAGACAGGCATACTCACTGTACACATTTGTGTACAGTTTTGTTGAGTGCCTGTCACAAACCATAAGCCACTCTGTTAATATTATCATTCTAATCTGCAGTATTTGGGTTAGTGTAGGTCACTGAGGAGTGTCCAATACATGTATAACCTCTTTAGAGAGTAGAGGAGTCATCTGACAACAATCTGACTTGTTTGGAAGGGGGTGACATTTGGAAAGGATGTGTACATTTTTTAATTGGGGGGGGTGCAACTGCTGGAGATCGTGTACAAAATAGAAATTTCTGTCTACACTCCTGTTCTGGTGGACCACTGGAAATTTAGACTGAGACCTTGGCCCTGGCTTTGCAGATCAGTCTTTTTCTGCCACAGCTGTTTGCCTTATTACCTTATTTGTTACTTACACACACACACACACACACACACACACACACACACACACACACATACACACACACACACTGCAGCCGGAGATGCTGTATGTATGTGGGACAAGCTGCAGTTTTCTTGAGTCCACTGAAGTATGACTGTGCGCACAGTGACTGGTTTTCTCCCGGCATATCTAAAAGCTTTTAGGAGGGGAAGCTGAAAGAACCTGATTATCTCCTCCCTACCCCAGCAGAATATTAAGTGCCTCACTTTCAGTGTGAGAAGCAGGTCCTCTAAAATACTGATTTGTTTAAAGGGACACTATAAACTCCTGACTGGTTCTTTTAAAATAAAATTGGCATTCATGCTCTCATCTTTAATTTCTGTTTTTCTTTCTTTTTTTTTTGAAACTCTCTTTTTATTGCAATTTCCAATTTCCAACAAACAATGGCATATAGCAACATATTGATCATCACACTTTCCAGGGTCAAAGAGAAGAAAGAAAAAGCAAATGGCTTGTTAGGGCACCTCTATGGGGCTTTAAGATAACTAATTCCATGAAACAAAAACCGAAAGTGTTACAAATAAACATAGATCTTAAACCATACAGATAGCAAAATTATTCAGCAGAAACATTGGACAGCAAGCAAAATGAACTATTGATTTAAAAAGTAACTCAGTGTAGTCGGTGCAATGGTGTTCTGCTTCTACCTAATAGAAGGGGGTGAGTGGGTGGGGGAGACAGGGGAAAAGGGGGAACAACCCCCCATTTGTTGAGTATCGAAATCCTGACCTAGTAGGGTGAAAAATATGAGTCTTCATTAGGTATTATAAGCAGCAAGTAGCCCAGTCAGATCTGCATTTATGATGTCCCCAGTACTGCATTTGTTGATTCCATGAGGTGCCAAGGACGAATTTCTGTTTTTCTGTCAGAAATGACTGTTTTCATTTTTTTTTATCTGGAAGCCGTTTTTGAGGGCCACCACACTAACATAGTATGCACCATTATCAGTATAGGAAACATCTGTGCCCTGGTGTATTTGTAATTAAGGAATACCAAAAGTGTACCTGATTTCCCTTCTTAAATATTGTCCAGAAACACTAAATAACTCAACTTCCATTTCTCTGGTAAATGGAAAGACTGAACAGCAGAATTCAATTTAACGCTCATTATGTTGTCTTGCATGTGAAGCGCAGACAACATATTGTGGTTGCTTCAGTGGAGAATCAGGTTTCAGAGGTGTGGTCCTGCTACAGCCAATGGTGCCACTGCTTTTTGTGGCCGGGCTCTGTGGTGCCAATGGCATAGCATGCTGTCTATGATAGCAGTTGAGAAATGTGCCACCACCCTGAAAGAAATTAGCTGCTGTAATCAGGGAGTGCCACAGGACAGTCCCTGATTGTAGCAGCCAATTACTGCTTGCCCTGCCTGGTGTCCCTGTCAAGCAACATGTCGGCATCTTCCCCATCAGCTTCTCTTAGTCCCCACAGAAGCCGAGGTATAGCCACCACCTTACACAGTTCCTCTGAAAGCTGACAGGAGTGCCCAGTCCCACTGTTGGCATGCCCCTCCAAGTTAATTTTCTGACGGGGGTGCCCAATCCCCATCGGCATAATGTACCCCCAATTTCTTGTGTGCTGGGGGGTGCCCAATCCCCCTCAGCTCATGCGCTGACCCCCCCCAACTCTGTATGGCTGGTGGGGTGCCCAATCCCCTGTTGGCTGCAGCCCTCACAAAAAAACACTCAGGTGGCATGCTGGGAGCCCAATCCAGTGTGCCAAATGTCCCTGTAAAGAAAGAAATCATCCCGCAATGTTTTTTTTAACCTGTAAAACAACAGTCCCTCGTTGAATCCGTGGCTCCTCCCCAAGCCACCTAACCTCTGTGCACCTGCCTCCCACCCCCTCACCACATACCCCTCTGAAGCCCAGCGATGATCTTGTGGACTGGGAACACATCTGCACTCTTCAAAGCTGACCGCGAACTGAAGAAATGCCGGTAAGCTGTATAATGGCATAAATTTTTTTTTTCCAGCTTATGTGGATATCTCGGCCATGTTTTTGACTTTTGCCAACAAATTTTCAACATGGGGTTTTTGGGACTCCTCCTCATGAATTTAATCACTGTTATGGCGTTATTGAGTCCTGAAAGGTGATTTTGCGGTTACTGTACGGAATCACTTTTTAGGATCGAGTAATGAAATGGCAGTGTTGTTGTTCATGAGGTGGCTTCCCAAAAAGCCTGTGTTGCAAATTTGGTGAAAAAATTTCAAAAAATGACTGTGTTACGAGCGTGCACTACACAGTTTCCTCCCGCACTCGTAACTTCGCCAATTTGTAATATTTTCACTCCAGATTTTCAACATTTGTATTTTTTTCACACCTCCTTATGAACAGTGCAGCTGTCATTCTTCACGTCCTGGCCAAAATGTGTTTTCGCACTACTGGCGCAAAATACCGCGGTCGCTGTGGGTAATCAGTGTTCAGGACAGATTATGAAAATCACAGTGACCCTGTTAATGAGCAGAAGTCCTAAAATGCCTATGTTGAAAATTTGGTGACAAAAGTCCATAAAATGACTATGTTACAAGCCTGTGTTACGCAGTTTCCACGTGCACTCGTAACTTTCACAATTTGTAATATTTTCATTAAACATTTTCAACATTGTCAATTCTGTACACGTCCTTATGAACAGTACAGGTGTCATTTTTTGGATCCTCCCAAAAATGTGTTTTTGCACAAGTGGCGCACTATGGCACGGTTGCTGTGGGAAATTAACGATCAGGACAGATGAAGAAAATCGTAGTGACAGTGTTCATGGGGAGAGTCCCAAAATGCCTAAATAATTCCACTAAATGACTGTGTTACAAGTGTGCATTGCACAGTTTCTACATATGCTCATAAAATCGAACATTTTTCATATTTTCACTCAAGATTTTCAACACTGCCATCTCTTCACCCCTACCTATGAATGGTACAGCTGTCATTTTTCACATCCTGCCTGAATGGTGTTTTCCCACATCTGGCACAGAATGGCATGGTTGCTGTGAGAAATCAATGTTCATGACAGTGCCACTGTTCATGAGCAGAGGTCCCAAACACTTTCATGAGGTAGGAGTCACAAAAATGGCATGTTGCAAACTTGTAGTGCAAATAGCAACAAATGGCTGGGGCATTAGGGTTTCTAACCATAACGTCCCACCCTGTACAGAATGACAGGCATCAGGGATGTGTCTTTGCATTGTCGGCTGTCATGCTCATGCCACACCATCCCCCCCACCCTCAAGCCACTGACAGGCATCGAGGTGTGCCTTGGACTCTTCGGCCCCACAGTTCACCCCATTCTCCTATGCTGCACCCATTTGGGCATATGTCCTTATGAAATGGGGTGACTATAAAGCTGAACACCCCAAGGCACACCTCAGCATTTGTTGGTGTCTGCAGGATAGGGTGAGGTAAAATGCAGTGAGTGTTATGGCTGAATGGAGTGAGCATAACGCCCGAGGACCCCAAGGCACAACACGATATTTGTCGCACTGCAGGGTAGGGTGATCTGAAATGCCATGAACATTATGGCCAATTCCCAAAGGCACACCTCATTGCCTGTCAGTCTCTGAAGGGTGATGTAGGGTTTGACGTCACTTTCATACTTCACTGCCATTCATAGTATGCATCTATTTAACTCCTGCGCTACCGATGCTAATGTCAGCAAGAACATTCGGCATTGACAAATGCTTGTTTGCTATAGGTTTTCTGACTGCAAATAATTTAGTTGAAACAAAATTCCATTTAAAAGAGAAAGGTGAATAAGGCATGCGCACAGAAGCCCCAACCTTCATTGTGGTCTTGGGGAGGCTCAGTCTGTCAGCTTCTAGTTGACACTGTACACATGAGCAGCACTGGAAGGCATTATGGTGGCTGACAGGAGAGATGGACAGCCATCAAAAGATGTGATGCAGAGTATGTGAGAGTTTAAGAACCAGTGAGCTGATCCTCTCCACAGACTGAGGCAAGGAGTAATGCTGGGCAGGAGAGTCTCTTCTAATCATTTTCAGTGGGGAGACCAGCATTGGAGCTTGTGGCAGTGAATGGCACAGTTTGATGAAGAGAGGCAAGGGGGAGTTCAAGTTCAAGTTCATTACAGGAAAACTCCACTGAGCAAGCTCATTCACAAGGAGGTCCTGGTACATATATACAGACAAGGACATCAATACATAGGGTACAAAAAAGATCAGCACAGTAGATTAGAAAATATAAAATACAATTTTACATTCATATGGTAGAACCTGCTCAACTTAGGGCATAACATGGTAGATGTAAACTACATTTTCTTGTGAACATAGTAGTCAAGGGTTAGGTTCAAACAGGGGAGAGTAATGAAGCAGCCAAGTAAATAGAAAAGTGAACAGAAAAGGGAAAGAATGGAGTAAGGGAGGTAAGATATAGCTCAATAGGATCATGGCAGATACCAATATATGAGGAGGGCATAGAGAGACATAGATAAAGGAAGAATCTTAAAAGCAGTTACATTTATCTCTAAATTTAGATGCAATTAGCTTTTTATGGACGCTAACGGAGACAGTACTAGATAGTTTCAGAGTGGCTTGAAGCTGATTCCAACTGGATGGAAGAACATACGATATTGCCTGTTTGCCAAAGGTAGTGCGAGTCCTAGGCACATCAAGGGAAATATAATCGGATTTCCTGAGTGAGTACACATTGCGGGAGATTCGAATAAGAGATGTAATACAGCATGGGAGCTTGTTCAGAAGTATTTTCATTGTCCATACACCAGCATGCAGCAGGCGTTGAGAGGCAAGTGACATCCAGCCTAAGTCGGCATACAGGTCACAATGATGGGTTTGGTACAGAGAGTTTGTAATAAACTGTAGAGCACTGTGGTAAAGGACATCCAATTTATTTAGGCTTGAGGTTGCAGCTGACATGTAAATTAGGTCCCCATAGTCAAATAGAGGAAGTAATGTGGCTTGGACCAGCCTAGTTCTAGTTTCTGTCAAAAGAGGGCCCTGTTTTGGAAGAAAGAGTCTAACCTGATTTTTAGTCTTCTGGAAAGGTCGTCAATATGGTCATTAAAGGAGAGCTTATTGTCGACCCAAAGGCCAAGATACTTAAATTTGGAGGTGACTTCCAATGGTTCATCTAAGGATGTGACGATAAAGTATTTGGGTAAGTCAAGGGGGGTGGACAGGGTGGTATTAAGAGTGAAGAGCATTGCTTTGTTTTTTTTGGCATTGAAAAGGAGTTTAGCATTAATAAGATTACGTTCAAGTTGAGCAAAGTCAGCTTGAAGCACATCCCTTAACTCCAGCAGAGAAAGCATAGATAGATGGATGGATGGATAGATAGATAGATAGATAGATAGATAGATAGATAGATAGATAGATAGATAGATAGATAGGTATTTTATAGCACCCCTTCCCAGAGGCTTGGAGCACTTAACAATACATTAAAAAAACAACAGACAACACAAAATGTAGACAACACAAAATGTACCCAATTGTACAATGCAGAGTATAAATGTAAGAACATCAATCTCTATCTATAATTTAATACAACAGTCAGTGCATTACTAAGTCTTTCTTTATTAGATATTATGTAAATCATAGGCGTGATTAAATAAAAATGTTTTCAGCCCTTTTTTAAAGGTTTCCACCGAGGGTGCCTCCCTTAGATGTCTTAGCAGTGAATTACAAAGGGTTGGTGCAGCAACAGAGAATGCCACAACCTAGCCCTGGGAACTACCAGGAGACAACCCTCAGAGAAATGGAAATTGTGAGTTGGGCAATGAGGAACCAGGAGGTCTTGCAGGTAGTCTGGTTCCCTTCCATGCAGGGCTTTATAGGTCAGTAACCCAACCTTGAAGGCAATCTTACACCTTACCGACAGCAAGTGCAGGTCATAGGGGACAGGCATAATGTGGTCAGATCTTAAAGTGCCAGTCAACAATCTAGCTGCCATGCTATGCACCAGCTGCAGATAGCCGAGGTTGCCTCCAGATAGCCCCAGGTACAGAACATTGCAGTAGTCCAACCTAGACTTGACAAAGGCATGTATTAGAGAGGCCAGGTCTTCGGTTGGTACCAGAGCTGGGATCCGGCATTATTCCTCAGATGATAAACCCATTTTAAACGATGGATGACATCTGAGCCTCAAGTGTCAGACCATCATCAAGGAGCACACCCAGGTCCCTGACCCAGACAGAGGAGGTCAAGGGACCGCCCCCCCAGTATCAAACCAGGTACATTCCCAGACCCCCCTCCATCCCATCGATGACCTGGATCCACCACCAGTACCTTTGTCTTATTTGGGTTGAGTCATAACCAGTTTTGAGTCATTCAGTTCTGGATCTACTCCAGGCAGGTGTTAAACACAGAGGCTGCCATCTGGTTTCCAGGTGCACAGGACAGGTACATGGTATAGCTGTGTGTCATCAGCATAGCAATGAAAGCCCAGCTCATACCGCTTGATAACGTCTCCTAATGGTAGCATATACACGGTGAACACCAGAGACAACAGGCCTGACCCCTGCAGAACTCCACAGGGTAGAGACATTGGGTTAGACAAGGATAACCCCATCGTCACCCTTTGCACTCTACCCGTGAGGTAGGACCTCAACCAGTTGATGACATTACCAGTTAGTCCACACCAGTTCCACAGTCAGTCCAGTAACACCTTGTGGTCCACAGTGTCAAATGCTGCTGAGAGATTGAGGAGGTGAGGATGGTATGTTCCCCTCTATCCCTCGCCATCAAGAGATCGTTCAGCACCTTCACCAGGGCAGTCTCTGTGCTATGGCCAGATCTAAATCCAGACTGGAAGCACTTATAAGTGGTGGAGGAGACAAGATGAGACTTGAGCTGAATGGCCACCACTTTTTCTAAAACCTTACCTAAAAATGGGAGGTTTGAGACTGATCTGTAGTTAGTGTAACACTCTGGGTCCAGTGAGGGTTTCTTCAACAGGGGCCTAACCAAGGCATCTTTCAATGCCATAAGAAAGATCCCATTCCCCAAGGAGCACCAGACGATCTCAGTTACCATAGATCCAATCAGGTCCACACACTCAACCAAAAGTTGGGATGGACCTGGGTCAAGATCACAGTGGGTTGGTCGAAGCCTCGAGACTATCTCAGCCACCTCCTCTATTCCAACTGGATCAAACACTGCCCACACAAGAGGGGTAGCCCAACACTTCTCAGATCTGACTCTGTAAGCTCTGAACGACACTGGAAGAGATCTCAGTCCTGACAGAGGACACTTTGTCAGCAAAGAACAGAACAAACTCTTCATGCCTTGTGCTTGAACCTGCTCCTCCCACATGGAAACAGGTCGGATGTAATAGCACATCTAACAAACAGAATAGCTGAGCTGGTCTGTTACTTGCCGCAGCAATCTCCATAGACAGAAAATCTGCCTTTTTTTTTGGAGATTGCCCACTGATAGTCACCATAATGCGACCTCAAGGCCAATTTGTCCTCCATCAGTCCAGACCTCATCCATCATCAAGTAGTTAGTGAGCATAGGTCTCCATGTAGGTTACTTAAAAGAAATGTCAGTATAGGAGTGGTTATGTGGTTGACATTTGTGTTCTAGCTCTCCAGGTAATCTTAATCTTGACCTGTCCTCCTTTAGTGGGGTCTCCCTCATTACTCCTTGCAACTCCTGGGAACTTGTAACCTCACAATCTCAGTATTCCCCTACATTGCATGGTTTGTGCCATGGAAACCTATGAAGTAGCATCAATGAAGGGTGGGATAACACGGAAGGGCAACCTCCCCCACGTAAAAAGATAATTCAGCCTAATCTCAAATAATGAGTATGGTGGTGTGATGAAAGTTACTGTCCACTAATTGATTAACCTAAAAACTGCCAAAGAAACAGGCATTGAAGAATTTATTTTGTTTGCTTGTAAATGTGACATTAATTTATCTGGTACCTTTCTACATTCCATGGTGCTTTGCAGTGAACAAGCAACACATAAATAAAATACTTCATGTCAATTACTTGAATCAGTTATATAAATATTACATACAGTATACAGGAACAAAGTGGTGATGGAAGGTGCTTATGCAATGCCCAGGTACCCTGTGGGTTCCTGAAGTGACATGTTTGGAACTCCAGAGCCTAAAGGGTTAACCCCCTGAACTGGTGATAGTGTCACTGTCAGGGGGCAGAGTTTACAGCAGCAGCATAAACCACACTAGTTCCTGGATCCTGCCAGTTGAGGAGAGCAGGGTATGCTGCTTGCAACTCTTGAAGTCAGAGCAGATTCCCAGTCCTTTGAAGGAGAAGGAGACCCAAGCCTGTTCAAATCATGGTGCTGGCCATTTGTACAGCCTGGCCTGTAGGGACGTTGCCTGACTAAACCTGTAAAACTGTGGGGACTGTGATTAATTTAAGGAAACTGAACTGAGAGGAATTTGAACTGACTTACAGGAAAACTGCAAAAAGGCAGTCATTTCAACTCTGAATGTGAAACACCCTCCCTCCCCTGGGGATGGGGTCACCAGTTTCAAACAGCAGTTTAAAATGTGTTCTCAGTCTTAATGGAAAACTGCACAAAAGGCAATTATTTCATCTTATGCTGTAAAAACGCCCAACATGGGTCTCAGAGCATAATTAAGATTTTTAAAATACCTTTATCTATGTTTTTTATCCTGTATTCATGCAGCCCCATAACTTCTGATTCAGAGTGATGCTTGTGGCCATCTTGCCCACACTAGCTGGCTTCCTGTGCTCCCAATATGCTAATGAGCACTGCTAATTAATGCCAGGGGTCAGCAGCACTCAGTAGCATATTGGGGGAAAAGGAAGCTCACTGATGCACATGAGATGGCCACGGCCCGGGCATCACTTTGTATCAAAGTTATGGGGCTCTATGAAAACAGGATGAAAAACAGAAAAGCGTATTTTAAAAATCTTAATTATGCTCAGAACCCCATATTGGGCATTTACAGCACCAGATGAAATGACTGCCTTTTGTGCAGCTAAATGTTAAGACTGATAACCCATTTTGAACTGCTGTTTGAAACCGGTGCCCCCCCAGTGGTGGGAGGGTGTTTCACATTCAGAGGCTGTAGCTCGATACATTTAAATTGAGTGTGAGTCTGGAGAAGAGGAACCCAGTAGCTGTCCTGCTGCCAGGCCAGGGATAGGTGCTACCCTACCGCTCAATGTGGGCAATGTCCCTGGGCTATAGCTCTGTAGAGGATGGATGCCACTGCCAGAAAAATTCCATAAGTTAGGGTGTAACCCCCCTACAAATGGGGGTTCCTAAAATCCTCCTAAGAGCTTGTTTAAGTGTTCCCCTTGCCTACACGTGTTCGGCATTTAAGCCATTAGAATGGCACTGTGAGTGCTAGTAGAGTCTCCCCCTGCTATCTCTTTAAGAGCTGTCTGCTTGCAGACATGATTAATGCTTTTCCGGGGGGGGATGGTGTTTCCCTGCTCGAATCCAACCTGAACTGCAGGACAATCGCTCCAATTTGCGGTTGCTGAAGGTGCAAAGGGAGCCCATCTGAAAGATATACCTGTTTGCCTGCAAACATTTAAAGCATTAGAAATATTGCAGTTTGTCTAACCTGACTTTATTGCAGATGGGACTTTGTGTGTGTTGCCCCTCCATTTTGGACCTAAACTGCTGTGTTGGGCCAATGGGATTAGGGGAGCTATAAAATGGAGACTGCTTGGACCAACCAGAATTTGGACTCTCCTGGGGAGCCGGCTTACAAGGGGAATGTATAGCTAGTAATTCTGGGAAGTGAAGTTTTGGACCTTGGCGCATTTTTGCACCAACTGGGAGAGCTTTGGAGTGATTGACAGCTGAGTCCACCAACTGGACTGGGTGGCGCCCAAAGAGAATGCTCTGCCCTGCGACTGGCAGATCAGATCAGTTGTGACCGTGAGGAGAGAAGGAGCTCTGTGCTTCTGCGGTGTATAGTTTCACGCGGCAAGCGCGTGAGAGGCCCTGAAGTAGGTCTGTTGCCGTCGCAAGCTTAAGTCGGACTGAATCCGAGGTGACTGAAAGTGAGGAAGGCTGAAAAGTGGAAACCAGGATCACCCTGTAGAAGACTGGAGAAATTGTTGAATCGCGCTCGGTCTGTCAGGAACTGAAGCTGCTGTGTGAACTCCCGGGTATTTGCAGTAATTGCGATCAGGGCCTAGGAGCAGCTGCCTGGTATAGTAATTTCCTTTACATATAAATGTGTGGAATGCTTGTGAGGGATAGCTATTTCAATTCTCTTTTCACTGTGCGTTGTAAGCTGCAAGCTGAATTAAATTTAATTGGACTAAATCCATCTGCTAGTCAAAGCGGTTGGGCCTGGGCAGTAGAATCTCATCTCCCTGCCTTGCTTGTCTGGCAAACCAGAATAGCCACCTTCTTCAGGTTCTCGGCTTAGAGTAGTGTGAGTACAAATCAAGGCATGCCCCTGCGACCTGTTAACAATCACCAGTGTGTCATCTCATTTTCTTTATTTCATTTCTTCAAGGACTGAGCCATCCAGTTCCGGATTACAATTGGGTGTTGTGCATATCTTTTCCTACAGGGCCCTATCCATCTGCACCTGCCGGCCAACCTCAGGCAACAGACCTGGCTAACCCCCCACCAACCTGGGTACCCAGAGTGTGACTTTTAAGACCCTGTATGAGTGCACAGTACTGTGATTTAATCCTGCCAATCAACTTGATCTCCCCCTCCCGTGTTTCATTCCCCCTAAATAAACCAGATTTGATGTTGATGACTTTAAACTGTCTGAAGTGTCAGTACCTAAATATCAAGCATTGCATTGGTCTGTGTATGTTGATTAACCTTATTTTACAGGGGGTCCTCAGAGACGAACCTCAGAATCAGTCTCGAGGGTAAATGGTACTTTATGGTTGAACCGTGTGTACATGTGGGGCATTGGTACTGTAACTCCTGTGCATTGTGTGGGTCATCAGAGGGAACTAAAGGGGGTCACGGTGTCCCAGAGGGCTGTGACCAAGCTAGTCTAACCACTACAAACCCCGACCTCTGGGTGGAGGCACCCGTCATAGAGCCTTGGCCCCTCAACCTGTCCATAGTTAAGCAGGCAGGGGTAGTAGCCCTTGGGATAGCGCCACCTGGGGGTTACATAGGGTTGGACCCCCTGTGGATCCTTCTTGAGTGGAGGTTAATGTCTGTGCCAGGGCAAAGCTGCTTAGTGTGGATCTGTTTGAGCCATGAAATGCATTCTGAGTGCACAGTGTGATAAAACAAAACCTGTGCTCAGTCCAAGGCCGAGGGCCTAAAGTAACTGAGATTTTAGACATTGTACCTGACTGACATTGAAATTAAATTGAGATGAGATGAAATAGTACTGCACCTGATGGTGCCTGAAAGTACAGAAATTTTAAATAATACCGGGGTGGCCTGTGCAAAGAAAATGGGGATATTCAAATGTGGGTTGGACAGGTGCATGGGTATAGTAAAAACAGTACCAAAAGTGAAAGGAAAGAGGGCAGTGCAGCTACTTGGCTTCTCACATTTCCTCAGCAGGTTGGTAGGTAAAAGGCAGACATGATGGATCTGTTGGGCTTTTTTTTAACAATGAATTCTGTGTTTCAATGTTTCATGCATTAGTGAGGTTTGCCCCATGGGAGTTAAATAGAGTTAAACCATGATTAGAATTTCTTGAAAAAGTACAGATAATATGCACCATCCTGTCTGCAGGCTTAAGAGTGAAATACTTTGATAATAACTGGATCTAGGTTAGAGTATATCCCCACCACTGTGGACCTTGATTGATGTGTTGGGGCGTGGGTGTTAATATTGCTAACCACTTTTAGCCCTTTTCTAGCATTTATTTCAGTGAGTGCCTAGGAGGTCATCCCAGACCCAGAGCTCAAGTAAGTGGCAAAGTATCTTATGTATGCAGCCCTTCCTGGCAAGGAGCTGTTATTAGTAATCCTTAGACCAGAAAGGGGGTTACAGTAAGGGGTCATCTTATTTGCTGCTGCACGGCAGTGATCATGCCCAGTGATCATACCCAATTTGATATCTTACCAAAAAAACAGTTGATCAAACCATTCATTTTATCCTATTTTTAAAGTTTTTTCAGTTGTGGGCTGTATACAAATTATATTTATTACATTATAGCGCAAGGCCTCTCTTTGGTTGCAGTTTAGATCTTTGACCGGCAGTAGTTGTCCCTCAGAGGAATGTAGGGATTGTAGTGGAGCATACAGATGTTTTGTTTTCCCTTATGAATGAACTTCAACTGGTTTTTGACACAGGTTGAAGCTGACTGACAATAAATATTAAATGCTAAAAACAATAGAACCATTAATAATCTATTGAGGGTGAACGTGGTGTGCCATCCTGTGCCAAAGATTGCCATCTAGGTGATGAGATTCAGGCACGCAGCTGCTGAAATGAGAAGAGAATCTCCTGCTCTGCTTCCAGAAATACTAGAGGAGCAGAAATAGATAGCTGGAGAGCATGTGAGCAGAAATAGATAGCTGGAGAGCATGTGAGCAGAAATAGATAGCTGGAGAGCATGTGCCACTGATCCTCTTTTCTTTGCAATCCATTTATTCATTTCTATTTGGTTTGTTTCACCACGTGTAGCTAAAGCTTTGGAGATGGCTTTCAGGAGGATGATCTTGTGTAGGCTGTGAGAACGTGTGTCTGTTACTGTGACTACCTGCTTTTATCTGCCTCTGTGGCGGCACGTGTATCCAACAAAATAGCACACCACAGTTAGACAGACAGACAGACAGACAGTGCTGGAGGTTAATAGATGTAGTGTAACATGAGCATCTTGCCTGGTTTTCTGTGTCGGATTTCAACCAAGCGATACTGTGTATACAGTGGCAGAGCAGCCAGTATTTGCACAGTATGTATGTGCATTTGGAATGCTCCTGGGAACTGATGCTATCAACTCAGTGCCATCACTGGCATACTGTGAAATCTGGCAGCTGAAGCAGAGGACAAAAGCCAAAATGCACAGAACTGTTCTCTGAACCCCTTCATCAGTGTCTGTCCTCCAGCCAGGAGGGTAATGTGATCATCTGTTTTTTTACTCTGGACTGCAGTATATCTCCCTGACCATCTGGAGAGAGATGAATAATTCTCATTTTGGTTTTATATAGTGCCTTTCATGCACCATGTATTTCAAAGTGCTGGTCAAATAAAGGCAAGACCTTCACTTTGATTGCCTTTAGGAAATAATTTGACCCTGAATGGTATAGTCTGGTGTATGTTATCCATATGTTGCCTTATTTATAGAGGTATGTATCTTTTACCCTTCGCACCACTGTAACAAAATTGCTCACTATATTTCTGTACAATTGTAAAATTGGTGGTGCCTTGCCCTGCTTTTCTCCACTTTGTAACCTCCCAGGTCGCACAAGAAAATAGGTGAAATTGTTTCTAGTGTGCTTACCTGGTCAATAAAAACTAAATAAATGAAAAAATAACTGATCTCAGTCAATATCCTGGCCAGTAAAGTAACAATATTAGTCATACATCCAGGCTTAATTAGGAGGCAGTATAGTATAGTGGTTAAGGGCACTGAGCTGCAAACCTGGAGACCTGGGTTTGAATCCCATCAGCCTCCACTTGCATACTGTGTGACCCTGAGCATATCATTTAACTTCCTTGTGCTCCCAGGTCATACCTGGAAACAAGATCTGGCTTAGTGTGCCATTCCTGGTTAAACAATTTCTCCCTTTCCCCTTAATAAGATGGGGTTTGTTCTTTTTCTGTGTCAGTGAACCCAAGGTGTAAATATTGATAGCGCCACATCTGAATAGGTAACAGTCTGGGTCAGGGTACTAAAAGGAACTAAATTACGCCTCTTTTTCCCATAAGGAACTGACAATTTTGTACCAGATTGCCTGTCTGTTATGTACAATGATGGTACTACTGTATACACCACAACCATAAAAAAGGATTTTTATGAATTTACTGTACTTTGTCATCCCTACATCCCAACCAGCCCCCATCAGTCCAGCCTCCCTGCATTGTCCCCTCACCCATCATCTCTGGGACATACCTCTACTTCACATTTCCACCATGGATAACCCCCCCATAGGAAGGACTGCCAGGGGGCTGGGTCCTTACTCCCCCAGGCAAAGTTGAAATTTTGGTAAGCTTGGCAGAGAACCCAGTTGCTGGTGTGGGGCCTACAGTGGACAGCATCCTGCATTCAGTCATTTTCTTCCCCATTTTTTCTGTCCCACCCCCTGGTGTTGGAAAAGCCTTGGATGACACGGAGCATCATGCTACCAATGTTCCCCTCCCTCGATCTATGGCTTTGACTGCACCTCCACCAGTGGTCACCCAGGTGGTGGTGTTGCAGCAGAGACCATACTGCCTCCCACCTCTGAGGAGGTAACCATCCATGGGATGTTCAACCATCTTCCCCAGTCAGCCCTCCGATGACACAGGCTCATTCCTGAACCCAGGTCATCCGTATTGCAAGTGGTAATGCTACTGCTGCACCGTTGGGTCAGCCATAAAAAAGGACTTTAGATGAACTTTATCAGTGGCTCTACAATGCCGGTTCGACAAATATTTTTCTGACCGACATTACAGTGTCGGATTTATGTAGACTGCAATTTGCGGTTGACATAAATCCGATGGAAACTCTGATTGCTGTTCATTGGGGCTTTTCCTCTGAACCCCCATGGGGGTTTCGCCCCACCCCCCAGATGAGTCAGAGTTGATTCAGGAAGGGGGTGCAGTACCAGGGGAAAAAGTGCTGGGGTCCCGGGCTGACTGACTTTACAGCAAACTGTAGATATTATCAGCATTGACGTGTTCACTGTAAACGTTTCGCTGTGAGGAGGGCATACCCTTTATCAGTTATGTGCTGTCAAAGCAGAATTAAGCAATAACGACTGAGAAGCCGGTCATTTCTGAAGGATTAATGCCCAGTTGGGGAGATGGGTGGCCTGAGGTTCAGCAAGGGCCTTCTCCCTCCAGATGGTCGTTAATCCAAGGAAATGACTGGTCTCGAGGTTGTTATTGCAATTTTAAGTCTAATTGCAATAACAGTTTTCTTTTTTTCCATTTATTTTTAACTTAAATAATATTTTAAGCAGAGTGGCATGAGCTGTGCATGCTGCACAGCGTTAGCTGGCAGCTGGATCAGTAATTTCTAAATCATTAATGACCAATCCAGTAGCCAATCAGGAGCCTCACTAGGCTTGTGAATGATTAATTAGACTTATAATGCCAGTTAGTATAAACAAAGTCCATATTATGAAGATCAGTGTCAAAAGGAAAACTAAGTTGTAAAGGTTAGGATTTGCAGCTCAATTAATTGATGTGGTATGAACCCAAAAATGATTAGGGGTTCAGTGTGCCTGTGCAACTGGTTTTGTGCTTGTGTGACGTAGATAATCTTTGGCTGTTCACCTCTCTATCCATGGGATATACCACCCTGTAGGGGTATGTAGGCAAGGAACTCTAGAGGAGGGTTCTGCCCCTTGAGGTGCTACGGGATTGATTCCCTCGGCTAAAGGTACCTTAGGAGGAAGCTCACAGGAGAGAGAGGCATGCCCTGGAGGAGGAGGGGTGGATGGAGGGGTAAGAAAAATATGCTTGTGTGTGGCGTGAGGAGGGCAGACCTTTAATGGGATGAATGGGGGTGTGGCCAGTTGCACCACCCCCTTGAACTACAGGCTGTAGCCTTCAAATTTGGTGTGCCCTTGCAACTGGTTTCATGCTTGTGTAATGTAGATAATCTTTGGCTGTTCACCTCTCTATCCGTGGGATATACCACACTGTAGGGTATGAAGGCAAGGAAACCTAGAGGAGGGTTCCACCCTTTGAGGTGCCATGGGAATAATTCTCTTGGCTAACGAACCTTAGAAAGAAGCCCAAAAAGAGTGTTGAACAAAGGGCTCTACAATGGTATAGTGTCAACATCTTCCCTACGCAACCCTACAGAGACGGACTTATGTCAACCGCAATTTGCAGTTGACATAGATCCATCAGAGAACTGCTTCTGTTTATCAGGGGACTTCACTTCCCCAACCCCTCATGCAGGAGGCTCTGCCTCCCGCACCACCTGAACTTACGGATTCTCAACTCCAAGTCAGAATTGATTTGGGCAGGGGGTGCAGGACTGGGGGAAAGAGTGCCGGGGTCACGGGTGGACTTTACAGTGAACTGTCGATGTTGTCGGAATCGCTGTGTTCACTGTAAAGGTTTTGCTGCGGGATTGGGAACCACCAGCAAAGCATACAAGGTGGTGAACACTTATTGAGGTCGAAGACCTGTATATAGGTCAGTTGGTAGTATGGATTCAGTTGGTAGCATGGGTCAGTTGGTCATATCGTTTGAGTAGAGTAGGCAGGAAACAACAGGTGAATAGTGACCTGCTCGGAGGTCTGACTGTAAGGCATGGAGGCCTGGCTTCCTAAGGAGAGAGAGAGAAAAAACAGCCAAAGATAGAGAAGGGACAATTATGGGGCAGCCACCCAACTCCATCCAACAGCAGAAACCTAACTAAGGGATCTAAGGACTACAACTACTCCTATCTAGTATTATGACCATTGGCAAGGAGAAGAGGAAACACCCCCCTTTGAGGGGGGAACCTCTGGGGATCCAAGGCCTAAGTCACCTTCCCTTCAGCCTTTGGGACAGTTTTGTTTAGTGATGACTCTGTTAATGCAATTTAGTAAACAATCTCGCTTTGTCGTTCTAACAGGAATGCCATGGAGGGTTGCAAGTGAACTCTGCAACACTGGGGCATCTCAGTGCCAACCTCCAAGGGGGGGAGGAGTAGGACAGCAATAACTGCTGAGGAGCTCAACCGGCCTACTGATCTAAGAACAAACCAGGTGAACCAGAGGTGGCTATAGGGAGAATAGCTTTAAAGGGTGCCTCCAAACTCACTCAGGCAACTAAAGGTGCCCTTCCCATGACAGCCCCACCCCTTCACCGCTGAAGTCTTCAATGCTACATCGAGAGGTGCCATCAGTATGGTTGATGATTGAAGGTCCATCCGGAGTGAGGACATTGCCAACTATGGGCCAGGTGAGAAGGACCCCACCCCAAGCTTCGCATGCTCAAGATGCAGACTTCAGGGTGCAGAGAGAGACACCATCAGCCACAGGGCTAGCTCTGAGACCTGGAAGTAATGGATACTGTTAGGATGTCTCTAAAATGTGGAGGAGGGAGTTGTAATGAGCATGGGACCTGCACATGTGTCGTGATGGATGATAGCAGACATGGGGAGACCTGTATGTCTGTCAGATTGAGCACTGTGGACCCTCTCATGGGTCTTGATTGGATGAGCTGACAGGGAGAGACCTTTACATAGGTCAGGCTGAGAAATATGGACCCTCTTATAGGTCTAGGTAAGGCAAATAGCATTTGTCAACCATAGGAATGCGTGCTGACCAAGTCCATTAGGAAGCCAAATTGGGAGAGAATTGAACTATATGTTATGAGTAAGAGAACGGCGAGGCTGGGCAAAGTCTGGGTCCGGGAGGAAGCTGTAATGCCAGTTAGGTAGGAGGAGGCTGTGAAGCCAGTATGGTAGGAGGTGCAGTTCAAAGCAAGTACGCATGATATGCTGCTAGACTTGGAAGGTGATGAGCATTGCTGGTAGTGCAAGAGACAGGAAGGCTAGGATGACTGTGTAAACCAGGTGCATAATATTAGGTAAGGGATGGTAGAAGGCTGGGTAGAGCCAGAAGCCCTTAGGTAGAGAGTTGCCTGGAATAGCTGGTTGTGTAATGCAATAAAGGATATGCGGAGCAGCAGGAGGAGGCCGGCCGAGTCAGGGGCTTATACTATACACGACAAATACTGTAGGAAGCTGCTCCTGCTGCCTGGGTCCGCGATGCCCGCTGTGACTTCTTAGTCCCCCACCATAGGAAAAACAAAGAAGCCACAAACATGACACCACAACACCAAGCAGCTAATGAAATAAGTGAAATACGTGCCAGCCATGAAAGCAGGATGAGGTTATCATTAGAAACAGACTGCTGTGGGTTTGGTAAAAATGGGAGTAACAATAAATGAGCTTATATAACAAAAACATAAAAGTGAGGAGTGATGCAGTAGGGCAGGACACTGCTGAAGCAGGCAGGGGAATGGGACAGTGAGATAGCTGCTAAGGGGAGCCAGTACTAAAGGCAGGTGCAAACAATTAAGGTGATGAGCACCGGGACTACAGCATGGAAACAGCAATTGGATCTGAGAGCACACAGGGATCTAGTACAGAGAAAGAGAGATTGCTGAAATATGATAAATGAACTGAAGCTTGATTAGCAATGCAGCTAAATATAGCAATGCAAACATAGGGGCATTAGCATACCAGAAAAGCCCAAAAAGCAAACAATGCAAACAGGACCACAGGAGCAGTAGGGAGAACAAACAACTGAGACAGAAGCATAGACTGCAGCCATAGGCAAAACACGACTGAGAAGCAGAAGGCAAAGGCAAAATTTACTGACCCAGGAGGAGTACAAACCAGGCAGGGAGTCTAGCACAGCCAACCGATTCCAACAGGAAGGAAGGGAGGAGACAAAGACAGTGGGGGGCAGAGCTCAGGGAAAGAGTGGGCCTGGAGAGAGGATGGACGGAGCCTCCGGCTGCAAGGAAAAACTCTTGTGTGTAGTGAGGAGACCAGGCCTTAAATAGGTTGAGCGGGGGTATGGCCAGTTGCACGGCCCCCTTGAACTACAGGCTATAACATTCCAATTATTATTTCTGAAGTTCTGAAGTGGAATGTCCAGATAATTAATGAGACTGATGGAGTAAATACGAGGGTGGTGATCTTGCACCTTCTTAAATCCACAGATCTGACTTAAAGAGACCTTGCCTTGGTCTATAAAGATCTTGTCAGACCTAAACTGGAGTACACCTGTCCTGTGTGGCACTCCAGTTTAGGAGTAGGCAACAGTGACAAACTGGAAAACAGAAGTACTTGTGAAGAATCACTGATGCAGACTCACCATATATGCAAACAATCAACAAAAAATGGCCAAGAAAGGTGATCCTGGGGCAACAAGGGAAGTCGTATGAGGTACAGTTGGCAAACCTTAACATATATACACTGGAGGCCAGGAGGGAAAAGGTGGATATGACTGAGACATTCAAGCTCTTGTGAGGAATCACCAGGGTGGCTTCTAAGACTTATTCATGGGAAAGAAGGGCACAAGAAAGAACTGGAAGGGGACAGGATCAGTTGTGTTCCAGGACAGTAGCTGCTGCTGTTGTTTTCACAGGGTTCTTATGGATTTTACTTGGTAGGTTAGTTCTTTTCTTTCTTACTTCTAAGGGGCTAGCAGGGTATTGTTTTGGGTGCTGTTGGATGTTTGTAAACTGATTTGGTGGCTGTAAGTGGGGCTCATTTTGTGGATGTTTCACTGTGTAACAGGCTGCGCTGGTAGAGGCCTATTTCTTCTGATTTAAAACCTATTTGGTGGGATTTGCTTGGGCCTAGTTCTTTGGCTGCTGGGCTTGGAGGGGAGACACAGGGCTGATACACTCTCTCTTGAGTCAGGTGTCTGCCCAAGACCCACCCTCACCCACCCCTCCTCCCCAGATGTCTGCAAATTTATAGGGGAACACCTGCCCTGCAATTGGAGGAAGAGGCTGCAGGTGCAGCTCTGTAGTTCTAGCCACTGGGGTAGGATTTAAAGGCTGGGAGAGGAGCTTTGGGAGTTGTTCATTTCCCTTATAAGTTTAATGTGTTGTACTGCACCTAGTAACAGGGTTACTGGTGTACAGTGGGACTGTCTGTAAGATTAGTGGGTGACCTGATTAGGCAGTAGGGGTATCTTGGACTAGGGGGGAACCTGGTAGCTCACCCAAGGAAACCTATTTGGAAGGGGATGGAACCACACATCATTAGGGCCGGCATCTTTGGGAGGGTGGTGGGGTGCACAGGGTGTGGAGCAGCCATGATACTGGACTGGGCTTGGAAGTTCGGTGGTTGCCCAGTGCTACCAGCTAGCACAGCTAGGGAGGAGGTTACAGGGGATTAGGAGAAAGCTGGGGAAGGGGTGGTGGTTGGGGAAGGGGCTAGGAATCTCCACAGGGTTGCACCAAGCACTGGGGTGGGGGGCATAGGGAAAGGAGTGCAGGAGAATACCAGGGTCACATAGGGAACCTGACAGAGGTGTCCAAAAGGACACTACCAAGGAGCAGCAGGTAACTGGGGCCCTCACAAAGGGGGACGGAGGACAACATTCTCAGAGAAGTAGGCAGATGGCCAGGGCTGGACAGAAGGAAGCAAGGCGGGAAGTGGATCAGACCTTACACTCAGTAACCACTTCATCTCTTCTGCTCAAGGATGAGGGGGTGATGTAGCCATGACAGGGGTAGTTAGAGATGGAAAGGGAGGGAGGCAGGAGGCAGGGTCCAGATAGCAGGAAGAACAGGGAGGGACCTGGAATGCAGGAGAATGGGAGAGCAGTGAATCAGAGCAGGAGGGGCAGGGGAAGAGGAGGAAAGCACAAGGAGAAGGACCAGTTGGGAGGAAAGGTAGGAGAAGGACCAGAAGTACAAGGAGGATTCAGTAAAGGGAGCTGAGGGTTTAGGCCAAGGGAGCAACGACTAGCAAGGAGGAACTAAATGGAGACAGGAAGAAAGGGAGGATGAGCCAGGCTAGTTTAGCAGATGGGGAGAAGGACCAGTTAGAGCAGTGAGGGGGAATTAGCAAGGAACAGAAGGATACCAGGAGGAGGAGAGGCATAGGATTGGAGAGGAGGGGCGTGTATGGCACCCAGAAAGGGGAGGAACACGAGCCAGCTGGGTGGAGGGGCTGTAGAAAGGATGAGGGACATGGAAGGGGGGAATGGAGGAAAAGGAGGGTCAGAGTGCTCCTGCTGGGGATTCTATGATCAGGGGTATCAAATGGGATAGGGAGGAGAAGCCTGGCCAGTTAGAACAAGATGCTTCCTGGACTAACAGTGCACAGGGCTAAGCACGAGGTATATCAGCTGGCAAAGGATTGTGGGGTACCTGACATACTGGTCCACCTGGGTACAAATGACATTGAGGGAAATAGCGAGCTAGAGATACAGGCAAGATTCAGGAGCTCGCCAGGTCTGTCATGACATAGGATTCACAGTTTCCTTTCAGAAATCCTGCCAGTGCCAAGGGCTAGTGGGGAACACAAAAGGAAAATTAGGGAGATAAACCAGTGGCTCAGGGAGTGGTGTGAGGCCAGAGGGTATGGGTTGGATGGGGGATTGGGGGAGACCTGGGAGGATAAGGAGCTGTATGCTAGAGATAGACTACATCTCAATTTGGAGGGAGGGAATCTTGTTGAAAATAGAGGGGTTCATTGGTGAAAAGTGGGGTTTAAACTTGTGAAGGGGTGGGATGGGAGAAAAGGCTGTCAAGTGCCGACAAAGGAGGGGCTCTGTCTCCACTTCCCTGGGGACCAGGAGGATTGCAGGAAAAGGCCGACTGGCAAAGTGCAGACCAGGGAAAACAGAATCCCCATGGGAACATGAGCAGGGAAATGGAACTATAGGGAAAGGTGGAAGGTAGTCCTGCTAAATGCCAGGAGCTTGGACAAAATGCCTGAGCTCCAGGCAATGCTAACTGAGGAGCAGGATGTGGCAGCGGTCACTGAGACTTGGGCCACTGCAAGACATGACTGGGACCTGAACCTGAGGGATGCACTATGTTCAGGAAGGACAGGGGGAGGGAACAGGGGAGGGGAGCAATGATAGTCAAAACTGTATTGGCATAGGGGGAGTAGAGGAGGCGAGGGAACCGTGAGGCGATTTGGGTCACCTTGATAACAAGGGGGCAAGAGAGTAAAAATAGGAGTGGTATAGACCTCCTGCCCTGGCGAAGGAGCTGGAGGACAGTCTGGTGGCAGATGTTAGGAGACACTGCAGACTGGGCAGAGGAACGGTGGTGGTGTTGGGGACTAAACATGCCAGGAACAGACTGGGAGATTATGACATCCTCTGTGACCAGGGAACAGAGGTTGTTGGATGTCTTCAAGACGATTCCCTAACTCAGCAGGTGAGGGAACCGACCAGGGAGGCACAGGTACTGGATGTGGTCCTGGCAGACAGTGACCAGATTGGGGGCCTGGAGGTAAGGGACCCATTGCCGGGGAGTGACCATGCCACGGTCTGGTTCTTCCTGGACCTAGGAGGGGTAGAAGGCTGCACAAATACGGAAGTAACTGACTTCAGGGGGGCGGATTTTAAGGAAATGGGAAGGATCCTTAAGGAGCATTTGGATGGGATTGGGTCAGACATGGACGCTGATAGTAGGTGGAAATCATCAGGAGAGGGTGCAGGATGCTACCAGTACCTGTGCAAGAGTAAGACGAAATGCGTAGGGCCCAAAATCCTGTTGGTGGACCAGGGAGGTCCAGGAGGGTGTGGGGAAAGAAAGCAGCCTATAAGCAATTCAAGTGCTCAAGGAGTGAAAGGATCGAGGGAGCAGAGCTGATGGCTAGAAGGGCCACTAGAGTGGTGAGGGTGGCTAAGGCAAGGAAGGAGCAGAACCTGGCCAGGGAAATTAGGAGAGGAAACAAGGGGTTCTTTAGATACATTGGGGAAAAACGAAGGGTGAAGGGGCAGATTAGCAGGATTAAATCAGGGGAGGGATGGGCACAAGACCCAGGGGAGCAGGCTGAGGTACTAAATGAGTACTTCACCTCAGTTTTCACCAGGGAAAATGGGGGTGCTGCATCATACATGGGAGGAAACAGAGATACTGAGGAGGGGGGGCCCCACTGATCGGGCAGGTCTGGGGAGAGGGGAGGCATCACTGGCAGGTGGGGGGAGGGCTAAGCAGGGAGAAGGGGTACCGGAAGTGGAAATCACAGCTGAGAGAGTGAGGGAAGCCCTCAGCTCCCTTAAGACGGAGAAAGCACCAGGGCCGAATAAATTACATCCCAGAGTGCTGAAGGAACTTGCAGATGTCCTGGCAAAACCCCTGGCAGAGCTTTTCACCATCTCTCTGAGAACAGGGTGGGTGCCCCAAGACCGGAAGGTGGTGCATATAGTGCCTATCCACAAGGGGGGATCAAGGGAGGTGGCAGAGAACTACAGGCCTGTCAGCCTGACCTCGGTGGTGGGCAAGGTGATGGAGGGCATTGTCAAGGAGAGGCTAGGGGTGGACCTGGATAAGTCAGGGTGCCTGGACGATAGACAGCATGGATTCATCCCGGGGAGATCGTGTCAGACAAACCTGGTGGAGTTCTATGACTGGGTGACAAGTGCCTTGGACCTGGCAGACCAGTGGATGTCCTCTATCTGGACTTCAGCAAGGCATTTGACTCTGTTCCTCACGTGGGCCTGTTGGATAAGCTGGGAGAAATGGGGTGGGGAACCAGATGATCAGATGGATAGGCATTGGCTCCAGGACCGGACCCAGAGGGTCGTAGTTGGTGGGATAGTCTCATCCCCAAGGAGGGTCATTAGTGGGGTCCCACAGGATCAGTCCTTGGGCCCTTCTGTTCAACACCCACGATCTGACATAAGGACAGGAATCAGGAGTGAGATGAGTCTCTTTGCAGATGACTCGAAACTGGGGCCGGTGGTGGATGGGGAGGAGGGGATGGTGGCCCTACAGGGGGACCTGGAGGCTCTGGAAAGATGGTCTAGAAAGTGGAAGCTGAGGTTCAATGCAGGGAAATGCAAGGTACTCCACCTGGGGGCCAGAAACCCAGGTCAAGTGTACACCCTGGGGAAATGCTACAAGTCTCGATGGCTGAGAGGGACCTGGGGGTGGTGGTGGATGTCAAGATGAACAACTCTGAGACTTGTAGGAGGGCAGCAGCCAAGGCCAACAGGATGCTGGGCTGCATCGCTAGGGGATCACTCCAGAAGGAGGGAAGTGATACCCTCTGTATAACTGCTTGGTGAGGCTGCACCTTGAGTACTGCGTGCAGTTTTGGAGGCCACACTTAAAGGGGACATTAACCTCCTGGAGAGGGTCCAGAGGAGGGCAACTAAAATGATTTGGGGCTTGGGGACAGGGCCTATGAGGAGGGCTCAAGAGCTAAATATGTACACATTGGAAGAGAGAAGGGACCGGGGGACATGATAGAGGTCTTAGGTACATGAAGAGGGTAAATAGGGGAGGAACAGTCAGGGTGCTTCAAGGAAGGAGGAAGGGCCACTAGGAGGGCATGGCTGGAAACTGGAGGGGGAAGATTCAGGGAGAAAGGAGGAGGTGCTACTACTAAGAGGGTGGTGGAGCCTGGAATGCACTGCCTAGGGGCTGGTGGAGGCAGAGACAGTGGAGGGGTTCAAGAGGGATGGGACAGGTACAGGGAAGGGTTCTGGAAGCAAAATCCAATGCAGCAAGAATATCCGGAACTGGGAAGGGAGAAGCCAGAGAAGGCAAGGGGGACAGCAAGGTCAGCACCCAGGTTGGGGTCTGACCAAACGAGCAGACACGAAAGACCATTAGGCCTATTCTGCTGGCATTTTAGTATGTTAGTAATAACTAGAGTACATGGGTGGAGATTGGTGGTGGGAGAGATTTAGGCAGGGCAGGAGGAAGTTCTCCTTCATGAAGCAGGTTGTGGACAAATTGAATAGACTGCTCAGAGAAGTGGTTGAAGCTAAGACTGATAAGGGTTTAAACCTGAGTGCGACAGATATAAAGGAGAAATGGGAGGGAGGGATGCCAAAGGGTCAGAGGCATCGGAAGAGGCAGAGAAAAGGGCAGGCAAGATGGGCCCACCAGTCCTTTTCTGCTGACACAGTCTATTTCTATGACCCCAGGCAGAAGAGGGGAAGGAATAACTGGGGAAGGGTGCAGGGATGTGCCAATGGCTTTAAGGACCCCTTTGCAAAATATTTTGTGGGGCTCTACCTCCCCGTCAATGAGCATAAAATAACCATTAGCCTATATAAAATATTCATAACATAGGTTCTTTTCTATCAGTCCTGCCAAGCATCTGTAGTTTGTCTATGTTGCCCCCCACCCTTTCCTCCTTGCAGGATTAAGGAATTAAACAATGTAATTTGCTTTGATTAGATGTTTGAGTAATGGACCCTATTGCTTCTTTGTTCTGTAACCCCCCAACCCTTGAAAATGAAGTAGAACTGTGCAGTGCAGACCCCACAGCCGCCACTGCTGACAAACCCAATTTCAAATGGATAAACAATGTAAAAATACGGTACAAAAGAATGTTAAAAACTTGTCTCTAACAATAAAAGATTTTAATGCTGACCTCTGAGGCAGTAGGCCCCCTGACAGTGTGGGCCCTACTGAAACCACATCTCTTGCACCCCCCTGGTTATGGCCCTGGAAGGGTGTAGTGATCGTCCACGAGGGCTTTGAGATCTCTAAGACCTGCTTGGTATTAGCAGAGCATGGAGCAGGGAAATGGGATGCGGCAGCAAGGAAATAGGCAGATTTGATGGACCTCTGAGTCTTTTTCTGCCAATACAATCTATGTTTCTGTGTTAGCAACCTAGGAGTTATAAACCCTTCGCACAAGGAGAGAAAATATTTATCAGAACTTAATTTCCCGCCATATACAGGGTGGCAAGGATACAACCAAAAGTATTAACACAAGTTCCTCATGCCATGGGCAGTTTATTAATTTTATATATTTCAGTTTTTTGTTGACTGGGAAAGTAGGGCTTGACTATGCTGCCTATTTTCAGTCTTATATAGGAGGGAGGTTACAAATGCAAATCAACTAAAATTGAACCAGATTAAACTGTTGGTGGTATTTCAGTGAATGTGGTACTTTAGCTATGATGTTTCCTTGAGGAAACCAACCACTAGGCAGATACAAAGAATAAGGAGAGATGCACAAAAAACAAACAATGGGCCCAATGCATTAGGAGTAGGTTGCTATGAGCTGCAGCTCTGCGGTGTGTAGGCAACCCTACATATGAATGCCGCAGACCCCTGCATGCATTCATGGAAGAGACATGTGTCCCTTCCACACAGGATTCCCCAACCAGTCATGCAGCTACATGCACAGCCATTCCGGGTGTGTGTCTGGGGGAGTGCCAGCACTCTGCTCCATTCACAAAAGCACAGAGTAAGCAGGGTACAGGATACACAGGCAGAGACCCTTCCATATCTGTTGCATGCCACCCCAGATTTCAGCCACCGGCTACGGTACACACAACCACCCCCACCTACCATGCTGGCACAGCCCTCTGGGCAGACAGGGAGGAGACTGGGGACAACCATTCAGACACTGGCCCATAAAATTCAATTAATCCCTTCTGCACCTTCTCACAATCACATGGAGCAGGGGATTCATCCAGAGACCTGTGATGGGCAACCAATTCGATGCCCGCCTGTGTCCCTGGATCCTCCCCCCACGCAGCAACATGCCAGGGGGACAGGGCAATGGACAGCACCCTGTAGAGGGGCACAGTAGTTCATACTGTGCACCTGTCTGCAGATGCGGAGCTACGGGGCCGGATATGTGCAAATTGTGCGTACTGATCCCCACATTGATGCATAGCCCCCAATATGAGAACCAGGAAAAGTGGTGTCTATTATAGATATATTGTAGACTGTTATCTGTGCTATTATTTATTAGTTAGGTTTATATGTAGATTAAAATATGGCAAGTATTGTGTACAAGCAAATAATACCATCTCAGGGGATGAGGGCCTAAGCCATGAGGTCAAAGGCTGAGTGGAATTATGAGCAGAAACGGGAACCAGAACTCTTGGAAATAAAACGCTCAGAGAAAGTAGGTACAAAATTTAATTTGTTTACTTGTGAGCTCCATAGAACAGTGATAATAAAAGAGGAACACTAAACAGTGCTTCAGCTTTTCCAGTCTGTGTCAGGGGAAGGGGGTGTCTTTGCAGAACCAGACCCTTCCCTTATAAAGTGCAATCAATTATGATATTCAGCTGTACCTGTCTTTTGTGCCCGACCAGGATAGTGCGCTCTCAGTTTTTTCTAACTGTCTCGCTGAAATCCAAGACTGGATGAATTCCAGTTGGTTAAGGTTAAATCCTGACAAGACTGAGGTGTTAGTGGTGGAATAAGGTCACCAGATAGAGGTGTTGACTGCTGGGCGGCCAGCCGGGCTCTGGCTTGAGGGCTCTTAGCTGTCGACCTCTGAACAGGTGTGGAATCTGGGGTGATACTTGATGACGGGCTGACACTTCATTCGCAGGTGTCAGCTGTGGTCAAGTCCTCATTCTATCATCTAAGGAACATCGGCCGGATCAAACACCTGTTCCGTTCAGTGATTTGCCAACTCTGGTCCATGCTTTTGTGACCTTGCGCCTTGACTACTGTAGTTCCCTGTACCTGGGGCTTCCTGGGGTTGATATCTGCCACCTGCAGCTAGTGCAGAATGCTGCGGCCGGGTTAGTGTCTGGGTCAACCCGATCCAGCCATATTTCTCCTTTGCTGCACTCTCTGCACTGGCTGCCAGTACAGTGGCAGCTCACCTTTAAAGTTGGCTTGCTGACTTTTGGAGCTCTGCATGGTTTGGATCTGAGTTACCTACAAGAGCTTCTGAATCCCTACTGCCCTCTCTGACCACTTTGCTCAGCTAATGAGGAATTGCAAGAGATTCCCAGGGTACATTTGAAGACCTCTGGAGCTTGGGCTTTTGGCTTTGCTGCCCCCACCTTGTGGAATTCTCTACCTCATCAGATACGAGAGTGCCAAACAGTGGAGAGCTTTAAAACTGCTTTAAAAAAACATCTTTATATGTATGCTTTCCCTGATTTGTGATTTGGATGATCTGTTTTAGTACATTTTATGAATGTTTCTTAAGTTTTTACATTTTTATGCATTATAAAATGTTTTAGAGTTTGTTGTGATTGTACAGCTCTTTGATGCTAGTTGAATTGTGCTTAATAAATAAAATTATTATTATTATTATTATTAATTATTGAGTGCTATGCTCTAATGCAGGCCAGGTGTGCACAATTCATGTGTGCCCAGCCTGCATAGCTCTGCACCTTGGGAATAGTGCAGGGTGCACAGTATGCACAATCGTGCACTCCTGCAAGGCATCTGTCTGCAGCACCCCCCTGGTGTTCAGCTGTGCAGTGGTGGATCAAGGGACACAGATGGCCATCCAATCATGTGCCCATCCTGGGTTCCATAGTGGATCCCCTACTTTGCGCAAGCAGGGGATTCTGGCTAGGCATGGATCTGCCATTTTGTAAAAGTACAGGTGTATGCCAAGTGTGGATTCTCCTAGCCCTCCCTATCAACGCAGGAGGCTGGGGGCATCATGGTGGGGGTATTCCCTGTCCCACCACAGCTAGTGGGTGTCATTGGGGGTTATGCAAAGGATATGGCATGGTCCCTGCTGCCGCATCCTGTACCCTCCTTGCCTGGCATTCCACACCTTTGTGAATGGTGGGGAGTGGGAGCACGCCATGAGAGACACCCTCGGACCAGCCATGTGCATAGATGTGTGATTGGCCAGGAGGACTGAGTGCACAAGGGGCACTCATACCTTCCATGAATACTGCTGAGTGTCTGTTGGACTCCCAGTTTGCAGCATTCCATCTTAGGGTTGCCTACATACTGCAGATCCGTGGTGCATTGGCAACCCACCCCTTAATGTATAGGGGGCCAAGAAAGTGCAAATGAATGCTAAGGTAATGCTAAATATTACAAAGTGCACCTGTTCCTGAATCTAAATTAATATCAGTAACACAAAACTGAAAACAGAGTATGGTGTTACGATAAAAAGCATTTAAAGCCACACAGCAAAGGATCCTTGGTACTTAACGAAGAGAGCTAATAAATTTGTGCTTTTCAAAAACTTGCAAATGTTTTTTGAGGGATCCAGTACTAGTTACTTAGTACTTTCTTTGTTCACATGATCAGTGGGTTTTACTGTTCTAGACACAGTCAACGCAAACATGTTTATTCATTAGAAGGCGGCCAGCCCTGGAGGAGGGTGGGTTGCGCCACTCATCTTTCTAGCTATTGAATCAGGTGCTGGGGAGGAAGAGGGTGGGACATGGGTGCTGCCAGAGTAGGGGGACAAGGGTTGATATAGGTAAACAATAAGCCATGGCAGCATGTACATTATTAGAGATTTAATGCATGGTCAGGTGACATCTCTCAGTCAATGACATTTCTAGATTTGTTCTTGCCATTTTATAAGGGTACTTGAAAATCGCTTTTATTTACATGATGAAGATGGTGACTAGCTGTGGAGGCATGTGGGGTGTGCTGGTCATCTACCATGGGACTAAATTAATATTTTACAAATATTGTAGGTGCTGGGGTGAGGAGGGTGTAATCAGGGTGCAAACAGAGGGTGGAGGCACAGGAGGTAACACTATGTATTATGTTTGGGCAGGGTGAGGATTGTGGGAAATTTAAAAATAAGCAGGTGTGGGATGAATTTTTTTTTTAAATGATTATCATGTCCCAAAAACAAATAGTCTCCTGTTTGGGAAGGGCTCCCGCTTCCTCTGGAGTCCTACTATTCATAGTATTCTGGAAATACTATTTGGATATTGCACATCCCTAATAAATATTGTAGTACAGAGAAACTAAACTCATTATCATTACTGTCAGCCAAAATAAAGAGCATTAAGAAAAGAATGGAAAAACATAGAGAAAAGTCTTGTTTTTTCAGATTACATTGAAAAGTGGAATAAAGTGAATTTGATAAAATGAGAGTTTATTCCAGACATGGGGGAGCTGAGAAGCACAGAAACAGAATTTGACTGCAGTTAAGGATGACGTAGCCCATGCAGTCTGCTCATTTTCCCCTACCTAGTGTCACCACAGACCCTACTTGATCTCCGGCTTTCTCCCCCTCTTCCTTTTTACTTAAATTCCTTATGCCTATCCTATGCATTTTTGAACCCCATCACTGTTTTCTCCCCCACCACCTCTGCTGGAAGGCTGTTCTAGGCATCCACATACTTTTTCTGTGAAGAATTACTTCCTCAACACTCTCCTGAATCTATCCCCCTAGCTTCACTGCATGTCCCCATGTTCTTGAGCACCTTTTTCCTGAAAAATATCCCCCTCCTGTGCCTTATTTACTCCCGTGAGGTATTTATGCATCTCTATCATATCACCCCTCTCCCATCTCTCTTCCAGTGTGTACACATTGAGATCCCTTAGTCTCTCCTCGTAGGGCTTCTGATGCAGACTCTGCATCATTTTAATTGCCCTCCTCTGGACAGCCTGTACTCTGTCCATGTCCTTCTGGAGATGTGGGCTTCAGAACTGGACACAGAATTCTATGAGGGGTCTTACCAGCAATCTGTTTAGAGGCAACACTACCTCACTCTTTCTGCTAGTGATACCCCTCCGCATGCACCCCAGCATACCACTAGCCCTCCTAACTGCCTTGTTACACAGCATGGCCACCTTTAGGTCATCATATATGATTACCCCCACGTCTCTTTCCTGTTTAGTGGTCATCAGTACCTCTCTGCCCATTTTGCACCTCCCCTCTGTTTCTATGCATGATTTTGCACTTTTTGGCATTGAAATCGAGCTGCCATACCTGTGACCACTCCTTGAGTTTTCTCAGGTCTCTGCTCAGTCTCTCCACATACCCTAGAGTGTCCACCCTACTGCAGCCTTTGGTGTCATCTGCAAAGAGGCAGACCTTCCCTTACAGCTCCTGTGCAATCTTACTTATAAAGACATTAAAGTGGACTAGTCCCAGTACTGATCCCTGAGGTACCCCGTTGGTCATCCTCTACTGATCCCTGAGGTACCCTGTTGGTCACCCTCCCTTCTCCAGAGTGAACTCTGTTTACCACCACCCTCTGTTGCCTACTCCCGAACCCATTTCTTAGCCAGTGTACCACCTTTGGACCCACCCCTAAGCTGCCCAGCTTCCTTATGAGACTCTTATGTGGAACAGTGTCAAAAGCCTTACTGAAATCTAGGTAGACCATGTCCTATGCCCCACCCTGATCTAATTCTCTGGTTACCCAAAGAAATCAATCAGATTTGTTTGACATAACCTCTAGCCCTCTGTAACTCCATGCTGCCTCAGGTCTTGTAACCTGTTGGATTCAAGACATTCCATAATCCTTTCCTTCAGCAGTGATTTCATTACTTTCTTACCACCAATGTCAGGTGGAGTGGCTTATAGTTGCCGACCTCCTCCCTGCTACCACTTTTGTGAAGTGGGACTACATCTGCCCTCCTCCAGTGCACTGGAACTGCTCCTGTTTCCAGTGAGTTGTTAAATAGGTCTGTCAGAGGTGCAGCCAGTACCTCCCTGAATCCCAATACCCTTAGATGCTCCCTCTCTGGCCCCATCCCTTTGTCCACTGTCAGATTTGCGAGGCCCTTCAGGACTCTCGCCTCTGAAAAAGGACTAGGGTCCACATCCCTTCCTCCAAAGCTCCTGTTGCATTTTTGTGGCTCCTCCCCTTCTCCTTCTTCTGTGAACATTGAATAAAAGTATTTATTCTGAATATCTGCCTTTTCCTGGTCCTCCTCAGCACAGTCCCCTCTTTCTTTCTTAACCTTACAATTCCTTCCCTGGTCTTCCTCTTTTCACTTACTTACCTGAAAAATATCTTGTCTTCTTTTGTTATCACCTGAGCTATTCTGTCTTCCATTTGCACTTTCATGCTCCTTACTGCTTTTCCTGCTTCCCTCTATTTACCATGTTAACCTTCCTAGCATCTCCTTATGCATTCTGAATGCTACCCATCTAGACTTTACCTTTTCAAGCACTTCTTTCAAGAACTAAAAGCTGTTTCTTTTTCCTTTTGCTTTTGCTCACTTGCTTGGTGCATATGTGTGCTGCCTTCACAATGCCCTCCTTTAGCTTTTCCCACTGTTCTCCATCCCACACAGGTCATCACCCCTGCCAGGGAATCAAGCTTAATGCATGACTCCAAAAAGAAGCAAGCAAGATCAGGAAAGATGGAAGGCAGAATAAGAGGTTCCAGCGCACTAACCAATCTCATGATCAACTGGCAACTTTTCTCAAGAGTGAGTTTTACATACCTGGCTTCCAGTGGAAAGGCAACCTAGCCACTGTCTTTCAGGTTTCAGTACTCTGAGCTGTGATGTGATAGACTTGGGCTACTGAGCTGCCATGATTTCTGAAGCCCTTTTCTGACTCATATTTGTGGCTATTGGATATTTCTTTCAAGGCTGTTGTTGATTAGGACCCAGTCTCTGGCTCTTTAAAGTGCTAGTGTACTGCCGGGAATTAATAATAACTTTCAGAAGTAGTCAGCTATCACTTCTTTTAACTGAAGTACATGTTTTCTTTCTGTTTTGCTAATTAGAAGATTTTGTATCTGACAGTACTAGGTGTGATGTGTGATGGAGCACTCTACCTGGAGGCTGACATTGTCAATTCTGTTCCTCCTTATACATCATCAGCATTGTGACCTCACTGACTGTGACACTAGTAACCAAGAGGAGCGAGTTTCCAGCTGTTTGATTGGTAACTTGTGACACATGTTACCAATCAGGCAGCAGGGCATGTGATGTAACAATGAGTGAGGTAACATGCAGATGATGTATTGGGTGGAACAGAACTAGATGTGTCTGCTTCCATGTAAAGCAGTGCTTTTCACAGCCTACCCAAAACTATTAGGTAGAAAACTGTCTAATGAGCATGCAGAAAGCAAAAACATTTCAGAAATAAAAAATGATAAAGGACTACTTTTAAAAATGACTAGCATTTTCTGCTTGATATAGTTTGGCTATAGTAGCTCTTTAAACTTGTCAGTTGTGTTAAACAAAGCTATTTCTGTTTATGAATGAAAACTACTTGTCCTAGTGCCAAGGTGCTCATTCAAACAAACTGCTCTTTTAATGCCATTCAAGAACATTAAAAAGGGTCGCTGCCAACAATGAGGTAAGCTTTTACTGCTGCACAGCACAGGCCTTCAGCAAAGGTGAATGAAGTTAGCTGCCAGAGGCAGACAGAGGGATGATTGGTTTCCTGCAGAACAGAGAGACGGGGAGTGAGAGAGAGACTGAGAGAGAGAGAGAGACTGTGACATGATTGTACAACATTTGGGCAAGTGGTGGTGGTGGTGATGGTGGTGTGTTCAGGGGCAGAGGAAAATAACAAAACTTGTGACTTTTAAAAACAAGAATTTATGAGCAGTAAAACAGTTCCAACACATTTAGCAGCATAGTAAATAAGCCCTACTGTGAGCAGCAATGCATGAAAACATGCCCCACCATCCTAGGCAATGTGGCTTAGTAGTTAATAATACAGAGCTGTGAACCAGGAGACCCGGGTTGAAACCCAACACTGCCATACTCAGTGTGTGACCATGAGCAAGTTGCTGAATCTTCCCTCTCACACCCTCTGAGTTTGGGCAGGGGTCGAAGCTAGAAAGCTCAATGACCACACCACATGATTGGGGAGATGGCCTTCATTCCTCCCTGAGGCTCAATGCATCTGTGTTCTTTTTCTGGTTATTTATTTTAACTTGTACTGAACCTTTCCCCATGGCCGTTCAGTGCACCTAGCATAGATGACATATTAAAGAGCTAGTGTACTGCTTAATAGTGTTAGTTTTTAAAAGCAGTCAACCATTACCTTTTATATCTGAGGTACTTTTTCTTTTCCTTTTGGTTAATTAGAAAATTGTTTATTTGATGTTAGTAGGGGTGATGTGTGGAACAGTGCTCTGCCAGGTAGTTGACATATCTAGCTCTGTTGCTGCATTATATCATCAGCACTGTGACCTCAATGACTGTCATCACTACTGCTTAGGAACAGCTGCTGAGTACCTGCCAGGTCAGTCACCTGTGATGTCACTGTCAGTGAGATCACAATGCTGATGATGTAGTTTTGGGGGGGGTATAGAGATAGATATGTCAGCTACCAGGCTGAGAGCTATTCTACACATCCAGCTCAATATTACCACATAGAAAACTTTCTATAAAGCAAATGGAAAAAGAAAAATACTTCAGAAATAAAAAGTTAGAACTGACCATTTCTTACAATTTGTATCATTTTCATGTCTGCTTGTTTTGATTCCACTAGCTGTTTAAATATGAGACAATATCTCTAATAGCGTTGCCTCAGCATAATCCAACATCAGAATGACAACAAACTGCCTGCCAAGAACAAAATCCTTGTAAAGGTTTTGTTGGCATTCAGCAACAAGGAGGTGTTCTAATTTTGTTTGGCAGTGCATTCTACTTATACCTCTATCTCAGTTCAGTTACTAGATGGGTTGCATTATTTATCTGCACCCCTAAATTGTATTTGATTTCCATGTCTTGTGGTGGGGTTATACCATGCCAGTAAACAAACGCTTCCAGCACAACTTCTGGGACTGAATAACTAGACTGTATTCAACAGGCTCTATTTTTTGTGGAAAGTTAGGCACTTACATATCTTTGCTCTGTCTGATATCCTCTCTTTACCTATTAGTCTTCCTGAGTTCCTTTAGCTTAGTCACATGCCATGATCTTTCACTGTATATGTATATGTTGGGGAGGCGTCCAGTTTTAAATGCTCCATTCTCTCTCACAGCTTTTGGGTGTGTTCCTATCCAGGTCAGGTCCCTGGTCCATGACCAGAGGGGCCTCCTTTAAAAAATTTCAGCTATAGCCAAACTCCTTAAAAGCAGCAGTATTTGTTAGTCAGCAAACAAAAAAAAACAAAACATAGTTTTTAAACATTAATATATTTCTGGAATAATTAGTCACCCCTTTGTATATTGTTATTTCGCTCAGATGTTTTTAAAACAGTTTTCATTACTAATTTTAGATATAATGACTCAGACCATTAACGATGGCTGCCAGGAGCTTGCAGCTGTGACTGCATCAAAGGCTCAGTATTTTCTTCAGGATCAAGCACTCACTAACCCAGGAGGCTAGGAAACTCTTAGTCCAAGCTACATTCTTGCCTCTCCTAGACTATGCAGACTGTCTATATGGCCATAGTACTAGCACAGCTCTCTCCAAGCTTGATGCCCTATACCACAGAGCCCTTAGGTTCATTTCAGATGCCCCTTATTATGACACACACCACTGCATCCTCTATTCTTCCATAGGCTGGACCTCCCTTAGCTTCAGGAGGCAAAACAATGCTATTCTATGGACATATAAGACAATCACTCATAAATTACCTCCATACCTCACAAGCTGCCTAACTCCCTGCATGCCTAGTGCCTATTATCTCAGAAGTCTTACCATCTTATCTCTGGCTATCCCTAAAGTTAAAACATGCTTTGGTAGAGCCTCAACAAGCTTCACTCTTCCTATGCTCTGGAATAAGATCCAGAAAACCTTAAGGCTTGCTACCCCTATCATGTTCTCCTTCTTCAAATCCTTGTTCCTGAGGACCTTCTCCAAGGTCTGTCATTGTTTCAAGTCAAGGTCTCAACATCACAATTTGTTACTGCTTTAAATTCTGGAATTAAACTTCAACCATTGCCTGAGGCATCATTTGAGTCCTCCCTTTTGCCATTGTCCAAATCATGGTCCCAACATCACGACCTGTCTTTGCTTCAAATATTGGACTTAAACCCCAACCATTGCCTATGTCATCTGTCATGTTTTTCCTTTGAACAGTCCTTCCTCCCTAGACCATCATGTCCAACCCTCTTCTATCTTGGCTGACCTTCCCTCCCCACTCCCTATACCCGCCCTTCCCTTCCCACCCCACTTGCCAGGCCATGCCTACAGTACTTATCAAAGGACTCTTACATCTCAGTCTTCTTCGCACTTTGATGCTAGAGGAACTGCCTCTCCTGTTCACTATGACTCCTCCAATGATGTTTACTGTATAAACTTTTGCTCATTACCGTATCTCTATATATCTGTATCCATACAATTGTATTTAAATGGCACTACCTCCTATTGAACCTATTGCTATGTTCAGGTGCAAGTATCTTGTCACATGCGATGGTTATATGTTATTATGTTGTTATTATTACTACTATGTAATTGTTATGTACGTTCACTCAACCTGTGATGTCTTAACCCTGTTGGCAATTGTTTTACCCCAGGTCCATCTGGTAAATGAGCTTGTCTCAATGATGTTCCGCCTGGCAAAATAAAGATTTTGATTGATTGATTGATTGATTAAACAATCCCTTCCCTTGAAGTGACTTTCTGATTTACATAGAGGATTCATACTATGGATATACTAGGAGGCTACTAGTCCACATTTCTGATACTAAACAGCAGAGCACCATGCTTTTCTGGTCACACCCACTATGAATAAAGTAAACATGTTGGCATGGACCATGCCACAATGTTTACTGTATTCATAGTAGGTGTGACCAGAAAATAGGGACTTGAAAAACTTCAAAACCCTGTAACAATATTAAAAAAAATGAAACACTGATGTTTTTGCTAAAAATTCATCATCACAAAAAAAATGTGTTGAATTTTTTTCCTGCAAGAAATACTACTACTTTAACAAGAAGTCATGATCAGGAAGGGGTGAGGAGGAGGAAATAGTAGTCTAGGTCACTGGATACCCCAAATGGGGGTTTATGGTGGTGTTGCAACCTCTGCTGGTAGTGGCCATTTTACCAATTTTCTTCAAGGATCCTCCCACAGTAATGCAGAGGTGCATGCTACCGCTATGCACTGAATTTGTCTGAAACTCCTTTATTATCAACTCCTGGAACATTTAATTTCAACTCATTTCCAAGCTACAGAAGTCACATTTTCCAAGCCTCTTCTATACTGAATGTAAATACTGCCATGGAGACCAGTATTACGGTTTTAAGCGTGGTCCCATGTGCATTCTTAGGGTTAGACTGGCTTCATTTACGTCAGTATTAATATATTATTGATTGAGGCTGATCAAGAATTAATGGAATTTTTTAGAAATCTCCCCAAATCAGTCAGTTTCCAGGGCACTTGCATGGGAGAAATTCTTTGTAAAACAAGAATTTTGTATGTTGAGGGGAACAGAGTGCTCTGATTGGTCTGAAGTGCTCCCTCGATCTTAGACAGATAGATAGATAGATAGACAGACAGACAGAGTTAGTTATCAAAGTATTTGAACATGCATCAAGTGTGTCACCTCCCTTGTGGAGAGAACGGATGGTTGTAGTACACTACGGACACAAGAAGTGAGACTTTTGGCAAATGTAGTTATTTTGATGCCACTATTAATATTTTGGCTCGCATGCAATTCTGCTGCACAAAATGGTGGACAAGACTTAGACAAATAACAAAAACTTCTTTTTTATTGAATAATATAGTTTACTAAGTATTTTATGGTAGTTTTAACAAAAAGTGGGGTATGGGGAACAAAGCCCCACAGTTATATAAAATTATTACTAAGAAATCTTTCTGAAATCTTGCATACAACCTTGGGCACTTTGTGCAACACAGTCTGCATCCACACTAATATTTTATAAATCATCAAATTTAAAAAGCATAAATACATGTAAAAATGAATAAAGGGCTTTGAGAATAAAGGGGTTTGAACAGCTAATATTCTTCAAGTGAAGCTACCTCTGGCTGGAAGCTGCAATACTGAACATAGGATTTGCAAGAAAGCGAGTTGTGCTCACAACAGAGGGAGGTGAACCTTACAATTGTCTTTGGTTTGTAGCAGATATTCTGCAGGTGGAGGCTACCTCTAATTGAAAGGTGAAATAAGGAACTTAGAATTATCAGGAAAGACAGTCTTTCAAGCAACAGAGGGAGGTGGATCTTGCTTTACTTTTGTTACAATTGTTAATATTTTCAGTGCAGGAAGAGTTTAAAGCACAGCTGACTTATTTTGGGGCTGACTGCTTTCAGAGCACAAATCACCAGGCTGTTTTGGGGTTGGGGAGGTTTACCTGTGTCTGACTTGGATGTCTGGATTTTTCTCTGTTTGATTATCAGGGTATTTTCTCTGTCAGATTGTTGTGTAGGGCATCTTGCTGACAGGAAGGCACTCATTGCAGCAGTGGGTCAGAGTTTTTAGCTGATTGTTTCATGAGGGCACAGTTAAGGCCCAACCCCTGCCCAACCCTCACCCCACCCACCCTGGAAATAGTTCCTTTATACCTGGGGTTCTGACATCATTTCCTCAAGAGTGCAAGGTGCATATCACTGTCATATCCTCTCTAGCACACTGCACTGACAATATAAGCATACACATTGTATAATATATATATTTCTATATAACAAACCAATCACACACACACACACACACACACACACACAAAGTAGATAAACGTGGGGAGTAGTGCAATGTAATGGCTGTGGGGCAGCAGTCTTCCGGGAGTCTTTCTGGAGGCTGAGATGCTGCCCTATTTGCAGACAACTCTCTGCCCTGAGGGAGGAAGTTGCCCATCTTCAGGCCACACTGGACAGTAGTAAGGGAACCTTCTCCCAGGCCACACTGGACAGTAGGAAGGGAACCTCCCCCATCCAGGGAGCACCAGAGCCACCACCACTACCTCAGAGGTTGCGAAGAAAGCACAGCCGATGGACCACAGTGGGCTCAGGGAGGGTGAGGATGGTGGAACAGAGGCACACCCAGTCAGTTGTTCCACTCCACAATCCATACACCATTCTGGGGGAGCATAGCTCCCCTATGGATGCACCCACAGAGGAGACTAAGGAGGCTGAGGACAACTGTCACAAGGGAGGCCCACAGGAAGGAGGCAGAGGACAGCACGGGGAAAGGAAGCAGCTCCTGGTGGGGGACTCAATTATTAGGGGGATAGAAATGGGGGGAGCAGGGAAAACTGAAGTAAGGTGCCTGCCTGGTGCCTTGGCTTGGAGGGACAGGAAGCGCATCCCCAGGATCACGAGAACAGCTGCACGGGAGTCTGAGCTGGACATCATTGCCCACCTAGGGATGAATGACTTGGCTCATCATGAGATTAGAGCAGTGCAGGAGGACTTTGTAGAGTTGGGGAGGGGCCTAAGACAAGTAGCACACAGTATCCTTCTCAGAGGTGCTGCCTGTCAGTGGCATGGGTGAGGCAAGGGTACTTTTGCACCATGCAGTTTAATGAATGGTTGCAAAAATGGTGTGGAGCACAGGGGTTTGGCTTCATTGGGGACTGGGGTTCCACCTGGAGGGACACCAGCCTATACTGGCAGGATGGTCTGCATCTGTCCAGGAAGGGAACAAGTCTTTTGAGCAATCAGTTTAAATGCTTCATTGGCAAGCTTTTAAACTAGTCAGGGGAGGCACTGATAAGCAGCAGGAAAATCCCAGCCCTCCCTACAAAACAGGGTACTAAATGAGAAAAAGACCGAGGTAAAAGGTCAGTGGGGGATGCTGCAACAGAAGGTAAAGCCATCAAAAAATGGAGAGCAATGAGTACCAATGCCCGTAGTTTGGGTAACAAGCTTCCTGAATTAGTAGCCTTGATGGAAGAGGAACATCTGGATATCGTGGCAGTCACAGAAACATGGTACACACAAAACCATGACTGGGACGTAAACATACCAGGATACACTATCTACAGGAGGGACAGGGAGGGTAAAAGAGGAGGAGGAGTAGCTCTTTTCATAAGGGAAGGAATCAAAGCAACAGAACAAAAGGGTAAACAGGGAGGAGAAGAAGCACTGTGGGTCAATTTGGAGACAGGCAATGGCACCACAGTCCACACAGGGGTTGTAAACTGACCCCCTTCTCAGGGGGAGGAAATGGACAATGAAATGATAGAAAGTATACTTAGAATGGTAGAAAAAGGGGAGATATTGCTGATGGGTGATCTGAATATGCCAGATGTTAACTGGAGTGCAGTTGCAGCAGCCACTTTGAAGAGTGGGGTTATTCTAGATGCCCTACAGGGGGCATGCCTTAGACCACTAGTATTGGAGCCCACTTGAGAGGGAGCAATCTTAGACCTGGTTCTCTCAAATGGAGATGGAGAGAGGATCACAGATGTAGAAGTGGGTAGCCATCTGGGAACTAGCGACCATCGAACAGTATGGTTCACAATAAACACAGCAATAGAGTCAAGCCATACAAAGGCAAAGTACTGGACTTTAGGAGGGCTGACTTTGTCAAAATGGGTGAGTGCCTAAGGAATGCACTAGCAAATGGGCAGGAAGGAGGGGTGGAAGAACAATGGGGAATAATAAAAACTGCCATCACAGAGATAACAAGCCTTTGTGTGAAGCAAATAAACAAAACAAAACAATGTAAGAAACCACTATGGTTCTCAAAGGAAGTGGCAGTGAAGGTTCAAGAGAAAAAGAAAGCATTCAGGAAGTACAAGGAATCACAAAAGGAACAGGACAGAGAACTGTATCAGTTAAAGCAAAAGGAAGCTGGGAAGGAAGTCAGAACAGCAAAGGCCCAAACCGAGGAAAAGATAGCCAACTCAGTTAAGAAGGGGGATAAAACCTTTTATAGGTACATCAGGGAAGGAAGACCAAGGAGGGATAGTGAGGCTTAATAAAGGGAGGGAGGGGGCAGAGGGTGACTGTGAAAGGCAGAGATACTAAACAAATATTTTTGCTCAGTATTTACAAATGAAAGGGGAGGTACCTAAAACAAACAGTAGAAACACTCTGGATACAGAAGTTGATACCAGCCCATTTACAGAAGAAAGGGTTCTGAAAGAACTCTTAAAACTGAAGGTGGACAAAGCAATGGGGCCTGATGGATTCATCCAAGAATTCTAAAAGAACTAAGGGTAGAACTAGTGACACCACTGACTACCCTCTTTAACAAATCATGGGAGGATGGGTGGTACCCAAGGACTGGAGGAGGGCAGATGTGATTCCCTTCACAAAGTGGGAGCAAGGCAGAAGCAGGAAACTACAGACCTGTTAGTTTAACCTCAGTGATAGGGAAATGATAGAATCACTTCTAAAGGAAAGAATTGTCGCATCTAGAGGCCAGAGGGGCACAGGACCCAAGGCAGCATGGATTCACAGTGGAAGGTCATGCCAGATGAATCTGATAGATTTCTTTGACTGGGTGACCAAAGTAGTAGATCAGGGAGGGGCTGTGGACATGGCCTACCTAGACTTTAGCAAGGCATTTGACACAGTCCCACACAAAAGATTAATATACAAGTTAGCCAGCCTGGGAGTGGGTCCCAAGATGACAGCCTGGGTAAAGAATTGACTGGAGAATAGGACACAGAGAGTAATAGTAAATGGAGTCCACTCTGAAGAAAGGGGGGTTACTAGTGGGGTTCCGCAGGGTTCAGTATTAGGACTGGTCCTCTTCAATGTCTTTATAAGCGATATTGCAGAGGGACTGGAAGGAAAAGTATGTCTCTTTGCAGATGACACAAAGTTCTGCAACAGAGTTGATGCACAAGGTGGGGTGGAAAGGATGAGAAGGGACTTGGCAAGGTTAGAGGAATGGTCAAATGTATGGCAGCTTAGATTCAATGCTAAGAAGTGCAAGGTAATGCATATAGGAAACAAAAACCCAGGGGAAGAGTACACAATGGGGGGTGAGATACTAACAACAACAAAAATGGAAAGGGACCTGGGGGTAGTCATATCAGATGACCTAAAGGTGGGCAAGCAATGTGAGAGGGCAGCAAGGGGGGCTGGGGGGATACTGGGATGCATAGGGAGAGGCATCACCAGTAGAAAACAGGAAGTTATTATCCCTCTGTACAGACAGCTGGTGAGACCCCATCTGGAGTACTGCGTGCAGTTCTGGAGACCCAGTGTCCGCAAAGACATAGACAGGATGGAGGCTGTCCAGAGGAGGGCAACTAAAATGGTGCAGGGTCTGCACCAGAAGACATATGAAGAAAGACTTAAGGAGCTTAATATGTATAGCCTCGAGGAAAGGAGGGAGAGGAGGGACATGATAGAAACGTTCAAGTACCTCAAGGGAATCAACAAAGTCCAAGAGGGTAACATCTTTCAAAAAAAGAGGTGTGCAAGAACAAGAGGGCACAATTTGAAGATAGAGGGGGGAGCGGCTCAGAGGTAATTTAAGGAAGTATTTTTTCACAGAGAGGGTTGTGGATGCAGGGAACAGCCTTCCAGATGAGGTTGTGGAGTCAAAAACAGTGGTGGAATTCAAGCATGCATGGGACAGTCATAAGGCAATTCTTGGGCGTGGGGGTAGAAAGAAGTAGGCTGCTGGTTAACTAGGATCTGCAGCTTATCCATTAGGTAGGGAAATGGGCAGACTGGGTGGGCCAAGCGGTCCTTATCTGCCGTCAAATTCTATGTTTCTATGTTTCTAAGTAAACTCTCCTTTCTTGAAAGTGGAACGATTAACCTACTCAAAACTTGCACACAAAGATCGCCTATTGTTTAAGCAGGTCCTAATGCACAAGTAAATCTTGTGGCTGATTGGTTGAATCAGTGTGAATTATTTTTTAAGGTGTCAGGTAGGTAATCTCTGATTCTTTCTTAAAAAACTCCCTCGGCCTAAGTATTCCTATGGCAGTTGATGGGATTACCCTGGCAAATATGACACTACCATCAGGATTGGATATTTTTAGTCTTTTGAGTGTGGCTGGGTTTTTGAGGGGGATGGGTGAGCACTGCTATGTTCTTGCCTTTTGGATGAGACAAACCAGTCTGAAGAACAGGCCAGACTCCTCCATCCCTTGAACTTGGCTAGTTCTAAATTTTTAACTTAATTGCACCTCTCCTTTAGTATCAACCTGATAGCCTGATAAGCATATTAGATCATTAAAGAGAATTTACAGTGTCTAGCAACCAAAAACACAATTGGCATAATTATAGCCAGGAGTAGGGATATCCTGGACTCCCTGCAAGGGGCGTTCCTTAGACAACTAGTTATGGGAACCCATTTGTGAAGGGGCATTACTGCACCTGGTATTGACAAACAGGGACAGGGTTGCTGATGTCACAGTGGGTGATCACCGGGGGATCAGTGATCACTGCACGGTTGGTTTAGTATAAAAATGGTCGGAATCAAGCTACACAAAGATGAGTGTCCTGGACTTCAGGAGGGCTGATGTTAAGAAAATGGGGGAATGCCTGAGAGATGTCCTGGCAAGGATAGGGGAAACTGAGGAGAGCCAAGGAACAATGGGCAAAAATTAAATATTGCATCGAAAAGGCTACAAATATATGTGTCAAGCAGGTTAGCAAGAGCAAGAGGAAAAAGAAACCACTATGCTTCTCAAAAGAAGTAATAGAAATAGTCAGAGCAAAAAAAAATGGCATTTAGAATGTACAAACGGATACAGAGGAAGGAGGATAAGGAGAGTTACTGGGAGAAACAAACGGAGGCAGGGAAGACTGTTAGGGCAGCAAAAGCACAAACAGAGGAAAATATTGCAAAATCAGTAACAAAGGGGGATAAAACATTTTTTAGATACATAAGCAAAAAGAAAAAGACCAACGGAGGGATAGTAAGGTTGAAAGGAGGAGGGATGTGCATGACAGAGGACCACCAAAAAGCAGACATACTGAACAAATACTTCTGTTCTTTATTTATGGAAGAGAGAGTGGGAGAAGGGCCACTGGTTAAGAACAAGGGCCTTACGGGATGGGAGGTGGACACTAGTCCCTTTACGGATGATAGAGTTCATTGGGAACTAGCGCAATTAAAAGTGGACAAGGCAATGGGACCTGACGGACTACACCACAGGATACTGAGGGAACTCAGGGAGGAACTGGCTGCACCTCTGGAAGCCCTGTTCAACCTATGATTGGAAACAGGGGAGGTGTCGGTGAACTGGAGGAGAGCAGATGTAGTCCCATTCCACAAGAGTGGAAATAGGGAGGAGGCAGGAAATTGTAGGCTTGTCAGCCTGACATCAATGGTGGGCAAGGTAATGGAATTACTTCTGAAGGAAAGGATTGGGGAATACCTTGTTGCCAGTGATCTACAGGATCCTAGGCAGCATGGTTTCACAGAGAGGAGGTCTTGCCAGACTAACCTGATCGAGTTCCTTGACTGGGTAACCAGGGACATGGATCAGGGAGGAGCTGTGGACATGGCCTACCTGAATTTCATTAAGGCCTTCGACACTGTTCCACACAGGAGACTGGTAGACAAGCTAGAGAGCCTAGCAGTAGGGACTAAAGTAGTTAAATGGGTAGATAGTTGGCTAGGAAACAGGAGTCAGGCAGTGGTGGTAAATGGCATCCACACTGGAGTAGGCAAGGTGACCAGTGGGGTGCTGCAAGGGTCAGTACTGGGCCCAGTCCTCTAATATATTTATTAGCAACATCACAGAGGAACTGGAAGTGAAAACATGCCTATATGCAGACGACACAAAGCTCTGCAACAGAGTAGACACACGGGGTGGGGGGGTAGAAAGAATGAGGGGCGATCTACATAAGCTGTGTAACCACCCAGTCCACTGGGGTTACTAGACTCCCCTAAGTGTCAGTGCTAAGTAGGGAAAGGCAGCTGGTGAATAACTAGTTAAATGGGGTTTTCACCTACTCACTCTCTTGTTTACTTGGCCTCAGCTGAGATGAGAGAGATGAACTCATTTAGAACTCTCGCAGCAGCATAAACCACAGCAGCTGTGAGTGGGGCATTTTAGAATCTTGGGACAGTAGTCAGTGGTAATCTGTGTAGTCAGCAGTTTTAGTGAGTCTGTGGAGGGAGTTGGAGCTGCAGTTTGAGGTGTGAGGAGATCCTGTTTTCTCACCCTAGTCCTAGTATTCTCCAGTTTATTAAGTGAACTGGTGGAAACCGTTGTCTACAGCAGGATCTCCTGATTTCACCCTTGGGGGGATGAAAAGGACTGCTAGGGAATAGATCCTAGGTGCAACCCTCTTTTTGATCCAGGACAATTTGAAGCTGCCCGAAATGTTCTAACAGTAAGTAAGATCTGACTTTGTGCTGCCAAAAGAAAGTACCTGTGTTGTGGTGTTTCTCTGAGAAGAGGGAGATGTACACTTGTTTGTTCAGAAGTCTGAGACTATTCTCAGTTTAAAGTTGGCTGACAATTGTTGGGTCCAGATGTATGACTAATTCAAATTGTTCAGGACTTTAGTTCTCACACTACCAGTGTAGTGTTTCTTAAATGCTGGATGTGAAAGTTCATTCAATGATGCATTTACCCAAGTGTGTTCAAGATGTTTAAGGTGTAACTCTAAAAGAATGACTGGGTATGGATTTGGGAGCGAAGGGTGGGCAGCCCCCCATCTGGAGTAACCAGTTCAGGAATATAGGTTCTGTAGGGGCACCTGATTACTTTGGACATAGTGGCCAATGTCTACTGGAAGTATTTCCAGTTGTGGCCAGTGCCACTGGGAGAAATGTAAAAGTCCTATGCCATATGGGAACGCAAGGTGAAAGAGTTCTGTCAGTAAATGTGTGTTCAGTTGTTGCCAGTGCCAGTAGAAGAAATGTTCATGTTGTGGCCAGTGCCACTGAGAGAGTGTTTAAAAGTCCAATGCCATATGGGAATGCCAGTGCAAGAAATACAATGTCCTATGAAATATAGGAATACGTAGAGTTTCTGTCAAATTTCAGTCATTTTGTTGTTCTGCATGCTCCTAGTGCCACGATGTGTAAACCTGGGGGATCCACCCTTGCTTCAGACTCAGAGAACATCTTTTGGAATAAAGACACACTCTAGAACCCAAACTATGGCTTGGACAATTATGTTTTTGCTTCCTGTGTGGATTTACTGGGTACCCCTCCAGAGGTATAGGTCTAGCATAGCCCTAGCAAAAAGTTCTCTCCTCAGGACATGGTTTTGTAAATACCTTATAGATCATATTTTGCTTTTGTACACCCCCACCCCTTTTGACCTCTGGAAGCAGTGAGCCTGGTATATATTCCCAAAACTAGGGATGGTACCATTTCTAAATGTGTTCTAAGTGGTCTGTGCCCAGTCAAGGGTACCAGGTGTAGCTAACTGTGTAAAGTAGCAGGGGTGGTGGTGGGGGTGGTGGTTACAGCTGGAAGAATGGTCACGGGTCTGGCAGCTGGCTTTCAGTGCAAATAATGTGCAAAATCATGCACTTGGGGCACAGAAACCCGGGGACAATATATTAACTGGGAGGAGTGGAATTAGCAGTCACAAAGCAGGAAAGGGACCTGGGGGTAATCATTTCAGATGACCTGAAGGTAGCTAAACAGTGTGACAAGACAGTGGGGAAGACTAATAGGATGCTGGGCTGCACAGGCAGGGGAATCACCAGCAGAAGGAAGAATGTAGTGATACCCCTATATAGGTCACTGGTGAGACCACACCTTGAGTACTGTGTCCAGTTCTGTAGGCTCCATCTCTGAAAAGACATAGATAGGATGGAGACAGTACAAAGGAGAGCAACCAAAATGGTGTAGGGCCTGCATCAAAAGTCCTATGGAGAAAGGATAAAGGAGCTGAATGTGTACTCCTTAGAGGAAAGGAGGGCTATGATAAAAATATAAATGTACGTTACAGGTAAAAACAGGGTACAGGAAGGCAGCATTTTTCAAAGAAAAAGATGCTCAAGGACAAGGGGTCATGCTATGATAGAGGACGGGAGGAGGCTAAGAATAAATGTAAGAAAACACTTCATGGAACAGCCTCCCGGCCAAGTAGGTGGTTGCTAAAATGGTTACAGGATTCAAGAATGCATAGGATAGGTACAAGGGGATCTTGGAAGAAGGTGAGGGGGAGTATCCGAAGACTGAGCAAGGGTCTGTGTCGCAGCTATAGGTAGGGAAAAATAGGGCAGACTAGATGGGCCATGAGGTCTTTATCTGCTGACATCTTCTATATTTTATGTTTATAGGTCATGGGGAGTCATATGACACAGCTGCGTATGAGACAATGTACATTCGGCAATATTAACAGATCTATGACTTGCGATGCTTGGACCACGTAGAAAATCATTATTTTCAACATAAAAAACAGGTCATTTAAAAAAATAGTTGTCCGTGATCTATTATAAGTTTATGAGGGCACTAGAAATTTTCTGTTATGAGTCAGAGTGCCTCCACTTGTGTCCTTAGGACGTCAGAACTGATAACCTTCAGTTTGCAGTTCTCTTGCCCTAAGAACACACACAACAACACTTTTATATCCATAACAGACACTCCTACAGCCTTAATAAACTTATAATAAAAATCAGTTACACAAAATCTACCCAAGCTCTACTGTTGGCAGTGCAGCTGGGTGGCTGCTTGCTAAACCGGCGAATATGGTTTGGTAACTACCCTGCGATGCTGGGTCACTAGCCAGAAGGAGGAATGAATGTGCCAGAGGATTCTCTTCTTCTCTCTACAGAGGAAGAGCAGCCTGCTCTCCTGCGATACCACCATCTGAGTGATGACAGATTTTTGTGCAGCTGAAACTGCTTATGGAGGAAGGACATGGCCTGGCTCTGGGAGTATTAATTCTATCTACCAAGGGTACAGTGATGTGCTTGTGAAATGAGATTAAAATTGTTGCCAGAGGCAAACTTGCTAGCCTTAGCAAATAATTACAGTCCCTTTGTCTTGCAACAACAGAACCTCCTGTTCGGTTAATGAGGGAGCTTCAGAGAGCCCAAGGTCTTTCATGTCAGGAAACTGTCCTGACCATTCAGCAACCACCTGCAGGGGCAAATATGTCTCAGGTCAATGAGAGATAGCCTTAAGTACAGAAAATCCAAGGGTCCAGTTCTAACCAGGGCTGCCCCGAGAGAACAAAAGCACTGGTCCTGGAAATTATGTTACTGAGCAGGGCGAAGAGGGTGAGTGGAGCCAGGCTTGCAAGCAGGCTTTAGTTTGCATGTGAGAAGAATGTCAGTTTTGTGTTGAGACTTCATAGTTAACACCAAGGCCCTGATTTTTCTGCGGCAGTTTGGGTCTAAATTATGTGGCAAGTCCTCCTGTTGCCACAGAACTTCTGTGGCATTAGTTTCTTATTTCTGCAGAAATTCTGCGGTGGCATTTGGGGGCTTCGGTAGTAGTCAGTAACCCTCCCAAGCACCCATGTAGAGGAAAATGTTAGTTTTTGAGCTTGGACCTATAAACCAAAGAAGGTTGTCAATTAACTCCTGAGTTCTTAGTATTAGAAAGTAAACAGTACGGACCATCCATCTCAGCCTCATCATCCTCCCCACTCCAGCCTGAGAGTAAACAGGGCCACCAAATTTAAATAAGTAATATTTTTAGTGACTGCCACACTGCAAAGTGATCCTCATCCTTCTATCCCTGGGCAGGGAGATTCAGACAAATCTAATAGATTTCTTTGACTGGGTGACCAAAGTAGTAGACCAGGGAGGGGCTGTGGATATGGTCTACCTAGACTTTAGTGAGGCATTTGACACAGTCCCACACAAAGGATTAATAAACATGTTAGCAAGCCTGGGAGTGGGTCCCAGGGTGGTAGCCTGGGTAACAAATTGGCTGGACAACGGGACGCAGAGGGTAATAGTAAATGGAGTACACTCTGAAGAAAGGGTGGTTACTAGTGGGGTACCGCAGAGTTCAGTACTGGGACTGGTCCTCTTTAATGTCTTTATAGGAGACATTGCAGAGGGGCTGGAAGGAAAAGTATGCCTCTTTGCAGATGACACAAAGATCTGCAACAGGGTTAACATACAAGGGAGGGTGGAAAGGATGAGAAGGGACTTGGCAAGATTGGAGGAATGGTCAAAAATATGGCAGCTTAGATTCAATGCAAAGAAGTGCAAAGTAATGCACCTGCAAAACAAAACCAGGGAAGAGTACACACTGGGGATAATAACAACAAAATAGAAAGGGACTTGGGGGGAGTCATATCAGGCAACCTTAAGGTAGGCAAGCAATGTGAGAAGGCAGTAAGGATGGCTGGGGGGATACTGGGATGCATAGGGAGAGGCATCATTAGTAGGAAACAGGAAGTTGTTATCCCTCTGTACAGACAGTTGGTGAGACCCCATCTGGAGTACTGCATGCAGTTCTGCAGACCCTATCTCCGCAAGGACATAGACAAGATGGAGGCAGTCCAGAGGAGGGCAACTAAAATGGTGCAGGGTATGAAACAGAAGCCATATGAAGAGAGACTAAAAGAGCTTAATATGTATACCCTTGAGGAAAGGAGGACATGGTAGAAACATCCAGGTACCTTAAGGGAATCAGCAAAGTCCAAGAGGGGAACATCTTTCAGAAAAAGAGATGTGTAAGAACAATGGAGCACACTTTGAAGATAGAGGGGGGAATGCCTCAGGGGCAACGTGAGGAAGTATTTTTTTGCAAAGAAGGTGGTGGATGCATGGAACCACCTTCCTGAGGAGGTCATGGGATCAAAAGCAGTGGGGGAATTCAAGAATGCATGGGAAATATATAAGGCAATTATAGTGGGAGGTAGGAGGAAGTAGGCTGTTGCTTAACTAGAATCTGCAGCTTATCCAATAGGTAGGGAAATGGGCAGACTAGGTGGGCCAAGTGGTCCTTATCTGACATCAAAGTCTATGTTTCTATGTTTCTATCCTTCTAGTTTACCACTAAGCCAGAATGCCACTTTCTAATTCCAGTAGTGCTATGTGCGGCTGTGCTCAAAGCACTCCCGGGACAAGAAAACAGAATTCTGGCCCAGCAGTGAAATTAGAAGGATAAGGATTGGTGCACAGTATGAGACTTGATAAAATATTTCAACTTCAAATAAAGGGACTCAAGGAGGTTCTCAGGGTGGGTTAGGGAGGGTGGTGGGGCTGAGCTGGATGGGGGGAGGATTGATCTGTTTTTATTTTTAAGGTAAAGCCCTAGCAGACAAACTAATGAGCAGGGACTGTTCCAAAATGTTTTTCAGATTTTTGTTTTTAAATTCCAAAGAATTCCAAAAAGCATTCTGCAGAATTTAATATAAACCACAGAATAGTTTTCCGGGGTTTATATGATTCATGGAATAACCACAGTTTATATGATCCATGGAATAATTTTCCTTGGTAAGAGTCAGTGCAAACTGCAGATTTGTTTTACTCACAGTTTATACTGACTCTTTTCATTTATTTATTTATTATGCTTTACCTTTTCATCCACTGGCCCCCATCAGTCCGATCTACACATGCTCAACCCTGCCACACACCCCAGGACTTCCCTTATTCCCATACAGGAGGCATGTAGTACAATGATATTGGGGCATCTGATACACCTGCCAAATGTAGACAGTCCTGGCTGTCATACCCCAGGCTACAATAAGAGGTTAAATGAACACAGGTGACTACCCCCCCTTCCTGGAGGAAAGCAATCCATAGGATGCTCGATCCCCACCCGGGCTGGCCCTCCAATTTTCCAGGCTTGTTCCCGAACTTGGGTCGTCAGAGTCGGGAGCAGTAGTGGTACCGTTGCACAGGCATGCTAACTAAATACTGACTTTTCAGTATAAACTGCAGAATAATACTCCACAGTTCATGTAAACCATGGAATAATATTCCACAGTTCATGTAAACCATGGAATAATATTCTGCAGTTCATGAAAACCTCGGAATAATATTCCACAGTTCATGTAAACCTCGGAATGATATTCTGCAGTTCATGTAAACCATAGAATAATATTCTGCGTTTTTCCCGCAGTTTACACTAAATTCCTTGGAAATCTCTGTAGCCGCAGAATCACAGAAAAATTGGAGCCTTGATTAACACCATCTAAGAGTTGAAGTCTGTCACTGCACACTAAAATTATCCTGTGTGGTAAGAAGACGTCCTGCTTTGCTAAGAGTTATGATGCTATAGGAAGGCTTTTCTATGTGTTTCTTCTGCTGTGTGCAAACTATTTCTGTTTTAATTTCTGTAGTAAACCTGTAATTCTCGCTGTCTTTGTGTATTGTGATAGCCTATAGATTGTGTAAATATTGTGAAGTATTAAATATTATTTTTATATACTTCATGCCGCTGTGACTGAATCTTTTGGTGAAATAGTTAACTGTTGGTATTGACAAATCCACGATCCAGCTCTGACAGCAGAAGAAGGCTACAGGTAACCATGTTCTAGAAGTAAAGTGTTCCTCAGGAATAAGTGACAGGGTAAGGCTGTTTGTCCATTGCTAAAGGAGCACTGTACTGTATGAGCAGTGGCTCTGGTGGGATCTGGCCCAAGAAAGTTCCTGGGTAAGTTATTCACTTCTGAGTGGAGGCATCTACCAAGGGACTCTTACAGGTGTTGATGTGTGAGAAACTTAGCAACCTGTTGCAGACTGTGTCCTGACTGTGGACATGTGACAAACTGGTGCCAGTGGTGTGCATTCTGAAAAAGATTATCAATACCCCTAGTAAACTATCCAGTCACAGCACAGGATATAACATAAGGGAACACAATGTACACTATTGCCATTTTTGTTTTTAGCAAGAGTAATTAGAGAGAAGACATTGGGCAGGATTTTCAAAACTCCTACATCGCCACAAGCCTTGGTGCGTTGATGATACGGCACATGAGGCTTGCAGTGATCTAACGGGATTTTCTATCCCATGCAGCAATTGCCGCAAGGTAGGCCAACTTTCTCTGGTCTACCCTGTGGTAGTCCTGGGGGCCATTGTTACAGAACTTGCACCAGATATTTGGTGAAAGCTGCCATAACTCAGGGAAACTGTCGCAACTGTGCCCGAGATTGGAAAATCAGGTGCAGTTGCAGTGAAGGGTTCAGTACGTGGTTAGAGCCTAAGTATGGTGGCACATGGCTGGGCGCAAGCCCTGCACTAAGCTTAAAAAAATCCTGATGTCTGGACTGTACGAAAAGTGCACTTTGCTAAACTTACAAGAGTTGTGCAAAAGGGAAGGGGTGGATTATGAAGAAAGCCAATCAAGGGCAAAATTCATAAACATTCTTGAGGAAAGACGCCCTGAAAATGCTGTACAAATGATCACAGCTAGCCAAAGCTGCGAGACAGAGGCTGGAGGGCATAAAAGGGAGCCAGAACTGGGAACTGAGGCAGCTGTGCAGGTAGAGAGGTTGAAGTTAGAGCTTGCTCTGCTTCAGGCAAAGGCTGAGGTAGAGCTGCAGAAGATGCAGCTGGGAAGCAATGGAACAAAAGAAAGATTGAGGGGTTGAGAGAAGGAGAAGGAGAAGGAGAAGTGGAAGGCTGAGGAGCAAGAGAAAGAGTACTAGCATGAGATCCAGATGTAGGAGCATGAGCATGTGAAAGAGAGATATGGAGATGAGAGGTGAAGATACTGCACCAGAGGACACCACCACAAATTGTGAGTAATAGCATGACGGGTTCTCCCAGGAAGCCAAAATTAATTCTAAAATGTCTCCCAGACATCTTCAGGGGGATGATCTTGATTTATTTTCAAGATCTTTCGAGAGAATCTGTGGGCAGTTTAAACTGGGCAGGCCTTCTTTGGCAACTCACTTATTGTCACTGCTTCCAGGCAAGGCATTAGAAGCTTTTGCCAGAATGGACAATGAGGACTGCATGGACTATGATAAAGTGAAAAATGACTTAGTAAAGTGTTTTAAATGATCTCCTGAGGCCTATAAGCAAAAAATGTAGAGGGTTAAGAACCACTGGGAGATAGCTATGCTGAAATGTGGGTACGGCTAAGTACATTTGTTAGAACACTGAGTAGAGGGTGCAAAAGTTTGCTCTATAGAATAAATAAAAGATTCAGTCCTTCTAGAACAGTTCCTAAAAACTGTACCTGAGAAACTGAGAATATGGTTGTTAGATGGAACTCCGAGTTCCACAAGGGAAGCAGACAAGAAAGCTGATCAGTTCATATCCAGCCAACCACCCTTCCTTACAAAGTTAATGGGAGAGAAAAAAGAGGAAGGGAGAGAGGGGGACAACACTGCTGGGTGCCCCTCTGAAGTTGGAAGGTGAGGAAGGGGACACCATTGGTGGTTACTGAGGCAGAGGCCTCAGAGTAGAGCATAGATATCCAGTTCTGTATTCTCCAACCAAAGACAGAGCTCTGAAGGGTGTGAAAGAGAAACTTCCATTCTACCCTATGAGACGCCTTCTTTGCATCAAGGGATAGGAGGACCATAGGAATTTTTCTCTGCATGGCATGTGACATCAGGTTTAATTATTTATTTATTTGATTTTTGGAGATACACCTTTGAGCAGCAAGTGTTCTTTTCCAAAGGTTCCACGTCAGTTACATTACATTACACTATATTACATTACATTACATTTAGGCACATAGTCTAGCTCGGGGGAGCTTGGTCAAATGATAACATTCAAGAGACATGGACAGTTTTAGTGATGGCCCAGATGGGGCCTACTCTGGTACATATGTTATCGCAGTTAGTAGAAACCTTGACAATTGATACATTATGGGGTACATTATTAGCCTGAGTGGGGCTTGGTCTATAGGGCACCAGGGGTTTTAAGGCTTTACTGTTTTGGGGTAGCCCTCTGGCGGTGATAGCAGGCAGCAGGCAATTAACAGTTGCCATAGTTATCACGTGTAGCAGCAGCAGCATGCTGCCATCTTTACGAGTTCTTTTTTCAGGGTCAACTTAAACTGTGAAATCTTGGGTAGGCCCCGTATTGGTTCTGGGAGGTCCTTCATCCAGTACACAGCTCGGGTAGCAAATGAGCATTTCCCTAGGCTTGTTTTACAGTAGTGGATTTTGAGGGCTTGTCTAGTCATACTCCTGGTTGGGTAGTTATTAGTAGCCAGGCAAAGAAGGTCACTGATAGCTGACAGGGTGAATCCCAGCTGGATTTTTCTTGCAAGGAGGCATGTCTGGTATTTTAGCCTTTCACAGAGTGGGAGCCATCCAGTTTGGGAGTACAGGGAGCAGGTGTATGTTAGTCTGTCCACATTGCATGCTTTATTGAGAACCAGGTGTATCCTATTTAGGATCGTCTCACTGGCTGAACCATATATGGGGGACCATAGTCTATGATGGGGAATATTGTTGCAGAGACTGCCAGATGTCTTGCTTCCGGGGTAAGGTTACATTTTTGCCTGTAGAGTGCTCCAAGTTTTTGATTAATCAGGTTTGTTATGTTGTTAATATGGGTGGCAAATGAGGGGGTATCATATAGGGTGATCCCCACGTGCCTGAAGGTTTCAACTTGTTCTAGGACTGTGCCATATGTATTGAGGATGGCCAGCAGGGGTGCCTTCTTCTTATTATGTCACCCCGCAAACAGCATTGTTTTAAGTTTTTTGTAGTTTAGAACAAGTTTGTTCCCTTCAAACCATTCTTCAAGGGCCTTGAAAATACATAGATACATATGTAGATACATAGACAGTGTCGGCAGATAAGGACCTACAGCCCACCCAGTCTGCCCAGCTGAGCTTGTAAGTTCACTTTATGTTTTCCTAGAAGTCTGTTACCCCTCACCCCTGACCTCCAGAATTCATTCATGTCTATCCCGTGCATTCTTAAATCCTGTGATTGTTTCAGCCCCCACCACTTCCTCTAGCAGGGTGTTCCACTTGTCCAACACCCGTTCTGTGAAGAAATACTTCCTCACGTTTCCTCTGAATTGTCCTCCCTCCAACTTCATCCCATGCCCTCTAGTCCTGGAACACCTTTTTTGCTTAAAAACAGTGTATTCCTGTATTCTGTTCCTCCCTGTAAGATACTTGTATGTCTCTATCATATCCCCTCTCTCCCTCCTCTCCTCCAGGTAGTACATATTCAAGTCCTTAAACCTGTCCTCATAGAACTTGTGATACAATCCATGTACCATCTTTGTTGCCCTCCTCTGAACGTTGTCTACCCTTTCTATGTTCTTACATAGGTAAGGTCTCCAGAACTGTATACTGTACTCCAGGTGGGGCCTCACTAGTGTCTTGTATAGTGGAATTATGACCTCCCTTTTCCTGCTGGTGATGCCCCTGCCTATGCATCCCAGCATCCTATTTGCTTTACCCGCTGCCTTGTCACACTGTTTCCCTACCTTGAGGTCATCAGAGATGATAACCCCAAGATCCCTTTCCTGCTTGGTGCATGCTTTATTCTCACCCCCCAACTGATACATTGTGCCAGGGTTTTTGTGCCCCATATGCATTATCTTGCACTTCTTTATATTGAATTTCAACTGCCAAACCAGTGACCATTCTTCAAGTTTCTGCAGGTCCCTTCTCATTCTGTCTACACCCTCTGGTGTGTCCACTCTGTTACAGAGCTTTATGTCATCAGCAAACAGGGAAATTCTGCCTTCTAGGTTCTATGCAATGTCACTGATGAAGATGTTGAATAGGACTGGTTCCATCACTGATCCCTGTGGTACCCCACTGGTCACTCTTTCCTCTGTGGAGTGACAGCCATTTACCACCACCCTCTGTGTCCTGCCGCCCAGCCAGTTACCTACCCACCACACTACTGTCCTGCCCACACCCATATTCCCCAGTTTGTGTAATAGCCTTCACGGGCACAGTGTCAAAGGCCTTGCTGAAGTCCAGATAAAGCCACTGGCCCACTGCCCTCCCCTGATCAACCTCCCTAGTCACCCAGTCGAAACATTCAATGAGGTTGGTCTGACATGACCTCCCCCTGGTGAAACCATGCTGCCTTGGATCCTGTAGTCCGTTGACAACCAGATGTCCCACCAATCTCTCCTTCAGTAGTGCTTCCATGATCTTCCCCACTACCGAGGTGACTGGTCTGTAGATCTCTGGTAAGAGTAGCTATTTGGGAGTTGCTGCTGTAGATTACCGCTTCATCGATGTATAGTATCATTTTGGATATAGGTAAGGTAATGGTCACTGAAAGCATCTGGGAGGGTGCCTGCAGCAATGATACAGTGGAGGTGGGAGGACAGCACCCAGTCCAAAAGGCAGTGGCTTAGGGAGTGTGGGTTGACTCAGGGGAAGGGGGTTCGTTTAATAACTGGGTAAGGTTCAGTGATTCAATTTTGTGTAGGGTAGGCTTGGAGGAAGAGGATTAGCTAGTTTAAATTGAAGTCCCCGAGGGGGATGAACTTGCTGGAGGTGGCATAGATGGCAATCAAAGTGATGTAGGTGAACAGGGAGGTGGGAGAGAGCCTAGGGGAAGCATATAATGCTCCAACAAAAATTGGGAGAGTTGAAAAGAGGATTAATTTAGCAATAATAAGTTTGTGAGTGGAGGGGAGAGTTTCACAGAGAGAGATGATGCAGGAAAGGGATTGTCAAATGTATTCACCAGACAGAAACAGGAAGAAAGGAAGTAGAGGGCATAGAGAGAGTTTCTTTCACCCTTTATGACAGCAGGTGGAGGGGGAGTGGAGGGAGAAAAAAGTAGGGTGGCAGAATTGGTGAAGGGATTCAAGGTTAAGTGAGGGGGAACACGGCACTCCAGAGTGGATAGAAGGACTCAGAGAGGAGTAGTGAGATGAGGGAGAGGTTGGAGGTAGAGGTGAGTAAAGGAGGGAGGATGAGGAGGGGGATGGGAGATGCTGGAGGTGTAGGGTTTAAGGGAAGGGGACAAGGGTAGAAGGAACAGGAGGCCAGTGTAAAGAAGGAGTGAACTAAGCATGATATGAAAGAGGAAATTGGAGGGGCCTAGAGGTGAATTTGGAGGTAGTATGTAGGCAGATGTGAGGCAGTAGTAGGTAGCCTTAAGTAAATACAACTCTAGCTGTTAAAAACTGTATGCTTTAAACATATGTAGCAAGGCAATTAACTAAGCTAAGGCAGGTTAAATCACTGCAAGCTTTAAACTTATGCAGTAAGGCAATTAATTATGTTAAGGCAGGCTTGATAACTGTAAGCTTTACACGTGAGCAGTAAGGCAATTAACTATGTTAAAGCAGGTTAAATCACTGTAAGATTTAAACTTATGCAGCAAGGTAATTATCTATGTTAAGGCAAGTTAAATCACTGTAAGCTTCACACATGTGCAGTAAGGGAATTAACTATGTTAAGACGGGGTACTTTACTGGTGTGACTGTGTCACACAAAGACTAACGTTAATGTGTAAGCTACGGCAGTCAGGCAGTATAGTATAGATACCAAGCAGGATCAGAACAGTATCTTACATGCAGCTTTGCATAGTCCGTATATTATGACTGTGGGAACCAGACTGTTCTGTAAGCATTACAACACAGAGCCCTTATTCTTTGCAGGGAGACACTGGCTGGGGCAGCGTGACTGGCCAACAGCTGATTCCCACAGCTGACACCCACAGTGTGACACCCTTGTCGCTCTGGCCCTTCACGCTATGGACCACAAGTGTGGATGACTGCTAGTAGAATGTCAGTTTATCTGGTAGAGGATTCCTTTGATTAGGTCCTGGTGGGAGAGGGTTGGGGGACTATCCATGGTCTCAGGCAACTCCTGGTGGTGGAATATCATTGGCCATTGTAGACAGTGGTCACTTGCTGGGGGGGGGAGGGAGAGTCACTGAGTTTGCAAGAGTAACTCTCTCAAACCCCCTCAGCATTTGGTGCAGTTCTGCGGTGGAGTGTGGCTCAGGACCTGACCGTGGCTATTGAAAAGGTGATTGAGTCTTTAGTTTAAAGTTTGAAAATTGGCACCCTTGTTGGGCACTTCCTTGACTGGGTCCTGGTGGGAGGGGGGCAGGGGCTACCCACAGTCTCAGGCAACTCCTGGTGACAGAAGATCATTGGCTGTTATAGATGGTGGTTGCTTGCTGGGGCAAGAGTCACTGAGTTTGCAAGAATGACTCTCTCTGACCCCCTCAGTGTTTGGTGCAGTCCAGTGGTGGAGTGTGTCTCAGGACCTGTCCATGCCTATTAAAAAGGTGATCAAGTCTTTAGTTTGAAGTTTGAAAATTGGCACCCTCGCTGGGTGCTCCATTGGTTGGGTCCTGGCGGAAGGGGGGTGCGGGCTACCTGCAGTCTAATGCAACTCCTGGTGATGGAAAACAGTTGGCTGTTTTAGATGACAGTTGCTCGCTGGAGGGAGAGTCACTGAGTTTGCAGGAGTGAATTTCTACAGCCGCTTCAGCATCTGGTGCAGTCCTGTGGTGGAGTGTGGCTCAGAACCTGTCTGTGGCTATTAAAAAGCAGATCAAGTCTTTACTTATTTTATATTGTGTGTGTCACTATCCTTAGCAAGGCAAGGAAACAGGTTCCTGAGGATACAGAGGGGCAGTACAAGAGGAAGCCACCCCCATCTCAGTAACCAGGAAGTTGTAGCTGAAGGACTTGCTGGGAGCAGCAGTTCTGAGCCACAGCTGCAGACAGAGGAGAGTCCAGCTGTGGGTGGCTCTCCCACAGCAGGATGTGTTTTGGGAAGGTCAGGCATGCAGAGCTGGGGAGAGCTCAGCAAGCTGATCCATCCCTTTAGAAACTAAGGCAGTTAGCAACTAGTGTGGAAGGTGATGCTCTAAGTTCTGGAAAAGGGAAGTGTACTAGGAGAATGGGCTTCTATACCATAAGTGGGTTCCTAAGGGAGGACCAGAGAAAGGGGTACTCTTGCAGATTGTGGTTCCTAGGGATCACAGGAAACAGCTTCTGACTTTAGCCCACAACATACCCTTTTTTGGACACATATGGGTCAGCCATTCAAACAGGTGGCTGACTAATAATTTTTATTGACCCAGTATTTTTCAAGACACCACAACCCCCTCACATGACTGCATAGGACCAGTGGTCAAAACGCCAAATTGCTAAGGTGGAGCCTGGTGCTGCAGTCCTATAATCTGGACATTAGGTACCGCAGTGGATAACAGCATGGGAATGCTGGTGGCTTGTCTAGACAATAGCTAGAACATAAAAAAACAAAAAAGGGGGGAGAGGGTCTGTGGTGAATTATTGTAGCGTACGGTTCACACAGAAAGCGAACTGAAGGCATAGCAAGCAGAGCCAGCCGGCTCACATGAAAAATAATGCTTCATAAGAATGGAAAATTTGTTTGCACTAAACTGCACTCATCATTGTCATATTCTTGAGACTCTAAAGTGTTTGTTCAGAATAGTTGCAAACTATCTTTATCACGTTGTGTTTTTAAATTAATGAAATCGGGTGTCCCTAGCAGTTTTTGAATATTTTTCTAGTTAGTAATATTACTACTTTTATCTCATGATTGGATCTTCAAGTGAATTTCAGTTGTCTCAAACATTTGTTCACACAGTTGCAGGCCAACTAACATTTGCATATTGAGCTGCAGTACTGTGGAATACTTTACCAGACCAAATTAAGCATCTCCCAACTTATAACTCATCATCTTTTGCTGTCTGCCAATATTTTAAAATTCTTAACATTTGTCCCTGTTATTGATTGATTGTTATAAGCTTTGTACCATTTATTGACAATGAAATAGTTTATGTATGTCTGCTATGTATATCTTTTGCATTGTATTTATGCCTTGACCTCAGATCGTACCTGAAAAAGAATGTATCAACGTACCTACCTGATATTAAAATTAAAATGAAATAAAAAAACACAAGCATCTGTTAGGGGTGCTAACAGGATGTGTTTTTAATTTCTTGGGGGGAGATATAACAATACTTTTGTACTATTTTTTTTAAATTAACTCTATATGCTATGGGGACGGAGATGTGCTGGGAAAATGAGTTTAAAACTGTTGCCAGAGGCAGACTAGCTGGCTCTGGAAGTTAATTACAGTCCATTTGTCCTTTACCAGCAGGACAAACTGATCAGTTAATGAGGGAGTTTCAAAGAGCTCACGGTGTTTCATGTCATTCAAGGACACACACCGTTACGGTTAATAATAACAACGGGTCAGCACCTTCTCTTACAGTTCAATTGAATTTCCAAGACCACTTTTCTTTGGAAGCTGATATCAAAAACTTTATTCAAACATATGCAAGCATACTACTCCCTGGTTCAGCACATTCAACATCGGGAACTTGGTGCAGTTAGGTGATAGACAGCCTGTGTTCCATTTCATGTAGGAAATTCCATTAACATCCAAAGTTTCAATAATGAATCCAAACAACAAATGCCATGTTGACCAGCCACCAACCTGATGTACTAGACCATGCCCTTAATGTCTTTTTTTTTTTTCCTCTTTTATACGCCTTGCGTCCGCCGTCTGCTCCGGTCACGGACTCCAGGATCTCCGGCCACCAGATATCGCCGACTCTCCACGGTCATCCCTGGCTTGCCCCCCAGAGAGTGAGGCCATGATTCCGACCCCAGTTATCAGACCGCGGAACTAGTGACTAGTCGGGGGAATGGCTCCGGTGGCCAATCAGGGCATTCCTGGAGCAGAGCGTCATATAGACACTGGCGTGGGCTTTTCTCCCTTTTTCTCCTCTGAGGAGGCGGGGACGTGCAATGACACCAGCGTCCGCCCCGCCTCTCCCCCCCCATTTCGAGCGTCGGCTGCGTGGAACTCCTGGTCTCCACCAGGGGTCCCCAGTGCACTGAGTGCTACCCGCACCCTCCCCCCAGAGTAGGAGAGCTGCCCATCGGACACTCGATCCTACTCCCCCCGGTCGGCCCTCCGACGACCCGGATCCGTTCCCGAACCCAGGTCGCCGGCATCGCAAGCGGAAATCCCACCGCTGCGCCGATGGGCCGGCCTGCCCTTAATGTTTTGATATCAGCCCAACGTCTTCATCAGAAGTGGTTCATGTCAGTTGTCTTTGCCATGCAGCCACCACTTGCAGAGGAAGACCTGGCTACAGTTGCCATATTCTGGAAGTAAAGTGTTTCTCAGGAGTGAGTAATAGGGGAAGGCTGTCTGCCTGTAGCCAAAGGAGTGCTGTACTATGTGAGCAGTAGCTCTGGTGGGATTATGACTGAGAAAGTCCCTAGCTAATATAATTAGTTCTGAGTGGTAGTTGCTACTGGCAGACCCTTACATGTGTTGATGGGTGAGAAACTTGGCAACCTGTTGCAGACTGCATCCTGAGCGTGGAGAGATTGTGACATGCAATATGATGCCAACACTGTTGAGCCCCTTAGAGCTGACTGCCCCACCATAATCCCACATTATAACAACACGTAGAGAATGCTGTGCAAACTCACAATGGACCACCATGGAGGGGAGAGTGGCCCCTGGACACCCTAAAATGTAGTGTACAAGACAGAAGGTAAAGGTGGGATGGGAACATGACCTAGTGAAGGTTAGCTGTGTTGGAGACTGGGGATAAAGAAAATATAGAAAATGAATCTCCAAAATGTGAATTTCAGGACCTTCTGTTTTTATTAGTTTAGACAATTTTCATTTAAATATAATCATTACCCTTAGACATCATTTCATCCCATTGTTAATGCCTGGTATGAAGTCATAATTCTCTTAGTATGACATCATAACCTGTTGTCATGAAAATGTTTCTGATATCACAAGCAAAAGAATTATAAAGTCAGTGCATGAACTCATGAAGTCTAAAAGAAAAGGAGATAATTTTCATGAAAATGTCTTTACTAAAATTATTGGAATGTTCAGAAATCCTTATATTTTTAGAATGTTTTTGAGATTTGAGCATGGCCACCAACTGTAATTTTCTTGCAGGAAACTGGCAAATCACTTTGCATTTGCATTGTAATTATTTGCAGATTCTGTGCCAATGACCTGTTTGAAAGACTTTCAAAAACAAGATTAATTGTCTGACCTTTGTCAGAACAAGAACTGATGAAACTGAAAACCAATCTAAAATACACCGACAAAGCTGATTCACTACCATACTATATACTGCAAGGCCATCTCTACATTGTGGTGGCAGATTATGGGTCTCATGTGCAATTCCCCAAATTCTTGTGGTCAGCCACATTGTGGAGGTAAGGTGCTCAGTTTCTGGAGTGGAAGGGCATGAGACATTTGACGGTTACACACACTTCCCCTGCTGGCCAATCATAGAGAGGTTTTATACTGGCAGTGGTGGATGGTGCTCACCTGGCCTCCTAGTGAAAGGAAGGTTGCAGCCATGGTGACTCCAAGACTGGAGTAGGGAACAAGGGGATCAAAAGTCAAAAAAGGGTATAAAAAAATTAATGATTACCATATCCTAGTATATATCAATCCATGGGTTAATTCCTTTTCTTTGGAGTTATAACCTATTCTTTTACAATATTATATTGAATGTGGTGTCTGTGGACCCTCTCCTCCAATCACAAGCCAGAGTTGCAAACAATTTATTCTACAGCAAACTCACAACTGTCTTTTATTCTCAATAAAATGGCTGCTGGGAGTTTAGAGCGGTCATTTTATTGTCCATAAATAGTAGTAACATCATCTTCTTACCTTACATTCTGATTGGTCTGCATTCACAGCTGTAACTGTAAGCAAGTGCAGTGCAGGAAGGAAGAGGAGCAGAGTTACTAGTATCACAAAAACAAAACAAAACAAAAAAAAAACTACGCACAAAAAAACAGTACCACTAACTTTTTTCAAACATTTTAAGGTTAATAGTGATAATGTGCTAGCTGGATCACCAGCCTAGGCAATAATGAAATTATTTTATGAGGATCAAGTACCTCCTGTTCTGTACATACTCACTCAACAAATGCATTATTGCCTCACATACTAGTATATTATCACTTAAATGATGCCTGTTGTTGGGGGGGGGGGCAGAACTGTGGGCTATAAAAAAACTCTTAAACTCCTAGACTCTCTGCAGTATTTTGCAGTATTTGACATAGATTTCCAGTGCTCTCTGCCAGCCATCGTGATGAGGTGTATGTGCCACAGGGAAATAAATGCAACAGCAGCCCACTGGAAGTTGTCAAACAGTCCCTTTTGAACTTTACATTTTAAAAATGGAAAATTATTACTGAGATTAATTATAAGATTGGTCTTCAGCCTCAAGGTATGTAAGGAATGTAAGCCTAAGGATGTAATTTTGCAAACAAGTTTGATTCAGCTATCACAGTTTGCTAACACTTTTTTATATCCATTTTATCCCTCTGCCAGTAGAACAAACCTCAGCTGTAGATGAATGGTAAAGGACATGGAATCATGGAAATACATTCAGTAATGATGAGTGGCATTGCTTGGAATTTGTTTTATTTCAATGAGAGTTCAGATGTGTTCTGATATCTGTGAGCCTTTTGCTGGTGGCAGAGCTCTCTCTTTAAGTTGCAACAGCTGGCTTTATTGTGTTAACGAAAATATATGCAGAAGTTGTGTCCTGCCCTTTAACATCATTCATTGCAAAAATCTGCATTGATGCACCAGTTAGGGTTCAACTTAAAGTAACAAAAGTAGAGAAATGTGGTATTAGGGCTTCCAAGTCTAACTCCCCACCCCAAGCAGCAAAAAGACAAGAACACACAAGCAATCACAGACAGCCATCTTCAGGTAAGAAAAAACAACATACAACTGTTTCCAAATGACACAAAAGATATCCATCTTAAAGGTTGAGTATGTTTGCAGCCCTGGGTATAAGTAGAAATTACAAGACGTACACATCCACTTCTGACTGCAGATAGAAATCCAGTAAGACCTTTTTGAGATAGTGGAATAATATCATAATTCGCACAGGTCCCTGCATGAACAGGTCTATCTGACTACAAAAGTGCAGGGCCCTTTGGGCCCTGCAAATGCAGACATGTAGAGCCCTGTGCCAAGTGAAGAGGCCATCTGAGTGTGGAAACACAGGGCCCATGTACCCAGTGAGAAGACAATCTAGATGCAGAGGCACAGAGTCCTTTGGGCTCTGTGCTTCCATGTGACTACAGATGCAGGCACACAGGGCCTCTGGGTCCTGCACCAAGTGGGGAGTCTGGCTTTGTGCAACTACAGATGGAGTCAGGCAGGGACTTTCAAGCTCTGTGCCAAATGTGGATTCCATTAAGCTGCAGAAGTGCAGGGCCCTCTGAGCCCTGCACTTCCATGAAACTACAGATGCAGATGTGTAGGGCCCTCTGTGCCCTGCAGCAAGTGAGGAGTTTGAACATGGAAGTGGAGGGCCCTGAAGACCATGTGATTCTGAATCAAGTGAGGAATCCATCTAGCTGCAGAAGCACAGGTGCGCTTCCATATGGCTACAGATAGACATATAGAGCCCTTCCTTCATAAGTTTTTTTTTTAAATATTAGGACCCCAACTTTTCAACATATACTTTTTATGACCCTACCTCATGAACCAGTCTGGTGAAATGTTTCAAATCCTGCCCAAAAGAGGATTTTGTAGAATAACAACAGACTCATCTTCCAGTCTGGATGTGAAACATTTCACCTTCCTGTTTTATTAGGTATGGTCAAAAAAGGTCATGCTGAAAATGTGGGGTAAAATTCTTTTAAAATTGCCTTGTTATAAATAGAAGTTGTTTTCTATACAAAGTTCTTCTTTCATGAGCAGATTTTCTTCTTTTGTATGGTCTCATGAAAGAAGATCACAAAAAAAGAAATCTTATGAAAGAAGAAATCTCACAAAACAAGATCACAAAAGAAGAATCTTGCCTCATGAAAGAAGAAATTATTTTGTGAGTTTCTTTTGATATGAAAGAAGATCACAAAAGAAATCTGATGAAAGATCATCATGAAACAAGAAATGTTTTCTTTTGTGAAATTCAAGTCCTTTTTCATAAGCTGAGAGTCTTCTTTCATGAGACTCATAAAAGAAGAATTTTAGTTCTCAAAAGAGAAATCAGGAACCCTCATTAAACCTTCCACATAGGAAGTTAGGGATGTCCTCAACACATATTTTGGGGTTGTTTTCCAAAAAACAAACTCCAGAATCAAGTTAAATGGGCCCTGTTTAGCTAGATTCATGTGTTTGTTTCTGTCCAGGGCATAATGTGTATGGGTTTTCCTTTTTTATAAATGAAAAACAAGATGGCGCAATACAAAAGAAAAAAATTCTCACAAAAGAAGAATAGACTTTGAAGGCAGAAAAGGACGGCTTGGCTCACCCAGTCTACCCATTTCCCTACCTATCAAACAAGCTGCAGATCCTAGTTTTACCAACAGCCTACTTCCTCCTACCTCCCACTAGAATTGTTTTGTGTCTGTCCCATGCATTCTTAAATTCCCCCCACTGTTTTTGACCCCATGACCTCCTCAGGAAGGTCATTTCATGCATCCACCACCCTCTGCATGAGAAAATACTCCCTCATGTTGCCCCTGAGTTGTCCCCCCCTCTATCTTCAAATTGTACCCCCCTTGCTCTTGCACATCTCTTTTTTTGAAAGATGCTCCCCTCTTGGACTTTGCTGATTCCCTTGAGGTACTTGAAAGTTTCTATCATGTCCCCCCTCCCTTTTTTCTTCAAAGGTATACATATTAAGCTCTTTTAGTTTCTCTTCATATGGCTTCTGGTGCAGATGCTGCACCATTTTAGTTGCTGTCCTTTGGAGTGCCTCCCTCCTGTCTATGTCCTTGTGGAGATGGGGTCTCCAGAACTGCACACAGTATTCCAGATGGAATCTCATCAACTGGAGGGATAACAGCTTCCTGTTTTCTGCGGGTGATGCCTCTCCCTGTGCATCCCAATATCCCCCAGCCCCATTTACTGCCTTCTCACATTACTTTCCTACCTTTAGATCACCTGATATGACTACCTCCAGGTCCCTTTCCATTTTTGTTGTCGTTAACACCTCCCCCACCATTGTGTACGCTTCCCTTGGTTTTTTTGTTTCCCAGGTGCATTACTTTGTAATTCTTTGCATTGAATCTAAGCTGCCATACTTTGACCATTCCTCCAACTTTGCCAAGTCCCTTTTCATCCTTTCCACCCCCTCCTTGTGTATCAACCCTGTTGCCGATCTTTGTGTCATTTGCAAAGAGGCATACTTTTCCTTCTAGCCCCTCCACAGTGTCACCTATAAAGACTTTAAAGAGGACTGGATCCAGTACTGAACGCTGTGTACCCCGTTAGTAACCCTCCTTTCTTTGGAGTGGAATCTGTTTACTATTACTTTGCATCCAGTTGTCCAGCCATTGTTTACCCAGGTTACCACCCTGGGAGCCACTCCCAGGCTGGCTAACTTGTTTATTAATCTTTTGTGTGGGATTGTGTCAAATGCCTTGCTAAAGTCTAGGTAAGCCATGTTCATAGCCCCTCCCTGGTCTACTACTTTGGTCACCAAGTCAAAGACATCTATTAGATTCATCTGACATGACCGTCCCACTGTGAATCCATGCTGCATTTGGTCCTGTGCCCCACTGGTCTCTAGGTACTCAACAGTTCTTTCTTTCAGAAGAGATTCCACCATTTTCCCTACCACTGAGGTCAAACTAATAGGTCTGTAGTTTCCAGCCTCTGTCTTGCTCCCACTTTTGTGAAGTGGACTCACATCCATCCTCCTCCAGTCCTCAGGTACCACATCCTCCTCCCAATATTTGTTAAAAAGGTTAGTCAGTAGTGCCACTAGTTCTCCCCTTAGTTCTTGTAGCATTGTGGTGTGAGTCCTATCAGGCCCCATTGCTTTGTCCACCTTCAGTTGTAAGAGTTCTTTCAGGATATGTTCTTCTGTGAATGGACTGGTATCAACCCCCTATCCAATGTGCTTCTATTAATTGGTTTAGGTACCTTCCTCTCCTCTTCTTTTGTGAATACTGAGCAGAAATATTTGTTCAGTATTTCTGTTTTGTCACTGTCACTCTCTGCCCATACCCCTCTCCTTTATTAAGCCTCACTATCCCTGGTCTTTTTTCACTCCCTAATGTACCTATAAAAGGTTTTATCCCCCTTTTTAACTGAGTTGGGTATCTTTTCCTTGGTTTGGGCCTTTGTTATTCTGACTGCCTTCCCTGCTTCCTTCTGCTTTAACTGGTACAGTTCTCTGTCCTGCTCCTTCTGTGTTTCTCTATACTTTCTGAATGCTATCGTTTTCTCCCTAACTTTCCCCACCACCTCTTTTGAGAACCATAGTGTTTTTTTTCTTTGCTTTGTTTTGAATTTGCTTCACTCAAAGGCTTGTTGCCTCTGTGATGACTCCTCCACCTCACTTTCTTGCCAATTTGCTAGTGCTTTTCTTAAGCACTCCCCCATTTTGCCAAAGTCAGCTCTCCTAAAGTCAAATACCCTTACTTAGCGTGACTTGACTCTATGGCTGTGTTTATCGTGAACCACACTGTTTGGTGGTCGCTTGTTCCCAGATGGCTACCCACTTCCAAATCCGAGATCCTCTCTCTGTCCCCATTTGAAAGTACCAGGTCTAAGATTGCTCCCTTCCAAGTGGGTTCCAACACTAGCTGTCTGAGGCATGCCCCCTGTAAGGCATTGAGAATTACCCTGCTCTTGGATGTCACTGTAGCAAAGGTGCTCCAGTTAACATATGGCACATTCAGGTCCCCCATCAAAAATGTCTCCCACTTTTCTGCCATTCTAAGGATACCTTCTATCATTTCCTTGTCCATTTTCTCCTCCCTGAAATGGGGGTCTGTATACAACCCCTGTATGGATTGTGGTGCCATTTCCTATTTCCAGGATGACCCATAGTGCCTCTTTTCCTCCCTGTTTACTCTTTAGTTCAGTTGCTTCCCTTACATAGAGAATGCCTCCTCCTCCTCCTCCTCCTCCTATTTTACCCTCCTTGTCCCTCCTGTAGATTGTGGACCCTATTATGCTGACATTCCAGTCATGGTTCTATGTGTAGCATATTTTTGTGACTGCCACAATATCCAGGTGTCCCTCTTCCTTCAAGGCCACTAGTTCAGGGAGCTTGTTACCCAAACTATGTGCATTGGTGCTCATTACACTCCATTTTTTGATAGCCTTACCCCTTTTAGCCCCATCCTTGTTCTTACAGTCTTTGCTTTTTTCTTCATTGACCCCTGTCCTGCTCCCTATTGACTTCTCTACCTTAGTGTTTACCTCACCAATTACCCTGCTTTGTGGGAGACTGGGATTTCCATGCTTCTTTTCGGTGCCTCCCTCATTGGCTAGTGTAAATGCTTCCCAAGGAAGCATTTAAACCTATCACCTTGGATTCTGGTTCCCCTCTCAGACAGATGCAGACCATTGCAGCAGTATAGGCCTGCATCCCTCCAGGTGGACCCTCAGTCCCCTATAAAGCCAAAACCCTGAGCTCCAAACCAGTTTTTTAACAGTTCATTGAATACCATGGTGCAGAGTACCCTAGCCTCACCCATGCCATAGACAGACAGCCCTTCCAAGAAGATTACCATGCTTGCTACTTGTCTAAGGCCCCTCCCCAAATCTACAAACTCCTCCTGCACTGCTCTGATTTCATTTCCAGCCAGGTCATTTGTCCTGAGCTGGACAATGATGTCCAGCTCCCTTTTCTGTGTTGCTGCTCCTGCAATCCTGAGGATTCCCATCCTGTCCCTCCCAGCCATTGTGCCAAGCAGGCACCTTACCTCCCTCTTCCTTCCCCCCAGTTCCACCCTCCTAATGAACAAGTCCCCCACCAGGAGTTGTTTCCTTCCCATGTGGACCTTGTGCCACCCTCCTATGGGTCTCCTTTGTGGAGGCTCCCAGCATTCTCCTTGGTCTCCCCTGTGGGTGCTGCCATAGAGGAACCATGCACTGCCAGAATGGTGTATGAATTGTGGAGAGGTCAACTGGACAGATACACTTCTGATCCACCACCCTCACCTCCCTGAGCCCACCATGGTCCAACTGCTTCTCTTTCTTGGCAACCTCTGAGGCATCAGCAGTGGCCCTGGTGGTCCCTGGGTGGGAGAGGAGGTTTCCAGAATCCACACCAGGTCAGCCTAGAGACAGGCAACCTATTCCCTCAGACCAGAGAGGTGTCTGCAAATAGGGTGGCATCACAGCCTCCAGAATATCTCCCAAAAGACTGCTGCCCCACAGCCAGTGCATTGTACCACTCCCACATGTCTCTCTCCCTTCCTGTTTGTTTTTTTCTTTTTTGTTAGCATGCGTGAGCATGTGCATGTGCACCCATCTACCCCCTATGCAGCATGTTGGACTGTTAAGGTTATGACAGGTCCTTTGCCCTTTTGGGGAAGTGATGTCAGAACCTCTGGCATAAAGGAAATGCACTTAAGGCGGGTGGGCTGAGGAACAGGGTGGGTGGGACCTAGCCTATGCCCTCCAGAAGCAATCAGCTACAGATCTGACCCACCACCCCGTAGTACAATAGATTGTATCAGGCTTATTTTGTTGACTTTTAAGCTGACATTTTCTGTAACTAAAAATCCCAGAATCCCCTGCAGCTGACATCAGAGCAGTAGGTAACAATGGGAGATTCAATAGCCTGCAGTGCATTTTGGAGTTTTTATAAGCTCGGATCTGGTTTTATGCTGGTCCTGCTGTCTTCCCAGGGCTACGTACAGTCAGTCACAGTGGACTATTCCTAGCCCTGGGTGAACAGAGGGACTAGCAAACATCTGATTTGAGCTTATAAAATCACTAACAAGCACTGCAGACTGAATCTCTCACTGCTATAGCCATCCTCTGATGTCAGCTGCAGGGGATTCTGGGATTTATTTTGTATTTACAGGAAATGTCAGCTTAAAAGTCAGCAAAATAAGCCTGATACAGTCAGTAAAATGAGCCTGATACAATCTACTACACTGCAGTAAACAATAAGCCAAAAAACCCCAAAAATGTTTTTGCACACAAAGTGCACATTGGGACCAGTTCCACACTTGGGTGCAAGGCTGTTTGTGTTGACTGTTCACCTTTGAATAACTTGCCCAAGGTCACAGAGTGAGTATCTAGACCTAGTGGGGGCTGAGCCTTTGATCTCATGGTTATCTCAAGCCAGTGCTCTAACTGCTAGACTGCAGTGCTTCCTAAGTCTCCTGTGGCTACACAGTGTGCTTGACTTGGATGCAATAGGTTTGTTTTAGGCTATGCATGTTATGTAATGATTCCAACATGTTTTATTTCCAGAATCTAAATTCCTGAGGAGTGTGACCTTCTTCACTCTAACAGCAGTCTGGAAAATGGAGTCCCTCCTATCTTCCTTTGCCTAGTTTGACATGAATAATTGTTCCACCTGTCCTATATAAGTTGCAAAGTATAGAGGCAGTATAGCATAGTGGTTATGGGCACTGAGCTGGAAACCATGAGACCTGGGTTTGAATCCCATCAGCCCCCACTTGCACATTGTGTGACCCTGAGTGAGTCACTCAACTTCCATGTACTCCCAGGTCACACCTGGAAACAAACTCTGGCTTAGTGTGCCTTTCCTACATAGGTTACATAGGCTTTAGCAGAGCATTGTAGACCAAAGCCCATGGAGCTCACTACTTAATCTAACTATATCCCTGGATTTTATTTTGTATCAGGTAATTGTTGAGTAGTGTCTTGAACTTTGACATACTATCACTCTCCACCACCTCGGCCAGGAGGCTGTTCCATAGCTTAACCACTCTAATGCCAAACCAGTGTTTCCTCCTATTTGTATTAAATATCTCTCCTAATATTTGCATTGTGTGGGTTCTGGTGCTGTGCCCTTTTACCCTGATGTCTAAGATGAGTTGTTCTCTCAAATCTGACTCCTGTATTGCTCTATACACCAGGCACATGTCTCCCCTCAGTCTCCTGAACCCCAGGGAGTACATACCTAGCTGTGCCACCCTCTCCTCATAGCCCTTTTTTTTTTTAATTTATCGGGAATTCAGAATTAACACCTTTGAGCCATAGACTCTTTTACACAGGTTCCATGTTGAAAGTTTGTAAAAAAGACAATAAAAAAACATTGGAATTGGTTTACACAGTCCAGGGTTACTTAACACAAGAAACAGTATGGCTAGACATAGTAGCTAGGTTAGATACAATGAAAAAACAGGGACTATCTTTACAAATAGTGGAGTACACAGACACAATTATACAGAGAATTATAATGCAGCAAAATTAAGCCTTGTCATAGGAGTATAAGAGTTTCAAAAGTAGCGGCGATTGAAAATACAAACTGATATAGGCATACGAGAGAGGGTGTATGTAAGTGTAGGGAGGAAGTTTTGAGTGTAGGAGGGATGAGAGGTCAGAAGGGCCCATGCCCTCCATATCTGGAATCAGGCACATGGCCTTCCTTTGTATCTTTTCTAAACCATGTATCTGTGCTTTATGTCCCGGGAACCAGAGCTGTGTACAGTACTCCAAATGTGGTCTCACCAATGATGTATATAGAGGCATGATTACTTGTGTATCCCTACTCTTGATGTGTCTTATAATATAGTGCAAAATACTCCAAGCTTTTTTTGACTGTCATATTGTTATGTTGTCATGGGTAATTCTGATACCCAGATCCCTTTCATCTGTCACTGTTCACAGGATATTTCCATTTAATTTGTATGCTATTTTTAGATTTCCTCTTCCTAGATGCGTTACGGTGCATTTGTCTGAGTTAAAGGACAAGCTGTATTTGTTTGACCACTTTTCCATCATATGCAATGTCTCCTGCAATGTAGCAGCTTCCTCAGAGCTGTTAACTATTCTACCAAGTCTTGCATTGACCACAGATTTTGATAGCCATGCCTCTGCTTTACAGGTCAGTGATGTTTCCCTTTTTAAAGTGCATAAAAGCTGCACAGTAAGGTCCCTGTGAACCAAGTGAAGAGGACCCAAATACTGTCACCATTTGAGGTGTACCAGATAAAAGTACAACAGGAATTCATAAGAGCTGAGAAATGAAATATTTGGCTCTGGGATGGAACTAAAAGGACTGGTGGATTTTCAGTTTTATTTTGTTACTACTTTTGTGCCCCCACTTCAGCACAGCAGATATTTTGCCTTCCAGCTATTATACTATACTGGCCATCATATGGCTATGAGCAGAGGGGGATTTAACTTGTTTTATGGTTACCCCTTTTGTTTCTATTCATTCCCTGTCCCTACAGGCATGCCAGCATGATGGGACAAAGTTCCCCGAAATGAGCTTGCTGACTCACATGCTATTATATGCATCACAACGTGCTTCCCTCCCTGTGTCCCACATGCACTGCTACTTGTATGTCTACAGTTGGCAGTACTGTTGCAGGGCACAGCTCCCTCCCCCAGGAGGAAGAGAACATCCTCTGGGATGCTCAACACCCCCCCATGGCTGGCTTTTACTAACCTCAGCACATTCCTAAACCTGGGTCACTGGTGTTGTGATCGGTAGCCCTACCGTTGTGCAGACGGGATGGCTTGGATTTTCTTTTTCTTCATTAGAGTTCATGAAAGGGGCCAGACTGACATAATTAGAAACTGAAGCCCTCTGTTCATCCATGCGACTAGTATAGTACAGCACGTGTGATTGCAGTACAAGCTTCCCATCACTGCTCCTCCATGGGGTCTGAACCCTTTCCTGTGGAACTACCATGGAGGGTGGAAAGCAATGCAGACATCATGGCCCTTTAATCCTTGCCCTCTCATATGAGGCTGCCAGTCAAAGTGACAATTACTTCCATGTGTGTTATTGGTTTTGTGATATGGATTTCTGGTTTACCACCCACTCTGTCATGAACTATTGCTCAGAACACTTGTTTCATTTAGAGCCCCCATGCCCCACATATACTAAATAATATATATTCACTCCAGAAGTCACAGAATGCTCTGAAACATAAAAGGGAATAAGTTCCTCAGATGCTGAAATTTTAAATATATCAAAAGAGCATAAATGAAATTTTAACAGTATTCTCATCAATACTGTATATAGATTACAGTCTACTCAAGGCTTGGATGAAGTCCTGGAGGGGCTCTTATCCAGTTTTAGCCTGGATTATTTCCTAACTTGAAAAAGATCCCTATTTTTTGTCACTGAGTGAGGAGGCAATGTGGTCTAGTGGTTAGGGCACAGGCCTGGGAACCAGGAAGTCATAGATTCAAACCTTGCTAGAGCCTGTGACTCCACTGTGTGACTTTAAGCAAGCCACTTAACCTGTCAGCGCTCCAGTTCACCCAGCTGTAGAAATGGGCAGAGGAAATGCCCCATTGTAACTCAGATGTTGCACCTCAGCTGGGCTGTCCTGGGTCTTATGAAAAAATTAATAAATAAATGGATACATTTTGTTGTTGCTTCAGTGGTCCTACAGGGCTCAAGTTTGGCCCTGATGCAGCTTATATATAGAATTCATTGCACAAATCTTCATTAATGTACCAGTTGGTGTTAAAGCCACAAAAGAAGGGAAATGTGGCATTAGGGTTTCCAATTCTAATACTCCATCCCCACCCTGTAGGCAACAGGAGAAATCATTATAGTTTGCCTTCTCCTGCCTCTTCATAAATGAGGTGTGGGGTGTGCCTCAAGGTTGTCATCCCTAATCATCCCTAATGCTTTTGTGAGAGGAGTACAAAGGAGGCAGACTAAATAGCAAAGAGGGAGAGTAGACCAGAGCTTAGTGCTTTGTGTTTAATTATTTTCGTTTTTAAATCAGGAAGGGGTTTTTCAAAACTGCTTATCTTGTGAGCAACTTCAGAAGGGTTGAAGTAACTGCATATTTGATTTTCCTTTGTGGGTACCTGGACTGTCTACTAGTATTCTGTGACAGTTTGCATCAATATATTTTGAAATAATTTACTGGTAGTGGCTGTGTACCTTGAATAGCAAAGGCTGCAGTTTGTAATTTGATGCCAGACACAGCCTCAGGTGGGGGAAATTGTCTTCACTAGTCAGGGAGACCTTGCATCATAGCCAATTGTTTTGGGTGGAGGAACATTCCAGCATTGATCAATTATTATAAACTACTGGTGTGATCCTGTTTCAGACAGAAGCCCATCTCTTCAAGTTGTGTAACAGTGTGTGCTTTGGACAACTGAGAAGCTGCATGGGATATATTATATTGGACTAGAAATCTGCAACAAATCTCTCTTACTTACATCTGAGGGAAGTTTTCCTTACTTTACAGTCTTACATTGGTGTTGCTTTGTGTTTAATTATTTTCATTTTTAAATCAGGAAGGGTTTTTTCAAAACTGCTTATCTTGTGAGCAACTTCAGAAGGGTTGAAATAACTGCATATTTGATTTTCCTTTGTGGGTGACTGGACTGTCTACTAGTATTCTGTAACAGTTTGCATCAAATTACTTTTAAATAGTTGACAGATCAGTTACTGGAGGTTAGCTGAATTACTATAAAGGGCAGTACTCACCAGGGTGGTGGAGCAGTGGTGTATTTGATTGTTTCTAACAGTCACCAGTGGTTGTGGACTACCCACCCACCCTTCCCCACCCACCTGGGGAGGTGGCGTTTCCTTTATAGCCAAGGTTCTGATATCACTTCCTCAAAAGGTCCTGGGCAGGAACTGTCATATTCTTAATAACCCAGCACAGTGTATAAAGGGTAAGTACCACCACAAAAAGAAAGAAAAAAATATATATTTATATATATTACATATTGTATATTATAAGAGAGAGGGACATATGGGGAGTGGTGCAATGCACTGGCTGTGGGGCAGCAGTTTTCTGGGAGACATTCTGGAAACTGCATTGCTGTCCTATTTGCAGACAACTGTCAGCTCTGAGGGAGGAGGTTGCCCACCTCCAGGTTGAACTGGCAAGGACTAAGGAGGCCTCCCCCACCCAAAGAGCACCACTGCTACAACCACTGCCTCAGAGGCTGCCAGGTATGAAGAACAGTTGGACCACAGTGGGTTCTGGGAGGGTGCGGGTGGTGGAACAGAGGTGAAGTCCCCTAGTTGTACCGCTACACAAACCATACACCAGTCTGGCAGAGCAAGGTTCCTCTATGATGGCACCCTTAGTTGAGATGAAGAAGAATGCTGAGGGTATCCACAAGGGAGACCCACAGAAGGTTGGCAAGGGACACCACAGGGGAAGGAAACAGTTTCTGATAGGAGACTCAATTGTTAGAGGGGTAGACCTGGGGAAGGGAGAGGAGAGGAGAGGAGAGGAGAGGAGAGGGAAGTAAGGTGCCTGCCTGGTGCCATGGCTTGGAGGGACAAGAAGTGAATCCTCAGGATTGCAGAAGCAGCATCACAGGAGAGGGAACTAGATATCATTGTCCACCTTGGGACAAATGACCTAGCTAGTCATGGGAACAGTGCAGTGCAGGATGAAATTGTGGAGTTGGGGAGGGGCCTCAGACAGGTAGCAAACACGGTTACCTTCTCAGAGGTGCTGCCAGTCCTTGGCAGGGGTGAGGCTAGGGTACTACACACCATGCAGTTTAATGAATGGTTGCAAAACTGGTGCAGAGCACAGGGCTTTGGCCTCATTGGGGACTGGGGATACACCTGGAGAGATGAAGGTCTATACTGGCATGATGGTCTGCATCTGCCCATGTAGGGAACCAAGATCCTAAGTGACAGGTTTAAATGCTTCCTTGTCAAGCTTTTAAACTAGCCATGGGGGGAGGTGCTAATAAGAGGCAGGAAATTTCAAGCCTCCCCCCACAAAACATGAAGGGTAGTAAGGTAAACACTGAGGTACAGTGCTCAACAGAGGGCAGGATGGGGTAAATGGAAAAATAGACACGGGCAAAAAGAGCAGGCATGGGGGAAAAAGGATAAAGACAACATTAAATGGAGGGCAATGAGTACCAATGCCCGTAGTCTGGGAAACAAGCTTCCTGAGCTAGTAGCCTTGATGGAAGATGAAAAATTGGATATTGTTGCAGTCACAGAAACATGGTACATGGGGAACCATGACTGGGATGTCAACATACTGGAGTACACAGTCTACAGAAGGGACAGGGAAGGGAAAAGAGGAGGTGGAGTAGCTCTGTACATAAGGGAAGGGATCAAAGCTACAGAACTAAAAAGTAAAGGGGGAGGACAAGAGGCACTCTGGGTCACCTTGGAGACAGGGAATGGCATCACAATCTGCACAGGGGTCATATACAGACCCCGTCTCAAGGGGAAGAAATGGACAAGAAAATGATAGAGGACATTCTCAAAATGGCTTGAAAAGCAGAGATACTGTTGATGGGGGACCTGAATATGCCAGATGTTAACTGGATGGCATGTACTGCACCACATCCAAGCAGTGAGGTCTCGATGCCCTGCAGACTCCGAAACTCCTAGACAGCTAGTGTTGGAACCCACTCAGAGGGAGCAATACTAGACCTGGTGCTCTCAAATGGAGAGAGGATCACAAATTTAGAAGTCACTAGAGATCTGGGAACAAGTGACCACTGCACAGTGTGCTTCACAATAAGCACAACCATGGAGACAAGCCATACAAAAACAAGCATACTGGACTTTAGAAGGGTGGACTTTGGCAAAATGGGTGAATACCTGAGGAATACACTAGCAAATGGCCAAAAAGGAGGGGTGGAAGAACAATGGAGAAAAATCAAAACTGCCATCATAGAGGCAACAAGCCTTTGTGTGAAACAGATGAAGAAAACAAAGAGGAGTAAAAAAACACTATGGTTCTCAAAAGAGGTGGCAGGGAAGGTTAAGGAGAAAAAGGATGCATTCAAAAAGTATAAGGCATCACAGAAGAAGCACGACAGGGAAATGTATCAATTAAAGCAGAAAGAAGTGAGGAAGGCAGTCAGAATAGCAAAAGCCCAAACTGAGGAAAAAATAGCCAATTCAGTTAAGAAGGAGGATAAAACCTTTTATAGGTACATTAGGGAGCATAGAAAGGTTAAGGGAGGAATAGTGAAGATTAATAAGGGAGAGGGGAGGTGGGCAGAGGGAAACAGTGAGAAGGCAGAGATACTGAATGAATACTTTTGCTCAGTATTCACAAAAGAAGATGAGGAGGAGTTACCTAAACCAGACACTAGAAGCACTCTGGGTAGGGAGGTTGACACCAGTCCATTTACAGAAGAAAGAGTCCTGAAAGAACTCCTAAAACTCAAGGTGGACAAAGCAATGGGGCCTGATGGGATTCACCCCAGAATCCTAAAAGAACTAAGGGAGGACCTAGTGACACCACTGACCACTCTTTTTAACAAATCATGGGAGGATGGGGTGGTACCTGAGGACTGGAACAGGGCAGATGTGATTCCCCTTCACAAAAGTGGGAGCAAGGCAGAAGCAAGAAACTACAGACCTGTAAGTTTGACCTCAGTGCTAGGGAAAATGATGGAATCACTTCTGAAAGAAAGAGTTGTTAAGTACCTAGAGACCAGCAGGGCACAGGACCCAAAGCAACATGGATTTACAGTAGGAAGGTCATTTCAAATGAATCTAATAGATTTCTTTGACTGGGTGACCAAAGTAATAGACCAGGGATGGGCTGTGGATATGGCCTACCTAGACTTTAGCAAAGCATTTGACACAGACCCGCACAAAAGATTAATAATCAAGTTAGCCAGCCAGGGAGTGGGTCCCAGGGTGGTAGCCTGGGTTGCAAACTGGCTGCACAACAGAACACAGAAGGTAATAGTGAGTGGAACACATTCCAAAGAAAGGGGGGTCACTAGTGGAGTACCTCAGGGCTCAGTACTGGGTCCAGTCCTCTTTAACATCTTTATAGGTGACATTACAGAGGGTCTGGAGGGAAAGGTATGCCTCTTTGTAGATGATACAAAGATCTATAACAGAGTTGATACACAAGGAGGGGTAGAAAAGATGAGAAGGGACTTGGCAAGGTTGGAGGAATGGTCAGACATATGGCAACTTAGATTCAATGCAAAGAAGTGCAAAGTAATGCACCTGGGAAACAAAAACCCAGGAGAAGAGTACACAATAGCAGGGGAGGTACTAACAACAACAAAAATGGAATGGGACTTGGGGGTAGTCATATCAGATGATCTAAAGGTTGGTAAGCAATGTGAGAAGTCAGTAAGGAGAGCCAGGGGGATACTGGGATGCATAGGAATGGGCATCACAAGTAGAAAAAGGGAAGTGGTTATCCCTCTGTACAGACAGTTGGTGAGACCCCATCTGGAGTACTGTGTGCAGTTTTGGAGACCCCATCTCACGCAAGGACATAGACAGGATGGAAGCAGTCCAGAGGAGGGCAACTAAAATGGTGCAGGGTCTGCATCAGAAATCATATGAAAAGAGACGGAGAGAGCTTAATATGTATACCCTTGATGAAAGAAGAGACAGGGGGGATATGATAGAAACATTCAAGTACCTCAAGGGAAACAACAAAGTTCAGGGGGTTGCATCTTTCAGAAAAAGAGATGTGTAAGAACAAGGGGACACAATTTAGAGATAGAGGGCGGATGGCCCTGGGGTAAAGTGAGGAAATCTTTTTTCATGGAGAGAGTGGTGGATGCGTGGAACTGCCTTCCTGGGGATGTTGTTGGGGCTAAAACAGTGGGGGAATTCAAACATGCATGGGAAAGACACAAGGCAATTGTAGTGGGGGGTGGCAGGAAGTAGGCTGTTGGTTAACTAGAATCTGCAGCTTATCCAGTAGGTAGGGAAATGGGCAGACTGGGTGGGCCAAGTTGTCCTTATCTGCCATCAAAGTCTATGTTTCTATGTTAGGGAATCTGAAGGAGAAGGAAGAAGATGGCATTTGTTGCGGCACAAAAAAATGCCAAGGAAGTGGTGAGAAATCAAAAAGGCATTAACAACATCAAACTTTTCATTTTGTGACATCAAATTTTTCATTTTGGGACATCAAATTTTTCATTTTGCAATGGACATCCCTGACATCAAATTTTTTCAATTTGTGAAATTAATTTTTTTATTTCTGGACATTAGATTTTTTTATTTCGCGACGGGCATCCACAACATCAAATTGTTCATTTTGGGACATCAACATTTTCATTTTGCAGCATCAATTTTTTCATTTGGGACATCAAATTTTTCATTTCATGACATCAAAGTTTTCATTTCACGATACGCTTTCTTGACATCAAATTTTTCATTTTGGAACATCAAATTCTTTATTTTGTGACATCATTTTTTTCATTTCACAAAACATCAAATTTTTCATTTTGCGACATCAGATTTTTAATTTCCCACCAATATGTTATCTCAAAAACCCTACTGCGCATAATCAGACTGTGAAACACTAAACTTTAAAGCTTTATAGCTCTGGAACTGAATGCAGGAAGAGAAGGCGGCTCAAGAACACTCAGTAGAAGCCAAAGGAGCGGGAATGTAGATACAAAGGAGTGACTCGGCTAACTGAAAAATGCAAAGTCCACTTGTTTGGACACAGATAAATCTCTCCACAGATGGAGCTTCCCTAAGAAATCCCGGTAACCTCAAAGGCGTGGTCTCGGGATGTCTTGAGCCACGCCTTCGGAACTGTAAGGAAGCCCTCCATGGAAGAGCAATGTGAGCACACTGGGTGAGCAGGTGTCAAAAGGTCCAACAGATATTCAGGACCTGATCTGTATAGGGCCTTATAGGTGAGCAATTCCACCTTGAAGGCAATCTTCCTGGCAGCCATAGCAATTCACGCAAAACTGGGGTTATATAAATGGACCTAGAAAGGTCCATTAACATCCTGGCTGCAGCGTTCTGCACCAACTGCAGTGTGTCATTGGGAGACATAGGCACACTTCTGGTATGGGCTGAGAATCATTCAACCTATCAGCTTATGCCTCAGCGCATACTAGAGGAGTACCTATACCTCACAATCAATGCACATTCTGTTGAGTATTATTGCCCACTTTCAGGGCAACTTGATATTGTTTAAATTGGCTATATGATGGCCTGACACAAAATACACAGTTTATAACTGCCAGCAAGGAGTCATGGCTTTCATAACTCACTCTTGGCTTCTGCACTCATGAGTTATGGTCTTGCGCTCCCTCACCATTGGAGATAAATTACATATTTTCAGTCAGGCTATTACATATTACCTCTGTTTGCCTGTCTGTCTAGGTATGTATGTATGTATTTATCTGTAACTAGCCTCTCACCCCTCTCCTTGGTTTGAGTCTGGTTACTAGATGGTTAAGAATATGTAACCCCCCTGGAGCTTACCTTTTGTGCCCCAGTTTTTCCTATTTCTGCCCAATTTCTTGCTGTTCCCTTTGGGGTCTCTCTTGATTCCAGGGCTCAACTTGATGCCCCAGGACTCCAGATTGTTTGTTTTTTTTGGTGGTATTTGCCACATGGGGCCAGGAGTTTCAGGTGCAAGTCATAGTTGTTGCTCCAATCTTGCTGGAGACCGCATATGTGCCATGAGGCTCTTTGAAGTTTATGACCACCATTTGCGGTCAGCCAGAGGATTTTCCCATGGTTCTGACTCCCTTTAGGCTTTAATGGGAGCCGAAGACCTAAGTGAAGAGGTCAGAAGCCATCACAATGTCTGCCTTGAAAGTTTCAAATTGGGCATAAAATGAGGGTTCATTCATATTATGAGTCCTAGTTAATATTGATAAGGTGCTGCCTGCAGCCTGGGGGTTTATATTTCGGTGGCAGCAACAACCAAAGTACTGCATGTACTTAGACTTGAGTATACTCATTTAAAAGAGCAGTGTTTGGGCTACCAGACTGTGGGGACACTGATAATGCAGGATATTTTCCCTGGCTGCACCAGAACTAGAAAGTGGACACTAGGAGAATTGCTGCTGAACTGAATGGGGGCTGACATGTTGTTGATGCTTTGACCCCAATGTAGCAGCCAATCAACCTTTTGGGTGCCTAAAGTTGGACCTGAGGGATTCTGGGAGAGGGAGTTTTATTAATTCAGATGACTAGCTCATGCCCCAATGAACAGTCAGGAAATATTGATCTCTATGGTTATTGATGATGGATGGGCTTGAACAGCCAGTCAGGAGTCTAAATTCTCGAGGGAAAACCCAAGGACTTTCTGGGTTTGCTTTAGTCTATTCCCGGGCTCTTCTTGAGTCAGGAGGATTCTGTGTAAGAGGAATTGGACTTTCAGAGGCCTTGCTCAGGTCTCATCTGTGGATTGAGCTGGGCAAGTGAGTTTAAAGGGAAACACTGGAAAAGACACAGCTTTACCCAGGTGCTACAAAAATGCTTGATTAGTGCTTTCAGACAGGAATTTGTTTTTAATTCCCTCTAATTGCTTTTTTAGTGATTTAAACAATGGCCTTCAACTTTCACTTTCTGTTGCTGGCAGTCACCATTTCATGAGTAGCAGTGAGCTTCCTGAGTCACTTTATGCTAATATATCCTGCCAACCAATAGCAGAGCTCAAACAGGCATATTAGCATAAAGTGAGCTCAGGAAGCTTACTGCTGCTCATGAGACAGTGGCTGCCAGCAACAGAAAGTGGAAGCTGTGGGTAGCTGTTTTAAATAATTTAAAAAAGTTATTACTGTCTGATAGCACTAATTGAGAGTTTCTTTAGTTTCTGAGGAAAGCTGTGTCTTTTCCAGTGTTTTCCTTTCAAGAAGAAAGAAAGTGAGAGACTGGACTGAATTTTGAAACTCTTCAGATGCTGTGAATTGTGCTGCCTTGACTGGAGAAAATAGCTGCTGCAGAGACCCTGCACTGGTAACTTGATCCGAGCTGATAGAACTGTGCTGTTTCATTTTGGAAGTGGAATAGTTGCTGCAGAGGACCTGTTTTGCAGATTGGGATTCTGGTAAAAATTTTGAGGAGGCAAAGCGTCTCTGGTGCAGGGTGCTAGCCAGGTGCTGTGACTTTGCTGGGATTGAACTGAGTGGCTGAGAGCTGTGTCCCAGCTGAAGCTGAAAGGAATCTTTTATGGACAGTTAGAGCTGCAAGCCCTGAAGTGAACAGGGCTTTGACCAGTTCTGTACCTCCCCTATGGATTGCTATAGTCTGAGTGCAAATCAGAAGGCTAGCACCCATTGGCACATCGGTACTGCTGTTTAATTGGAGGCAGCGCCTAGTTACAACCATCTTACGGATTCAGTGCAGGGACTGAAGAGGGCTCCCACAGTTTGGGAGTTCTCATCCAGAGTCAGGGAGGGAACTCACTAGCCCCTTCCAAGTGGGACCTACTGTCTCAGGAGGTCACTGGCATTTGCTGGGGTGCTATGGCACCTACAACCCATGTGGAGAGCCAGGCTGTGGAGCCACTTACATGTCTGGGCCTTCCGGGGCTAGTGTGGACCTGCCACTGAGCTCTGCAATGGGCCAGAAGCGCCTAAAGGTGACAAACGTCCAGATCTTCAATCAAGGGGACAAGCTGCAAGACCGAACATGATCCAACCTGCAAAGGGTATTGAGTCCATCCTCCCTTCTGCCCATTGTTGCATGAATTGAGAGGCGCTCCACACTCCAGGGCATCTGGCAATTGTTACTCCAACCACTGTTGAGGTCTGCAAACTGTGAGTACCCAGGACCAGGTTCCTGGATACTGAAACAGGGCAGTGTGACTCTAAATTTATTTTATTTATTTTTTTTAGGTTTTGTTGACCGGGTAAGTGCACTGGACAAATCCTGCCTATTTTCAGGCACGACCCGGGGGAGGGGGATACAGATGAGTGCCAACTGACCTTGAACCAGATGAAGCTGTTGGTGGTATTTTTAGTGAATGAGGGAAATTTGGCCAGGACAATTTAAACCTTTTCTCAACCTTCCAGGCCCCAATCACTGGCCAACCCATGGCAATGTCCAGGCCTGCAACTGGTGGGTACCCCAAGGACCCCTCAGGGTTTTATGCCAGTACCAGTGGGAGTGGGCAGCCAGGGGTGGAGTGGCCCACAGGCCCTTATGATTAATGTTCTGCCAGTTGCCACTAACTCTTCTTTTTATTCCACTGCTGCTTCTCATCCAGGTACATCTCTCCTAGCCCTTACCCCCAATAAAGCTGTGAGTTTGATTGTTGAAGCTGCTGTGTCAAGAGAGGTTCATTGCATTTTTGCCTTCTGACAGATCTGTGATATTTGGTGGGAAGAGGTTGTTGGGGATCCAGTGTGCAGAGTGGCTGGTCGGGGAGGTGGGGAGGTGTAGCATCCCAGGGGGCAGTTCCAACCAGTCATCTGACCTACTCTGGGTGGAGGCACCGTGCTAATTTCTATAACTTTGGGAAAGAACCTCCATCTGTCACCATAGCAGGACCCAGGCCCCTTAACATGTACCAGGGTCAACAGGCAGGGGTAGTAGCCCATTGGCACATGGTGTCTGGGCTACAAGTATAAAGTAGAAGTGGTGTGTGAGTCCTGGAACACTTCAGGGTCCAACCCACCCCTACACACACACACACACACACACACACACACACACACACACACACACACACACACACACTTACTTTACATTTTTGCTGGACTTCTGAGTCACTGTGTATGCCTGTATATTTGCTCAGTGGCTATGCAAGTACTAGGTTGCTGCTGCCCCGACCCACTGCCTATAAAGCTAGAGAGTAGAGTTTCAGACAGTTGGTTCCGTTTGTTCTATTCTGAGCTCCTAACTTAGTGATTTCTGAACTCCCAGCTCAGACAGGGTACCTGACAATTTGGCCTAGAGAAAGAGAAAAGCCGAAAGAAGGGCCAACAGCTTCTCCCTGAGAGGGAGTGATTCTAGTCAGAGGCAGCAAGCGAACAGAAAGAGAGAGAGAGAGAGAGAGAGAGAGAGAGAGAGAGAGGGAGGGAGGGAGAGGGAGAGAGAGAGAAACAGAGTCAGAGTTGAGCAAGAGTATGTTTCTATTTTGTAAGATGAGAGAAGTAGAATTTTGAGGCCACATGGTCTCAAAGGTTGAAAGAGGAGAATGCAATGGTGATATGGTGGTCTCTGCTAAAGGGAGTCACATAAGGTCCATGAAGGCCTACTCCTAGTGTCATGGTGTTGGTGGAAGTGTTCTGAGTCATGCTTCAGAGCTGCAGGGTAGTCCAAGAGAAACCCTTTGCAATTCTTGTCAATGGCGTATGCTCCAAATGGAGGCCACACATGTGTGCTGAGTGTCATCAGTAAGGAATGTGTCTGTGCCCTGGAGGATCTGGAAAGTTTTTCTCTGTACAAGTGAAGGTTGAGGGTAGGATGCAACAAGGCCTGGAGAGAGGTATCCATTGAGATCAGAACTCCCAGGGCAAGGGTAACCTCATGCCCTCTAGTGTGAGTAACGGAAGGCAAGTGGCTGTAATGGTATAGCATAAATTCCTCCTTCCAATGTTGTGCAAGTCAGTCTGTGGTACTGCTATATTATGGGCAAAGAGGCTCAGTATGGGTAAAGAGGGTGCTCTACCCAGGGAGCCAGTGTACCTGTATGTATCCCTGGCGTGAAATGGCCCATATAGAGAAAGGTGTAATAAAGAATGGCAAAGATCAACTATGTAGAGAGATCCTGGTTATTCAGATACCCTAGAGAAAGGACATTATGTGTTTTAATGTCTGTATCTGTATCTGTGTTGTGTGCCCTGGAGATTCTTTGTGATGTTATGTGGAGTTTAATAAATTAAGTTGTGCTTAACACTATTCACCTGGTGTGGACAATTGTCTTTGTCATAGGCAATGTGTTTTTACCATTTAGCAGCCTTTTGGGATCCCCATAGCTGTCCCAGATTCAAAACCTAGCTGGTTATCTACCTTGAGAGATAGGACTCATAGTACCCTGTGTCTGGGTGTGTGTGGGAGGGATCAGTTACATGCCTGTCTGTCTGTCTATCTATCTATCTATCTATCTATCTATCTATCTATCTATCTATCTATCTATCTGTCTATCCATCTATTATGTTACCTCATGGCAATCCTGTTGGCACAGTGCAGCGGTGCATCATGATGATGTCACGTTTCATTAGTATGCTTATGGTTTGAAGAGATTGCTTGACTTGAAATCTGAGTTTGAGATGCTCATACATTTGAACTTATATCCAGGTGTAACCCCCCTACAAATGGGGGTTCCTAAAAGCCTTCCCGGAGCTTGCTTAAATGCTCCATGCCTGGCTGGTGTTCAACATAAGGCCGCTAAATGTGGGGGTGGAGAGTGCTTTTAAAGCCTCCAGTCTGTTTCTTTAAGAGCTGCATAAGTGCAGTAATAAGTCCTCAGAGAGGGAGGGGGTTTGAGTGTTTCTATGCTCGAGTCCCGCCTGGGACGCTGGAAATAGCTCCCTTCTGCCATCACTAAGCATGCAGAGGGAGCTCTGTTGAAGGATGTGACTCATTGCTGGAAAATAACTTAGAGTAATAATGGTACTGTAGTTGTTCTAACCTGCTTTTTGTTTGCAGCAAGGACTGTTGTGATTATCTTCTCCATATTGGTCCCGAACTGTCGCATTGGACCAATCAGTTATCGGAACTCTAGACAGAGCTGACTGACCAATGAGGATTTAGGTAGTAAGCTTGGGAAGTAAAGTCTTACCAAGGGTGCCTTTTTGTGCCAATCGGGACAGGTTTCATAGCCTGGTGTCTGCAGCCCACCTATGGGAACGGGTGGCGTGAGAGTGAGGTTGCTGCCCCCACTGCCTGAGGGTCAGAGGCGTTGTGATTGTGAAGGAGAAGGGAGCACTGAGCTTCTGAACCGTTAAGTGTTCATGCGGGAAGTGCGTGAAAGGCCTAGGTGGCCGTTTTCCATAGCCAGAAAGCTTCGGATTAAATCTGCCAGCGTGCGGTCAGAGGAGGCTGTGTATAAACACAGCTACCTACCAGGCTTCACCTGAAGAGGACTGGAGAATCTGCTGAATCGCGCTCAGTCTGCCAGGATGTTTGAGGCTGCAGTGTAGTGCCCGAAATTGCTGTGAGTTCGTTCAGGTCCTGGAAGCAGCTGCCTGGTATGGTACCCCTCTGTTGTTTTCCATATAAATGTGTGAGGAGCCATTTGAAGCTCAGGCTCAGCCCTGCACGTGAGGAAAGCATGGTTATCTGTTGGAGTTGTGAGTACTAAATCAGGGCAGCTCCCATTTAAAGGTTTCAGACAAAGGCAAAGTCGCTTGCGTATTGCAGAATGTACCAATTGAGCTTACTGGCTCCACTTGATCTTCTCAGGAGTTAAATGCGCTTGTGTGTCAGGGCCCCAACCAGCTGCATCAAGGAACTAGCCATTAGGGCTTGGGTACCCATAGACAGTAACTGAAAGGTTTAGGCCTGTGCACAGAGCCCTAGGTAGTCAAATATATACATATATATTAGTGGTGAGCCAATCACCCTGATTCTCCCCTGTCCTTGTTACTTCCCCCTTAAATAAATCAGATTGTTTGTTTTGCAACTGTACCCTGGCTGGTTTGTGGCTTACTAGTGTTGTACTGCACAGTGAATGTTTGATAACTGTACCTTACTTTCCAGGAGGTCCCCGCAGTGAGCTGAGTGGTTCGAGCCAGGGGCTAAGTGTTCAGGGGGAGAGCATTGTGATCACTCCATGTGAGCCACTAGTGGGAAGAAGGGGGGAGTTGCAGCAACCCAGAGGGCTGTGACCGAGTCAACCTTGACTGTCCAAACCCCGACCACTGGATGGAGGCACCCGTCAACGGATCCGGGCCCCTTACCCTGTCACCACTGAGACAGGCAGGGGTGGTAACCTTTAGGATAGCACCCCCGGGGGGTTACACAAACTTCCCAAACAGTGCTGTTTACATATATTTTAATTTATTTGTTTATGCCCCCTGGTCTCCCAAAGTAGCCCCTTCTGGTGGCGGCCACCAAATCCCATACCCTAACGTCTTTGGCATTTACCCTGTTGAACCCAGCCGGTATTTCTCCCAGCATGGGGCTCACCAGAGGTAGCAGTCCCCCTTGTCTGAGTGCTCCCCAAAGTGGAATCAGCAGTCATGGGAAACAGGACCCAAGCATGCTGCCATCATCCTGCTGCGCGACAGGGTATTTCCATGTTCTGGACCCATCCCCCTGTGGATATACACACACAAGGGGCTCTAAGCGCATGCATGCTGAAACATGCTATTACAGAGCTGGCAGATATCCACCCTCCCACAGAGAACTCCCACTACACTACCACCTGTGGTCACCCAGAAGGCAGTGTAACAGTGGGGTCTTGAACACCCATAGAAACATAACATTTGCCAGTAGACAAGGACCACTTGGTCCACCCAGCCTGCTCATTTTTCCCCTGCCTATAATATCACTGTTGATCCTTCTTGAGCTCCAGCCCATTCACCCCCACTTTGCTTTCCCTAAGATTCCCTTATGTCTATCACATGCATTCTAGAACCCCACCATAGCTGTCACCCCACCACCTCCACTGAAAGGCTGTTCCAGGAATCCACCACTCATTTTGTGAAAAAGTACTTCCTCACATCTCTCCTGAATCTACCCCCCTCAAGCTTCTTATTATGCCCTCTTACCCTTGAGCACCTTTTTTTCTGAAACATGCTTCCCTCCTGCACCTTATTTATCCCTGTGAAGTATCTGGATGCTCAATCCTTGTCTTCCTGGCTAGCCCCCATGACCAGAGCTTGTTCCCAAACCCAGGTTACCAGTTTTGTGACCAGTAGCTATACCACTTCACCAATGGACTGACCTGTTTCCCAATTTTAAGTGAGGGGGGCCCATCCCACTACATTTTGTCATGCATCATACTTCGTGAATTACACCGTACGTGACACTTATCTCTACCATATTCATCAGAACCCCACAATGGAAGGTATGGATGCCCTCAGATTAATGTCCCCCAACCCTACCAACTAAAAAAGTATAGTAGGGTTTGGGACCTCTGGGTGGAATTATATGTAACTGGGGTTCCCAGGGGCTGATCCCAATTAGCGATGGGGCAGACCAGGGTTCTGCAAATAACTTACATACAAGTCTGAAAATGGGAGGAGGAGGATAGAACATTCTGGTGGATGCTGCAGTCTTCTGTGAAACTATATATAGATGTTGCAGATTACCTGTGGGAGCCTCCATTTGAGAAGACTGAAGAAATGCTCACATGCTCACTTCTCCACTGGAGATCAACACTGGACACAGACATCAAGAGTGACTTCACATAAGTTATAGGCAATAGCATGCACCAAGCAGGAAAGGGACCTTGGGTTTATTATTTCTGATGACCTCAAGGTACGGAAACAGGGCGACAAGGCAGCAGGTAACGTAAATAGGATGCTGGGATGCATAGGCAGGGGCATCACCAGCAGGAAAAGGGAGGTTATAATTCCACTATACAAGACACTATTGAGGTCCCTCCTGGAGTACAGTGTACAGTTCTGGAGACCTTACCTAAGTAAGGACATAGGGTAGAGAAGGTACAGAGGAGGGCAACAAAGATGATACAGGGATTGCATAACAGGTCCTATGAGGACAGGCTGAAGGACTTGAATATGTACTCCCTGGAGGAGAGGAGGGAGAGAGAAGGGATATGATAAAGACATACAAGTACTTTACAGGGAGGAACAGGGTGCAAGAATACATCATTTTCCAGAGAAAAAGATGTTCTAGAACTAGAGGGTATGGGATGAAGTTGGAGGGAGGGCGATTCACAAGAAACATGAGGAAGAATTTCTTGACAGAAAGGGTGGTGAACAAGTGGAACACACTGCTGGAAGAAGTGGTGGGGGCTGAAATAATCATGGGATTTAAGAATGTGTGGGATAGACATAAGGGAATTCTTGAGGTCAGGGGTAAGGGGCAACAGACTTCTAGAAAAACATTAAGTGAACTTACAAGCTCAAATGGGCAGACTGGGTGGGCCATAGGCCTATATCTGCTGACAGTGTCTATGTATCTATGCATAGCATTTCACACATTGAATTGTAGGCCTAACTACCTGACAGAACCAGGTTCTACATAGTTCAAGCCACACAGCACAAGAATGACAAGATACAAGTGTTCTGTTTGGTTTTACCTGGCTCAAGCCACACAGTACCATCTAACTTCCCAATGTCCCTTACTGATGCCCTTTCACAGGAAATGTAATTTGTAAAGGCATAGTGCAAAAGCATTGTGTACCCCTATCTTCAGCACCCTTCTGTGTCCCTGTGGGGCATCCATTTAGCTAATATGTGCTTCAGATCCTCCCCTGTCACTGCCTTCTGGTTACCGGAGTGGCTCCTTGAATATAAAAGAAATTCTTTGGCTCAATCTTCAGGGGTCACAGCTGTATATGTGTGCCTCTGTCCTTCATTCCCCTCACCCATATTTTTTAAACTAGGCTAGCTCGAATTTCCACCCCATCACATTGAGGGAGGAGAGGTGCTGTATTCAGCATGCCACCGCTGTTTCCCCATACCATGCTGCTCCGTGTAAGTGACAATGCAATTGGGGAGGGATTTGTGTTAGGGTGTGCAACTGCAAAGGACACCCTGATGCAAGTCTGACTGAAAACTGCTTTGTCACTCACACTTTACAAATCAGCACAGCATACAGAAACAGTGGCATGCACTGGATACTGCACCCCCACACATGCACGTAATGGGGCAGCATTAGCCTGGTATGGACTGTTAGGGCAGGGGGATGCAGGACGAGGGGGCACACACACACAGCTGTGCCCCCTGAAGATTGATTCAAGGACTGTATTTAGAGTCCAGTGATTCCAAGCGCCATCAGGCAGTGACAGAAAAATCGTGAGATTGTTGGCAACAAACTTTACAAGTAAGGGCTAGTTCACTGTGGCATGGTTTATCACCGTAAACAGCACGTACCAAAGTTTGCACAAAATGACAGGAAGTCCGTGGGTGCTCTTACCCATGTGAGCAGCTGGGGTTTGATCTTTTTGGGGTTAAGATTAAACCAGACTTGAAGCCTGACTGTCTTCTCCTTAACTAACCTGTGAAGGACACTCTTTCCTGGAGCATACGCCTCATATTTCCCCACTTTTTTTTTCCTCTTCTACATTGTATGCTTCTGCTCCCTTGGTGGCCCCCTTCTGACTGTCCCCCCAGCCTCATGACCTGGCTCCTCTGGGACTTACCTTCCACCACAGCCTTGCAACATGCACCCAGCCACGGTGCAGAGCCTTTAGGGGGTCGGTCCTCATCTTGCCACCGGGGGTGTTTTTCCTCATTTTCACCCTTTGTTACCCTGGAGCCCCAGCCATTCACAGAGGTGCATGCACGTGGAAGCGCACATGTGCACTGGCACTGGAGATGGCCCCAATCCACCCACCCAGCCTAGTGCCTAGCCCCACCCCCCATGCTCGATGCTACCACTGAGCCTCCATTCGGTGGCAGCCAAGAGCCGGAGAAGCCTACCACCTCTACTCAGGAAAGGAGAGCTGCCTGGCAGCTGCTCCATCCACTCTCCCAGCCCCCCCCCCGGCTGACCCCCATTGTCCCATGCTCATTCCTGAACACGGGTTACCGGCATGGTAAGAGGTAAGGCATCCAGCATCTCAGCCCTCTGCACCACTGAGCCGGCTATATCTCCCTTTCTTAAGGTGCTCCCATATCCACACACCTTGTACTACTCCACCATCTTCTCTGGTTGGTCTTGGATTAAAGACCCTGGTGTCCCTCCCAGATGGGGAGATGAAGTTTTTGCCATGTCATGGGACTTACTGCAGCTACCAGCTCGTGACCCGACAATGATCTCAAGTGTCCTTCCCCGTGCTGGGGAACCCCTGGGGCTCAGAGGCCAAACAGCTGCAGAGGTGCCCCACACCAGCCATAAGCTTAGGAACTCTAACCTGGAAAGTGGGCCTGGATCTGGAACCTCACTGGAATGTGGCAGGGCCCTATACATGTCTGGTACTGGACCAAACCAGTCAGGGACCACCTGCCAAGGGGACCTTGAGCCACTGCAGAACGCTCAGTTTTGGGAGGGGGTTTACATCAAAAAAGCAGTTCTTTCACATGAGCTATAGGAATAGCTCCACGAGCTCAGGCCAAAAGCAGCCCCCCTCACCGAAATGAGAATTTTCTACAGTGCCCCATGAAATGTGCACCTGCTACTTGTGGTCATAGTTCACATTCTTTATACAAGTCAGTGCAATAAAGAAAAGTCGGTGGGGTAACACTTTTTGAGTAGGTGGGGCAGAAGATGGTCTGAAACAAATTGCCATTATGTGTTGTTTTAGCAGTGTCAATCTAAACTCGAGGGGAACTGATCAGAAAATGAAAGCTTCTCAGGGAGAAATTAGACACTTGTCTCGCTCCCTGGAGAATGTTTAAATATGGAATACAATTAACAAAGTAATCAGCAGTTTCTATTCTCAGAATTCACATCACACACTCACCCCAACTTGTTTCTATGTTTGCTCTGGATCTGGTGTGAGCTGCTTATAACTAACATTAGTAAGGACAAGAACTTGAAATTAACTTTGCAGTTTTAGCTGCATTGGGAACACGAGTAACAGTCTAATTGGTGCTTTCCTCTGTAACTCAGTCTCCTTTTCGAGTGTGCTGCATTCTGACCTTCTGTAACTGAGTTGTGCCTGGTTTCCCAGACACCTTTCACAGGGTGCTGCACATTGCTTCTCTATAACCCAGAATTCACTATTCCCCAGCCTTCTTTCAGACTGTACTTTGTCCTTCTGTAACCCAACTCTGTCCTGTTTCACATCTTTCTTTTACATGGTTTTAATCTGCATCACTATCCCTCTGTAAACATAACATAGAAACATAGAATTTGACAGCAGATAAGGACTGCTTGGCCCACCCAGTCTGCCCATTTTCCTGCCTAATGGATAAGCTGCAGATCCTAGTTAACCAGCAGCCTACTTCTTCCTACCCCCACCCCCTAGAATTGCCTTATGACTGTCCCATGCATGCTTGAATTCCACCACTGTTTTTGACTCACAACCTTCCTCCGAAGGCCGCTCCATGCATCAACAACCCTGTCTGTCAGAAAAATACTTCCTTAAATTACCTCTGAGCCACCCCCCCATCTTCAAATTGTGCCTCCTTGTTCTTGCACACCTCTTTTTTTGAAAGATGCTACCCTCTTGGACTTTGTTGATTCCCTTGAGGTACTTGAAAGTTTCTATCATGTCCCCCCTCTCCCTCCTTTCCTCGAGGCTATACATAGTAAGCTCCTTTAGTCTCTCTCTCTCCATATGTCTTCCGGTGCAGACCCTGCACCATTTTAGTTGCCCTCCTCTGGACACAGGGTTTTAAATAATTGATTAGCAGTTTTTTTTCTTGGGACAATGCTAATTGTACATAACGTATTTATATAGGTTTTCTAGAAGTGCTATGTTTGCTAAACGCAATGAGGCAAGTGCTATGCATTTTCACAATGTTTTAGCACTTTTATGAGCAAAACGCTAATCAATTTTTGGAGTTAAATAAAACCCTGGGACAGCTTCCATCCTGTCTATGTCTTTGCGGAGATTGGGTCTCCAGAACTGCACGCAGTACTCCGCTTCGGATGGGGTCTCACCAGCTGTATGTACAGAGGGATAATAACTTCCTGTTTTCTACTGGTGATGCATCCCAGTATCCCCTCAGCCCTCCTTGCTGCCCTCTCACATTGCTTGCCCACCTTTAGGTCATCTGATATGACTACCCCCAGGTCCCTTTCCATTTTTGTTGTTGTTAGTATCTCACCCCCCATTGTGTACTCTTCCCCTGGGATTTTGTTTCCCAGGTGCATTACCTTGCACTTCTTAGCATTGAATCTAAGCTGCCATACATTTGACTATTCCTCTAACCTTGCCAAGTCCCTCTCATCCTTTCCACCCACCTGTGCATCAACTCTGTTGCAGAACTTGTGTCATCTGCAAAGAGACATATTTTCCTCCAGTCCTCTGCAATATCGCTTATAAAGACATTGAAGAGGACCGGTCCCTAATACTGAACCTCGGTACCCCTATAATTAACCCCACTCTTTCAGAGTGGACTCCATTTACTATTACTTCTGTGTCCTATTGTCCAGCCAATTCTTTACCCAGGCTGTCATCTTGGGACCCACTCCCAGGCTGGCTAACTTGTATATTAATCTTTGTGCGGGACTGCACAAATGCCTTGCTAAAGTCAAGGTAGGCCATGTCCACAGCCCCTCCCTAATCTACTACTTTGGTCACCCAGTCAAAGAAATCTATCAGATTCGTCTGGCATGACCTTCCTGCTGTGAATCCATGCTGCCTTGGGTCCTGTGCTCCTCTGGCCTCTAGATACTCGACAGTTCTTTCCTTCAGAAGTGATTCTATCATTTTCCCTATCACTGAAGTTAAATTAACAGGTCTGTAGTTTCCTGCTTCTGTCTTGCTCCCACTTTCGCGAAGGGGAATCGCATCTGCCCTCCTCCAGTCCTCGGGTACCACCCATCCTCCTATGATTTGTTAAAGAGGGTAGTCAGTGGTGTCACTAGTTGTACCCTTAGTTCTTTTAGAATTCTGGGATGAATCCCATCAGGCCCCATTGCTTTGTCCACCTTCAGTTTTAAGAGTTCTTTCAGAACCCTTTCTTCTGTAAATGGGCTGGTATCAACTCTCTATCCAGAGTGTTTCTACTGTTTGTTTTAGGTACCTCCTCTTCATTTGTAAATACTGAGCAAAATATTTGTTTAGTATCTCTGCCTTTCACAGTCACCCTCTGCCCACCCTCCTCCACTTTATTAAGCCTCACTATCTCTCCCTTGGTCTTCCTTAGCTCCCTGATGTACCTATAAAAGGTTTTATCCCCCTTCTTAACTGAGTTGGCTATCTTTTCCTCAGTTTGGGCCTTTGCTGTTCTGACTGCCTTCCCAGCTTCCTTTTGCTTTAACTGATACAGTTCTCTATCCTGCTCCTTCTGTGATTCCTTGTACTTCCTGAATGCTTTCTTTTTCCCTTGAACCTTCACTGCCACTTCCTTTGAGAACCATAGTGGTTTCTTACATCATTTTGTTTTGTTTATTTGCTTCACACAAAGGCTTGTTACCTCTGTGATGGCAGTTTTTATTATTCCCCATTGTTCTTCCACCCCTCCTTTCTGCCCATTTGCTAGTGCATTCCTTAGGCACTCACCCATTTTGGCAAAGTCAGCCCTCCTAAAGTCCAGTACTTTTGCCTTTGTATGGCTTGACTCTATTGCTATACCCAGCCCTGCCCTGCATCGCTGCCTCATTTAATAAAGTGTGGCTGTACCCTGTTTCTCTGGACCAGCTGTGCCCTATTCCCTAGCTTTCTTTGACAGGACTCTGCACCATAATACCTTTTTATTCTTACTCCAGTCTGTTTCCCTGCCTAGTTTTATCAAGTGCTCTTATCCTGTCCCTCTGTACATATACCCTGCCCTATTTTTCAGCCTTGTTTTATGATCTGCCCCTACCCTGTCCCTTCGAACACCAGGCTTGTCCTATTTGCCTAGGTTCCTTTCACATGATTCTGCAAAAGGAATCCTGTAAATGAAAGGATAGTGGGGCATCTAGATGCCATCGGAGCCCAGGACCATAGGCAACATGGATTCACAGTGTGGGGATCATGTCAGACAAATCTGGTTGATTTCTTTGACTGGGTGACAAAGGAAGTAAATCAGGGTGGGGCAGTGGACGTTGCTTACCTTGATTTCAGCAAAGTCTTTGACACTGTCCCACATAGGAGGCTGATAAGCGGAGAAGGCTGGGAATGGGGGACAGGGTGGTAAACTGGGTTAGAAACTGGCTAACAGACATGGCCAGAGAGTTGTGGTAAATGGGTTGCAGTCTGGGGAGGGGGGGTGACCAGTGGGGTGCCTCAGGGATCTGTTCTGGGGCCAGTCCTGTTCAATGTCTTCATTAGCGACATTGCAGAAGGGCTGAAGGGAAAGGTCTGCCTGTTTGCAGATGTCACCAAGATCGGTAACAGAGTGAATGCCTCAAAGGGGGTGGAGAAAATGAGGAGAGGGACTTGGGGAAGCTTGAAACATGGTCTGAGGACTGGTAACTGAAGTTTAATTCAAAAAAGTACAAAATTATGAACCTGGGACACAGAAACCCTGGGGAAAGCTATAGGATGGGGGTGGGGGGGAGCTGCTTACAGTCACAAAGGAGGAAAGGGACCTGGGGGGTATTTATTTATTTTATTTATTTTTATTTATTTATTGAATCTTGAAATTGAGACCTTTGAGCCAGGGGCTCTTTTACAAAGGCTCCATGTCAACAAGGAATTATGCAGAGGAGGGAGCAACAGGCACGAGTACATTGGGTACACATAAGCAGGCTGGGTGAGGTACAATAAACCCAGAAGACATTTGAAAATAAACCTAGGACATACAATGCATAATAATACTGATATTAAGTGCGAGAATTAAAAATACATAACACTAATATTAAGTACTAAGGTTAAAAAGGTACCTAGAAGTTGGTGGAGGGCAGGTGTACAGGCAAAGAAAGCCAGTTAGAAGAAAACTAGAATAGTGATGAGTTATGAGGGATAACAGGCCCATAGGTGGAGGAAGAACAGAAGAAGAAAGAGCAGTCGAGGAGGCTGACTTTAGACAGAGGATAATAGTGGTGATTTTCCAGGTTATAGCGTGGGAAATGTTGTAGATGCAGCCCAAGATGGCATTGTCATTAAAATGGCAGGATTTGCATAAGCAGAGGGTCACCAGGGTTAAGTGGGGCAGTCACAGCTGCTGCGGTTGGCTATGTACTGTTGAACACAGTTTTTGAAAGGACCAATTTTGGGAGTAGATTGAAGGTGTGTAGGGAGGTTGTTAAACAGGCTAGGTGTTCTGTACATAAATGCTCTTTGTCTTTGAGATGACCGGCATAAAGGTACCTGAAAAATTAGGTTATTATTTCAGATGACCTATGAATGTCAAAGCAGAGTGCTAAGGCTGCTGGGAGGGCCAGTGGCATGCTGGGGTGCAAAGGCAGGAGTATCACCAGCAGGAGCAGGGAGGTAGTGATGCCATTATATAAAACCATGGTCAGGCCCCACATGGAGTACTGTGTGCAGTTCTGGAGGCCGCACCTTCATAAGGACATAAGCAAGCTGAAGACTGTCCAGAGAAGGACAACTAAGATGGTATAGAGCTGGCAACACAAGACTTATGAGGAGAAATTAAGGGATCTCAATATGTACTCTCTGGAAGAGAGGCGGGAAACAGGGGACATGATAGAAACATTCAAGTAACTCAAGGGTATAAACAATGTGCAGAGGAGAGACATTTTCCAACACAGGAGGAGCACAAGAAAGAGAGCATGACGTGAAATTGGAAGGTTGGAGGTTAAGAGGAAACATGAGGAAGTTCTTCTTCACAGAGAAGGTGGTGGACACATGGAATGGTCTGCCTCAGGAGGTGGTGGGAGCAAGCACTGTGGATGGATTCAAGCATGCTTGGGACAGGCATGGGGGACCACAGAGATATATCAGCGGGTGGGTTGGAAGCAGTAATCCAGTACAAGGGCTTGTGGGCAGACTAGATGGGCCATGCAGTCCTTATCTGCCAACAATTTCTGTTTCTCTGTTTCTGCCTCATTTTATGAGGTGCTCCTACTCTGTTCCACTGTACATCAGTCCTGCCTTATTTCACTGCCTTATTTTCTGAGGTGCCCCTAACCTGTCCCCATGTACATCAGCCCTACCTTATTTCACTGCCTTATTTTATGAGGTGCTCATATCCTGTCCCTCTGTATGTTAGTCATACCCCATTTCCCTCCCTTATTTTATTCGGTGTCCCTACCATGTCCCTCTGAGTGTCATTTTTGCTTACACATGTTGGCCTCTTTGTTCTCTTCACATGCAAGGCTATCCTCAACATTTGTTTGCACTAACAATTTAGAACAATAATGCTCAGATAGCTTTTCAACTATCCAAATGACATCTTATTGATTGCCCATGGTCCACAAGTGGTTGAAAAATAGAAGGCAGAGGGTAGTGGTAAACAGCAGTCACTCAGAGGACAGGCGATTGACCAGTGGATTACCCCAGGAATCATTGCTAGGCCCTATCCTCTTCAATGTCTTCATAAGTGACATTCTGAGGAACTGGAGGGGAAGGTGTGTCTCTTTGCTGATGACACAAAACAACTGCAACAGGGTGGACACCCAGGAGGGGATGGAGAGAATGCAGAGGGATCTGGGAAAATAAGAGGACTGGTCTAGGTAGTGGCAGCTGGATTTCAATGCCAAAAAGTGTAAAGTAAGGCACCTATGGTGGGGAAACACCCGGGCTGTGCATACAGTGTGTGTGTGTGTGTGTGTGTGTGTGTGTGTGTGTGTGTGTGTGTATGTGTGTGTGTGGTGGGGTACCTACAGGCAAGAGACAGACCTTGGGTTGTTCATATCTGATGTTCTCAAGGTGGCATGTCAGTGTGACAGAGCAGTAAGTAAGGCAAGCTGGATGCTGGGGTGTATAGACGGGGGGATCTCTAGCAGGAGAAGGAAAGTGGTGTTGCCTCGTTATCGTTCACTTGTGAGACCCCACCTGGAGTACTGTGTCCAGTTCTGGAGGCCGAACCTCTGCAAGGACATCGACAGAGTGCAGTTGGTCCAGAGGAGGGCTACAAAACTGGTGAGGAGGTTGCACAAGAAACTCTATGAGGAGAAGCTGCAAGAGCTCAACATGTACTCCCTGGAGGAGAGGAGAGGAGAGGAGAGGAAACTGCGAGGGCACACGATTGAGAACTATAAGTACTTCACAGGTGTGGGAGGGGACTCTCTTTCACAGGAGGAGGCCTGCTAGAAGAAGTGATGGGGGCAAAGTCTGTGGGCAGCTTGAAACATGCACAGCGTAGAAACATGGGTATAATTAATGGATGTAAGGGAGGAGGGAGGGACACCTGTGACTAGATAGAGTCCAGGGTGTAGTGTTAGGCAGGGAAAACAGGGCAGATTAGATAGCCTACCGTACCAGTCATTTTCTGCTAACCCATTCTATGTTTATATGATTGCACCTGTCTGAATCTTGATTCAAACTCCTATCTGACCAGATGCAGATTTGGAATCTGAGATCAGATAGTGGGATCTGAGGTTGTATAGTGGCATTTGGGGTAAAAAAGTAGGATTTGAGGTCAGTTGTTTGCTTTATGTTCCTGATAGTCATATCGGATATTTGATCCTAGGTGACAGGAGCCAGCTGTCATATACCAATGTAAGCTCCCCCCCCGTCTAGAGGTATCCAGGTGGTAATAAAAATGGGATAGGGGCACTGACACAGGCAACCACAGTCCAAGGCATTTGAAGCAAAGATACTCGTTACCTGGGTTCTTGGATCTTAGTGACTGGGAGTCATACAATAGTGAAGCAGGCACCGTTTGTTAGGCAGTTCTCCTCTAAGTCGTGAAAACTAGAATTCTAGGCAGGATTTTTGAGCTAAAAAAGGCCTCTGCAAAAGGGTAGCTTGGTACTGACGCACTCTTTTTATTCAGAATTCAGAAAATGCCTTTGAGTCAGAGACTCATTTACAAAGCTTCCACGTCACATTAATGGGAAAAACAGTAATAAGGTAAATACAACGCAGGAAACAGGACAAGCTTGTTACATGGTAATGTAACCCCCCCTACAAATGGGGGTTCCCAAAAAGTCTTCCTTGAGCTTGCCTAAATGCTCACTGCCAGGTTGGTGTCCTGCGGTTTAGCAGTTTAAATGTGATTACCAGAGCCTGTATAGCCTCTGTGTACTGTTTCTTTAAGAGCTGTCTGATTGCAGCTTAAGTAGTCTGAGAGGGAGCTCTGTTGAAAGATGTAACTAATAACTGAAAATCATTTAGAGTGATAATGATAATGCAGTTTGTCTAACCTGCTTTCTTTGTAGCAAGGACTATTTTGTTTGTCTCCACTATCTTTGTCCTGGACTGCAAATTGGACCAAACAGTATGGTGGGACCTAAAATGTAGACTACAGGAGCTGTCTGAAGTCAAAATCTGTAGGAATTGTAGTTTCAAACTTTTTGCTCTTTTTTTGCAACTGAAGGGGGAGCTCTTGCTTTGAGTGACAGCCAAATCAGCCAACCAAATCTTTTGGATCTTGAGGAAGTCCTGGGCTGCTTGCAGTTTTCAATTAGTTCTCAGCTGGAAGCTCAAGAAGAAGGAGCTGAAGTGATTCTAAGCAGCAATCCTGAGTGGATTCTCATGGAAGAACTGGGAAAAGGCTGAGTGTTTGGCCTGTATATCTGCCTGCTGCTCCTGAGAGGGAGAGAAGAGAATTATTTTGGACTAAATCCAAGTTTGTGTGACTAAAGTAAGCTACTGAAGTCTGAAGTGGGCCAGGCTTAACCTGAAGAAGACTGAAGATTTTGCTGAATGCGTTCGGCCTGTCCGGAGTTACAGCTACCCCGAAGCTCCCGGTGTGTGCAGAGACTTTGCGATTGTGACCAGGGAGCGCTTTGCCTGGTACAGAAGAATTCCCGTACATGTAAATGTGCCATAAGCTGCTAGTGGGTTGTGAGTTAGTTCCCCACTGTGTGAACTGTGTTCTGCTTGCTGGAAGCTGTATCCAGCCCAAAACGGACTGCACCCGAATTTGTCTCCATGTGGTCTTGGCCTTGCCAGACTGGCCCAGCCAGACTACCCACTGCACAGAGAAGCCATCGACAAGAGACCTGTCTGGGGAGCAGCCCCCTGCTCCACGCTTGAACAGGAATGACGCCTCTGTGACTCGTGCGGGCCCTGCTTCTCCTGGCATTCCAGATCAACCACCTGCAGTCTCGATTTTTGTCCAGCCTGTGTCCAGTCTTGGGTATCGTGAGTAAATACCAGGATAGCTCCCTGCAACAACAGCTTAATCTGAGTGTGTCATCTGATTGTCTTGTTGTTTCATTTCCTTTACAAACTGAGCCCTTTGGCTCCGGATTACAAATATTGTGTGCTGTGCATGTTGTGTTTTCCATCACAGGGACCTAACCAGCTCCAGCCTTGGGAAACGGTCCTGGCTAGCCCATCTCTTCTCCACCTGGGTACCCAGAGGTGGACTGTGTGGGAGGACTCAAAGTACATGCATAACCGCTTGACTGATATAACCTTTAAGCTAATTAACCTGATTTTGCCCTTCCCTTGTCCAAGTCCCCTGAATAAATCAGATTTAACTTTTTCTGCAAGTAATCTGACTGCGGTTCTAGTTTGTGCTCAAAGTACTGTACTGTTGCTATTTGCTGTGCATAACCTTGTTTTACAGGGGGTCCCCAGGGTCGAGCCAGAGGAACCAGCCCTGGTGGTAAGTGCAAACAGGGTGGGTACTTGTGTGGTGTACCAGGGATATTGTGAACGTGATTATTGTACAGTGTTCAGGCCACTACAGGGGAAAGAGGGGGTTACAGTGTCCTGGAGGGCTGTGCCCAGGTTAACTGGATCATTACCAACTCTGACCTCTGGGTGGAGGCACCCATTTCTGAACTCAGGCCCCTTAACCTGCTACTAGCCAAGCAGGCAGGGGTAGTAGCCCTTGGGATAGCGCCACCTAGGGGTTACATCCTGGAGGCTCACCACTGAGATTAGCATCCCCTAATGGCCAAATTTGTGAATTGCTGTTAAAAATAAATGGCTACCCCAACAGAAGTGACTGTTCACCAGTTGGTGGAGTGGTGTACTGGTCCGGAGATTGACCCCCAAAATGCTATACTTATCCTGGATATTCCCCTGGGTACCAAGAAGGACACTGTAGAGGTAGTACTTTCCAAGGCTGAATGTTTACAAACCCTGTGGTGGTGGGTTGACAGGCTAAACTGCTCACCCAAAGTTTCATGGCGTTAGTAGAGTGTAAGGACCCAGTAGACAGTTCCAAAGTGCCATGGACTATCACCCCTGAAGGAGCCCTCTCTGCCTGGAGAGAGATAACTAAAGACAGTAAAGACCGCTGGGAGAATGAGCCCCCCCACTATCTGAGACTTTTGAGGAGATATTTGCTAAATTGTTGCTGGAAGAAGGGAAAACTGTGGAGGACTTAAAGAAACTATTCCTGCCACCTGGGGGTGTTCCTCCCCCAACGCCCCCTCCCGCTCCAGCACCCATTATTGCCCCTCCTTCTGTGCCCATGCCAAAGCTGGCTCCTATGTCTGTATCTGCCATTAGTCATGACTCTTACCAAAGGTCGGGAATCTTCTCCGGCACCTTCCCCACCCCTCAAGGGGAGGATGATTGGGAGACCTGGATAGATTGTGTTACCCCTTTGGTACCTGAATGGCTGATAAATGAAAAAGGATCATAGAAAGTTTGAGGGGCCCCGCCCTAGAGGCCATTAAATTTCTGAGTTCCACAAACCCTGATGCATCTGCCCAGAAGTACCTATCTGCACTCAAAGGCAATTTTGGGAGCATTGAGTCAGGGGAGAACTTGATGCAGAAATTTCGAGGTACAAAACAATGGCCAGGGGAGAGTTTGTCTGCTTATGTTACTTGTCTGGAAAGAGCGCTGCAGAAGGCTTACCAAAAAGGTGGGGTAGCCGCCAGTGTCTTAAACCATGTGAGGTTGGGGCACATACTGCTACATGCAAAGCATTCTAAATTGCAGTTCCTTCAATTAAGGTAACCCACCAGACTATTGTGACTTGATAAAAGAACTCTGAGAGGTTGAAGATGAAGAGGGGGACTGTAATTCTAGGGTGAATGCAGCCCAAGTGATCTTGGCATCGGAAGTCCCTTCCAAAGTGGGGACCAATGAGGGTGTGCCACCATGGGATGAACTTTGAGGGAGTTCAGGGAAACAAAAAGCAGTCTCTTTATAAAGGCCGCTCCTGCAAGTACAGGCACTGACCCTTATCCAAATGCATCAGCTATGGGGTTGGGGGTGTCCACCCAGGCATCTCCTGCTGACAGCAGCTCGAAACTCGATGTCTTGACTATGGAAGTAGGAGAATTGACGAGATGTCTACAAATGCTCACCACAGAGCAGACACAGATGGCACCAAGGTTTTCAGTTGGTAGTACCACGGCCCCAGCTCCCAGTGTGATGCCTCAGCCACCCCAAATCCCAGAAAACATATTTTGCCATAATTGTGGGAAGGATGGGCACATGAAGAGAGAATGCCGGTCCACAAAAGACCTAGATAAAGTTGTATATAGCCTTCAAGGCGAGCTTCAGAGAATGAATCAGCAGTCGAAGAGTGCCCAAAATGACCACAGTGAGGGTTCAAGAAGTAGTAACTCAAATCCCTATGTGGCTAAATCATCTGTCCAGGCCCCTGCTGCTATCCCTCGAGACTGATCCAAAATAGTGGGCCCTTCAATGGAGACTACTGTGGCTGTGAATGGTATTCCTACTCAGGCTGTGCTGGACAGTGGGTTGCAAGTGACCACTGTATTTAAGGACTGGTATGACAAACACTTATCTGCTGTGCCCTTACAATCTCTGGAAGGCCTACATGTGTGGGGGCTGAGCGACAAGTCTTATCCCTACCTAGGATATGTCCGCCTCTGGTTGTCATTTCCTTCAGCTGTAACTGGTGTAGAGGAGCAAGTCGAGATACTGGCCTTAGTGTGTCCCCCTACTGGACTGTATGGTGGGGTTCCCCTGTTAATTGGGACCAATGCCTATATGTTTGGGAGGCTGGCACAACTCTGTCATGGGAAACAAGGGCGACAGACTGGGAGGGCCCTAAGAATTCCCACTCTGATCAAGAGGGCCTATGATTTGCAACAGAACCCCAAAGGAGTGGACCAAGATGAACCAGTAGGGGTCGTGTGGAAGAAGGATCCCGATTCAATGGTACTGGCTCCTAACGCCCAGTGTACAGTTTAAGGGGAGGTCTGCCTCTGCAAACATGTCAAAAACAAAATACTGATGTTGGACGTGCCAGGCGATGGAAAATTACCGGAAGGATTATTGGTTAAGCCCAGCATCTTGCCAGCACATGCTTATGCCTATGCATGACGAGTGATGGTCCAGATTCATAATGTGTCAGATCGGGAGATCCGGGTGAACAGAGGATGCACCCTAGCTATGGTACACTGTGCAGACACTGCAGTGTTGCCCAACAACAAACCCCCTGGCAAGACAGATAGAGTGACTCCCGACTTGTTTGATTTTGGTGACTCCCCATTGCCAGCTGAATGGAAGACTAGAATTAGCCAGAAACTTGCCCAGAGAGATCAAGTGTTTTCGTTGAAGGAATGGGACCTGGGATGTGTCCAGGGTGTGGAGCATCACATACGCCTACACGATGAACAGCCATTTCGAGAGAGGTCTTGATGCCTAGCCCCTGCAGACTCAGATGATGTGAGAAGACACTTGCAGGAAATGTTCGCAGCTGGTGTGATACATGAATCCAGGAGCCCATATGCTTCTCCCACTGTGGTTTTGCATAAGAAGAATGGAACAGTGTGAATGTGTGTGGATTATCGGACCCCTCAACAGGTGGGCCATCCCTAATCAATACACCATGCCCCGTATACAAGATGCTCTGGGTTGTTTGAATGGGAGAAAATGGTTCTCGGTGTTGGATCTTTGCAGTGGATATTACCAGATTCTGATGGCTCCGGAGGACCATGAGAAGACAGCCTTCATCTGTCCTTTGGGGTTCTATGAATTCTTGAGAATGCCACAGGGGATATCGGGCGCCCCAGCCACCTTACAGCAACTGATGGAATGAGCGGTGGGAAACATGAATTTGCTGGAATGCCTGGTGTACTTGGGACGATGTCATTGTATTTGGGAGCTCCCTAGTGGAACATGAGAGTCGACTGTTCAAAGTACTAGACTGACTGGAAGATTTCAACCTCAAGCTGTCCATTGACAAGTGCCAGTTTTTCCAAACCTCTGTGAAGTATGTGGGGCACATAGTGTCTACAGAGGGGATAGAGACTGATCCTAGTAAAGTTGAAGCCTTGACTACTTGGTCCCAGCCCCACAATTTGAAAGAACTACAACATTTCCTGGGATTCTGTGGCTACTACCGCCGGTTCATAAAGGACTATTCCAAAGAGATTTGGCCACTCTTGAATCTTACTCAGGGTTACCCTCCTGCCAATGGAAAATACAAAAAAGGGGCCATCAAAGAACCAGACAAAACATATTCCCACCCAGGTGAACTTTTCAGGTCCCGTTGGATGCCGGACTGTGAAGCAGCTTTCCACGAAGTCATATACCAGCTCACCCATGCCCCATCCTCCCTTATGCTGATCCCACCAAACCCTATATAATGCATACTGATGCCCGTCTGCAGGGTCTAGGAGCTGTACTGTATCAAGACCATGAGGATGGTTTGAGACCAGTGGCATTTGACAGTAGGAGCTTGACCCCATCAGAGCGAAACTACCCTGTGCACAAGTTGGAGTTCCTTGCATTCAAAATGGGCCATTGTCGACCAGTTTCATGATTACCTCTATGGGGCGAAAACATTGGTGAGGACTGAGAATAACCCATTGACCTATGTACAGACTTCAGCTAAGTTAGACGCCACGGGGCACCGGTGGCTTTCTGCATTGTCAACATATGATTATGCTGTCGAATACAGCCCGGGCCTGAATCATATTGATGCTGACGACCTATCCCGGAGGCCCATTTCCAAGAGTGACTGGGTCAGGCAGTCTGAACCTGACATCTGAGCACTGTGCCAAAAGTTTGATAGAAATGAACAGATGTCTATGGACACAGCGGACTGCTTAGCAGATTGCTTGGGCCCCTCTGACACCTGCATACTGGCTGCATATTGCCACTTTTCTGCTCTAGATATTAGTGCACTACCTCAGTTTGACAATGACAGCATTCAGTGGGCTTAATCCTGAGATCCTATGATTCAACCAGCACTTGACGCCCTTCGTGCAGGAAAAGATGTGTCCAAGTTGCGCTTCTCTGATCTGCAAACCACTTTATTGTTTAAAGAAGGCCCCAGGTTGAAGCTGCTTAATCAGTTGTTGTATAGAGAGATAGTAGATTTTGGTGGCCAAATAGACAAGCAACAATTGGCCCTGCCCACAGCCTTCAAAGATTTGGTACTGAGGTCCCTCCACAATCATATGGGCTACCTCGGTATCAACTGGAACCTTGACCTAGTACGATCTCGATTCTACTGGCCCTAGATGAGGGCCAATGTTGAGCGCCATATAAGGACTTGTAGTCGCTGCCTGCAGAGAAAAGCCCTGTCTCAGAGGGCTGCCCCTCTTGTCAACATTACAACCAGCGCTCCAATGGAACTAGTCTGCATAGACTTCTTGAGTTTAGAGCCTGATCAGTGAAACATTGGCAATGTGCTAGTGGTTATGGACCATTTCACATGGTATGCACAAGCTTTTCCCACCAAAGATCAAAAAGCATCTATCATGGCCAAGGTGCTAGTGGAAAATTTCTTTGCCCACTATGGGGCCCCCCAGCGAATTCACTCTGATCAGGGTCAGGACTTTGAGAGTCGGCTAATCAAAGAAATGCTCTCTCTATGGGGGGTGTGAAAGTCAAGAACCACCCCTTATCACCCGCAGGGGGATCTTCAACCAGAATGCTTTAACCACACTCTGCTAGACATGCTAGGCACCCTCCACCCAAAAGATAAGCATAAATGGATCCAGCAGATTAGCACCTTGGTACACGCATACAATTACACGAAGAATGATGCTACTGGGTTCTCTTCCTACTGCCTCATGTTCGTGAGAGAGGCCCGTCTGCCTGTTGATGTCTTTTTTGGGGTTTCTCCCAATGCGGTCCAAGCTGAAAATTACCTGCAATATGTACAAAAACTGAAAGCTCAATTGAACCATGCCTATCAACTGGCCCAGACAATGGCTGCCAAAAGAAATCTAGTCAACAAAGAGACACATAATAGAAAAGTAAAGGCTCAAGAGCTTAGACCTGGAGACCGTGTGTTGTTGCGAAATTTAGGATTGCATGGTAAACACAAAATTGTTGACCAATGGCACCATCTTCCCCATGTCATAGCTGGAAAGTTGGATGATTTGCCAGTGTACAAACTGCACCCAGAGAATAACTCCAAAGCTGTCAAGACCTTGCACCGTAACCACTTGCTACCTATTGGTCAAGTTATAATTGAGGCTGAACCAACTGAGATTGATTCCCTTGGACCAGTGATTCGTGCTGCTGCAAGAAAAAAACAGAGTCAGCCTGCCCCTGTGGTTGCCGATTTAAGACTTCCCCCACAGCAGGCCCAGAATGATAGTGACTGCCAGTCTAACTCGGATGACAGTGAATGTGATAATGCCTATTACCCCTCATATGAACTGAGTCAGTTGTTTTGTGGAAATCCTATGTTAAATTATGGAGATGAAGCTGGGCCTTCTGGATTGCCTAATGCACCAGCATCATCCTTGGAGCCAATGCTCCCTGAAGGTGAAGTGCAAAGTATCACGTCTGAGGATGCTGAGTCTTTGTGTATTGTGGAACTGTATGATTTGCCTGAAGGAGAGGCTGGTGGTATGAGTCTTTCTGGTGACATGCCAGAACTTGAGGAACACTATGAGAGTGCTGATAACCCCCCTTCAGTGCCAGAGTGTCTTCAAAATGAACCAAGTGTTGTAGAAACGGAGACTACAGAGCAAGGGGCTGACACTGCTCCCAGCTTGGACATTCTCCTCCATGCAGAGGCACCCCTCACAAGTGTTGAAAGCTCCAAGACCATTGCTGAAAGTACAGAGACTGTGGTTGTTCACCCCAGAAAGACTGGCCGAGCTGTCAAGCCAATGGTGCGCTTCAGTTACGATTCCCCCGGGAGGCCAGTGGATTTGCCTCTCAATGTAGTCCACAAAGGTGTTTATGTCTCTCAGAGCTCACTGCCCAAATTGAGCTTGATGGCCCATTCCAGGTTACTTGTTCTGCCCTCTCACCATGGTGCCTCTGACCTATCCAGCCCCAAGTTAGCTGATAGGGAAGGGCCCCCTCTTGCATTGTTTAGAGTACAAGAAGTTATTACATGATTCTGTTTAGTAATGTTCAATTTACCTGTGTGAAATATGCATAATGTATTGTCAGAATGGAAATGATATAGTGGAGTACATTGAAATGTATAGTAAAGTGACAAGTTATGCCAACTGATGAATCAGTTAGTACTTGTATAGCATACTAATGGTATAAATGTCTTGTATATGTTGCATTTTCAATGTTATGATGGTACAGACTTGACGTAGACGCCAGGTTTTCCCAGACAGGGAAGGGTATAACCCCCCTACAAATGGGGGTTCCCAAAAAGTCTTCCTTGAGCTTGCCTAAATGCTCACTGCCTGGCTGGTATCCTGTGTTTTAGTAGTTTAAATGTGATTACCAGAGCCTGTATAGCCTCTGTGTACTGTCTCTTTAAGAACTGCCTGATTGTAGCTTAAGTAATCTGAGAGGGAGCGCTGTTGAAAGATGTAACTATTTACTGAAAATCATTTAGAGTGATAATGATAATGTAGTTTGTCTAATCTGCTTTCTTTGTAGCAAGGACTGTTTTGTTTGAATCCACTATCTTGGTCCTGGACTGCAAATTGGACCAAACAGTTCTGGTGGGACCTAAAATGTAGCTGGACTACAGGAGCTGTCTGAAGTCAAAATCTGTAGGAACTGTAGTTTTGAACTTTTTGTGCCTTTTTAGCAACTGAAGGGGGGGCTCTTGCTTTGAGTAACAGCCAAATCAGCCAAACAAATCTTTTGGATCTTGGGAAAGTCCTGGGCTGCTTGCAGTTTTCAGTTAGTTCTGAGCTAGAAGCTCAAGAAGAAGGGGCTGAAGTGATTCTGAGCAGCAATACTGAGTGGATTTGCATGGGAGAACTGGGAAAAGGCTGAGTGTTTAGCCTGTATGTCTGCCTGCTGCTCCTGAAGGGAGAGAAGAGAATTATAACTGGACCAAATCCAAGTTTGTGTGACTAAAGTAAGCTACTGAAGTGGGCCAGGCTCAACCTGAAGAAGACCGAAAATTTTGCTGAACGTGATCGGCCTGTCAGGAGTTACAGCTACCCCTAAGCTCCCGGTGTGTGCAGAGACTTTGTGATTGTGACTGGGGAGCGCTTTGCCTGGTACAGTAGAATTCCGGTACATGTAAATGTACTATGAGCTGCTAGTGGGTTGTGAGTTAGTTCCCCACTGTGTGAACTGTGTTCTGCTTGCTGGATGCTGTATCCAGCCCATGATGGACTGCACCCGAATTTGTCTCCATGTGATCTGGGCCTTGCCAGACTGACCCATCCAGACTACCCACTGCACAGAGAAGCCATCGACGAGAGACCTGTCTGGGGATCAGCCCCTGCTCCACACTTGAACAGGAATGATGCCTCTCTGCGATTTGTGTGGGCCCTGCTTCTCCTGGCATTCCAGATCAACCACCTTCAGTCTCGATTTTCATCCGGCCTGTGTCCAGTCTTGGGTATCGTGAGTAAATACCAGGGTAGCTCCCTGCAACAACAGCTTAATCTGAGTGTGTTGTCTGATTGTCTTGTTGTTTCGTTTCCTTTACGAACTGAGCCCTCTGGCTCTGGATTACAAATATAGTGTACTGTGCATGTTGTGTTTTCCTTCACAGGGCCCCAACCAGCTGCAACCCCAAGCAATGGTCCTGGTTAGCCACTCTCTTCTCCACCTGGGTACCCAGAGGTGGACTGTGTGGGAAGACTCAAAGCACATGCATAACTGCTTGATTGATATAACCTTTAAGCTAATTAACCTGATTTTGCCCCTTCCTTGTTCAAGTCCCCTGAATAAATCAGATTTAACTTTTTCTGCATGTAATCTGACTGTGGTTCCAGTTTGTGTTCAAAGTACTGTATTTTTGCTATTTGCTGTGCATAACCTTGTTTTACAGGGGGTCCCCAGGGTCGAGCTAGAGGAACCAGCCCTGGTGGTACGTGCAAACAGTGTGGGTACTTGTGTGGTGTACCAGGGGTATTGTGAAAGTGATTATTGTACAGTGTTCAGGCCACTAGAGGAGAAAGGGAGGTTACAGTGTCCCGGAGGGCTGTGCCCAGGTTAGCTTGATCATTACCAACCCTGGCCTCCGGGTGGAAGCACCTGTTTCAGAACTCAGGCCCCTTAACCTGCTACTAGCCAGGCAGGCAGGGGTAGTAGCTCTTGGGATAGTGCCATATTGGGGTTACTGAAATAATACCATTAAATACAGATAAAGGCTCACAATCAGTATCAGACAGTCTTAGACCAGATGAGCATGTAGGCATTTATACTGAGATGCTCGAAAATTGGTGGTAGGACATAAAAGGGTGGGTGGGTAGGGTAACAACCAGAGGCCACTGTCATGGTAGGGGGAGCAGTGAGTGACAGTAGGATCAGTGGCAATCACAGCTGTTTAGGGACTGGAGATGCCCCTTAAGATGGGTTTTGAAGAGGCCGATAGCACTTTCATTTGTCATGGAGCTAGGTAGGCCATTCATTCATGAGTAGGCCTTGTAACTGAAGGATCTTTGAAATTGGGAGGTTTGACAGTGGGGAACTGCGAGGAGTTTCTTGCTAGAGTTGCGGGTTACTTTTTGGGTTGTAGTCGGATAGATTAAGGAGGTAAGACGGGGAGGAGATCAAGGGTGATTTTTTTTGCCCATAAGGCAAGTGTGGAATTTGATCCTGCTGTCTAAATTAAGCCAGTTTGTGGAGTTATATAGTGAGCAGGTATGAGTGAGGCGGTCACAGTTCAGTACAAGGCTGGCAGGTTTTGTTGAGGGAGAGACGGAGTCTACTAGGGGCCTAGCTGGTGGCAGTGCTATAGATGAGAATGCCATAGTCGAGTAGGAGAGGATAGTGGATGAGATGGCAATTTGGAGGGCGTCTGGAGTAAGGCAGTGTTTAATCTGATAGAGCAGGCTGAGGCAGACATTAATGGCAGAGGACAAGTGATGTATGTGCAGGTGGAAGTTGAGTGCCAGGTCAAGGGTGATGCCCAGGTATTTAAAGGAGTCCACTTGCTCAAGAGGAGTTTGGTCCACTGCTAGGATCTGGGGGCAAAGTTCCTTGTTAGAGCTGTGAGGGTGGGAGAAGATCATGAACTTGGTCTTGTAGTTTAGTATAAGGCATTGATCAGAGAACAACAGTTTTGCTTTACTGAAGGAGGACTGGAGGGATAAGTGTAGAGGAAAAGGGTCAGGGCTGGATGCGTAAAGTACCGCATCATCTGCGTATAGTAGAAGGTTGGCAGGGCAGGAGTCGGGGAAGGAGTTAAAGTAAAGGCTGAAGAGGAGGGGACCAAAGATGGACCCCTGAGAGGACTGGGAGCTTATCAGATAGGGTAGTGCCAATTTTGACCTGTTGGAACCGATTCGACAAGTAGTCAGTGAACCAGCACAGGGCATCCTGGGAGAAGCCAATGTTGGAGAGTGTGACTAGCAGAAGGGAGTGAGTGACGGTGTCAAATGCCTTAGTAAGGTCAATAAATACAGCACTGGTGGTGTGGCCTTTGTCTAATGCGGAGTGGGTGTGTGCAGTGAATTCCAAGAAGGCTGTAGTAGTACTGTGCCCTTTGCGGAAGCCATGTTGCTGTTTACAGAGAAGATCATGTTTGTTAAGGTGGTTGGTGAATTGATCATAGACAATGCATTTGAGTGTTTTAAATGGTGGGAGGATAGAGATGGGACTGACCCAGATCTCATTTCTTGCTTTCCTTCTCCAGCAGTTACAGTATGTAGATACTGATGGCATTCACTGAGCATGTGCTATGAACAGTACGTGCTCCTAGAAGAGCTCAGTCAGCGGCTGGCCATGGTGGTGAGAGGTGGGCTGTGCCAGTTGCTGGCTTGAAATGGGTTGGGGGAGTGGGGGGGTTGGGCACTGCCAGGTGGGGAGGCACTAGACTACCAGGGATAAAGGGCTCTGCATGTTTGAGGTTCGGGGACTGGCGGCATGAGCTAGCCCTCAGGGAATGTTTACTTATTATTGAGGGATCAGGGGCATGAGCATGCCCGGCTTTTTTAACTATTATTGAGTATCGGGGATGAGCAACTTACGGGGCTTTTTCATTATTATTGGGGGATCGGAAATGGGGCATGAGCAAGTCCTGCAGGGCATTTATAGTATTATTGGGGATCGGGCATGAGCAAGTCCTGCAGTGCTTTTTATTTTATTGGGGTTGGGGGCAAGAGCAAGCCCTGTGGAGCTTTTCAGAAATATTAGGGGATAGGGGGGCACTACATGTACTGGGGGAAGGCCGGGTGGCACATTAGCACAACCTACAGTGGCCGTAAAGTACACTTACACCAGCTATTAGTTAGTGTAACTGTACTTTGGTGGATGTCCTCCAGGGCTTGTTCCAGAATAGCAAAATCGGGACTATTTAGCTGCCCTTCCAGAATAGGGTGCAACTGTTGCTGTAAACCCCCTAGTGCCATGTCGCAGGGGGTTTATAGTGTAACTGGTGGCTTAAGTCCACTTTGGCACAAGCAGCCTGTGATATGTCACAGGCTGCTTTGCAGAATGCCGAATGTCGCAACTCCTGGGATAAATTGCTACTTGCACCATTTTTTTGGGCGAACATCAATTTATGTCAGGCGTAACCCTTTGAGAAAGTAACTTTTACAGACCAAAAAATGGTGTATAAAAAAAATATGCTTACAGTTCCATGGTGGTGTGCGTAACATTCTGTTACAGTTCTTAGACTGTCTCATACTAGATCTTACAGTGTCAGTGGCTCAGCAGGTAGCACACTCGCCTCTGAGGCCGGGAGATAAGAAGGCTGTGGGTTCTTTCCCCACACCAGGTACTTGGGTTAATATCCCAATACTGACACTGTAGTGCAGCATGAGGGGGGTGCTGCACTCCTGAGGTGCCGTCTATCGGATGAGATGTTAAACCGAGGTCCTATCTGCCTGTTCTGGTGGTAGTTCAGGTAGATGTTAAAGATCCCATTGCACTTCTCGAAAAGAGTAGGGGAATTTCCCAGGTGCCCTGGCCAAATTTCCCTCATTCACTAAAAATACCACCAACAGCTTACTCTGGTTCAAGGTCAGTTGGCATTTCATCTGTATCCCCTTCCCCCGGGTCATGCCTGAAAATAGGCAGAATCTGCCTAGTGCACTTACCTGGTCAACAAAAACTAAATAAATTATTTCTATGTATTTTGAGTGTCGAGTTACATAATCTTATTTGTCATCCCTGGTCTGCTTGTTGGTACCGTTAGCCAGCTGGTAATGTAAATAGTATGGTCTCAATGGCAGTAATAGAGTGGAAAAAATGAGCCCCGAGTCCCAGTTCGGTTGTGAGAGGTATTCTAGAGAGTACCTTCACCACTTTTGGTAACCATAGTTCTCTGGCTCTGGGGTAAGTCTTCCAGTGGGGAGATGGGTCAGAGCAGCAAGAGGAAGGGAGTAGGGTATAGTTGAAGGCTTTTTTCATTGTGGACCATCACTCTTGGACATGAGCCACGACTGCCAAATCTCTTTTCACTTGTGAGCATTAATATTGTGAAAAAAAGGCGGAATCATGGAAATTTATAATCCGTATTTTTTTTTCCATGTGGTGGGAAATTTGATAAAGTTGAGGGGAAAAGTACCCATTTGTGGCAATTATTTCTGCAGTTCAGCACTCATGTATCACAATTTCAATATGTATTTCTACAGTTGTGGTCAAAAGTACCAATTTGCAGTTATAGTTATGCAGTTTGGCAGTGTTACACAGTTGACTAAAAAAGTGAACTAAATGGGAAATGGATGAAAATGCACTTTGACCAGTTCCCCAATGTTTTTTTATGTGTTCAGTTTTGAAATTTGAAAATCCATGACCCTGTCTGAGCAGCTAGAAATCCAATCCTTCTGGTGGCGAACCACCAAATCACAGCTCCAAGGCCATCCAGCTGCAGCTGAATGTGTAGGAGCCAAGGGTGCTACATACACCTGTGTTACTGGCTTAAATAAAACACATAAGCCCGTGTTTATGTGGGTGTGATACACAGAGCTATGCCAGCATGTCTGTATGCCTTCCGAAAATAAAGTTTTGTATCTCAGTATTCAGAAAATTAAATATGGAGTAGATAATTCTCCAAGTCTTGTGTCCCGAAGTGGATTATTATGTTTTTCCTTTTTTTCCTTTGAGGTTGTGTCATTGCACTGTCAATACAGTTACTTGCCACAAACAGAATGGATTGGTCAAGGTGTAGTAGGGAGAGCAGTGCTTCTGCTAAGTCTGTGCAATTTTAAAAATGACAATAATAATGTTAGTGTTTCAGATAGAGTAATAAAATGTATTTTTAGTATTTCTTTAAAAAAAAACTGCTGACATGGGCTAAATGTTGTCCTCTCCACTTCACAGGGCACAGGTTTCATTACCATCTAGTGGGTAGCTTCACGTCACAACTGGCAGGCAGGGCATAGTAGTAATGGATGCACAGTTAGATGCTGCTATTCATTATCAATGTTTGGTGCACATGGAGTATCAGATGAATGTAGTGAGTGTCCACATGGATTCATGGTTTTTGCACTGTTGATCATGCAGTAAGGAGTCCCAAATAATGCACAGTTTATTTCCTCAACATCCACCACAGTTACATTCCTGTACATTATGCAAGCAATAACACATGATGAGGTGTGGGTTATCGCCTGATAAGGGCACTCCCAGGGGTGTACTAAGGCATGAGGCACTTGCACCGAGTGCCTTATGCCACTGGGCATGCTCTTATTAGGCAATAATGCACACTTCGTAGTGTGTTATTGCACTTATAAAACGGGTCTCCATGGTGAAGAAGTTGATAACAAAATGTACATAAGTGTAAATAAAAAACAGGAAGAAATATAATTATATAATTTGAAAAAAATAAGAAAAAATAGTCCCTGTTACTGGTTTGGAATTTTTTTTTTCACTAAAAGTTACTAGAGGAGACTGGTGTTCCTCTTTGTCTCTAATGCCCCCCCCCCCCCACACACACAGAAACACTGAATAGCATGTTTTCTTATATTTTTATTATTTTTTACTTTGATCATGAGTTTTATGTAAATGCAGGCAGCCGAAGTTTTACTTGTATGCAGCCATTGGGAAGGACCAAGTCCATTATGGGAAGATGTGTTCAGTTATGTTTTTTGCCCCCCAACACTTTTTGTGCTTTTATATCACTTTTTTCTTTGAGTTCATTTAGTGTACATTGATTGCTTCATGTTCAGTCCGACCAAGCTTGTCCCTCAGTGGATGACATACACATTGCTTCTTACTTTGCGAATTGAGTGGGTCTTGTGTGGTAATTGTCTGTGCCTTCACATGACACACAAAGTTTAAATACAACACATAAAGAGTTTTGGGGGGACATTTATTTTTTTTTTAAGTGGTACAGGACCGGCATGGGTCTGGTGAGTTGTAGAGGAGCAGGTAATGACTTTTATTCGAAAGCTGCATCCTGCCCAAACAGGCTATGTTCATCACTCAGTTTTCACAAATAGCAGAGGTGAGAGTGACACTTTTAAATGAGGGAAAAAATATGTAAAATGTTTTACTGTGTTGGTGTTGTTCTGTTCAGTGAAGTAATGGACGTTGGAGAGGGGGCAGGCAGATCGGCAGCTTGGTCACGGAGATGTTGCATTGTGAGCTGTGCCAGGTTGGTTGTGTGCCTGCTTGTAAAACAGTTTGAAGCTCAGTTAGGTTATTGATTTACCGTTGTTATTAGGTTGCCCAGGGAAGAATAGTACCGGTTGGCATAGATATTGGCTGATAAGGACACGGCTCGTAGGTCCTTTCAGCCAATCAGTTTAAGGCATTTTGTTGACCCCATTTTATAAGGTCATATAAATAAGGGCACAAGCAAAGAGAGATGCACTGGGAAAATTAACTTGGTGCTGACTGTAAAATCAGGCTGTACATATAAAAATAGATGAAGAATCCATGCCCACGTTCCATTATATGAATAACTTATTAAATAATATGACAAAGTGCATAGCAACTGCAGTATTTCCTAGTTTTGCTGAATTTTGTAATTTTTTACATCCCTTTAATATATGTGTGCATTGCAATGTAGTTTGTCTCTTTATTTTATTTTTTAAATGTGCTGAGTAAGATCTATGCCATTTATGCAATGTTTGAAGGCAGTAGTCTTGAGTGGTGTAATGTTTTTTTGGGGAGTACTTTCTTTTCTCATTTTCTTTTTGTTATGTTTGCTTGCACGCATGTGCAAGAAACATAGTGCCATCATTGGAGATTTCGGAGGTGTGTCACCTCCTCCTCCAATTCAGTCAGTGTGTTGGCAGGCGCGGCCCCTGTAAGCCAATGCATGCTGAAGCTGTCTATGACAAGCTCCAAAATGCAGTGGCATACAGTTCAAAGGGGGAGCTACGCTTGAGTGAGCAGTGATAAGATATTGCCTGCTCATGCGCAGCTCCCCCCCACCACACATGCACACGCCCACGCAGGCGTGTGCGCCCCACCCCCGCACGCACGCACTGTAAGTAGCCAACGGGGTGCCTAATCCCCATCGGCTGTGCTGTGTTTCCTCCACCCCCAAAGCCTTCAAAATGCCACACTGGGGCAACTAATGATATAGCCGAAGGGTGCCCAATCCCCGTCGGCTCGGTCCTCCACCCCAGTAGTAGGGTGCCATGCTGAGATCCACCCCAGCAGCAATCGATGCTTAGGCCAACGGGTGCCCAATCCCCATCGGCTGAACGCCTCAACCATCCTTGTGCCACGCTTGGAGCCCACTCCAACATGGCAAACGCCCCGTGTGGTCCTTTTATTCTTTTTAACCTGTAAAGAAAACGGTCCCACGTAGTCTCGCTGGCCCCCTCCCACAACCCGCACTCCACCCACTGCGCACCCTGCCTCCCACACCCCTCACCCCATACTTACCTCGGACTCCGCTTACGATCTTCGTGGACCGGGAACACGCCTGCACTCTTCAAAGTCGACCGCGAACTGAGGAAATGCCAGTGAGCTGTATAATGGGCTAGATGGGGGTTCAACTTTGTTGCATATCTCAGGCATTTTTGGAATTTTGCATCAAATTTCAACATGGAGTTTGGGACCTTCTCATGAATGATGTCACTGTCATGGCGTTATTCAGGCCCGAATGGTGATTTCGCAGTCACTGTGCAGTCACTGCGCGAAATCACTCTTTCGGCCTGAATAATGCCATTACAGTGACATCATTCATGAGAAGGGTCCCAAAACCCCATGTTGAAAATTTGCGCCAAAGTTCCAAAAAATGAGTGTTTTACGAGCGTTCGTTGCGCAGTTCCTACGCAGGCTCGTAAGTTCACGAATTTTCAATATTTTCACTCCAGATTTTCAACATTGCCATTTTACCACACCTTCTTATGAGTAGTACAGCTGTCATGTTTCACATTGCACCCAAAATGTGTTTCCGCCCATGTAGCGCACAATGGCGCAGTCGGTGTGCGAGATCAATGTATGGGACAAATTAAGAAAATCACAGTGACACTGTTCATGAGGTGAGGTGTTAAAATGGCTATGTTGAAAATTTGGTGAAAAAATTCCCAAAACTGACTGTTTTTCGAGCGTGCGTTGTACAGTTCCTATGCACGCTCGTAAGTTTGCGCATTTTCAATATTTTCACTCCAGATTTCCAACATTGCCATTTTGCCACACCGTCTTATGAGTAGTACAGCTGTCATTTTTCACATTTCACCAAAGACCCCAAGGAACACTGTGACACTTGTCAGTGTCTGCAGGGTGGGGTGTGGTGAAATGGCGTGGCTGTTATGCGTGACGACCCAAACGCACACCCCAATGCCTGTCACTCTCTGCAGGGTGGTGGTGGGGTTGGCTTCAGTTCAACACTTCACTGCCATTCCTATTACGCAGCTCTGTAACTTCTACACTACCACTGCCAATGCCAGCAAGCAAACATTCGGCATTGACAAATGCTTGTTTAACCAGGAGAGACACACTAAGCTAAAAACTTGTTTATAGGTGTGATCTGGGAACACAAGGAAGTTAAGTGATTTGCTCAGAATCACACAATATGCATTTAGGCAGCTGTGGGATTCAAACCCAGGTCTCCAGATCTGCAGCTCAGAGCCTTAACCCACTGCGCTGTACTGTCTGCTTATCAAGCAGAAGTTTTATTTTCTCTCCATCTCTCCTTTGAAATCTGCTGTGATCCTTTCTTAGGGCACAATGTTGCTCTGTGTGTTTGTGTGTGTGTGTGTATCTGTGTGTGTGTGTGTATCTGTGAGTGTGTGTGTGTGTGTCTGTGAGTGTGTGATGTGTTCGCACATGTGTGCCTCACTGTTTTCCTACTATTTTTTCATCTGCTTTGCACCTTATAATCAGCTACTGTTATAAGAAGTGCTCAGTAGAAATCCATCAGCACTGTGTTACTACACTGGGGGTTAAAGGAGCTGGGATGATGAAGGGGTATATATTTAAGTTACAGTAATTAAGCTGCCCATCAAATAAAGCAGCCGAGTGGAAGACAGAGACATCTAGTATTCAGGTGGTCCAGCTGATTACATTCAAGAACAGATGTAGCAGTTCTGCAAGATATGCTTTTCGAAAGACAAACTATAAAAAAGGTTTCTGATTCCATAAGACAACAGCATCAACTAGATTTATAGAATTTAATCTCTTTCCATTCAGAGTGGAATGGCTTATGACTCTGGATCTGATTCAGGGTGTAACTGGATGCAGATCTAAGCAAGGAATGCATGGGATAGTTCTTTCTTTTATCACTATACCAAGCATAAGTTTTATTTTTTCTCTCTCCCTCTCTTCTTCGAAAACTACTGTGTTACTTTCTTAGGGCACAATGCTTCAACCCCCCGCCTGTAGTGCCCTAACGTCAGGCTAAATACGGTTGCCAGGGATTTATTTGGCTTATAAATGCAGGCTATTGTGGGATGCACATGACTGGCCTGAAAGCCTGCACAGGACATATGTTTCTCTAGACATTGGCAGTGCAGATTGTGAGTGTGTGTGTGTGTGGTCAGGGTGATTGCAGAATGATGTCCAGCACATTGAACCTTCTGACCTCCTCTGTCTTAGGACTCTATACCTTTGTCTTCATCCTTGGCTGACAAATGAGTCTGTGTGCATCCTCAGTTATGTCAAAAAGTGAAGGATAGGAATAAATTAATGGGCTGATCGTAGGACTCTGTTTAAGCAAATTGACCTTCTGATCGCCTGTATTTCAATGACTCGTTTTCTACCATGGGTCAGTTTTAGGATCTGTAGGAATCCCCAGATGTGAAGGAATGAGACATTTACTAAATAATTTGGGTACCTACATGATCCACCTTGGGGGATTTAACTCCTGTTTTTGACTAGTGTTTCTGAAATATCAGCAAAGTTTAAACAGAGGAGTTGTATTTTTACATTGTTTTGTACTACAACTTTTTTATAACATTTTTGCGAAGTTTTTAATGAAGTTGTAAAAGAACCCTTAAAGTGTGGAATTATTGCACTAATAGTATCATATGACATCATGATGTTAGAGTTATTTATACACTGCTGCCATCATGCTCACCACACCGCCTGATGAAGGCTGTTGGTGAGCTGAAGCCCTAGGGCATTGGCCACGTATAGGATGGGCTGACTGCACTCACTTTTATTATTTTTTATGGTATTGGCATATGTTTGTAAAGTGTATGTAAGGCACCATTGAAGATTATGAGTGAATAAACTACGTGTCCTTGACTCAAACTCTGTAGTCCATGTCATCTGTGCTAGTGTGCGCTGTCTTTTGGACTTGTGCTTAAGCTTGGGGCTAGCCACCCAGATAGCAGCACCACCCTGCACTGGCATTCACAGCACCTGTATGATGATGGTATCTCCGAACTGTTACCTGGGATTCTGCCTGTTACAGACATATTTGCCATTTCAACGAGACCAGACTCACATGTCAAAGTAAGATGCAACAATTATGGATACTTCATCAGGACACCTTCACTAGCTTTGTAGATTACACCATAAGGTTTGACTCATTGATTTTGTCCCATTCAGACTGCACTTTCTACAGAGTTTTTTCTTAGCCCCCATAAGGCTTCCAAACAGCTGTTTTCAGCATCTAGGACTAGAGGAAACATGGGAGCAGTACCAGGGATGGTGCTGAGGTAAGGAACGCACACAAAAACAGCAGCTTAAGCAAATTTATTTTATTTATTTATTAATTTCTTGGATAACAACTTTTGAGCGTGAAGCTCATTTGCAAGGGTTCCATGTCAGTGAAAAGAATTGTTTTACAAATTCAACAAAGACATGGTCAATATACAGGAGGAATACAAAGCTGGTAGTTAAATAATTACAGAATAATTTACAGAGTACAAGAGAGTTTAATTATACTACCTGGAATTATAATCTATGCTTAGGGAGAGATTAATAGGATAAAAGGTGAAGTGTGGAGCACGGCCAGGAGTTAGCATTGTCAAGAGGCAGTGGGGAGGAGAAGAGAACAGTAAGAGAGTTAAGAATTTGGAGGGGGGTGGGAGTGGATGGAGGAGCTAGAGAGAAGGGGATGGTTAACAGCAGGAGACATTTGCCAGGAGGCGTCGCAGAGGCTGGGCAGTAAGGGGGCTGGATTGGGGGCATGTTGCGAGCTGGGGTGGAAGACAGGGTGTGGACAGGGGACTAAGGTGAGGATTAGGTAGTGGAGAGGAAGGGGAGGTGATGGATAGGAAGGATAAAGGCGGATTAATATACTAACATACTAACATACTAAAATGCCAGCAGAATAGGCCTAATGGTCTTTCGTGTCTGCTCGTTTGGTCAGTCCCCAACCTGGGTGCTGATCTTGCTGTCCCCCTCGCCTTCTCTGGCTTCTCCCTTCCCAGTTCCGGATATTCTTGCTGCATTGGATTTTGCTTCCAGAACCCTTCCCCTGTACCTGTCCCACCCCCTCTTGAACCCCTCCACTGTCTCTGCCTCCACCAGCCTCATAGGCAGTGCATTCCATGGCTCCACCACCCTCTCAGTGAAGTAGCACCTCCTCCTTTCTCCCCTGAATCTTCCCCCCTCCAGCTTCCAGCCATGCCCTCTAGTGGCCCCTTCCTCCTTCCTTCGAAGCACCGGACTGTTCCTCCCTATTTACCCTCTTCATGTACCTAGAGACCTCTATCATGTCCCCGGTCCCTTCTCTCTTCCAATGTGTACATATTTAGCTCTTCAAGCCTCTCCTCCTCAGGTCCTGTCCCCAAGCCCCAAATCATTTTGGTTGCCCTCCTCTGGACCCTCTCAGGAGGTTAATGTCCCTTTAAGTGTGGCCTCCAAAACTGCACGGTACTCAAGGTGCGGCCTCACCAAGCAGTTATACAGAGGGGTATCACTTCCCTCCTTCTGGAGGTGATCCCCTAGCGATGCATCCCAGCATCCTGTTGGCCTTGGCTGCTGCCCTCCTACAAGTCTCAGAGTTGTTCATCTTGACATCCACCACCACCCCCAGGTCCCTCTCAGCCATCGAGACTTGAGCATTTCCCCAGGGTGTACACTTGACCTGGGTTTCTGGCTCCAGGTGGAGTACCTTGCATTTCCCTGCATTGAACCTCAGCTTCCACTTTCTAGACCATCTTTCCAGAGCCTCCAGGTCCCCTGTAGGCCACCCTCCTCCTCCCCATCCACCACTGCCCCAGTTCGAGTCATCTGCAAAGAGACTCATCTCACTCCTGATTCCTGTCCTATGTCAGATCACGTAGGCGTTGAACAGAAGGGGCCCAAGGACTGATCCGTGGGACCCCACTAATGACCCTCCTTGGAATGAGGCTATCCCACCAACCACGACCCTCTGGGTCCGGTCCTGGAGCCAATTGCCTATCCATCTGATCATCTGGTTCCCCACCCCCATTTCTCCCAGCTTATCCAACAGGCCCACATGAGGAACAGAGTCAAATGCCTTGCTGAAGTCCAGATAGAGGACATCCACTGGTCTACCCAGGTCCAAGGCACTTGTCACCCAGTCATAGAACTCCACCAGGTTTGTCTGACATGATTTCCCCGGGATGAATCCATGCTGTCTATCGTCCAGGCACCCTGACTTATCCAGGTCCACCCTAGCCTCTCCTTGACAATGCCCTCCATCACCTTGCCCACCACCGAGGTCAGGCTGACAGGCCTGTAGTTCCCTGCCACCTCCCTTGATCCCCCCTTGTGGATAGGCACTATATGTGCCACCTTCCAGTCTTGGGGCACCCACCCTGTCCTCAGAGAGATGGTGAAAAGCTCTGCCAGGGGTTTTGCCAGGACATCTGCAAGTTCCTTCAGCACTCTGGGATGTAATTTATCTGGCCCCGGTGCTTTCTCCGTCTTAAGGGAGCTGAGGGCTTCCCTCACTCTCTCAGCTGTGATTTCCACTTCCGGTACCCCTTCTCCCTGCTTAGCCCTCCCCCCACCTGCCAGTGATGCCTCCCCCTCTCCCCAGACCTGCAGATCGGTAAGGGTCCCCCTCCTCAGTATCTCTGTCTCCTCCCATGTATGATGCAGCACCCCCATTTTCCCTGGTGAAAACTGAGGTGAAGTACTCATTTAGTACCTCAGCCTGCTCCCCCGGGTCTTGTGCCCATCCCTCCCTGATTTAATCCTGCTAATCTGCTCCTTCACCCTCGTTTTCCCCAATGTATCTAAAGAACCCTTGTTCCCTCTCCAATTTCCCTGGCCAGGTTCTGCTCCTTCCTTGCCTTAGCCACCCTCACCACTCTAGTGGCCCTTCTAGCCATCAGCTCATACTCCCTGATCCCTTTCACCCTTGAGCACTTGAATTGCTTATAGGCTGCTTTCTTTCCCGCACACCTCCTGGACCTCCCTGGTCCACCAACAGGGTTTTTGGGCCCTACCGCATTTTCGTCTTACTCTTGCACAGTTACTGGTAGCATCCTGCCCTCTCCTGATGATTTCCCACCTACTATCAGCGTCCATGTCTGACCCAATCCCATCCAAATGCTCCTTAAGGATCCTTCCATTTCCTAAATCCGCCCCTGGAAGTCAGTTATCTTCGCCTTTGTGCAGCCTTCTACCCTCCTAGGTCCAGGCAGAACCAGACTGTGGCATGGTCACTCCCCACCAATGGGTCCCTTACCCCAGGCCCCCAATCTGGTCAGTGTCTGCCAGGACCACATCAGTACCCGTGCCTCCCTGGTCGGTTCCCTCACCTGCTGAGTTAGGCAGCGTCTTGAAAGACATCCAACAACCTCTGTTCCTGGTCACAGAGGATGTCATAGTCTCCCAGTCTGTTCCTGGCATGTTTAAGTCCCCAACACCACCACGTTCCTCTGCCCAGTCTGCAGTGTCTCTAACATCAGCCACCAGACTGTCCTCCAGCCCTCCGCCAGGGCAGGGGTCTATACACCACTCCTATTTTACTCTCTTGCCCCCCTTGTTATCAAGGTACCCAAATCGCCTCCACGGTTCCTCCGCCTCCTCTACTCCCCCCTATGCCAATGCAGTTTTTGACTGTCATTGCTACCCCTCCTCCCCTTCCCTCCCCCCTGTCCTTCCTGAACATAGTGTATCCCTCCAGGTTCAGGTCCCAGTCATTTCTTGCAGTGGCCCAAGTCTCAGTGACCGCTGCCACATCTACTGCTCCCTCAGTTAGCATCGCCTGGAGCTCAGGCATTTTATTTCCCAAGCTCCTGGCATTTAGCAGGACTACCTTCCACCCTTTCCCTATAGTTCCATTTCCCCTGCTCATGTTCCCATGGGGATTCTGTTTTCCCCTGGTCTGCACTTTGCCAGTCAGCCTTTTCCTGCAATCCTCCTGGTCCCCAAGAGGGTGGAGACAGAGCCCCTCCTTTATCGGCACCCCCTTGACAGCCTTTTCTCCCATCCCACCCCCCTTCACAAGTTTAAACCCCACTTTTCACCAATGAACCCCTCTATTTTCAACTTAAGGATTCCCTTCCCCTCCAAATTGAGATGTAGTCTATCTCTAGCATACAGCTCCTTATCCTCCCAGGTCTCCCCCCAATCCCCCATCAACCCATACCCTCTGGCCTCACACCACTCCCTGAGCCACTGGTTTATCTCCCTAATTTTCCTTTTGTGTTCCCCACTAGCCCTTGGCACTGGCAGGATTTCTGAAAAGGAAACTGCATCCTATGTCACGACAGACCCTGGCGAGCTCCCTGAATCTTGCCTGTATCTCTAGCTCGCTATTTCCCTCAATGTCATTTGTACCCAGGTGGACCAGTATGTCTGGGGTACCCCCACAATCCTTTGACAGCTGATATACCTCGTGCTTAGCCCTGTGCACTGTTAGTCCAGGGAAGCATCTTGTTCTAACTGGCCAGGCTTCTCCCTCCCTATCCCATTTGATACCCCTGATCATAGAATCCCTAGCAGGAGCACTCTGACCACTTCTTTTCCTCCATTTCCCCCTTCCATGTCCCTCATCCTTTCTGCAGGCCCTCCACAGCAGGCTCCATGTTCCTCCCCTTTCTGGGTGCCACATGCGCCCCTCCTCTCCAATCCTGCTTCCTCTCCTCCTGAGTATCCTTCTGTTCCTTGCTAATTCCCCTCACTGCTCGTAACTGGTCCTTCTCCCCATCTGCTAAACTAGCCTGGCTCATCCTCCCTTCTTCCTGTCTCCATTTAGTTCCTCCTTGCTAGTCTGCCCCCTGGCCTGAAACCTCAGCTCCCTTTACTGAATCCTCCTTGTACTTCTGGTCCTTCTCCTTTACCTTTCCTCCCAACTGGTCCTTCTTGTGCTTTCCTCCTCTTCCCCTGCCCTCCTGCTCTGATTCACTGCTCCCCCATTCTCCTGCATTCCAGGTCCCCCTGTTCTTCCTGCTATCTGGCCCCTGCCTTCTGCCTCCCACTCCCTTTCCATCTCTAACTACCCTGTCATGGCTACATCACCCCCCATCTTTGAGCAGAAGAGAATTGAAGCGGTTACTGAGTGTAAGGTCTGATCCACTTCCCCGCCTTGCTTCCTTCTGTCCAGCCCTGGCCATCTGCCTACTTCCCTGAGAATGTTGTCCCTCCGGCCCCCCTTTGTGAGGGCCCCCAGTTACCTGCCTGCTTCCTTGGTAGTGTCCTTTGGACCCTCTCTGCCAGGTTCCCTATGTGACCCTGAGTATTCTCCTGCACTCCTTTCCCTATGCCCCCCACCCCCAGTGCTTGGTGCAACCCTGTGGGAGATTCCCAGCCCCTTCCCCAACCATACCACCCCCTTCCCCCAGCTTTCTCTAATCCCAGCCTCCTCCTAAGCTGTGCTAGCTGGTAGCACTGGGCAACCACCGAACTTCAAGCCCAGTCCAGTATCATGGCTGCTCACACCCTGTGCACCCCACCACCCTCCCAAAGATCCGCCCTAATGATGTGTGGTTCCATCCCTTCCAAATAGGTTTCCTTGGGTGAGCTACCAGGTTCCCCCTAGTCCAAGATACCCTACTGCCTAATCAGGTCACCCACTAATCTTACAGACAGTCCCACTGTACACCAGTAACCCTGTTACTAGGTGCAGTACAACACATTAAACTTATAGGAAATGAACAACTCCCAAAGCTCCTCTCTCCCAGCCTTTAAATCCTACCCCCAGTGGCTAGAACTACATGAGCTGCACCTGCAGCCTTTTCCTCCAATTGCAGGGCAGGTGTTCCCCTATAAATTCAGACTTCTGGGGAGGAAGGGGTGGGGGAGGGTGGGTCTTGGGCAGACACCTGACTCGAGAGAGAGTGTATCAGCCCTGTGTCTCCCCTCCAAGCCCAGCAGCCAAAGAACTAGGCCCAAGCAAATCCCACCAAATAGGTTTTAAATCAGAAGAAATAGGCCTCTACCAGCGCAGCCTGTTACACAGTGAAACATCCACAAAATGAGCCCCACTTACAGCCACCAAATCAGTTTACAAACATCCAACAGCACCCAAAACAATACCCTGCTAGCCCCTTAGAAGTAAGAAAGAAAAGAACTAACCTACCAAGTAAAATCCACAAGAACCCTGTGAAAACAACAGCAGCAGCTACTGTCCTGGAACACAACTGATCCTGTCCCCTTCCAGTATGAGCAGTCACATTCACACAGGGTAGTCAGGCATTGTATAAGTTATTTTTTAAATGGTCCTGGCTTTGAAATGCTTACTATGGCAGATTGTGACAGATGGTAGTTCATTGAGCTCATAGAGGGACCCTGTAGGAGAAAGACCTTTTGGCTAGTGCAGTGTGGCAAAAGAGAATAAAACAGCATTTTGGAAAAGCATATGAAAGTGATAAAATGTCAGTGCTGTGAATAAACAGAAATAAAACATAATGTATTGAATCTGGCTCATGGGGACTAAGAACAAAAACAGCTGTAGAAAGAGTGGTATGAAGTCTAGAGCAAAGCTGAATGGGACAAAATAATGAATGAGTCAAACATTATAAATTAACAGAGCCAGCAATGGTGCCCTGAAGAAGTTCCCATAATTGCAGCATCTTACTTTAACATGAGACTCTGGTCTTATTGAATTGGCAAATGTGTCTGTAACAGGCAGAATCCCAGTTAAAAGTTTGGAGATATAAATCTTTGTTTAGAGGGTGTGACAGGGTAGAATAGGACCCCGTCCCATGTGTTTTCGAGAAAGTATGTAAATGCAAGGATCTTTATTCTTTCCTTTTCTCTCTTCTCTGTCTGGTTGCGCAACCAAATTTTCCTGTGAGACTTTGGACTTGATGAACCCGAAGTCTTGCAGTTCTTTGCCTCTCTCTGTCTCTGTTTTCTCTTGCTTTCTGTTTTCCTCCCTTGGATATCTAGATCTGGTAGTATAATATGCGCAAATCAATCTATGTAAATGAAACTGATAATGGGATCATGTTTGTATAGAAAACATCTGCTGTTACCTCACTGCTGTGGTGTTTATCTGGCCATTTGGTAGTCCTCAGTCAAAGAAACAGCTTTTTCCCCATTCTCTGGTCAGTGTTCCTTTACCCACAGCTGCACATCTGTAGGCAAGATGTTGATGAATTGCTTCATGGCAAATGTGTTGATGATCTGTGGGACTGTTTTGCTCTCTGGTTGGATCCACTTCATCAGGAGTTCTCAGAGTTGGGTGAAGGTTTCTTGAGGATTGTCAACCGAGTTGTACCTCAGAGATCAAAATCTCTGCTTATAGGTCTCTCTGGAGATGTCGTACCTTTTCAGGATTTTGTATTTCACCAGGTCATAGTTTTCTGACTGTGCAACATCCATACTGCTACAGACAAGTTGGGCTTTCCCTGTCAGGTAGGGTACCAGTCTGATTGTCCATTGCTGCTTTGGCCACTGGCAGGCTGTGGCAACTCTTTCAAAGGTTGTCAGGTATGCCTCGATGTCATCTGAGGGACACAACTTAGTAAGTTTAATGGCCTTTAAGTTGCTTGCATTTTGTTGCTCATCTGGATCTGCATCGGATCCTCTGCCTTCGATAGCTTGCAAGGCATCCAGCCATCGCTGCTCCTGTCGTTGCATCTCTTCTCTCATCTGCTGCTCCTGTTGCTGCATCTCTTCTGTCCTTAACACTTCTAACCATTGAATTTATTTTTCTCTCTGCTTCTCAGTCTCTTTTTGTTGTATAGCCCACCATTTGAAAAAGTCCATCAGGCTTTCAGGTTCTGTCATTGCCTGTTCTTTCTCCATAACTTGTGCTGGCCATACAATCTCAGACTGGACTTTTGTTGCAGCTAGTTTGACTGCCATTCTCCTGGTAACAACTCCTGGACTTGCTGCTGCAGAATCCATATCTTCCTCTGTGCTTCCCTGGTACTAGGTCCAGTATCCAAGCACAAATCTCCTGTCTTAGGTTATGCATGGCTTAAATCCCACTTCTATCACCATATGTAGTTGAGGCACAGGCCAGGAAGTATAGGGAAAACCAGGGGCAGTTGCAAGCATCCTGTACTAGCAAAACATTCTGTTCTCATCAATTTCGGGCAGGATCTGCTAGAACAGAAATCTTCCTGAAGTCCCCACAGCAGCTGCAAAAGGCTAACACATTTGTGCTCAAGTAACCTCTACTTTTCTACAGTCATCTCAAATTTTATATATATATATATATATATATATATATATATAAAGACAAAGAACTTCTGTGCACAAACACTGAGGCAATGGTTACCCCAAAGGGCATTTGGCTGGGAAGCCAAGTTTCAAGGAAATGCAATATCACACATGCCCACACAATGCAAAGCATCATGGGCTGCATATGCAAGCCATCACAGAATATTATGCTGGTTCAACTTTAAGCAGAATTGCATGGTGCTGAAAGGCCTCTCACACAGTTTGCAAAGGGTGCTAACAGATGACATAGACACATGTTTCATCCTACCAGGACTCATCAGTATGCCTCATCTGTTTGACATAGAAACGTAGAAACATAGAATTTGATGGCAGATAAGGACCGCTTGGCCCACCCAGTCTGCCCATTTTCCTACCTAATGGATAAGCTGCAGATCCTAGTTAACCAGCAGCCTACTTCTTCCTACCCCCACCCCCTAGAATTGCCTTATGACTGTCCCATGCATGCTTGAATTCCACCACTGTTTTTGACTCCACAACCTCCTCCGGAAGGCCGTTCCATGCATCCACAACCTCTCTGTGAAAAATATTTCCTTAAATTACCTCTGAGCTGCCCCCATCTTCAAATTGTGCCCCTTGTTCTTGCACACCTTTTTGGAAAGATGCTACCTTCTTGGACTTTGTTGATTCCTTGAGGTACTTGAAAGTTTCTATCATGTCCCCCTCTCCTCCTTTCCTCGAGGCTATACATATTAAGCTCCTTAAGTCTCTCTTCATATGTCTTCTGGTGCAGCCCTGCACCATTTTAGTTGCCCTCCCTCTGGACAGCTTCCATCCTGTCTATGTCTTTGTGGCGACTGGGTCTCCAGAACTGCATGCAGTACTCCAGATGGGGTCTGACCAGCTGTCTGTACAGAGGGATAATAACTTCCTGTTTTCTACTGGTGATGCCTCTCCCTATGCATCCCAGTATCCCCCAAGCACTCCTTGCTGCCCTCTCACATTGCTTGCCCACCTTTAGGTCATCTGATATGACTACCCCCAGGTCCCTTTCCATTAATGTTGTTGTTAGTGTCTCACCCCCCACTGTGTACTCTTCCCCTGGGTTTTTATTTCCCAGGTGTATTACCTTGCACTTCTTAGCATTGAATCTAAGCTGCCATACATTTGACCATTCCTATAACCTTGCCAAATCCCTTCTCATCCTTTCCACCCCACCTTGTGCATCAACTCTGTTGCAGATCTTTGTGTCATCTGCAAAGAGACATACTTTTCCTTCCAGTCCCTCGGCAATGTCGCTTATAAAGACATTGAAGAGGACCAGTCCTAATACTGAACCCTGCGGTACCCCACTAGTAACCCCCCTTTCTTCAGAGTGGATTCCATTTACTATTACTCTCTGTGTCCTATTCTCCAGCCAATTCTTTACCCAGGCTGTCATCTTGGGACCCACTCCCAGGCTGGGGAATCTTTTGTGTGGGACTGTGTCAAATGCCTTGCTAAAGTCTAGGTAGGCCATGTCCACAGCCCCTCCCTGATCTACTACTTTGGTCACCCAGTCAAAGAAATCTATCAGATTTGTCTGGCATGATCTTCCTGCTGTGAATCCATGCTGCCTTGGGTCCTGTGACTCTCTGGCCTCTAGATACTCGACAATTCTTGCCTCTAGTGGACACCCCAGTGGAATGAACCAGCTACCCTAAGATGGTCTGTCTGGGTTATGTTGTGGTGAACCCATTAAAACAAAAACTATTTAAAAGACAAAGAACATCTGTGCGCAAACACTGAGGCAATGGTTACCCCAAAGTGGTGATTTGCATATGCAGATCATGATGCTTTGCACTGTGTGGGCATGTCTGATTTTATATATATTTCAACAGTAACACCAGGTATTTTCTATACAAACGTGATCCCATTATCAGTTTCATTTCCATATACTGATTTGCACATATTCTTATATTATCAGATCTAGATATGCAAGGAAGGAAAACAGATAGCAAGAGAAAACAGAGACAGAGAGAGGCAAAGAATTGCGAGACTGTTTGGATTGATCAAGTCCAAAGTCTCACAGGAAAATTTGGTTGTGCAACCAGACAGAGAAGAGAGAAAAGGAAAGAATACAGATCCTTGCATTTACATACCTTCTCCAAAACAAATGGGACAGGGTCCTATTCTAGCTACCCTGTCACAGAGGGACCTGACTTACAAGGCTGTCTCAGTAGGAGGGGTAGGGATGGTGAACCCAGGGTCTTTTTTGGGGAATGGGAACATGTGGGAACATAAGTTGACTATAGGAACAGCTAAAGTAGGCAGGAAGGGGCAGGCAGGTGAAGAATGTATAACAAGTGTTATGGGGGGCCAAGAACACATAGGAAAGGAAAGCTGGGCGGGGGAAGACACTGGAGAGAGAGAGAACAAGAACACGAAGGAGGGAAGACTGTAAAACATGGAAGGTCATGCTAACGAATGCCTGTAGCCTAGCAAATAAGGTTCCAGACCTGGAGGCCTTGTTGGCCAATGCAGACCTTGACATAGCAGCAATAACAGAGACATGGTACTTTGCTAATCATGGCTGGAAAGTCAATGAACCAATCTATACACTGTTCAGGAGGGACAGGGAGGGTAGGAAGGGTGGGGGAGTGGCCCTGCACATCAGAGATGGTTTAAAGGCTACAAAAGTTCAAGGAAGACAGAGGGCGGCCGGGGCCTTATCTGCTGTCAAAGTCTATGTTTCTAAACTAGGATCTGCAGCTTATTCTGTAGGTAGGGAAATGGGCAGACTAGGTGGGCCAAGCGGTCCTTATCTGCAATCAAAGTCTGTGTTTCTTTCTAATGTGGGTAACCCTGGAGCCAGGGAATTGAACAGCAATATACACAGGGGTGATCTACGGACCTCCGGCATAGAGGGAGGAAGGAGACAGGGACCTAGTGGAGAACATACATGACATGGCAGCTAAAGGCAAAATCCTGCTAGTGGGGGATTTCAATATGCCAGATGTGGATTGGGCCACCCCGGTGGCTGCTTCAGCCAGAAGCACAGCCATCCTGGAATCCCTGCAGGGGGTTAGACTCAGGCAGCTGGTGCATGAGCCAACCAGGGACAAGTCAATTCTAGACCTGGTATGGACCAATGGGAACAGAGTCAAAGAAATACAGGGGTAAGGGCAGCCTGGGTTCAGTGACCACCATATGGTGTGGTTCAACATGGAGACATGGACTCAGTTAAGGCACACAAGGGCAATAGTATTAGATTTCAGGAGGGTGGATTTCACTGAAATTGATAGATGTATACAAGCAGCCCTGGGGAAGGGAGAGGTAATACAGGGGGTGGAAGAACAATGGAAGAAACTGAAAGGAGCCATAGTGGATAAGAAGAAAGAAACCACTATGGTTCTCCAAAGAGGTGGGGGACAAAGTCATGGCTAAAAGGCAGAGCTTTAGGAAATATAAGGGGAGCCAAAGGGAGGAGGACAAGGAGGTGTATCTTGAATGTCTAAGGGAAGTAGGGAAGGCTGTTAGGAGGGCGAAGGCACAGACAGAAGAGGGCTTAGCAAGGTCTGTAAACAAAGGGGATAAGGCATTTTATAGGTACATCAGTGAAAGAAGAAAAAACAGGGGGGATTGTGAGGCTCAAAGGGGAGAAGGGAGGGTGTAAGGAGGTAAATGGGGTACAATCTGGGGAGATGGGGGCGACCAGTTGGGTACCACAGGGATTAGTACTAGGACCCGTCCTGTTCAATGTCTTCACTAGTGACATTGCAGAGGGGCTGGAAGGAAAGGTCTGCCTGTTTTTAGATGACACCAATATCTGCAATAGGGTGGATATTCCAGAAGGGGTACAGAAAATGAAGAGGGACCTGGAGAAGCTTGAAAGATGGTCAGAGATGTGGCAACTGAGATTCAAAGCAAAGTAGTGCAAAATAATGTACCTAGGTAGAGGAAACCCTGGGGAGAGCTGCAGGTTGGGGGGGAGGAGCTGACTGTCACCAAAGAGGAAAGGGACCTAGGGGTTATCATCTCTGATGACCTTAACATATCAAAGCAGTGCACAAAGTTGGCAGGGAAGGCCAGTGGCATGCTGGGGTGCATAGGCAGGGGTATCACCATCAGGAGGCGAGAGGTGGTGATGCCAATGTATAAAACATTGGTAAGACCTCACCTGGAGTACTGCATGCAGTTCTGGAGGCCACACCTGCACAAGGATATAGATAAGGTGGAGACTATCCAGAGCAGGGCAACAAAGATGGTGCAGGGCTTGCACCACAAAACTTATGAGGAGAGACTAAGGGACTCAATATGTACACACTGGAGGAGAGGAGACAGCGGGGGGGGGGGACATGATTAAAATTTTCAAGTACCTCAAGGGCATAAACAAGATGCAGGTGGGGGACCTTTTCCAATGTAGAAAAAGTACTAGAGCAAGGGGGCACAATATGAAATTTGAAGGGGATAGATTAAGAGGAAATGTGAGGAAGTTCTTCTACACAGAAAGGGTAGTGGACGCTTGGAATAGTCTGCCACAGGAGGTAGTGGGGGCAAGCACAGTGGAGGGGTTTAACCATGCCTGGGACAGGCACAGGGGAAGCCTGAGAGGTGGAGGGAGTCATGAAAAGCCAGTGATCACATAGGGTCAGTGGCCACATACAATGTATAGGGACTACAGGCAGACTGGATTGGCCTAGTTGTCCTTATCTGCTGACAATTTCTATATTTCTATGTTTTTTCCACTCTTTTTTTATGGCTGTATGGGCGGAGCCATGCTGACGTATTGCCATGATGTAGGAGAGAAAAATTGCTGTAGTAGCATGTGACAGGAATGTGAGGCAGTTGTCCTCTGCTAAGTGTTTCAACTGGTGCTGCAGAACATAAAAAAGTCGGTACCACAAAAATGTGTTCTTTCTGTTCTGCTGAGCATGTAGCTGTTTAACATTCTGTTGTGCAGTGCAGCATTTGGCCAAAAAGAGCCAAGTTTCTTCTTTATTTTTGTTTACATTTCTATGCCTGCCCTTTTGTTCCCCTGACCTGTGCTGCCTACTGCAAACACACAATGATGTTCAGTTTTGTTTACAAATGGTTACGCTTCCTGTGTGGTATGTGCTTCCCTTCTGTGCTGCTGGAAAATGTTCTGTCAATTCCCAGAAAAAAGTGTACTAAAGTCAGAGGTGAATGGACTCATTTGCAAAGGAATGTAGCCAACAGTGGGAGGTAACTCAAGACAGGCTGTGCTAGAGAAACTGGTCAGAAATGGATCAAAGCTTCCTAATCCTTCAGAAATAAAAGTTCTGAACAGTGAACTGGCAGCTGAGTGCTTAAATCAGCGTCTAAACAGTACTGCACCAAATGCCACACATTTTTAAACCACAACCCAACTAATAAATTCTCAGCTTGTTTTCTTTTTTGGCCGAGCTTGTATGTCAGTGTGTAGTCTGTCAGTGGAATTGCTATTAGGTTATGTCATGAACTGGATCTTCTTATCCTTATTTCCTTCACTTCACTGAGCTCTGTGTTTCTGCTGTCACAGTCATAGAATCATGTGCAGAGAGACACCATAAAATAAGTAAAAATGAATAATGTTTATGCCTCTCACAAAATACAAACTAGTTTATTACTGATACAAGTAAACAAAAAAAAATAAGATCCCATTCATAACAAAACCTAACAACAGTTCCACTGACTGACACACTGATCTAAAACATTATCACTTCACACATGTTTCAAAGCCTGCTGGTGCTGGAAAATGTGCCATCTCTCATGAAATCCCTCATGCATCACTTCTTGAATGAAGGTTACTTTATGTTTAATGTCTGGTTGTTTCTTGAAAATAAAAAAATGTAACCCCCCTACAAATGGAGGTTCCCGAAAAGTCTGTTTTAGCAGTTTATGTGATTGCCAGAGAGTGCCTGTATAGCCTCTGTGTACTGTCGCTTTAAGAGCTGCCTGGATTGCAGTCGTAAGTAATGTGAGAAGGAGCTCTGTTGAAAGATGTAACTATTTGCTGACAATTATTTAGAGTGATAATGATAATGTAGTTTGTCTAACCTGCCTTCTTTGCAGCAAGGACTGTTTTGTTTATCTCCACTATCTTGGTCCTGGACTGTGAATTAGACCGATCAGTAATGGTGGGATCTAAAATGGAGCCGGACTTCAGGAGCTGTCTGGAGTCAAAATCTGTAGGAATTGTAGTTTTGGGCTTTTTGTGCCTTTTTGCACCTGAAGGGGGAGCCTTTGTTGTGGCTTGACAGGAGAATCAGTCAACCGAACCATTTGGATCTTGGGGAATTTCCCAGGCGTATGCAGCTAGTTTCAGTTTTGAGCTGAGAAGTGAAGAAGTAATAGCTCAAGTGATTTTTGAGCAGCAGTTCTGTGTAGTTTTACATGGGAGAACTGTGAAAGGGCCGAGTTTTTGGCCTGCCTGTCTGCCTGCTGTCCCTGAGAATGAAAATAGAGTTATTTGGACTGAATCCGAGTTGTGAGGACTATTTAAGCCACTGGACTGTGACCAGGCTTTAACCTGAAGAAGACTGAAGATTTGCCGAATGTGATCAGCCTGTCAGGATTTCCTGCTGCTTTTGAATCCCCGGTTTGTGCAGAGACTTTGCAATCGTGACTGGAGAGCGGTTTGTCTGGTACAGTAAAATTTCCTTAAATGTAAATGTGCTGTGTATTGATAGTGGGTCGTGATTTGGTTCCCCACTGTGTGAACTGTGTTCTGCTTGCTGGAAGCTGTATCCAGCCCAAAATGGACTGTATCTGAATTTGTCTGCATTTGGCCAGGGCCATCCCATGCTGGCCCTGCCAGACTACCCCATTGCACAGAGAAAGCCACTGATGAAAGACCTGCCTGGGGATTAGCCCCCTGCTCCATGCTTGAACAGGAATGACGCCTCGGTGAATCAAGTGGGCCCTGCTTCTCCTGGCACTCCAGATGAACCACCTGCTGTCTCGATTTTCATCCAGCCTGTGTCCAGTCTTGGGTATCGTGAGTAGTCATCAAGGTAGCTCCCTGCAACAACAACCTAATCTAAAAGTGTGTCAACTGATTGTCTTGTTACAGATTTTCGTGTCATCTGGAAAGAGGGCCACCCTTCTTTTCAGTCCGTCTACAATGTCTTATACATAGATATTGAACAGGAGGGTCCCAACACTGATCGCTGGGGAACTCATTCTCATCTGCCTGATCCCTGAGTACACCCCATTCACCACCACCCTCTGACTCCTATCTGCCAACCAGTTTTCTACCCATTTTGTTATTCTGACTGTCACAGCGTGTGGAAATAAACTTCAGATGAGGCAAATTTACAGGTTTAAAACTCACCATGGTATGATATTTATTTTTCAAACGTTAGAAAAATAATAAATGAAAACAAAAAATCACTACTTAACATCAGTAGTTTCTTGCATAATACAGTCCTGGATCTTAGAGCTCCTAAGACCCTTCTCATTTGCATTCAACAGCTTGTCTGCGCAAAAAGTAGAACTTCTCCTCCTCCCTGAGGGCTGAGCCCCACTGGACTGCACTGAAGTAAACTCTGTGAAGAGGTTTTTATATCTTTTGGTGGGATCACCTGACTGAGCCCTTTTCTATTTACAAGTCTGGACATGCTGTTTCATGTCTGAACATGTTGTTTCAAAACCAAGTGGGAGGGATTGTTTCAGGGGACTTCCTGGTTCAGTTAAAGGTACAGTATATATCTCCACAGATATTGACTGTCTATATCTCTGATCCACAGTGACTAAGAATTGTTATAAAGCATACCATTTAGCCACATACATAAATAATAATAATAATAATAATGTTTTATTTATAGGGCGCCTTTCAAGTGTCAAGGCGCCGTACATAATAACAATTAAAACAAGCATCATAAAAAATACAAGCAAACCAAACAATTAAAACGATCAATATTCAGGGAATGCTGTTTCCCATAAAAAGGTCTTTAGACCCCTCTTAAAACCCTCCACAGAATTGCACTCCTGCAACCGATGGGGTAGAGAGTTCCAAAGGGTGGGGGCAACATACGAGAATGCCTGAGCACCAGAAGATTTTAAATTCACCCTTGGAACCTCTAGCAACCCCTCATCAGCCGAGTGAAGAGATCAATCAGGGCAATAGGGAACCAGAAGTTCTTTTAGATAGGCTGGTCCCAGATCATGTAGGGCTTTAAAAGTCAGCAAGCCAACTTTAGAGGTAATCCACCACCGAATTGGCAGCCAGTGCAGTTCGCGCAGCACCAGGGTAATATAACAGAATCTTCTAGAACCCGTCAAAAGCCAGGCTGCAGCATTCTGCACTAGCTGCAGATGACAGATTTCAACCCCAGAAAGCCCTAGATAAAGAGAGTTGCAATAATCCAGGCACAAGGACACGAAGGCATGGACTAAAGTAGGTAGGTCGACAGACGGAACAAGATGCCGAATTCTAGTGATATTCCTAAGATGATAAAAGGAAGTCTTGACAACTGCTGACACCCATGAATGCAGTGTCAACCTATCGTCAAGAACTACCCCCAGGTTCCGCACCCGTTCAGAGATCGGGAGAGAAACGCCACCTAGAAAAATTCCGGAGGACGCAACACTACCAGACCCCCCCCCATCTGTCGGCCCGGGTCCACAACCAGTACCTCAGTCTTATCCAAGTTCAACCTCAGCCAGCTGGAATTCATCCGCTCCTGGATTTCTCTTAGACAGCTATTAAAGACCGAGAGAGCCCCCTCCTGGTCAGGGGCAAAAGAAAGATACAGCTGGGTATCATCTGCATAACAGTGAAACCTCAGCCCATACTTCCTTACAATGTCTCCGATGGGTAGCATATACACCGTAAATAACATGGGTGACAATACTGAACCCTGAGGCACCCCACACAACAAAGCCATTGAATCCGAGGAAAAAACCCCGGACACAACTCTTTGTGATCTCCCAGTGAGAAATGAAATGAACCATCTTAAGATGGTTCCAGATATTCCACAAAGCAGCCTTAGGCATTCTATCAACACCATGTGATCTACGGTGTCAAACACTGAAGAAAGGTCAAGGAGAACCAAGATGGAACAGCTCTTCTGATCTCTAGCCATCAAGAGATCATTGAGCACCCGAACCAGTGCTGTCTCGGTACTATGTCTTTTATGAAATCCAGACTGGAGGGGTTCATAGATGTCGTGGATGGTCAAATGGTCCTCCAGTTGTGCAGCCACTACTTTCTCAATCACCTTCCCAACAAAGAGAAGGTTAGAGATAAGTCTGTAGCTTTCTTCAAGAGGGGTGTCACCACCACCTCTTTCAGTGAGCTAGGAAACTCACCAGATTCCATGGAGCACCTGACTATCTGCACAAGGACAGGACCGATGGTATCAATACAACCCAGAATTAGGGAGGTCGGTCCAGGATCCAAACTACAGCATGTAGGGTGCATATGCTGGATGATCCTCATGACATCCATGAACTCAAGTTGGCTGAAGGAGCTCCAGGAAAACTGAGGCACCGTGATCTCACACCAGTCCACGGCTGCTCCCCTAGAGTGTGATGGCAACAGTTCTGCCCTAATGTCAGCCACCTTATTAGCAAAGAACCAAGCAAGCTTGTCGCACTCCAATTGCAAAAAAGCTTTCCGAACTTACAGATAAGCTGGGTTGCACAGTCTGTCCACAGTTCGAAACAGCTGAGCTGGTCGATTCCAAGCGACCGCGATCTCCCAGGACAGGAATTCTGCCTTCATATGGGTGATAGCGGATTGATAGACTGAATAATGATCCATCAATCTAAGGTGGTCGGCATCAAGGGTGGACCTTTGCCAGCAATGCTATAACCTTCACCCCTGTCTCCGCATCTCCCTCAACGTCCCATCAAACCAAGGGGACTTGGGGTGAAGGGAGAGGGGGGTGAACACGAACTGCAGCAATAGAATCCAGAGCCCCCACCACGGCTATATTATAAGCCGACACAAGGGTCTCTGGATCACTGCTTGCCAACGTGGGAGACAAGCGGTCAAGCACCACCGCAAGGCCTTGGGAATCTATATCCCACAAAGGGCGGTACCTAACCAACTCCACAGGGGCAGGCCTTCTAGAGGGGGTGCAAAAACTAAACCCCACAGTGTAATGGTCTGACCACCCGATGGGTTCCACACCCACATCGGATGCCTCGACCCCCAGGAGGAAGCTCAGGTCCAAAGAGTGTCCAAATTTATGTGTAGCAGAGGAAACCACCTGTGTAAGACCCAGCGCTGCCATTAGCTGGAGGAAGTGTTGACCAAATTATGAGAGTTCGTCATTGATCCGGGCGTTAAAGTCACCTAGAACCATCAATCTGGGTGACTCAAACGCCACATCGATGACGAAGTCCACCACTTCCTGAAGGAATCATTTCTCATCACCGTATGGACAGTAAATGAGAGCAATTCAAAAGCCTACACCTGCTGCTACTATACACTCAAAGAACTCAACCCCCCCCCCACTGGGACCTCTGTGAGGCCTAGTTTGGTCTTGAAACAGACCTCAACCCCCAACACGATCCAGTCTTGGACGGTGTAACACTGAGTACCCGGCTGGAGTCATAGCCTCCAAAATGGGGCCAGAATTTTCATCCAGCCAGGTCTTGGTAATGCAAGCCAGGTCCACCGTACCAACAAGATCAGCAATAATTGCGGTCTTGTTTTTAATGGACCTGGCATTGCACAACACCGTCCGAGTTGGACGAACCTCACAGTCTGCCCAGGCCATCTGCCCACGATAATCGGTGGTGCCCTTGGGTATGGGCACCAGACATGGAAAACCACGATCTGGATTCCATTTCGCCCCAGGGCACCTTCTGGACCTGACCACCCCAATACGATGTCCCCCCTCTATCATCCTCCCTTGTTCATAACCCTGTGCTCTTCTCTCTCTCTTATGTGCAATACCCAGTGACCTACATCGCTGGTAGGTCTCAAACTGGAGAGGGGGAGAATAAAAAGGATGAAAGGCATGAAGAGAGGAGGATGAGTAGCGCACAACTGTGGGGGATGAAGGCCAACACATGCTGTAAGCTGTACTACTGACTAAAAATAAAACAAGCAAAACATTAAAAGAAGCATGAAACTAACAAATTAATAATGCCCACTTAATAAAAATAATTTTAAAGCCCCACCCAACACCCAAGTTAACTTAACATCAATTCAGAACCTGAAATTTAGAGACCCTAACAACCCCCCTTAAACACAAAATAACCCACTAAAACAAATATACAACAAAACAGAGCTTAGGGACTCTCATCCCCCAAACCCAAATACATAATGCAACAAAATACAATAAATAATTGACTCCCCTTCCCCACCCAGTCCTCTCATCACTGGGGGGGAGAGAGGCAAAAAGCAATATACAATACAGTAAATAATTAGTTCCCTCCCCACCCAGTCCTCTCACCACTGGAGAGAGAGGGCAGCACTCTCACTGCCAAACAATTAAAACATTATAATAATACAATAACAAATGAATATAAACATGATGAAATTATTATAAAAAATGAAGAAGAAAGAAAACTGTAAACTCCCCTCTCAGTCCTCTCACAACCGAGGAAAGGGAAAATTATAATCTTCCATACTGCCAAAGAGAACAACTATAAAATCCAACAAAACAGAAAATAAATTAAGTACATGGACGCAGGATCCTCTCACCACCTGATCGTCCAAACGAATGAAAGTTAGTAATCCACAGAAAAGTCAGGAGGAGGTCAGCAGTCTCTTCAATCCAGGTCCAGCATTAAGTAAAGGCGAGCCCAGGTACCACCGAAACCACCCGGTCATCCAAGCAACAGAAGAAATAATAATCCGGGGGGGGGGGGGGAGTCAGCAGTCTCTTCAATAAAGGCCCAGAAATAAGTAGAGCCACAGCCAGAAGCCAGCCAAACCTGACTAGTCCAAAGGAAAAAACAAAACCAAAAAGCTGAGTCCACAAATCCAATTTGCTTGAAGAATCTTCTTCACATACAAGCCCCTTTACTCAATGCCAGATGCACTCAAGAAAACTAATGCAGCCCACACCAAAGGACCCTAATAAAGGCTGCTGTTTGCAGCCACTTCCAAGGGTCCAGAGCAGGGCACTTAAATGACTCGGCTGGATAACAACACCCAGCTTCCCCGTAAAGGGTAGATCTCACAAAGAAAACACCCAACAAAAAGACCAAAGGACAAGTATTTTACCAATCTCGAACACTCCACCACCCATGATTCACTGGGCAGACAAAGAAAATGCAGGGGAATCACCCACAGAGCACGGATCCAAAAACTCTCGGTTCTTCAACAGCCCTCACCTTCAGCAGACCCGTACAACTCCTCACAGGCAGGGAGAGCATGAAACTGACACCCTGAGTTCCTCCCTGCAAAACTCTTCACCGACAATACTCCACTGGAACACTCCTCAAAGGATCAACCAAAACCAGCCTGGAATTCTCTACAGTTCTCAACTTTCCAATGCCCGTGCAGCTCCTCACAGGTAAGAGTGAGCAAGCACAATAGCACTGACGACTCCTTGCAAGCCGGTGAAAAAACCCAGTCAGCACAGTCGGCACGGATAGCACAAAATGCCACTTGTAATATGCGTCAAACTAAACAGAAGCGGTGGAAAGGGCAAGGCTCTCACCCCAAGTCCAGAAACAAGCACCCACACCGCGCGACCACCGCTACCGCTACCGCTACCACTAAGCAGCAGGACTCAGACCAATAAACGAAAGAAACCAACACAAACTAAAATAAAATAAAACTGAGAAAACAACTTTTTTAAAACTAAAACTTAAGTAAAATTAGCACTCTTAAAACGGAGCAGCAGTAGCACTCCCAACCTGGTGGCCATCTTAGATACCAATGTAAAACCGTATACAGTAACAGGTTTATAGTGTGAATTTATGAAAATATCTTAAGGATTTCTTATAACTGTACTAATCATGAAATTATTAAGGTTTTATATGGCTTCTAATCATTTTTCTTTAAAAAGGTTTTATTGATTGTGTTTATTCCTATTTAAAATAGCCTTCGTGCTTTTTGTACACAAAATGCACTTATGCACTTTACATAACACCTCTCTGAGTGTTTGGCATAATTCCAGGGACTGGATGGATGGAAATGGAAAAAGATTGAAAAGAGAGAACTAGTAGGAAGTTTAGTAGGGACAGTAAAGAGCTTCACTAAGTGGCCAACCTAGGGTAGGGGGAAAAAGAGGAAAAACAAAGAGAAAAGCTTTAACTGTTGCTAGGAAATAAGGAGATGGAAAAGTGGTCCATCAGTCACAGTCGAGGGTGTAGTCTAACTCCGCCAAAACACCTCCCTCCTTAAGAAAAAAACAGTTCTCAAAACTATACTGTTTTTTCAAGAACCCCTCTCAGTCATAAATATTCTACCAAAACAGTAGACTGGGGGTTGGTTGAAACCCTCTCACCCACTATGAGAGCCTCACCCCACAGTCCTTTAATTCAGCTATTTTTAGTATTGTCCACCATACCAAGTTACTGCAATATGACAATACTTACACAACATTACCCTGGCGCTGTCATACAGTTCAGCATGGTACTCATCTATGCTGTCAGAGGACTTCAGTCTGTAGTGACTGTCTATCCCCTATTTCACACTGGTTACTACAACTCAGACACTTCATATGTAATATCAGGCACCCATCAATAGGCCTCATTTCAGCACTCATCACTTAACATCGTTTCAGAATCCATCACTTGACATAATTTCAAAACCCTGTGCACCAACTATCATACCTTCATCAGTACATTAAAAAAAGAGGAAGCAATACACAGCAGTTTTATGCTGACTTCCAGCTTCTTCCATACCCATCACTTGGCATCGTTTTAGAATCCACCACTTGGCATTGTTTCAGAAGCCATCGCTTGGCATCATTTCAGCCCTGTGCACCCACTATCGTACCTTCATCTTTACAGTGAAAAAGTGGAAGTAATACACAGCAGTTTTATGCTGTCTTTACGCTTCCTCCATACCCATCACTTGGCATCGTTTCAGCCCTGTGCACCCACGATCGTACTTTCATCAGTACATTAAAAAAAGGAAGTAATACACAGCAGTTTTATGATGACTTCGAGCTTCCTTCATCTAGCTATCAGGGCAGCCGTACAGGCCTATACCACAACTTTCTCAGGGACGAGTTGCACCCATCTCTAACCCCATTCTAACCCATTGTTTCCACTCAGGGGCCCAACCACAGGTTCCACCTCATACCTAGATCTTCCATGACCCTAGGTTCCTCATTTTATATCATACAGTATAAACATTTCTTTTATGTTATACATTTCTTGTACTAATTTCATAAATTTCATTTATCCATTTGTAACCCCTAGGTGGCACTATCCCAAGTGCTACTACCCCTGCCTGCTTGGCTAGTAGCAGGTTAAGGAGCCTGGGTAATGAAACGGGTCCCTCCACCCGGAGGTCAGGGTTGTTAGTGGTCAAGCTAACCTGGGCACAGTCCTCCAGGACACTGTAACCCCCCTCTTTCCCTTCTAGTGGCCTGAACAATATACAATAATTGCTTTCACGATGACCCTTATTCACCAGGCAATTACCCTCACTGTCTGCACTTATCACCAGGGCTGGTTCCTCTAGCTTGACCCTGGGGACCCCCTGTAAAACAAGGTTAAGCACAGCAAATAGCAACAGTACAATACTTTTGGCACAAACTGGAACCTCAGTCAGGTTAAATGCAAACAAAGTTAAATCTGATTTATTCAGGAGAATTGAACAAGGGAGCGGCATAATCAGGTTGAATTGCTTAAAAGCTGTATTAATCAGACAGTTATGCATGCAGTTCAGAGTTCCTGTACAATCACACACTCTGGGTACCCAGGTAGGAAAATGGTGGGCTAGCCAGGAACGTTGCAGCTGGTTGGGGCCCTGTGACGGAAGAAAGCAACATGCACAACACACACTATTTGTTATCTGGAGCCGGGGGGCTAACTTCGTGAAAGAAAAGCCAACAAGACAATCAGATAACAACACTTTCAGATTTAGCAGTTGTTGCAGGGAGCTACCCTGATGTTTACTCATGATACCCAATACTGGACACAGGCAGCATGAAATCGAGACTGTAGGCTGTTGCGGTGGAGTGCCCGGAGAAGCAGGGCTCACACAAATCACAGAAGTATTGTTCCTGTTCAAGGTGTTGAGCAGGGGGCTGATCCCCAGGCTGGTCTCTCGTCGATGGCTTTCTCTGCGTAGCAGGTATTCTGACCGGGCCAGTGTAGCAGGACCCAGGCAACCGGAAGTGGATATGGATTCAGTCCGTGGAGCTGGATACAGCCTCCAGCAAGCAAAACACAGTTCAGACACACAGTAGGGAACCAAATCACGACCCACTATAAGCACACAGCACATTCACATGAAAGAAAATTCCACTAAACCAGGCAAATGGCTCTCCGGTCGCAAGTACAGAGTCTCTGTACAATCCAGGAGTTCAGAGGTAGCTGGAAGTCCTGACAGGCCGATCTCACTCAGCAAATCCTCGGTCTTCTTCAGGTTAAAGCCTGGTCACAATTCAGTGACTTAATTCGTTCTCCAAATTCGGATTCAGCCCAAAAAAAGCACAAGTTCCCTCTCAGGGACAGCAGGCAGGCATGCAGGCCAAACTCAGGCCTTTCCATAGTTCTCCCACGCGAATCTACTATGGATTGCTGCTCCAACTATCTCGAGCTGTTATGTCTTCGCTTCCCAAATCAGATCTAACTGATACTGCAAGCAGTGTGGGACTTTCCCCAAGATCCAAAAGGTTTGGTTGGTTGATCTATCTGTCAGTCACAACAAGGGCTCCCCCTCCAGGTTATTTTAGGTGCCAAAAGCCCAAAACCACAATTCCTACAAGTTTCGGCCCCACCAAGCCGCTGTAGGCAGGCTCCATTTTAAAGTCCCAAATGTACTGATTGGCCCATTCTGACAGTCCAGGACCAAGATTATGGAAACAAATAGAACTGTCCATGCTGCAAAGAAGACAGGTTAACAACACAAAATATTCAGTTGGCATGTATTACAGAAACATGGTGGGAGGACAAAGACACATGGGACAAAGTTATGCCTGGATATAATTTATATTATAAATCTGGGGCACACAGGGAGGGCGGAGGAGTTGCCATGTATACAAATGAGAAATTGCTACCCCAAACTGTTGCTAAAGTTGTTGGGTTGATCTATAGACCTCCTGGCATCTCGTTAGATACTGATAAACTACTGCAGAAACAAGTAGCAAATTTAGATCCTGCATATAAGATAATCATACTTGGGGGTCTTAATTTACCTGGCATTAACTGGAAGTTATTAGGAGGTGAGGAAAAAACAGAGGCAGTGTTTGTGGACATTTTTGATTATTTGGGACTAAAGCAAAAGATACTGGATGCTACAAGGGGTAACAATATCCTTGATGTTGTGCTTACTAATATGGGGGATGCATTATCTAATATTAGGGTGGAGGGATCTACTACAGTCCGACCTCGATTATCCGGACCTTGCGAGGGCATCGAAATAGTCCAGATAATGGAACGTCCGGGTAATCGGAAAATCGGAAAAAATGTAAAGAGAAGACAAAATCTGAAAAAATGTTTAAAGAAGATACTGCACATCAATAACTAGTGTGCCTATTTTTATTTCATTTAAAATTAACGTACATGTAATTAAGAAATTACCACAGTATCATGAACTACAGCTGCGCTCTACTCAGTTTTTAAAAATGGGTTTACTTTCATCTGCCTCGCCCCACTATATTTTTTTGCAGACGCTAGTGTGAGCAGACAGTTCAGGGTCAGTAAATGAATAGGGTCTGCATCCGATTGTCTTTCAAGCCATCTTATGGCAATTTTAAAGTTTTCCACAGCCTGAGAGTTACTCACAACCTCCTCATTGCAAGCTTCGTCTTCGTCCTCATCAGACTCTGTATCCATGCTCTTCGGTTCTGTGACAAGTGTGATTATGTCACAGTCTGTAAGTTCCGGGGCAGCCATCAGTTCTCGATCTTGAGCATTTAACTCTGCAATGTCAGCTTCTAGTGCACAATCGTCTGCTGGTTCAGCTCCCTGACTATCCTCCTCTTCATTGTCATCTGCATCTGTGGGTTCTACACCAAGTTTTAGAGTCGATGCAAAAGATTTTGAAATGCTGTCTGGTGTCGTCTCAGCCCAGAAGTCACCTATCATATATGCCACATCTTTTAGTGTCAGTTTTTTCAGGCAGTCCACAATAGACACATCTGGCTCAGTTTCAGTTAGGATGCGGCGCAGAAAGTTTTTTCTGTATCTTTTTTTTAGTCCTTCAAGAATGCCGTGATCGAATGGCTGAAGGAGAGAGGTCATGTTTGGAGGCCAAAATTCACATTTTAGTTTGCCATCCCTAGATTTTAAACCTGTAGGATGTGCCGAGCAGTTGTCTAACAGGAGTAAGGCTTTAGGCTGCTGTTTAAGCATTCGCATGTTTGCGGACCTCAGTTACAAAACATCGGTGGAACCAGGCTGTGAAGAGGTCACTGCTCATCCATGAACTTCTCTGGCTCTCATAAACTACCGGCAGAGCTGTCATGTTTACATTTTTAAAACATCGTGGATTAGCAAACTTCCCAATCATGAATGGCTTTAATTTGTGTGATCCAGTAGCATTTGAAAAGCCAAGAAGTGTAATGCGGTCTTACATTTTTTTGTAGCCTGCTGCTGTTTGCTCTTTTGAACTGGCCAGTGTTCAATCAGGAAGCAACCTCCAGTAAAGTCCCATTTCGTCTGCATTATAGATTTGTTCTTGTGTGTATCCCCTCTCATTAACTAGCTTATGCAGTTTTTCAATGTATGGCTGCACCTCGTTTACATCAGCTGACATGCTTTCCCCCTGGATCTCCAGCTGTCTGATGGAGTGTCTTTTCTTAAAACGCCGTAGCCACCCACTGGATGCCTTAAAATCTCTTTGTGAGCAGTTCTGACTGCTAGCGTGGTTGCTAATTTCATTATTAAAGTGCAGTGCTTTTTCCTGAAGCATTGGGCCAGACACTGGAGCGCCCTTACTCCGCTGCTGTGCGAACCAGAGGTAGGTGGCTTTCTCTAGTGTCTTATCAGCTGCAGATTTCAAAGTTTTGCATTGCTTCAGCTCCTGGTCATCTTCCACATTGGTGGCATGCGACAGCAGCTGATCCCGTTGTTTTTTTTATATCAGAAACTTGCTGCTTGCTTATGCCAAACGAAGACGCAATGGATACATTTTTTTCACCTTTTCCCAAAAGGTCAAGAATTGCAATCTTGTCACTGATTGCCAAGATCTGTCTTTTTTCTCTTTGTGGCAGCTCTGTGGGATTCCATTAGCTAAGTTGAAAAAATAGATTTTATGCAGATCAAAGTTCGCAACTTGAGAGAGGAGACTATAAATGGTACTGAAATAATGGTCTTTATTAGCACCTGCTTAAGTGATTAAGTGAATTATTGATTAAGGGAAACATTCAAATAAGGATAAGCATTAGCATTACCATTAGCACCTGATTAAGTGATTGCTTAGCTAGAACAGATGTTCACTGTTTCTCTCACAGCCTGCAGTTCAAAAAAAAAAGATTAAGTGCAAAGCAGTTTACTTTTACAATCGCGAAGCAGTTTACTTTTACAATCTGGGACCAGATCACAAGTCCGCTCGAGCGGGCGGTCCGGATAATCGAGGTCCGGATAATCGAGGTTGGACTGTATTAAGATGAATTTCAGTAGGGCTGATTTTGGTCAATTTAGGAATGAGATTTCATTCTGGGACTGGGAGAAGGAATTTGAAGAGCTGACAGTGAATGAAATGTGAAAGCATTTTGTTTCAAAATGAAAAGATCTGTCAAATAAGTATGTTCCCTCGTTTAGGAAATATTTAAATTCTCGTTAAAAAACATCCTAGTTGGTTTAATATTTCAATAAAAAAACTGATTAACAAAAAGAACAGACTGTATAAAAGATATAAAATTGACAAATCTAGAAGGAATTAGCAGGCCCTTAGAGATCTTAATAGGGAAGTGAAAACTGTTATTAGAAAAGCTAAAGCTCATCAGGAGTTATTATTGGTAACTAGGATTAGGGATAATAAAAAATCCTTCTTTAGCCATATCAATAAATCAAAAAGCAATCCTAGTGTGGTGGGTCCCTTTAAGAAAACAAGAGGTTTAGTGACATCAGAAAAGGAATTGGCTGATATCCAAAATGAATATTTTTGTTCAGTTTTTAACAAGAAAGCTTCATCTTCATTTCTAATGAATAACTGTCCATCCCCTGGCAAGATATTAATAGACTTGGTTGAGGTTTTGGATAAACTTTATAAGGTGGCTATTAGTAAGTCATCAGGTCCAGATAACATTCATCCCAGGGTGATTCTTGAGATGGCTGATTACATTGTATTACCGTTGACTTATATTTTACAATCCTCCCTAGATAGGGGGGAGGTTCTGCTGGATTGGAAGGTGGCTAATGTGGTACCATTACTAAAAAAGGGGCCTAGGACCGAACCATCCAACTTTAGACCAGTTAGTCTGACTTCTATTATAGGTAAGATTTATTTATTTATGACTTTGATAACCGGGTGAGTGCACTGTTCCCAGGGACCGTTTTCAGGCACAACTCGGGCCATGACACATGGCGCAGGGTGACAGTGGAGTACAAAGTAACAGTAATACACATGAAACAGATTTGATACAAGCAACAATAGTAAGCACAATATACAAGTTTGATGCATAGGTCCATTTGAGAACAGTGAATACAAGGTTTCAATATCAGACATGAGGAGATTTGGTACAAAACAAATAAATCGTAGGCACAGTGTACAATGTGTGACTGCATCATCCAGTGAGCAAGTAATACACAGGATACTCAGTAAAAAATATATATATACAATATGTACAGGCAAGAAAGTCAAATATTACTGTGAAAAATATGGTATAACAGTTGTAGGCTGGGGAGCTGACTAGTATGGGTAGGTGGGTAACCCCTGGGCTGGGGAGTTGACTAGTGTGGGTTGGTGTCAGACCCCAGGGAGCAGCGGCAGGATGAGTTTGCCAGGAACCAGACTTTAAGGCGAGACTTGAAACTGGAGTGTGTGTCAGTGGAATGGAGTTGAGCTGGTAGTTTGTCCCACTGCAAAGGGGCAGCTACAGACCAAGCTCTGCTACCCATGTTGGTGGATACCCTAGGAACAGCTAAAGGGGGAGTACCATGAGAGTGGAGGTAGCGGACGACCATTCTGGTTTTCAGAAGGACAGTTAGGGGGGATTCTGGAGCCGTACAGATGACATTGTCTACCATGCAGCACTGGAGAGTATCTGAAAAGAAAAAAATATTAACTTCCTTGAAGAACAGGGTTTGACTGATCCTTTGCAGCATGGCTTTACAAAATCTAGGTCATGCCAAACCAAGCTCTTGTCCTTTTATGAAAAAGTTAACAGGGAATTGGATAATGGAAGTTCTGTGGATGTGGCTTTCTTAGATTTTGCAAAGGCTTTTGACAGGCTGCCTCATTTGGAGCTACTGAATGCATTGCTGGAGATCAAATTAAAAAGTAATGTAATACATTGGATATCAGACTGGTTGTCAGATAGGAAACAGAAGGTCACTATAAAGGGGGTACACTCTGACTGGGCATCTGTTTTTAGCAGTGTATCGTAGGGATCAGTTCTGGGACCTTGCTTGTTCAATATTTATATCTCCACCATACAACTAAAAAATCCTAATATATGGCTATATAAATTTGCAGATGACTGCAGATGACTGCAGAGTTGGATCAGTGGTAAATAACGATGAAGATGGGATACAATTGCAGGTAGCATTAAATGAGATTGTGGAATGGACTGGGACAAATAAACTAGAGGAGAATACTTCAAAGTGCAAAATAATACATTTGGGTAAACATAATATTAATCTGTGCTACAAACTGGGTACAGATCCACTGAAAGTGATGCAGGAGGAGAGAGAGATCAGACAGTAAAGATTTCAAAAGACTTACAATTTGAATATGCATTGTAGTGATCAGATTAGGAAGGCTAATCAGAACCTGAACTGTATATTGAGACATATCTCAAGTAGAGAAAGGGAGGTAATAATGCCACTGTCTGAAGATCTGGTCAGGCCTCACTTGGAGTATTGTGTCCAAGTGTGGTCCCCATACAAGAGGGAAGATATCCTCAGAATTGAGGGGGTACAGAGAAGGGCCACTAAATCTATTGTGACACTGAAAAACAAGACATACAAGGAAAGACTAGTGACATTAAACCTCTACTCTCTTCATTATAGAAGATTTAGAGGTGACGTGTTTGCTGTTTAGGTTATGGGCGATGTACAGCTGAAGAATGAGTTGGGATTTATATCAAAGATTAGTAGGGATGGCAGTAGAAGGCATAATAAACAATTGTATGTATATAGATGGAACCAAAATCTATGAAAATATTGGTTTAGTCAGAGGGTGCTGGCAGAATGGAACACACTCCCAGTGACAATAGTAGACAGCCCTAACATGTATTCTTTTAAATCAAGGTTGGATGAGCTTTATAGTGATAGAATTACTGAATTTTAAAATATAGATTGGCAAGCTATATGGACAAGTTGTCTTGAAGCTTGAAGCTTCCTATGAATCCTATGAAACTGCAATATTATTACTACTGTAACAAATGATCAGCAAACATGTGCATCTTCTAACAGCTCCCTCTCAGATTAATTATGACTGCAATCCAGGCAGCTCTTAAAGAGACAGTACATAGATGTTATACATGCACTCTCTGGCAATTCATTTAAACTGCTAAAATGCAGGACACCAGCCTGGCAGTGAGCATTTAAGCAAGCTGAAGGAAGACTTTTCGGGAACCCTCATTTGTACAGGGGTTACACATTTCCCTTTCATATATTTTCTGGTAGACAAAGAACCTTCTCATGCTGAACATCAAACAGCCAGTTCCTAACTCCAAAACCTTTGGAATTTCCCTTCAACCCTTTTTTTTAGCATACCAATGGTTTCCCTTCAACCCTAACACCATTCTGGTACCCTCAACTGACTGTAGTCAGCACCAGCCTTAATGCTATATTCATTTTAAACATTACATGTTTCATACATTTCATACCATATCACAGGGGTTCAAAACATGGGAAAGTCCATTCAACCACCATGGTGTCTTCCCTGTTGCTTGTAGTCTTCACCCCAGTATGCAAATGTCCTGAAACAGTCTTACCCGTGGCCTTCATCTCATCATCCTCCAAGTAGCAGCAGCCTGGAAAAATGGGCAACAACAGGATCTCAAAAGTGACTTGTGACAAAGTTTCCATCAGGGTGTCCTCCTCCTCATCTAGAACCCATGAATCCTGGTCCTCTGCCTTCGCCACAAAATCCTCCAGTTGGGAACCCTCCATCAGCACCTTGCAGTGGTGCTCCACCTCTCTCCAGCACTGGTCCACCTCCACGTTCCACTGAACTCCAATCCAGTTAGTAATTCCCCCCGGTCCTCTTCACCTAGGCTCTGGTATGCACACCGGGAAGCCCTTCCTCCTTCAACAGATCCTTGGCATCAATGAGATCCTGGAGGTACGCCATCCTGGTCTTTGCCCCCATGTCTGGATACCAAGGCTGGTATCTGGGTACTGGTCTTCCCCTTGATTCTCTGGACAATCAGTACTAGCCCACATCTAGCACCAAGTTTGTCACAGTGTGTGGGAATAAATTTCAGACGAGGCAATTTTACAGGTTTAAATCATGCCGTGGTATGATATTTATTTTTCAAAAGTTAGAAAAATAATAAATGAAAACAAAAAAATTGCAAAGAAAATCACTGCTTAACGTCAGTAGTTTCTTACATATATGCAGTCCTGGATCTTAGAGCTCCTGAGACTCTTCTCATCTGCATTCAACAGTTTGTCTGTTGAAAAAAGTAGAACCTCTCCTCTTCCCTCAGGGCTGAGCCCCACTGGACTGCACTGAAGTAAACTCTGTGAAGAGGTTTTTATATTTTTTGGTGGGATCACCTGACTGAGCCCTTTTCAATTTACAGGTCTGGACATGCTGTTTCATATTTGAACATGTTGTTTCAAAACCAAGGGGGTAGGGGGGTTGTTTCAGGGGATTTCCTGGTTCAGTTAAAGGTACAGTGTGTACCTCCCCAGATATTGACTCCATATATCTCTGATACACAGTGACTAAGCATTTTTATAAAGCATACCATTCAGCCTCATACATAAAACCTTATACAGTAACAGGTTTGTAGTGTGAATTTATGAAAATATCTTAAGGATTTCTTATAACTGTACTAATCATTAAATTATTATTGTTTTATATGGCATCTAGTCATTTTTCTTTAAAAAAGGCTTTATTAACTGTGCTTATTCCTATTTAAAATAGCCTTCATGCTTTTTGTTCACAAAATGCACTTATGCACTTTACACAACACCTCTCCAGGTGTTTGGCATCATTTCAGGGACTGGATGGATGGACATAGAAAAAGAATGAAAAGAGAGAACTAATAGGAAGTTTAGCAGGGACAGTAGAGAGCTATGCTAGGTGGCCAACCTAGGGTGGGGGGGGAGAAGAAAAGCAAAGAGAAAAGCATTAACTGTTGCTAGGAAAGAAGGAGATGGAAAAGTGGTCCATTAGTCACAGCCTAGGGTGTAGCCTATCTCCGCCACATTAACCCCTACCCCGATGCTATACAGTTTGTTGACCAGCCTCCTTTGGGGTACGGTGTCGAAGACTTACTGAAATCCAGATAGGCCACATCCACTCATCCCCCTGGTCCACTACCTGTGTCACTCAGTTGAAACATTTGATCAAACTGGACTGGCATGGCTTGCCCCTAGTGAACCCATGCTGTCTGTCATCCAGCAGTCTGTTCACCTCCAGGTACTTCATTACCCTTTCGCTGATAAGTACCTCCATGACCTTCCCCACCACAGCAGTTAGGCTGACAGGGCAGTAGTTTTCCCTCAGCTCCCTGCATCCCCCTTGTGGATCGGCACCACTGTCTCCTTTTTTCAGTCCTCTGGCACTCTACCAGTGTCCAGGGATAGGTTGAATAGCCTCACCAGTGGGGCAGCCAGCTCCTCTCTTAGTTCCTAAATCACCCTTGGATGCAGAATATCTGGCCCCATGGCCTTGTCCACCTTCGCCCTGGCTAATTCCTCCCTAACTATCTCCAAGGTGAAGGAATCCGATACCATCCCAGTGCTCCTCCCCCTCTCCTTTCCAACTCCGGTCCTCTTTCCCCACCTTCCTCCATAAATACAGAGCAGAAATATCTGTTCAGGTCTTCTGCCTTCTCCTCATCCTTCTCCAAGTGCTCTCCTCCTTCCCCCCTCAGCTTTTCAATCCCCTGACCAGCCTTCATTCTCTCCGCCACGTATCTAAAAAATGTATTTTACCTCTCCTCTCCTCTCCTGTTTTGCTATCCTTTCCTCCATGTTCACCTTAGCCCTTCTAATGACCTTTCCTGCTAGTTACCTCACCTCCCTGTAAATCTCCCTGTCCTCCTCCCCCGAATACTCTTGTATTTGCTGATTGCCCTCTGCCTACCCCCTACCACCCTTGCTACATCCCTACTGAACCAAAGTGGCTTCCTGCTTCTTGCCTTCTTCGTGACACTTTTGATGGATACCTGTGTGGTCTCCCAGATCTGGTCCCTGATAGCTACCCTTAGTTCATATGCATCACTTATATCCCCTAATCCTTCAATCGTCTCCCTCACCAGCCTTCTTAATTTGTAGAAGTCTGCCCGCCTAAAGTCCAGCACCATTGTGCTGGTTTGTGTCCCCATCCTCCCTGCCCTCACCTTGAACCCAACAGTCCTGCATTCACTTTTCCCTAGTTTTTCTCCTACCACCACCTCCTCCACATTCTCTGCATTCATCAAGACCACATCTTGCAGGTTGCTCCCCCAGTAGGCTCCATGACAAGCTGTTTCAGGAACACCCCACTTAGCCCATCCACTATCTCCCTACTTCTTGCTGAAGCTGATTCGGGGATGGCCCATTCCACATCTGGTAAGTTTAGGTCACCTACCAGTAATGTATCCCCCTTAAGAGCCATTATCTCAATATCCTGCAGTATCACTCTGTCCTGATCTTCTCCCTGCAAGGGGGGTCTATATACGACTTCCAGTCTCAAGTATTCCTCTACCCACTGGCATAGCTTCACCCATAGAAGTTCCGTAGCCCCGTCGCACTCCTGTCCCTCCATTGTTTGTATGTCCTCTTTGACATAAACAGCTACCCCCCCTTTCTGTCCTTCCTAAACAGTTTGAAGCCCAGTATAGCTGTCTCTCAATTGTAGAGTTCCGTCCACCAAGTCTCAGTTATAACTATGATGTCTAACTTGTCATACGTAATGATGGCCATCAGTTCCTCCATCTTATATGCCAGGCTCCCTAGTATTCACCATCAACCCCTTCCACCAGCTTTCCTCCTCCCTTGTTCCCCCTTGCTTGCCAGCACCTTGTTCATCAACCTTTCTCTGGGGGAGGCCTAGGGTCCCCCAACTCATTCTTGGTATGGTGTGGATTTACATCCAGCCCCCCCCCGCTCAGTTTAAATTTAAGTTAAATTCTTTTTCGAAAAACTCCCCCATCCGACACTTCAGTATGGCTGCCCCCTCTCTGTTGAGGTGTAACCTGTCCATGGAAAGAGGCTTTCATCCTCCCAAGTTGCCCCCAGTCCCCTATCATCCCATACCCCATCTGCGCACACCATTCTGCTAGCCAGCTGCTACACTCCCATATCCTTTGCTTCCTCTCAGTACTAGCTCTCGGTATTTGCAATACCTGTGAGAAGGTTAGAGATTTGAAGATCAACCTTCTGCAGAATCTAGCTAGGGCCCTAAATATTGCTTGCACCTCCATGAGACTATTATCTGCCAGGTCGTTAGTCCCCAAGTAGAACACTAGATGCAAATTCCTGTCCTGGTCCCCACCCCAAGAGGGAATATGGTGCACAACTTCCAATATAGTCATCCCAGGCAAGCATTCAACCCATATCCCTCTTTTTCTGCCATCCCACTTGACCCCCTTTAAGACTGAGTCACCAACCAGTAGCACCTTGACCCCCTCCTCATTCTGGTTTGCCTGTAACATTGCTCTCCTCCCCCTTGTCACCCTTGTGTTGTCTACTAGCCCCATCATAGCAGTCCCCCCAGCCCCTTACCCTGATCCTTCTTCCCTCCCCCTGGCCCCTTGTCCATACCACATGCCCCTCAGTCTCCTTGTCCTTTCCTTTAATTACTCCTCTCACTCCTTCCCCTCCCTGTGTCCTCCCTGATTTCACTTCAGCCACAGTGTCCTCAGTGCCTTCTCTTTTGCTTACCCCATTCACTTCCCCTTCCCCCTTCCCCTGACTCACCTGCCTCCAGCCTCTCTGCTTGCCTACACCCAGCATGTGATTCCCTCTCTGCCCTTGTGGTGTAGGTATCATCCTCCCTTCCCTGATTGCTGTGTTTCTCTCCCCAGTGGCTTCCCTGTGCTTCCTCCATACCTAGATGGACTCTCCATTCTTCCCTGCCCTTTTACATTATTTCACCCTTTCCTGTTTCCCTTGGTCTCCCCACATACATTTTCTTACTTAGCTCCAGAGTACTCCCTCTGTTGCTCTCTTTTCACACCCTTCTTTCAAGGTCCCCTTTGGCTATGGACCACCCACTGTGGTCCCGCTCCCTGTTCCCTATGACTTCCTCCTCCTGTTCCATCATCTTTGTGATGATCCAATACCTATTTGAGCCTGATGTGTATCTTTCCCCCCGTTCATTTGCACTATTTTCCACTGTACCCCTGCCTCCTATCCTGGTACCCTCTCCCCAGCCCCCCCATGTGGCCTGCTCTCTTCATCCCTTCATCCTTCTTTCCTCATGCCTCCTGTCCTCTCTTGAACACCTCCAGTGGTTTTCCTTTCCATATACCTCCTTGCCTAATATACTTCCCTTCTTAGCCTTGCCATCTCTGCCTCCAGCCTCCTCAGCCTCTAACAAACTGGGCACTCTCCCAGCCTCCACAAGGTGCTCATGAACATAGCTGCTCCACAGTTGTTACACATCATGATCCTCCCCCCACCATTTCTCCTTCTGCCCTGTTTCCTTCCCCCTTATTTTGCCACTGACCCTTGCCATGTTGTGCCCCCTACTGACTTTTCCACCACCTCTTGACCCGATCCCCCATCCCCTGTGCTGCTCGTACACCATGTTCTCCAGTATGTAGCTTCTCAGCTTCCTAGCTAAAACCTCAAGGTCTGCTTAGCCCCAACCATTCAGGCTGGATCTAGAACCAGTGCCCTGGTAAAGTAGTTCCCTATGTCAATCTGACTGTCTCCTAAGGGCTTTAAATCTTGTGAATGCTAATCAATCAATCAGACTATTGCCCGTGACCTTCAACCTGTTAAACACTTAAACATCAATTTTCAATAAACCTCAATAAACTTCTCACAGCTTACAATCTTTAATCTTGCTACAGTATTGCTTTAAGCCCCTATACCTGTATTGCTTCCTCTCAGACCTTGTATTTGCACCATCATTACAGAGCACTTTTGGTCCTTCACCATTGCTTACTCATGCCCCAAGAGCACTCCTAGACCCTTTACTAGTACTCCCCTTCTTTAACCCCCTCGATCCAGTCACTTACAGTACCTTTGATTTGCCCTTGTCCAGCACTTCCTTCTCCTCCTCCTCCCCCTCTCTGGTAGTGACTATCCCTTGTTTGCTCCGGATTGACTAGTCAACCCTGGGAGTGGTTAGCTAGAGCATTTAGCTTGGGAGGTGGTGCGGGGTGGGTGGGCAGGAGAAAATTTTAATCAAAATTTTAAATCAAGCAGCAGTTCCAGCAGAGGCCCAGGCACCCCCAGCAGAGCAGTCCTAATCCATGGGTGGCAGTCCAGGCCAACAGAATCACACAGTAGCTCAGGTGGGTTAGTACTTCTCTGATATTCTTCCTCTAGGGAGCTCGTTCCCCCTTAGTGCTCACCTCTGCCTCTGGTGGCCCCAATCTTCTGTTCAGCCACCAACTGTGGCCCCGCTCCTTGATTCTGTGGCTACAGCCACCCATCTCTTCACACAAAGCTGCTGACTGCTTCCTGGTTCCTCCATCAGGCAACTGATAGTGGCCCCGCTCTTTTGCTTTGGCAGCTTTGGCCACTATCCCCCTCCTCTGCTCCCCCGGATCAGCTCACCTGAGTGGTAGCTGATGGGCTTTTAAGGCCTGGCCTCACACTCAACCTTGTCACTCTCCCCATCTATAGACTCCCCCAGGAGCCTAAGTCAGTACTGGGTACTTCTTTGATTGGTGCTGGGTCCCTACTCCTGATTGATGTCTCTGGGATCCAGCTCAAGCACAATTGCAGACAGCAGTTGAAATTTTAAATCAAGCAGCAGTTCCAGCAGCAGTCCAGGCACCTCCCAGCAGAGCAGTCCCAATCCATGGGCTTCAGTCCAGGCCAACAGAAGCACACAGTAGGAAAGGTGGGTCAGCCCTTCTCTGATATTCTTCCTCTAGGAAATGCATTCTCCCTCGGTGCTCACCTCCACCTCTGATGGCCCCAATCTCCTGTTCAGATGCCGACTGTGGCCCCACTCCTTGATTCTGTGTCTATGACCACTCACCTCCTCCCGCACAGCTGCTGATTGCAGCTTGGTTCCACCCTCAGGCCACTGATAGAGGCCCCGCTCTTTTGCTTTGGTGGCTTCGGCCACTCGCCTTTTCCTCTGCTTCCCCTGGATCAAAGGGGGATTAAAATTCAGCAACATATCTAACTGCTTCTTAGTAACCAGAAATCAGCACATTTATTTAACAAGCTGTGCGCTGTTGCTCTGCTTACCAAAATAAAGATAAAAATCTGTATAATGTGTAGATAACCATAACTATAGAAGCTGCTAAGACAGTGGTGTTTTAATGTCTTATACCACTCTTCCAGTTTACCATTTTACTATTTCCTATTACTAATATTTTTTTTGACTGTGGCAGTACTGCAAACATGAAAAAAGTGGCATGGGATCTAATCCCACTACATGATTACTTCACAATGTGTCAGCAAGCTTCGATTGTGGCAGTACAGCAAACATGCAAGAAGTGGCGTAGGTTCTAATCCCACCACATGTTTATTGCACAATGTGTCAACAAGCTTTACAGTTGTTTTTTTTTGTGGGCAAGGCAAACATTATCTATACTCAGACATAGAAAATGCAAACAAATAAAAAGTAGAAAGCATAGCAAGAAAGAGTATGACTGTGAACAGTTACGCAGAGTACCAGTTATGCTTATTATATGAATAGCACCCTGTGGGATGAACAAGGCGAAATTGGTATTTCTATTCAATTGAATATCTACAACTCGGAAACATTCAACACTTCTCACTAGTGAGATTCTTGGTCCTTGAACTTTAGAGAGTGAAATACACACATCACAAAAATGGTATTTTGTTTGCATTGCAAAAACCAGTATAGGTACAGAAGTCACTTTATAACAGTGGCGACAAGTTTGTTTTACTTGCAATGTGAAAAGCAAAGGTAAAAACCAACTTGCTTCACTGCACTAAAAAATTGTTTATTAAAAGTAGAAAGTAATTTCTAACACATCAAAATAAAATTCATAACATTGTCAGTTGTCTATAAGAAGTAAACATCTGCTTGTTATTTGCCCTAATTTATGGCTATATTATTTTATGTTTACTGCCATGAATTATGCCTTTAATATGCCCTACATCCTTGCTTTCTGCCCTTCCCCTTCTCAGAGTATGAACATTGTTTTGCATATGTGCAGAAACTCCATTGCAGTAGAAAGGGCCCCATTAAATAACATGTACCATGTTTACACAATTATATTTTACTTTTCAAGGACATGATAGAATGAAACAATATAATGATGAAAGGGCCATGCAGTAAAACTAATTTAGAGGTTTCAAGCCTGGAGGCATTCTTAACTAGTAGATCTACTGGAGGCAAAAGGATCTGAGGATCCTTTTATTTACTAGCTGTATTTTCATTCAGGTTTTTTTGTATGGATTGCTGATGTATTTTTGTAATAAATGACTGAGTCATCTTGCACTAAGCTCTCATGGCATTCGTTTGAAAAGGGAACGGCATAACAAGGTGTTTGGTGAATATTTTAAATAAATAAATCCATAGTCCTTGAATAAGCCTGGCCTTATAAAACAACATTTAGTGAAAAGACTGAACATTTGTAAGATCTACAGTTCTGACATACAATAGGTTTTGTTCTGCTGTTTTCTGATTCAGCAATGGCTGTTATTGCTGCCATCACAGCCCATTAGAGAAATACTATCCAACAAAAAGTTTATACTGTGTGAATAAAGGTTACCTAATGATGCAGTGCTACGCCTTGCTGCATCTGGTTCCACCATGCCGTGGCGACACAAATATCGACAACCTCTCCCACAGCAACACATGGTTGCTGACATCCCCAACACTGCCAGGTCCTGACCCCAGCTGGGGATCACACCAACACCTGTTCGGTGTTCATCTGGGGGGGCTGTGTGCCCCCTGCACCCTCCCACAAGGGGGTTCTGCCCCCAACCCCCCAGACTTATAGATTCCAACTTGGGGTTGGTGCGGAAGTCAGGGGAGAGCGGCAAAACTCCAGAGTCAGTGATACAGTCATCACTCCGACAACCTGGTTGACACTGCAGGTGTTGACAGGTTGGTGTCACTGTAACAGCATTCATGTAAAAGCATCTCTGTTACAATGGCATCTCACCATTCTCAGCTGTGGCAGAATACCCAATAATGTAACTGTAAATGGTCAGGTTTCCAAGCATATGCATGTGCATTAGGTCACTTCTGCAAAGTTTGAAATGCACCCCCCCAAAAAAAAATATATATTTTGAAATGTATAGGAACCTTTTTTTTGCATGTGCAAATGTTTTGAATATGGCATCTGGCCCATAAAGGTTAAACTTACTACTAAGCAAAATTTTTGTTTATCAAATATAAATGAAGGTTGTAATAACTCAAACATGAAGTATACTTGATATACAGTATATCTATAATGGCAAAAAATTATTATTTTATAGTAACCAGGGAGCGTTTTTTTCCCATAGAGAAACCTTGTTATAATTTGCTGTTATACTGTAACCATCTGGTTATAATGGCAAATATGCTGGGTTTCCCTTGCTCCACACATGGGCCAATCATGGTCTACCCTTCATTGCACCACACACTTCACCACCTCCTGCACTCAGGCTTTGCCATAAGTCAGATATTAAAAATATTAACTTAGCTCCTTTCAGTACACTTTAAGGAGGAACTGCTTTTAAAAAAAGTAAACGTTTTTAAACAGGGGCTTGAACCTGATTGCGGACTTGAACCTGACCACGGCTGCACAGAGATCAGTTTCTATTTATATCATTGCAGTGGTGAAAAAATGCTCCTTAGCAATTATATAAAACAAAACATAGGGTGGTATGTAAAACTCACATTTTACACACACCTTTGATGTTGGATGCTTAAATAAACCCTGAGAACACTATCCTGATTTATAGCCCCCTTGTTCTCCACCTTGTCCCTACCCCTGTTTGCCTGTACCCCTGCCTGAGGGAGCTTCTTCTCCTTGGGCCTTTCCTCCTTGTTGCGTCATCATCTGGGGAGATCAGTCTTTACCTCCTTTGATAGTACAGCCTCCACTCATCCCCGGCTAGCTTAAATGCTCATCCAAGTAGCATTTAGACTTTCCACTATGGACTGTGGTCCCCTTCCTGGAAGGATACAGACCATCTCCCTTATAAAGGCCCATATCCTCCCAGGCTGGTCCCCAAACCCCAATGTAGCTAAAGCCCTCCTCCATGCACAATGACTTCAACCAGTTGTTAAAAGCTATGGTGTGGAGTGCCCTTTTCTTTTCTCGGATGTACACAGGTAACACCTCAGCGAAGGCCACCATGCATGCTATCTGCTTTAGGCAAAAGTTATGTCAACATTATATCTCAGAAGAGTACTGTGAAAGCACGTGACCAGACCACTGTCCAGTGTGCTTCCACTGTGCTCTGGCACAGTTTCCAGTGTTTGTGTTTATACTACCCTTCCCCTTCCCTGGACGCATAAACACACTCACTTCAGGGGCACTTCTTTTCTTCTGCAACTGCGGCAGTGATGTCTGACATGCACAACATGGCAATGCCAAGTCAGACAATGCATGAATGAGTATCGTGCATGCGCTGTTCAGTCATTACTGCCATCTTGTAAACAGCAGCTCTGGCGGTGCTCATAAAATCTCGGTGCAGCCATATCAGCTTTGATCAGAGTTTGTTAAAAAAGCAACATCTACCCAGAAGTTATCAGTTTAGAACACATATGGGCTGCATGCATAGAAGCAAGAAGTGGACACAATAGTACGGTCATTATAGCCTCTGTACTGGGGAAGCACACCTGTCACAACCAAAGACACACACAGCACTGACTGTCTGTAAGCATACTCTTGGATTATATAAAATTCACAATGAAAAATAAAGGATTTACAAGCCATCCAAGCACATGATTTTTTTTTTTTGTTTTTGTTGTTTTTGTTGACCTGTTAAGCCCACTGGGACTAGAAGTCCCTTTTTCAAGGGTGACCGAAGTAATTAAAAATCCATTACTCGCACCCCGGACAGGGTACTGGCAGCATGAGTGTGAAAGGGCAGTGCACTGTACAGAGTACAAAAGACGGGCTTGGAGACATCGCGATCACCTCTAAAAATACACCCAGGAGTGTAACAAAACTTGACTGGATGCAAAACTCACTCAATAGGGACTTTGAAAAACACAAAAGGACAATTTGCAAGCAACATAAATATTTATTAGAAAAGAAAACAAGTGCATAACCAGGCTAACACTGTCCATTCAGGTGCACATAAATGACCAGTGATGACACTATAAAGTATGTGACACAAAAGAAAAGAAACCAAAAACTAAGATAAGGATAGGACACTGACCTGTATTTCACAGGCCAGTAGGAGCTGCAAAGAAAATCTGGTACTATTCATCCTAAGAAGTTTGTATTTAAATTGCATGCTACTAGAGGGGTTTAATGTAGCTAAATAAGCAGACAGAGTGTAGCCCATTGCTAACATAATTTCGGTCAAGGCTGTCACTAAAATGCTGAAAATGGAGGAGGGACATGACGGATCACAAAAACATAATTTTTAAGTGACCTGGGACTTTTTTTTAAGACCCACTATGCAAACTGCATTTAGGGACAACAACTGACAACAGTGAGTATGCTCAGATTGCTGACAGCTCCCCTTTAACAAATAATTTTGCTCAGTGTTTACAATGGAAGAGGAAGGTAAGAGTCCACAGATTAGGGGCAGGAGCATTGAGGGAAGGGAAATGGGCATAAGTTTATTTACTGTGGACAGAGTCATGAAGAACTTGCTAATCTGAAGGTGGAAAAGGCAATGGGGAAAGTCAGGTTACATCCCAGGATATGAAAGGAGCTCAGGGAGGTGATGGCTGCTCCTCTGGCTGTCCTGTCCAATTACTCACTGGAGACAGGAGTGGTTCCGGAGGACTGGAGGAGGGCTGATGTGGTCCCACTTCAAGAAAGTGGCAGCAGGGTGGGGGCTGGAAATTACAGGCCAGTGAACCTGACTTTTGTGGTAGGGAAATTAATGGAGTCACTTCTGAAGGAAAGGAATGTGGATTATCTTACAACTAGGGGCTTACAAGATCCAAGGCAACATGGATTCACAGCAGGGAGGCCATGCCATACAAATATGTTAGATTTCTTTGACTGGGTGACCAGGGAGGAGCCATGGATATGGCTGTCACAAACCCATTCAGCAGGTCAGCCCTCTACTCCCAAAATGCTGACCTCTGAGTGCAGTCTTGTGAACAGGAAACAAAAACAGGGTAACCCTTCTGTCTGTTTTGTGGGTTTGAATCAACCTTTGGTCTCAAGTCTTGGAGGGATTCAAACTGTGAACCTCTTGTTAGCGTACCCAATGTACAGACTCAGATAATCCTACTCTTCGGGGGGCCAAATATCTTTCACCAATGGGCACTTAACCAGGTGTACAAAATAAACCCTTAAAAACTCTAATAAAGACCTCAGATAACTCTTACCTGTTCCCAGTTTGGTGAAACCATATAAGCTCATGCATAGTCTTGTCACACTCTTAACCATCCACGCATCACAGGCAAATCAGAAGGACTTGGAAGACACAAATAGTCTATTTAAAAATGAGATGTTTACTTGAAATTAGATAAGAATGTAAAATGTAAAACACAGAACCATAAATCACAAAACATACAAATCACTTAAACAAAACAGGTTTAAAAATGCAGACTAAATATCCTACCACTGTACTCTTAGAATTGTCTCTTCTAAGCTATACTCATCTAATAGTGTCTGAAGTTGCTTTTTCAGAGTCCAAACATTTGTGTGTTAATGGAAAACAGAATATTGTTTAAAAACTGGCTTTGTCAACCTCTTTGCGTGAGGTCACCTAGCTCCTCCCTGTCAGAATATAAAAAATCATACCAACAGGATGTCTTTTTCAGAAAGTAAATTAAAATTCTGTGATCTCAGCAAAACTCATTTTTTTCAAATGACTTTCTTTGATCTATGAGCAGCTTCTCCTTTCCAGGACATCAAAGGACTTGTTATGTCTCTCTGCCAGATGTCACGGAGGGGCAATGTGCTTTTGTATCACCTTATGAATTTTACTGTGTTTCCTTTGAACGTTATAAAAGTTTATGATCTATCTTGGCAGTTGGCAAGCGGGCAATTAGTGACATAAAAAGGAGATCCTAAATTTTAAGTCTCTTCTAGCCTGTAATTATTTCTTGGCCTTCCAGGTAACACCTATTAGCTAAAACCTGGTGTGTGTGTGGGTGTCATCCCACAGGCTGTCAGTATCTCTCATGAGAGACATTCAATAACACATTTTTATATTACAAAAAGCACAGGCTAATCAGAACCAGCTGTCCATGTGTCACAATTCCTCCCCACCTAGACTGAATTTTGGGGCTCTATTCCCTGGATGGGATGAGCTTCTCAAATCAGTTCACTCCTTGTACACCTGAGACAGCCCATTGGAGTTCTGATTTTTTGGCTCCAGCCTATGTACAATTGTCATATCATACCCTTGCAAAGGAAGACTCCATCTTAGCAATCTACCACTGTTTTTCCCCATCTGCATCAGCCAAACCAGGTGGTTGTGGTCAGTCTGCACCACAAAATGCTGCCTGTATAAGTATGGATCCAACTTCTTTAGGGCCCACACTATGGCAATACATTCTTTTTCCACAGTAGAGTATGCCTGCTCTCTGGGAGGTAACCTCCTACTCAGGTACACTACTGGGTGACCTCTCCCTTGGCTGGATGTTTGACTCAGTACTGTCCCAATACTCACATCTGAGGTGTCAGTCTGAACTATAAAGGGTTTGCTTTAGTCAGAACTTGTCAAAACAGGAGCACTGCACAGTGCCTCCTTTAGTTTGGAAAAGGCTTCCTCACAGGCTGGGCCCCAGGTAATTTTGTTGGGCATCCTTTTCTTTGACAGGTCAGATAGGGGAGCAGCCAGGACACTGTAATTGGGTACAAATTTCCTGTAGTACCCTGCCATCCCTAGAAAACTCCTGATCTGCTTCTGTGTTTCTGGTCTGAGCAATGCCTGGATTACCTCTATTTTTATTTGATTAGGACGGAGCTGTCTCCAGCCTACCACATGCCTGAGGTATGCCATTTCTCCCATGGCCACCTGCCACTTCTCGGCTTTGACAGTGAGCCTGGCCCTCTGTATACTGCCCAGCACTTCCCTAAGGTGGGATAGGTGTTCCTCCCAGCTGGCACTAAAGATGGCAATGTCATCCAGGTACATAGAAACATAGAATTTGATGGCAGATCAGGACTGCTTGGCCACCCAGTCTGCCCATTTCCTTACCTAATGGATAAGCTGCAGATCCTAGTTAACCAGCAGCCTACTTCTTCCTACCCCCACCCCCTAGAATTGCCTTATGACTGTCCCATGAATGCTTGAATTCCACAACTGTTTTTGACTCCACAACCTCCTCCGGAAGGCCGTTCCATGCATCCACAACCCTCTCTGTGAAAAAATACTTCCTTAAATTACCTCTGAGCTGCCCCCATCTTCAAATTGTGCCCGTTGTTCTTGCACACCTCTTTTTTTGAAAGATGCTACCCTCTTGGACTTTGTTGATTCCCTTGCAGTACTTGAAAGTTTCTATCATGTCCCCCCTCTCCCTCCTTTCCTCGAGGCTATACATATTAAGCTCCTTAAGTCTCTCTTCATATGTCTTCCAGTGCAGATCCTGCACCATTTTAGTTGCCCTCCTCTGGACAGCTTCCATCCTGTCTATGTCTTTACAGAGATTGGGTCTCCAGAACTGCACAGATTACTCAGATGGGGTCTCACCAGCTGTCTGTACAGAGGATAATAACTTCCTGTTTTCTACTGTGATTCTCTCCCATGCATCCCAGTATCCCCCAGCCTCCTTGCTGCCCTCTCACATTGCTTGCCCACCTTTAGGTCATCTGATATGACTACCCCCAGGCCCCATTCCATTTTTGTTGTTGTTAGTATCTCACCCCCCATTGTGTACTCTTCCCCTGGGTTTTTGTATCCCAGGTGCATTACCTTGCACTTCTTAGCATTGAATCTAAGCTGCCATACATTTGACCATTCCTATAACCGTGCCAAGTCCCTTCTCATCCTTTCCACCCCACCTTGTGCATCAATTCTATTGCAGAAGTTAGTGTCATCTGCAAAGAGGCATACTTTTTCTTCTAGTCCCTCTGCAATGCCAACCAAGGAAGGGGCTGGAGTAGAACAGTGGAGCAGTCTAGGGAGGTCAAATCATGGAAAGCCATGTGTGCAAATGCCAGGAGCCTTAGCAACAAGATGGAAGATCTGGAGGCTGTCATGGTACAGTCAGACCTGGACATTGTGGCCATCACTGAAACCTGGTGTAATGATAACCATGACTGGGAGATGGCCATACCTGGCTACAACATATTCAGAAGAGACAGAGCAGGCAGAAAGGGAGGAGGAGGAGTGGCACTGTATGTGAAAAATGACATAAGGGCCACACAGATCCAGGAGGAACAAATTGGGGGAGAGATACTGTGGGTTAAGCTGGAAAGGAAAATGGGGCCAGCCATCCGCACAGGTGTGGTCTATAGACCACCAGCCCAGGAGGAAGAAACAGATAGGGAGTTGATGCTAGCCATCCAAAGGATGGCAGACAAGGGTGAGTAGTACTGGTTGGAGACTTCAATATACCAGACGTGGACTGGAGCATCCCAGCAGCAGCATCAACTAGGAGCAGATTTATTCTGGACTCCCTTCAGGGTGCCTTCCTCAAGCAAATGGTCGTGGAACCAACTCGGCAGAAGGCAATACTGGACCTTGTGCTCTCAAACAGGGACAGTGTGATGGGGGTAACAGTGGGGAGCACCTGGGTAACAGTGACCACCAGTCATTGTGGTTTGAAATCACAGAAAGAGCAGAACCAAACCACACAAAACACGTATCCTGGATTTTAGGGGCAGACTTTGGGAAAATGGGGAGATGCTTGAAAGAGGCATTAGGGGAATGGGACAGGAATCAGGGATTGAGGAACAGTGGGCAGTATTTAAAATGGGATTATAAGAACAACAGAATTATGCATTAAGCAGGTTAGCAAGAGGAAAAGAAAGAGGAGACCATTATGGTTTTCCAAAGAGGTAGCAAAGAAAGTGAAAGCCAAAAAGATTGCATCAGGCAATACAAAAGACACAGGCAGAAGGGGATAGGAGAAGTACCAGGAGAAACAAAGGGAGGCAGGAAGTCAGTAAGGAAGCCAAAGCTCAGACAGAAGAACACATTGCAAAATCAGTGGTTAAAGGGACAAAACCTTTTACAGGTACATAAGTGAAAAAAGAAGGACAAAGGAGGATAGTGAGACTGAAGGGGAGGATGGGAGCCAATGGAGGATGACAACAGTAAAGCTGACATATTGAACAGGTATTTCTGCTCAGTCTTTACTAAGGAAGAGGGGTAATGGGTCTGAAGGAGTACAAGGGTGAGAATGGTGCAGAAATGGACACAAGTCCCTTTACACGAAAGGGTCCTGAAGGAACTGGAAGTAATAAGAGCTGATAAAGCAATGGGCCAGATGGGTGCACCCAGGTCCTTAAAGAACTAAGAGAGGTGGTGGCTGAACCTCTGGCTATCCTGTTCAGCCAATCACTGGAAACAGGGAGGTACCCAAAGACTGGAGGACAGCAGATGTAGTCCCTTTATACAAAAGTGGGAACAAAGAGGAAGCAGGGAACTACAGACCAGTCAGCCTCACCTCGGTAGTGGGAAAGATCATGGAAGCACTACTGAAGGAGAGATTGGTGGAACATCTGGTTGTCAATGGACTACAGGACCCAAGGCAGCATGGTTTCACCAGGGGAGGTCATGTCAGACCAACCTCATTGAATTTTTGACTGGGTGACTAGGGAGGTGGATCAGGGAGGGCAGTGGACATGGCCTATCTGGACTTCAGCAAGGCCTTTGACACTGTGCCACATAGAAGACTATTACACAAACTGGGGAATATGGGTGTGGGCAGGACAGTAGTGTGGTGGGTAGGTAACTGGCTGGGTGGCAGGACACAGAGGGTGGTGGTAAATGGCTGTCACTCCACAGAGGGAAGAGTGACCAGTGGGTACCACAGGGATCAGTGCTGGGACCGGTCCTATTCAACATCTTCATCAGTGACATTGCACAGGATCTAGAAGGCAGAATTTCACTGTTCGCTGATGACACAAAGCTCTGTAACAGAGTAGACACACCAGAGGGTGTAGACAGAATGAGAAGGGACCTGCAGAAACTTGAAGAATGGTCAAGGGTTTGGCAGTTGAAATTCAATGCAAAGAAGTGCAAGATAATGCATATGGGGCACAAAAACCTGGCACAATATATCAGTTGGGGGTGAGGATATAGCATGCACCAAGCAGGAAAGGGATCTTGGGGTTGTCATCTCTGATGACCTCAAGGTAGGGAAACAGTGTGACAAGGCATCAGGTAAAGCAAATAGGATGTTGGGATGTATAGGCAGGGGCATCACCAGCAGGAAAAGGGAGGTCATAATTCCGCTATACAAGACACTAGTGAGGCCCCACCTGGAGTACAGTGTACAGTTCTGGAGACCATACCTACGTAAGGACATAGACAGGGTAGAGAAGGTTCAGAGGAGGGCAACAAAGATGGTGCATGGGTTGCATCACAAGTCCTATGAAGACAGGTTGAAGGAACTGAACATGTACTCCCTGGAGGAGAGGAGGGAGAGAGGGGATATGATAGAGACATACAAGTATCTTACAGGGAGGAACAGGGTGCAGGAAAACACTATTTTTAAGCGAAAAAGATGTTTCAGAACTAGAGGGCATGGGATGAAGTTGGAGGGAGGACGATTCAGAGTAAACATGAGAAAGAATTTCTTCACAGAACGGGTGGTGGACAAGTGGAACACCCTGCCAGAGGAAGTGGTGGGGGCTGAAACAATCACGGGATTTAAGAATGCATGGGATAGACATAAAGGAATTCTAGAGGTCAGGGGTAAGGGGAAATAGACTTCTAGGAAAACAAACTGAACTTACAAGCTCAAATGGGCAGACTAGGTGGGCCATAGGCCCTTATCTGCCGACACTGTCTATGTATCTATGTAATGCCACTTATAAAGACATTGAAGAGGACCGGTCCTAATACTGAACCCTGCGGTACTCCACTAGTAACCCCCCCTTTCTTCAGAGTGGACTCCATTTACTATTACTCTCTGTGTCCTATTCTCTAGCCAATTCTTTACCCAGGCTGTCATCTTGGGACCCACTCCCAGGCTGGTTAACTTGTATATTAATCTTTTGTGTGGGACTGTGTCAAATGCCTCTCTAAAGTCTAGGTAGACCATGTCCACAGCCCCTCCCTGATCTACTACTTTGGTCACCCAGTCAAATAAATCTATCAGATTTATCTGGCATGACCTTCCCACTGTAAATCCATGCTGATTTGGGTCCTGTGCCCCTCTGGCCTCTAGATACTTGACAATTCTTTCCTTCAGAAGTGATTCCATCATTTTCCCTATCACTGAGGTTAAACTAACAGGTCTGTAGTTTCCTGCTTCTGCCTTGCTCCCACTTTTGTGAAAGGGAATCACATCTGCCCTCCTCCAGTCCTCGGGTACCACCCCATCCTCCCATGATTTATTAAAGAGTGTAGTCAGTGGTGTCACTAGTTCTACCCTTAGTTCTTTTATAATTCTTGGATGAATCCCATCAGGCCCCATTGCCTTGTTCACCTTCAGTTTTAAGAGTTCTTTCAGAACCCTTTCTTCTGTAAATGGGCTGGTATCAACTTCTGTATCCAGAGTGTTTCTATTGTTTGTTTTAGGTACCTCCCCCTCTTCATTTGTAAATATTGAGCTAAAATATGTGTTTAGTATCTCTGCCTTTTCACAGTCACCCTCTGCCCACCCCCCTTTATTAAGCCTCACTATCCCTCCCTTGGTCTTTCTTCGCTCCCTGATGTACCTATAAAAGGTTTTATCCCCCTTCTTAACTGAGTTGGCTATCTTTTCCTTAGTTTGGGCCTTTGCTGTTCTGATTGCCTTCCCAGCTTTCTGTTGCTTTAATTGATATAGTTCTCTGTCCTTCTCCTTCTGTGATTCCTTGTACTTCCTGAATGCTTTCTTTTTCTCTTGAACCTTCACTGCCACTTCCTTTGAGAACCATAGTGGTTTCTTACATTGTTTTGTTTTGTTTATTTGCTTCACACAAAGGCTTGTTACCTCTGTGATGGCAGTTTTTATTATTCCCCATTGTTCTTCCACCCCTCCTTCCTGCTCATTTGTTAGTGCATTCCTTAGGCACTCACCCATTTTGGCAAAGTCAGCCCTTCTAAAGTCCAGTACTTTTGACTTTGTATGGCTTGACTCTATTGCTGTGTTTATTGTGAACCATTCTGTTCGATGGTCACTAGTTCCCAGATGGCTACCCACTTCTACATCTGTGATCCTCTCTCCATCGCCATGGCATACTCCTCAGCACCATTTAACACCTGGTTCACCAACCTTTGGAAAGTGGCTGGGGCATTCTTCATTCTGAAAGGCATTACTTTAAATTCAAATAAGCCTATCGGAGTGATGAAGGCCGACCTCTCCCTAGCTCTGTCTGTCAACTCTACCTGCCAGTACCCTTTTGTCAGGTCAGTGGTCGTAAGGTACATTGCCCCTCTCAACTTGTCCAGGAGTTTGTCCGTCCGGGGCATTGGGTGGGTGTCTGATTCATGACTGCATTCAGTCCATGATAGTCCACACAGAAATGAGTAGTGCCATCTGGCTTGGGCACAAGGACTACAGGTGAGGCCCAGGGGCTGTAGGATCTCTGGATTACCCCTAAATCCAGCATCTCCTCCATTTTCCTCCTAAAGTCCTTTTGGACAGCCTCTGACACCCGATTTACTGTCCGCCACATGGGTGTCTGTGTCCCTGTCTCCACATCGTGAGTCACTAAGGGGGTTAGTCCAGGCTTGGCACTAAACAAGGGGGCAAAGTCTGCTAAAACCTCCCTTACTTTCTGGATCTGGTCCGAGGCCATCTAGGGAGACAATTTTACTGTCTCCACAGAGGGCTCCTGCTTACTTTGCTCCAGCAAGTCCAGAAGGGGGTCTCCTTCATCTGCCCCTCCCCAGGATTACACACTGCAAACACCACATCAGCCCTATTTGCATATAGCTTCATCATGTCGACATGGTGCATCCTTTATGTCTGTCTTCGGTCAGGTAACTCTATAATATAGTTCATGTCATTTACCTTCCTAACCACTTTGTACGGTCCTGCCCACTCAGCCTGCAGCTCATCTTTCTGGACCGGAATAAGGACCATGACTTCCTGACCCACCATGTACGAGCGAGCTCTGGCTCTGCGGTCATGCCACACTTTTTATTTCTGTTGGGCAGCTGCCCGGTTGCTCTGGGCTGTCCCCATAAGCTCCTTCAGCCTTTTCCTAAACCTAAGGCCGTAATCCACAATGGGAGCCCTCCCAGTCCTCCCGGATCAAGTCTAGGAGCACACGTACCCGGTGTCCATATAAGAGTTTGAAGGTGGAAAATCTTGTCAACTCTTGGGGCACCTCCTTGTATGCAAACTACAGGTGGGGAAGGTATGTCTCCCAGTCCCTCCCACGCTGTTCAGTAAATGCCCAGAGCATTGACTTTAGGGTACCATTGAATCTTTCCACAAGCCCATTAGCTTGTGGGTGATACAGTGTCATGCATCTCTGCACCACCCCACACTTCTCCCATAAACATTTCATTAAGTCTGACATGAAGGAACTCCTCGATCGGTGATAACCTCCTGTAGAACCCAACATGGGAGAAAATCCCAAGTAAGGCATCTGCCACTTTGTCCTCAGGATAGGGCATCTGCCTCTGGGTACCGGGTGGCATAATCCACCACAGTCAGGATGAATCTCTTCCCTGAGGATCTGGGGGTATTTAAAGGCCCCACAATATCCATTCCCACACTCTGGAATGGCTCCTCCACTATGGGCAATGGAATCAGGGTGGCTTGGGTTTTCTTGCCTGCCTTCCCTCTTTCTTGGCACTGGTGACAAGACCTGCAATACTTCTTCACCTGCTGGATGAAGTTAGGCCAGTAGAAATTCTGGGCCAACTGCTGCATCATGTGTGTGATTCCCAGATGACCAGACAAGGGAATATCGTGCAGTTTTGAGCAACTGCTCACGATACCCTTGGGGAATGACAAGCTGCCTGCCTAGCACCCCTCCCTCTTTCTGTACTGCCTGAGTACACATAAGTCCATTTTCCCAATAAACCTTATGTCTGTCTTCACCTCCCTGTGTGCCGTCTGAGTCTACCCAAGCCCTCAGCTTCTCTAAACTAGGATCACTTCTCAGAGCAGCTGCAAACCCCTCACACATTCCCAAGGCATGGGACAGGTCCCCTTCAGTCACTAAACTAGGGTCCCTAGCACTAGCAATGGGGCATTCAGTATCACTGTCAATCCCAACCCTCTGACAATGGGTCACCCCTCCCTCTTTGGAGTAAACCTCTGTAGCTGTGTAATTGACTGCTACTAAGGAAATTTCTACCCCTTTTTCATTAGTCTCCCCATCTGGAGACACAGGCTGGGGAACCAGCCTCTCAGTGGTTTCCACAATGGCTTCTGTGGAGTTCAGGGAATTACAATTTTCCCTTGCTGCTTGGCTACGGGTAACTGCACATACCATCCCCTGTTTGAGATTGTTGCCCAGGATCACATCCACTGCTAACATTTTGGCTACTGCCAACTGTTGCACAGCTCCCCATGTTTCACCCCAGTCTAGGAGAACACTAGCAAGAGGCAATGTTTTTGCCTCACCAGTAAAGTCCTGTACAATGACGTATTTATTGGGTATAAGCTGACCAGGCTCTACTAGATCCCCTTTTACCAATGTCAGGGATGCCCCTGTGTCCCTTAACCCTTGTGTCTGTACACCATTCACCAAGACTGAGTGCATGTGTTCCCTCATGTTCACTGGCATGCTCCCAGGACCACACAAACAACCCACTTCCTTCCTAGCACCATTTGGCATATTATTGCTCATTCTTTTGGGACACTGTCTGGCAATATGCCCAGTTTCTTTACATAACCAACATTCACTTCTCGTTTCAAAGAAATCTTTTCTCTGAAACCTGGGGCTAACTGGTTTTGGGGGAGGCAGTGAGGGTTTTAGCTGCCCTGAAGGTGTGCTTTTCCCTTTCTGCGCTGCCACACCCACCCCATTTCCTCTCAGAGAAGGTTTGCTCTTGGCATAGTGGTCTAAGAGTTCAGCAGCCACTTGCACTGTTTTGGGATCTCGGTCCTCCAGCCAGGATTTCAGCTCTGCTGGGCATGCCCAATAAAACTGTTCTAACAAAATCAAATTTTCAATTTTATCAACGGAGTTTGCCTCAATTCCTACCCACCTACGTTTTAAAAACTGACATTGTTTTGTGGCTAGCTCCTCATAGCTCATGTCAGGGCTTCTCCTGAGGCAGTATAGTGCAGTGGTTCAAGGCTCTGAGCTACAAGTCTGGTGACATCCAGCAGACCAGACCTAGGTTTGAATCCCACAGCTTCCACTTACATACTGTGTGACCCTGAGCAAGTCACTTAACTTCCTTGTGTGCCCAGGTCACACCTGGAAACAAGATCTGGCTTAGTGTGCCTTTTCTGGTTAAACAATTTCCCCTTTCCCCCCGGATCTTATGGAATTTAGCTCTGTATGGTTCAGCAGTTAACTCAAATTTCTTTAACAGTGCAGCTTTAAGTTTGTTGTAATCATCACTGTACTCATTGTCCATTTTACCCAATGCATCTGAGCTTTCCCGGTAAGTAGCGGGGATAGCTGGAAGCTCCAGGACTCCCTAGGAATTTTAGCCTGAATACAAACTTTTTCAAAGGAATTTAAAAAGGCATCTATATCCTCTCCCTCTTTAAATTCAGCTATCAATTTGGAATCCAATTGGTAAAACAGTCCTGTAATCCCAGTTAAACCCAAGCCACTTACCTGCACTGGTGCTGGTGGTTGGAGTCGTAGCTTCTCCAGTTAATGTTGCCTGTGGTGCTCACACTCCTCACGGTCTGTATCTTGGCATTCTCACTCCCTCTTCTCCTCTGCAGCTTGCTGGTGCTCATGCTCCTCACGGTCTGTGTCTCTCTGTTCTTACTGTGCCTCTCAGCATTCTTGCTCTGCCTCTCGGCATTCTCACTCTGCCTCACAGTCTGCCTCCCACTGTTCATGGTCCTTCTCCCTCTGGAACTCCAGCTCCATTCTGCGCAACTCAGTTTGCAGCCTGAGTACTTCTGGATCCAGGATACTGGTGACCTTCCCCTGCTGCTGTGGCCCTTCACTGACAGTGGCCCTATTGCCCTCCTCAACAAATCTGGATACTGCACCAGCCGCTAGCTCTGCCACACTCAAGATTTGATTATTTTCAGTCATTGTCTGTGACTCGATGCTCTGGGTATCTGCTACCATCAGGGCATCCACGAGGTTCTGTTTGCTGGCTTTCACCTCGAACGGGGCTCCTCTGTCCCCACACAACTGCTTTAAGTAGTCTACAGTGTGCCTGCTGTAGTTGGAAGCCATTTTCTTCCCTAACTATGACTACTCTGACTTGCACTTTAGAAAAAAAAAATAAAACGGGTAGAAACTTGACCATACACCAAGTGATATAGTTCTGTCTCCTTTTTTAAAAAATAAATCACTGCCTTTTTCTTTCTTTACAAGTGAGCTGACAGTCTCAAGCTGACACACTGAACAGTCAGAGGTTGTAATACCAAAATTTTTCGCACCGCTGCCAACCAATCTGTCACAAACCCACTTAGCAGGTCAGCCCCCTACTCCCAAAATGCCAACCTCTGAGTGCAGTCTTGTGAACAGGAAACAGAAACAGGGTAACCCTCCTGTCTGTTTTGTGGGTTCAAATCAACCTTTGGTCTCAAGTCTTGGAGGGATTCAAACTGTGAACCTCTTGTTAGCGTACCCAATGTACAGGCTCAGATAATTCTGCTCTTCGTGGGGGCCAGATATCTTTCACCAATGGGCACCTAACCAGGTGTACAAAATGAACCCTTAAAAACTTTAATAAAGACCTCAGATAACTCTTACCTTTTCCCAGTTTGGTAAAACCATATAAGCTCATGTGCAGTGTTTTCACACTCTTAACCATCCACACATCACAGGCAAAAACAGAAGGACTTGGAAGACACAAATAGTCTATTTAAAAATAAGATGTTTACTTAAAATTAGATAAGAATGTAAAACACAACCATGTATCACAAAACATACAAATCACTTAAACAAAACAGGTTCAAAAGTGCAGACTAAATCTCATACCACAGTACTCTTAGAATTGTCTCTTCTAAGGTATATTCATCTAATAGTGCCTGATGTTGTTTTTTCAGAGTCAAAACATTTGTGTGTCAATGGAAAACAGAATACTGTTTAAAAACTGGCTTTGCCAACCTCTTTGCATGAGGTCACCTAGCTCCTCCCTGTCAGAATATAAAAAAATCATACCAACAGGATGTCTTTTTTAGAAGGTAAATTAAAATTATGTGACCTCAGCAAAACTCATTTTTTTCAAATGATTTTCTTTGATCTATGAGCAGCTTCCCCTTTCCAGGACATCAAAGGACTTGTTATGTCTCTCTGACAGATCACATGGGGTGCAACATGCTTTTATATCACCATGTGAAGTTTACTGTGTTTCCTCTGAATGTTATAAAAGTTTATGATCTATCTTGGCAGTTGGCAAGCTGCAATTAGTGACATAAAAAGCAGATCCTAAATATTAAGTCTCTTCTAGCCTGTAATTATCTCTTGGCCTTCCAGGTAACACCTATTAGCTAAAACCTTGTGTGTATGTGTGTGTGTGCGCGTGTGTGTGTGTGTAATCTCACAGGTTGTCAACATCTCTCATGAGAGACATTCAGTAACACATTTTTATATTACAAAAAGCGTAGGTTAATCAGAACCAGCTGTCCAAGTGTCACAGTGGCCTTCCTGGATTTCAGTAAGGCCTTTGACACCATTCCACACAAGAGACTCATAAACAAACTGAACAGTCTGGGAGTGGATCCAAAGGGGGTAAACTGGGTAAGAAATTGGCTAGGGGATAGAAGACAGAGGGTCGTGGTAAACAGAGTTTACTCTGAAGAAGGGAGAGTGACCAGCAGGGTGCCTCAGGGATTTGTACTGGGGCCGTTCCTCTTTAATGTTTTTATTAGTGACATTGTAGAGCGGCTAGAAGGAAAGGTATGCCTTTTTGCAGATGACACAAAGATCTGCACTACGGTAGACACTCCAGGGGGTAGAACAAATGAATAGTAATCTAAGGAAGCTTGAGGAGTGGTCTAAAATGTGGCAGCTGAGATGCAATTTGAAGAAGTACAAAGTCATGCACTTAGGGCACAGAAACCCAGGGGCACAGTACATGATGGTGGGAGTGTTACTGTTGACCACCAAGCAGAAAAGGGACATGGGAGTAATCATCTCTGATGACCTAAATGTGGGCAAGCAATGTGACAAGGCAGTGGGGAGGGCTACTGGGATGTTAGGGTATGCATAGGAAGGGGTATCACCAGCAGAAACAGGGAGGTAGTTATACCACTGTATAAAACACTGGTGAGCCCTCACCTGGAATACTGTGTTTGGTTCTGGAAACCACATCCCCAAAAGGGCATAGACAGAACAGAGGCAGTCCAGAGGAAAATAACTAAAATGGTGCTGGGCCTACATCATGAACCCTATGAGAAGAGGCTAAAGAACCTCAATATGTATCCCTAGAGGAAAAGAGGGAGAGAGGCAATATGACTGAGACTTTCAAACACCTCACACGAATAAACAGAGTACAAGAGGAAAGCATTTTTCAGAAAAAAAGATACTCAACAACAATAAGGCGTGCTATGAAGTTGAAGGGGGGTAGATTTAGAGAAGAAGGTTAGAAAGTCCTTCTTCACACAAACAGTGGTGGATGCCTGGAACAGCTTCCCAGCAGAGGAGGTCGAAGCAAAAACTCTAATGGGTTTCAAGAACGTATGGGATAGGCATAAGGACTTTTATTAGTTGGAATGGGGGGGCTGAAGCCGGAGACCAAGTAGGGTCTGCTGTATTACAGTAGGTAGGGGTAATGGGCAGACTGGGTGGGCCAAGCGGTCCTTATCTGCCTGCAGTTTCTATGTAATCTATGTAATTCCTACATGCATGTCTGACATATAGAGTGTGAATAGGTCTGGACCCATGACTGAGCCTTGAGGCACTTGACTCATCAACTGAATGCTGATTGACCTTGACTCCCCTATTCTTACAGTCTGGAACCCTTCACTGAGCCAACATCTTATCCACTTTATTAGTCTCATGACTGTGAGTAATGAAAAGAATTTGAACTGAGATAAATTTTAACTTGCAAAGACTGAGCACCAGTTTTGAAATTTGAAGCCTGTGGCCCTCCAGTGGGAGGGCATTTCACATTTAGAGGCTGCAGCCTCCTACATTTGACCTAAGTGTAAGTCTTGAGAGGGGGAACCCAGTAACCACCTTACTTGCTCAGCCAGGAGTCAGTGTTGGCCTAATGCTCTATGATGCTTAACAAGTATGATGTTACTGGACTGTGGTTCTGTGAAGGATAGAGGTCATCTCCAGAGCAGCCCCTCATGTGAGGGCTGGGCAGTACATTTTCACAGACTCGTGGGCCACAAGCGAATTTATAGCCAAACTCCCGGCACTTTTACAGAGCATTCCTGCAGACCACGAACAACAGGACAACGATGGAGGGGACAGTTAACCTGCTCATCAGATATTGCACTAACTTGTTCATGTAGTTGCCTAAGCAGTATGGATGAATCTGTGGGAATCTCTGTTTATTGGAATTCTTGGAACCCGCTGACTCCTGAATGTGAGAATCTCCCATTCTCATATGGAAGGGGAGATATGTAAAACAGAGGACTCATGGACATTTCTGATGCTGGGTGCTCATTATTGTGACCTAGGTGTTATACTGACAACATGCAATGCCTCAAAATACAGTGCCTTTTAAATATGTTATTTCTGCATTGAATGTCAGAAATAAGGGGAAAGATGGTGACTGCTATTGGTGTATTTTTGTACTATAAGTGTGCTGAAGGGTTGTACAACTACCTTCTTTTTTGGAATATCGTGGAACCATGATTGGTGGAGGAAACATGGCATGCATCTTTCTGCTAGAGCATGCGAACTGGTAACATGCAGCATCACCTCTCTACAAATTCCCTCACACTCTGCACAAGCTGGGTTAGTTACATGTTACTCTGATCAGCATATATTTTTTTCTTTTGGGAAAGTATGGAACTTGATAGTTCTTAATGTTTAAATCAGTTGCATTTATGGAGTTTATTTAACATTTACCAATGGTTCGGTAGTTATAAATCTTTATTTAGATACATCGAAATGTGATGGCAGAAAAGAACTGCTAGACCCACCTAGTCTGCCCACTTTGCCTAGTTATCTGCTAGGACATGTTCCTTACCTCCAACTTCATGTTCCTTCGACTTAGTCTCCAACACCACAAACCGCACTGTTCAGTAACACAATCAGATGTTGCTCTTCAGAGTTTAGGACTAAAAGAACAATGGATATCTATCCACAGAAAACAAACTCCCTCTGCAACTTCCGTGTGTTCAGCTTTGTGCTAGCTCTAGCATCTTTACATGATTATCTCTGGTCTGTTATAGTAGAGACTGATAAATGCTGCCTTAGTATGAGATTTTTCTTAACAGTGCATAATGAAATATAAATGATAAATACATCAGGAACATGGATAGCTAAACTGTGAGTAGTGTAGTAGCTATCCTATACTTCTTAGGGCATTGGCTGCTTCAAGGCTTCGTCTGTGCTTTCTCACAATACTGTCTTGAGCTAGTGGTGGCTAAGTGGCACCACCTGAAGTGATCCGTGGGAGGAAGGCGACCATGGAGTGCTCCACAACGCGAAGCGGAGTACTTTGATGCTGTAATGGGTAACGCCAAGTCCATTGAAAAACAATGATTTGCATTATTTCGCCTCCCAAACCACTAATCCACTATTTACATGGCACATTGAAACAATGTACTACTGTTTTTAAGCTCCAAAGGTGAATTTTGCAGTGTTTCATGGGATTTCAGGTCACATGGGCTTCTAGATTGTTCTGCACAGCCTCAGTTTGGGGTAGTATGTGTGTAGGAAGCTGTAGGAGACAAACTGCTCTGCAAGCTCTCTGCAATTCAAACCTTCAAAAAGCTGTTAAAAAAGTCTTTTTGAGTAATTTTTTGGCTGAAACTTTAGTTCATCGATTATAGGAAACCCTCCTGTGCTCATATCACTGAGCGTTTATTGTTTGTGTATGGATTTTGGATGTTAATGTACAACATTCAGTCTGTGTACTGAGAGACATTGGAAGTGTGCTTTGGAGGAGGGGTGTATCTGTGGTGTAGGTAGATTAACTTGGAGGAAAAGACAGTGCTTTCTGTTTTGGTGCTGTTTTTCTTGTTTAACTGTGTTGATGTACACACAGTAATATTTTCAATATTTCTTGCCATTTTTTTGCTGATTGTTGTGGTGTAGCAGTACATAATTTTCGTTTGTTTAAAATATGTGGTTATATTACTGAAGTTTTGAATTTGCCATGCATTACTTAGTGTGTGTGAGTATGTGTGTGACGTGTGTCATCAAATCAGACACCTTTTATTGTGCCACATAATAATTTCAGCAATGTGAAGCTGCTATCCACTGCAGCTGTGTGATTTTTGTACTTCTTTGTGGTATCTTTACTGGTACTGGTACTGGTACTAGTACTAGTGACTGTTAATTGCAGCAGTATAGTACACTGCCCCCCCCCAACGTGGCTCACCCCAACTGGTAAAGGTATTCTTTTCCAGATTTGAATTTCTGATGGTGAGCACTGGTTAGGTGTTGTGCCTTTGTGTCTGCATCTCTTCAGTGCACAGTGCAATCTTAATCTGTCTGTGCATTTGCATCTCTTTAGGGTCCAATCTCCATCTGTAACTTAAGTCACAGTTGTTTCTTTGGCTTCCCTTCAGAGTACTGGACAGGTGTGGTGCTTAATTCTGTATGAACACTATACTAATTAACATGCATTTTTAAGTCAGGACCATCATAACGAGTCACTCGTGATACAAATCACGTTCTTCATCATCACAGTCACAAATGCAGTCATAAATCATGATTCACGATCATTCACGTTACGAATCACATACATTTTTTTTCTAGTTACTTGGATGTATTGTAAGCCTACTTTGTAGTATCTCTCCAGGCTTCACCACCCCACCATTGTACTCACTGATATGTGTTTTTAAGTCTGGGAGTTTTAAGCTACAGCTCATCAGGGAAGTACAGCCATAGGCGGTAAGCATTCATGTTTCTTCATCATCATGGTCACAAATGCAGTCACAAATCATGATTCACGATCATTCACATTACGAATCACAACATTCATTTTTTTTCTAGTTACTTGGAGGATGTATTGTAAGCCTGTTTTGTAGTATCTCTCCAGGCTTCACCACCCCACCATTGTACTCATTGATAAGTGTTTTTAAGTCTGGGAGTTTTAAGATACAGCTCATCGGGGCCCGGGGAAGTACAGCCATTGGCATTCACGTTTCTTCATCATCACAGTCACAAATGCAGTCAAAAATCATGATTTACAATCATGTCATGAATCACAACATAAATTTTTTTTAATAGTTACTTGGATGTATTGTAAGCCTGCTGGTCACGGTGCCGAACAGGGATGGGATCCACACCTGGGCCCTGGGAAACAGGCACATCCTGCTCCAGAGAACCTGGTGTTGGACTTGGTGGTGGTGGTGATGGTTCGACTGCCTCAGAGTCAGGATAGGAGGTGGTGCTGGTCCTGCTTCGGGGCACTCACAAGTTTTGAGCGGTCCAACAGGAATGGGTGCCCATGCCCTCCACACATGCACACGGTACGATGCTTACCACTACCACGCTCTCCCAAAGCTGCCCCATCCCAGTCATTCCCTCACCCTGGTCCATCTCTCCTACTGAGCTCCCTCAGTCTGAGCAATCACTACTAACATAGTCACACAACACACACACACAGTCACACACACAGCCAAACAACTAACTACTTATAAAGGTAAGAAAAATTAAATTACAGAAAGAACAAATTAAGTGAAAAAGAGTACAGAAAAGACAAAAAAATGTAGCTTTTAAAAAAGCTGTTGGGTCTAAATCAAAGTTTAAATTTCCTCCTCGCTCTGATCTAAAAGTATCAGCAGTCACAAAACACACTACTCTCTCTCCATCTGGACAGGAGAAAGTAAAAGGGTCTGCCTGTGTGACTCACCTTCTTCCTGCCTAGCTAAAGGGCATGTGACTTACAGTACTGTAAGCCATGTGATGTGTGGGGGGGCTGCCAAATCTGAAACACCAAGTGGATCACTTAGAATCCTAATGAGGAACGCGAAGTCCATTAAAAACAATGACTTCGCCTTACTTCACATTGCCATTCCACCTTAACGTGAAGTGGTAATGACAAGGCGAAGTGAGCACTTTGCATTGCCCACTCCGCGTAGCGGAGTAGCAACGCGAAGTGCCCACTTTGCATTCACTTTGCCGGCAAATTTTAAATTTGCTGCATCTCTAGTTCTCGCCTTCCTTCCTGACTCCCTTTGCTTTGCCAGATATGCATCCCTGTTTTCATCTTTCTGGGTCTTGCTGTACTTTCTGCATGCCCCAGGAGAGCTGTTAGGCATGAGGTGCAGCTGAGTGCCTTCAACCACCTGGTAAATGTGATCATTTATAGCACACCCCAGAGTGTGTTATGCTGCTTATAAAAGTAAAACAAAACAAAAAAAAAGGGAAAAAAGAAAGCAAAATGTGATTCATGCTGTAATGTGAAATGAATGTACAGTCGCATGACCTTTTTTAAAACCAATCAGATAGATTGTTTGATCCGAGTCATTTATAGCTTAAAAATACATTTCCTTGTACTGTGTTTGTTTGGTTTCTCTCTCTGTTCTGCTAATCTTTCTGTGCACTGCTCCTGGTCTGTTTGCTGAACCAGTTAGTTCAAAGAAAAGAAAGGTTCAGCAGTCAATCAGGGATCTGGATGTGTGTTTATCACATGACTATTACACCAGGTTGTGACTTATTGCTTGCTAATGCATTTGTTATGTTCCTCTGTGTCACAGTACATCTGTGATTTGCTACAGAACCAATGGTTGTAATGTATATTAAAGGAACACTGCCAACCTTTTTGCATCGTATTATTTTTAGATAAAAACCCACATTTTATGATTGCTTATTGTCTCTAAATTCATTGATGTTGCTGGTTGTATTATCTGCCTCCTTGCTTATTAGAACCAAAATGCACGGTAATGTATAGCTTACACCCAGCTTTGTTTTGCTTCAAATCATCAAACTACTCTTCGTGAAACCTTCTTGAACATTAGAAACACTATCAAAGAGTGCAACCACTCATGATACAATAGTCTCCTCTACTTCCACTGCATAATGAGTGGCTAGATTGTGTTGGGGGCATTCCTGAGTCCAGGAAAGATGCAGTAGGAGATGATCAAGAAATGCAAACAAACATGTTTTGGTGTGTTTCTGCTTAAAGTTGAACCAGCATAATATTCTGTGGTGATTTGCATATGCAGCCCTTGGTGCTTTGCATTGTGGGGGCATGTGTGATTTTGTATGTTTTGATGTAGTAACACCAGTATAGTTGGCAGTCCGTTTTTCACTTTTTAAAAGAAACAAGGGATCTGAATCAAACTACTAGCTGCATTAACAGTCTTTAAATAATGTGAACAGTCATAAAATGTGTTTTTTAAACTAGGGACACTTTGAGGCCTAAGGAGTTGGCAGTATACCTTTAACTATATCATCAAGTTCTAAGGTGGTACTAAGCAATAGTGAGTAAATCAGTATCCTCCCCCCACCATTGAGTTTAAAGCCAGTTAAGACTAAACAATAACAGACAGTGAACTTGTATTTTATAAGTAGCTTCTACAGGAAGAATGACATAAAGCAACAGCATGTTAGTCAGCAAAAAATCTCATCCTATAATGTTTCTATGAGCAAAAATGTTTTTTGACATCCTTCGATTCACCTCAGTGTATTTTTAATTTCCTCTTAGTTTATAAAACAGCTTTTGCAACTCATTTTGTAAATGATGACTCAAGTCATCATTAAAGATGGCAACCACTCACAGTTAAAAAAAAACTCTTCACTTGAGGTTACTTGTAGATTGTACATACTAGGTTAAAACTGGGAATGTATAATAATAATATTAGCACATGTTTCTGATGGTAAACAGCATAGCACCCCAAAGCTTTTATTTTTTTTCACTGTGAGCGTGGCAAGAAAACAGGAACTTTTAAAATCATAAAACCACATATCTCACTCCAGGAATAAATGCAATAAATTGGGAATATTAATGTTTTTTTTCCAGAAATACATAATTACTAATAAAACATTATTATAAAATGTTTTGCCACTAAATAAATGCTGCTGTAACCCTTGCGACCCAGGTGTGATGCAGCCCAATACCATGTGCAGTGGACCGGAGCCTTTGGGCCTTGGGATAGATAGCTCCTTGGTCATGGGTTGTTAACTGGAGTACATACTGGTAGCCTAGTAACTCCACCAAGCAGAAGTTGGCTAGCTAAAAGAAAGTTTAGAACCAGGGACTTCCAGCTAGAAAACAAAAAACAGGGTATCACCCACCTCCACCCAGTTCTGGTGGACTAACACAAGAAGTAACCACTCCAAAATTAACAGTTTACTACACTTTATAAGACACAATAACTATAAACAGGCAATAAATACAGAGGAAAAAATAAATACAGTTAAACCAATAACACAGAGTTTATTTAGGAGATGGGGAGAAAGAATAGGCAGTTTTACTGGACAAGGCCAAATTAAAGTACAGTTACTAGTACTAGTTAGCTGAGGAGTGCCCCCCTGTATGTCTCTCTTGGTGTACTGGTTTCTCAACAGAATGCAGACTAAAGTGAATAATCTTCTCGTCTATCTCTCACCTTCATCTTTACCTGTTTTGGGGGTTTCTTCACTTCCCTGAAAGGAAGCATACACTTGGGCTACATTATGTAAATGACCCCTACTGAGACGAATCCCTGCAGCAGGGGTCTAAGAGGACCAGCGTGGCTCTCCACACACCCAGTGCCACCGAAACAACTTTGCTCTCTGAATACATAGTACTCAAATGATTACAAGGTGAGTACACTGTGAGTCTATGGAGAATGCTGGCTAGCAACCCCATGTGCAGTTTAAATTACAGCAGTGGTTCTAGTTGTAAGATGGCTCTCGCAGTTTCTTTCCCTCTCCGGTCTTCAGCTAGATCTGGCTCATGCTGGACTACAGCTCCTTTACATGTGTATACACACACACACACACACACACACACACACACAAAATCTCTCTTGCTGATTTGCTGAGGAGAGGGCTTTGTCTCAGTCCTGCTGTTTCATTTTTTGTCCATTTGCGTCTGAATTGAAGGTGACTACATGCCCAAAAAGTAGAAGGGGACATCCTCGTGTGTTTCTAAGGTCTTGTGAGGCATTATGAGCCTCCCAATACCAATCGGCCCACCAAGTGTGAGGTCACTCTGGTGTCTACTGCCTTTCATGGGCTTCTTCATTATTTTTAAAAACATGTAGTCCCTTGTTGTGGTTACTGAATGGTCTCTGCTGTCTATTCCCCATCCATACTGCCTGTCCTCAAAACTAGGAGTCAGAAGGAACATTTGGAAGTATGGCCCATGCTCTGTTTGGTGCTGGGCTGGTGGCCTCTTGTACAACTCTGATGCTGCAAGTCCGTGTTTGGATCTCCTGATGCATCTGACAGGGAGCTAATAAAAGCAGTATTCTGGTTGAGCTTCCTGGCTACATGCTGTAATCACAGGGTCAGGGAGGGAAAATGCAAAGGGGCTGCAGGTGGGAGTGTCAGGCAGTGGCTCTGGTCTGGAAGTCAGAGACAAGTCCCTATGTGGGGAAGGGGCAACACTGCCACTTTAAAGCTTCAGTGCAGTTTTCGTTTAACTGGATATTGTTCTTGTAACACTGACACCTGACATCCCAGGCACTTCAGTAAAGGAAGTGTTTAAGTTAATGAAGAAGACTGGTGGCCCATCAAGTCTGCCCATAGTTATTTCTACCTTAACCCATGACCTAGTGCAGTTATTCACCTCCTCCCTCCCTTCCACTTTTCCCCTTTCCTAGCTCTGTCAAGTGGTTTTATGAATCCCCTGGCTCTGTCCCACCCATGTTTGAACCCATTATCGGTCATTGCCCTTACAACTTCCGCCAGTAATAAGTCAGGGAGGGGAGAAGACAAGGGGATGTACACAAAGAAATCCAGAGAGGCCGCCAAACTAGTCAGAGCAGCCAAGGCTTCCAGGGAACTGAGGCTGGCACAGGGTATTAAAAATGGAGAAAAGGATTTCTTCAGATACATAAGGGGAAAAAAGGAACAACAAGCACCAAATAGTGAGGATAAAAAAGGATTGGGGTGGGTGGAGAGAGGGGAGGATCAGGTAGGGGCATTAAATGAATACTTCTGTTCTGTATTCATGCAAGAGAAAGTGGGGCAGGTTCCAAAGGGGAGTGGTAGGATAGGCGGGGGAAGGGGGTGACAGATGCGAGGATTACTGAGGACAGGGTACTGGAAGGACTGAGGGAACTGAGGGTGGACAAAGCACCTGGGCCAGATGGCATTCACCCTAGGGTACTCAAGGAGATGGCTGAGGCTCTGGCAGGGCCACTGGCTGACCTGTTCAATACCTCCCTAGACACGGGATGCGAACCACAGGACTGGAGGATGGTCCATGTGGTGCCCATCTACAAAGCTGGCCCAAAGGATGAACCGGGAAACTACAGGCCAGTGAGACTGACATCAATCATGGGGAAACTCATGGAGACAATCCTGAAAGAGTCTGGTGACCTTTTTGGAGGACAATGGACTCCAGGATGGGCATCAGCATGGGTTTGTCTTGAGCAGATCCTGCCAGACCAACCTCATTGAGTACTACGATTGGGTGACAAGGGAACTAGACAAGGGCCATGCAGTGGATGTCCTGTATATGGATTTCAGCAAGGCCTTTGACTCTGTGCCACACAAGAGGCTGTTGGAAAGTTGGAAGCTGGCAACAGAAGGTGGTAGTGGGAGGGGTACTCTCAGCACCGAGGGCAGTGATGAGCGGAATGTCACAGGGATCAGTGCTGGGGCCAGTGTTGTTCAGGTTATTCATAGCTGATACCTCACATAGGATCTGAAGTAAGATCAATCCGTTTGCAGACAACACCAAAATGGGGGCGATGGTTGATGACATTGAGGGATGGAAGGGGTTGCAGGACGACCTAACTAAACTGCAGGAATGGTCAGAAACATGGCAGTTGGGGTTCCGTGCCAAGAAGTGCAAGGTAATGCACTTTGGAGCACAGAACCAGGGGATGGACTATCAGCTGGGAGGGGGTACAGTTGGGTAGCACAGTGGAAGAAAAGGATCTAGGGATACTTATAATGGGGAGCATGAACAACTCTGCTCAGTGTAGGAAGGTGGCAGTGAAGGCCAACAAGATGTTGGGGTGCATAGCGAGGAGAATCTCCTCCAGAAGTAGGGAGGTAATCCTCCCCCTATACAGGTCACTGGTCAGGCCACACCTGGAGTACAGCATGCAGTTTTTGCACCCATATCTGAAGAAGGGTGTCAGATTGTTGGAGGGGATGCAGCGTAGAGTGACAAAGATGATCCAGGGATTGGAGAGCAAGCCCTATGAGGAAAGGCTGAGCAAGCTAGGTATGTATTCCTTGGAGGAGAGGAGGGATGGGGGGACATGACATGACATAAGGGCTGCAGAGATCCTGGAGGAGCAAAATGGATGAGAGATACTGTGGGTTAAGCTGGAAAGGAAAATGGGGCCAGCCATCTGCACAGGTGTGGTCTATAGACCACCAGCCCAGGAGGAAGAAACAGATAAGAAGCTGATGATAGCCATTCAAAGGATGGCAGACAAGGGTAAGGTAGTGCATTACCTTGCACTTCTTGGCATTGAACCCCATTGCTCTCAAATGGGGACGGAGAGAGGATCTCTGCTCTTGAAGTGGGTAGCCATCTGGGAACAAGCGACCACTAAACAGTGTGGTTCATGATAAACTTAGCTGTAGAGCGAAGCCACACAAAAGTGAAAGTGCTGGACTTCAGGAGGGCTGATTTTGTCAAAATGGGAGAGTGCCTCAGAAAAGCACTAGTAAACAGGCAAGAAGGTGGGGTGGAGTAACAATGGGGAAACATCAAAAATACCATCATAGAGACTACAAGCCTTTGTGTGAAGCAAATAAACAAATCAAAATGAAAGAAAAAAACACTATGGTTCTCTAAAGAAGTGGCGGGGAAGGAAAGGGAGAAAAGGATAGCATTCAGGAAGTATAAGGAAACACAGAAGGAGCAGGACAGAGAACTATACCAGTTAAAGCAGAAGGAAGCGGGTAAGGCAGTCAGAATAGCAAAGGCCCAAACCGAGGAAAAGATAGCCAACTCGGTTAAGAAGGGGGATAAAACCTTTTATAGGTACATTAGGGAGAAAAGAAAGACTAAGGCCGGGATACTGAGGCTGAACAAAGAGGAAGGAGGTTGGGCAGACAGCGACAGTGAAAAAGCAGGGACATGGAACGAATACTTCTGCTCAGTATTCACAATGGAAAAGCAGGGGGAAATACTTTATCCAGTCAATAGAAGCACTCTGGATAGGGGGGTTGATATTAGTCCTTTCACAGAAGAAAGGGTTCTGAAAGAACTCTTAAAACTGAAGGTGGATAAAGCATTGGGGCCTGATGGGATTCACCCCAGAATTTAAAAGAACTATGGAAGAACTAGTAACACCACTGACTACCCTTTTTAATAAATCATGGGAGGATGGTGTGGTACCTGAGGACTGGGGGAGGGTGGATGTGATTCCCCTTCACAAAGGTGGGAGCAAGACAGAGGCAGGAAACTATAGGCCAGTCAGTTTGACCTCAGTGGTAGGGAAAATGATGGAATCACTTCTGAAGGAAAGAATTGTTGAGTACCTAGAGGCCAGTGGGGCACAGGACCCAAGGCAGCATGGACTCACAGTGGGAAGGTTATGTCAGACAAATCTAATTGATTTCTTTGACTGGGTGACCAAAGCAGTAGACCAGCGAGGGGCTGTGGACATGGCCTACCTAGACTTTAGCAAAGCATTTGACACAGTCTCACACAAAAGATTAATTAACAAATTAGCCAGCCTGGGAGTGGGTCCCAGGATGGTATCCTGGTTAAAACACTGGTTGGACAACAGAACACAGCGGGTAATAGTAAATGGAGTCCACATTGAAGAAAGGAGGGTTACTAGTAGGGTACCGAAGGGTTCAGTACTGGGGCCAGTCCTTTTTAATGTCTTTATAAGTGACATTGCAGAGGGACTGGAAGGGAAAGTATGCCTCTTTGCAGATGACACGAAGATCTGCAACAGGGTTGATACACAAGGTGAGGTGGAAAGGATGAAAAGGGACTTGACAAGGTCGGAGGAATGGTTAAATGTGTGGCAGCTTAGATTCAATGCCAAGAAGGGCAAAGTAATGCACCTGGGAAACAAAAACCCAGGGGAAGTGTACACAATGGGGGGTGAGATACTGACAACAACATAAATGAAAAGGGACCTGGGGGTAGTCATATCAGATGACCTAAATGTGTACCAGCAATGTGAGAATGCAGTAAGGAGGGCTGGGGATACTGGGATGCATAGGGAGAGGCATAACCAGTAGAAAACAGGTAGTTGTTGGCCCTCTGTACAGACAGTTGGTAAGACCACATCTGGAGTACTGTGTATAGTACTGGAGACCCCATCTCCACAAAGACGTAGACAGGGTGGAGGCTGTCCAGAGGAGGGCAACCAAAATGATGCAGGGTCTGCATCAGAAGACATATGAAGAAAGAGTAAAGGAACTAAAGATGTATAGCCTCGAAGAAAGGAGAGAGGGGGGGACACGATAGAAACTTTCAAATACCTCAAGGGAATCAACAGAGTCCAAGAGGGTAACATCTTTCAGAAAAGAGATGTGCAAAAACAAGGGGACACAATTTGAAGATGGGGAAGCGCTCACAGGTAATGTGAGGAAGTATTTCTTCAAAGAGAGGGTTGTGGATACATGGAACAGCCTTACTGAGGAGGTCAGAGTCCAAAACAGTGGGGGAATTCAAGAATGCATGGGACAGACATAAGGCAATTCTAGTGGGGGTAGGAGGAAGTAGACTGTTGGTTAACTAGGATCTGCAGCTTATCCAATAGGTAGTGAAATGGGCAGACTGGGTGGGCTAAGTGGTCCTTATCTGCCATCAAATTCTATGTTTCTATGTGGTTGGAGACCTCAATATTCCAGACATGGACTGGAGCATCCCAGCAGCAGCATCAACTAGGAGCAGAATTATCCTGGACTCCCTTCAGAGTGCCTTCTACAAGCAACTGGTCATGGAACCAACTCGGCAGAAGGCAATACTGGACCTTGTGCTCACAAACAGGGACAGTGTGATGGGGTAACAGTGGGGGAGCTCCTGGGGAACAGTGGCCACCAGTCATTATGGTTTGAAATCACAGAAGGAGCAGAACCAAACCACACAAAAACACGTATCCTGGATTTTAGGGGGGCAGACTTTGGGAAAATGGGGAGATGCTTGAAAGAGGCATTAAGGGGAATGGGGCAGGAATCAGGGGTTGAGGAACAGTGGGCAGTATTTAAAATGGGGATTACAAGAGCAACAGAATTATACATTAAGCAGGTTAGCAAGAGAAAAAGGAAGAGGAGGCCATTATGGTTTTCTAAGGAGGTAGCGGAGAAAGTGAAAGCCAAAAAGATTGCATTTAGGCAATACAAAAAAACACAGGCAGAAGGGGATAGAGAGAAGTACCAGGAGAAGCAAAGGGAGGCAGGGAGGTCAGTAAGAGAAGCCAAAGCTCAGAGAGAAGAGCACGTTGCAAAATCAGTAGGTAGAGGGGACAAAACCTTTTACAGGTACATAAGTGTAAAACAAAGGCAAAGGGAGGGATAGTGAGACTGAAGGGGGAGGATGGGGGCCGCATGGAGGATGACAACAGTAAAGCTCACATATTGAATAGGTATTTCTGCTCCATTTTTACTGAGGAAGAGGAGGCTAATGGGTCTGAAGAGAGTACAAGGGGTGGGAATGGTGCAGAAATGGACACAAGTCCCTTTACACAAGAAAGGGTCCTGAAGGAACTGGAAGTGATAAGAGTTGATAAATCAATGGGGCCAGATGGAGTGCACCCTAGGATCCTTAAAGAACTAAGAGAGGTGGTTGCTGAACCTCTGACTATCCTGTTTAGCTGATCACTGGAAACAGGGGAGGTACCTAAAGACTGGCGGGCAGCAGATGTAGTCCCCTTATACAAAAGTGGGAACAAAGAGGAATTGGGAAACTACAGACCAGTCAGCCTCACCTTGGTATTGGGGATGATCATGAAAACACTACTGAAGGAGAGACTGGTGGAACATCTGGTTGTCAATGGACTACAGGACCCAAGGCAGCATGATTTCACCAGAGGGAGGTCACGTCAGACCAACCTCGTTGAATTTTTCAACTGAGTGACTAGGGAGGTGAATCAGGGGAGGGCAGTGGACATGGCTTTTCTGGACTTCAGCAAGGCCTTTGACACTGTGCAACATAGAAGACTATTGCACAAACTGGGGAATATGGGTGTGGGTAGGACAGTAGTGCGGTGGGTAGGTAACTAGCTGGGCGGCAGGACACAAAGGGTGGTGGTAAATGGCTGTCACTCCACAGAGGGAAGAGTGACCAGTAGGGCACCACAGGGATCAGTGCTGGGACCGGTCCTATACAACAGCTTCATCAGTGACATTGCGCAGGACCTAGAAGACAGAATTTTCCTGTTCGCTGATGACACAAAGTTCTGTAACAGAGTAGACACACCAGAGGGTGTAGACAGAATGAGAAGGGACCTGCAGAAACTTGAAGAATGGTCAGGGGTTTGGCAGTTGAAATTCAATGCAAAGAAGTACAAGATAATGCATATGGGGTACAAAAACCCTGGCACAATATATCAGTTGGGGGGTGAGGATATAGCATGCGCTAAGCAGGAAAGGGATCTTGGGGTTATCATCTCTGATGACCTCAAGGTAGGGAAACAGTGTGACAAGACAGCAGGTAAAGCAAATAGGATGCTGGGATGCATAGGCAGGGGCATCACCAGCAGGAAAAGGGAGGTCATAATTCCACTACACAAGACACTAGTGAGGCCCCACCTGGAGTACAGTGTACAGTTCTGGAGACCTTACTTATGTAAGGACATAGACAGGGTAGAGAAGGTTCAGAGGAGGGCAACAAAGATGGTACAAGGATTGCATCACATGTTCTATGAGGACAGGTTGAAGGAATTGAATATGCACTTCGCGGAGGAGAGGAGTGAGAGAGGGGATATAATAGAGACATACAAGTATCTTACAAGGAGGAACAGGCTGCAGAAATACACTATTTTAAGTGAAAAAGATGTTCCAGGACTAGAGGGCATGGGATGAAGTTGGAGGGAGGACGATTCAGAGGAAATGTGAGGAAGAATTTCTTCACAGAATGGGTGGTGGACAAGTCGAAGACCCTGCCAGAGGAAGTGGTGGGGGCTGAAACAATCACGGGATTTAAGAATGCATGAGATAGACATAAAGGAATTCTGGAGGTCAGGGTTAAGGGGCAACAGACTTCTAGGAAAACATAAAGTGAACTTACAAGCTCAAATGGGCAGACTGGGTGGGCAGTAGGCCCTTATCTGCTGACACTGTCTATGTATCTATGATTGAGACCTTTAAGTACTTTCAAGGGATAAACAAGACTCAAACAGAGGTGATCTTCCAGTTAAGAAGAGGAAGGGCATGAGAGGACACAAGCTCAAACAGGAGGGGGGATGATTCAGGAGGGAGGCAAGGAGACAGTTTTTCACAGAAAGGGTGGTGAGCAAGTGGAACACTCTAACACAGGAGGTGGTGGCCTGTAAGATGGTAGGCAGCTTCAAGAGGGGATGGGACAGGGTGAGGGTGAGGGTAAATTTAAGAAGGGGAGGAGTGGGAGGGTCAGCTGTGAGATGAGGGGCTAGCTACACAATCGAGCAGACTTGACAGACTGTGAGGCCTGTTTCTACTGGCATTTTCATATGTTCGTATGTTCATAGTAATCTATTCCAATGCTTCATCACCCTTTCCATGTAGAAAAATGTCCTCACATCCGTCTTGAATTTACTTCCCTTTGATATCTAATTGTGCCCCCTCCTGACTACATCTTTGTTTCTAACAAACAGGTCCTTACAATTTACCATATTTATACCACTTAAGAACTTGTAAGTCTCTATCATGTCTCCTCTCCTGTGTCTGGCATCTAGTGAGTACCTGTTCAGGGCCTTTAGTCGTTCCCTGCAAAATCTGCCCTGCTGGCCCTGAATCACTTTTGTGATTCTTTGCCTCATTAACTCCAGCCTATGAATATCTTTTCTTGGATCTGGAATATAAAAACAATGTAAGCCACCCATCCGGCCTATGTCTAGGGGGCTGATGTTTAAATAGGGAACGGAGGGGGCACAAGCACAGATGACAATCCAGAGAGCAAATAAATGATGGCACACACCTTATAGATCAGACAAAATGGGTTCTAGGCTGATATCTTGATAGCAGCAAGCAGCTAACCACAGCTCCGAGGGGCAGACTCAGACCTGGAAACTCAGCTGGTGGGGCAGTCCTCATTAGTACAGGCAGCTTAAGTTATCAGGTGGGAGGCACACTTTGGTAAAATAAACAATTGGAAGGCTTAGCCTGAAGTTCAGTGGACAAGCAGCCAGCCACTCCCACTTCCTGAGCTATATAAGCTGTACCTGTCAGCCTCCTTGTGAAGCACTTTTCATTGCAGCCAAAGGCTCAGTCAGTCTGTCCTCTGAGCTGGTTGAGGCCTACCCCCCAACCTTGCTGCTCCTGTTTATCTGCTGGACTTCTATGTTTCTTTCCAGCTTCTGGTTTGTAGTTTGCCTTTGGCTGTGTGTGCTTCTTCTGTCTTTGTTCCCTGTTTTCTGTGTTTGTGTGTCTTTGGTTTTGCTTTTTCTTGTGGGATTTTGTTTCCAAGTTCCTAGCATACCCTTCTGAGCCCTTACTATTTGCTCTGTTACCCACATCTCTCAAACTACTTCAAGGCAACTGCAATCATTATTTGTGTGTTTCAGCTTAACCATAGCTGCTCCATGTTGCATACTCAATTGTTTTCACCTGACTCAAGCTTACTCTGAACCTATGCGGTTCAATCATGCTCTCATTCTACTTACCTATTGCAGCAGCTTCATTGCATTGCCTGGTTACACCTGCTTTCAGAACATTTTGTCTCTTTGCTTGTGTTTATTGCAGTTTTACAATGTAGCGTACTCCATACACATGTTGCTTCTATGTTGATTCACCTGTTATACTTAGAGGTCAGCTAAAGCTACTGCTGAGGCTGTAACTTAGTTCCAATACCTGGATGTGGGTCTTGGCCCTTCCATCACTTTCTTGTTTTTCCTATGGCAGGGACTTGGAGGTGTTTTGGGAGTCCTGGCCCCGTGTGTCTAATTCTAAATCCTGTCTCCGCAGCTGACAAATCCTGAGTATGTGTCACCCCTATTGGTTTTTGGATGCGTGGCTGGCTTACCCAACTATTCAATGCTGATTATTGCTACTATGTTATGCAGACCTACGCGCATGTCCACCTATCACTACTCTGCTTACTGACCTATGTGCAGGTCCACTCTTGCTTACACAATCATTGCTCATGCCTACCTCAACCCTTCGGCTTCAGCCTCTGGGATGTCTGCTGCACTCAATCTGCTTTGACCTTGCAAGATCTCACACACTCAACACTCATTATGTTTCAACAGACCTGCGCTCATTCAGCTGCTCGCCAGTTTTTCTGCTCTCTATCAGTTTGGGGCTTGCCAGCCATACCATTCTGGCACAGGGTCCCCTGCAGCCGATGGTCTCGCTCTGCATTTAGTCCCCATCTTGAGCATGCCTGACTTGGGGCAGGATCCTTCTCACCTGGCCCATATCTGGGAATGTCCTCACTCCAGGCTCAGCTTTAGCTGTTCACTACGTGGCAGCAGCTTCTGGTGTAGAATTTAAGACTAGCGGTGAAGGGTGGAAACAGTTACCTCCTTTGGCTCTGGTGTTCCCCTGTAATGGTTATCCATGGCTTTAGTGGTTTCTTTAGCAATGCACCTTCACCACATTCTCCCTATGACTTCCTCTGGTTCACCTGGTTTGAGTTTAGGGTGAGTAGGCTAGGTAAGTGCCTCAGCAGTCGTTGCTCTCCTCCTCCCACCTTGGTTGCATGCGTTGTTGCAGAGTTTTCTTGCAGTCTCCCACGGTGTTCCCGCTAGAGGGTTTTGGGTGAAAGCCTTCCACCACATTGGAATATTTTCCACCTCTCTTTAATTGGGTTTCCAAATTGCAGCTACAGAGCCATCGCTAAATAAAACATCCCGAGCCTGGAGGGAAGGCGACCTAGGCCTTGAATCCCCAGAGATTTCCTCCTCCTAGGGTTTTTTCTCTCCTCCATTGCCTCAGGTCATAACTGTTAGCATAGTAGTGACCCTAGTCTCTTTAGGTAGGTTCAGTTGTTGGATGGAGGTGGATGGTGTCCCTGCCATTCCCCCTTTCCTTAGAGGATCCCCTTATTCTTAATGCAAACCATCAGAATCATGCCATGCAAGTCTGGACATTTAGTTTACGTTACCAACCTGATCATCTCATTACATTATCAAACTGTCTATGCGTATCTACTACTACTACATCACAGTTACTGCTTGCTTATATACTTTGTACTTCATTATTTTAGGGAGATCCTTCCTAAGGTACCTTTAGCCATGGGAATCGTCCCATGGCACCTGTAGGGGTGGAACCCGATTTGAGGGTTCCTTGCCTTTGATACCCTTACAGGGTGGTAATTCCTCTGGAATAGAGGGGTAATGGCCAAAACCAAACTAACACAGTTGCACAATCATAACACTATACTGGCTGCATAGGCCATTGAATTGGAAAGCTTAGCCTGGAGTTCAATGGACAAGCAGCCAGCCACTCCCACTTCCTGAGCTATATAAGCTGTTCCTCTCAGCATCCTTGTGAAGCACTTTTTCGTTGCCCCACCATCCTCCCCTCCTCCTCCAGCAGCAGCAGTTCTCTCCTTGGGATCCTTCCTATGGTCCCTTTAGCCATGGGAATCATCCCATGGTACCTATAGGGGAGGAACCCTCTTCGAGGGTTCCTTGCCTTTGGTACCCCTACAGGGTGATAATTCCTCTGAAATAGAGAGTGCTAACAGCCAAAACCAAACTAACACAGTTGCACAAGCATAACACTATACTGGCTGTGTAGGCCTTTGAAATTAATTTATTTTAAAAGAACAAAACGGCTCCAAGAAGCTGGGGGGGCACAACTGGAGAAAGGCTCTTAAAACTGGGGTCGAAACCATGGCACTTTACTCAGGGCCAAACTGGCCCAATAGCTTGACTTCACCAAACTGAGCTGGGAGGTTCCTAAGTATGAGCAGCAGCAACATTCGTGGCCACATTTCCTAGTACTGTACACACTGCGGCCTACCTCTCGTCGGCTCCTACACCTTTACCGCTCTGTACTAGCTCTACTCCAAGAATGCATGGGACAGACATAAGGCAATTCTAGATGGGGTTAGGAAGAATTAGGCTGTTGGTTACGTAGAAACATAGAACTAGGATCTGCAGCTTATCCCGTAGATAGGGAAATGGGCAGACTGGGTGGGCCAAGCGATCCTTATCTGCTGTCAAAGTCTATGTTTCTACATTTCTATGTACTCTTTGCAGGCAGCAACTCTGAAGAAGATGTCTGCTTCTATTTTCTCCTTCTCTGCTCAACCCTTCCATCCTACAACACAGGGCATAAGGCCTGACCCCCTTGCATCCCAGAGCAGGCTCAACACGAGCCATGCCAGGGGAAAACACCAGGCCATTTCACTCTCCCTACAGTCTGTCAGACAGAGAGACAGTGTGCCACACAGATAAAGGGACCAGAGTGCTGCCACCACCTCTAGGCCCATGCCATGGCGCTGCCACCACCAAGATGTCTCCACCATCTCTAACAGGCTTCATGTCCCAGGGAGAGATCCCACACCCACCCTGGTGCTGCTGATTACAAAGTGAGCTCCTTGCATACTCTGCAGGCTGTGGCTCCCAAACTTTGGACCAATTCCCACACTCCCTGCATTCCTCCCCCATATCCCGAATGGAACAACCTCACCAAGTTGCCAAGGCCCAAATTCCCGAACCGGGGGATGGACCACCAGCCTACTATAGTGTCTTACTCCCGTTGGCCTCCCCAGTTTCAAAAACCCATGGCCTAATATACCCAGAGCCAGCTGGGAGCTGCGCCCAAGGGCAGATACACATGCACCCCTGGCCATTATATGGAATCAAAGGGAGGAGAGGGTCACTATACTAAGCTCTCCCCAGAGGGGTGGCTTATACTCTCCCCCCTTTTAAACCATTCCCTTCCTGGGGAATGGGGCAACTGGCTACCCTGTAAAATGTTCTTGGACAAAAGTCCTGGTAATCCATGGGTAATGTATTAATATTAAAGTTAGTCCTTTGCTATACTGCATCTCCTGATGTATTTTCACAAGACAAGCTCTTTCCTTCCCCAAAACTTGGGGGATGGGGGGGGTGTGCAAAATAAAGAATATCACACAAGTAGACAGATCTTTGTTTTTCCAAATTCTTATTCTTTTATTTTATTTTCCGGCCCAAATCCTCTACATTTCATCAATACATATTGGCTTCCTCAGCAGGTGCCTTTACAAAACCTTTAAAAACATAAATACATATATAAATATCCTGTCTACACCAAAGCTAACACTTTATGTACTATATTTCAATTAACTAAATAATGAAGGCCACTTACATCTTAATCGGTACTCCAGATAATTATCTCTTTCTTTTAGATTATCTGTTTCCACAATGAATCCTAAAATCAGACAAATTCATAAATAAACTTGCAGCATATTCATTTCCTATATCTCTCTATTTTAATGTGTAACTATTCCTTGGGAGGGATCTGAGGGTCTTCTCATCGCTTGGTTGCCTCCTGGTGGAGGCTGGGCAGTGGTGCCATGCATGAGGAGCCCTGGAACTTTGCCAGGGAGGGCAGAAGGGTCCATCACTGGAGCCGTGGTGTGCATGTTCACCTCCACATGCATGTGCTACTGCATTCTGGGGCCTCAGGGTAACAGGGAGAAAATGTGAGAATGCAGGGGCCATGTCAGGATGAAGCCTCTGGGCCAGCTCTCAAGGATCCACCAGGACACATGGAGCACTATAAGATACCGAACAACCCTTGGAGTCCAGTAGGTTGACTGACGCAAGGCAGCAGCCTGCCGAGGAGGACAAAAAATGAAGACGGAAAAAAAAAAACATTTAGAAACAAACAGAAAATATAATCAAGAAAATACACTGTGGAAACCTGACCACAGCTTGTGGAAGGCAATAGGATGCAGTTTGTTTATTTGCTTTTGTTAACCGGGTAAGCACACTAGACAACCAAGTGCCTATTTTCAGGTGCGACCCGGGAGATTACAGGGTACATTCATGAACATCAGGCAAAACAAGTAAAGGTTACATTTAGGTGCATCATGCAGCAAGGTCAATACAAACAACAACCAAGGTTTACAATGCAGGCAGCAGGTCAACTACCAGTATGGTACTCTCATGATAGGCAGTGTCCGACAAGCCAGACAGCAATGCAGTGAAGCTTGCGAGTAGACAGAGAAGAAGCACATTGGGATAGAGGAGGCCCAGAGCAGAAAGTGGAAATAGAACAGTGACTATGCACACACTGATTGGGCAGTTGGGTTGGGCCTGAGTGGACTAATCCTACTAGCAAACTGCAAGCTCAGGTAGTGGATAAGGTACAGATGTTTACTTGCCTTTGACAGATAAGTTAGGTGGAGACTCAGCCAGTCGGAGCGGTATAGGTCAGGGGGATAAGTCTAGTGCAGAGGCAGGTGGAGGCTGTTTACAGAAAGCCCCAGAGGGAGGTTTTAAATCCTTGGTGGGTGGGGGAAGAGCGAATGCTTGATGGAAAGGAGTTCCACAACCTGGGCGCCTACGCAGCAAAGGCCCGGTCACCCATTTGGGTGCGAGTCTGGGGAACCATGAGGGCATGAGACTCGCTGGATCTCAGATGGTAGGTAATTATGTTTATCAGCAACATATAGTTTTGAAAGACAATCTGTAGCCATGCAGGCAATTGCAGTAGAAGGGATCCATTTTTGCTGTATTGTAAATGCACATCTCACCTGCCACAAATAGTATTTACAAACTGCAAAACAGACCTGCAATATTTGAACAAAAAAACAAACTGGTGGAAATATACTGAGAACCACAATGTCATACGTAATAGTAGTAAAGGCAGGAAAACGCCTCATGTTGCCAGTTTTTTGCCAAAAAGCACAACTGGTAGGGCAATCAAAAAAGAAAATGAGACTGTGTTTCAAGGACATCTGCACAGGTGGGACGGGGCAAATTCTGTCTGTCAATGATTTGTGTTTTGGAGAGTCATGGACTGCCAATTTGCTGTACAGGCTAAGCTACAATATGTCCCCCATGTATAAATGGACTTTATGATTAACAAGTTGGGACAATGCCAGGTCCACATGAGTGGGAAGACAGAGTCTGATGTCCAGAGGGGGCGAATAATTCAAGTCAAGTACAGAGTTGTACAGGCCGCTCGGTGGAAGTCTAGCACAATCATCAAAAGTCAAGTGCCATGAAAACAGTTTCTTGACTGAGGAAATCAAATAGACAGGGAAAACAGAGTGATGCTCTTGGCCTAAACCACGAATCTTAGTGGCAGATAGAGTGGCAAGGAGAGGAACTAACCAGTCAGAAACCAAAGGAATTCAAACAGCATTGACAGAACACAAAGGGGGCGTAAAACTGGCAGACAAAAAGACACAATGATAGAAGGCCAAAGGGTTGACCATGTGTGGACCCCCTTTAGTATGGGTTCAGTAAGTGACATCCCATTAAATGGAGTTGAGATGGGAGCCCCATAATTCTTGAAAGAACAAACTGAACAATCTTGCTTCCAAGGAAGGGGGTGGGGCAGACGCAAGAAATCACAGCTGAGATACATGAAACAAGGGAGCAACATAGTTTTTATCAGGTAAACACACTTCAATTTTGCCAGTGCTCTATGCTTTCAAACCAAGAGCCTTCTCTCCACTTTGGAAAGACATGTTTCCCAATTATAAATATCAGCAGTAGGATGATTAAAGTAAATGCCCAAAATTGTAATGGGGTCATTCCGTACTGCAATTCCTGTGATGTGGGGGGCTGGGGAGTCAGATGTGAGAGGTCCAACAGAGACCACTAAACTTTTAGAATAGTTAATTGAGGAGAACTCCCAAAGGAGGGAGGACACAGCATTCCCCAGTGTGCCATCAGAAAGTAAAATGCAGATATCATCCGCATACGCCAAGACTCTGAAGTCAACGATCTCAGGGTTAAGAGTAATGCCTCTAATACATGGATTGTGATGTACAAGACGCAATAATGGGTCAATCTAAAACACATACAATAGTGAGCCAAGTGGGCAGCCTTGCCTGATGTCCTGGTGAAGGGGGACAGGTGTACCTAGGGAATAAGGCATGCACAGGCATACAATAACCATATCCAGGAAATAAATGGGGGGCCTATACCGGACCTCAAAAACATAAAGGTGGGCAATGCGGTCGAACACTTTCTCCTGGTCCAAGGAGAGCACAAAATCATGGCAAAAACCTTGATTAGCTCATTCGAAAAGGTCACGTAGAATGATAAGGTTATCTGATATATTGCATGTGGGGACAGCACAGCACTGGGAAGGAGACAAAAGAACCACTGCTGCAGAAGAAAGGCAGGTGGCCAGCAATCAATTTTGTAGTCCAGAATTAAGAGGCATAAAGGACACCAAGTGGTCAGCAGAGTTCTATCAGCCTTTTTTTTATAAAAAATGAACAGGGCTTGAGACAAGGTGGGAGGGAGCACTCCGTTTGTTAGAATCTGGTTAAACAAAATCAACAGCATAGGGCCTAGATTATCAAGGGAGGTTTCGTAAAATTCTGGGTGAAGGCCATCCATGCCTGGGTCAGTGTGAGAAGGCAAACCATGTGTGGCAGTTAAAACCTCCGAAAGTTGAACATGGTGTTGCAAGAAAGCCTGCGGATGGTTCAGCAAAGGGGTTGGGGGAGGCAGTGGGTCATTCTGGGACTCCGGAGTGAAAGGGACACCAAAAGAATCCATGAAATGAGCAGGGACCTGAGACAATATGTCACTCATAGCACCTGTCAGAGGGTCCTGAGGAGTCTGATGAAGCGACCACATGTGTCTGTTCTGGAGACTGTCTGCACATGCCTTATACATGTACATGGACCACATGTGGCCCTTTGTGCCAAATGTACACTCAAATTTGATTTTCCTTTGTGGCTAACAAACCACCAGGCTGTTTTGGGTCTGGAGAGGTTTACCTGTGTCTGACTTGGATGTCTGGATTTTTCTCTGTTTGATTTGCAGGGTACTTTCTCTGTCAAATTGTTGTGTAGGGTACCTTGCTGACAGGAAGGCACTCATCGCAGCGGTGGGTGAGAGCTTTTAGTTGATTGTTTTGTGAGGACACAGTTTAGGCCCAACCCCTTCCCACCCCTCACCCCAACCACCCCTGGAAATAGTTCCTTTATACCTGAGGTTCTGACATCATTTCCTCGAGTGCAAGGTGCATTTCACTGTCATATCCTCTCTAGCACACTGCACTGACAATATAAGCATACACATTGTATAATATATATATTTCTATATAACAAATCACACACGCGCGCGCGCACACTCACACACAAATACAATAATAAAAAAAAAAAAGAATAAACATGTGAGGAGTAGTGCACTGTAATGGCTGTGGGGCAGCAGTCTTCCAGGAGTCTTTCTGGAGGCTAAGATGCTGCCCTATTTGCAGACAACTATCTGCCCTGAGGGAGGAAGTTGCCTGTCTTCAGGCTGCACTGGACAGTAGTAAGGAAACCTTCCCCCAGGCCACACTGGACAGTAGGAAGGGAACCTCCCCCATCCAGGAAGCACTAGCGCCACCACCACTACCTCAGAGGTTGCGAAGAAAGCACAGCAGTTGGACCACAGTGGGCTCAGGGAGAGTGAGGAGGGTGGAACAGAGGCACACCCAGTCAATTGTTCCAGTCCACAATCCATACACCATTCTGGGGGAGCATAGCTCCCCTATGGATGCACCTGCAGAGAAGACTGATGATAACTGTCACAAGGGAGGCCCACAGGAAGGAGGCAGAGGACACCACAGGGAAAGAAAGCAGCTCCTGGTGGGGGACTCAATTATTAGGGGTATAGAACTGGGGAGCTGGGAAAACTGGAAAGGTGCCTGCCTGGTGCCATGGCTTGGAGGGACAGGAAGCGATCCTCAGGATCACGAACAGCTGCAAGGATTCCGAGCTGGATGTAATTGTCCACCTAGGGACAAATGACTTGGCTCATCATGAGATTAGAGCAGTGCAGGAGGACATTGCAGAGTTGGGGAGGGACCTAAGACAAGTAGCACACACAGTATCCTTCTCAGAGGTGCTGCCTGTCAAAAGCATGGGGGAGGCGAGAGTAATTGGCACCATGCAGTTTAATGAATGGTTGAAAAAATGGTGCGGAGCACAGGGGTTTGGCTTCATTGGGACTGGGGTTCCACCTGAGGACACCAGCCTATACTGGCAGGATGGTCTGCATCTGTCCAGGAAGGGAACAAGTCTTTGAGCAATTGGTTTAAATGCTTCATTGGCAAGCTTTTAAACTAGTCAAAGGGGAGGCACTGACAAGCAGCAGAAAAATCAGCCTCTCCTACAAAACAGGGTACTAAATGAGAAAAAGACTGAGGTAGAACGGTCAGTGGGGATGCTGCAACAGAAGGTAAAGCCATCAAAAATGGAGAGCAATGAGTACTAATGCCCGTAGTCTGGGTAACAAGCTTCCTGAATTAGTGGCCTTGATGGAGGAGGAACATCTGATATCATGGCAGTCACAGAAACATGGTACACAAAACCATGACTGGGACATAAACATACCAGGATACACTGTCTACAGGAGGGACAGGAGGGTAAAAGAGGAGGAGAAGTAGTTCTTACATAAGGGAAGGAATAAAAGCAACAGAACAAAAGGGTAAACAGGGAGGAGAAGAAGCACTGTGGGTAAATTTGGAGACAGGCAATGGCACCACAATAACGCACAGGGGTTGATCTGACCTTCTCAGGGGAGGAAATGGACAGGGAAATGATAGAAAGTATAATTAGAATGGCAGAAAAGGGAGATATTGCTGATGGGTGATCTGAATATGCCAGATGTTAACTGGAGTGCAGTTGCAGCTGCCACTCAAGAGTGCAGTTATTCTAGATGCCCTACAGAGGGCATGCCTTAGACAACTAGTACTGGAGCCCACTGAGAGGAGCAATATTAGACTTGATTCTCTCAAATGGAGATAGAGAGGATCACAGATGTAAGTGGTAGCCATCTGGGAACTAGCGACCATCAAACAGTATGGTTCACAATAAACACAGCAATAGAGTCAAGCCATACAAAGACAAAAGTACTGGACTTTAGAAGGGCTGACTTTGCCAAAATGGGTGAGTGCCTAAGGAATGCACTAGCAAATGGGCAGGAAGGAGGGGTGGAAGAACAATGGGGCATAATAAAAACTGCCATCACAGAGGTAACGAGCCTTTGTGTGAAGCAAAGAAACAAAACAAGATGATGTAAGAAACCACTATGGTTCTCAAAGGAAGTGGCAGTGAAGGTTCAAGAGAAAAGAAAGCATTCAGGAAGTACAAGGAATCGCAGAAGGAGCAGGACAGAGAACTGTATCAGTTAAAGCAAAAGGAGGCTGGGAAGGCAGTCAGAACAGCAAAGGCCCAAACCGAGGAAAAGATAGCCAACCAGTTAAGAAGGGGATAAAACCTTTATAGGTACATCAGGAGCAAAGGAAGACCAAGGGAGGGATAGTGAGGCTTAATAAAGGGAGGAAGGGTGGGCAGAGGAGACTGTGAAGGCAGAGATACTAAACAAATATTTTGCTCAGTATTTACAAATGAAGAGGGAGGTACATAAAACAAACAGTAGTAACACTCTGGATACAGAAGTTGATACCAGCCCATTTACAGAAGAAAGGGTTCTGAAAGAACTCTTAAAACTGAAGGTGGACAAAGCAATGGGGCCTGATGGGATTCATCCCAGAATTCTAAAGAACTAAGGGTAGAACTAGTGACACCACTGACTACCCTTTTAACAAATCATGGGAGGATGGGGTGGTACCGAGGACTGGAGGAGGGCAGATGCAATTCCCTTCACAAAAGTGGGAGCAAGGCAGAAGCAGGAAACTACAGACCTGTTAGTTTAACTCAGTGATAGGGAAAATGATGGAATCACTTTGAAGGAAAGAATTGTCGAGTATCTAGAGGCCAGAGGCACAGGACCCTAGGCAGCATGGATTCACAGCGGAAGGTCATGCCAGACAAATCTGATAGATTTCTTTGACTGGGTGACCAAAGTAGTAGATCAGGGAGGGCTGTGACATGGCTTACCTAGACTTTAGCAAGGCATTTGACACAGTCCCACACAAAAGATTAATATATAGTTAGCCAGCCTGGGAGTGGGTCCCAAGATGACAGCCTGGGTAAAGAATTGGCTGGAGAATAGGACACAGAGAGTAATAGTAAATGGAGTCCACCAGAAGAAAGGAGGGTTACTGGTGGGTACCTCAGGGTTCAGATTAGACTGGTCCTCTTCAATGTCTTTATAGTTTACATTGCAGAAGGACTGGAAGGAAAGTATGTCTCTTTGCAGATGACACTAAGATCTGCAACAGAGTTGATGCACAGGGTGGGTGGAAAGGATGAGAAGGCACTTGGCAAGGTTAGAGGAATGGTCAAATGTATGGCAGCTTAGATTCAATGCTAAGAAGTGCAAGGTAATGCACCTGAAACAAAAACCCAGGGAAGAGTACACAATGGGGGTGAGATACTAACAACAACAAAAATGGAAAGAGACCTGGGGTAGTCATATCAGATGACCTAAGGGGTGGGCAAGCAATGTGAGAGCAGCAAGGAGGTTGGGGGTTACTGGGATGCATAGGAGAGGCATCACCAGTAGAAAATAGGAAGTTATTATCCCTCTGTACAGACAGCTGGTGAGACCCCATCTGGAGTACTGTGTGCAGTTCTGGAGACCCAATCTCCTAAAGACATAGACAGGATGGAAGCTGTCCAGAGGAGGGCAACTAAAATGGTGCAGGGTCTGCACCGGAAGACATATGAAGAGAGACTTAAGGAGCTTAATATGTTAGCCTCGAGGAAAGGAGGGAGAGGGGGACATGATAGAAACTTCAAGTACCTCAAGGGAATCAACAAAGTCCAGAGGTAGCATCTTTCAGAAAAAGAGGTGTGCAAGAACAAGGGCACAATTTGAAGATGGGGGTGGCTCAGAGGTAATTTAAGGAAGTATTTTTTCACAGAGAGGGTTGTGGATGCATGGAACGGCCTTCCGGAGGAGGTTGTGGAGTCAAAATCAGTGGTGGAATTCAAGCATGCATGGGACAGTCATAAGGCAATTTTGAGGGTTGGGAATAAGAAGAAGTAGGCTGCTGGTTAACTAGGATCTGCAGCTTATCCAGTAGGTAGGGAAATGGGCAGACTGGGTGGGCCAAGTGGTCCTTATCTGCCGTCAAATTCTATGTTTCTATGTTTCTAGATGCCAGGGACCTGGCTCTGTCATATTGATATTGAACGATTTGAGAGTTAACACTTTCAATGTCAGCAGGAAGGGCCACACCCTGAGTATATATACGAGAAATCATGGCCTTGCAGTTGGAAACGAAGATTCAGATACTGCAAGTAGGCACGGGGTCATGATGTTGCAAGACCTATTGCTGCATGGCACAATCTCACTGCGCAATTTATGCCATGAGGCATATGTCTTTGTTCTGTGGAGGGCTCTGCCTTCCCCCACCCATTATGGGGGGCTGTGCCCCAACCCCCCCACTAAACATTCTCAACTCGGGGGGGGGGTCCAACTCGGGGAGTGCACAGGTCCAAGTTCGCCATAATGCTGTACATTATTAAGCATGTGATATTATGACCCGGTGCACTGCAATGTACTTGGACAGGCTGAGACGCTTAGTTCCTCATTGGAAAAAGTTGCAAAATTTCCTTTTAGAATCCTCCCACCAAGCCCCAAAGTCATCACAAGCCCCTAGGACAGTCCAGCTATCAAACAAATGTGGAGCCAAGCATTACAGACAGAAAGATTAACTAAAACAGAAGTGTTTAGCCTCCAAGGTCGGTGTGGGGGAATGGTGGAGGATCCCAAGGTACAAGAGCAATGAACCGTTGAATGATATGAAGTCTCAACAGGATAACTTGCGAGAGGGACACTTGAGAGACAAGCTAAAAAAAAAAGCCATCTGAGTCCACAAGGTCCTTTTGAGAATGTGGGGCTGGGGATGGGGGCCATGGGTAACGTACTTTGGCTATCCCTTAGACTAGCAGCGAAAATGATGACCTTGAGGAAATTAGTGTCACAAAACATCTTCGTTGTCTGACCACCTCAGTCTGATATACCCAATCCACAATTAAAATCACCACCCAGTATGACATGTTTAGTAGTATGGGGAAAGGGTTGCAGGGTGTTAATTTCACCCTATCAGACTTCAGTGGGGGAGCATAAACATTTATAACTCTTATAGGATGAGGTCCATGCATCAAATCCAGCAACAAAGCCCTGGCAGGAAGTATGTCATTAAGCTTTTGTAACTTAAAATCAAAATCCTGAAAGAGAATGCCCACCCCGTCACAAGGGTCCAGGCCCTGTGACCAATAGGATGGGCCTAGGGCCTATAGATTCTTGGCAGTGAACAATTCAACATTTATTTTAAGGGGGTGTCCTGTAAGAAAAAGATGTCACCAGGGAGTGACCGGAGGACAGAGAAAGTGAGCATCCTCTTTTGATGGGACTGAATGCTGTTGATGTTTATTGTCAATGCAGAAATCTGAACATGCTGGTGGAACATGTATAATTAAGGGGGTGCACTTCTGCCCTTTCCAGTCTGAGAGCGAGTCCTAGTCTGCACCTGTGTAGTAGATTGCTCCTCCAATGGCTTATCAATTTCAGAGAGGATATCCTTAAGAGAAGAACTTAAGGAGGTGTCAGAGCCACTGCCTTCATCCTCAGTGTCACCCCATTGGGAGTAAGAGGCCAAAGCGGCATAAGCATTACGAAGGGTGATGTTAGATTTTTTGGAGGGTTTAGCTTTGCTCACCACCCTCTGTCCTCTTTTCTTATGTGCCGGGAGCCAAAAAATATCAGTTTCCATGGGCATAGTAGAAGAGGGAGGGGGCATTGAGGTGAGAAGATCTGGCTGTAGATCTGTGGTCTTGGGAGGCAGAAGGAGCAACACCGAGGTTCCTAGGGAAGGAGTGGAGACTTTCACCATGTAGGTGCCAGGGTCGGGTAAGGGAGGTTCAGTTGGAGCTACTGGGAGCTGAGAGAAAAGCTCCTCTTCTTCAGTAGCAGTCAAGTTTTGACCTTGAGCAATTAAGGCATCTTGATTCAGACCATCAGTCCGATTGTGAGATGCCCCTGGACATTGCCTAAAGGAATGGCCTGTGCATTGAATAAATTGCACCTATAGGGTTTGGGGTAGGTAGCTGTGATGTGACCATATTCTAAGCAACTACCACAATGGGCTGCATCACATAAGGAGCTGAAGTGAGTGTGGGACCCGCACTTGTGGCAGGTTGTAGGCTGGCTCGGGTAAAAACAAATACTTTTAGTGTGGCCAATATAGAAATTGCCTGGTAAATGAGTGATACCCAAGGCAGTTTGTTGTAGCTTCACCTTGATCCTCCAACCTCCCTTCCATACCTGCTCACTGTCAATTATCAGGATAGGGGTGTCTAAGACCTTGCAACACTTCCACTGCCAATAAAGCACACCTGTGATATTTACAAATTCATTCTGGAAAAGCAGGGTTATAGTTTTGAAAGTGGGATTAGACAAAGGTATGGCCAAAAAGGGTGGCCACGGAAGGGAACTCTTCAGTCTATCATACTTGAACCAAAAGCAGTCCAGTGAGGAAGACGTGCAGAAACTAACACTGAATATTTCCTCACCAGAAATATGGATTATTTCATACATGTCTGTCACCAGGAAACCCATAAAGTCTTTTACAAATTTCTGATAATATACGTTCTATCAGGCACAAATCTAGGCCCACCCCATAATGTATCTGAATGACATTTCACCGTTGTGTGGGTTCCCAGGGTAGAGAAACTAAATCAGTTATTTTAAAGGAGCCATCTGAACCAGGCAGGGATGAGGGGACTTCAGCAGAGCCGGCAGAAAGACCAGAAACAGGATCCTCCATCCTCAAGTGGTGCCCGGAGGGTAATGAGCTGACCCCAGATGGAAGGGGGTGAGAGTCCATGGTGGGCAGATCACAAAAAGATCCAGGAAGCTTGTCAGGAGGAGTCTAAATGCTGAACGGGCCAAATGTGGGTGCAGCCACAGGAGCAGCTGATTTGTAAGTTTCCAAGCGGACACAAGCGATGCTGTTTTCTGCCCTCATCCAACGTGCTGCAAGAAAAGCTGCTTCAACGGACCATTTCTGGAAGTGTTTCTGTGCATGGCAAGAAGCAGCAGTGGCGGCAGGCAGGGGAGTGCACTCGTTAGGGCCTGGAGTCAATGACAGCAAACATTCAGAAGGGCCAGACATGCTTGGAGGCTGAGAAAGCAGCTGGATGTAGAGACAAGACAGGGTGCAGCAGAAGCCACAAGGTGTAGGGACAATAATGGTAGAGAGGCAGTGGAGTAAATTTCCAGAGTTGGCTGAGAGTCCTGAGTTGATGCAGGGGAGTCCGAGCACTGAGACTGCTCCAGCTTTAACTCCACCAAAACAGCTGTGATAGAGTGAGTGGCAGATGAATCTGATGCAGGGGGAGACACAGCAGTATCGCAGGGAGCATCCGGGAGTCAGAGGCAGCCTAGGTCATTGGTGTCCTACAATCAGCAGGCAGGGAAGAAGCTGTATCAGCATCCTAGGGAAAAGAAGAAACATCTCCAGCAGCAGTCGCTTTGTGATTGGTTGTCCCCGCAAGGCAAAAAGATGCTGTAGGTAGGTGGTGTCTTTTAACATGGTATGCTTGTTCTTTCTTGACTATTATGTTCAAAAGGAATAATTTTTTCTCAGCCAGTTCTGGCTGCAAATGTAGCTCAGCAGCCTGTACAGCAGTGTCTGATGAGACAGAAGGAGCAGGACGGCCTGAGATCAAACCCAGCGGCACTGAGACAGAAGGCAATTCCTGTTCAGTGGATCCAAATACAAAAATGCAGGGAGCCTCACACGAAGCAAACACTGGGGAGGAGGCCCTCTCCCCAGAGTCCAGCACAGCTGTGCTCACAGCTTCAGATGGTGCAGCCATCTGGACAGAATGGCAGATGGCCAAGGGACCCCTACATGAGAATAGGGGAATATTTTATTTAAAGGGACACTGTCAACCTTTTTTTCATCATATTATTCTTATGTAAAAACCCACATTCTATGATTGCTTACCTTCTGTAAAATGCATTGATGTTACTGCTTGTTTTATCTGCCTCCTTGCTTATTAGAACTGAAATGCATGGTAATGTATATGTATACCCAGCCTTGTTTTGCTTCAAATCATTGAAGTACTCTTACTGCATACTGCTTGAATATTAGAAATACCCTCAAATAGTGCAGCCACTCATGATACCATGGTCTCCTCTATTCCCACTGCATAATGAGTGGCTAGATCATGTTGGGGGGTTCTCCTGAGTCCAGGAAAGATGCAGTGGGAGTTGATCAAGAAATGTAAACAAATATGTTTTGGTGTGGTAACACCAGTATAGTGGGCACTCCATTTTTCACTTTAAAAAAAAAAGGATCTGAATCAGACTACCAGCTTTATAAACAGTTTCTATGGAATGTGAACAGTCATAAAATGTATTTTTTAAACTAGGGTCACTTTGAGGCCTAAGGGGGTTGACAGTGTCCCTTTAAGAATATCCTTCCAGAAAAACAACAAAAGACACATAAATACATTAGAAAACTAGAGAAATTGTAATTGGAAACCAAACAGTACAATGAATTATATTAACATTATAAATTGCTTAAAAACGACAACTTCCCATTTAATTAGATGAAATATAAAATGACTGTCTAGAAAGTTCTGTAAGCTATTAACCTTATAAAGTACTAGGTTAAGTAATCCAATGTATATGTTTCCACAGCATTTCTACCTTTCTGTTTCCTAATTTCTTAAAATCTTGAGATTTGGCTTGCACTATAGCTGATTTAATTTGCAACACCACTGCCAACTTGGTGGTATGTAATTGTTGTAGCGAAAAGCATCATCTAGCCTGCCACCAATAAAACCTTATGCGTGCAAAAATTGCATTTAGTGTACTTGGATGATAGATTTTGAGTCTACCAGAGTTTATCCCTACTATCAGTACTTCATAAGTAATGTTAATCAGAAAGGGCCAGTTCCATCTTTGCACTAAAAACTTCCAAAATTGTATGGCAAAAGGAAAGTGATATAAAAATGTGCTTGTGTTTCCTCTACTCATACACAACTGGCTCTAAAACAATTTCTTCCATCCAAAGCTTTGTATTTTAGATTCCCTTTCACCCCTAGCTTCCCATAGCAACTTAGCCAAACAATGTCCCACAATTTTGGTGGATTTCTATTGTCATTCAGAATTGTTAATGCAGTTTATAATTTTGAAGGAGGGCACATAGGGAAATCTGTGCTATTTTTTGAATGTTTTTCCATAATCCATACATATAACTGCTTCCTTTCTAACCGAAGTATGTCACTTTTATCCAGCCTGCATTACCATGAATGTTGTCTGTACCTCCGTTGATACCATGAATGTTGTCTGTACCTCCTCACCTTATTGTAACCCTTTCCTTTGACATGGAACCTTTGTAAATGAGCTGCCTCAAGCTCAAAGGTATTTGTAATCCGAGATTTAAACAAATAAATAATAAAAAAAAATTGTCTAGTTTTCCTAATAGAAGATACAGCAAATTCTGGCATCTGTAAAGAATTTATTACTTCAGGTGGGAGAGTTATCCATTTTCCATCAAAGGTTCTAACAGATTGACTGTCCACTGTTGCCATGGGTCAGACCTTGTTCCCCATTCTATTTTAAGTCTGGACTGAATAGAAAAGGTATGATAAAATACAATGGGATTTATCATATTTAACCCCCTTTTTTTCTGAAAGATAAGTGAATTCCCTTTTTGTTGGGTTCAATCTACTACCCCACAACATTTAAAAGCAAATACTTCCTGAAGAGGTCGTGGGGTCAAAAACAATGGGGGAATTCAAGAATGCATGGGACAGGCATATGGCAATTATATTGTGAAGGTGGTGGAATCTTTCAAGTACTTGGGGGTGACTCTTGACCCACAAGTGGATCTCACCCTGAACATACTTAACTCCTGTAAGGCAACTAACTGCAAACTAGGACTTGCGTACAGAGCAAAACGTTGCCTCACCCCAGCTGCCAGACTTGCCTTGACAAAAGGGGTCTTCCTCCCCTTGCTTTGTTATGGGCTTACCTCCTTCATGAATGCTCTCAAAGCCTGGCTCTCTAAATGGGACACCTGGTATAACAACATATGTTGGTTCGCCCTATCAGCCCCTCGTCTCACCCATCGGTGTCTACTTTACTCTAGACTGGGTTGGCTTTCCCCAAGCAACCATCGCTCATTTATTATGGGCAACTTTATGGATAACATCATCCTATCATGTACTCCTCGAGCACTTGCTGACCTCCTCCAGCCTGTCCCCTCCGGCTATCAGTTGAGGTCCACTGAATCCCAGGTGCTGATGGTTCCGAAGACTCACTCCCTAGCGGGAGATCGAGCATTTGCAGCTCTTGCTCCAAAAACCTGGAACCTCCTATCTTCTCACGTAAGAACTGCCCCCACCCACAGTTGCTTCAGGTCCTCCCTTTGGGATTACCTAAAACAAGCCTCAAGCCGCCTCTGTCCCCTGTAGTCCCTCCCTCCGTGAAGTGCCTGAAATTAAAAAAAAAAAATCCTGGTTGTGGGTGTGCACTTATTCCAAAAGTAAATAACAAATAAGCAGTATTCACAAATATTGTTGCTGCTGACACTGGCTCTAATTTTTCCTGGCTGCCCTCCCTGGGTTGTTCTGCCTCATACTGAACTGCACTAAAATTTTTCTCTGTCTGTTACCTGACTGTAGTTGATTGCTTATACCTGTCTGTACCTTGCCTGACAGCTGGACCCAAGCCTTTGTACTTTGTTTTGGCTGGTTCTTCTTTCTTGTATTCTGACTATACCATTGTGTAACTTGATGCTAGCCTCTGTACTGTTATTGCTTGTATCTCTGTAACTCTCCCCGGTCGCACCTGCAAATAGGCACGTGACTGTCTAGTGTGCTTACCTGGTAAACAAAAGCTAAATAGATAAAATAAATAAATAAATATTGGGGGGCAGGAACAAGTAGGCTGTTGGTTAACTAGAATCTTCAGCTTATTCAATAGGTAGGGAAATGGGCAGACTAGGTGGGCCAAGCGGTCCTTATCTGCCATCAAAGTATATGCTTCTATGGTGTCTAGATTGGCTGGAAGTGGGTAAATATGACATATATATGTAAAAATAGGCAAAATAAGTTTTATTTTTTCTAGACACTCTTTTCTTTTTGGAGACTTTCTAAGATTTCCATACCTGAACCTTTCTGTCACCAATATTTAACTTAACCTTTCAATTTAAATGAGCCAAGTTACCCTGTCCAAAGAGTATTCCTAGAGTATTAGTAGGTTCATTAGAAAGAGCTATCAGTGCGACTTCTGTTATGCTATTATTCCCTTTACTTAAGGATACCCCTAAGCTTTTTCCCATGTTTATTTCAGCTCCAGAATATTTTAAGAATTCCTTAAAGATGTTTAAAGTCGCAACCCCTGACCTCTGTTCCGAAAGAAACAAACATCGTCCACATAAGCGGCTATTTATCGTGCTGGTATATTGATATGTGGAGTAATCCCCTTAATATTTCTGTCCCCTAGAATCTTTCTGATAATTGGAACTAACATAAAATTGTATAATGATGGACTCAGTGGGTACCCTTGTCTAACTCCACGTTTAAGAGGAAATTCTTGACCTAACGTACCATTCACTGTGGGTAGAAATGAAGCATTATTATATTTCAATTTAATTTTCAATTTATTCAGTCTTGGATTACAAGTACCTTTGAGTGCAAGGCAGCTCATTTACAAAGGTTCCACGTCAGTGGGGAAGGGGTTAAAGTTAGACAGGGAGTACAACAGCATGATGTTGAAAAATACAGTACAGTATGCATGGTACACCTTTAAAACGAGATGATTACTAGAGCAATATTAAATAGCAAATAAACAGTAAGGAGAGCCAGCAAAGTGAGCTGACAGTTATGCTGCAACAAACAGTCAAGTGAATACAACCATAGCATACAGTGACAGATTAAGCAAAGGAGACAGTAGGGAGTTAAGATAGAGGGGTGGATGAAGGTGGTGGCATTGCGATGTTAATCAGAGCGGAGGGTAGCAGCCAGTGGCTTTGTCAATGTTGTGGGAGGGGTAGGAAGGAGTAGGGGATAGGGGGAGGGCAAGGTTAAAGGGTGATGTAGGTGATCAGTGCCATGTAAGTGCTGAAATGTAAGTACCAAAGGGTGTGGACAGGGTGCCACAGTACATGGTTGAGGTTGACAGACAGGAACTAGGACTGGGTGGTACAATCACATATAAATAGCCTTACTCCAAGAGATGAAATTAGTTGAAATAGCATATGTCTGAAGAACCTGAAACATATAATAATATGAAACTTTGTTGAAGGCCTTGGCTTGATCTAATGCAAAGAAAAATCTCTTCAATTTCCCTTGATTACTAAACTTAAATATGTCCCTTAACAATTTTAAATTTTGCATAATATAGAATGCAAGGCACTTTTTGCAAGAGTAGATGACATTCCCCAGTGTCCTCACCAACATTCCCTTTTCCATAAAGATAATTTATTCAATTGTCCAAGGCTATGTATGGGTCTTGATGTGTGAAATGGCTGCCACTGTATGTTCAGTCACTTCACTACCAGTCTAGCATTGCTTGTAATGCACTTTGGGACACAATGCATATGAAAAGTGTTATATAAATGTGGATTCTTCTTCTACCACAGCCACACCCCCCATCTGTTACTCATTCCTGAACCTGAAAGGTATGGAAGCAAGAGGGGCATGGAGATCAAGTAGGGTCTGTGGTGACAGTATAGGCAGGGAAAAATGGGCAGACTGGGTGGGCTAAGCAGTCCTTATCTGCCATCAAATTCTATGTTTATATGATCAATGGTGCCTATGCACAAACGTGCATAAAGAATGCACAAAACTGTTGGATCTGCGATGCATGACACCCTGATACACGGCATGCACAAATGCCAATGTGGGATGTGCATACCCAGAGGGCGGGATGACAGGGTGCACATAGCAGAATGTGCAGTGCACACAGACATGTCAAGGACAGGCAGACCCTACCCTTCTCCCTGCCATATAAAGACATGGTCCCCGCCCTGCACAATGGCACAGAAGTGAATACCGAGTAGCAGACTAAAGTGTAGAGAAGGGCAAAGAGTGAGAGAGCCAAGGAGTGTCACTCCCTGCCACCAGCGCAGGCCAAACAGGGAGCCCATGCAGATGGACAGCACCACAGTTGTGTCTGTACACAGGGCAGTGCACGTCCCCACACATCAAACTTCACCAGCGGCCAGATGGTGTCCACAGTGAGTAACGTCTGTGTGCACTACAGCAAGCTGTACAGCGTACAGTCCCTGTCCACTGCCCCAGAAGTCAAGGCATGCCTGTGGCTATATATCCATGCTGGCATTTACACTGCCAGTCTGGAGGCCAGGACACTGTTGGCCATCAAACACAAATGGTGAGACCTGTGTGCCGAAGTGAAGAAGAAGGTCATTGCTGGTGAACAGGCATGCCAGGGCATCAGAGGCAGCCCACCTAGCATAGACAGCCAGCAGACACTGGTGGAGAGGATGGTGGTGGACACCCTCATGGACATCAGCATCCATGGTGAGGTGGAAGGAGTAGACACCATTAAAGGTATGCACGCAATGTCAGAGATTGGGTACCCCAGGGATGCAGCAGCTTGCATGTACTAACAGCCGTGTGTTGCACCCACAGACACAGCCACTGATGGATGAATGACAGCTGGGTTAACAATGCACAACCTGGACACACCGACAGCACAGGTGGGATGCGATGACACCAGACAGGAGGAGGAAGGCACAGGTGGATATCCACAGCACACGCACCCCTGCAACGGGTGACAGCAAGGGACAACAGGCATATTAACAACCCTATATCCCCCACAGGTACTGAGCTAGAGCTGGAGATACAGCTAGTATCCCAGACAGAAGCAGACAGCACAGTGGTGGCACTGTATGAGGGTACACAGGAGGTCAGCAAGATGCTAGACAGAGGCTGCACCAGCCGTGTGTGCCAGCTGTCCCCAGGACTACTGGCACATACTAGCACTGAGGGGCTATGTGCCAGCACAGTATCAACTGGGCCTGAATGACTGCACCAGGATGGCAAGTCCAGGGGAGGAAGGCCACCACCATGCCCCATGGATAGTGTTGATGAAGGCCCCTCATCATGACCACCAGGATGCACATTGTCAGTGTGCAGCCACGCCTTTATGGAGGCACAGTACAGGGAGCTGTGGCAGCTAGAGCTGGATAGGCTGGAGGCACAGTGCTGCAACACAGAGGCACTGGTGGCCCTGACCAGTGAGGAACAGGATATGAGGCATGGTATTGACCACCTGGCCAATGCACATGAGAGGTTTGTGGACCACCTAGTTGGATGGTATGTGCCATTTGGAGGGCCTACCCACACACCGCGCTGCATGGCACACGCCCACACACAGGTGTCCCCCAGCAAGCCCTTCCCAGAGCAGGTTGTGGACACACAACAGTGGGACAAAGGCAGCACACAGGTGGGTGTGCCACAGGATGCAGGCATGGCAGACATGTGGCCACCGAGACATAAAGTGCAGAGGTATCTGACCCTGATGCTGAAAGTACACAGGGGGACATACATGGCCACATCAACAGCCACATCACGGCAGATGAGGATGCCTCAGAGGGCAGGTCTCTGATCAGTCCCAGGCCAGCAGGTGCCAGTGGGGTGCTAACTGTCCACATGTACCTGTCCAGAGAGTGGGTACACAGTCCTTGGCATGCCTACAGGTGAAGCCTTACAAGCCAGAAGAGCTGTGACACAACACAAGCACCAGACACCACACATGTATAGCATAAGCACAATCTGATCACACAACGGACCATGCACATGCTCCACACATTCTATTACACCATGGGTCAGCCCCTGCCACACATCCCAGATCGCATATGCTGCCACACAGACACAGCCACTATATGCTGCTGAGTGGTACGATGGCATCCCCCAGTGCAGCTCCTGTAAAATGGCCACCACTGCATGTCACCCGACATGCCAATGTCTTCCCCACCCCAGGGCAGTTGATGCCATGAGCTCCATGTGTAGCCTTGCAGGACATGCATACCCCTATGATGGTGCCCCCCCAGATGGGTGCGCTCTGTGTGTGTGGAAACATCATCGTGCACCTACTACCCATGGTGGATGTGGCACACACAAATCAGCTACCTGATTGTTTCTGGAAGACTTGGGCTGGTCCCACCCTTGGTCCATTATTTCCTTTATACCAGGGCTTCTGACATCACTTCCTCAAACAGGCAAAAGAATATGCACCTGTCATAGCAAAAGCTGACATCCAGGAAAGGAACAGCAGCAAGTGAAGAGGTGACTGCTATCTCAGTGGAAGGGAAGTAAATGCAGATCTAGGAGCTTTCATTATTACTTCTTCGCATTGATATTGCATTGGGGAAAGAAGAAGTAGGAGTTTGAAGAAGGTTGTGCAATGGCTACTTAAAGGCTGTTTTTGAGTGTGGATATGAAGGATAGGAATATAAAAAGCAGTTGCTCAATATATCTAAACGTGTGCAACAAAGGAGGAAAGGGAAATAAAGAAAATGTTTTGCACTGATAGAGGGGGAGAGGGGAGACTTGGGGGAGTGTTTGGTATCCTGCATCTGGAAGGGTGGGAGGTCGCTGGTGGGCAACGACAGCAATGGGTAGGGTGGTAGGCTGCAACAACTGCGGTGCACCAATCTTTCTAAAAATTGCCTGGAGTGTGGGAGGATGTTTAGTGTGCAACCACATAGAAAAACTTAGAAAGGAGATTGAGGGTCTGCAGGAGGAACTAAGACAGGCAAGGCAGACTGGGGGTGGGTTTAGCTCAATACTGGAGGGAGGAAGAAGGGGAGATGAGGGAGGGCGATTTAAGCCAACAGTGGTGAGGAGAGGGGCAGAAGAAGGGAAGCAGAGACAAAGGGGCCAGGCCAGGAAGAACAATTGCTGGGGAAACCAGGTCAGGAGACAAAAGACAAATGGAAGGAGGAGATAGGGACTTGTGAGGGGAGGCGAAGAAGTGGCAAAAGTCGTGGAGTGGAAAGGAGAGAACAGGTTACTATGAAGAGAGAGGGAGCGAGCATTTGTGAAGGGCCTTCAGAAAATAGTTTTGCACTGCTAGAGAGGAAGAAGGTGGAGGAGGGAAATGATGAAATTAGAGGAGTAATTGATAAATGCCTGGACCAAACTGGAGCGGGGAAGTTCTGCTGGGAGAATTGCAACAGGGGTAAAAGGGGAAATAATGTGCAGGAGGAAGAAGAGGAGCTGGAAATGAGAGAGGGAGATGAATGGAAGCAAGCAGGGAGTAAGAGGGGTGGATTCTTAGTGCTGGGAGACTCAATACTAAGAGGAGTTAGGTGGAGTAGCAAGGGAGAGAGGCATAGTCGCATTTGGGTGGAGGCCATGCCAGGAATGACAGCGGAAAGGGTGGTACAGTCTGTTCTGAAATATGCTAGAAGGGGTAGGGACAAGTCTCATTTAATTATACATCTTGGGACAAACGACCTGGCTGACAAGACAGTAGATACAGTCCAAAGGAGGTTTGAGGAACTAGCACAATTATGTGAGGGGGCAGGAAGATCAGTAACTTTTTCTGAGATACTTCCAGTGCCAAAGGCAAGCACAACAAGAAAGCTGAGAATAGAGGAATTTAACGGATGGCTAAGAACCTGGTGTTGTGCTAAAGGGTATGGGCTGTTGAGGGGTGGGAGGGACCTGGGAGGACAGTAGCCTCTATGCCAAGGACAGACTACACTTGAGTGAGGAGAGAAAGAAAGTGTTGAAACAGAGGATGGAGGAGTACATAGAGGAAGTTGGGAATTTAAACTAGGAGTGGGGGGTGGCAGTTGGGGAAGAGATATGCAGAGACCACAGGTTGGGAAACCATATGAGCTTACCCCCCATAACAGTGACAAAGGACAAATGGCAAGTACTGTTGGTGATGCTAGGAGAGGAGGGCAGGATGGGAGGGGGGAAGGGTGGAAGGTGGTTACCCTTAATGCTAGGAGCCTTGGGAGGAAAACTACAGAGTTACAGGTTCTCATGGCAGAGGGAGAGGTGGACATTGCAGCCATCACGAAACATGGGCCACCCAATACAATGACTGGAACCTGTCTGTACCAGGGTACAGGTTATTTTGTAGGGACAGGGTGATTGGGAAGGTGGGGGTGGCACTATATGTGAAGGAAGGACTGAAGTGTGTAAGGGAGGAAGGAGGAGGGTAGTACGGAGTCACTTTGGATGCAAATCCAGGATTCCAAGAATAGGATTCTTAGAACGGAGTGGTGTACAGGCCACCATCTCAGACGGAGGAGTTAGACAGGGAACTGAGGGACAGATCAGGAGGACCTGCAAGAAGGGTAGTGTGGTGATTGTGGGGGACTTCAACATGCCAGGAGTGGACTGGAGCACCCCAACAACCAGGAACAGAAGGGAACAGGTACTGCTGGATGCCTTCCAGGACAGCTTCCTGCTGCAAATGGTCAGTTAACCAACCAGGTTAGGAAATACCCTTGACCTTGCACTGGCAAATGGGGACTTTGTGAGAGAACTTACAGCGGAGGAACCGCTGTCAGGGAGTGACCACCGCTCAGTATGGCTCACATTGGATATGGGCAAGGAAGGAGTGGAATCTGGCACAATAGTGCTGGACTTCAGGAGGGCCAACTTTGGGAGGATGGGGGAAGTGGTAAAAGGATACCTGGCCAGAATTCAATCTATTATGGACACTAACCAGAGGTGGGAGCTCATAAAGCTGGGGATAGTGGAGGCAACCAAAACCTGCTGCAAAGCCCAGAGCAAGAAGGCTAGGGCTAAGAAACTGAGCTGGTTGAGCAAGGAGGTCATGGAAAAGGTAAGGAGGAAAAGAGCTGCCTTTAGGAAGTACAAGAAAACAGGGAGGGGGGAGGACAGGGAGGAGTACTTGACAGAATCGAAGGAGGTGACAAGGGCAGTAAAGGGAGCCAAAGCATCTACGGAACTCAGGCTGGCACAAGGCATTAAGAAGGGGAGAAGGACTTTAAGTACATCAGGAGAAAAGGAGCTGTAAGGACCACATAGTAAGGATTAGGAAGGAGGGGGTTGGGTGGAAGCAGGGTGTGATAAGACGGAAGCACTAAATGAGTACTTCTGCTCAGTATTTACTAAAGAGAAGAGGGGGGTGACACCCAAGGTGGGAGAAATGGCAGAAGCAGGATGGGAAGTGGTGACAGATGGGGAAATCATGGAGAGCAGAGTTCGAGAGGGTTTGAAGGCACTGAGGGTGGACAAGGCGCCAGGCCCAGATGGCATCCACCCCAGGGTACTGAAGGAGCTGGCAGAGGTCCTTGCAGGACCTTTGGCAGACCTATTTAATGCCTCACTACATTCGGGGTGTGTACCTCAGGACTGGAGGATGGCTCATGTGGTGCCCCTCCACAAGAGTGGCCCCAAGGATGAACCGGAAAACTACAGACCAGTGAGCCTCACATCCATTGTGGGTAAGCTAATGGAGACTATCCTGAAGGAGAGGCTGGTGGCCTCCTAGAGGCCAAGGACTACAGGACAGCAGACAGCATGGCTTCATACGTGGCAGATCCTGCCAAACCAACCTGGTGGAGTTCTATGACTGGGTAACTAGGCAACTGGACAGGGGCCATGCAGTGGATGTCCTGTATCTGGACTTCAGTAGGCATTCGACTCAATGCCACATGGGAGGCTGGGAAGGAAGATAGTAGGCACAGGGTGGGTAAAGCTGGTGAGATGGGTAGGAAACTGGCTGCAGGGAAGGCAACAGAGGGTGGTGGTGGTGGGGAGCTCTACACCCAAGGGCAGTGACGAGCGGTGTTCCACAGGGCTCAGTGTTGAGACCAGTGTTGTTTGGGATATTCATTGCAGACATATCATGGGACATCAAGAGCAAGATCAGTCTGTTTGCTGATGATACCAAGGTTGACGCTGTGGTGGATGACCTAGGGGATGGCAGGTTGCAAGATGATCTGCAAAGCTTGAAATCTGGTCAGACACCTGGCAACTGGCTTTAATGCCAAAAGTGCAAGGTGCTGCATTTTGGGATGAAGAACCCAAGGAGGAATTACCAGCTAGGGGGAGTGCAGCTAGCCCAGACAGAGGAGGAGAAGGATCTGGTTGTGGTCATTACAGGGTCAATGAACAACTCGGCACAAAGTAGGAAGGCAGCTGCAAAGGCCAACAAAATGCTGGGTTGTATTGCAAGGGGTATATCCTCAAGGAGGGAGGAGGTGATTCTGCCACTGTATAGGTCGTTAGTTAGACCACACCTGGAGTACTGCGTGCAGTACTGGCATCCGTATCTGAAGAGGGACATTAAGTTACTGGAGGGGGTGCAGCGCAGAGCGACAAAGATGATCAAAGGGCTGGGGGACTTATCATACGAGAGGAGGTTGAAGGAGTTGAACATGTACTCACTGGAGGAGAGGAGAGACAAGAGTGACATGATTGAAAACTTTAAATACATGACAGGAATAAACAAGACGCATACAGAGGGGCTGTTCAAAGTAAGGGAGGGGAGGGCCACCAGGGGCCATGATATGAGACTGGAGCGAGGAAGGTTCAGGAGGGAGATGAGGATAGACTTTTTTACAGAGAGGGTGGTGGCTGGGTGGAATGCGTTACCTGCTGAAGTGGTATGCAGTAGAACAGTGGACTGCTTCAAATGAGGATGGGACAGGACAAGGGGGAGGGTTAATGAAGGGGAAGGGTGGAAGGGAGGGGCAGCTGCAGAATAAGGGGTGCTAGCTGCACATTTGAGCAGACTTGATAGACCTCTAGACCTTTATCTGAGGGCAAATTTCGTATGTTCGTATGTTCGTATGATGCATAGGTGTCCACAACAGTCGCATACATGGATGCCCACACATTCTGGAATATGCCCCGTACAAGAGCACCACACACTGCATGACCACCCATTGTCTCCTGGCCATGGCATGGCTTCCCTATCACCACCTTGGGAGGTGTGTCCTGCTGCTGGTATTCTGGCATTGGCACATTGCATCATGTGGCCATGTTATGGTGCATGGCACACATGATGAACATCTTGCAAGCCTTTCCTGGGGACAACATGATTTTGCCCTGGTATGGTCCAGGCAATGGAAACACATCTTCAACAGTATGATGGTCCTCTCTATGATATTTTGGGTCTTCTGGTAAGCATGGTTGTATGCCTCCTTCACTGCAGTATTCAGCGCTAAGACTGATGTCATCAGATATGGGTGCAGTGGGTATCCACTGTCACCTGTGCAGGGGACAGAGAACAATGTAAGTGATATGCATGCAGTTCTATGTACCACAGTGCCACACACTTTGCCATCCTCATACTCACCCAACAGCAAGCTGTGACGAATCCAGTATGTACGCATCATGGCATGAGCCAGGGTACTTAGCGTACATGTTTGTGAACAATCCAGCCATGTCACATACCACCTGACAGCTGACACTGTGGAACTCCTTTCTGTTCCTGTATTCCTTCTCGTGTGTAAACAGTGTCAGTATGCCAATATGTGTGCTGTCTATTGCGCTGCATCCATTTGGCACACTGTGCATGGCATAGAATGCTTGCTTCATGGCATGGACATAATTTTCTGTCATCAGGAACCTGATGTGGTCCTGCACATGTGCCACCTGGGCATCTGTCACCTACCTGCACCACTGCCTGAGACACAGAGGTCCGGCATACACCCATGGCATCACCAGTCACACACTGGAATGACCCAGTAGCATAGTATGACAGGGTGCATAACACCTTGGTCTCCACTGTTACTGCCTTGGACTGCCGTGTCCATAGGGCAGTGTCATTGCGCTATGTCACACAGCTGTGCTATCATGACCTAGGAAAACCTGAATCTCTCAATGCAGTGGGTGTCACTCAGAGTGGTAGCATTCAGCCATTGTCAGAAGACTCTGGGCCACAGTTCTGCACACCTCCACTGCTCCATCTCCATGTTGAGCAGGTGCACATTCAACAGTAGTCTGGGACACATCCTCCCCCAATGTTATGGTTTCCTGTCTCACCGTACACATACCACCACATCCCCTTTATCTACCCCAGCTCACCTGTGTGTACCTTTAAGTGGGCATTGTGTTGTTCACGTGCATGCCGCCCTTACCTGGGCAGGTATAATGTGCACACACATACACACAAACACACACACAAATGCACACACACATACACAAACACTGCCCTGTGCTGTAGGTGAGATGGTTGCCGAGCAGACTGGAAGTGCGATGGCTGTGACATAGGCTGTTCCTGTGGGGCAGGACCCACAATGTCTTTGGAGGGTGTCTGAGGACACTTACACTGACCGCCATGATGGCAGTACCCTGTGGCGGCTGCAGGGTCATGACTGGGTATGTACCTCACCTGCAGGTTGTGCTGTGGGACTATGTGGAGTGTGGCCACTGTCCATGGTGCTAACTGTACTTTTCCTTTCTCTTCCCACACAGGATCACCTAGGGCTACTGCACAGACTGGAGTTCAGCAGGGTGGAGCAGCCTGATGGGGCAACATGTGTTGTCTGGACACCTCCCCCCCTCAGAGACAATGGCATTTGAAGAACCCTGGGTACCTGACCCTTAGGATGGAGGATGAAGAGGTGATTTACAAATTGGATGACTGTTTGGTGCGCTGAACGGGGGTGCCCTTGAAGGTGAGTTCCCTGTACCTTGTGATGTCCCCAAGTACACCCTTGCCATGCTTGTGTTCTGTACACATGCTGTGCAGTTTGACACTGTCTGTCATTTACATTACAGTGCTACAGAGGACCCATCCACTGCCTTGTGCTGTTGCCACTCGGCTGCGATGATGCAAGCACTTCAAGTGACATGGCAAACAGCAAGGATGAGGATGCCTGAGGAGATGTGATTCACCATGGAGCGAAGTTTGTCAAAGAACACGTGGCCCCTGCATGGGGCGTTCATATGTGGACTGGTCATTGGGCCTATGTTGTTGTTTGGACAGTACAGTATTAATGTGTTGTTGACTGTTTTCTCTGCTGTTTTGCTATGCTGTTGCCGTGTGCAGTACAGACTGATATTTGTTCATTAAAGGTATTATTACCTGTCACCTGTGTGGTTACTGTCTCATTTTCTGTGGGTGGTGGGTGGTGGGTGGTGTGATGGGCCCTGGGGGGAGCTGTGGGTGACATACCCCAGGGGGGAAAGGGGGGCATCATGGGGTTGGGCAGCATGGTGGCAGGTGCATGTGTCCCGCATGTGAGCCATGTGTGTCATGGCAGTGCTCCCCTGCAGGTTTGCCCATTGGTGGTTGTTGTGCATTGCTTGGGGGGCTGCAGTGCCATTGCCAGTGTGCATGCACCTGGTTCAATGTTCACCATCCCCATGCTGAACGTCAGGACTGTGCCTTGGTCATGCCATCCCACCGCATGCTAGTGCACCTTTGAGCATTCTGGGACTATGCCACTGACAGTGCCTGCATTGTTGGCATCCCTCCACAGGGTGTGCTTTGCATGCCCTGGTATGGCGTGTAGTGGTGCCACAGCATGTATGGTGCCACGGGTGGCATCGTTCCTGACCCTTGGTGTTTCCCTTTCATACATGTGTACTGGCTTGCACTACCAGTTGCCAGTGGGCAGCACCGCACACATGCTCGGCACCTCATGCATGGTCTGTTTGCCAGACTGGCTATGTGGCTGGTTGCATTTCACAATGTCAGTGTTGTGGGGACCTGAGCATCCTTTCCAGCTGCATCCACTACTGCCCCTTGGCATGCATGCCCCTCAGCACATGTCGTCCCCTGTGTGCTTTGGCACATGAGCACTGGTGCTTGTCCCGGTGTCTGGGTTGGACAGGTGCAGGGCATTACTGCCAAGGGTTTTAGGTTATGGCCATGCAGTCCAGTGTGCTTGCCAGCTAGCTATGCTGCACAGACATCTATGGCAGTTCTCCTCTTGTCGTAAATGTATGAACCTACCACTACGCACCTGGTTTTCATACCTGGTTTCATGTATGTGCACTGGGTGTTGCTGCATGTGGCCCTATGTGGCCACACCCCTGTGCACCTACCCTGCATTGCAAGCACAGAGCTGTGCACATGTTGCCTATGCGAGCACCCGCGTGGCCTTTGTGCATGCCTTGCTGCCGTGCTATGTGTGGGGTACTCATGTAGTTGCCTATGCTTATATATACTTATTTATTGTCTGTTTTTATACTGTATTTTATCATTTCTACAGCACCTTGACTTTGAAAGGTGCTATAAAAATAAAGTTTGATTGATTGATGATCGATATGCACGCTCCCTATGCACCTCTGCACACGCCACATTGCCGGTCGCGCATAGGGTCCACTAACCATCAATATGCATGTGTTGTATGAGAGGGACTTACTTTCTTCCCCTGCCAACCACTTTTTCATAATTCCCTGAACTTTATTCTGCATATGTACTTTATGACAATCATGAGTGTCAAAAATATTGTTTATTCCCCTCCCCATTCCCAACTCAGCTATCCCGTGCTCTCCAATTTGCTTCCTTTTGTACTAATTACGCTAGATAGACTTAGGTTTTTCCTGTCTATATCTGTCTGTGTTGGGTGCCTGTAATTTTCTGTTAAGATTATAGCAGTTGATTTAATATTAGTGTACCTTCCTTGACCCTCTCTTCTACTATATTATAATATGGGAGCCATCTAGCATTATGGTTCTGTTTTTTAGTCTCAGTAGGGCTGTGATTCTTTCCATCTCCCTGATCCTATCACAAATTCCCAACCAATACTTATTATCCAGTGACTTCTCTGCTAGACATTTGTGGTTGACAGCATTCCCAGCTGCTGCTTCCCAGACATGGAAGATATAATTTTGGCCCCCTAATCTTAGGATGTTGATGAATGTGGTGGGATCGCTTACGTTGAGCATCTTTGCCAAAATCTGCCTTAGCGTGCCTCAGAACGTCTAAAGAGCTGGGCATTCCCAAAATATGTGTACTGGTGGTCCTCGCTGCCCTTCCCACATTTTCTCCCACAGTGATCAATATTGGTGATCCCAAAGTGTTTTGTTTTCTCCAGTGTGGTAAAAAATCTGGCTGATCTCTTCCATTGGAGCGCCCTTTGCACACTTAACCAAATGTGATTCCATTATTTGCTACTTGTCCTTTTATCCCTATTCCCAGTTTAATTTCCCATTTGTGCTGTAATAGAATGTCATAAAGTTGAATAATTTGTTTTTTATGCCCTTCTGCCTTAGCTGGAGTACTTTGTTTAGAATTTCTGGCTGTTCTGTCATCATCACCCTCCTAATACTGTCTAATTTCGAAAGGAAGTTTCTAATTGGAAAGTACCAAAAGAGGTCATTGATCATAAGACCAAATTTGCCCTTCAGCTGTGTGAATGATTTGATCAGTCCTTGTTTCATACACTGTGTGAAATACCTAGGTCCATTTGTGTTTCATCTATTAAAGGAGTTGTCTATCAAGGCTGACGGTAAAGCCCGACAATGTTTTATATGAACCCCCCCTGTGCTGTTCATGAGCCCCATAGTTTTTTTTTAATTTTTAGCCAGTCTCTGAGCAAATGTTTTGTCCACCTGTTCATGGGTTGTTTCAGTTGGCTTGAGTCTGTGAGGGTCCAGGGTAACACTTTTACCGGGAGGGTATGATGTACTAACCTTTCTAAGGGGACCCAACCTACTTTCTCTCAGTCTCTGAACAAATCTATTGTTCTTGCTATTTGGGCAGCATTACAGTAACGGTGAAGATCAAGTAGGTTCATGTCTCCTTGTTCCTTTTCCCTAGTCCAATCAGTCAGTCAAATTTTATTTAAATAGCACAATTCTCAAAATGATCCAAAGCACTTTACATAAAACAACATTTAAAATGTACTATACATGCACTAAAACAACTAATATTAACTCATAATTAAGACTACTAATCTAGATCTGGAAAGGTCTGTCTAAATAAATACGTTTTTAACTCCCATTTAAACTGGTCAGTTGTCTGACTTTCTCGAACGTGGTGAGGTAAAGAGTTTCACAGGGTCAGAGCTGCAAAAGCAAAAGTGCAAGCTCCAGATGTTTTTAGAAAGACCCTGGGAACCTCAAGCAATCCCTCCACATAAGAGGCGAGTAAGCAGGTGGGAAAGTAGGGAAGCAGGAGGTCTTGTAGGTAGCCAAGACCCTGCCCATGTGTGGCCTTATAGGTCAGCAAATTGACCTTAGAAACATAGAAACATAGAATATGATGACAGATAAGGACCACTTGGCCCACCCAGTCTGCCCATTTCCCTACCTAATGGATATGCTGCAGATCCTAGTTAACCCGCAGCCTACTTCTTCCTACTCCCATCCCCTAGAATTGCCTTACGACTGTCCCATGCATGCTTGAATTCCATCACTGTTTTTGACTTCACAACCTCCTCTGGAAGGCCGTACCATGCATCCACAACCCTCTCTGTAAAAAAATACTTCCTTACATTACTTCTGAGTCACCCCCCATCTTCAAATTGTGTCCCCTTGTTCTTGCACACCTCTTTTTTTGAAAGATGCTACCCTCTTGGACTTTGTTAATTCCCTTGAGGTACTTGAAAGTTTCTATCATGTCCTCCCCTTTCCTCGAGGCTATACATATTAAGCTCCTTAAGTCTCTCTTCATATATCTTCTGGTGCAGACCCTGCACCATTTTAGCTACCCTCCTCTGGACAGCTTTCATCCTGTCTATGTCTTTGCAGAGGCTGGGTCTCCAGACCTGCATGCAGTACTCCAGATGGGGTCTCACCAGCTGTCTGTACAGAGGGATAACAACTTCCTGTTTTCTACTGGTGATGCCTCTCCCTATGCATCCCAGTATCCCCCCAGCCCTCCTTACTGCCCTCTCACATTGCTTGCCCACCTTTAGGTCATCTGATATGACTACCCCCAGGTCCCTTTCCATTTTTGTTGTTATTAGTATCTCACCCCCATTGTGTTCCTTTCCCCCGGGTTTTTATTTCCCAGGTGCATTACCTTGCACTTCTTAGCATTGAATCTAAGCTGCCATACATTTGACCATTCCTCTAATCTTGCCAAGTCCCTTCTCATCCTTTCCACCCCACCTTGTGCATCAACCCTGTTGCAGATCTTTGTGTCATCTGCAAAGAGATGCTTTTTCCTTCCAGTCCCTCTGCAATGTCGCTTATAATGACATTGAAGAGGACCGGTCCTAATACTGAACCCTGCGGTACCCTACTAGTGACCCCCCTTTCTTCAGAGTGGATTCCATTTACTATTACTCTCTGTGTCCTATTCTCCAGACAATTCTTTACCCAGGCTATCATCTTGGGATCCACTCCCAGGCTGGCTAACTTGTATATTAATCTTATGTGTGGGACCGTGTCAAATGCCTTGCTAAAGTCTAGGTAGGCCATGTCCACAGCCCCTCCCTGATCCACTACTTTGATCACCCACTCAAAGAAATCTATTAGATTCATCTGGCATGACCTTCCCATTGTGAATCCATGCTGCCTTGGGTCCTGTGCCCCTCTGGCCTCTAGGTATTCGACAATTCTTTCCTTCAGAAGGGATTCCATCATTTTCCCTATCACTGAGGTTAAACTAACAGGTCTGTAGTTTCCTGCTTCTGCCCTGCTCCCACTTTTGTGAAGGGGAATCACATCTGCCCTCCTCCAGTCCTCGGGTACCACCCCATCCTCCCATGATTTGTTAAAGAATGTAGTCAGTGGTGTCACTAGTTCTACCCTTAGTTCTTTTAGAATTCTGGGATGAATCCTATCAGGCCCCATTGCTTTGTCCACCTTCAGTTTTAAGAGTTCTTTTAGAACCCTTTCTTCTGTAAATGGGCTGGAATCAATTTCTGTATCCAGAGTGTTTCTATTGTTTGTTTTAGGTACCTCCCCCTCTTCATTTGTAAATACCAAGCAAAAATATTTGTTTAGTATCTCTGCCTTTTCACAGTCACCCTCTGCCCACCTCCTTCCCCTTTATTAAGCCTCACTATCCCTCCCTTGGTCTTCCTTCACTCCCTGATGTACCTATAAAATGTTTTTTCCTCCTTCTTAACTGAGTTGGCTATCTTTTCCTCAGTTCAGGCCTTTGCTGTTCTGACTGCCTTCCCAGCTTCCTTTTGCTTTAACTGATACAATTCTCTGTCCTGCTCCTTTTGTGATTCCTTGTACTTTCTGAATGCTTTCTTTTTCTCTTGAACTTTCACTGCCACCTCCTTTGAGAACCATAGTGGTTTCTTACATCATTTTATTTTGTTTATCTGCTTCACACAAAGGCTTGTTACGTCTGTGATGGCAGTTTTTATTATTCCCATTGTTCTTCCACCCCTCCTTCCTGCCCATTTGCTAGTGCATTCCTTAGGCACTCACCCATTTTAGCAAAGGCAGCCTCCTAAAGTCAGTACTTTTGCCTTTTGTATGGCTTGACTCTATTGCTGTGTTTATGTGAACTATACTGTTCGATGGTCGCTAGTTCCCAGATGGCTACTCACTTCTACATCTGTGATCCTCTCTCCATCTCCATTTGAGAGAACCAGGTCTAAGATTGCTCCCTCTCGAGTGGGTTCCAATACTAGTTGTCTAAGGCATGCCCCCTGTAGGGCATCTAGAATAACCTCACTCTTAGAAGTGGCTGCTGCAACTGCACTCCAGTTAACATCTGGCATATTCAGATCACCCATCAGCAATATCTCCCCTTTTTCTACCATTCTAAGTATTATTTCTATAATTTCCTTGTCCATTTCCTCCCCCTGAGAGGGGGGTCTGTATACAACCCCTGTGCGGATTGTGGTGCCATTGTCTGTCTCCAAATTGACCCACAGTGCTTCTTCTCCTCCCTGTTTACCTTTTTGTTCTGTTGCTTTGATTCCTTCCCTTATGTAAAGAGCTACCCCTCCTCCTCTTTTACGCTCCCTATCCCATGAGTAGATAGTGTATCCTGGTATGTTTACGTCCCAGTCACGGTTCTGTGTGTACCATGTTTCTATGACTGCCACGATATCCAGATGTTCCACTTCCATCAAGGCCACTAATTCAGGAAGCTTGTTACCCAGACTATGGGCATTGGTACTCATTACTCTCCATTTTTTGATGGCTTTACCTTCTGTGGCAGCATCCCCACTGACCTTTCTACCTTGGTCTTTTTCTCATTTAGTACCCTGATTTATAGGGGGAGGCTGGTATTTTCCTGCTGCTTATCAGTGCCTCACCCCTTGACTAGTTTAAAAGCTTGCCAATGAAGCATTTAAACCGATTGCTCAAAAGACTTCTTCCCTTCCTGGACAGATGCAGACCAACCTGCCAGTATAGGCTGGTGTCCCTAGAGGTGGAACCCCAGTCCCCAGTGAAGCCAAACCCCTGTGCTCTATACCATTTTTCAACCATTTATTAAACTGTATAGTGCAAAATACCCTCACCTCACCCATCCCATTGGCAGGCAGCGCCTCTGAGAAGGATACTGTGTGTGCTACTTGTCTTAGACCCCTCCCCAACTCAACAAAGTCTTCCTGCACTGCTCTAATCTTATGATGAGCCAAGTCAGTTGTCCCTAGGTGGACAATGATGTCCAACTCAGACTCCCATGCAGCTGTTCTTGTGATCCCGAGGATGCGCTTCCTGTCCCTCCAAGCCATGGCACCAGGCAGGCACCTTACTTCAGTTTTCCCTGCTCCTTCAAGTTCTATCCCCCTAATAATTGAGTCCCCCACCAGGAGCTGCTTCCTTTGCCTGTGATGTCCTTTGCCTCCTTCCTGTGAGCCTCCCTTGTGACAGTTGTCCTCAACCTCCTTATCTCCTCTGTGGGTGCATCCATAAGGGAACTATGCTCCCTCAGAATGGTGTATGGATTGCAGGGTTGTAAATAATTGATTAGCAGTTTTTTCCTTGGGAAAATGCTAACTGTACAGAAAGTATTTATATAGGTTTTCTAGAAGTGTTATGTTTGTTAAACATAGTGAGGCTAGTGCTATGCATTTTCACAATGTTTTAGCATATTTATGAGCAAAACACTAATCAATTTTTGGAGTTAAATAAAACCCTGGATTGTGGAGTGGAACAACTGACTGGGTGTGCCTCTGTTCCACCATCCTCACCCTCCCTGAGCCCACTGTGGTCCAAAAGCTGTGCTTTCTTCACAACCTGTGAGGTAGTGGTGGTGGCACTGGTGCTCCCTCAATGGGGAGGTTCCCTTACTACTGTCCAGTGTGCCCTGGGGGAAGGTTCCCTTGCTACTGTCCAGTGTGGCCTGAAGATAGGCAACTTCCACCCTCAGGGAATAGAGTTGTCTGCAAATAGGGCAGCATCTCAGCCTCCAGAAAGACTCCCGGAAGACTGCTGCCCCACAGCCATTACACTGCATTACTCCCCACATGTCTGTCTACCTTCTTGTTTTTTTGTGTGTCTGTGTGTGTGTGTGTGTGTGTGACTGGTTTGTTATATAGAAATATATATATTATACAATGTGTATGCTTATATTGTCAGTGCAGCATGCTAGAGAGGATATGACAATGATATGCACCTTGCACTCTTGAGGAAATTATGTCAGAACCCCAGGTATAAAAGAACTATTTCCAGGGGTGGGTGGGGTGAGGGGTGGGCAGGGATTTGGACCTAAACTGTGCCCTCATGAAACAATCAGCTAAAAGCTCTGACATACTGCTGCGATAAGTGCCTTCCTGTCAGCAAGAAGCTCTACATGACAATTTGACAGAGAAAATACCCTGCTAATCAAACAGAGAAAAATCCAGACATCCAAGTCAGACACAGGTAAACCTCCCCCGCCCCAAAACAGCCTGGTGATGTGTGCTCTGAAAGCGGTCAGCCCCAAAACAAGTCAGCTGTGCACAAGGACAGACACAGTAAACAGTATTCAGTCCCTCTGGGTTTAAATTCTTCCTGCACTGAAAATCTTAACAATTGTAACAAAAGTAAAGCAAGGTCCTCCTCCCTCTGTTAATTTATAGACTGTCTTTCCTGATAATTCTAAGTTCCTTATTTCACCTTTCAGTTAGAAGTAGCCTCCACCTAAAAAATATCTGCTACAAACCAAAGACAATTGTAAATTGTAAGGTTCACCTCCCTTTGTTGTGAGCACAACTCACTTTCTTACAAATTCTAAGTCCAGTACTGCAGTTTCCAGCCAAAGGTAGCTTCACCTGAAGAATATTAGCTTTTCTGATGAGTTTGCTATAAACCACTAGCTTATAGTACTGTTATCAGGTCTGTAAGACTCTTCCAAAGCTATTGGCTGATGAGTAGCTGTGATGTAAGCACTTTCTGATACAGTCTGGCCTGTCCTTTTAAGGCACACAGAAATAAACACAAAAACCAGTTTCCACCCCCTGGGACACTCTCTGGATCAAATACACAGCCTGTAACCTGCACTCACTTCAAGACTTATGACAAAGTCTTAGCCCAGTGAATAACTTACAGTATTACAAATATTGCAATGCAAACAGTCAATCAATAATTCCAATCAAGTCAGCTGTGTACAAGGACAGACACAGTAAACAGTATTCAGTCCTTCTGGTTTTAATCAATCAATCAATCAATCAATCAATCAAAGTCTTTATTTAACCAGGCGATGACTGTTGAGCAACCTCACTTTCGAGGTGGACCTGGGTTTGTTAACAAGGAACAAGGGACAATATACATGGGATGCAATACACAAGAAAATAGTAATAATACAAATAACGTGAGATACAATATGGTATATACAAAGTATCAGCAGGTAGCACTGACAGTAGTTTATGTTTGGAATAGAAGATACAGCTAGTTTTGGGTAGGACACAATTTTTCATAAAGTAAAGAAATATACATATCAGGTGCACCAAACACAAATAAAACCAAATATAAAAAGATATATAGTGATACAGTATGGAGAATTTAGAGCTGGAACCAGGGTCAAAGGAATGTGGAAGGGACAGATATGGGGGTAGAAAAAGGGGAGAAGGAAGAGTCGATTATAGATGTGATCGGTCTTTTAACAGTACTAATTAGAGTGTGCTTGGACATACAGGAGTCACTATTTAGGGTAGACAGGCACAGGACTCATTATTATGATGTAGATATAGAGATTTAAAAGCTGCTAGGCTGATGGGGTGAGTTTATTTCAAAGTTTTTTGCAGCTTGTTCCAAAGTTGAGGGAGCACAAAGCTGATGGCTGCTCGGCCAATGCGAGATTTTGCTTTGTAAACATAAAGGTAGATATATGAGGTGCTTCTCAGGCCATACTTCCCCAGAGTGCACAAAGGTAAACAGAAAGAGATATACTGGGGAAGTTTATCTGAGATAGCTTTGCATGTCCAAACCGCAGCATTTGTTTTGCCGTCTGTAAGCAAGGGATGACCATCCCACTGCTGTGTAAAATACACAGTGGTGGGTTGAGTATGGAAGAGCCGTGATAAATCTTATGGGTCTGTGATAAAGTGTATTGAGTTTGGCTAGGGTACCTGCAGGTCCCTGACTATATAGAAAGTCTACGTAATCCAATAGGGAAAGCAAGATAGTTTGAACCAGTTTCAGTTTAGCGTCTCTTGTGAGGAGATTATTAATCCTAAAGAACAGACCAAGTCTTTGTCTAAGTTTCTTTGCCAGCTCTTCTAAGTGGTCTGTGAAAGTAAGTCTATGGTCTAACCAGACCCCCAGGTACTTGAACTTTGGTACATAGTCCAACTGCTCACCTAGAATGGTAGTGATCTGCGGGAGTGTCCCAGCAATTGCAGGATTTATTGCATTTTGAAGGGGCGAGAAGAACATTGCTTTTTTTTTTGCATCTAAGAGCAGTTTCTAGTTTATAAGCTGATGTTGCAGCAGATTAGATTCATTCTGAGGAGCTTTACAGGCAGCTTTAGGTGTGGGGCTACTAGCATAGAGTACCGTATCATCTGCGAATAGGTGTATTTGTGCTTCTTTAAACTCTTCTTGCGATGAAAATCTTAACAATTGTAACAAAAGTAAAGCAAGGTCCTCCTCCCTCTGTTGACTGAAAGACTGTCTTTCCTGATAATCCTGAATTCCTTATTTCACCTTTCAGTTAGAAGTAGCCTCCACCTGAAGAATATCTGCTACAAACCAAAGACAATTGTAAATTGCAAGGTTCACCTACCTCTGTTGTGAGCACAACTCACTTTCTTGTAAATCCTAAGTCCAGTATTGCAGCTTCCATACAGAGGTAGCTTCACCTGAAGAATATTAGCTTGAAGGAGATCCGCTCACCTAACTGGCAGACAGTGCAGATAGCGGAGCACTGGCATGATATGACAAGACCTAAGTAGGCTCATCATCAAACTGGCAGTCACATTCTGCATTAGCTGCAGGTGGCAAAGATCTGCCCCAGACAGCCACAGGTATAGGGCATTGCAGTAATCAAGACGAGAGGTCACAAAGGCATGGACCAGTGTTGGCAGATCACCTGGGGGAATCAGGTGTTTAAACTGGGCAATGTTCCTTAGATGGTAAAATGAGGTTTGGACTACAGCTGACACCTGTAACTTAAGCATCAGATCACTATCCAAAACAACGCCCAGATTTCTTACCCAATCTGAGGTAAGCAATTGGGAGTCCCCGAGCCACAGCCAGAGACTAAGCCAACTTGCTCCTTCATCCCCCGTGACCAGGTTCCAGCACAAGTACCTTAGTTTTGTCTGGATTCAACTTCAACTAGTTGGCCCTCATCTAGCCTTGGATTTCAGCAAGACAGTTGTTAAATACCAAGACCATATCCTGCTGTTTGGGTGCAAAAGACAGGTATAGCAGTTAATATATCCAGTTGAACCCTAAGTCTTTTACCTTGCCAGACAAAGTTGTGGATCACTTTTCGCATATCCTTCCAATCTCTCCTGGGGATGGAAAGTGCTAATGTGGCATAAACATTCGCCTTTATGGCCTCTATTTTGCTCATAAATGTGAATGGGATTTCCACCCATCTTTTCAGGTCTGAATGTGTTTCTTGTTTAAGTTTCCCATAGTTTGCTTTATACAGATTTGAAATGTTAACAGGAATGTTAATCTCCGGATACCACTGTGAGGTGTGTATCCATTTAAATGGAATAGATTGCATAAGGTTCTCTGGCATCACCCCACTTATTTTAAGACCTTTGTTTTTTCTTCGTTAATTTTAAAACCTATCTGGCTAAAGTTATCCAGGATATTTTGCAGGGGTAGTAGAGATGCTTTAGGATTCCATATGTAAATTAAGATGCCATCTGCATACAGGGAGATTTTAGTTTATATGCAGACTACGGTTATGCCCTGAATTACAGTGGTGCCAGCCAGGATGCATTGTAGTACATCTGCAGTGTATCACAAAATGCTGCAGTATACTGCAGAGAACCATGTAATTCAATGACAATTAAGCCCATTTGTCGTGGCAGTATTTTGCAGGGTACTGTAGGGTTCAGTACTGAGACCGATCCTCTTTGATGTCTTTATAAGTGACATTGCAGAGGGACTGGAAGGAAAAATATGCCTCTTTGCAGATGACACAAAGATCTGCAACAGGGTTGATACACAGCGGGGTGGAAAGGATGAGAAGGGACTTGGCAAGGTTGAAGGAATGGCCAAAAGTATGGCAGCTTGGATTTAACACAAATAAGTGCACCTGGGAAACAAAAATCCAGGGGAAGAGTACACAATGGTTGGGGGGGGTACTAACAACAACAGAAATGAAAAGAGACCTGAGGGTAGTCATATGAGATGACCTAAAGGTAGGCAGGCAATGTGAGAAGGCAGTAAGGAGGCCATGGGGGATACTGGGATGCATAGGGAGAGGCATCACCAGTAGAAAACAGGAAGTTTTTATCCCTTTGTACAGACAGTTAGTGAGACCCCATCAGGAGTACTGTGTGCAGTTCTGGAGACCCCATCTCTGCAAGGAAATAGACAGGATGGAGACAGTCCAGAGGAGGGCAACTAAAATGGTACAGAGTCTGCACTAGAAGCCATATGAAGAGAGACTAAAGGAGCTTAACATGCATACCCTGGAGGAAAGGAGAGAGAGGGGAACATCATAGAACCTTTCAAGTACCTCAAGAGGAATCAACAAAGTCCAAGAGAATAGCATCTTTCAGAAAAAGAGATGTGCAAGAACAAGGGGACACAACTGGAAGATAGAGGGGGGATAGGTCAGGAGCAACGTGAGGAAGTATTTTTTCAACGAGAGGGTGGTGGATGAGGTTGTGAGGTCAGAAAACAGTGGGAAAATTCAAGAATGCATGGGACAGACATAAGGCTTTTCTAGTGGGGGGTAGGAGGAAGTAGGCTGTTGGTTATCCAGGAACTGCAGCTTATCCAATAGGTAGGGAAATGTGCAGACTAGGTGGGCCAAGTTGTCCTTATCTGCCCTCAGAGTCTATGTTTCTATGTTCTATAACAAGGGTTTGGCAACTGGGTTTTAATTCAGAAAAAGTACAAAATCATGCACTTGGGGCACAGAAACCCAGGGGCAAAATATCAATTGGACAGGGAGGTACTGGCAATCACAAAACAGAAAAGGGACTTGGGGTAATCATTTCTTTTTTTTTTGAAATCATACTTTATCCACCCCACCTCTCCAAGCTCCACTTCATCAAGAGCACCAATGGAGTCTGCCCCAGCTTCTGCTACCTTACCTGGACCTTACCATTCACCCCATGAAGCCGCAGTTCTTCCTCCCAGCTTTGGATGAGGTGGGGCTGCTACACCCCGAACAATTCAGGTCTCATCAGGAATGTGAAGGTCAGGCAGGTGCAAGCTATGAGGGGTCTGCTCTGGTGCTCTATCTTCTTAGAGTCTGGAGAGCATTTTCTCTTGTTCTGGGGGAGTGGTATGCACCCTGACATCATGGCATCACCGCTGATGTCACCACTCCTCATCCCTTGCTGTATGCTCTGCACTTGCCATCCCTCTGACTTCCGCCAGAGGCCAGTCAAGTGCTGGGTGTGAATCCCCCTCCCTCCTGGGAGAGGAGCGCTATCCTCTGGACACTCAGTCCTCTCCCTCCTCTGATGACCCCTGACAGCCCAGGCTTGTTCCCAAACCCGGGTCGCCAGCATGACATGAGGTGAGGTGTCCAGTGCCTCAACCCTCAGCATCACCAGGCCTGGGGGTAATCGTTTCTGATTGCCAGAAGGTAGCAAAGCAGTGTGGTAAAGCAATAGGGAAAAGTAGCAGGATGCTCTGGTGCATAGGGAGGGGTATCACCTGCAGAAAGAAGGAGATAGTGTTACCCCTGTATAGATCAATGGTGAAGCCCCACTTTGAGTACTGTGTATGGTTCTGGAGCCCCATCTCTGGATGGACATAGATTGGGTGGAGGCAGTACAGAAGAGGGTAACCAAAATGGTGCAGGGTCTGCATCAAAAACCTTTTGAGGAAAGACTCAAGGAATTAAATATGTACTCTCTAGAGGAAAGGATGGAAAGGTGGGACATTATAGAAATGTTCAGTACCTCACAGGTATTAATAAGGTACAGCACTGTAGCATTTTATATAGAAAAGATGCTCGAGGACAAGATGTCATGTTGTGAGTGGGGGAGGATCAAAGGGGATGTGAGGAAATACTTCTTCTTGGAAAGGGCTGTGGACACCTGGAACAGCCTGTCAGCAGAGGTGGTGGGTGCTAAAATGATAACAGGATTCAAGCATGCATGGAATAGAAACAGGGGGACCTTAGAAATAAGGCATGGGGGAGAAGACCAGAGATCTAATAGGGTCTGAAGTGGCACATTAGGTAAGGAAAATAGGGAAGACTATATGGGCTCAGAGGTCCTTGTCTGTCAACAACTTCTATGTTTCCATGTCACTTACTGCTAGTTACTGCACTGAACCATGGCTCAGTCCACTGTAGGTCTTCCAATCTAACTGCCACTGTCAATGGTTCTATGCTAAAAGCAAACAACAGTGGGGATAGTGGGCATCTCTGCCAGGTGCTTCTCTTAATTCCCAGTGTGGTCAACAGGGTTCCATTTGCTCTTACTCTCAATGTCCAATCCACATTCTGAATCCTTCTTCAAATCCCATTGTTTGCAAGTCTACTTTTAATTAGGTTCAATTAAAGGGACCCTGTCAACCCCCTTAGGCCTCCAAGTATCTTTAGTTTAAAAACCCATTTAATGATTGGTCACATTCTGTAGAGATTGCTGAAGAAGCTGGCAGTTTGAGGATGCCTTTTTTTCTGTTCATTTATTTAAAAGTTTGGTAACCAGAAAAGGCACACTGAGTTGGAGCTCGTTTCCAGGTGCAACCTGAGGGCAGGGTAGCTTAGATCAAAACATGGCAGTTACAATGAAATGAACCAACATCTGCAGCTATAAAGTGCAAATACAGAGTAGGCATAAATATAAATAGAGAAATAAATACCCAAGGGTGTAAAGGTAACACTACTATAAATACTGTCAAAATAAGATTTCCAAGGGGTGCTGGGGGGGGGTGAGATCAGGAGGGTTAAGGTAGAGAGACAAGACCCTCAGACGAGGGAGTGGAAGACAGGGGAATATAATGAAGCAAATAGATAAAAGGGAGGGACAACAGTGGTGAGAGAGGAAGGGTAGTCCAGCAGGGGAAAGAGAAAGGAAAGAGGAGGGGTAGGGAGGAAAAAAGTGAAAAACAGACTATCCACCGTACTAGTGTTTCCACACAAAAGCATGTTTGTTTACATTTTTTGATCAATGTCCACTACATCTTTCCTGGACTTGGGAACACCCTAACAGAGTCTAACCGCTTATGATACAGTGGGAGGAGAGGAGGCTATTGCATTATGAGTGCCTCCGCTGTTTTGAGGTGTTCCAAATATTTAGGAAGTATGCAATGCAAGGAGAGCAAATGAAAAAAAACAAGTTTGGGTATAATTATACCATTAGCATATATTTCAATTCTACTTAGAAAAGATGCAGATAAAACAATAAGCAACATCAAAGAGTTTTAGATAAGGTAATTAATCACAAAATGTAGGTTTTCAAATAGAAATCATATGATGCAAAAATGGTTGACAGTGCCCCTTTAAGGTGGTCAAATGCCTTTTCTGCGTCACCCCAGCACTAGATTTCAAATTGTTACTGTCCAGGCAAAGTTAAAATGTTTTAGTCCCAATTTTGACAGGTTTGTCCCACATCCTCTACTGCTTTTTCAAAAATGCCCCTCAAGTGACTGTTTGGCTCAGGTTTTCATGCTCTTTCAGTGCCTTCTGCTGCCTGATCATGAACACCGTAAGATCTCAGGTGAGGTGTTGCAGAAAGGCTCCCTTGCTTAGTGGCAGCTTCCTTCCTTTTCCCACTAATTTCTGCGACAGCAGTTCTCTGCGTCTTCCATTTCTTCCTGTGCTTCTCTTTCCCACTGTAGCAGATATAGAGAATACTGGCTGGGCAACTGTGCACAACCAGCCTGTGCTGCCACTGAGGGGTTCTGATTCTGTTAGACCTCGAGAGCAAAGCTCGAGAGGTCATATGGAATCAGATCCCCCCAAGATAGCAGCACAGGCTGGTAGGGCACAGTTGCCGCATCAGTATTTTTCATAGTGTATAGCGACTCTCCAACAAAAGGAAAAAAAAAACTTCTGCCATTTTCAGAAAAGAAAAAAAAGGCATCCTGTCAGACAGTTTGCTGTTTGACTTCTACAATGTGCGCACAGTGTATTTTTCCTTTTTTTAAAGTGCTGGCTCATGCACTTTCAAAAACAGCCAAGATGTTGTACCACAGTAGGGTAATACCATGTTCCATGAACTTTGAACTGTGGTACAACAACATTTGGCCAGAGATGGAGTTCTATGCAGAACAACTAGTCACTATACAGTATAATAATTATAATAATAATAATAACTTTATTTGTTAGGCACCTTTCAAATTTATCAAAGCTCTTTACATAAATAGATAAAACAAGATAGTCAAACAAAAAGGCTTGGAGCCACAAATATGTTTGTAATGCCTGCTTAAACCCCACCATGGTTGCGTACTCCCATAGCTGACAGGGTAGAGAATTCCAAAGGGCTGGGCCTGTGTACATAAATGCACGGGCCCCTGAAGATTTTAAGGATAACCTTGGAATCTCTAGCAACCCCTTGTCAGCCAAGCGGAGCGATCGCTCAGGGCAGTAGGGGGACAGAAGCTCTTTCAGGTAGTCCGGGCCAAGTCTGTGTAGGGCTCTGTAAGTCAGTAATCTGACTTTGAAGGTGATCTACCACTGAATTGGCAGCCAGTGCAGTTCGCGCAGCACCAGTGTGATATGACACGTCCAGGGAATCCCTGTCAACAACGGGACTGCTGCGTTCTGCACCAGCTGCAGGTGATGGATATCAACCCCCTGTAGCCCTAAGTAAAGTGAGTTGCAATAATCAAGGTGCGAGGTCACAAAGGCAGGGATCAGCATGGAAAGATCACCAGACAGAACTAGGTGCTTGACCCTGGTGCTGTTCCTCAGATGGTAAAAGGACAACTTGATGACTGCCGACACCTGAGATTGCAGTGTCAGCCCATCATCAAGCATCATCCCCAGGTCCCGTACCCGTTCAGAGGCAAGAAGCTGGGAGCCCCCCAGGAAAAGCCCCGTAGGTTGACCATCCCCTGACCCACCCCATCCGGTGACCCGGATCCATAACCATCACCTCAGTCTTTCCCAAGTCCAACCTCAGGCAGCTGGAATTCATCCAATCCTGGATTTCAGCATGCAGTTGTTAAATACCAAGAGTGCACTATCCTGGTCAGGTGCAAAAGACAGGTAGAGCTGGGTATCATCAGTAGAGCAGTGAAACCTCAGCCCGTACTGTCTTACAATGTCTCCAAGAGGCAGCATGTACACCGCGAACAACATGGGGGACAGCACTGAGCCCTGAGGGACCTCACATGACAGAGAGAGAGAGAGAGAGAGGGTTGGAGGAATAAATCCCCGACACCACCCTCTGGCTTCTGCCAATGAGGAAGGACTTAAACCACCTGAGAACTGTACAAGTCAGGCCACAGATGAACCTCAGGTGCTCAAGCAACACTCCATGGTCCACAGTGTCAAATGCTGAAGAGAGATCAAGAAGCACCAAGATGGAATGGCTTTTCTGATCTCTCGCCATCAGGAGGTCATTGAGCACCCAAACCAGCACAGTCTTGGTACTGTGCCTCTTTCAAAAATTGGATTGAAGAGGTTCGTAGATGTTATGGATGGTCAAATGGTTCTCCAGCTGTACAGCCACTGCCTTCTCAATCACCTTCCCTATGAATGAGAGGTTAAAGATGGGTCTGTAGTTAGCAAGGCAGTCTGGGTCCAGAGAAGCTTTCTTCAGGAGGGGTGTCACTACCACCTCCTTCAGGGAGCTAGGAAACTCACCCGACTCAAGGGAGCACCAGGCTATCCATGCCAGGACTGGGCCATTGATGTCACAACAACCCATAATCAGGGAGGTTGGGCCTGGATCCAAACTACAGCACATAGGGCACATATCCTGGACAATCCATTTACCTACCCCCCTACATATTTCTGTATGTACCACTTTTTTCTTAACCCACTCTCCTACCCCCAGTTGCCTGATGATGGCCTCACTTGGTTGAAAGCTCCACCTCTCCCACCTCAGACAATGCCACCTCCGGCTGACCCCCCCAACCCCCTCTTATCTAATCAGTTTATCTGTTAATATGTACTAATTTAATGTATGTAAGTTCTAATTTTACCATTACTGCCTGTGTATTGCTTCAATGTTTTTCTTTTTTTTTCTCTGTAAATGTTGTATTTTGTAATGTTTGTTCAACACTGACGTGGAACCTTTAAAAATGAGTCCTTGACTCAAAGGTAAAAATCCCAAACTAAAATAAATAAAAATAAATAAATAAATAAAATCTGCATGACATCCATGAACTCCAGCTGGTCAAAGGTACTCCAGGAAAATTGGGGGAAAGTAGTCGCACACCGATCAACAGCATGCCCCATAGAGTGCGCAGGTTGGATCTCCGCCCTGATGTCAGACACCTTATCTGCAAAGAACCAAGTGAGCTCATCACACTCCAACTGTGAAAAGGCTCTTTGAAACTGCAGGCAGGCCAGGTTACACAGCCTGCCCACGGTTCGAAAGTGCTGAGCCGGTCGGTTCTGAGCTGCAGCAATATCCCCAGATAGGAACTCTGCCTTCTTACGGGAGATTGTTGATTGATAGACTTGATAGTGTTCTAACAATCTAAGATGGTCGCCTCCAGGGTGGATTTCCGCCAACATCGCTCTAACCTTCATCTTAGTCACTGCATCTCCCTCAAGGTCCCATCAAACCAGGGGGACCGAGGGCGAAGGGAGAGAGGATGAACTCTGACTGGAGTGATAGAGTCCAGGGCTGTGGCAATGACCTTATTATAGGCCAGAACCAGAGCCTCTGGACTCCCGCTTGCCACAGAAAACTCTGATAGGTCAAGTACTGCTGCCAGGCCTTCAGGGCTCACATCCTGTAAAGGGTGGTATCTGACCCAGCTCCACAGGGGTAGGCCTACGAAGGGGGGTGCAAAAATTGAACCTCATGGTGTAGTGATTGGACCTTCTGACAGGTTCTACCCTCAAATCAGGGGCTTCGATCCCCAGGAGGAAGACCAGGTCAAGAGAGTGACCGTGTTTATGAGTAGCAGAGGTAACAATCTGTGTAAGGCCCAGTGATGTCATTAACTGGAGGAAGTGTTGTCCAAATTGCGAGAGTTCATCATCGACCCAGGTGTTGAAATCGCCTAGGACCATCAGCCTGGGTGACTCAAACGCCATCAGAATGACCAATTACTGCACAAAGAAACATTTTATTGGTACAATATTAACATTTTGTAAATTTTCACTTTTTAGTTACCTTTAACTTGTCTTGTTTTTCCCTTGCCACTACTGTACCTTGTAATTATTTTTGTTATTAATAATTAAGGATCCTCTTTTCTTCCTCTTTTTTCCCTCCCCTGAGACACACCTGGACATTAGACTTCAATTAGTGTGCCCTGCCTTCCCAGATATCAAATTCAAATTCCACATAAATTAATAAAAATGGGGATTGTAGCTGCCACGATCTCCCTGCACATGCCTCCTTGAATACCTATTCTCTCTGCCAAAACCAAAAAACTGAAGCATGTACTGAAGCAGTTAGTGGGGCTCATAGCTCCCTCCCATTATTTCCCCACTCAAGACTCCTTCGAGCTCCAAACCTGAGACATGCTCAAGCTCCTTGCCTCCACAATGCATCTGCCACAATCACCCTCTGTGCAGCTATCTTTGTCCTCAGTTCTGTCTGTTCTCCCACTGTCTCCTCTCCTCCATCTCCATTGTTATTTATAGTTTTGTTGTCAACCTAAAAGTTACTTTGCTGCCAATGCTGAGTTGCCACATCCTTGCCCCTACTCCAAGTCATTGATGCCAAAGCAGCTAAACAGAGTTGTGCCAGAAAGACTGAGCCTTAAGAACCCGGCAGGACCTGCAGGTGTTGACTGCAGTCACTTCAGAAAATAAGTTCTCTAGAGCAACCTGCTGCAACTTCCCAGTAATGTATATGACTCAAATCAAACCAAGACAAAACTGTGCCAGCAAGAGCAAGTCGCACAAGTTAGTTCCCCTCAGGTGACTTATTGGCATCCCATGGTCCACTCAGTGCCAAACTCAAATCTTATTAAAGACTCAGTACACTACTCAGGTTACTGAACACTCACAGACAGACCATGACCAGAGGCAACCACAGCTTAGTTTGTTTCTCCAATGCAATAAAACTAGTTATTTCTGCAGCACAAATGACTTGGACACTGCAGCACACAGTCGGCTAGTCAACACAAAGACCTGGTGTGGCCTGACTGATGTGAATGTGACTGTGATGAGTCCAGTCTGTCCTCTTGATTGTTTCCTCAAGATCACACAGGTGGTGGTGACACGACTCAGCCTTGCAGTGCGGCCCTGCATGGGAGGACTCCTCACAGTCAAAGCAGGACCAAAGGCCAAACTACCAGCAACACTGACTGACCCTGGCTAGTGGCTACACTGAAAATACCAGCAGCACGTGACACTGCACTGAAGCCAAATCTGACTTCGGGAGACCCCCCGTGGCCTGCTCAGACTCTCTCTCTACTTTTGTGTCTTTAGACAGATACTCTTCTTCTTTGATAGATGAGACCAACCACCTACACCGACGACTTGACCACCACTGCTCTCTCTCATTCTCCTCCTGTACTCCTCATTACTGCCCGGCCACATGTCCTGACGCCATGCACATGCACACACTGATTCCCGCTCCCCAGTAGCCACACCTCCAGAGGATCTCTGATGGACATGATTGGTTGTGTGTGGTGGGGTCAGGGTGGATCAGAGGTGAAACTGGAGCAGCTGTCAGAGAAACTGAGAGGCTCACTTGCTCAGAGCAGCTGCGGGAGGGGGGGGATCATCATTCACCAGGCTGACTCAGTGAGGTGGGGGGCTGACTGACTCCAAGGAGGGGGCTGCTTTTTGAGCAATTTGGCCTGTCAGCGGTTGTTCAGTACAGCCAGAATTAAAGAAAGTAACTGTAAATAAGTTAACAATGGGGGCCCTCCTGAACCTCGGGGCCCTACGCCATGGTGTAATTTGCATACAGGTTAATCCAGCCATGACTACAGTACTCTTGAATGATCTGGCTTCCTAAACTGGCACACTATAAAGCAATAGTCGATTGTGAGTCATTACCATCTCCTGTATCTCCCCCACTTTAGTATCAGTGGCTCAGATGTTTTTTTCAGTCACCTTCAGGTCTATTCTTAGGTTGGCGAATGCCATTTCTACTTTGTTGGCAGTCTTTAAAACTTTTTGGATCACCTGATACCCTGCTGTTGTAGCCGGATCATCTTCCTGAATTTCAAAATTTATAGAGGAGACTGGTAATGGTGAGCATCAGTGAGGCGATTTTCTCTGGGCCGCATGGGACTAATTCCTCATGTCCTCAATACCAGTTGGGGTGGCCATTTGGGGCAAATTCTGTCTGACATTTTTCTCTCTTAACTGTCACTTTTCTTCGTTGTTGTGAGTCTGTACTGTTTTGAATTAATTTAGATTGCAGGATCATAGTTGGAGCTCCATTTTCAGGCTGCTGCCATGCCTGTGAAGTCACCAGAAGTCCCAAGATACTTTAAATGAGACCTGTCCACATTTTTCCAGTTTCACTGCAGAGTAAGGTGGCTACTTAGGGTTAGCCCTGAAATGTAAATCTACTAGCCTGCTTTTTCCCTAGACTGCAGTGTGTGGGCTCTGTTGAATGCCTCACTTGTTTTGGTTTATTGTCAGTGGTTCCCAGAATCCAAAGCTGGCTCTGTCATCTGCCTTCAGGCCCTGCCCCAACTACAGAATATTCCTTAGGGTAGGAGGTTCCCATCCCGAGGGCTTGACTCAGGTTTTGGATGGACAAAGTGGTTTGGATTCAGATCCATCCCCCACCCCCACCCCCGAGTGTCTTGAATCATGCAACTTAAATTTCCAGTGATACAAGCCATAATCTCAACTGGAGGATAGCTGCCTCGCCCATCCCTACCATAACCACAAAGGCTGAGGTGCACAGAACAAGCTCATATCACATTGGTCGACAGGTACAAAGCTAAAAGTCACAATTACAAAGGAACCAGTGCACTCAATGGTGAACAAATATGTGTCTGTGACACAAAAAGGATAGACTGGGTTGGTGTCTAGTGTATGAAAAAATATATTGTAAAGCACAACTCAGAGAATTTAACACATCACATGCAGAGTACATAAATTACCATTATTAAGACCACAGTTGTAAATCAGGGTGCAAACGTAAGGTGCCTACAGACCAACCAGGAAGCTCAGACAGGAATCCCTCAAAGGGTTTCGAGTGCATTGCTCTTTGACAGGGGGTGGATTTCAGACTGTGGACCTGGGGGGGGAACCTATCCCTTCTTTCAGTTTATCTATTAAATCCCTTATAAATCTTCCTGGCTCCACCCTATTGCTGGATCCACTCTGCTGCACCTGGGCCATGAAATCAATCTTGTATGCACTTGTGTGCCACTGTGCTGGAGGGCAAGCATTCTTAACCCACTTTCCTATCTTGCAGCTTGCATGTGTTACATCTGTGCCACAACTCAAACTGCACCAGCTCCAGATGGTGATTCCCAGGTGCATAACATTATCAGGACCTCTTACGTGGCATGCAAAATACTAACAGTTACCATGTGGCCAGCAGGGCCATGCATGCTTTTTATAATTTTATGTTTTCCCATTTTTGCATACGATGCTTACGATGGCAGGTTTTGCACTGTTGATTTCTTAAGTGTTTCACTCACACTATTGCATTATTACTGGCTTTCAGATTTCAGAGTATAAATTGTGTAGTGTTTTTTGGTTTAGTCAGCTCTTTACTTAAGTGCTAGGGAGTAAAAATGTTTCCGTTCTAAAAGGGAGATTTTTTTTTTCAACAGTAGACAGTGTAACGCAGTTAGTGCAGAAGAGATATTGATGGATAGTGTGTGTGAGTGTGACACATAGAGTACATGTGTCTGAGCTGTTTTTTGCTATTTCTTCCCAAATTACACAACACTTCAACAATAGGGAGGTCATTGAGATGGTCAAGTTTTATCCATTCTTAGAAACAACTCATTACAGAGGGGACAGTTTCTCCGTTACCAGCCTCTCCCAATATGAGTTGCTGTGGTGTAGAAACACTGGTATGGGGGTGGCATCAACTCTGTTCCCAGTGTCTACAAATAGAATTCTCTATAGACAATGGTGTAGGTGCATTGACTGTGGGGGCGCAGGGGGGAGGGAGATCACAGCTACTACACTCTCAGCATATCCAAGCAACAGTCACTGGAGGAAATGGTGTTGGAGCACTGACTGCAATGACAGCTCACAGCTACTGCAGTCCCTGCCAACCTCTCTTAGTAGGAACCCACTGTAGACAGTGGTGCAGAAACAACAACTGGTTGAAGGCATGGTGCATGGAGTAGGGCTTTGGCTACATTGATGATTGGAAGCCAACCTGAGATGTGACATTATAGGAAGATAGCATGCATCTTCCCAGGAAGGGGACCACAGTTCTTAGGGGGAGGTTTAAATGATACTTGGATGAGCATTTAAACTTGCAATGAGGGAAGGCTGTAGAACTAAGGAAGACAAAAACTGCACCCCATCTAGCAACAGGGAGGGAAGAACTGAAAGGGATAAACTCCCCTTGGGCAGGCTCAAGAAGATGAGGTGAGGTGAGGTGAGGTGAGGTGAGGCGAGGATGAGGCAGAGAACAAGGGTGGCTATAAATCAGGAAAGCAAGAAAAAAGGAGTAAAGGAGACAGGTAACAGAGAAGGTCATAATGGAAGAGGTGTGCCAGAGAAAGCACCAGGGAACAACACAGGTGGGGGGGGGACAGGGAAGCAGGCAGGGAGGGAATAAGGTATGGAGAGTCAGCTGCACCAATGCAAAGAAGCTGGGAAATAATGTTCTGGACCTGGAGGCCATTATGGTGGAGCCTAACCTGGATTTGGTGGCCATAACAGAGTCATGATGCACTGACAGCCACAACTGGGGCATGGCCATACTGGACTATTCTCTGTTCAGGAGAGAAAGGGAAGGGAGGAGGGGTGGAGGGCTTGTACTATATGTAAAGGAAGGAATCAAGGCCACAGATGTGCAGGGGTACCTGGAGGAAAAGGAAAGGCTGGAGGTGCTATGGGTCATCTTGGAGACAGGCACTAGATAAGGCACTTGGGTAAGCCATCATCAGGATGGTAAATAAGGGGGAGGTGCTGGTAGATTCATGACTTCAATCTGCCAGATGTGGATGGGAGCCTTCCAATTGCAGCTTCAACAAGGAACAGGGCCATCCTTGATGTCCTGAAAGGGGCTTTTCTCAGGCAGTTAATCAATGAGCTCACCAGTGACAGGGTAGTTTGGGATCTGGTGCTTACTGCCAGTGACAGCACTAACAGTGTGCAGTCCCCTCGATACCAGTGATCACTGTACAGGGTGGTTTAACATTAAGATGGGAACAGAGGCAAACCACACAAGAACGAGGATTCTGGACTTCAGGAGGGTGGATTTTAAAGAAATGGGGGACTGCCTCAGAAACTGCTTCATGGAGGGATTGTACAGTGGGGAAAATAAGGGCATAATTAAGGCAACCAGCCTCTGCATGAAGGAAGTGAGTAAAAGCAGGAGGAAAAAAGAGACTATTATGGTTCTTTAAGAAAGCGGCAAATGATGGCATTCTGGAGGTATAAAGGATTGCAGAGGGTAGTAAGATGGGGAAGTGTACCAAGTAAAACAGAGAGAAGCAGAAAAGACAGTGAGGGGAGCAAAGAGACAGACAGGATGTGAATATGCCAGATGTTAACTGGAGCACCTTTGCTGCAGCCACATCCAAAAAGCAGGGCCATTCTCGATGCCCTACAGGGGGCATGCCTCAGACAGCTAGTGTTGGAACCCACTTGGGAGCAAGCAATCTTATACCTGATACTCTCAAATGCCCCTAATTTTAGTCTGAAGCATCAGGCTGCTGCTCTCTAAGCGTAGTTGAATTTATGATCACTTGTAACCTTTGGTGACCTTAACTCTGTGAGCATCTTATGCCGTAAATGTTTTTCCCCACTAGAAATCCCTGTAGGGTTATTATTTATTTATTTAAGAGTTTTACTAGGGTGGCGTACTGAGCGGGGTACCACTCGATTCCAGACGCGTCCTGGGAAAAGGGGACATGGAGCATACAAATAATAGTCACAGTAAAATGTACAAGATATGCTGATACAGATATATACAACAGTTGGTAGACAAAAATTATACAGGATTATCTCTTCATGGCTCTTGCGGCCGCTACACCTTACTCATCCTGCTGTCTTTTACATATTTCTTATTCTGTGGCTCTTATTCCCCTACCCTGTACCATATAACTGCCCTATTTCATCTTCGTATTCCCTTTCCACTGCATTCCACTCTTACTATCTCTTTCCTCTGTCCCCTAACTCTTTTTCCTGCTGTAGACTAGCCCTTCAGGGGCTCCCTGCCCCTCAGGTGGGAGAAATGCGGATACTGGGCAGTTGTTGCTTCCATAGCCACCACCTGAGATACCTAGACCGGACTCCTTACTAGCGAGATGCGGCATTGCCAATACCCAATCGAAACGCAAGCGCTCTTCTGCTCTGGTGTCTGATAGGCTCCTGCACTCTGCTCCTGTGTCTCCCTCAATACTAAGCTAAAGTCTGATTTTCTGTCTATAACTTGCACAAAAAAGAGCTGTACTTACTTATTGCCTAACAGTTACGACCTCTATTTTTTTCCTGTTTAGAGTGTCAAGAGTTGGGACTCTGTTTAATTACACTCCTTTCTGAATTTCTGTGGTTGGGCCAGTCTTTAGGCGTCAAGGAATGCCCAATTCTGTTGTTCTGCTGTTTTGGTCCTCCTGCTGGTTCAGATGTTCCATTGTCCATGGCCTAGTACTTAATACAGATCCCTTCCTCCATCCCCTGCCAAGAATATGCTCTCCACAGGCTCCCTGCCCATAGGCGTGGGAAACCTGGGCACCGGACGGTCAGCGCTACCTCTACTGCCATCTGAGAACCTAAGCTCAGACTCTCCATTAGCAAAGCACGACATTAGCAGCCATCCAATCGGAATGTGAGCGCTCTTCGGCGTTGGCTTCCGATTGGTTCTTGCAGTCTGCTTCTGTGTCCATTCTAAACCAAGCATAAATCTGATTCCCATGCTGACATTTGCCAAAATAGAGCTGCAATTACTTTTCTTCTTGACTGTTAAGACCCTTATCCTTCAGTTTTAGAGCATTACATTTAGGGATACTGTGTGATTACACTACTTTTGAAATTCTGTGCTTGCATCAGCTCCCTACACGAGTGGCCAATCACTTCTCCCTACTGAAGTTCCTACTAAGCCTCGTCTTATGTCCTCCATAAATATTACAGAAGCACTCTTAACTGATATGACTGATGAAACATTGAGTACTTACTTGCATTAATTGCATTAATTGTTTTTTACTTGTGTTATTTGGCTCTATTGTAAATATCTCTGTATGCATTGTACCATTTGACCCGGAGCTAACCAGGTCCATCTTGTAAATGAGCTTGCTCAATGATGTTCACCTGGATAAATAAAGATTTTGATTGAGTGATTGGTTGAAATGGATACAGAGGGAGGATCTCAGACCTAGAAGTAGGTAGCCATCTGGGAACAAGTGACCACCAAACAGTGTGGTTCATGATAAACTCAGCTGTAGAGTCAAGCCATACAAAAGTGAAGGCACTGGACTTCAGGAGGGCTGATTTTGTCAAAATGGGAGAGTGCCTCAGAAAAGCACTAGCAAACAGGCAAGAAGGAGGGTGGAGCAATAATGGGAAACATCAAAACTGCCATCATAGAGGCAACAAGCCTTTGTGTGAAGCAAAAACAAATCAAAATGAAAGAAAAAAACACTATGGTTCTCAAAAGAGGTGGTGGAGAAGGTTAGGGGGGAGAAAAAGACAGCATTCGGGGAGTATAAGGAAACACAGAAGGAGCAGGACAGAGAACTGTACCAGTTAAAGAAGAAGGAGGCAGGGAAGGCAGTCAGAATAGCAAAGGCCCAAACTGAGGAAAAGATAGACAACTTGGTTAAGAAGGGGAATAAAACCTTTTATAGGTACATTAGGGAGCGAAGGAAGACAAAGGGAGGGATGCTGAGGCCGAATAAAGAGGAGGATAGATGGGCAGAGAGGGACGGTGAAAAAGCAGGGATACTGAACGAATACTTCTGCTCAGTATTAACAAAGGAAGAGGAGGGGGAGGTGCCTAATCCAGTCAATAGAAGCACTCTGGATAGGGGGAGTCGATATCAGTCCTTTCACAGAAGAAAGGGTTCTGAAAGAACTCCTAAACCTGAAGGTGAACAAAGCAATGGGTCCTGATGGGATTCACCACAGAATTCTAAAATAACTAAGGGAAGAACTAGTAACATCATTGACTACCCTTTTTAACAAATCATGGGAGGATGGTGTGGTACCTGAGGACTGGAGGAGGGTGGATGTGATTCCCCTTCACAAAAGTGGGAGCAAGACAGAGGCAGGAAACTACAGACCTGTCAGTTTGACCTCAGTGGTAGGGAAAATGCTGGAATCACTTCTGAAGGAAATAATTGTTGAGTACCTAGAGGCCAGTTGGGCACAGGACCCAGGGCAGCATGGATCCACAGCAAGAAGGTCATGTCAGATGAATCTAATAGATTCTTTGACTGGGTGACCAAAGTAATAGACCAGGGCTAGGCTGTGGATATGGCCTACCTAAACTTCAGCAAGGCATCTGACACAGTACCACACAAAAGATTAATAAACAAATTAGCCAGCCTGGGAATGTGTCCCAGGGTGGTAGCCTGGGTAAAACATTGGCTGGACAACAGGAGGCAGAGGGTAATAGTAAACGGAGTCCACAGTGAAGAAGGGGGGTTACTAGTGGGGTACTGCAGGGTTCAGGGGTCCGGTCTTTTTTAATGTTTTTATAAGTGACATTGGAGAGGGACTAGAAGGAAAAGTATGTCTCTTTGCAGACAACACAAAGATCTGCAACAGGGTTGATACAAAAGGTGGGGTGGAAAGGATGAGAAGGGACTTGACAAGGTTGGAGGAATGGTCAAATGTATGGCAGCTTAGATTCATCGCAACAAAGTGTAAAGTAATGCACCTGGGAAACAAAATCCCAGGGGAAGAGTACACAATGGATGATGAGATACTGACAACAACAAAAATGGAAAGGGACCTGGGGATAGTTATATCAGATGACCTAAAGGTGGGCAAGCAATGTGAGAAGGCAGTAAGGAGAGCTGGGGGGATACTAGGATGCATAGGGAGAGACAACACCATTAGAAAACAAGAAGTTGTCATCCCTCTGTACAGATAGTTGGTGAGACCCCATCTGGAGTACTGTGTTCAGTTCTGGAGAAACCATCTCCACAAAGACATAGACAGGGTGGAGGCTGTCCAGAGGAGAGCAACCAAAATGGTGCAGGGTCTGCACCAGAAGACATATGAAGAGAGAGACTAAAAGAGCTTAATATGTATACCCTTGAGGAAAGGAGGGAGAGGGGGGACATGATAGAAACTTTCAAGTACCTCAAGGGATTCAACAAAGTCCAAGAGGGTAGCATCTTTCAGAAAAAGAGATGTGCAAGAACAAGGGGGCATAATTTGAAGATAAGAGGGGGGACGGCTCAGAGGTAATGTGAGGAAGAAATCTTTCACGGAGAGGGTTGTGGATGCATGGAACAGCCTTCCTGAGGAGGTCATGGAGTCAAAAACAGTGGGGAAATTCAAGAATACATGGGACAGACTTCTATGTTTCTATGTTTCTATGAAAGAACAATCAAGAGAGTAGCAAAATGAGTTAACACTTTCTTCAGGTACATAAGTAAGAAGAGGAAGTCAAGGGGAGGGATAATGAGGATAAGGAGGGCAACGGGGAACTGTGTGAAGAGGACCAAGAAAAAGTAGACATCTTGAACAGGTACTTCTGCTTAGTCCTTACAGTGGAGTGGGGGAAGGGGATGGACAACAAGAGAGCAGTAGGAACAAAGGGTGTGTGTGTGGACACAAGTTCATTTTCCAAGGAAAGAGTCCTAAAGGGATTTGCAGCTCTGAAGATGGACAAGGCTATGGGACTGGACAGGAAATACCCAAGGCTGCCAAAGAATCTCAGGGAGGTGCTAGCTGCCCCATGGATGGCCATTTTCAACAGATCTCAGGAAATATGTACAGTTCAGGAGAACTGTACCTATAAGGAATGCTCTCAACCAAAATATGGAGTGATGGCAGACCCACTCTTGATCCTAGAACATTGTCAACTCATTCAACAACGCCTTCACAGACCTGAGTGGGGTACTCCCACCTGACTTCTTCAGCCCACCCAACTCTAACGCTGGAGTGACAAGTACTCCAACTCCCTCCCACCCACCTTTTTATTTCAAAACCATCACAACCAAGGAAGATTGAAAATACCTTCTAAAGGTTCTGGGCAAAACTAAGTACTGCAGTTATACCCTGGACCTTAAACTCGTTGAACTGACCTTGGATGAAATACTTACCCCACTTACATATATTCTCAACACTTCTCTCAGGTACTTGCACTTCCTCAAAAAGTGGAAGTCTGCGATAGTGACACCAATCTTTAAGAGTGGTGACCAGGCACTTACTGGGAATTATCACCCATTCCTATTTTACCACCACTCTCAAAAGCCCTTGAAAGAATAGTCGCGGACCAGTTTGGCGAATACCTCAAAGTATCAGCTGCAATGTCCAGAGCAACATGGTTTTAGAAAGCGCCACAGCATCACAACAGCGCTGCTTGAATTTACAGGCTATGTAAACTGCTCCCTTGACCGAGGCCTCCTAGTAGGTGCAGCCTTCATCGATTTATTGAAAGCGTTTGACACTGTCAACCATGCACTACTGATTAAAAAGCTCAATATTATTGGTCTCTCCCCGATACTGTGGCATGGTTCTCCAGCTACCTGCTGAACAGGTCTCAACAGGTTAAGATTGCTAATACCCTATCCTACAGCCGACAAGTCTTCTCAGGTGTACTACAAGGGCCCATTCTGGGCCTACTTTTATTCAGCATCTTTCTTAACCAACTCTCATCAGCCTGCCATTGTCGTCTACTCTTATATGCAGAAGATGCTGTTCTGTTATCCAGTGACTCAAACCCCCTCGCCCTAGAAGGCAAACTCTAGACCAACTTTTCTGCTGTTGAAGGATGGTTTAAAGAACAGAAACTGGTGATGAATTATGCCAAGACAAAAACAATGTTGTTCTCCACAGCCCAAAATCGGAATAGAGCTTACCCTCTACTTATCACCAACATAGTGGGCTCACCACTGGAGCTTGTACAAAACTTCAGATACCTGGGGATCATGCTGGCTAGCACGATGACTTTTGACCGCCACATCGACAATGTAACAAAGGCAGTTAATACACGCATTGGATTGCTGCACAGGCACAAGCAGTCTCACACCCGAGGCCCTCAAAATAGCTGTGCAAAGTTCCCTGGTGACCCTTATTGACTATGGGTTGGTAATATATGATTCAGCCACAGAAACTGCCCTATGCTGCATTAAAGTTGCATTAAATAAAGCCTGGTGACTTGTTACAGGAGCCATACGCATGACGCACACGTGTGACCTGTATGCCCAGATTAACTGGCTTCAGTTCTCTGGCAGACTTCTCTACCAGTCCTGTTTACTAGCGAAAAAAGTCAAGTCTTGGCCTGTTATCCGCTGGGGTTCAGAATCTTCTCTCCCCCAATGACAACCATTGCTCCACTCGAAGTTCAGACTGACGATTATTTAAAATTCCCCACTGTCGTACCTCCCTGGGACAAAGGTCCTTCGCCTTCCGTGCCCCTGGATAGCTAAACTCTCTTCACTCTGATATTTCTTTGCAAACTTTGATTGGTCCCTTTAAAAGAATGCTTAGATGACAGCTAATAGTGAATGCCAGCTGCGACTGCATCCATTAACCTCTTATGTGTGTTCCTGGCCCCCTCCTTAACTTACGCTAACCCTCCCATGTGGCCTTCTGTTGAACCTTTCCTGCCTCAAGTCGGGTGCCTCACAGCCTGGTATCTATTCACTTCTTATATTTTTCCCTTTAGCACTCTTTCCTCGCCTACCACCCTCCTACCCATCCTCTTACCATTCCCACCCTCCACATCTAACTCCTCTGTTCACCCTTCCTCCTTCCCTCCAGTTGGCCTTATAACCTGTACTCCCCACTCTGCTAACACCCCCTGATTCTGTTTCTGCTCTCCTTCACTATTACCCTCTGGACTATCTCCTGTCACCCTTCCTCCCAAGTTACTGTCTCTCCTTTCTTATCCTCCTTGACCTTTGAAACAATGACTAAGTTACTGTACCAGACTCCGGCTTTACTGTGTATTATTGTATAATCTACTGTAACTGAACTGACTCTGGCTACTCTGCTTAGCCTACGTCCTTGTACATATACTCTGACTTTACTACTTATTGCTATTCCTGTACAATTGTGTTGCTATCTACTTATTTGCTTTAATGTTCTTATTCTCATTTACCTTGACGTGGAACCTATTTAATGAGCTTGTCCTCAAAGGTGCTAATCCAAGATCTCAATAAATCTAATAAATAAATAAATAACTGGAGAAGAGCAGACTACATAACAGTGGTAGCAGGCAGGAGGCTAGCAACTACAGGCCAGTCAGTCTCACCTCAGTGGTGGGGAAATTAATAGAAACCCTGTTAAAGGAAAGGTTGATGTGGCCTATCTGGACTTCAACAAGGTCTTCGATGCTGTGTCACACAGGAGACTGATAAAGAAACTGAGCAGCCTAGGGGTGGAATGTAAAGTGATGAGTTGGGTTAGAAACTGGATAATGGATCGGAGACAGAGGGTGGTGGTTAAGGGCACTTACTCTAACGATAGGAGAGTGACCAGTGGCAGCAAGGTACAGCAGGGCTCTGCAGTGCATGGACAGGTCTTCTGCAATGCCTTCATAAGCAGCATTGCAGAAGAATTGCCTTTTTTGCAGATGACACTAAAATATGTAAATGTGTGAACACTCAGGAGAGGGTGGAGAGAAGTGTAGGGATCTTGGGAAACTCAAGGAGTGGTCAAAAGCAAGGCAGTTGGGATTCATGGCTGATGTTCCTAAGATGGTAGGTACCACTCCGGACTACTGCTGACACCTGAGCCTCAAATGTCAGCCCCTTATCCAGAATGACACCAAGATTCTTCACCTTAGAGGCAGCCACCAGACCTGTGGAACCAAGTCAAAGCCCTGTCCCCTCCCCAGCGGCCACCACAACCCTCTCTGACTTGGTTCAAAAACCAGTACTTCAGCCTTGTCCAGGTTAAATCTCAACCAGCTGGATGACATCCAGTCATGGATCTTGGCCAAGCACCTGTTCAACACATTGAACACATAGGAACCCAGGAGCTGCCTATAGGATGGGGGGGGTACTGACAGTCACTAAGCAGGAAAGAGACCTTGGATTAGCATACAGTCTACGGTGGAACAGTAGGTAGGGACTTTGGGGCAGACTAGGTGGGCCAAGAGGTCCTTTTCAGCTTATTAGATTCTATGTTTCATATCAGATGACCTGAAAGTGGCAGGGCAATGTGACAAAGCAGTGGGTAGGATAGTGGGATGCTGGGGTGCATAGAGAGATGTATTTCCAGCAGAAGAAGAGAGATAATGATGCCACTATATCACTCGCTGGTGAGACCCCACCTGGAATACTGTGTCCAGTTCTGGAGGCCACACCTCAGAAAGGACATAGACAGGGAGGAGGCAGTCCAGAGGATGGCAACTAAAATGGTGCAGGGGTAGCACCAAAAGTCCTACATGGAGAGACTAAGGGGTCTCAACATGTGCACCCCTAGAAGAGAGGAGAGTAAGAAGGGACATGATAAAGACCTACTAGTACCGCTCACGGATAAGCAGTGATCAGGAGGAGAGTCTCTTTCAAATGAGAAAGAGCACCAGGACCGTAGGTATGCGATAAAGCTGGGGTGAAGGAGGGAGATAAGAGGAATGTGAGGAAGTACTACTTCACTGAAAGAGTTGCAGATACCTGGAACAGCAACTCCAAACTTGGTGTCCCTTGGAATCTTCCTGAAGAAATGCACTATACTGCAATTTGTCATTCAATATGTATTTAATATAGAAACAGGAAGGTACAACAATGTAGAGAACTCCCTCCTGACCACCCAGCGCTTCGACTCCTCGCGAGTCTTCCTCGGGTGTGTCACACCCGGTAATGGTCGGGGTGATATGAAACACACAACACAGTGCTGAAAGGCAGCATAGAAACATAGAAACATAGAAGTTGATGGCAGATAAAGGCCATTTGGCCCATCCAGTCTGCCCATTTATCCTACCTGTCAAATGTGCCCGCTGACTCTGCTTAGTCATTTGTCTTAGCTAATCCTTCCCATCTGTAGCCACTAGGTGGCGCTATCCCATGGACTACTACCTCTGCCTGCATGGCTAGTTGCAGGTTAAGGGGCCTGGGTACTGAAATGGGTGCCTCCATCCAGAGGACAGGGTTGTTAGTAACAAGGCTAACCTGGGTACAGCCCTCCGGGACACTGTAATACCCCTCTTTCCCCTCTAGTGGCCTAGACAATATGAAACAAACACTTTCACAGTGGCCCCTGTTCAGCATACAATTCCTCACACTGTTTGCACTTACCACCAGGGCTGGTTCCACAAGTGCGACCCTGGAGACCCCCTGTAAAATAAGGTTAGGCACAGCAAATAACAACAGTACAGTGCTTTTGGTACAAACTGGAACCACAGTCAGATTAAATGCAAAAAGAGTTCGATCTGATTTATTCAGGGGAATTGAACAAGGAAGGGGTGTAATCAGGTTGATTGATTCGAAAACTGATCTAGTCAGGCAATTATGCATGCACTTTTAGTCCTTACACAGTCACATGCTCTGAGTACCCAGTTGGAAGTAAGGTGGGCTAGCCTGGAACGTTGCCCGGGGTAGGCCAGCGTCACAGCTGGTTAGGGCCCTGTGATGAAAAGAAAAGGCATGCACAACCACACACAGTTTGTAATCCAGAGCCTGAAGGCTCAGTTCATGAAAGGAAAAACAACAATGCAATGAGAAGACAACACTTGAGATTTAGCTGTTTTTTCAGGGAGCTACCATGGTTGTTACTCGCGCTACCCAATACGAGACACAAGTTAGGTGAAATGGAGACTGCAGGCTGATGACTGGTTTGCCAGGAGAAGCAGAGCCCACATGAATCACTGAGGTGTTGTTCCTGTTTGAGATGGTTGAGCAGGGGGCTGATCCTTGGGTGAGTCTCTTGTCAATGATGGTTTCTGTGCCTGAAATAGCTGGCTGGGCCAGGTGGCAAGGCCCAGGCCGGGTGGAACAGTTCGGATTTTGAATCCGGTAGTGCTGGATGTAGCTTCCAGCAAGTGTAGCACATTTATACAGTGGGGAACCAAATTACGACCCACTAACAGCACACAGCACATTTATAGTAAAGCAATCAACATACCACAATGGGGAAGGCAGTCCAGCTGCAATATCAGTGTCTCTGAGCAAAACCGGGAATTCGGTGGTAAATGGATGTCCTGACAGGCCAATCGTGTACAGCAAATTTTCGGTCTTCTTCAGGTTCAAATCTGGTCACTCTTCAGTGGCTTTGTCACACTCTAATTTGGATACAGTCCGATTGCTAAGCCTTTCAAAAGATTCCTTCTCGAGGGTCTGCAGGTAGACAGGCTAAAAAGCAGCTTCTTGAATCACTCAAGCTGTTTACTCTTCAAACTCTAACTCCAGACTAACTGACTGCAGCAGGCAGCTTGGGAATTTTCTTTCGTTCCAAAAGGGTCTGGTTGGTTGATCCATCAGTCTGTGAAAGCAAGGGCTCCCCCCCTCCAGGTCTGTTTTGGTGCCACAATGCAAAACTACAATGCCTACAGAAATTTGCTCCCACAAGACCCCTGGGTACAGACTCCATTTTAGAGTCCCCAAAGGTACTGATTGGTGCTGACTGGCAGTCCAAAACCAAAATGGTGGTGATAAAAAGAACTGTCCATGCTACAAAGAAGGCAGGTTAGACAAACTACAATATCATTACTATGCTAATAGATAATCAGCAAATAAGTATACCTTCTAACAGAGCTCCCTCTGCGTAAATAGCGATAGCAGAACAGAGTGATTATCTAGCAGCCCGGGCGGGACTCAAGCATAGAAACACTCAGCCCCCTCCCAGATTAAATAAGCACCACGTTACAGGCAGCTCTTAAAGAGACAGAGCACAGAGGCATTAAGGCATTCTCATAAACACTTTTAAAATGCTAAGACACAGGATACCAGCTTGGCAGTGGGCATTTAGGCACACCCAAGGAGGACGTTCGGGAACCCCCATTTGTAGGGGGGTTACACATCTCTATGATTCCCTTGTGCCTATCCCATGCCTGTTTGAAACTGTTCACTGTGCTCATTTCTACAACCTCCTGGGGCAGGCTGTTCCATGTATCCACCACCCTTTCTGTGAAAAATAACTTTCTCACATTTCCCCTTAATTGTCTTCCTTCCAATCTCATGTCATGTCCTTTTGTCCTACTGTTCTTTTTATACTGGAAAATTTTTGTCTCTTTCACCTTATTCATGCCCTTGAGATATTTGAATGTTGCTATCATATTGCCTCTCTCCCTCCTTTACTCCAGAGTATACATATTGAGCTCTTTTAATCTGTCATCATATGCCTTCTGATGCAGACCCTGCACCATCTTGGTTGCCCTCCTTTGCACTGTCTCGATCCTGTCGATGTCCTTGCGCAGATGTGGCTTCTTCCAGTACTGCACACAGTATTCCAAGTGGGGCCTAACCATCGTTTTGTAGAGTGGTATCACTACCTTCCTTTTAAGGCTTGTGATACTACTACTAATACACCCCAACATCCCTCTGGCCTTCCCTACTGCCTTTGCAGTCTTCTTGGAGGTTTTTGGGTCATTTGTGTTGATGATCCCCAAGTCCCTTTCTTCTCTAGTATCTGCAAGTAACTCCCCCCAGCCTATAGCTTACTCCTGGGTTCCTCCTCTTCCCCACGTGCATGATTTTGCACTTTTTTGCATTAAATCTCAGTTGCCATTCTTCATACCATTTCTCAAGTTGTTCCAGATCTTTCCTCATCCTATCACCCCCTCTGGAGTATCTACCTTGTTGCAGATCTTGGTGTCATTTGCAAACAGGAAAACCTTCCCTTCCAGCCCCTTTGCAATGTCGCTGATGAAGACATTGAAGAGGACTACTTGGTATTACTTGCTTGGTATTACTTAGTTGGTATTACTTGGACTGGCCCCAGAACTGATCCTTGAGGTACCCCACTGGTGACCCTCATCTCTTCTGACTGGGTTCTGTTTACCACTACTCTCTGCTTTCTGTCCCTCAACCAGTTCCCTACCCAGTTCACCAGCTTTTGGCCCACCTCAAGACTATCTAGCTTGTTTACTAGTCTTCTACGTGAAACAGTATCGAAGCCTTGCTGAAATCAAGGTAGGCAGCATCAACTGCACCCCCTTGATCCACTTCCCTGGCCACCCAGTCAAAGTAATCTATCAGATTAGTTTGACAGGACCTTTCAGCTGTAAATCCATGCTGTCTTGGATCCTGTGCTCCTATGGATTCCAAGTGTTCCACTATTCTTTCTTTAAGGAGTGTCTCCATGATCTTACCCACAACTGATGTGGGACTGACTGGTCTGTTGTTCCCTGTCCCTTCCTTGCTGCCACTCCTATGAAGCAGGATCACATGAGCCCTTCTCAACTCCTCTAGGACTGCTCCTGTGTTCAGTGAATCGCTAAATAGTTCTGCCAGTAGCTCTGCTAAGTTCCTCTCCCAGCTCCTTTAGTATCCTGGGATGTATGCTATCTGGCCCCATTGCTTTGTTCACCTTTAGCTTAGTAAGCTGTATGACCCTTTCTTTAGTTATAGGACCAGTGTTATCCTCCCTCTCCTCTGTGTATCTGGTGTCAAGCTGTGGACCCTGTCCCTCCTTCTCCTCAGTAAAGACTGAGCAGAAATATAGTTAGGATGGATGCCTTTCCTAGGTCCTCCTCCACACACTCTCTGTTATCCCCTCTGAACTTAGCAATTCCCCCTCTTGACTTTCTCCTATCACTAATGTACCTGTAGAATGTCTTGTCTCCATTCCTCACTGTTTGAGCAAGTGTTTCCTTAGTTTGGGCTTTTGTGCACCTCACTGCTTTCCAGCTTCCTTTAGACAATTCCTGTACAGCTCCCTATCATCGGCTCTTTGAGTTCCCTTATATTTTCTGAAGGTCAACCTTTTGGCCCTGACTTTCTCTGCTACTGCCTTTGAAAACCACAGTGCTTTTCTCCTTCTTTTGCTCTTGTTTCTTTCCCTAACATATTGGCTTGTTACTTCAACAATTGCCTCCTTAATACGTGCCCATCTCCCCTCTATGCTTTCACCTGCCTTTCTCTTTGCCAGGGCTTCTTTAACCCTTTCACCCATCTTACCAAAGTCAGCCCCTCTGAAATCTAAGATTTGTTCCATTGAATGAGTTGTCTGTGTTCCTGTGTCCAAACTGAACCATACCATGTGATGGTCGCTGACTCTAGGTTACCTTCGACTTGGAGAGCTGTGATTCTTTCTTCATTTGTTAGCACCAGATCCAGGATTGCCCTTTCTCTGGTGGTTTTTTGCACCATTTGTTTGAGGCCTTCCCCCTGCAGGGAATCCACTATGTCCCTTATCCTGGCTGATGCACCAGTTGGTGTTGACCACTTTCTCTTGTTGATCTGGAGGCCTGTAGACCACCCCTGTTCGTATGGCTGTTCCATTTCCTGGTTCCAGGGTGACCCACAATTTCTTCATCTTCTCATGCCTGTTCTGAATTGCAGTTGCTTTGATGTGATCCTTGATGTAAAGGGCAACACCCTTCCCCTTCCCTCCTGGTCCCTTCTGAACAAAACATAACCTGGTACATTTGTCTCCCATGTGTGGTTACTGGTGAACCATGTTCAGTTATGGCCACTATGTCCAGTTTAGCCTCTGTCACTGTAGCCTTCAGGTCTAGGACCTTGTTTTCCAGACTGTGGGCATTCGTGTACATCATTTTCCATGTGCTAGATGATGGTTTGCTAGTTAAGGGGGTAGGGTTGACTTTTACCATGTGCGACGTGTGGGAAGTCAGACCCTTTTTGCCTTCTGCTAGTGTAAATGACTTACAAAAATGTTGAACATCTGGTGGTTTGCTAGCTAAGGGGGGAGGGGTGCATTCTTTCCCATGCGATGTAATGGGTGCCAGACCCCTCTCTCCTTTTGCTAGTTTAAATGACCTGCAAAAAAGTAAAACTTCTGTCTCAATGCACTGACTCCCTCTTTTGTTAGATGCAGGCCAACAAATTTAAAGAACTTCCTCTCTCAGAAATGTTGCCAATCCCCTACCAATTTGTGTCCTTTCTCTTCACACCAGTCCTAGAGCCAAGTGTTTAGCTCACCTATTTCTCTTTCCCTGAGCTTCTGCCTGCCCACACCCTTCTCACAGACAGGCAGAACCTCAGAGAAGGAGATACTGGATGAAATGGATGTCAACCATTCGCCCAGCCTGGTCAGATGTTCCTTGGTCTCCTCTACTGACCGACTGGTGAGATTGTTTGTTTCCAGGTGGATTAGAACGTTGATATTGTCTCCTGCTTTCTGTATGATTTTAGCAATGCGTTCAGTGTCTCTCCATGCGGATGATCCTGGGAGAAACCTGGCCATTACTTCAGGCTGCAGGTGGGTATTAACTCCTCAAATCATGGAGTCCCCAATGATCACAAGTTTTTATGTATGCTTTTTTGCCATATTTAATCTGTTTAGTTTTATGGGCATTGTTTTCTGTAATGGTTGTTGGTGACCTGCAGCGTCCTCTGCCACAGCATCTGACTTTGGAGTTTGAGGTAAAAATCTGTTTCTTGTTGTTAATGGATAACTGGAGGCATTGCGCAGGTGTGTGTCACTTACTGGGGCCCTCGATTTGCTTCTCCTAACCACCTGCCAGCCCCCAGGACCACCTACCCTCTGCAGACGAGGTGTTCCAGTTTGGTTCTGGGGGAATGGAATGTGGTTTTCATGATACTTTCCCTTCTGTATATGAGATTGGAGATGGGATATTTCTGTCCATGCTGCTTGGAGCTGAGCCCTTAGATCCCTGAGTTTCCAGCATGTACTGTAGGACAGTGACCCAAGCATTTGATAACTGCACTGTTGAAGACTGTCCCCCATTGCCAGAAGTTAACAATGTCCATCCTAGTTGTGCCTGTGTTTGTATATAACAGACAGAAAGAGGAAATAATTTTTTTTATCTATATTTTTAATTTTTTTAATTGTCGTATTATTTGTGTTTGTGTTTTTGGTTTTTCTTCCTGTGTTCTAGGTAAGTGGCAATTTACTTGGTCCCTCCCTTTCCTGTGTAACCTCAGGAAATGGTTTGTTGGGTTCCCCCCTAAGATAAGGCGAGTAGCACGGGGTGGTTGGGGATGGGGATGGGTGTGTCCCTGCAAAAAAGAAAGAACTGTGGAAGAAAATTGACTGTATGAAAAAACAAGAACAAAACAACAAAAAAGAATAAAACAATCAGCCAACAAGGTAGGCTATTTCCTGCTATTTTACTCACCTGACTCAGACACTGCTGGCTGAAAAAACTTGATTTTCCCCTTGCCTCATACAGCCTCCTCACCTTTGTCCTGGGAGCTGCACTGACCCAGAACAAGCGTCTGTAGTTCTGTCAGCCATCCCCCTGAGCAACAACATCTTGCGTCTTTCGCTCCCTGAGTCCTTGCTGATCAGGAGGAAAAGCAAGCATTTAGTGTGCAGCCAAAGCAAATAAAATACTGGGCTGCATTGCTGGGGAATCACCTCTAGGAGGGAGGAAGTTATCCTGCCACTGTACAGGTCGCTGGTAAGGCAGCACCTGGAATACTGAGTTCAATTCTGGTGCCTGTACCTGAAGAAGGATATCAGACTACTGGAGGGGTTAAAACAGAGGGCAACCAAAATGATCCATGACTTGGGGGACAGATCATATGAGGAGAGGCTGAGGGAGCTAAACATGACCTCCTGGAGGACAGAAGGGATAGGGGGATATGATTGAAACCTTCAGGAATCTTAAGGGCATACAGCGTTGATACTGAGGGCATCTTTAGCTTGAGAAAGGAGGGTACAACAAGGGGGGCATAGCCTGAAACTTGTGGGGGTAGATTCAGGAAGAAAATGAGGGGGGCACTTGTCCACTGAAAGGGTGGTGAGAGGGTGGAATGGGTTGCTGGAAGAGGTAGTGGCAGCAAAGACAGTGGCCAGTTTCAAGGGGAGGTGGGACAGAGTGAAAAAGAAAATCAGGATGAAAGTAAGACATCAAGGGGACGTGGGAGGGGAAATGGGATGGTGGGGGATGACTCCAAGGGGAGATGGGTGGAGGGCAGCTCCATGGAATTAATTGAGCTGCACACTTGAGCAGACTAGATAGACCATTATGGTCTGTTTCTGCTGGCAATTTCATATGTTCGTATGAGTCACTGTAGACAGTGATGTAGAAACACTGGCTGCAGTGAGAGGCCACAGCTAATGCAGTCCCTCCCATCCTCTCCCGGCAGGAATCACTGTAGACAGTGGTGTAGAAACACTGGCTGCTGTGAGAACTCACAACTACTGCTGTCCCTCCCAAACTCACCCAGCAGGAGTCCACTCCATCAAACATCCTCTCTCTCTCTCCAACATAGAAACATAGACGTTGACGGCAGATAAGAACTGCAAGGCTCATCTAGTCTGCCCATTTATTTTTCTATCTTATGAATGTGCCATTGCCCTTTGCTCTGTCAATGGCCTATCTATTCATACTCATCTGTATTGCTCCCTTACGCCTATCCCATGCCTGTTTGAAGCCCTGCACTGTATTTCTATCCACCACTTCCTGAGGTAGGCTGTTCCATGCATCCACCACCCTTTCTGTGAAAAAGAACTTCCTCACATTACGCATTAATACTGTAGGCCTCCCTCTAATCTCATGCTGTGTCCTCTTGTCCTGCAATTTTTCTTATATTGAACCATGTTAGACTTTTTCACCTTGTCAATGCCCTTAAGGTGTTTGACTGTTTCGATCATATCACCTCTCGCCCTCTTTTGGTCTAGGGTATACATATTGAGCTCCGATAATCTGTCCTCATATGTTTTCTGATGCAGTCCCTGCACCATTTTGGTTGCCCTTTTCTGAACTGCATCAATTTGGTTCATATATTAGTGAAGGTGTGGCCTCCAGTACTACATGCAGTACTCCAGATGGGGCCTAACCAGTGTCTTGTAAAGAGGGATTATTACCTTCCTCTTACAACTTGTGATACCCCTAGTAATACACCCAACATCCCCCTAGTCTTACCTACTGCTTCAGTGGTCTGCTTGGATGATTTCAGGTAATCTGTGACGATGATGCCCAAGTCTCATTCTTCCCTTGTCACTGCCAGCAACTCCCCTCCTAGCCTATAGGTGGCTTCAGGGTTTCTCTTCCCTATGTGCATGATCTTAAACGTCTTTGCATTAAACCCCAGTTGCCCCTCGACCATTTTGCCAGTTTATCCAGATGTCTTCTCATTCTGCCCACCCCATCTGGATCATCTACTCTGTTGCAGATCTTGGTGTCATCTGCAAACAGACAAACCTTACCCTCCAGTCCATCTGCAATGTCACTGACGAAGATATTGAAGAGGAATGGCCCCAGGACTGATTCCTGAGGTACCCCACTTGTGACTTGCATCTCTTCTGACTGTATACCATTTACCACCACTCTCTGTTTTCTGCCCGTCAACCAGTTTGTCACCCAGTTGACCAACGTCTGACCCACCCCGATGCTACCCAACTTATTAATCAATCTTCTATGTGGAACAGTGTCAAAAGTTTTGCTGAAATCAAGGCAGGTGACATCAACTGCTCCCCCTTGGTCCACCACTCTGGTTACCCAGTCAAAGAAATCTATGAGATTAGCTTGACAGGACCTTCCTGTTGTAAACCCTTGCTGTCTTGGATCCTGTGCTCCTATGGATTCCAGGTGTTGCACTATCCTTTCCTTAAGGAATGCCTCCATAATCTTGCCCACTACTGAGGTAAGACTGACTGGTCTGTAGTTCCCTGCCTCCTCCCTGCTACCACTGTTGAGGAGAGGGATCACATGAGCCCTTCTCCAGTCTTCTGGGACCTCTCCTGTGCTCAGAGACTCACTAAACAGTTCTGATAATGGCTCTGCTAGTTCCACCCTTAGCTCCTTTAGTACCCTGGGATGTATGCCATCAGGTCCCATTGCCTTGTCCACCTGAGCTTATCAAGCTCTTGTAGGACCTTTCTTTTCGAAGGGACTGGTGCACCTTCTCCCCCTGTGTCCATGGTGTAGCTGTGGGTCTCGCTTCTACCTTTCTTCAGTAAATACTTGAGTAGAAGTATCTATTTAGGATAGATGCTTTTATATGGTCCTTTCCTCACACGCTCCCTTATCCCCATTGATCTTAGCAATACTCCCTCTGGACTTTCTCCTTTCACTAATGTATCTATAGAAAATCTTGTCCCTTCTTTTACTGTTCATGCTAGTGTTTCCTCGGTTTGGGCCTTTGCTTGCCTTACTGCCTTCCCTGCTTCCCTTAGGGAAGTTTGGTATGCCTCCCTATCTTCATCCTGCTGCGTTGAAGGCCAGCCTTTTGGCTCTGACCTTTTCTGCTACTGTTTTTGAGAACCAATGTAGTTTCCTTCTTCTTTTGGACTTCCTTTTCTCTCTAACACAATGGGATGTTGCTTCAAGTATCGCATCCTTAATGCTTGCCCATTTTGCCTGTACCCCCTCACCTATATTTCTTTTTGCCAGGGCTAGCTTTACTCTGTTGGCCATCTTATCAAAGTCAGCTTCTCTGAAGTCCCATATTTTTCCTTGGAATGGGATGATTTAGTTGTAGTGGCCAAATTGAACCATACCACGTGATGGTCACTGGCCCCCAGGTGACCTTCTACCTGGAAATCTGTGATCCTTTCCTTGTTAGTCAGTACCAGATCTAGGATAGCCCTGTTTCTTGCGGGTTGTTGTACTAGTTGTCTGAGGCCCTCCCCCTGAAAAGAATCCACTATGTGTCTAGTTCTGGCAGATGTTCTTGCTGGTATTGACCAATCTGTATCTGGCATGTTGAAGTCTGCCATATCAGAACTTCCCCTTTAGCTGTGATGTTTCGTATATCTTCTAACAGTAATGTGTCTATGTCCTCCCCCTGGTCTGGAGGCCTGTAGACAACCCCAGTTTGTATGGAAACCCCAGTTTGAATTACAACCCTCTCACTCACCCACTTGCTCACACACTACAGTAGGCAGGGCCACTGCCCAAATTGTCATGTGGCCACTGGCCATTGTGGCTGGCACAAACTTACCCATTTGCACACTGTAGTCAGATAGTATTGCTGTCAGTAGCTGTACTGCTGCCCATGTCCATATGTTTGGCAATGTAGCTCTATGCCCAACTATCAACCTGAGGGCATGAGACTATACAGCTGGACCAGACCCGATCTGACCTGAGTCCCTCCTGATCCTCACTGGCTACATGACCTACCTGACTGGCACCTGAGCTGACCCACTGCTATGTGGCTTGGCATATCTGACAGTGCAACTCCCTTACCCGAGTCCCTACTGATCTTCACTGGGTCTGTGACCCACCCAACTCAATCCACACCTAACCCATTGCCAGTGCCGATCACAAAAGGCTAAGCTGACTGGCCATCATGCTTCCCTTGTCACCCTGTTTTAAAGTGAGCTACCCTTCCTAAGTGATCTGGGAATCTGAGAGGTGTGGTGGTGGCCTACTTGCACCAACCCCCTGGGTAAAACCAGACACAAGTTACTTTATTTCAGTGCCTGAGTGACCGAGAAACTCATGGTTTGATGTTCATACCACCTCCTTACCTCTCAATTTCCCAGGCCCTCAATGACAATCAGGCATATGTCCCAATGAAAATCAGGCTCACAACCCAATAACAGCCCCTCAAGGGTACAGTAAACTTTAACCTCTATGGCTTCTTGCTGCAACTAATTGAGCTCTTCAAGGGTTCAGCTTCTTCTTTTTTTTGTGTGTGTGATCTGTTTACCTCCCTCCCTCCTACACTCCAATATCCATCTCTCCTTCGGGTCTCTTAGCGCTCCATCCCCCTGGCAGTCCTCTTCTGGAGCACCTCCTCTCACACAGATTGCAGCCAGCCCTGAGTTGTCCCCGGCATATCCCATCACCAGCGGGTCCCCCTCCTCCAAGGGGGAAGGCACCGGGTGGCAGGGAACACCAGCACACTATTCTTTCCATGGTCCAGGGTGCTGCTGTAGTGGAGGAGGCTCCTGGAGGTTCCGGGGAACATGGAGAGCAGAGGGCATCATCCGGCGGCGCCGAAGCTGGTTTTCCGGTTTTCTTGGTCCCTCCTGTGCCGCTATGTGTAGTACCCCTGGTCTCCTCCGGGGGCTACTACAGAGCAGAGCTATCCCCTCATCCCTCCCCAGGAGAGGAGAGCAGTCCTCCGGACGCTTGATCCTCTCCTTCCCCCTGCCAGCCCCCGGCGCCCGAGTCTGTTTCTGAACCCGGGTCGCCAGCATGGTTCGAGGTGTGGCATCCAGTGCCTCAGCCCCCTGCGCCACTGGGCCGGCTTCAGCTTCTTTTTATATTCAAGATCCTTGTTCAGAGGAGAATAAGAGAGCTTCCATACCTGAAGCAGCTGTTCTGTCTTTTTCTTCTCCTTGGAGTTTTTCCACAACCCCAGTGTTCCTTTGGCATTCAGGTTTAACCCATGTGCACCACTGAGGGCAAGTTCTGTTGATCCTTCATTGGGTTGGAAGATTTAAGACAGAAGGAGAAGTAGGTGTTGACAAATCAGCCTGGTAAGGAGAGCAGGGAGTGAGTGGGGGGGGCAGTAAGTGTGGCGTTGGGGAAGGAGATGGAATGGACATGGAGGCTGGTTGAAAATGAAGAAAGTAGACAGGAAAGGGGAGGAGAAAGTGTGAAGGGGAAGAGGAGGCAACAAAGTGGAAGGCAAGAGAGGGAGCAGGACAAGACTAAAATTATGAGAAGCAATCACAGGAGGCCTGGGCAATGAGGTGCTGTCAAAGATTGCATTTAAAAACGCCTAGAGTGGCAAGGTTGGTAATTTCTGGTGGAAGTGAGTTGAATCAACTTGAGGCTCTAGATTTTAAGGAACATTGCCCTTGAGTAGTGTGGCAGTGGGGTACTGAAAATGTTAGACATTCCAAACTTTTGGTTGGGGTGGGAGACAGAGTGAGGAGTCAGTATAGTCTGTATGCCAGGGAGCAGGAAATGTAACAAGATCATTTTAGCTGGGATGCAGGTCTGGTACTTGAATCTGCCAGTTAGTTGGAGCCAGTTTGCTTGCTTGTAGATATCACAAGTGTGGGAAAGGTGAGGGACTGAGGTTAGGAGATGACAAGTCTTGTTTAGGGCTATGGCTAAGTCCCGAAGTGCAGTATCAGTAGCTGATCTGTATATCACCAGCCCATAATCGATAATAGAGATAACAGAGCTTTGGATAGCAATGTTTAGGGCTTCAGCCATAAAGCAGTCCTTATGCTTGTATAATAATCCTATGCGGGTATTCACAGTTTTAGCAATATTGTCGATGTGTTTGGAGTACGAAAGAGTGCTTAATGGCAAAAGGCTGAACTTCCAAGACTTGGGATCCCAGGGACTACAGAGACTTCAAGACCTAATGGGTGGACAAGGGTTCAAGTCCTTTAATACCTTACAAATAGCCAGGCATCTACATGCTGGTGATGCATACAGACACCTGAAAATACAGAATATTGCCCCAGCAAGAGATCAAAGCAACAATCCCAATATAACTGCATCTGAGTGGGCAGAGGAGATGGTACATGATCTGAAGCAACCCTTTTTGGTACAAATTCATTATTAGGAATGTACACTGTAAAGCCATTGACACCTTCATCTGGTAGTCAAGAGCACTGCATACGGACACAGGAAAGCGGAAATACGGTCCTTCACAAGAACTGCCTTTTTTTCTAGTGAACCATAAGGTCCAGCAATATAAATACTACACAATTTATATTATACCCCAGAATAACTGTGGAAGATGGGCCATGTTTGTACGAGCCACTGCTACACGTGTGGAGTCCAAGAGAGCAACCATTTACACCTAATTTGGACCTGCCCATTAATAGCTAATTTCTGGAATACAATTAAGTCACCTCTAACAAAAGATACCTTGCACTCATGGGAAGTAAAGGCTCAATAGGGATAAATCCCCATTAAATCTGCTTTGAGTCTGGAAGACCTCTTTATGCCTGAGATCTGCATATCTAGGATTGTAGTTTAGTAGAACTTATTGACAAGAAAAGACATGCCATTTATCTTATAGAACCGAAAACAAAAATGAACGGTGCATACACCAAGGCTGAGGGATAGTGTAGACTTTATTGCCACATAAGCTTCAAGCATGCTAGGCTAACAACCCCCAAGCATCACCTCATGATAAAGCTTAATCAGGGGGCAATACATAAAGGCTGTTAGGCCAGTATACTTGGAACTTATGTGGCAATAAAGTTTACACTGTCCGTTAGCCTTGGTGTGTGTGCCATTCTTCTTTCTGTTTTTATAGTACTGCTTTAACTGGCTGCAGCTTTGGGGGTTCTGGTGTATACTACTTTTTGTAACATGGCATTAATACTGTGCCTGTAATCCTGCGCAGCCATAGGTGGAACAGCGTCACGAGACGGCAGCCGAAGCGGGCATTAACCCAGCTTATATGCTGTGCCTGCTTCGGCACTACTGTCAGCAGCCAGACCCCCAGCCTAGCAGCACTGGGTCCTGTGGGGAAGTGAGAGGAGCAGCGCTACGAGCGGCACCTCTGGAGCCGCACTAGGCATCCGAGACAGGCAGGAGATCCGGCCGGGGAGGGGGCCAAGAACCCGTGGTGCGCACTGCCCTGAGACGCAGTCCTGGAGCGTGAAAGGCGATGATCCACAGAGCACCTGGAGGAGGACAGCCGGATGAGAATCCCAGGGGCAGCAGGAAGTACGAGCGACTGAGATGCACAGCGCGAGTGCAGCACTGCTCGGAGCTGGTTGAACCCTGCACGGCAGACCTCCCACTGCGGGTATAACAACAATACCCACATGGAACTCTCCACAAGAGGACAGGACTGTTGGCTGGCCCCCCTCCGTGCCACTCTACGGACACTCTGTGTTGACCACATCAGTATGTATCTAATGTGTTACAGCGTTCTCTGAAAGTGCATTAAAATTGTGAAAAGTTCTCACCGCCTCCGCCTGTTATTGTGTACCTGTCACAGTGGGCCCCTTCGACATCCCTCCACCGACCCGCGGCCCATGTTGCAAGCCCTGGGCCTCGGGCACCCATCACCCCCCCAATGCATCAATCCAGCATTAGAGCCCACCTCTGTCGTGGCTTAATGCTTACTTGTACAGCTTTATCTTATAGCCACAGTAATCAGAAAGTACATTCTCAAATTGTGGAATTGTGGCTAGACAAAATAGTGCCCACCCATGGAGAGTGGCTTACTGAAATACTGGAAGCACTAAAATCTGAGAACCTGGCTCATAGCCTAAAACAAATCAGCCCTCAAAATGTACCAATGAATATTTGGAAATCTCAAATCCCTATTTACTGTAAGTGGTCAAGAGTAAGTTGTCATAACAGCACATATGCAACAGGATCTCACCATATGAGAGGCTCCTCACAGATGGGAAGGTAATTCACAATACTACCATTAAATGAAACAGCATACAGACATTTCATCCCATCACACACACACACACACACACACACACACACACACTGCCAAGAAATATAAATTAAAACAAACACAAAACTTAAAAAAAAAAAAAAACCTCCAAGTTTTTTGTTCCCCTTATTGCTGTCATTGCATCTGCCTAATCTGTCCTTGGTGAACTGATGCACACAATATTGCCTGAACATAGGTCTGTAACTGATATTATTTTATTATAGTCCTATACACTGAAATTTAATTTTGAGTTACTATGTCTCTTTGATGAGGCATGGCTACCTTTGAACAGATTGTGATCAACTTAGAAACAAAGTAGACAGTTTGTAGTTTCACTAAAAGTGAACAGAAACAATTGGTGGCAGCGATAACAGGAACAAAAAACTTAGAGATGGGCATAATCGAGAAAGATCTTACATATAAACTTGAAAACCTGAAAAGGAAAGACTGCAAGCTAGAATGGCACAGTAACGCCACTTGGATCTGACAGGACCAAAGCACTCTTAAAAACAATGTACTGTAGATGACAAGCCACAAAGTGATGAATAATGAAATGAACCTTGAAGGACCCAAGGTAACATAGAAACATAGAATTTGATGGCAGATAAGGACCGCTTGGCCCACCTAGTCTGCCCATTTCCCTACCCAGTGGATAAGCTGCAGATCCTAGTTAACCAACAGCCTACTTCCTTCTGCCCCCACTAGATTTGCCAAATATCTGTCCCATGCATTGTTGAATTCCCCACTGTTTTTGTCTCCACAACCTCCTCAGGAAGGCTATTCCTTGCATCCACAGCTCTCTCTGTGAAACAATACTTCCTCACATTACCTCTGAGCAGTCCCCCTGTATCTTCAAATTGTGCCCCCTTGTTCTTGCACATCTCTTTTTCTGAAAGATGCTACCCTCTTGGACTTTGTTGATTCCCTTGAGGTACTTGAAAGTTTCTATCATGTCCCCCCTCTCCCTCTTTTCCTCAAGGGTATACATATTAAGCACCTTTAGTCTCTCTCTTCATACGTATTCTGGTGCAGACCCTGCACCATTTTAGCTGCCCTCTTCTGGTCAGTCTCCATCCTATCTATGTCCTTGCGGAGATGTGTACTTCAGAACTGCATGCAGTTCTCCAAATGGGGTCTCACAAACTGTCTGTACAGAGGGATAACAACTTCCTGTTTTCTACTGGTGGTGCCTCCCAGTATCACCCCAATCATACCATTTGGATGTGTAAAGTGGACTGTGTTCACCCTGATGAAGCCCTCTATAGGGTGAAACATTGTTCATTGTTTCAAGAGCATGGTCGATACCAGAAGTGAATTGTAATAAATATATAAAGATTGTTTTGAAAATTAAGCTATGGAGTTTGACTTATTTTATTTTGAATGAATCTGCACAGCTGATATTAGCCCCTTCTTTAACCGCAGCGAATAAACTTTCTTGTATAACAGAAGGCATCCAGAGGAACCACGTAACTCGAACTAGAGATTTAATCAGGCCACAATGAGATGCTGAAAGAAAGCACTAGAAATCTTAATCAACATCAAGGCCTTAGAAACCCTAGCCAAGGCCATGTGCTCCAAGCTGTTTTCTCCCTCCCGCCTGGCCACCCCCCCCGAAAGATATCCTGCCAGTGGTCAGCAACTCTGTCATTGCCAAGGTCAACAAGGGCAATGGAGAAAACCAAAGAAAAAAGAAAGGTCATCACTAAAACCCTCTTCCGCCAGCCACCCTAAGCATAGGGATAAACCTGCTTCACTGGTGAGGTTAGGTAGGAAAGTAAGCCCTTGTCATTGTCCACTCTGGTGGCATTGACTGCAGCACCCCGTCAACTGTCATTACATAGATACATAGAAATTGTCGGCAGATAAGGACCACTAGGCCCATCCAGTCTGCCCATTTTATTGCTTGTAAAAGCGTCCCATGACTCTACATGATCATTGGCTGTATCTTTACATTCCCATCACTAGTGTTCCTTTATTCCTGTCCCATGCATATTTAAATCCTGCCACCATATGTGCAGCCACTATCTCCTGGGGCAGGCTATTCCATGTATCTAGCACCCTCTCAGTGAAAAAGAACTTCGGCACATTCCTCTTAATCAGCCTCCCTCTAGTCACATGTCATGTTCTCTGGTCCTGGCATTCTTTTTGAACTGGAAGATAGTTTCCCTTTTAACCTTGTTTATACCCGTGAGGTACTTGAATGTCTCAGTCATATTGCCCCACTCTCTCCTTTGCACATAGTACTCCAGATGATGCCTCACCAAGGTTTTGTACAGTGGAACTATTACCAACCTCCTCCAGCTCATGATACCCCTCTCAATACAACCCAACATCCCACTTGCCTTCCCTACTACCTTGGCTGCCTGCCTGGTAACTTTCAAGTCAGCTGTGATAATGACCTCCATGTTCCTTTCCTCCCTTGTAACTGTCAGCAGCTCACTCCCCCATCCTGTAGCTTGCTCCTGGGTTTTCACTCCCCATGTGCATGATTTTTCAGTTCTTTACATTAAACCTCAGTTGCCATGCTTCAGACCATCTCTCCAGCTTTTCCAGGTCCCTTCTCATTGTTTTTACCCCTTCTGGCGTGTCTACCCTGTTGCAGATCTTGGTATCATCTGCAAACAGGCATCCTTTTCCCTCCAACCAATCTGCAATGTCACTGATAAAGACATTGAAGAGGACTGGCCCGAGTACCAAAGTCTGAGGTACCCAGCTGGTGACCTCCATTTCATCTGAGTGGGTTCCATTTACCACCACCACCTGTTTTCTGCCCTCTAGTCAGTTTGTAACCCATCTTACTACCTTGTGGCCCAACCCCAGACTTCTGAGTTTGTTGACCAGTGTTCTCTGTGGAGTGGTATCAAAGGCTTTGCTGAAATTAAGGTAGGCAATATCTACCGCCCCCCCCCCCCTTGGTTCACTGCCTTTGTCACCCAGTCAAAGAAATCGATCAGATTTGTTTGGCAGGTCCATCCTGCTGTGAAACCATGTTGCCTGGGATCTAGAGCTCCAATGGCTTCCAGGTACTCCACTTTCTGCCCCTTTAGGAGTGACTCCATGATCTTCCCGACAACAGATGTAAGACTTAGTGGTCTGTAGTTCCCTGCATCCTCTTTGCTGGCACTTGTAAGAAGAGGGACAACATTTGCCCTTCTCCAGTCCTCTGGGACCAATCCAGTGTCCAGAGACTTGCTGAACAGGTCTGCTAGAGGGGCTGCGAGCTCCATCCTCAGTTCCCTCAGTATCCTTGGATGTATACCATCTGGACCCATGGTTTGTCCACCCTTAGCTTAGTAAGCTTTTCCAAGACCTTTTCTGCTGTGAAAGGGCTGGCATCTACCTTCTTCCCCTCCATTCCTTTGAAGTTCAACTGTGGACTCTGCCCTTCTCCCTCCACAGTGAAGATGGAACAGAAGTATTTGTTTAAGATAGATGCTTTTTCCATGTCTCTCTCCACACACTCCCCCCATCCCTTTGAGTTTAGCTATCTCCCCGGCCTTCCTTCTCTTGTTGATGTACCTAAAGAATGCCTTGTCTCCTTTTTTAACAGAGTGGGCTGACCTCTCTTCTGTTTGAACCTTTGCATGCTTTACAGCCTTCCCTGCTTCCCTCAGACAATTCTGGCAAACTTCCTTGTCCTCATGCCTTTGTGACTCCTTGTACCTTCTGAAGGCTAGTTTCTTGGCCCTCACCTTTTCTGCCACCGCCCTCAAGAACCAAAGTGGTTCTCTTCCCCTTACTTACCAGCCTTACACATTGGTTTGTGATTTCTATTATGGCTTCTTTGATGTGTGTCCAGTTCTCCTTTACTCCACCTCCTATCCCCATTTTTGCTAGGGTTTCCTGAACCTGTAATCCCATCCCTATAAAGTCTACCTTTCTGAAGTCTAAGACCCTTGCTTCTGTATGAGTTAACTGAGTCTCTGTCTCCACTTTGAACCACACCATGTGGTGGTCACTAGAACATAGTTGACCTTCCACCTGGAGTTCTGCAACTCTGTACCCGTTGGTCAGTACCAGATCCAGGATAGCTCTGTCTCTAATGGGTTCTCACACCAGCTGTTTGAGTCCTGCCCCTAGAAAGGAGTCAATGAAGTCCCTTTCCCTAGCTGAGGCTCCAGCTGGGATGGACCAGTTAATGTCTGGAATATTACCATCCCCCATTAGTAGGACTTCCCCTTTTGCCATCATCTATTGTATGTTCTCCAGCAGTGTCTCATCAATTTCTTCTCCCTGAGCAGGGGGTCTGTAGATGACCCATCAGAATAGCTGCTCTGTTGCCTGGCTCAAGGGTGACCCATACTTCTTCTGTCTGCTCCTGTGTGCTCTGAATTGTTGTTGCCCAGATGTTATAGCTGATGTAAAGGGCTACTCCACCCTCCTTTTTGATATCCCTGTCTTTTCTGAACAGGGCATAACCTGGTACATTTATGTCCCAGTTGTGGTTGGTGGTGTACCATGTTTCAGTTATGGCCACTATGTTCAGATCTGCCTCCATCATTTTAGACACTAGGTCTTGGACCTTGTTCCTGAGACTGCGGGCATTGGTGTACATGATCTTCCATGAAATGCTGTTTTTCCTACCTTGCATTTGTCTCCCTGATTCCCTACCTTGTATTCATTCCCTTGTTTCCCCACCTTACATTTGTCACTTATTTTCATGCCACAGTTTTTGGTGCTATTCTGCTTCACTTTCTCTACCTGTCCCTGTGGTGCAGTTGGGGGCGGGTCCGTGTCCTTGTGTGCTACTATACCACCCCCCCAGGTAAGTTTAAATCCTTCTCAAGGAAGTTTTTAAACTTCTTGGAAAGGACTGTGGTTCCCACCTCAGAAGGATGCAAGCCATCCCTTTTATACAGGCTCCCATTCCCCCAGGTGGGGCCCCATTCCCCCACATAGCCAAAACCCTTACTCATGCACCATTCCTTCAGCCAAGTGTTGAAGTCATAGATGCGTTATGTCCTGTCCTCCCACATGCCCTGGACAGACAGCACCTCCAAGAAGGACACTGAGGTTGTTGTCTGCATGAGGTCCTTCCCCAGTCTTCTAAAATCTCCCTGCACTTGACCTACATCTTCCTCCTCCCCTGCAAGGTCCTTTGTCCCCAAATGGACTATGACATCGAGCTCCCCCCTCCTAACTATTGCCCTTGCGATCCCAAGGATATGCCCCCATCCCTCCAAGCAGTGCCTCCTGGTAGGCACTTCACCTCCTTCTCCACTCCATTGCCTGTCTCCAGCTAAATTCTCCTGACAATGGAGTCCTCCATCAGGACTTTCTTCCTTCTCCTGGGGTCTACCACTGTTGTTCCTCTGGGGTCTATTACGGATGTCCCTTCCATCTCCCTTGGGCACTACCTCGGGGGCTGCAGCTGAACTGTTTCTTTCCTCCAGGACTATGAAGGAGTTATGTAGTGGTACCAGTGGGGGGATGGATCTCTGCACCTCTGCCCCTCCTTCCCTGAGCCAATCTTAGTCCATCCACTCTTCTTGCTAGGCAACCTCTGAGTGAGTGGGGGTTGACTAGGTGGTCCCTGGGAGGGGACAGAGGAAACCTGAATCCTTTCCAATGCAGCTCAGAGGCTGGCAACCTCTGCCCTCAACCCAGACAGTTGTCTACAGATTGGGCAGTACCGCAGTGCTCAGAGTGTCCGTTTGAACACTGCTGATCCGCAACCATTGCACTGTACCACTCCTGCCATTTTATGTCTCTGTTACGGTTTAATGTGCTTCTCTACTGTGATCTTCTTCCCTGTTGATTTATATCTGCGTCTAGAATTCCTGATTGTGAGACCCTGCTATAGTGTGCTTTTTTTAACTTTCCACTCTTCTCTCCCCCTCCCACTCCTCTTTCTTTTGCTTGTCTGTCTTTTGGCCCCTTCCTGCCTGAGGAGAAAACTGAGCTATGACACCCAACTAGGTTCTATAAAAAGGTGATGAGCTAGGGGTGGGTGGGATGCAGGGTGGGACTATAGTGGCTCCCTTCCAAAATCAATCAGCTCTTCCACACACACCTAGAGCTGAGACACTAATTCCCCCTAAAGTTACAAACAAAGGAACACAGAAACTTCTAGAATTCTAGAAGCAAAACAAGTCCCAAAGTTCACTGAGTACAGACCCACAGCAACTGAGATCAGCTGAAAATCACACAGCTATTTAATCTCAATTACCTGAAATTCTGATTCCCCCTGAAGTTACAAAGGAACACATAAACTTCCAGAATTCTAGTAGCAAAACAAGCCCCAAAGTTCACTGAGCACAGACCCACAGCAGCTGATACACCATTAAGACACCAAGGTCAGGACTTGGCTGTGATGCTGCCGTACCTGCTGCAGATGGTATGCTGCTCCCATTGTCAGATTCTGTCCCAAAAAGGACAGCAGTCATGAACACTCAACAGGGCATCACTGACTCTCAGGCTATGTTAGCAATGTTTCAGAAATATTACTTCGCCTATTCCTGTCAATGCCAGCGTTGATGCCAGTAATCCCATCGACATGGCCTCCCTCACCAGACCCGTTGTCTTCAGGACTTATCAACGACAAGGTGGAATACAGTTCTGATCTCCTAAATATGGAGAAGGATTTGGAGGAAGAAGAATGGGAAGGAGACCTCTATGAAAGGGGATTCCCTTCCAGCTCTACCCCCTCTCAGTGATTTATAACCATAGGTCTCCTCCTGAAGATCTCTCTTTTTAAGGCTTTGCTTGGGCAAATCCAAGATGTCATGGGGTTTGAGGGTGAAGAGGAAGACTCCAGTAAATAACATTTAATGGAGTACATAGAAGTTATAGCTGCATCAACTATTGTAGTGCTCCCTCTATGTCCTGTATTACAGGATTTTACCTTTTCTACCTAACACAGACCTAGCATATGCCTCTGCAACCTTAGGTCTCAGGATTGCAAATTATCAGGCTTACATGATCAGGTATCAAAATAGCCTGTGGAAATCTGCCATGACTACTATTCAGGCCATATCTGATAGTCCTACAAAAGCTAAACTCATTAAAGTCACCTCAGCTAGTGTTGATACTGGCCAGCATCTATTGCATTCAACAAAGTATGATACCTCAGATGCCTTTGCTAGGGCTGCTACCTCTGGCATTTGCCTCAGGAGATATTCCTGGCTCAGCGTGGCTGGCTTTACTACTGATGTGCAACAAGCCATATTAAATGCCCCTTTCAGGGGCTCCAAGTTATTTGGAACAGATGTTGATAATGCACTGAAGGACCTTCAGACTTCAAAAATGACTCTGAGGTCTGTTAAATCTTTAACCCTGTATCATACAATACACGGTAGAGGTGCATTTCATAGACCAACAGACTCTGGTGGCCATGGCTACCATTAACAGCACTTTGGGAGAGAATGCGGCCCTCTTTCATGTCCCCCTGCTTGAGGTGGCCATTCTAAGGTGTCCAAAGGTAGCAGTTCAGGCTGTTCCACCACCCTGGTGCCTTCTGACTTCCCACTTCCTTCTCCTCTACAATTACCTCTGGGGGTGCAGGTGGGGGAAGGATCTCCCTTTATCTGTCAAAATGGAAGGAAATCACCCTGGACTAGTGGTCCCAGGATAATAGAAAAAGCACATGCTCTGTAGCTGTTGGCCAACCCTCCAGTTCATCTTCCTACTCCCTCTCATTTTTCTCCTGGTTACTTATCCGTACTAAAAGAAGAAATGCAGTCACTGATTCAAAAAAATGCATTCAAACCCATTCCTACCACCAAAAGGAGCAGAGGGTTATATTCTGGGTACTTTCTCATTCCCAAATGAAAAGAAGACCTGCATCCTGTACTGGACCTCAGAGACCTGCACAAATTCATTGAATACAAGAAGTTTCAAATTGTGTCTCTTCAGACTCTCATCCCTCTCCTACAAAAAAGGGATTGGGTCTGTGCCCTGGTTATATAGGACGCATACATTCATATAAAAATCAGAAAACACCACAGGCAGTACCTCCACTTTATACTGGAGAGCAACCATTATCAGTTTAGTGTCTTGCCCTTTGGCATATTTTCTGCACCGTGATTGTTTACCAAATGCTTTGCAATTGTGGCAGCAGCCCTCCAGAGGGAATGGCTTGATGTCTTTCCCTATCTGGACTACTGGCTACTGAAGGGCACATCCAAGGAAAAACTTCAGCACTCCTTGTCCAGAACACAGCAAATGTTCAGAGGTCTGGGCATTATAGTTAAAGTACCAAAGTTCATACTCATTCCATCAATGCCTGCAGTACATTGGTGTAGTGCTTGGCATGAAAGTGGGCATTGCTTTGCATTTCTGCCTGCAAACAGGGCTGAGGCACTGGTGGCACAGGTCTGGCTGGTTTACAGGAGCCATTTTGTATCCACCTGGACCATGGGTCTCCCTCCTGGTTCTTATGGCAGCTGCCATTGTGACAGTATCTCTGGCCTGTCTTCATATGAGGATCCCTCAGTTGATACTTCAGGTACAGTGGGATCAACTGACAGAAAACTTCTCCTTGACTCCAGGACAGATCCTCACAACAGATACCTCTGGATCAGGATGGGGTACCCACATGTGACCCTTTCAGACCCAGAGTGTGTTGACCGACATGGATTTGGTTCTCCATATCAATGTTTTGGAGATGAGGGCTGTTTTGCTAGGACACCAGGCCATTACATAACTCAGTCCCAGACCTTTGCTAACAAGGACAGACAATGTCAGTGTAATGCACTACATCAACAGGTAAGGGGGTACTCACTCTTACCCCTATGCAGGGGAGCGATGAGAGTCTGGAGCTACGCAATGTCTCATGATTTCCAGCAATCTGCCATGCTTCTCCCAGGTGTCTAAAACATCTTAGCAGACAAGCTAAGTTGATTCTAGTCACAAGTGCACAAGTGGGAACTGCTGACCTCCATGGTAAACAACCTCTCACAAGATGGGGACATCCAGAGTTGGACTTTTTTGCATCCTCACACAATGCAAAACTGCTGCATTTCTGCTTGCTTCAGGACCTGCTTTTTTTTTTGGTGAGACGCATTGTCCCTCTCCTGGAAAGGGAGGTTCCTTTATGCATTCCCCATGATCCCTCTTATTCAGAGGATTCTACTCAAGCCAGGGGCAAAGTGGGACATGCACTTAGTGGTTGTCCCATTCTGACCTCACCAAATATGGTTTTCTCTGCTTCAGCATCTGGTAGTGGAACCTCCTGTTCAACTGTCCCTGTGTCGGGGTCTGCTATCACAAGACAGGGGGTCCCTGGTCCACTTGGACCTGAGGTCCCTACATCTACATCAATGGCTCCTGTGAACATGCCCGTTTTGTTTTTTTTCCCATGTGGCTGATGTCTTGATGGTAGCTAGAAAACCTTCCACGAGACATACCTATTCAAAAAAATGGAAGCGTTTCTCCATATGGTGTAATTCCGGTTTTATGTGATAACTGCAAGTTTTTAACTGAGCTGACCACAAAGAGTGAACACAAAATCACCTGAAGTAAAAAGGGCGATCAACACTACACCGACCATCACAAACAGCGGCGGTCACAAACAGTGACGGTTGCTTACTTCCCCAATGACGGCAAACAAATCAACACTTTTTATGTGTGGGCTATGCCCCCCGCACCCCCTAATCTAAAAATAATCAACTCCAGGGAGGAGCAGACATACAGGAAAGAAGAAAAATACAAAAACAAATACAAAATTCTCCCCTAGCCAGACCCAAACCAAGGTCCACCAGCTCCAGTAGTGGTGACTCAAGCCACTACACCAAACAGCCAGCTCAGCAGTACTTGGCTGAACACAGCCCCATAGCCTACTATAGTGGGTGTAGCTCACTTCTGTACTCACTATACTTGACTCCTGCTATATTTTCTACCTCGCTATTCCTACGGGCAGTCAGACTGAGTCATTCATATTGAGTGGCTCAATTTTATTCGCCCACATCACTGCACACTGTGATTCCCATTCTGAGGACCCATTTCCATGTCCTATCAATATGGTACTGGCCTATCTACTGCCCTTACTGGACTCTGGTCTCCAGTACTCATCCATTAAGGTGCACTTGGCTGCTGTTTCAGCTTTCCATGCCCTATTGATGGGCACATGGTGGCACAACTATAAGTGTCTCGCAGATTCCTTAAGTGTATTTTGCACATGCGTCCCGATTTGTAAAAAAGTTCCACCTTGGGACCTTAATCTCATCCTTAAAAAACTGACTCTTGCTCCCACAACTTGTGAAATGTGCTTCCTTTCATGGAACTCTCTATGTTTAGTCACTATAACCTCTGCTCGGAGGAGATCTGAACTTCAAGCGTTCATGCATTAGCTTTCCTACCTGATTTTCTGCAAGGTTGCATACTAAGCCACACTTTCTACCCAATGTGGTCTCTGACTTCACATGAATCAGACCATACTCATCCCCATGTATTATCCTGAGTATACTAACAAAGGTGAGGCATTACTCCATACATGTGATTTCATAGCATGCAACTATTCTATCTCAATCACACTAAGGATGCAGAAAATCCTCTCAGCATTTTGTCTTGTTCACCCCTGGGAGAGTCTGTGACTAAACAGTGCTTGTCCAAATGATTGGCTCATTGTATTGAGTTCCGCTATCAGAAATATGGTAAAGAACTTCCTGGTGCGGTGCATGGTCACTCAAAATGTGGTATGGCCACTTCTTTTACCAGTTTCAGAATGTTCCAGCAGCTGCAATATGTGCCGCTGCAACATGGAGTACTGCACATACTTTCACTAATCACTACAGTCTACAAATCGTCTCACATAGATGTGCTGGATTTGGTCTTCGTACTGGACTGGTCTTCGCATTGGAGTAATCTACAGACCTGTAGCACAGGGGGAGGAATTAGATAAGGTACTGGTGGAAGCCACTAGCAAAATGACAGATAAGGGGGAGGTGCTGCTGGTGGGGAACTTCAATCTGCTGGATGTAGATTGAAGCATCCCAGTAGCCCAGTAGCTACTTCAGATAGAAGCAGGGACATCCTGGACTCCCTGCAGAGGGTGTTTCTCAGGCAACTAGTCAGGGAACCCACTCATGATGGAGGTAATACTGGACCTGACACTCACTAGCAGGGACAGTGTTATAATCATCAAGGTGGGAGGCCACCTGGAGAGCAGTGTTCACCATAGTGTGATTCAATAAAAGGACAGCTGTGGAATTGAACCACACAAGAGCTAGGGTCCTGAAATTCTGGAGGGAAGATTTTAGAAAGATGGGTGAATGCCTCAGTGATGACCTGGCCCGGGGGGAGGGGGGATGACTGGGGTGGAGTGGAGTCGAGAAACAGTGGATCAAGGTAAAAAGGAGCATAGTAAAGGCAACAAATCTCTGTGCCAAACAAGTGAGCAAAACAAGAGGCCAAAGAGATCGCTACGGTTCTTCAAAGAGGTGACTGAAAAGGTAAAGGCTAAAAGGGTAGCATTCAGAAGGTATAAGGAGATGCAAAGGGAGTAGGATATGGAGCTGTATCGGGGGAAATAGAGGGAAGCAGGGAAAGCAGTAAGGAATGCAAATGTACAAACTGAAGAGAGAAGACTAGCCCAGAAGATAAAGAAAGGGGTCAAGACATTTTTTAGGTATGTAAGTGAAAAGAGGAAGACCAGGGTGGGAATTGTAAGGCTAAAAAGGGAAGGGGGTAGGAAGGTAGGCATGTGCAGAGGGGGACCAGGAAAAGGCAGATATCCTGCATAAATACTTTTGTTCAGTGTTCACAGAGGAAGGAGGAAGGGAGGGGCCACAAAAAAGTAACAATTGCTTTGGAGGGAGAGAGGTAGAAAGTAGTCCTTTTTTGGAGGAGAGAGTCCTGAAGGAATTGACTGATCTGAAAGTGAACAAAGCAATGGAGCCAGACAGGGTGCATCCAAAGGTATTGAAGAAGCTCAGGGATGTACTTGCTGCACCTCTGACAGTTACATTTAACAGTTTACTGGAAACAGGAGTGGTTCCAGAGGCCTGGAGGAGGGCAAATGTAGTCCCACTTCACAAAAATGGTACTGGGGAAGAGGCTGGCAGTTAAAGGCCAGTCAGCCTGACATTGGTAGTGGGAAGTTAATGGAATCACTGCTGAAGGAAAGAATTGTGGAATACAGTATATTGAATCCAATAGGTTACAAGACCTGAGGCAGTATGGCTTTGGGCGGGGGGTCATGTCAAATGAATCTGATAGATTTCTTTGACTGGGTGACAAAGGAATTAGATCAGGGTGGAGCAATGGAGGTAGCCTGCCTAGATATCAGTAAGGCTTTCACCACTGTTCCTCACAGGAGAGGCATAAGTAAACTGGGTAGTTTAGGAGCAGGTCTAAATGTGGTAAACCAGGTTAGAAATTGGTCAGGGGATATGCGACAGAGGTATCCCATGATAAGAGCAAAGAAATGTCAGCGAGGTAATTATAGTGAGGTCAAAAGAGTGACTGTGTTTTTGGTGACATGGATTTAAGAGCGCATGGTGTATTTAGTGAAGTTGTGAGGTAGTGTATAGTAGGCTGGCTGAAATTGTAGTTGGCTGTTTCATGACAGAAAGTTGTGGTGCTCTGTAGCGTAGTGATCAGAGGTACTAGCTGTGTGTCTGCTGTCTAGCGGCAGCAGACCTGGGTTTGATGCCCGTGGTAGTGTGTTTTATGGTTGTTGTTTTTTAACTTGTCTACTTCTTTTTTTTTCATGTTGCACTGTAGTTCGCGGCCCACCCAGTGCTGTTCTGTACCCCCTTCCCAACTTTGTCCCCTTCCCTGAGTTATATCCCCTCCCCCCCAGAGTAGGAATGTATCATATGCCCCCTGAGTTACTCCCCCGCCCTAAAATGCATCCCCCTGGAGTTTGTCTTAATGGGGAGGAGAAGGCATAGCCCCCCACATAAAAAATCAGTACACAACGTTCTCCACAGAGAAAGTCAGCACCTATCACTGTTTGTGGAGCATGCTGTAATGCTCATCACTGTTTTCCTCTTTGCTGTTGTGTATTCACTGTTTTGGTTGGTGCTATTTTATATTCACCAATATCACATAGAACCAGTGACAGAGTGTGGTAGTAATCAGAGTTCACACTGAGGAATGGAGGGTGACCAGTGGGGTGCCTCAGGGTTCAGTGCGGGAACCGTTCCTCTTTCATGTCTTTATAGGTGACATTGCAAAGGAGCTGAAAGGGAAGGTCTGCCTCTTTGCAGATGACACCAAAATATGCAATGGGGTGGACATTCCATGTGGGGTGGAAAGGATGAGCAGAGAACTTAGAAAACTTAAGAAATGGTCAAGGGTATGGCAGCTGGGTTTCAATGCAAAACTTGCAGAATAATGCACTTAGGGCACAGAAACCCAGGAGTGGACTACAAAATGGGCGGAGTGGTATTGACGACTACCAAGTAGGAAAGAGACCTGCAGTTTATTATATCTGATGACCTAAAGGCAGCCAGATAGTGTGACAAGGCAGTCAGGAGGGTTAGTGGGATGCTGGGGTGCACAGGTAGGGGTATCACCAGTAGAAAGAGGGAGGTGTTATTGCCTATGTATGGATCGCTGGTAAGACCCCACCTAGAGTACTGTGTCCAGTTCTAGAGACCACATCACCAGAAGGACATAGACAGAGTGGAGGTGGTCCAAAGGAGGCAGCTAAAATGATGCACTGTCAGCATCATCAGCCCTACGAAAAGAGACTAAAGGACCTCAATTATGTACACCATGGAACAGAGGAGAAAGAGGGGGGATATGATAGAGACCTTTAAATAACTCACGGGGGTAAATAAGGTACAGGAAGGAATATTTTTCAGATACAAAGTACTCAAGAACAAGGGGACATGCTATGAAACTGGAGGGGGTAGATTCAGGAAACATATAAGTGTAAGCACCTCTTCGGGAGCTTACCAGTTAAATTCCTGTAGTTAGACAGAGAAGATTTTGGTGCTTGTAGGTCTGGGGTGCTGGGACTGCCTGCGGCTAGCAGGGGGCCCCACCCAGGGGTATATAAGGTGTGGTTTTGGGCAGTGGCCCAGGAGGATGGTGGGGGAAGGAGGGCAAGGAGAGAGTGGGGGGATTTGGCCCACAAGTTTGGCCGGTGGGCCGTGGCTGAGCCGGGGTGTGTCGCTTGCCAACCCATCCCTTCTCCCTTAAAGACCTGTGATGGCTATGCGGCAGTTCAGGCTATAGATAGCAGGGGAGCAGTGGAACACTAGTGTTTGGGTTCCCATAGGTGCTGTGTGTGGGAGCTAGAACCCGGAGGAGAAGAAATTGGAGCCCGCCAAGTGATCTCTGGCACTTTGATAGGGGTAAGCACTGATGGGGGTCCTTTTCAAGAAAATTTCTCACCCTTGGGTGAGTGTAGTCTAGCAGCCAGTGAGTTTTCTGTGTCCAGGCCTGCTATGGCAGAGAGGGCCTGGGACACGGTCCAGAGGTGGCAGTCTGGAACGTTGAGGGTGTAGTGTGGCAGACTACTCCTTTTTCCCCGGTCCATGGGGCCACTGGAGTGTTTGTGGCTTCCTAGTTTGTGCAGCCTGTGGTTGCATGAGGAGTCCTGCGTGGGGAGTGGCTGGTTGGGACCTCAGGTGGGGTGGCAGTCTGCCTGGGTGCTCTGTTTGGCATGTCAGTCGGGTCCCCTGGGTAAAAGCAGTTCTGAAATTGGAATCGCTGTATGAGCAGAAAGTGCCTGACTTTTCTGTGATGGTGAGGGGTATGCATATCCGCCTGGGGGGCTCAGGGCAAGCATGTGGCATCAGCGATTGGGTGGCAGAAGGGTTTTCAGTAGTACCTTTTTTGCTAAAAGTGAACATTGGTAACAGCAAGAACATCTCAGCTTTAAAGTGTTTCCTCCTGTATTTAAGTAACCCCATAATTAGAAGGCAAATGAAGAATGGGATTGATACAGTAGAAATGACTTGTGCTGACTCGGTGCTACCTGTTTGAGTGTGATTGAGATGAAGAGAGAGATTAAATTGAAGCCTGTTTGCTGGAAAGAAATGAAGGAAGAAATGTGAAGTGGAAGTGCTGCTAATAGTCCCGGTATCTCTGTATGAGGCCTTTTCAGCCCACAATTAATTGCTGCTGTCAGGAAATGTAACCTCTTCGGCTTAAGGGATTACTGCATAAATTCAAGCCAATCTGTTGGAAAAAGAGATGGCATGCAGATTTATGGTTACACTCTGTGCCTGCAAGAATTCTCCCACCATTATCATGTAACCCCCATGCTCCATGGAGTGGTTCATCAAATTAATCTTTACATTAAATCAGTTTTGCACTTTTGATTTTGGAGTGGACATTGGTTTTAGTTACTAAGAACTGATTTATGGTATGTACCTTTAACGATCATTGCCCATGCAGCATTTCCCTCTGCGACAAAGTAAAGTGCCTGCTCCCCAGCGATGCAAAGCCATCACGCAATAATCAAGACCCAAGTAATGAGTATCTTTATTTTCTGGACTGTGTGTTTCTGGCTGCTGGCGGCCCCCTTCCCAGGACATTTATCACCTGACATACTCCTATACACGGGGCTTGCATAAGGAAGTGCTTTTACACAGAAAGAGTGGTGGATTCCTGGAACAGCCTTCTAGCAGAGGTGGTGCGGGTGAAAACAGTGGTGGGGTTCAAGAATGCATGGGATAGGCACAAGGGAATTGTAGTGGAAAGGAAGGGGGAGGGAGAAAGAGCTGTAGATCAAGTAGGGTCTGTGGTGATACTATAGGTAGGGAAAAATGGATAGAATGGGTGGGCCAAACGGTCCTTATCTGCCATCAAATTCTGTTTCTGTGTTTCTATGTATTGCTGTTCTACAAGGCCTTCTATCCTGATTACGTATCAAACTTTGCCATCTGCCAACCTCCCTGAGGTTGTGTACTGTTTGGGAATCATTGCAAAGGTGTGGCGCTATGGAGGAGAGATCCTCAATGAAGACAGAGCAGTTACTCACCATAACTGTGGATCTTCAAGAAACTCTCCTCCATTGGGCTATAGCACACCTCCCTTCCCCCTTTTGTGAAGTATAAACTGGCATGTTTGTACACTGCTTTATCTGGGGGTGTCCATGAATGCCTTATGTATACTGTATTTCCAGTTCTATGCTTCTTATGTGTCAGGTACTGGATTGATCCCCTGGGTCCACATGGTAAGGGGTCCTCCAAGCTTGTCTCCAGTAGGTAACTGAGGAAACAGAACCATAGAATTTGATTGCAAATAAGGACCATTTGGCCCATCCAGTCTGTCCATTTCTCCCTACCTACATGATTACATCAGACTGTGCCTGATCTACAGCTCTTTCTCCCTCCCCCCTTCCTTTCCACTATGATTCCTTAGTGCTTATCCCATGCATTCTTGAACCCCACCACTTTTTTTCCCCCACCACCTCCACTGAAAGGCTGTTCCAGGAATCCACCACTCTTTCTGTGAAGAAGTACTTCCTCACATTTCTCCTGAATCTACCTGCTCCATCTTCATGGTATGTCCCCTTGCTCTTGAGGACTTTTTCTTCTGAAAAATACTCCCCTCCTGTACCTTATTTACCCTCATGAGATATTTAAAGGTTTCTATCATATCTCCCCTCTCCTTCCTCTGTTCCAGAGTGCACATATTGAGGTCCTTTGGTCTCTCCTCATACGACCTTTGATGCAGACCCGGCACCATTTTAGTTTCCCTCCTCTAGACCACATCCACTCTGTCTATGTCCTTCCAGAGATGTGGTCTCCAGAACTGGACACGATGCTCTAGGTGAGATCTTACCAGGGATCCATACAGAGACAACACTTCCTCCCTTTTTCTGATGGTGATACCCCTCCCTATGCACCACAGCATCCCACTTACCCTCTTTACTGCCTTGTCACACTGTCTGGCCACCTTTTGGTCATCCAATATTATTACCCCCATGTCTCTTTCCTGCTTGGTGGTCATCAATACCACTCCACCTATTTTGTACTCCACCCCTGGGTTTCTGTGTCAGATGAGACATTAAACTGAGGTCCCATCTGCCTGTTCTGGTGGTTGTTCAGGTGGGCATTAAAGATCCTACAGCACTTCTCGAAAAGTGTTGGGGCATTTTTGTTCAAAACCAAAAACAAGTACAAATAATATATTCACCATAAGAAGAAAAACAAACAAAAAAAAGAAATCAAACTCCAACAGACGCATCATGAGCTCAAAAACACAATCCCAGTCACCCTACCCAATCAATATCATGCCATAACTGCAAACCCCTTTGTGATCCAAAATGTGACATTTCATACTGGTAAATCCCATCCAATTCAGCCTGCAGTTGAAATAATAAATCCTCTGAGGTTTCTGTATCCCCCCGCAGAAACCCTTGACAATGGACCTGCCAAATACTCCGTTTAATACTGGCTAAAAGAACATACATCGTGTTTTTGTCCCATTGCCTCCAGGCTGCTGGTAATTGGCCATAAATCAAAATCTAATATGTCATATTTGTAAAACACTCCTTGTTCCAGTATTGATCCAGCATCTGCCAAAGTGGTTGGATGAGAGGACAGTCAAAGAATAAATGTTGCATGGTTTCTGGCATGCTAACACAGTCTTGATTTAAACACATGCCTTTGATAAAGGACCTCACGTCCGAAACACATCAGGTATTTACCTGTTTTGCCTTGTGGCAAATAAAATAACATGATTTTTTTAAGTTTTGGTGTTGGCTTTTTTAACTAAATGAGGTGGAGAGTGCCCAGTTTTTAATTCAGTCTTGGTTTAAACACATTCTATCCTCCAGCGCTTTATATTTCTGATTAGCCCATACATTAAGTTTTTCCATGGCTACATAACCAGATAGTATCCTTCATTTTTAAAGGTGTACCACCCGGATGCCGTGTCCCAATGGGCTACTACCCTTGCCTTGTAGGCCTAACCAAGGTTGAGGGGCCTGGGTTCCTATTTCTGCTGTAATAAAAGGTTCTTTCCCAAGATAACATCATTGTGTAGTGCTGCCACCCAGAGTAATATTTAAGTGGGTCTGATATCTGGCTAGTACAACCCCCTGGGATGCTGTGCTCACCCACATTTCAAGTGGTCACCCCACACATAGATTAGTATTAACAAACCCCCAAATTCCACATTGCTGAATTATTGACTCACTCACTCACTCACTCACGACACCAGATTTATAAAAAATGGTTAACAGACAATTTATTTACAAGAGGTGTAGGGTTAGGAAGGCATAGATGGAAGTAAAGGTTAAACAACAGATTGATTAGCATTTTTGTCATCGAGCCATTTGCATTTGAAAACAGTCGGTTTGCATTTTAGATTCAGACCTCTGTTATATTAATTGTATTGGTCACCCACCAACCTTCTGATGGATTCAGATTTAGCTGTCTATCTAGTTGCATAGATTTTAAAGCATCAAATACCCCAGCTGGTACCAGTCCCCAGTCCTGAATAGAACCCCACAATTCTCTGTTTAATCTGGGTACCCAGTACTAAATTTTGCAGGCCTGTTAGGGTGCAGCTTGTTGGCCAGCAATGGAGAGCTTAAGCTAAATCAAATAATTTTAATCTTTTCCTGGATTAACTTTTAACTTGAACTCTGTGGGCATTAAATATTGATTTTGGCAAAACACAATAGCAACTGTTTACAGGCCTTCCAAAAGCAGAGCTGACTCTGTTTACTCATGGTTCTGTAGTCATTCTTAGGAAAGGTAGAATCAGGCTTGAAAAGGTGGATTCAAGGTAATCACAGCTTGTAGGCTTTGTACTTAACTGAGATGCATGGTGAAGGCTTGCAGCAGGACCCTTGACTGAACTGCAGGCTCTTGCAGCTTTTGTAGGTTGGAACTTCTCTCAGCTTTTCTTGATGGCTGCTCATCTTCTAGGCTGAAGTCATGGAAATTCAGACCAGCATAGGGACCAGAGCCGGCACGCCTCAGACCCCCACATCTAGGCTTGACCCCTCAGGGAGAGGCGCAAATGGCAGTGTCTAGCTGGCACACTACTAGGCTGACACCCAATGCTGATTTAGGCACAGTCTCTATTCCCTCTCGTTATTGCTCTCAGACATTTTATCATATTCAGTTAGGTTGGCTTTTCAACCACACTGCCAGCATAGCAGCTGTTGCGCTTTTATTAGACACAGTCTTATTACATCAGGCAAAGTCTCTTTCCTCTATTCCAGAGGCAGATACTGGAGCTTAAGGCAAGTCTCCCTACCAAGGATAGACACTGGAGCTTAAGGCAAGACTCCCAACCAAAGTAGGCATATTTGGAATTGCAGTAAATTCACTTTACACTGTAGCTTTTTCCAGGCTGAATTACAGGCAAATAGTTTTTTTTGGCAAGCATGGCATTGCAGCCCCAAGCAGAAGATTTAATGTCTCACAGGCAGTTTCAGGCAAGTGCCTCATCTGAGGGATACTCCCAATCCATTCCTGTAGCACACTGCAACATCACATGGCCATTTTCACAATCACAGGACCATCTAGAATCATTCAGTTAAGCAGATGTCCACCCATTCTTTTCACTGTGTCAACACAGCGTGTAGACAAAACTGAGCACCTCTTAGTACTGTGGGCTAGTTGGCCCAAACATATCTCCTTCTCACTTGTACTTTCAAAGTAGACTTTCAATCACTCAGAATCAGTTCATGCAGCTCTCTCACTACTGCAGGCAGGCTTTTTGCAGCTCTTTCATAGCTGAAGTCAAATCAGGAATTCTGCAGCAAATCTTCCCAAATGTGGAAAGACAAATGCTGGCCCTAGGAGACAATTAACTGGCAACCACCAGGCCAGCCAATCCCAAGTCCTTGCAGCCATACTTCTCTAGCAAGGGGCCAAAGCCCCCCTCCCTGTGGAGGGGCGTGCGTGGAACTGAACTCAGAATCAAAAGTGTCTGAGATTTTGGGATCCTCTGGCAGCTCCAGATTGGCTAAATCACTTGTCTTGCTGAAAAAGGAATATTGATCAGGCTCCCTCGATGCCTGATTGGTTCCTTGAGTGGGCGTCAAACATTAATACTGTTTTTCCCCCCACAAAGCTTTAACATATTCCCACAAGTCTATGCACAATTCCTGGCTTTCCGATTGGCTGAAAAGAGGGTCAAAGGCTTAAAATATGGCTGCTGACAAACACAGTCTCCTGGCAGTCCATACAATGTCCCACTTCACAGTTTAAATTTTTTTATTTAATCCAAGCCCCCCAGTCTTTTAGCAGTCCTTATGTCCTATCAAGCAATTTCAGTATTTAATATTTTATCTGAGTCCTTTGCCTATCGCTAGTGCTGATCTGAACAGTCCTCATGCACTAGACAGGCTTGCACATTAATATTTATGTGCCTCATTAATATTCATAAGGCAGATAGCTTTCGGATAGGCGCTCCTTAAATAAAATGCCAGGTGCCTTCTCATGCCCCTCCTTCAGGTCTCCAGTCCCCGTACTGCCAAACCAGGGGATCTGGACCTCCCAAACATCTGCTGTTTTACCACTTTGGAGATAGAGAAACACAAGTGCACTGTCATGCATGTGCAGGCCGCCCACTCATACACTGGTGCATTCTGAAGAAAGAGGGGTTACTAGTGGAGTATCTCAGAGCTCAGTACTGGGTCCAGTCCTCTTTAACGTCTTTATAGGTGACATTGCAGAGTGTCTGGAAGGAAAGGTATGCCTCTTTGCAGATGACACAAAGATCTGTAACAGAGTTGATACTGGGGGGGGGTAGAAAGGATGAGAAGGGACTTGGCAAGGTTGGAGGAATGGTCAGACATATGGCAACTTAGATTCAATGCAAAGAAGTGCAAAGTAATGCACCTGGGAAATAAAAATCCAGGAGAAGAGTGCACAATAGCAGGGGAGGTACTAACAACAACAATAATGGAAAGGGATCTGGGTGTAGTCATATCAGTTGACCTAAAGGTGGGTAAGCAATGTGAGAAGTCAGTAAGGAGAGCCAGGGAGATACTGGGATGCATAGGGAGGGGCATCACAAGTAGAAAAAGGGAAGTGGTTATCCCTTTGTACAGACAGTTGGTGAGACCCCCATCTGGAGTACTGCGTGCAGTTTTGGAGACCTCATCTACGCAAGGACATAGACAGGATGGAAGCAGTCCAGAGGAGGGAAACTAAAATGGTGCAGGGTCTGCATCACAAACCATATGAAGAGAGACTGAGAGAGTGTAATATGTAAACCCCTTGATGAAAGGAGGGACAGGGGGACATGATAGAAACTTTTAAGTACCTCAAGGGAATCAACAAAGTCCAGGAGGGTAGCATCTTTCAGAAAAAGAGATGTGTAAGAACAAGGGGGCACAATTTAAAGTTGGAGGGGGGATGGCTCAGGGGTAATGTGAGGAAATTATTTTTCACGGAGAGAGTGGTGGACGCATGGAACCGCCTTCCTGGAGAGGTTGTGGGGTCTAAAACAGTGGGGGAACTCAAACATGTATGGGACAGTCTGCAGCTTATCCAATAGGTAGGGAAATGGGCAGACTGGGTGGGCCAAGTGGTCCTTATCTGCCATCAAAGTCTATGTTCTATGACACTCCCACAGCCTGGCAAAAAAGACCCGATGACATTTCATGTGCAAGCCTTTTCTGGCTTTTCTATACATTACATATACCCCCACGTGGACAACTTGCTCATTTGAGTTACGACTGTTCAGATGGTGGAAAGGTCAGTGTCATGGATCTTAGAGGCTCTGGAGTCTCATGATTGGGGGTTGTCAGTTGGGAGAAGAGATCTCTGATCCCATCTCAGAGGTTGGAACACTTGGGGGTGGTGTTCCACACAGACAAGAGGAAAGTCTTCCTCTTGTCATCCAGGAAGGAGACTCTGAGGTGACAGGTTCAGTGGCTGAGAAGTCAATCATCAGATTCTGCTCACAGGCTTCTCTGGATTCTAGGTCTGATGACAGCAGTGATACAGCTTGTGTCATGAGCTCAATTGCATATGTGGCCTCTCCAGAACAGGATGCTGGAAGCCTGGTTGCCAGCCATGGAAGACTATCAAGCTGTGCTCCCACTACCTCAATCGGTGTTGCAGTTGCTAGCTTGGTGGGTGAACCTTGAGAGCCTCAGCATGGGGTTGCTCTTGGAAACACAAACATAAGAGTTTGGCAGTAGATAAGGACCGCTTGGTCAATCTAGTCTGCCCATTGTCCTTACCTACTGTAACACCACAGACCCTACTTGCTCTCCAGCTTTACCTCCCCTTTCCCCTACCACTAAGATTCCCTTTTGCCAATCCCATGTTTTCTTAAATCCCATTACAGTTTTTGCCCCCACCACCTCTGCTGGGAGGCTGTTCCAGGCATCCATTACTCTTTCTGTGCAGAAGTACTTCCTTACATCTCTCCTGAATCTACCCCCCTCCAGCTTCATAGCATGACCCATCGTTCTTGAGCATCTTTTACTCTGAAAAATGCTTCCTTTTTTGAACCTTATGTATACCCTCGAGGTACTTGAACGTCTGTATCATATCCAACCTCTCTCTCTCGTTTCCTACAGGGTATATATATTGAGGTCCTTCAGTCCCTCTTCATAGGGCTTCTAAAGCAGACACTGAAACATTTTAGTTGCTCACCTCTGGACCGTCTCATAGAAACAAAGAATCTGTCGGTAGATAAGGACCATATGGCACATCTAGTTTGCTCATTTCCCTACTAGCTGCTGCAGCCCCAGATCTTATTTGATATGTGACTTTCCTGCTCTGTACATCTCCAGGGTACTCTTATGTCTATCCCATGCACTCTTGAACCCTTGTATTGTTTTTTCCCCCACCACTTCTGTTGGAAGGCTGTTCCATGGCTGCTCAACTCTGTCTATGTCGGTGATGCACAGCATATGGCCCAGGGGCCACAATCGGCCCCCACAGCAGCAGTCTGTGGCCCCTGAGGACCTAGCAGCTTCCCCTTGCAGCCTTTATTTAATTTTGTTTTTAGTTTTAGTAACATGTGGATAGATAGATAGACAGACAGATTTATGTTTTATTTTATATGTACATTTAATGTCTTGCTGGACATTTGTCACCTTGGCCCATTTTACAGTGGTCCTCAGCCAGTGGCCCTTGGCCCTGGGCCTTGACTCAAGTTTTCAGTCTGGCCTTCTGCAAAAAAATAGTTGTGCATCACTGGTCTGTGTCTTCCCTGAGATGTGGTCTCCATAACTGGACACAGTACTGTGGATGAGGCCTTAGCAGTGATTTATGCAATGATATCACCACCTCCCTCTTTCTCCTAGTGATGCCCCTCCCTTTGCATCCTAGCATCTCACTGGCTCTCCCAACTGCCTTGTCACACTGTTTGGCCACTTTTAGGTAATCTGATATGATTACCTCCAGGTTTCTTTCCTGTTTGGTGGTTGCCAGTACCACTCTCCACATTTTATACTCTATCCCCATGTTTCTGTACCGCCAGTTAATGATTTTGCACTTTTTTGCATTGAAATTTAGTTGCCACACTCTTGACCACTCCTCAAGCTTTCTTAGATCCCTCTTCATTTTCCCCCACCGAGTGTCAGCCCTATTGTAGGTCTTAGTGACATCAGCAAAAAGGCATAACTTCCCTTCTAGTCCCTTTGCAATGTCGCTAATGAAGACATTAAAGAGGAAGTCCAAACAGAACTGATTTTCACAACCAACACCTGCTTGTCAGGCAGGGGAGAGGTCCTAGACCAAGCCCCAGTCCAGAGAGGCTGGACCCCACCAGGAGCAGCAACTTCAGATAATTGTGTTGGAGATGAGGGCAGTGACTCTTGCCCTTTTTCATTTTATCAGTTGGGTGCAGTTTAGGGCCATGAAGGTAAGGTTGGACAACGCTGTCACCGTGGTGTACATAAACAATCAAGGAAGCACAAGAAGCCAGTGAATGCTAGCAAAAGCAACCAAGGCACCACCGTGGGCAGAGAAACACTTTCATATCCTCTCAGCAGTTCATCTAGCAGGGGAACTGAATGTGCAGCCAATTGGCTGAGTCAAGAGACAGTCCATCCAAGGGAATAGATGTTGAACTCAGAGGTGTTCAAGCTTCTCTGCAGAAGGTTTGGTTGACCTGAGATGGACTTTTCTGAGTCTAAGGAAAATGCTCAGGTACCAAAGTTCTTCTGCCGATACCGGTATCCTCCGGTGGAAGTGATGGATGCTTTGTCCCAGACATGGATTTTTTCAGAGCTTACTTGTTGTTCCCTTGTTCCTTCAGCTATCAGTAATTCCCAAGGTAATTCCAAGGATAAGGTGGCCAAGAGGAAACATTTTTCTGATAGCCCCAGAGTGGCCAAGAAGGCTGTCATTGTCAGAACTTGTGAATCTGGCTCAGCAAGCCCCATTTTGACTCCCACTTTGGGGGGACCTCCCCTTCCAAGGTCCCATTCTGCATCCAAATCCAGAGGCAATTTAGTAGGCAGCCTGGCTCCTGAGAGGAAGAGATTGTTAATGCAGGGTTTCTCCAAGGAAGTGATGGATACCCTAATGGCTCATGGAAGATTTGTATATCTGCAGCTTATGACTGTGCTTGGAATACCTTCTCTGCTTGGGCCAGAGAGAGAGAGAGGCATCAGACCTTCTAAAGCTATGATTCTGCAGATATTGGATTTCTTGCAGGCAGGGATGGACAAAGATCTTGTGTTGAGCACACTGAGAAGCCAGGTGTCTGCACTTGGGGCAGTCCTGGGGACATCCATGTCCTCATCCCTGGGAACCAACTTGGATGTTATCCATTTTCATAGGGCGGTCAGCAAAAGATGACTGTTGCTTCATCTCCAGTCAGTGCCCCCATGGGACCTGAACTTGGTCTTGAATGCTTTGTGTCGGGTGCCTTTTGAACTTCTTTCATCGGTGCCTTTGGACACATTGTCCTACAAGGTGTGTTTACTAATTGCAGTCTGTTCAGCCAGAAGGATAGATGAACTTCAGACACTATCCCATAAAGAGCATTACCTTATCATACATAAGGAAAAGGGGGTATTGAGGATAGTGCAGTCCTTTGTGCCCAAGATTTCTACAGCCTTTTATGTAAATCAGGAAATGTGTCTAATATCTTTCTGTCCCAAGCTGGCAAATCTGAAAGAGAATGAACTTCATAAGCTGGATTTGCACATGGCAGGTAGGACTTAAAAGAACAACAGAGTTCAGAAAAATCAGAGTTTGCTTGTTCTCTTTGGAGTGGTAAAGAAGGATCAGAAAGCTTTTAAAGCCATCTTGGCTAGGTGGTTAAGGGTTTGTATCACCATGGCTTATGTGGCTGAGAAGAAAAAAGCTACTGCTTTCATCAAGGTCCCCTCAACCAGGGCATTTGCTACATCCTGGGCGGAGAGGGGAGAGGCATCTGTGTTGGAGTTGTGCAAAGCATCAACAGGATCCTCCAGTCATACACTATAGGTTGGATGTTCAAAGTTCCACCGATGTGGCCTTCGGCCACAGAGTCTTACAGGCGGTGGTTAGCAGATGATTAGTATATGTCACTTGTATGGGTTTTAAATGGGAGAAAATTCTCTCCTGCCCAGATTAGGAATGGGTATTACTTTTTAGAATCCATATGTATTACCTTCCCATTGACAACATGGAATGATACAGAAAGGATAAATTCCTTCATACTTCATAATTTCCTTTTCTGTTGGCTTCAACGCTGCCAATGGGGCCTCTCCCAGGAGCCCCCTGGATCCTGTTGGAGAATGTTGTCTGATATATCTAAAGACTTTGGATTTCAGCAAAGATACATAGATACATAGATGCTGTCAGCAGATAAGGACTGCTAGGCCCATCCAGTCTGCCCGTTTAAGATGCCTAACAAAACATCCAGTGACCCTATTTGGTCATTAGCTTTATCTGTTTCTTCCTATCTCTATTATTCCTTTGTTTCTGTCCCATGCATGTTTGAAGCCCACAACTGTATGGACTGCCACCACCTCCTGGGGCAGGCTATTCCATGCATTCACCACCCTTTCTGTAAAAAATAACTTCCTGACATTTCCCCTTTTGCAGCCACCCCTCAGTCTCATGTCATGTCCTCTTGTCCTGGCACTACTATTAATCTGGAATATGTTGTCCCCTTCCACCTTCTTAATGCCCTTGAGGTACTTGAATGTTTCTATCATCTCACCTCTCACCCTCCTTTATTCCAGCATGTACAAATTGAGGTCCCTCACTCTCTTCTCATAAGCCTTGTGATGTAATCCCTTCACCATTTTGGTCACCCTCCTCTGCACCGTCTCTATTTTGCCAATGTCCTTTCGAAGGTGTGGTCTCCATAACTGTACACTGTATTCAAGGTGAGGTCTCACCAGGGTTTTATACAATGGAACTAATACCTCCCTCCTTCGGCTTGTGATTCCCCTTCCAATACACCCCAACATCCAACTGTCCTTTCCCACCACCTTTGCTGTCTGCCTAGCGGCCTTAAAATCATCTGTGATTATGACCCCCAAGTCCCTCTCCTCCTGAGTTACTGTCAGCAGCTCCCCCCCAAACCTGTAACTCGCCCCAGCTTTCCTGCTCCCCACATGCATGATTTTGCACTTCTTTGTGTTAAGCATTAACTGCCATGCCCCTGACCATCTCTCCAGCAGTTCCAGATCTTTTCTCATCCTTTCCACCCCCTCCGGAGAAGCCACCCTGTTTCAGATCTTGGTGTCATCTGCAAACAGGCAAACCTTGCTGCCAGCCCATCTGCAATGTCACTGATGAAGACGTTGAAGAGGACTGGCCCCAGAACTGACCCCTGAGGTACCTCACTGGTCACCTCTCTTTCATCTGATTGGGTTCCATTCACCACTGTCCTCCGTTTTCTGTCCCTTAACCAGTTTCCAATCCAGTTCACCACCTTGCGTCCCAACCCCAGGCTACCTAGCTTGTTGACCAGTCTCCTATGTGGGACCATATCAAATGCTTTGCTGAAATTGAGGTATGCAATATCTACTGCCCCCCCACCCCGGTCTATTGCCTTTGTCACCCAGTCAAAGAAATTTATCTGATTAGTTTGACAGGATCGTCCTGCACAGAACCCATGTTGCCTGGGATCCACCTGTCCACTGGCTTCCAGGTGTTCTACTATTCTTTCCTTAAGAAGCGCCTCCGTTATCTTTCCAACTACAGAGGTTAGACTAACTGACCTGTAGTTCCCTGCTTCTTTTTTACTATCGCTCATGTGAAGCAGGACAACTTTTGCCCTTCTCCAGTCCTCTAGGACCACTCCAGTGTCTAAGGACTCACTGAACAGGGATGCCAGAGGGGCTGCCAGTTCAGTCCTCAGTTTCTTTAGGACTCTGGGATGTATGCCGTCTGGACCCATGGCTTTTTTCACCTTTAGCTTCGTCAGTTCTTCTAGGACTCTCTCCTCTGTGAATGAGCTGGTGTTCACCTCCTTATCTTTAGCTCCTTTGAAGTAGGGTTATCACCTGTCCCTATTTTCGCAGGACAGTCCTGATTTGGGCAGCTGTGTCCTGCAGAAAAACTTGAAAAACACTAAATATCCTGACATTATAGTAGAAAAAATATTTTCTGATTTTTCCTCTAAATGTTGCAAAAAACTATAATACCTTAACTAAAATACCTTAAAATAATAAAAAACACAAGAAACAACTAAAAAACTACAACAGTTAGCCTTAATTCTGATTATTTAGAGAAAACATGTCTGTTGCATTGGTCAAGATGACATATTGTCCTGCGAAAAATCCAGTTTGAGTAAGAAACGTTCCACTTTGGGCTTCTTAAAAGGTGGTAACCCTACTTTGAAGTCCAGCTGTGGGCCCTGCTCATCCCCTTCTACACTGAAGACTGAACATAAATATTTGTTCAGGATCACAGCTTTTTCCCCATCTCCCTCCACTATCTCCCCCTTGGCCCCTCTAAGCTTTACTACTCCCCCGTTTGTCTTCCTTCTCTTGCTAATGTACCTGAAGAATGTCTTATCTACTTTTTTAACCGAATGAGCTATTCTCTCCTCCGTTTGCACTTTAGCACACCTCACTGCCTTTCTCGTCTCTCTCAGATACTTCTGATACATTTCCTTGTCCTCATCCCTTTGTGTCTCCTTATATTTCCTGAAGGGTAGCCTCTTGGCCCTTACTTTTTCTGCCACCACCACCCCGAACCAAAGTGGTTTTCTTCTCCTTTTACTCTTGTCTATTGACCTAATGCATTGTTTTGTTACCTCCGCTATAGCCTCCTTGATGTGTGCCCATTTCTCCTCAACATCCCTGCCTATCCCCCTCTTTTTAAGGATTCCTTTTAGCTGTAGTCCATACTGGTAAAGTCCACCCTTCTAAAGTCTAAGACTCTTGCCTTCATATGGGTTAACAGGATCCCTGTGTCCACTTTGAACCACACCATATTGTGGTCACTGGACCCTAACTGACCTTCCACCCTAAGATCTGCTACCCTGTCCCTGTGTGATTTGAGATGATTTATGTGATTATAGCTGGTTATGTGGTTATGCAGAACTGTATGCTAACAAAGGAAACGTTGATAATACATGGAAACATGTAAGGGGGCCACTATTCACATATGAGTTATCTACAGGCCTCCAGCACAAGGTGGAGAGGTGGATAAGGACATAACAGAAGCCATCAAAAGGATGGCATGTGAGGGGGAGGTGTTGCTGGTGGGGGACTTCAATCTATCAGACATGGAGTGGAGCCTACCAGCTGCAGCAACAGTCAGAAGTAGGGACATCCTGGACTCCTTACAAGGGGCATTCCTCAAAGAACTACTTAAGAAGCCCACTTGTGAGGGGGGCAGTATTGGACCTGGTGCAGTACTGACAAATGGGGACAGTGTTGCTGACATTACAGTGGGTGACAACCTGGGGTCCAGTGATCACCTTACAGTGTGGTTCAATATAAGGACTGGGCCAGAACCAAGCCACATTAAGATGAGGGTCCTGGACTTTAGGACGGACGATTTCAGGAAAATGGGAGAATGCCACAAAGATGCCCTGGCAGGGATAGAGGACCTGGGTGGAATTGAGGAACTACGGGAAAAAATAAAGGGGGGGGCATTGAAAAAGCAACAAATCTCTGTGTCAGGCAGGTTAACAAGGGCGAGAGAAAAAAGAGACCTCTATGGTTCTCTAAAGACATCACAAAAAAACTAAGGGCAAAAAAACTAGTATTTAGAAAGTACAAAAAGACACAGAAGGAGGAGGATAGGGAAAACTATCAGGAGAAACTAAAGGAGACAGGGAAGGCAGTTAGACATGCAAAGGCACAAACAGAGGAGAATATTGCCCAGTCAGTAAAAGAAGGGGTTAAAACTTTCTTTATATATACATATATACACATACACACAAGAAGAGGAAGACCAAAGGGGGAATAGTAAGGATAAAAGGGGAAGATGGTGTTGTGAGGAGGAGGACCAAAAGAAAGCAGACATATTGAACCAATACTTTTATTCAGTATTTACAGAAGAAGGGACAGGTGACAGGCTAAAGGTAAGGAACAGAGGCATAAATGGTAGGGAGATGGACACTAGTCCTTTTACAGAGGAGAAAGCCCTCAAGGTACTCACACAATTAAAAGTAGACAAGGCAATGGGACCTGATGGGGTGCACCCCAGGATACTGAGGGATCTCAAAGACGTGCTGGCTGCACCTCTGACAACTCTGTTCAACTTATCATTAGAAACAGGAGAAGTTCCAAGGGACTGGAGGAGGCCAGATGTGGTCCCACTAAAAGTGGGAACATGGAGGAGGCAGGAAATTACAGACCTGTCAACTTGACTTCAGTAGTGGGCAAAGTAATAGAAACACCATTGGAGGAAAGGATAGTGAAATACTTTGCAATCAGTGGATTACAGGATCCGTGGCAACAGGGGAGAGGTCTTGCCAGACAAACCTGATCGAGTTCTTCTACTGGGTGACCAGGGTAGTGGATCAGAGATGAGTGGTAGATGTGTCCTACCTGGATTTCATGAAGGCCTTCAACACTGTTCCACATAGAAGACTGATGAACAAGCTGGCCTGTCTGGGAGTGAGTCAAAAAGTTATAAACTGGGTAAGAAGTTGATTAAACTACAAAAGTCAGAGGGTGGTGGTAAATGGTGTCCGCTCCAGAGTAGTCAAGGTGGCCAGGGATGCCTCAGGGCTCAGTACCATGCCCGGTCCTCTTCAGTGTCTTTATTAATAACATTGCGGAAGGGTTGAAAGGGAAAGTATGCCTGTTCACGGATGACACAAAAATCTGCAACAGAGTGGACACATGGGGGGGGGTGACTGAGGATTTTAAAAAGTTAGAAGAATGGTAAAGGATTTGGCAGCTGGGTTTCAATGCAGAAAAGTGTAAAATCATGCACTTGGGGCACAGAAACCTGGGGGGAACGTCTCAATTGGGAGAGGAAGTACTGGCAACCACCAAACAAGAAAAAGAACCTAGGAGGAAATAATTTCTGATGATCTGAAGGTAGCCAAGCAGTGTGATAAGGCAGTGGGAAGGCTAGCAGTATGCTCAGGTGCATAGGGAGGGGTATCACCAGTAGGAAGAAGGAGGTAATATTACCCCTGTACAGATCATTGATAAGACCCAACCTTGAGTACTGTGTTCAGTTCTGGAGGTTCCACCTCTGGAAGGACATTGAGATGGTGGAGGCAGTTCAAAACAGGGCTACCAAAATGGTGCAGGGCCTGCATCAAAAACCCTATGAGGAGAGACTGGAGGAATTGAATATATACTCTCTGGAGAAGAGGAGGGAAAGGGAGGATATGATACAAGCATTTAAATACCTAATGGGTATTAATAATATGCAGGAAGATAGCATTTTCCATAGAAAAAGAGGCTTGAGGACAAGGGGTCATGCTAAGAAGTTGGAAGAGGGAGGCTCATAGGAAATGTGAGGAAATACTTCTTCACAGAGAGGGTGGTGGATGCCTGGAACAGCCTTTCAGTGGAGGTGGGGGGTGCCAAAATGGTGACAGGATTCAAGCATATATGGGGCGGATACAAGGGGACCTTGGTAATAAGTCAAGGGGACGAGACAACTGGAGATCGAGTAGGGTGTGCAGTGGCACAGTAGGCAAGGAAAACTGGGCAGACTAGATGGGCCAAGAGGTCCTTATCTGCTGATAACTTCTATGTTTCTATGTATGTTGCTATTTTTATTTGACTTACAGGCATGCAGGTTAACAGGTTGACATTTTTTAGCACCCTGCGGTGCTTCACTATTACAGATTAGCGATTAACTTGTTCTCTTCAGTTATATTCAGTGTTATTACTGTTTACACTTCTTTATGTTTTAAGTATTATCAGCAGCATACCAATCCCATCAAAAGATCAGTGGCTGGATGCTTAAGAAGCATGACAAAAGAACTGGTTGGAGAGACTCCCTCAGCCTGATCTTCGGAATGGGGTAGGCAACCCATTTATCCTTTTATAATGTCATAAGTTATTTACACGTCTAAGTTGTTGGTATGAGGTTAAGGAGAGAGTTCACTGACCTTGGTGGCATGGATATTACTGGTTGCATAGCTGTATATAGGTACTATGTGGACAAATGTGACTGAGGAATTGGTGATCTCGGAATGCTCACCAAGGTTCTATGCTGACTGACAGCTTTGGGTTGTAGCACTACTCCAGTAAGGATGTTCATTATCCTTATGTATTAACTCCCCATTGACAACATTGGAGCTTTCAGAAAAGGAAATTACAGTAAATATGAAGGAATTTCTCCTTTAAACACATGAGAGAAAAGTGGGACATTTGACTATAATTACATATCTCTTAAGAATATGATTGTATTTATAACATGGGTTCTGCATAAAAATATTTAAAAAATTGCTATGATTATTATTAAGAAAATATTGTTTTCTGTAAGAAGTATAAGCAGAAGACAAAACCATAGTTCAGTTGTAGCGTATTGATATTGTAGCTGTACCTGGCACACTGGCTACACGAGAACAGGAGTGTAATTATGGCCAGATAATTACACGCTTAGCCAATTTTAGCCAATTATGTGGCGAGAATGTTCTAACCCATGTTATAATAAATAACATATGGGAAATTGATAAGTTTTAAACCTTTTCAAACACTGATTTTGGAACTTTTTGTACTACAGAACCCTTATGTACCATAGAGATGTAACGCAAAACACTACATTCAGATGTGAAAATAACATTTAGTGATACAGTACTGGAAAAGGGGAGAGAGGGTAAAAATATTTTCTGGGCATTGAAGATTTGTGTATTTATTTCAAAAGTTGAACCAGGAAAGACATACTGAGCTGATAACAGTTCATTTCCAGATGCGTCGGGGGGAGGCGGTAGAAATACAAAAGGAAGAATAAAAAGTACATTCAGGATGGCAAGCAAAGGAGAGTTGCTGCTGCTGGGAGACTACAATCTCCTGGATGTATGCTGGGAACTCCCAGAAGTGGTAACCCCAAGAGGCAGGAACTTCTTTTACGCAATACAGGGAGCCTGTCTCCGGCAACTAGTAGATCAGCCAACCGGGAGGAGGCAATACTGGAACTCATTTTTACAAACAGAGACAGTGTTGAAGGGGTGGAAGTGTCCAAACCACTGGGGACCAGTGATCACAAGGCTATGGTCTTTGATGACAAAACCAGATTGGAACAGAGTCACACAAAAACTAGGGTCCTATATTTTAGAGGGGCTGACTTCACGAGGATGAAAACATACCTGAGGGAAGCTCTTATGAGATGAGACTAGGGAGATGCAAGGGGGTGGAAGAGAAATGGAATGGGATCAGGGAAGCTATTGAAAGGGCAACCAATATAGGAATCAAGAAGGTTAGTAAAAGTAGGAAAAGGAGGAGGAGACCTATATGCTTCACGAGGGGGGGAGTGGAAAGAGTGATGTCTATTTTCTCTGCACCCTGTACTACCTGACTGTATTGTACTGTCTCTGTCTCCTGGGTCGCCCCTGAAAAAGGGACCTCCGGGGCTCAGTGGGCCCACCCGGTCATCAAAATTCAATAAATATTTTTATTTATTTATTACATATTCGGAGAGTACCTTTGAGTCACAGACTAATTTACAAAGGTTCCACGTCACATAGATTGTATACAGACAGACATTACAACAAGTGAGCTCAGAGACAGATACAGATTGTTTACAAAGAATCAATCAAGCTAACATTCGAAATACTAGGGTTACTTATTAAGTAAATTATATTGTACACATATGATGTAATCATGAGCAACAGTGGATGGTCACTAAGAGAAGAGGCAGGCCAGTGGCCATTGTCAAATATTAAGGAGGAGGTGGAGGACAGGGAATCAGTTGCAGTTACAGTTATTGGAGGATAGGAGGTGAGCCCTAAGTAGGGTTTTAAATTGTCCTAGTCTTTGTTCATTTGCCAGGGTCAAGGGAAGGCTGTTCATCCACAAGGGGGCCCTAAAGCTGAAAGATCTTTGAACTTGGGAGGTACGGCTGGAGGGAATAGAGATGAGATGGTGGGCTGAGCTACGGGTACACATGACCCTGGGGTTTGGGAGGATTAAGGGGGCGAGTCCAGAGGGGGAGAGGCCTAGTTTGATTTTTTTAGTCATCAGACAGGTGTGGAACCTAATCCTGCTGTCTAGATTAAGCCAGTTGGTAGCACTATAGAGTGAGCAGGTGTATGTAAGATGGTCACATCCTAAAACAAGATGGCTGGCTTTGTTTAGGGAGATATGGAGTCTAGCTAGGGATGAAGTGCTTGCTGCCCCGTATATCAATAGGCCATAATCTAGAAGGGAGAGGACCGAGGAGGTGACAGCGAGCCTGAGGGCATCAGGGGTGGGGCAGTGCTTGAAATGGTGCAGAAGCCCCATCCTAGCATTAAGGGCCTTGGATGGTTGGTGGATGTGTTCATGGAAGTTAAGACCTGGGTCCAATGTGATGCCCAGGTATTTAAAGGAGTCCACCTGCTCCAGATGGGTGTAGTTAGAAGTTAGAACTTGTGGTCATAGCATCTTTCTAGTGAATGAGGACTGAAGGGAGCGGTGGAGTTGTATAGGGTCAGGGCTGGAGGAGAAAATGACTGCATCGTCCGTGTATAGTAGTAGATTACCAGGGCAGGACTTAGGGAGGGAGTTGAGGAAGAGGCTAAAAAGCAGTATTCCCAAAATGGACCCCTGAGGGACACCAGAGAGAACAGGTAGTCTATTTGAAACTGTGCTACCGATTTTGACCTGTTGATATCGGTTCGAGAGGTAGTCAGAGAACCATCCTAAGGCATCCCTAGAAAGACCCAAATTGGTCAAAGTGGTTAGTAGGAGAGAGTGGTTGATGGTATCAAACGCCTTTGTAAGGTCAATGAAGACAGCTCCAGTGATGTGCCCCTTGTTCAGTGCAGAGTGTATGTGTGTGGTAAATTCGAGAAGGGCAGTGATTGTGCTGTGTCCCTTGTGGAAACCATGTTGCTGCTTGCAGAGAAGGTTGTATTTGTGGAGGTGCTCCGTGAGCTGATCAGAAACAAGCTGCTCTAGTGCCTTGGAGAGGGGAGGGAGTATGGTGATGGGGCAGTAATTATTTGTATTGGAACAATCCCCTCCTTTAAATACTGGTGTGATGGAGGCAGATTTCCACTTGGTGGGGAATTTATCTAGGTAAAGGGAGTGGTTTAGGATGTGAGTAAGGGGGCAGAGAACCTCGTTTAGGGTGAGACGAAGGAGCTTCATGCCCAGAGAGTCGGAGCTGTATGAGAAGTGGCTGAGGGCTGCTTTGAGGTATGGCTCTGCAGTCAGAGTTGTGATGCAGTGCAGGTAAAAGGGGGGCTGCAGGAGGGGGAGGGGGAGAAAGGGCGTTAGTTTCGGAGGGTCAAAAACATTAGGACGGAGAACATTACTAAGGTTAGTGAAGGCATTATTGAAGGTAGAAATGATATGGGAAGGGTCAGTGGTCAGTGACCTGTTAACCATGACCTGCGTTGGAATTGGGTTGGGAGCCTTACCACGTATTTCATTAATGTTGTTCCAGAACTTGCGTCCAGAGCCCCAGGAGGAAGTCAGTGAGGATTTACAATGCTCTGTTTTAGCTTTTCGAATGGCCCAGGTGCACTTATTCTGGGCCTCTCTGTATTTATGCCTGTCAAGCGGGAGTCCAGATTCTATGGAGCGTTGCCACAATGAGTCTCTTGCACACAACAAGGCCGTGAGGTGATCGGTGAACCAAGGCACATGTTTGCCTTTAACCATTCTTTTGGTGAGTGGGGCAAATTTGTCACATGTTATTGAAAGACAGGATGAAGAGGTCAAGGGCTATTTCTGGGTTGGGGGAGCTAGTAATGAAGGACCAGTCCATGGCCCTGAGGTACGCTTTAAGAGCTGCCAGTTTACCAGGGCCAAGTTTGCATTGGGTTATGAATTTGGGAGGGGATCGAGGGGCTTTGCAGGACCAGGAGCAGAGAACTGGGGACTGGTCACTAAGGGTGATAAATAAAATAACAAAAGGCATTCTAGGTCTACAAGAAAACACAGAGAGAGAGGGAGAGGGACAGGGAACAATATCAGGGATTGGAAAAGGAAGTGGGGAAGACTGTTAGAAGGGCTAAAGCACAGATGGAGTTAAATATTGCAAATAAGATCAGGGAAGGGGACAAGGCGTTCTTTAGATACGTCTGGAGTGAAGGAAAAACAAGGCAGGTATAACAATATTAAGGAGGAGAGGGAGCTAGGGTAGAGGATTATGGCCTAAAGGTGAATCTACTGAACAGGTATTTTTGTTCAGTGTTCGCCAGAGAGGATGAGGATGGGGGCGCAAGATGGACAGAAGGGGGATGCGGGAGGAGATAGATACCTTACCCTTCATGGCAGGCAGGGTAGTAAGGGAACCAAGTGGTCTTCAGGTTAATAAGGCCATGGGTCTGGATGGGATGCATCCCAGGATCTTGAAAGAGCTAAGGATGGAATTACTGGAACCACTGGCGAAACTGTTCACCCTGTTGTTGGAAATGGGAGAGGTCCCAGAGGACTGGAAGAGGGCAACCACGGTTCTGCTTCATGGGGGGGGTGGGGGGAGACAGGGAGGAGGTGAGAAATTATAGGCCTGTGAGCCTGACATCAATGGTAGAGAAAATCATGGAGTCACTCCTAAAGGAAAGACTGGTGAACTACCTAGAAGGGAAGGGGCTGGCTGATCACAGACAGCACGAGTATGTTAGGGGGAAATCCTATCAGATGAACTTAATAGAGTTTTTCAATTGGGTGACAGGAGTGGTGGATGGGGGGGCAGTGAATGTGGCTTATCTGAATTTCAGAAAGGCTTTCGACACTGTACCCCAGAATAGATCATTAAAAAAGATGGAGGGTCTGGGAGTGGGTATGGCCATAATAAAGTGGATGGGAAACTGGCATTCAGGTAGAACCCAAAGGGCGATGATAAACAGGGTGCTTTCTGAGGAGGGAAGGGTCACAAATGGGGTGCCTCAGGGGTCTGTACTGGGCCCAGCCCTTTTCAACATTTTCATTGGGGACATTCCGGTAGGTTTAGAAGGGAGGATATGCTTGTTTGCCGATGATACCAAGATAAGTAATAGAGTGGACACCTGGGGAAGGGGGTTTGAAAGAATGAAGGAGGACCTTGTTAGGCTGGAGAGGTGGTCCAAGGCCTGGAAGCTAGGCTTCAATGCAGGGGAATGCAAAATTATGCATGTGGGGCATGGAAATCTGAGAGCAAAGCATATGATTAACGGGAAGAAAATAGCAGCGGTGAAACAAGAGAGGGACTTGGGTATCATCATCACATCTGACCTGAAGGTGACAAATCAGTGCCAGACAACGGTGCAGAGGGCAAACAGAATGCTGGGATGTACAAGTTGAGGCATTGCCAATAGAAGGAGGGAGGTCATCATGCCCCTCTATATGGTCTTGGTCAGACCTCATCTGGAGTTCTGTGTTCATTTCTGGAGATCGTACCTGAAGAAGGATATTGAGAGGGTGAAGGCAGTCTGGAAGAGGGCCACTCAGATGATTCAGGGGATGCAGGGGAAGGCATACATGGAAAGGTTGAGGGAGCTGGAGATGTACTCCATGGAGGATAGGAGAAACGGGGTATATTTTATTTATTTAGTTTTTGTTTACTGGGTAGGTACGCTAGCCATGAAATGACTATTTTCAGGTATGAGCCGGGACAGTACAAACAATCATAGACAAAATACATGGCATGAGTACAGCATGAGTACAGGAATATTACATATAGCATAGGTCAGAGTCACTTAAAAGGATACATACAGCCCATGAAGCATAACATGATATCAACAATCACATATACAATCAAATTACATACCATAACTTGACAGTTTAGAAATTACATAGGGTCAGAGAAGGTAATTAACACTGCAAATGGAAAACAAATAGCACCACAGGGTGGTCAGAAATACATGTTAGGGTTTGTCACAGCAATGAGATGCAGATCTCCAAATGCTATAAGGGGAGACAGGATTAGGCCAAGTTGAGATATGCTTGGGGAGTGTGCAGGAGGTAACAATAAGGTTGGTGGAGGTTTAAGCTGGATCAAAGCAGACGTTCAAATATCTAAAAGGTATTAACAGGATGCAATGGAGAGCCTATTTCAGATGAAAGGATGTGCAGCAACTATAGGTCATTGTATGAAACTGGAGGATAGACTCTTTAATGGTAACACAAGGAAACACTTTTTCATGGAGAGGGTGGTGGATGCTTGGAACGACCTGCCGGAAGGAGTGGTTGAGACAGAAACAGGATCGGGTTTCAAGCATGCATGGAATCGGCACATGGGAATCCTGGGAGGAAAGGAGACAAGGGTAAAATCTGGGTGGGGGAACTCAGTAACAAGGGTAACACAGGGCAGACTAGATGGGCCATGTAGGTCCTTATCTGCTGACATTATGTATGTAGGTATGTATGTATGTATTAGCAGAGATGCATCGTTACATAAATACCAAACAAAATTGTGCACCAAAATAGGAGTAAGGTACAATACATACAGATGTGCATAGTAATATCCAATGCAATGTAAAACAGCACAAGGTGCATACGATTGATAAAAATCATTTTTAGGTAGTAGCAGTGAACAAACCATACCAGAGCATAATGGAAAGGGGTTGGGGACTCCAAGCAGTCAGGGCTGGAGCAACTATGGGAGGGGTGAGGCTGTTATGGACTGAGGTCAGGGACAGTTGCAGGAAGTAAGTAAACATTTATCAGGCACCCATTCCCAGGGGCTCAGTGTGCCAAACAACAAAAAAATAAACAAATAAAGCAAATATCAAGAGCGCTATGCCATCCCATACTGGACCAAGGACACCACCGTATAGCTGTCATTGTCCCCCTGTAAGACATGAGGAAGCTGTGTGAGTAAAGTGTAAATAAGGTACAAGAAGGTAGCATCTTTCAGAAAAAAAAGATGTTTAAGAACAAGGGGCCATGATGTGAAAATAAAGGGAGGTAGACTTAGGGGTAACATGAGAAAGTATTTTTTCACAGAAAGGGTGGTGGATCCATGAAACAGCCTCCTGGCAGAGGTTGTAGCAGCAAAAACAGTAGGGGAATTCAATAAAATGTGGAACAGACATAAAGGAACTCTAGTGATAGGAAAGAGAGGATAAGTTGCAGATCATTTAGGATCTGTGGTATATGAAACAAGTAGGGACAATGGGCAGACTGTGGGCCAAGCATTTTTTATCTGCTGTCAAATTCTATGTTTCTAATGTTTTTAAAGTAATTAAAGTGAACATTGCTAACAGCACAGTATTACTCTACAGTACTAAGCAGTGAGACAGTCACACATGCATTAGGGGGATGCAAGTGACAAATAGCATTTCCTAAATACCAAAAATAATGCTGTTTGTTATTCGGATCTAAATAGTAAATAGTGGCACTAGCCATGCCTATTCCTATTCAGAAAATACTATTAAAAAAAAAAGAAAAAGAAACAGCCCTTACCCTTCTCCCCATCCCAATACTTTCAAATACACAACCCCACCATATTCTACCTTTTGCTGCATTCCAGTTCCAGCCTCCTCACCCCCAGCACCCACAATTTTGTATTTTTTAAATTTGGACTATTAAAAAAAAAACACCATAATGGGTGACTGGCTCAACCTGCTTGCCTCCACAGCCGGCCTGTGTCTTTAGAGCTAATTTTGGGGTTAAAATCAATATTCACCTCCCGGCAGCACCCATCTCCCACCCTCCTCCCCACCATGATCCAGTTCTTCAAACAAGTGACAAAAGCAACCGACGCAACCTGCCCTTCTTCATGTCCGGCCGCCTTCTACTGAATGAGAACCCTCCCGCACTTGCTGCCATAGTAAAACCAGCTGATCATGTGATCTTTCTGAAAGACACATTGATGGGCTTTACACACAGTCACACATATTATAGAGGAGTCAGTGTCCATGTACTGTGTTCTAGCAATCATGTGCAGGGGGTAATGTCCCGGAAATAGTGCTGTACACTGGTGTTGTACTAAAAGGCCACATTGACAAGTGCTCATGATCAGTCACACATACACACTTGTAATGCAGCAGCAGAGCACATGGCAGAAGACACCTGCTAGAAAAGACTGAAATAGTGGGCTGATCATGGCACCTCTATCCAGCAGGCCTGGGTTTGATTCCCACAACCTGATCCACTTGCATTTTGTGCAACCCTTAGCAAGTCACTTAACCTCCCTGTGCTCCCGGGATGCACCTGGAAATGAGCTTCAGCTCAGTGCGCAGTTACTGTCAAAAAATTGTAAAATAAATAAACAAATGAAATAGACTGTCAAATGTTATGGCCCCTGATGCCATTCAGCAAATGGCAGAATCCAACATGCTATTGGACCTTGAATGTAGTGGCAGTGGCAATGGTAGTATTAGTAGTGTTTGTAGTAGTGATAGTAGTAGTAGTAGTAGTAAAAGTAGAACTCCCATGCACCTCCCTGATGGCACAGAGCGAGACATTTCCACTACCCTTGGATCTCCACCGGCATCATCAAACTGTCCAACTCCCATGACCGTGCCTGAGCTGAATATAAATCTACCCTCTCCCACACTGACCTCTCCACATATCGCTCTCTGAGAAGCTCCTGCACTAAAGCAATTTGTGCTGCTATAGCACATTACTTTAGGACCACACTACAGCCAAATATAAACTTGTCTCACAAATTCTGGCACACCCTCTCTTCCCTTTTCATCCCCCCATCTAAAGCCTCTCTCCCTCCTCCTAACAGACAACAATCTAATCTCCAGCCCCCACACAATTGACTTCACTTTAAACTCTTTCTTCATCACCTGTGTCCTTCTGACCAGCACTTTCCCCTCCCCAACCCCTACCCTCCTCCAAATGGCTTCCAAACCCCCCCATCTCTGCTCAAGAGGTTATCCATGCCCTTCAGTCTTTGAACCCACACAAATCCAGTCCTAATGGTTTTGACCATCTCCTCTTTCAGATTTCTGCCCCTGTCATTGCTCATCCCCTCTCTCACCTACTCAGCCTATCATTGTCCCTCAGAACAGTCCCCATGGCCTGGAAATCTGCCAAAATGATCCCCCGTCTCAAAGACGGAGATCACTCACCAGAACCTACTGTCCCATCTTCCACCTCCCTGTTCTAGTCAAGCTCCAGGAGTCCCTAGTCCTCACCAGGCTCTCTCATTTCCTCTCCTCCTCTAACTACCTCTCCCCCTACCAGTCCAGCTTCTGGAAACAGCAGTCTACAGTCTCTTCACTTCGGGTCACCAATGCCATCCTCACTGGTATGGACAAAGGTGCACCTCACCTCTGCCATTTTTATCGACCTAGCAAAGGCCTTTGACTCTGTATCCCACCCCCCCACTCTCTAAACTCGGTTCTGCGAGTCTTTCTCCCTCCATGGTTGACTGGTTCAGTTCCTACCTCTCTTGCCGCACCCAACGTGTCCTTGCTGGGGATGCCCTCTCCCCCCCATCCTTGAAGGCATCCCCCAAGGTTTTATCCTTGGCTCCATTCTCTTCTCTATCTTCCTCAACAACCTCCCTTCTGTCTGTTCCTCTTCTCAAATTCATCTATATGCAGACGACAACTTTCTCTACACCTCTGGTCTCTCTGCTTCCTTGCTGACTGCACAACTGAAGAACGACTTCACCCGGGTTTTGCAATGCTTCCAAGCTGACTAGCTTAAAGTCAGTGCAAAAAAGAAAGTGTCCATGACCTTTGGTACCTTTTATAATACTCTTTCAGCTCTCTACCCTCACCTCCTTTTCCACCCTTGATGGCTCCACCCTGGACACTGTCTCTGCCTGTAAGTACTAAGGTGTCTGACTGGACAGTTGACTTGACTGCACAACTCACATCGACTACATCCACTCAAAGCTTTGCCCAAGACTCAGTGCATTGTTCAGGAACAAAGATGCCCTTTGCTTACAAAAAACATCCTCCCTATTTTTGACTACAGAGACGCCATTTACCAGTCCACCTCCCCCGCCTCCCTTTCCAGGTTAGACACACGTTTTAATGTCTTTTGCCGATTCATGACAAATGTCCCCCCTCCCATGCATCACTGCACCCTCTACTCCTCCCTCTCTCCCCTCCCTTTCCTCCCGCTGACAGCTCCATGCCTCAGCACTTATCTCCAAATATTGGTTTGGGACCCTCACCCCCTATCTCTCTCTTCTCTTTCCCCCTCTTCCCACTCTTCCTATCATCTCCTCGGCAGAGTTTCTCATACTTTCAACCTTCCCCATCTCCACTATAACACCGGGCAGATGGCATTCTCTTACCACCTCCCCCATATTTGGAACTCTCTCCCTGCTACTCTCCAATTGTATCTCTCTTTTCTTTCAGATATGCCCTCTCCCTTCCTCCCTCCTGTACATGCTACTTTCCTGTGTAGCCCCCACTTTGCTACTGTCCCCTCTCCCTCTCCCTGTCTCCTGGCATTGCACCCTGGTTGACTACTGTGTTCTTCTGCTCCAAGCTGAAACATTCATGTACTGCTCCTGTAACACATCTACTACGTATTTTATATCATCATTAGGTATTTCTTACTTTATTTGTATCGCCTTTGTATTTTTCTTATTACTTGTATTTTAAGTTTGTATTGTTTAAGTTATTGATCCTGTTCCTTTAATTGTCAATATTGACTGTTGTAATTTGCATCTCTTACTCCCCTTCCCCTGGGTCGCATCTGGAAATGAGCTTTGGCTCAGTGTACCTCTCCCAGTTACCAACTTTAAATAAATAGTACTGATGGTTGTTATAGTAGTACAGGTGGTAGTAGCAGTCCTTCCTCTGAGGTTCAGGGCACTTTACAATTAGGGCAGAAGAGATCATCAAAAAATAATACACAAATAAATACATAACATATCTTTAGAATAATAAATAAATAAAACAGCAGGGACAGCATCAGTAATGGGAACCATCAATCCCCAAGTGCTTGGTGAAAAGATGCTTCTTAAGACCCCTCTTAAAGTCATCCACCAAGGGGGCCTCTCTGATGCCCCTCGGGGGGAGTTCCACAGCACCAGGCCAGGCCCATCAAAGGCCCCGTCTCTTGACTTATTAAGCCTTGCCCTTGGTACAGTCAAGAGGCCCACTTGGAGGAGCGGAGAGCATGCAAGGGCACATAAGGGTGCAGAAAATCTACTGGGTAGCCAGGACATAATCCATGTAGGGCCTTATAAGCTAGTAACCCAACTTTAAAAGAAATATGCCACTTCACTGGCAACTATTGCTCTTCACTCAAGCTGGGAACACATGACACATCCTTGAAAGGCCAGTCAGCAGTCTAGCCGCTGCACTCTGCACCAGATACAGGCATTGTAATGTACCTACTAAGGTATAAAGCATTGCAGTAGTCGAATTGAGACATCACAAATGCATGCACTAGAGTCAGCAGGTCTCTAGGTGGGATAAGGGATTTAATCTTGCTGTTGTTTCTTAGCTGGTGAAAGCCCCTTCAGAGTACAGATGACACTTCAGCCTCAAGTGTCAGCCCTTCATTCAGAATGACCTCCAGCTTGTTCATCCTTGTGGCAGCCAAAAGCTTCAATGAGCTGAGCCACAACCCAGTGCCTACTCAGCAACTGACACTCTCCCCTATGCCCAGATCAACTACTAGTGCTTCAGTCTTATCAGTGTTTCATCTTAATCAACTTGATGACATCCAGTCCTAGATCTCAGCCAAGCACTTACTGAGCACATCTACTGCACCCTGTGTCCTGTGTGCAAAGGACAGGTAGAGCTGAGTATCATCTACATAGCAGTGAAATCCCAGGCTGTACCATTTAATGATCCCTCCCAGGAGCAGCATATACTATACACTGCAAAAAACACGTACAGGAGGACTGAGCCCTGGGGAACACCACAAGGCAGCAGCACAGAGTGTAAGGAGAAATTCCCCAACACCACCCTCTGTACCCTTTAACTAAGGTAGGACTCAGAGCAGTAGATGACTTTAACAGTGATCCCTCAGCCAGTCCAACAACAGCCCATGGTCACTACAGTGTCAAAAGCTGAGGAGTGATTGAGGAAAATGAGAAATGACTGCTCTTCTCTGTCCCTCACACTGAGACAGTTATTTTGCACCTTGACCACTGCAGTCTCACTGCTATGCTTAGACCTAAATCCAGACTGGAGAGGCCCACAGATGTCACTGGCTATGAGGTGCGCTTCAAGCTGCAGTGCATCCTCCTTCTCAATTACCTTACCTAGACTGGGTAAGTTAAAGACAAGTCAGTAATTCACCAGGTTATCTGGTCCAGTGATGGCTTCTTCAGAAGAGGCTTCATCAGTGCATTTTTTTTATGGAACTGGGAAGACTCCCTCCAACAAGGTGCACTGGAGAATCCCAGCAAATACCTGGCCCAGATGTCCTGCACAGCTCATCAATAGCCTCATTGGACCTGGATCCAGTTCTCAAAAGGTTGGTCACAGCACAGAAATCACCTCAATCACCTCTTTCACCATCACCAGTTTAAACTCCCCTGTGACAGCTGATGGCGTCTTCGGAGTGCTGGCTCAGCACTGCTGGGTTACCACAGTCCACTCGGGAAGATCCCGGTGCAAACAGAGGACACCCTGCTTGAGAATAATCAAGCAAACTCCTTGCATTTAGTGGGTGAAAAACCTCATTGGCTCCAGACAGGTTGGATGAAATAACCTATATACAGTCCAGAACAGCTGAGCTGGTCGATTTCTCCCAGCAGCAATCTCCCTAGACAGAAATTCTGCCTTCCACTGGGAGATTGCCCTATGGTATTCACCATAATGAATATCCAAAGTCAGTTTGTTATCTTGGGCTCTGGATCTCCTCCAACAATGCTCCAACCTCCACCCCTTGCCTTCATCTCCCGAAGCTCACCATCATACCATGGTGAGCCATGGCATGACACAAGTGGGTGTACACAGATAGGTGTCACCTTATCGATGCCCACTGAGACAGCTCTGTTATAATCCACCACCACTTCCTTCAACCCTGCAGCACAAGCAGCCACCACAACTGAGATGTCTAGTACCACATGAAGTCCCAGTGGCTGTAGCTCTCTTAAAGTGCAGTACCGGACTATCTCCACAGGGATGGCCTACAACGGGGAGTCCTGAAGCATAACTTGATACTGCAGTGATCTGACAAGTTGACCAGATCAGTCTTGAGGCAATCTACTGTACCTCAAGCCCCAGGGCACACACCAAGTTCATGACATGGCCATGTTGATGGGTTGGGGAAGTAACTACTTGCATGAATCCCAGGGATTCCAACACACGGAGGAAATCTTGACCAAAATACGAGAGTTTGTCATCAACCCAGGCACTGAAATCACCCATAATTAACCATCTGAGAGACTCCAACATCCTCTCAGTGACAAAGTCTGTGATTTCCTACAGGAACGTCCCCTAGTGCCCCAGAGGCCAGTACACAAGATGGATCCTACAACCTGCACCCAGAAACCACGCATGGGCACACATTCAAATGATGAGGTGTCCCCACTAGGTGCACCATCAAGTTTAACTCCGATATAAAGCAGATGGTTGCCCCCTCTGCGATCCTTCCTCAGGCAATGAACCATGGAGAATACAGCTGGGATTGCTGCCTCCAACACAGGGCCTGCATCGTCACCTAGCCAGGCTTTTGTGATGATAGTCAGATCGACCAAGGAATCAGACAAAACATCAGCTATAATAACGGTCTTATTCCTCAGCGTTCTGGCATTGCCTAGTGTTGTCTGAAGAGGATGAGAAGAGGTGGCTGGCCTCTCAGTTACCTGTCCACTCAGTCCAGTGGGAACCCTGGGTATGGGAATAAAGCACTTCTGGTCTCTCTCTCTATGTCCCATTTTTCCACAGGTCCTCCTTATCCTGACTGTACTCTTCCCGTCAGCTCTCCCTGAACACAGCCTCCAGTTCCCACACCTCTTCATGATCTCCATTTCTCTGCATCGTCTATACACAGCACCAGGTGGGAGGGCATGAAAGGGGTGCAGGTCATGGAGGAGGGACAAGGAGTACCTGAAACTAGGGGTCTGCTGTCCCAAGCACTTCCCAGCAACAATAAACTACTACATTCTGACCCCCCCTACACAATTAAAATCCCAAATCCCAATAGAATAAGTAGTAGTAGCAGTAGTAGTAGTAGTAAAAGTAGTAGTAGTAGTAGCAGTAGTAGTGGTGGGAGTAGTAGCTCCAGGTCTTTATTTATGAAATGCTTTTCTAGAGCTCAAAGCACCATACACAAGCAACAACCTAACAAAAGAAACAATGCTATAATAGGTGACATTTGCAATTGAAAGGCAATAAGGCAGAATGTTTTAAGAAATGCTGATGGAATATTTCAAAAGATCAGTTACACAGATGGACATGCTTGCATAATCAAATAATGTCTGAGGTGAACTTTAAAAACAGTGAAGGAGCTAGAGGATCAAATTCCAGCAGGGAATTGAGTTCAAAAGGGCAAGCCACTGCAAAAGCCCGATCTCCCGCAGACTTTAATTGGGAGGCAGAGCTTGTAAAAGATGATAAAAGCATCCCTTAACCACTGATGACACCTGAGAAGCAAATGCCAATTTCCGCCAAGAACTACTCCCAGATTATAAACTGTGTGGGGGAGGGGGAGCAGCTGGAAATTATGTAGGTTCGGCTTTGACAATACCGGCATGGACAAACTGGGCAGACTAGGTGGGCCAAGTGGTCTTTGTCTGCTGACAAATTTTAATTCTCTGTTTCATTTTTCAGCTTTCAATTCAGCACCATCAAACACAGTGAATTTCAGGTTATCATTAATGACTGGTAGCTGCCAAACACTGCTGACTAGGAGCAATTCAGTTTTATTCAGGCTCAAAACTGGCTAGTTTGAGGCCAGTCATGTTCTGATTTCCAAAAGTCAGTTTTCAAGACAAACCATAGACCATGTCCATCAGGAGCTAAGGGCAGATACAGCTGAGTATCATCAGCATAGTAGTCAGCATTCATGCTGTGTTGCCTTATCATCTCAGTGGCAAAATGTACACCATCAGGGGTGCCTGAAATACCTCATAAATTCTATTTTGTTATTAAATGATGCCATTGCTCTTGATCAATTATGACTTTTCAAACAAGTAAGCCTTCCTGCTCCTTAGGCCTAGAACCTCCCCTGTACGCCAAAACAACCCAGGTGACAAGACAGAATCATGAGGGATTCCACAGTCAAGAGCCACCGGCTGTGACTGGAACAATCCCATTGAAACTGATTGCTCCCTTCCATCCAGGAATAACAGGAACTACCTCTGAACAGTCCCAGTCAATCCACTGAGGCACTCGAGTCTGTCCAACAACTTCTGGTGGTTCATGGTGTCTAAGGCTGATGACATGTCAAGAAGGAGAATAACTGTCAGTTCCCTCTGTTCCCTTGCCAGATGGAGGTCACTGCACACATTGACTAAGGCCATTTCTGTGCTACGACACCTCCAAGAATGAAACTGAAATGGCTTTAAGATGTCATTATCCCCAAGGCGATTGGCAAACTTTTCAGCAACCCCATTCTCTACCACCTTTATACAGTTATTAAACAGTCCTCACCACCAGTGTGTACATCAGAAACACCCACTGAATGCATACAAAGTCCTGTAAAGTTGGAACAATAGCAGAATGTGAACCAATATTTTATTACCAGCTTTTATAGGGAAAAGTGCCTTGCAGGTTCAGCCTAGTTCTCCTTTAAATACCTGAATATGTAATTCTTGCATCCACCTTTACCTTCTAGTTTGCAAATGAGACATTTGTCTAGTGGTCAGAGCACCAGCCTGGGAACCAGGACAAACCATGTCAGACCCCACCAGAGACAAATACTCACTGTGTGACCTTGAGCAAGTCACTAAACCTTTTTCCTTTTTTTTCCAATTTCTGGGTCACCCCTGACATCTAGGCTATACTGCCAGTCCAGCTTTGCAGTGTTGCAATCTATCCAGCTGTGGCAATGGGCAGAAGCAGGACACAAGGGAAACCAGATGTTGCATCTCAGCTAGGTTATCTTGGGCAAATAAGTTGTAATAAAAAAAAGTTTCACATCTTGTTTAAATAAAGACTCCCACTACCTTTACCAGCCATGGGGCTGAGTGTGCGTGTTTATGTGTGTACAGTGCTGTATGTCTATTCACCGGGAGGGATTTCTGCAACTTTGCCTCAGACATGCAACCATCAGCCTCTGTCTCCAGACCTGGCTACATTTGATCCTATTAAAATTACCTCTATTGTAACAGGAGAAATGCTGGTTTCCCTGGGGCAGGATTATAAACAAGGCCAACTGTATAGGATATACAAGGTTTTTAAATTATGTATGAGGCACATCACAACAAGTGTTTGTGTATGAGCTGCAGGGAAAAAACATACTGTTATGTTTTTACATCTCGCACATGAGCCTAAATGTAGAGGTGACAGCACAATGCAATGTTAGCAACCCAAAGAACAAGGGAACTAGTCATTGGCCAGCCCATTGCATTGGTAGTAACACATGATGCTGCCCGTTGGGAGATCCAGGATCAAGTCCTGAACTCAGAACTTCTGTGTTGGGCTGATGTGGGTAGTGATGAAGTATTCAAGCACAATACCATTTTGCTTTGTGAAGGGAGGGTATTGTAGGACAATGCTTTGCTGGTTACTGAGCAATCACATGGTGTAATCATGGATGAGTGGGGATACCCACTAGACATCCACACTTGTGCGGAGAACACACATGCCAGCATCCTGAGGAAGGGGGCCCATTCAGAGGATCAAATCACCCAACTTTCCCAATTCCTAGACACAACCTCTTTCTTCACCCCTTATCAGTCTGGTTTCTGAAAGTCTCACTCTACCATCACCTCCGTACTAAGACTCACCAATGACATCCTATCTGGAATGGACAAAGAGCATATCACCTCTGCCATTTTTGTTGACCTGGCCAAGGCTTTTGACACGGTCTCCCACCCTAAGCTACTAGCTAAATTAAATGGAGCTGGCCTCTCAGACCATGCCACTAGCTGGTTTCATGCCTACCTGGTAGGCAGATACCAATCGGTGAAAATCGGCCCTCACATCTCTTCCGCCCTTCCAGTCACTATGGGTGTCCCCCAAGGCTCAGTCCTGGAACCTCTGCTTTTTTCAATATTCCTAAATGACCTCCCTCAGGCCTGCACACTGTCATCCATCCAAATGTACATGGACGACACCATACTGTACACCTCCAGAATGCCTACCGGAGCAGTATCAAATGTGCTTCTACGAGATTTCAATGCCATACAGAATTGGTTTACGTCAAACCAGCTATCCCTAAATACTAAAAAAAAGTCTCACTCACTTTCGGGTCGCGTTCTCGACTCTCCCACCTAGCATCACACCCCTCCTTCTGTACCCTAGATGGGACCCCCTCGAGTCCTGCACTTCTTTCAGATACCTGGGAGTCTGGCTTGACCAATACCTGGATTTCTCCACCCGTATCGAATCCTTACACACTAAGATGCAGCCAAAACTTGGAGCTCTATATCGCAATAAGGATTGAATGCCCAAACAGGTCCGGAGGGAAATTGTTCAAAAAATGATCCTCCCTACACTTGACTATGGCGACGTAGTATATGGCGCCGCACCCCAATCTAACCTGGCCAGCTTAGACACTCTTTTCCACTTCTTCTGCCATTTCATCCTTGACTCCCCCCCAATGACCCACCACTGTGATCTGTACAGGGACCTAGCCATGCCTTCACTCACAACCCGCAGACAGATCCACTGCTCCAGAGTCATCACCAAATTCTGGTCACAGTCCCTTCCCCCCTATCTTGCATGCACCATATTGGCCAAGCCCTCCCTACTCACTCAGAAGCTCTGACTCAAGGCTTCTGCAATGCCCTTTCATGCATACCTCCAAGGGTCAATCGGCTTTCAAATATCACATGCCTAAACTATGGAATGACCTGGCTGCTGATTAATCAGGAACTCCACAAACCCTGGGCGTCTCAACCCACTCCTCTACCCTCACTTCCCCACCATATGCACATGCTCACAGTAGCCATAAGAACAAGCCAACAATTATTTCCTAGTAACCAGCAGACATGACAAAGCTCAGTTGCTATGCTATAGGGACTGTTTACTACTTGCCTGTATTAAATGCATAACCAATAAATAATTTGTCCACACTGTCAGGTGCCCTGCCACCTGCTGGCAACTAACTCTGTTACGCTAATGTAATACCTATGCTGTATTATGTAAGATGCTTACGTCTCATCATTGTAATGCTGAAATGCACCATTTCATCTCACCATTGTATCTACCTACACTGTAAAAATGTATAGAAAATTGTATGTACTATTCAATGTTTCCCTATCCCCCACTCCCCCAGGTCGTGTCTGGAAACAAGTGGTTCTTCGCTCAGTATGCCTGCCTGGTTAAACTCTTAAATAAATAAATAAAATAAATTCCTGCAGGCTGCACATAAAGGCCAGGTTCACCTCCAACATCCACATCCCAACTCTTGATCGAATGTTCCCCTGCTAGTGGTTGTGGCAACCTGGTGGGCCCCCAACACAAGTTGGATGTTGTGAAGTTGCACTGTCTACAGGGATTTCTATCATGCGAGAGAATAAAATACTATAAGACCACCAACAAATGGGACCCCATTTAAAAAATGGGCTACTCTGTCCATGAGCTGCTTCCCAAGGGGTATGTGGGTTGTGGCATCTTGCTGAATGTGCTGAAAGATCTGAGATGCCACACATTTGGAGCTGACTTCTGTTTTTTTTCTAATATTCTGTGTCTGTCTTGTTTATCAGAGAGCAGAAACACTGGAAAATAGGATTCAGGAGGCAGACAAAGACCAGCTGGCCTGTCTTGTTAGCCATGACCTGTGCCATATTGACTGATGTACCCATCATGTGATTTGCTGTAGCTTTAATGTACTTATGTACACAAACGATTATTTGTTTTCCTTATGATCCTGGTACTTGGAAGAGGAATCCCCTGGGACCCCAGGCTTAGTGGAGCTACTTGTTCCTTTCAAGCATTTTAGATTATTTGTAAGCTCCTTGACTGAAACACATTAGGTGGAGCAACGTCTGTGTGTGAGGGAGGTCTGCTGTGCATGCGTGGCATTCTTGGATGTTTGTACCTTGCTGATAGGAGTTGCACTTTGTAAATTTGCCTTTTCTGTATTGGATTACATGGAACTGCACTTAATAAAGGGAAAGTACACAGGGTGACAAACTCTTTGCTTCCGCTTCAGTTTTGTGTATTGTGGTAATTATAGTTACTGTCGCTAGTGCCGTGACCGTCCTTCCCTACAAACGCCTGCTAGACTTGTTTCAAACCATGGCACAGCACACCCTTGGCTGTGATTTCCCCATGCTGTTTCTGACAATTCTACATCATTTGTTCATTATGTTGAGAAAAACTATACCCTCTTAGTTTGCTCAGTTCTGTTAACTTGGCGTATCTGTTTTTCCACAATAGAAACATAGAATTTGATGGCAGATAAGGACCGCTTGGCCCACTTAGTCTTCCCATTTCCCTACCTAACGGATAAGCTGCAGATCCTAGTTAACCAACAGCCTACTTCCTCCTACTGCCCACTAGAATTGGTTTATGTCTGTCCCATGCATTCTTGAATTCCCCCACTGTTGTTGACTCTTGTTCCATGCATCTACAATCCTCTCTGTGAAGAAATACTTCCTCACATTACCTATGAGCCGTCCCCCTCTATCTTCAAATTGTGCTCTCTTGTTCTTGCACATCTCTTTTTTTGAAAGATGGTACCCTCTTGGACTTTGTTGATTCCTTTGGGGTATTTGAAAGTTTCTATCATGTCCCCCCTGTTCCTCCTTTCCTCGAGGATATACATCTTAAGCTCCTTTAGTCTTTCTTCATATGTCTTCTGGTGCAGACCCTGCACCATTTTAAGTTGACCCTCCTCTGGACAGCCTCCAGACTGTCTATGTCTTTGCAGATATGGGGTCTCCATAACTGTACACAGTACTCCAGATGTAATCTTACCAACTGTCTGTACAGAGGGCCAACAACTTTCTGTTTTCTACTGGTGATGCCTTTTCCTATGCATTCCAATATCCCCCAACCCTCCTTACTGCCTTCTCACATTGCTGGCCCACCTTTAGGTTGTCTGATATGACTACCCCCAGGTCCCTTTCCATTTTTGTTGTTGTCAGTATCTCACCCCCCATTGTGTACTCTTGCCCTGGGTTTTTGTTTCCTAGGTGCATTACTTTGCACTTCTTTATGTTGAATCTAAGCTGCCATACATTTGACCATTCCTCCAACCTGGCCAAGTCCCTTTTCATCCTTTCTACCCCACCTTGAGTGTCAACCCTGTTGCAGATCTTTGTGTCATCTGCAAAGAGACATAACTTCCCTTTCAGTGCCTCCGCAATGTCACTTATAAAGACATTAAAAATGACCGGCCTCAGTACTGAACACTGTGGTACCCCAGTAGTAACCTTCCTTTCTTCACTGTGGACTCCATTTACTATTACCTGCTGTGTCCTATTGTCCAGCCAGTGTTTTACCCAGGCTACCACCCTGGGACCCACTCCCAGGCTGGCTAATTTGTTTATTAATCTTTTGTGCAGGACTGTGTCAAATGTCTTGCTAAAGTCTAGGAAGGCCATGTCCACAGCCCCTCCCTGGTCTACTACTTTGGTCACCCAGTCAAAGAAATCAATTAGATTTGTTTGACATGACCTTCCTGCTGTGAGTCCATGCTACCTTGGGTCCTGTGCCCCACTGGCCTCTAGGTACTCCACAATTCTTTCCTTCAGAAGTGATGCCATCATTTTCCTTACCACTGAGGTCAAACTGACAGGTCTGTAGTTTCCTGCCTCTGTCTTGCTCCCACTTTTGTGAAGAGGAATCACATCCACCCTTCTCCAGTCCTCAGGTACCATACCATCCTCCCATGATTTATTAAAAAGGGTAGTCAGTAGTGTTACTAGTTCTTCCCTTAGTTCTTTTAGAATTCTGGGGTGAATCCCATCAGGCCCCATTGCTTTATCCACCTTCAGGTTTAAGAGTTCTTTCAGAACCCTTTCCTCTGTGAAAGGACTAATATCAACTCCCCTATCCAGAGTGCTTCTATTGACTGGATTAGGTCTCTCCCCCTGCTTTTCCGTTGTGAATACTGAGCAGAAATATTCGTTCAGTAGCCCTACTTTTTCACTGTCGCTCTCTGCCCAACCACCTTCCTCTTTATTCAGCCTCAGTATTCCTGCCTTCGTCTTTCTTTGCTCTCTAATGTACCTATAAAAGGTGTTATCCCCCTTCTTAACCGAGTTGGCTATCTTTTCCTCAGTTTGGGCCTTTGCTATTCTGACTGTCTTCCCCGCTTCCTTCTGCTTTAACTGGTACAGGTCTCTGTCCTGCTCCTTCTGTGTTTCCTTATACTTCCTGAATGCTATCTTTTTCTCCCTTACCTTCCCCGCCATTTCTTTTGAGAACCATAGTGTTTTTTTCTTTCGTTTTGATTTGTTTAATTACTTCACACAAATGCTTGTTGCCTCTGTGATGGCAGTTTTGATGTGTCCCCATTGTTGCTCCACCCCACCTTCTTGCCTGTTTGCTAGTGCTTTTCTGAGGCACTCTCCCATTTTGACAAAATCAGCCTTCCTGAAGTCCAGTACCTTCATTTTTGTGTGGCTTGACTCTACAGCTAAGTTTATCATGAACCACACTGTTTGGTGGTTGCTTGTTCCCAGATGGCTACCCACTTCAAGATCAGAGATCCTTTCTCCTTCCCTATTTAAGAGTACCAGGTCTAAGATTGCTCCCTCCTGAGTGGCTTCCAAAACTAGCTGTCTGAGGCATGCCCCCTGTACGGCATCGAGAATGACCCTGCTCTTGGATGTGGCTGCAGCAAAGGTGCTCTGGTTAACATCTAGCATATTCAGGTCCCCCATCAGCAATATCTCCCCTTTCTCTGCCATCCCAAGGATGCCTTCTATCATTTCTTTGTCCATTTCCTCCCCCTGAGATGGGGGTCTGTATACAACCCCTGTGCGGATTGTGGAGCCATTTCCAGTCTCCAGGGTGACCCACAGTGCCTCCTCTCCTCCCTGTTTACCCTTTAGTTCTGTTGCTTTGATCCCTTTCCTTACATGGAGAGCTACTCCTCCTCCTCTTCTACCCTCCCTGCCCCTCCTGTAGACTGTGTACCCTGGTATGTTGACATCCCAGTCATGGTTCTCTGTGTACCATGTTTATATGACTGCCACAATATCCAGGCATCCCTCTTCCATCAAGGCCACCATTTCAGGGAGCTTTTTACCTAGACTACAGGCATTGGTACTCATTACCCTCCATTTGTTTCTGGCTTTATTTGTTTTTGCCTCATCCCTGTCCTTACTGCCTTTGTCTTTTTCTCCATTTACCCCTGCCCTTATCCCTATCGACTGCTCTGTCTTGGTGTTTACCTCACTAACTACCCTGATTTTGTTTGGTGGGGCTAGGATTTTCCTTCTCCTTTTCAGTGCCCCCACCCGGCTAGTTTAAATGCTTGCCAATGAAGCATTTAAACCTATCACCTAGGATCCTGGTTCCCCTCCAGGATAGATGCAGACCATCACGCCTGTTATAGGCCTGCATCCCTCCAGGTGGAGCCCCAGTCCCCAGTGAAGCCAAATCCCTGAGCTCTGCACCAGTTTTTCAACCAGTCATTGAATCCCATGGTGTGGAGTACCCTAGCCTCATCCATGCCATAGACAGGTAGCCCTTCCAAGAAAGTTACCATGTGTGCTACTTGTCTAAGTCCCCTCCCCAACTCCACAAACTCCTGTTGCACTGCTCTGATCCCATTCTCAGCCAGGTCATTCATCCCTAGGTGGATAATGACATCCAGCTCACTCCCCCTTGCAGCTGCTCCCACGATCCTGAGGATTCATTTCCTGTCCCTCCAAGCCATGGCGCCAGGCAGGCACCTTACCTCCCTTTCTCTTCCCTCCCCCAGTTCTACCCCCCTAACAAACAAGTCCCCCACCAGGAGTTGTTTCCTTCTCCTGTGGGGTCTTGTGCCACCCTCCTGTGGGTCTCCATTGTGGAGGCTCCCAGCATCCTCCTTGGTCTCCACTGTGGGTGTCTCCATAGAGGAACCATTTCCTGCCTACTGGATAAGCTGCAGATCCTAGTTAACCAGCAGCCTACTTCTTTCTACCCCTACCCCCTAGAATTGCGTTATGACTGTCCCATGCATGCTTGAATTCCACCACTGTTTTTGACTCCCGACCTCCGTCCATGCATCCACAACCCTCTCTGTGAAAAAATACTTCTTAAATTACCTCTGAGCCGCCCCCCCCCTATCTTCAAATTGTGCCCCCTTGTTCTTGCACACCTCTTTTTTTGAAAGATGCTACCCTCTTGGACTTTGTGGGGGGTGAGATACTAACAACAACAAAAATGGAAAGGGACATGGGGGTAGTCATATCAGATGACCTAAAGGTGAGCAAGCAATGTGAGAGGGCAGCAAGGAGGGCTGGGGGGATACTGGGATGCATAGGGAGAGGCATCACCAATAGAAAACAGGAAGTTATTATCCCTCTGTACAGACAGCTGGTCAGACCCCATCTGGAATACTGTGTGCAGTTCTGGAAACCCAGTCTTCGCAAATGACATAGACAGGATGGAAGCTGTCCAGAGGAGGGCAACTAAAATGGTGCAGGGTCTGTACCGGAAGACATATGAAGAGAGACATAAGGAGCTTAATATGTATAGCCTCGAGGAAAGGAGGGAGAGGGGGGACGTGATAGAAACTTTCAAGTACCTCAAGGGAATCAACAAAGTCCAAGAGGGTAGCATCTTTCAAAAAAGAGGTGTGCAAGAACAAGGGGCAATTTGAAGATAGAGGCGGCTCAGAGGTAATTTAAGGAAGTATTTTTCACAGAGGGTTGTGGATGCATGGAGCGGCCTTCCGGAGGAGGTCGTGGAGTCAAAAATAGTGGTGGAATTCAAACATGCATGGGACAGTCATAAGGAAATTCTAGGGGGTGGGGGTAGAAAGAAGTAGGTTGCTGGTTAACTAGGATCTGCAGCTTATCCAGTAGGCAGGGAAATGGGCAGACCGGGTGGGCCAAGTGGTCCTTATCTGCCATCAAATTCTATGTTTCTATGTTTCTATGCTGTGCCAGAGTGGCAAATGAATTGTGGAGGGGCACAACTGGAGGATGCACCTCTGTTCCACCACCCTCACCCTTCCTGAGCCCACTGTGGTCCAACCACTCTTCTTTCTTGGCAACCTCTGAGGAAGTGGCGGTAGCCTGGGTGGTCCCTGGGTGGGGGAGCAGGTTTTCCGAATCATCGCCAGGTCAGCATGGAGACGAGCAACTTCCTCCCTCAGACCAGAAAGATGCCTGCAAATAGGGCAGCAACGCAGTTTCCAGAATGCCTTCCGGAAGACTGCTGCTCCACAGCCAGTACATTGCACCACTCCCCACATGTCTGTGTCCCTTCCTGTTACAGACGCTTTTCTTTTGTTGTTTTTTTTTGTTCTTGTTTTAGTGTGTGCAAGCATGTGAGTGTCTCTACCCCCTATTTGGTGTGCTGTGCCTTTAAGGATATGAACAGGTGTATGTTGTTAGCAGTTTTGGGGAAGTGATGTCAGAACCCCTGCTATAAAGGAAGTTATGCGCTTGGTGTGGGTGGGGCGTGGGGAAGGGTTTGAGGAAGTAAGCCTATGCCGTCCAGAAACAATCAACTACAACTCTGACCCTCCACCCCAGGGAGTGCCTTCCTTTCTTTCAGACACCTATTTCACAGAGGTTAAGTACCAGGTCTAGTCACAAATGACTGCAAATATCTCCCAGCTACAGTTTCTCTCTGGCACAGTAAAGTTAAAACTAAAACAAGCCAACCCCAAAAACAGAATCAATACTAGTTACTTACACAGGTCCACAAAGTAATAATTCAGTTCAGTGTAGTCTAGAAAATAACCTCCTTGATTTAAGGAATCTCTGGCTGCTTTCTCTCTCTTTCTCTGTGTTTCAGCAGCTTAAGGAATCTCTGGCTGCTTTACTCTCTGTGTCTCATCACCTACAGTACTAATTCAGGAGTCATACTAGAACAAGAAAGAAATTTCCTACTGAACTAAACAGGGAGACACTAGCAACTGCAGGGATGTGGATGTTTCTTGAGGCTCTTCTCACTCCTTAGTGGCTCGCATAAGAAGGTTCAGGCCAGGGACTCTGGATTGGTAAGGGAGGCACTGCACACAGGTGACTCTGTAAACACTATATAGTACTAGCCAACTGCAATACACTAGAACTCCATTATCCACCACATTGGTCTTTCGTTCCTGTCTGTACCTGTTAGTACAAGCCTAGCTTGATTAACTGCTGAGCTGAATTCGGACAGTCCCTGCCTAGAACACTAATTTATGTCTAAAGTGTTCCTTCACTCAGTCTCTACAGGGAAACTGCATAGTATAGCCTCTTCCTTTCTCCTTGACCCACTTTTTGGCTAAGTCCTGGGAAATGAAAAAACAAAAAAGCACTCCAAGAGTTGATAATGAACCAATTATTGCACCTGATACTCCCTGAAGTATGACTGGATGCTCTCAGGTAGTCAGAGGGATGTGGAGTTATTAGTCATATTTTTAGAACTAGGAGAACAAATGGCTTGAGGCGTACAATTTGTAGCCAGCACTCAAGGTCAATGTTTAGCAACAGCAATGCTTTCAAGGGCAGGTATATACTAAAAGAATGCCTAAAACTATTACATTCACAACACTTACTGTATGTTTGTCTTTAATTAAAAAATGAACAGAAAAAATGCCTAAAGCTGAGTGGTGGAGAGCTAGTTTTACCCATGATGTTATCTCAGCACAACTTCACAGGTGAAACTAGTGACCACGAAACAGCCTTCTTATGACTGTAAACACATAAATGGATTCCGTTTACAATCAGAATAAGGCACTTCAGTGTGTGTGTCGCTGGGATAATATCACTTCTCAGGCAGTTGAAGACACTGAGCCCGTGGCCTTGTGCCTCACAGTATACCCGAGGCTTTGTTCCAATGTGAGTCTTCTAAATATTTCACATTAACAAATACTTATTCTACTGCCTGTTTAATAAACATCTGACTGTCTCCAACTGATGTCTCAGTGTCTGTGTTTGTGACAACACATGCTATTGTCATGGTGAGTACTATGATGATGTGATACATGTGCTGTGAGGTCAGAAAATCCTGAGGAAAACTTTTACAGTTTGCATGGATAGGCTGGCAAAAAGATATAGTAAATCCTGGAAAGACAAGTGAAATTTAAAAAAGATACTTTCTAGGAAAATTCAACAGTACATTTATGAAATAATGGATACCTACTTTTAAGTCCCTGACCCTGCCTGTCTCCACTAAATGGTTTCCACTGTATTTGCTATCTAGTCTGTCCCTTGTTATCAATGGAAAGCAATATTCCAGAAGAGGTCATCTGCACTGAGGCAGTAGGAGTTTCAAAAGGCTGTGGGACAACCACTTGGCAAAAGTGTGTATGGGGATAATAGGGGAAGGGAGAGGAAGAAATGAGGACTGACAGGGCGCAGTCACATAACTAGGCAGGCTTGGGCAGACTAGATGGGCTAACAGTCCTTTATCTGCCAACATTTTCTGTGGTTCTGTGAGAGTTGTAGCACAAAGCTAGTTCATGTAATTTGGTTGTAACAATAGTACAATGCCGCTCTCCATTCTGGGTCAGAGTGGCTCTGAGGATAGCGAGAACCTTTAGGAATCTGGGGTCTGGAAGATCTATCTGTTCTTCCCAGGCACAGTGCTTTATTTTAAACAGTTTGACACTAACCCCCTTCCCCCCAAATCCCTTTATCCCATTTCCACAGCTCTCATACCCCACTGTGTTATTGCCCAATAAGAACCTGTTTTGATTTGCTATAAACACCTCCACACTACTTGCTTCTACTGTGTATTCTGGCAGCCTATTCCATAATTTCACTACTTTCTGAGTAAAATAGTGCTTCCTTATGTTGCACATTTATGAGGACTAGGATGTCCATGGCTTCACACGACCTGCTAGCCAAAATAAGTCTGGAGGAACTCTTCCAAGCAGAATGTAATCCAGGTAGTGCTAACAATAAAGGTTCAACTCCTTTGTTCTTTCAATGGTTTCTTTATTTTATCTTCCACCAAACAATAATGTTTCATGGCAATACCACTTCCTCAGGATAAGTGATTTCTGTTGCTTATATCAAAAGAGCTTACTGGAAAATATGCAGCTCTCACTTATATGGCATACCAGCTTTCTTGACCCCAGGCAGCTATAGTTCCTATGTCTTGCACCATGTGCTTGCTAGATTCTGCTGTGTGTTCTCATGGGACCAGCCAACTTCCCACTGACAGAAGTCTTATGTTGCTCCATGTCCTTCCTCTGTCAGTGGATTTTAATGTTTCAGAGTTGGGAATTGAAGGGTATCCTGTGATATGGGCAACTCAGAATGAGCGACTCAATAAGAGTGACTCAGTTTGAGCACCTGTAAAAAGGGTGGCAGGGTGAAAACAGCATGCATCATGACCACGACCCTCCCCAGGCATTGTGCGATCTATGAGTTTGCTATAAAAGGTTAACAGGGGTGCCAGCGGCAAAGCCCCCATGCATATCATACGCTGTCAGAGGTGGGGCTGCAGTTCTGATGGTGGCAAAAGTTGGTGTGCATTCTCTTTGTGTTTGGTGCTTTGTTTTCGCTAATATGCTCCTTGCCATTATTTTTTCATCAGTATCACATAGAACTGGTACTGACTGGGTAGACAATTTTGGATTTACATTCAGTGTGTCACAGTAAAACTGGTATTTTGTGGGAAACTGGTATGTGTTGGTCACAGAGAAGTTCTAATTTGATTTGTTTGGCTAAAAAGGGATGAAAACAAATGGGAGTGGGGACTGATAGTGAGATGCCAAGTCAGCTGTATTAGGAGAAAGTGAAACTAACCCAGTAACTGTCGGATACAGTTATTATCAGAGCTAGGTCCTGTAACAGCTCCACTTTCATCTGTCCCCCTCCCAGCCACATGTATGTAACATAGAAACATAGAAATTGTCGGCAGATAAGGACCACTAGGCCCATCCAGTCTGCCCATAGGCCCTATACATTGTATGTGGCTACTGACCCTATGTGATCAATGGCTTTTCATCACTCCCTCCCCTCTCAAGCTTCTTTTGTGCCTGTCCCAGGCATGCTTAAACCCTCCACTGTGCCTGTTCCCATTACCTCCTGTGGCAGACTATCCCAAGCATCGACTACCCTTTCTCTGTAGAAAAACTTCCTGACATTACCTCTTAATCTATCCCCTTCCAATTTTATATTGTGCCCCCTTGTTCTGGTACTTTTTCTACATTGGAAAAGGTTCCCCACCTGCACCTTGTTTATGCCCTTGAGGTACTTGAAAGTTTCAATCATGTCCCCCTGTTGTCTCCTCTCCTCCAGTGAGTACATATTGAGGTCCCTTAGTCTCTCTCTCCTCATATGGTTTGTGGTGCAAGCTCTGTACCATCTTTGTTGCCCTTCTCTGGATAGTCTTCACCTTATCTATGTCCTTGCGCAAGCTGTGGTCTCCAGAACTGCATGTAGTACTCCAGGTGAGGCCTTACCAATGTTTTATACAATGGCATCACCACCTCCCATCTCCTACTAGTGATACCCCTGCCTATGCACCCCAGCATGCCACTGGCCCTCCCTGCTGCCTTTGTGCACTACTTTGATACCTTAAGGTCATCCCAAGCCTCCATGATCCCACCTGTCCCCCTGCTCTGTTCCCCTACTTTCGTCTTGACTTGCCAGACTGCTTAGGGTTTGGCTGGTATGTAATGCCTCCACTCTATGCTCTGGGCATGGCCCTGACTGTTGCTCCACTTTTCTGGGGTCCTATAGTTGTATATAATAGTATTTATTGTACCTCTAATTGTATATATTGCACTGCTCGTATCTCTATGCATATGTTCTGCTGTGTGTAACTACTTGAACATGTAATGCCTTCCCTGACCCTGTATTCTGATTGTATCCATATTATGCTGTCCAATGTGTCTGAACTTGTATTTCCTGTACTCTCCTGGGTCATATCTGAAAATAGGAAAATGTCTTGTCTAGTGCACCTGCCTGGTTAACAAAAGCTAAATGAATAAATCAGAGGTGATAACCCCTAGGTTCCTTTCCTCTTTGGTGACAGTCAGCTCTCCCCCCACCTACCTGTAGCTCTCCTCAGGGTTCCCTCTACCCAGGTGCATTAATTTGCACTTCTTTGCATTGAACCTCAGTTACCTCATCTCCGACCATCTTTCAAGCTTCTCTAGGTCCCTCTTCATTTTCTGCACCCCTTCTGGAGTATCCACCCTGTTGCAGATCTTGGTGTCATCTGCAAACAGGCAGACCTTTCCTTCCAGCCCCTCTGCAATGTCACTAATGAAGACATTGAACAGGACTGGTCCTAGTACTGATTCCTATGGTACCCCACTGGTCACTCCCCTCTCCCCAGATTGTGACCCATTTACCACCACCCTCTATCTCCTGTCTGTTAACCAGTTCCTAACCCAGTTCACCACCTTGTCTCCCATGCCCAGACTACCCGTCTTGTTAATCAGCCTTCTGTGTGGGACGGTGTTGAAGGCTTTACTGAAATCTAGGTAGGTGACATCTACCGCCCCTCTCTGATTTATTTCCCAAGTCACCCAATCAAAAAAATCTATTAGATTCATTTGACATGACCTTCCTGCTGTGAATCCATGTTGCCTCAGACCCTGAGCTCTGCTGGATTCCATATGTGCCACTATCCTTTCTTTCAGCAGTGTCTCCATGATCTTTCCCACCACTGAGGTGAGGCTGACTGGCCTGTAGTTCTCCACCTCCTCACTACTGCCACTTTTGTGCAGTGGGACTATATGTGCCCTCCTCCAGTCCTCTGGAATGACACCTGTGTTGAGTGACTCTGTGAACAGGGCCACCAGAGGTGCTGCTAGTTCGCCTTGCAGCTCCTCGAGTGGATGCCATCTGGCCCCATGGCCTTATCCACCTTCAGTTTTGTGAGTTTTTCCAGAACTCTCTCCACTGTAAATGGACTGGTGTCCCCCCTCCCCCATTGCCACTGCAACCTAACTGTGATCCTTGACCCTCCCCCTTCTTAGTGAATACTGAGCAGAGGTATTTGTTCAGTATTTCTGCCTTGTCCAGATCCCCCTCCTTACACTTTCCCTTCTCCCCTTTGAGCCTCACAAACCCCTTCCCTGTTTTTTCTTCTTTCACTGATGTACCTATAAAATGCCTTATCACCTTTGTTTACAGACCATGCTAAACCTTCTTCTGTCTGTGCCTTCACCCTCCTAACAGTCTTCCCTGCTTCCCTTAGTCATTCAAGTTACACCTCCCTGTCATCCTCCCTTTGGCTCCTCTTATATTTTCTGAAACTCAGCCTCTTAGCTCTAACTTTGTCCCCCACCTTTTTGGAGAACCATAGTGGTTTCCTTTTTCCTTTTCCCTTTGGCTACTGTCCTAATGCATTGGTTTGTTATCTCCACTATGGCTCCTTTCAGTTTCTCCCTTTGTTCTTCCCCCCCCTCTGTTACTCCTCCCTTCTCCAAGACTGCTTATATACATCTACCCATTTCAGTGAAATCCACCCTCCTGAAATCTATACTCTTGCCCTTGTGTGGCTTATTTGAGTCCATGTCTCCATGCAGAACCACACCATGTGGTGGTCACTGGACCCAAGATGCCCTTTCACCTGTATTTCTTTGACTCTGTTCTCATTGGTCCATACCAGGTCCAGAACTGATTTGTCCCTAGTTGGCTCATGCACCAGCTGCCTGAGTCCAACCCCCAGCAGGGATTCTAGGATGGTTGTGCTTCCGGCTGAAACAGCCACCTAGGTGGCCTAATCCAAGTCTGGTATATTGAAATCCTCCAGTAGTAGGATTTCACCTTTGGCTGCCATGTCATGTATGTTCTTCACTAGTTCCCTATCTGTAGATCACACCTGTGCATATTGCTGTTCCATTCTCTGGCTCCAGGGTGACCCACATTACCTAGGCCTCCTACTGTCTTCCCTCTTACAATCTCTGATGTACAGGGCCACTCCCCCACCCTTTTTACCCTCCCTGTTCCTCCTGAACAGTGTATAGCCTGGCATATTGACTTCCCAGCCATGATTAGCAGAGTACCACATCTCTGTTATTGCTGCTATGTCAAGGTCTGCATCGGCCAACAAGGCCTCCAGGTCTGGAACCTTATTTACTAGGCTACGGGCATTCGTTAGCATGACCTTCAATGTTTTACAGCCTGCCTTCCCTCTGCTCTTGTTCTCCCTCTCCAGCATCTTCACCCCACCTCGGTTTCCTTTCCTATGTTCTCTTCCCCCACCGTATCACTTGTTATACATTCTTTGCCTGCCTGGCCCTCCTTTCCTGCTTTAGCTCTTCCTGTAGTCAACCTATGTTCCTGCATATTTCCATTGGGGGGTGTTCCTAAGCCTCCTGACCCTCCTGGCTCTCCCCCCTTGGCCAGTTTAAATGCTCACAGCTGAAGCATTTAAACTTCTCACAATGGACCAAGGTTCCCTTCTCGGATAGATTTGGGCTGTCCTCCTTATATAAGCTTGCACCTGCCCAGGTCAGGCCCTAATCCCCTATGAAGCCAAAAATCCTCCCTTCCACACCAATCCTTCAACCAGGAGTTGAAGGTACAGATGTGGAGTGCCCTAGCTTTCGTTGTGCCCTGGACAGGTAGCACCTCCGAGAATGAGACGGATCATGCTATCTGTTTCAGGTTTCCCCTCAGCTTCCTGAAATACTCCTGGACTCTGTCTAACTCCACCCTTCTCCTGGCCAGGTCATTGGTTCCCAGGTGGACAATGACATCCAGCTGCTCCCTCTTAGCTATTGCTGTAGTGATCCTATGGATCCACTTCCCATCCATCCATGCAGTGGGAGGCACTTGACCTCCCTCTCTCCTTTGCTAGGTGTCCCTAACTCCACTTCCTGGGCAACAGAGGCCCCCACTAGGAGACGCTTTCCCCCTCCTCTGGGGGTCCCCTGCATCCCTTCCCTGGGGCTCTATCCTGAAGGACCCTCCCATCCTCCCTGGTCCAAGCCTCAGGTTGATGAGTGGGGCTTTCCTGTTCCTCCAAAACAGTATAGAAGTTACTAAGTGGGACTGGTGGGGGGATGTGCTTTTAACCCCCCTCCCTCACTCCCTCACCCTCCCTGAGCCCACCATAGTCCAATCACTCCTCTTCCCCAGCATCCTTTGAGGTACAAGTTGTGGACCCGGTGGTCACTGGATGGGGGTGGATGCCACCTTCAGCTTGCTCAACTCTGCTCAGAAACAGGCAGCCTCCTCCCTCAGGCCAGAGAGGTGCCTGCAGATAGGGCAGCATTGCAGCCTCAAGAACATCTCCCTGAAGACAGCTGCTCCACAACCACTGCACTGCACCACTCCCATCATGTCTGTCTCTCTCCTCAATCTACTGCCTGCTTAAGATGGCTATTTGTTATCTCCCAAATATTTTTGTTTTTCTTTTGTTTTTTTGTGATGTTGTCTCTCTTTGCTACTTCCTGTATAGATGCAGGATATTGCAAGGCCCTATGGGACCCACCCTATAAATGTAGGGTGAGTCCTGGGGTGGAGTGGGTTGTGGGGTACAAGGATGGGACTACGCCACATGCTGTGTCCAAAAACAATCAGCCAAGGAGTCCTCTGGCAGTGACTCCTCACTTCACTCATTGTGCTTCAGACACAGCCAAATACAAATACACAGTCACAAACTTATCAGCTAGAATCCCTCAATCCTGCCCAAACTAAATGAAAAAGCACACTGAAATGGTAGTTAAAAAAATACCTCAAATTCAGTTTCAAACACACAGTCACAAACTCACTAGCTAGAATCCCTTCATCCTGCCCAAGTTAAATGAAGAAGCACACTGAAATGGCAATTAAGACCTCACATTCAAAATACAATAATCCCTGTAATTTGATGCCTGCACTTAAAGTTCAGACACAGCCAATTACAAACACAGAGTCACAAACTTATCAGCTAGAATCCCTTAATCCTGCCCAAACTAAATGGAAAAGCACATTGAAATAGCAGTTAAAAAATATCTCGAATTCAGTTTCAAACACACAGTCACAAACTCACCAGCTAGAATCCCTCAATCCTGCCCAAGCTAAATGAAGAAGCACACTTAACTTGGCAGTAAAAGACCTCACATTCAAAGCACAATAATCCTTGTAATTTGATGCCTGCACTTAAAGTTCAGACACAGCCAATTATAAACACAGTCACACACAGTCACAAACATATCAGCTAGAATCCCTCAATCCTGCCAAAACTAAATGGAAAAGCACACTGAAATGGCAGCTAAGAAAATACCTCAAATTCAATTTCAAACACACAGTCACAAACTCACCAGCTAGAATCCCTCAATCCTTCCCAAGCTAAATGAAAAAGCACACTGAAATGGCAGTAAAAGACCCCACATTCAAACTACACTAATCCCTGTAATACGATGCCAGCTGTTAAAGTTCAGACACAGCCAATTTACAAACACACAGTCACAAACTTAACAGCTAGAGTCCCTCAATCCTGCCCAAACTAAAGGGAAAAGCACACTGAAATAGCATGTTAAGAAAATACCTTAAATTCAATTTCAAGCACAGAGTCACAAACTCACCAGCTATGATCCCTCAATCCTGCCTAAGCTAAATGTAGCAGCACTTAGTCATGGTCTAGGGACTTCTGTGGTTAGGGCAGCTCTGCCAAGATGCTTGAACAATGTCTGTTGGGTACCAGATTCCCTGGATAATGCCCTTTTGGGACAGAAGAAATTATCTTTATAATTTTACCTATCTAGGTTGTTACATTTGCCACTTTTTCCAAAAAAAGCAAATAATTTGGAATGATAATTATGTCCTAACCTGGATAGCAGCTCTCAGACCTGAACATTTTTAAAAGAAGGCTGTCCAGATCTGGTTAGTGGCATTGTCTGAAAGATAACCAAGCGAGGGGGGTAGTTCTTGCTTTCAGAATCTTTATTACAAGGGGAAGCTAAAGAAACAGCTTCTTACTTTATTTATTGAACCATACTGCATCAGATTATTCTGTTGGTGGACAAGTGAATAAGGCAAAATTTGGTCAGGACACCAGGGATATTCTGCTATACAAAAGACAGTAAGAAATTCAATCAGGGGAAATTGAAGGAACTCTGGATGTATTATTGAGACAATAAGGGGATAAATGCACTTCATATTCCTGTTTTTTTTTTTCCTGTCTTTATTTGTCTTGTTTTGGGTTAAAAAAAGAAAAACATACATGCAGGGGGTAGTTTGGCTTTATTTGATCTATAACTTTAACATTGATATGTGGCTTTGAAGGTTAAGTCTTTCCTTGTGAGCTTTGGGTATGATGTTTTGTACATGTTGTTGTATATGTGAATGTCCTTTTAGTTTCTCCTATTATATACACTTTTTTCCAATTAAAAAAAATCCATATTCTTTGGTAGGGGCTGCCATTCTGTCAGTCAGGATAGTATGTTGGATCTTGGAGGAGAGAGCAGCAGAAGCAATCGAGGCAGAGGAGCAAACCTCCCTCTCTGCTCTGGCTAGTGTGGAGGTTCAGCCGGAAAGCATGGGTTCAGATCTCAAAAGGGACGAGGCTCACAGATATGAAATGATCCTGACATGGATGTAGCAGATGCAAGTATGGCAAATCCAGAAGAATGGTTGGCTGAAGAGTGCATTCTAAGACAAGAAATGAATGTCAGAAAAAGGGTACACATGGCCATGTTAGAATAAGAGAACCTCCCCACAGTCTTTGCCCCCACTACCTCCTCTGGCAGGCTGTTCCAGTCAGCCCCCCCTTTCTGTGAATAAGTATTTCCATACATCTCTCCTAAAGTTTCCCCATCTTAGTTTCCTTGCATGCCCCCTTATTCTAGTGTCTTCCTTTCTTTGAAATAGACCCTACACTCTCACCTTGTTCACTCCTGCGAGGTACTTGTAGGTTTCAGTTAAGTCTCCTCTCTTCCAGGGAGTACATGTTGAGTTCCTGCAGACTTCCCTTGTATGGCTTCTTGTGCAACGCCTTCACCATTTTGGTTGCCCTCCTCTATACCACTTCCACCCCTTCAATGTCCTTGAGGAGGTGCAGTCTCCAGAACTGGACACAGTACTGTAGGTGGGGTCTCTCCAGTGAGTGGTACAGTTGCAGCACCACTTCTCTCCTCCTGTTAGAAATCTCTCTCTCCAAATGCACCACATCATCCTGCTGGCCTTTCCCTCTGCTTTGTCACACTGCCCAGCTACCTTGAGGTCATCAGATATGATGAGCCCAGGTCTCTTTCTTGCTTGGCGACTGTAAGCTCCACTTCCCCATCTTATACACAGCCCCTTGGTTCCACAGCCCTAAGTGCATAACCTGGCACTTTTTGGCATTGAAACCAAACTGCAACCCCCTAGAACATTCTTCTAGTTTAATCAGATCCCTTTGCATTCTCTCCATCCATGAATGACCAGAATTGCAGAAGCGTCTTCGGTTATCATACTAGGGTATATACAGTAGATTGAACTGTATTATTTTGTACTATAAATTTTAACTGTTTTCCTACCTCATTGTAACCTTCTAAGTCATACCAACATGTGAACATATAAAATAGCCAGCAGAAGAAGGCCTCATAGTCTACTGAGCCTGCTCAATTGTGGAGCTCTTGATCCAGGTATTATAGTGGGCCCCACTCTCCCTTTCCACCAACTCTGACCCTCCCCTTCACCCTGTCCCACCTTCTCTTGACCCCCCAACTGTCTTTTGAGTGACAATCTCAGATAGGAGTTCATTCCACCCCATTACCAAACTCTCTGTAAAGAATTGTCTCCTGACCTCTTTCTTGAACCTTACCCCTGCCAGCTAATAACAGTGCCCCCTTGTGGTCTTGTTCCCAATGAGACAAAAGAGGTCTCTTGATATCCACCTTGTTTAAATCTTTCATGTACTTGAATGCTTCTGTTATGTACCCTCTCATCCTCCTCCTCTCCTCAAGTGAGTACAAGTTGAGTTCTCTCAGCCTTAGTTCTCATTTGCTATGCCCTGCTGTCTCTGAACAATTTTCATTGCCTTTCTCTGAACTTCCTTGAGCAGGTTGATATTCTTTTTCAGAAAGGGATTCCGGTATTGGATGTCATACTCCAGGAGCTGTTGCACTAAGGATCTGTACAGGGGCCATATAACCTCCTCCCTTCTGCTCACTCCCTCACAATACAGTCCAGCATTCTGTTTGCCTTGGCTGCTGCCTTTCCACACTGCATTGCCTGCTTTAGGTCACTGGCTATGGCTATCCCCAAGTCCTTTTCCTTGGTCCTCAGGTTCTTTCCTTCTGTGTATGACTTTGCACTTCATACATTGAACCTGAGCTGCCATATGCTGGACCACCTTTCCAGGTTTGCTAGGTCTTCTTTAAGGTCCTGTACCCTCTCTTCTGTGTTTACACCCCACAGGCTTTGATGTCATCCACTAGGGGGTATGCGAATACCTTAATTTGAATAGTCAGGTGAATATTCATATTTAGGCCACCAGATATTTGGTATTTATTATTCAGCCCCAGATAAGTGTTTTTTAAATAAGACAATGACAGAAACACTGTTAAAGTCCACCACTTCCTTCCCTTTTGAAGTATAACAGTTAATTCTAAAATGGCAGTGGTGTAAGTGCATTGTATGTGCACCCTGGAAGAGAGGAGAGCAAGATGTGCCATGATAGAGACCTATACAAGTACCTCACGGGGTAAAGAGGGCACATAAAGGGAGTCTCTTTTAAGTGAGAAAGAGCACAAGTACTGGGGGCAATGGAGGCTTGTGATGAAGCTGAAGGGGGAGTTCAAGTCAGATGTTAAGAAATATTTATTCATGGAAGGCATGGTAGATACCTGACACAGACTGTCAGCATAAGTGATGGTGGCAAAAACAGTGTGGGGCTTCAAGCATGCGTGGGATAGGCATAGGGGTGTATTTCAAAACAGGCAGGGAGGCAGCAGGTTGCTTGAGGGTCTGCAAAAGAGACCGATAAGGCAGAGATGGACAATCTGGGTAGACTGTGTGGGCCAAGCAGTCCTTTTCTGCCAACAGATAATTAGTAACCTAAAGTACACAAGAGTAAATGTGCTAAAACATTATACAGTATTTAATTGTTTCTAGTTTAAGAGGGGCCTCATGGTGGTCCTGCAGCATATATGCCAGGAAGTGAAGATTTACCCTTTAAATTAAACATTTAATGTGCTAGTCATCCTAAAATTTTAAAAGAAATTGAACATTGGTTGATTGAACCGCTATATGTACTCTTTAACTTATCACTGAAAAAAGGGGAGGTGCCCAGGGATTGGTTCCAGGCCATAGTGATCCCAATTTGTAAAAAGGGGGACCATAGTAACATATCTAATTATTGGCCAATAAGCCTAACCTGTATTCTGGACAAAGTCATGGGGGGTATAATTAAGGATAGGCTAGAAGTAGAATTCAAGACCAAAAGCCTGGTGGATGTAACTCAATATGGCTTTAAAGAAAGAAAGTCATGTTTAACTGCAAATCTAGTGTTTTATGAGCGGGTAAGCGCCTTGTTAAAAAAACATAAATCAGTTGATATTGTTTATTTGGACCTATTTAAGGCATTTGATAAAGTCCCCCATGACGTGTTGTTAGAAACTATGACTAGGATGGACCTTGACTGTCAGGTAATTGAATGGACCAAAGCATGACTGAGTAATAGGAACCAGGTAGTTAGAGTTCGTGGGTATTACTCTGATAGTGGAGAGGTGACCAGCGGAGTGCCTCAGAGATCTGTGCTGTGGCCGACTTTGTTTTCCATCTTTATCTCTGACCTCATTGCAAATCTAAATAGTTTTACCATCAAATTTGCTGATGATACCAAATTGGTGGTGGATGTTAGTAGTTTGTATGGTTCGATAAAACTTAGTGAGGATTTATTTAAATTGGAAGACTGGGCAAGAACATATGGAATGTCATTTAGTCATGTAAAATGTGTTGTTATGCACCTGGGCAGAAATAATACTTGCTCCACTTATCTCCTTGATGGTAATTGCCTAAAACCTGTTTCCAGTGAGAGAGATCTTGGTGTCCTTATTAACAATGACCTCAAATTCAGCAGTCATTGCACTGAATTAGACAATAAATCCTCAAGGATTATTAATTGCATAAAGAGATCTATTTCAAGTAGAAATAGGGCCTCTATCATCCCAATATATCAGGCGTTCATTTGTCCAATATTGGACTACTGTTCACCATTATGGAGTCCCTACTTGCGAAGGGACATTGATAGAGTGGAGGGTGTGCAGAGGAGACTCACTAAATTGGTTGATGGCCTGCAGCATATGTGTTATGAGGACAGATTGAGAGCCCTGGAGCTTTATCCTTTAGAACTTAGATGCCTTAGGGGGAACCTATTATTTATGTATAAAATCCTGGGGGGAAAATCATTACTAAAAGACTTAGGATTGGTTATCAATCATAGAGAAGCAAACTTGAGATGCCACCATTCACATCTTATGCTTACCAATCCAAAGGGACTCCTCAGGCATAGTTTCTTCACCCAGCATATCATTTCCTACTGGAATACATTACCTAGCTCAGTGGTAGATGTGGGTACTTTTAATTCCTTTAAACAGAATCTGGATAATTATTTAATTAATAACTTACAGTGATTGTAGGGATTATTGACCCAGTTATGGAAGGCGTGCACTATGGGCATATAGCCTTCTGCACTTCTTATGTACTCCTACTATGACTCCTAGTATGATAGAAAAAAGAAAGGGTGAGCCCCCCAAAAAGTAACATTACACTGTCATAACATTAGGGAGATGGACAGTAGTACTGTACCACAAGTTTTATGTGGGCAGATCATATTTGTAGCCAACTACTGGAAAGTTTAGCTTAATGAACACTAGCTGTTCAACATGTTGAGGATCTAGCTTGCAACGGTGTGGCTCAACGTCACCAGAAGTGCTAAACATCCTCTCAGATGGAACACTTGTAGGAGGGCAGCTTAGATATTTTAAAGCAAGTTGTGTCAGGTTAGGAGATGAGTTCATTTTCTAAATCCTGTAGCCCAGTGGATCAACTTCAAATGGCTCAATTGATTCTGCAAAGTAGCCATTAAGTAAATTTTATGTAGAGAGAGGCTGGTACTGTGAGTGTTTGTGTTGCTGTTGAAGCAGTGATGTGCTGAGTAATACCCAATCACTCTCCTCTGCACTGCCACTATGCCATTTTTCCCCATCTCCACCAGTACCATCTGATCCCAAACCACCACATAGCTGTTTCTCTCCCTCAGCAACCTGAACTGGAGCATCTTCTTCCCGTTCCGAGTGTCTCACTGCCTGCATGGCACTATTTAACTCTTCATTGAACTGTTGCCTAAAATAAGTCACCCTGTGGCTGTCCATGGCTATATGAAGGATCTCGCATTTGAACCTAGGGTCCAGCATGGTAATAAATAGGTGGTGGCAGTTATCCATGACTGTGGTGAACCTTGCATCAAGTTCTGCATCAAAATGATTAACAAGCTCAGTGACCTCTTGTGTACTCATTTTATTGTCAGTGAAAAATCATTGTAATAATCTTTTGAGAATATGCACAGTCAGGATAACTTGACTAAGTAAAGCTGTGTTAGCACTTAGGTCTTGTGCATTCCTCTCAGATGGCACAAGAACATTCACCATGCACTCAAGAACTAACCAATTATGATATCATAGGACCCCTCCAATGTCTGCCCCATAGACATTTTGTCTAGTGCTTGTTTTTGCTCCAGCAATCTTGAAAGCATCAGGGATGAAGAATTCCACCGAGTGCTAGCATCTTGTATTACACAGTGTTAGGGCAGACCAAGGCATTCTTGAACTTCTTGTAATTTGTTAGTGGCTTTTATAGAGTGATGGAAATGGCTGCAGATGGAATGGGCTGTGGATAATATGTAGTTGGTCCTAGTACTGTTATGCAGTGCATGAGTCACCACTAAATTCAGTGTGTGCGCAAAGCAATGAATGCTCACAAAATGTCCATCATTGATGGCTTTCATCATGTTTGTGCCATTGTCAGTAACAAATAACTCAACTTTTAAATTGGTGTTGACACCAGTCCAAGACCACAACATGTCTTGCAGGAATGTGAGAATATTATGTGCTCTGTGGTCTTCATCCATCAGTCCGACATTCAGCTAAGCTGACCTAATGTGACTACCAGATTGTGGGGGATGGTGGGGTTGGTGGTGGGAGGTGGTCAAGGGTGAGCCACAAGGTGATGCATCGGAAACAGCAGCAGCAGGGTGCTGCACACACCAGTGTACAGTTAAGGAGAGACAGGCATACAGGGAGTTATCGCTAGTCCAGATATCTAATGTGCAGTGAAAAATACCACCAACAGCTTCTGCAAGCAGAGCAGAAACAGCAGATTGTACGCCATCATACAGTTGTGGAAATACACTCCGTGAAAATGTAGTATGAGATGGTATCTGATAACTTGAGTGCAAATAGTGGAGAAGTCGTTGGAAGCCAGTATCTTCCACAACTGAGATAGGCTGGAGATCCAATGCCATCATCTTGGCAGTCAGCTGTGTGATTTGCTGTGCTGTTGGATGTGAGGCATGATAATTTGTTTGTGCCTGCAGAGCATCTATTATTGGAACTGCCATGGGAGACATTGATGTGGACTGCTTCACCGGTGGTGTGCCAAGTGCTGCAGTGGCGGCTCTACACCAGTGCCCGCCAGGGCACGTGCCCTGGTAAAAAAATGCTGTGCCCCAGTTGGTGCCCCATATGGTGCAGAGCTTCCCCCATAGTAACAATATATCAGTGCCCTGGCTGCCATCTCTTGTGCCCCAGCTGTGCTCTGGTAACCATTTGTGGCTAGAGCCACTACTGAAGTGCTGATGGCTGTCTCTGCCTTGTAGTGTCACTGGAGTCCAAAGCGCCAGACTACAGGGACTCTGTGTTGGTGAGGGGCAAGGAGTGCTGTGACCACAGGATTGTTCAAAATCAGATCTGTCAGTACCACCAGCACTGCCAATAGTACATGCCTGTCCACCAGAGGGGTTTGGTCTTGGTGAAACCAAGGGTCCAGATCCAGACCCAGATGAGCTTCGATACAGTTGAGGGTGCTTAAGCTTCAAGTGGTTCTGTAATGATGTTGTGGTTAAGTTAGAGAGTGATCTCCCTTTGCTTATAGTGCTGTTGCAAAAATAACAGACTGCCTTCCTTGTGTCCTCCTTTAACACAGTGAAATGCAGCCACATAGCACTCTTAACACTGCGGTTACCAGTGATTCTGGTAGCACCACATCCCCCAATTCCTTTTTCAACAGACGTACCTGTCTTGTCCTCATGTTCTTGCCCTGTGACCACTGGCCCTGATGGTGCCATGCCAGTGCTGCCATCACTCGGCTGTCCTTCAGGCTGTGACAAATCCTACCAAAGAAACGTAAGTGCTGCTTTTGCTTTTCTTAGGTGAAGGAGGGCTCTTATGCTTACTTCTGCTTCTACAACCCTGGGTACTAGTGCTACTCCTAGAGGCATTTTTGCCAGCCACCTTTTTTTTCTGCTCTTAGGGTACATAGCATACTCCGCCTCATCCTCAAAGTCACTTACATTTGCCTCTGATGAAGAAGATGACGTGTCACTGGGCAAGTCATGTGGTGGGAAATACTCAGAGCCAGATGACTGCTCCTCTTCTACAACTTTTTCAGGAGAGAAGCTGAGAAGCCGGAGGCATAACTGAATTAACTATAGTGGTCATACTGGTAATAATCACTGTGGCAGGGATAACAGACTTTGGTGATAGTGTTACAGTAGTGGCAGGGTTCATGGTGTCAGTAGTGGCTGGAGTGACAGTCACAGTTGCAGGAATGGCTGTAGTAGTCATGCTGCCAGTTGTTGTGGAAGACAGGGTCTCTAAGGTGGTGGTGCTGGGGATGACAGATGTGATGGTACTAGTGAGAGATGGGGGCGCATTGGTGGTTGTGGGAGTCAAGAACAGTGTTCTTCTGTTTGTGCTTCTTGTATCACTTTCTCCTGTGCCAGCCGCAGCACTACAGTTGCTGGAAGAAATAGGCTTGGAAGGGGTAAACAATAATTTTGGGCTTCGAATATGGCCTGACCATCGGTCACATTCAGGTCCACCATCACCAGCCTGTTCCTCCATGGTAAATTTGCATGGGCTGGACCAAGTAGCTTTTTTACCACCTCTAGCTGCCATTGTCTATGCCTACAATTGCTAAACATGCTCAACTACTGTAATACTTTGAAGTGAACAGAAGTACTGATTTATTTTTGCACAAAAAAATTATTGCAAGCGGCATGCAGGGCAGGCAAGGGTGAGCATGCAGAGCAACTGCGCGGCATCACTACCCGGCCCTAAACTGTGGGCGGTGAGAATGCAGTCAGCCAACTGCCCTCCGAGGTTGCTACTGACTTTTGTGACACCTGAGCCCACATTACGCCCTATTATTCAAGCCAGAACTAAAATATTTTTAAATGTACAGAAGTACTGATTTATTTTAGCACAAAAAAAAAATTCTTGCAAGCGGCACACAGGCAAGGATGTGCGTGTTATTATGCAGCATCACTACTTGGCTTTAAGCTGCGGGCAGTAGCCTGTGAGTACGACTGCCTCTGAGATTTCTGGCTGCTACTGGCTTCGTGAAATCTGAGCCGCTCAGAATACTTATTACTTACACCACCAAATTAAAGACAGATTTTTTTTTTAAATAACTATAGCAATCAAGCTAGAAGTAAGAACTACTGAAATTAATATATATAAAATAGTTTCAGTAACACTACCTTCTTCTTTTTCACCTCCACAGATCACAGCGGCCTGTAAAATCAAGGTAGTGAAACCGCAAGTCTCTTTGCACAACTCCTGGTAAATAAATCACTAGATCAGATGATTTCTCTGGGGAAAGAAAACTCCTACTAGTACCAGGCCCTAAAGGAAACACAGTACACTAACAAACAAGCAAAGGTTTTGTGATATAAATAAAATTTGCTAGTGCTTAATCTCTCCCACTCTCAGAGCTCTCTCCACTACATCTTTCTCTGCTGCAGTGTGGCAGTCACATGATCTGGCTTTGACAAACACTCAGTGATTGGCCAGCAAGTCTCGCGAGATCTTAAAATCCTGCCAAAAGGCCAACCCAAACACCGGCTGAATAGTGCCACTATTCGGTATTCAGATTCCGAATGCTTAATAGTGTATTATTCGTAGAATTCAGAATTTGATGCTCTTTACTCACACACCCCTATCATTCACAAAGAGGCAGATTTTGCCTTTAATGTTGTCTCCAGTGTCATTAATGAACACATTAAACAACATTGGACTGAGCACTGACCCTTGTGGGACCCCACTGGTGACCTCCTTTGTACCAGAGAGCTACCTCCCACCACCCTTTGTGTCCTAACTCTAAGCCAATTTGCCATCCTCTGTGTTAATTTGCTTCCTGCCCCTAGGCCCTCCAACTTGCTGATCAACCTCTTGAGGAGTATCGAGTTGAAGGCCTTGCTGAAATCCAAGTACAGAACGTCAACTGCCTGGCCCTTGTCAGCTACCTATGTATCTGAAAATGGGCAATTCTTTTATCTAGTGCAATAACCTGGTAAATGAAAACTAAACAAACAAACAAATCAATAAAAAGCGCTGGTAACAAATCATGGAATCCCATGTTTAAAGAATGTAATTTGTCATTTTCCAAAATTATAAACCAGTGTCCCTGCACATTAGCTGCCCTCCATAGTTTCTCCAATGTTCCTATTGACTCGTTAAACATTGTTGCCAATGCTGAAGCAACTATATCTGTTCTGCTCACTCTCTGAGTATCCTTGGATGTAATCTATCTGCCCCTGGAGGCTTGTCTGTCCTCTAATAGTTCAGGTTCCTTGCTACTCTTTTACTGTCTATATTGATGTCCTCAGTTCCTCCATCATTACATGTTATCTACACTGGTCAAAGTATTCTACCTCCCCCCCCACCACCATCAGGAAAAACACTTGAAAAGTATACAGTCTCATCAGCTATGTTCTCATCATCCTGTAGCAGGTACCATTCTGCGTCCTTTATTTACTGTCCCATCCCCCGCACTTCACCTTTACCTTTTACATAACTGAAGAGCTATTTCCTAGTTCCCCATACAAATTAAATATCTTAAACACATAGATCTCTAAGCTTCCACAAAACCAACTGTCACTAAGAGGAGAAGTAAAGAGAAAATGCATAGAGAGGCTAAACTGTGGATAATGTTAAGACAGCCAAGATGCGTTGTCCCAGGAAAAAATGATTTTACTTTTTAAAGCAGCAGTGCAATGAAAAATATTTTTACGAAAAGTCTAGTTTCCAGCTTCAATTTATAAAACATTAGCTTGTATGTTAAATCTGTTTTTCTTGGCAATTTCAGATTTGTTCTCAGTATATTTTTTAATTTTTTGATCCTAAGCCCTTGTCAGTTTTACAATGCTATTTTTAAGCCAAATGAGGCAGCCATTTTTTTCTTGGGGGAAAAAATATTTTTAAAATTTAAAAGCAACTATTCTAACCCCATTGTAGGTAAACTGATAGAGATGGTAGTCAAAGAGGACCCAGTGGACTACCTGGAGAGAAATAAGCTCCAGGATAGTAAGCAGCATGGATTAATGGCAGGGAAGTCTTGTCAGACCAATCTTATAGTATTCTTTGACTGGGTAACAAGGTCAATGGATAATGGACAAGCAGTAGGTTTCTATCTCGACTTCAGCAAGGCATTTGGCTCAATACCACACAAAAGGTTGTTGAAGAAATAAGAGGATATGGGAGCAGCAAAGGACATAAAGGACATAGTTAGTTAGGTGGGAAGCTGGTTGGAGGGAGACATGTGGTCAAATCTGGGGAAAGGGAGGTCACAAGTGGGGTACCAAGGGGTCAGTCATGGGACTAGTCCTTTTGAATACAGGGTAAGATGTGTCTCTTTGCAGATAACACTAAGCTCTGTGGCAGGATAGACGGTGAGGAGGGAGTGAGGATGTTGCAGAGGGACTTGCAAGGTTAGAGAGGTGGTCCAAAGTCTGATTGATGAAATTCAACACAAATGTAACCCCTCGGCCCCCAAATGATTCCAGGAATGCAAGGATCACATTCTTCATCGAATAAATAAAGCAGCTCCATGGGGCTATCTGAACTGTTTTACAAAATACCCAGGCTGAACATTCTGAGCAGCAATAAAGGTTTACAAGCAGAACAAGCAGGGCTTCTCCCTCTGACCTCTTGGATGATTTACCCAAGAACCTCCCTACTTAGAAAATCCACAGGCTCCTGGATCACTGGTGCTGGTAAGCCAAATCTTTTTCCTTTTTCTCTATTCTGGGTTATACATTCTCTGTCTGGTATGGCACTAGCCGCTGCCCTACCTCTGGTGCAGGAAAGCGTGCTGCTTCCCCCACCTGGCCCCTGAACCTTGACCCAACTTTTAAGGAGTACCAGTATTTTTTCCTCTGACCCAGGCCCTGTAGCCCTCTCATTCTCACTCTACAGGGAACCTAAACCTGCTGGGGCTCCCAACCTCATGGCACCCATTCCCTCACTTACAGCTCAGCCTTTCCTTTTGCACTGCTCTCCACTGGTGCAGCAGCCCTCAAACCTGGCCTTGCTCCAGAGCCTGAGTCACCTTGTAATGGACTGCCCTGCCACTAGAAAGATCCTGGACGCTGCCCATGGCTAGGCCCCTCCTAGCAGCCCACCTCTGTAGATAGCACCCTAAATCCTCTTTTACGCTCCCAGCTGATCCTTCTGGAGGATCCAGCCTCAGGCCCACACCCCTGTCACACATTCTGGGCTTACAGTAAGTTCCAGCCAGAGGCCACCCTCCAAGACCTGTCCCAAGACCTACAACCCACCAGGCCCTTCAATGCCATTGCCCCAGGACCTGCCCTCCAAGCAGGTCCCCTAAATTGGGTGAATGGCCCCGGCTCCTCTATCCTCAGGTCACCGTGCCGCACTGGGTACAGGGAAGAGCCACTGCCACCGGCCTCCCCCAGTGGGGACCCTGCCACTGTCCCCACAGCCCTGGCAGCCTGAGCAAACTACTTCACTGGCTCTCTAAGGGCTCCTGCCTATCCTGGCCTCCTACTGCCACCTGCACCTTCCTTATCCTGATGATGCAGGACCTGGCTGACCATCCTCTCTACGGAGATTTCCTTTCCGGCTACTCGATGCCATGTCGCTGCAGAGGCCATCCCTAACTGCCACTCTGAGAGATGGGTTACCCCCCACAGGCCCACCTGGACCACTGAGCTCCCTTCTTGACTGTCTATTCTGCTCCTCCAGCTGCCCCCCTCCAGCCCCAGGCCTAACGCCCAGGCTGGAAAAGGCCCCCAAACTTCCTGTCTCCAGCCTTATATACCTTCCCTAACCTGTCATCTGCTGTCACCTTGAGGCGTCCAGCAGGTATTGACCCCCAGAGCACTAATAACTTCCCTAGCTCGGGAGGATGGGGAAATGGGTTCCTACATGGGAGTATAAGCCTATCCCACAAAGGGGCCTTACACTCTTCCCCTACCCAGAAAAATCATTCCTTCCTGGGAATGATGGCAAGGGTCCAGTGATGGCCTCCTCCTATCAAACTGGGTATGCACACTCCCCTGCCTTAAGCACACCCTAATAACTAAAACCTACCTGCGCCAGGAGATAATCTTAAAATTGTTAGAAAAACCTTCATTATTTCTTTATCAAAACAGATAACCATAATCAGTGTTTCCATAATGATTTTAATTTATCATTAAACATTCAAACAGTAATGAGATAGTTTCTAAAGCTATAGCTACACCCCAATATACCTCCCACCAATTAAACATGTTACTCTGTGGACAGTTCCCAAAGCACTCACTCACTCACTCACTCACTCACTCACTCACTCACTCACTCCAACTTTCACACCAACATTTTTCATGATTAATAAAATGTTCTTTTTAATAATAGCATAATTTCAAATCTTAAAATTGTTTTCTTTAGAAATAAGAACTGTATTCAGTCACCATGTCCTGCTCCATAGAGCAATTGTCCTGGCGCAGTTCACAAGTCTGAAATCCAGGGAGCCTAAGTTGCAGGCCCTCCTCCTTGAAGGAAATAATACTCCGGGTCTGGCTTGGTGGTCACATCTCCAAAAGAGTCCCAGTCCAAAATGTAATACTTGGTCTGTGTCTCAGCCAAGTCTTGGAACAAGGCGAAATGTTTAAACAGAGTCAGGCCAGACCAAGTCCCTGTGTGACACATCACCGCGCCTGCAGTATTAACTACTGAGATGGGGCACTGCTTCCTCCATGGCGATTCATAAAAGTGTACCATTTGTTTTTTGAAGATCCACTCCTCCCTCATCTCCTTGATAATGTCCCATATCCCCTCAGGCACATAAGGATAATTCATATGGGGATACTCCACATGTAGCCTCCTATGTATCCACCTCTCTGCCTGGCTCCATTCTGGCAGGTCTCTAACACTGGTCCTCCAGGCTTGCCCAACTGATAACCATATCCCCCTTCAATACTTTATGTTCAATGCATCACTGGGATTTAACCAATCCATCTGGGTCTGGATGGTCTTTGCCTGGACCGGGAGCTGTGAGGTGCAATCTGCCAAGGTGATCACGGGGTGATGGTAAGGCCTGAGGATTGTCCTACTCATTTGGTAGTCCTAGAACTGGAATGTGCTACCAGTGAACTTTTCCTCATTCAGCTCCTCCAACTCCCTTTGATCTCCAGTACTCTAACTGACTACTGCTGGTGCAGAGGCAGACTTGGAGACAAACCTGCTGGGCCTTATTTTAAACTTGACTCCCGAGGTAGGCTCTGACTTGGATAACAGGGCCTGTGGGCTACCGCCGGACAGGTGCCAAGGCAGGGACGCCCTGGGGGATCTCCTACCAGTTGTCTGAGACCTCTGCCCCTCCCTCTGCCACTGGGATAGCTGGTAGCCGTGGGAAGCAGGGCAGATGGCTGTGCTCCCCGTCACCTCCTTTCTGTAATGGTTCCCCTCGCACCTTCCCCTTCTACAGCCTCCACAATGACATCTGAGGAATTGTTCCTGGTCTCATTCACATGGGCATAAGTACTTTTCCCCAAGGGAGAGGCTCCCGAATCTCCACTAATCGGTGGCCACAGTACATAGGAGCTCACAGTGGAACTGGGAGGAATCCCCAAATTTGGAACTGGCGGAAAACCTGCGCAATGTTTGCACACAGGCATTCTGGCAACATCTTCCCCCTTATACCTACACCTCACAAATCAATCATTTGCTTGTCCTTTTCCCCCAGCTTTCCATAGCCAGGAGAGCAGTGAGGCATTTGGGGGTCACCTCTGCTCCAATCTTATCCCTGCCAGACACTATCCACCATCAATCCATGTGGCTGTCTGCTTATGTTCTTTTTGTTATGCCTCCCAGTACCCACAATAAGGAACTCATTTAATTCTTTAGTTTTCTCTCTTTTCTTGACAGTACTGTTCATTTGATTCTGGTGGAAGCGCGCAATATCTCACTCTCACGGCTCTACATTAATTCACTTTCTGTTTCCCTCTCGGCTCTGCACCCTCCGATTTCTCCTCTCAAGATGGCGCTTCTTTTGCAGCTGCTATAGTTTCTCTATGGCCATCCTCCAATCAGAATCTGCCTGAGGATCACGTGACCGGCGGGTCACGCAAGCACACCACACCAGGCAGGCTGAGGCCTACTTTCAATGCAGGCCTACCCCACAGCAATTTTTGCCTGTGCCACAGGGCCCAAACAGGCCTGGAAGCCTGTCGACACATCAGACCTTAAGGCTCGGGGTCCGGTGGAGTTTCGGGGGTACAGTGAACATCCTGGATGAGACCCACATATAATCGCCCTGGCCCCCTCATCTAGGGGCATAAATCATTGTTGTAGTTGTTCCAGAGGGCATAAGGGAGGACTACATCAAGCGCAAACCCAAGCCAGTGCACCCAAATAAGATAGGAAAAAATACCTGTCCTACCTCTCGTCGACTTCATTTCCAGGGGCACTCTCAATCTCACCTTCAGTTCTGGATCTGTTTGTCCCCTGAACACTGACCACTGGACCAGGATCTCCAAACTGCAGCCTCCTGACTCTTCTGAGCCCCAGAGCCCCTTGATCCCCGATGCAGCCTGATGGATGCCTTCTGGAATTACAACTTATGAAATAAATTAGACACAAGGGAGGGGGCTTTCCATTTCATTTTACCCCCCTTCCAAACTTAAATAAAGAAAGAATCATTGCCAAATTTCTTCCCAACTAACCTCTTTATTTAGCTCCTGCATCCCAAATGATTCTAGGAATGCAAGGGTCTCATCCTTCATCGAATAAATAAAGCAGTTCCATCGGGCTATCTGAACATTTTTACAAAATATCCAGGCTGGACATTCTGAGCAGCAATAATGGTTTACAGGCAGAACAAGCAGGGTTTCTTCTTCTTAACCTCTTGGATAATTTACCCAAGGAACCTCCCTACTTAGAAAACCAACAGGCTCCTGGCTCACTGGTGCTGGTAAGCCAAATCTTTTTTCTTTTCTCTATTCTGGGTTACACATTCTCTTTCTGGTCTGGCACTGGTAACTGCCCTATCTCTGGCGTGGGAAAGTGTGCTGCTTCCCCCACCTCGCCCCTGGACCTTGGCCCAAATCTCAAGGGGTACCAGGATGTTTTCCTCTGACCCAGGCCCTGTAACCCTCTCATTCTCACTCTACAGGGAACCTAAACCTGCCGGTGCTCCCAACCTTATAGCACCCGGTCCATCACTTACAGCTCAGCCTTTCCTTTTTGCACTGCTCTCCACTGGTGCAGTAGCCCTTAAACCCAGCCCTGCTCTAGAATCTGAGCCATCCTGTAACAGACTATCCTGCCATGGGAGAGCCCCTGGACCCTGCCACTGCCCAGGCACCTCTGCAGATAGCACCCTGAATCCTCTTTTCCACACCCAGCTGACCCTTCTGGAGGATTCAGACCCAGGCCAACATCCCTGTTACACATGCTGAGCTTGCGGTAAGCTCCAACCAGAGGCCATCCTCCAAGGCCTGTCCCAAGACCTGCGACCCACCCAGCCCTTTAATGCTGGTGCCCCTGGACCTGCCCCTTCAAGCAGGTCCCCTAAATTGGGTGAAGGGCCCCAGCCTCCCTCTGCCCTCAGGCCACCCTGTCACACTGGGTACAGAGAAGAGTCACTGCCACCTGCCTCCCCCACCCCTGTTGGAACCCTGCCACTGTCCCCACAGCCCTGGCAGCCTGAGCAAACTACTTCACGGGATCTCTAAGGGCTTCTGCCTATCCTGGCCTCCTACTGCCACCTGCACCTTCCTTACCCTGATGACACAGGACCTGGCTGACCATCCTTCCCACAGAGCTTCCTTCCTGGCTCCTTAATGCCATGTCGCTACAGAGGCCATCCCTAACTGCCACTTTGGGGAAGTTACCCCCTACAGGCCCACCCGGACTGCCGAGCTCTCTCTCTTTTTTTTTTTTAACAATTGAAAGTTTATTAACTTTGCATTATAACAGTACATGCTTGATTCCATAGGTCATAGTACAGTATTCTATCATTCACAATAAGACAATACAGAACAATACATTTCGAAAACATACAGTTTAGGTTACATTGTCTTTGACTCTGTCTTTATGGTTGTAATAAAGGAAGGGGGCTGTTTACCCCCTCACCTTGTCTAGCAAATATTTTATATATCTACAGTTTTTAAGATAACTAGGTGTTTAGCTCCTGTCTGTTGTACCCTGTCCTGCATAGATATTTTAATGGTCTATACTTATGTATCCCTTCATGTGGGAGCTGGTAGTGCTGGGCTTCCTCTCTCTCTCTCTCTCTCTCTATCTTCATGAATATTTTTCCGAGGATAGTGAGTATATCTTAAGGGAAAAATTGGGTTTCTGGGTGAAGGAAAGGCCAGTGGAGGGGTTGTGGAGAGTGTCACATTAAAATTATGAGTGTTGGTGTGTGGAGAAGTAGGGGCATCAAAGGCATTCTACATCATCTCAGCTGATGTCAGGATCACCTGGGCAGTGCGTGTGAACCAAGGAGTACCCGGAGCTTGCTGTATTTTTGTGGAATTTTTATGAAATTTTTCTGAAGTTTACTAAATTTATAAAGTTTGAGGCATCCATTGTTCCTGAGATATGGCACTCCAGGTTGTGAATTATTCTAGGGGACAAACTCTGGGTTGTGATTCAGTTGATAAAGAGTCCATCTTCACCATCTCTCATCGAAGGCCTTTGTCCACTTCTGGACTTTGGCCGAGAGTCTTTCTGTACTATAAACTACATATACTAGTTTTCCCCATGATTCATTTGTGGGGGTAGTTTCTGTATACCAGAGCCTGGTGATCACCTTTTCAGCAACTGAGAGTAGTAGTGCCGTTAGTTTATATACATTTTTGTCTACTTTCACTCCTGCAGGTGGTGTCAATGTAAGTACAAAGGCAGGGATAAGGAGATTAGGAGTCTTAGGGATCATGTGATGAGCTAGTGGAGTGTAGACGTGCTGAGTGCTGCTCCCGGGCCTGCTCTACCTAACTAAGCTCTTTTAAATATCCCCGACTGCCCTGAGGGGGCCGATAAGTGTGATTTAGGTCGGCATTTGAGTGCTCCGCTTTCCGGTGAGCTTGTTGGTGCGGATACTCGTTCTTGCGATGTGAGTGAACCTTCTTGTGGTGCGCTGCCTATTATGGAGTGTGGAAGCCCCGAACTTTCCGACGCATGGGCGCTGGGTTCCAAGCGTCCGAAACCCCCCTTGCCAGTGCCAGAGGAGCAGAAGGCGTACCTGGGTGGGGAGGAGAAAGGCCAGACTCCTCCGGATGATATAGCTGAGATCAAATCACTCCTTTGGGGGCTAGTAGCCGACTTTGCTACGATCAAACCAACTCTGAATGCCCTGGCAATGAGAATAGGGGATTTAGAGGTCAGAGCCACTTCACAAGATAGGAAAACGTCAGCTCATGAGCAGGAGCTGCTGACCTTGAGGAGACAGCTGAAAAAACTTGAAGAGAGGGTAGATGACCAAGAATCTCGCAGCAGAAGGAATAATCTAATTTTGGCAGGCTTGCCAGAGCGGTCAGAAGGCTCAGACTGTATTACCTTTATCCAGGGGCTGTTATTAAAGGTCTTGGGCCCAACACCACACGGAGGCGAGTAACATTGAGAGGCACACCGGTCTTAAGAGAGATTCTCCAGGGGCTCGCCTCAGAGTCATCATAATGCGGTTCCTGAATTATAGAGAAAAGACCCATGTTCTCATGAGCGGAGCCCTCAAAAACCTGCATTGAAATGGAGCTGCAATTTGGCTTTTGGATCAGACACCTGCTATTCGTGAGAAGCAGAAAGAATATGTGATATTAAGAAAAGGCTTTATCTTAGTGGTGTGAAGTTTGAATGCAACATCCAGCTACCTTGGTGAGTCAAGCTTCAGTCGGGAGAACGGAGATTTTGACAGCGAGGATGCCTGGAGGACTGAAAGCCGAATTTCCGGACTTGTTTAGGGCTACAACCTGAATTTTTGTTGTAGAAGACATTGCTGGATACGGCTGAGAACTGTTTTGTTTTTAACTAATATTCAGCAATAAGGCCACCGCGGTAGAGCTGCTGCGTAACCCCTCCTGAGGACCTTGTGATTTTTTGCTTTAAAGTTTTTATGAGGGAGGGGGAGGGTGCTGGAGCTGCAAAAGGGGATGGAGAAGGTGGGAGGAAGAGGGGAAAAAAGGGGAATAAAATACTCCAAGTATTTGCATTTTTTGTAAAGGGGAAAAGAAACTTGGTTTAAGTTCATTAGAGGTTTGAGTGGCTTAGGGTGCGCTCTCAGTGGCTGGCTCATCTCGTTTTCGATGTTGGATAGGAGGGCGATCAGAGGATCGGGGATTCCGATAAAGTGGGTGAGGGTTTGGGGGATGGGGAAGAGAGAGAGTCCAAAGCGCAGATTCTACCTTATTGGCAGTCCAGGCTGGGAGGCCAGGAAGGGGTATAGTATGCTTTTATGTTAATGGTTAACATGGTATCTTGGAATGTTAAGGGTCTCAGAGGGAGGAAGAAGAGGCTAGTGATCTTAAAGCATATCTCTCAGATGGGGACTCAAATAGCTCTACTGCAGGAAACCCATTTGTTAAAGGAAGAGTTAACGCTGTTGAAAAGGCTCTGGGTGGGTCAAGTTTTAGGAGAGGGAAACGCCAAAGCTTCAGGGGGTGTAGCGATTCTGATTGCGAAAAGCTGCCCGTTTGTCCCCCTGCGATATAAGGCGCGGGAGGACGCGCGGGGAGTGTTTGTTACGGGCACTATTGTGGGGAGGTTAATAACAATTGCTTCTGTATATGGGCCAACTCCTCCTGACCCTGATTTTTTCTCCTCGCTGGAATTGGATTTAGCTAGTTTTTCATCCCACCCCTTAATTATAGCAGGGGATTGGAACCTTTGCCTTAACAACCTTTAGGATAGGACACCCCCTTCTAGAAAGCCACCCTCTAGAGTGCAGATATCTCTGGCCAGATTCCTAGAGGTCGCAGCATTGACAGACGCCTTTTGGCGGTTTAAGCAAGGGGACTGTAATATGACTTTTTATTCAGGGGCGTACAAAACTCAAACACGTATCGATTTTTTCTTGGTTAATCAGGAGGCCCTGCAGGGGGTTAAGAAACTGTTTATTTACAGTAGAATTTTATCTGACCATTCTCCAGTCCACCTGTCTTGGGTAATGGAGTCTGTCCAGACGAAACCTTTCAGATGGAGGCTGGATGAATCTCTTCTTTCGGAAGACAATATGTTATCTCGTCTGGAGGAAGCTCTTAGGGATATTGTTCTAACCCAGATCCCTACACTTGATAATAAGATCTTAGCTTGGCCTACTTGTAAAGTACTATATACCAGTGTAGCCCAGAGTTTTACCATTAGGAGGAACAGGATGAGAAAAGCAAGGGAGGAATTTATCTGGGGTGCTATTAATTCACTTACTCCCCTGGAGGGATCCAACGAGGAGGTGGATAGGGAACTTCAGGAGTTGAGAGACGAGATGACAGACATTTGTATAATAAATTGAGGCCTGGACCGAAAAGATCCAAGCTGAATATCTTTACAAGGGATTTGCCTAGTTAGCTTCTTGCTGCCAGAGTAAAAGAATGGGAGGCCGCTCGTACAATTTCTTTTTTAGAATACCAAGGGGAAGTGATTACAGATCCGCAGGCTATGGCGGATGTTTTTGTGGACTATTTCGTAGAGTTATATCAAGGGGCATCAGGTACTACTGATGAGGGAGTGTGGAGGTTTCTGGAGGATATAAGTCTGCCAAGATTGGATCATGCACAAGCCCAGGCATTAGCGATTCCTATAACAGAGGCTGAAATAAGGGATGCGATTAATGCGTTTCCCAAGAGTAAAACTCCAGGACCAGATGGTCTCTCTGCTCGGTTTTATAAAGCTCATTCGCAAACTCTCGTCCCTCTTCTCCTGGAGCTTTTGTCTAACATCATGTCAGACGGGGTTCCTCATTTACCGTTATACCAGGCTTATATTACACTTATCCCCAAGCCAGATAAACCCGGAGAATTACCAGGGAGCTATAGGCCTATTGCCCTCCTGAATCAGGACATTAAATTACTATCTAAGATACTAGCTAATAGAATTTTAAAGATAGCTCCTCTAATTATCAGCCAGGACCAGGTTGGCTTTATGCCAGGTAGGGGGCCTCACGATACCTTGCGGAAGCTTCATCATGTGCTTCTGGAGGCCGCTGGCTCCTGCTCAGATATGGCGCTTTTTCTTTGGCGCTGAGAAGGCCTTGATAGGGTCTCCCTCCCTTTTATTTGCTACTATGGAGGATGGGTTTCCGGAGGGCCTTCTCAGGGCATTAGGAATCTCTATGCGCACCTCAGGCTAGAGTCCTTTGCAATGGTTTTTTGTCAAAAGAATTTCGCCTCGATAATGGGACCAGACCCCTCTCCCCAATTTTATTTAATATCTATTTGGAGCCCTTGCTGCGGGCGATTCAGTCTGATCCGGAAATACGGGGGATTGTGGTTAAGGGGAGGGAGTTGAAGCTCTCGGTTTTCGCAGATGACATTCTTTTGCATCTTCGAGACCCAGTGAAGAGCTTTGGAAGGGTTTTGGAGGTTATAAACAGATTTTCGGTGGTCTCAAATTACAAATTAAACCTGAACAAGACGCAGGTTCTCCCCCTTACCCCGCATGTGTATAAGGCAGACTTCGAGTCGCTGCAGCTGAATTGGGCTCCAGGTGGTATTAAGTATCTTGGTATTTGGGTCACTCCTAATCTGCAGCAGGGAGTAGAGGCAAATTTGAATAATGTACTGGTAGCAGCTAGGGCAGACTTGGGTAGGTGGAGTAAGCTCCCCCTAAATCTGACGGCTAGAATGGGATTAATTAAAATGAACCTACTGCCTAGGTTTTTGTATCCCATATATTTGTCCCCGTATGATATTCCTAAGATTTGGTTCATTAGAATACAAAAATTATTTTCTGACTTTCTATGGAGTTTTAAACTTCCAAGGAGGAAGCATACAGTTTTGCGGCTTCCTTTTAGTCTGGGGGGTCTTAAAATTCCAGACCTTTACTTATATTATGTAGCCGGGAAATTATCTATAATGAGTCGGTGGAATAGCTCCTGTGAAGGAGAGGGCTACACTCAACGTGGTTGCATATTGAAAGGCAAATTCTGAGAGATAAGGGTATTTCCCCTGATTCATTGCTATTTACCAATCCGGCAAATTTGCCAGAAGTAGGTAAAGATTCCCCAATATTTAAGACAGTCCTGGCCTGGTAGGCTCTCTTATCCCCGGTTCGTAAAAAGCTTCAGAAGAGCTGTAGAGATCAACCTATTTTGGGTAATCCTAATATGACAGTTGGCGGCCGGGTAATTAGGAGCTACTGGGCTCCACAGCTTTCTAAACTTGTCTGGGCAGATTTTATTATAGATGGCAGAGTGGTGTTTCTGCCTCAATGTAGAGGTATTAATTTTTTTAAGAAGATTCAGATTACCAAAATGTTACAGAAACTGCAGAGGAAACACATGTCCTCCAGGGACTCCATTTACCTGGGACAACCTTAAGGAACTTAATGGTGCACATAAACCCCTGTCAATGGCGTACAGTGTGCTCTTGGACTTCTTAGGTAGGGAGGTCTCTGCGAGGGTAGCATACTGGGAAAAAAAGGATACCCTTCTGAGACCGGACTGGGAAGCAATTTGGAAAAGCGTGGTCTACATACCTATTCCCAAGTATAGGACCATGCAATTTTTTATATTTTCCAATTTGTACTATACCCCTGCCAAACTATGTGCTAGGCATCTTAGACAGACAGATCAATGTTTCAGGTGTGGATTGACTCCGGGAGATACGTTGCATATAGTTTGGGACTGTCCCAGGATATATCCGCTTTGGGTTCAGGTTAAGCAGAATATGGACCCCTTCTTAAACTATGCGGAGTTTATTTCGCCTAAGATTTGTATGTTGGGGGATATGGCCCAAATCTCAGGGTTGCAGATTAGGTACCATATAGTGTTGATGTCTGCTTTAATTAAAGCTTACGTCTTGAGGCATTGGAGGAGTGATTGTATCTACACATATGACCAATGGTTAGTGGACCTTATGAGGACATTAGGCAGGATCAAGCGGCAAATGTCCCGGGACAGCAGAAAAGGAACATATATTAAGAGGTGGAGAACCTTAGAGGTAATTTATGCACTTCAGTCTAACCTTCCCAATCACCGGTCTGTCTGTCTAAGTGTAGTTAATTGAGATGATGGGTAAATAAATTAATAAATTTCTAATATCCGTATTTGGCCTACTTGGGATTTCCTTTTATTTTAATTTTTGGAAGATTCTGTGTACTAGGTTCGATCTTATGTGTATCTCAGAGTAGATAGGTACTGGACTGCCAAACAAAGTCTCTTCAGGCTCTCTCTCTCTGCTCAGCTGCAGGATCCAACCCATATTGTTTGTAGGGTTTTGGGAACTATAGGCCTCTTGGGTTAAGTTCATCCCTTATGATTAGCGGTCCTTGTTTTGTTTCAGAATGGGCAGATCTTAAATTGAGTGTTGCTAGGATAGAGCAAATGTCTGGATATGGGGAAGGGTAAATTCTGCAGCTGTGATTGTACATAGTCATTGTACATAGTTGTCCTACCCAGTTTTGGGGTGGGTACCCGGGGATCCCGGGGGGATGCTGTATGTCTGTCTGTATGTTTTTCTAAAATGCAATAAAGATGGTTATAAAAAAAAAAAAGGAGTCTTGAAAATCTCATTTATTTCTGCCAGGATTCCCTGCCAAAACTGCTTTAGTCGAGGACACATCCAGAGGATATGTACAATATTAGCTTGGTTTTGTCTGCATCCCCTCCAACACACACCTTACATAGGATCTGTGTACTTGGCCATGATGTCTGAGGTGTGAAAAAAGTGCATGTGTACTCTCTCCAATATGTGGAGGTGGTAAGCTTTTGAGAAGGGAGGGAGGGCACTTACCTCCCAATGCTCCTTATCTATTTCGTCCCCTATCTCCTCAGACCACTTTAGCCTGAGATAGTCCATATTAGTAGGAAGGCTTTTCTGTAAAGCTTTATATAGCTTACTAATCAAATGCACTTGGGCACCACTTTCCAAGGATGTGAGCACTTGAGTCATAAGATCTGAAGGGCTGTCTGCTACATTAGTTAAGGCCTCCTCATATGGCCTCAAAAGTTTTTTTCGGCACAGGCAGTCATTATATTCATGTGTTGGGATCCTAAAAGCCAGTTGTGGTGTGGCAACTTACTTTATTCCTGTGGGGCCTATTATTTGGTGTACATATTGGAGGCAATAGTTCCTCTACCCCTGCAAGGAAGCCCTCAGTCGCAAGGAGAATATATTCTTATTATACGCTAAGGCACTCAAGTAAAGTCTTTCTGAGGGAGTGAATGTCATGTTCAGCAGTGACATCCATTGTCCATAGGGCTCTGCTGTATATTGAGAGAAGCGATTGAGAGGGAGGCAAGCGGGAGACTAACGAGTAAGAGAAGGATTAAGTCTGTTGTGCCCAAGAGGGTTAATTCAATCTGTTTCCAATGGGCTTGGTAATTTTCTTCGGCCTTGCAGAAGAGGGTTCGAAGCTGGACTGGCTGAGCATATAGGTGTAGGTTTGGCAGGTTTAGTCCTCCCATCTCTAGCAAGTTGTAAAGTGATATATTTTATCGGGGGTGTCTTACCTCCCCAGATAAATCATGAGATTAATTAATCCCACATTCGGAAGCATGTTCTGGAAGGTGTAACAGGGAACACTTTCAAGAAGAAGAGAATACGGGTAGTATATTCTGTTGAATGACTTCCACTCAATTTAAGAAGCCAAGCAGCTGCTGCAACCACTTGGATAGGTCTGCTGTTAACTGCTGAGTTAGGGGTTCATAGTTTACAACTTCTAGGTGGATTAAATTATGAGGTAGTTTAACCCCTAGGTAGTGCATCTTTACTTTGTTCCATTTAAAAGGGAAAATGCTGTTTTGTGTTGGGGGTTGGTGAATAAAAGTATTTTAGGACTTCGGTTTTATTGCTATTTAGTTTGCATCCTGCTAGATTCCAAAAAATTTTGATCTGTTGCCAGACAGCTAGTATCGCAGTCTCCGGGGACGTCAATGTTAGTAGGATGTCATCTGCAAAAAAGGGTGATCCTATACGAGTTGCCTCCAACTTGGTAATCTTGTATATCAGGTGAGTGTCTATTCCTAGAGGCTAATGGTTCTAAATAAAGTGCAAATAATAGGGGGGATAGCGGGCATCCTTGACGTATTCCTCTAGTGAGGGGGAAGGGGTCTGAGAGAGAACCATTCAGTTTTAAATAGACTTGAGGGGAATGATACATATTTTTGATTTGGGTTATAAATTTAGTTGAAAAACCATATTGGGTTGCCGAGCTCCCTTCTTGACTGCCTACTCTACTCCTCCAGCCACCCCCTCCAGCCCCAGGCCTAATGCCCTGGCTGGAAAAGGAACCCAAACTTCCTGTCTCCAGTCTTATATACCTTCCCTAACCTGCCACCTGCTGCCACCTCGAGGCATCCAGCAGGTATTGACCCCCAGAGCACTAATACATTTCCTAGCTCTGGGGGGAAGGTAGGAGGGGGAAAGGGGCCCTACATGGGAGAATAAGCCCCTCCTGCAAGGGGGCTACACAAAAAGTACAGTGTAATGCATATAGGGAACAAGAACCCCAGAAAGGAATGCTGGATGGGAGGGGTTAGGCTGGTTGCTACTTCAGAGGAAAGGGACATGGGGCCATCATAAGTGGCTTCCTAAAATAAAACAGCCAATGTAAGAAGGGCTACAGCAAGGCAACAATAATGTTGGGGTGTATAGAAAGGGGTTTTGATAGCAGGTGGAAAGAGGTAATACTACCTCTCCATAGATCACTGGTGAGATCCCATCTGGAATACTGTGCCCAGTTCTGGAGTCCTCACCTGAGGAAAGACAGAGACAGGCCGAAGACAGTGCAGAGTAGCACAACCAGAATGATTCAGGGCTCAAGGAGCAGATCATGTGAGGATCAGCTCAGGGCACAGAACGTGTACTCACAGGGGGCCAGAAGGGAAAAAGGGACATGATAAGAGACCTTCAAGTTCCTGAAAGGAATTATTAATATAAACTTCAAGAAACTATTTAGATGGAATTGTGGGTCAAAAACAAGGGGACATGAATGTAAGCTGGGGGATGGATTCAGGAGTGATGCGAGAAAGATTTACTTTATCAAGAGCCTGGTTGAGCTATGGAATAGACTATCAGCAGAGGTGGGTACAAAAACCATTAATCATTTCAACCACTGCTGGGACAGAGTAAAAGGCTTAATAGTAACTCAGGGGGGTAACAGTAAGGCAGGGAGCGAGGGGGAGGAGCAAGGTTAAAAACCCTTTCTAGACAATAAGTCATGGGGTCGAGTAGGGTAAAATTGAGCAGAATGTGTGGACCAATGGTCTTTTTCTGTTGACATTGTCTATGTTTGTATGTAACTAATTTCTGGTAGAACTGGGTAATTTTAGCAGCTAATGAAACTGGAAGATAGCTGGAACATGTTACAGTTAAAAAACAAGCATTTGTCAATACCGAACGTTCACTTGCAGGTTTGTGCTGGGATGGGTAACGGAGGGTGCGGGGCAGACAGCACACAGTAGGAGTGAGCAGAAGGGTTTAATTGGATGCCAGGTCCGTTGTGGGAATGGAGGGTGTGGGGCGGACAGCACTCAGAGGGAGGGAGCAGCAGGGTTTAATTGAATGCTTGGGGCCGGGAAAGGAAATAGAGGGTGCAGGGTGGACAGCATACAGGGGAAGGGAATGGGATGGTTTAATTGGATGCTGGGTAACGGTGGGGGAAAGGAGGGTGTGGGGCAGACAGCACACAGAGGGAGGGAGCGGGAGGGTATAATCTGATGGTCAGTGCCGGGACGGGTAATGGAGGGTTGCCAGCATTGAGACCAGAGCAGCTGGTAATTTCAACATTGAGTTTGAGATTTAAATTTTTGGGGTGCCAATCAAGGGCAAGGGAAAAAAGGAGCCAGATTTTGAACTTTTGGGCAGCCATTAAAGCAGACAGTAGGTCTGCTTTGAAGTGGACCCATGCTCACAAGTGGGTTAATCCTCTTGTAACATAGCTGACAAAAAGGGTTCAGCACTGTTGTACACCTAGAAAGATGGACTGCTTTGTCTCATCCATGTTACAGATGGGTGTCTCTGTGTTTGACTTGCCAAGTGTGCCATCTTCTCGGCTGCTCACTCACCTTCTGCTGGTCTGGCTTACAAGGCTATTGCCATCAATCACAACAACCATGGAATAATTCTGCCGCCTTTGTGTGACAGGGAGTAAGGCAGGAACAAGGATGTATTAATTGCTGTGGGGAAATTAACCCCTCGGTTGTCGGCAGTCCATGGTCGGGTGGGACACGCTCGCTCAGCCCTTGTATACAGGACACTCTGACACCTGGTCTAAACTGCAGTGATCTGTGCAGAGGGGATCCTGAATTGGTAGCGGCATCTCTAACAGCAACAATGGGAGCTGTTATTCCAACTTCCAGGACCGGTGTTTGCTGACTCTCGGATCCCTGTCACTCTGCAGCTACATTGCTAACTCTTTCTCTCTCTTTAATTCTTGCATGCAAAGGCGGTGTAAGGAAACAGACAACTGCGACCCATCACACTGCAACACCATCTGTGCTGACAGTCCTGGGAGTGGGAGCCATTAAAGTGAAAGTACAACAACAACACTGGTTACTATTCTATGGAGGGCTCCTGCTCCAGAGGACACAATGCCATATATAGCGAAGACAGCGGAGGCAAGTGACATTGGCACTAATGTACGGGCGGCTAGGGGTTGGGGTTGGGGGGTGCCAAGGAGCTCAGCTAGCAGTAATGCTCCATAGCTGCACACCGAGGGCAGCAATATCACATGTTGCCTGGTCAGTGGGTGAACTTCTCTGTACTCCCACAGACACAGCAGATGAAAATTGTAGAAGGCTGTCATGCTAACAGACAATGAGAGAGTAGAGACATTGTACATGGAGAGCAGCTGCTTATGCTGTTCAGTTGCAGGGGCCAGCTGCTCTGTCTCTCTCTCTCTCTCTCTCTCACTCATTGTTGCGGTCTATGGTGCTACATCTGAGACACTGTTAGGGATTAATTCCTGTCAAGGACACTGTATGCTCAGTCCCTGGAGGTCCGTGGGGCAGGTGGGTGGGAAGAGTTTTTAAAGACTTTATATAGCAAACACTGTAATTGTTATGGATAAATTATTGATATTTGGGTTTGTGTATAACTTAAATTAATCAATATTATATTGAAACTGAAATTATGTATGTATGTCTGTTTATGTGATGTTATTTTAAATGTCGATTCAATTGCAAAAGAGATAACTTAATCTCAATTTGAAATCCAATAAAGTTTGAAAGTTTGAAAGTTTGAAAGAGACCGAGCGCCACCATTGGGTACACTGAAAACAGCACATGGCAGTTTCACCACAACATGACCCTGGAGTTATACATTTCACAACTACAGTGTATAACATTTTTAAAACATTTCATACACAAAATGTGGAAATCTGTACCTGTAACAACCTGTCTGTACCTGTAGTGTCAACTCTAATGCGCATGCCGAGTTATGGCTGCAGAAAGAAATGAAGCGCTCTCTCATTGGAGCAGTTCATTTCTTTCAACTTCACAAAGTGCCAGGTCAACAAGCAAAACTAGTGTCATGACTAGAGTGCCTGCTCATTGGTATACGCTGCAGTGCTCCCAGATTGATGTGACATTTTCCCTGTAACTCCTGGGCAATTTTCCTGTGTTTTCTTGTATATTACATTATTTCCTATGGAAGCAGAATTGTTCTGTTTCCTGTATAACCAATGCAAGTCTATGGGAACAATTTCACTGTCAATGACTCCATTTTCATGCAAAATACAGGAATCCCTGTAGATCTGGGAACACTGACACTACCAAGCCCATTGCAGTTTCAGCTGTAATTGGCTCGGCAATGACACACTTCTAAAATGCCGTTAGTAGTAAGACGTTCCTTGTGCAAGCGCAAGTGAATGTAACAAAAAGAAGGGCCAAGTCTTTTGCCCAACTCTGCTGCACTACTGCTTTAAAATTTAAAGGAGATTGGATAAGGTGGCCTGGGAAGAACTTTTTTTCAGCTTGCTCAGGGCAGCAGAATTAGAAGACATACCCAACACCAAATGGTGGCTATAGTTAAAGGAAATGTAGGAAGTCTTTCTTTCATTCTGACAGCAGTAAAACTTATGGATCAAGCTTCAAAAGGAAGCAGTGCAAATGATCAGTGCATAATAGGCTATTTCCTGACACGCTCAGTAGGTGCGGAAGGACGGGAGAGGGAGGGTGGAGTGTGGATTATCAACCTCGGGGTATTTTCATGCTGTGATTTTGGGGGTGACCACTTGGACAGGGATCAGGAAGCTGCATCCTTGAGAGGTGGGCTGAAGCTGAGCAGAGACCGGAGAGCAAAGAGAGCACAGAGATGAAGGAATGGCGAGGAGTGGAGCACTTAAAGGGAAGTACAGCATAATTTGTTAACTTCACGTGCTTGGCAGTAGAAGGGGAAGCTGTGTAGTGCTAACTTTTCTTTGCTTTCGGAGGGAGGGGTGAGGTGAACTGTTGAGTGGGTGTGTGGCTGATTGACTCTCTTGAAGTTGGGGGGTGGTAGGCCCAAACCCACCCTCATCCCTCATGCCCTGTGCTCATTCTGATTTATTGAGGAGGGACTGCACTGGGATTGGTGGACAGCACAACCAGGTGCATCCACTACTGTGTACAGATAATCCCTGAGATTCAGAGGGGAGAGAAAGAACACAAAATTAAGAAAAAACAAAAAATAAAGAAAATAATCCATAGTCATAGGATATAGAGTGTAAGATTGTACACTTGGGATGGGAGTGGTGTATAGGCCACCATCTCAGGTAGAAGACTTGGAAATGAAACTGGCAGAGCAGATTAGGAGGGTCAGCAGGAAGGGTAACATGGTCATCATAGGGGACTTCAATCTGCCAGGGGTGGATTCGAGAACCCCAGCAACCACGAGTAAAAGGGAGCTGATCCTCCTGAAAGCATTCTTGGACAGCTTCTTGGTACAGATGGTAAATGAGCCAACCAGGTTGAGCAATATTTTGGACCTTGTGCTGTCTAATGGAGAGTTTGTCAGGGAGCTGGGTGTAGAGGATCTGCTGGCAGGGAGTGATCACCACATTGTGTGGTTCTCACTTACCATGGGCACGGAGGCAGTAGTAACAGGGACCAGGGTGTTGGACTTTAGTAGAGCAGATTTTGGGAAAATGGGGGAGATAGTGGCCAGGCACATTGCCAGAATCTACCTACACATGGATGCTAACCAGAAATGGGAGTGTATCAAGCTAGGGCTCACTGAGGCCAATAGATCCTGTACCAAGTTGCAAAACAAGAAGGCTAGGACTAAGAAACCAAGTTGGTTAACCAGGGAAGTGTTGGGGAAGGTGAGGGGAAAAAAAGCAGCCTTCAGGAGATTTAAGAGATCCGGGAGAAGGGCGGAGAGGGAGGAGTACATCAAGAAATTAATGGAAGTGACAAGAGCAGTAAGGGCAGCCAAAGCTTCCAGATGGCTGAGGCTGGCACAGGGTATCAAGGATGGAGAGAAGGACTTCTTCAGGTACATAAGGGAAAGGAGGAACTATAAGGATCAAATCATAAGGATCAAGAAGGATGGGGGGTGGAGCAGAGAAAGGGCAGAGCAGGGAGAAGCATTAAATGAATACTTCTACTCTGTATTTATTAAGGAGAAGGATGGGTCACTGCCTGGGGGGGTAGGAAGAGTAGGCATGGGGGGTGATGGATAGGGAAATTACAGCAGACACGGTGTTAGAGGGCTTACAGGCTCTGAGGGTGGATAAGGTACAAGGGCCTAATGGCATATATCCCTGGGTACTGAAGGAATTGGCGGAAGTCCTGGTGGAGCCATTGGCAGATTTGTTCAGCACCTTTCTGGAAACAGGGTGCATACCCCAGGACTGGAGGATGGCTAATGTGGCGCCCCTCCACAAAAGCGGACACAAGGATGAACCAGGCAACTATAGACCAGTAAGCCTCACATCCATTGTGGGTAAGTTAATGGAGACAATCCTTAAAGAAAAGTTGGTAGCCTTCCTGGAACACAATGGACTAGAAGCACCAAGTTTGGTCGACAGTGACAATGCCGACCTCCCCACAGTGATGGCACAGCAATACCACTTGAGTATTGTGCCGCCTGTTTCAAAGGTATTTCTGTGGGGGGCTGTGCCCCACCCCCATGTGGGGCTCTGCTCCCTCACCCCTGACTTAGGATTCCAACTTCAGGTCGGAGTGAGTCCGGGAGCGATGGAACAGGAGAAGGCGAAACATGAAAAAAGGACCATTACCGCGAATGTCGCCGTAATGGTCTTTTTTCCTGTTTCGCCATCGGGGTGCTGACCAAAAGGGATGCACCACAATGGACTCCAGGACAGAAAGCAACATGGGTTTGTCACTGGCAGATTCTGCCATACCAACCTGGTTGACTATTATGACTGGGTGACTAGGGAACTTGACAAGGGCCATGCAGTGTATGTCTTGTATCTGGACTTCAGTGCATTCGATTCAGTGCCACATGGGAGGCTGGGTTGCAAGTTTAGAAACCAGGGAGCAGGGATGAAGATGGTGCACTGGATCAGAAACTGGCTACACGGGAGGCTACAGATGGTGGTGGTGGTGGTGGTGGGGGAACTCTCTTCTCCAAGGCCAGTAACGAGCAGGGTTCCACAGGGATCAGCACTGGGCCCAGTGCTGTTTGGTATTTTCATTTCTAAAATCTCACATGGTATTAAGAAGAAGATTAGTCTTTTTGCAGATGACACCAAGATCGGTGCAGTGGTGGATGACACAGGAGGATGGCCAAACTTGAGGACTGGTCAAACAAATGGCAGCTCAGATTCAATGCTAAGTGCAAAAGTAATGCACATGGGAGCAAGGAACCCAAGGAGGAGTTATCAGCTGGGAGGGGTACAGATAGCCACTACAGAGGAGGAGGAGGAGGAGGAGAAGGATCTTGGAGTGGTGATAACAGGGTAAATGAACCACTCAAAACAGTGCAGAAAAGCAGCAGCAAAAGCCAACAAGATGCTGGGGTGTATAGCTAGAGGAATCACCTCCAGGAGGGGAGAGGTGATTCTGCCTCTGTACAGGTCATTAGTGAGACCACACCTGGAGTACTGCATGCAGTACTGGTGCCCATATTTAAAGAAAGATGTTAGATTACTGGAGGGGGGGTGCAATGCAGAGCAACAAGAATGATCATGGGAATGAAGGACAAGCCCTATGAGGAGAGGCTAAGGGAGCTTAACATGTACACCCTGGGAGAGAGGAGGGATAGGGGAGACATGATTGAGACCTTTACATACATGAAGGGCATAAACAGGACAGGTTCAGAATGGATTTTTAAGTTGGGGGAGGGAGGGAGGAGACTAGGGTGCATGGACAGAGGCTGGAGGGTGGAAGATTCAGGAGAGAAATGAGGAGGCACTTTTTCACGGAAAGGGTGGTGTCTAAGTGGAATGCACTGCCTGAAGAGGTGGTGTCCTGTAAGTCAGTGGACAGTTTTAAAAGGGGTTGGGATAAAGCAATGGGAAGGGTCACTGTGAGGGGGGGGACAGGAGGGAGGGGCAGCTGCAGTGTAATGGGTTGCAAGCTGCACTCTTGAGCAAACTTGGCCTTTATCTGCAGGCTGTTTCATATGTTCATATGTCTGTATAATCTTTTAAACTTGAGTTTGAGCAATTCCTCATGGAGAATAACATTACCGGGTACTGGATTTAATTCAGTGGGAAAGGGTGGATTCCCAAATATTTCCAATATTTCACATAATACCGAATTCTGCAGCTGCCTCGATGGCAGGAGACAAACACGATGGACCCATGGTCTTTTATGTTTTCTTTCTATAAAGATGTTTATTGATTTTTCAACTTTTCGTACTGACAAACATCACAGAGCACACATCGCCATCGACAAGGTGTTACAATTTTGCGCAGGAAATGGTTACAGAAAATGTATTTGATAAGCAGAAGTAAACATTTCACAATAAAAACTAGGTAAGGGGTGTACCTGTATTCTATATGTTAGCATATACACCCGAAATAAACATAAAAGAGAAGCAGGTGCATAAAGCAACAAATATGGGTCATCGGTTACATAAAAAAGTCTGCAGGTAAACTAGGAAACATAGAAACAGAATTTGATGGCAGACAAGGACCGTTTGTCCCACCTAGTCTGCCCATTTCCCTACCTAATGGACAAGCTGCAGATCCTAGTTAACCAACAGCCTACTTCCTCCTAACCCCACTAGAATTGCCTTATGTCTGTCCCATGCATTCTTGAATTCCCCCACTGTTTTTGACTCCACGACCTCCTCAGGAAGGCTGTTCCATGTATCCACAACCCTCTCTGTGAAAAAATACTTCCTCACATTACCTCTGAGCTGTCCCCTCTATCTTCAAATTATGCCCCTTGTTCTTGCACATCTCTTTTCTGAAAGATGCTACCCTCTTGGACTTTGTTGATTCCTTGAGGTACTTTAAAGTTTCTATCATGTCCCCTCTCCCTCCTTTCCCGAGGGCATACATATTAAGCTCCTTTAGTCTCTCTTTGTATGTCTTCTGGTGCAGACCTGCACCATTTTAGTTGCCCTCCTCTAGACAGCCTCCATCCTGTCTATGTCCTTGCAGACATGGGGTCTCAGAACTGCATGCAGTACTCCAGATGGGGTCTCACCAACTGTCTGTACAGGGGTAACAACTTTCTGTTTTTTACTGGTGATGCCTCTCCCTATGCATCCCAGTATCCCCCCAGCCCTTGTTACTGCCTTCTCACATTGCTTGCCCACCTTTAGGTCATCTGATATGACTACTACCAGGTCCCTTTCCATTTTTGTTGTTGTTAGTATCTCACTCCCCCATTGTGTACTCTTCCCCTGTGTTTTTGTTTCCCAGGTGCATTACTTTGCACTTCTTTGCATTGAATCTAAGCTGCCATACATTTGACCATTCATACAACCTTGCCAAGTCCCTTCTCATCCTTTTCACCCCACCTTGTGTAGCAACCCTGTTGCAGATCTTTGTGTTGTCTGCAAAGAAACTTACCTTTCTTTCCAGTTCCTCCACAATGTCACTTATAAAGACATTAAAAAGGACTGGTCCCAGTACTGAACACTGCGGTACCCCACTAGTAATCCCCCTTTCTTCAGAGTGGACGTCCTTTACTATTATCCTCTGTGTCTTGTTGTCCAGACAATTTTTTACCCAGGCTACCACCCTGGGACCCACTCCAAGGCTGGCTAACTTGCATATTAATCTGTTGTGTGGGACTGTGTCAAATGCCCTGCTAAAGTCTAGGTAGGTCATGTACACAGCCCCTCCCTGGTCTACTACTTTGGTCACCCAGTCAAAGAAATCTATTAGATTCATCTGACATGACCTTCCCGCTGTAAATCCATGCTGCCTTGGGTCCTCTGCCCTGCTGGCCTCTAGGTACTCAACAATTCTTTCCTTCAGAAGTGATTCCATCACTTTCCCTACCACAGAGGTCAAACTAACAGGTCTATAGTTTCCTGCCTCTGCCTTGCTCCCACTTTTGTGAAGTGGTATCACATCCTCCCTCTTCCAGTCCTCAGGTACCACCCCATCCTCCCATGATTTGTTAAAAAGGGTTATCAGTGGTGTCACTAGTTCTACCCTTAGTTCTTTTAGAATTCTTGGGTGAATCCCATCAGGCCCCATTGCTCTGTCCACCTTCAGTTTTAAGAGTTCTTTCAGAACCTTTCTTCTGTGAATGGACTGGTATCACCCCCATCAGAGTGTTTCTATTGTTTGGGTTAGGTACCTTCCCCTCCTCTTCTTTTGTGAATACTAAGCAGACGTATTCATTCAGTATCCCTGCTTTTCCACTGTCACTCTCTGCCCACATTTCCTCCTCTTTATTAAACTTCAGTATCCCACCCTTAGTCTTTCTTCGCTCCCTAACGTACCTATAAAAGATTTTATCCCCCTTCTTAACAGAATTGGCTATCTTTTCCTCAATTTGGGCCTTTGCTATTCTGACTGCCTTCCCTGCCGCCTTCTGCTTTAACTGATATAGTTCTCTGTCCTGTTCCTTCTGTGTTTCCTTATATTTCCTGAATGCTATCCTTTTTTCCTTAATCTTTCCCGCCACCTCTTTTGAGAACCATAGTGGCTTTTTACTTCATTTTGGTTTGTTGATTTGCTTTACACAAAGGCTTGTTGCCTCTGTGATGGCAGTTTTGATTTTTCCCCATTGTTGCTTCACCCCTCCTTCTTGCCTGTTTGCTAGTGCTTTTCTGATGCACTCTCTGATTTTGCCAAAGTCAGCCCTCCTAAAGTCCAACATTCTTGCTTTTGTATGGCTTGGCTCTACAGCTGTGTTAATTGTGAACCACACTGTTTGGTGGTCACTTGTTACCAGATGGCTACCCACTTCTAAATCTGAGATCCTCTCTTCATCCCTGTTTGAGAGTATGAGGCATGCCCCCCTGTAGGGCATCAAGAATGACCCTGCTCTTGAATACGGCTGCAGCAAAGGTGCTTCAGTTAACATCTGGCATATTCAGGTCCCCCATCAACAATACCTCTCCTTTTTCTGCCATTCTAAGGATTCCTTCTGTCATTTCCTTGTCCATTGCCTCCCCCTGAGATGGGGGTCTGTAAACAACCCCTGTGCAGATTGTTATGCCATTTCCTGTCTCCAAGGTGACCCACAGTGCCTCCTCCCCTTATAGTAACCAGAACAGTAAGCATATCAGTTTGTCCTTTGAAGGACCAGTAGGAGAATAACATGGTAGCATACCACCCACGAGGGGACTCCTGTTGTGGTCTAAAGGTTGTGGGGGGACTATGCAAGTAAAATGCATATGGATTGTAGTAGGGGAGCCACTGGTACAGATACAGATACTAGATAAGTAAAACATTAAAGGTATAACATCATAGGTGTAGTGTAACTTGCCTGTCAGTGTTGTCTATAGTTTGTTCCAATCTATCTGGTTGTTGCCTCCACCCAGTAAGGCAGAGAGTGCAGGGGTGTGCTCTTAAAGTTTCTTATGAGATACATAGCAACTGGTTCCCTGATAAGGGGGGAAAGAAGTAGGGTAGTGTTCTGTAGTGTTGCCCAACAGCCGTTGGGTTAAGGTCAGGATCAAGTGGTCCTAACAGTAAGTCAGATATACAATGTAGCTGGAGATAGACAGAATCAGTGTGCATGTTCACCTCTCAAGAGGGAGAGCAGAAGTTGTGTCCTTTTCTATGTGGTGGGCCAGATTGCAGCCCAGTCCTGTTGCTGGAGTTGGGTGCTAAGTTCTGTTTCCCATTTATCTCTAGGGGCTAGAACCTGCAGGGTGGAATTTCCTTTGCCTGAAAGTGTAGAAATTTACTCGATAGGTGCTGTACATTATTGAGCTGCAGTACATATGAGCATATGATTATGCCAGCAGATGCCTTAGAATCTATCTAGACTGCTCGAGTGACCTGTCACTCCCCAATTCCCCCATGACACTCCTGAGTTACCCCCTCCCCCCTCCACAAGCAACTTTCCCCTTCACTTTGTCCCATCCCATCTTGAACCTAGCCACTGACTTTGGGGATACCACCTCCTCCGGCAACTCATTCCATTTGGCCACCACCCTCTCAGTGAAAAAGTGCCTCCTCATCTCTGTCCTGAATCTTCCCCCAACCAGTTTCAGGCTATGCCCACTAGTGGACTTGTTCCACTAAGGCTGAAGAGGCCCTCGGTGCTTACCCTGTTGATACCTTTAAGGTACTTCAAGATCTCAATCATGTCCTTCCTCTTCCTTCTGTCCTCAAGAAAGTACATGTTGAGCCCCTTGAGCCTCTCTTAGTAGTTGTTACCCTGTGGGCCCTGGATTATCTTGGTTGCCCTTCTCTGGACTGTCTCCAGCAAGTTGATCTCTTTCTTAAGGTATGATCACCAATACTGCATGGTCTACTCGAGGTGTGATCTCACCAGTGTTCTGTACAGTAGCAGTATGACCCCCTACTTCCTGCTGGTAATTCCCTCTTGCTATGCAGCCCAGCATCCTATTTGCTTTTGCTGCTGCTTTAATTCAGTGTGCCAAAGTCACTTGTAATAACTACCACCAGGTCCTTTTCTTCCTCTGACTTGGTTGCCTGCACTCCATCCAGTCAGTATTTGGTCTTAGTTTCCTTTATCCCAAGTGCATAACTTTACATTTTTTAGCATTGAGCCCCAGTTGCCAAATGCACAACCACTTCTCTAACCTAGAGAGGTCTTCCCTGAGTTCCTGTCTCCACTCTGCCGTGTTCACCCCCTCACAGACCTTTGTGTCATCCATGACTAGGCAGATTTTACCTTTGATCCCATCCACTACGTCACTGATGAAAATGGTAAACAACATCAGACCAAGTTGTGTCACGCCGACGACCTGAGTTTGGGAGTGAACCCGAGAGTCGGGGTCGGCAGGGGACGGAGATGGATTGAGCACCCGCAGGGCTGCTCTCCTCTCTGGGTGGCAGGGCATGGGTTGTCCAGCGCTCTGGTGACTGCCGGTGGAGACTGGAGGTACACCTTGAGCTGCCGGGCCACACGTAAGGAGCGTGGCTGATGCAGGCAGGGTTGCCATGTGCCGCAGTGTCAGACATGCACCACGCAGGGGGAGGGGGGTCTCAGGCTCACTCCACCATAAGAAATACCCCTCCTGCTCTGGATAGGTGATGGCCCTGCCAGAGCCACTGCCACACACCCAATGCTGGTTCCCTGCCACTGCCCTCATGGTTTCCCCGGGTTGTAGTTCCCCCGACTCAGGGAACCGTAACAAACTTGAAGATGGCCGGGGAACACAGCAGGCAGTAGAGCAAGTTGGTGAGTGCAGTGGCCTGAGAGAGTTCCAGGCTGGAGGGCTACAAACAGAGTTGAAAAAAACAAACATCGGATCAAGCACCGAGCCCTGTGGGATCCCGCCGGTCACTGGCATAACTTCTGAGAATTCCCCACCCCACCACTATCTTTTGGCTTCTGACCTGAAGCCTGCTTTTGACCCCTCTAACAAGCTTGGCCCCCACCCCCAAGTCTTTCAGCTTCCTGACCAGTTTCCTGTGAGGCACAAAGTCAAAGACCTTACTAAAGTCCAGATACAGGATATCAACTGCTTGGTCCCTGTCCACTGTCCTGGTCACCCAGTCGAAAAGGTCAGGTTAGTATGGCAGGACCTCCCCACCACAAACCCATGTTGCCTCTTGTCCTGCAGACCATTTTCCTCCAGAAAGCTCACCAGCCTTTCCTTCAGGATAGTCTCCATCAGCTTACCCACTATTGAGGTGAGACTGACCAGCATCTATTTACCTGGTTCATCTCTTTGCCCATTTTTATGGAGAGGTACCACATGTGCAGTCCTCCAGTCCTGGGGTATAATTCCAGTCTCCAAAGAGGTGTTAAATATGTCAGCCAGGGGACCTGCCAGTGCCTCCACCAATTTCCTTAGGATTCTTGGGTGCACTGCATCTGGCCCTAGGGATTTATCCACCTTCAGGGTTCTTAGGCCATTATGTACTCCAACCACTTGTATTATCCTGTCCATGACTCCCTGCTTCCCTGTTCCCAAGCTCTGGCTCCCTTGCAGCACTGGTCCATCCTCTGTAGTGAAGACGGAGCAGAAGTACTTGTTAAGTACCTCTGCTTTCTCATCACTTCCTCCTGTCCACCCAACCCCCCTTTTGAATCTGACAGACTCATCTTTTATGTCCCTCTTCTTCTTTATATATTTGAAAAAGGCCTTCTTACCCAATTTTACTCCCTGTGTTAGTTGTACTTCCCTTGTAGCCTTTGCCTCTCTAACCACTCTGTTTGCCACTCTTGATTTATCACATTAATCCACCCTAACCTCCTCTTTCTGAGTATGTTTTTACTTCTGCAAGTCTGCCTTGTTCCTAACTGCATTTGCCACCTCCTTTTCAAACCAGCTAGTCTTTTTGGCCTTAGATTTCTTGCCTTTGATTTTGGTACACTCACTAGTGGCTTCCATCATCCAGGGGGATGGCAGGTAGTGCAAAGGGACAAAGCCCACCACAAAAGGGCTCAACAGGTGGACAATAGTTATAAAACAGAGATTCAACCACAAAATAGGTTTGTCCCGCTGGCAGGCACATACAAGGAACCAACCTGCTGCTCAAGCCAAGGGTCTAAGATGCAACAACACAAACCAGGCATTAACCCAAAACCTGAGCAGAATGTGAGTAGTAGGACTACACAAAGGTCTGAGTCACACTTACGTAAGGACATTGACTTGGACCCAAGGAAGGAGGAGTTGTTGCACCATCTACATTGGCGGGACAAACCCGCAAGGGCAATCACTCCCATAAGGGGAAAAAAGAAACTGCTTATTCTGGGGGACTCCATGATTTGAGGGGTTGAAGCACACCTAAACGGGGCCAACCAGTTGGAGATCATGGTCAGATGTCTCCCTGGGGCCACAGCAAAAAGGGTTGCAGGCCAACATCAGAAATACATCCTTAAAGAGGAAGATATCAGGGCCATCATCATTCACCTAGGCATGAATGATATTGCCAGCCAGTCCATCGAACAGGTCAAGGAGCACATCTCAAAAATGAGTAATAGACTGTCCTTTTTTTTGTCCAACTAGAACACACAGGCATAGGGAAAAAAAAATGGTCAGGTGGGTTCAAAACTGGCTTCAGGGATAGACCCAGAGAGTTATAGTCAATAGAACTATGTGTAGGGAAGGAAAGGTAACCAGTGGGGTACCATAGGGATTGGTTCTAGGACCGGTCCTCTTCAATGTGTTGATCAGCGACATAGCTGAGGGCCTACAGAGGAAGGTTTTCTTTTTCGCAGATGACACGAAGATCTGTAACAGGGTGGACACATTAGAAGGGGCAACAGCAGTGGAAGAGGATCTAAGATGCTTGGAAGCATGGTCTAGGAACTGGCAGTTGAAAATTCAATGCCAAAAAGTGCAAAGTCATGCATATAGGGAAGAGAAACCTGAACAGCTCATACACACTGAATAGAGAGCAACTGACTGTAACAAAACTCGAGCAGGACCTCAGAGTACTGCTTTCTGATAACTTAAAAGTAGATAAGCAATGTGAAAAGGTGGCACAAAAAGCCAGTGGCATCCTCGGGTGTATAGGCAGGGGCATTTCAAGTAGAAAACAAGAGGTGTCAATGCCACTCTACAGGACATTGGCAAGGCCACATCTCAAGTATTGTGTACAGTTCTGGAGGCCGCACCTCAGAAAGGACATTCATGGCCTGGAGGCAGTGCAGCAGAGGGCCACGAAAATGGTGCATGGCTTACACCAGGAACAATACAAAGCTAGACTGAGGCACCTGCAATTGTACTCCTTTGAGCAGAGAAGAAACAGGGGGGGATATGATAGAAACCTTTAAATACATGAAAGGGATAAATCAGGTAAAACAGGAACACCTATTCCAAGAAAACAAATCACCACGAACAAGAGGACACAACATGCACCTTAAAGGAGGTAGATTCAAATCCAACCATAGCAGGTCCTTCTTCACAGAGCGAGTGGTGTGACCTTGGAATAGTCTTCCCACAGCAGTAGTGGAATCTAAGAGTGTCATGGCATTCAAGTTAGTGTGGGACAAGTACTGCGGTAATCTAGGAAAATTATAAGGTAGGGGGTAGTCAAAATGGGCAGACTAGATGGATCTCACAGTCCCCTTTTGCCATCACATTCTTAAGTTCTTCGAGGTACTCCTAGTGTGGGAGAAAGGAGGAGGGCAGGGACAAGTTAGAGTCACTGAAATCAAAGAACTAAATGCATGGATCCACACGTGGTGCTCAGAAAAAGGACACTCCTTCATCAACGACAGCGACTGGAAAGAATTCTTGGAAAGGACATACTTTAAATTTGATGGCCTTCACCTTACCAAGGAGGGCATAAGGGCACTTGGACAAAAATGTTACGTATTTGCCAGTAGTTTAAACTAGAAAGTGGGGAGGTGGTGATCAGATGGGAGCAAGAAAGTAGAACCTCTGACACCACCACCCCAGAGACAGGCAAGGACACCTCCTGTTGGCCACAAAGACAAAGGCAAATAGAACACGGTAACATCACTCATGAGAAACGAAACTCATAGGAGCAAAGGAAGAAGGATGCCAGTGTATGGAAGGCAATGGTAACAAATGCCAGGAGTCTAGCTAACAAAGTCCCAGAACTCTCAGCCACAATGGCAGAAGCAGGATTGGAATGGGTCGCAGTAAATGAGCCATGGCTAAATGACAGCCATGAGCGGGATGTTGCTATCCTGGGTTACAGGTTATTCAGAAAGGACAGAGAGAAATGACATGGGGTGGGGTTGCATTGTATATAAATGAAGACATACAGGCCATAGAAGTCCAAAGAACTCAGGGAGAACCTGAGACTCTATGGGTCACTCTCAAACCTGGCACAAACTTGGCCCTCGGACTGGGAGTGATTTATAGGTCCCCCCCAACAAGGGGCAGAGGCAGACAAAGCTTTGCTGGAAAGCATAGTAAAAATGGCAGAAAAAGAAGTCATACTGATGGGGGACTTCAACCTCTCAGACATAGACTGGTCCTCCTGCACAGCATCCACAGCCAAAGGCAGAGAATTCCTGGACACACTGCAAGGTGCTGAACTCAATCAACTCGTCACAGCCCCCACCAGAGAAAACACAGCCTTAGACCTGGTACTCACAAACAACAGTAAGGTTAAGGAGGTGGAGGTGCAGTGCCACCTGGGAACAAGTGACCACAAATCGGTCTGGTTCAAGGTCAATACTGAGGAGGAAACAAATCACCTAAGACACAGGTCCTGGACTTCAGAAGGATGGATTTTGAGCAGATGAGCATATGCTTTAGAGATATCCTCAAGAGTAAACCAAAAGGGGGGTGGAAGTATGCTGGACTAACATAAGAGAGGCAGTAGCAGATGTCACTGACAAATTTTCCAGACTGGTCAGTAAGACAAGGAAAAGGAAAAATCCTCTCTGGTTCACAAGAGAGGTGGCAGCTGCGGTAAAAGCAAAGAGGCTAGCATTCAAAAATACAAGGGCTCAAATAGCAACAAGGATAGGGATGCTTACAAAAGCAGCTTGAGAGAGGCTTCTAGGGTGATTAGAGCGGCAAAGGCACAAACTGTGGTGGAAATTGCACAGGGGTAAAAGGAGGTTAAAAAAAACCTTCTCTAGGTACATAAGTGACAAAAGGAACAAACTCTGGTCAGAGTCAATATAGTTGTGGAGAGCTTTTAAGAGTGGCAAGAGCAGTGAGAAGAATATGCAGTGCTCTCGCTGCACTGGAGTCAGCCGTAATACTGCAGCAATTACAGTACTGCACATGTGTGATACTCGCACATGTGCAGTTTGCCCCAGAGTCAACCTTGCGCAACATGGCGGTGCTGACATAACCATGTGTAACAACCCAGTCACCTCGGTTACTAGAATCCCATTAGTACTAGTCTTAGGCAGGTAGGAAAAGGCAGCTGGTGGGGCGCTCATTAGGGGCTTTCTACATAATGACATCATTGTTTACTCAGTTAGCCTGAGAGAAGGATGATTATGTCATTTAGAATTTTCACAGCAGCATAACCATTTTAAAGCCAGTTGCTCTCAGGGAACTTAGAATGTTCATCAGTAAGTTCAAGTATGACAGTCAGAGTGGCAGGAGGTCTGCCATTGGGGCTTTGTCAAAGGGAGCCCTGGTATTTCTCACCCTAGTTTGGTAACATCTTTAGTTTGCCTGCAGGACTCTTTAGTTTCACTCAAGGGGGAGTGAGAGGTAATGTAATTTTTGTGGATCCAAGGGGCAATCCCCTGAAGTTCACAGCTGCCTTAAGGAAGAACAATGAGTAGAATCTGACAGCTACCAGAGAAGGAAAGGTGCCTTTTGTTCTTTCCATGACTGGGAGGAAGGAACAACTAATTTGTGAGTACAGAATTTGAGACTGTTCTCTGAGGGAGTTGTCTGAGGTGTGTGTGCCCTAGATAAGGTAGATCACACCGGTGAGGACCTCTTTCACCACAACTGTGCTGAATTTAACGTTGAAGTTGGGAGTCTTTAGCAATTAATTGGGGATTGGGGACTCATTTGGCGTAACCCTGAAGGAATGGCAGAGGCTGTTTGGGGCAAAGGGTGGGAGGAATGCCATCTGGAGTTTTGGGCATGGCTAAGTGGTTCGTGGACGGGCACCACTGTTTCCTGGGCAAAGACCATGCACCAGGAGGATTTTCAAGTGTGTGGCACATCCCACAGATATACACTCTGGAAATGGAAATTTGTGGAAAATGTTTAAAGTATGAGGCACATCCCACAGATATACACTTTGGAAGAGAGATTGAGATGTTTTTGTGGAAAACAGTACTGCCTAGCAAAGTGTCCTGCAAAAAGAGAGTGTGTCTATATTGCAATGACAAACCTTTGGGGGACCACCCTTGCTTTAAAAGAGAAGTCTCATGTACAATAGCAGTCTGTTTTCCTCACCTGCACAGCTCTGATTGTGCCCTCCAGTCCAGTCTCACTGGTCATATAGTCTGTTTTCCGACGAAATCTAGCGTTTGGCAACTTTTTTTTTTTTAAAACAAATAAATCACTGTCTGTCCTCCATTTTCCATTAAATTACTGCTTCCTAACACGTCATCACCGCAACACTCGTGTCTGGTGTCACACTTAGTAGTGTCCCACATCATGCGACTACCGCGAACATTTGGTTCCCCCCTGCAGTAAATGTGGGACTGAAATAAGTGATGCACATGCTTTCCAGTGCAATTTTATACGTTTCCAAGTGCTGTATTTAGTAGAAGTGTGTGTGTAGTAGGATGCCTACCCACTGGCCATTATTTTAAAGTCCAACAATAAGTTCTGTTCAGTAGAATGCTCCTGCAAGTCGAATAAATCCAGAAGTCCCCTGTAAGAAAAAGCTGCAAATTCACATGAAACTTTAACTACACTGACCTCTTTTTTTATTTGCACTTTTTACCCCTGGCTACCACCCAGCCCCAATTTCCCCATCTGTGCCCATCACCTTTCAACCCCCCCCACTTATGCCTGCAGCAGGGCCAGAAGGGGGCAGCACTCTCTCCACCCCTTGCTGGAGACTCATATTGGAAGGTAGGGGTATGTTAGGCTGTGTGGGGCCCAGGTGTCCCTCCCCCCCAGCAGAGACCCACATGGGAGTTGGGGTGTATAGTTGGCTATGGGGGTCTAAGTGTCCCTCCCCTGCCAGGGAACCCTTATGAGTAGTGAAGTGTATGGTAGTCTGCATGGGGCCTGAGTGTCTCCCCACCCACCCCACCCACTGGGAACCCATATGGGTAGTGCAGGGTATGGTAGGCTGTGCAGGGCTTTCGTGTCCCTCCCCACCTGTGACCAATATTGGTAGTGAGAGGTATGGTATGCTGCACATGTCCCAAGTGTTCCTTCCCCCTCATCAGGGACCCATATAGTTATTATGGGGTATGGTAGGCTGTGCAGAGCAAGAGTGCCCTTCCCTCACCTTTCCAGAGTCCCATATGGGTAGTAAAGGCTATGGTAGGCTGCATGTAGTCCAAGTGCCCCCCCCCACCAAGGTTCCATATGGGTAATGAGTAATATGGCAGGCTGTATGAGGCAAGTGTCCCTACCACCACTAGGGATCCATATGGGTACTGAGGGGTATGATCTATATTAATACGTCCCCTGGAGCCACTCATTGTGGAATAAGAGTGGTTTCATGTGTATTCTGCTCGATAGAGAACAGCTCAGGTGACTTGCTGTAGCTTGAACAATAGGCAAGTCAAACCAATCTCACCCACAACAAGTGGCAAGGGGGGGTGCATTAAGATATTATAGACAAACGCTCAGTGCCATTTAAAGTTAAAAAAAATGTCCTGGAACGTGCCCTTTTTAGTGCATCTGCATGTGATACTCTCTTCACATAAAAAAAGCATCTCATGCGCAGGAGAAAGGAGCACTCTGATTGGTCAGAAGAGTGAATTGGATGACACTCTCTCAATCTATAATAGGGTGCATGTTGCCAGAGTCTTCCTCCTCCAGCACCCCATGGGACTCATATAGGTAGTGAGGGCAAAGTAGGCTGCACAGGATGCAAGTGTCCCTCCCCCTGCTGGGGATCAATAAGTATAGTGACAGTATGGTAGGTGCACATGACCAAAGCATATGAGCAGCATACTCTGGCAGCAATCACACACAAGGGTTCCAATGCACATGCATGCACTTGCACAGTACCCTACAGAGCCAGTAAGCATCTCCTCTTGCTGTTCCTGGCTGTATTTCCACCTGTGGTCGTTCAGGTGACAGTACTCATGCTAAACATGGCAGCCTCACTCCCCAGAAAGGGAGAACATCTACAGGGAACATTGATCCCCCCCCCACCAGTGGGCATTCTGATGATCTGAGCTCCTTCCCAAACCCAGGTCATTGGCATCACAAGCAGCTGTCCTGCTGCTGTGCTGTTGGGTTGGCTTGCATAGAAACCTGTGTTTTGGGGACCAAAAATAAAAGCCATGGGGGGGGGTAAACAAAAAGTGCAAAACTCCAGCTCCCACTGTCGGGCAGCATGATCCCACGATAAGTTTGGGGGGGGGTGGAGCACAGATGGTCAGCACTACCACCACTGAGCCCTGCCAGAAGTGGGAGATAAAATGTGATGTGTAAGAAGAAAAAAAAAGTACCAGAGGTTAAACATACAGATTGCATGAACTAAGAATAAGTTACAGAACTAACTTAGATGTTATTGCAGTAATCTGGCTCAACACCTGCAGTACTGTTATTGGAGGACACACCTTCACTTGACATCATGGAGCTGGCCATCTGGATCATTATCTAATGAACGTTTAGCACATGCCCTATGTCTTTAAATGAATTAATAAAGGACAAAAGGTCATTCATAGAATAAGGACCTGTTTCACATACAGATATGCACTCACAGGTGGACCTACATGGGCTGGGCATGCACTGAAGTCCTGCTTTGCATATGCAGAGAACTTTGTGCATCCTCAACCATGGATGGATGTGGTCCCTCTTTGCACACGGTCCCAAACCACTCATGCAGCTATGTGGGTGGCCTGGTTGGGGGCATACAAGTGCACAGTTCACTACAGTATCTCTGCAGTGTGGAGGGCCCACAGAGGTGGCACAGGTTATGCACTGCCTGAGGTGCTGCCGTAGTTCTTACATACTCCCCCGTCTTGCCAGACTCTCCTTGGGGGCCCCATTGCCCACTCTCTATCTAAATCCAGTCCTCTGTGTAGGTCAGGAGGGTTGGGGGCCATTCTGTCAGTAGCTGTAACTACCAGTGGAACACATTTCACCTACAAAGATATTGGCACACCTTAAAGGACTACATTTCATGGTAATCAGCTCCAAGTGGAACAGGGGCTCAACTGTAGTGCTGACCCATGCATTCAGTTAGATGCCTGCTGTCCTGCACAGCTGTGCTCCCTTTTCCCACTCCCTACCATCACATGGAGCTCTGTACTACAAAAGCGCATTAGGCAGGGTCTATAGATTCCATCCGGTGCAGACAGACAGCACGTGCCAGTGCTGCTTCCAACGAGGGCAATGTCATTATGGTATCAGCATTCCACCCCCAACCCCACCACCATGTCAGCTCGGCTGCTACATACTCTCTATGGCACCATCACCAGCTGCATTACTGTACAGTGATCACCAGATTCGAGCCCACAACAAGCACACATCTGTACACTGAACCCCAGGTTAGAGTACCACCACAGCTGCATTTTTGTGCACTGATCACCAGGTCGGAATACCACTACAGGTACATTACTGCAAGATGATCCCAAGGGTCGAGCGCCACAACATGTGCATTACTATACAGTGAACCACGTGTTTGAATCCCACCACTGCTGCATTTCTGTACAGTGTTAGCAAGCTTCCAGTGACAATACAGGTACATTAATGTTATATGATCCCAGATCCATGCCCAGCAGGTACATCACTGTGCAGTGATCCACATGTTTGAGAACCAATACACCTGAACATCTGTGCATTGATACCCATGTTACAGTCCCAACACAGCAGCATTTCTGTACAGTGATACCCAGGTTCCAGTACCACTTCAGCTACATTACTGTAATATGATCCACCGATTTGTGCCCCACAACCAGTACATTACTGTACACTGCTCTCCAGGTTTGAGTCCCACCACAGCTGAACATCTATGCAGTGATACCCAGTTTGCAGTCCCTTAACAGCTGCATTTCTGTAAAGTGATACCCAGATTCAGGTACAGTACTGTTATATGATCCCCAGGTTTGAGTCCCATCACAGCTACATTGCTGAGCAGTGATACCCAGGTTACAGTCCCACTACAGCTGCATTTCTGTACAGTGATGACCAGGTACCACAACAGGTACAGTACTGTAAAATGATTCCCAGGTTCCAGTTAAACGTGGGCAATGCAGCAGTGAAAGGCTGCAGAGGAGGCACCTGGCCACTACATGAGCAAGATGGCACTGGGTTTTGGTGACAGCGTGCATGCAGAGACAGAGACCACTGGGACTACAACATTCCCATGGTAATGCAGCAGCGAAAGGGTGCAGAACAGGCACCTGGCAGAGGCACCATACAGAGTACCTAAGAGCTAAGTAGAGCAGGTGGGGGAGTCAGCATGGTGATACCATCGTGACAGTGGATGCAGGTGGCAGTGTGCATGCAGGGAATGGAGACTTGCCCCGGACACTACAATATTCCCTTATTACACAGCCCCCATGTGTGGTGGCCAGCTGTTGCCAGAGTACACTGCCAGGGACTGTGGGTCCTGTGGGGCAAGTGCCAGTGCTGCTTCCAACTAGGGCAATGTCATTATGGTATCAGCATTTCACCCCCCACCCCACCACCATGTCGGCTCGGCTGCTACATACTCCCTATGGCACCACCACCAGCTGCATTTCTGTACAGTGATCATCAGATTAGAGTGACCAATAACACATCTCAGCAACATTACTGAGATATATGTACATTTAATGATTTCTGTGGTCAGATATGCACATTGTGGTCAAATGTACTAATTGGTGCTGGTGTTGCTGACAGACACAGCAATGACTTCCGTGCAGTCAAAGTAATCCTTTACTGTCCTGTACTCTTTTTGTGAAGATTATGTGGCAGTAGGGTACAATAAACAAACAAAACTTTAAAGTACACACCCTGTTTAGATTCTTTAATGCTCTTCTATTATTGCACTTAATTATTAAGGTGCCGCTCTCACCTAGCTGGTCACTGTACTTTTCACTGGAGCGGAAAAGGGTACACGCTCATGTTATTGCGGCGATGACGTGTTCAGAGTGTGGAACTTGCACAAATGCACATGCAGTAGACTGAAAATGTTGTGGGCTGGAAACAAAACGGTACAGAACACACTGTATGTACGAGTGAAACAGAGATTCCTGAGCAGTGCTATGAGTGGAGGGCAACAGGTTATGAGAAAGAAGACATCACAAGGTAACGAAAAAAGTAATTAACAGAACAACAGCAGCTTAGAAGCAATATTAAAAAGACTTCTCCTTTAAGTAGGGAGGCAGTATAGCACAGGGGTTTAAGGCTCTGAGCTGCAAATCTGGTGACATCCAGCAGACCAGACATGGGTTTGAATCCCACAGCTTCCACTTGCAGACTGTGTGACCCTGAGCAAGTCACTTAACTTCCCTGTGCTCCCAGGTCGCACCTGTCAAAAAGCTTTCAGCTTAGTGTGCTAGTCCTGGTTAAACAACTAACAAAACAAAGTAACATCTGTAAATAGAGCCATACTGCAAAATCCCAGTTACTACTTTGGACATTCTGCTTGTTGCTTCTAGAGTGAACATTATTGGGGCCCCTCAGCAGTAGGTCTAACATATGCCTAGCATCCTCTCCCCTGGACCTAGTTGTAAATAAAAAGGTTCATTTTAGTATGTACCCCACTCCGTCCTCTAGATAATGAGCCTGGTATACATGCGAATGCCAGGGATGGTACCATGAGTGTAGTTCTGCCAAAAGAAAAGTGTATGCCATGTAGTTGGCAGTTGGCAGTAGTTCTTTAAGGGGGGTGCCAGCTAGCCAAGGTGGCATGGGGTTACATACACATGCGATACTTGTGCATGCACAGTTTAAGTCAGCGCCACCATGTTGCACCCAGTGGTCATCACTTCCGCAGTTGCGGAAAGGAAAAGTAGTGCACCAGGAAGTGGGTATGTTTATGCAGCCTGCAGAGGGGAAGGGCTGCATAAACAGAAACACTGGAAACTATGCTGGAGCACTGTGGCAGAACATCAGACAGCATTCCAGTTACGTGCTTCCACAGTGCTCTTATACAAATCTGATAATGGCATGACATCTGTGGAGCTTGGCCCACACAGCTGTAAAAATAAGACTCAGGAGGAGACTATTAACAAACTAGAGATCTGGTCTGAGATTTGCTCATCATCACAGTCACTTTCTTATTCTTTTCTAAGTAGTAATTTCTGGTAAATGTGCCTTGACCATATTGAACTCAGTGCTGGTAGACTACTTCTGGTTTTCCCATGATTGTATTAGGTGGGGGTAGTAGCAGTCTTGAAGTGGTAGCTGCATGTGGTGGCATGCTCTGAAAAAAAGTGGTCCCCATGCTGTCTGCACATTTTAGAAATTACCCCTTTCCTTATTTTTGCTGTACTAAAATTGACCCCTTTATCACAAAAACAAGGAGTCAGTTATGGCTTCCACCCCCACCTTTCGCTTAAAGTGAGGAATGTGATTATGGGTTTGCATCAGATGTATAGTGGCAGCCATAGATGCATAATATTGTTAAACAGTAATCAACTATATGTAAAAGTTTTTTTTTTAATGTGTGCTTTCTTAATATTGTCAATACCACTCCACCCATTTTGTAGTCTGCCCCTGGATTTATGTGTCCCAAGTGCATTATTTTACATTTTTGTGTTCAGGACAAAAATACCTTTCAATTGAGCGTAGTCACTAATCTAAATTCTTTATAGTTTTTTTTTTAAATAGCCATCATATATATGAATTTTGTAAAAGCAAAAATGTAAATACAGGTAATGAAGATGACACTATTTTACAAAATATAAGGAATTCGGATTAGTGACTACCCTCATTTGAAATGTCTTTTTGTCCTGAACAACTTTAAGACTGGTTGTTTTTGTGTACCTGGAACAGTTTTAAATATATTTAGATTCATTTGGAATGTGTGCACACTTGCTAAGAATTCTACACAGTGCCTTAGGAAGATTCTCAAAGAAAGGCAGTTTGGAGTTCTGTCTCCAATGTTCTAAACACACAATGGGTCTGAATGAGTTAAAGGGGACAGGAATTGATTACTTATATGCAGCTGTTTGAAATGTCTCTATTTTCATAAATTATATTCATACCTCTAAATGATCCCTATTTAAATGTGCCTGAATAAAAGCTGAAGCTGTCAGTTATGTTTTGTTTTGGTTTTAGATTTGTAGAACTGTTATTTAATACAACAGCAGATTAGGTACATATGGACACATGTTGATACATGGACATATTAGGATAATAGTATCTCAATTACAAGGGGGACTGTGTTAGGTTTGGGTTTTGAATGTACACACACACTAGTCATTTGTTACAGAATTGTAGATATATCATGTTTAAGGCAGTATATGGTTGACTATTCATGAGTAATATGGACTTATTGTACACAGAGTTTAAGAAAAATGTATCTGAACAGTACACTGTGTAACATTTGATTGACACCACTATGTGAAACAGCTGGTGAATGCTTAATTTACTCTAGGGCAGTTGTCTTCTAACCTATTTTTTACTTAACACATAGATATTTTCATATTTATAAGACTTTTAACATTATTTATTATGTATTGCTCAAAGAGCTACTGATGCCTCAAAGAAAACTTGAAAAACATAATAATTAGGTAAAATTCTGCTTGTATTCCACATATATTGTATATTTCTCCTCCCCATTATTTATTACCAAGGAAATGTGCATGAATACATGATTTTTATCTCTTACTGTTACTTTAATGTTAATCTGCCGCTATAGCTTACTCCCTACTTCAAGTCATAATGCTCTATTGTGACATCACAATCTGTTGCCATGAGAATAACTGTGATGTCACAAGCAGTGCATTATGATATCAAATAGGGAGACAGCAACAAAAATAGATGAACTCTTCAGGAGCAAAAATCCTGTTTTCATGCAAATGACCTCGGCAATAAATAATGGGGAGGAGGAATAAAAAACTAATATGAAATACAAGCTGAACTTTATCTAAATATTATGTTTTGTTAAAGGTCTTCTGAAGGTGTCAGCTGTTCTTTAAGTTTATTTTTCCTTGTGTTTATTAATCATTGCCATTTACTAATGCTAGTGCAGACACACACAGATGGTTTTAAAATGAAGCTTCAGTTGGTTTACAGCTTTTCTCAGGGAGTGAACTTTCAAGTCAGTGACATTTGACCTTAGGATAGTTTTCTTTTGATGAAACTTTTGTTGTCTTTATATGGGTCTGTTGTTTTTTTTTTAATGCAGTTTTATCCAATGGGGTCCTTAAAAACTTTTTATCTGTTTTGGTTTTTTTTTTGTATGATCAGGGTTATGAGAAAGAATGTTTTTCTAAAACAACTGCCAGTGTTTTCTGATGAAGGATTCTGTGTAATCTGAAAGCTGAATTGCACCTGTGTTCTTTTGTAACAACTCTGTTGGTCCAATAAAAGGTACCAAATCATCTGTTTCTGTGGATCTTGTGTTACAAGGACCAATACGGCAGCAAGCAAGTGGAGATCTGGAACCTACTAATAGGCTATAAATAACTGGTGACTTCAATTTACCCAGTATAGATTGGGGTAAAGGTACAGGCACATGTCCCCTTGAGAGACAGTATATAGATGTCATGGATCACAGGGGATTAGAGCAGATGGTCTTAGAAAATACAAGGGGTAATAATATTCTGGACTTAATATTTACTAATATTGGGGATATAATTAATTCAGTGGAAATAAGTACTCCCTTGGGAAATAGCGACCACAGTTCTGTTTTATTTAATATAAGTGAAACACAATCTTCTAAACCCACTGGAGCTACCACTAAGCTAGTCCAGGAGGGTAGCATCTTTAAGAAAAAGAGATGTGTAAGAACAAGGGGGCACAATTTAAAGATAGAGGGCGGATGGCTCAGGGGTAATGTGAGGAAATCTTTTTTCACAGAGAGAGTGGTGGATACATGGAACCGCCTTCCTGAGGAGGTCATTGGGTCTAAAACAGTGGGGGAATTCAAACTTGCATGGGACAGACATAAGGCAGTTATAGTTGTGGGTTGCAGGAAGTAGGCTGTTGGTTAACTAGAATCTGCAGCTTATCCAGTAGGTAGGGAAATGGGCAGACTGGGTGGGCCAAGTGGTCCTTATCTACCATCAAAGTCTATGTTTCTATACACAGGCTAAAAGTTCTGTACTTGGCAAATCTCTCTTTGACCCCACAGTAGACAGACACTTTTACTTCAAACTCTATCTCGGTGAACATAGTCTCTGTTTCAGAGCAAACTCATCAGGGTATGCAGGTGCCCCAGGGCTTCTTCCCACAAAAATGTCTCAGGTACTCACAAACAAGACCACTCTCAGACAGCTTCTCTTTCTCCAGGCTGGACCAGGGGATTGCCCCTGAATTCCTGGAATTCCCCCCATCCCACCGGGGATAGGGCACTGGAACAACTACTAGGAATGGACTCTACCACTTCCTTCTACAAGTCTTCTGTGTTCCTCTCTAGGGTGAGAACACACAACCCCTTTTTCTAAAGTAGCTCTATATCAGAGCAAGGCACTGAGGAGCTGCATACTGCAGCACTCCTCACTCTCTTGAGTCTCACTTGAAACTGGCTTGAATCTCCCAACGTTCTACTGCTAACCCCTGCAGTTAGCAATCCATTGTGGCTTGTGCTACTGCAAGAATTCTATGGTGACATCATCACTCCAGCTCAGCTGAAACTGAAGACAGAGTGAGACAGAGTGAAACCCATTTAACTGGCATCTCACAAGCTGCCTTCTCTGCCTGCCACTGATTCTAAGTGGGATTCTTGTAACCCCTGGGAACAAGGGGGTTACACCCACCCTCAGCCAGGAAAATTACTGCCCACAGTCATTGCCTACCTGGTATCAGGCCATCCTACCCTATGTGTTGACTATGGGGAGGTAGTGCTACCTTCTCCCCTACCATGTGCCAGGCACAGGTATACAACATTAAGGGACCAGAGGCCATTGGCTGATGCATCAGCCTCTACACTATGATCTTACTATGGTAACAAGTGGCCCTGGAAGAACTGTCCAGAGCATAGCCCTAACAGACCAGTACTTCAGTCTCTACTGCAGGTCAGGACCACAGCCTGTCTATCCCTCTAGCCCTCTAGGGAAAACCTATCTGACCAGAAACAAAACTACCCAAAACAGGAGAACCTCCCCCATCCCTGGACACCTACAACCAAACCAAGGAGCTAACACTACACCTAAGCATTACACTCCTATACTCCCCCACAACTACACTTGCAGAAGGAAATGTTAACACATGTCAACAACTACACAGTACTTTAAACACACAACTTTTTAACGCACATGAGGAACTCCAATGAGTCCCTCCACTCCTCTTCATGGTTTCTCTTCTGTCTTCATCAGATACCAGCTGAAAGAGAAAAGACAAAACACACCCCTAATCTGCAAACACAGTACACAGTCATAACCCTTACCATCAAAACACTGGAGAATCCCAAAAAATATTTTTTAGAAAAAGGTAGAAAAGTACAAAACAGTAGAAAACATCAACATTATATACAATACACCTTTTGCGGGATGGAATGCCCTAAAAGTCCCAACTAGTAACAACGGTGCCCAAAGGCAAGGTCCATGAAAGAGTCTGTCCTGGGCCAGAGCCCGGTGAAGCACAGTTCTTGTAGGAATGTAGTCCCAAAGGGGAGAGTCTTTGTGGACAGCTCAAACAGTCTGTAGTCTGCCAGGTGTAGGATGTGTATTGCAATGTCAATAAGGTAAGAAAAGTCTGGACTTACCAGTCCCTTGAAGATCGAAAATGGAACGGCACCTGGATCTCCAGCTGAAGACTCTCCCTGGCAGCATTTTTCAGATACAGCTGCGTGGAAATCTTCCGTAAATGACAGGATGGCATGTCTGGAAACTGCTCAGCTGATGTCATCTCTGGCTGACGCCATCTGGAGATGGAACCTTGGAACAGGAAAGGAACAGCTGGTCTGAAGTCATCCGAAATCCCAGGCGATGAATCAGGAAACAGCTGGACTGATGTCCTGTCTAGATGATGTCATCTGGAAGGCCAGGCGATGGAACTGGAAGGCACACTGTAAGGCTGATGAATCTGGATGCACCTGGATCCTGGAACACCAGACTGGCAGAACAACATGGGTACGGCAATGGCTGGATGGCAGCACTGGCTACCGCTGCTCTACTTTCCACTTGGTAGGCATGGGCACATTCGCAGTAAGTTGATTGCATTGAGGGTTGTACCACAATGGGTCAGGTACAAGAAATATTACCCCATCTGGGTGCTCATAATTCACATTGTAGAAAGTCTCATTGCCCTTTCTGTCCACAATACGTACAGTGTCTATGAACAGTGTCCTGCCCACTCCCCAGTGCTTGAATCTGTCTCTGACAGCTTTGTCTCTGACCAATCGAGTTGCACCTGGATATAGGTCTTTAGTTGCCTCTTCCACTATCCAGGCTTTCCTGTTTCTCTCAATCTCCTCCCAGACTCTCCTAGGAAAGGTAGGAAAGGACATTCCATAGATCTCATTTGCCTTCCTATGAACCAGTCTTTCCTCCTTACTACTCTTGATCAGTTCAAGACCACTGGCCTGGCTTGGGGGCGGCCAGTCCTGGTTCTGCCAGTGACGCATGCTCAGTGCTACGTAAAATGGATCTCTGACTCCTCCTTGTGGGGATGGGGCAGTGGAGTCACCAGTCTCTTCTTCTGGTTCCTCCAAGGCAAGAACCCGAGGCTGTGGAATAGCACCTTCATCATAAGGATACATAGTTTCCCCCTCCTCCTCTTCCTCACTGAGGATCTGAGCCCAGGAGTGAGCAGTCATCTTCACTCCCAAGACTGTCCACTTTTCACTGGGTGTGGAGGTCGACAGCTCCCATTCTAGAGTCTCTCACATCTCATCTTCTCCTATGAGACTAAGGCTAGGCCTCTCTTTCCATGGATCTGCTGATGCTCCCTCCGCACTGTCCATCTGTGTCCTGGAGCTGGAGACATCATCACTACTCTGCTCTGCTTGTACATCCACACCCTCTTCCTTTGTGCCACACTCTGATGGGCATCCCTCAACAGGCTCCACCTGGTGCTGTGTGCTGCCACTTGCAGAATCTTGAATCTTTGTCCACGGGGGAACCAACCGGATCTGGGGCGCATTAGTTAGACCTTGCTTCTCTAGGCACCCAGAACAGTGAGGAATCATGAAGACGTCCCTTCCAGCCTTAAGGCACATTATGCATACTCTAACTGGATATCCAGGAATCGCCACATGAGAAGGCAAACATCCCCCGTAGTAACATCTCTCCATGTCTTTTAGCTTGTTAACTTCTTCCACTATCATAGCCTGGGAATGATCTGGGTAGCGGGATGATCCCGAAGCCATGACTGCAGAAAAAAAAAGTTCACTGTTATCTCAGATCTCACTTTGGTTGGAAAAGTCTCACAAAATGACTCCCCTGCTGCTGTGTTTACATTACTACCCCACCCCGTAATGGCAGTGGCAGCACTCCTGGCGCATCAACATTCTGTTTCTGACTCAAGCCATTGCGCATGCGATTTACTGCATACTGATAAAGTTCACTCAAACTGCACAGACTGCACTGTTTTGCTCCCTCAGCACATCTATATGATTTTTTTAGAACTTTAAACTAGCTTTTGATCACTTTTTCTTACTTAAAGTCACTAAAGCCACAATATTTCACACGCAAGATTGCCCGTTTTGTTACATCTCTCGTGCAACCCACAATCTCTCACTTTGCTCAGAAAATCACACTGTTGCTGAATCCATAATTATGCTCACAGTCTAATGCTCAGAATTCTTGTTTAGGTTTAATTAACTTTACACAGTCCTTATTTGCAAAACAATCTCACTGTTTACACATAGATCCAGCTGACTTTTGAAAAAAATCACACACAGTTTGAGCAGTTTCTCTGAATTTAATCCCCTTGTATGTAGCCTTGGTTAGACCGCATCTGGAGTATTGTGAGAGGGTGTGGGCTCCCTATAACAGAGAAGACATACTTTCCATTGAGAAAGTCCAAAAAAGACTGACTAAACAAATAAAAGGTCAGATAGGCAAGGAGTATTGGGAAAGACTAGTGAATTTGAACCTTTATTCACTATATTACCGTAGACTGAGAAGCGATCTATGTTTCCTATATAAAAATATTATGGATGTTGAACTACTAACGGGTATGGGTATTGTGTACAATTCAGGAAGAATTAGCAAAAGGAAACACACCAAACAACTGTATCAGCAAACCTGGATACATAATTTTAGGAAACATTGGTTTAGTCTGAGAGTGGTCGGAGCATGGAATAATCTACCTAAACAGATAGTAAATGGTACTAGTATGAATACTTTCAAAAAGGGACTGGACGACTATTATGGAAATGACAAATTTTTTGTAAAATTTTGAAATTTGAATGGCAAGCCTACTTGGTTAGCTACTGCTATCCCTGGCTTGAAACTATCTATGAATCTATGAATCTATGAATGGTACTCACTGAATCAGTAGCTAGCATTTACAATGGAAATTTCGGTCTACAGTCGATCCTGGAGGCCTCTGGATTGAAACGGGCTGGCAGTCCTGTCGATTGTCCTTGGAACACCACGCTTTCTCCCCAGTTGATTGGAATACAGGCTGAGCCCGATTTTAAACAGAAAAGTCTGATATTTTAATTTTTATAATGTTTGCAGTCACCGCAATGCTCCTCCTGGCAAGCCAGCTTGCACACCACTTGCTCTCTCCCTCTCGAACACTGAGCAGCCTCTGAAGCTAGCTTGGGGGTGGGACTTATTGCAGTCTCACCAATCACTTGACGCCATACAAATGAGCCTCTCTCTCATCTCATGCTCTTCTCCTCCACAGTGATCATCGAGCAGGCAAAGAAAGCAACTTTTTTCTTTTCAACTGTATCTCCTCGACGGGAGCACCACTTTAACCATTTTTCATGGCAATTTCCTTAGTGACTCCCACAGTCCACACAGCAAGCACTTTAAACTTCTAGGCACAAATGTTTCTTTGTTTCCCACAATTCTCCATATTTTTTCTTGTCACAACTTGAAAATTAAAAGCTAGCAAATGTTATTTTTGATTCAGGACAAGGGGCACACACAATCTGGCTTTATGGCTCCTTGGTAAACATTGGCACAATTACAGCAGCACATGAACAGCAGCACACAGTGGCACATATCGATAGCACTTCTCTGGTCAATCCCTTATGTGCAAAGCTTCCATTTATTTTGGCTACCAACTGCCAGACAGACAAAACACTAGCCACAATCTGAGAAAACCTTCTTGTTTTCTCCCAAATCCAAACAAATCCTGAGCAGTGCCTCCATTTTGTAACCTCTCCCACTGGCCCCCCCCCTTGTTTTTACTAGTAGGGCTGTTCCTCTCACATCTAGGCGCCACCAAGAGGGGTGGGGGTAGTCATGACTATTATCTTTCACAGACTCCGTGGACCCATTATTTCTACTGAGCCTGCCATTCTTCAGACAGGCAAACCGAGTGTGGCAACTACCTGGTTCACACCTGGGGAGACCATTTAGCATAGCCATCAACCTGGGTCCCTGGAAGAAAACATTTGCTCAGCATTTTGCTAGACTTGTACTACTGGTCAGGGGCACCTAAATAAATCTGGACACCGGAAGCAATAACTGTAATGGCCAAACCAGGCTGGGATTCTAGAGTGTGGCTTTTATTCACATAACACAGAGAATAACAAAGCAAAGATGGCCCTGCCACAGGGCTACTCTCACTGGTAATGCAGATTATTGAGGTACAGAGCACATTTACCCACTATGAACCCTCAGGTTCTGAATGGATCTGGGCATACATGGCCAGAACTGGTACACTTGTCTTCTATTCCTTGACTTGGCACCCCGGCCAGTACTAGGACACTTTTCCATATTGCATGGAGGTTGATGGTGGCTCCCTAAACCATCCACAAGCACATTCTGGCTCTCAGGGAAAATTCAAAATCCCACATCTGGGTGCTTTCCTCAGGCATTGGCCAAATGTGCCGAGAGAAAACTTAGGTGCCCAAACTGAACCCAGAGAGGTAAGCCTGGTTACTCCAGATGGTGGGGTCTCCCACCTCTTTCTCACAAATCTATACTTGGCCATTCATTTGGACACAACACCTTTCTTTGAAACACTGTTTGTAGATGCTCTAATGTTTTACACATTTAACATTCTACATCTCTCTGGAGGTGTCCTGACTTAAAAGTACTGTGAGTGACTATGTCTTTACCCTAGACCCCCACTGTTGCAGATGTTTCTAAGTCATAGGAAGGGGCATCACAAGTAGAAAAAGGGAAGTGGTTATTCCTCTATACAGACAGTTGGTGAGACTCCATCTGGAGTACTGTGTGCAGTTTTGGAGACCTCATCTATGCAAAGACATAGACAGGATGGAAGCAGTCCAGAGGAGGGCAACTAAAATGGTGCAGGGTCTGCAGCACAAACCATATGAAGAGAGACTGAGAGAGCTTAATATGTATACTCTTGATGAAAGGAGGGACGGGGGGACATGATAGAAGCTTTCGAGTACCTCAAGGGAATCAACAAAGTCCAGGAGGGTAGCATCTTTAAGAAAAAGAGATGTGTAAGAACAAGGGGGCACAATTTAAAGATAGAGGGTGGATGGCTCAGGGGTAATGTGAGGAAATCTTTTTTCACAGAGAGAGTGGTGGATACATGGAACCGCCTTCTTGAGGAGGTCATTGGGTCTAAAACAGTAGGGGAATTCAAACATGCATGGGACAGACATAAGGCAGTTATAGTTGGGGGTTGCAGGAAGTAGGCTCTTGGTTAACTAGAATCTGCAGCTTATCCAGTAGGTAGGGAAATGGGCAGACTGGGTGGGCCAAGTGGTCCTTATCTACCGTCAAAGTCTATGTTTCTATACACAGGCTAAAAGTTCTGTACTTGGAAAATCTCTCTTTGACCCCACAGTAGACAGACACTTTTACTTCAAACTCTATCTCGGTGAACATAGTCTCTGTTTCAGAGCAAACTCATCAGGGTATGCAGGTGCCCCAGGGCTTCTTCCCACAAAAATGTCTCAGGTACTCACAAACAAGACCACTCTCAGACAGCTTCTCTTTCTCCAGGCTGGACCAGGGGATTGCCCCTGAATTCCTGGAATTTCCCCCATCCCTGCGGGGAAAGGGCACTGGAACAACTACTAGGAATGGTCTCTACCACTTCCTTCTACAAATCTTCTGTGTTCCTCTCTAGGGTGAGAACATACAACCCCTTTTTCTAAAGTAGCTCTATATCAGAGCAAGGCACTGAGGAGCTGCACACTGCAGCACTCCTCACTCTCTCTTGAGTCTCACTTGAAACTGGCTTGAATCTCCCAATGTTCTACTGCTAACCCCTGCAGTTAGCATTCCATTGTGGCTTATGCTGCTGCAAGAATTCTATGGTGACATCATCACTCCAGCTCAGCTGAAACTGAAGACAGAGTGAGACAGTGTGAAACCCATTTAACTGGCATCTCACAAGCTGCCTTCCCTGCCTGCCACTGATTCTAAGTGGGATTTTAGTAACCCCTGGGAACAAGGGGGTTACACCAGCAATGTAAGAAGGCAGTAAGGAGGGCTGAGGATACTAGGATGTCTAGGAAGAGGCATCATCAGTAGAAAACAGGAAGTTGTTATCTTTCTGTACAGGCAGTTGGTGAGACCCCATCTGGAGTACTGTGTGCAGTTCTGGAGACTCCATCTCTGCAAGGACATAGATGGGATGGAGGCAGTCCAGAGAAGGGCAACTAAAATGGTGCAGGGTCTGCACCAGAAGCCATATGAAGAGAAACTAAAGAGCTTAATATGTATACCTTTGAGGAAAGGAGAGGGGGGGGGACATGATATAAACTTTCAAATACTTCAAGGGAATCAACAAAGTCCAAGAGGGTAGCATCTTTTAGAAAAAAAGATGTGCAAGAACAAGGGGCACAATTTGTAGATAGAGGGGGGATGGCTCAAGAGCAATGTGAGGAATATTTTTTCACAGAGAGGGTGGTGGATGCATGGAATGGCCTTCCTGAGGAGGTTGAGGGGTCAATAACAGTGGGGGAAATCGAGAATGTATAGGACATACATAAGGCAATTCTGGTGGAGTGTAGGAAGAAATAGGCTGTTGGTTAACTAGGATCTGCAGCTTATCCAATAGGTAGGGAAATGGGCAGACTGGGTGGGCCAAGTGGTCCTTATCTGCCATCAAAGTCTATGTTTTTATGTTAAATGGTGTAGTAATTTGCAGAACTGAGGCTGTTTAGAAGTGCAATAGGAGTTATGCCAAATAAATGTAAATATCTCTAAAAGTATACAAGTTACAGATAAAAACACATATGAAAGTTGTTCAGGACAAACAGACCATTCAAATGAGCCTATTCATTAAGCTGCACTGATTATATTTTTTAAACTATGGCCATCTGATTACTTCAATTTTCATTTTTCATAGGAGTTATGCCAAACAAATGTAAATATCTCTAAAAATATGCATGTTACCCATAAACCATCAGTATGAAAGTTATTCAGGACAAAACTACCTTTCCAATAAGCCTATTCATTAAGCTGCACTAATTATATTTTCATTTGAAAGGTCATTTTGTCCTGAACAACTTTCATGTTGATTGTATATTGGTAACTTGTATACTTTCTGAGATATTTACATTTGTTTAGCATGACTCCTACTGTGTTCACTCAGAGAGAAAACAAAATGAGGTTGTTTGGAAGACCATACTGTACAAAATATAAAGAATTCAGATTAGTGACTACCCTCGTATGAAAGATATTTTTGTCCTGAACAACTTTCACAGTGGTTGTTTCTGTGCACCTTGAATAGTTTTAAAGATATTTAGATTTGATTTGAAGGTGTGTACATTTGCTCTCAGAGAAAAGCAGCTTGGAGTTCTGTGTACATCATTCTAAAAAGAAAGAAGGGAGTATTTTTAACTGCCATAGGGATTTGCAGTTATGGATGGATTCACTAAAACTACTGAAAAATGTGTTTCACAGAACCCACTTTTTTCAAGCTAAAGCAAGATGGCTCTAGGCTCCACTCACAGCCATAAAAACAAGGGGGATATCATTAGACTAATAAGCAGTGATGGGAAGAAGATAGAAGAAGACAGAGAGAAGGCAGAGGTCTTAAATAAGTATGTTTGCTCTGTCTTTACAAAGGAGGCCCCTAGAAATGGGCACCAAGGAGTTAATAATTGTACAAGGGTGGTTGACACAAGCCCTTTCACAGTAGAGAGGGTAAGGACTGAACTGAATAAACTAAAGACAGATAAAGCCATGGGGCTGGACGGCATCCACCCACACATCCTGAGAGGACTTAGGGATGAAGTGGCAGCACCTCTAACAGTTTTTTGTTCACAGATCCCTGAGAGAGGGAATTGTTCCACAAGACTGGTAAAGGGCAATAGTGGTTCCCAAACATAAAGGAGGGAGCAGGGAGGTGGCAGGTGACTGCCGCCCTGTCAGTCTCACTTCAGTGGTAGGCAAGATTATGGAAACCCTGCTAAAGGAAAGAATTTTAACTTTCCTAGAAGAGACTGGATGGCAGGCAACATGGCTTCATGGTGGGAAGGTCCTGCCAGACTAATCTGATTGAGTTTTTTGACTCGGTTACTAAGATAGTGTACTGGGAGGAGACATGACTGTTATCTACCTCGACTTTAGCAAAGTGTTCGACTCGGTCCCACACAGAAGGCTACTAATGAAGCTTGAGCATACAGGAATGGGACAGAAAGTGGTATCATGGGTTAGGAACTGGCTTAGTCAAAGGAACCAGACAGTGATGGTCAATAGGGAAGCATCAGGGGATAGGGGGTTGACCAGCCGGGTGCCACAGGGATCCATCCTGGGTCCTTTACTCTTCAATATTTTCATTAGTGACATCACTGAGGGACTGGGCAGGAAGTTGAGTCTGTTTGCAGATGACACAAAGATCTGCAACAGAGTGGACACTGCTCAGTGAGTGTAACAAATGAAAAGTGATCTGCTCAAGCTAGAAAAATGGTCCGTCATGTGTCAGTTAAAATTTAATGCAAAAAAAATGCAAAGTGTTGCATCTGGGCAGGAGCAATCCAGGGACAGTCTACTATCTGAGAGGGGAGCAGCTAACAGCCACCAAACAGGAGTGGGATCTTGGGGTCATCATCTCTGATGACTTAAAAGTGGGCAGACAATGTGAAAAAATGGTGCAAAAAGCCAACAAAATGCTGGGATGCATAGGAAGGGGCATCACAAGTAGAAAGAGGGAAGTGATCATGCCACTATATAAGTCCCTGGTAAGGCCCCACCTTGAGTACTGCATATAGTTTTGGAGACCGCATCTCAGGAAAGACATAGATAGACTAGAGGCAGTACAGAGGAGGACAACAAAAATGGTTCAAGGGCTCCATGAATTGCCATATGAAAGCAGATTATGGCAACTCAACATGCACTCACTGGAGCAGTGCAGATATGTGGTGACATGATAGAGACATTCAAGTTCCTGAAGGGCATAAACAGAGTCCCTACCCGGGAACTCTTTCTGATCAATAACTCCACAAGGACAAGGGGTCATGAAATTAAATTAAAGGGAGGGAGGTTCCGAGGTAACATGCAAAAGTTCTTCTTTATGGAAAGGGTGGTGGCTCCATGGAATAGCCTATGTGCAGACATCATTGACTCCAAAACAGTAAGGCAATTCAAATCTGCATGGGATAGGTGTAAGGGGATTGTATCTGAGAAATTTAAGGGGGGGGGTTAGAACTCAAGGCAGACTAGTGGGAACTTTGGTCCCCATCTGCCATCACTTTATATGTTTCTGTGTTTCACAATCCCTCCTTTATTATGGCCTATTTCTGTTCCACCTCCATCTTTCTAATCCCAGCAAGGTGAACTACCAGAATTTCTCCCATCCTACTAAAGTCAGCCTTGCTGAAGTCCAAAACCATCATCTTGGTTTTGACTATCCCTCTGACCATGTCCAGGTGGAACCACACTGTGTGGTGATCACTTCCTGCAAGTGGTACTTCCACCTTGACATCTTCAACATGCATACAGGTGGACAGGACCAGGTCCAGTATGGCCTTGTTCCTAGTGGGCTCCAAGACACCTTGTGTCAGGAACCCCCTCTGGATTACATCCAGCAGTAAATGCTCCCTGGTGCAGGAGGTAGGCCAGATTTTCCAGGCCACCTCAGACAGATTAAAGTCCCCCATTTTTACTACCTCCCCCTGCTTGCCATTTCCATGTTTTGGGACCCCAGTACCTTGTCCAATTCCTCATCCAGTGAAGGTGGTCTATAGACCATCGTCATCCTTAGTTTCCTCCCCTTAATGGATTGTACCTGCACCCATAATGCTTCTGCCTTCCCTTCTGCCCCTTCCTCTCTCATACAGGTTATCCCCTCCTTCACATAAAGAGCTACTCCCCTCCTTCCCATCTCTCTATCTTTTCTATACAGTTTTTACCCAGGGACTGTGAAGACCCAGTCATAGTTTGGTGTGGCCCATGTCTCTATGATGGCTGCTATGTCCACCTCTCCCTCAGCCATCAGTACCTGCAATTCAGCCATTTTGTTTCCCAGGCTTCTGTTATTCAGAGACAGCACCCTTCACCATGACTTAGGCCCTTCTTTGCCCCTGACCCATCCCCTCCTCCTCCCCTCACCCTCCCTGCTGCCCTCCTATTTCCATTTAAATTGAGGTGTCTTCCCAAGAATTTCTCCAGTTTGCCCTTCGGGACCCTCATGCCCTTCTTACTCAGATATAACCAGTATGGTGCATACAGATCTTTATCCCAGGTCCCTCCCAGTTGCCAGCTATCCCATACCTCTCCACTCACACCACCCTCTGAGCCCATACATTAATATCCTGTATTCTTACTTTCATTGCACTGCTAGCCCTTGGTACTGGTGAGCACCTCAGAGAATGTTACTGATCTCCCTACCTCACTGCAGATTTTTTCTGTGTCCCAAAACCTCTCTTGCACCACCTCCACCTCACATCCTGCAGGGTCATTTGTACCAAGGTACACTGTAATGTGAGGTTTCCCTTCCTCTTGTTCCATGTGCTGGGCTATCAGAGATACCATTCTGCCTGCTGTTATCCCTGGCAAACATTCAACCCTCCTACAGTTTGCCCTGGACTCTTTCCCATCTCAGCCCCTTTACTATTGGATCCTCCAAGTTTACCACCTGCCCCCCACCGTTTTATGTTCCTCCTCTGTCCACACTGCTGCCCCCTGCTGCCTGCCCCATCCTTCCCCTCCTGCCAATCCTGCATTCTCCTTTGACCCCTTATACCAGCTAACCCCTTCTCAGATCCCTCTTCCTGATCTTCACATCTCCCCAGCACTCCAACAACTATTCCCTTCTGTTTTCCCTCTTGGCCTGGTCCCTCAATCTCCCTCCCCCTCTGCCCCCTTCTCTGCTTCACCTGTCCATTCCCTCTCTCTTGAACTCTTTCTCTCCCACCTTTCTCCTTACCTTTCCTGAAGTCCTTTATCCAACTATCTCCTTCCCTTCTATCTCACTGTCCTTATCCATTCCTCCCCTTCCCCCCTCTTCCTCCTCATTCCTGTCCAGCAGAAGGGACCTGTTCCACACCATGCTCCCCCTGGATATCCACCCCTCATCATATCCGTTCCCCTTACTGTTATCCACCCCCCACATTGGGCCTTCCTTCCCACTCAGGAAGAGAGAATCTCTTCATCCACTCTCCCCCCATGGCCCCCCTTCCTGCCTTGGGTTCCCTACTATTCTCTCCCTTTTGCCTACCTCCAAGCCCTATGGTCCCTCTGTCCCTCCTATTATTACCCTACAACTTTCCCAGTGTATCTGTCTCCTCACTCAGTTGCCACATCTCTGCCATCAGCTGCCCAATATGCCTACAAGCCAGGGATCCCTCATCTCCCAGAGAGCTCACAGAAACACTACTGCTCCACACTTCCTGAACCCCATTACGTTACCTGCCACCCCTGATCCCTCTGTATGCCCCCTCTCCACATATTAAAGTTTTAAACCCTCTTTAATAGTGCTCTTAGTTACCTCCTTAACCCTTATGAAGCTGCTAATCTAGAGGTGCGATTGCTGTAAAGCTGCAACCCCCTAACTTCCACACCCATTTAATCAAGTCCAAAATACCTCTCACCTGGCCCTAGAGGGGGATGGCTGTAAAGCTGCAATTCCCCGCTTGCCTATGCAGCTATCCCTAGGTGCTCCAGCCCCACTGATTTCTTTAATCGCAATACAAATAGATAGGGACCAGCTGGAACATTATTGATTTCTTAGTCTACAACACAGATATAAGCTTACTCTAGATAGTCACCAGCTGCACTCCCTTGCTTGTAGTACCCTTGTGAGCTTATCCCAGACAGACACCGGCTGCCTCACTAGTAATCCCCCAATCTGTTATGCACCTACAAGCTGACCATAGATAGGGATCAGCAGCAAGCCCTTACTAACACCTGACAGTATATTTTCTGTCGTTCCTTTACACTTACCAACCTTCCACTGACTAGCATGGCCTGCAGCCTGCAGTCCTCCCTGTGGATGTCTCCAGACATCACTAAGACAAACACCACACTCCTGCTTTGTGGTGCTCATGCTTCTGGGTCACTCACATGGCAGCCAGGTTTCTGTTGATCCTATTTGGGAAATGTGATGATGAAGAGGCCCCTGGCCCTTAAGAGATCCATTAACTTCAGGAATCTCCAAAAGTGGGCTTGTGGAATATCATTTTCTTGGTGGAGGTCTTCAAATGACTAGAGCATCCCTGTTTGGGGGTGGTAGAGGTCCCCAAGGTGTGCAGTCCTTATTTCTCTTGGAGTGGCCAGTAAATGGGCTGGTCTCCTATCAATAATTTGGGATTTTTCCATATAAGCCTTAAATGGGATACTTTAAAGGTCCTGTTCAGTTTATTTATATAGTGGTGCCAGACCCTAGTGTGTTTAACACAGGGAAATGCTCTCTTCTGGGGGTTCCAGTCTGGTAGGATGAATGCTGGTGTGTGGGAAACTGTCACTTGGGTGATCTTCACCTCTCTCCACTTTGGTGGGGGGGTAGAGAAGGTATGGTTTGCAGTAAATAGTGGCTTGATGGAGTGCCACTCCATCATGGATCAGGTTTCTAATGTGTCTTCAGCACATACATCTTAATCTTGGGAGTTCTATTAGATAAATCTAGACATCTTGGAGTTAAGTTTCCTGAAAACGGTTCCAGGAAGTGCTATAGGAAGGTTTGCCAGTATATACTGCAGTTTTGTGAGCACTATCATCTTCAGCGCATTGACCTGCCCCCCCAGATGGAAAGGTGTACATGACCCCAGTTCCTAAGGTCAGTATCCAATTTAGAGAGCATCATACTAATGTTTGCAAACACCGTATCTTTTGTGGTGGGATGCATTTGAATTTCAAGGCAAGTGACTCCTTCCAGTGCTCATTGGAAGGGGTAGGCTATGAATAGACTTTGAGGGCAGGCAGTTGTTAAGGGGCATTTAGCCCAATTAAGTTTATATTCTGAAAGAGTTGAGTAGTCTGCAAGTATGGCATTTGAGGTCCTGAGAGTCAGTGGGACATTGGTGAGAAAGAGGGCTATGTCGTCTGTGAATAGGCTCAGTTTAGTAGTGCATTGTCCCACTGATAACCTGAGAAATCTGAATTTGCCCTAATATTTGCTGCAAGGGGTTCTGCAAGGAATTGGGGTAAAGGGCAACCCTGGTGGGTCCCCTGCCACAAGGAAAAAGTAGGGGAAACAGCTGAATTGGTAAGCACTGATGCTGTGGGGGTCTTATACAGGAGTCTGATTCTGATAAATCTTTGCAGGAATCCAAATCTCAATAAGGCATCCAAAAGATTGGCCCTCTCCTCCCTGTTTAGGGATTTCTCCATGTTCAGTGACAGGATGACAGTGGACTGTGTCAGATTCTGAGCCTGTCATATCAGATCCAAGGTTCTACGGATATTATCTGACCCCAACCTACCCAGGACAAAGCCCACCTAGTCCAGGTGGATCTGGGGCCCAGTAATTGGTACCATACATCTGGCAATAACCTTGGCAATGATTTGTGGGTCTGCATTAATATGGGATATGGCTGAAACTGAGAACACATGATACTGTCCTTCCCCTTTTTTGGGAAAAGCATGATCAGTGTCTTATGGCAGGAAGGTGGCAGGGTGCCTATCTACCGGGCCTCATTGAATATCTTGGCCAATCAGGGAGCCAGGGGAGATGAGAAGGAGCAAAAAAGTCAGTGGGATATCTGTCTAAAACCAGTGACCTGCCTTGACCCATGGTCTTTTTTTGTTTACCATTTTCGATGCTTTAGTGTTACATGTTCACTATATTTCTCCATTTGTTAGATTTTAAGTAAATTCATTAAAAATAGAATAATATATAGGTTCTGGTGCATTACAAGGTAGTAATTCCATCGAGAGGTTCTGGGGACACAAAAAACCTCAAGAACAAAGCTCCAGAGGTTTCATGTGTCCCCAGAACCTCGAGATGGAATTACTACCTTGTTATGCCAGAACCTTTTTTTTTTTTTAATATATGTATACAAGATGAATTGACTCACCTCCATTTGAACAGTGGAGTCACCAGTTCCATGTGCGTGCTGGCAGGGTTCCCCAGTGCTGTGTGCATTTAGCCCTGCTTTTTTTTTAACTGTTTGTCGGTGGCAGTATCGGTGAGCAGAGAAGCCGTGGAGAGAGTTGGATTGTTGATAATCAAAAAAAATGTTTTTAAAAGAAAAGAAAAATGGTTGGTGGTGCTGAAGATTCTCTCGCTAAGTGAGAGAGCAAGAAGCCATGTTTTTGGACTCGTTCTGCCCGTCCCCAGGGGAAAAGCGACCAATCAGAAGGCACACTTTGTAAGACGTTGGGGATAGATTTGTGCATGCACTCTTCAGCTTTGTTGATAACACTATTGTTTGGGTGCTGAACGATAGTATTACGGCACCAGAACGATAGTATTATCACTCAGGAACAGTAGTATTATCGCTCCAGAAGCGATGGTATTACCAGGATTTTTTTGTATGCTTTTCAAGCATATTATTTTAACAATCCATATATTAAATTACAGTTTGATACAATAAGGTCATAAGATCCAAGAGGGTGTGATCTTTGCAGCCGTTGGTTGCAGACACAATAGGAAGCAGCAGTGGACTGATGTAATCGCCTAAGGTGAAGTTTAAAAATTTCACTACCACTCCAAGGGTACTGTAATTGTAAATATGAGCTGCTTATTTTAGCAATGAGCATCTATTTGTGATGTCATTATTGTGACAAGGTTTGGTAAGACTCTGTCCCATTTGTTATGCAGATATTCAGTTAAAAGCAAGGATTTATTTAGTCCTCTCATACTCTACTACATGTCTACCTTTTGCCTGTCTGATTGCACAATTAAAGTTTTCTTGAGGCACCTAGAAATTGACCACTCCGATGGTCCCACTACTTCCCCAGTATCTCCCTCCCTTCACTTGCAGTTTCTATTCTTTCTTTCTTTTTCCCCTTGCTTCTCTGTGGTTAACAAAAAAATGTGAATCTTTATGTGAAACTGGGATCCTTGGTTTGCAAATGTATATACAGTACATTATAATGTTAAAATGATTGTAGAAAGCTATTTGGGTTTCTTAAAAAAATAAAAAATCTGTTATACAGGGTGTTGACCTTGAGCTGCATTTTGACCTCCACAAGCTGTGGTACAGAATTGTCAACAGGAAACCAGCTCTGCGACATAATGTTCTATTGTGATACACCTGCTAATACTAACATTAAGATTAACCTGTTAAGAACTTCAGGCTGTTCACAGGAAGGAACGTGATAATGTTTTGAGCCATTTTGTGGAAAACAGGAGATGTAACTTACAAGAGCAGGATGCAGGATTTAAATTGCCAGGAAAAAGAATCTTATATAAAGAGAGAGCAATGTTTTCTTTAGAGACATATAGAGAGACAGAGATTTAAATTGAGAAAGAGATTAAGATTTAAATTGAGGGGGAGAGAGAGAGAGAGAGAGCGAGAGAGAGAGAGAGAGAGAGAAAGACCGAGAGAGAGAGAGACTCAGAAGTAAGATTTTTTGTTTGTACTGCCTTTAAACAGCTAGTGGATCCAAAACAGGCATACAGAAAAATAATAAAAATTTTAAGAAGTAGTCAGTTCTAACTTTTTCTTTCTGAAGTGTTTTCCTTTTTCCATTTGCTCATTAGAAAGTCTTGTATGTGATAATATTTTGCTAGATGTGTGAAACAGCTCTTAGCGTGGTGGCTGACATATCTATCTCTATCCAACCCCCACTTCATCATTGCGATCTCACTGACAGTGACATCACAGATGACTGACGTGGCACCTATTGAGTGTCTGTTGCTAAGCAACAGAGATGTCATAGTCAGTGAGGTCACATTGTTGATGATTTAGTGGGTGGAGAATAGAAATAGATATGTAAGCCAGGCAGAGTCCTGTCCTGCACATCACACCCACTAACATCGGGTAAACAATCTTCTAATTAACCAAATGGAAAAGAACATGCACCTCAGACATAAAAGGTAATGGCTGACTGCTTTTAAAAACTAATATTAGTGTTAGACAGTACACTAGTTCTTTAAGGAGAGCTCTCCGGTACAATTTTATTTTTATATTTTATTGTTATTGGTAATAATAAAATGACACTTGCAAATGTCATAACTTCTCCTTGTCTGCCTATGCTCCCTGGCCCATGCCCCTACAACAATTATAGATCGAGGGAGCACTCCAGATCAATTGGAGCGCTCCTTTCCTCTGCACGTGAGACATTCCTGTTCTGTGAAGTGTCTCCTGCATAGCTGCCCTGGAAGCGGGCACATTCAGGTAAGTTTTGAAAAAAATGTATATATTATTGATCGAACTCAATCCATGATATATTAATATCATCACTGAGACCACTTTTACTGTTGTAAGAGCGGTGTCACTTATGTTCTTAGGGTAGCAGAACCACACCTTTGGCTTGCGGTTCTCTTACCCTAAGAATGCATGTGAGATGACTCATAACCATAATAGTGGCCTTGGTGGTGGTATTTGACATACACACAAATAGCATCATCTAAGCCTCTAGGTTTTGCTCAGGAGATGTAACATTAGAAAGTTATTGACTATGCAGCACAAGTATCCTTGGGAAAAAAGTGGGCATTTTAGTATATGCTGATGATATTGTGCTATGTTCTTTAACTAAATCTGGAATAATCTGAGCATTAAATAGCTGCACTCATATCCTACACTCAAAAATCGGCTATTCTAATTTTTGGTAATAAAAGGATAACCCACCAGAAGAATTGGACTATTAATGATCTAACCTTTGAAAATAAAAAAGAGTATACTTATTTGGGGGTTACCTTTGATATAAAAATATCTTGGGGTCCACATTTTACTAGGATCAAGAAACAAGCTATGAGTGCATCTAGAGCTATTTTTAGATTTGCTCAAAATTTTGTGGGTAATTCCTACATAGCTCTTAAAAGAGCTTTTGGATCCAAAGTCATCAGCTTATTAGTATATGGTTCAGAGGCATGGATCTTTTCAAAGAATGGATTACTGTAACATGCCAAAGTTAGAGGTACCCCTGCAGTGTCCCAGTAGTCCCTAGTTTCCCTCAGTATGCACAGTAAAGTGTCCAGTGCACTAAATATACGTAAAAAAATAGATTTTATATTCAGCACAAGCAACAATGGCCTGGATGGAATGTTGTGCTGAGCTGCTCATGCACAGCATTCCACTCCAGCCATTCTAGAAGAAGAAGAAGGTTTAGTTTGGAAAAAGAAAAGTCAGTTAGAGTGAGATCCTGGTAGCTGTGGAGGAGAGCGGATGCAGCAGGTCTGGCGGGACCAGAAAAAAGCTTACCTGGTGTTGAAGCCATTCCTCCAGCCTTGCTTGCATGCCTGCTCCTTCTCCAGCTGCTGAAGACTGCTCAGAAGCTGTGCAGCGTGGTCGGTGGTACCATCGGGGCGCCACAAGAAGAAAAAAAAGTGTCCGGTGTGGATTTTGGGCTGAGAGCCCCAATGTGTATTGGTTTTTTGCCCCAATTAATGAATTTAAAAGTTTCTCTGGTCCCCCGTTGGCAGCAGTAGCGGAGCCGCATCTTCAGTGCACCGAGAGAGCAAGAGTCAGGATGACCCAAAAAGCCCCTGACATCCGCTGCATTGTCTGAAGCCCTCCCACTGCCAGAGATACCTCCCACCTCCCGCTACCTGATCATGGTCCCAGCAGCCCAGCAGAAAATGGAGTGGTGAGTCGGTGGCAGCACTCATTCCATGCTGACCGCCTAACAAGAAAAATACTTTTCTTTTTCCTTTTTTATTTTAAACAGTGCACAGTACTGTAGGTGCTTGGAGGATCGGCTGAGTGCCGCAGGAAGGTCGGGAAGCGAGGGCCCGAATTTAAATATTTAAGAGTGGGCAGGGAGTAGTGATGCCCATGGGGAAGGGCCACTAGAGCAAGGCCATAGCAGAGGCCTTATGAATATGCATGAGGAGTGGGATCAGGGGAGGTGACATGCCACAGGAGTGACAGCAGGCTCAGAGAGCCATAGTAAATTAAAGGGTCTCTGTCACTATCAAGCTTCCCCAGTGTAAAAAAGGGCACCAGGCCCACAGTGAAATGAAGGGCACCAGGCCCAGTGTAAAAGAGGGTACCAGGCCCAAGGTAAAATGAAGGGCACCAAGCCCAGTGTAAAAGGGGGCAAGCCAGACCCACAATTAAGAGAGGGCACCAGGCCCACCATTAAGAGAGGGTGCCAGGCCCACAATTGAGTTAGGGCACCAGGCTCAGTTTAAGAGAGGGTGCCAGGCCCAGTTCAGAGAGGATGCCAGGCCCACAGTAAATAGGGCACCAGGCCCACAGGTTTAATAAAGGGCACCAGGCCCACAGGTTCAAAAATGGCACCAGGCCCATGGTAACAAAGAGTTCAGGCCTAGCGAATTAGGGCAAGCCAGCCCTGAAGTAGTTAGGGCAGCCCAGGCCTAGCAAGTTAGAGCAAGCCAGCCCAGCAGTAGTTAGGGCAGCCCAGGCCTAGCAAGTTAGGGCAAGCCAGCCCAGCAGTAGTTAGGGCAGCCCAGGCCAAGCAAGTTAGGGCAAACCAGGTCAAGTGGTACTAAGGTCACCAGGCCCAACTGTAATAAAGTAAGGGCATGCTTAGGCCCACTGTTCCCACAGATCTAAATAGGGTGAATTAGGCCCAAGTCTATGAACCCAGTTTAGGCCCACCTGTGCTAAAAGGGGCTCATTCAAGGGGAAGACCACTGATATTTAAAGGGGCAACACAAGACCCAGGACCCATAGCTAGCTATTTATGCCCACGGCTGTGTTAGGGGCCCTGCAATAGAAGCGACCCCCAGATATGATAGGAGCCTAGCTAGCCATGTAAGCCCTCCAGTGTTAAAGGGGCCCAGTCACCCATCTATTGTATAGCCTTCCAGAGAGTCTATTCCCCACTATAGTGTTTCCATAGTAACAGGAGAATCTGAATTAGCTAGAAGGGATCCCATTAGAGTTAGGTCCACCAGAGCTAGGGTTGAATCAGTATGATAAATGACCTATATATTTACTGTGGTCTGCACATCGAGACTGTATATTTATTGACCACTGCAGAAGGAACTGAGACTTTGCATTTTCCTGCATTATTATTCATTCTATGAACATTATTGAGTGTCAGAATTGTCTTGCATTGCTTTGTGCCAGCATTTTGGTGCTGGATAACCATCTGAATCAGTCTTCAACTGTCATCGGAGTCACTTCACCCCGGTGCAACCCTGTCAGTCTTCACCTATCTTCAAGAATCATCCTCCAATGCATCCAGAAGCAGATAACTGCCAATCCATGAAGAGCCATACTGCAGTCGCCTCAAAGTTGCATTGTCCCATTTGTTATTTTCCTCTTACAGTTTCCCAGTACTGCTTGGCCCAGGGCAGAAGTATTCCATCCGTTTCTTGTTTTCATGTCTGTAGTGGAGTACCATTCAACCCGTCAGTGTCAGTTCTCCGAGTGACGTTCAGGTTGTTGTTTTTAGTGTGTCCTGGCTCGTCTGGCCATGAACTCCAAGTTTGGTCGCAGTTCGACATACGATTTATTGTTTTGGTGAGTGCCTTGGCTCATCCAGCCTTGAAACTCAGAAGACTGATGCACTTTGATGCCCAGAGAAAGTGGTTGCCTGGAGTCCATTAGTGGTCCAGAGGTCCTGATCCAGTGGGAGCATCAGCCAGTGTATGTCTTCAGTCTAGAGGGAGTGCTTGCCTGAAGTCCAAGAGTGGTCCAGAGGTTCCGATTCTCCCGATCCAGTGTGTTCATCAGCCTAGATTGCATCTTCAGTGCAGAAGCAGACTGTTGGATCTTCTTCTTCTTTTTCTTCATCCCTTCACTTGGTAATCCAGAAGCGGGTTGTGGCCAGGTAGTTTGCATTGCTTCTTCTTTCTGGGCAGTCCAGAAGCAGACTGCAGCCGGATCTTGTATTTCTTTCCGGCAATCCTAGAGAGGTGGGGTGTAGCTGAGAACCCATGGTCTGTTAAATCCTCTCTGCATCCTTAGTTTTCCCACAAAAGTTCCATATTTCACTGGGAAACCAGTGGAGTGTTTCCACATTTCTTTCGTCAACAGAGAAATTTACATGCACCAACTGACAACCATCTACCACATATACTCCTCTTGTAGTAATAGAGTGGCTGTATCTTCAAAACCTAGGTTTAGGGAGAGGTGTATCTCGGGGTGGAAATAGATATCTGAGGATAGGAAAGATGCTCTTACAGCATAGCTGTTATAGTCGATTGATCCATTCTGGTATTTTATGCTGTAGAGTTTCCCATCTTATAGGGAGGTAGGGAAATAGAAACAAGACTCTCTTATAGCATAGTGGTTATGGCTGATTATTCCTCTTGCATATAATGAAATATAATCTTGCATATAGTGAAATATAATCTTGCACATAGAGAAATATAAGCACGAGGTAAAATAGTAGTTTGCGTATGTATGATTGTCCCTCTCTTGTGTCCCTACCCTATAATCAGTTGCCAATAAACAAGTTGCTTTTCTCTAACCATACCTCCTGCCTCTCCATTTTGGTGAAGAATTACATCTCGTAGCCAAATAGGAAAAGATCTGCCTTACCACCTGGGTGGATGTATTGCAAGAGCCCAACATTCATATCTTTGGCTCGCTTCACTTGATATCATGGACAGGTATTCCATCTACTCAGTTCTTTATTACCAACCAAACATCACCCCATCTTGGCTTGCTTCATTACTATTGGAGTCAGTACAAAATATGTTCTATAAGATGGTTCTTGATTTACCGTATAGAACCCCTACTGTTATCTTAAGAATTGAGCTTTATATAATTTCTATAGCCATACGTGCACATCTAACGGCCCTGGGCTTTTGGCAAAAAATTATGCTGGCACCTCCTGACACATTACTATCAAAATGTTGGCTAGAAACCAAAGAGATGATTCCATTGGCAGGTTGGTTTCATGAGCATATTAACTGTTTAGTCATAGTAACTGCATGGCACAGATTTGGGACGCCTTGGCAACTACAGATATTAAGCAATACATAAGTCTAGCTAAACAAAGGTTTACTGATATTTACTTCCAAATGGAATTTAGTAGAGCAAGAGAGTTTGTTTATCATGGCAGCTATTTGGGGTATAAACAGAATGTTGAGGATGAGCACTACCTGGTCTTCTGTGAAAATAGTTCCCAAAGGAATGTCTTATGCAAATTTGTATTAGGTATTTTAAAATAGATTTTAGAAAGGAGCCTTTCCATGATATGTGTAACAAGTTATGTCCTTGTGATTTTTCCACTATTATTACTGCCGATCATCTAATTTTTGATTGTCCACAGCTTAATAAAGCTAGAGATGAGTGGCTAAAACCAATTTGGGGTCTCTTGGACACAGGCCCCAAAAGAAATTTGATTAAATGTATGCTATTCTGTAATAAAGCATCTTATATTTATGCAATAGCTAGTTTTGCTAAACTTGCACTGTATAATTTAAATGGTTGGAAATTAAATGAGTGCTGAATTTTATAACCTTCATATTGTACTGTAGTATTTATAATGCGATGTGGTGTAAGTTTACATATCTGTGATAAGTTTTGTATGTCATGATTTTAAATATATACAGTACATACATAAATAAAAATAGCTTTGCATTTTGAACATTAGAATGTTAAAGTTCTAACACTCCTCACATTCCAGTGGCAAATTTATTTTTCTCTGAAGAGATCAGTCACCCAGAGTCCTGTTCCATTCCCTGTGGCTAAGCCTTCTTAGTGCTGACTACCATTTTGCTACTGTACAGGTCATTATCTTCACTGTCAGAATATTTTTGCTGAAGTCACATTTTTAAGGATCCAACAAAATTATCCAGAGGCTGCAGTAGGTCTGTGCATGATGCAGCGATAAAAACTGAGATGGTATTGGATGACTCAAGTATATTCAGGACATCAGCTGTTGAGTGCACCTGGAATAGGTCCATCACAAGAAGGGCTTCTTGTTCCACCAGTAGTCCAACTCGAAGTTTTGTAAACTCAAAGCAGGATGTCAGCACTGTTGATGTGCACAACATAAGAATATAAGAACGTGTTGGCAGAAGGGGACTGTGTGATCCATCTAGTGTGCTCCAAATGACTACCCCCTGTTCTTTTCTTCTTCTGAGATTACCACAGTACTTGTCCCATGCTTGGTTAAAAACAGTGACTGTTTTGACCTCCACAACCTCTGGTGGTAAGCTATTCAAAGAGTCTACCACCATCTCTGTGAAGTAAAACTTATGAATGTTGGTATTAAACTTACCCATAGTTAGTCTCAAACTGTGCCCCCTCATTCACATGGTCTCGTTTTTGTGAATTAGGTTTTTTGCTTATGCTTTATTTATGCTGTTTATATATCTGAAGGTTTCTATCATATCCCCCAATTTTTCCTTTGCTCATGGGAGTAGATTTGCAGTTGCTGTAGTCTAGATTCATATTGCTCCTGGTGCAGTTCCTGTACCATTTTAGTAGATCTCCTCTGTACAGCCTCCAAGAGGTCTATGTCCTTTTTTAGGTGTGGCCTTCAGAATTGTACATAGTACTTGAGATATGGCCTTACCAAGGACCTGTACAGAGGGAGTATGACCTCTTGCTTCCTACTTATAATGCCCCTGCCAGTACACCCGAAGATGCTACTAGCTTTCTGCACCACCTTTTCTCTCATTGTCTACCCACCTTTAAATCATCAGAAGTAAGTACTCTGAGGTCCTGTTAAAGTTTTGATTACGTTAATTGTTCACCATTGAGTGTGTGTTTTCCTTGGGTTTCCATTACCTAGGTGCATGACCTTGCACTTTTTGGCAATGAATTTCAACTGCCAGTCCTTAGACCATGCTTGTAGACTCCTTAGATCTGCTTTCATTGCTGCCATTCCTTCAATTGTATCTACCCTGTTGCAGAGCTTTGTGTCATCTGTGAACAGGCATACCTTACCCTGCAGACAATCAGCAATATCACTGATGAATATATTGAAGAGGATTGGGACAAGGACAGATCCTTGAGGCACACCACTGATCACCCTTCCCTCGCTAGAGAGTGTTCCGTTGACTATGACCCTCTGCATTCTATTGTGGAGCCAGTTTTGAACCCACTTGACTATGTTGTGCCCTAACCCAGAATGCTCTAGCTTATTGACCAATCTTCTGTGGGGGACAGAGTTAAAAGTCTTGCTGAAATCAAGATAGACTATGTCTGCTGCCCTTCCCTGATCCATTATTTTGGAGACCCAGTCAAAGAATTCAATCATATTCATTTGACATGACCATCCTGCTGTAAATCCATGCTGTTTAGTATCTAGCTGCCCTGTTTCCATAAGGAACTTCACTATTCTTTCCTTAAATAGGGACTCCATAAACTTCCCCATTACTGAGGTCAAGCTCACCGGCTGGTAGTTTCCGGCCTCCTCCCTCATTCCACTTTTGTGCAAGGGTACCACTATGGCCCTTCTCCAGTCCTGAGGTATTTCCCCACTCTCTAGAGACTGTGAATAATTCTGCCAGTGGACTTGCAATTTCCTGTGCCAGCTCCTTCAGAATTCTAGGGTGGATTTCATTTGGGCCCATTGCTTTATTTGCTTTTAATTTGAGAAGCTCTTTTAGGACACTGTCTCTTGTAAACAGTCCAATATCTGCTTCTGTGGTGAGTCTGCATGTGTTCTGCATTTTGGGTCCATTGCCATTGTTTTCTTTTGTGAAGACTGAGCGGAAGAAACTGTTTAGAATCTCTGCTTTTTTGTTATCATTTTCTGCCTGTTTGCCATCCTTGGTTGCTGTTCTTATAATGCCTGCTTTTATTTTCCTTTTTTCTTTGATGTATCTATAAAAAGTTTTGTTGCCCTCTTCACTCCTTGTGTGATTCTTTCTTCTATCTGGGCTTTGGCTGCCCTTACTGCATTCTCTGCTTCTTTCAGCTTGGTTTTGTAGACTTCCATATCTACCTCATTGTTAGTATCCTTGAATCTCTTGAATGCTTTTGTTTTATCCTTTATGTTTGTTGCTACATCCTTGACATACCATAGTGGTTTCCTCCTATTTCTTGACTTAGAGATCTGCTTCATGCACTGGGCAGTTACTGTGACTAAAGTTTCCTTCAGGGCTTTCCACCTCTGTTCCACTGTTCCCCCTGTTTCCTTGCTAAGTATTTGTTTTATGGAAGCCCTCATTTGAGTGAATTTGGCCTTCTTGAAATCCAGGACCCTGAGTTTGCTGTGGTTGACTTCCTCTTTACTGGAGATGGTGATACAGACGGTCCTATGGTCACTGGTACCCAGATTGCTGCCCACAACTGTATCAGAGATTCTGTTACTATTTAAGAGCAAGAGGTCCAGGATGGCTTCCTCTTGTGTTGGTGTGGTCATCAACTGTTCTAGTCCTGCTCCCTTTAGTGCTAGGAGGAATCCTCTGCTCCTTTCCATAGAGGCTATGTGTGAGAGCCAATCCACATCTGGTAGATTGAAGCCACCAACCAGCAGCAGTTCTCCTTTGTCTGCCATCTGTATGATGGCCTCCAGGAGTTCCCTGTCCAAGTCTTTATCCTGGACTGGGGGTCTGTATATAACCCTATTTTGGATAGGGTACTTACTGCCTACTCTGAAGGTGACCCAGAGGACCTCCTCATTGCTGCTGTGTCCCTAAGTTTCCATAGCATTGATGCTGTTTTTTACATACATTGCTACCCCTCCACCTTTCTTACCTTTGTGGTCTCTTCAGAATAATGTGTATCCTGGGATAGCTACATCCCAGCTGTGGTTCTTGGTGAACTATGTGTCTGTGACTGTGACCCAGTCCAGGTCTGCCTCCACCATTATGACAATGATATCCGGGATTTTGTTCACCAAGCTATGAGCATTGATACACAATGCTCACCTTCCTCAGTTAGAATTGATCACTGTGGAGTTTCCCTTTTTTCTGTATATTTGCAGGAGATGTTGTCTTTATACTAAGTAGCCTTGTAGAGTCCTTAAGTGTGCTGATAAGGTGTGTGTTATTGTTATCATGATCTAGTTGTGTGTTCATTTGAGATTTTTGGGGAGTGGCAACAGTTTGTGGTTCCTTGGGAGCTGCTGCCCACTCCCTATTAACTAGTTAACATTAGAAATGAACACATCAAATTTCTGGCCTAGCACCCAGGTGCCCTCCTTGGTGAGGTGCAGGCCATCATATCAAAAGAACTGCCTTTCCCAGAATGTATTCCAGTCCTCTATACATTTGTAACCCCTCTCTGCACACCAGTCTCTGAGCCAGTTGTTGAGCTTAGAGATGTCTTTATCTCTGATCTTCTTCCTGCTAGCTCCTTTCTCCCATACCCGAACAATCTCAACACAATGAGACAGTGGATGAAACAGGAGAAAGTTTGCTACCTAGTGAGATCAGATGCCTCTTGGTCTCCTCCACTGAATGATTGGCCAGGTCACTGGTGCCTAGGTGGACTAAGACATGCGGTTTTATCCCTGTGTCCCATATGATTTTCTCAGTGCAGTTAGTATCTCTGTGTGCTGATGATCCTGGAAGGCACCTGACCACAGCTTTTGTATTTTTACTCTGTTGTAGGTGAGACTCTATTCCCTGAATCACAGAGTCCCCTATGACTAGTACATGATTTGCAGTTATATCCTGTATCTTACTGTAGCTTGCTTTTTGCTCACATTAACCCTTTGGTAGGTCTGGGTCCCCTGTAACCTCTGCCTTAATGAATGGCATGTGTGACAATGGCTCAAATCTGTTTGACATTTTATTGGACCGTTTGTCTTATGGTATGTGACAGGGTTGAATAGGGCCCTGTCCCAGTTGTTCTGGAGAAAGAGTTTAAATGCATGGATCTGTTCTATTCTCTCCTTTTCTGTCTCTTGTCCATCTGGTTGCACAACCAAATTTTCTCATGAGACCTAGGACTTGATCAACCCTACGGTCTTGCAATTCCCTGCCCTCACTTGCTGTTCTGTCCTTTCTTCCCCCCCTGCATATCTGCTGGTAAAAAAATATATGTGAATCATTATGTGTAAATGTAACTGATACTGGAATCCCTTTGTTTAGAAATGTATATAGTTTTACTGTTGAAATGTATATAGTCATACTGTTAAAATGATTGCAAAAAGCTGTTTGGTACTCAAGGGGTTAACCTGTCTGCAAACTCTGAGAAGCTGTAATTAAGAGGTCAGTTCTGGGTCACAATGTTCTTTTTGCTGCACTTGTTGAAACTTACAAGAACATTGTGTGAGAAGCATGCTGTTTTCCTAACGAGCGGGGGTTACAAAGACCTATAAAAACAAAGCTGCAATTTCTTGCAAGAGAAGAAGCACAGAGACTGAAAATGGAAATTGAGAAGAAATCCAGATGGACTTTCTCTGTTTATACCACCTTTGTAAATAGTTATACTAAACAATTTTATATTTTTTTTATTTTACTGTTAATGCATACTCTAAGCCTGGGGTTTTGTGTGTGGGTACTAGACTTGGTACCAGGGAAGCATAGAAGAAAGGTATGGATTCTACAGCAGCAAGCCCACAAGTGGTTACCAAGAGAATGGCAGCCAATCTAGCAGAGACAGAAGTCCAAGCTGAGACTGTACAGCTAGCACCAGTTTTAGAAAAAGAACAGGCAGTGACAGAATCTGAAAGCCTGACGGCCTTTTTCAAATGGTGGACTATACAACAAAAAGAGATGGAGAAGCAGAGAGAGAAAAAGACATTCAACTTTTAGATGCACAGAGAAAATAAGAAATACAGCAACTCAAACAGCAGAGAAGAGAAGAGATGCAGCAACAGGAGCAGCAAAGAAGAGAAGAGATGCAACGTTGGATGGCTGCCTAACAAGTTATCAAAGCTGGAGGATCTGGCACTGGTCCAGCAGAGCAACAAGACACTAACAACTTAAAATACATTAAACTTACAAAGTCGTGTCCCTTGGATGATATCGAAGCATACTTGACAACTTTTGAAAGGGCTGCTACAGCTTGCCAGTGGCCAAAACAGCAATGGGCAATCAGAAAAGCCCAGCTTGCCTACAGCAGTATGAACACTGTACAATCAGAAAACTTTGCTCTGGTGAAAAGTGAAATCCTGAAAACATATGACATCTCAGGAGAGACCTACAAGCAGAGATTTTGATCTTTGAAGTACAACTCAGTCGACAATCCTTGAGAAGCCTTCACCCAACTCAGAGAACTCCTGATAAAATGGCTCTAACCAGACAGCAAAACAGTTCCACAGATGATTGACATGTTTGCAATGAAGCAATTCATCAATATCCCGCTTACAGATTTGCAGCTTTGGGTAAAAGAACACCAACCAGAAAGTGGTGAAAAGGCTGTTTCTTTGGCAGAAGACTATCAAATGGCCAGACAGATACCACAGCAGAAAGGTAACAGCCAATCACCTGTAAGACATTCTTTTTCCCATTTAAACTCCAAGTCAGAAAATAACTCTGGTGGGGGTAACACATCTGTGCCCAAATACTTTATTTGCTATAACTGTAATAAGCTAGGTCATTTGGCAAGAAATTGCTGTAGTAAGAAGAGTGACACTGGAGAAGATTTGTCCTTAGCAAATTGGGGCAAGTACTTAACAGACGTGAAGGTGGGAGATAAGACTGTGAAGGGACTTATAGATTTGGGAAGCAGACAGACCCTAGTACATATTGAAGTGCTAGGAAAACAATGTCAAAAAGGACCCAGTAGTGGTGTCATCTGCATCCACAGGGACACTCAATATTATCCCACCAGCCAAGTGACTCTGAGTATTAATGGGGTGTCACACCAAATGAAATTGGAGTTAGCACCTAAGTTACCTGTGCCTGTGATTATTGGAAATGACTTTCCAGGATCTACTGAATTAATCAAAGAGGGAGTAAATCCTAATGTTTCAGCAGCGGTGGTGACAAGAGCTCAGGCAAAGAAAATCTCATATGGTGGGGACTCTTTTCCTTTTGCTGATTCTGATTTGGGCTTGTTTGAGCAGAGCTCCAAGATCCGGAAGGCCAGGAAAGAAAGACAATGCCTGAAGAAACAGTGGCAACAAAAGACAGATGGACATGAAGGATTAACATATGAAAATGCTGTAACCAAACTGATAACTGATTGTGACTTTGTTTCAGAACAAATTAATGTTTCTCTCCAGGGTTATTTTAAGCAGCTGGGGGTGAAACCAAATCAGGTGAACCTATGTTTGAAAAATGTAATGGACTACTTTGCAGAGTTTGGGTTAAACCTCAGACACATGAACAGACAGAACAATTGGTTATACCACAAAAGTATAGATCTGAGTTGTTACGGATAGCACATGATAGTCCTATGGCTGGTCACTCGGGGAGGGATCGCACCTTTACCATATTGCTGTACAGATTCTACTGGCCTGGAATTCATGAAGATGTTGCTACCTATTGCAGTTCTTATGCTGAGTGTAAGAAAGTAGTCCCAGTGACTAAACAAGCATTTGTCAATGCCAAATGTTGATTGCGTTGGTGTGTTGAGCTCGCTCACTGCCCCTCTGTCACTCGCTCAGTCTGTTTCTCCCGGTGCTGCAGGCTGCTCATTTGTACTGGGCTCCTGCCTGCATTGGCACCTTGTTCTGCCCACTAAGAAATCTGCAGCTGTCCCAATAGAGCTCTGTTGAGGTGGCTCACTCCCCCTCTCTCACTCGCTCATTCTGTTTCTCCTGGCGCTGCAGGCTGCGCTTTTGTACTGGGCTCCTGCCTCTGTTGGTGGCTTTTTCTGCCCACAAAGAAATCTTCAGCAATCCTGACACAGGTCTGTTGAGCCTGCTGACTCCCCCTTTCTCACTGACTCGTTCCGTTTCTGCCGGCGCTGCAGGCTGGCCTTTTGTACTGGGCTCCTGCCTGCGTTGCCGCCTTTTTCTGCCAACAAAGAAATCCACAGCAGTCATGATAAAGCTCCATTGAGCTCGCTCACTCCCCCTCTCTCACTTTCTCATTGTGTTTCTCCTGGTGTTGCAGGCTTCCCTTTTGTACTGGGCTCCTGCCTGCATTGGCACCTTTTTCTGGCCACAAAGCAATCCACAGCTGTCCCGACAGAGCTCCTTTGAGGTCGTTCACTCCCCCTGTGTCACTTACTCATTCTGTTTCTCCTGGCGTGCAGGCTACCCTTTTGTACTGGGCTCCTGCCTCTGTTGGTGCCTTTTTCTGCCCACAAAGAAATCTGCAGCAGTCCAGACAAAGCTCCGTTGAGCTTGCTCACTCCCCTTCTCTGACGCGCTCATTCCATTTCTGCCAGCGCTGCAGACTGCCCTTTTCTATTGGGCTCCTGCCTGTGTTGCTGCCTTCTTCTGCCCAAAAAGAAATTTGCAGCAGTTGCAATACAGCTCCGTTGCACTCGCTCACTCCCCCTCTCTCACTCACTAATTCTGGCTTTCCCGCCACTGCAGGCTGCCTTTTTATACTGATCCCCTGCGTGCACTGCTGCCTTTTTCTGCCCACAAAAAAATCTGCACCAACAGAGCTCCGTTGAGCTCACTCACTCCCCCTCCCTCACTCACTCGTTCTGTGTCTCCTACCGCTGCAGGCTACCCTTTTGTACTGGGCTCCTGCCTGCATTGGCAGCTTGTTCTGGCCAGAAAGAAATCTGAAGCAGTCCTGACAGAGCTCCATTGAGCTCACTCACCCCCCCTTTCACTCACTCATTCCATTTCTGCTGGCACTGCAAGCTTGCCTTTTGTACTGGGCTCCTGCCTGCATTGCCGCATTTTCTGCCCTCAAAAGAAATCCACAGCAGTCACAATAGAGCTCTGTTGAGCTCGCTCACTACCGCTCGGTCACTCACTCATTCTGTGTCTCTTGGCGCTGCAGGCTGCGCATGTGTATGGGGCTCCTGGCTGCATTGGCATCTTTGTCTGTCCACAAAGAAATCTGCAGTTGTCCTGACAGAGCTCCATTGAGGTCGCTTAGTCTCCCTCTGTCACACGCTCATTATGTTCATCCTGGCGCTGCAAGTGGCCCTTCTGTACGGGGCTCCTGCCTGCATTGGTGCCTTTTTCTGCCCACAAAGAAATCAACAGCAGTCCTGATAGAGCTCTGTTGAGCTCACTCAGTCCCCCATCTCACTCACTCATATTGTTTCTCCCACCGCTGTAGGCTGGCCTTTTCTATTGGGCCCCTGCCTGCATTGATACCTTTTTTTCTGCCCACAAAGAAATCCACAGCAGTCCTGACAGTGCTCTGGTGAGTTCGCTCACTCTCCCTCCCTCACACGGTCTCTCATTCTGTTTCTCCCAGTGCTGCAGGCTGCCCTTTTGTACTGGGCTCTTGTGTTGGGGCCTTTTTCTGCCCACAAACAAATCCAGAGCAGTCCCGACAGAGCTTAGTTGAGCTCGGTCACTCCCCCCTCTCCTCGTTCGATCTTAATCTGTCCCAAACACTGATTTCCCACAGCGACCATGCTATTCTCTGGTAGGAGTGCAAAAACATATTTTAGCCAGGATGTGAAAAATTACAGCTGTAGTGTTCATAAGGAGGTGTAAAAAAAAATGCCACTGTTGAAAATCTGGTGTGACAATATTACAAATCTGCAGTTACAAGGGTGTGTGGAAAGTGTGCAATGCACTCTTGCAACACAGTCATTTGATGGGCTATCATCACCAAATTTTCAATACAGGCATTTTAGGAACTCTGCTCATGAACAGTATCACTGTCATTTTCTTAATCTATCCCGGACAGTAATTTCACAGCGACCGCTCTATTCTGTGCCGGAAGTGCGAAAACACATTTTGGCCAGGATGGGAAAAATGAAAGCTGCACTATTCATACATAGGTGTGGAAAAATGGCAATGTTGAAAATCTGGAGTGAAAATATTAATTTGCAAAGTTACGAGCGTTCGTGCAAACTGCGCAACACGTACTCGTAACACAGTCATTTTATGGAATATCATTACCAAATTTTCAACATAGGCATTTTAGGACCTCTACTGATTAACACTGTCACATTTTTTTAATCTGTCCAGAACACTGATTTACCACAGCCACCACGCTATTCTGCGCCAGAAGTGCGAAAACACATTTTGGTCAGGATGTGAACAATGACAGCTATACTGTTCACAAGGAGGTGTGACAAAATGCCAATATTGAAAATCTGGTGTGAAAATAGTGTAAATTTGTGAAGTTACGAGCGTGCATAGCAACTGCTCAACGCACACTCGTAAAACAGTCATTTTTTGGATTTTTTCCACCAAATTTGCAACATAAACTTTTTGACAGCCTATCTCATGTACACTGGCACTGTCGTTTTGCTAATCAGCACCAAAAAGTGATTCCACGCAGTGACCATGAAATCACCTTTTGGGGCCGATTAACGGCGTGACAGTCCAAGAATTCATGAGGAGGGGTCCCAAAAAACCCATGTTGAAAATTTGGTGCCAAAATTACACAAAATGACTGAGATATGCATTAAAGTTGAAAAACCCTATTTCTACCATTAGACAGCTTACCTGCATTTCCTCAGTTCGCGGTTGGCTTTGAAGAATGCAGACATGTTCCTGGTCCACCGAAGATCGTCACGCTGGACTCTGGAGGTAAGTATTGGGTTGAGGGGTGTGGGGAGGTAGGTTGTGCATTGGGTGGGAGCAGGTTGCAGGTGGGGGCAAGGACAGCGCCGAGGGACAGTTTCCTTTTTTACAGGTAAAAAAAAATAAAAGACATTGCGGGACTGTTTTTTACTTTCAGGGGCATGTGAAATGCTGGGGTGGGCTCCCAGCATGAAACTGGAGTCTTGCTTCTTGGGGGGGGACAGCTGTAGCCAATGGGGGATTGGGCACCCTCTTTGGCAAACAACAACAGGAGGGGAACGCCATTCTGCCGACGAGGATTGGGCACCCCGTCAGCAGACAATAAAAGGGGGGGTCACATGATGCAGAAGGGGTGTGGGCTCCCCTGTCAGCAGATAAACATGGTGGGGCAGTAATATTGTTTGTGAATGTGGCAGCAAGCCACCGCCATGTTCACAAACAATACCAGTGTTGTGAGATCCCGCCCTGCAATGATGGGCCACTCCCTCATTGCAGTGGATGGCTTACGCTGCAATGACATGGTGGCCCCTGATTGCAGTGGCTGATTTCTCATAAGTTATATTTATTTATTTATTAGCTTTTGGTAACCGGGTAAGTGCGCTAGGCAACAGACCTGCCTATTTTCAGGCACGACTCAGGAGAGCACAGGACATTGGTTACAATATGCAGAAATGCACAGACATAATATAGGTGTACAGGAGCAAAACAAGATATATATTGGGTAGCACAGTAATAGTTACATAAGGGTACATTTTAGGCATGGATCATAATAAGGATGTAAAATAAAGCAATTAGGGTAACCATAAGACAGCTGAGGACAGTAAAGACATCAAGGTTCATAACCACCTAGACAAGCATATTGCATGGGAGAACATTAGTGTAGTACTCAGGGTCAGACCCGACAGCCTGCAGTGGGACAAAGCAAATTAAGAGCGGAGGAGAAGAGGGACAGTCAGGTTGTGGGCTAGTTAGAGTAGCGACTGGTGGAGAAGGGAAAAAGGGCATTGAAGGCGTTGGCAATGGTGTCATGGTTGGTGCAGTGAACACCTTGAATGTTCATGTCAGCTGGATTCTGTTGCTTGTCGTTGCTGAGAATGTCCTTAATTTTGGACCAGTACCTGCGCGGATTTGTAGAGGATGTTATTAGTAGGTTCCTATAGTAGGTGCTTTTGGCAATACGGAATTTGTCTTTTGCAGTTGTTACATAATGCACGATAGTCTTCAAAGTCTGCACGGAGGTGGGAGATCTTCCACCTGGACCAAAGTTTGTCCCTAGATTTGAGAAGTTGAAGCAGGGGGCGTGTTAGCCACTTGGTTACTTTCCCTGCCATCCTACGTGTGGTGACCGGGATGTGAAGGTTTTGAAGAGAGAGGAGGACGGAGTTGAAATATTCTGTGACTATGTTAATGTCCTCTGTTTGGTAGAGAGGGGATCAGTCAACCTGGTTAAGGTCAGTTAAGAAGTCCTCATGACTTAGGCGGGAGAGATTAGGAAAGGTTACAATTTTAGCAGGGAGGGGAGGAATGACAGTGTTTCAGACACAGTAGATGGGATAGTGGTCACTAATTGTGTCAGGTAGCACACCGCCTGAGGCAACATATTCCATCCTGTTAGAAAGTATCCAGTCAAGGAGGGTGGCACAGTTGCCCCCACGTGAGACCCTTGTGGGTTCATGTATGAGCTGGGATAGATTTACCTTGCTAGCTAAGGAGGATAGGTTAGCTGAGTTTTTCTCGGACTAGTCAAGGTTAAAATCACCAAGGCAGATAATGTCATTCTTGCCTGTAACTGTGGGCAGAAACCTTAGGAGTTCAGTGATGCCTTGTGTAGCATTTTTTGGGGGGATATAAGTACAAAAAATATGGAGTTTCTTTACACCCCCAAGAAGCAGTAGGGAGTGCAGGATTTCACAGTTTGGTAGGAGGGGGTCCTGCAGAAGGGTAATGTTTAGGTGAGTTTTGAAGTAGAGGGCAAGGCCACCTCCCCTTTTAGTGCCAGGATGGTCGACACGAAGCATGCTGTATCCAGGAAAGTGGCACTGAGAGTCAGGCACTGTGGGCTTAAGCCAGGTTTCTGTGATGGTGAGGACACCAAGGTTCCAAACTTGTGTCACCAGCAGCATGCCACGGCATTGGGGGAAGCGGGACAAGCCTTTGCAGGCGGTGGGGGCATTGGCCACAACAGTGCCATGCCTCCACAACCTGCTTCTAAGAAAGTTGTTGCAATATGTTTCTTGCACTGTGCTCAATCAATATAAAAAGACAAGGTGCACCTGGTGCCCTTACCCTTTATAGATGTGCCTTTTGAGAGAATTGCAATGAATGAGGTTGGCCCCTTAGACAAAAGTAAAAATGGGTAATCAATTCATTTTGGTAGTATGTAAATATTCTACTTGATACCCAGAGGCAGTTCCAATGTGTACTGTCACAGCCCCAAAAGTAGCAGCACAGCTTGCCAACATTTTCAGTAGAGTGGGCATACCTAAAGAAATCATTACTGATCAGGGTAGTAATTTTATTGTGCTACATTACTGAAGAAGCTGTACTGACTGGTAGGTATCACTGCCATAAGACCTGCCCCTTATCACCCTCAGACAGACTGTCTTGTTGAGCGTTTTAATCAAACCCTAAAATGCATGTTAACATGGTTTATAAAAGGGGAAGGGAAAGGCTGAGACCAATACTTACCTGCTTTTTGCTTACAGAGAAGTTCCACAGACATCAACAGGTTTTTCGCCATTTGAAATGCTGTATGGTAGACAACCTAGAGGGCCACTAGATCTAATAAAAGAAACATGAGAAGATAACCCCCACCAGAAGCAACCTATTACATCTTATATGTGCGCCCTGAGAAAAAAGCTGGCAAAATATATTGAAATCACCCATAGTAATCAGGAAGAGGCCCAAAACCATCAGAAAGTGTATTATGACCATGGGGTAAAAGAAACAATTTTTGAGCCAGGTGAAAAGGTCTTGCTACTGTTATCCACTACAGAAAATAAACTGTTAATGAAGTGACAAGGGCCTTCTAAAGTGTTTAGCCATATTGGCACTGTTAACTATGACATTTAGACCCCTGATAGGAAAAATCATACTAAGATATACCACACTAACCTCCTCAAAAAATGGGTTGGAAAAACACCAAAAGCTGTTTTTGCTAGTTTTGTAGGGTTACCACCTTTTAAGAAGCCCAAAGTGGGACATTTCTTACCGAAACAGGATTTTCCACAGAACAATATGATGTATCGACCAATGCAACAGACATGTTTTCTCTAAATAACCAGAATTAAGACTAAGTGTTGGAGTTTTTTAGTTGTTTCTTGTGTTTTTTATTCTTTTAAGGTATTTTAATTAAGGTATTATAGTTTTTTGCAACATTTAGAGGAAAATCAGAAAGTATTTTTTCTACTATAATGTCAGGACATTCAGTATTTTTCATGTTTTTCTGCAGGACACAGTTGCCCAAATCAGGATTGTCCTACGAAAATAGAGACAGGTGGTAACCCTATAGTTTTACCAGATAAAGAAGATACTGATGCAGCTTATGATAGACTGGAACAAGCTGTTGCTGCTGATGCTGTAAAGGTGAATGTTTCTTAACCTCTGAACAAACCACAGAAATTTGTAACTTGCTAAAGACATTTAACAGTACTTTTACCACAGCACCAGCTGAGCAAAAGGGGTCAAGTATGTAATAGTGACAAGGAATGCTCACCCTATTAGACAAAAGACATACAGATTACGAGAGCAGATAAGAGCAGATGTGGTTAAGAAAATACAAAAAATGAAAGAATTGGGTATCATGGAAGAGTCAAGAAGTGTTTGGTCATCACCAGTGGTGATTGTAAACAAAAAAGAAGGGGGTGTAAAAATGTGCCTTGATTTTAGGAAACTTAATCAAGTGTCAGAATTTGACAGTTATCCTATGCCCAGAATAGATGATTTGGTGGACAGACTGGGGAATGCCAAATATATCAGTACCCTCGATCTCACCAAGGGTTACTGGCAAATCCCCCTAGCTAAAGAATCCAGAGGCAAAACTGTTTTTGCCACTCCTATAGGATTCTATCAGTTCACCGCCATGCCAATTGGTTTACATGGTGCACCTGCTACATTCCAGTGGTACATGGATGTACTTTTATCCCCCAACACTGGTTATTGCGTTGCATACCTGGAAGATGTCATGTGTATAGTCCAGACTGGAAACGCCACCTGGAACATCTATGAGCAGTTATCCAATCAATCAAAAAGGCAGGTATGACAATTAATCCTACCAAGTGTGCATTGAGCATGCAGGAAACCAGATATCTGAGCTGCGTTTTGGGAAATGGAGACATCAAGCCAGAGGTTTCCAAGATAGAAGCTGTAGCTAACAGCCCTGTCCCCAAAATTAAGAAACATGTCAGGTCATTTTATTTATTTATAGGAAGTACCTTTGAGCCAGAGGCTCTTTTACAGAGGTTCCACGTCATAGTAATACATGGGCATAACATCATTTACAATGGTTACAAGTACATAAGCAGATACAAGGAAATCCCATGCCTAGAAATACATAAGTACATCAGGTTACAGAGGTTACATAATTACAATAACAGGGATTACATAAGTAAAAATATACAGACACATAATTTAAAGCAGGCTAGCTTGACAGGTTGTTAAGTGAACAGCTTGAGAATCTACAGAACATAGAGTGAATCAGGTAGGGAACAGAGGATGATATAGTCTGTGAAATAATTTAATACTAAACACAAGGAGGCGAGAACTTATATAGGCAGCAGTTCCTTTTGTCTTAAGTGCTAAAGAGTGTAGTCATAAAGGAGGGCTAGACTCACTGAGGGAAGTGCTGAGGCTGGGACCTGGAGCCTACTAAGGGAGTGTTAGTTAGCAAGAAGAGAGGAGAAGGCAAGGGTGCAGGTTAGAATGAGGGTAGCAGGAAAGAGGAGGGAAGAGTGCGGAAAAGTTCAGGTCTCACAGTCACAGTTCCTGTTTGTGGCGAGGGCCACTCAGAGTTTATCTTTAAAGGGGCCTATTTTGTCTTCTTTTTAGTGCTGGCTGGTTATTATCGGAGATTTGTTCCCCAGCTTTGCCATGCTAGCTACTTCCCTCACTGAACTCTCAAAGAAATGGTTCCCAAATAATATGAAATGGACCCCAGAGTGTGATGAGGCTTTTCGAGCCATGAAGGCTGCATTATGTTCAGCCCCTGTTTTAAGAAGCTCAGACTTTGAGAAACCATTTTTGTTGCAGACAGATGCATCAGAGCAGGGTTCGATCTTAACATTGTTTTACTAGCCCCAAACCTGCAAATTGGCCAGGGCTAGTGCAGCTAACCCACTACTTGTCCATCTTGACTAGTGCAGGTTTTCCATGGCTGCAGAATGAAGTTGAAAATGCCATGCCTTAGCTGGCTGTAGTCCTTGTGCTAATCTTTTTCAATGTTGAAGATAGCCTGGTGTGATTAACACCTCATTAAGAGCTGCAGTTATCTGGCAGTTCAAGAAGGTGATCCCACAAAAGACTCAATGTAAGTAATTATCACTCCACTGTAAGAACTTTCAGCTGATGTCCAGGGTGTTCTCCAGGGTAGAAGCTGTTACATCACTAGATTCCAGTTTTCTGAATGTGTGTCTGCCTGACAATTTGTCCCTCATTATTAAGACCAGTGCCCATAATTTCCCTATATTTTGTGTGTTTGTATCCAATATTTCAGTGAAAAAATGCTAAGAGGTATACAGAGTCTGCTATGTAGGTGGAGGGTTTTATCCCAGCCTCATCATAGCTGCTCACTCTCCTCTCCAAATCTCTCAACTCTGTACTTTCCCTGGACACCACTGCAGATCATACTCTAAAATTACTATACATAAACCCATAGCTGCCACTACTGGTACTGTAAGGTGCTCAGCTCTTCTAAATGGACTATGTCAGCCAATGCCATCAATTTAATCCCACCCTATCCTACCCAGCATGTCCTTTCATCCTAAAAACAAAGCTTTGGAGCATGTATGGTACAAAACACCTTAATAAAACACATAATTTGAAAGGTTAAATAAGCTTTCTTGGGGTGCATAGATCATCATATATACTGTAGAAACAGGGGTATGCCTGTGTACTGTTTCCCCTGGCCTGATGAAAGAATGTTTTTAAAAAAATCTGTTACTGTTGGGGCATAGCATGTTAAAATTGATACTTTTAAAAATGTCATAAAGTTTAGTTTCTCAGGCCCCTTAGGTTTGTGTAGTCTTCTCCCCAAAGAAATCCTAGATGTACTCCTAGCTCACTTGACAGTGTATGAAAATGTCCAGAAATGCTGGGCTCCAGTCGATCACCGGGTGGGGGCTGAGAGTGTCTTTCTCTGCCTGATTCTGTTCATTGCCCTGTGGGTGGTGGTGAGAGTGTGGTGAGATGAATGATGATGCCAGGTATTGTATGTGCAGAGCTAGGTCAGCTTGACTGGACATTTGCTGCTCTGTTATCCTCTGGTTCAGTGAGTGCAGAAAGAGGAAGAGAGGAAGTCATGATACAAAATAATGGGGGTGGCACACTGTGTGTGATGGCATTGTAGTCTTTTTTCTGCTGGAGCTGGAAGCAATGTAGGAGGAGGATGAATGTGCAATAATAAAAGTATTTCTTGGCTTGCATTTTTTGCGTGTATAAGTGATCAAAATGTACTATTATAATTGTGGGCTAGTGCAACCATTTGCGGGCTAGTGCAGTTTTGAATCAACTTGTCCTGCTGGCTAGTGCAAAAAAAAGTTAAGGTTGACCCCTGCATCAGAGGTAGGCCTAGATGCAGTCCTGAGTCAAAATATAGTTGGGAAAGAACATCCTATTCTATACATAAGTAGAAAGTTGCATGACAGAGAGAAAAGGTACTCCACCATTGAAAAGAAATGCCTTGAGGCAAAGTGGGCCATGGAGTCCCTTAAGTTTTACTTACTAGGAGCTGACTTTGTACTTGTAACAGATCACAATCCTTTCTGTTGGCTTAACCAAATGAAGGATAACAATTCTAGAATCACATGGTGGTAGCTGGCACTACAACCATTTAAATTTAAAGTTATGCACAAATCTGGGAAAGAGAATGTCAATGCTGATTTTCTGTCTAGATATGGATCAGGAATTGAGAATTCCTAAGGTTGAAAAAATATGTGAGTTGAAACTTCTTTGTTTGATATGCTGCATATGCACTGAACTATAAAGATTATAAGCTACTGTCATGTTAAAGAAGAATTTAAAGAAAGTTTTGGAAACCTGTTTTTATAAAACAGGTTCCCTCTTAAGGAGGGGGTATGTGACAGGGTTGAATATGGCCCTGTCTCAGTTTTTCTTTAGAAAGAGTTTAATTGCAAGGATCTGTTCTGTTCTCTCCTTTTCTATCTCTTGTCTGTCTGGTTGTGCAAGCACATTTTCTAGTGAGATCTAGGACTTGATCACCCCAACGGTCTTGTAGTTCTCTATCCTCACATGCAGTTCTGTCTTTTTCCCCCTGCATATCTGCTGGTATAAAAATATATGTGAATCATTATGTGGAAATGTAACTGATACTGGGATTGCTTTGTTTAGAAATGTATATAGTTTTACTGTTGAAATGTATATAGTTATACTGTTGAAATTATTGCAAAAAGCTGTTTGGAACTCAAGGGGCTACCCTATTTGCAAACTCTCTGAGAAGCTGTAATTAAGAGGTCAATTCTGGGTCGCAATGTTCTTTTTGCTGCACTTGTTGAAACTTACAAGAACACTGTGTGAGAAGCATTCTGTTTTCTTAACAAGCGGGGGTTACAAAGACTTATAAAAACAGAGCTGCAATTTCATGCAAGAGAACAAACACAGACTGAGATTGGAAATTGAGAAGAAACCCAGATGGACTTTCTCTGTTTATACTGCCTTTGTAAATAGTTATACTGAACAATTTTATATTTTTTATTTTACTGTTAATAATAAATCACTTGTTCGAATTTTACAACTGCTCCTAGTTTTCCTATGCTTTTTGACCTGTGCCTCAATGACATGGTATGATCATGCAGCTCAACAGTTTTTGACTGTCTACTGTGCTCTGCAGTTGAGGTATCTATGGCTGGAGTGTGTGCTTAGGGGCTGGTGGAGTATAGTGCTGTGCAATCTCCTGAATCTTTGCTCTAAGAAAAGCAATTTTAGCCCAAGCAGCATGGAGTTGGTTTCTTAACCCTTGCAGGGCCACAGACTGATATATCAGTCCAGAATTCCTATACATTCTAATTCTGTCAGCATCCTATGGGTTAGATGTCTCACAGCATAGCATGTGGGGCAGTGTCCTATATTATGGGCAATTGTTCAGTTAAACAGAGTCTCACAGTACCTGCTGTGGATATAGTCCATTATGAGTTTGTTGAGAAGCCAATGGAAGAAGAGGTCATGGTCACTACTTATGAGAGAGTACCGAAAAGTCACAGGTTTTTTATTTAGGAGGGAGGACTGATGGCAGCGGATGAAAGTGAAGGTTAGAGAGCAAAGGAGGCAAAACCTTTGTTTTTGCTACCTGTAAAAACAATCAATGACATTCCGCCTTTTAGATGTACCAAGCCCTTGTTACATCAACTGTACATAAAACCAAAGTACACACAGAACAAGCAACAAGCAGCTCACCTGAGTAGCTGAGGAAGCCAAATCTCCAGCCTGATAACTTTCGAGGCAGCTCCCCCAAGCTATGCACTCGGGACAATCAAGCAACTGAAGCAACAAGCAGCTCACCTGAGTAGCTGAGGAAGCCAAATCTCCAGCCTGATAACTTTCGTGGCAGCTCCCCCAAGCTAGGCACTCGGGACAATCAAGCAACTGAAGCAACAAGCAGCTCACCTGAGTAGCTGAGGATGCCAAATCTCCAGCCTGATAACTTTCGAGGCAGCTCCCCCAAGCTAGGCACTCGGGACAATCAAGCAACTGAAGCAACAAGCAGCTCACCTGAGTAGCTGAGGAAGCCAAATCTCCAGCCTGATAACTTTCGAGGCAGCTCCCCCAAGCTAGGCACTGACAATCAAGCAACTGAAGCAACAAGCAGCTCACCTGAGTAGCTGAGGAAGCCAAATCTCCAGCCTGATAACTTTCGAGGCAGCTCCCCCCAAGCTAGGCACTCGGGACAATCAAGCAACTGAAGCAACAAGCAGCTCACCTGAGTAGCTGAGGAAGCCAAATCTCCAGCCTGATAACTTTCGAGGCAGCTCCCCGACCCCAAGCTAGGCACTCGGGACAATCAAGCAACTGAAGCAACAAGCAGCTCACCTGAGTAGCTGAGGAAGCCAAATCTCCAGCCTGATAACTTTCGAGGCAGTTCCTCCCCCAGCTAGGCACTCGGGACAATCATGCAACTGAAGCAACAAGCAGCTCACCTGAATAGCTGAGGAAGCCAAATCTCCAGCCTGATAACTTTCGAGGTAAAGAGACCCTCTTCTCTTCGTCTGGATGCCTGCAGAGGGGTGCTACCTGATGAACACTTATATTTTATGAACTTTGTTCCTGTTCACCACTGGGTGGGCTTGTTATTTGCTTCTCTTTGTGCTAGTAATGCTGAAGTGTAAAGCTAGGGACTCACTGGTTTTTCTAGAGTTGCCTTGCTGATTTCATCTTAAAGCCAGATATACCAAGCAGCTAATATAGATCAGACTTGTTTAATATGATGGTATTGAGCTAATTGTGCTTGTAACTTGTAAAGGCATTAGGTTAGCTGGGTCCTAGTGTGACCTCATTTTGGAATAGCCCTGTTTGCTTAGAGTGGAGCTCCTTTGTGTAAGTCACAACATATTCTCCCGCTGCATAGTAATGAGAGGCTTTGTTTTCTCCACTACATAGGCAGCTCCCCCAAGCTAGGCACTCGGGACAATCAAGCAACTGAAGCAACAAGCAGCTCACCTGAGTAGCTGAGGAAGCCAAATCTCCAGCCTGATAACTTTCGAGGTAAAGAGAGCCTCTTCTCTTCGTCTGGACGCCTGCAGAGGGGTGCTAGCCCGACGGCGCTTTGCATCATCTGCCCCACCCGCCCCAACCACCCTCCCACCCAGGGGCAGCTGTCAATTTAAGGATCCACCCCGTGACATCACATCCAGTGACATCACGTGCTGTTGCCCAGAACCTATCTCCCCACTTTCCCATTTGCAGGTTATACCTGCTGGCCACTAGAGGGACCTATGCTCCCTCACTACTTCCTACTCCTACCTGTACAGCACTACTTCCCTGGGATCTTGCTCACCACAATGTATTGGCCCTACCTCACACTCTTCCTGTGCCTATCCCCACTAGCAGTGCACTTACCCACTTACCCATCTGCTAGTCCACACTGTGCCCTGGCACCCCTCCTCCCTTGCTCCTGAACTTCCTCTCCTGCCCCTTGGGACCTCTGTGTGTCCCTGTCCTCTCTGCCTTCCCCATAGCTTTCTCTTCACCTCAGGCACATCTGGGTGTCTTCTTATTCTTGCTTTCCCCTCCTGTACCTCCCTGCCCACCCCCTGCTTCCTTATCCTCCACTCCCCCCCTCTCATATCAATTGTAGGAAAACCTCTCACCATCTCCCAGCCAGGGTGTTAGTCATGCTACTACTCCTGTCAGGGAACATTCATCCAAACCCTGACCCGGTTCCCAGGAGCTCCCCAACTCGCACCACAGGCCTATGCATGGTCTCCATGAATATCTGTAGCCTCCTAAAAAAGTTTGACTCACTACAATGCCTGGTCACATCAATTAACCCTGATGTCATCACCCTGGTTGAGACTTGGCTGTCGAAATCCTCCCCTGACTCCCTAGTCTCCCTTCCTGGTTTCACCCTTTTCCGGTCCGACCGTGTTGGGAGATGGGGCGGCGGTTGCGCTATTTATGTCAAGGAATCTCTCCCCGTATTAGCCCTGCCCGCTCCCATCCTTGACTCCAGGGCCCAGGCGCTTACACTGAAACTAACCCCTGACCCTTTAAAGGGACCCCTTTATCTGACTACTGCATACGTGCCCCCCAGGGACCAAACGCAGGCCATTGCCTCTCTTACAGAATACCTTACCTCTCTACCTCCTTCCGCTGATCAAATTCTGGTGGGTGACTTAAATGTCAACTGGCTCAGCCCTCCTCCTCCTCTACCCGAGACTCCTTTTCTGCAATAGACCTAATGCAACTAGTTACCCACCCTACCAGGACTAACCCCAAGAGAGGCTCCAGTACCCTGCTTGATGTGGTACTCACCAACCGCCCTAATCAGATCCCCAATGTACAAGTCCTCCTAGACTCTCTCAGCGATCACTCCCCCATTCTATTCCACTGGTCAACCTCAGTCCCCAAACCCATAGCACAGTCCACATGCCGGCGGCCTCTAATACTTGGTGGACTGATAAAACTTAAGGAACTTCTGTCCCAAATTGACTGGTCTCCTATACTGGCAACTCCTGACATCGACACAGCTCTCTCCTTCTTTACCCAAACTTTTAATAATGCCTGTGATATCTTTGCCCCAGTGTTGACCCGCTGCATTACTAAAGGAAGAATGCCCTGGTTACCCAGCTTTGATCCACCAGCTCAAACATAGGGACAACCTATGGCACTGTGCCATTGAGATCGGCCAGCCCAATGACAGGCGGTTATATGCTGCCGCCTGAAACAAGTGCACTGGCCATCAGAAAGGCCAAGTCTGAGCACCATCGGTCCTCACTCACTGCCTCATGGGGAATCCCAGAACCTTCTGGGATAACATTAAACAGTTAAATTGGAGTGCACACCCCCTACCCACCCAGATCAACATTAATGGTGTGATCTCCTCAGACCCAGCCCTCATAGCCAACCACCTCAACACCTCATTCACTGACCTTAGCCCTATCCTTCCTACAAATTTTTTGACCCTCCTCCCGAGCACCTGCCATAAATCTTTCTCGCCTTATTTTCTCTTCCACGTGTTTCTGCCCAAGAACTTAGGCCGCACTTGTATCTGCCTCAAGGTAATAGCACAGGCAGTGACACCCTGGATCCGTGTATCCCTACGGCTGGTCTTAGACACAGTCCTTACCCCGATCACATGCCTCATCAACCACTCTCTTTGCCTGGGGAAGGTTCCAACTGCCTGGAAAGTTGCCACTGTCACCCCTATCTTTAAAGGTGGTGATAGGACTGCGGCTGGAAACTATTGACCGATCTCCATTCTCTCTCCTCTCTCCAAGGCCTTGGAAAAAGTGGTGGCCTCTCAAATCTCTGACTACCTCTCCACTTACAATGTCCTTTGTCCTGAGCAGCATGGCTTCCGAGTGGGCCACAGTACCAACACAGCCCTCCTAGAGTTCTCCAACTTTCTCCACTCCTCCTTAGACACTGGTTCTCTGGCTGGTGCTGTCTTCATTGACCTCTCGAAAGCTTTCGACACTATCTCCCACCTCCTTCTTGATGCCCTTGTGTCTCTGGTTTTGCTGCTGGGCCTATCTCCTGGTGCACCAGTTATCTGTCTGACCACACAGCATGTAAAATTAATGGGACCTACTCAGACATCTGTCCCATCTTTCTCGGGTTCCCCAGGGCTCCATTCTGGGCCCCTTACTATTCTCCCTTTACCTTAACACCTTCCACGCTCTTGCTCGGGGAACATTCTATTGTACGCTGATGATGCAGTCATCTTTGCCTCAAGTCGTAACCCTATTGCCCTCCAGGACTCGCTGCAGAAGTCCTTCACTGAAGCCGAGGGCTGGTTCAAGGAACATAGATTGGTGATAAATCTTAAAAACAAAACCATGTTCTTCTCTCATCCCCAAAACAAGTCCTGCAACTTCAAACTCCTCATTCACTCTGGGTCCTCATTCCCACTCGAACAAGTTTGCTCCTATAAATACCTAGGGATCCATTTTGACCACTCCTCTCCTTTCATGGACACATCGCTGCCTCTAGCCACGCCACTAATATCCGATTGGGCATCTTACATCGGTATAAACACTGCCTCCCCGGAGGCTCTTCGACTGCAGTCACCTCCTCTATCCTGTCCCTAGTGGACTATGGACTGCCGGTGTATGGTGCTGCTGATCAGACCGCAGACTCCATAAAATTCGCATCTACTCTGAAATAAGGCCTGCAGGTTAATTACTGGAGCACCTAGGATGACACACACCTGTCTACTGTATGCTAAAGCACTGGTACTTGATCTCGATGAGCGCCTCAAATATCTTACCTGTTCCCTTACAAAAGACCCTCCTTGGGCTTTCCCCACCAGGATTGACCACCACCATACCGCTCTGTCCCACTAGTTCATACTGGACCTCTGGGAAAACTCTCTTGTTATCCCTAGAGCTAGGACCTCTCACGGCCAAAGAGCCTTCAGCTTTAGGGCCCCTCCTGGTTCAACACACTGCCCTCCATCTCCAAGCTCCAACTATATCGCGGCTTCAAAACTTCCTTATGTAACCACCTTATTAACACCCGATGCTGTAACTGCCGCTAGTCAAAGCCGCACTCAATACTTATGACAAAGCTTATTACTAAGCTGCTAAGGACAACATAACTCTGGTATTGTTTGCATCCATCCTACCTGTACCAGCTTGTTTGTATCTATGTCTTAATTTACTGTTATACTTATGTGTTGTACTGCTATACTGTGTATTTTGGTTTGTCTTACTGTGACAAGGTACCTTTGTAAATGAGCCTATGGCTCAAAGGTTTTCCAAACTGCTGTTTAAATAAAACAAAAATAAAATAAATAAAACTGATAGGATGGAAAGAAAACTTGTTGTTTTGATGTTAAGGGTGTGTGGAGTAAATGTTCCAACAGCTCCTTGTGCTGAGAAAGCAGCAGCTGGCTGGGTCTGAGCAGAGCAAGCGAGGATAGAAGCTGCCTCAATGGAGAAAGGAGCACGGACTGTGCACTCCAAGGGGGATTCACCCAGGTAGAACTGCTGTCAAGGAACCTCTGTTTCTGCACCTGTCAGAGTCTGCCTTCTCTCCATGATTGGTCTCTCTCCCAGTTGGTGAAGCTCAGCAGACAGTAAGGCTAGTGGCTGGACCACGCTTGGCATATGCCTCCTAGGGTTGCCCTTTGTGTCTGAACCATGATTTATAATTAAAGATAATTAAAGATAAACATAAGTGTTGTGAATGGACGATTTCATACAAACATGCATGTGAACATATGACAGTGCCAGTAGATAAAAGGCCCTTTGGTCTATCAAGTCTGCTTGAGTATGCAAATGCAGCTCTGTATTGTGTGTACTAGAGCTGCCCCCCCATCCCTCCTAGATTCTACTTCCTTCCCCCTCTCACCCCCTTCACTAGCTCTTCCCCTGCTTCAATCCTCCCTTTCACCCTATACCACCCCCTCTTAAAGCTGTTTACTGTCCTTGACTCCACTACCTCCTCTGGGAGCTCTTTCCACCTGTACACCACTCTTTCAGTGAAGAAATTCCTCCCTATCTCCCTTTTAAATTTTCCTCCCTCCAATTTGAGATAGTGTCTCCTCATTTCCTCATTACCCCTGATGTTGAAGATGCTTTCTGTGTTAACCATATTTATACCTTTGAGGTACTTAAAGGTTTCATTCATGTCCCCCTCTCTCTGTTCTTTCCTCCAGGGAATACATGTTGATCTCCATCAACCTCTCCTGATAGGGTTTGTCCTGCAAGCCCTGTACCATCTTTGTTACTCTTCATTGCACCACCTCCAGTAAACCAATGTGCCTTTTCAGGTGAGGGTGCCAGAACTGCACACCCTACTCCAGCTGCAGTCTCACCAGTGACCTGTACAGTGGCATTAGGACCTCCCTTTTTCTTGGAGTGAATCCTCTGGCTATGAACCCTAGCATTCTGGTGGCTTTTGCTGCTGCTTTACTACACTGGGCAGTGTGCTTCAGGGCCTTAGTGATGACCACCCCTAGATCCCTCTCCTCCTTGGTTCTTGTCACCTGAAACCCCCCTAGCAGGGGATCAGTTTATTTTTAGTGGAAATCTTAAACTTCCATTAGTCAAAATCTGGAAGTCATTCCAATTTTTTGGAAGCCAAAATACTTCCAGGATCCCAGTTGTGAAGTCAATATTCTCAGAAGACCAATTTATAGATGTTAATACAATATACTAGTGGTAAAATACAATTTCTTTCTGAAAAATCCATCATTTCTGACTTTCATGTCTACAATTTTGGAAGTCATCTATTTTTTTTTTGTTTCACATCTGGAAGTTAATGACTTCCTCCCCCTTTATTTTGGAAGTTTTGCCTTATTTTTGGAAGTCAAATACTCCAAAAATGGAGTTAACGTAACCCCTGCCCCGTAGTCAGTATTCTGTCCCTGAATTCTTTGCTCCCAGGTGCATAACCCTACATTTTATGGTGTTAAAGGCCAGCTGCCAGATACCTGACCACTTTTTGAGCCTAGCCAGGTCCTCTCTGAGCTCCTTTCTCCCTTTCTCTACGACCACTCTCCCACAGAGCTTGGTGCCATCTACAAAAAAGCAGATTTTATCCTTAATCCCATCCGTTATGTTGCTAATAAAGATATTAAACAACACCGGCCAAGCACTGAGCTCTGTGGGACCGCACTGGTTACAGGTCTAGGCTGCGAGAGTTCACTCCTAACTACCACTATCTGACTTCTGCCATGAAGTCAGTCCCTGACCCACCCTACCAGCTTTGCTCCCACTCCTATACCCTCCAGTTTACCGAGCAGCCTTTTATGTGGCACCAAGTTGAATGCTTTGCTGAAATCCAGGCACAGGATATAAACCGCCTGGCCTCTGTCCACAGTTTTGGTGACACAATCAAAAAAGTCTATCAGGTTTGTCTGACAGGATCTTCCTGCCACAAACCCATGCTGTCTACCATCCTGAAGACCATTTACCTCCAGAAAGTCCAACAGCCTCTCCTTTAGTATGGTCTCAATCAGCTTACCTGTAATGGAGGTGAGGCTGACTTGTCTGTAATTACCTGGTTCATCTCTGGGTCCACGCTTGTGGAGAGACACCACGTGTGCCATTCTCCAGTCCCCTGGCACACACTCTTTCATTCATTCACATGCTTAGGAATTGCTGCAACCATGCCATTGACAAGGACTGAGGAGGAGAGGGATCTAGGGGTGAATTTTCTTAGTTTTTATTAATGTGAGGAATGTTAGTTAGGGACTTGAAGTGAGTAAGGCTAGGAAATATTATTAGAGAGTGCTTTTCCGTATCATTTTTGCAGTCTGGTTTATTGCATTACTGAGCCTTCGAGGAATCTGGTCTGTGTAGATAAAATTACATTGCCTACTGGAAATTACATTGACTGAAACTGGAACATTGTGCTGAATCACCAGGAACCTGCACCATTTTCTGTTCGAGCTTTGCAAATTGTCCTTGAAAGTGTGGAAATTACCTGTGCGACATCCAGAGATCCATAGATTGCTGTGGCTGTATTTTGGAGTGTAGAGGAGAGCTGTTAGAATTCACCAACCTGGAACTATGACACTGGCTGGAGCCTGAGATTGGCAGTTTGAGGATGAAGTTTTCTCAGGCTACAGCGTGACCCGGGAGTGATTCTGTGGGGGTGGGCGCTGGAGGGTGGTCACCAGCACAGTGGGGGCCTAGGAGTGCTCTGTGTGTTGGGGTCATTCCCTAATTTTTGGGTCTATCTTTGGAGGATAGTGACTGCATTATCCTGAATCCTGAGGAGTGTGGGCGGTTACTCTAGTTCTGTTTGCAGCATGGACATTTTCTGTGGGGCGACTGCCGGAGGGTAGCTGTTGTCATGGGAGCGGTTTGGGAGGCGTACTGGGCTTTGAGGGGCTGCTTCCTGAAGAGGATCTGCATGGATTCGATACCTGGGCCCTGTGGTACTGGGATTCTGAGGGTTGTGGTAAAGGAGAAGAACAGCAGAAGACTTTGGCTGGACATTGTGAGAAATATACTGCTTGTTGCATCTGAGGCAGGTCAGTGAGGGTGGGGGTAGAAAGAAGTAGGCTGCTGGTTAACTAGGATCTGCAGCTTATCCATTAGGTAGGGAAATGGGCAGACTGGGTGGGCCAAGCGGTCCTTATCTGCCGTCAAATTCTATGTTTCTATGTTTCTATAAGTGCTTATGTACTTTGGCACTATTTGAGAATTGTTACTGGACAAATGAGAGGATCGATTCATTTTAAATATCTCATGATAAAAGCGATGAAAATGCCATGCCTAAGATTGTGAAAGTTTGGGCCCTGAGCATTAAGCTGTGCCAGGCTGCAGGAGGTGAGAGTTCTGAAAGTTCCTTTTTATTCAACATTATTAGGACTATGTGTGTGAGTCTTTTAAACTGAAGCCTTTTCACAGAAGGGCTACTAATTAAATTCACACATTATGCTGTGCAGTTTTTTGAGAACTTACGAACATACAAAATTTGCCAGCAGATAAATGCCTAGAGGTCTATCAAGTTTGATCGAATGTGCAGCTAGCACCCCTTATTCTGCAGCTGCCCCTCCCTTCCACCCTTCCCCTTCATTAACCCTCCCCCTTGTCCTGTTCCATCCCCTTTTGAAGCAGTCCACTGTTCTGCTGGATACCACTTCTGCAGGTAACGATTTCCAACCAGCCACCACCCTCTCTGTAAAAAAGTGTCTCCTCATCTCCCTCCTGAACCTTCCTCCCTCCAGTCTCATATCATGGCCCCTGGTGTCCCTCCTCTCCCTTACTTTGAACAGCCCCTCTGTACCTGTCTTGTTTATTCCTTTCATGTACTTAAAGGTTTCAATCATGTCCCCCCATCCCTCCTCTCCTCCAGTGAGTAGATGTTCAACTCCCTCAACCTCCTCTCATATGATAAGTCCCCCAGCCCCTTGATCATCTTTGTCGCCCTCACTGCACCCCCTCCAGTGACATAATGTTCCTCTTCAGATACGGGTGCCAGTACTGCATGCAGTACTCCAGGTGCGGTCTAATGACCTATACAGTGGCAGAATCACCTCCTCCCTCCTCGAGGATATACCCCTTGCAATACAACCCAGCACTTATGTTGGCCTTTGCAGCCGCCTTCCTACATTGTGCCGAGTTGTTCATTGACCCTGTAATGAACACCCCCAGATCCTTCTTCTCCTCTGTCTGAGTTAGCTGCACTCCCCCTAGCTGGTAACTCCTCCTTGGGTTCTTCATCCCAAAATGCAGCACCTTGCACTTTTTGGCATTAAACCCCAGTTGTCAGGTGTCTGACCAGGTTTTAAGCTTTGCCAGATCATCCTGCAACCCTGCCATCCCCCTAGGTCATCCACCACCGCTCCTACCTTGGTATCATCAGCAAACAGACTGATCTTGCTCTTGATGTCCCATGATATGTCTGCAATGAATATCCCAAACAACACTGGTCCCAACACCGAGCCCTGTGGAACACTGCTCGTCACTACCCTTGGGTGTGAGAGCTTCCCACCCACCACCACCCTCTGTTGCCTTCCCCGAAGCCAGTTTCTTACCCATCCCACTAGCTTTGCACCTGCTCTTGTGCCTACTAACTTACTTCCCAGCCTTCCATGCAGCACTGAGTCAAATGCCTTAGCGAAGTCCAGATACAAGACATTCACTGCATGGCCCCTGTCCAGTTGCCTAGTTACCCAGTCATAGAACTCCACCAGGTTGGTTTGGCAGGATCTGCCCTGTATGAACCATGCTGTCTGCTGTCCTGTAGTCCTTTGGCCTCTAGGAGGGCCACCAGCCTCTCCTTTAGGATAGTCTCCATTAGCTTACCCACAATGGATGTGAGGCTCATTGGTCAGTAGTTTCCCAGTTCATCCTTGGGGCCACTTTTGTGGAGGGGCATCACATGAGCCATCCTCCAGTCCTGAGATACACACCCCGAATGTAGTGAGGCATTAAACAGGTCTGCCAAAGGTCCTGCAAGGACCTCTGCCAGCTCCTTCAGTACCCTGGGGTGGATGCCATCTGGGCCAGGCGCCTTGTCCACCCTCAGTGCCTTCAAACCCTCCGAACTCTGCCCTCCATGATTTCCCATCTGTCACCCTTCCCCGTTTCTGCCATTTCCCCTTGGGTGTCACCCCCTCTTCTCTTTGGTAAATACTGAGCAGAAGTACTCATTTAGTGCTTCTGTCTTATCGCACCCTGCTTCCACCAAACCCCCCTCCTTCTTAATCCCTACTATGTGGTCCTTACAGCTCTTTTTCTCCCTGAAGTACCTAAAGAAGTCCTTCTCCCCCTTCTTAATGCCTTGTGCCAGCCTGAGTTCTGTAGATGCTTTGGCTCCCCTTACTGCCCTTGTCACCTCCTTTGATTCTGTCAAGTACTCCTCCTCCTCCTTGTCCTCCCCCCTCCCTGTTTTCATGTACTTCCTAAAGGCAGCTCTTTTCCTCCTTACCTTTTCCATGACCTCCTTGCTCAACCAGCTCAGTTTCTTAGCCCTAGCCTTCTTGCTCTGAGCCTTGCAGCAGGTTTTGGTTGCCTCCACTATCCCCAGCTTTGTGAGCTCCCACCTCTGGTTAGTGTCCATACTAGATTGAATTCTGGCCAGGTACCCTTTTATCACTTCCCCATCCTCCCAAAGTCAGCTGTCCTGAAATCCAGCACTCTTGTGCCAGATTCCACTCCTTCTTTGCCCATATCCAATGTGAGCCATACTGAGTGGTGGTCACTCCCTGACAGCGGTTCCTCCACTGTAAGTTCTCTCACAAAGTCCCCATTTCACAGCACAAGGTCAAGGGTATTCCCTAACCTGGTTGGTTCACTGACCATTTGCAGCAGGTAGCTGTCCTGGAAGACATCCAGGAGTATCTGCTCCCTTCTGTTCCTGGTTGTTTGGGTACTCCAGTCCACGCCTGGCATGTTGAAGTCCCCCACAATCACTACACTACCCTTCTCGCAGGTCCTCCTGATCTGTCCCACTAGTTCCCTGTCTAACTCCTCCGTCTGAGATGGTGGCCTGTACACCACTCCCATTCTAAGAATACTATTCTTGGAATTCTGGATCTGCATCCAAAGTGACTCCGTACTACCCTCCTCCCCTTCCTCCCTTACACACTTCAGTCCTTCCTTCACATATAGTGCCACACCCCCTCCTTTCCCAATCACCCTGTCCCTACGAAATAACCTGTACCCTGGTACAGACAGGTCCCAGTCATTGTATTGAGTGGCCCATGTTTCTGTGATGGCTGCAATGTCCACCTCTCCCTCTGCCATGAGCACCTGTAACTCTGCAGTTTTTCTCCCAGGGCTCCTAGCATTAAGGGTAACCACCTTCCACCCTTCCCCCCCATCCTACCCTCCTTTACTAGCATCACAATAGTACTTACCATTTGCCCTTTGTCACTGTTATGGGGGGTAAGCTCATATGGTTTCCCAACCTGTGATCTCACATATCTCTTGCCCAATTGCCACCCCCCACTCCTAGTTTAAATTCCCAACTTTCTCTATGTACTCCTCCATCCTCTGTTTCAACACTTTCGTTCCCTCCTCACTCAAGTGTAGTCTGTCCTTGGCATAGAGACCACTGTCCTCCCAGGTCCCTCCTCACCCCCCCAACAGCCCATACCCTTTAGCACAATACCAGGTTCTTAGCCATCCGTTAAATTCCTCTATTCTCAGCTTTCTTGTTGTGCTTGTCTTGGGCACTGGAAGTATCTCTGAAAAAGTTACTGATCTTCCTTCCCCCTCACATAATTGTGCTAGTTCCTCAAACCTCCTCTGGACTATATCTACTGTCTTGTCAGCCAGGTCGTTTGTCCCAAGATGTATAATTAAATGAGGCTTGTCCCTACCCCTTCTAGCATATTTCAGAACAGCTTGTCCCACCCTTTCCGCTGTCATTCCTGGCATGGCCTCCACCCAAATACGACTATGCCCCCCCCTTGCTACCCCACCTGACTCCTCTTAGTATTTAGTCCCCCAGCACTAAGATTCCACCACTCTTACTCCCTGTCCATTCATCTCCCGTACTCATTTCCAGCTGCTCTTCTTCCTCCTCCTCCTCCTGCACATTATTTCCCCCTTTTGCCCCTGTTGCAATTCTCCCAACAGAACTTCCCCCCGCTCCAGTTTGGTCCAGGCATTTATCAATTACTCTTCCAATTTCATCATTTCCCTCCTCCACCTTCTTCCTCTCTAGCAGTGCAAAACTATTTTCTGAAGACCCTTCACAAATGCCCACTCCTTCTCTCTGCGTAGTAAACCTGTTCTCTCCTTTCCACTGCATGACTTTTGCCACTTCTTTGCCTCCTCTCACAAGTCTCTATCTCCTCCTTCCATTTGTCTTTTGTCTCCTGACCTGGTTTCCCCGGCAATCGTTCTTCCTGGCCTGGGCCCCTTTGTCTCTGCTTCCCTTTTTCTGACCCTCTCCTCACCACTGTTGGCTTAAATCGCCCTCCCTCATCTCCCCTTCTTCCTCCCTCCAGTATCGGGCTAAACCCACCCCCAATCTGCCTTACCTGTCTTAGTTCCTCCTGCAGACCCTCAATCTCCTTTCTAAGTTTCTCTGTGTGGTTGCACACTAAACATCCTCCCACACTCCAGGCAATTTTTAGAAAGATTGGTGCACTGCAGTTGTTGCAGCCTACCACCCTACCCATTGCTGTCGTTGCCCACCAGCGACCCCTGACCCTTCCAGATGCAGGATTCCAAACACTCCCCCAAGTCTCCCCTCCCCCCTCTCTATCAGTGCAAAACATTCTTTTCTTTATTTCCCTTACCCCCCCTTTGTTGTACATGTTTAGATAGATTGAGCAACTGCTTTTTATATTCCTATCCTTCCTATCCACACTCAAAAAGAGACTTTAAGTACCTATTGCACAACCTTCTTCAAACTCCTACTCCTCCTTTCCCCAATGCAATAGCAATGCAAAGAAGTAACAATGAAAGCTCCTAGATTTGCAGTTATTTCCCTTCCACTGAGTTAGCAGTCACCTCTTCACTTGCTGCTGTTCCTTTCCTGGATGTCTGCTTCTGCTGTGACAGGTGCATATCCTTTGCCTGTTTGAGGAAATGATGTCAGAACCTCTGGTATAAAGGAAATAATGGACCAGGGGCTGGTGGGGTGAGGGGTTGGGGGGTGGGACCAGCCCAAGTCTTCCAGAAACAATCAGGTAGCTGAGGCCCCTGGTCAGACCATTAACACCCTTCCCCCATTCTGCACTAAACTTTGCAGCTAGTGAAGCCATCAAAAAATGAATCACAATTCTACTTGCTGAACTCTTTTCAACATTTGCAAACACACCCTTTATTTGAGTTTAATTTGGGAAGAGTGTGAGGGGGGTTTTGTTAAAATAGTGTCATATTTAGTAATTTGCTTAAGTGTGTAAGTGGCTGTGTGACTGTGTGTGTGTGTGTGTGTGTGTGTGTGTGTGTGCAGGGTCTACATCATAAACCATATGAAAAGAGACTGAGAGAGCATAATATGTATACCTTTGATGAAAGGAGGGACGGGGGGACATGATAGAAACTTTTAAGTACCTCAAGGGAATCAACAAAGTCCAGGAGGGTAGCATCTTTCAGAAAAAGAGATGTGTAAGAACAAGGGGGCACGATTTAAAGATAGAGGGGGGACGGCTCAGGGGTAATGTGAGGACTTTTTTTTCATGGAGAGAGTGGTGGACATATGGAAACACCTTCCTGGAGAAGTTGTGGGGTCTAAAACAGTGGGGGAATTCAAACATGCATGGGACAGACATAAGGCAATTATAGTGGGGGGTTGCAGGAAGTAGGCTGTTGGTTAACTAGAATCTGCAGCTTATCCAATAGGTAGGGAAATGGGCAGACTGGGTGTGCCAAGTGGTCCTTATCTGCTGTCAAAGTCTATGTTTCTATGTTTCTGTATATGTGTGTGTGTGTGTGTGTGTATGTATGATTCTCTTTTCTACGGAATAAATTATATTTGTTACAGGGTTGTGGGTTAGGGTGGTGTATAGAGTTGAATGATTGGTTGATTTAATTTTTTTTATTTTAGTCTTTGGTAACCGGGTAAGTCCCACTAGGCACAAGTGCCTGTTTTCAGGGGCGACCTGGGAGCACTATGTGGAGTGATTAAGTGACTTGCTCAGAGTCACGCAGTATGCAAGTGGAGGTTGTGAGAATCAAACTCAGGTCTGGTTTCCTGGATGTATCAAGCTCATTCACACCTTGTTCCTCTAACCTCTAGGCTATACTGCCAGCCCAAATTGTTTGGTTGGTATATAGTTTGTGGCTGTGTGTATGTGTGTGTGTATGATTTTCTTTTCTAGGGAATAAATTATATTTGTTACAGTTAATTATTTTTGTTTGGTATATAGTCATTTGGTTGCATTTATTTGTCTATTAAGTGGGGTTTTAAAAGGTGTTTGAGTTAATTATGTGCCTGGGATGTGGACCCGTAAAGTGCAGCTACTCAGCAGCCTCCCGCCATGACCCTCACTGCTTCGGGCTCCCACCACTTCTTGTGGAAACTTATAGAAAGACCAGAGCACTGGGGATTGTTTGGAGAGGGGGCAGGAGGGGCATTCCCAAGTGGCTGTCAAGGAGTCGGAGATTCCAAGGAGACACCCTGGGGCAAAATAGATACTTGAGAGGGGTCCTCCCTGTCTGGTGCCCATACCCAAGCACTATAGGTGGTGGGCAGATAGCTGATCTATCAGTCTCTCCTCATCCTACTCAGGCTGTGTTATGCAATGCCAGGTTGATGAGGAACAAGACTGCTGCAATGACAGATTTGGTATCTTTAATATCACAAAATCATAGAACAATATGAGTCAGGAGCCTGTTGGCCATATGGACTCAACCAATGAATACCAAAATGCATATTTATTGTCTCCCATAAAATCATCTAATGAAGACTTGAAACACTCCAATGAAGTGCATTTCACTATATTTGAGGGTAGTCTGTTCCAAATATTTACAACCCATTGGTTAAACCAATTACCCACTTGGTTTGTTCTATAGCAATCCCCTTTAACTGCTGTCAGTGGAATCTATTTTGTCTATCAGCATTTTTAACTAACCCTATATTTTCCCACAAATCTGTATCTGACAATGCCCTGTACACCATGCACAGATCACCTCTTAACATAGAAACATAAAATTTGATGGCAGATAAGGACTGCTTGGCCCACCCAGTCTGCCCTTTTCCCTACCTAATAGATAAGCTGCAGATCCTAGTTAACCAGCAGCCTACTTCTTCCTACCCCCACCCCCTAGAATTGCCTTATGGCTGTCCCATGCATGATTGATTTCAACCACTGTTTTTGACTCCACAACCTCCTCCGGAAGGCCGTTCCATGCATCCACAACCCTCTCTGTGAAAAAATACTTCCTTACATTACCTCTGAGCCAACCCCCCATCTTCAAATTGTGCCCCCTTATTCTTGCACACCTCTTTTTTTGAAAGATGCTACCCTCTTGGACTTTGTTGATTCCCTTGAGGTACTTGAAAGTTTCTATCATGTCCCCCTCTCCCTCCTTTCCTCGAGGCTATACATATTAAGCTCCTTTAGTCTCTCTTCATATGTCTTCCGGTGCAGACCCTGCACCATTTTAGTTGCCCTCCTCTGGACAGCTTCCATCTTGTCTATGTCCTTGTGGAGATTGGGTCTCCAGAACTGCACACAGTACTCCAGAGGGGGTCTCACCAACTGTCTGTACAGAGGGATAACAACTTCCTGTTTTCTACTGGTGATGCCTCTCCCTATGCATCCCAGTATCCCCCCAGCCCTCCTTACTGCCCTCTCACATTGCTTAACCTTCGATGTTCCATACTAAATAAGCTCAGCTACTTTAACCTGTTCCCATAATCTGTGTGTTTTACTGAGCTTATTTTTTTTTTGGTTGCTTTCCTCTGAACCCTCTCCAACAAGCTTTTATCCTTCCTTTTGTATGGTGCCCAAACTTGAACACAATACTCCAAGTAGGGTCTCACCAAGGAGGCATATAATGGAACTATTATTTTGCTGTCTCTACTACTTATGTTATGAAAGATAGACCTCATAATATTCTGTGCTTTACTTGCCACTGCTCTACATTGTGCTGTAACATTCAAATCTTGAGTTAGTACTATGCCTAGATCTTTTTCCTTATCTGATGATGCAATCGGGGTTCCAAACAAGTAGTAAGTCAATTTCCTATTGCTGTGACCTAAATGCATAATTTGACATTTTTCAAGATTTAGAGTCAACTTATTCAGCGTAACCCAATGGGCTAAGTTAATAATTTATTCTTGAAATAGACGGACGGATTGAGTATTATTCACAATGCAGGCTAGCTTAATATCATCAGCAAATTTTACACTCCAACATGACTGAGATGCTTTTAAGGGGGCAATGTAAATACAAAAAAGTGAAGGGCCGAAAACTGAGCCCTGTGGTACACCGCTTGTTATTTCGGCCCATGGTGATCTGGTGCCAACTAGGGCCACACATTGCTTTCTACCCTCCAACCAGTGTTTGATCCGTCTAACAATATTAAAGTCTAACCCAATTTCAAATAGATGCTCAATAAGTTGTTTATGGGGCAAGGTGTCAAACACCTTGGAGAAATCTAAATATAATATATCCACAGGTAAGGAATTATCTAATGCGCTACTAACTGGGTTTAAAAAATGTAATAAGTTAGTCTCACAAGACTGATCGGACTGGAAGCCATGCTAGCTAACATCTACTAAACCCTTTACTACTAAGTGTTCATTTACCCGATCCTTTATAATACCTTCAATAAGTTTACTAACAAGGGATGTAAGACTGAGCGGTCAGAAATTGCTACAATCCAGTTTAGACCCTTTCTTAGGTAATGGGGTGATTACAGCATTTTTCCAGTCTTGTACCACCATACCATCATTTAGAGAGGTGTTTATTATGTTTGTTAAATGTCCAGATAGAGCTTTTGCCTGATTTTAATACAGCAGGATGTAGGTTATCTGGACCTTGAGATTTGTTTTAGTCTGTATAACACTTCCTGTTCTTGTATACAAATCTCAGATTTAGATTTACCATCACATATAGGTGACCATTCTTTTACAGAAAAGTCTGTCTTAGGCCTGTCTTAGGCCTAAAGGTACTAACAAAATAGTTGTTAAAAGCTGTTGCCTTCTCCTTGTTATTATTTATTTCAAGCCCATTTACCTTTAAAGAATGTGAACCTGAGTTATCTTTTCTCTTGCCATTTATGTAGCTATAGAAAGCTTTTTTATTATCACCAATAGATGTTGCGAAGTGCAGCTCATAGTTTCTTTTGGATTTTTTAATTTTGTTTTCACAAGATAAACTTTTCACCCTATATTCACCAGTATTTTCTGCAGAGGCATATTTCTTGGTTTAAAAAAATGCATTCTTACGTGCTTTAGTAAGTTAAATAATTGTTTTATTAAACCAGTTTGGCATTTCCCCGTTGTTGTTATATTTATTTACTGTAGGAACAAACTTTTGAATGTAGTACTCTACATGCTCTTTATATAATCTCCATTTGTGCTCCAGGGATTTGTTTTCAAAATTCTGCTTCCAATTCCATTCTTGTAAGTGCTGCAATATTTTAGTGTGCTCAGCCTTTTTCTAACATCTTACAAGTGTCTTGCCACCCACTGGTTTCCAGTTAGTTTTCATTATGACTTTAATCATGTTATGGTCGCTATTGCATAATGGTTCTCGCACAGCCCATTCAAAATTTTCAGGTTCTATTCTATTGAAAAATAAATCTAGGATGTTTTCTCCCCAGTGGACCTGGCTTGCATCATGGAGGCCTGGCTGGACAAGAATGCTGCTCCCATTTTGGGAGGCAGTGGTGCCATCTGGGTACTCCATGATTCTACCCACAATAAGGATAGCAGAAGATGGGGGTGGGGGTGGCCATTTGTTTTAAATCCAGCTTGGGCCTCATGGTGCTACCTATAGGTCCCACTGGGTCATTTGAGTATGTTGCCATGTAAGGGGGTCCTGGTGTGCATTATAACGACTATCGGGGGCAATCTCCCAAAATGAAGACACATTTTTTGTCTAAGGAGATTGCTGCAGCAAGGAACAGACCAGCGGTAGATGGGTTATTACATCCTGCCTGTCTCTGTGTTGGAGAAGCAGGTTCAAGCACAAGGTGTGAAGAGTTTGCTCTGCTCTTTGCCAACAAAGTGTCCTCTATCAGAGCTGAGATCTTCTCCAGCATCACTCAAAGGGGGTATGGTGTTAATTCTGAGTTGTGTCATAACATTCCTCCTGTATGGGCTTAGTTTGGCCCAGTTGGAGGAGGTGGAGAAGATTGCCTCGAGGCTGCGACCAACACAGCGTGATCTGGACTCAGATGTAACTCGCCTTTTGGTCAGTTGTTTGGACCAGATTGGATCTATGGTGGCTGAGATAATCCAGAGTTCCTTGAGGAAGTGAGGTCTTTCCATCGGCCTTGAAAGAGGCCCTGGTCAGACCTCTACTGAAGAAGCCCTCATTGGACCTGGAGTGTCTCGGCAACTATAGACTGGTCTCTAACCTCCCATTTTAAGGGAAGGTTATAGAAAAGGTGGTGGCCATCTAGCTTGAGGGGCCCCTTGCCTTCTCCACTTATGAGTCTTTCCAGTCTGGGTTTCGAGCTGGACAGAGTATGGAGACTGTACTGGTAAAGGTGCTTAATGATCTCCTGATGGCAAGGGACAGGAGAGAGTGTACCATCTTAGTTCTTCTGGACCTCTCTGCGGCATTTGACACAGTGGATCATGAAGTGCTACTTGACTATCTGCAGTACTGGTGTGGCCTGTCTGGTAATTTCATCAACTGGTTAAGGTCATGCTTGACAGCCATAGTGCAGAGAGTGATAAAGGGGTTAGCCACATCTAACCCGAAGCCTCTGCTCTGTGGTGTTCTGCATAGTTTGATCTTGTCACCCTTTTTGTTCATGGTATACATGCTGCCATTAGGAGATATTATCAGGCAGTATGGACTGGGTTTTCACTGCTATACTGATGATACCCAGCTGTACCTGTCTTGTGTACCTGGAACCAGCTGGTAGCCTCTGTATTTAACAACTGCCTAGAGGAGATCCAGACTTGGATGACCACAACTGCCTAGACTCAGCCCTGACAAGACTGAGGTACTAGTTGTGGATCCAGGTCATCATTGTGATGGGTGGGGGCAGGGAGACCCCTGGTTTAGTACTGGCGGGGTCCCTCTTATCCCATTCACACAGGTGAAGGATCTGGACATGATCCTCGACGACGGTCTGACACATGATGCTCAGGTGTCGGCTGTTGTCAAAAGCTAATTTTGCCATCTAAGGAATATTACCTGGATCCGGGCCCTGATTCTATCTGAGGACCTGACCACACTGGTGCATGCTTTAGTTATGTCCACATTGGACTACTGCAATGCCCTGTACCTAGGGCTATCTGGAGGCAATCCCTGCAGGCTGCAGTTGGACAGGAGCACGAGGAAGTGATCATATTACACCTGTCCTCCTTGAACTGCACTAGCTGCAGGTCAGGTGGAGGATTGCCTTCAAGGTAGGGCTCCTGACGTACAAGACCCTATATGAAAGGGTGACCAGTCTGTCTGCAAGGTCTTCTTGTGCCCCATCGCCCATCCCGGTCTCTGTTCTGCTGAGGGTTGCCTCCTAGGAGTTCCCAGGACCAGGTTGCAGCATTCAGGTGATCGTGCATTTTCATTTGCCGCCCCTACCCTGTGGAACTCACTGCCTAATCATATATGGGAGGCACCCTCAATGGAAACCTTTAAAAAAGGGCCTTAAGACTTTTTATTTAAACAGGCCTCTGATCTATAAATTGGTATCGTGATTGTTTTAAGCTTACAGATAGATAGTCTTAATTACTGCTGACTCCCTTTTTATAATATATTTGATTGTTGCTGCAATTGTTATTTTTATGTCTATGTTGATTTTAATATGAATAGTGCTCCGAGTCCCAGGAATGGGGTGCTATATAAATAAAATTATCTGTCTGTCTATCTATCTATCTATCTATCTATTCTATCTATCTATCTATCTGTCTGTCTGTCTTTCTGTCTGTCATCACTAAGGACCTGAATGACATTCAGTTGAATGTTGTCAGCAGGAGTTTTTCTGGTGATATTGGTGCCTTTACTTCAGATGAATCCCATCCTGCTTAGGAATTGCCATGACCATTTTTGTGACAGATTTAAACCATCCCCATTTTCTTTAAGCATCTGTGAAGACTAGCCTTCACTATTCCTGTGCAACAGCCTGCATAATGCATGCAATGACAACTGCACCCTCACATCGCAGGCTGAGCACAATTTTTTAAGCTGGTCCTCAATGTCAGCATGTGAGCCATCAGAAGTGTGGGTCTGTCTCTGGGTATCCTGGGCAGTAAAAGTGAAAGCTTGGATGGGTCAGGGGTTGGTTTTAACTGCTCCAAGTAATCCTTTTCAATTTGCAATTTGTACTGTCATTATTTTGGTCTTGCTTTTCAACTGGTACAAATGCACAGAGGACATCACCTCATTATGACAGTTTATTTAACAGCTTGCTGAAAGCAGGAGTGGTTCTGGAGGACTGGAGGATGGTGGATGTAGTCCCACTACACAAAAGTGGTAGCAGAGAGGAGGCTGGCAGTTATAGGCCAGTCAGTCTGACATCAGTGGTGGGTAAGACTGTTGAAGGAAAGGATTGTGGAATATCTTGAATCCAGAGAGATTGCAAGACCCAAAGCAGCATGGGTTCACAGAGAGGAGGTCATGTCAAATGAATCTGATAGATTTCTCTGACTGGGCAACCAAAGAACTAGACTGGGGTAGAGCAGTGGATGTGGCCTACCTAGATTTTAGTAAGGCATTCAACACCATTCAACATAGGAGACTAGTAAGCAAACTGTGTAGCTTAGAAGTGGGTCCAAAGGTGGTAACCTGGCTAAGAAATTGGTTAGGAGATAAGTGACAGAGAATGGTGGTAAATGGAGTTCACTCCGAGGAAGGGAGGGTGATCAGCGGGGTGCCTCAGGGATTGGTGATAGGTCTGATCCTCCTTAATGCCTTTATACATGACATAGCAGAGGGGCTAGAAGAGAAGGTCTGCCTCTTTGTGAATGACACCAAAATCTGCATTAGGGTGGACACTCTGGGTGGTGTGTGTATGTGGAAAGATGAGCAGAGACCTGAGAAAACTTGAGAAGTGGTCAATGGTATGACAGCTGGGTTTCAATGGTAAAATGTGCAAAATAATATATTCAGAGCACAGAAATCCAGAGCTGAGTACAAAATGGGTGGAGTAGTATTGATGACCACCAAGAAGGAAAAAGACCTGGAAGAAAACTTATTGGATGACCTAAAGGTGGCCAGGCAGTGCAACAAGGCAGTTAGGAGGGCTAGTGGGATGCTAAGGTGCAAAGGGAGGAATATCACCAGCAGAAAAAGGGAGGTGGTGTTGCCTCTGTGTAGATCACTGGGAAGACGCCTAGAGTACTGTGTCCAGGTCTGGAGACTGCATCTCTGGAAGAACATAGACAGAGTGGAGGCAGTCCAGAGGAGGGCAACTAAAATGGTACAGGTTCTGCAGCAAAAGTCCTGAGAGGAAACACTAAAGGACCTCAATATATACACCTGGGAGAATATGATGGAGACCTTTAAATACCTCAGGGGGTAAATAAGATGTAGGAGGGAAGTATTTTTCAGAAGAAAAGGTGCTCAAGAACAAAGAGACATACTATGAAGCCAGAGGGTGGTAACTTTAGGAGAGATGTGAGGAAGTACTTCTTCACAGAAAGAGTCATGGACTCCTGGAACTGCCTTCCAGTGGAGGTGGTGGGAGCAGAAACAGTGGTGGGGTTCAAGAATGCAAGGGATAAGCACAAGGGAATCACAGTGGAAGGGAAGGGGGGAGGGAGAAAGAGCTACAGATCAGCCACAGTCTGTGGTAATAGTGTAGGCAGAGAGAAATGCGCAAACTGGATGGGCCAAGTGGTCCTTATCTGCTGTCAAATTCTATGTTTCTGTGTTTATGATCTCAGTGGCATAGTGTCCCAGTTCAAACCTGGTTTCAGGTCTATAGGAGGCATAGGATGCTGGTCTTTTTTTTTTGTTGTTTTTGCAGGTGGGGAAGCTGAAGCAGAAAGCTCCTTGGCAACAACAGCAGCTACATGTGTGTCTACACCTGATGTCTGGGTGAGGTCGGCTGGATTAATGACAGACACATCGCTCAGGTATTTCCATTTCACAGACTTTCGTTGGATCCAGTCTAAGACTGACATGGCTACAGAGCTGCTAATTCATTCATTTTATTTATTTATTTAATATAGCGTGCAATTTCATTTTGATTCAAGGCACTGTACAAGTGAGTAAGCTACATATCGACAGTAAAATACATAAAAATACCACATTTGAATTGCTTAAATTAAATAAGCATCAGATGGAGGGAAATGCTTCTCTAAATAGGAATGTCTTTAGCTCCCTTTTGAGGGCATTTACCACCGGGGCCTCCCTAATCACATGAAGCAGTGAATTCCACAGGGTTGGTGGCATGAACAAAAGTGCCCAGGCATTACTGAAAGTACTGTTAATGAACTCCTGAGCAGAACACTGAACAGAACACAACAAGGGAGAGCATGGCTGAGCTGACTGACATTTACAAGTTTGACAATCAGCCAATCACGGATAGGTAGCATTACTGAGAGTCTGTGCTAATACAAAAGGGGCTTGAGTGCTGCCTCTCAGTTGCTTGCATGGAAATAAAAATAAGATAATTCATTGCCTTATACAGCATTTTGTAGGTGTAGTAAAAAACATTTATTTCTGAAACAGGACAGAGCTATTTGGCCCGGAGAGGACTTCTTGTATTTGCAAAGCTGTTCTGTAATTTTTTAACAATTTTTGGCCAGGAAAGACACGCTAAGCTGATGTTTAAAAATGTTTGGCCAAAAAAGACACACTAATCTGAGGCTTGCTTCCAGGTGCTTTTTTTTCCATAACAGTTTTTATTGATAATAGGAAAAAAAATGGCAAAAATGAATTATTACATTAATATAACATCAAATAACAACATTACACTGAAATAATAAAGAGCATCCTTATAACATATTAAACCTATGTACCATTATGTTGGTACCCTAGTGCGAACTAGATTCTAACAGGGATACAACTATAAGGGTGATTGTACAGCTGAGAAGAAAAACTAAGAAACTCTAAGTACATAAACATAAACAGGTTATGTCAAGCAGAAACACTACAGCATAATTAGTGAGACAACTTGGATAAATCATTTATGCTCAGTTGCACGTTGCAGAAAGGGGGCCCAATATGTCAAAAAATGTATCTAGTTTATTCGTTAACAAGTGACTAATTCTTTCATTGTTTGCCATGAAGCTCATTTGATCGAACCATTCAGATAGGGAGGGCACTTTTGGGTCTTTCCAGTATTTCAGAATTAGGCTTTTGGCTTCAATCGCTGCTGCTGAGAGCCAAAGTTTCTGGTGATAAGAGATAGGGATGGAGGGCGGGAATATTCCCAGAACATAAATAAGAGATGAGGGGGCCAAGGAGATTTGCAGACTAGTACTACAGGCAGTTTACACATCTGACCAGAGTTAGTTATGATGGGACAGTACCAGAGCATATGGGAGAGATTGGCCCCTGATTGGCAGCATTTCCAACATCGATTATCAGAGGTCAGACCCAGTTCTAAGGGTTTGCTGAGGGATAGGGAAAACTGATGTAAAATCTTGTATTAGATGAGCTTACCTTGGATCTCCCTGTTTCTGTGGTAGGCATGCTTTCAGGCGGAGTTCCAGTCCTGAATTTGAGAGACACAGAGCTGCACAGGGCAACCAAGGGTGCTCAGTGACATTTAACTCAAAAACAAGGAAAACAGTTATGGCACTCATCAATAGCACATATTCAATCAATAAACTGGAATGTTCCACACTTTTCTGTGTATTTCCATTTATTTATTTATTTTTGTTAGTACTTTTTACCTTGTGTGGCGCTTCGGTCTGCAATTTCACATCCCGGCATCCGTCTGTCTCTGGCCACTGTCCAGTCCTGCCGCAGCCCCCAGTGAAGCCCCCACCACCATCTACCCCCGCGACTTGTCCCCCCATGGTGGGGTGGCAGGGAGTCCTCCTCACTCCCCACCAACACAGGATCCAGTATTGGGTGGTGGTGCCCCCAAGGCCAGGCATTCCCTCTGATGGCCATCGAGCTGCCATGACTGAGCACCATGCTTTTCCCCTTTTTGGATTGACGTGGGCTGGGGCATGCAATGACGCCAATGGAGGGAGCATGCATGTGTCCACACGCACTCCCTCCCGGTGCCGTGTCCCAAGCTCACCCCTAATATACAGTGCCAGCGCACTGCCCCCAGCCTCCACGAAAGGTCACTAATGTGCCGACAGCTGGGAGCCCCCTCTCCCAGAGAGGGAGAGCAGTCCACAGATGCTCAATTCCTCTCTGCCCCTGCCGATGCCTGGTGACCCAAGTCCATTCCCGAACCTGGGTCACCAGCGTGGAGTGAGGTGTGGTGTCCAGCACCTCAACCCTCAGCGCCACTGGGCCGGCTGTATTTCCATTTATTATTCAAAACCAAACAAGACAGGTGACCCTTAGGTCTGGTGGAGCGAAAGAATGAGCTTTGACATTTCATCTTGGCTGACACTTTATCCAAGATCTTTCACTCCACCAGATCTCAGGGTCACCTTTCTTGTTTGGTTTTGGACTATAAATGGAAAATGGAAATACATAGAGAATTGTGGACATTCCAGTTTATTGATCGAATATGTGCTATCAGAGTTCCAGTCCTGGTCTGATATGGCTGTATCAAGTTCGGATCACCATTTTTCTCTAGCTAAAGAGGTCAGGGATGAGGGTGAAAAAGAGTTAGCTACAAATTTATAAATGAAGCTAGCACCTTTTTTAAGTGGACCAACCCTGGTGAGTTGATCCCACTCAACAGCTAGGGGGAGTGAAAAATAAGCAGAAAGAATGGAATCTTTGAGGGCGGACCTCAGTTGTAAATAGTAGAGAAAGTGAAACTTGGGTAACCCAAATTTTTCTCTGATTTCAGCAAAGGACATTAGAATATTGGTGTCAACAGAAAAAAAATGTCACAAAATCTGTTAATCCCCACACATGACCATTCAGCATTAGACAGTGAAATACCACCTTTGCATAAGGATGGGTTAGACCAAATAGGCATAGTTTTCAAGGGAACTAGACCAGGGTTAATGGTCGTAATAATTTTTTTTGAGTACTCTAATGGTGTCTTTTAGACATGGTTTGTCCTTGATGCTTGTGGGATGGTAATCCAGGTGTGTCCTGGGAGCACAAGAAAGTTAAGTGAATTGCTTATGGTCACACAGTATGCAAGTGGAGGCTGTGGGATTCAAACTCAATTCTCCAGGGCTGCAGCTCCGTGCTCTTAAAGGAGTAGTACACCCAGAATTTATAAAAACATATGTTGTGCAGAGTGTTTTGATTTGTGTGTAAAGTCCTAGTGTGGCCTTCCTTCTGTCTGCTATCAGGAGTTTTTCCTAAATTAACCTGCTAGATTTATGGCAGTTTTACAACTTCTGGGATCTCCATCTCAGCTAAGTTTATTACTTTTCTTGTACCTACAATGCATCCTGTCTCATGTGACAGTGATGTAGCAAAGACCATAGATTCCCCAACAAGCACTGCTTTACAATACAACAGCAGAAATGGCCATATTTTAAAAACTGTACAGAGTTCAGCTTGGCGGCTGCCCTCATTGTAAAGGTCTTTTTGTTGTGAACAATTTTGACACTAGTTGTGCATAAGTAACTTGTATTGCTTTCAGGATATTTACATTTGTGTGGCATCTCTACTTGAGTGTTCATTCAGAGAGAAAAAAAGCATCTGCTGTTTGTAAGTGCATCTGCACACATGCCAAACATATCTAAGTATCTTGAAAACTTTACAAGCAACACAAAAATTCCCAGGAAAACAGAAAAAATGCTGTACCAAGGATGTGACTGGTGCTGTAACTAAGCAAAACAAGTCATCCAAGGAGTAAGCACCCGGTCCATGACTAGTATAAAAATCATTTATTAAAGTACAAAGTGCTGTGTGCAAAACAAAGCTGGCTCAAAACCATAATGGTTCAGGGCTGGCAAAAAGCATCTTACGTTTTGCCTGGCTGCCTACCAGGCTTCATCAGAGATACGTGGCTACTAACAGACACCACATACAGTATATACATAAATATACTCATGCAAATGTTAATGAGGAGTGTTCAGGAACAGACTCAATTAACTGAAATCACTTAAAAACACATAATTGCTGATACAACTTCAAAACAGAGAACTTATTTACAAACTGTTTGAGGCACACGTATTCACAAGGAACTGGCAGATAATCAATTAAAAATTAGCATAGTGCTATTGAGGTTTATAAGCACGTATATGCTGCCAGAACATGATGCAATGAAGCAAAGATTTAGTAATATGCCCTAGTAATTAAAACATCAACTTTGTAACCCAGAAATCTAAGCCAATATCTGTAGCTATAAGCTATTTTGGTAGTCTGACATTGTGAACAATGCTCTTATCTCTGTAACTACTAAAATGATTTATAAGCGTGCACCTACCTGTATGATTGAAGACAAGGTGGTTAGGTCTTTCTTACCTATGGATACAAAATGTAACATCTTTTGGTCACTACCCCTCCATCTGGTACAAAAAAGTGTGGAAAATATAAATTCTGTTCATACATGCAAGTTACAAATACTTTCCAAAACCCTGTAGCTAAACAAGTACTTTAAATTAGGGATCTTATTCTATGTCTTACAACTGCAGTGGTTTGTATGCTCTTATGTTCATGTGGTTTCTTCCATATTGGAAGGACAACCAGATAATTTCATGTCAGAATCAGTGAGCATGTAAGAGCACTTGAGAAAAAAGGCATGACTTGTGCTATAGTGCAACATGTTAGTAGTTACAGAGATTGTTCACAATATCATATTTATTAAGTTAGAAAAAGTCACTGTAGGATCAAGGGGTTGGAACCTAAAACAGCTAACTGGACAAAGAGAAAGTTTCTGGATGGGGTGGTGTTAAATGATAATATTGATTTGGTATCATTTTTGTAAGTTCATCGAGTGCCTCGTAGTTTTAGCCAAATAATATATATATGACTTCCCTTTTGTGAGTCCTTAATATGTTGTTGTTAGCAGCAGTTTACATATACAAGGGTATGGTGCACTTTAAATATAGGCACTATCGAAATAGCATATAGCTACAAATAATGGCTTAGATTTCTGGGTTACAAAGTTAGGGCCAGATATTCAAAGCTTTGCGCCTGGTGCAAAGCCATAGCACTGGAATAGTGCTGTATTTGCGCCAGGCTACAATATTTAGAAGCCCTAATAGCGCTGGCGCTGTGTGATAGGGCCGACACTAAAAGTAAATGTATGCAGGGATGGAATTAAGGGGAGTGGCCAGGAATGCCGGCTGCATGGCATATTCAAAAGTACAGTGCCACGCTACAGGCTTTAGCACGACCTGTATCACAGCACTAAACACCACCGAGAAAAAGCTGATGGTAATGTGGCGGTGCACCCAGCATGATTTACGACCCCCAGTAGCCCCATACATCTCAGAAGCACCTGGTAGTGTAGTGGTCCCCCCTTCCCCCAGCACGATCCCTGACCTCAATAGCCACGGAATCTGAATATTTGCCCTGGTAGTCTAGTGGTCCTTCACCCCCCCAGCATGACCCCGACCCCCATAGCCGCAGTAGCTGAATATTGTACCTGGTAGTCTAGTGGCCCCACTCACCCCAGCATGATCCCCGACCCCTGTAGCCACGATATCTGAATATTGTACCTGGTAGTCTAGTGGTCCCCCAACCCCATCCCGATCCCCGGTATCTGCTCCATTAAATGATTTTCCCAGTAGTCTAGTAGTCCCCTCATCCCCCTAGCATGATTCCTAATCCCCGGTATCCGCTCCATTAAGCAATTTCCCTGGTAGTCTAGTGGGCCCCCACCCGGCAGTGACACCCCCACCCATCCCAATAACTCCACACAGTAAATGTATGCAGGGGTGGAATTAAGGGGAGTAGCCAGGAATCCCCGACCCTCATAGCTGCGGAATCTGAATATTTGCCCTGGTAGTCTAGTGGTCCCCCCCCCCCCAGCATGATTCCCGACCCCATAACCGCTGTATCTGAATATTGTACCTGGTAGTCTAGTGGTCCTCCTCCCCCAGCATGATCCCCAACCCCATAGCCACGGAATCTGAATATTTGCCCTGGTAGTCTAGTGGTCCCCCACCCCCAGCATGATCCCCGACCCTGTAGACATGGTATCTGAATATTGTACCTGGTAGTCTAGTGGTTCCCACCCCCAGCATGAACCCGACCCTGTAGACATGTTATCTGAATATTGTACCTGGTAGTCTAGTGGTCCCCACCCCCCAGAACGATCCCCAACCCCATAGCCGTGGAATCTGAATATTTGCCCTGGTAGTCTAGTGGTCCCCCACCCCCAGCATGATCCCCGACCCCATAACCAAGGTATCTGAATATTGTAAAACTGGTAGTCTAGTGGTCCCCCTACCCCATCCCGATCCCTGTTCCCTGGTATCGACTCCATTAAGTGATTTTCCTGGTAGTCTAGTGGTCCCACCACCCCCCAGAATGATTCCAGATCACCGGTATCCACTCCATTAAGCAATTTCCCTGGTAGTCTAGTGGGCTCCCCAACCAGCGGTGATGTCCCCGCCCCTTCCAATAACTCCACACAGCTGGAGCCAGCGACCAGCTCTACTCTCCTCTCATCACACAGCCGGCCCGACTGAGGTAACGAATGAGCGTACTATCGCCATTCATACTCTCAGTCGGGCGCCGGCCGTGGTGGTGAGGAGGGCTGAGCCAGTCACCAGCTCCAGTTGTGTGGAGGTATTGGGAGGGGGCATCACTGCCAGGTGGGGGACCCACTAGACTACCAGGGAAATCACTTAATAGGGCAGATACTGGGGATTAGGAATCATGCTGGGGAGGGGGACTACTAGACTACCAGGGAAATAAATTAATAGAGCATTATTCCAGCTATTCAGCACTCAAAGGGCTACAGACATTTGATCCCCACTTACCGCACTACTGTGTGGGTTTGGTCAATCATTTTATTCTGAATGTTCACATGTCAAAACACATTGTACAAGAGATGGCAGGGTACTTGCATATATATAGCAAGCAAAGAGATAGCATGAAGAACAAGGGGAGCCCCAGTTTAAACATGTCAATGACATCACTACACCAGTAGTCCCAACATAAAGGTACACAGATCCCCTTGCAGGGACAGGCAAATACATTTTGTTTTGGCTCATGCTGTATTTGATATGTCCTGATTCTTGGGCTCCATTTTTCCCAGCCAGCAGGGAAATGTATGTCTGTTGAACTAATGTTGTGTACCAGATGTTTTGTATATCTGGCTCTGGTGTGAGCCAAATTGGAAATCTTAACACGCTGGAAAAGTGAAGACCCACCAACCAGTATGGTTTGGTTGAACAAGTTAACAGAGCATGCAAATGTGGAAAAGCTCATATACAGGGCAAAGGGCAGATCAGCATATAGGCCAAACAATGGTTGGCTCTGGAGAAGCACCTATTTAGCCCAGCACAATAACCCTCAAATAGACATCTAGGAATTAATTACTATGGTCCATGGTTTCAGAGAACTGCAATCAACTGCACTAAGGTAAGATATCAATCAAACAAGATAGATAATATTTCTTTAAAGGTGTTTATTGCTATAGTGCACTGAAGTGTATACCCTTTCCTGTTTATCCTGGTTTATGTTTGTACAGTGCAACGAGTATTCTGCATATGCATGTTCAAGCAAGCTGTAAAACAAATGTTAGACAAGGTTAACATCAGATTAACTCTGTCCTCTTAGACGTCTGTCTTTTAATTAACTAGCACAATGCATTTTACGTAAACATCCAAATGGATATGTAATCAACTGTGACATCTTGTGCCATGTGATAAACTCAGTAAAGCATATCTGACACAGAAACAGAAAAAAGCAACATTATGTATCTCCCCCCTGGACTTTTAGCAATTTAGAGGAAGCAAATCTACTTTCGGTATCCAGCAATTCTCAGTATGTGGAACATTTACAATGCTCTACAGGCACACATATGCATGGGTGCGTCGTAAGTATCCATACCTCTCGACTGTCCCTGATTAACAGGGACATCCCTGATGTTGCCTCCACATTTTCCTCTGTCTCTCATGACAGTTTTGTTTTTGTGACAGAACAGGGGGGATTGAAATCACACAATACTGTCAAACATCAAAGTCACAGACTTGTTCTGCTTCGAAAAATGCATCTTATCACAAATCTCCTTATTCTATCAGCATGCTGCATGAATAGTACCTCTTTTTTTAAGATGTGTCCCTGATTTTGGGTCTTTGTCCCTGATGTTACTAAGCCGTGTTCCTGATTCATGAGGCAAGGGGTTGTGAGGTATGTATGCACTGACTGTGCCTGCCAGCACACAGTTCCTGCTGCTTCCAGCTCGTACTTCCATTCTGACCAACAGGGGATGCTGTGGGCATGCCTTAGCCTGCAGCATCCAACCTGTACTTCCATTCCGACCACAAGGTGGAGCTGTGTACTCCATGCAGTAGCATCGGGCAAATTGCATGGTAATGTATGCTAAGCAGCACATAATGAGATGCAAATGTGCCTGTTTGTCCACGGATTATCTAAGTAGGCTCATTTGCATAGGAGCTTTGAATATAGCTCACGTTTGCCTCGGGCTAACCAGTTTGCACCGGCTACTGTGTTAGCACTGTGCTATTAGGTTAGCCCTGGGCAAACAACACTTCAGCATTGCACAGTTCTGCAGTGTGTGGCTTAGATTGTTGTTAGCAATAGATGTGAGACATCTCTGTGCAATCACACAACAATGTTCTCCACCTGCAATGCTGGCTTGCTAAAGAGTCTAATGAGCTGCAATTGCAGTGCGCACTTCCCTGTTGCTATATTCAGTGCTGTCTTATTCCTGGGCTATTTTTGCCCTGCACTCCTGGCTCTGTTTGCCCAGCTTCCTTTACTTGCTTTATTGAGCTGGTTTTGCACCGGGCTATTCCATGTTTGCCCACCGGGCAGTGCTAATTTAGCCCTGGGGCAATGTTTTGAATATCTGGCCCACAATGTTTTAATTGCTAGGGCACATTTCTAAATCTTCGCTCTAGTGCATCATGTTCTGGCAGCATATAAGTGCTTATAAACTTCAAAAGCACTATGCTAATTTTCAATTGATTATCTGCCAGTTCCTTGTAAATATGTGTGCCTCAAACAATTTGTAAATTAGTTCTCTGAAGTTGTATCAGCAATTATGTGTTTTTAAGTGATTTCAGTTAATTGAGTCTATTCCTGAGCATTCCTTATTAACATGTGCATGAGTATATTTATGTATATATGTGGTGTCTGTTAATAGCCATGTATCTCTGATGAAGCCTGGTGGGTAGCCAGGTGAAACGTAAGATGCTTTTTGCCAGCCCTGAACCATTATGGTTTTGAGCCAGCTTTGTTTTGCACACAGCACTTAGTACTTAATAAATGCTTTGTTTATACTAGTCATGGACTGGGTGCTTATTCCTTGGATGACAAAAACACCCAGCAGCAAAGTTGTTCATGACAAAAAGACCTTTGCAATGATGGTAGTCATTAAGCTGAAGTCTGTATAGTTTTTATAATATAACCATTTAATTAACCACATTTCCATGTTTTTCTTTAACCAGACTTCCCACTTTGGATGGCAAATATTTAAAAAACTGTAAGGAGTTCAGCTTAGTGACTACCCTTATTGTAATAATCTTTTTGTCCTGAACAACTTTGTTGCTTGTTGTTTTTTTATGTAGCTTGTATAGTTTTCAGGATATTTAGATTTCATTGGCATGTTTGCAGATGTGCTTACAAACAGCATGTCTAGATACACAAGAGACTGCACAGGGTGAAAAAGGTGGATCCACAGCGTAAAGTTAAATACAGACACAAAGTAAGCTGGTCTCAAAACACCTCTCTCAGATGTAGAGAAAAAATAAATGAAGTGAAGCTCCTCTTCTTGATTAACTATTCATGTTTGAAAATAGTCAAGGCTGCACTGGTATTCTACAGTACCCACTGTCACTGAGGAGGAGACAGTGGGTACTGTGGATGCAAGCCTTGGTGCAGCCTTTTTATTTATTTATTCAAACATGAATAACTAGTTAATCAAGAAGGAGATTCACTTTATTTGTTTTCTCTACATCTGAGGGATGTTTTGGAGACCAGCTTCCTTTGTGTCTGCTTACAAACAGCAGATGCTTTTTTTCTCTCCAAGTGAACACTCAAGTAGACATGCCAAACAATTGTAAATATCTTGAAAACCATACAAGTTACTTATACACAACCAGTGTCAAAATTGTTCACAACAAAAAGACATTTAAAGTGAGGGTAGTCACCAAGCTGAACTCTGTATAGTTTTTTAAAATATAGCCATCTCTGCTATTGTTTTGTAAAACAGTGCTTGTTGATGAATCTATGGGCTCGGCCACATCACTGTTGCATGAGACAGGATGCATTGTAGGTACAAGAAAAGCAATAAACTTAGCTGAGATGGAGATTCCCAGGGGTTGTAAAACTACCATAAAGGTAGCAGGCTAATTTAGGAAAAACTCCTGATAGCAGACAGACTCAGGGAAGGACACACTAGGACTTTATATACAAATCAAAACACTCTGTACAACATATGTTTTTAGAAATTCTGGGTGTACTACTCCTTTACCCACCATGCTATACTGCCTTCCTTATTACAAGAAAAACAGTTACATATGCGGGCTATTCCGCTTATATGCCTTTTGCTTATATGAACATTTTGATTATATGCCTGAAATCACTGTGTCGCAGTCATAGAAACATAGACTTTGATGGCAGATAAGGACAGCTTGGCCCACCTAGTCTTCCCATTTCCCTACTTCTTGGATATGCTGCAGATTCTAGTTAACCAACAGCCTACTTCTTCCTACCCACCACCAGAATTGCCTTATGTCTGTCCTATGCATTCTTGAATTCCCCCACTGTTTTTGACTCCACAATCTCCTCAGGAAGGCTGTTCCATGCATCTACCACCCTGTCTGCAAAAAAATACTTCCTCACATTGACCCTGAGTCATCCCCCCATCTTCAAATTGTGCCCCCTTGTTCTTTCACATCTCTTTTTCTGAAAGATGCTACCCTCTTGGACTTTGTTGATTCCCTTGAGGTACTTGAAAGTTTCTATCATGTCCCCCCCCCTTTCCTCAAGGGTATACAAATTAAGTTCCTTTAGTCTCTCTTCATATGGCTTGTGCTGCAGACCCTGCACCATTTTAGGTGCGCTCCTCTGGACTGCCTCCATCCTGTCAATGTCCTTGTGGAGATGGACTCTCCAAAACTGCATGTAGTACTCCAAATGGGGTCTCACCAACTGTCTGTACAGAGGGATAACAGCTTCCTATTTTCTACTGGTGATGCCTCTCCCTATACATCCCAGTATCTCCCAGCCCTCCTTACTGCCTTCTCACATTGCTTGCTTACCTTTAGGTCATCTGATATGACTACCCCCAGGTCCCTTTCCATTTTTTTTTGTTGTTACTACCTCCCCCCCATTGTGTACTCTTCCCCTGGGTTTTGTTTCCCAGGTGTACTTTGCACTTCTTTGCATTGAATCTAAGTTGCCATACATTTGACCATTCCTCCAACCTTGCCAAGTCCCTTCTCATCCTTTCTACCCCACCTTGTGTATCAACTCTGTTGCAGATCTTTGTGTTGTCTGCAAAGAGGCATACCTTTCCTTCCAGTCCCTCCACAATGTCACTAATAAAGACATTAAAAAGGACTGGACCCAGTCCTGAACCTTGTGATATCCCAGTAGTAACCTTCCTTTCTTCGGGGTGGATTCCGTTTACTATTACCGTCTCTGTCCTGTTGTCCAACCAGTGTTTTACTCAGGCTACCACCATGGGACCCACTCCCAGGCTGGGTAATTTGTTTATTAATCTTTTGTGCAGGACTGTGTCAAATGCCTTGCTAAAGTCTAGGTAGGTCATGTCCACAGCCCCTCCCTGGTCTACTACTTTGGTCACCCAGTCAAAGAAATCTATTAGATTTGTCTGACATGACCTTCCCTCAGTGAATCCATTCAGCCTTGGGTCATGTGCCCCTCTGGCCTCTAGGTATGCAACAATTCTTTCTTCCAGAAGTGATTTCATCATTTTCCCTACCACTGAGGTCAAGCTAACAGGTCTGTAGTTTCCTGCCTCTGCTTTGCTCCCACTTTTGTGAAACATAGAAACATACAATTTGATGGCAGATAAGGACCACTTGGCCCACCTAGTCTGCCCATTTCCCTACCTAACTGATAAGCTGCAGATCCTAGTTAACCAACAGTTTACTTCCTCCTAACCCCCACTAGAATTGTCTTATGTCTGTCCCATGCATTCTTGAATTCCCCCACTGCTTTTGATTCTACAACCTCCTCAGGAAGGCTATTCCATGCATCTATAACCCTCTCTGTGAAGAAATACTTCCTCACATTACCTCTGAGCCATCCCCCTCTATCTTCAAATTGTGCCCCTTGTTCTTGCACATCTCTTTTTCTGAAAGATGCTACCCTCTTGGACTTTGTTGATTCCTTTGAGGTATTTGAACGTTTCTATTATGTCCCCCCTTCCCTCCTTTCCTCAAGGTTATACATCTTAAGCTCCTTTAGTCTTTATTCATATGTCATCATATCTGCCCCCCTCCAGTACTTAGGTACCACACCATCCTCCCATGATTTGTTAAAAAGGGTAGTCAGTGGTGCCACTAGTTCTCCCCTTAGTTCTTTTAGAATTCTGGGGTGAATCCTATCAGGCCCCATTGCTTTGTCCACCTTCAGTTTTAGGAGTTCTTTCAGAACACTTTCTTCTGTCAAAAGACTGACATTGACCCCGTTATCCAGAGTGCGTCTATTGATTGAATTAGGTACTTTCTACTCTAGGTCCTCTCTAATATACTACTGTTGCATTTTGTTTCCGTTTGTTGCCTCCTCAATTTGCTTACATGCCTTTTTTCCAGGTACTTTCCAAATACTTTGCAAACATTTCTCCCGTCAATCTGGCAGCTCCCAGGGTGACCAGCTGGCTTTTGTTGTCCTTAATCACCTTTTAGCAGCTCACTTAGGTGCTAACTAGTCCAATTTGAGATAATAGACATGTACTGGCAGTACTTAAGAGCTCTCCTTCCCCTCATTCACATACTTACCTATTACCATGTCTAAATGAAAGACTCGATGCCTCACCATCAAAGTTTGTTTTTACATATACAGTCTAGCTAAAATAAGAAAAGACTGAAGATTGTATGAAAAAGTTTGTAACACCTCATGTTTTCTATCATTATGTTATATGCTTGTATGCCTGTATGCTTGAAATGATATTGCTACCCACTTTCTCAGTTTGTCAACACCCATTATAGCGATTCCTGTTATATTCTATTTCAGTTACAGTATATGCATAAAATCAGGCTGCCCTGACCTTGCACATACAGTATAACAGGAATTGACTGTAACTTCTAATAAATCCAAAATCCATCAGTATTTATGCAGCTCTACATACAGACAAAATGAACTTGTTTTGTAAGCTTTAGAAGTTTCTTCAATACTCTGCATTAGCTTCTCTTAGTTTTTAATATTCTTGCTTTTTCACTGGTTCTGTTGCAATTCCCCAAACTGGCAGACACCCAGTTTCCATGATTCAGTTCCTTGTTCGGTTTCCCAGTTGCAAATTAAACAAAAGTAAATTACTGTCATTTTCTTTTAAAATGGACTTTATTATTACAACAGTTTAACTTTTCTCTCAATTACAACTGCCAAAACAAATTTTTCTGTTACTTCTTCTCAAATTAGCATGACAAGAAGGCCTAAAAACAAAACATCAGAATTTTAACATTATAAATCCTTTAAGCACTGGTCGGCAAAAGCAGATGGCCATAATCTTTGCCTTGATTGTTTGAGCTCAGATCACAATTTTGAAAACTGGGAACTCTGTAAAGTTTTCTACCTGATACAAAGAAGACAAGGGCATCTAAATGGTAAGCATCATTTGCACCAGTTTCCTCAACAGCTTCACAAAAGGGCTCTCCTGTATTAAAATTTGGAGAAAAGCACCCTTGATGGTAGAAGGCCTGCTTCAGCTGCCTTTTATTCTCTACAGTTGTCTCAGGCACCTATGCAGACATATAATACTTCTACACCATTTTCCAGTAAAGAGTACAGGTCCCCCAGCTGGGTATGTGCTGATGCCACTGATGCGACCATAGAAAGCAAGAAAGGCTTTCTAACCACCAGCTAAATACTACAGCTGGCAAAAGGATGAAAAAAAAAACACAGTACATCCAGGCCATCTGATCAGTCAAAATTTTGGCCAAAATTTTAGTCACTCCTTCCTCCCAGAGTCCCTGGGGGCAGTGACTTCGTTCTCCCAAGAACAATGTGGGGCTCTAGCGATACCTCGATTGACTGAGTGCTGTAAACACACATGGTCAACCCCATGGCCAGTCTGCCCATAGGCACACAAGAAGTGCCATAATCTTGAAGCAGAAACATAGAAACATAGAATTTGACAACAGATATGGACTGCTTGGCCCACCCAGTCTGTCCATTTCCCTTCCTAATGGATAAGCTGCAGATCCTAGGTAACCTACTGTAGCACTGTCTCCACATCTCCTCACCTGGTGTGGTCATGAGAGGGGGACCAGTAACTATCAGTATGAAATTTGTGCTCCCTTCAGCCCATGATGTGTCCATGAGTGCCGGAGGAAGGGAACACTCATTTGCTCCATATAAAGAGTGCAACCATGATTGCTGCTACCCCTGTCCTGCCACATGCAAATGAGTGAATGCACTTGCTTAACCATGTCACAGCAGGAGCGGCACACTGGGTCTTCAGTGCTGGCCCCCAGTCCCAACAGTTACAGAAGGATGTTATGGCAGTGTCCAGACCCAGGGACAGAAGAAAGTACAATTTTGTAGGGTGGCTACATTGACAACATAATTACTGTGTATTACATAAGCAAACAAGGAGACACTAGGACATCAAAATTCTGTACAGAGTTGTTGAGGATTTGGAACCTGGCTTACAGTTTAAATGCACACTTGTCTGTAGTACTCCAGGTAGGAAAGGAGTTGTACAAGCAGATTCACTCAGCATGAGGAGACATGTAACCTGTGAATGTGAGTGAACCAAGGGGTTCTAAACTTAATTTTTGCAGAGATGGAGAGTACCAGATATAGTTCTCTTTGTCTCATGGAAAAAACAGAAAGCTACCCCAATTTCATTGCTTACACTTCCAAGGGATGTACTACTTCTTCTTCCCTGGAGAAACAAGTTTTATATGCATTTCTTCCATTTCAGTACCGGTCACTATAGCACGGACAAAACCACGCATGCAATAATGTGCTGTTAGAAGTGTGAATGGCTCTGTAGTGACCTGGGTGGTTCTTACAGCGTGTGGTAAGAACCTCTACCCCTGTTGCTGTATGCTAGTCTGATTAAACCTAAAGGATGCTGCTGGGCAGTGCTTGGCAGAGCTGTTGCCATGGCAGAGTGGCTAGAGCACCTGCCTCCGGTGTCATTGGGCACCTGGGGCTGTGGTTCGGTTCTCCCCAGATCCCAGCGTAATGCATTTTTTTTTAAAAAACAAGATTTTTCCTGGCTTCAACATTTGTCCTTTTCCTGAAGTCCACGACCCTCTGGAGTTGATTATAATTATTCTGGGGGGTGCGGGGGGGGCAAAGCCCCCTTCAAAAAGAAAGACAGTCCAACAGCGGGTGCTCTTGTTGTTTGGGTCAGGAGTTTGTCACAATGCTGCTAGGGTGCATGCCATTGTGTCTGCACTCTTCTTTGTATGCGTGGTTTTTCTCCATGACATTATGACCCCATGTTCTCCATTTCCATTAATTCACAAAGTGCTGGTGAAATTGAGAAGGGAGGCTGCTATCACTAGACTGGACAGAGCAGACTTGGTACTCCCTGATGCTGGTAAAGTCACAGAAAATACCATCAGATCTACCACTGAGAGAGGACCTGCTAACACTGTCCCATGGCAGGGTGACTCACATAGACCATCAGATCATATTGGATGACCTAAAGGTGAACAGTCAGTGTGAAAAGGCAGTTGGGAGGGTTACTGTGACAGTGAGGTGCATAGGGAGGGGTATCACCAGCAGAAAGAGGGAGGTGGTATTGCCTCTGTACAGATAGCTAGTAAGACCCCATCTAGAGTACAGTATCCAGTTATGGAGACCACATCTCTGGAAGGACATAGACAGAGTGGAGGCAGTTCAGAGGAGGACAACTAAAATAGTTCATGGTCTGCATCAGAAGTCCTATGAGGAGAGACTTTAGGACCTAAATATATACACCCTGGAAGAAAGGAGAGGAGAGGAGAGGAGAGAGAGTGGGGATATGATAGAAACCTTTAAATACCTCACAGGAGTAAATAAGGTAGAGGAGGGAAGTTTTTTTTTTTTAGAAGAAAAAGTGTTCAAAGACAAGGGGGCACAATAAGAAGCTTGAGGGGGACAGATTCAGAAAAGATGTGAGGAAATACTTCTTCACAGAAGGAGTGGTGATTCCTAAAACAGTCTTCCATCGGAGGTGGTTGGGGCCAAAAACAATGGTGGGGTTCAAGAATGCATGGGATAGGCATAAGGGAATCTTAGGGAATGGGAAAGGGGGCAGGTGGGCTGGAGATCAAGTAGGAGCAGTTGTGATACTATAGGCAGGGAAAATGGGCAGACTAGATGGGCCAAGCGGTCCTCATCTGCAAGCAAATTCTATGTTTCTGTGTTTCTGTGACCTCATATCCCTTCATCTGAGAGCATGGCTCATGAGGAGTTAGATTTTTCTAACTTGAACCTCTAAACGAGGTCCTGGAAGTTGCAAAGGTTGCTAGAAAGCTAATAACCAGTAAAGCATATAATTCAAAATGGAAATGATATTGAATTTTGTGTGACTATCGCCATGTCAATGAATCCTCCCCTTTGAGCCCATGTTTTCATCAGAACTCAAATATTTAACCTGGAAAACTGTGTTTTTAGTAGCTATTACTTCTGCAAGAGGAGTCAGCGAGTTGGAAGCACTCTGCATAGACCTTCATTTTGTGGTATTTCACAGGTATGAGGTGGAACTTATAACAAATGTGATATTTCACCTAAAGTGGTTTACTCATTTCACATGAATCGATCTGTAACATTGCCTGGATTTTTCCAAACTCTTACTCCAGTGTAGGAGAGGAGAAACTCTTCGGATTGTTCAGGAGGTCTTTGAGTTCATACATGCAAAGGGCAGAAAAGTCCAGAACTGAAAACAGACAAGTATTTGTCACTTTGGCGAGGTAGGAAACATTAAACCTGCAACTGAAAAGACAATTTCTCATTGGATTTTCTCTTACATTGAATTTTGCTGTAGTAAGAATGACAAGGAGCCACCAAAGACTGTAGAATAGCATTCCACCAAATCTACATCTGCCACAGTGACAGCATTAAGATATGTATCCCTGCTACAAGTGTGTAAGGCAGCCACATGGTCTACTGTGCACCTCTTTACTATGCACTACTGTCTGGACATCCAAACTAGAGGGGATGCCAGCATTGATGCTTGTGTGCTTCAGAACCATTTTACTAAACAGGTTGTAGACCATGCCTTCCATGGTACTACTTGGAGTCTGGTATTTGTATGACATCACAAATACACTCTCATTGCTATAGTAATGCTGTGTCTTCTTGAGGATGTATTCATGAGGCATACAAGCCCTCCATACCTCCCCTTTTAGAACATAAATAAAAAGTGTTCTTCAGGTCAAATCAAATGAAATGTTTTAAATGAACATTTTACAATTTAAATGTTGCAGTTTTTACAACTTGTCATATTGTGATTTATCATTTCTTATTGCATTTACATTTCTTAATACATAGCATATTGAGGATTGTGTATGAACACATGTACACAACAAGGCTATGTTTCAATCAAGAGGTCTCTGTGGAAACAAGAGACATCAACAGTGCAGCTTGAGAAGTCTCATCACCATGAAAACCACGAGATCATAACTCAGCCTTGTATGTGTGTGGTTGCTCATACACAGTTTTTTATTGCACATGGGCAACCATTAATACAAGCCTGTGTCCAGTACCCATAAAAAAGGTCCCCCCATGATCCCCTAATGCCTTACTGTAGTGGTTCTTTCAGGCGCTGCTCATTTCCTGGGTCAGCTCTCACCGCCGCAACTGCTTAATCAAGTGCGGTGATTTGAACAATGCAGCTACATGAAGGTGTCCTATGTTGTTGTGCTGCAGTAGTGACATCCTCAGTGCAACACAACAACATCATGACATTGCTACTGCAGCACAGCAAGCCTGTTCTAGGGATGGAAGTCCATCCTTAACTGCATTCTACCATACACTATAGATAAATTGAGTTGTCACTGTTCCCTTCCTCTCTTCAGCCATAAATCTGATGTTAGAATGTCAGAGAGCATGTGAGTGACTACAGTGCTGTGCAGTTTGAACATTTACATTCTAAAGTTCTATCTCCAGGGCAACATGTCAGGGCTGAGATGTTGCTATTTGTATGACTCACAATTGCACTCTCTAGAAGAAACATCATTACAATGGCGAGTAATTCATTCTGCTAGACCCACAACATGGGGAAAGGGGTGGAGAATTTATATCCCTCCCCACACCAAGTGCTCAATCATTAAACCACCAGGGAAAGCAAAGAGATTTCTTCAAGAAACCAATGATTTAAATAAAACATAAAGAGCAAATAAAAAGGGCAGGAAGTAGATTGGGTGTCATTAGTGGATCCTGCTATGTAGCACAGTAATGCACACTACCCTGTTAGGCCAGTAAACAGTAACTATCTTAGCCTAGTCTGAGTTTTAAAATGAAGAAGTTTACTTTTTTCTTGTGATATTGCCACCCATTTGATAAAACATCTACCCTCTTAAAAATTCTGGAACCATCACTTAGTGGGGCTACTTATACAAATGTTCTGACTTTGAACTGTAAAATAGGAAGAATTAGGCAGCAGACAATGGGTCTGACTCAGGCCCCTGTGCTTCCTCCACTCAACCCTAGATGGTCCTGAAAACAGGCTTTGCCTAGTGCCTTATCCTGTTAAAATATAAATAAAACTTGAAATAAAATAAACTTGAACCCTCTTCTGATGTCTGTTTGCTTGTCCTGATATTGTATTTTTTTTCACCTGAGCTTTTTCTTTCTAAGATTGCTTGAAAGGATAGAGCAGAGAACCTTACCAGAGCAAGGGAAATTGATTAAGACTTATTTTGGCTAAGCAGATTTACTGTGTGTTCTTATGTTTATTTTATACTTACAGGGATTGCTACTGTTTGTTGCTAACATTTCATTGCTTTATTTTTCTCTGATTCAAATTGTTGTTGCTGGTATACCTTCTTCTGCATTATTACAAGGTGTGCCTACAGGTGTGTGTTAACAGATTACTGCTGTAATCTTCTGATTCAAATTATCTTTTGCAAGGTATATCTTCTGTTACTGCTTTATTTTTCTCTGTAGCAAAGTGTTTCTTACAGGGTATATCTTCTCTGAAATTATTACAGGTGGTGCTTTACAGGTTTTACAGTTTTATCTAACATTAGGATAAGCTTTCAGAGTTATTGCATTTGTTGTTGACTGACTGTTTCTGCTCTTATCTCCTTGTTCTTTCATCCATGGTTCTTCTTTTTTGGTAGGGGAAGGGCCCAACCACCCACCCCCATCCCCAACCACCCCACACTACACTCCTTTTATAGGGTACCACAGTTGTGACATTTCCTGTGGCAAAGCAGGAAGGGGCGGATCAGTGGGACATCCACAAGGTGAGCTCATTTACAGGGGCACCAGTAATTTAACTTGTTATGACAAGTTATATGAAAACAAAACACAAAATCAAACCATTACTTGCATTTTCTTCCTTCTAATTACTCTGACCAGGTTATAAACCCAGCAACTTATCTGGAATGGATATCATTAACTGCAGGTACTGTGGAACACTTTTCAGAAGGACAGTCTTACAGGATTTAGGACCCTGTCCTACATGCTGGGCCATTGGAGATCTTAGAGCTCAGCTCCGGGCAGCATGGGCAGAGATTGCTCACCTCAAATTTCATATTCAAGAGGAAATACATTCTAAGAACCACCTGCCATTTCCCCAACATCCAACAGAAGAACCTCGACCACAGAGGATAGTTGGTCCAGGAGGTCGGCAGGTGGTTAGGAGGGGCAAATTGGGTGCCCCATCACTCTGTGCTCTCCAACATATTACCTCCAAAAACCATATAAACACTACTAACAGGTATCTGCCTCTATCTCCGAAATCAAACAAAGGGGCAGAGGACACTGCAGAGCACGACACTGCAGCACAGGAGCTAGTACAACAAAACTCGCCCAAATCAGGAACCAAAACAAAAAAAGCAAAAAGGAAATCCAAAAAACTTCTGATCATAGGAGACTCTATGATTCGGGGAGTTGATACCCATCTCCAGCCAGGGGTAATGGTCAGATGTCTCCCAGCTACATCAACGTGGAGAGACACTGACCACATTGCTAAAATTGTTCACAAAGCAGGAGAAAACATTGATGTCCTAGTACACATAGGGACTAATGATCTCGCCAGTCGGTCAGTTGTGGCGACCAAGGAACACCTGCCCAGGCTGGGAGAAAACTATCATCCATTTCGTCTGACATCTCCTTCTCTGAGATCCTGCCAGTCTGGAAGAGGGGGGCAGATGGACGGAAGGTCAGAGAAGGGGAGATAGGGGAGCTAAACATGTGGCTCAAGTGCTGGTGCCAGGAAAAAGGACACAGATTTGTAGGGAACTGGCAGTGTCTGGGAGCGAAAGTTCTTTAATTTGATGGACTGCATCTGACTAAGGGGAGTCAGTGCATTTGGGCAGACGGTTGTGGCGTCTTTGAATATTTAAACTAGCAAATGGGGTGCAGCACCCACGCCTAATGGGAAGAGCACCCTCCCCTCAGCTAGTGGTCAAACAGGGATTCAGTATGTTTGCAGTTCATTTGCATCACTAGGTAAGAAAAAGGTCTGTCTCCCATATGATGCACAGGGAAATGCCAAACCTCACTCAACAACTAACACAATCAAATCTGGCTAATGAAAAATCATGTACACAAATGCTCACAGCCTGGGAAATAAGATCCCAGACATGCAGGCAATAATGTCAGAGGCTAAACTGGACATAGTAGCAATTAGTGAGACGTGGTTTACCAGTAACCACACTTGGGAGACTTCTGTACCTGGCTATGTACTTTTCAGAAGAGACCAAGGTTCAAAAGAGGGGTGGAGGGTCCCATATGTCAATGAAAATATCAAAGCTACAGAAATTCAGAATACACAAGGAGCCAGAAGAACTGTGGGTCACCCCGAAACAGGAAATGGACAGCTATAAGAACTGGGGTTGTCTACAGGCCCCCAGACCAAAGAGAGGACATAGACACATTACTGTTAGAAGATATACAAAACATGACAGCTAAAGGGGAGGTTCTGATAATCTTCAACATGCCGGATACAGATTGGTCAATACCAGCAGGAACGTCTGCCAGAACTAGACACATGGTGGATTCCCCTGCAGGGGAAGGGCCTCAAACAACTGGTAAAACAACCCACAAGAGACAGGGCTATCCTAGATCTAGTACTGACTAACAGGGAAGGGATCACAGATCTCCAGGTAGAAGGTCACCTGGGGGCCAGTGACCATCACATGGTATGGTTCCATTTGGCCACTACATCTAAATCATCCCATTCCAAGGCAAAAAATATGGGACTTCAGAGGAGCTGACTTTGATAAGATGGCCAACAGAGTTAAGTTAGCCCTGGCAAAAAGACACACAGCTGAGGGGGGTACAGGCAAAGTGGGCAAGCATTAAGGATGCAATACTTGAAACAACATCCCATTGTGTTAGACAGAAAAGGAAGTGCAAAAGAAGAAGGAAACCACTTTGGTTCTCAAATACAGTAGCAGAAAAGGTCAGAGCCAAAAGGCTGGCCTTCAGGAAATATAAGGGAACACAGCAGGATGAAGATAGGGAGGCATACCAAACTGCCCTAAGGGAAGCAGGAAAGGCAGTAAGGCAGGCAAAGTCCCAAACTGAGGAAACACTAGCACAAACAGTGAAAGAAGGTGACAAGACTTTCTATAGACACATTAGTGAAAGGAGAAAGTCCAGAGGGGGTATTGCTAAGCTCAAAGGAGAAAAGGGGGCATGTGAGGAGGAGGACCCTGTAAAAGCATCTATCTTAAATAGATACTTTTGCTCAGTAAGAAGGTAGGGCAGGGCCCACAGCTCAGCACCATGGACACGGGGGGGGGGGGAGGTGAGCACTACTCTCTTCACAAAAGAAAGGGCCCTACAAGAGCTCACTAAGCTCAGGGTGGACAAGGCAATGGGACCTGATGGCATACATCCCAGGGTACTTAAGTAGCTAAGGGTGGAGCTAGCAGAGCCATTAGCAGAACTGTTTAGTGAGTTTCTGAGCACAGGAGAGGTCCCAGAAGACTGGAGAAGGGCTCATGTGATCCCGCTCCACAAGAGTGGTAGCAGGGAGGAGGCAGGGAACTACAGACCAGTCAGTTTTACCTCAGTAGTGGGCAAGATTATGGAGGCATCCTTAAGGAAAGGATAGTGTAACACCTGGAATCAATAGGAGCAGGATCCAAGACAGCATGGGTTTACAAAGGAAGGTCCTGTCAAACTAATCTCATAGATTTCTTTGACTGGGTAACCAGAGTGGTGGACCAGGGGAGCAGTTGATGTCACCTACCTTGACTTCAGCAAAGTTTTCGACACTGTTCCACATAGAAGATTGATAAATAAGCTGGGTAGGCTCCGGTGGGTCAGAAGTTGGTCAGCTGGGTGAAAACTGGTTGACGGGCAGAAAACAGAGAGGTGGTAATGGTATACAGTCAGAAGAGATGCAAGTCACAAGTGGGATACCTCAGGGATCAGTCCGAGCCAGTCCTCTTCAATATCTTCATTAGTGACATTGCAGATGGACTAAAGGGTAAGGCTTGTCTGTTTGCAGATGACACGAGATCTGCAACAGAGTAGATGATCCAGATGGGGTGGCAGAATGATCTGATAAACTAGCAAAATGGTCAGAAGAGTAGCAACTGGGATTTAATGCAAAGAAGTGCAAGATCATGCACATAGGGAAGAGAAACCCTGAAGCCACATATAGGCTGGGAGGGAGTTGCTGGCAGTCACAAAGGAAGAAAGAGACTTAGGCGCCATCATCACCGATGACCTGAAATCATCCAAGCAGACCTCTAAAGCAGTAAGTAAGGCTAGGGGATGTTAGGGTGTATTAGTAGTGGTATCATAAGTCGTAAGAGGGAGGTAATAATCCCTCTTTACAAGACACTGGTTAGGCCCCATCTGGAGTACTACGTGCAGTACTGGAGGCCACACCTTCACAAGGACATTAACCAAATTGAGGCAGTCCAGAGAAGGGCAACCAAAATGGTGCAGGGACTGCATCAGAAGACATATGAGGACAGATTAATGGAGATCAATATGTATACCCTTGAGCAAAGGAGGGAGGGAGGTGATATGATCGAAACATTCAAACACCTTAAGGGCTTTAACAAGGTGAAAGAGTATAACATGTTTAAATATAAGAAAAATAGCAGAACAAGAGGACACAGCATGATATTAGATGGAGGCCGATTAAGGGGAAATGTGAGGAAATTCTTTTTCACAGAAAGAGTGGTGGATGCATGGAACGGCCTACCTCAGGAAGTGGTGGCTATGAATACAGTGCAAGGCTTCAAACAGGCATGGGATAGGCATAAGGAAGCAATACAGATGAGTATGAATAGATAGGCCACTGACAGAGCAAGGGCCGATGGCACATTTATAAGGCAGAAAAAGAAATGGGCAGACTGGATGGGCCTTGCGGTCCTTATCTGCTGTCAACTTCTATGTTTCTCTGTTTCTATGTTTCTGTGTTTTCACTTATGTTTTTTTTAACTTTGGAATAACAAATGTGTTGATCAAATGAGCTAAAACTGGGAAAGTGGAATCCATTGCTGGTTTTGCAGAGTAACAGTGTGAGGAGCCTCACTGGTCCACTCACTGAAGTGGCACAAGATTCTTGTCTCACTCCTCCCATGTTCCTTGTGCAAATACCTTTATATATAGTCTCCTCCACATTGTAGGAGCACCACTGCAAGAGGGGATTCCATGTCATAATAGTGATTGCAAAACAGCGATCATTATTATGGCGCATGTATATCACCGAAAAGCAAATTGGCAATATACACATTGTCGTGACCTAACACCCCCACACACCCCTATTTAAGGATTTACTAACTCCAGGGGTCAGAGAGGGGGCAACACTCCCATTGTGGCAAAAAAAATTAAGGCAGCCGCAGGCAGTGGCAAAATAGTGTGTGACAGTTCCCAGCCCCAAACCGAGTACCTCCTGCACCAAAGCTAGCCACCCTCACTATCATACCACATGGCTAGCTCAGCTGCAGCAGGCTCATCACTCCTCTACAAACCACTTCCCTATTTCTCCCCTTCCCTTCGCTATCCCCCCTACCAGTGACCTTTCCCTATGCTCACTTTCACATAGGGTTGCTACCCTTACAGGGTAGCCCAAGGGGATAGCGCTGAATGAGTTGCAGTTTTGATGGTCACCCATATTCAGTCGCTATACTCATGTGATACTGCGAGAGGGTGATCAAGTATTTGAATATCAAGACCATGAACACCAAAAGCTCAACCTTCGGTAGAGGAGAGATGGCTAGTTGACACTGTAAGAAGAGCAGAGTTAAAGGACTACAGGGTGGTGGAGGGGGGCAGACAGGGTGTTACAAAGTTTGTCTGGTAAGACAGTAATTGACCATGTAAAATTTTATTATTCTTGTCTAAGAATTTTTGTATAAGAGAAAAGTCAGTTATTGCAAAGCAGTGCCATTTTGTGAAAGCCACACAGTTAAAGCAGTGCTGAGTTGTTGCCTAGATGGTCCAGCAGGTTTGGTAGTGAACGCGAACCACCACATTGGAAGGCAGGCCAGCTGGGCCTGGGGCAGCTGTCATGTGGCAGTGTGCCTCAGTTGGGGAGGGTTGGCAGTGAGCTGGTAAGGTAGCAGACGATTATGTAGGAATTTATTATTGTTGTAGGAAAGTCTGGCTTTGTGAAGCAGTGCCATCTGGTGGTGAATGCATTGAATAACACACTTAAAGCAGGGCTGAATGGTCGCCCCACTGGTACAGCAGCAGCGTGACCCCTGTTTGGGAGCAAACTTGAGTCATTGCATCAGGAGGCAGACTAGGCTGGGGTACTTGCTGCATGACAGTGTGTCTCAGTTGGGAAGGGTTGGTGGTAAGCTCTTGGGCCACAGCAACCCTTGTGATGGAGCCAGGGAGCTTGCTCCTGCCACAGGGGTCTGCAGTGTATGTATGAGGCCGAAATGGATGGCTGCACTCATGTTCAGGAGGAGGGAGGGACCTATAAGTGACAGAAAACCCCACGATCATCTACATGATGGCTATCGCCCTGGAGCTCCTGCCATGGAAGGAAAGCCATGGGGGTAACCATTGAGTTAACATGATCTGCAGGAGTTGGAGGATCTAGGCCTGAACAGGGTATATCCATAGGATGAATGTATATCCTTGGGAAGACATGAGTGGCCCTACAGAGAAAATCCTCTATAGGAAAAAAAATTGGTAATTGTAACTACTTGAACCTACAGTGGTGGTCCCTGAGATAGCAACTATGAAAGTCTATGGCACGTTCTTCCTCCCAGCAGGTTAGCTGAATTGTAAAAGCTGCTGTCTTTTGGACTCAGGATCCTGGGTTTGATTTCCAGTAAGGCCTAGAGGTATGTTGGCCCAAGAAGAGGGGACATATTTTTATTCTCCTCCCGTCCCTTACTCTCTCTTTGCCAGTCATGCTGCTGGCACCTCGCCTCCAAATTAGGGGTGAGCACATCTTTTTGCAGTTCAAGTTTGAAATTGCTTGGTCCAAAACACAAAATATTCTTGTTTTTGAACCTTTCTCAAATATCTATTTACATATAAATAGGATTACATAAAGCAGGGGCAAAGGCAAACCTACTTTTATCTAGTTCACCCCCCCCCCACTAGCCAGCCTCAGATGATGTACACAACCACCTTCCCACTGTTGTCACCCCACTCCTAAACTCACACACACTGGCTGTATCATTCCCAGTAAGCACATACTTAGTTTTAAACAGATTGCAGCAGACAAATGAACATAAACAGTAAGCATAGCTTTATTTGGGCTGCAGACCCTAACAGGAAAAAAGAGGGTTTGTTTGCAGTATGCAATAGTTCTATGCAAGAGGTTGGTTTTCAGTTGTCCTTCGCGGGTCCAACCACTCAGTTGCTACTCTTCACACACCCTGAGCAGGTACAACCAGTGTAATAATACAAAAGAGGAGCACTCCAAAAACCCACACACAAGGACTGGGATTAAATAATTTGTCCCACAGTGAAAAATACATAAGGAGCAACCCCAGTGCTTTGAGATACAAACACATTTTCCATGGGGGACATACAGTAGCCAGTTCCTGAGACTCATGTCAGCAATATGTACATCCAAAGGAAAACATACAAAAAAAATCAAGAGCAAATGGTGTTTAAAAAGTACTGAAAAACATTAAGTGAGTGAATAATTTAGAGGTTATCATACCTGATGACCTCAAACTGGCAGAGCAGTGTGACAAAGCAGTAAGTAAGGCTTTTCTGTCAGTCCATTTTTAAGGACTTTCTTTTTAGGGCTGCGGGTAGGTGGAGCCTGCAGCCCTCTTGCATTAGCTCTGAAAACGAGCTTACCATGGAACTTTCTTTTTGGACTTTTGAAAGTATCCGTCCACAACTGCAAAATAATGCACCCCCCCCCCAATTTTTGCTGTTTGTTACTCTGTCTTAAAGAGATCTGAAGGAAGTGGGGGGTGATACTGCGCCTCCCAGCTTTTCAGGGTATAAGCAACAACAGAAAAAAACTTTTGAAGCTGCTGTCTTTTTCATTCTTTTAATTTAACCCTTGCAGGGCTGCAGACACAGCATCTGTCCAGCTCAATTAAATAAATTCATTCTAGTTCTTTCAGCAGCCTAGAGGCATTGTCTGTCTGTTCTTTCCAGGTACCCCCCCCACACACACACACACACGGACAGCAAGCAAGATTTTATCAGTTGGTTGCTATAAATGATATTTGTTCCCTAAATTACTGAAGTTGCCAGTGTATCCTGCCACAACTGTAAATCACTATGCCAGCTGAAAAACAAAACTCCCTTCTATCTGTTGAGTAGGCTTGTTTGTCTCTCTTTCTCTTAAAGAGGGGCACTATCAGCTTTGCCCCTTCGTTTTTTTAGCAAATCTGAGCAGTGTGCCTTTTGGCACACACTGATCACATCTGTACTGTAGACTGCCCCCATAGATATAAAAAATAAATATTTCTACCTGTTTTGTCCATTTTTCACAAAATCCCTTACTCACTCGGTCAGTACTTAAATAACCCACCACCAGAAGTGTCTCCACCTTGAGAATGCACTTTGAGAAGAAGCACAGTCCCGAGGTGCAATTTTTTCACATGCTGACTGTAAAAACATGTTGCCCCAGAAACTGTAACAATTCTAAGTCATTCATGGTGCCTGATAACTAAAACCGAGCACTGAGGAGACCCGGAATGTATAGTTTTAATCGGATGCTGAAATCCCGTCCATACACAAGAGCGGCAAGCTTCTGCGCATGCGTGGGATCTTGTGCATGCCGCTCTTGCGCATGGGCGGGATTTTGTCTCCCGATTATAACTATACATTCCGGTCTCCTCAGTGCTCGGTTTTAGTTATCAGGCACCACGAATGGCTTAGCAGCAGACTACAGTGTCAAACTACAGACAGAACAGCTACATCTGGGGCCACAGCTTTACCCCTGTAATTCAAAACCAAGTCTCTCAGTACCGTGGAGGAATGCTGTCTATTTTTTTATATTGTAATAAAAAAGAATGCATTTGCAAACTGGAAATTCATTGCAGTATAAAATAAATGTGTGCAAATTGGCACTGAAGTGTGTGTGTGTGTTTGTGTGCATGCGCGTGTGTGTGTGTGTGTGTCTTTGCAGAACTCTGTCAGAAACTGCTGACAACTTTCTCCTGCAAATGCTCAACCACTCCCCGCTACAGACAAACAAGTTTTAACCCTTGTTCCTATGGGCATTTATTGGGATCTGAGATCATTTTCTTCTGTTGTTTTTTTCTATTTTTTTTTCTATTCAGCCTTTGTATATTTTAGCAATAAGCCACAAGGGGGTGTGGGTTATCACACGAGGCACAGCCGAGTGGGTAAATCCTCACCAGCCATGGTAAATCCCCTGATAACCCACATCCTCTGAGTGGCTTATTGCGATTATACCAAGGTTCATTTTTTTACTATAATAAAATACAACTTTTAAAGAGGTTGCTGTGTGTTTTTATTTTTATTCTATTTATTCCTGGGCTGCAGTGAATTAGGATGCTGATGACCTTTTGTATTTTCTCATCAGCCAGTGAATATCATAGGATTTACATCGGTGGTAAACTGCCAGTCTGACCATTTCATTGGCTGTTCACTTATGTCCATGGTATAATTCCTATCTAGTGCTAGTGAAAGGTGGGGGATTACATAGAAACATAGAAGTTGGTGGCAGATAATGACCGCAAGGTCCATCCAGTCTGCCCATTTTTTCTACCTTATGAATGTGCCATAGGCCTGTACTCTGTCAATGGCCTATCTATTCATACTTATCTGTATTGCTCCCTTATGCCTATCCCATGCCTTTTTGAAGCCCTGCACTGCATTCATATCCACTACTTCCTAAGGTAGGCCGTGCCATGCATCCACCACCCTTTCTGTGAAAAAGAACTTCCTAATGTTACCCCTTAATCGATCTCCCTCTAATCTCATACTGTGTCCTCTTGTCCTGCTATTTTTCTTATACTGAAATATGTTAGACTCTTTCACCTTGTTAATGCCCTTAAGATGTTTGAATGTTTCAATCATATCACCTCTCTTCCTCCTTTCCTCCTGGCTTACAATACCTCTACTTATCCACAGAATCCAGTTCACTGCTGATTTTTCCACTCTGATGTATGTAATACTCATAAAAGGTACAGCTCAGACAGCACTGGACAGCAAACTAAAGCTCTTTGTTTATCCACAGGGACAGGTACAGTACAGGCTTCCCCCCATCCACCCACCCACTATGATGAATTTAGTGCTGGTAAAAAGTGAGGGATAAAGCCCTCGGTTTATCCACAGGTACCATGTGGGGCAGGATCAGTGCAAACTTACCCACACTGTGATGGATTTAGTGCTAGTAAAAGTGAGGGACTGACACCACTTGAGCTTTAAACCCTCTGGTAATCCACAGAGATGGCTACAGTGTGGGGGAATGGACAGTGCTTGATCTCCACACTGTCTGTATTTACTCCTGGTGATTGGTGAGGGACTGCCAGAACTGGGACTAAACCCATTTGTTTATCTACAGTGACAGGTACAGTGCGTGACTGGTGAACAGTAAGGGACAGGCACCACTGGAGGCTGAAGTCCTCTATGATAAATCCACAGGGACAGATGCAGTGTAGAACAGACAGCCCAGGGTTTCCACACTGTGATAGATATAGTGCTGATGAAAGGTGGCAGACTGACAGCACTAGAGGCTAAAGCCCTCTGTTTAGCCACATGGGTAGGTACAGCATTGGGCAAGGACAGTGAAGGGTTCTCACATTGATGGTTTCAGTGCTGGCAAAAGCTAAGGGATGGGTAACACTGGGGACCACTCTACTGTCTTCATGTCCACAGTCTCTATTGGCAGGTCATTTTAGAGGGTCACCACCTTCTGGGACAAGATATGCTTCCTAATGTTACCCCTAAACTTGCCATCTGTGACCTTCAGCATGTCCTTGTGTCCTGCTGAAGAAATTATCCATTTGTTCAATCCTGTCAATACCCCTGAGAATGTGAAGACTGAGATCATGTCCCATCTCAGCCTGCTGTTCTACAGGGAGAAGATGGTAACAACTACTAGTAAACATAAATGTGAATATTATCTGTTAGATCCTTCCAGGTATTCCTGTTTTGAAAATGTGGCTTTCCCTTAACAGTGGTATCTTAACAGAAAGCACACCAGCAAATTTGTTTTTATTTTTAGTACTGAACACATTCTCTTTACTGCTGTAGTAAATGTAAACACTGGAGGAAATATGAAGAAACTGATCGAGGGAAGCTTACAAAGGATGTCAGTAGGCATTGTATGTGACTGCATACATATGTAGAATTAAAAAATGCTACATAAATTCACTGCCATTAAGCAAGTGGCAGATGGTCGGAAAATTTGTCAACACAAAAAGGGGGCTTGGTCTGCACTCAGAGAGGCTTGAGAAGGTTAGTTTTCCTATTTGGGACAGTAACTCACAGGGTGTAAAAGGTTGGGGTTATTGAAAATATGATGGATCATAATGGTGTACAGAGCCAATTTTCTTAAAGCAGCAGTTTTGCCATTAAGGAAGGGAAAAAAAGGTGCATTGCAATTAATGACCATCTGACATTTCTCACAATCCCCCACACAAAAAGGAATACTGATGCAATTTAACTTGCTGCAGTATAAGACTGCACCAAAGAATTCAGCATCTATGCCAAACTAGTGTTTCTCTGCTTGACATGTGTTGCATTCTTTTGGCAGGGTCATTATAGAGTACAGTACCACAATACATTTTCTTGACCTTATCCTCACTTCCATCTGAGTGCACCCTAACCCCCTTTCTGCCCTGATATCATGATATTTAGGACTTGATTAAGTAAAGCTGTATCCAAATTTCCTCCCTGTGGACCTTTTCAATGCCAAAAAAAGACTAGCAATGCATTCCCTGGCCTTGAATAAATTTAATATGGGGTAGTATTATGCTTTGCACATTCTTGTGTTCTATGATTCTAATGTTGTATGTTCACCTATTACGTTATGAGGCTATCTTGAATTTTGCAAATGCAGGCTTAATATCATTGGTAATATTCAATATTTTTACCACAAATTTTCAACATAGCCATTTCGGTACAGCAACTCATGAATATGACAGCTGTCATTTTTCAACTCCTGCTCAAAATGTGAGTTTGCAGTCCAAAAGTTGATTTTGCAGTCCTTGTATGACATCACCTTTAGACCAGGAGTTGAACATTTAATTTGCTCTTCTTTATGAGGCAGAGTCATAACAAGGCCTTGTTGAACATTTGGTGTAAAAATATAAAAAAAAAAAAATTCAATGGGCCTGATTCCAGAACAGGTTATGCATGTTGCAAAGTGGCTTGCACCAAACCCAATGGCACAAGTAGCACCTTACACCATGCGTTACACTGACTGGTATTCCAGAAGGCAGCCTGCAACATGGCACAGGCTGCCTGCACCAAAGGTGGGCTATGCCACTGGTTATGCCAGAAACCCCTTGTGACATGGCACAAGAGAGTTTATGGCAGCAGTTACATCTGATTCCAGGAGAGTGGCTGATGGAATAGCAAATGTGCTATGCCAAGTCGGCCCCAGAAGACAGTGGTCTAAGTACAGTTAGACCAGCTATTAGCTGGTCTAACCATACCCTATGTCCATGGTGGGTGCACCTCTGTGCCTGGTGCCACAACAGCCACCCCCACATGGTCCCACTGAGACCCCACATACCCCATTGGCAGGGCAGCCATCTGTGGGCTGCTGGCACCCCCACGCTCCCATCCCTGGGTACTGCCCCACAGAGCAGTTCACATCCTGGTGCAGCACTGTGCTGCTATTGGCATGCATGACAAGCACTCCATGGTTGTCCTGTGGCTCCACCAAAGTGGGGCATTGGGGGTGGCCATGCTATATGGGATCTGTGCCCTGTTGGAGAGAGGTTATGCGGCTTGTGGCACCCTGTGTAGGTGCACCCTTCCTGTGTTGCAATGCTGGAGGTGCTGCAAGTCGCAGGATGTAGTCACCAGGGACCCTGCCTGTTCTGGAATCTGGTGCAGGGTCCCCGGCATAGAGGCCTATGTCACAACTCGCAAGCACCAGCGAGTTACGACATACATCTTGGAATCGGGCCCAATATTTGTTTCCTTTTACTTGCTATTTCACTGAGCAATCTATATCCCTCCCATTACTATTTTTTTTTCAGTTCATGAGCTACATCCGTTCTTGTGCTCCTTCTCCAGGACCTTTTCTTTTCCCCTTCCCCATCTCTGCATCCATGCCCCTCCCCCACTTTTCTTTTTCTTATCCCTCTTTAGCTCAGTTCTATTGTAACTTTACCAACATAAGGTGACATGCTTTTAATCGTGCCATATTTCATCACCAGAGTTTCATATGGATATTACATTTGAGAGATGAATTTGACTTAAGCAGACTCAGTACTGCACTCACTTAACCCTTTTCAGTAATTTTTTAACATCTTTGACATTAGGGAGGTATATATATATATATATATATATATATATATACTGCAGGGTTTTAAATAATTGATTAGCTGTTTTTTTTCTTGGGACAATACTAACTGTACAGAAAGTATTTCTATAGGTTTTCTAGAAGTGTTATGTTTGTTAAACACAGTGAAGCAGGTGCTATGCATTTTCACAATGTTTTAGCACTTTTATGAGCAAAACGCTAATCAATTTTTAGAGTTAAATAAAACCCTGATACTGTGATGTTTCAGGGTCTGGCTAAACCCAGAGGAAGAGGTTTTTGTGTCTCAGCGAGCTGGATTTGCTCCTGTGTGTTTTATGCATTTTTTCTGAGGAATAAGGAAAGTGACTACCAATTTCATAAACTCTTTTATCACAGTCCTTGTGCGTGACTTGTTAAGAGTGTTTTTGTGTTTTTCTCTCCTAACGTGTTTGAGGAGCACTTGAATTTGTGGTCACATGCCTGGTTTGTTATTTTTGCAATCAAAGTAAACACTTCCTGAGCTGTATCTAAAAATGCCCTGCCAGTTATGGCCCTTGCATGCAGCCTATTTTAGATCCCCAGGTCTTTTTCTATGGAAGATTCACTGAGCACTTTCCCATACAGCTGATATTCAGTCCTATTATTCCTACCACCCAAATGGTTCTTCAATCTGACGTAATTCACCCTGAACTTTTTCCAACAGCTTCCTGCATTTCTACCCCAACCCCAGTTTTTGTGTGTGTAGGAGTCTATACATCCCTTCACCCAGGACCCCCTATCCACAAAGATACTAGCAGGTGAACATAGACCCAGCCCTGCTGATTTCTGGCTTGGCCCATTATCAGCCCTATGCACTGGCTGTTTGGCAGTTTGGAAATCCCTGCAGGGGAGGGGCACAAATAAGCTTCCCCTGTGAGGACTACAGAGAAAACCAGAAAAAGCAGGAAAGAGAAATTAGGGGTTGGGGGGGTGCAGGCCTGGTATGAACTAGAGAGCACATTAAAAGCTTTTTTTCTGGTCTATATTTAGCGCTGAAGTAAAGCAACTTCTTGTTTCATTGAGCTTTGCCTGGAGTTTTTTTCAAAGGGTTCCCCCAAAAGTCTTGGTTTGCTACAACACTGTTACATGGTGTCCTCAGCAAATTTATATGTCCAGTCAGTCTTACTGCATTGCACTGAAGCTACAATCGGTAGAAAAAGTGTGGGTCCCAATACTGACTCTGTGGGACTTCACTCATGACTGCTCCCCAGTTAAACACATACCCCTTAATGCTTACTCTCTGTTGTCTTCCATCCAGCTATGACTGTATCCAGTTCACAATTCTAGTGTTGATGTCTGATTTCTCCATCTGCCCTGTCGGCTCCTTATAGGGCACCGTACTGACGGCTGCGTTGTAGTCTAAAAAACTACATTGACCAGTTGACCCCATCCAGTGCACTGTTTACCAGCTCAACAAATTTCAGTAAGTTTGTCTGGCAGGATCTTCCCTTATGGAAGCCATGTTGTGTATCATGAACCATATTGTTATTCCTAAGGTGTTTTCTATTTCCTCCTTAATTACAGTCTCAAAAGTGTTAACAACAGACTGACCTTGCCCTTTTTATAGCTTGGGATCCTTATGGCTCCCCTACATTTTTCTACCACCTGGCTCGTATTCAGCAACAGCTCAAAGATGGATTTCAGTGGACCAGTAAGCTCCACCATCAATCCCTTTATCACTCTTGGATGCATATTGTCAAGTCCCTGGGCTTTATTTACTCAGTTTATTCATTTTTATTTGTTTAGACAGAAGAAGGTTGTCAGCCCATCGGGAGTGTCTCCTGCTCCTAGTGAATGTATTAGTCTGTTTTGTTTCCCGCACAGTTTAGGTGTGGGCAGGACAGTAGTGCAGTGGGTAGGTAACTGGCTGGGCGGCAGGACACAGAGGGTGGTGGTAAATGGCTGTCACTACACAGAGGGAAGAATGACCAGTGGGATACCACAGGGATCAGTGCTGGGTCCGGTCCTATTCAACATCTTCATCAGTGACATTGCGCAGGACCTAGAAGGCAGAATTTCCCTGTTTGCTAATGACACAAAGCTCTGTAACAGAGTAGACACACCAGAGGGTGTAGACAGAATGAGAGGGACCTGCAGAAACTTGAAGAATGGTCAGGGGTTTGGCAGTTGAAATTCAATGCAAAGAAGTGCAAGATAATGCATACAGGGCACAAAAACCCTGGCACAATATATCAGTTGGGGGGTGAGGATACAGCATGCACCAAGCAGGAAAGGGATCTTGGGGTTATCATCTCTGATGACCTCAAGGTAGGGAAACAGTGTGACAAGGCAGCAGGTAAAGCAAATAGGATGCTGGGATGCATAGACGGGGCATCACTGGCAAGAAAAGGGAGGTCATAATTCCACTATACTGTACAAGACACTAGTGAGGCCCCACCTGGAGTACAGTGCACAGTTCTGGAGACCTTACTTACGTAAGGACATAGACAGGGTAGAGAAGGTTCAGAGGAGGGCAACAAAGATGGTACATGGATTGCATCACAAGTCCTATGAGGACAGGTTGAAGGAACTGAATATGTGCTCCCTGGAGGAGAAGAGGGAGAGAAGGAATATGATAGAGACATACAAGTATCTTACAGGGAGGAGCAAGGTGCAGAAAGACACTATTTTTAAGTGAAAAAGATGTTCCAGGACTAGAGGGCATGGGATGAAGTTGCAGGGAGGACAATTCAGAGGAAACGTGAGGAAGAATTTCTTCACAGAACGGGTGGTGGACAAGTGGAACACCCTGCCAGAGGAAGTGGTGGGGGCTGAAAGAATCATGGGATTTAAGAATGCATGGGATAGACATAAAGGAATTCTGGAGGTCAGGGTTAAGGGGCAACAGACTTCTAGGAAAACATAAAGTAAACTTACAAGCTCAAATGGGCAGTCTGGGTGGGCCATAGGCCCTTATCTGCCGACACTGTCTATGTACTGTATGTATTTATTTATGAATCGTACAGGATTGCCTTCAGTTAGTGAATGAGCATTTAATTCTGTTTAGTAAAGAATCTGCTGACTGGGTAATTTTTTTGCATTGATTCCTAGGAGCAAGCCTATTATTAATTATGATTCCTACATCACGCTCCTTGATGGTTGATTTTAGCACTTTGTTGTTCAGTTTATAAGTGTGGTTTGGACTTTTGTCCCAAAATGGAGTAAAGTACATTTATCTTGGTTTAATGATATTTTACCACAATTCAGTGCTTTTCAGATTTTTGCAAAGAGTATGATACTTGGCTAAGGTATCCATCTCTCCCCCCAGTTTGGTATTGTCATCAAACTTTGTTTGGGTTAAGGTTTTCAGGTAGCTTCTGTACCTGATTCCTGTTTAGACTTATTTTAGGGCTACCTTCAATCTTCCATATCCCCCCATTTCCTGGCTACCTTGATGGAAAATTGAATAAAAGCATTAATTAAAAATCATGCAATTGTATGGCTAAACTTCAAATGAAGATATTTGTAACTCCCCAGTGGCTGGCTGAATCCAGCTAACAGTTCCCCAACCATCGGTGCAGTTCCCCAGTTGCTCCCAGTTGCTGGGGCACACCCTGATTTTACTCAAGGTTCCGGAGCTGCGACCTCATTCATCATGCAGACCCCTGCTGTTCCCTGTGGTGTTAATCCCTCTGAGTCTTCTGGGAGACATTCTGGAGGCTGCAATGCTGCCCTATTTTCAGGCACCTCTCTGGTCTGAAGGAAGAGGTTGCCTGTCTCCACGCTGACCTGGCTAGGATTCATGAAACCTCCCCCCACCCAAGGACCACCAGGGCCACCACCGCTGCCTCAGAGGTTGCCAAGAAAGAGGAGCAGTTGGACCAAGGTGGACTCAGGGAGGGGCAGGGTAGTGGAACAGAGGTGCAGTCCTCCAGTTGTACCTCTCCACAGTTCATATGCCATTCTAGGGGAGAGTGGTTCCTCTATGGAAGCATCTACAGTGGAGACCAAGGAGGATGCTGGGAACCTCCACAAAGGAGACCCACAGGAGGGTGGCACGGGACCCCACATGGGAAGAAAACAACTCCTGGTGGGAGACTCAATCTTTAGGGGGTATAACTGGGGGAGGGAGGGAAGAGGGAGGTAAGGCACCTGCTTGGTGTCACGGCTTGGAGGGGCAGGGAGTGAATCCTCAGGATTGCTAAAGCAGTTGCATGGGGGAGGAAGCTGGATGTCATTGTCCACCTAGGGACAAATGACCTGGCTGGGAATGGGATCAGAGCAGTGCAAGAGGAGTTTGTGGAGTTGGGGAGGGGCCTTAAACAAGTAGCACGTATGGTAACCTTCTCAGAGGTGCTGCCTGTCTATGGCAAGGGTGATGCTGGGGTACTCTGCACCATGGGATTCAATGAATGGTTGAAAAACTGGTGTGGAGCTCAGGGTTTTGGCTTCACTGGGGACTGGGGGTCCACCTGAAGGGATGCAGGCCTATACTGGTGCGATTGACTACATCTGCTGGGAGGGGAAACCAGGATCCTAAGTGATAGGTTTAAATGCTTCAGTGGCAGGCATTTAAACTAGCCAAGGGAGGAGGCACTGAAAAGGGGCCGGGAAATCCCAGCCACCCCCCACAAAACACAGTAGTTAGGGAGATAAACACCAAGGTAGAGAAGTCAATAGGGAGCAGGACAGGGGTAAAGGGAGAAAAAGGCAAAGGCAGTAAGGACAGGGATGGGGCTAAAAGGGGTAAGGCCATCAAAAAATGGAAGGTGATGAGTACCAATGCCTGCAGTCTGGGTAACAAGCTCCCTGAACTAGTGGCCTTGATAGAAGGGGGTGCCTGGCTATTATGGCAGTCACAGAGACATAGTACACAGAGAACCATGACTGGGATGTCAACATACCAGGGTATCCAATCTACAGGAGGGACAAGGAGGGTAAAAAAGGAGGAGGAGTAACTCTCTATGTAAGGAAAGGGATGAAAACAAAGGAACTAAAGGGTAAACAGGGAGTAGAGGAGGCATTGTGGGTCACCCTGGAGACAGGAAGTGGCACCACAATCCGCACGGGAGTTGTATACAGACCCCCATCTCGGTGGAGGCAGTGGACAAGGAAGTTATAGAAGACATCCTTAAAATGGCAGAAAGAGGGGAGATATTGTTGATGGGGGACCTGAATATGCCAGATGTTAACTGAAGCATCTTTGCTGAAGCCACATCCAAGAGCAGGGTCCCTCTCGATGCCCTACAAGGAGGCATGCCTCAGACAGCTAGTGTTGGAACCCACTCATGAAGAAGCAATCTTAGACCTGGTACTTTCAAAAGGGGACGGAGAGAGGATCTTGGATTTAGAAGTGGGTAGCCATCTGGGAACAAGCGACCCCCAAACAGTGTGGTTCACGATAAACACAGCCATACAGTCAAGCCATACAAAACTAAGAGTACTGAACTTTAGGAGGCCTAATTTGGGGAAAATGGGAGAGTGCCTCAGAAAAGCACTAGCAAATGAGCAAGAAGGAGGGGTGGAGGAACAGTGGGGAAAAAATCAAAACAGCCATCACAGAGGCAACAAGTTTTTGTGTGAGGCAAATCAACAAAACAAAATGAAGGAAAAAAAACACTATGGTTCTCAAAAGAGGTGCTAGGGAAGGTTAGGGAGAAAAAGGTAGCACTCAGGAAGTGCAAGGAAATATAGAAGGAGCAGGACAGAGAACTTTACCAGTTAAAGCAGAAGGAAATGGGGAAAGCAGTCAAAATAACAAAGGCCCAAACTAAGGAAAAGATAGCCAACTCAGTTAAGAAAGGGGATAGGGAGGCAGTATAGCACAGTGGTTTAAGGCTCTGAGCTGCAAATCCCACAGCCCCCACTTGCATACTGTCTGACCCTAAGCAAGTCATTTAACTTCCCTGTGCTCCCAGGTCACACCTGTAAACAAGCTTTCAGCTTAGTGTGCTACTCCTGGTTAAACAACTGAAAAAAAAAACAGGACAGCCCGTCGGCGCAGCAGTGGGATTTCTGCTTGCGACGCCGGCGACCGGGTTGAAGCGGATCCGGTCGTTGGAAAACTGGCGGGGGCAAGTAAGATCGAGCATCGATGGGCAGCTCTCCTACTCAGGGGAGGCGGGGCAGCACTCGGTGCAAAGGGACCCCTGGTGGAGACTGGGAGTTCCACGCAACCGATGCCGATGGGGGAGGAGGCTGGGCAGACGCTGGTGTCATTGCACATCCCCTCCTCCGGGAGAAAATCTGGTGGAAAAGAAGGCGGCAGGACCACCGATCTATGAAGCCCTCTGGAGAGCCTCACATTGCCTCCATCGGCGATGAACCCCGACCAGTTACAGTTCCGGGTTCACGAAGGTGGGCCTGCGGCTCCACCTCCGGGGCAAGCTGGGGGTGACTGTGGGTCCCCAGCAGCAATTGACGGAGGTAGAGGTCTCGGGCGTGACCAGGCGGATGGCCCCGGTGGTCCTGCCAGAAAAAGGGGCAAATAAAAAAAAAAAAAAAACAGGAAAAAACTTTTATAGGTACATTAGGGAGTGAAGAAAGACCAAGGGAGGGATAGTGAGGCTTAATAAAGGGAAAGGGAAAGGGAAGGGGAAGGGGGTGGGCACAGGGTGACAGTGAAAAAGCAGGGATACTAAATGAACACTTCTGCTCAGTATTCACAAAAGAAGAGGAGGGTGAGGTACCTAAACCAAAGAATAGAAGCACTCTGGGTAGGGGGGGGTCAATACCAGTCCATTCATAGAAGAAAGAGTCCTGAAAGAACTTTTAAAACTGAATGTGAAGAAAGCAATGGGGCCTGATGGGATTCACCCCAGAACTCTAAAAGAACTAAGGGGAGAACTAGTGACACCACTGACTACCCTTTTTAACAAATCAAGGGAGGATGTTGTAGTATCTGAGGACTGCAGGAGGGTGGATGTGATTCTCCTTCACAAAAATGGGAGCAAGACAGAGACAGAAAACTACAGACCTGTTAGTTTAACCTCAGTGGTAGGGAAAATGATGGAATCACTTCTGAAGGAAAGAACTGTTGAGTACCTAGAGGCCAGTGGGGCACAGGACCCAAGGCAGCATGGATTCACAGTGGGAAGGTCATGGTAGATGAATCTAATTGATTTCTTTGACTGGGTGACTAAAGTAGACCAGGGAGGGGTTGTGCACATGGCATACCTAGATTTAAGCAAGGCATTTGACACAGTCCCACACAAAAGATTAATAAACAAATTAGCTATCCTTGGAGTGGGTCCCAGGCTTGTAGCCTGGGTAAAACATTGGCTGGACAACAGAATGCAGAGGGTAACAGTAAATGGAGTCCACTCCAAGGAAAGGGAGGTTACCAGTGGGATACCGCAGGGTTCAGTACTGGGACTGGTCCTCTTTAAAGTCTTTATAGGTGACATTGCAGAGGGACTGGAAAGGAAAGTATGCCTCTTTGCAGATGACACAAAGTTCTGCAACAGAGTTGATATACAAGAGGGGGTGGAAAGCATGAGTAGGGACTTGGCAAGGTTGGAGGAATGGTTAAATGTATGGCAGCTTAGATTCAATGCAAAGAAGTGTAAAGTAATGCACCTGGGAAACAAAAACCCAGGGGAAGAGTACGCAATGTGGAGGGAGGTACTACAACAACAAAAATGGAAAGGGACCTGCGGGTAGTCATATCAGATGACTTAAAGGTAGGCAAGCAATGTGAGAAGGCAGTAAGGAGGGCTGGGAGGATACTGGGATGCGTAGGGAGAGGCATCACCAGTAGAAAATGGGAAGTTGTTATCCCTCTGTACAGACAGTTGGTGAGACCTCATCTGGAATACTGCATGCGGTTCTGGAGACCACATCTCCACAAGGACATAAACAGGATGGAGGCTGTCCAGAGGAGCGCAACTAAAATGGTGCAGGGTCTGCAACAGAAGCCATATGAAGAGAGACTAAAAGAGCTTAATATGTATACCCTCAAGGAAAGGAGGGAAAGGGGGACATGATAGAAACATTTAAGTACCTCAAGGGAATCAATAAAGTCCAAGAAGGTAGCATCTTTCAGAAAAAGAGATGTGCAAGAACAAGGTGGGCATAATTTGAAGATAGAGGGGGGACGGCTCAGGGACAATGTAAGAAAGTATTTTTTCACAGAGAGGGTAGTGGATGCATAAAACTGCCTCCCTGAGGAGGTTGTGGCATCAAAAACATGGGGGAATTCAAGAATGCATGGGACAGACCTAAAGCAATTCTTGGGAGGGGGGGTAGGCGGAAGTAGGCTGTTGGTTAACTAGGATCTGCAGCTTATTTATTTATTTATTTGTGAAAATCAGTTTACAACCTTCGAGCCAGGGGCTCATTTCCAAAGGTACCTCGTCACACTGGGGACATACATAGCATTTTAGGTTACATAGCACAGGTTTGCTGAAATAGGCGTTCATCAGAGGTGCCACGTCACACTGAGGTCAAACAAAATACATTTAAGTTACAGGGTACAAGTAATTGAAATAGGCCTTACACAAGTTGGTTTCATATATTGAGCAATCTACTGGCATTACCATAAAACAGCAGGCACTGGCCAGGTTATACATAGGTATGGTGTACTGGGGAAGAGGTGGTGGGGTGGTCTAGGCGGAGAGCCGCCCGGCGGGCGTTGTCATGAGTAGAGAGGTTGAGGTCGAGGCCTTACTCAGAGACAGGAGCAGCTACGAGTGTTGAAGAGTTGGCTTTGAAGGGTGGTTTTGAATTTGGAGATAGTGGTGGCATTGGTGATAAGGGCAGGGAGAGAGTTAAACCAGGATGGGGCTCTGTAGCAGAAGGACCTCTGACCATGGGTGGTTCTTGATCTGGGGACCAGAAGAGCTGTCTTGTTGGAGGACCATGTTGCAATAGTAGGTGGGATCCGGTGGATGGATGTTGTCACCCCTGGAGGGGAGAGCCCGAGTAGGTTTTTTTTGTGAGGAGGCAGGTTTGATAGCGAAGCCGTTCATCAAGGGTAAGGAGTTTAGCTTCGTCATACAGTTGACAGGTGTGTGTGAGCCTGGGGGCACCAATAATCAGTCTGCAAGCCTTATTTAGGGTTATGTGAATTTTTTTGAGGGCAGTCGTGTCGGCAGTACCATAGACTGGTAGGCCACAGTCTACAAGGGACAGTACTGAGGATGTAACAGCGAGCCGGAGAGCATTTGGGGGAAGGCAGTTTCTATGGTGGAAGAAGATGCCAAGCCGTATGTTAGTGGTGGATGCAAGGGCATCAATATGGTCGTGGAATGTGAGGGCTGAGTCGAAGGTAACCCCAAGGTATTTGTAGGAGCAGACTTGTTCCAGTGGTTGTTTGGTACTAGGAAGGATATGGAGTGGGTGGTTGCTAGCTTTGTTTTGGGGGTGAGCAAAGAGCATAGCTTTGTTTTTTTAAGATTAATGATGAGTCTGTGCTCCTTAAACCAGGCTTTGGCATTATTGAAGGACTGTTGTAGGGAGTCCTGAAGGGAGATGGGATTGCGGTGGGTGGTAAAAATGACAGCATCGTCTGCATACAGAAGAATTTTGCCAGAGCATGCACTGGGCAGGGTGTTCAGATAGAGTGAGAAGAGAAGGGGGCCCAGGATGGAGCCTTGGGGAACCCCCGAGTGTATGGGACGGGTATCAGAGAGTGTCCCATTGATTTTAACACACTGTGAGCGAGTGTCTAGATAGCTCGAGCACCATGCTAGAGGGCCAGCTGAGAGACCAGTGTGGCAGAGGGTGTTCAGCAGAAGAGGGTGGGAGACAGTGTCGAAAGCCTTTGATAGGTCGACGAACACTGCACAAGCTTTAAGAAGGGGGAGAAGGACTTCTTTAAGTACATCAGGGAGAAAAGGAGCTGTAAGGACCACATAGTAAGGATTAGGAAGGAGGGGGGTTGGGTGGAAGCAGGGTACGATAAGGCGGAAGCACTAAATGAGTACTTCTGCTCAGTATTTACTAAAGAGAAGAGGGGTGACACCCAAGATGGGAGAAATGGCAGGCGCTGGGGGAGTGGTGACAGATGGGGAAATCATGGAGGCAGAGTTTGAGAGGGTTTGAAGGCACTGAGGGTGGACAAGGCACCAGGCCCAGATGGCATCCACCCCAGGGTACTGAAGGAGCTGGCAGAGGTCCTTGCAGGACCTTTGGCAGACCTATTTAATGCCTCACTACATTCGGGGTGTGTACCTCAGGACTGGAGGATGGCTCATGTGGTGCCCCTCCACAAGAGTGGCCCCAAGGACGAACCGGGAAACTACAGACCAGTGAGCCTCACATCCATAGTGGGTAAGCTAATGGAGACTATCCTGAAGGAGAGGCTGGTGGCCCTCCTAGAGGCCAAAGGACTACAGGACAGCAGACAGCATGGCTTCATACGTGGCCGATCCTGCCAAACCAACCTGGTCGAGTTCTATGACTGGGTAACTAGGCAACTGGACAGGGGACATGCAGTGGATGTCCTGTATCTGGACTTCAGTAAGGCATTCGACTCGGTGCCACATGGAAGGCTGGGAAGGAAGTTAGTAGGCACAGGGACAGGTGCAATGCTGGTGAGATGGGTAGGAAACTGGCTGCAGGGAAGGCAACAGAGGGTGGTGGTGGGTGGGGAGCTCTCACACCCAAGGGCAGTGACAAGCGGTATCCCACAGGGCTCGGTGTTGGGACCAGTGTTGTTTGGGATATTCATTGCAGACATATCATGGGACATCAAGAGCAAGATCAGTCTGTTTGCTGATGATACCAAGGTTGGCGCGGTGGTGGATGACCTAGGGGATGGCAGGGTTGCAGGATGATCTGGCAAAGCTTGAAACCTGGTCAGACACCTGGCAACTGGACTTTAATGCCAAAAGTGCAAGGTGATGCATTTTGGGATGAAGAACCCAGGAGGACTTACCAGCTAGGGGAGTGCAGCTAGCCCAGACAGAGGAGGAGAAGGATCTGGGTGCTCATCACAGGGTCAATGAACAACTCGGCACAGTGTAGGAAGGCAGCTGCAAAGGCCAACAAAATGCTGGGTTGTATTGCAAGGGGTATATCCTCGAGGAGGAGGAGGTGATTCTGCCACTGTATAGGTCATTAGTTAGACCACACCTGGAGTACTGCGGCAGTACTGGCGTCTGTATCTGAAGAGGGACATTAAGTTACTGGAGGAGTGCATGGGGCGACAAAGATGATCAAGGGTCTGGGGGACTTATCATACGAGAGGAGGTTGAAGGAGTTGAACATGTACTCACTGGAGGAGAGGAGAGACAGGGGACATGATTGAAACCTTTAAATACATGAAAGGAATAAACAAGACAGGTACAGAGGGGCTGTTCAAAGTAAGGAGGGAGGGCCACCAGGGGCCATGATATGAGACTGGGCGAGGAAGGTTCAGGAGGGAGATGAGGAGACACTTTTTACAGAGAGGGTGGTGGCTGGGTGGAATCGTTACCTGCAGAAGTGGTATGCAGTAGAACAGTGGACTGCTTCAAACGAGGATGGGACAGGACAAGGGGGAGGGTTAATGAAGGGGAAGGGTGGAAGGGAGGGGCAGCTGCAGAATAAGGGGTGCTAGCTGCACATTCGAGCAGACTTGATAGAACTCTAGGCCTTTATCTGCTGGCAAATTTTATATGTTCGTAAGCTAGGGAGCTGGTGTCCAGGGAGGAGTGTAGGAAATTGGAGAATTCAATTAGCGCAGTGCTGGTGCTGTGACCAGCACAGAAGCCATGCTGCTCTGGGCATAAGATGTTATGCTTAGTCAGATATTCAGTGATTTGAATGGCCACCACTTTTTCCAGGGTTTTGGGGGGGGGATGGAGATTGGTCAGTAGTTGTTGGCCGAGGACCTGTCGCCCCCTTTATGAATGGGCATGATTATGGCTGTTTTCCAAGCAGTGGGAAATTGTCCCAGGCAGAGCGATCAGTTTAGTAGGCTGGTGAGCGGAGCAAGGACCCAATAGGTGGGGAAATGGGCAGACTGGGTGGGCAAAGTGGTCCTTATCTGCCGTCAAAGTCTATGTTTTTATGTTTCTATGAGTCAATCGGTTGGCCTCTTCATCCTCCCACTTTCACTCTCTTTCTGTCTCACACCGCTGCATTGATTCTGGTGATGCAAGTTAGAGGCACAGCTATCCTTCGATTTATCATATCACTACCAGATCCACATGACCCTCACATCTTGGTTTCTAGACTTTCTGGGTGGTACTAGCCCGGCGCTGTAGTTATGTTTGGTCCTCATAAATTGTTTTTTGGGAATGACCTCAATTGCATGCCTAGAATGACAACTACTAGCCTGGAGGAAGGTATTCCTGTCCATGGGCTTTCTAAACAGGTTAGTAACAACACTCCCTCACCATCCTTTTTTATGAGATATCCTAATGATTCCTACTGGTAGCTTTCTATTGTAGGGGTTTCTTTATCTTGTATTCAATTGTATAATTTTTAACATTATGGGGTAAATATTTATACACTGTCACTTTAAATCATGTATATAAAATGGTGGCGGCTGCTGCTACCCAGCATCCTTTGAGAAAGAGCCTCTAGCTTGAAATGCATTAGATAGCTAGCAGCCGTATGGGGGACTGGCTTGTAAGTAAGGTGGATTCGAACACTTACATTTAAAATGTATTGTTTACCTTGAAGCTTTGATACTCTGGGCTAAGGAATTGGAACTACACCATCGTTTTGTATGGACTTAATAAAGAACTTTGAGTAACTTCTACAAGGTATGCTGATTTAATCCTTTACAGGTTCACAGAATGTCCATTTTAACAGTGCTTTTGGGCTAGGCTGATGCTGGCCCACCCACATACAAACTAACTTATATCTATTGAGTCTTGCAGAGCTGGAATCTGAGTGCAGTGTGAACTCTTCTTGCCTACAACTGGCACAGGAATGCCTCTATGTCTATCAGCAGTACGACAGTGCTTACTTTCTCTGTTAATCCAAGGCAGATGCACAGTGTCTGCAGTAAAGTTCTTGGGCCCCGGATAATGATCCTGCTCTGATGATGTCTTTCCCAAATCTGCCTTGAGAGCAGCTCAGCCCATGCACTTCATGGGGGCAACAGAAAACCAGATTGGTCCATTCAGTCTGTCAATCAGGATGGGCCGTCCTGGAGGTCTGCCACACAATAGGCGATTGCCTGTTGCAAAGGTGTCTGAATTAATTAGGCCCTGCTACAGTCCATGAGCTCTTGTGGCTCCTTGAGTTGAGTCAGTCGACTCAGACCCTTTTTAACCCTATCATCATGGCAGTGCAGGTAAAAGGGCAGTAACATGGACTGTATTGAAAGGGGTATTGAAAGAAGGAAAAAGGAGGCACTACTATCTCTCTATAGGTCGCTGATGAGGCAGCACCTGTAATACTGCGCTCACTTCTGAAGTCTTCACCTAAGGAAGGACAGGGAGAGGCCAGAGATGGTACAAAACATGGTGAGCAAGATGATTAAGAGCCAACAGGGCAGATCTTGCGAAGATAGCCTTGAGGCACTGAACATATATTCACTTGAGACCAGGCAGGTGAGGGAGATATTATAGAAACTTTCAAGTTCCTGAAGGGAATAAACAAGGTCAACTGTGGGAAACTAGCAGGCATACAAAGTCAAAAACCCAAAGTCATGAGTGGAAACTGGTTGGGGGGAATGTTTAAGAGGGATGTATGGAAGTTATATTTTATGGAAAGGGTGGTGGAGCCATGGAACAGTCTGCCAGCGGAGATGGTGGGCACTAAGACTGCAATGGTTTCAAATAGGGCTGGAACAGAGTAAAGGATTTGGTGGTTACTTAGGTTGGAAGCAGTAGAGAAGGGGGCAGACCTGAAGGGATGAAACCCCATATGGACAATAGGTCCCATGGCAGATAGGGAACTCTGGGCAGACTGGATGGACCTTTGCTCTTTTTCTGCCATCAATGTCTATGTTTCTTTGTCTGTATTTATAGTTGCTCAACTGTTTAACCTATAAGTTTTTTTATTACCCGTGTTAGTAATTCTACTATCATGTTTTACTTTACCTACACTGTAACTGGTGTTATTCCTGTTTAATAATTCCTTTTTAACTCTCCTGGATTTTACCTGTAAATATGCTTTTAAAAATATCTACTGGTTAACATAAAACAAATCAATATATTAATTACCTAAAAAGAAAACATTATGTACAATTAGCTAACTTTACTTAATTTACTCTTTATAAATAACTTCTGAAAAATACATATGGTTGAAACTTCCATTCTAACTCTATTTTCTATTTTCAGCATGCATTTAATAATGCACTTTTGTTCCATACTTTCACCACCCTTCTGGCTGAGTAATGTTTTCCCATCTCTCCCTCAAACCTAGTTCCCTTGATTCTGAATTCATTTCCTGCTACTGTATCCTTTAACAATCGAAACCAGTCTTGCATCTCATTGGGCTCCATACCACTAATACTGTGTCTCTGATCAGATCCCCTCTGAGGCTTTTCTTGTGTGAGAATATGTTTAATTCCCATGGCCTGCCCTTGTGAGTTTCTTATTTACTATCATTTTCGCTGCTCTTCTCTAGACCATCTCCATTTCAGCCCTGTCTTTATTGGAATGTGGTGCTCAGAAGCACCCACTCTATTTCTGTAGCAGGATTACTTCTTTGTCCCTGCTTGCTGTCACTCTACATTTTGAATGTATCCCAGCATTATCTTCGCTGACATGTAGCCTATTATCCCTAGAGCAATTTTCCTGCTTTGACCCTTGAATATGCTGCCACTAACCTGACAGTTTTAAGGTTATATTTCATGCTGGATATATATTCCTGTATTCCTTTTTGTTATGTGATTCTAAGAACAATTTATTTGTCAATGTAAAGCACTTTGAGCCTTGAAATGGCACTATGTAAATAAAAATCCTATCCTCTCTACTGTATTTAAGTAGTACTGTTGTTTACATGCAAATTATATGTAAATTTTGCATTCCATTTTGCATTGACCCCAGATTTGATCAAAGGTCTGGTTCAGGGGCAGTGTGTTCATTTTTTTTTTCCTAAGCAGTTTACCTTCCTTCCACCGAACACCCATCAGTCAGTTTAGACCCACCATGAACCTCATTGTTCTCTGTATGCTGTCCCTTCTACCCTGCAACAATATCTCCCTTCCAGCAGATTCCTCAGACTGGGCTTCATAATTTGCTATGAATTTGTGCCAGAAGCACTCTCTTGGAATTTCAGGTTTGGGTGGTTTCTGTGTGAGTGTGTGTGTGCTTCATGTTTTCCCCTTAATTTTGTGCTGACAGTGTACTAGAGCAGCAGATCTGCTCCTTGGCAGGAACTTAATGTGCTGCAGATTCAGCTCTGCATGCGTCAGTTGATGCGTAGCGGCTGTCTCTCTGCCGTCACTGCCCACCCCCTCCTCCCTCTAGACAATCATAGTAACAGCATTTCTGCCAAGCGGAGAGACGGACACGTAAATCAATATACTTTGACAAGTACTTGGTATGTTTGATGTAGCGATCAATATAACTCCAAGCTTTAATCACGTGGATGGGGGAGGGAATGCCTACAGTCAACTGATTAAGAAGCAATCCTGATTTCAGTTTTTAAGGACTGCTTTTCTTGGGTACGAGCAGAAACACACAGTCCTTGTGAGATGGGGTGATAAATGACTGAAAGCGGGTCTATGATGTGCTGTAGTCTGGATGCCAGATTTTAGTGATATTTGTATGCGATTCATAAACACAAAGCACACATTCAATAAATGAGGTGTTCTGTGTTGGAGAGAAAACAAATGAAAATGCACAGCACTTGCTTGCCTGAAGTAGACACTGATAGCTCCACAAGTCTTTACTTCACAAATGTTATTGTATTAATGTTAAAAAAGACAAAATAAGATCAGTATGAAAGCCTCCCCATGAAAACCTAATATTTCATATTGTATATCCAGCTGCTTTTTGGAAAAAGAACCTAGGTATAGGTGCAAAACCTCCAGCTTTAGTGTGGAGGTACTCTTACCTATCTTGTTTGGGCATTCCTGACATTAATACAATAAAATCTGAGAAATAAAGACTTGTGGAACTGAATGTATCTGCTTCAGATGAGCAAGGGCTGAGCCTTTTTATTTGTTAATATGGATTCATAGCACATTCATTTAGGATAAAAACATAGAAACATAGTCAATGATGGTAGAAAAAGATTAATGGTCCAACCAGTCTTCCTGAGTTCCCTATTTAGCCCTGGGGCCTACTGTCTCTCCGCGGTTCTAGTTCTTCCCAGCCTCCCTCCCATTCTCCTCCCAGATACATTCATCCCCAAGCAATCACTATACCCTTCCTTCTGTTCCAATCGTGCTTGAACCCACCAACAGGTCTGGTCACCACCGCCTTGGCTAGAAGCCTGTTCCACAGCTCCCCCACCCTTGCTGTAAAATAATGCTTCCTCATGTCCCTCTGGAACCTCCCTCCTGTTAGTTCCCACTCATGTTTAGGGTTTAAGGCTGTTTACATGTCACATCTATCTACACGTATTTGTAAATCCACTTTCCCAGCTCTTACCGCCATGTTAAATGTACCTGTCCTAAATGAATGAATCATAACTAACGTAGGAACAATGCAACTTTGGATATCTGTTCAGACTGCTTTAACACCAAATGAGGGGACTTGTGTGCCACTGAAGGCTTGGGCTGGTGGTGGCAATTTCATTAAACAGAGGTACTCATTCTCATCTGTTGAATCAAGGAAAACGGGTGTTTAAAATTAGCAGCAATAAGGATTAAATAGAGTATAATAAGAAATAGAGGTATTTAGTTTCCAAATGTACAGATGAGCATGAATACTACAATAGATTTTGAGTGCTACCACCAGGGAAGCTTGTGTACTGTAACATCTCTGTGCAGTATCCATGTTGGGGTAATAAAAAGGCATCACAGCCTTCACCGAGTCCATATGGGTAGAGTGAGAAATTACTGAAAAGAACAGGTTAATATCAGGGCTATAATAAAGTTAGATCATCCTATGCAAACCTTATGACAATGTTTATGTTCTTTCATCAGTAGGAGGGATTGTGGGTAAGCATTTCAGGTTTGTTTGTTTGGTGTCTGCTTGACTCTGGTGCAGCTGTTGCTGTGCGCTGTCTTCCCTCCCATCTCTGACGTCCCATTTCCTTTGACTCCTCCACAGCACATAGACGTCACTCAGGACTCCCGTCCAGATGCTGTCAGCATGGCATGTTCCATGTAAAGCATCAGCACAGGCAGCCAGCAGCATTCATTGGGGTTGCACAGCAGAATGGGTGTCATGTGACACCAGGCACTCCGGATATATAAACCCTGTAAGTCCTTAATTTTCTGGAGATCTAGAGACCTGATTTTGAATCCCACAGCTGCCTAGGTGCATACTGTGTGATCCTGAGCAAGTCACTTAACTTCCTTGTGCTCCCAGGTTGCATCTGGAAACAAGCTTCAGCTTCGTGTGTTACTCCTGGTTAAACAATGTTCCCTTTCCCTAAGTGTGCCAGGTGGCCACAGAGGAGAGTGAGCAGGCAGCAAGATGGCATGAATGGAAGATGGCGAGAAAGACACTGGGCAGTTGGGTGGACCAGCCCAGCAATTAAAACAAGTTCTACCCAGAGCCAATAGGGCTGTGAAGAGATACCAACTGATCAAAGTTACACATGTACATAGAAATTATTCAACACCTGGGTGTAACTTGGCCATTTTTTGGAGGTGTCGCACCAGATTTTCAAAATGCCCTTTTTGGGACCCCTCCTCATGAAGAGTGCCAGTGTCATTTTGCTTAGTTGTCCCAAAAGGTGATTTCACAGCACGAATGTGCTGTTCTGTGCCAGAAGTGTGAAAACACATTTTGGGCAGGATGTGTAAAATGACAGCTGTACTGTTTTGGAGGAGGTGTGCAAAATGGCAATGCTGAAAATGTGGAGCAAAAATATTAAAAATTGGTGAGGTTAGGCGCGTGCATAAAAACTGTGCAATGAATGCTCGTAACGCAGTCATTTGTTGGAATTTTTTCACCAGATTTGCAACATGGGCTTTTTGGGACCCCACATCATGAACAGTGGCACTGTCATTTCATGACTCAATTCCAAAAGGTGATTCTGCGCAGTGACCACAAAATCACCTTTCGGGACCAAGTAACAACATGACGGTTTTCATGAGGTGGGGTCCCAAGAACCCCATGTTGAAAATTTGGGGCCAAAATTCAAAAAAATGGTTGATTTATCGACATAAGTTGAAAACCCCATTGAATGCCATTATAGCATGTTTACCTTTGATTCTTCAGTTTGCAGTTCAGCTTTGAAGAGTGCAGATGTGTCCTGGTCCAGAGAACAAGATGGTGATGACCTCTGGAGGTAAGTATGGGGTAAGGGGGAGGGTGCAGGGAGGTGGGTGCTCAGTGGGAGGGTGTGGATGGGGAAGGGGACTAGATTGACGATGAGGGACCATTTTCTTTTTTACAGAAAAAAAACGGCAGGAGATGGTTTTCTTTATTCACAGGAAAAAAAGAAAGAAGACACATTTGGGCACACTGGGGTGGGTCCCAGTGTGCCACATGAGTGTGGGGGTGGGTACATCATGGCGACACAGGGATTGAGCACCCTGATGTTGGTGGGAGGGGTGGGGGGAAATGGAAAAAAAAAGGCTTACTGTTGTTGGCTCCCAGTGTGCCGCATGAGTTGGGGAAGGGTGCACATAATGCCGACACAGGGATTGGGCACCCTGATGTCGGGGGGATAATGATAAATATTTGGGCACATGGGGATGGGCTCCCAGTGTGCCACATGAGTTGGGGGGTGCCACACAATACCAACACAGGGATTGGAAACCCTGATGTTAGCACGGAGGCAGGAACGAGGGGAGTGGGGAGGACAGCAACAGTGGGAGGCTGTGGGAGGTTTTTTTTTTACTTTGTTTTCTGGTGCTGGCAGCGGCGATGATGCAACTGTGCATACACGGCACTCACGCATACACAGTTGCAGTGAATGGCATTTTTCCATTTGCAACATGATGGCACCAGTGGAACTGCGCATTTGCGCGAGTCGCACATGTGCAGTTCATGCCACGGAATGCGGAAGTAACAGCCAAAATATTGTGGCTGTTATTCTGTATCAGCCAATCATGGCAGAGGGTTTCAAGCTCTGTTGGACTTTCAGAAGGATACTTCCAAAAGTCCAATGGACAATTCCATGATCAGCCATTTTAGAACACCTGAGCGATCCCAAAATGGCTGTAGGATCCACCCACAGCCCATAAAATTACGGACAGATGTGTACTTTATTTACTAGTGTACTACAAGGAAAGCTAAAATTAAAAACACCAGAAAATGAACGTGGCTGTATCTGAATGTTTAAGCTAATGCAATTCAGATAGATATCATGATACAATACTGCTGGATGCTGACTATGGGGTAGACCCAGAGGAGGGAAAAGCATCACTTATCAAAAAGTAATTAAACAGGACAAGAACAAATGCTGTAAAAAAAAAAAAACAACAAAGAAAATTAATTGCCACCGATTTAAGTGGTGCAATGCTGCTGGCTGTGTAGTGGTAGGCCTAGGGGAGGTCAAAGCGGTGGTTATTGTAAAAAAAATTAAGGAGGACAAGAACAAATACTGTTGTACAATGAAGAAAATAAAACATCAAAGGAAATTAGTTGCCTCTGATAGATAGTGCAGTGCTGCCAGCTGTAGGGGCCGGCCTGCTGTAGTGCAAAGCGAGCATCAGGCACTGTGCTATTCTGCTGCTCCTGCAAAAAAACAAAGATTTATTAAGCAGTAACAAAGCAGAGAAAAACAGGATTCAAAAGCATAGACAACAGAGACAGCACAGAAAGGCTACAGAACACATAGAGAGATTGGTGATGGCGGCTCGCTGGCTGCCTGGCTGGTGCAGCTGTACACATTTTATTAATTTTTAATCAATCTATCAGATCAGATTGAATTTGAAGGCAGCACTACAAAAAGAAAAGGGAGGGCAATTGAAGGACACAAAGAATCAAAGAAACTGAGTGTGAGAGGGGAATTAAATCAGATGGTGAGGTTGCACCTGGCTCTTATTATAAAAAAAAAAAAACCTTAACACAAAACAAGTTACCCCATTGATTTTACAAAAAATAGCCCTTAACATAAAAGGGGCTTCTGGCAGCTGAGGAATCGGACTGATGGAGTCAGAGAGATAAAGAAAGACAGAGGAGATTGTGCAGAGGGAGGCCTAAGTGGCCAAAAAAAAAAGTAAACACACTACAGAACAAGCCTGTGCCTGGGATCCAAAAAAAAGTAGAGAAGCACGGTCGAGCTGAAGCCTGACTGAGCCTGCCAGCAGATTTGGCTGCAAAAGGAGGAAACAAAAGCCATACAGGATGTTTCTGACGTTCATTCATTTATTAAGACTACTGTAACTCTAGACAACACACTGCCTAATGAAAGGAAAGTATAAGAAGTCTCATTATCAGTCATTGTCTTTATTCCTTATCTTCATTATCATCACTGCCATGCCAGTGTGCTCCAGACGTCTGCATCACCAATTTATATTCCAAGGCTGTAGTAGCATAACATTGTCGAGCTGCTGAATATCAATCAGTCACTGAACAGTAACACTAGGCGTCACTCTTCTGCACTGAGCTTAGAAGGAAGTGGTGGTGGTCATAGTTGCATGAAGTGTACAACATACAATACAAAGTTTGGGCCTGTAAGTGCGGGAGTCTGGACACTAAGGACTCAGGAGGGATATTTTTTACTGTAGCAAATTAAAAACACACAAAAAATGGATCAAAGTGTTCAGGTGAATTCTGAGTCTCAGGTAGGCACTGTAGTTTTACGTAACCAAAAGGGAGGGCCAAAGGACAGGCTAAGCAATCAGGGCCAACAAAATCAAACCCTAAAAAGTGTTTCTGGTAAATCTAAAGTTTCATCTTGTAAGCAAATGCTTGAATCCAATAAATGTATTCTGTCGTATCAGTCCAAATAAAGAAAAAAAGTTATTTAGTTAAAATTAAAGGGTTGGCGGGGATCACTTGCAAAGACACTTCAAGGTATGGAACAATTGCATAATAGAAGACAAATGACCTCAGCACAAAAGCACTGAGGCAAGATTTACCCAAAAAAGGGTATTGGCAACAAAGCCTGGGGCCAGATTTTCCACCCCCCACCAAGGAACTGGTGCAGGTGCAGAAAAAAATGTTACAAGTGGGTCTTCACTTGTGGAGCTGCAGTTTCACCTGCAGATGCTGGATTTTCAAAGAAGGAGTCATTTTACAGCTGGCTCCATGATTTACAGTATCTTACAGCTGTTTTTGGTGCAGCTGCACCACAATGTTACACCTGGTTGGACTAGGCATAACATCCTCCACAGCAGCACCTCCCACTCGTATAGAGTGCGGGCTGAAAATATGACGGTGCACCAGTGCAGACATTTTTCCACACCAGCAAACTGCAGCATTGGACTTAGTTTCACAGCTGTTTGAAAATCCAGTCCCAGGTTTCCGTGAAACACAAAATCACATGGACCCCTATATTGCAAAGTATCATGGGTTATATGTGCAAATCACCATAAAAATTTAGGCTGGTTCTGCTTTAAGCAGGAATGCATGGTGCCAAAGGGCCTCTCTCACAATCTGCAAAGGGTGAAAACAGAGGACACAGACACTCATTTAATCCTGGACAGGACTCATCGGTGTGCCTCACCTGTATCACACCCGAGGGGAAAATGTGCCAGCCCTAATGTGGCCTTGTAGGTTTGGATTATGGTGGGCACAAAATAAGAAAGAAAGCTAAAAAGATGAAGAACCTTAGCATGAAAGCAGAGGCAAGGGTTACCCAAAAAAGGGAACTGGCAACAAAGCCAGGTTTCCAAGAAATACAAAATCACACATACCCCAATGCAAAGCATCATGGGATATAGCTGCATATCTATGCAACTGTTAGTCTCTCACAGACATCTGATTCCTCTGAGGCTGAGCCTGACAAGGGTAAACATAACGATGATGAAGGCAGTGATTGGGCACAAGGATTACTGGAGGGGATGGAACATGCAAATGAGGAAGAAGTGGAATTAAAATGTTTCTATGATTGAAGAAGAGGATAGTGGGTTAGAGAAAGGGAATAAAGCATGACAGGAACAGGCCCATGAAAAATTTGGACAAAATCCCCCTGAAAAGGTGACTGAGCTGCAGTGCATACCCCTGACAAAATTAAAAAACTAAAAAGATATCATCTTTTGGTTGCTCATACTTCTCTGTTAGTGCTTTTAATGAGTTGATGGCAACATGTTCTATTTGTAAATGGGCAATCAGCAGAGGTCAAAAGAAAGGAGCACTGGGAACTTCAGTACTGAAAAGGCACCTAGACAGATATAACAGCAATTAATGAGTAATCCATTTTTTATAATAGAAGAGAAAGTAATGAAAGCTCACTATACTCAAGTGTAGCTCCAATAGATGAAAAACAGTGGCAGTCCCCACAGCAATACAAAAACACCTACAGCACTTCATTCAATTCAAATTACTCTGAGTCCTAATGTTACTGATAGTGGCCATGGGCTTGATTCTCAAAAATCAATGCAAGCTGTGTAAACAGCAACTTGCACCAATTCCTGGTTCGCCTGGGGCTCTGCACCCAATTCCTGTATGGAAGGGGTTCCAGCGCCAAACACCCACAGGTTGGGGCAGTCACTCCTATGCACCACACATTCGACCCATTAGAGGAGTTTGGCAGAGGGTGTGGCATGGGGGCATTAACCACCAACACTGCTGAACAGCACAGCGAGATGTATGATACCCGAGGAGCCAACGCAGATTGCATTGCTGAAGGAGGGACAGCTGACAGAAGAGGGGGGTATGGTGCCATGCCCAAGATATCCACAGTGCTGCCACTGGGTGTGCCTGTTGCAGGTCCAGTTGGCAGGCAGTGAACACATCAGGAGACTAGGTGGCAACATCCCTGGTGCAGTTTGCACCCGGCCGCATGGCTCCTGTCCTCTACTGTGCTTGTTGTTAAACTGCCCACTTTTTCCTGGCGCCAGACCAGCCCCTGCCCCCTTCCAATACTGTCTGCAAGGGTAGCACAAGGGCCATTAGACAGATCACCTGTTGGCTGGTCTAAGTCCTGGCAGGTCCTGCTGGCTGTCAGAATCCCATTTAAGTGGATGTTGCAGCCTGTGTCTGCCACAAGCCCCTGAGTACCCTGGTGCACCTCAACCTTGGTGCAGGCCTGGCACATGGCCAGTCTGCCACATAGTGTCCTCAGGCTGCTGCAGCCAGCCTTCCAGAATCAGAAATTCCACAATTTTTGACACAAGGTGCCCCTTGTGTCAATTCTGTTTGATGCAGTTTTCGAAAATCGGGCCCCATGTGTTCAAAAGCTCCCTCCTTTAGGGAAACAGTGTACCATCTTAGAAACTAATGAACATATTTACATATCCCTCGATCGCCCTGTTGCTGTTACAATAAGCAAAATTTCAGAGATGATAGCCATTGACTTGATATCATATTACATGGTTGAACATGTTGGAATCAGGTGACTGCTTGAGTACCGTGAACCTCAATATATCATCAAGAAAATACTTCTCCTCAACATGGAATCCAGATCTCTGTGATATTGTGTGTAAAAAAACTCAGATGAACTTTGGCCAATGCTGTTGGGAGGGTGATGCATCTCACAACAGATGTATAGAAAAGCTATCATCCTGAACCCTTAATTTCTGTCAGTGCACATTGGACATGTTTTGATAGTTCTTGGGAGGACAGTGGAATGCAGTTTGCTGTCCTGAGAATGTTTGATTTTCAGTCTGAACATAACTCATACAACATCACTGAGGAGATCACACAACCAATACAGCAATGGCTCACATTGCGGGGGCTGTCAGTTGGTTTCATAATTGCAGATAATGGGTCTACCATAAGGAAGGCTTTGGAACAGGGAGGCTTTGTTCACATCTGCTGCTTTGCGCACTGCTTGAATTTCATAGTTCACAGTTTCCTTGACGAGGACAAGGACATTAAGGCACTTGTTAGCACCGTTAATACAACCTGCACTCATTTCAGTTACCCAAGCAAAGCCCGTCACTTATCTGAAAAAATACAGGAGAAGCACAAATTACCATTGCACAGACTGTTCCAACCACATTTCTATTGGTGGAATTCAACCCTTCTTATGTTCCAAAGGCTACTGCAATGAAACAAAGCTGTCAGAGAGCACACCTTGGAAAATATAGTTAGTGAAGCAGACATCTGTATTATTTCACCATAGCTGGCCATGCTAGAGTTTGTAAATTTACTCCTCCAGCCATTTGAGGAAATCACCAGAGAGGTGAGGCCAAACACAGTAACTCTGAAGTAAGTGATACCATTAATAAAAATGTTAAAATTCAGATTGAATTTGATAAAGGAAAATTTAGAGAACACAGACAATTCCAGCACACATGCTGCCAATGGTACTGATGCAAGCAGGTTGCCCACTTGAATACAAAAATATCACCAGATGTATGATCAAAAGCGTTGATGAAGATGAAAAACTACATGAGATGTTTCAGTCTGAGCGCTACATTAAAGGAACAATCTTGGACCCACGATACAAATCAATGCAACTATTTAATGATGATGATACATTTTTTGAGATAAACAAGAAACAATTGATAAAGTCCACGCCGTCATGGAACAGAGTACAGCATCAGATTCAGAATCTTCTTTACAACACAGCACAGCATCACATGGCTCCTTCTCTGGTGTCTCTTCCTCTTCCTCTTTGGCCACTGCAGCAGGATCTTCTGTTCATCACCATCCAAAAACAGCACTGTCCCACAATCACACAGTTCAACTTTAAATCTCTGGAGTCACTTATAAGATGTCATTGTAAAGTCTTCATCCACTTCTTCTAACACAGCCTCAACAGAGACCACTGTTGAGGTGTACCTGGTAAAACCCAATATTAATTGGAATGCTGATTGTTTGAAATACTAGAAATTCCAACAAAATACATGACAGCTTCAGTACAAATTACAATGAAGTACTTGAATTGGCCTCCAACTAGTGACTCCTCAGAATGATTGTTTAGTTCAGCTGGCAATGTCTTTATGGACACAAGATCATGTTTGACACCAGAAGATGCTGAGCATTTGACATTTCTGAAAGTCAACATTCCTCACTTTAATTGCAAGTATGATACCTGAATGAAACATTAACATATTGATTCTGAGCAGGCCCTATCCGTGAAACAGTTTTCTCCCATTGTGCCTATGGTGAAAATCTTTTGTGAATGGAGTATACTTATTAGTACATGAGGCACGCATGAGACTGTGCAACAGTCAGGTCAGGACAGGACAGGACAGGACAGGATAGGACAGGACAGACCAGGATTACTTGAATGAACACAATGAGCACACATGCATAAAAATAAACAGTGGATCCAGAGTCCATATAATACAGTAAGCAACTCCATTTCATGTGCAAACTTGATAGTACTACTTACTAGATCTGGGAGGTTATTGTGGCTGTCTACTACTACTACTACTTGTCAGCAATTGTGTAAAAAAATATATAATTTTACCAGCTGACTGTACTGTAGTATGATGTTAATACTCTAGTTTCTGTTTTAATTTTCTTACAACAGATGACTTAGCCGAAGCCTGAATGCTTTTCTTTGGATAATATTTTTTTTCACATACCTCCATAACCATATTTGGCTGTGATTACTTTACAGAGAAAATGTTACTAAATTCATAATATGATGTAATACCATATCTTGGTGACATAACTGTCTGGACTGTATACACAACATAAAGATCCCAATGTAGTAATTGATACAATACAAAAAGATTTTACTAAGATGTAGAAGGCTCTGATGCATCTGAGGTTATTGCTTAATGTCAAGAAAACTCAGTGGATGTTATTCAATATTAGAAAATGGGTAAATGAAAAGTAGCATCCTGATTGGCTGAAATAGCCTGGCACCCGGGCTGTTATTTCTTAACAATGGCCACTGAAAAACAAGTGCCAGTTTGATTATTCAGCACCCCAAACTTACCAGCCACCATTTTATTCTCCATATTTACTGACCCACTAGCCCCAACCCGGGCCCCACCACTCTGCTGCACTAAAATTGCACTGATAGCCTGATATGGCCTCCCAAACTACCTCTGTTCCTTCTTGCCACCACAAAAATAAAGAACCATTTTTAAGCACTTACGGTACCACCTTGCTCAACCTCCCAACCTTCCATGTTCCCTTTTCAGTCACTGAACGTACTCGCACTCTCTGTAAAGCCTGTTCGCGTTTTAAACCCAGCTACACAGTCATGCTACACTTCTAAGCCATCCCACATTTAAAACAAAACTGCATGTCTCTGAACATCAGTAGGCTACATTTCTCCGGTCATCACACAGCGTTTTTCAATCAGTGTGTGTGTGTGTGTGTGTGTGTGTGTGTGTTTGTGTATCTGAGAACACGAGGAAGCAGGAGGGCAAGCTAATGAGAAACACCATAAAAGAATACACAACAGTGACCTCTAGTGCCGATTCCAGCATTTCATACTAGGGACTACTTTACAACAAAAATTTTCTTTCTTGCTTTTTACTTATTTTTTATATGTAATTCTTTTTTTCTTATATATTTTTTCAAAAATTACCTTCTCTAATCCATTTTCTAAGTGTAATAATACCCTCCAGGGTGGGCATAACGGGGCATAATGGACCTTCCAGTGGCTATAAGGCCCTCCACCGCCCCTGGGTGATCCATTATATCCCAATAACACCCACCCTGTTGGGTATTATTACTTACATAAAAAATGTATAGATAGATCAAAATTGTCCATGATATAGTATGTGGTTAGGGCTTATTGTGTATGGAAATCAGTGGATCTCAAAAAGTTGTGTGCATTCTGAAAGTTGTTGTGTATATCCTAAATGTTGTTTTGCATATTCTAAAAGTTGTATACATTCTAAATGTTGATGTGCACATTGTAAAAGTTGTGCACAGTCTATCATTAAGTGCACCTGTGTCCTTGCTTGAGCTGTCTTTCTGGCAACTACTTTCACTTTCACTCACCATGATTTCTGCAGGTCATGCCTTTGCGATCAAACTAGTGATTAGTGATGCCCACCCTTAGCAGGTCTGAGGGGATTCCCCTGAGCACGATAGTGCTTACTATGCTGAGCTGCTCCTCAGCTCACACTTCTTTCTCTCTCTCTGTCTCTCTCTCTCTATCTCTCTTTCTCTCTGTACTGGCTGTCACTGTTGGACTGCTACATCAGGTTTTTATGTGCTGGGCTTTGATAAAGATAGGGGGAATAATGTTCCTTGGATTTTTTTTTTGATACAGTATAAACATTAAATGACAATACATAATGGTAGTGCTAACTCTGCAGAGCTGCTCCTCGGCTCTCACACTTTTTCTCTCGTGCCCCTCGCTAGTTCCCTCTACAGAACCACATACTATAAAAAATAAAATATGAGTGACCATACACAATTCGCCTTGTGTTTCCATTTCAGGGTTGAGATAACAGCATGGACCTCTTGAGCTTTGCTCTCGAGGTCCAAATGCTGTTATCTCAACCCTTCGGATGGAAACACAGGCTTGTTGTGTATGGTCACGATACATAATTCCTTATATCATTAGACAATATAGTAATAAATAAGGATGACTTATATAAGGGTGAACGCAGGCGTCGACAGCCAAGATGGCGTATACGCTAATAGCTCATGCTGCTCAGATATCTGTGTTTTTCGTTTATTTTTAGGTGCCTCTACTACCTTTGCTGTCTAATTTGTTTAGTTTTGTGCTCTAAGTTTAATTTAGGAGGCAAGGCTCTCGCCGACTCTGCTTAACTGACACGGCCTGTTGATTCTCACTGATCCTTAGACTGAGTCTCCGGACGAGTTTCTGCCGGTCGTCTGAGCTGGGATTTGGATGGACTCAGACCATGTTTGGATTGCTGCACTAATTGAGGGCTGGCACTGGATGTGGCTTCTCCCGGAGGACTGCCGGTATTTTTGGATTGCTGGCACTAATCGCAGATTGGAACTGGATGCGGCTTCTCCCGGAGGACTGCCGGGTATTTCGATTGTGCACTGTTCTGTTTTGTTGCGTCAGGTGTTCGCGTTGTTCTTCGCGTCTCTTTATCTGCTGCCTGACTTGTGGAGACCTGGACGCTGGATATTTGACTTGGGGTTAACCTGGTGAGGCTGTATTGTTTCTTTTATTTGTGGACTGTGGGGTTTGTTGCCTTCGTACCCCCCCCCACCTATTGAGACTTGCTGAGACCTGGATGCTGGATATTAGAATTGGGGCTCACCTGGTGAGGCTGTGGTGTTTCCACTATTTGTGGATTGTGGGGTTTGTTGCTTTTGTACCCCCCCCCCACCTAGTGAGCCTGGTGACTTTTTTATACTCTATGTCGCGCGCTGAGATAAACTGTGAAGCCCTTACTTCATTTGGATGATCTTTGCCACTTAGAATCACGGCTTGTGAACTAATTTAACCCTAGATTATCCAACCGTGTTTGGAGATTTGTTATATCTCTGAGGATTAAGCTTTTTAAGGACCCTGCAATTTTTTCTCTAATATATGGTGGTATAGGGTTTTTCTGCTATCTCGGGAGTTGGTTCTAATTTGTAGGGAGTGCTGCCTACCTGGTGGTCTCCAGCCAGGCAGGAGCGGCCTCGGTGCCTCCAGGGAGCTGGGAGACTGGGGCCTCTCTAGGTTGCCTTGGGGTCAGCTGTAGTGCTGACCTATGAGAGCAACTTTAGCTGCTGGCTGCCCGTCTAGTGGGGCAATGCTCCTGCAGGAACATATCTCCTGACTGTATTTTATTGGTTTTATAATTAATCACTGGCATCTGAGGAGCAGTCGTTGGAAGATCTTAGGATTTTTATTATTTGACTTTCCGAACTTTTTCGTAAAGACTATTTTTTATTTGTTGGATGTTATTGATAGAACACTGAGTGAGTGGTTTAGTCTTTGGACTGTAGGTAGTAAGAGCGATTGTTATTTATTATTACAAATTTGAGTTTAACTCCATGCCATGTGAGAGGTGGTGTTGGGAGTTTATTTTATATTTTTTATATTTGCTGCATGTGAGAGGTGCTGCATTATTTTAAGATATAGAATTGTTTAAATTCAAATTTGTTTAATATTTAATAGGTTATTTTATTACGTTTTAAATTTACTGTATTTTATTTTATTTTATTGTTTGTTATTTTTATGTTTTTTGGTTTATGTTTGATTATTTGGCTTGCCCTCCTTCCTCTGTGAGAGAGAGTGGAGAGTGCGTTTATAATTGTGATATTTTTAGGTTTATTGTTAGTCTTATTTTTCTGATTTGTTTAATAATGACGGTTGGGCATTATTCCCCACCAGGCTGAGGGCACTTACGCCTTTGAGTGCCACCGTTGTCATCCGACACCTATTTTGGGTGTCGGGCATTGGGCATTCTAAAGAGGAGAGACGAAGGTGGAGACTGGGCCTTGTGGGGACAGGAGAGGGAGGCGGATTGGGGTCTTAGGGTCCAGAAGACGTCCTGGGGTGAAATGGGGTCAAGATAGAGGTTGTTCCTATCTTGTCCCCATACCCAAGAGTCCCGAAAATATCGGACAGGTACCGAGGTCTTCCCCGACATCTCATCCTGCCTTGGCGGTGTTATGCAATGCCAGATCTATTAAAAACAAGACAGCTATTGTAGCTGATCTTGTTGGGTCAGCTGATCTGACCTGCATTACCGAGACTTGGCTGGATGAAAATGCTGGCCCTATATTGGCCTTGGCAACTCCAGCGGGTTCTCGTAATACACCGCCCAAGGCAGGATCAGAGGGGCGGAGGTGTCACATTATGTTTAAATCTGAACTGGGCCTTGTGGATGTTCCATTGGGGAACACCAGATCTTTTGAATATATCCTGGGTGAGGGTGCAGGTTGTGGGATTCTCCTTGTCTACCGTCCACCAGGTGACGGTGTCGAATTCCTTCAGGAGATTGCAGACTTCATTGTCGACCTTGTGTTGAGGTTTCCCAGATTAATTCTTCTGGGTGACTTCAATGCTTGGGTCGATGATGAACTCTCTCATTTTGGTCAAAGTCTCCTCCAGTTGATGAGTACACTGGGTCTGACACAGGTTGTTACCTCCTCTACCCATATTGGAGGTCATTCACTAGATCTGGTCTTTCTCTTGGGTATGGAGATCACTGATTTGGGGGTGGAACCAGTCAGTTGGTCGGACCATTACACCATAAGGTTCAGTTTCAGGGCTCCCTCTAATAGGTCTGCCCCTACGGAGATGGTCAAATACCGCCCTTTAAGGGGTGTTGGCCCCAGTGAACTTACGGCGGTATTGGACCTATCGAGTTTGTCGGGTGAATGCATGAGTCCAGAGGATCTTGTACTTGCCTATAATAAGGCTGTGGGAGATGCACTGGACAAAATTGCTCCTGTTCGTGTTCGGCCTCTCACTATCCGTCCAAGGAGTCCATGGTTTGATGGCTCCTTGAAGGAATTAAGGCAAATAGGCCGAAGGCTGGAGAGAGCCTGGCGGAAATTGGGCCTTGATGTCGACAGGCTTAGATTGCTAGCCCATTATGACGGCTACCAATCAGAAATCACTCGTAAGAAGGCAGAATTCCTGTCCAGAGAGATTTCTGCTGCAAAGAACCGACCGGCTCAGCTTTTCCGGACTGTGGACAGGCTGTGCAATCCAGTCTGTCTTCAGCCTAGAGAAGCTTTTTCTCAACTTAGATGTGAGGAGTTCGCTCGCTTCTTTGCAGATAAGGTTGCCGACATCAGGTCCGGCATCGGTCCGACCTCTCCTTTGGGGGGTCACGGTGGGCAACCAGTTATACTTAATCCCCAGCCTGCTTGGTTGGAGTTTCACCACCCGGAATTCGCAGACATTGTGAAGATCATCCAATCAATGTGTCCACAACTAGTTGTAGTTTGGATCCGGGTCCTACACCTCTGTTAGTAGGATGTGTTGAAGTCATCTACCCAATCCTGCTGACATTGTCTGGAAGTCCTTGGAGAGGGGTTTTCTAATCCCTTAAGAGGCAGTTGTTCATCCACTCCTTAAAAATCCTCCTTGGATCCAGACTGTCTAGCTAACTACCGGCCTATCTCTAACCTGCCATTCGTTGGTAAGGTTATTGAAAAGGCAGTTGCACTGCAATTGGATGAATACCTCACCTCTCATAATGTCTATGATACTCTCCAATCTGGCTTCAGAAAAAGGCATAGTACTGAGACTGCCCTTGTTCGGGTCTTGAGTGACCTCCTAATGGCCAGAGATCGAAAGGCTTATACCATTCTGGTCCTTCTTGATATTTCTGCTGCATTCGACACTGTAGACCATGAGGTGCTATTGGAGCGGCTGCGGGTTTTTTGTGGACTGTCTGGTACAGTCCACGAATGGTTCCATTCTTACCTCACTGGTAGGTCTCAGAGAGTTGTCACTGGAATTTATTCCTCTGACACCTTCTCCCTACCATGTGGGATACCGCAGGGTTCCATTTTAGCTCCCATGTTGTTTGCAGTGTATATGCTGCCATTAGGAGACATCAACAGGAGATACAGCGTGAGTTTTCACTGCTATGCGGATGATACTCAGCTGTGTTTATCCTTTCTCCCCAATCAGAGTGATGCACTCTCTGTACTTAACAACTGTCTGGATGAAATCAGAATTTGGATGAATTCGAGCTGGTTGAAGCTTAATCCGGATAAGACCGAGGTATTGGTTGTGGGCCCAGATCATCCTGGGAGGGGCATGGGTGCGGCACATCCACCAGGCTTATCACTTGGTGGGTGCCGCCTCTGGCTCTCGACAGGTGCAAATTCGGGCGTTATTTTTGACGACGGTCTGACCCTGAAATCTCAGGTCTCAGCTGTTGTCAAAACCTCTTTTTATCATCTGAGGAATATCGCCTGGGTGAAACACCTGATTCCCCAGGAGGATCTTCCGACTTTGGTTCACGCCTTTGTTACAACCCGTTTGGACTACTGTAATTCCCTATACCTAGGGCTTCCAGGGATTGATATCCGCCGCCTGCAGCTAGTGCAGAGCTGCAGCCAGGCTTTTGACTGGGACCTCGAGAACCAGTCATGCATTCTCTAGCCCGCGAACTGCATTGGCTGCTGCCGATGGTATCATCTTTTAAGGTTGGTTTACTAACCTTAAAGCTCCTACACGATCAGGGACCCGGTTACCTGAACGATCTTCTGATTCCCTATCACCCCCTCCACTCCGCCAATGAGGGATTGCTAGAGATTCCCAGGGTTCATTTTAAGTTATCAGATCTCGTGCTTTTGCTTACTCAGCTCCTACCCTGTGGAATTCTCTACCTCATTGGTTGAGAGAATGCCCGACCGTCGATAGTTTTAAAACTGCTTTAAAAACTTATTTTTTTAACTTGGCTTTCTCTTCATAGTTTATTTGTTTATTGTTGATCTTGATTTTATTGTCATGTACAGCGCCTTGATTTTGAAAGGCGCTTTATAAATAAACACGAATTGAATTGAATTGAATAAATATCTGGGAATATTCTTAGATGAACAATTAACATTTGATTTCCATATTCAAAATTTGTCAGGTAAACTTAAAAATGTATTAGCTTTTTTCTATAGAAATAAAGCATGTTTTAGCTTATCAATTCATAAGTAATTGGTGAACTCATTGGGGGCTGTTCTCAAAAGGCTCGGCATGGCAAAAGGTGACTTGCACCCAACATGAATGATGCAAGTAGCACCTTGCACCAATAACTACGCCCAGAGCCATTCTCAAAAGCAGCCTGCGACAACACACAGGCTACTTGTGCCAAAGGAGACTTGCATCATCTTTATACCAAAAACTGGGATGCGGCATGGAACAAAGGGGTTTGCGGCAGCTGTAGGGGCCTATTCTCAAAAGACGGCAGCCACATCCCCTAATCTGTAATTCTCAAAATACCCCCAGAGGACAACCATCAAAGTACATTTACACCAGCTTGGAGCTAGTACAAGTGTACTTTACCATCCTCTAGGGGTTGTGCCAGTGTGCCCCCATCCGATATCCCATAGGTCAGGCAGCTGCCCCCAGCCCCGATCCCCCAAATTGTTAATAACACAGCCCTATTGGGCTATGCACCTGCAGCCCCAATCCCAAATAATAATTAATATATAGCCCTGGCTATTGAACCCCCCCAAGCCCCAAGCCTCTATAGTAATATAAAGTAATCCCTGGTGGGCTAGTGGCTCCCCACTCCAATCCCCAACAGTATTAATTCAATAGCCCTGTTGGGCTAGTGTATCCCCCAAAACCCTGATCCCCTCATTATAATATAGTAACATATCATTGGTGGTCCAGTTGATTCCCCCAGCCCAATCCCCTGTGGCACCCATCCCAAACATACCTGGTGGTCTAGTGGTCCCCCACCCCCCACCCGACAGTGCCAGATCACCCTACTCCCCCGACCTGTACCCAGCTGGCAAATGGTACAGCACTCCTCTCACCACTGTGGCCAGCCAGCATGAGCACATTCTGTAAATAGGGCATGCTCAATGAATGACAGCTGCCCTGTGCCCACTGATGAACTTGCCGAGATGTTGTCAGCTAACCCACTGTCAGAACAGGGACAGCAGCCAAATCCACCAGCAGGGCAAACCTAAGACAACATGCCACTGTGAATCAGAGGTTAGAGTCACAGAAGGGCCAATGGAGAGCGAGGTGGAAGATGAGTGGGAGGAAGTGTCAGAGCAGGACCCTTAACCCCCCTATGCAACAGTGGTATTGTTGCTACATAAGGGTTCCTCATCCACTAGAGCAGCCCATCCATGGGCTTGGGACTGCTATATTCAAGTCAGAGAGCAGGAACGGCATGAGTGGAAGTACTGGGATGGCACATGGCTCCCAGAGGGACAGGCTCCTTGAACAACCATCCACAGCTTGCCAGAGTGGTCTCAAGCAGAGATAATCATGAGGAGGCATATCTGTCAGGAGTATGCCCAGTCTGACTACCCCATCTGCCTGAGTGCATTTGGGACATCACTGAGGAGAGAAGGGTAGCGTAAGTTTACCATGCCATTTGTGGAAAGATCTACCAGAAGCACAATCTGAGTTTGAGCAGCCCCACTGCTTCCCTGCAATAAGCACAGCATGTTGCCAAGGGTATTTATGCCAAGACTGCTTATGAGGGGCTTTGTTCAAGAACTATGCTGTGCTGCAAGATTTGGATGGTGGATGCTCCTAGTATTGTGTGGGGGCAACTGATTTGCATGGTCAGCCTTGAACTAAACCACACCCCCACTATTATTTCAGTAGATAGAGAGATTGTGACTTTTTTTTATTTCTTTTTATCACTCCTGAACACCCTCATCGTTCCACTCCTTCAGGCTTGCTCAATGCCACCCACCACCGACACACCGAGTCTGCCCCTAGAGTGTCCCTGGTGACTCCTGCCTTCCTCTCACCTCCGTGGAGCACCTTGCACAGCGGGGTCTGCCCGTGATTCCTGGACTGGGTGGCTGGAGCAGCCATCACTTAGGACCACCGAGGGAGGTTTTCATTTTTCTGTGGTTCCCTTCCATCCCCTGAGGACGCTGGCTTGGGCAGGGATGTGCTTACACACACTTGCCAAGTGCCTAACAGTGTCCTCCCCTCCCCGACTCCCCCCATATAGGAGCCACCATTGCCCTGAGGTCGGTGCTTCCACCGGGTCTCACAGACATCGGGTGCGTTAAGCACCCCTGGTAACCCACCCCGAAGGAGGAGAGCATCCATTGGGAAGCTCAATCCTCCTTCCCTCAGCCAAGCCTCGGTAACCCGAGTCTGTGCCCGAACCCAGGTCGCTGGCATGGTGTGAGGTGTGGCGTCCAGCGACTCAACCCTCAGCGCCACCAGGCCAGTAGATTGTGACTTTTGATGTCCTACAGTGCTGTGATGTTCAGACATTCCCCTAGGAGATTTAAATGGGTGAGATTAACCCTTTTTGTTGACCTTTTCTTTTGGGGACTGAGCCAGAGACTTTAATCAGTGGGAAATGTCTATAACAGCTGCTAGTGTTATTAATGCCTTACTTTTATTCAATATCCATTAGTTACTATTGTTACTAGTGCCTGAATGTTATAAGATGTTAATTAGTTGCTGTTGTTACCAGTGTATTACTGTTATGGAATGTTAATTGTTTATGAATATTAGTGCCACAGTGTATCTGCACTATTGGGCTACTACTGCTATGATTATTATTGCTGTGTTAGACTGTAATAGTTTCCTGGGGGTCCATGGTAGGTAGAAGGCAGCTTTTGGGGTATCATCTTAGTTTTGTTGTGACTAGTGTTAGGCCTGGGATTCTACCCCTTGGAAATTTAGGCAATCTTCCTGAAGGTCCAGGAGGGTGGCTGGCCAGGGTAGAGAGCTCAAGCATTTGAGAGAGTCGAGGTGGTTTGGGGCCCCATAATGTTCACTTACCAAGTCAACCTTCATGGTGAGGCAGCCTGAGCCCCCTGGGGTTTGGCAGAGAGGGAGTGTGGATACCTTTTCTGTCTGGGCCCTGGTGGTATGGCTGATGGCATTCCAGAGCTCGCTGAGGGTGTTGAGTGTTTGAATGGGGGAGAGCTGTAACCCCACCCCGAGTCTGGGGCATCAGTTAGTGTACAGAGTGTACACCATAAGAAATTTCAACCTATGCCCTTAAAGGGTTAATATTTTGTCACCCCAGAGGACTGCTGGAATGGGAGTACCCTGATGGTGGGCCTGGCTCATGGGCACAGGAGAGTGAGATAGAGAGGTAGTGCTGCAGGAGTGAGGGAAGGTGACTACTCACTCAGGCTTGAAGTTGGGAATTCTCATGGGGAAGGAAGAGGGAGAAGCCTACTCTTGACATGGCGGTGGCCATGTTTTAATGATTCCCCCATGTGGGGAACTGCATGCCCAGTAGACAGCTACATGGAGATGGGTGGCTGTGGTGGGAGATGCGAATTATGCCAAGGCCAGAAGCAGAGCCGAAGGAGAGGAGTCAGTCTGAATCGATAACCCAAGGGAAAACGTCAGAGCAAAATTCTTTGGATGGGGATGTCACCTGAGTGCCAGGAGACAGTCACCCAGAAGGGGAGTTTTGGCCATGGAGTTTCAGTGAGGATGGATCCCATCACCCCAGTCTGAGAGGTGGGTAAGTTCTGAGGGAGACTGAAGAAGTGGTCTTGCGGGGGGTCCGGAGACAGATATAGCCCTGTGAGGTTGTTGTAGCTGCTGTCCATGGACAAGTGAGCTGCTTAAATTTTTAGGAGTTGTGTGAAGAGTGCTGAGAAATGTATTCCATTGTATGGACATTTCTGGACTCATTAACTGATGTAACCCTTGCGGTTCTGGTGTGTGTGTGATATGCTCCCCCTACAAATCGGTACAGTATTAATTTTTAGGCTCCATGGAGTTGCACCTTCTTATTTTATTAAATGGGATCCCCATCAGTTTACTGCAACTGGAGTGTTCTTTGATTGACTGTTCTTGCCACTAATCGTTGGTTTTCTCCCAGCCCAGCACCCCACTTTCAGAGGAACCTGGAAAGAGTAAGTCATCTACAGTTGTTTCTGCTGTGGCTGCCCCCTCCCCAAGGACAGTTAGGTACTTGAAAATTTTGATCATGCCACTCCTTTCCCTCCTCTTCTCAAGGGTATACATGTTCGGGTCCTGCAGCCTCCCCTCATATGTCTTGCCCCCTGGTCCATGGAACATCTTGATTACCCTATTTTGTACTGCTTCCACCTTGTTGCAGTCTTTCTTTAGGTGTTGACTCTAATACCTTGTACAGTATTCTGAATGCAGTCACACCAGTAATCTGTGAAATAGGAGCATCACCTCCTGTATTCTACTACTTATCCCCTCCCTATGTATCCCAGCCTCCTGTTTGCCATACCCACAGCTCTGTTACAATGTGCTGTTATTTTTAGGCTCTCTGATATTATAACCCTTGGTCCTTTTCCTCTATGGTGCTTTCCAGCACCAGCCCTCCCATTTCATATTCCAGTCTTGCATTTCTTTTCCTAGTGTGCATCAGTATCCATATTTTAGTGTTGAAGTCAGCTGCCAGATCTTTGACCAGATCTCTAACCTGCTCAGTTCCTCTTCAAGTTCTCTTATCATGTCTTCGTCTCCACCCTTGTGCACATCTTTGTGTCAGCTACAAAGAGACAAATCTTGCCTTTTATTCCTTCCACTATGTTGCAAATGAACACATTGAAGAGGACTGGGCTCAGCACCAACCCCTGAGGTACCCCACTTGTTACTTCCCTTACCTCTGAAAACTCCTTGTTAACCTTTACTCTTTGTGTTCTTCCCCTCAGCCCATTCTCCACTTAAGTGGTCAATTTTTCCTTAACCCCAAACAATAAAAGAAGAATAACAATTACATTGATGTAGGTAGTTTTTGAATAAATAATGCAGAAGGTAAGTCTTTTTTCAGTGTTCTTTATTGGTCACTCATGACATAGCAATACACTAACCACTAAATTATGAGTATTGAACTGCTGTTTACATATTGTCAGAATCACAACTGGCTTCACAAGAGACTGTGACAATAACTGTCCTTTGTTGTGAAAGAAGCCTAAAAAGTTATATGACTAGTCATCAATGAGAAACAAGTCCAAAAAAATTATCAGTCAGCTTCCACCAGAGAAACATAGAGATAATGATGGCAGAAAAAGGACCATTGGCCCATACAGTTTGCAGATCTTGCCTATGTACCCAGCATTGGCCCTAGTGGCCACTCCTTCTCCTGTCTCTTCCCTTAACTCTACAGTATGTCAACCCCATATGCCCATCCCAGCATACTTTGAAGCCATCCACTCTTTTGGTATTCACAGCTGCTTCAGGCAGACAATTCCATTTTTCTACCACATGTTCAATGAAAAAAATTCTTCTGGACATCCCGTTTGACCACTAACCGAAAGAAGTGGAATACATTTTGATCACCACAAGTACCAAGCACAGATAAAAAAAGAGTTTCGAGTATATAGGGCCATCCATAGTGGTTACTCTCAGTTAATAACCTGGTTAAAAGGTACTACAATTGCTAAACATAAAATTAATTTTAGAACAAATTCATTGGCTATGTTTTGTTGTGGATTGTCCCTGTGTATGATGAAACATTGTACTAAATACCTTTTGTTAGTTTTCGGTTCAGTCCACCCAAACCCTGGTCCCATTAATGTGTCCACTGATAAGTCTGGTTTTACAAATGTGCCCTTTATTATTTTTAAAGGTTTCATTGACTGCCTCCACATCAATGTTGAGAGTTTGTTACCAAAATTTGATGAGTTCACTGCATTGGTTCATATGAGGGACACTGAAGTGGTGGCAGTCACTGAATCTTGGTTGAATGGAAAAATTAGTGACACTCTATAATGTTTATCAGAAAGACATAATGGGAAAAAGGGAAGGGGGGCTGCCTTCTTCATGTAAAAAACTATATTCAGTCTATTTTACTCCTAATGAGTGATAATCAGTAACCCTGTGAGTTTCTAGCAGTCAATATTAGTCTATGGAATGGAAGAAAGAACCTTGTAGTTGCCTCTGTGTATATTCTACCAGGACTGGTTGAAGTAGGTTTCAATATGTTTCAAAATTTGGTCCAGACTTTAAATATAAATCATGAAAAAATATTAGTGGATTTTAATATAAATTGGTTATCAGAAAAAATATATATCTTTTAGAAATAAAGTAGCCAGTCTTTTCCTGAATCAAATTGCTGATTCCCCTACACATATTAATTATAAGGGTGATACTGCATCTTTGATTGATTAGGTCCTTGTGACACTTTAGGACAGGTTTTGAAAGGCTGAAATATTACCTGATTCAGTAAGTGACCATTCACCTGTTGATTGCTCTTGGTCATCTGAAAAAAATAGACCCCCACCCAGGTTTGTTTTTACTCTAAGTCTTAAAAGGACAACGGTACAGCCTTTTAAAAAATACTTAGCACAGACTGATTGGAGTTATCGGGATTATATTCTGGATATTAATTAGATTTTTTCATTTCCACTGAATTATTTGGGCATTTTAGAAAATGAAACACTGTATGGACCAAATATAAAAATAGTGATTTGAGGACACATCTTCAGGACTATAAAGAATTAAGGAATAGATGTAAAAAGTTAGTGAAAAAAGCAAAATTGACTATTTTAAACCCCGGCAAAGGGATGCTCAAAACAATTCAAAACAACTGTGGGCCAATATAAATTAATTTTTAGGTCGAAGTAAAATCTCTAATCCCAGTGTAATAATAATTTGGGCTGGCAGTATAGCCTAGAGGTTAGAGTAGTAAGCTGTGAATTAGCTTGGTACATCCAGCAGACAGACTTGGGTTTGATTCCCACAACCTACACTTGCATACTTTGTGACTCTGAGCAAGTCACTTAACCTCCCCAGTGTTCCCAGGTCAGCCCTGAAAACAGGAACTTGTGTCTAGTGGGCCTTACCTGGTTATCAAAGACTAACATAAAATAAATATTGAGGGATAGAACATTACTGACCCAGTGGTTATTGCTGAAAACTTTAATAATTTTTTTGTTAGTGCTGGTAAGGGTCTATCAATGGGAAACACTTCCCCTGTTCCAAATACTACTGATGTCATTGAACTTCAAAGGCAACATTTTTATTTTAAATATTTGATGTCTAAAATTATAAAGAAATATTTGGCTAAATTACCATTCAAGACTAGATGAGGACCTGATCAATTGGATATGAAGCTCTTTAAATTGGCTACTAATGAATTAGTTGTACCAGTGCCAAAATTATTAAATTTTTCTTTGCAGTTTGGAGTACTCCCTGATATCTGGAAATAGGCTAATGTTACATCAGTTTTTAAGTCTGGGAGCCATGCCACTGTGTTAAACTCTAGGCCCATTTCCATTTTGTTCCCCCCTCCAACCAAGGCTCTTGAGTGGGTCGTCAGTGACTAATTGCAGGATTACATATCCAAGTATGGTTTGTTTATTCAGGAACAACATGGCTTTTGGAAATTATATATTACTACTACTGCTATGATTGAATTAGCTGAGGACCTTCAGAGAGCCTTGAACAGATGTGAGTATGTTGGAGTGGCCTTCCTTGATTTGCCCAAGGTTTTTGATCTTTTTGATCATAGATTGTTAGTAAAAAAAAAACATGTGAGATGGGCCTGTAGCATGATGCAGTGGCATGGTTCTCTGAGTATCTGACTAATCGAACACAAAGGGCACAATGCAATGACCTGTTTTCTTCTATTTTGCTTTTGGATAAAGGGGCCCCACAAGGGTCAAGTTTTAGGACCCCTGTTGTTTAGTATTTTTATAAATGCAGTGTCCAATATTTCAAAATACTCCCGTATGATATTATATGTTGATGATACTGTTCTTTTCACTTGGGGAGCTAATGTTATTAATATGCAGGAACATTTGCAATCAGATTTTAAGTTAATTTGGGAATAGTTTGAACAAAATGGTTTGATCATTAATGTGAAAAAGACCAATATTATGTTATTTGGGAGTAGATATAATTTAGGAAAACATTCAATCCTGACAATAATGTCCCCTAGAGGTGATAGCATTGCACAAGGGCAGTCTTTTAAATATTTGGGGGTCTTTTTAGAGCCACTGTTGTCTTTTACATGCCATGTTGACTATGTGGTAAAAAATATCAATTGTATTGTTTTTCTTTACTGAAATAGGAATAATTTTACTTTTGAGATAAAAAAAATTGTTTGTCAAAAGTCTGATGTTTTCTATTGTTGACTAAGGATTAGTAGTTTATTCAGCAGCTTGTAATACTACTCTTGAAAAAAAATAAATGTTGCTATAAATAATGCCTGTAGATTTGTCCTTAATAGTAAAAGAGATAATCATAGATACATCTTGTATACTACTCTAAATTGGTTACCGTTATATTTTAGAGTAGATTATAATCATGCAACTATGTGTAAGAAGGCTCTTTTGGGCTTTACTCCTGTTAGAGTTCAAGAGTTTTTTTAATTATATTTCTAATAGATTTTCAGCCATGAACATGGCAAGTGAAAAACATCAAGTATCATTAAGTAGAACAAACTTGGGACAAAGGTCCTTCTCAGTGAGAGCAGCAAAAGTTTGGAATTCACTTCCTTTTGAGATTTGTTGTATAAGCACTTTAAATGTCTTTAAAACTAATGTATTACAGACATTCTTAATAAGACTATATGTGGATGTAAATAATGTTTTCTGTAGAATTGTTTTGTCTGTTTGTATTTTGATGTAGACACCTTTGAAAAGAGGCTAGTTTAGCTCAAAGTTTTTCTGAAATAAAAAGAAACTGAAAATTGAGAAAATCAGGCTTAAATCATCACTGCAGAACAAAAGATTTGGTGCATCAGGACAAGATATTGTAAGTGCAAATTACAAAACTTATAATTGCAGAAAGTAATATAGTATCATGCCTTGCTTCAGTAACATACATACATACATAAAACTACAATGGGGGAGTAGCTTTGGCAATGCTTGATCATATTACAAAGGCTCTGCTGCTTTCAAGACATTCAGCAGCTGAACCCAAGCAGAAAAAGTAAAATTGTCATTCAAGAGTTTATTTAAAAAACTATGGGCCAGATATTCTAAACTTTGCCCTGGGGCAAAATTAGTACTGCCCGGCCTGCTAAATTAGCCCAGAAGCAATAGCCTGCTATATTCAAAGGGATAGCCCCGGTGCTAAATATGCTGAACACAGCGTGCTCAAGAAGCTGAGCAAATTGGGCCAGAGGTGCAGTACAAAAATAGCCCAGAACTAAGACAGCACTGAATATAGCCAATAAGACAGCGCTGAATATGGCAATTAGTCAGGCAGTGCAAACACCCACAGGAACATAGTGCAGAAGTGAACATGCCATGTTCTGGAGCACATGTAAAGAAGTATAGCCCTGAATGTGACCTCAAGAGTAGACAGCAGTGCACAACCCAGAATATGACACACACCTAGCCATGGCAATGGCCAGTAACACCCAGGACCCAAGAATGGAAACCAAAGCAAATGAGAAATCCTTGAAAAACCCCATGCACCAATAATGTCACTGGACACAGTAAAGTCAAGAAAGTGGAATGTAATAATGTACACATAATAACACAAGAATAACAACAATAACAATGGATACAACAACCATTAATACAACTACTACTACTACCACTACAACTACTACTAACACTATCACTACTACGACTAATACTGATATAACTACTAATACTACTACAATTACTACTACCACTAACACTACTACTATTACTACAACTACTACTACTGCTATGACTAGAAATGACATGGGAGGAAAAGGGGAAGGGCTCACAGAAGACAACAAGGTCTAGCCAGAGCCGATGGGGCTTTGAAGAGCTACCAAATGACCAAAGTAATTTTCTTGTTGGTGCCCTATAGTGCTGTTTAGTCAACCCAGATCCAAATAACCATTTTCCTGTAACAAGCCCTCATTTTAGTCACAAAGAGTCTAACATGTTTCAATATAAGACAAGCATTTGTCAATGACGAATGTTGTTGCACTGGCATTGGCATTGGCAGAGCTAGAGGCGCATAATAGGAATGGCAGTGAAGTATTGAAGTGCTGCCAACCCCACCCCCAACCTGTAGAGAGTGACAGGCAGTGGGGTGTGCCTTTGGGTCATCAGGTATAATGCTCATGCCATTGTACCTCACCCTACCATGTAGACACTGATAAGTGTCATGGTGTGCTTTGGGGTCTTTGGGCATTATATTTACCCCATTTCATATGGAAATATGCTGACATGGGTGCAGTATAGGAGCATAGGGTGAAGTTTGTGGCCGAACAGAGCAAGACACACCACGATGCCTGTCAGTGGCTGCAGGGTGGGTGTGGGGGGATGGAATGGCATGAGCATTACATCCGATGACCCCAAGTCACAGCCCTGATGCCTGTCAGTCCATACTGGGTGGGGTGCTGCAGTTGGAAACCCTAACACCATAGGCGTGTAGCAGTAGTTTCACTCTACATGTTCAACATGGGCTGCTTGTCAGGCCACCTCATGAAAAGTGGCACAATCACTTTGTGAGCTGAAAGATGGTTTTGCATAGCAGCTGTGGCATTTGGTGACAGAAGGACGAAAACACAGTTTTGGGCAGGATGTAGAGAATGACAACTGTATTGTTCATGAGGAGGTGTAAAAAATGGCAATGTTGAAAATCTGGAGTGGCAATAAGAAATATTGGTGAAGCAATGAACATGCATATAAACTGTGCAGCAGACATCCGCAGCCCAATTATTTGTGGGAGTTTTCTAGGCACATTTTCAACATAGGTATTTTGGGACCTCCCCTCATGAACAGTGGCACTGTAATTTTTTTAATGTGTCCCAAAAGGTAATTTCCCACAGTGAGCATGCCATTGTGTGACACAGTTGCGGGAACGCGTTTTGGGCAGGCTGTGAAAAATGGCAGCTGTACTGTTGATAAGGAGGTGTGCACAAATGCCAGTGGTGAAAATGCGGCATTAAAATATTGCAAATGTACGAAGTTACAAGGCTGCATGGAAACTGCACAACGTGCACTTGCAGAGCAGTCATTTTCTGGACTTTTGGCATCAAATTTTCAACATAGGCATTTTAGAACCTCTGCTCATGAACATTGTCATCATCATTTCCTCAAACTGCCCCAAAATCTGATTCACACAGCAACCGTGCGATTCCACGCCGGATGTGTGAAAACACATTTCAGGCAGGATATGTAAAATGACTGCTGTACTGTTCATAAGGAGGTGTAGAAAAATTCCAATTTTGAACATGTGGAGTGAAAATATTACAAATGCACAAAGTCACAAGCGTGCATGCAAACTGCACAATGCACGCTCGTAAAACACTAATTGTATGGACTGTTGGCCCCAAATTTTCAACATAACGTTTTAGGACCTCTGCTAATGAGCAGTGTCACTGTAATTTCCATAATGTGTCTCAAACACGGATGTTTCACAGCGACTGCGCTATTCTGCACTGGAACTGTGAAAACACATTTTGGTCAGGATGTGGAAAATGACAGCTGTACTGTTCATAAGGAGGTGCAGAACAATGGCAATGTTGAAAATATGGAGTGAAAATATCATAAATTCGTGAACTTACTAGCGTGTGTGCAAACTGCGCAATGCACGCTCGTAACACAATCATGTTAATAATAATAATAATAGCTTTATTTATCTGCGCCTTTCTCACTATCAAGGCGCATTACAATAAAATGCAGAGTAAAACATCTTAAAACATATTAAAAAACTAAGTTGGCAACACACCAATTAATCAACTTACAGGTTATCAGTAAATGCCTTGCTCCATAAAAAGGACTTTAAAGCCCCTTTTAAAACCCTCCACCGTCATGCACTTTCTAATCCAACATGGTAGAGAATTCCAGAGGGTCGGCGCCACAAACATAAAAGCTCGGGTGCCGGATGATTTTAAGATAACCCTCGGGATCTCTAGTAACCCCTCGTTGGTAGAGCGGAGTGATTGCATCGGTAGGTAAGGTACCAGAAGCTCTTTCAGGTAGTCCGGACCCAACCCATGTAGGGCTTTATAAGTCAGCAATCTGACTTTAAAGGTGATCCGCCACTGAATCGGCAGCCAGTGCAGATCTCGGAGCACCGGTGTAATATGGAAGGAACGAGGAGTCCCCGTTAACAACCGGGCTGCCGAGTTCTGCACTAGCTGTAAGCGGCGGATATCAACCCCAGGCAGCCCAAAGTAAAGCGAGTTGCAGTAGTCCGGACGCGAGGTCACAAAGGCGTGGATCAGAGTGGGAAGGTCGCCAGGTGGAACAAGGTGCTTGATCTTGGCGATGTTCCTAAGATGGTAAAAGGACACCTTGGCAACCGCCGACACTTGCACACACAGTGTCAGCTGATCGTCAATTATCACCCCCAGGTCTTGCACCCATTCAGAGGTCAGGAGCTCCGCATCCCCCGGGAATAAACCCGAGGATTGAAGTGCCCCCCACCCCTCAATCTGGCGGCCGTGATCCACAACCAACACCTCCGTCTTCCCCGAGTTCAACTTCAACCAACTGGACCTCATCCAATCCTGGATCTCACCGAGACAGCTGTTAAACACTGAGAGTGCTCTATTCTGGTCAGGCTGAAATGACAGATAGAGCTGGGTATCATCGGCATAGCAATGAAACTCTGGTTCATATCGTCTAACAATGTCTCTGAGGGGGGAACATGTACACCGCAAACAACATGGGGGACAGCACAGAGCCCTGAGGCACCCCACAGGTCAGAGTGATGGGATCAGAGGAAAAAATCCCCGATACCACCCTCTGCGTTCTACCTGTGAGGAAGGAAGTAAACCATCTGTGCACTGTGCCCAAAAGACCACAGATGCATCTCAGGCGCTCAAGCAGCACCCCGTGGTCTACGGTGTCAAATGCTGCAGACAAATCCCAAAGGACCAAAATGGACCATTTTTTCTGGTCTCTCACCATCAGGAGATCATTGAGGACCCGAACCAGCGCAGTCTCAGTGCTGTGCCTCTTTCGAAAACCTGATTGAAGAGGATCGTAGATGTTATGGATGGTAAGATGGTTGTCCAACTGGGCTACCACCACTTTCTCGATAACCTTTCCAACAAAGGGGAGGTTCAAGATAGGTCTGTAGTTAGCCAGGGCGTCGGGGTCCAAGGATGCCTTTTTCAACACTGGTGTCACCACTGCTTCCTTCAGGGAGCAGGGATATTCACCAGTGTCTAGGGAACACCAGACTATCCTGGCAAGAACCGGGACGATAACCTCCCCACAGCCCATGATCAGACCTGTGGGGCCCGGGTCTAAACTACAGCTAGTGGTGCGCATACCCTGGAGAATCCTCACAACATCCTCGATTTTCGGCCTTATGAAGGAACTCCAGGTAAACGGTGTGCTAGCGACCGTAGGCTGGGCCACCGCAACACCCGAGGAGGAGGCGGCGCAAATCTCGGCTCTGATGTCGGCCACCTTATCTGCAAAGAATCGAGCGAACTCCACACACTGCATCTGTGAAAAAGCATGATGAACCTGCAGACAGGCTGGGTTGCACAGCCTGTCTACGGTTCAAAAGAGCTGGGCCAGTCGGTTCTGAGCAGCAGCAATTTCTCCGGACAGGAACACTGTCTTCTTATGAGTAATTGCTGACTGATAGAGTTTATAATGCTCTAGGAGTCTGAGATGGTCGGTATCCAAGCCGGACTTCTGCCAACATCTCTCCAACATGAGACCAGCTCTCCTCAACTCCCTCAGATCCTGATCAAACCAAGGGATCGGGGCCGAAGGAAGAGAGGCCGCACACGGGTGGCAGCAATTGAATCCAAAGCGACGGTGACAGCCTTATTATAGGCTAGCACCATCGCTTCAGGATCCAAGCTCAACCCAGGAAATTCTGATGGGCCAAGAACTGCAGATAGACCAATGGGAGTAACATCCAGTAAAGGGCGGTACTTGACCATCTCCACTGGGGTAGGTCTATGAAGGGGGGTGCATAAATTGAACCTCACTGTGTGGTGGTCAGACCATCCGACTGGTTCCACCCCCACATCTGAGGCCTCCAACCCCAGCAGGAAGACCAGATCAAGAGAATGGCCATGTTTATGGGTGGCAGAGGTAACCACCTGTGAGAGGCCCAATGAACACATCAGTTGGAGGAAGTGCTGACCAAATTGCGAGAGTTCGTCGTCGATCCAGGCATTGAAATCGCCCAGCACCATCAACCTAGGCGATCCAAATACCAGGTCGATGACGAAATCCGCCACTTCCTTTAGAAATTGTTTCTCGTCACCGGGGTGGACAATAAATGAGCGCCATTCTATAAACCCCACCTGCCACTATGACACATTCAAAAGAACTGGTCTCCTCCACTGGAACACTAGTAAGGTCCAATTCGGTCTTGAAACAGACCGCAACCCCCCCACCCCTGCAATCCAATCTCGGGCGGTGAATCACCGAGTACCCAGCTGGAACTGCAGCCTCCAAAATTGGAGCAGCATTGCTATCAAGCCAGGTTTCGGTGATGCAAACCAGGTCTGTGGTGCCAACCAAGTCCACTACAATAGCAGTTTTGTTCACAACGGACCTGGCATTGCACAACACCGCCCCGTGTTGGATAGGTCTCCTGGGAAGCCTGGACCACCTGCCCACCATTTGAAAAAGTGGTGGTGCCCTTGGGTATGGGAACCAAACAAGCAGAACTACGTTCGGTACGCCATTTTGCCCCAGGGTGTCTTCTGGAATTAACCACACAAATGCAGGCACCCCCCTCCTCCATCCCCTGCTGTTCACGTCCCCAGCCCCTCCGGACCCCACCATGTGCAATTCCCAAAGCCCTACATTGTTGATAAACAGGGAAAAGCAAAGAGGGGGAAAAGAAAGGGCAGAGGGCATGAAGAGCGGCGGGTGAGTAGTGCATGACGGGGGGGGTTAAAATAAGAATATCTAGCGGCATCCACAAACAACAGGCCAAGACAATGATCTCAAAATACCTTGGAAATCTCTATAAGAATAAAGTATTAAAACAAAAATACAAATCAACTTATCACAAATTAAACTATACAATGAAAATAAAAAACAGCAGACAACAATAATTCTTTAACAATAATAGTCATTCGGATAGATATTAAAAGGACAATTTAAAACAGTGGAGCTCCCACCTTCCACTGCAAAAATGACCATATATAACACCTTGGACTCTCACTCCAATTTTCCAATGACCCACAAAACAAGAAATATAGAACAAAATCCCAAAACATAAAAAAATTCCCCCACCAATTTGGACCTCACAGGGATCTCTCACCACCCCGTGAGAGTCAAAAAAAAGGTGGAAAAATATCCAGAATAATAAACTAAAATAAACAAGTCCCAAAGATTGGTAAAAAACAAAAGTACAGTTAAATTTACAATTCCACATGGGTTCTCACCACCACGATGGATTGCTGCACAAACTGTCTCGTTCTTCAAGAGCCCCACGGAAGTCCGACTCAGGAAAGCTTTAACAGCATCTGTGTATTAAAAACTTCCTTTCCTATTATAAAAGAAGAGTTTCAAAGTAGATCCACGAAGAAAAAAGGAACTCTCAAGGCCACTGTCGGTACCGAGAACTAACCCTAAAAAACAGCCCACCTCACAACAGACCTTACCGCTACCTGGTCAGCTCTCCAGTTGACCCGGTGTGGATCAGAAGAGCTAGGAGGCCTGCCACCAAATAGCCGCAGCCTCCCAGCCCACCATCTTACAGAGGATAGGTGTCCAAAGGGCAGTCTACAGATATGGGCTAAAGGCCTGCAGGCAACCAGATAACAGCCCCCAAATGCTGTCCGGGACATAAACGACTCAGAAATAAATCCAATACCAAGGATAAAGTCCTCTCTTCAGTTCCGCAATCCTTCAGGATCAGATTGTACACTGCAGGTCCAATTCGCAGTAATAAAAAAGTCAATCCCCACGGTACCAGTCCTCAGCTCCGCTCCACTACTCCAATGAGGCCAGTCCCTTAATCCAAAAGAGGAAACTTCCAATAAAGCGCCGAAACTAGACCAGACAACCGCCAGCACTAATGGAGGAAAGGGGTGGGGAGTTCGAAACAGACGGACCTCGGCCGAAGCTTTATCGTACCACATAAATGCAGTCCATCAACATATGAGATTCGGAAGTGTAGGAAGAATACAGAACCCCCAGTTCTTTCCTGAAAGATGACTGCAGATCAAAAGAAAACTTAAACAGTGTCAAAAAACTGAAAATGAACACGCACAATACGGATTTCCCGGGGCAGCGTTAAAACGCTCCGAGATCGCAGCACAGCATCGCCGCCATCTGGCCCCCTCTGTATCGTCACCAGATTTTCAGCATAGGCATTGTAGGACCTCTGATCATGAACAGTATAACTGTCATTTTCCTAATCTGCCCCAAACACTGATTTCCCACAGCGACCACGGTATTGTGTGCTGGAAGTGCGGAAACACATTTTGGTCTGGATGTGAAAAATAACAGCTGTACTGTTCACAAGGAGGTGTAGAAAAATGACAATGTTGAAAATCTGGCATGAAAATATTACGAATTCGCGAATTAATGAGCGTGCGTAGCAAGCTTGCGCAACGCACGATCATAAAACAACCATTTTGGATTTTTTCCACCAAATTTGCAACATAGGCTTTTTGACAGCCCACCTCATGAACACTGCCACTGTCCTTATGTTAATCAGTCCCAAAAGGTGATTCCATGCAGTGACTGCAAAATCACCTTTTGGGACCGATTAACATCATAACTGTAACAGAATTCATGAGGAGGGGTCCCAAAAAACCCATATTGAAACTCTGGTGCAAGAATTCCCAAAATGCCTGCGATATGCATCAAAGTTGAAAAAAAAACCCTATTTATTCCATTATACAGCTTACTGGCATTTCCTCAGTTTGCGGTCAGCTTTGAAGAGTGCAGACATGTTCCCGGTCCACCGAAGATCTTCGCGCCGGACTCCGGAGGTAAGTATGGGGTGAGAGGGGGTGTGGGGAGGCTGGGTTCACAGTGGGTGGGTGCAGGAGGTGGGTAGGGAGACTACGAGGGACTGTTTTTATGTTACAGGGAAAAAAAAACTAACATTGCGGGACAATTTTTTTTTTCAGGGGACTTGGCACGCTGGGGTGGGCTCCCAGCATGCCACCTAACTGTTTGGGGTGGTGCTGCAGCCAATGGGGGATTGGGAACCCTCATCAGCACACAACAAAGGGGGGGTTAATTTATGCCAAAGGGGATTGGGCACCCTCGTCAGCACACAAGGAAAGCAGGGGGGAGGCAGGAGCCGAGTGGGATTGGGCACCCCCCCTTGGCGTATAAGAAATGGCAGGGGGGACTGCTTTATGCTGATGGGGAGTGGGTTCCCCCATCGGCAAATTTTGTGGCCAGAGTAAGCCGGTAGGGGGATTGGGCATTCCCAAAGTTGGCAGTTGGGCAGCTGCCCGCCATGCTGACAATGTGGCGAGCACGTAGGAAGGGTCCGCTGCATCTGACAAGCTTTGCTCGGATTGCAGTGGACCTTTCCTTAGATGTGCTCACCATATTAGTATGCATGATGTGGCACCAGCATGCAGACTGATTGGGGAATGAGGGACGCACCTACTGATGTGTGCCCTGCATTCGCCCAACAGTGACTGCTCCTCTAAATCCCCACTGCCACAAGATGTTGGCTGCGTAAGTGCTCCAACGTAAAAAATAGCAGGACAAGAGGACACAGCATGAGATTAGAGGGAGGCCGATTAAGGGGTAATGTGAGGAAGTTCTTTTTCACAGAAAGGGTGGTCGATGCATGGAATGGCCTACCTTGGGAAGTGGTGGCTATGAATACAGTGCAAGGCTTCAAACAGGCATGAGATAGGCATAAGGGAGCAATACAGATGAGTATGAATAGATAGGCCATTGACAGAGCAAAGGCCAATGGCACATTCATAAGGTAGAAAAAGAAATGGGCAGACTGGATGGGCCTTGCTGTCCTTATCTGCTGTCAACGTCTATGTTTCTGTATTTCTATGCTCCCAGATCCAAATAGCCCTAATTTTTTCTGTATTTTCCCTGTAGAGGCAGCATCAAATCCCTGTATAAATCCCTGCAGATTTTTCCATAAGTCATTAGTTCCTTATTTGTGACTTTGTTGTTTATTTAAATGTAATATGTTGGCAGCCTTTCATCAGGAAAAGGGCTATGATTTGCTGTTAGGTATTGAAATTATATGTGAAGATGTCCTTTGAATGATTTGGATTTATATGGACTCCATAAAGCATAATGGGGGAATTTATTTATTCGTTGAATTTTGTTGACCGGGTAGGCCAACTGGGGGGGGGGCTGGTACAGATGGTAACCAACTGAAATTGTAACATGGCATAAATCCTTACTTGAAGCAGATTAAGCTGTTGGTGGTATTTTAGTGAATGGGGGAAATATGGCCAGGACACCATGGAAATTCCTCTACTCTTTTTGAGAAGTGTCATAGGATCTTTAACATCCACCTGGACAGGCAGACAAAAAAGACAGGAGCACCCCCCTCCCATGCTGCACTACAGTGTCAGTACTGGGATTTAAAGAGCTAGTGGAACCAAACCAGGCAGACAGGAAAATAATATAAATTGTAAGAAGAATTTGTATTTATTTAGTTTGTGCCATAGCCACAAAGTGACTATTTTCAGGCGTGACCTGGGAGGTTACAAACAATAAAGGAATTGTCATACAGTAAAATACAATCTGGCAGGATTACATCAGGTGCAGACACATCTAGTCAGTGACAAGAGAAGGAACACACAAAAATTCAAGTAAGTAATAAAGATGAGAGAAACATACAGTCAGTAATGAGTACCATCATTCCCAGATACAATAGTCATACTGCACAAGGTCATAAGGTTGTATAGGGGTTGCCATATGCAGTCTAATGAAAAGTGCTGTGGTGGATAAAATGGCTTCAGCTTAAAGGGGATAACAAGGGGGGTTGTGATGACCTAAGGAGGGTTAAAGCAAGTGCATTGGTTATGATTTATGATGCAGGTGTAATGCAATCTTTTGAAGGCAGCATGAGTGGGTGCAGAGCGAACTTCAACTGGAAGTGAGATCCAGTATCTTTATTTATTTATTTCTTTGCTTTTTTTAACCAGGTAAGCACACTAGACAGCAACGTGCCTATTTTCAGGAGTGACCCAGGAGAGTTACAGGGTATCCACAGAGGCAAACAATTTCAAATACAGAAGTTACAGGGTATCCATAGAGACAGACAGTTTCAAATACAGGAGTTACGTGCTCCAACATTTGGGTTACACACAGAAGCCACATGCTCCAACAGTTGGTAAATACAGTAGGGTTAACATACAGGAGCAATATGCTCTGCCATAGGGTTATACAGAGGTAACAACAGATAATCAGCTTAGGAATATCAAGGACATGGGAGGTACATCCAACAGAGGGTTGGGAGTAATTACAGAGAGAACAGCATCAAATGGGAGAGAAGTAGTAGAGTAGTAAGGAGAACATGGGTAAGTAGAGGCCCAGCCTAGGTGCCTGAAGAGAGAGGGAAGGTAGGCACTGGCATGGGAGAGTGAGAGATGATGCCGCTCCAACTGGAGCAGTAAGTGCCTGAGGAGGGTAGTCAGCAGCAGAGATAAATCACTTGGATAGGCTGTGCGCTGAGGGGGCAGGAGGGTGCTTAACACAGGCAGGTGGATGAGGTTTTTAGAAAGTTCCACAAGGAGGATTTGAAGCAGAGGTGGGAGGGGGAGGCCCGAACGTGAGCAGGGAGGGAGTTCCACAGTTTTGGTGCATGGACGGTGAAGGCCCGATAGCCTGTGAGGGTGCGGGTCCTCGGGACCTGACAGATCTTGGTGCAAAGCTAGAGAAAACAAGGGTTCCTTTCTGTGTTGTGCACATCAGAGTACAAAGAAGTGACAGCTCATTTGAGCGGAGGCCATAGTAGGAGGACTGTGCCACCATCATGGAGGCCAGGGAGGAGGGTAGGTTGAATCTAATAATATTGTCAAGCAGAGACCCAAAGGCAATTTGTCTGTAGGTTGATGGGGAGGGCCAGTTTAGGTCAGTGTATAGTGAACAGTGGTGCTTTAGTCGAGGGGAGGCAGAGGCATATTGGCAAATGTTATTGTATGTGGTGTCCCATTTTCTTAGGGTGCTTTTCGAGGCATTTATATAAGTAACTGCACCATAAGCCAGAGAGGGAAGGAGGATGTCCCTAGCTATGATTAGCCTGGCTGAGGGAGTGAGCATACGACTGGTCCTGTAAGCGGCGCCAAGTTTTAAATTACTGCCTTGCACGTGGCAATAATGTGGTCATCAAAGCTGAAATCTTCATCAAGCAGGACACCTAGGTACCTGAAAGAGGTAGCTATCATCAGGGATGAGCCATCAGTACAGGTGACATCATATAGGTTGCGGTTTAAGTTGAGTTTGGCTGGGGACCCAAAGAGCATACCTTGTGTTTTGTCAATGTTTAGGACAAGCTTGTGTTTGTTTAACCAGTCCTGGATGGAGATGAATGAAGAGGTAAGACCTCTGTTCATAGCTTGTATATCTGATGATGAGGTATATAGGACAAGATCATCAGCGTATAGAATTGAATGTCATAATGGTAAGTTTTTGGATATACTATTTATAAAGACTGAAAAGAGAAGCGGACCCAAAATGGATTCCTGTGGAACACCAACATTTATGATGGCTGGATCAGATACAGCAGAACTGAAGTTTACCTGTTGGCTACTGTTTGCTAGGTAGCTATGTAACCAATTTACAGATTGAAGAGAGAAACCAAGAGATGAAAGGCAGGCAAGCAGGAGATGGTGATCCACCACGTCAAATGCCTTGGAGAGGTAGATAAATACTGCCTCAGTCATGAGTCCTTGGTCCATAGAAGTTAGGATGTCATTTATGAGTTTTAGTAGTGCGGTGGAAGTGCCATGACCTTTACGGAAGCCATGCTGAGACGGTGATAACAGTTTATGTTTAGAGAGATACTCCGTGACCTGGGTGGCCACTATTTTCTCTAGGATTTTATTTAGCACTGACAGAATGGCTATAGGCCTGCAATTTGCAATGTCCTTTTTGTCTCCCTTCTTGAAAATAGGGGTGACTTTTGCAATTTTCCATATAACTGGGACATGTCCATGACAGAGAGACATAGTAAAGATTTTGGCTAGTGGTGCAGCAATAAGAGGAGCAGCTAACTTCAGAAGTTTTGGTTCAAAGCAATTGGAGCCAACACTGATGTTGTCCGAGATTGAGATGACCTGTTTTAGGACTATAGCCTTTGATATGCTCTTAAAATAGAAAGGAGGGTGTTGTGACATGGTTTTTCCAGAGAAGGGTGGCGAGCTTGGGTTAAGTGGAAATGAGGCTGTGTATTTCGACAGGTTTGTAAAGAACTTATTAAAGTGGTTTGCAGTAGTTTAAGGTTCATTACAGTGGACTCCATCAAGGACCATGTCATTTTTATGGTGAGGTTGGCTTGTTCCCACTAAGGATTTTACATACTCCCAGAATTTCTTGGGGTCACCAGTAGCTTAATTTAGTAGGCCTTTACAATATGAGCTCTTAGCCTGCTGGATTTGTTTCCTACACAACTTTTGCTGTGCTCTGTAGGTATCATAGTCTGCTTGATGCCCTGAGTTTTTAAAGAGTCACCAGCATTTGTCACTCAGTAATAGGGATAAGAGGAGATCCTTGTGTAGCCACCTGGTCCATTTGACCTGAACTCACCTGGTACTTTTAGGCGTATGTGTGTCCTAGAGTGACAGGAAAGTGGAAATAAAGTAATCAAGGACAGTCTCAACGTCATGAGCAAGGAAGACAGGGTCCCAGTCTGTGGCAGACAAGTCTGTTTGGAAGTTTGTATGATTCAGATTTGCAAAATCCCGGAAAGTAATGTAGTGTGGTGAGGAGGCCGTGATGACTGAGGACCCCCGGATACAGAAGACCATGGAGTGATCAGTAATTGAATCAGGTAGAATGACTGAGGCCGTAATCTTACAAGTTCGGTTTGTTAGTATCCAATCAATCAGTGTTCCATTAGCCATGTTCTGAACCCCCCTGGTAGGATCATTTATCATCTGGTGCATATTGTAGCTATGCACTAGTGATATTATAGAGTTTTTATCTTTCCCTAGCCAATTTAGATTGAGGTTGCCAAGGATCATCATTTCATTTTTCCCAGCAGCCAATGCAGCATGTTCAAGCACATCTCTACAGCCTGATAGGCCTCCTTTGGGGGGGGGGTTGTACGCACATATAATGTGCAATTTCTTTGTGCTAAGGAGGATAAGGGCATTAAGGAATTCACAGATGGAGTGTACTGTGTGTGGCACAAGAGGTATGTTTAGGTTGCTTTTAAAGTACAGCGCAACTCCACCCTCTTGCCTCCCTGTCAACCTGTCAACTCTAAGAAACATATAGTTGGGAATGTGGCATGATGAGTCAAGGGTTGAGGGTTTGAGCCAGGTTTCTGTCAAACACAGGACATCAGGATTATAAGTACTGATCCACGCCTCTAGCTCCACCAGATCACAGGGAAGGCTTCTGATATTTAGCTGAGCAATGCAGAGGCCCTTTGCATTTAAAAAGGCCATGTTCTGGTCTATATTAGGGGCATGGGAGTCTGGATTTGTCTCAATGTCCCCTGATAGGAGTATGACAAGAAGGACCAGGTACCATATTTTTCTTGGAAGAAAAGGTGGTACCAGCAGCGTAGTTATCCTGTGGTGTATTGTTGCATAGTCAGCAGCTAAGAGGAGAAAAAAATTGTTGAAGTAGTAGAGGAGATGCATCACAGTGCTTATACCATGTGACTAGTAGGTTTGGGAAAGTAAAGTCATCCAGTGCATAATTCATATAGGTATCATGCTTGGCACAGTGAATTGTAGTGAGAAATGCAGAAAGAGATAGCACCAGCCCAGTTATAAGCAGTGGCAGTGTCCCTCGAGCCATAGCTGAGGTATGAAAAAAAATTGCAAAAATACAGTGGCACCTCTCAAAAGGGGATTTGTATTGAGGAGTAGAGTTAGATGGACCCAGGGACAGGTAGAGGCAGGTGGTGTAGATAGGGTGCTAGCAGTCAGTATGTAGCTTAGTTTTAGGACTAGCAGCCACTAGTGGGGGAGAGTGATAGGCTGCAGATGGGAAAAAGGGCTGACTGGTTCTTGCAGCCACGTGATCATTCACTATAAAGTGGATGGCTCACCAAGGGTGGTGATGGGGGTGGTTGGGTAGCTGATGCACAATGTCAGTGGGGACAAAATTCTTTCCCCTAGCTGTCCACACTACCAGAGATGCCGTACCTTGCTTTGCTCTGATTTTGCTCCGATTTTCGGGGAGAGCACTGTCGGGGGGCCCTCATGACCTCGGGGGTCCCACAGCTGGGAGCTGGAATAAAGAAACAAAAGGGGAGGTAAGATTTTATAAGCAGACCCTAGAAACCTGATTCTCTGTTTAAGTGAGCCAATGGTAGGAACTGTGTTTACATTTACTTCGGCCGGGCTAGTTCCGGTGAAGCATAAAGGCATGATTGGCACATTAATTTAAAGATTTCTGTGTAGTTTGTAGCCTAGGTGCCTGATTTTAAAGTAAACTGCCTGGTTTTAAATGTAACTGATTGAAAACAGAGAGACAGCATTGCTGCAATAGCTATAACATACAGTAGGTGCCTGGTTTTAAATTAAAGAGACAGCATTGCCGCAATAGCTGTAACATTTATGCACTGTAACATTGTTAGCTGCCTATCTGCTTTCTCATTAAGGATTTCCCCAGCCTTGCCCACACATAGGAAAAAAATAGTTATTTAAAGCAACCTAGTCAATTCAGGGGATATTGTAAAGAAACTTTAACATAAAAACTATCTCCATCTGTATGCCCGCACAATTATTGTTTCATTATTCTCAGCAGCAGTCTTAATTGAAGTAGCAGCAGCAGCAGTCTAATTTTAAAAGTCCATTTGGTGCCAAACTTCTTTCCCCGAGCCGTTCACACTACCAGAGATGCCGTACCTTGCTTTACTCTGATTTTGCTCTGATTTTTGGGAAGAGCACCATAGGGGGCCCTCATGACCTCGGGGGTCCAACAGCTGGGAGCTTGCTTTGATCTGAGTTTGCTCCGACTTTTGGGGAGAGCACCATAGGGGGTCCCACAGCTGGGAGCTTGCTTTGCTCTGATTTTACTCCAATTTTCAGGGAGAGCACCATTGGGGGGCCCTTCTGAAGTACATTTCTTTTACCTTTTGCCCATCAGAGAGTCTTCTATGTCATGAATCGTTATGGGTGGATGTGAATGTTTACATAGCAGTTGATATATAGTTTATCTGCCCCCCATTACATCATCAGCATTGTGATTTCGCTGACAGGGAAATCACCTGTGAATGACCTGTCAGTCACTGAACTGCTGTTCCTAAGTAGCAGTGATGTCACAGTCAGTGAGGCCACGATGCTGGTGATGTAGTGGGGGCAGTATAGCTAGCTATGTCAGCTGCCACACAGAGTGCTGTTCCACACAACACACATATCAGGTAAACAGTCTTCTAATTAAACAAAGGGAAAAGATAAAGTACCTCAAATATAAAAGGTAATGGTTGACTGCTTTTAAAATGTAATACTAGTTTTAGGCAGTACACAAGCTCTTTAACCCACATGCCTAGTGTGGGGATAGAACCCACAGCCTTCTGATCTTCCAGTCTCAGAGGCCAACGTGCATGCTATTTTTTGCATCTTTCATTTGTTAGTTTTTACACAAATTTACACAAATTCTCTCAGAATTTTTTCTGACCACCTGATGGAATCTTGAATTAGTTACATAAATGTTATTATTTTCTAAAAGGCCCTGACCCTGCAACTAAACACACATTCAGTACATCATATCATAAAATGAGAAAAAAATGTCTTCTATTTCCACTCCTTGCCTGCAATCTGTGCTGTGGAAAGGAATGTCAGGCAGCTAGCAATCTGCATTCCACAGTATGTAATCTGACAGTGAGTCTGACTTTCGTTTTCACAAAAACCAAGAAGAATTAAGTCCCCTAGTTGTTAGACTGAGCGGGACAAGCAGTTTAAAATGTTTTTCTGTTAATGTCCTGAGAAGTTCTGAGGTACAATACAGTAGCATCCCCTCCCCCCTTCAGATGCCTTTAACATAGAGCAACAAACAGCAAATATCAGAGGAGGGTGCACTACTTTGCAGCTGTGGAGGAACACATAGAAATGTCTAAAATGGAAGTTCTAAGAAAAGCCATTATAGAGCTACAGATGACAGAAAGGTTGTGGGCTCTGCCCACAGCCCTAAAAAGGAACACAAAGCAGTAACAAAACTAGCAGTCCAGCAATTGGGGGGGGGAGCAAATGAACATGGGAACAGTCCTAATGTTGCTGGCTTGACAGGTCCAGCAGCTTGGCCTCCAGGATTGCAGCCACCCTCCGTGTCTCTTAAATGAGGACCACCTGTTGCTCAATGATGGTCCTCTGCTGGTAGACCATGCAGCACAGAAGATCATCCCTCCCTTCTGTCACCTCAGGCCATGTGGCTCATAGAGAGCTCTAATGTGGACCTAGAGGAGTAAGGAGGACCATGTCAGGATGGTACACCGACAAGGAAGTACAATGCACACCCCAAGCAGTTGGCCTAGGGGTGGACAGCATTTCCCAACAACCATGCCCATGGGGCGATACAACAGAGATCTGCACACACAACCCGACATGCGCCTGTATGCTGTAGCATGACAACGCAGGCCCAACCCACCCAACCAAAGTACATGGAAGGAATGGAAGGCCAGTGGCAACACCATGAACCAGAGCAATCTGCACAGCCCAGTGGAACACACAGTGACACAGTGCAACCACATAGGCAATCCCCAAGGTGGCCAGGACTGTAGCCCAGGGCACAAAATAAGTCATGGAATGATGCACTGGTTGGAACATGCTGCCCAGAGGAACAGTGCAATGAATCACACAGCAAAGTACAACTACCACAGGAATGGCCACAGCCACACCTTTATATAATGGAATACGGCCTGTACTGGAGGGGTGCAGGGCCCCCCACCCACAACAACAGCACAACCATGGCAGCAGTAGACAATGTGGATGTGCAGTGCGCAGTCTACCCTATGAAATGAAGGGACATAGCCCAGAGCTCCTCCCAGCAGGACAGCAGAACGCCAACCACTCATGCCAGGCACAGTGCTACACAGGCCGGTACAGCACTACAGCCCCATACAGTCCCCACCCCAGCAGGATGGCAATACATCATCTGCTCATCCAGAACTGTAGAACCCCATGCCAATACAGTAGCCCAGTCCCATCTATTCCCACCCCCAGCATGACAGCAGTACACAAACTAGCCACATCATGGACTTGGGAGCACATACAAACATATGAATGTGCCAGCAGAAACAGACCACCCAGTCTATCTCAGTCTCTCGAGTGTGCAGCTAGCACCTGTAGTTTGCAGCTACCCCACCCCTCCCCTTTGTCATCCCACTGCCACCCCCCACCACCCCCAACCTCACTCTCCCCATTCCCTGTCCCATGCCCTTTTAAAGTTGTTCACAGATTTACATGATACCACCCATTCTGGTAGTGCGTTCCATTTTGCCACCACCCTCTCTGTTAAGTAGTGTCTCCTCATTTACCTCCTACATCTTCCCCCCTCTATTCTTAGTCCATGCCCCCAGTGTCCCTCCCCCTTCTTAGCTTAAAGATCCCATCTGCCCCATCATTATTGGTCCCCCTCAGATACTTGAATGTCTCTATCATGTCCTCTCTGTCCCTTCTATCCTCCAGGATGTACACATTCAGGTCTCCCAGTCTGCTGTCATAGTCTCTCCTCTCCATTCCACATATCATCTTTATTGCCCTCTGCTGAACCCCCTCCAGTAGCCTGATATCACACTTTAGGTATGGCCTCCAAAACTGCATACAATACTCTAAGTGTGGCCTTACCAGCGACCTGTAGATGGACAAGATCACCTCTCTTCGCCTGGATGAAAACCCCCTCACTGTGCACCCCAGCATTTTGCTTGCTTTTACAGCTGCTCTCCTGCACTGGGCAGTGTTGTTTATGGTCCCTGTTATCATCACCCCTAGGTTCTTCTCCTTCTCAGTGATCCTCAGCTGAACCCCCCCCAGTCAGTATTGTCTCCTTGGGTTCTTCGCTCCAAAGTGCATAACCTTACACTTCTCTGCATAGAACCCCAGCTGCCACCTCTCTGACCACTCCTCTAGCTTGCTTAGATCCCCCTGCAGCTGCTTCCATCCTTCCCCTCCATCCACCACTGCTCCAATTTTGGTGTCGTCAGCGAACAGGCTTACTTTGCTCTCCACCTCATGTGCAATGTCTGATATGAAGAGCCCAAATAATACTGGCCCCGGCACAGAGCCCTGTGGCACCCCACTCATCACCGGCCTTGGAGTTGAGAGCTCCTCTCTCACCACCACCTGTTGCAGCCTCCCACTCAGCCAGCTTGTAATCCAGTTCGTCATTTTTGCCCCTACCCCTACACCAGTTAGCTTCCCCCCAAGCCGCCCATGAGACACCGAATCGAAGGCCGTGCTGAAGACCAAGTAAAGAACATCCACCATATGACCATTATCCAGTTCACCTGTCACCCAGTCATAATATTGTATCAGGTTGGTTTGACAAGATTTTCCTGAAATGAACCCATGCTGCCTCACTTCCTGGAGGCCATTGTCCTCCAGGTACAACACCAGTCATTCCTTTAGTATCGTTTCTATGAGTTTGCACACTGTAGAGGTGAAACTTACCGGACGATAATTACCCAGTTCATCCCTTGGTCTACTCTTGAGTAATGGTACTACATGCAACACAAGTCAATATAGGATCACAGCCCTATATTCCCCCCCATATTGGGACAGCAGTATCCTAGTTGCACACATCATGGCTGCAACAACGCAGGCTGGAACAGTACCACAGCCCCATATGGCCCCCCCATAGCAGGATGGCAACACGCTATCTGCTCATCCAGAACCATAGTACCCTATGCCAATACAGTAGCCCAGCCACATCGAAGTGGCACAACACAGTGTATCATGTACACAGCTGTGTGCACTCCAAGGCCACAACTGCAAAATGTGGACAAACCACCCACTGCACATGCAGGAAAGTGAGTGACCAACCATGATACTTACACAACATGCCCTGCTGCCCATCACTGCTCTCCTCAGCGTGTTGAAGCATAGATGGCACACTCCACCCCTTGTCTTGGCTCCTGGCTCCCCCTCCATCTTCCTGGCCCCTGCCACTGTCGCTGTTCCTGCCACAGTGTTCTGCAGGGTGAAGAAGGTACATTGCTGTAAGTATCGTGGTAATGTCACAGGAAGGCTCACCAATGCCCATGGTACACAGTGATACCAAAAACCATGGCCCCTCCAGCCACATGTGGCATGGCACAGAGCATGCCAGTGTGTGCCCCCCCAGAGCAGTGTGCAGACACACTGTTGCATTCAAGACATGCACAACCACAGACACAGAGATCGTGGAAGCAACCATGCCCTGCTGTGTAGACACCATGCACACCAACCACGGCTGCATGGTAATGGTGATGCACAGCGTGGGCAACTGCAGAAAACCAAGGGAAGAACACACACAGCAGTGATGTGCAGATGGAATGGGGCACATACACAAACCTAAACACCCACACAGACACATGGATAGACACACACACAGCCACACACACGCACACCCTTAGGTGACATGCATACCTGTGGCACTGCAATAAACGTATCTGGCACAAGCACAATCCCATCCCAGACCATGCATTTGAAGCACTCCAGCTGGTGGGGCTGCCTCCACTTAAGATCAATGTACCAATGGCAGCACTTCTCCCCATCCCTGTCTATCCTAGTCCGCCTGGTCAGGTGACGGCCAATGGATGCCCAGACCTGTCTACGGGGCATGTCCCCTCCTTGACCTCCCCAAACAGTTGCCTGTCATGCTGCAGGACTAACTCAACCAGGTTGGCTGTTTCAACATCCCCCATCTCTTGTCCTTGGACAACTGCCCTCACCCTCATGCTTGATGACATGGTCACCAGTGAAACTGACAATGACAGGAAAGCTGGAATTGGAAGAAAAGAGCAGCTCCTTAGCACACCTGCCACATGCTGCTCTGCTTTGCTGCCAAGTGCTGTGCATTCATCTTTGCTCAGCACTGAGTGCATCCAAGGCTGCGCAATTGCGTTAGCGCCATGCTACCTGGAAGTGCATGTACTGTGCATGCATGACCCCACTGTGACCCCATGACAGGAGGCAGTTATGTGCATGCACACATACACCACACAATGACCCTGTAGTGCAGCGCTACCTCAATAGCGTGGAGCAAATTAGGTCATGTTTGTTCAGCGCTAACCATTTGCCCTGCGCTAACCGTTTGCCTGGCGCTAAATTTTGCAATATTCAAAAGTTGTATGTAAATGCATGCTAATGAGGATGCTTGTGTAGTTGCTGGGCAGTCCAATGAATTGCCATATCATTACAGCCTCATTTGCATGGATGACCAGGTGGATTGCCCGGCCAGACTATTTAAGGGCAAACAGTGCACCACTTCTGTAGCTGACAGGTACTGCACTGCTGTTGAGGAAGTAGCTGTGAGACACAAATTTCCAGATGTCCAGGAGCTACAACATGCTGAAGCAGGTCAGTATAGTCACAGAGCATGATGTTGTTTGGAGTGTCAACACTATGGACAGATGGGAAGTTGGATAAGCGCATAAGAATGCTGTGGCATGTTGCTGTGTTGTCAGTGGGACTTTGTATACACTGCACTCTAGGCCAACATGCTGCAGGCCTGCAGCAAGGCTCGCACTGACACAGTGTTCACTGTACACATGGGGCCTGCCATGTGGTCATTGTGTGTGTGTGTCCCTGTTACACCACACTGTAGGACACAGATGCCTGCATACAGCCAACATCACTGCCACAACGGGGTGTGGGGTGGCAAGGGAGTCCATCAGCTTTGCTGCACCACATGCATCCCCACTGCAGTACACAGGATGTCACCTTGATGGTCAAGCAGAGCATGGCGGGACCGATGCATCTGAGCGCAGGGTGCAAGCGACACTGCAGCATGGTGTGGCAGGCAACAATGCCTGTGTCAGTGGTTTGTGTCCATCATGGGCAGCTGTGTGAGGTGCATAGACACAGTGAAGGCAGGGGACAGGGAGGGTAGTCTGCTACTGGGACATGTGTGTGCCACACGGCGTGTGCTGTGCCATGGTGGAAGGCCACAACATACTGCAACATGCCCCATGCCCACAGCAATGTGTGCATGCACAACATGACAGCCTCACAGACCCCATGGGGCCAATGTGCTGTGTGTCTACATTGCTACCATGTGCAGAGTCCCACTCTCATCCAGCTGGATACCTGCATGGCATACAGGGATTCCAATGCTGTGCATGCAGTAACAGCATGTGTGTGGTGCTGTATTGTGCACAGGCATGGCTATGGGAGGCATTACTACAGTACACTGTGGCCATGTATGGACTGTGTGTAACACTGTGTGTCACCATAGTCATGCGCCTCAGGTACACAGAGACTGGCATGGCCTTTCCAATCTGCTGGGTGCCATGTCCATCAAGCACATACACACACGTGCACGCACAATGTTGCTGCCTGTAACTCACCACTACCATTCCTTCTATCCCATACAGGTGATGCAGATGGGCAGGCATGTCTATGTGCACATAAGCTCTTGCGTGATGAGCTGTGGGCCCTTGTCCATGGGTATAAGGTGAGGAAGCTGGTGATGCACTGTGACAAGTAGTTGGATAACATTGCCCGCCAGATGTGGGCTGAAATAACAGCCGAGGTCAATGCTGTGGGTGGCTATGGCCGGAGCATCGAAGCAGTCAGGAAGAGGTGGAATGACCTTCTGTGAAGAACAAAGGAGGCGGAGGCACAGTGGCTTATGGACCGCCTGCATACAGGGGGAGGACCACAGCCCATTGACCAGTGTGACTGGGACCCCATCCTAGCATTAGTGGTATCGACCATGAGGCCAGTGGTGGTGTAGAGTGTTGAGGGTGGGGGATGTGAGACACAACTACTCCCCCAGGACATGTACATACGTTACACCACTGCACCATTGTCTGCATGTCACCTACAGGGGTTATTGGTCACCCTTCCACTGTTGAGACTGTACATCAAAATAAAATCTATCATGATAAAAGAACCAAGAGATTTGGAGATAGAACCGTAAAATCTCAGGCAGCCCAACACTGGAACACACTTCCACCTCCTGTATAGGCTGAATTAAATCACAGGAATTGTGTTAGGTTATTAAGAAATTGTTGTGTATGTAACGGTACATGTTTGAGATAATTCTCGTGATACTGCTTTACTCCCCTCCTTTTATTATGGTCTGCTCCTGTTTGTCTTTTACTATATTTTTAATATTTATTCATCTATGTATTAAGTCTATTTGTAATTTTGTATTTTACTTTATTTTGTGGAACTTAGATATTGTACAGGACTGTCTTGCAAACTGGATTGATAAAGTCCAAGTGACATGTTGCTTTCCTGTATAAAAAGAAAATTTTACCATACCATACCAATTGCATTTGCCACACACACACCCATGGACTTGTTGTGGTGCTTCCCGGTGCCTGGGTGAAACTGCACAACCGTACTGTGTGGACCAGTGTCTGCCACATGCACCCCCCATAGGGGGCCACACTCTCACCTATGGATAACCACCATGTGAACCTGCCAAGTGTCCTGTGGACAGTTTGTCTATGGCCAGTCACACAGGCACATGGAATGCGGAATGGCTAGACACATTGCACCGTACACAGTGCATGGCCACCACCTGACTGGTAGCATGCGCTACATGTGTGTGCATGGGTAGGCAGTACACAGTGTTCAGTGGTGTACAGCTGCACTGCTTGCTGTGTGCCCTTGTTGCGTGTGGGGGGTGTCCACATTGGCTTCAGCATCATGCACGAAGTCAGCACAGAGGGAGTGCATGGGCTGTGTGCACGTTCTTCACTATTGGGTGTTGCATGTTGTGGTGGCGGCTTTGGATCCCTGTGTGTGGTACAGGCCTCTAACACTGTTCCTTTTGCTTCACAGTGTAGAATGGGCATCAGCAAGTGGCACAATAGGAGCAGGGAGATGCTGATGAAGATGATGATGTCACACAAGTGGTCCCATCAACAACAGGCATGGTTGTGGCCATTGGACATACATCGACCGCACAACATCAAGGGGCTGTGAGACATACATACTGTTAGGCTGGGGATGTCGTTGTGGATGATGGAGACATGGATGAATGACCTTGTCCAGAGAAATTGTTGCTGCACAGAATCAACCAGCCCAGCTCTTCCAGACTGTGGCCAGATTGTGCAATCCAATCTGTCTCCAGCCTAGAAGTGCTTTTTCACAAGAGTGATGTACGGAGTTTGCTCGATTCTTCACCGTTAAGGTTACCACAATCAGGTCCAGTGTCCACTTGACCCTCTCTAATGGGAGTTATGGTGGTCAACAGGAGATGTCGGACATCCAGTTTGTGTGGTTTGACTTCTGCATGCCTGCAATCAATGACATTGTGATGGTCATCCAGTTGTTATGACCGACCAACTGTAGTTTGGACCCGGGCCCTACATGCCTCTTGGTAGGCTTTGTGGATAAAATCAGCCCGGTCCTTGATGAGATAGTCTGGATGTCTTTGGAGAGTGGGATCTTTCTGGATCCCCTGAAGGAGGCCATGGTTCAGCCCCTCCTTAAAAAGCCCTCCATGAACCCGGACTGTCTGGCAAACTACAGGAGTGTCTCTAACCTGCCCTTTGTGGGTAAGGTTATTGAGAAGGTGGTTGTGTTGCAGTTGTATAATCATTTGACCAGTCACAAAGTCTATGATTCTCTTCAGTCTGGATTTAGGAAGAGACATAGTACTGAGACAGCCCTTGTCCAGGTACTAAATGACCTCCTAATAGCGAGAGATCAAAAGACCTGTTCCATCTTGGTCCTTCTAGATCTCTCTGCAGCATTTGACACTGTGGACCATGGTGTGCTGTTGGAGCACCTGGGTTCATCTGTGAACTGTCTGGTATGGTCCTCAGATGGTTTTTATCATTCCTCGAGGGTAGGACTCAGAGGGTGGTGTCTGGGACTTTTTTCTCGGCACCACTCCCCCTATCCTGTGGGGTGCTGAAGGGCTCCATCTTGGTGCCCATATTGTTTGCAGTGTACATGCTGCCATTAGGAGCGATTATTAGGCACTGCAGCTTGAGTTTTCATTGCTATGCAGATGATACTCAGCTGTGCATGTCCTTTGTGCCTGGTCAGGATGATGCTGTTTCGGTCTTTAACAACTGTCTTGCTGAGATCCAGGACTGGATGAGCGAGAGCTGGCTGCGGTTAAACCCAGAAAAAACTGAAGTGTTGGTTGTGGACCCAGGTCATTGGGAGGTGGGTTTGTTGGCAGGATTACCTTCAGGACTATGGCTTGGGGGTGTTCAGCTAACTACCTCAGACTGGGTGCGGAACCTGGGCATTATATTTGATGACTGCCTGACCCTTAAATTTCAGCTGTCGGTAGTCATAAAAACCTCTTTTTACCATCTGAGGACTATTGCCCAGGTGAAGCACCTGTTTCTTTCTGACGATCTTCTAACTTTGGCCACGCCTTCATTACCTCCCGCCTATACTACTGCAATGTTCTTTACCTAGGGCTACTGGGGGTTGATATCCACCGCCTGCAGCTAGTGCAGAATGCAGCAGCCAGGCTACTGACTAGTATCGCTAAGACCAGTCATATAATGCCTGTGCTCCGCGGACTGCACTGGCTGTCAGTACAGTGGTGGATAACCTTCAAGGTCGGTTTGCTGACCTATAAGGCCCTACATGACCAAGGACCTAATTACCTGCAAGATCTCCTTCCCCTTACTGTCCCCCCCACTCTCTCTGATCCACTGACGAGGGATTGCTAGAGATTCCCAGGGTCCGTTTAAAGACATCTGGGGCTAGGTCATTTAGTTTTATGGCCCCAACCTTGTGGAATTCTCTACCTCATCAGGTGAAAGATTGCCTGACCGTCCAAAGTTTTAAAGCTGCTCTTAAAACCTTCTTATTTAGTCTAGCCTATCCTGATTTTCAATGCTGCTGTTGTATTTATTGGTTTTTAATTTGCTGTGTCTGTTAATTATTGATGTATTTTATTTATTTATTGTTTTGTACAAGCACCTTGGTTTTAGAAAGGCGCTTTTTATGAATAAAGATTGCTTTGCTTTTGCTTTGAGGATGCTCAGATCAAGGAGCTCTCATGTGACTCTGCGCTCGCTTACCATCTGGACAGTGACCTTGGTCGGGGGACTTGTCATCAAGTGATGAACAGGTGGCAGCGGGTGACACTGGGGCTGTCTGCAGTGGCCAGAGAACTGCAGGGACTGCACACATGGGTGTAGGGTGGCCAGAGGACATCATAGGCCATGGCCCCATGGTACAGCAACATGTGAGTGACCAGGCATCTGTCCAGCTGGCACCACTGGATATGCACTGTAGGCCAGAAGGTACAGCACAGGATCAGCAATGCACACAGCCCCCCATCAGACCACAGCAGCATCAACACCAACACCAACAACAGCATCAACTGCCACCACCCCCACCTGCAATCCAGGACGGGATGCTACCCCAGGGTCCAGATGGCCATGGTTCCCGGCCTATGCTCTGGGTCACCCTGGAGTCCCAGACTACCACCCAGCAGGACTTGCATGACTTCCAGCATGAGGTTCACCATGGTTGGTTCGGCCTTGCTCCGTGTGGAGCAGCAGGCAGAGGAGCGCTTGACACGCTTACTGAACACTATGGAGCAGTGTTTTGGTGACCTCATTTTGGCCATGAGGGAGCACATGGTGGCAGTGTGGCCTGCAGCCATGTGGGGTCAGCAGGGCACCAACACCACATGGCTCAGGCAGTCCATGAGTGTCTACCGACGTGCATCATGCACACAGAATGTGGGCTCACGGTCATCAACAGCCACATCACAGTCCTCCACAGGTCTGCCATGGTATTGTGGACACCTGGCTTCCCATATTGGGGCCACAACATGCCATGGCCACAGACGTGCTGCAGTTCAGGCAGTCCTTGTCTACTGAGTCATTGGCACATAGCACCCCCACCTCCCTGGCCCACCTCCCAGGAACACGTCATGTGCGTGGTGGTAGGCTCCCGTGATGCTGACATCTACCATTTACCCTGGGCCATTTTTTTACACACACACACACACACACACCACCCACATGTACACCATCCACACTACACATTCTGACTATGCACACCCCTCACACCTACACCCTGAACACTGCACACCTTTCATTCATTCACCCATAACAGCCACGCACTTCACACTGACTTCTTCCATACTCATCACTTGTGCACATTTATGTAGTGTACTACAACACAGGTTTGCACTGTTGTCACTGTTCTGTACTGTTCAGTGTATGTCACTCATATTAAAAGCACTTTTCCTGTCACGTTGGTTGTCTGTGTTGTAGTCACTCTTTTTCCCATCTGTGCTAGGGTTCCTTGGCGCTGCTCCTATGCTCCAGGGACTTCTGGGCCATTCGAGGATCTCTCCTCGAGTTGCTCTACTATCCCCTGGACCTCTGGCTCCAGGTCACTGTTCGACTGTTCCTCAGGTTCAGGTGCACGTATACCATGGTTTAGCACAATGTTGTGTAGCATACAACATGCTAGGAATATACGGCATACCTTCCAAGGGCTATACTGTAGGGCACCACCTGACCTGTCAAGGCAATGGAACTGCATCTTCAGCATGCCAAAAACCCTCTCTATGATGTTTCTAGTTGTGGCGGGTGCCTCATTGTATCCCTCCTTGGCCAATGTTGTTGGCCAGAGGACTGGTGTTAGCAGCCAGGGTCTCAAGGGATAGGCACTGTCCCCTGTGAATATACGTGGACATGTTAGCTGCTGTTTCCCATGTTATAGACATTGCCTGTCTGTGTCACTTCTGTTGCTGTCCCCTTGCTCCCTGTCCACTCCCCCTCCATCTTGTCTAATGTTGCTGGGACCTGTCCCCCCATTTGGTGGTTTTATTGGTATGGCTGCTGATACTCACCAGCAAGGTGCCCACTGGGTATCCTGCCATCCTCAATGGTCTGGCACAGCCTTGATTGATGTCATATGAAGGCATCATGGGCACTGCCGGGGTACTGTGCAAAGACATGGGTGATGTGCCCCATTGCATCGCACATTGCCTGACAATTGATGGAGTGGAAACCCTTCCGGCTGACATACACATCACTGCTATTGCCAGGTGGTGCACAGATGGCAACATTCAATGGCACCACGTACAGTTGGTAGGTGTGCAACCCAATAGAATTGCTGCATGGTTGCTCTGCACTCTCCTGCTGTGCTGGGGAATACAATGAATTTGGCAGTGTGCGGCAGGAAAGCCTCAAGGAACTGGTCAGGAGGCACAAAGTGGTGGACTGCGACACACCGATGGTGTCTCCCACAGGGGCTTGTAATGTCCCAGTGGCTACAAAACACATAGTTGCCATCACCTTCTCCTCAACTGTCATGGCATGGCTGCGTCTGGTGTTGGTCTGCAGCTGCTCATGTAGGAGTTTGCATAGTTGCCTCAACATGACCTTGTTCATTCTGTACTGGCCAATGATGTGTTCATCAGGCAGGGTCTCAAAGGAGACTCTGGATTGGTAAACTTGTGCACAGCAGATCATCTCCTTGTCCTGCAGTGTCGGCCAAGGTGGGCCTGGTCCTTCTCCTCTTCCTGGACTACCTCCTCCATCAGGAAGTACAACAGAGCATTGCTGGTAAACACAATCTTCTTTGCAGCACTGACCACACCCCTCCTCTGTAGATTGCCCTAGCTTAAGACCTGCCTTTTATAGGTGATAGGTAGTGCTGTGCTTTGTGCAGTGCAAAGTGGGCTATCACGGCACTATACCTTTGAATATACCTTTGCCCCTGTATGCAGGTCCCCACCTCTCACTTTGCCCCTTGCATACATTATCTCTGCACTGGTGCTAATGCCACTCGAAAAAAGGCTTCAACAGCTACTTCAAAGCAAATTTGTTCAGGGGGCCCTTTGGAATCACAGACTTCACACAATATGATATAAAATTCAATCTTTTTATTTCATCCCCCCTACGTTTCACTCCTGCATGGAGTTTGTTCACGGGGTTTTTTATTTCTTTTTCTTTTCTCTTATTTCATTCTGTTTTCAACAAAAAATTGTACTTTAGTATTTGTAATTTTTTTTTAAACAATCTTTTGTTAAAGTTTTTAGCACAATCACATACCAATTATTAGTATACTTGCATCGCTTGGTCTGCTTTTTTAAGACTTTTCTTTCTTTTTCTCTTTTTGTAGTCTATAGTGCTCATGCACTTTTTCTGAAATGAGATAAGACATAAAGCAATGCATTTCACTCTGATGGAATGTGTGGGAACTAGGTTTCTCTTGTTTCTGCAGCCATTGAAGTTTGACTTCTATTAACAAATGAAGTAGCCTACCTGTGGAATACTTTGAGTAACATGGAGGTTGGCCCTCACTGTTTGTGATTTTTTTCTTCTGGCTGCAGGGAGACAACAAATTTGGTCATGTTTTAACCCTAGTTCAATTTTTCAAAGTTCAGTGCTTAATTCTTTATAAGTTAAGTCTTTTTTAGTTTAAAAGGTTTTCTCTCTTACCTCCTCCTTAATGCTCATGTTCCTGTATTCCTTCAATGTGATTCTGCAATCTGGGACTTGCCCTACTTCCTGCAGGTGCTGCCTCTTATCCTCTTGCCTGCAGGCAATCTCATTTCTTATCTCATTTCAGAAAAAGTGCATGAGCACTATAGACTAGAAAAAGAGAAAAGCAAAATGAAATAAGAAAAAGGAAAAAGAAGTTAAAAACCCCGTGAATAAGCTCCATGCATGAGTGAAACGTAGGGGAGATGAAATAAAAAGATTGAATTTTATATCATATCGTGCAAAGTCTATGATTCCAAAGGGCCCCCTGAACAAATTTTCTTTGAAGCACAAATGGTTTCAAGCATAGTTGTGACAAAGTGAAGGACTTGATGCTTGCTCAGGTTGCTAGCATTAGGAAGGGGAGCAGGAGGGTGGACTGGGACAGATAAAATTCCATATGGACAATAAGTCCCTGGACAGATAGGGAATGCTGGGCAGACTAGAGGGACCTTTGGTCTTTTTCTGCCGTCATTATCATTGTCTATGTTGTCACACTGCCCTGACACCTTGAGGTCATCAGACATTGTAACCCCAAGGTCCCATTCCTGTTCAATGACTGTCAGTACCACCCCATCCCACACTTAGTGCCTGAATTCCTACTCCCAGTATAAATATCTCTCTTTGAAATGGACATTCCCTTCTGAAACCCTTAAATCTCTGAAGTGATTGTATAAAACTGAAGTTAAAATAGAGGTACATTTGCTTAACATACACTGGATCTATGACTTTTCATGATTGTTTTGGGATGTATGACACCATATCAACAACTTTTTGTTGACGCAATGTTTTCCCAACACCACTACATCGACCACAATTGCTGTTGGCATGGTGCTGCTGAGATCAAAGTTTTTGTTTTGCAGGGGGCTGCCCCACTGCACTCCTCATGCAGGGGGCTGTGTCCCCTGCACCCCAACCCCACTTATGATTATCAACTCTGAGATGGAGCTGATTAGGGGATGGGGTGCAGGACCTTGGGAAAGAATACCGGGGTCCCTGGTGGACTTTATAGTGACATGGTCAGATTAGGTGGGTCAAGCAGTCCTTATCTGCCATCAAAGTCTATGTTTCTATGGTGATATTGTCGGCATTGACCATGCCACTGTAAAGCTGTTGCTGTAGCGATGGTATACCATTGTTTTGCTATGATTTCTCAGACTTCTGTCATTTTTCACTTGACAATACCATGATATTCTCCAAAATGTACCATAGCAAAAGTACCCATCCTTAATAATAAAACAGGAGATACATAGGCAAAATAAAAAAAAAAATGCAACATTAGTCGAAGGACTTATTACCAGTAGAGCGACTTGGCCTATAAAAGCAATGCAGTTTTTATGATGACTAAATGGGGTCTGTATGATGTTTCTTGGCTTAGCAAGTGTGTCAACTCTCCACCCTCTACCTAACCATTTCCTAGGAGACACCACAATTCCTGTTTTGGCTCCCAACCGGCTTCTGCCTCTGTTTGACTTAGTCTTCCTCCAACAACTACTGCACTGCTAATTTTCTTCCTTCACCAGTAATTTATGGCACATCAGTGGTGCGCATTATTCCACAGTTTGGCTTATTTCACTGACACTGTATTGTTAGTCATACTGACTTGTATACATATTGCACATTACCTTGTACTGCTACTTTTATGTTGTGTATGCTATATTAATGAACCCCCCTTCCCCTTTCCGTGGGTCACACCTGTAAATGAGTCTTGGTTTAGTGTGCCTCTCCTGGTGACCAGTTTTCAAATAAATAAATATGTAGGGACTTCCTATGGTTCAAGAATCATGACTTAATACTGATCAACTTTGAAATGCTAAGGAGACTCGAGATGATACTCTTGATAGACCAAGATACATCTCGAAGACCTCTTTTACTTTTTTATTAAATTTATCTTTTTTATGACCACCTGTTCCAGCTATACAAACAACACACCAAACTGCAAGCACTGCAACCACTGGTAGTAATTTAAATCTTTCCTCATATTGCAGCTGAGTTTCCTACATGCCTGACTACCTGGTTATGGGTTTCCAATGAAAATGGTGACTGAGATTGAGCGACTCAGATCTGAGTAACTCAGTCTCAGTGCGTATATTGTCCACAACCCTGAAAGGGTAGCGATGGGGGAAGGGAACTGCAACAGGCATACCGGAAGAGGAGGGAAGGTATGTGAGGGGTGGTGAGGTGAGACGCCACCGAACTGGCTGCATGGTATGGTGGTGAGGGTGGCTGGCTACAGTGGGGTGGGTGCAGGGTTCAGGTCTGGGGAGGAACACAAAACTTTGTGCTTTTTTGAAGCAGGTGTTAAGTTTTTTGTGAGGGCTGTTCTCCCCCTCTTCAACATGCTCCCCCAGGAGTTTGTTATTATTAGTGAGGGAGGTTCGGGGGGACAAGGCCCCCACATACATACTAAAAGTGAGTTGCCTCGCTGTAAGTGTACATCACTGTTTTTATTTTTGGTGATGTACATTCGCCCTAATGGAGATCACGGTTTTGCAGTCGTCATTATCACATAGAACCCTGGTTATGTGCAACAATACATCACTCCCACCCTCCCTACTCACAACTGCTTAAACATTTAAACAAAGACTTTTATTAATTCTGCTCCAGAGGTTGATGTGGATTATCACAGATAAGCACATTTTTTCTGCTTTGCTTAGTTTTTAACATTCTACCAACAGTTGGTCTGCATAACACCGACAGCACTGCAATAAGATAATCACCCACATCCCATTTGTTGACCGGTAGGATATTTTTTGGGGTCAAACTCCACTGATTTTTAGTTTTTTTTGAATTGTTTGTTCATTCACTGGAAGACTTAGATGTATTCCAGATGTTATATCGTTTAAGCCAATCACTTCATGCAGCCACTGTACTGAATATCCTCTGTATAGTGGTCTCTCAAGCAGGAGTGGTAGAAGTGGAATGCTTCATGTCAGAGCAGGGGAGAACTGCTAAAGAAACTTTTGAAATATAAAAACAAATTACTTAAAACTTATTATAAGTCACTCAGGCTAACTAAAGTGAGTTATAAGGGCATCCACTGGGTGTCTCACATGGAACAAGAGATTCCTCCTGTGAGCATACTGTACCTCTCAATTGTCAGTCACATATCACAAGATACATCACGTTTCTCTTAGAAACCCTCTGTTCCAACTCCCACATGGAGAAATTGATAGTCCACATTGCCAACTGGACTTTAAAGCAATAACTCATAATAATCTAGTTCTCTGCAAATAATATAAACATATCTGTGTGGATATCCACAGTTCTGAGCTTAGAGGGTCAGAATCACTGGATGTAAAGAACTCTTTCCCCAACAGTCATGAATGGACCATCCTGGGTGATTTAAATTTGAACTGGCTTACCAGCCAAGCTGACGAAGCGACAGAGGCTATCACTTGGCTTGTCCTTCATCAGATTATATCAGCCACCACCCATACTAACTACAAATCTGGATATGAATCTCTCCTTGATGGGATTATTGTGTCCAACCCCAACCATGCTATCAAAGATGGTGTTCTCCCCAATTCCAACAATGATCAAACTGCTCTTATTGTCATTGGCCAGCAAAAGGTCCCAAAAGAGAACCAAAGTACATTCTCTCCAGGCAATTGAAAAAAATGAACATTGAGGACTTTGCTAAAGCCATTCAAGCTGCAGACGGGTCCTTCACTGAAAGCATCAATGATGCTTTGGACTCCTTTAGTAAAACCTTCCTTAGCATATGTGACACTCGCATCCCTTTTAAAAGACTCAGAGTCAAAAGCCAATGGCATGAATGGATCACTAAAGATCTTCTAAATCTTATGCAGCAGAGGGACAGGGCATGGTCTACAAACAGAGAATCTAAACTCCCTAATCTTCAGCAACATCACAGAACCCTTCATAATAAATGCAAAACAGCTGTCCACACAGCAAAAGTTAATTTCCTTAGAGACAAACAACTCAATGGTTGGGACAGTTCTAACCTCACCTGGAAAACCATAAACCAGTTGCTGGGCAGGGGAACAAGACATAGGTTACATAGGTTAAACAGAGCTAAAAAGACCATAGTCCGTAATGCTCGCCAATAATTAGTTATAACCAACTATACGATTTCGTTTCAAGTAATTGTCCAAATGTTTTTTAAAAGTATCAATATTGTTGCATGATACAATTTCCACAGGTAGCTTATTCCATATCTTGCAAACTCTTACTGTAAACCAATTACTCCGTTTCTTTGATTTACATTGTTCCATGGTCAATTGCCAGGGATGGGCCCTAGTTGCATAAGATTTATCCTTGACTTTTAGACCTAATAAATTACTTAAATCATTATCATGCATTGCTCTAAATGCCAGGCACAAATCACCTCTCATTCTGCGATACTCCAAGGTGAATAATCCCAAAGTGTCCAGTCTAGCTGGATACTCTAGACCTTTAACTTCTAAAATATTTTTAGTTGCCCGATGTTGAATTTTTTCTAACAATTTTATAGTACCTTTGTCCCCAGGTGCCCAGAACTGTGCACAGTACTCCAAGTGGGGCCTCACCAAGGATGCATACAATGGGAGTAAAACATCATGACTTGTGCTGCTAATATGTTTATTAATGCAGTGAAGCACACTGGCTGCCTTTTTAATAACAGCCTAACAGTGGAGTTTAGGGCTGAGATCACTAGAGATTCTGACACCCAGATCTCTCTCATCAGTTACAGATTTAAGGAGTTTTCCACCTAGAAAATATTTATTATGTAAATTTGTTTTGCCCAAGTGCATAACAACACATTTGTCAATATTAAAGGGTAATTTCTTAAGGGTGGCCCACTCATATAGCTCGTTCAGAGCGTACTGTACTGTAATACTGTCTTCAGGGTTAACAATTGGGTAACCTATACACGTATCATCAGCGAACTTGGTCAGCCAAACATCTGTCTTAGTTGTTAACGAAGCTATATATAAATTAAACAAGAGCAAATTACCCTGAACTTGGATGGAAGACCCACAAATGAGCCCAGAGAGGTTGCCAACACATTTAACTCTCATTGTGGTGACCTAGACAAATACAGACCTACAGCTCCCCAACCCAGTGAACACTGTTAGAAAGATACCCCTTGCCCCCTCTTTAACAGCTCCGTTTCAGCTGCAAACTACTCAAAATTTTATTTTCACTCTCTCTCACCCCTGCAGGTGACTGACTACATTAAAAATAATGATCCCAGGCCCAGTCCTGGCTCTGATTCCATTTACTACTGAATCCTTACGCTGGTAGGTAAGCACATAGCCCTTCCCCTTACCAATACAGTATTCTCAACCACTCACTTTGTACAGGTGTTTTCCCCAGCAAATGGAAAAGCACCACCATAAAATCCCTCCATAAATCTGGATACAAAAATGATGTTAGCAATTTTAGGCCTATCTCTCTACTCACTCCCCTTTCCAAAATCATGGAAAAAATTGTTCTTGATCAAACTATTGAATTACAGGAAAGCTATAACTTACTCACAGAATCCCATTATGGCTTTAGGTCCGGCCACAATCGAGAGACAGCATTGGTGAAACTCACTAACTTTATCAACAAGGCCAATGATGAAAGTTTCTAGACAGATGGTTTTATGTGATAACGGTGACTGCCATAGGGCAATCACCGTTACGGTGAAGTCAGAGTGCCAAAAATCTATTTCAGTGCTCTGACTCCCCAGCACACAACAAAATGGCACCGGGGACTTGTATTTTTTTACGTTTATGTGTTTATGTGGGGAGGCTATACCCCCTGCACCCCCGTACTTAAGGATTCTCAACTCTAGAGGGGTACATGTCGGTGGGGGGGAACATAAAAAAAATGTAATTCGGGCCGGGCGCAACAAAAATGAGCCTGTGCCCGGACCCGAACCCAGCACTTTACACAGCAAAGTCATGAGATGACCTGCTACACCACGGGGCCAGCTCGGCAGCCTACCACAGTGCCACCCCTGAAATCCCCTCCCACCCTTCGCCAACTGTGCCTGCTCCTCCCCTCCCCACATGCATACGCTGTAGCTCCCGGTTTGCCGCTCTGACATGCGTCTCAATTGAGTCGCCCTTTCACGGGTCGCTCATTTGTGGCCACCATTGTCACAGTATGCCACACAGTCTCAATGTTTGTAGACCTCACCAAGGCCTTCTATTTAGTTGACCACTAGGTACTCCTTAACCACACTCTCCCATCTAAACTTCTCTGAGGATATACCAAATTGGTCCAGGAACAATCTAAGCAGAAGATCATAAAAAACAATGACTGGGGAACTATACTCAGATTCATGTCCCATTAAATATGGGGTACCCCAGGGTTCCATCTTAGGCTCCTTTCTTTTCTCACTTGCCATAAATTCCCTTCCAAATACAGTATATGCAGCCACACTGAGCTAATCCTCTATGCTGATGACACAGCACACTTTTGTAAAGACAAGAGTATCTCAGCCCTCCTAAATAATCCCCAATATGATTTCAGCAAACTGCACTCCTGGCTCTCCTCCCATGGATTGGTCCTCGATGCCAAAAAAAAACTAAGTCCATATTATTTTCAGGTGTCAGAAAAACCACTGATTTTGAGTTTACTTTAACAGACAATGATGGTAACCCTATTGAAGATGTCACAAAATTTAAATATCTTGGTGTTTATCTTGATCCCCACCTGTCCTATGAATACCACATCTATAAGCTAATCAGAAAGGTTTACCAAAGGCTCAGGATGCTTTTCCACATGAATCAATTCCTATCATCCCAAATAAGGGCATTAGTAGCAAACAGCTCCCTGCTGCCATTAATCGACTATGGGTCTTTGGTATATCCCCCCCCCCTTTACCTCCCAAAGAAATCTCAATAGACTAAGGGCAACCTACTGTACCATTATCAGATTTGTCACTGGCCTTCCCAGAAGTACCCATCACTGTGACCTTTACAGGGCAGCAAACTGGCTATCATTTGAGGACAGATTAAACAGTAAAATCTTGACTTTCTTCTATAAAGTCCTCCCCTGGCCACCTTCCCAATAGCATTGTCTTCATTTTCAAGAGGCCCTCCAATGCTCGTACCACTAGACTTACCTCTAATCACTCCTTCAAAGTCTCTTTCTGCCACACTACCCAAGGCCAGCACTCCCTCTCCTTCAGGGGTGTGAAACTGTTCAACAGCCTCCCCTACTGTCTGGGCCAATGTCCCTCCCTTGGATTATTTAAACTCAGTCTTAAACAATGCCTCTTGGACAGTTCAGTTTATGATTGTACTTAAAAATGTTATTGTACCCTAGACAGTTCAGTTTGTGATTGCACTTAAAAAATGTTATTGTACCCATGACTGTCTACCTGTGAAACCCTTGACCTGCTATTCTCAGTTGTCTGTACAGCTCCTGCCCCTTTGTACTCTGTGTTGTGTTGTCACTGGACACTTGTGAAAACAGGCAGTCTTGCTCACATGCCTTTACAGGACAAAAAATACAAATGAAAATTAAATGAAAATGTTTGAACAGATCCAGAAGCAAATGGTTTGATACCTTTTATTGGACCAACATAGATGCAACAAAAAGAAGACAGTACCTAAGCTTTCGGACCAACCAACTCCTCCCTTGGGAACTTATGAAAATGTTTGCTGATGTGTCGTTCATCTTGCTCATTTGTTACCCATCCTTGTCATTCGTTTGGGCAATGAAAGGTTGAGAGGTAGCACGCTCATGAGGCTCACACAGACAGAACCACTGAACTTTGCTTCGTAGAATCGCAGTCCTCTCACCCAAACCTCACACTCACAGTCTCGTATACCATAGGAGTCAACCATCAGCAGCCCTATTAACTTGTAAAACAAATGTTGTGACATGTATATGCATAGCAAAAACACATTTGCATTTTATTGCAGCTTTCATCTAAATGACTGGAGTTTAATATCATGTGACACGCTGTGCTCAGATGACCGTTTTAAAATGGAGTCTATGTGAATAAAAACTGAACATAGAATACTTTCGGACTCAGAAGCTGCAGTATGTAAAGACCTTTTGGTTGTATAAGAGGTCTTCATGTGCTGCAGCTTCTATGATTCACTTCCACTGGCAGCGAAAAAAGAAAGGCATTATTAAATACTGTACATACAGAACCAAAATGATATACTGTGCACTTGGCCACAGGGAAGGACAGATGACAAGGCAGAAGGACAATAGTTATCAAAGATTGAAAAGCGGAGGGACCTAGTTACAGATGCAAGTGTGAGCAGAGAGGTCTAAAAGTTGTTTGAAAGAAAGGGAAGAGGAGGAGGAGCAGAGGAAGAGGTTACTTTAGAGGCAAGGCAGGAGAGAGGAGAAAGTTGCCTGGAACACAGAAGTCTTAGGCCATGGCGGACGGCAGAAGGAGTGAGAATCAATGGGATGAAAAGAGTTTCTAGAGAGGAGGGAAGTGGAGAGGAAGGCAGAGAGGTAGCAGGGATAGCAATGTCCACTTCAAAGGAGCACTGTGAAGGACGCTATCAGAAAGGGCTGGGGGGTATTATCATTCAAGTCTGGAGCAGTATCTTTCTTGAACTCCTACAGACTGACTTTATTATTAGAAAAAATAACAGGATAATTTTGGAGTCCTTAAAGGAACCTGTACTTATTCGACAGAGATTACATTGATAAACAAAACTGTGTATTTTTGTTATGATGGTGCAACAGAAAACAACACCTAAGCAGGATTTCTTTTAGCTCAGAGGAGGCATACCTAAGGAATTAATAAAGACCAGTGAGACCTTAGGTGCTCAGGTTATGCTGTTGTTTGTTCTTTCTCCTGTGGTGGGGGGGGGGTTGTCCCAAATTAATAAATAGCACAGTGCCTCCACCCAGGGAATGAGTGGGCCTGATGTTGTGTGTAGTACCACCCTCTGGGATGAAGTACTTAACCACCTCCCTACACTGGACAACAGCAGCCCCCTGGGGACCACCAATAGTTGTTACTTTTACCAAACAGTAATTCAGCCAGATTGTACAAACTGAGGGCACACACAGAAATCCAAACAATTAACAGTGTTTTATTGACTAACACAGACCAAGGTAGCTGGGTAAGGAAGAATGGGTTAAGCACTTGCAAGTCACCAATAAACACTTCCCTCATATAGCAGTACACCATGCAACAAGAGCACTCACCCATGCAGGGGACCCACAGTTATAGACAATATTACACAATGTGCAAGGTACCAGTAGTAGAACTATAGATTTAGTATCAACATGACTACCAAAATAGACCCAGAGTACCCAAGAGCTATATTGGAGTCCTGATACAGGCATGTTTGTTATGCTGCCTGGGATCTTTTGGTGGTGCACTTGTGGAAACTTAGCAAACTTGCATTTTAACCCCCCCCCCCCCGAGGGACCATAGTGTGCTACAAACTGATAATTTGAAATGAAATTCCAACAGAATTGCTTGAACTTTCAAGAAAAGCTTGAACCCCAAATGTAATCCAACATGGAGAGACAGAAATTCCAGCCAGCAATGCCAGCACTCCCCTGACCCTTGAATGCAACACACAAAAGCAGGATATCAGTTCAGAAGAAGCAGGGAGCAGCACACAGGAGCAGGATAGCAGCTCAGAAGCTTTGAATTCTTTTGAACAGGCAACAACAGCTAGGCCCTTTGGGCTCACACTCCTGTGGCACTGCCCTTCTGGCTCAGCTTCTCTGGAAGCAACCCTACTGGCTCAGTCTCTTGAGAAACAGTCCTTATGGCTAACCACACATGAAGCAGGAGCACTATGCAGCTACTTCCCAGTTCCCATGGAACCCAGACCCCAGGAGTGACTCCACAGTCTGACTCCTCCTATGAGTTGAGAGTATACCTATACTCGAGCATGTGCCTATGTCTCCCTGTTACCCAATCCACCCCACTGGGTAAAGGCTAGCAGGCCCTTTACCTGACTCTGAAGCAGGCTAGGAATGAATGCAAATATCTCTATCCACACAGAGCAGCTTAGAACTTTTGGATGCAACAGTGTCCCTCTGGGTCACACTTTCAGCAATTTCTTCCACACAAGGCTCTCTGTAACAGTCTCTTAATTTGGTGAACCTAGGTAAAGGCTCACAAGTAGTATTCAGACTGAACCCTGGATAGGGCTCACCGGATTTATTGGCCTGGCTAGGCCTCTGGCTCTCTTTCAGTAGTAGCAGGTCTGCACCATTATCACTCTCTCTCAGACTGTCCCCTGCTATTCCAAAGTCCAATCAACTCTTTCTGCCCAGTTAGTCTCTAATTGGGCAGACAAGGTAGTCTGTCAGTCCTTCTGCCTTGTCTTGCTTTCTGTCTCAAAAAACCTGTCAGTCCAATTGGGTAGGTCCTGCTACATCATCCTCCCACAATTCATTACTTTGCCTTGCTGCCCTCTGATTGGCAGCTGTATGGGTCAGGGATCACAAAGTTTGTGGAACTTCTGCTTGAATGGAGCCCTGGGCTCCAAAGTCTGCATATTTATTTTATTTAAAGTTTTCCCCCTTAAGTGCTGTCTGTGGTTTGGTGGGCACAACTGTGCCTAATGTTCCAGTGGTGGTGTGGCGGGGGTATGGCTCTTGTGCTCCAAGTCTAGAGCTCTGATTTCTGCTCCCCCTACTAATGCTGGCTGTCTCCTGGCAGCAGGGAGCTGCTCTTTCTCTTAAAAGGTGCAGCAGGCTGAATGTCCAAGTCCCCCCATGCCTCTGAGCCCCCTGATGACCTATGGTGTCCCTGGGATCGGAGCACACTAGGGGAGGTGTTGGGTGGCCACTAATATGTCTCTAAATGCTGCCAGCTAATGGGTGCTTCCAGTGCCAGAAACATTTGAGCTGCCGAGACAGCTTGAACATTCGTGTAGGTGGCTGCTTGAATGTGCACACATTCCCTGTACAACTGTGCAGCAGTTTCTGGCAGCTTTTTGTTAGCTACTCCTCCTCCAGTCCCCTTCCAACTGCAGTCCTGGGGCTGGAGCGAGCAGAAAAAATGGGACCAAGTTCAACGTGGCACAGGCAGTGTCCAAGTAAGCCCCCTCTCCTGAGGAGTGGGGGTACAATGCACTGGCAGCATTAATGAGGTCAGTCCAAAAGAGAGACCACAAACTAAACAACATCATAGGGTGGCTAGTAATTACAGAACATAAAGGAGATGCCCTTACAGACACAAAGAAAGAGTCTACAAAAATGGCTGAAAAAGCCTTGGCAGCAGCAGCAATACAATCTTCAGGATCAGATACTGTAGAAACAACTAAAAACACTGTAAGAATGGCAGATATCTTAATTTTGGTGGTACCTGAAGAGGCAGAAGGAGACTGATAGCATTTCTGAATAGATTAATTTTTAAGAGCACAGGTTTTGGTGCTTTTGTGACTGTAAAGGCTTACTTCTTTGCTCCCTGCCATGTGAGAGCTTCTCAGGATGGACACTGGATCCTTGTGCTTGGCACTGCCTCTTCAGGAGACAGGGATGCTATCCTCTAAACAGCAAGAATTGTGTCTCCAATTGACATTGACAGTTCCAGGGTGTTGTTCTTCCCTGACTTTTTTTTTTCATAACCCAGACAAGATGGGCAGTTACAGTGTAGTTACACTGTAATTACAATGTAATTAACTAACACTTAAATGTAACCATAAGATGTAAGGCTTCAGATGGTGTGAAACATCAACTCAAAAACCTTGAAATACTATACAACCTTTCATTTCCAGCTGGGTACAAGAGTTGCATTTTTACAGATCCGAAGGAGGCTGGAACCTGCATTCAGAATCTGGGAAGAAAATGACAATAAGAGGGAGAAGTCCTAGATCTCTCAGAAGGGACAAGTGATGGGCATGGCAAGGTGCTGTTTTGTCTCCTTAATTATTTTCCTTCCCTGGATGGTGCATTGAATTGCAGACTGGATTGGATATTTGACTGGTAAGTTTGGTAAAATGTTAAATCTCCCATTTTTGTTCATGGGGATCCATATCTAATGAGACCATCAGTGATATTGAAGAGGACTTTATCATGAACATAAGTAATTGTTTTGGGCATCTACAATGATGTATAGTCTGCTTAATGAGGCACTGAACAGTTATTTATTGTGATTGCATATAAAATTATTCAAGTTATTTACATTTGCAGTTTGTTCTAGTTTATGTCACCACATGATACCAAAGATGACATCTGGTACTGGCAGTCTCTCAGATCTGCTTGCATGTTTTACTCCTTGTGTGTTGTGTGTGTGTGTGTGTGTGTGTGTGTGTGTGTGTGTGTGTGTGTATGGGGGGGGGAGTAACGTTAAAGCATGTAGCATAAATTCTTATTGTATGGGTGACTGATCATAAAACTCAGATTTTCAGTTTTAGCTCATGCCATGCCTTGGTATATCTAATGTTCTAGAATGTTGGCCACTAGTAATGTGTAACCCAAATGGCACTGGGCATGGGGGAAATGTTAGTGAGGAAGTCCATCTTACCTTGACTGGGGCTGCCAGAAGGGTAAATAGCCAGGCGTGAACACGTTTGCAAGGCATGCTTATTCTGTCATGACTTGCATTAATATTTATTGTGTTATCTTTACACCAGAGGGGTCACTGAACATCAGAGTCACTTGGGTGGAATGCTGTCTATCCTTGCATTTGGTTGGTTGCACTCTGGAGAGATCAGGATATCTGGGCTCAGGAGTGCTCCAGCTAAAGGTGTATCAGGAGTTCTGTGAATGATGAAGTCAAGACTAGGACCAAAAGGTGTTGGTAATTTAAAGTGGTTACAAAACATTTGTGCAATGTCATTTTTGGGCATTGACTGTATATATTTAATTTATTTAAAAGTTGGTAACCGGGAAAGACACACTGAGCTGAGGCTCGTTTCCAGGTGTGCGGTATATATGGCTCCAAAATAATGTTAATTCACCAGTGATGATTTTTTTAAACATGGCATATCAAATGGAAGAATATTCTGTAGCCATTGGATAAACATGGAATTTGTTGGCAGAAAAGGACTAATAGGCCCATCCAGTCTGTTTTATTTTTCCATGCCTGTTCTGACACCTCTGACTGTATTTGGTCACAGGCGTCCCTCCCACCTTCCTTTCCTCTACTTATACCTGTGTGCCTATCTCACGCATGCTTGAAATTTCCCACTGTTTTTGCCACCACTATTCTGGCAGGCTGTTCAAGGCATTCACCACCCTTTCTGTGAAGAAGTATTTCCTCACATCCCTCTTAACCCCCCCACCACACTTCATTGCACGTCGCTGTGTTCTAGTGCTTTCCTCCTCTGAAAGAGAGGTTGCATGAGTAATGTCCTTTTCCAGTGTAAACTTTTTTTCATTTTATTTTTTATTTTAGTCTTTGGTAACCAGGTAAGGCCCACCAGGCATTAATGCCTGTTTTCAGAGGTGATCTGGGGGCACTGGGAGGTTAAGTGACTTGCTCAGAGTCACACTGCATGCAAGTGGAGGTTGTAGAAATCAAACTCAGGTCTGCTGGATGTACCAAGCTCATTCACAGTTCATTATTATAACCTCTAGGCTATACTGCCAGCCCCTCATGACATGTACAGTATATGATAAAATGCAATAGATAGTTAAAAAAGGCTGAACAATGAAAGTGACTGGCAGTCAGAGACACATACCATTAATCAGTAAATGGACTTTTACCATGCATCCTGGTTTATTGGTGTTTACTGATTTTACTTCTAAAATGGATGGAATTCAGTGAGATAAACTGGTCCATCTTACTATACACCCTCAATCATTGCTTGCCTTTAGCAATGCCCTGCTGTAGTTTAAAACTGTCCCACCATTAGTGACTGTTCAAAATTGCACATCTGGGGTTATTTTTCTTTTTCACTAAGCACATGCTGTTCTGTATGGGTTGTTGAAGTAAATGGACTGTGACAAGTGCCCCTTCTTGAAAGCTAATGTAATTTTCCCTTAGAGCATGGCAACGCCGTGTCATTGCTGCCTGTTTCCAAATTAAGAAGGGAAGATACATGTGCTATGGTGAGGGTTTACACAAAGCAGACACGTGCACACAAACGCTCATACACACACACACTCTCACAGAAACAGAATATGCAGAAACACACATACATACCCGCAGCATAGATGCACACATATGCTCTTTTATAGAGACAGAGCATTTATACAGGCATATGCATATACTCAGTACACACACAGTACACACATTGTAGAGCCACACTCTTAGAGAAACGGACAGTAGGTCCACATGCATATTGGCAATACACACACAAACACTACATACACACACACACACACTATGCAGACACACATACACTGCAGACACACACAGCACACACTTGCACCATGCCGCGCACACACACACACACACACACACTCACATTTTGTAACTTGTCTTCAGTCCTACACAAATGATGAATTCATTTTATTTATATAATTTTTATTCACATGGAAATGATGGCTAGGAAATACTTCCTGTTTTCAACCTTATCCTGCAGGGAGGGGGATACAGATACAAACTGCCTGATATTGTACCAGGTTAAGCTGTTGGTTTATTACAGGAGCACAATAATGTCCCTATAGTTAGGGTTAAGTTGGATGATCAGTGTTAAACCCCTAACTTTGCGCATTAATATCTTTGGCTCATTTTGACAAAATGAGCTGAAATTTAGTATGTGTTGTCTAGGATGCACTATCTTGATGTGTGGGAATTTTTATGATGGCAGCATTTGCAGTTTCAGAGATCCAGATGTGTCATTTTTTGTGAATGTCTAATTTTTTCCTATACTTGGCATTGTTTTTTTTTTTTTGCTCTCGCCTGCAGCCTACATGGAGTGGAATTTTTATCACAAACTTGCAGGAAACATTTGTCATGTTCCAAGGTAGTGCCTTTGAGAGGTCTGGTGAAACAACATTAAAGGGTTCCAGAGTTATAAGGCTTTAAATTTTAGCGTTTTCCAACTTGCACATGCACAGTAGGGTATTTGAGTTAACGTTCAGCGACAAAAGTAAAACATTAATGCTATAAATGGCAAGTTTTTGGTTTTGCACCACTGATTTGGCAGGGCACCAAACATTTCTGGTGCTGTGCCAACTGCCATCTTGTTAATTTTTTCCACGAACTGACAAATGTTGAAAATACATAAAACTGCTGTGATTTAAACAAACAAACACCAGCACCCACAATAGCTAAACAGGACCCATTTAGCCACATTCTGATGTTTGTTTTTTTCATGATACCCAGAAATATGTTTTCTGGGTTCCCAAAATCCCGAGGACCCAGCTTAATGAGAGGACGCTTCCCCCACATTCTTTGTATGAGAACAGCGATGATTTCTTGACTCTGCAGTCACAGCTGAAGTTGTGCTGCCAGCTGCAGTGTTAGCTGTCAGCTGCCCTTTTACCTGGTGTCTAGTGGTGCCCCCACCCTCAGATTGCTGTCCCTGGTGTCTAGCGGCACCCTGCCACCCTCTGATCACTGTTCCTGATGTCTAGTGGGTCCCCCACCCTCCGATCACCTGCCCCTATTTTTAAATTTTGTCCCCCACCACCAAAGCCTGTTGTTTTACAGAATGTGCCAACATCAGAGGACCCAATCCCCATGTTGGCATTACAACCCCCCCCAGCAGTGTGGGACACTGGGGAGCCCACTCCCAGTATCCCAAAATATTTATTTTAATTGTACCTGTAAAAGGAAAACAGTCCCCAGGTGTCTTTTTTTTAACCAGACAAAAAGAAAACAGCCCCTCGTTTTCCACGTCATTCCCCTCTACCATCCCAACCCTCCCACTGAGCACCCACCACACCATCCCACTCTTACCCTATACTTACCACTGGAGATCATATGCTGTCATCTTCTGTGGACTGAGACATGTCTGCACTCCTCAAAGCTGAACCATGAACTGAGGAATCAAGGTAAGTGCCATATAATGTATTTCAATGGCGTTTTGAACTCATTTTCATAACTTTGCCATTGTTAGGAATTTTTTCACCAAATTTTCAACATGGCCTCTTTGGGATCCCACCTCATGGACACTGGCACTATCATTTCATTAAATGGGCATGGAAGGTGATTTCACAGTCACTGCACGAAATCACCTTTCAGGACTGAATAATGCAGTTTCACCACCAGTGTTCATGAGGTGGGGTGCCAAAAACGCCATGCTGAAAATTTGATGAAGAAATTCCTAAAAATGGCCTTATTATGAGCATTCGTTGAACTTTTTCTACACACACACACATAACTTTGGTAATTCTTTCAATAGTTTGACTCCAAATTTTCAACATAGCCATTTTTCACACCACGCCATGAACAGTACAGCTGTCATTTTTCACATCCTGTCCAAAATGTGCTTTTGCACCTGTGGCATGGAGTAGCAGTTCAGCATGGATTTGAACATTTTCATCTATGGGGATATGAGGAGAGGTCATAAGAAGACTATGTTGAAAATTTAGGGTCAAAATATAAAAACATGCCAAAGTTATGACCATTCATTGCAATTTCGCTACACCTGCTCGTAACTTTGGAAATTTTAAATAGTTTGACCCCAGATTTTCAACAAAGCCTTCTTATTACCCCACCTCATGTATGTCAAAGCTGTCATTTTTCAAATCCTGCCCAAAATGTGTTTTTGCACCTGTGGCATGGAATGGCATTGCAGTTGCATTGCAGTTGCACAGAATTACATTTTGGCAGGGATTTAAATATTTTCTGTACTGGGTGCATGAGGTAGGGTAATAAGATGTCTATGCTGACAATTTGATCACTGTTCTCTTATAAATAGAAGTTCAGGGCCCATAGGGCCCTGTGCTTCCACAGCTACATGCATACATACACACACATACATACATACATACATATACATATATATATATATATATATATATATATATATATATATATACACACACGCATCTATGGAGGGATGGGAGTGCAGGGCCCAGAGGGCTCTGTGCTCCCACAGGTAGATAAGGATAAGATATACCATCTCAAAAAGTAAGGAAATAAATTGCAAAAAACTACATTAATGCTCTAGTTAGGGATAACATCACAAAAAGTATTTACTTATTTATTTGATTTTGGTGAGTGGGTAGACCCACTGAGACCATGACAGTCCCTTTTTCAGGGGTGACCCGGAATCAAATACAGATGGTATTACAGAGTCATATTCTACAGCAGACAGTATCACAGAGAGCACAACTCGGTGAATTTCTCACATTACAACATATACTTACAGTAACCGTTCACATTTCAACAATTATCTATACCCAACATGTGTTAATCCATATAAGACATCAGTGGTTACAGACAGTCGCAATAGGGATATCATGTACAAATAACAATTTACCAGTATATCAATGGTAGCAAGTGCATTGGTTAAACTCTAACAGATGAGCCTTAAGTCCCTTCTTAAACCCCTCCAAGGGAGTTACATACCTGAACATTTTCTGGAATTGCAATCACCGTCCTTGGGATGATCTGACTTTGGCCATGGTTAGGAGCTGGCAGCTTGAGGATCTGAGGGCCTTGCTGTTTTGTTTAGCTGATAGTGTTTCAGCCAGGCTTGGGGGGGGGGTGCATTTTCCCTCCTGAGCTTAAAAGCTAAACATAGAGACAGATAAATAAGCTGATCTTCCAATGATGGCTAAGATAGGGCCTGGAGCACCTGGCAATGGTACTCCCATGACTGGGCACCTGCTGCAAACTGGCTTACCCTGTGATATAAGGTTCTAAGCTTTTGCATTTCCCCACCTTTAACAGTGAGTAGTACTGGTGAACCATATAGCAGGATAGGTAGTAGGGTGCCAGTTGTTATCCTTATTTGGGAGTCTTGTGTAAGAAAGGGGCTAAGGCAGAATAGTAGACCACATTTCTGGTTCACAGACTTGGTCAGCTGGTCTGTGTATGCCTTGAAAGAGCAGTTGCCATCTAAGGTAATACCCAAGTACTTTATTGATTCTACACCCTCCACTTTTGTGCCATTTGAAAGTCTGGGGGTCAGGACTGGTGACCGGTTGGTCCCAAGCGTGTATGGTCAAATAGTATTGCCTTTATTTTTTTTGCCATTCAGCACAAGTTTGTTGCTTACCAGTCAACCCTCCAGGAGTTGCAGATCATTCATCAGATAATTGTCCGAAGTGGCTATGTTCTTAGAGTTCCTATGGAGTACTGCATCGTCTGCATACAGGGTTATGTTTTCCCTACCACAGTAATCCAGCATGTCATTAATGAATATAGAGAATAGTAGAGACCCCAGGATGGACCCTTGGGGGACCCCATGAAGGACTGGGCATTTGCCAGATTGGCCAGTCTGTCATCTGATGAGTAGGGATCTTCCCTGAAGGTAGTTGGAAAACCATTGAATAGTCAGACAATCTAGGCCTATGAGTTGAAGTTTTGTGAGGAGCAAATGGTGGTCCACCAGGTCGAAGGCTTTGGTGAGGTCTATGAAAACCACACCAGTTAGCAGGCTCTTGTCAAGAGCTGCAAAGATATCGGTAGTGAGGCTGACTAGTGCAGTGTCTGTACCATATTTTTTTCTAAAACCGTGCTGTCTAGGCATGAGTATTTTATGCCACTCAATATAATCTATTATTTGGTTATATATGGCCCTCTCTAACACCTTACTTAGGATGGAGAGGAGCGATATGGGCTGGTAGTTTTTGACTTATTCTTGTGATCCACCTTTGTGGATTGGTGTAACCACAGCCACTTTCCAGATTGTTGGGACTTTCCCTTCTAAGTGGGATCTGTTGAATAGCTATGAAACTGGAGCAGCAATAGCTGGGGCAGCAATTGTGAGCTATCTGGGCTCTAATTTGTCATACCCAGCAGACCCATGGGTTTTAATATTCCTAAGTAGTTTTAAGACCTCTTTTTAGATAGTAGCCTAAAGTGGAAGTTCAGTGAGGGGGGAGCTGTGCTAATGTTATCTTGTGTGAGCATGGGTACTTCTGCGTGGTGAGTTTTAAACTTGTCTAGGTCAGTGAAATATAGGCTAAATGCCTTGGTGACATCTTCAGGGTTTTTCAGACGAATGTCATTGGCTATTATATAGCATTCACCCTGGGTGGGACAACCCTTGATGAGGGTATTAATTTGTGACTAGAATTGTCTGGGGGGGGGTCAATGAGGTTTCTTTTCTGGAGGTCTCTGATGTATCATTTGTTTTGCTGATTTTAGCTCTCTCTCTTACACTTATTACGTAGTTCTCTGTAATTCTGCCATGCCTTGAGTAGACTTTTGGATCTGAAGGACCCCCATGCCCTGTCTCTTTCCCGCATGAGTTTTTTCAGATCTTGGGATAGCCACCTGGCGTCCTGTCCTTTAACCTTGAGTTTTTTTCAGTGTGGTGTGCTTATTTACTGCTAAGAGGAAGTTGTTAATGAAGAAATTTAGGGCTGTGTCCAGGTTTGGGGCGTGTTTGATTTGTATACAATTTACCTCAGCTAACGTTCCAAGAAAGGATCCCATGTTAAAGTTAGAATACTTATGTGCCCAGAATATTCTAGTTGGTGGGGGTTGGGAGTTTTTTTCCATATGCCAAAAGTGGGGGAGTGGTCACTTAAGGCATCTGCAAGGGTTCCAGCCAGTCTGAAGCCATCTGATTTTGAGGCCAGGATCCAGTCCAGTGTGGAATGGTACCCAGTTTTTGTATTTAGCCTTGTGTGTTCCCGGATTATCTGAGTTAGATCTGCCTCATGCAGGAGGAACTTTGGTTCTCCATTTGTTTGAGGCCCCTAGACTATATTAAAGTCTCCCATTATCACCTTATCCCCCTTGGGGAGGTCGGGCAGTACAGCAATAAGAGATTTTTTTTTAATTACTGTGTTTTTGCCACCTGGAGCCCTGGAAGGTGGCTACAGCCCTCCTGATGGAGGGACTCTCTCTCCAGTTCTGCTGCTCCCTCCAGTCCCTGGAAATTCCCCCACAGCTTACCCCCCACGGCAGGGCAAGGGAGGAGGTTGCCGGCCTCTCCGCCCCTGGAGACCCAATCCAGAAGCCAGGGATGGCCCTTGGAATGTGGTAGACCATCATGGAGCATACCAGGCTCTTTTTCCACCATTTTTCTCCCTTTCTTTCATCCCTTCTCCCCTACTGATGTAAGGATGTCAGTACATGCCTCCTGACCCATACTGCCCTCCAGCCACTGCTAGAGGGCAGTCAACGAGTGAGATGGCAAGTCTACCTCCCCCAGAGAGAGGAGAGCAGTCCTCCAGATGCTCGATCCTCTTCCCCCCTGCTGACCACCAGTAGCCTGGGCTTGTTCCTGAACCCGGGTCACTGGTGTGGCGCAAGGTGTACCGACCAGCACCTCAGCCTCCAGTGCCACCAGGCTAGCCCAGCAATAAGAGATTTTAGGGCATCAGCTGCTGCCTTGGGGGGGTTGTACACACACCCTATTATCAGGGGTTTGGTTCCTCCTAGCATCAATGTTATGAGTACAGCTTCACAGTTGTATTTTTTTTAGGATAGAGGTTATCACCAGGGAAGCATTCAAGGAGGATCTGAAGTAGATCAAGACTCTGTCTCCCTTTTTTCCAGGTCTATCCTGCCTAAATATCTTGAACCCTTTAATCTCAACCTCATGATCTAATACATGTAGTTTGAGCCAGGTTTCTGATATTGCAACTACATCTGGGAAGTACAAACTCACCCAGGCCTCCAGTTCATGAATCTTTGGCCTTAGGCTATTGTCATTCTATTGGATTATTCTTAACCCTTTAGTGTTGACCCAGGAAGACAGAGTAAAGGAGGTGAAATAAACATTTGTGCATTGGGAGCCAGGGTTCACCTCAATGTTGCCTCCGAGCAGTAATTGTAGTTTAGACAGGATTTTGACTAGAAACCTTGGTATGGGGGGGGGGGTAATTTTTCTGTGTTCACTGTAATAAAACATTGTATTGTAGAGGTTTCCCCTTTGTTTAAGACCCTGCATATTGAGTAGGGAGGTACTGATCCCAATTAGGAGGTACACATCAAGGCATTTGTGGTGAGGCAGGTCTGCTGTCTGCTCTGAATCCTGGTAAGCACGAAATAAGATGTGGTCTGAGCTGAAGACCACCAGGATGTACAGGACAGCAAGGATAATTTCTGAGCCTCTTGAATTAATGCCAGAGAAGGGCAGAGGTGACAGTATTACCCCTGATTATTGAGACTCAGCAAATCAACAGTCTTGTAGAACTTCAGCCTTAGTCCACCAATGCATACATATCAATACTAAGAGTCATCAACCTTCAATAGACTATGCCTGGACTTATATCTGGCAAGCAGAAGGAGGAGCAGTCAACGCCTTTACTGGGGCTAGTAATCACTGACTAATTATTGAGACTCAGTAGATCAACAATCTTGTAGAACTCAGCCTTAGTCCAGCAATGCATACATATCAGTACTAAGAGTCATCAAGTCCTCAATAGAGTATGCCTGAACCTATATCTGGCGAGTGGGAGGAGAAGCAGTCAACACCTCCAGTGGGGCTAGTAATCATTGATTCACTTTGTAGACCTTATTGGGGAAGAGAGAAATAATCAGTTCCTATAGTAATACAACCTTCAACTATTCAAACATTATGCAGAACTTCAGCCTTAGTCCACCAATACATACATATCAAGGATAAAGTCATGACACCCTCATAGAAATGTGGATGGACCTATGTCAGACAAATAGAAGGAGAGGCAGTCAGTACCACTAGTGGTGAAAGATATTTGCTAATTCACTTTTTGACCTTATAGGGGAGAAGAGAAATAATCAGCTCCTCTAGTTATAATACATTCACTGTTTAAATGTTACTGTATGTCACTTAGTACCATACAGTTTATAGATTATGAGGTATTAAATAGAGGCAGTCCAATGTGTTTTTGCCTTTTAGAATGACTGCAGTGGCAGAGCCTTAATGGCTGAAAGGCCATTTAAAAAAGTGACTGGGGGGGGTGGGAAGAAAAATGTCTCCTCTGACTACAGCAAGAGAGCAGCACAAAGGAGAGTTGAGATTTTAAGCTAAAGTTCAAGAAGCAATCATCCAAAGCAGGTAACTTGATGAAAAAGCTTTTTTTCTAGCAGATTAAAATTTAGCGATTGGGCAGGTAGCAGAAAAATTTATTATTTTCAGTTAGCATAAAAGTCAAGCATCAAATGTCTGTTCTTGGTGAATGTGGTGCTGGGGTTTTCAAAGCTAACACCTAACACCCACCCTGCACACACCAACAGGAGTTGAGGTGTACCTTGGGGTCATCAGCTCTAATGCTCATCCCATTCTCCAATACTGTACCTATCTCAGCTTACTTATTGTACTTACAGAGTGGGTTAAAATACCATCGACTGGGCTTGATATTATAAGGGTAACTAACTTATAATTAGCAGTGTCAGTGGCTCAGTAGGTAGCACACTCACCTTTGAGGCCAGGAGATCAGAGGGCTGTGGGTTCAGTTCCCACATCTGGCACTTGGGTTAATATCCCAGTACTGACACTGTAGTGCAGCATGAAAGGGGTGCTGCACTTCTGTGGTGCTGTCTTTCAGATGAGACGTTAAACTGAAGTCCCATCTGCCTGGATTGGTGGTAGTTCATGTGGATGTTAAAGATCCCATGGCACTTATCGAAAAGAGTAGGGAAACTTCCCTGTCCCTGTCCTGGCCAAATTTCCCTCATTCACTAAAAATACTACCAACAACTTAATCTGGTTCAAGGTCAGTTGGCATTCATCTGTATCCCCCTCCCTCGGATCATGCCTGAAAATAGGCAGGATTTGTCTAGTGCACTTACCTGATCAACAAAAGCTAAATAAAAATAAAAAAACTTAACGATGTTACTGGATGAGTTAAATGGAATCTGGTGAAAGGGTCAATGTGAGAATGTAACTTTTGATTATCCTAATCTACACATTACCTTGGTTGTATATTGCTCTAACGTGTAAAACTGATGGATGTTGTGTGAAGAAGATGTATGTCCTGATATTAGAATGCTGTTAATTGACTTTAATATGTATGGTTACAAGATTATATGTAATCAATTTATTCCTTACGCTTATGCTTCTGAAGGACTGATTGGTCTGAAAGCTAGAGCACTTTGTTATTGTTGTTACATCTATGTTGGTCCATTTAAAGGTATCAAATCCTTTGCTTCTGGATCTTCCTTTAATAAAAAAATGTATGATGGAAAAAATACAGCTTTGAAAATCCTAACACCACATTTCCCTTCTTTTGTAGTATTATCCCTAACTAAAGCATTGATGCAGTTTTTGCACTTTTGTAATTATATATATATATATATATATATATATATATATATATAGTTAGGATTGAGCAGGCACTTTAAGGCTAAACCTCAAATTTTTACTTTAATAACGTTGCAACCCTGAACAGATTTGCACAACGCTTTGCATGCGGAGTCTGCTGGGCTAGATGTCTTGACGTGCCAAATTACATTTTAGTCGGACTAGTGGATTTTGAGCTGCACACAGTGAAAAAAACGTTGAAATTTGCCTTTCTTTTGCAGTTTTTTTGTCATCGTGCTGCAGCCAGCTGGTTTAGAATTTTGGTCTAAAATTCTCAGGGTTCAAAGTGCTTGTCCCACAGAGGTTGTCTGCATTGGTTTGGTGAAAAAATATTAATTTGTTCCATAGAAACATAGAAACACAGAAGTTGATGGCAGATAAGGACCACAAGGCCTATCCAGTCTGCCCATTTCTTTTTCTACCTTGCGAATGTGCCATCAGCCTTTGCTCTGTCAATGGCCCATCTATTCATAATTATCTGTATTGCTCCCTTATGCCTATCCAATACCTGTTTAAAGCCCTGCACTGTATTCATATCCACCACTTCCTGAGGTAGACCGTTCCATGCATCCACCATCCTTTCTGTGAAAAAGAACTTCCTCACATTGCCCTTAATTGGCCTCCCTTTTATCTCATGCTGTGTCCTCTTGTCCTGCTATTTTTCTTATATTGAAGCATGTTAGACTCTTTCACCTTGTTAACACCCTTAAGGTGTTTGAATGTTTCAATCATATCACCTCTCTCCCTCCTTTGCTCAAGGGTATATATATTGAACTCCATTAATCTGTCCTCATACTGTATGTTTTCTGATGCAGTCCCCGCACCATTTTGGTTGCTCTTGTCTGGACTGCCTCAATTTGATTACTGTCCTTGTGAAGATAAGGCCTCCAGTACTGCACACAGTACTTCAGATGGAGCCTAACCAGTGTCTTGTAAAGAGGGATTATTACCTCCCTTTTACGACTTGTGATACCCCTGCTAATACACCCCAACATCCCACTAGCCTTATCTACTGCTTTAGTGGTCTGCCTGGATGATTTCAGGTCATCGGTGATGATGATGCCCAAGTCTCTTTCTTCCCTTGTGACTGCCGGCAACTCCCCTCCTAGCCTAAAGGTGGCTACAGGGTTTCTTTTCCCTATGTGCATGATCTTGCACTTCTTTGTGCTAAACCCCAGTTGCCACTCTTCCGACCGTTTTGCCAGTTTATCCAGATCTCTTCTCATTCTGCCCACCCCATCTGGATCATCTACTCTGTTGCAGATCTTGATGTCATATGCAAACAGACAAACCTTACCCCCCAGTCCATCCGCAATGTCACTGATGAAAATATTGAAGAGGACTGGCCCCATGACTGATCCCTGAGGTACCCACTTGTGACTTGCATCTCTACTGACTGTATACCATTTACCACCACTCTCTGTTTTCTGCCTGTCAACCAGTTTGCCACCCAGTTGACCAACTTCTGTCCACCCGAGCCTACCCAGCTTATTAATCAATCTTCTATGTGGAACAGTATCGAAAGCTTTGCTGAAGTCAAGGTAGGTGACATCAATTGCACCCCCTTGGTCCACCACTCTGGTTACCTAGTCAAAGAAATCTATGAGATTAGCTTGACAGGACCTTCCTGTTGTAAACCCATGCTGTCTTGTATCCTGTGCTCCTATGGATTCCAGGTGTTGCACCATCCTTTCCTTAAGGAGTGCCTCCATAGTCTTGCCCACAACTAAGGTAAGACTGACTGTTCTGTAGTTCCCTGCCTCCTCCCTGCTACCACTCTTGTGGAGCAGGATCACATGAGCCCTTCTCCAGTCTTCTGGGACCTCTCCTGTGCTCAGAGACTCATTAAACAGTTTTGATAATGGCTCTGCTAGTTCCACCCTTAGCTCCTTTATTACCATGGGATGTATGCCATCAGGTCCCATTGCCTTGTCCACCCTGAGCTTATCGAGCTCTTGTAGGACCCTTTCTTTTGTGAAGGGACTAGTGAACACCTTCCTTCCCCCTGTGTTCATGGTGCTGAGCTGTGGGCCCTACCCTACCTTCTCTTCAGTAAATCCTGAGCAGAAGTATCTATTTAAGATAGATGCTTTTACATGATCCTCCTCCTCTCCCACTCCCTTATCCCCTTTGATCTTAGCAATACCCCCTCTCGACTTTCTCCTTTCACTAATGTATCTATAGAAAGTCTTGTCACCTTCTTTTACTGTTCGTGTTAGTGTTTCCTCAGTTTGGGCCTTTGCTTGCCTTACTGCCTTCCCTGCTTCCCTCAGGGAAGTTTGGTATGCCTCCCTAACTTCATCCTGCTGCATTCCCTTATATTTCCTGAAGGCCAGCCTTTTGGCTCTGACATTTTCTGCTACTGTTTTTGAGAACCAAAGTGGTTTCCTTCTTCTTTTGCACTTCCTTTTCTCTCTAACACAATGGGATGTTGCTTCAATTATCACATCCTTAATGCTTGCCCACTTTGCCTGTACCCCCTCACCTGTATTTCTTTTTGCCAGTGCTAGCTTTACTCTGTTGGCCATCTTATCAAAGTCAGCTCCTCTGAAGTCCCATATTTGTGCCTTGGAATGAGATGATTTAGTTGTAGTGGCCAAATTGAACCATAACATGTGATGGTCACTGGCCCCCCAGGTGACCTTCTACCTGGAGATCTGTGATCCTTTCCCTGTTAGTCAAATTGATTGTTAATTAGTTTTGTTGTGGGTTTTGGTTTATCTTATTTAAGCTTCAACATGTGTTGGCCTTTAGTTCCCACGGTGGTGCGCTATTCATCCTCCTCCCTTCGCGCCCTCCGCCCCTTTGTCACTCCTCCTCTTCATTTTGACACCTACCAGCGCTGTAGAGCTCTGGGTATTGTTCGTAGGAGGGGGGGTTGTCGAACAGGGGTGGATGAATGAGCGGGTCCATCGTATCGGGGTAGTCAGGTCCAGGAGGCGCCCTGGGGCGAAATGGAATCCAGATCGAGGTTTTCCCTGTCTGGTAGCCATACCCAAGGGCACCACAGAGATTAGTGGGCAGATAGGCTTGACAACCCCTGAAGTTTGTCCAACTCGGGCGGTGTTATGCAATGCCAGGTCTGTTAGGAATAAGACCGCTATTATTGCCGATCTTGTTGGTTCGGCTGACCTGGCCTGCATCACCGAGACCTGGCTGGATGAAAACTCTGGCCCCACCTTGGAGGCCATGATTCCGGCCGGGTACTCGGTGATACACTGCCAATTGGACCACAGAGGGCGGGGGTTGCAGTCTGTTTAAAGGCGAATTGGGTCTCACGAATGTGGTAGTCGGTGAGACTGGGTCTTTTGAGTGTACAGTCGTAGCAGGTGTAGGCGTTCGAATCGTCCTCATCTACCGTCCACCCGGAGATGGGAGACGCTTCTTACAGGAAGTAGCAGACTTCCTCGTCGACATGTCGTTTGAGTCGCCCAGGTTGATGGTCCTGGGTGACTTCAACGCCTGGGTCGACGATGAACTCTCAAATTTGGGTAATGACTTCCTCCAATTGATGTCTTCTTTGGGCCTTACACAGGTGGTTTCCACTGCAACGCACAAATCTGGACACTCTTTAGATCTAGTCTTCCTTCTAGGGATCAAGCGATCCGACATGGGGTGGAACCAGTTGTCTGATCTGATCACCACATCGTGAGGTTCAATTTTTGCACCCCCCTGAGAAGACCAGCCCCTGTGGAGATGGTCAGGTACCGCCCATTACGGAATGTTACTCCACAAGGTCTAGCGGCGGTCCTTGACCTCTTATCCTTTGGTTCGGTGAGCAATGGCCCAGAAGTATTAGTGTTGGCCTATAATAAGGCCGTCACGACGGCTCTGGATTCCAGGATTCCATTGCTCCTGTTCATGAGCGCCCCAGATCCCTTCGCCCCGGAGCCCCATGGTTTGATGGGACCCTGAGGGAGATGCGGAAACAGGGGTGAAGGTTAGAGCGTCGCTGGCGCAGGTCTGCCCTTGATGCTGACCATTCTAGATTGATGGAACATTATGTTAACTATCAATCTGCAATCACCCATAAGAAGGCAGAATTCCTGTCCAGGAGATTGCAGTTGCTCAGAATCGACCGGCTCAGCTGTTCGAACTGTAGACAGACTGTGCAACCCAGTCTGCCTGCATGTTCAGAAAGCTTTTCCGCAAGCAGAGTGCGACGAGCTCGCTCGATACTTTGCAACTAAAGTGGCTGACATCAGGAAGAACCTGGGTCTGGCAAGCTCTATGGGTGAAGCTTTTGGTCGGCATGAGATGACAGTGCCTCATTTCTCCTGGAGTTCCTTTCGACGACCTGAGTTCGTGGACATTATGAGGATCATCCATTTTATGAGCCCCACAAGTTGTGGTTTGGATCCCGGTCCGACTCCCCTTATTCTGGGTTGTTTGGACATCATTGGTCCGGTCCTGGCGCAAATAGTCTGGTGCTCCTTGGAATTAGGTGAGTTCCTGTTTTGAAAGAGGCTGTGGTAACTCCTCTTTTAGAAAGCGTCCTTGGACCGGACTCTTATTCTAGTTATTGACCTATCTCTAACCTCCCTTTATGGGAAGGTTATCGAGAAGGTCGTAGCGGTTCAACTGGATGACCATTTAACCATCCATAATGTCTCTGAATCCTTCAAGTCGGGGCTTCCGTAAAGACATAGTACCGAGACTGCGCTGGTTCGGTGTTAAATGATCTTCTGATGGCGGGGATCAGAAGAGCGTTCCATTCTTGTTCTTCTTGATCTCTCTGCAGCCTTTGACACAGTGGACCACATGGTGCTATTAGCTCGCCTGGGGAAAATTTGTGGAATGTCTGGAACCGTTCTGCAATGGTTCATCATTTCTTACGGAGATCGCAGAAATTTATTACCAGGTTTTTCCTCTGACCCAATCCCTCTGTTGTGTGGAGTGCCCCAGGGATCCGTGCTGTCGCCCATGTTGTTTGCAGTGTATATGCTGCCCCTCGGAGGTATCATTAGACGATATGGGCTGAGGTTTCACTGCTATGTGGATGACACCCAGCTCTATCTGTCCTTTGCACCCGACCAGGATGGAGCTCTCTCAGTGTTTAACAACTGTCTGAGGGAGATCCAAGACTGGATGGATTCTAGTTGGCTAAAGTTGAACTCAGAGAAAACAGAGGTGCTGGTAGTGGATCCTGGTGGTCGGGTGGTGAGGCCGGATATCAGTGCTCCATCTGGAATTATTCTTGGTGGAGTATCTTTGCCGTCCTCAGAACAGGTGCGTAGCCTTGGATTCATTCTTGACGATAGACTGACTCTCAAAGCTCAGGTGTCAGCTGTTGTCAAGACTTCCTTTTATCATCTCAGGAACATTGCCAGGGTGAAGCATCTTGTTCCGTTTGACTCCCTGCCTACTTTGGTTCATGCTTTTGTATCTTCACGCTTAGACTATTGCAACGCCCTGTACTTTGGGCTTTTTGGGGTTGAAATCCGTCGCCTACAGCTGGTGCAGAACACTGCAGCCCGGGGTTTGACTGGGACAAGTTGTTTCTGTCATATTACTCCCGTGCTGCGCGAACTGCACTGGCTGCCTGTGCGGTGGCGGATCACCTTTAAAGTCATTTTGTTGACTTTCAAAGCCCTTCACGACCAGGGTCCAGCCTATCTGAAAGACCTCCTGATGCCTTACTGCCCTGACCGATCACTCCGCTCGGCCGACATGGGGTTGTTAGAGATCCCAAGAGTGAGCTTGAAATCTTCTGGCAGCAGAGCATTTTCATATGCTGCACCCACTCTTTGGAACTCTCTACCATGTCGGTTACGGCAGTGCACCTCCGTGGAACTCTTTAAAAAAGGATCTGAAAACTTACTTGTGGAGCATGGCTTTTTTAGATAATTAGTTATTTATTAATGCTTTGGATTTTATTATTATATATTTTATCTTGTTGTATGCTGATTTTATGTATATGTTTGTTTATGTAGTGTTTGAACTGTCAAAGTTGTTCAGCACCTTGATATATTGAAAGGTGCTATACAAATAAAATTATTATTATTATTATTATTATCTAGGATAGCCTGTCTCTTTGGGTTGTTGACCAGGGACTCCACCACCCCTATTCTGCACCAGTAACCCCCCCCGGGCCCCCCTACCACCTCTACCTTCCCTTCTATTCATTGATCGATGTTATCCATTTTGACCAGAGCTCCGTGTGTTTCTCAGCAGTCAGCCTTAGTTTTGCCCTGAAGCCCTCCATTCTCTCTATGTTTGAGACCCTTGCATACCATGACTGCGCTGAAGGCGAGGTCTCCTTCAGCCAGTTTGCCATGATTTCTTTTTGCACTGTAAGGCACAGAATTTGAAGCAAGGACTGTTGTCTGTGGTTCCTAATTTCCTTCACCAGTAAGCCCAGGACCAAATTATTGGGTTCGAAGAGGATCTGCCCTTCCCAGAGTTGGCTCAGCTTGTCATGCACCAGAGACCAAAATTCAAGTATCTTTGAGCAGGATCAAAAGATGTGCGAGTGAGTTCTCGTCTGACCATAGCCCCGCCAGCACAAATCAGTGTTGCCTCTCTTAAAGTGTTTGGTTACTGATGGGGTATGGAAGAAACAGGACAGGCACTTCCATCTGAAGTCCCTCCACCCTGGTGAGGCTGTAGTTTTCCAACCACTTGTCCATGCCTGATTCCATCCCTCCCTGGGGACTGCAACTGCCAATTCACTCTCCCATCTCAGCCTCAGCCCCTCCAGAACTTGGATGCCCATGATCTGCAAGACTTTGTAAGCCCCTGAGACTAATTTACTCCTTCCTGTCAATCTAACTGACCAGTAAAGGATATTTTCCAAAGGGGTGAGGTCTCTGCTAACCCTCAAGGTCATCTCTTCAGAGGTTAAGTAATGTCTTATCTGTAAATATCTATGGAAATCTGCCTGAGGAAGGGCAAACTGTTCTCAGAGCTGTGGGAAAAAGGCCAGGGTTTTATTTCTGAACAGTGATTGGAACCTTATCAGTGCATTTCTATTCCACCTGGTAACTCCCCTGACCATCCTGGGAGGGGTGAAGTTGGGGTCCTCTACAATTGATGTGAGGGGACCTATACCTTTAGGTGTCTGGCAGTGTTTCCTTGCTTTAATCAGAATTTTTAGGGTGTGCTGCATCCACAGGTTGGTTAGTTTTCTCCACACCTCCGGTGTAATGGGGGGGGGGGTGTGGAAGTGTATGCAGTGGAATGAAGTCAAATGAGATGGCTTCCATCTCTCTCTCCATCCTGTATGCTTCCCTTGTTTGACTCATGTTATCACTGGGATTAACTGTGCAGCTAGATAATAGTGTCTGAGGTTTGGCATAGCCAGCCCTCCCATGTCTCTGGGTTGAGTCAAGGTGTGCCAGCAGACTCTGAGCCTTCCCCCTTGCCACAAAAATTTTGTGAGGGCCTTGTTCACTCTACTCCAGTAATATTCTGGTATTTGTATGGGTGGGGCCTGGAATAAGAAAGAAAAGTGGGCGAGGATGTTCATTTTCTCCAGGTCAATCCTTCCAATGAGGGAAAGGGGTAATATGTCCCATCGGGACAGGTCGTTCTCAGTCTCTGTCCAAAGTTTCTCGTAGTTAAGTTTGAAAAGGGAGAAGAGTCTTGGGGAGACAAGAACCCTAAGGTATCAAATCATGTTATTAGGGGCCCACTTAAATGGGAAATCCCTGATCAATTCTTTAGATAGGGGGATTTCCCAAATGGATCGCTTCCGATTTGTCGAAGTTAATTTTGTAGCCAGAGAGTCTGCCTTATGCTTCTAGCTCTTCCAGGAGTACAGGGATTGAAGTCTGGGGCAATTGAGGAAGAACAGGGAGTCATCCACATATAATGAGATTTTATGAGACCTGCCACCTGCCCAGATACCTTGGATGTTTTTGTTCTGTTGCATCACCTCTGCCAGGGGCTCAATACACAGCAGGAAGAGCAGGGGCGATAGCGGACATCCCTGCCTCATACCCCTCTCTAGTTGGAACCTACTGGAAGTTATCCCATTCACTCTGACAGTGGCCTGAGGGGTGGAGTACAGGGCATGAACCAAATCTTGAAACTTGGGTCCCAACCCCATTTCCTTCAGTGTTCTGTGCAGGAACCCCCAGTCTACCCTGTCAAAGGCCTTTTTCGCATCCATGAACAGGGCCAGGGCAAGGGTCCAGACACTCTGCTGACATGAAACAATGTTAAGCAACCTACTGATGTTGTTGTGAATGAGACAACCATTAATAAAACCTGTTTGGTCTGGATGGACGAGGGTCCCCATACAGCCGTGGAGTTTGCGCACCATGATGGTGGTAAAGAGTTTTTGGTTTATATTGAGAAGGGATAGTGGCCTGTAGGAGCCACATAAAGTCAGGCCTTTGCCTGGTTTTGGTATCAAGGAGATTTTGGCATACTGCCAAGAAGGTGGGGCCACCCTTCCCTCCTGTACTCCCCTGAAGACATGTCCCAGGTGGGGGAAAGCACCTCCCCAAAGGTCTTGTACCACTCTGATGCCATGCCATCAGGGTCTGGGGCTTTCCGTGATTTAAGTGATGAGATCACATTGTTAATTTTACCTTGTGTTATAGGGGCATCAGAGCCCTCCATATCCCCTTGGGTTAACTTCTTGAGTCTGACCTTCTCGAAGAAAGCATCTAGTCCACTCATGATTCTCCCCTGCTCCTCATTGGTACAACTTTTGGTAAAACTTTTGGAATGTCTGGGCTATTTCCCCCGGGTCCGAAGTGTGGTGGACCGGCCTCCCTCCTTTTCTGATTTTGATGACTAATCTGGATACCGCCTCCCTCTGGAGTTGCAATGGTAGAAGTCTCCCAACTCTGTTACCTGCCTCATAATATCACTGCCTGGAAAAATGCAGTTGGCCTTCTATTTTCTCATCTAAGAGTTTATTGAGTTTTGCACGCTGTTCATCTAGCTGTGCTCTAACTGGCTGGTCTAGCACTATTTTATGTTCAACCTCCAGATCATATATTTTAGTTTCCAACTCTAGCTGTTCCCTCATCCTGGCTTGTTTAATCCCAGGGGCAAACCCTGTTATTTGCCCCATCGCCACCACCTTGAAACCGTCCCACCATATGGCAGGGGTGGTTTCCCTCAGGGGGTTAGAGCCAGCATACTGCAGGAGACACCCTTTAACCATTTCCTTAAACTCCTCTAAGTTTAGTAACAAGACATTTAGTCTCCAGGTGGAATTTCCTGCATCTCTGGTGGGGTAAATCTTTACAACAACCTGACTGTGATCTGAGATTGTTCTTGGGTGGATTTGTGCCTCTTCTACTTTATGTAGCCAATCGGCTGAAATAAATATGAGGTCAATTCTTGAACAGATTTGAGGGGGAGCCAACCAACAAGAGTAATTTCTCACCCTAGGGTGAAGATGTCACCATACTTCCACCAGCCCCTGGTCCCATGTCCATTTTTTCAGAATTTTGGTTGCCTGAGAGTGACGACCTATAGTGGGGCCTGATCTGTCTAAGTGGGGTTCTGGTGGAGTAATGAAGTACCCCCTGATTATGAAAAGTTCCCCTGGTGGGGAGGTCACCCTCAACATGACCTTTTTAAGGAATTGTGCATTCTCCCCATCTTGGTTAGGTGAGTAGATGTTAAGAAATGTACACGGGGTAGATCCGTATGTCCCCTTTAACAACAGAAATTTCCCCTCTGGGTTCCTCTGTGAGTCTGAGATTTTCAGGGGGCATTCTTTGTGGATGAGTATTGCCACACCTCTTCTATGGGGGTGCTCCAAAAAGGATGCATTGAATGCCTGCTCCACCCAGCCCCTCCTCAACTTCTCCCCTTCCCCCGGTGTGAGATGGGTCTCCTGCAAGAAAGTGAGCTCCACCCTGTTCCTGTGTAACTCGTTCAGAGCCCTCTTTCTTTTGATGGGGTTGTTCAGTCCCCTCACATTGTAAGTTGCTACCGTTCCCGCCACCATGATGGTATCTGGAGTGTGGAGTCCCCAACCAACTTTAGCACCTCTGCAATTTTAAATAGTACATGCAAACACTTAGAACTATAAACAAGAACTATATACAAAACTAGTGTATTTCCATGGTTCTTTAAACACCCTACATGCCTCCTAGGTGTCATTTGGCTGTAAGGGTGAGGCTGCCACACTGTGAGCCTTGAGCTAATTTCACACTGGTGGGTTGCTACTCCCTCTTCCCTCAAGGCAACTCCTATTATATTCCAGTTTTCCTTTGTCTGCATGAGCAAGTGTTGAATTCTCTGTTCCCCCTGCCCCAGGCACATTTCATGGACTAGTGGAGGGGTGGGCTCCATGGACAGCCCAGCACCAAACTTGACATTCTCCTCTCCCAAGGTCCTCATATCCCCACTTCACTCCCCTGCCATGACTGTCCCCACCCCATGTTCAGTGTGGGACCAAGCAGCTTGGAGGGGAGGGATGCATGTTGATCAGGGCACATGTCCCCCCTTTTTTCCCTGCCCCCTCTTAGACCTCATGCCCCTGAAGTGCACCCCCCATCGCAGTGGGGGATCCTCCCATGCCAAGCCCTGCCTACATTGTTTCCAAGGCTATAATTCTCCTCTCCTGAACTAGAGGCAGGAACTGCAAGTCATTCTAGTTGTTTCTCTCTCCTCACCTGATTCTCGGGGGGGGGTCCAATGGTGTCCAACCGAGGGCCCCCGTCAGTGATGGAGACCAGTGTTGAGTGGACTGCCATCGTTTTTCCCCTCCTACCCTGAGTCCCCCAAGCAGTAGTGCCTCTGAACCTAATCTGATCTCTTAGGTCCTTCTGTAAACTGGATCCCGAGAGCAGTCCGAGCTGTTTCTACCTCAAGGGTAGGTTCTTATAGCAGCAGCGCAATGAAAAACATTTTCCTGAAAAGCTGATTTCTGCCACAGTCATGAAAAACATTGGCAAAACTGTTTACCTGGGCCCTATGGATGCCTCCTGTGCTTCGCACAACATAATTGTTGTCTGGACTCTCGCCCTCCCAAGGTCCCCAATACTATCTTAATGCAAACGAGCATTTGTCAATACCAAATGTTGTCTCGCTGGCATTGGCATTGGTAGTGCAGGAGTTAGAGATGCATAATAGGAACACCAGTGAAGTACTAAACTGACGCCGACCCCACCACCACCCTGCAGAGACTTCAGAAACTGTAGGCGTTGGGGTGTGCCTTTGGGTCATCAGCTATAACGCTCGTGCCATTTTATCTCACCCTACCTATTAGACACTGACAAGTATCGTGGTGTGCTTTGGGGTCTTTGGGTCTTATACTTACCCCATTCCATAAGGAAATACACTGAGCCAGGTGCAGTGTAGGAGAATGGGGTGAACTTTAGGGCTGAACACTCCAAGGCACACCTCGATGCCTGTCACTGGCTGCAGGGTGGGGATGGGGGTGGAATGGTGTGAACATTACAGCCAATGATCCCCAGTCACACCCCTGACGCCTGGCAGTCTCTACAGGGTGGGGTGTTACAGTTGGAAACCCTAACATCGTAGGCATATTTATTTTCACTCCAGATTTTCAACATTTGCTTTTTGTGACCCCACCTCATGAAAAGCGGCACAATCAGTTTGGTAGCTGAAAGGTGGTTTTGCACAGTGGCTATGCCATTTGATGACACAGGAATGAAAACAAATTTTGTGCAGGATGTGAAAAATGACAACTGTATTGTTCATGAAGAGGTGTAAAAAAATGGCAACATTGAAAATCTGGAGTGAAAATATGAAAAATTGGTGAAGTCATAAGCATGCATAGAAACTGTGCAACACATGTCCGTAACCCAATTCTTTTTGGGATTTTTTTAGCCACATTTTCAACATGGGCATTTTGGGACCTCCTCTCATGAGCATCGGCACCGTGATTTTGTTAATCTGTCCCAAAAGTTGATTTCCCACAGCGGCCATGCCATTTTACGCCACAGGTGCGGAAACACATTTTGGGCAGGCTGTGAAAAATGACAGCTGTACTGTTCATAAGGAGTTGGGAAAAAATGCCAGTGCTGAAAATCTGGCATGCAAATATTGCAAATTTGTGAAGTTACAAGGGTGTGTGGAAACTGTGCAATGCACGCTTGTAACACAGTCAGTTTATGGAGTTTCATCACCAGATTTTCAACATAGGCATTTTAGGACCTCTGTTCATGAACAGTGTCACTGTCATTTTCTCAAACTGTCTTGAAAACTGATTTCTCACAGCGACCGTGCTATTCTGCGCCGGACATGCGAAAACACATTTCTGCCAGGATGTGTAAAATGACAGCTGCACTGTTCATAAGGAGGTGTGTAAAAATGGCAATTCTGAAAATCTGGAGTGAATATATTACAAATTCACGAAGTTACGAGAGTGCGTGGAAACTGCGCAATGCATGCTCATGAAACGGACAGTTTTGGGATTTGTTTCACCAAATTTGCAACAAAGGCTTCTTGTGAGCCCCCCTCATGAACAGTGGCACTGTCATTTTGTTAACCATTCCTGAAACATGAAATCACCTTTCGGGACCGAATGACGCCATGACAGTGACTGAGTTCATGAGGAGGGGTCCCAATAACCCATGTTGAAAATTTGGTTCAAAAATGCCCCCAAAGGCCCGAGATATGCACCAAAGTTGAAAAAAACATATTTATGCTATTATACAGCTTACTGGCATTTCTTCAGTTTGCAGTCGGCTTTGAAGAGTGCAGACATGTTCCTGGTCCACCGAAGATCATTGCAACGGACTCCGGAAGTAAGTGTGGGGTGAGGGGGGGTGTGCGGAGGCAGGTGCGCAGAGGGTGGGCGTGGGTTGGGGAAGGGAGCAGGACAGACCACGAGGGAGCATTTTTTTCTTTTACAGGTAAAAAAAAAAACACATCACGGGACTTTTTTTTTTACAGGGGCATTTGGCATGCTGGGGTGGTGTCCCAGCGCACCACCTGAGTGTTTGGGGGGACTAGCTGATGGGAGATTGGCCACCCCCATCAGCACATACTGAAGGGGGCAAGAGCCGAGGGGGATTGGGCACCCCCCTTGGCACATAACAAATGGGGGGATGCATTATGCCGATGGGGAGTGGGCTCCCCCGTTGGCACATAAACTGGGTCATGGCATGCTGACAGGGGGATTGAGCACCCCCGAAGTAGGCATTGTGGCAGGCAGTGGCGGCAGTCACTGCCGCCATGTTTACTGTAATGATTCACCAGGGAAGGCACATCGGGAGATGCCGCTGTGTGACGAGCTTTGCTCTCACTGCAGCGGCCCTTTCCTTAGATGTGCTCACCACATTATATATTCCTGGTGTGGCACCTGCATGCTGGCTTATTGGGGAATGAGGGACACACCTACTGATGAGTACCCTGCATTTGCCCAGCAGTGACTGCGCCTCCAAACTGCTACTAGTGCAAGATGTTGGCCCGCAAGCGTGAGCCAACATGAAAAAACGAAGCAGACATCCTTCCTTTTTTTTTCTTTTTTCTACCTTTTTTTTACCCCTGAGAATTAATTATTTTAAAATGTCATAAAAACTCTTAAATGACAACTGAAACTGAAAAATTGCAACAACAACCTAAATCAAATCAAATCAAATCTTTATTTATCCAGGCGATCATCATTGAGCAAGCTCATTTACAAGATGGACCTGCTGTTGTCCAAGACAGTTATACAAACATAGATTGAGAATACAAAGTACAACATGTGCAAAGAGTTACAAACAAATTTACAGAAAAGTGGTAGGAGCACAATATACTTTCCAAGCGTTCTTGTAGGAACATACATGCATCACTCAGCTTTGCTGTGGTATATGCAGACTCCATGTATGCAGAAGTTGAGGTGGTATGTTTAGTCATTCTTAGTCAAGCCTCCATCAGAGGGTACAATTCTTTGCATTTCAGCCCTCAGTGACCATTTACCATATTTGGGTGAGGGTTCTGGGCTGCATAGGGGCCCCTAACGAGGTCTGTATGTTCCACTAAAATGGTGAGAGGAGAGTAATATGGGAGAAGTGGTGCCTTGGGTGCCAAGGGCCACTATGGCAGCTGACTAGTGGACTTAATTAAAATAGGGAAGGGAGGAACTAGATTAGTGGCTGGATGTGGTAAGGATATGGAGTGAACCGTCAGCAGGACAGCTAGGAACTATGGAAACACTTACAGATTTCCGACGAATGTTTTGTCATAAATGATCCTAAACAGGGCAAAACTGACAGGAGAGCTGAGTCTCAAGGATCTTTGTACCCTGTTCCAGAGCATAGGCAAAGCATGGCTTATGGCAGTACTGCCAAAGTGGGTACTGATCCTGGGAATTTTCAGAGAAATTAGCGAGAGGCTTCTTAGTGCATAGCTATTGATTGGGCTCAGGGGGAGGCAGGCAACAATGTAATCTGGGAGTTTGTAGGTAAGGGCTCGGAATGTCCAGAGTGCTGCATTTCTACACCGCCTATATTGAAGGGAAGGCCACCCTACGGCTGCATATAAAGAGCAGTGATGTGTGGAGGATGGGAGACCAGTTATAAATCTTAGCGCTCTGTGGTACAGGACATCCAGTTTTGCAAGGTGTGAGACGGAAGCATTGGCCATAGATAATGTTGGCGTAGTCGATTAATGAGAGGAAAGTTGATTGAACAAGCTGTCTTCTTGCATCTGCGGTCAGAAGGTGTTTAATTCTGAAGAAGAGGCCAACCCTCTGCCTAAGCTTTTTCATCAATTCTTCTGTGTGCTCTGCAAAGGAGAGTTTGTTGTCCAGCCATAAACCCAGATATTTGAATTTAGGCACGAACTCAAGATCTTTGCCTAGAAGGGTAGTTATGGAAGGAAGGGTACCAGTAGCAGCAGCAGAGCAGGCCCTAGTGCTAGATGGGGTAAAGAGCATGGCCTTAGTTTTTTTTGCATTTAGCAGTAGCTTTTTTGCTGAGAAGCTGATACTGCAGTGTATTGAATTCAGTTTGTAGATCTGTGCATGCAGCTCCAGGGGAGTCATGGCTTAGATAGAGCACTGTATCATTGGCAAACAAGTGGATACTGGCTTCTGTAATGCCTAGATCCAAGTTGTTAATGTAGATGGTGAACAGTAGAGGGCCCAGTATGGAACGCTGTGGGACTCCTCCTTTTATTGGTTTGAGAGGAGAGAGCTCACCTTCAGCCTTAATTTGTTGCTGCCTATCAGAGAGATAATCCTGGAACCAGTCCAGTGAGGCTGAGTCCATACCTATGGTTTTTAAGGTGGAGAGAAGTAGGCAGTGGTCAATGGTATCGAAGGCCTAGCTGAGGTCTAAAAACACAGCACAAACAAAGTTTTTGTTGTCAAGGTCCCATTGCAAGTCATTAGTGACTTTGGCCAGCGCTATAACAGTGCTATGCTTTGCTCTAAAGCCAGATTGCATGGGGTTAAGCAATGTAGAGTTGTCTCGAAACGATCTCAGCTGTAAATCCACGACTTTTTCCAGCATTTTTGAGAGTATAGGTAAAAGAGAGATTGGCCTATAATTGTTCAGGTCGCATGGGTCCCCTGCTTTAAATAGAGGGATAACATGAGCGGTTTTCCATTCCGTGGGGATAGAGCCCTGGGGTAGGGAGAGGTTGAATAAGTGATATAGGTGGGGCAAGTATGTGGTATGCTATTTTCAGAAAGTATGGGTCGAAGGAGTCGGCTCCTGCACTTTTTCTGGTATCTAGCTGTAGCATAAGGTCTTCAACTTCTTTTATGGTGGTTGGGGAAAAGGAGAAGATCGTATCTTTGTTACTTTGGTCTGGAGGCTGGGTGGTGAGCTGTGGACGGAGACTACTTACTGGTGCATTATCAAATGCCATGCCTGCAGTGGCGAAGTAGTTGTTGAAGGCTTGAAGAATTTCAGATTTATCACTGATAGTGACATTGCCGATGGTGATTTTGGAGGGTAGTGCACTACCTGGGGAGTGTCCAGATAGTTCCTTTATGGTGGACCAGAATTTGGTTGGGCTGTTGGATGCAGATAGTAATTCATTTCCTCTCTGACCATTTTCATGCAGGCATTTCTAGCTGTCCTAAAGAGACACCAGTTTGCATCGGCCTGCGATTTCCGGGCCTTTTTCCATAGCTGGTCTCTTTTGAGTAAAGCATTCTTCAGATCCGGTGAAAACCAACAGCAGGTTCTGGTTTTTATTTGTGCTTTAAATAGAGGAGCATGGTTGTTTAGGGCGCTGGCTATGATTTCATGGAAAACACTATAGGCATCACTCACTGATTTAGCCAGGTAGAAAGTTTGCCAGAGCAAGGAGTTTTTTACTTTCTCCTAAACTGGAAGACATCCAGCATCAACCAGGAAAAAAAAAATTGGGGTCAAACTTTAGCCCATTTTCATTGCACTGCTGCTCCAAGTGAGTAGCAAGACACAGACAATAATTAATTTAAGAGGGGGGATCCCTGACAACACTCTGTATGGACTGTTTCCTTTTACTTTCACTTGTGATCTGTTTTGTTTTACAGCTGTTTAAATCATAGGTACCTGTCCCTCCTCTGCAATCCTGGAATCCTTAGTTCACCATCTTCCCTGAGTGACTAGTGCTCTGGGCCCCAATAATCTAAGAGACAATTCCCTAGACCCACTGTGTTTATATTCTCTGTGTTGGCCCTCTGCACCAGTCACTAATGGAGCATGATTTATTGCCGGTTCACCCCCCTCCATCAGACATACTCTCTAAATGCCTAACCCTTTATGCATCAGCTCGGATCTTCTCTCAGTGAAAAGCACTATCAGGGATTCTCTATCAGGGGCATAAAAATTAGAAGCCACTCACCACTGTGTCCAGCAGCTTGGTGCAACCCGTCATGGCCACTCCCTTCTGCCTTGGGGCTACGACCATGTTACTCTTTGGATCAACGCTTTTCAGAAAAGGTCTTAACAGGTCCTCAGAATTATGCTGTCCAGGGAAGAAAACTGTCTGTCTGCTTCACCATGGCCTTTCCTCCCCAGAATTCAAAGCTCCTCTGGTTCGGCACCATTTCTATCCGCCCAAGGGAAGGGGGTGTGGAGTGCACCGTCTTCGTGGCGGACCTCTGGTCAGTGCACTTCTGTGGAGAGAGAGAAAAGAAAGATACAGTGAGGGAAAAATGGACTAACCAGCCCTGGGGAGAAAAAGCATGTCAGCAAACACAACATTCATCTACATTAGGTGTCCAGCGCTGAGAGGACCCCCGCAACCTGGCATGATCCCTGGTTCTGTCCCCCTCCCCAGCTTAATAGCGCAGCAATTCCCCTTCAGTAACATGGCTTATAAAGACATTTTTAACATAAGAAAGGATATAAGGGCATTGTTGCTTGCGGTTTTCTCAGTTCCTGAAGCCGAAAACAAAATGGCGTCTTCCCGCCCGGATACAGGACCACCGGAAGTCCTCGGACCACAACAAAACCCCACTCGAGTGTTAATTGTTTCCTGTTTTTCTCAGTCCACTCAGGATCTAAACCACCAAGCAGTTACTGATTCCCTTCTACAGAGTCTGGTGCTGTAGTGAGATCCTACTGCTTTCTAGATTGTTTATCTGTGATGTTGGCTCTGGAGCGTGTCTGTGGATTGAATACTGTGGCCCATGGTTCTTCAGATGTCAGGTAGGCTATGTTTGTTGGATTTGGGAGGAAGAGCAGCCTTTGTGGGACCCCTAGCTTCTGCAGCCTGTTTTTCGCTTCAGCCAGTGTATGAAAGAATACTGGTCCAGCAGGCAAGAATATTTTCAACTGGGCTGGGGCAATCAGATGCATCTTGATATTTCTGGTTGTCAGGAATTTCTTAATTTCCAGTAAAACTCTCCACTTCTGTTGTGTTAGGGGGGTGTAGTCTTTGTCAAAGTACAGTCTCTTATCCCTGAAGATGACCACCTTTTTTGCCCAGGCTGTTTGTAGGATTAAGTTTTTGGTTCTGTAATCTAACAGCTTTAAGGCCACAGACTTAGGGGCATCTTTTGGGTCTGATGGCTTTTTGGCAAGGGCACTTTGTGCCCTTACAATGTTAAGCGGGATCGTCACTGGCAGTTCAAGGATCTCTTGCAAAAAATACTCAAGGCAGTCCACTATACGGCCAGTCTCCAAATTTTCTGGGAGACCATATATTCTCAAATGTCTCTGCGGGACTGGAGCTCCAGGTCATCCAATTTCTCAGTGAGCTCCTGGTCCATGGCCATCAAGAATTGAATGGCTGCATCCTGTTTTTCCACAGCCGACGCGGTATCTGTGAGCCCCTCCTCTAGGTCAGCCATACGTTGGTCACCTCTACAAGGCCCTTGCTTGTTTCTACTACTTTGTGTTCTGTTTTCTGCATCATGGTGCTGAATCTGTTTAGCTCCTTGTAGAGGTGATTGGAAGTGATTGTAAATTCTTCCTCCATTTATGCCTCGCTGTCCTCGTTGTCTTGGTCAATATTTGCCACGGCTTGCCCTTGCACTGCACCCTGGTTTCTCGTGGCTCTGAGACAGATTGTGGCTTCAAATATTCTATGAGAATTTTTTTCAGCCTGGTTTTCGGAGGCATATTCTTCCCAATGTGTTGTGAACTGAACTGCTGTTGGAGGGGAAGATCTTGGAATCCCAGAGCATAATTAAATGTCATTTGAAGACTCCCGGGGAACGGAGTTGAAACTCACAAGGTCTTCATAGGTTGAAACCGGAACCAGACGTTCATCTTTTTTAGTTGTTTTTAATTGGTTCTCATTGAACGCCCCCCCTCCCCATAAAAATCCCTGGTCTCTTGTAGCACCCTGAAAAATAATTTGTAATATATTTTTCCTTTTTTTTTCATTTTTATAACCCCCCAGACCTCTTTGGTGTTTAGTGGCAGTCTACCACCCTGCTGGCTTTATCCCTGGTGTCTAGTGGTAACCCCAACCCTCCGATGCCCATTTTTTCAGTTTTGTTGGTGATTAGTAGCATCCACTTACCTTCCCATGTCCATTTTGTCCTTGAAATAAGAAACCATCCCTCAATGTCTTTTTTCATTTTTTGAATCTGTAAAAAAAAAAAAGTCCATTGTCGATCACACCCACACCCTCCCACTGTGCACCCACCTCCCCACACCCCCTTGACATCCACACACCCCCTCACTCACCTGACAAGGTCCCAGGTTCAAGATCTGCTCTCCTGATGGAAGACATGTCTTGCTGCTGGAACCGGCAACTGCAATATGAGAAACAAAGTTAAATGCAGTTTAATGTATTTCAATAGGGTTTCAACTTTTATGCATAACTGAGCCATTTTAGAGATTTTGACCCCAAATTTTCAACATGGCCTTTTGGGGACCCCACCTTATGACTCTCATATCACATTTCCTGCCTGAAATGTGATTTTGCAGTTGCTTGATAAATTCACCTTTTGGGCAGGGATATGCACAATGACAGTCATATTGTTCATTAGGTGGGATCCCCAAAAGACCATATTTAAAATTTGGGGTCAAAATGTCCAAAAATGGCTGAGTTATGATCATTCATTGTAATTTTTCTACACACGCTTGTAACTTTGTAAATTTTAAATATTTTTACACCAAATATTCAATATAGACTTGTTATTACCCCACCAAATTTATGTCACAGCTGTCATATTTCAAATTCTGGCTGAAATGTGTTTTCACACCTGTGGCTCAGAATGCCATTGCAGTTACGCAGAATTACATTTCAGTGGGGATTTGAATATTTTTTGTATTGGGTACATCAGGTGGGGTAAAAACATGGCTATGTTGACAGTTTCATCACTCTTGTCCTGTAAATGGAAGTGCAAGGCCCAGAGGGCCCTGTGCTTCCACAGTTATGAACATATACGCATCTATAAAGGAATGAGAATACAGGACCCAGACAGGGCACAGAGGGCCCTGTTCTCCCACAAGCAACTTAAAATATGATTATACTATCTGAAAAAGTAAGGAAACAAATTGCAAATACCTTTGTAAATGCATCAGTTAAAGTTGCCTCAACAACACCCCACCCCCACCCTACACAGGCCAAGAGGCATTGGGGTGGTATTCAGGTCATTGACCCTAACTCTCACCCCATTCTCCTATACTGTACCCCCCAGCTTATTTTCTAATGGAATGTGGTGAGCATGGTACCGGGTCAATTCCGCGCATGTAAGACAGCATGGTATTAACCATGCTGTATAGTGAGCGCCTGGGTTTACAGTGACAGGGGTAGAACAGTGGTAGGAGAATACTGCTATCCCTGTTGCTGCATATAGAATGGGAGGGCGAAGAAGCTGCAATGTGCTGGGTGCCTGGTCGAGCTGCTCCCATGGAGGAGTGGTTAGGGCTCCAACACATAGTGCAGTTGGTATACCTGGGACTGTGGTTCAGTTCCCCCCAGGTTTCCCCTGCTACAACTTTTTGCCATGATTTAAAAAAAAATTAAAAATACCCCCTTCCTGAGTTTCTCCCCATCCATGAGGTTCCCCCCCCCCCGGAGTTAGTTATTTAAGTTCTGGGGGGTGTGGAGGGGGCAAAGCTCCCCATGTAGGGGGCGCAGGGGGCACAGCCCCCCCATGCAAAAAAACATGAAGACCCATTGTTTTCAATGGGTGTGGTGCTCAGAACAGGTTGGGGTTTTGCCCAACTCTGTTTTTGGCTGGTGCTGTTTTGCTGCAGCAATTTTAGCTGTGCTGTTTTGACGTGTGGTGGAATGGCCCAGTGAGCATTAGGGATGACAACCCAAATGCGGCCCCCCGATGCCTCTTGGTCTGTGCAGGGTGGGGGTGGAGTGTTAGGATTTAAAACCCTAACATCACATTTCCCTACTTTTGTTGCAGCAACCCTAACTGATGCATTAATGAAGTTTTTTGCAAGATATATATATATATATATATATATATATATCTATATAAATATATATGTAATAGATAAGCCACTCTGAGGTGTGCGGTCATGCTCTGATATCATGCCTTGGTGTGGATTTGTTACACATGAGCCGCGAGCCCAGAGTGCATCAACCGCCCAAGTGCATATGTCGAGCGACTGCACTCCTCAGAGTGGGTTATCTATCTTATAAATGGCAAAATTGCTTTGGAGGGGTAAAGTGCAGGTGTGCGGTCGCACTCTGATATATGCATGGCCATGTGATGCTGTTCAGCCAATAAAATAGCTACAGTTTCCCTACCCATTTTATAAATATATATATATATATATATATATATATATATATATATATATAGGGGTGTGTGTGTGTGTGTGTATATATATATATATATATATATTGGGCCTTATGCATTAATGGGGCAGAGTGGCTATGCACGCATATTTGGGGGGGTGCACAACTGCTCTGTACCCTACGTGCCCCCCACATGGAATGCACTGAGGGGGGGCATGCAGCACATATGTGCCCGATCCCCTGGCTGTGTGAAGAGCAACACACTGGGGGCAGATGAGGGGGCATGCCAGCCGTTTGCGCCATTCATCATGGTGAGTAGGGCTGCACATCAGGGTGCATAGGAGGCAGGCAGGTATGCCATGGACAGCCCTGCCATAAGTGCCCCTACACACCCAGCCCCCATGCATACTGGACTGGAGTAGGGGCCCACGGGTATGATGGCTATTCCCCCCTACAGCCATGGCCGGCCCAGCCACAGACCCCCTGGCAGACACCCCCACTCGCTATGAGGTGACCTCCACTGCTGCCCCCCCACAGCTTCACACCCAAACCCCTGCAGCCCAGTGCCCAGTAGTGCCTGCAGAGCCAACAGTAGGGCATGGTCACCCCCCCACCAGCATTGACACCACCCTACCTGTACCCACAGGTGAGTTACCGGGTGCCCGATGACCAGCAGCACAGCCCTCCACACACACCCATGGCCGCTGGCCATTTAACTTATGCAGGGGCATGCAGCTGATGCATGCCCATGGAGGTCAGACAGCTGGCAGCCATGGACGTGTGTGGATGGCTGTGCCACTGGCCGTCAGGCACCCAGTATCCCAACCATGAGTATGGGTAGGGTGTTGCGGGAGGGACACCATGACACATGTGATGGGTTGGGGGTACAGTGTTCGGGGTCACCTGGGTGTGCAGCAGGTGCACTGGCATGCAGTGTGTGCATTGTGGGGTGGCACCTTGCACCATGGGGGCCTGGGTGTCCTGGGCTGTGGAACAATGCCTGGATGGCCCCCATGCACCAGGGACATTAATGATGGCACAGTGCCTGTAGGGGCTGTGCCAGCTGGGTCCAGGCATCTGTGGGTGCAATTCACACACCCAGACCCGCACCTCTCTGTGCAAGGGATGCATTCCCTGTCCAGGATAGGCATCCAATTGGATGCCTGACCGAACCCATGGCTCCGTCCCCAGCCACCACGCGGAGTCCTGTGCATTGGGGGGCAGGGCCGCGGACTGGTGTGCATCTGTTGTGCATACCCCGGGTGGGCACCTGTCCGCAGGTACGGTGCTGCATGGGTGGGTTACATGCAATTTATGCATAATAACTTGCACCCATTGGTGCATGAGGCCCAATATTTATTTCTTTATCCTGGACATCCTAGCTGGGATGTAGTATTTTCTGTTCAGTTTGTTCCTACTTATATTTAATTCCTACAGCTAAGAGGAACCAAAGCACTGGGAGCTGAAATGACTGAAGGTGAAGGGGGGGGGATTTGAACCTGGAAGTCTCTGAGCTCTCAGCATTTAGTTCTGTGACAAACACAAACTAGGAACAGGCTGCAGGGGGTCTGCAGGTGCTTCTGCTACTTACCCTTAAACAAGTTAAAACCAAAAATCAAAAAGGCAGAGCACATTCAAGGCCCCAAGTGCAAAAGCACACTTTGTTAAGCGCTTCCAAAGTGCCAAAAGTGCTATCATGCATTTAAAACACCTAAATGTACAAACAAAGCCAACCAGTGCTTTGATCAAACAGGAACCCCTACATATTAGCCACCCAGACTCATCCTCAGGTAGTGAGTGACTCAATATGTAATGGTGCTGGTTTAATGATGGTGTTGGTTGGCTTTGTTTTCATGTATGTAGATACTTATTTATTTATTTATTTCAAGAATTTCACCAAGAAAGGCATACTGAGCTGCTAACAGCTCGTTTCGAGATGAGTCCTGTGGGGAGGGGGAAGGAAGGACACTAAGAACAGTAATACAATAACAAGTAAATACACATCATAAATTAACAATTGTGCAAAGAGAAGGAATGCATGGAGTAAAATACATAAATACATAACAATACAATAAGGTGTTGGAGAAAAACAGCATTTGCAATTACAAACAGAATAACAGATAGGCGAGTGTGTATTACAAGGGAGTAATACCACTGAGAGATTCCTATGTCCATAGAACCTCAAGATGGTTTTGCTCCATTATAGTTAATGGGCTCCGTTTTTTCACATACAAAAAATGTGTATTAAATACCGTAACACCTAAGTAGGTATTACGGCATTCACGTGCTCTCTTCCCCAGCAAAGCGCTCAAGACACACACTAAAGAAACGGTGCACGAACTTTCAACTGTCCCTTTCACTTCACACATCGCTGACTAGAACAATTAACTTACTTGGTGGCGTTACCGCCATCTTATATATTCTCCACCAGCCTCACATCACCTAAATCGAAAAAAAAATAAAAATGCTCAGCAAATTTCAAATAGCAGATGAAACTGAAAGACAAAAGTTTGTTCAAGAACAGGAAAACCGCAACACCATCATAAAACAAAAAGCGACCTCAGATTGTTTACAACCTACTTGTCTGAGGTAGGGCAGCCACAAAATTTTGAAACTTTTGAACTGGCACAATTAGACAAACTGCTACAAACTTCCTCTATGTACTTAAAAAGCAAGATGGCTCATAATACAAGCCAGGCACCATATGAGGCATAGTAGCGAACATAAAAATTAAAAATAAACCATAAAAAAATGGAGCCCTTCAATTATATAAAAACAAAATATGGGGTGCAGTGTGTTGATTAATTTAACACACACCCTTGTTATTGGATGGCTTTCATAAACCCCTCAGGCTTCGTCCACTGGGTTTATGTGCCATCCAACAACTCGGGTGTCTGTTAAATTCTCGTAACACACTGCACCCCTTACTTTATCCTATATGTAATACACATTTGGCTATCTATTATTTTTTGTAATATATGGATCCAATTTAAAACTCTGCTGCTGTGAGTTCTTTTAGAGTTGTTCTGTGATAACGGTTGCCTGATCACAGTACTATATAGTCACTCTCACTTACTCTGTGAACTTGTCCTTCAGAAGTGTCTGTGGCTATGGTCATCAGCCTCGGTAGGCAGTGCTACTTTTTACTTAGTTTGCAGAGCTCAGTAAAGGCAGGATCTACCAGATAAGACTTTAAATGTAAAAAAATAAAACAACTACAGCGCTGAAAGTAATATGGTAGAAATTTGTCTCGCTAAGTGAAAGACAGCCAAAATGTTTTTGGAACTATTCTGCCTGCCCACAGAGAAAAAGTGGACAATCGTAAGGCACACTTCCAAAATAATACGTCTTTTGTCTAGCAACTGAACTTGGCACCATGGCAAGCAGCTGTGCATTCTGAGAGAGTCCTGCAGTTGTGCTGTTCTGGTTATCAGATAATACTATCATTCAGAGCTCAGAACAATAGTATTACAGGCTCTGAATGATGGTATTACGGCTCAAAAACTATGATATTATCACTTTACAACAGTGGTATTACTGAAATTTTTTTCCAACATATTAATTTGTCTTATCCATAAATTACAATCCAATGAAGTGCTGGCAGAAACAACATTGCAATGTGCAGAGGCGATACTAAATTAAGGGTGGGAGCAAAGGTTGTTGATTAGAGAGGGTGGAAGGGGGACTGCACTAGTGTAGGTGCAAGGTGAAGGGGGACCAGAGTTAGAAAGGTGGTGGACAGTGGCCGAGAGGCCAGCATAAGGGGAAATTGCAGCAGCAAGTAAGGAAGTCACAAAGGAGAGACTAGAATGGGTGGTGGGACGAGGCAGAGGTAAGGGGAAGAGTAACCCATAGCTTGGGGAATCGGAAGGAGAAAGCAGATTGACCAGCAGTGGATTTCCTTGAGGGGAGTGTGAAGAGTGATAGTCAGAGTTGAGTAGGGGTTAAGAAGTGATGGGGGAAGAGAGAGAAGGGAAGCATGGTAGGAGGGGAGGTAACAAGCTAGTATTTAGAGATGAAGGGAGCACTATGGGTGAGGTGTCTGGCCTCATGGAGGGGGGACAGTCCAGGCCAAAATGGCAGAAGAAGTGAAAGAGGGGATCCAGTCTGGCCAGGGTGGACTTGGGAGCAGCACTGTATTCTTTGTCACCATAGTTGAAGGTGGAGGTAGCCTCTTCAAGAAGATCTCTTGATGGGTGGGAAGCGGGATACCCCATTTATTCTTGTAAAGTGCACCAAGTTTGAGATGCAGCTTCTTGTGGATGGCATTCACATGTACTGATAAATTGAGGTGCTGGTCCAGGCTAGACCCCAAGGTACATGAAAGATGGGACATCATCAATAGCTGCATCATCAAGGGTATGGAAGGAGGGGCGGGGCTGAGCCTGGTGAGCCTCTGTCTAGTGCCAAACGTCATAGAGACCATTTTCTTGGAACTGAGGGATAGCTGATATGCTAGGAACCAGTGTTAGATGCTAGTAAAGTCCAGTTGGAGCCGGGTTGTGAGGTTAGAGGCAGAGGAGCTGGAGGCAAAGACTACTGTGTCATCTACATACATATGGATAGAAGCAGAAAAGCAGGTAGCGGGGAGGTAATTCAGGAAGATAGAGAAGAGTATTGGGACAAGGATGGACCCTTAGGGGATGCCTTATCTGACTGGGAGTGGGGGGGGGATATGGATTCTTCAATCCAGACAACTTGACACCTGCCATCAAGGTAGGAGCAGAGCCAAATGACTGAGTGGTCAGAGAGACCCGCTGCCTTAAGCCAGTCCAGAAAGAGGGGTGGGCAACTGTGTTGAAGACTTTGACCAAGTCAATAAAATGGTGGAGATGACCATGCCCTAATCCATGCCAAACAGAATGGAATCTGTAAGCTGGAGGAGAAGGGTGGAGATGGAGTGAGAATTTGGAAGCCTGACTGAAAAGGAGTGGTAAAGGAGGACTAATCAAGGAAGAGGGAGAACTAAGATACTACAAGGTCTTCTTGGATCTTAGCCAGAGTGGGGAGCAGGGAGATAGGGCTGTAGTTGCCAGAGGAAGTGGAATTGCCCTCTTTGGAAGAAGGATGACTGCAGCCTGTTTCCAAGTATCAGGGACAGAGGTTAAAGACAAGGAAGGGTTGAGAAGGAAAATAGTAAGGCAATGGTATGGGCATAGAAACATAGAAACATAGAATGTGACGGCAGATAAGGACTGCTTGGCCCACCTAGTCTGCCCATTTTCCTACCTAACAGATAAGCTGCAGATCCTAATTAACCAACAGCTTACTTCCTTCTACCCCCCACTAGGACTGCCTTATGTCTGTCCCATGCATTCTTGAATTCCCCCACTGTTCTTGACTCCACGACCTCCTCAGGGAGGCTGTTCCATGCATCCACAACCCTGCCTGTGAAAAAAATACTTCCTCACATTCCCTCTGAGCCGTCCCCCCTCTATCTTCAAATTGTGCCACCTTGTTCTTGTACATTTCTTTTTCTGAAAGATGCCACCCACTTGGACTTTGTTGATTCCCTTGAGGTACTTGAAAGTTTCTATCATGTCCCCTCTCTCCCTCCTTTCCTCAAGGGTATACATATTAAGCTCCTTTAGTCTTTCTTTGTATGTCTTCTGGTGCAAACCCTACACCATTTTGGTTGCCCTCCTCTGGACAGCCTCCACTCTGTCTATGTCTTTGCGGAGATGGGGTCTCCAGAACTGCACACAGTACTCCAGATGGGGTCTCACCAACTGTCTGTACAGAGGGATAACAACTTCCTGTTTTCTACTATTGATGCTCTCCCTATGCATCCCAGTATCCCCCAGCCTTCCTTACTGCCTTCTCACATTGCTTGCCCACCTTAAGGTCATCTGATATAATTACCCCCAGGTCCCTTTCCATTTTACTGTTGTCAGTATCTCACCCCCCATTGTGTACTCTTGCCCTGGGTTTTTGTTTCCCAGGTACATTACCTTGCACTTCTTTGCATTGAATCTGAGCTGCCATACATTTGACCATTCCTCCAACCTTGCCAAGTCCCTTCTTATCCTTTCCACTCCATCTGGTGTATCAACCCTGTTGCAGATCTTTGTGTCATCTGCAAAGAGACATACTTTTCCTTCTAGTTCCTCTGCAACATCACTTATAAAGACATTAAAAAGGACCGGTCCTAGTACTGAACCCTGTGGTACCCCACTAGTAACCCTCCTTTCTTCACTGTGGACTCCATTGACTACTATCCTTTGCGTCCTGTTGTTTAGCCAATTTTTTATCTAGGCTACCACCTTGGGACCCACTCCAAGGCTAGCTAACTTGTGTATTAATCTTTTGTGTGGGACTGTATCAAATGCCTTGCTAAAATCTAGGTAAGCCATGTCCACAGCCCCTCCCTGGTCTACTACTTTGGTCACCCAGTCAAAGAAATCTATTAGATACGTCTGACATGACCTTCCCATCGTGAATCCATGCTGCCTTGGGTCCTGTGCCCCACTGGCCTCTAGATACTCAACAATTCTTTCCTTCAGAAGTGATTCCATCATTTTACCTACCACTGAGGTCAAACTAACTGGTCTGTAGTTTCCTACCTCTGTCCTGCTCCCACTTTTGTGAAGAGGAATCACATCCGCCCTCCTCCAGTCCTCAGGTACCACCCCATCCTCCCACGATTTGTTAAAGAGAGTAGTCAGTGGTGTCATTAGTTCTACCCTTAGTTCTTTTAGAATTCTTGGGTGAATCCCATCAGGCCCCATTGCTTTGTCCACCTTCAATTTTATTAGTTCTTTCAGAACCCTTTCTTGTGTAAATGGACTGGTATCGACCCCTGTCTTCACTGTGTTTCTCTTGTTTGGTTTAGGTACCTCCCCCTCCTCTTCCTTTGTGAATACTGAGCAGAAATATTCATTTAGTATCCCTGCTTTTTCACTGTCCCCTTCTACCCACATTCCCTCCCCTTTATTAAGCCTCAGTATCCCTCCTTTGGTCTTTCTTCGCTCCCTAATGTACCTATAGAAGGTCTTATCCCCCTTCTTAACAGAGTTGGCTATCCTTTCCTCGGTTTGGGCCTTTGCTATTCTGACTGTTTTCCCAGCCTCTTTCTGCTTTAACTGATAAAGTTCTCTGTCCTTCTCCTTCTGTGTTTCCTTATATTCTCTGAATGCTATCCTTTTCTCCTTAACCTTCCCTGCCACCTCTTTTGAGAACCATAGCGTTTTTTTCCTTCGCTGTGTTTTGTTGATTTGCTTTACACAAAGGCTTGTTGCCTGTGTGAGGGCTGTTTTGATTACTCCCCATTGTTCCTCCACCCCTCCTTCTTGCCTGTTTGCTAGTGCTTTTCTGAGGCACTCTCTCATTTTTCCAAAGTCAGCCCTCCTAAAGTCCAATAAAGTTGCTTTTGTATGGCTTGATTGTATGGCTGTGTTTATTGTGAACCACACTGTTTGGTGGTCGCTTGTTCCAAGATGGCTACCCACTTCTAAATCTGAGATTCTTTCTCCATCCCCATTCCCATTTGAGAATACCAGGTCTAAGATTGCTCCCTCCCTGGGCATAGGGGTGCAAGAGGTTTGGGTCAAGCCCATCAGGGCTTACTCCCTTGTGGGGGTTTAGAGCCAAGAGGGCCTAAAGGGAAGCAGCAGGACTAGTAGGAAAGAAGAAGAAGAAGGGACGGCATGGAGTGGTGGGAGGGGGAGAGAGGATGGGGGAGGAGATGAGGGAGTGGGTACAGGAGGTGAAGAAAGAGTTGAAAAATAAGGCGACTGATGTGGGATCAGAAGTAGGGGTGTAACCGACCTTGAGGATAGGGGGATGGCCCTGGGCTGGGAGAGAAGAGGGTGTGGATAACCTCCCAGAACTTAGAGGGTTGATTAAAGTTGTTCTGGAGTGTGGGTGCAAAGTATTCAGACTTGGCAAGCCTGGTAGCCCTGGTATAGACATTGCAAAAGGTCCGGTACCTGATTAAGTTGGCAGGTGAGCGGGAGGACTTGTGAGTCTGCCAGTCAAGGTCATGGGCATGGAGACAGGATGGCATCTCAGCCGATATCCATGGGAGCTGGGAACCTCACACTATGGATTTTCTAAGGGTAGCATGAAGATCCCAGGCTGACACAAATTTGGTGTAGAAATATTGGAGGGTAGTATTAATGTTGCTGGCTGTAGAGATGGGTGACAAGACAGTAGCCACAAGGTCAACATGGAGGGAGGACAAGTCCAGCAATCTTAAGGACTGATCTGAATGAATTTAGGTGGGGCTTTGGGATGGTGATTCTTGTGCATGCAGTAGATCATATGGTTGTTCCTGAGGGTGTCGGGGAAGGTACCAGGATCCATGATATGGTTAGAGTGGGAGGTGAGAACCCAGTCTAGAAGGAAGTGATTGAGAGGTTTATGATTGTGCCAGGTTAGTTCAGTGATCACTTGGGTAAGTTGGAGGAATTTAATGTTTTGTAACAATTTATTTAGCCAGGGGGAGAGCCAATTGAGGATACAATCACAAAGGATGAGAAAGTAGAGGAGGCATGGGAGGAGATAGTGATGAGGAGCTTGGAGACTGAAGCTGGGGCCATACCAGGATAGCAATAGGTACCAGCTTGAAATATAGGGACAGAGAAGGGGTGGGAGAGCTTGAGGAGGAGCAACTCATAAGCAGAGGGGGAGGTGATAGAGAGCACAGGCTCGGACTGGATGCTGGAGGACAGATAGATGCAACTCCACCACCCCTCTCAATATGGTTCTGCTGGATGATTGTGTACCCGAGGATAGCAACAGTGGTATCAGGAATCTTGGGGAAAAGCCGAGACTTTGAGATCATCTGCACATTAGGCCTGAGATTAACCATGAGTGGTTGCCACCAGACAGTTTTGGAAAGGAGACTTCAGATGTTTTGGGTCATTCATAGTCCTTTCAGAAGATAACTGGGCAGTGCCAGGATTGAGCTACTGTTACTACACTCAAGCTCACTTAAATGCATACCATGAAAATGCAAATCCCATTTAAGTGCATACCTTTAAGTTTCCCCGATTCCTTTCCTATTTTAACAGTATTATTCATCCCATTTAAGCGCATTATTGACACCCACATAAATGCATATTTTTTCAGCCCACTAAGCTCACAAAGACACTCCTTCTCCCTTTACCTCTTACTGCAGTAGAAGTTGGTACACTATCACATTTCAGCTCTCTCTCTCTCTGAGCTGGCAACAATCTGCACCCTGTCTGCTAATTAGCACTTAATTACAGGATTACATGATGACCTTTAAAGAGGACTGCAGTTAGCAATCATCATCAATGATGAGATCATTGCAGGAGCTGAAAACAAGGAGCAAGAAGATGATGGTGAGGCTGAAGAGGAGCTCCCAGCACCCCCATCAGCAAAAGATGCCCAGGAATCGCTGCTGGCAATCAGACACTACATTCTGTAGAACACATTGCAAGTAGCGAAACTAATTTCCAGGCATACCACGAGCTGGAGAATTTCTGCTTGTGGTCAGCAACAGAGAACCCCGCACCAGGCAAATTCACAGATGTCTTCCAGAGAATGAGCCTGCTTGAACCTTCTACTCGTTGATGACTGACCACCTAAACTCTACCTACCCTCTACCTGCAAGCTTGAACTAAAAAAAAAAACTTAATTTATATGTTTTAATCATAACATGCTTAAAATAAAGGTGTAAAGCTAGAAGTGCCATTTTAGGGGTTTAAATACAAGAAATACCCAACCCTGTACTTACCCACAGTAAGTACATAATCACATCTAAAACACTACTGTCAAAACTTCTGTTCACATTCCTTAACAATACCAGACCTCCCTCACATTAAAATATGCAAGATCACATAAATACAAAATCACACATACCCCCATAATGCAAAGCATCATGGGCTGTATATGCAAATCACCACAGAATATTATGTTGGTTAAACTTTAAGCAGAAATGCATGGTGCCAAAAGGCCTCTCACACAGTTTGCAAAGGGTGCCAACAGAAAGACACAGACACGTGTTTCATCCTACCAGGACTCATCAGTGTGCCTCATCTGTATGACACCCCAGTGAAATGAACCAGCTACCCTAAGATGGTCTATCTGGGTTATGTTGTGGTGAACCCAATAAAAACAAAAAAAACAAGTTAAAAGACAAAGAACCTCAGTGCACAAGCACTGAGGCAATGGTTACCCCAAAGGGCATTGGCCAGGAAGCCAAGTTTCATAGAAATACAAAATCACACATACCCCCATAATGCAAAGCATCATGGGCTGTATATGCAAATCACCGCAGAATATTATGCTGGATCAACTTTAAGCAGAAATGCATGGTGCCAAAAGGCCTCTCACAAAGGTTTGCAGAGGGTGCCAACAGAAAGACACAGACACGTGTTTCATCCTACCAGGACTCATCAGTGTGCCTCATCTGTATGACACCCCAGTGAAATGAACCAGCTATCCTAAGATGGTCTATCTGTGTTATGTTTTGGTGAACCCAATAAAAACAAAAAGCAAGTTAAAAGACAAAGAACCTCAGTGCACAAGCACTGAGGCAATGGTACCCCAAAGATCACATACTGTAGTTGCATAGCCCGCTTAAATGTATAAACAAATTGACATCCTGAGGGTATGTGTTTACGCAGGTTTGACTGTATAAGCAACAATGAGAGAAGGAGCTTGAGGGATCCTATGAGTTGCTTATGGGGAGAGGAGGATGGAGGAGAGTGTGGGGAGGATGAGAGAGGTAAGAGTGAAGGAGGCACCTTTTTTTATTCTTTTGGTAACTGGGTAAGGCTCAGTAGGCACAAGGCCTCTTTTCATGGGCACCAGAAGACTTCAAAGTGAAGTCAACGAGAAGGGTGGAGGCTGGATCCAGGATGTCAGAGGTAACAGGATCAGGTTGGAAGGCAGGATGTGGGTAGGGTGGGGTGGGAGAGGGAGGAGGGAGGAGGAAGAAGGCATGGATAAGCAGTAAGGGGGATGGAGGTGAGGATAAGGTAGGGAGGGAGACAGGATCTACTGAGGGTGGGGGAAGAGGAGAAGCATGGATAAGCATTAGGGGAAATGGAGGTGAGGGAAAATAGAAGGGGGAGGAGTGATAGGGTTAGAAGCATCATACTGGAGGGACAACAAGTAGCTGTCTCCCTGTAACTTTGTCAATTAAGGTGCTGGTAGAGTAAGCTTCTCTCTGGAAAGGAGAAGTTAATTAATGGGAGGAAGATGGTTCAGGAGGAAGCCTAGGATTAAACTGAGGGAATGTGGTTCTCCACCAGATGGGAATTAAAATTGATCATGGGGGTGATGGGCGTGAGGTGGGGGTTGGTGAAGGCTTCACCAAGAAGGTAGGAAGCCTCAAATGAAGCAAATGGGGAATGTGGGCTTGAGCAAGATAGGGAGGAAGCCTAAAATTGACAGTGGGGGAGGATGGAAGCTTCTCCTAGATGGGGAGGAAACCTGTAATTAAACAATAAGGGCGATGTGGGCTTCACCCAGTAGGTGGGGGAGGGTGGCAATGACACTGCAATAAGGTCCTGCTATACAGAGATGGCAGAACAGGCAGGAGGCACATTATCCTCAAGAACTAACCTCACTTTAAACCCATGTGGCAACAGAGCAAACAGCAGATGGGAAGCAATACAACTGGGGTTCAGTGCAGAAATTTAACTAATTGCAGTACAAAATAGGTAACAGGCAATAACAGACCACTCTGTTGAATGAAAGTACACTTACAGTTTGCAGGGTGGAAGATGGGCAGAGTCCGCTGACATCCTGGCATCTCTCATCTGGTGACTTCTCTCGAGGACTCCCACTCATGCTGGGACAGCTCACATGAGACTACTAGCACAGTGTGGCTAATAAAGCAAAAAGTCCCACCCTCACACAAATGTTCCCAGGCATATAAGTTGTTTTGAATGCATGCCAGCACTTATGGTGCTTTACATATGTAACCCCCCTGTGGGGGCTTACCTGGAAATGCCCCATTTTGCCCCCTGTTTTCTGCTGTTTGCTCCATTGGGCATCCTTCTGTGGTTGTGAGCTGCTGGCAGGTCTGTTTGGGCTAGTGCTCATGTGGGCCCTTTGATGTCCCACCCTGCAATCTTGCTGGAGTATGGAAGGTGGTTTCGGGGTCCCGGCGCCTCTTCTGGGCTAATGGAGGGCCTGTGACTTGGAGAGTGTGGTCGAGGAGTCGCCTTGGGGGTTGAAGCTGGACTTGACTGTGGGCCAGTAGTGAGAGCTCATGCATTATTCAATTATAGGCCCTCATGAATATTAATGAGGATGTCGCCTGCTGCCTGGGGTAGGATGTCGTTTTGGCAGCAGCGACAGCAAAATGGTTGGGGACACCACCATGAGAGTGGGCTCCTTTGAAAGAGGACTATTTGGGATACAATCCAGTGTAGTGATGGTGCAGCTGGGGTGAACTGTTAGACTGCATCAGATGGTAGAAGGGGAGAGACAGCATAAATGGGAATGGACTCCATTATTTTGAATGGGAGCTGACATGTTTGTGACCCCTAACCCCTTGCATTTTAGCCAGTCAATGATCTAGGTGCCCAAAACTGTGAGAGAGTGACTCCTGGGAAAAGGAAGGGACTAATTCTGGTGCCTGGCTCATGCCCCAATAAACAAGCAGGAGCTATTGGTCACCATGGATATCGATTATTGAAAAGCTTCAACAGCCAATTAGAGGACTGCGATTTTGGCTGATACAGTGGGGACTTTCTGGGATTTCTTCAGTCTGTTGTTGGGCTTTGTACGAATCAGGACTGTGGTGTGAGAGCAGACCGTGGACTTCAGGGGCTTCTCCAGGCCCTAATCCGAAGTATGTGTTGTCTAAAGGATTCCCCAGGCACTGGAAGCAGGACTGTATTGCAAAGCGGAAAAGAGAGAAAGAGAGACTGAACCAAGATACTGTTTCCCCAGGTACTGAGAAGTTGCTGAATGAGTGTTGGGAGAAACTTAAAGTGGCAGATACTCTGCACTGGGAGATTGAGCTAAACAAAAAGAGTGAGGAGATTATCTGAGTTTTTACAGTTGCTGCTGAGAGATCACTTGCTTGTGTGGACTGCAACTGCATTTTCTTCAACGAGGCAGAATGTCTCAGGTCATGGGGTGCTAGTCAGAAAGTGTGCGTGTCCTGAGTGAACTGGTTAAAGGAAAACTCATTATTTAAAGCATCCCAATCCCGAAAGCTTTAGCCCCTGATTAAGCTTTCTACACAAGAAAGCATTTGTTTTACTAATGGTACTCACAGAAATTACATTTTGTAAAGTCCGCACTTCTCAAACATGGTGGACGGTGTGTGGCTCCGTTTCACATGAAGCTTCGGCACCACACCGCTAGCCCCAATACAGTCAAGGTACTGAGTTTAACGCTGTTTAACCAGTATTCTGTTTTAGGGTTGTTCCTACCAAGGTGAAGCACCTAGCACTTTTTGGCATTGAAGTTAAGCTGCCATTCCTTGGATCACTTCTCTAGTCTTTTTAGATCCTCCCGGATCTTTATGGCCATTTCATTGTCTACCCTACCTCCTAACTTAGTATCATCAGCGAATAGTCCTATCCTACCTTTTATCCCTTCTCCAATGTCACTGATGAAAATTTTGAACAGGATAGGTCCAGGGATCGATCCCTGTGGAACTCTGCTGGTTACATCTCCCATCTCAGATCTGACTTCATTGACCACTATCCTCTGTTTCCTACCCTGAAGCCAAGTTGTCACCCATTTGGTGATGTTCTCTGCTTTGCCCAACTCTCTAATTTCGGATAGAAGTCATTTGTGGGGCACCGAGTGAGTCGAAGGCCTTGCTGAAATCAAAATACAGAAGGTCCACTGGGTGTCCCCTAATGATTTCCTTAGAGGCCCAGTCAAAGAATGAAATAAGGTTGGTCTGGCACAATCTGCCTGCCACAAAGCCATGTTTCCTGGCATCCTGAAATCCGTTCTTGTCCAGGCAGGTGTTCCACTATATCCTGTTTGATCAGTGACTCCATCAGCTTTCCCACAAGCAACGTCAGGCCGACCGGCCTGTAATTACCATCTTCTTCCCTCCTTCTTCCCTTGTGAAAAGGGATCACATCCACAGTTTTGCAGTCATCAGGCACCACCCCCATTTGGAGTGAGTGATTGAATAACATGGTTTACAGCTCTGCAAGTTCTTTGGTTAATTCTTTTAGAATCCTAGGATGTATACCATCTGGACCGGGTGACTTGTCATGCTTCAACTTCTCAAGGGATTCTTGGACTCTGTTTTTGGAGAATGGAGGTGGATCCAATTGTTGGCACCTCACTGGCCATAGACCTAAAGCCACTCACCAGCATGGGCCAAAACCCATTCACTAGTGAAAACTGAACAAAAGAAATTGTTCAGGACTTCTGCTTTTTGTTTGTCATCTTCTACTATTATATCCCCATCTCTTGAGTTTTATCACTCCTTCTGCCTTCCTTCTCTTGGACGTACCAAAATAACTGCTTGCTTCCTGATTTGACATTGCTAACTATGTTAAGTTCAGCATTCCTTATTACCTCTCATCCACCTCCTGCCCTCTTTGGTTGTCCTTGTTCTCCCTCCTCCTCACTATGTTCCTCTCTTCCCCTTACTGCATTCCCTCCCCTGTCCTCTCTGCCCTCTTTAAATCCTCTTATATTTTGTAAATATGTAATATTTTTAATTATGTAGTGTACTGTGCAGTAGCTCTCAACTGGACTAGAAACACATATCCCAGAACTATGCTATTCCGAAACCTCCAACGACTTCAGAGGCAAACTAAATTATTGGATTAACGACGCAAGGCCTATATGGACACGCTTTGGTATCCTTAGCCAGCATCTGAGACTAAGGATGTTCAGCTCAGCAAACATTGGGATACGTTTTCTGCATATAATGTCTCTAACCTCGGATTGTACTAGATTATTTTTCCAAATATTTAGTATCTCATGTATTCATTGTACTTACCAACATCTTGTGGAATTCCTTATTCCCCGGGTCGCTCCTGAAAAAGGGACAAATTTGTCTCAGTGGGCCTACCCGGTTATCAAAATTCAAAATAAAAAACAAATTAAATAAATTAGCTTTAGATGATTTAATCATTTTCTTGGCCTCCTTACTCCGTGCTAGTTATTCTTCTCAGTAGCCATCGCCTGATTTCTTCTTAAAGTTTGGAAAGACTCTTTGTTTGGATCTTATAGCTGACTTCACCTGATTATTAAACCAAATAGGGTTTTTATGTTTATTCTTCTTGGCTGATGTTTTCACATATGTTTTTGTTGCTTTTGAGATAGCTTGTTTGATTTCCGACTGTAGTTCGTCAGCCCCAGAGTTCTGTTTAATAGAACTTAATTTCCTTCTGATAAATTCCCTCATGTTGTTGAAGTTGGTACCTTTGAAATAGAGTACTGCAGCTCTGGATTGGGAATGCAAAGCCCCTAGGGATACAGTGAACCATACAGAATTATGGTCACTGCTTGCAAGAGGATCTTAGACTAGTGTTGAGCTACCAAGGTCTGAGTTTGTAAGGACAACATCTAATATGGCACTGATTCTAGTGGGTTCTACTACTGATTACTTAAGGTGACATTTTTGATTAGCCTCCACAATGGCTTGGCTTCTAGATGATTTGGCTAAGGGAATAGACCAATAAACATCTGGCACGTTCAGGTCACCTATGATAATGCACACACTGCAACATTTTAGTTGCCCTCATCTGGACGGCCTCTACTGTCTCTGTATACTTCTGAAGATGTGATCTCCAGAACTGGACACTGTACTCTAGGTGGGGTCTTACCAGAAATCTATACAGAGGCAATGCCTCATCCCTCTTTCTGCTGGTGATACTCCTCAATATGCACCCCAGTATCCCACTAGCCTTCCCTACTGCCTTGTTGCATTGCCTGGTCACCTTTACGTCACTTGATATTTATTTATTTCGTTTTTGTTGACAGAGAAAGGAGGGCTAGACAATTCTGCCTATTTTCAACCTCGGCCAGGAAGGGGGGGGGCTGGTGCAGATGGTAATCAACTGAAATTAAACCAGATTAAGCAGTTGGTGGTACTTTTAGTGAATGGGGGAAATTTGGCCAGGACTCCTGGGAAAATCCAATACACTTTTCGAGAAGTGCCATGGGATCTTTAATGTCCACCTGAACTACCACCAGAACAGGAAGACGGGACCTCGGTTTAACATCTCATCAGTGCAGCATCCCCCATAGGATGCACTGCAGTGTCAGTATTGGGATTTTACTCCAAGACCTGGTGTGGGGCTTGAACCCACAACTTGCTGATCTTTTGGCCTCAGAGATGAGTCTGCAGCTTGTTGAGCCACTGACACTATGATATAATTACCTGACAGGTCTCTTTCCTGCTTGGTTGTCGTCAATACCACTTCATCCATTTTGTACTCTGCCCCTGTGTTTCTCTGCCCTAAGTGCATTATTTTGCACATTTTCACATTAAAACCCAGCTGTCATACCCTTAACCACTCCTCTAGTTTTCTCAGGTCTCTTCTCATCCTTTCCACCATCCCTAGAGTGTTCACCCTATTGCAGATTTTAGTGTCATCCACAGAAAGGCAGCCCTTCCCTTCCAGCTCCTCTGCAGTGTCACTTACAAAGTCGTTAAAGAGGACCAGTCCCAGCACTGATCCCTGAGACACCCCATTGGTCACCTTCACTTCCTCAGAGTGAACTCCATTTACCATTACCCTCTGTCGCCTATCCCTAATCAATTTCCTGTTCAGTTTACCACCTTTGGACCCACTGCTAAACTACCCAGCTTGCTTACTAGTTTCCTATGTGGAACAGTGACAAAAGCCTTATTGAAATCTAGGTAGGCCAAGTCCACCTCTCCACCCTAATCTAATTTCTTTGTCACCCAGTCAAAGAAATCTCATTCATTGCGCATGACCCTCCCCCATGAACCAGTGCTGCCTCGGGTCTTGTAACTTACTGGATTCAAGATATTCTACAATTCCTTCAGCAGTGATTCCATTAACTTTCCCACCACCAATGTCAGGGTGACTGGCCTATAATTGCCAGCCTTCTCCCTGCTACCATTTTTTGTAGTGGTACTACATCTGCCCTTCTCCAGTCCTCTGGAACCACTCCCATTTCCAGTGAGCTGTTAAACAGGACTGTCAGAGGTGCAGCCAATGGTACCATGTCAAATGAGTAAAAAAAATAACAGCGATATGTGATTACAGCGAGGGATTTTGGGCAACTGCAGATACGGTGACATTTGTATCTGTGGGTGGCAAATCCCCCTGATGTGGGGGGGCATTGTACCTCACAATCCCTTTACTTAATATTCCAACTCCAGAGGGGGTGCAACCCGGGGGGGGTCCCCAGTCTCTTTTTCTGTAGTCATCGCCATTATTGCCCTCTGTCTTTCTATCATCGCTGTTATTGCGGGTCACCGCAGCCAATACCTCCCTGAGTTCCCTCAATACCCTTGGATGCACCGCATCTGGCCCCATTTTTGTCCACCTTCATATTAGCAAGTCCTTTCAGGACTCTCTCTGAAAATGGACTAGTGTCCACCTCCCTCCCTCCAAAGCTTCTGTTATTTTTTTGTGGCCCTTCCAATATGCCTTCCTCTATGAACACTGAACAAAAGTATTTGTTCAGGATGTCTGCTCTTTCCTGGACCCCCTCTACACAGTCCTCTTCCCCTTTTTAACTTTACATTCCCAGCCCTGGTCTTTCTCTTTTCAATTACATACCTAAAAAATATCTTGTCCCCTTTCGTTATCTCCTAGGCTAATCTCGCTTTAGTTTGTGCCCTTGTGCTCCTTATTGCATTCCCTGCTTCTCTCTGTTTCCCATGATATACATCCCTATCCTTTTCTCGTTATACCATCTGAATGCTATCCTTTTAGCCTTTACCTTTTCAGCTGCCTCTTTCAAGAACCATAGTGGTCTCTCTTTCCTCTTGCTTTTGCTCACTTGTTTGACACAGAGGTTTGTTGCCTTTACTATGCTCTCTTTTAGCTTCATCCACTGTTCCTTCATCCCACATAGAAACATGGACTTTGATGGCAGATAAGGACCGCTTGGCCCACTTAGTCTGCCCATTTCCCTACCTACTGGATAAGCTGCAGACCCTAGTTAACCAACAGCCTATTTCTTCCTACCCCCACAAGAATTGCCTTATGTCTGTCCCATGCATTCTTGAATTCTTCCACAGTTTTAGACCCCACAACCTTCTCAGGAAGGCGGTTCCATGAATAAATCACCCATTCTGTGAAAAAATACTTCCTCACATTGCCCCAGAGCTGTCCACCCTCTATCTTCAAGCTGTGTCCTCTTGTTCTTGCACATCTCTTTTCTGAAAGATGCAACCCTCTTGGACTTTGTTGATTCCACAGAGGTACTTAAAAGTTTCTATCATGAACCCCCTCTCCCTCCTTTCCTCAAGGATATACATATTAAACTCCTTTAGTCTCTCCTCATATGGCTTCTCTTGCAGACCCTGCACCATTTTAGTTGCCCTCCTCTGGACTGCCTCCATCCTGTCTATGTCCTTGCAGAGATGGGGTCTCCAGAACTGGACGCAGTACTCCAGATGGGGTCTCACCAACTGTCTGTACAGGGGATAACAACTTCCTGTTTTCTGCTGGTGATGCCTCTCCCTATACATCCCAGTATCCCCAGCCTCCTACTGCCTTCTCACATTGCTTGCCAACTTTAAGGTAATCTGATGTGATTACCCCCAGGTCCCTTTCCATTTTTGTTGTTGTTACTACCCCCCCATTATGTACTCTTCCCTGGGTTTTGTTTCCCAGGTGCATTACTTTGCACTTCTTTGCATTGAATCCAAGCTGCCATACTTCTGACCATTCCTCCAACCTTCCCAAGTCCCTTCTCATCCTTTCCATGCCACCTTGTGTATCAACCCTGTTGCAGATCTTTGTGTCATCTGCAAAGAGGCATACTTTTCCTTCCAGTCCATCTGCAATGTCACTTATAAAGACATTAAAAGGGACTGGAAACAGTACTGGACCCTGTGGTACCCCACTAGTAACCCCCCTTTCTTCAGAGTGGACTCCATTTACTATTACCTTCAGTGTCCTTTTGTCCAGCCAATGTTTTACCCAGGCTACCACCATAGGACCCACTCCCAGGCTGGCTAATTTGTTTATTGATCGTTTGTGTGGGACTGTGTCAAATGACTTGCTAAAGCCTAGGTAGGCCATGTCCACATCCCCTCCCTGGTCTACTGCTTTGGTCACCCAGTTAAAGAAATTAATTAGATGTGTCTGACATGACCTTCCTGCTGTGAATCCATGCTGCCTTGGGTTCTGTGCTCCTCTCAAGCCATCCCTCCTGCCAGCTCATCCCTGAAGCATTCACCCATCTTTACAAAATCTTCCCTCCTGAAGTCCAGGACCCTCACCCTTGTGTGGTTCAATTCCACACAGCTCTCTGTATATTGGACCACACCATACAGTGATCATTGGATCCCAGGTGGCCTCCCACCTTGACATCTGCAACACTGTTCCTGTTAGTGAATACCAGGTCCAGTACTGCTCCATCACAAGCGGGTTCACTGACTAGTTGCCTGAGGAATACCCCCTGCAGAGAATCCAGTATGTCTCTACTTCTAGCTGAAGCTGCTGCTGGGAGGCTCCTATCTACATCCAGCAGTCTGAAATCCCCCACCAGCAGCACCTCCCCCGTTTCTGCTCTCTTGTCAATGGATTCCACCAGCACCTTATCTAACCCCCCCCCCCATGCTGGAGGTCTGTAGATCACTCCAGTACAAATAGTAGCTCCATTCCTGTTTCCAGGGTGACCCACAATACTTCTGTCTCCCCCGTCTTCCCTGTATCTCCATTACTATTATGCTTTCTCTCACATAAAGCACCACACCCTTTCCTTTCCTTCCCGCTCAGTTCTTCCTGAACAGAGTATAGCCTGGTATGGCTATGTCCCAGTCATGATTTTCAGTGCACCATGATTCAGTACTGGCCACAATATCCAGGTTGGACTCTGCTGTGATGGCTTCTAGGTCCAGAATTTTCCTACATGTCCAGCCTTCACACACATGGCAATCCAGATTTTGTTTCCACTCTGCTTGTTGCCCTCCTTTTTCCTTTTTCCTCCCTCCCTCCCCCTTTTAATGCTCCCTTCCTTTCCCTTTGTCTCTACCACCCTGCTCCCTTTATTAATTTGCAGTTGCAAAACGGTGCCATGGCAGCAGTGGGGTGCGGTGCTACACTAAAAGGGCAGCCAGCTCTGTAAATACAGATTTCAAAAGGCCGTGGCACTCGATGTGAGACAAAAGGCACACAGGCAGAAATGCAAACATGATAAAGGTTTTAATGTGCTCTAAACATTTACAGACAAAATGTAGTGAGTGAGAGCAAAAATGGCATTAGCAGCAGCAGAAAAAATGGAGTCAGTAAATATAGAAGTAATGCAATGCAATGAGTATAAGTCCCAACGGTCTGCTGCACAGAAGTTCGCTCTTTCTCTGTCACTCTGCAACAATGACAGCCACTTCACCGGTGCTTTGGCTATCCAAGCCTTCTTCAGGAGGTTGTTTATTAATTTGCACCCTGAGGGATTCCTCTCTTCTCAGGTTCTCTTTACTCTCTACTTCAGCCTGTAGGGGGGAGCAGCGTCCACCTCCCTGATTTCTTCCACTGCCCCCCTCGACTAGTTTAAATGTTAATTGAAGTAACATTTAAACCATCCACTGAGGATCGTGGTTCCCCTTCTGGATGGATGTAGGCCATTACCGCTGTATAGACAACTTATCCTCCCAATAGGTCCCCAGTCCCCAGTGTAGCTGAACCCCACTTCTCTTCACCATTCCCTAAACCATGAGTTGAAGCTCCTAGTGTGGAGATCCCTGTCCTTCCACCTGTCATAGACAACACCTCAGCAAAATCCACCGAGAGAGCTACCTGTCTAAGGCAGTCAGATCCAAAATACCTGCTGTCCTTCAAAGGGCCGAATGTGGTGCGTGGTATATGGTGGGGGGGGGGCTAATCCCTACTAGGTAAACAAATTATCCACAGAAAGATTTCACTGTCCTAATGTATGGATGACCAAACACCTGAAAGTCCTGCACCTTAGGCACATGGATGTTGATCCCAGGTGACTACCTTGCAAACAAAGTGGTGGATCACACCAAAGATCTGGTTGTTGATCCTAAGGGACTACCCTGCAAATCAGGAAGTTGATTGCACCAGAATACTTGGGCTAGGACAAGTTCCAGAGTTTGTTTTGGATCGTACTCGGTTTCTGTCTTTTAAAGTTCTATAGTAAAGGTGTTCCTGTAATTAAAACACAGAAAAATAAGTACTGCTATAAACTTAACAGTTGTCTTACTTCGCAATTGAGTTCCTTTAATGTTTATAATATGGCACATTGTCTGTATTTATTTTGGTACTTTATAATGTTAAATGTCTTTTGTCTAAGATTTTTACACAGTTGCACTAGATATTTATACAGAATTGCCTTAGATGTAACTTACAACGGTTTGCAATTACAATTGAACTGTCAATCAAATGATGATGTCATATTGATTTCTACCTATAAATTCAGGTGTATCCTGTTTGTGTCCATGCCGCTTTGATGAAACCTTATGGTGAAGTGCTGAGGTATTTACTCACAGGGTGGCTGGGTTCTTCTCAGGCCATTTTTGTACTTTTAAGCTTTATTAAAGTGAGCTAATTTTGTTATTTTGGGCTCCAAGTGAGTTTATTTTAAGCGAAGAATCAAGTTGTGTGGTCTTCTGTAGATAATTTGTTTACCTGTCTAAGACCACTCTTTAGCTCCCTAAGCTCCCCTGCACTAATCAGACCTATAACTAGCCAGTTCATTAGTACCCAGGTGGACAATGACATCTAGCCCCCCCCCCAAATCCCGCAGCCCTAGCGATCCTCAGGATCTGCTTTCCATCCCTCCGGGCCATAGTGCCATGTAAGCAGTTAATAAAGTCTGCTTTTACACTGGGACCTTGAGCGAGTTTTGTATTTATTTATTTATTTGTGTGAGTGTTTTAGTGCTGGACTACTCCACTACCTTGCAACGTTTTAAGCATGTCATCAGAGTGAGATCCTTCTCATGTTTTTCTTTCCTGCCTTGCATACACAGTACAGTACAGCGACACCTGTATTCATGTATCTAGAAGGATATGTAGCATAGTCTAGTGGCTGTAGTACAGGCTTGTGAACAAAGAGACAGAGCTTCAAATTGCACTTGAGTCGTGTACTTACTGTGTGACCCTGAGCAAGTCCCATGCATCAGTCTCTCTCAGCTGTTGCACTAGGTAAAGGCATGACCCAACTGAAAACGAGAGGTTGCATCTCAGTTGGGCTATCAGGTACAAATATATTTCAAGGAAATAATTCTGTTATAAGGCATATTATCCTCTGGTTTGTACACTGTTAGTGTAATTGGTGGTGCGAGTGTGGCTTACTTGGTAGCACATTTGACTCTGTGTCAGAAGGTTGTGGGGTCAAGCCCCACACCAGGATTGAGCTCAGGCCAAAAATACTGGCACCCAAGTGCAGTACTAGTGGGGTGCTGTACTGTCAGAGTATAGTTGGGTGCTGTACTATCAAAGTGTACATCCTTTGAATGAGATGTTAAACTCAAGTCCTGTCTGTCTTTTCTGGTGGCTGTTCAAGTAGACATTAAAAGATCACATGGCACTTCTTGAAAAAAGAGTAGGATAATTGTCCTGGTGTCCTGGCCCAGTTGGTTTGCATCTGTATCCCTCCTCCCCTCACACAAGGCAGAAAACAGGCAGTATTGTATTGTCTTCTAGCCCTGTTTTCCTGGTCAACAAAAATTAAAAAAAAATGATCTGATGTTCTCAGACACTTTCTTTCCTGGAACAGATTATTTTAAGGTGAAAATAAGAGATTTTCTCTGCAGGAGCAAAAACACAAAGTAAGTGGACAGGGTAGCTTTACACTGTGGGTAACTCATCTGCCCCTCACTCCTGGAAATCTGTGTTTGAATCTAGGCTCAGATTACAAGCATAATGAGTTTGGCCTCGGCTCCTGTCCCTACGGTGTGCAAATCATACTCTTTGCTCTAGAGATGCCCTTCAGAAAAAAATGAGAACACTGACACAGTTTTTCTGTAGGCTGAAGATGTCTGCTACAAAAGTATCTGATACAGTTTGACATTGGAATGCTTTATTTTCTGACAGTAAAGCTACTGTACATAGTATGTCTCTATTTTTTAAAGGAAAAAGAAATTATTTTAGGATTTGAGTTGGCTTTTTTCATAAATTCATTCAGTTCAGACTTTGATTTGTGGAACAGTATGATGAGTTAACATGACCTCATCAACAGTGCTTTTTGAGTGGAAGTAATATTGCAATAGTGGTTTATGTCAATTCTTAATTTTTTTTTCTTCTTGGAGAGTAAGATACAGCTGTAGGAGAGAGTGGATTTTTATTAGCGGTGCCTACACTGTTTTTTTTTTATCATTGCCTCTTTTTCACATTTTCAATATGGAGCCAGTTCTAATTGGAAAATATTTCAATTAAAACAGAAAAGCTCAAAAATAATTTTTGATTTCAAACCTAGTAATCTGCACATATTTGCAGACTAATTATTTACAATGTGCAATTTTCATGTAAATCACTAGACCTGTTCTTATATGCTGTTTTTATGGCTGTGGGTGGAGCCTGCAGTCATCTTGCTATCTGTAGCTGGAAAAATGGAGTGCCGTGGAACACATTTTTGGAGTTTTCAGTGTATCCTTCCAAAACTATAAATCCCTATGCCAGCTGAAATAAAATATCCCCTTCTTTCTGTCTAGAATGTTGGAGACAGCACTCCAAGCTGCTTATCAGATGGCCATTAGGAAACTGAAACAGCCTGTTAAATATTGGTTGCCTATTAAACTGGATATTTGTTTACCCCCTTCGAAATGCAACAACTTTTACATTTAAATACTTAGCATTTAAACATTTTCTTGTTAATAGCTTCAGTTGGGCAGGTATTGTCTTTCAACAAAGATTCATACCTCATAACTATCTCCCTTTCCCAGCAAACGAATCTAAAAAGATTTACACTGTTTAACCTCTCAAGACACTGTCTGATAAGCCCTGTCTGAGACATATGCCAGGAACTCTGTGAACTATTTGGGCTAAATATATAGCAATCAGCAGGCATTTTTTTCTATGTTTTTCAGGAAAAATATATTGAGCTACAGCAAACACACACACACACACACACACACACACACACACACTGTACACACCATCCTCATTGCCACAACATTCAAAATAAATACTGCCATCACTTGTTTTCAATGGGGTCCTGATTTTACTATTTTTATAATGTATTTATTCAGAGTAGCCTAGTCCAGATGTAAAAGTTTTCAGTGTGTTCTGATTTTATGCAACACAGCATAATATATGTAGCATAATATTATGTAGATGTAGACCCCCACTGAAAATAAGATGCCATGTCTTCTGTGAACTATCCAGGCTAAACATGTAGCAATCAGTAGGCATATTCTAGGAAAACGCATTGTAAAAATGCATAAAAGAAAGATCACATTGAAATTGCTTCTCAGCAGATCTTTATTATGGAAATTCATTCGAAATAATGGGTAAAAGCATCTCAAAAGCTATCGACAGCCATAACGGCTCTGACCAGGTTTTGTTTTATAAAGTTTTGTTTGACAACTCTAGGAAGTTCTTTTTATGTTAGACCAGTTCTGGCCACCCTTAATTTCTACCCCAAACCTTTCAACCTTTTATCACTGAAATGAGGGACACAGCCACTCAAAATGAGGGACAATGAGAGACATTGACCTTCATTATGAGGGGCACATCCTCAAAGATGGCAATACGAGCTTAGAACACTGTGGAAGTTATTGTGTTTACTTGTGCAAAGTTTAGTTTTGATTTAGCATCTGTGACTATTATAAATGATTGCTTTAAAGTCTGACTTCACAGCACATTCTCTGTGTGAGCAGAATCTTTTCCATGACAAAAGGATGAGGGACAGAGCAAGTTGAGGGGTAAAATAAGGAACAGCCTTCGTAATTAGGGACAGTTGAGAGGTATGTTTTACCCTACAGTGTATCCCCATATGACAGTCACCTTTAGTCAAGTCCACAGACTCCACACTTTATTTTGTAAAATCTGTTTATTGTCAGAGAGAAGCAATGAAGGCAGTACATGTAACAAGTTGAATACACATACTATACATTAAACATTATACATATAATCAGCAATCAGTGAGGTAGAGGAGGTGGATGAGCAGAAGACATTTTGTAACATGAGTGCATACAAGGTACTGGTTTCCCTCTGCAGGAAAAAGGAGACACCACTGACATATACAACTTAAAACTTTGATATTTAAGGGAAACATATTGGTCTTGTAGTATATTCATGGATATATATATATATATATATATATATATATACAGTATATGTATGGTAAGAAGTCTAAGGAACATCATTAGGACTGTAGTTTATGCATATGGATATTTGTAATCCCATCTAAGGTATAAGTTCCTGTCATGCCCAGTGGGCTTTTCTTTGTCTAGGTCCACTGATGTGTGTCCATGATCTCTGAGCAGAATTAAAGAAGGCTACTGAACATATGTGCAGTCTCTTAGTCTCCCTGCAAAGGATCCCACAAAATATTACAGGCCTCAATAGGAAAAGGTCTCTAAATAGGAAAAGGACTCCCCACAGCTCACACCCCTCTCCCCATGGCACAGCAGCAGTGAAACCCACCCGGAGTGGGTTCTTCCCTTAAATAACTCCAAAATGTTTAATCCTGCCCAATCTGCTCCTCCAAGGGAGGCAGCTGAAACTGATTTAAACACTCTGCTTTGGTCTATTAAACCACACCCTAGGTGCAGACTGACATGCCTACACCCCCCTCTTTTTCAGATTCAGTGATTCTAGAGATGGCTGCCTCAGTGCTTACAGTTACTTCTTTGCCTTGTGTATCACTAGCTCCAGACAATATTTTGGCTTTTTCATTGCCTGTGCTTCACCAAATACTTTAACCAGGAGATTTATTTATTCATTGGTTTTGCCACCCTGCTCCTATATTCTGCCTCTCTAAAATGGGTGGTGTGAGGCTCGGGGGTATGGGGTTGTGGGGGACTGGGGTGCAACCAAGGAGGACAAGGGGCTGTATGTGAGGGATAGGCTTCACCTCAATATGGGAGAGAAGGACATTAAAGCAAAACTGGCAGGCTTCATTCAGGATAGGTGGGGTTTAAACTTGTGAAGGGGGAGGGCTGGGCTATGAGGATGATCCAAACTTGTCCATCTATGAAGAACTTGGACAACCCCAAATGGGGAAGGGGGCACATGATAGGAGGGACAGAATGCATATGGGGGGGGGTGAGCATGCAGCAACTTGGGAGCTCTCAGGATGGAAAATTGAGGGGGGACAGAGGAGCGTGGTGGAGAGTGGTCCTGATAAATGCTAGGAGCTTGGGAAACAAGATGCCTGAGCTTCAGGCAATGCTAGTGGAGAGGGAAGTGGATATGGCACCTGTCACTGAAACTTGGACCACTCTTGGGCATGATTGGGATCTGAACCTGAGTAGATACACTGTGTTCAGAAAGGACGGGGGGACGGAGTAGCAATGATCATTAAGAACAGCATAGGGATAAGCAGGGTGGAGGGGGCAGAAGGTAAAGTGGAAATGTTATGGGTCACCATGCAGATGCTGGGAGGTAAGAGGGTGAAAGTAGGGGTGGTTTACAGACCCCCGTGCTGGAGGAAGATCTGGAGGAATGTCTAGTGGCTAATAGTAAGGACCACTGTGGCCAGGGCAGGGGCAGGGTAGTGGTATTAGGAGACCTAAACATGCCTTGGACTGACTGGGGTACTATGACATCCCTATCATCCAGAGAGCAGAGGTTGCTGGACACCTTCCAGAACATGTTCCTAAATCAGCTGGTGGTGGACCCACCGAGGGAGGGCCATATCCCGGATGTGATCCTGGTGGACTGCAATCTGGTTCGTGATCTAGAGGTGGGGACCCGCTGGCAGGGAGTGACCCTGCTATGGTCTGGTTTTCTCTAGACTTGGAGGGAGGGGAAAATCACACAAAGATGGTGGTAGTTGACTTTAGGGGTGCAGACTTTAAGGGTTATGAGAACATCCTCAGGGATCATTTGGAGGGATAAAGCCGGGCATGGACGTTGAAAGCAGGTGGGCAATTATCAAAGAAGGGATTCAGGAGGCTACCAGGTCCTGCACAAGGGTAAAATGCAAGTTTGGTAAGTCCAGGAAGCCATGCTGGTGGACTTGAGAGGTCCAGGAGGCAATGATAGAGAAGAGGGCTGCATACAGTAGGTTTAAGCATTTGCATGGGGCTATGGGTAGGCAGGAGTATGATGTGGTGGCCAGGAAGGTCACTAGGATGGTGAGATTGGCCAAGACTAGTATGGAGCAGAGATTGGTGCAGGGGATCAGGAAGGGGGATAAAGGGTTTTTTAAGTACATCAGGGAAAGAAGGAGAGCGAAGGGGCAGATTAGTAGGTTGAGGTCCAAAAGGGGGTGGGCAGAGGAGGCAGGGGAACAGGTGGAGGTACTCAATGAGTACTTTGCATCAGTTTTCACTAGGGCAGAAGTGGAAGTTGTTCAGTGAGGGTGGAGGCAGGGTGGCCATTGCAGAAGGGGTGGGGGACACACATGGGGATATCCCTGTTGGGTACGGGGGAAGGATGGGACAACAATGTGCAGGGGGAGGCAAGCTGGAACTGTGGAAAGGGTGGGGGTCTTGGACACTGAAATCCCTGTTGGCAGAGTGTGGGAGGCCCTCAAGTCCCTAAAAAAGGATAAAGCTCAGGGTCCAGATGGAATCCATCCCAGGGTGCTAAGGAAATTGGCCGAAGTCCTGGCTGCACCACTGATGGCCCTTTTCAACACTTCCCTTCAGACAGGGAGGGTGCCTCAAGACTGGAGAGTGGCAAACATTGTGCCCATTCATAAAGGTGGCTCAAGGGAGGAGCCAAGCAACTACAGGCCTGTTAACCTGATGTCAGTGGTGTGCAAATTGATGGAGGTCATCCTGCTGGGGGTGTTCTTGGAGGACTGGGGATACCTGGATGATTGTCAGCATGGCTTTGTCATTTGCAGATTGTGTCAGACTAACCTTGTGGAGTTCTACAATTTGGTAATGGCATTGCTGGATCAGGGTAGGTTGGTGGATGTCCTCTTTCTAGACTTCAACAAGGCGTTTGACATGGTGCCTATACTGGGCTGCTGGAGGTTGGGGAGATGGGGATGGGGGCACAGATGGTCAGGTGGATTGGAAACTGGCTATCTGGATGCACGCAGAGGGTGGTGGGTGGGGGGGAGGTCTCATCTCCTAGGAGGGTCATTAGCGGGGTCCCACAGGGATCAGTTCTGGGTCTGCTCCTGTTTAACGTCTACATCTCTGACATCAGAAGAGGTATCAGGAGTGAAATGAGCCTCTTTGCAGACAACTCGAAGCTGAGGGTGGTGGTGGATGGAGAAGAGAGTAGAGTAGCCCTGCAAGGGGACCTGGAGGCCCTGGAGAGGTGGGCCCATACCAGGAGGCTAAACTAATGCAGGGAAATGCAGGGTTCTTCACCTGGGGCCTAGGAACCTGGGTCATGTATACACCTTAGGAGGGGATACACTATAGGTTTCGAGTGGGGAGAAGGATCTGGTGGATGCCAAAATGAACAGCTCTGAGCAACGAAGGAGGGTGGCAGCCAGGGCAAATAAGATGCTGGGTTGCATCACCAGGAGATAACCTCAAGAAGCAGGGAAGTGATTCTCCCCCTGTATAATGGTCTGGTCAGACCACACCTTGAATACTGCATGCAGTTTTGGCATCTGCACTTAAAAAGGACATAGCACCGTGGAGAGGGTTCAGAGGAGAGCAACTAAAATGATACAGGGTCTGGGTGATAGGTCTTATGGGGAGAGGCTTGAGGAGCTCAACCTGTATTCATTGGAAGAGAGGAGGGATGGGGGGACATGATAGAGGTCTTCAAGTATCTCAAAGGGGTTAATAGAGTAAGCACAAATATGATTTTCCACTGGAAGGAGGGAAGAGCCTCAAGGGGGCACAGTTGGAGGCTGGAGGGGGGGAGACTCAGGGGAGAGAGAGAAGGAGGTGTTATTTCACAGAGAGGATGGTGGAACCATGGAATGCACTGCCCGAGGAGCAGGTGGGGTGGTTACTGTGGAAGTTTTCCAGAGAGGCTGAGACAGGTGTAGGGGGAGGGTGAAGCTGAGTAATGTCGATCATGGGGGGGCCCTTGGAGGGTCTGGGGAGATCCTGAGGGGGGCAAGGAGGGCAAAAATGGTGCCCGCCATGGGTACTGAATCTCGAGCAGGCTCGATAGACCATAGGGCCTATTTTGCTGGTATTTTAGTATGTATGTTAGTATGTAATATCTCCAGATTGGTTTTAGTGCTACAGCTACCCTATAAAAGGTGTCTACAAAGTTAATTCACTAAACCTTCCCTGACAGACCTGACTACATCCCTCATGCCCTTTAAATTCCTCCCTTAGATCTCCTGTAATCCTCCTCACTTATATAAATTTGAAAAATTCCCCTTTCTCTTATCTCCTCCTCCTCACTCTTATCACCATGCACTCACGCTCCCTTATCTCCGTCTGCCTTCTCCTTCTTAGACCTTCCCTCATCCTTTCTCACCTCACCTGATCCCCACCACATCTCCTACCACCCTCTCAGCCTACCTCCCCTGTCCTCCTCTTCATACCCTACTCTTGTTGGTCTCCTCTCTCTCTTCCTATCTTCCCCTCCCCAAACCTGACTTGTTATCAACTCACTGCCAATTCCCCTTCTTACCCTTCTTTACCTCCACCTCTCATGGCACCTATCTGTTTACAAATCCCCCCTCCTCCTATTCATTCCGGCCTGCTCTATACCTCTTCTCTAAATTTTGAGACCCTTGCTCACTGTGTTCACCTCTCCTCACCTCTTCCCCCAAAAGGCAGAAGTACCCTTCCCCCCAGTTTTCTCTTTTCCTATTACTACTACTCCTCCTCTCTGGAGACATTGTACTTAATCCAGGCCCTCCCCACACCCTTTCTTCCCCTGTCCTGCCTAAAGGTTTATGCATTTTCCACCTGAATGCAATGAGCCTCCTATCTAAAATGGATGCCCTTAAAACTTGGGTTATCCAATGCACCTCTGGTGTTCTGTGTATCACAGAATCATGGCTGTCTTCCAGGATTTCTGATTCCTCCCTCTCTATCCTGGATTTCAATCTTTACCACCAGTACCGTGGTAAACATGGCAGAGGTGTAGCCTTTTATATAAAACAATCCCTATCCTGCTCCATATCTTTCCAAGAAACTCACCCCTACTCATATGAGCTCCTTGTGATTCTCCTTTCCCTTCCCTTCCCTCTCCCAGTCTATACTGAAGTGCTGTACACTCCCCCAAAAACAGCTCACGATTCCCTTGTTGCACGTATCTCCTCCATCTCCTCCCACACCGATAAGGGCGAGCTCATACTGCTCAGTGACTTTAACTTGGACTGGTTTTCCTCCTCCAAAGTCACCCTCCTCAAATCGAACGGCTAAATCTCACCCATTTGATTTATGAGTCTAAATACCTTAACTCTAAATCCCTAAACCATTCTCTCTTCGACTGGATGTTAACCTCTTACCACCACTGCACTATTGCCTCCGGTGTCCTCCCCGATGCCCTCAGTGATCACTGTATCACATTCTGTGTAAGAAAAATTAATACAAAATACACATGCCCACACAATGCAAAGCATCATGGGCTGCATATGCAAATCACCACAGAATGTTATACTGGTTTAACTTTAAGCAGAATTGCATGGTGCCAAAAGGCCTCTCACACAGTTTGCAAAGGGTGCTAACAGATGACATAGACACGTGTTTCATCCTACCAGGACTCATCAGTATGCCTCGTCTGTTTGACACCCCAGTGGAATGAACCAGCTACCCTAAGACGGTCTGTCTGGGTTATGTTGTGGTGAACCTATTAAAATAAAAAAAATATTTAAAAGACAAAGAACCTCTGTGCACAAACACTGAGGCAAGGGTTACCCCAAAGGGCATTTGGCTGGGAAGCCAAGTTTCAAGAAAATACAAAATACACATGCCCACACAATGCAAAGCATCATGGGCTGCATATGAAAATCACAACAGAATGCTATGCTGGTTCAACTTTAAGGAGAATTGCATGGTGCTGAAAGGCCTCTCACTCAAGAAAAATGAATGTCTCACAGTCTACCTCCAAATACATAAGGTACCACCCCCTCCACACTCTTGACTCAGGTGCAGTCCTCCAGGACCTAACTCGAGCTGACTGGTCTCCTATGCTCTCAGCCTCTGATATTAACACAGCTCTCTGCCACTTTACTGACACCCTTACCTGTATCTGGAATATCCACGCCCCTCTAAAAAATGCTAGCGTCAAGCATCACCATTACCCTTGGATTACTTCAGACCTTCTTACCCAGTGCAAACTCCGGGACAAATACTGGGCTCAATTCAAAGCCTCACTGTCCTCAGCACACTACAAATTTACAAAACACACAAAAATGCCTGTACTGAGGCAATCTGATTATTCAAAGCTTCCTACTTCAAATCCCAACTATGGATGAATGCCGGCTCCCAAACAAATTTCTGGAATATCATACACACTCTCATTGACCCTCCTGCAACTCATGCTCTGCTAATCCTTAATTCTGAAGGCTCTACTATCTCTGACCCTTCCTCCATTGCCAAAAACTTCAAAAAAATGTTCACAACCTGCACTCTCCCTAACTAGCCCACTCCTACCCCCTCAAGATCCTCTGCCCTTCCCTCCAGTTTCGTCCTTCATCTCACCCTCAGGAGTCTACCATGTGCTAATGTCACTTAATCCTGCAAAAACCAGCCCCAATGGGCTCCACCCAAAGCTCCCCCACATCTGAACTCTAGCAATTGCCTCTCCCCTCACCCACCTTCTTAATCTCTCTCTCTTTACTGGGGCTACCCCTCAGGCTGGAAAACTGGCCAATGTGTTCCCACTCCATAAAGGAGGGGACCCTACTTCTCCCGGCAACTACAGGCCCAACTCTCTCTTGCCTACACTTGCCAAACTATAAGAGTCACTGATTTACACCAGACTCTTAAAGCATCTCACAGTCTCAGGTATTCTCTCACTATTCCAGTCAGGCTTCAGGAAGCAGCACTCAACTGTTTCCTCCCTGCTTTAAGTCACTGACTTTATACATACTGCAACTGACCAAGGCTAAATCACTGCTGCCATCTTCATGGACCTGGCTAAGGCATTTGATTCTGTTTCCAAACACCATCTACTCCATAAGTTCCAATCATCCAGTCAGCCACCGTCTGTGTTCGACTGGTTCTAATCCTACTTATACAATAGACAGCAATCTGTCATATTTGGATCTGCCCTCTCCTCCCCTCTCTCTATCCTAGATGGAGTTCCCCAAGGATCCATACTTGGTCCCATCCTTTTTCAGTATTTATAAATGACCTCCTCTCAATTTGCTCTACCTCTCAAATTCACATGTATGTGGACAATACCATGATCGACTTCTCAGGCCCCACGGCTGCAGATGTACTTACCCCCCAACAACATGATTTTGATAAAGTGCAACACTGGTTCCAAGAAAACCATCTAAAACTAAATACTAAAAAAACCCTCAATGCTCTTTGGTTCCAGGCAGAGGCTGTCTAGACTCCAGACCACCAAAACATTTGTCACTCTGGACGGCTGCCCCCACTATATGGTGCATACCTTCAAATACCTCAGGTGTGGCTGGACTGTAATCTAAATATTTCCTCCCACATCGATGCCATGTGCACATAACTTGAACCAAAACTTGGCATCCTCTACTGCTACAGGAACTGCCTTCCTGTAACAATTCATCAAGCTCTAGTTACTAAAACTATTTTGCCCGTTATTGATTATGCTGATGTTGTCTACGGCTCTGCCCATGCAACCTCCCTTGCAAGGCTTGACACTCTACTTAATACATTTTGCCACCTCCTCCCCTCCTCACTCATCACTGTCTCCTCTACTCCTCCTTCTCTATTAAGCCACTATCCCACAAGTGTAAGGTCTATACGTTCTTCTTCATTGCCAAATATTGGTTTGGGACACTCCCATCCTACCTTTCCCCCCACCTGGTGCCAGCAAGCCCATCTATTTATTCCTTTTGATCCAGGGACTCTCGTTGCTTCTCCCTTCCCTACCCTCACTCTGCAGCAGGTCACTCTGCTTTCTTTTATCTCTTCCCTCTCCTCTGGATTTAACTTCCCCGGGACACTTGCCACTCCTCCTCTTACACCTACCTCAAATCACTTCTGCAACTCTTACCCAGTTCATCTTGCTCTTGTCAGTCTTCCCCATCTGCCCCCCTCCTGCACCCCCCAGCCTGACCTCCTAATCTAATCTAATCCACTCCTCCAGGCACCACATCCTGGTTTTGACTATGACCTCTTTGTTGATCTCCTATGCATGTAATTGTCTCAAAATCTTGTTACCATATTGTTGTTGTTGGTTTCCTACTGACTGGTATTGCTTGTGTTATTTTTTTTTTGCATGTGTATTGATCTGGATATTGTGTGAACCACTAATCTCTTTGTACCATTCTGTATATTTGCATTCTCCTTTGTAGTTGTACTTTGTTCTTACCCCTTTTATGACCCCGGGATGCACTTGGAAACAAGCCTCAGCCCAGTGTGTCTTTCCCAGTTACCAAGTTTTAAACAAAACAAACAAATAACTAAATAATGTATTTGCTCTAGTGATCAAAAGTGTGGAAACCACAGATCTCCCAAGGTTTTTTTCCAGGGATTCCCATGGTTTACAGTACTGGATAGCTTTATTTAAGGTTGAATATTGTGTCTTTTTTAGCTTCAAACAGTCTAATAAAGTCATGGTTCTCTGCGTCACTGTTTTAGGGTTCTCTTGCTTCCACGTCTGAGCAATCACTTTTTTCCCCATAGCTATATCCACCTGCCATAAGGGATGTAGATGCACCTTTCATCGAGGCATACGTAAGAAAGCATAGGCAAACCAGAAGTCACAAAATTCACAAGAAGCATTTTATTATTATCAATAACGATAAAACAAAAATTTAAATTGTGCAGTATAGCTCTTATTCAGGCAGTTCAAACAAAACAAAGTCCTTCATCTGAGGGTATCTCTAATTCTAAATTTCAATCTCTCTCTCTCTCTCTGTCCCTAACAAAAGATTACTCTCTTTATTTACAATATCATAGGAACATAGGAATTGTGTCAGCAGATAGGGACCGCAAGATCCATCTAGTCTGCCCATGTTTCTGCCCCCTCCCTATTTAGACTGCACCCTGATGTGTCCACAATGTCAGTCCCATGCAAGTTTGAACTTGTGTACTGTCTTGGATTCCACCACCTCCTGTGGTAGGCTGTTCCATGGGTCTGTGACCCTTTCTGTAAAGAAGTACTTCCTGAGGTTGCTTTTGAACTTGCCTCCCACCAGATGCAAGTTGTGCCCCATTGTATGCGCATCCCTGTTTTGCTGGAAGAGGTTTCCTGCTTGTGTTGTATTGATTCACTTGATGCACTTAAAAGTTTTCATCATGTCCCCTCTGTTTCTTCTCTGTTCAAGGGTGTACAGAGTTAGTTCCCTGAGTCTTGCATCATATGGCTCATGATGCAGTCCACGCACCATCTTTGTAGCCCTTCTCTGTACTGTCTCCAGATGGTCCATGTCCTTTTCGAGGCGAGGCCTCCAAAACTGACCGCAGTACTCTAAATGTAGCCTCACCAAGGATCTGTGGAGAGGAATGATAACCTCGCTCTTTCGACTTGTAATTCTCCTACCAATGGATCCAAGGATGCCACTTACCCTCTGTGCTGCCTTTTTACACTGTTTTCCAACCTTTAAATCATTTGTGATGACTACTCTGAGGACTCTTTCTGTCTTGGTCTCCTCTAACTGATGCACTCCCAGTGTGTCCTTTATTCCAGGGTTTCTTTTTCATATGTGCATAACCTCGCACTTATTGGCATTAAATTTCAACTGCAAATCCCTGGACCATTCCTTGAGTTTTTTTAGGTTTGCTTCCACACATTTCGCTCCTTCCTGAGTGTCTACTCTGTTGCAGAGTTTTGTGTCATCTGCAAACAGGCAAACCTTCCCCTTCAAGTCATTTGCAATATCACCGATAAATATGTTAAAGAGGATAGATCCCAGCGCAGACCCCTGTGGAACGCCACTGGTTACTTTGCCTTCCTTTGATAGTGATCCATTGACAAGCACTCTCTGCATCCTATCTTGCAGCCAGTTGTTGATCCAGTTCACTGAATTATGACTGACTCCTGTATGCTCTAATTTGTCAGCTAGCCTTCTGTGGGGGACAGTGTCAAATTCTTTGCTGAAGTCCAGGTACACAACATCCATTGCTGCTCCCTGGTTGACCGCTCTGGTGACCCAGTCGAAAAAGTCAATCATATTATTTTGACAAGAGTGTCCTGCTGTGAAGTCATGTTGCCTGGGATCAATCTTTCTGCTATCCTCCAGGTACTTCACTATCCTCTCCTTTAGCAACAACTCCATAATTTTTCCTACCACCGAGGTCAAACTGACCAGTCGGTAGTTTCCTGCCTCTTCCCTGCTTCCGCTCTTGTGTAACAGTACTACTGTTGCCCTTTTCCAGTTCTGAGGTATTATTCCACTTTCCAGTGACTTGCTGAAGAGCTCAGCCAGTGGTGTGGAGAGTTTTTCCCGAAGCTCCTTCAGTACCTAGGGTGAATGCCATCGGGCCCTATTGTTTTATCTACCTTGAACCTATTCGGTTCTTCTAGGACCATTTCCCTTAAAAAGGGTCTTGTGTCTGCTCCTGTGGTGTTATGTACTGACCAACTTAGTGTAGGACCCTTCCCGCTGTCTTCTATGGTGAAGATTGAGCAAAAGAAATCATTTAGTACTCTTCTTTGTCTTCATCTGTCTCTGCCATTTAGCCTTCCTTTGTTGCTAACCTGACTATTCCCCAATTACTCTTTCTTTTTTCCTGTATATATCTGAAGAAGGTTTTGATGCCTTTCTTGACCTTCTGTGCTATTTTTTACTCCGTCTTTGCTTTTGCTCTACTAACCACCTTTCCTGCCTCATTCAGCTTGTTTTTGTATTCTTCTCTATCTAATTTACTTTTAGTTTGTTTGTATTTTGCAAAAGCCCTCCTTTTTTCTTGATTTTGGTTGCAACTTCCTAGGTGAACCAGAGCGGATTTTTCTTTCTTTTGGATCTGGTGATCTGCCTAGTGCATGTAGCTGTATTTAAAGCAGTTTTTAAGGCATCCCAACAGTCGTCTACATCTTCCAAGTTTCTACCATCTAGCATGGATGTAACTATATGCTTCATTTCAGGAAAGTTAGCTCTCCTGAAATCTAGAACCTTGGTTTTAGTGTGACTAGTATCTTCTACCTTGTTCACAGTTAGCTGGATTGTCCTGTGGTCACTGGTCCCCAGATTGACCCCTACTTGCACATCTGAGACTTTTGTGCAGTTTATGAGCACCAAGTCCAGTATTGCTTTGTCTCTGGTGGGGGAATTCACCAGCTGTTGTAAATCTGCTCCTTGCAGTGCAAACAGGAAATCTTTGCTTCGTTCAGATGATGCTGTGTATGAGGACCAGTCCACATCTGGCAGCTTGAAGTCCCCTACCAGCAGCAACTCTCCCCTGTCTGCCACCTTCAAGATGGTCTCCATGAGCTCTTTATCTATATCAGCTTCCTGGGAGGGGATCTGTAGATAACTCCAATCCAGATCGGGCCTTCTCTCCAGCCCCAAGGGTAATCCAAAGTTCCTCTGCCTTGCTTTGCTTCCTTTGGATTTCTGTTGCCTTGATGTCCGATTTTACATACAATGCTACCCCACCCCCTTTTACTTCTCGATCCTTCTGGAATATCATATACCCCGGGATAGAAACATAGAATTTGATGGCAGATAAGGACCGCTTGGCCCACCCAGTCTGCCCATTTCCCTACCTACTGGATAAGCTGCAGATCCTAGTTAACCAGCAGCCTACTTCTTCCTACCCCCACCCCCTAGAATTGCCTTATGACTGTCCCATGCATGCTTGAATTCCACCACTGATTTTGACTCCACAGCCTCCTCCGGAAGGCTGTTCCATGCATCCACAACCCTCTCTGTGAAAAAATACTTCCTTAAATTACCTCTGAGCTCCCCCTCTATCTTCAAATTGTGCCCTCTTGTTCTTGCACACCTGTTTTTTGGAAGATGCTACCCTCTTGGACTTGGTTGATTCCCTTGAGTTACTTGAACATTTCTATCATGTCCCCCCCTCTCCCTCCTTTCCTCGAGGCTATACATATTAAGCTCCTTTCGTCTCTCTTCATATGTCTTCCGGTGCAGACTCTGCACCATTTTAGTTGCCCTCCTCTGGACAGCTTCCATCCTGTCTATGTCTTTGCGGAGATTGGGTCTCTAGAACTGCACACAGTACTCCAGATGGGGTCTCACCAGCTGTCTGTACAGAGGGATAATAACTTCTTGTTTTCTACTGGTGATGCCTCTCAGTATCCCCCCAGCCCTCCTTGCTGCCCTCTCACATTGCTTGCCCACCTTTAGGTCATCTGATATGACTACCCCCAGGTCCCTTTCCATTTTTGTTGTTGTTAGTATCTCACCCTCCATTGTGTACTCTCCCCCTGGGTTTTTGTTTCCCAGGTGCATTACCTTGCACTTCTTAGCATTGAATCTAAGCTGCCATACATCTGACCATTCCTCTAACCTTGCCAAGTCCCATGTGTGGTTCCCGGTGAACCATGTTTCCATAACAGTGACCAAGTCTAACTGCACTTTTGCCATCATGGCCATGAGATCAGGAATTTTGTTCATTAGGCTATGAGCATTGATGAACATTGCCTTCCAACACTGTTTATTCGGGTTAGTTGAAGGCTTACCCTGGCTCTGTTGCGTATGTGTTTTGTGTTGGTTGTTGTGTGTATGATAGAAACATATGTGTATGAACTAATTGGTGATGAGGGAAGGGCACACGGTGACCCTTGTGGTGTAAGAGGTGCCTTTGCCACCCTCCTGTTTACTAATTTAACTGACCAATATGGACATCAACCTTTTGACCAAGCGCTTGTGTACCTTCTTTAGAGAGGTGCAGGCCATTGAATTTAAAAAACTCCCGTTCCCAGAATTACTGCCAATTACTGATATACCAGTTACCTTTTTCCTGGCACCAGTTCCTCAGCCAGGTGTTAAATTTGGTGATGTCCCTTTTCCTGATCTCCTCCTGGCAATTAACATCTGTGTCCTGAGCTCATTAAGATACACCTCCCGTTTCTCACAAAATGTATCAGAACTTTGTCAATTTCTTTCCTGCAGGTACAACAAAAATAGAACATTGTGCCCCAGAACTGATCTCCTGTTGACAACTCTACAAATGAGCATGTGGAGATCAAAATGCATCCCAAGGTTAACCCCATGAGTTCCAAACAGCTTTTTGCAATCATTTCAACAATACTTCAATGTGTGGTGCATAGCATAGTGCTTGTATATACTTATGAACTTGAATGTAAGGATTTAAGGCTATGAACTTGGAATCTGGCTTTTCTCTATTCCTACCCTTGGTAGGAATGCTGTGTAGGTGTAGGAATAAAGGCCCAGCGTCAAGTGTGAGATAAGAGTGCTGGAGGAGGAGAAGGCCAGATAAGATGGTGGGCAATTTTGAAACGCTCGAAGCTGAGCAATGGAAGTGCTGAGGTTAAGTAGGGGATGTGGGAGGAGCTATTCCCCCCACCATTAAACCTCGGGCTATTAGCCCTCCCAATCAATGTGTGGTACATAGTGTGGTGCTTGTGTAAACTTATGAACTTTTATGTTATGGATTTAAGGTTATGAACTTGGAATTTGGCTTTTCTCTATTTTCACCCTTGGAGGGAACACTGGGTTGGCGTAGGAATGGAGGCCCAAAAGATTGTTAATGGTTCGATTACCTCTTTCAACTCTGGAGAGTGTGGCCAGTAGCACACAGGAGAGGAAAAAACCCCTGTAGGGGAAACCTCTGATAACCCACGGCTACTCAATCAAGCAATCAAAATCTTTACTTATCCAGGTGATCACCATTGAGCAAACTAATTTACAGGATGGACCTGGTACATAAAATATGCAAAGTATAACAAACACAATCAAAACAATGTACAATATATAAGTTACAAACATTGCAAAACAGTGATACAGTACAGAATTAGTGAACATTAGTAATCATATACAGGAATGTAGTATGCTTGGGCTAAAGGTCCAATACATTGATAGGATAATTATGGCCTTTCCATGAGTGGAGGGGTGACATATAACAGTTTGAGTGATTATGAATATTATGCATATTATGCCTATCCTGTAGGAGCCAGGTGGACAGAAGATTAAGGGGAGGATAAGGACAGAAAAGGACAACACGGGAGGGAATTGGGGATGATGCAAGAAAGGTACAGGCAAGTGGAGGGGGATCATCTCAGGACAGAAGGCCTCAGGAGGGACACAAAGCAGGTGAGCATATAACACAATAGGTAATTGGAGAAGGAATGGGGGGGACACACAATCTAGGATGTAACACGGGGCCCATGTTAACGAGGTCAGCCAAAGTGCAGGTATTAGAGGTGGTGGAAGCAGTTGCAGATTTCTTTGACTGAATAGTCATATAAGGTCTTAAAGGAGGATATGCTGATCGGAGAGCTAAGCTTTAGTGTTTTTTGTAATGTATTCCACAAAGATGGCAGCGCAAAGCTTATAGCCATTCTCCCAAGGTGTGTTTTTAGCTTAGGTACCTTTAAATAAATGAAGGAGCAGCTTCTCAATGTATAGGTTCCAGGTTCACAAAGCGGGAGACAATCGGAGATGTACATGGGAAGTTTCTTGATGATGGCTCTGAATGTCCAGAATAAAGCATTTCTATTTCTCCTGAAGTGGAGGGAGGGCCACCCCATGGCTGTGTAAAGGGCACAGTGATGAGTGGCATGAGGTAGACCAGTAATGAATCTCAGGGCCCTGTGATACAATGTATCCAGTTTAACAAGATGCAGGGTGGGGCAGTGACTATAAAGGAAGTCAGCATAGACAACCAAAGAGAGAAATGTAGTTTGTACCATCCGCTGTTTGGCTTTGCTAGTGAGGTAGTTATTAATCCTGAAAAAGAAGCCAAGCCTCTGTCTTAATTTCTTTAGAAGGTCTTTGATGTGGTCCGCAAAAGAAAGTTTATAATCTAACCACACTCCCAGATACTTGAATTTGCTAACAAATTCTAGATTTTCACCCAGGATTGTGGTAATTTGCAGGACAGAGCCAACAAAGGCTGGGTTTGCATCAAGGAGAAAATAGCATAGCCTTAGTTTTTTTTGCGTTTAATAACAGTTTTTTATTTAGGAGTTGGCTCTGAAGGAAATTAAATTCTGATTGTAGGTCTTTGCAGGCAGTTTCAGGAGAGTAATGACTTAGAGGACCATATAGTCTGCAAATAAATGAATATTGGCCTTAGGTATGTTATTATCAATGTTGTTCACATAGATTGCAAACAGTATTGGGCCCAGAATCGATCCCTGAGGGACCCCTCTTTGCAAAGGTTTAAGGGGAAAAAGTTCACCGTCTGACTTTACTTGCTGCCATTGGTCAGAAAGGTAATCAGCAAACCAATGTGGGGACAGTGAATACAGTCCTATTGCCTTAAGAGAGGAGAGGAGTAGGCCATGGTCAACAGTATCAAAAGCCTTGCTCAAGTCTAAAACCACTGCGCAGACAAATTTCTCATTTTCCATGTCTCGCTGCCAGTCGTTGGCCACTTTAGCTAGGGCTGTGATAGTGCTGTGCTGTGCTCTAAAGCAGGATTGCATAGGATTTAGAAGATTCATGGTTTCTATGTATGTTTTAAGTTGCTTGCTTACAATTGTTTCCAGTAATTCAGACAGTATAGGTAGTAATGAAATTGGTCTGTAGTTATTTAGATCACAAGGGTCCCCAGATTTGAACAAAGGGATGATGTGAGCTGTTTTCCATAAGGATGGCAGGATTCCGTGGGACAGTGAAAGATTGAATAGGTGGGTAATTGGTGCAGCTAAGACATGGTAGGTGACTTTTAGAAAGTAAGGATCCAGAGAGTAGGCGCCTGCGCTTTTCTTATCATCCAGCTTTTATAGGGGTTTTTCGACCTCTTTCAAGGAAGTATGCTGAAGGGAAAAGACTGAATTGGTTAGAAGAGGTTCCAGACTTTGCACATCCAATTGAAAGTGTATTGAACATGCGAGTAAGTTGTCAAAAGCAAGACCTGTGGTGGCAAAGTGGTTGTTAAAAGCATCCAGGAATTCCATTTTGTCACAGATGGTGACACTGCCAGAGATAATCTTTGCAGGCAGGAAATTTCCTGTGGTATGTCCAGACATATCCTTAATGGATTTCCATAATTTGGAGGAGCTCCTAGAGGCAGAATCCCGTTTCTGGTGGTAGAAGGTTGCCTTAGCATCTCTTATCATCTTGGTGCAAGTATTCCTAAAATTACTCCAGTCCATCACCGCCTTAGTAGTTCGTGCTTTTTTCCAAAGCTTATCCCTATTCAGCAATACTGATTTGAGTTCAGATGTAAACCAGCAACAGGTTCTTCCCTTTACCCTAACTTTTACAAAGGGGGCATACTTGTTTAGAGCCTCAGTCAAAATTTTGGAAAAAATCTCGTAAGCCAACTGGACCAAGTTAGCTAGGTAATAATCCTGCCAGCGCATTGAGAATTTTAACTCATCAAGGTAGGCAGACAGATCAAAGTGGCGTCTGGACCTCTTGGTGGAGAACCTTGACATGGATGGTGGGTTCTGAACTGACCTTATGCTAGCAATAATGCTATGATCACTAACGTCGGAGAAGAATACTCCTGCATGGGAGAATAAGTGCAGTTTACTAACTAGAATGACATCCAGCAACGTACTGTTATCAGGGATCTTCTTGTTAGGCCATGTGGGTTTGCCAATAAGTTGCGTTAGACCAAGGACATCACGAAACTCCGTAAGAGGTGCAGTGGCTTGGGACATCCAGTCATAGTTTAGGTCCCCAAGGATAATTGTTTCAAGGGAAAACCCCCTGTAGAGGAAACCTCTGATAACCCACGGCTACTGACCTGCCCATCCTTGGGGCAAACTATGAGGAGATAATCCTAAAAGATGTGGACTGAGGTTTGGCTCTGACTGTGTCTAAGAGTCTTATCCTCCAAGTCTTGCTGGTTGATAAGTTGTGTCCTTTGAATTTTGATGGTGAGCAGACAGGTCAATTCTGAAAGATGGAGGATTCTGGAAGATGAAGGAGAGTTCAATTTGAATGGATGTCCAGATGGAGGAAGATGGGTGATTAAATGATGTCTAGGATTTCTGTTGTGGTATTTGAGAACTGGAAGACTGACACGAGGATGGATACAGGAAACAAAATCAGAGGATGGTTGAGCACTAGATGGTGGTGCACTTGAAGGTCCCAAAAGGAATACAGAAGGAGGAAGTCTGGGAGGCAAGCCAGAGCCAGTCCAAAGGTGAGGAACCCAAGGTGATGCCAAAGGAGGGGCCAGCATGGAAGGGGTCCAAAGCTGGCAGATGATGGATGGAAGGGTGGACTGAAGATAGGGAACAGACTCCCATTACTGGTGGGCAGGAGGGCCAGCCTTCGCTCAATGCCGCCCAGCCAGAGCTAGAGATGGAGACTGTTCGAGGAGCAGAATGAAGTGAAATGAGTAGAGAATGAAGTCAGAGACATAGTATCCCATCCCTGGTGGACACAGAAGCACACCTTCACTCAATACCCCAGAGACAGAGCTAGGATGGGTCGGCATAAGTGTGTGAGAAGACCTCCATGTAGGTCAGTGATGAAAGTCCTTCACAGAGGACCCAGGATGGCATTGACCGAGACCTCCACGTAGGTCGGGGCATAGATGAATGCCAGAATACCAGGAACTGCTCACTTTGAAGGACAGGAACAGCAGATAGAAGTGCAGGAGTTTCTGAAGTACCCTCCATGGAAGCAGGTGAAGTGTTGTTTGACAGGGTAGTCATCAGTGTACTGTAGGACCGGATAGAATGGGAGCACCATTGAGGTATTCGGACAAGAGAAGCAGCAGCAGTGCAAAGTTTCTGGGAAAGGGGGTCATGAGGCAGTGGAATTTGGACCCCCACGTAGGTAGAATGGGGAAGCATATTTGAAGTGACCACCATGGAGGTCAGCAATGATGGTCATGCCTGGAGGACTTGAGATGGTATGGAATGAGCCATCTGAGTAGGTCCGAGGGTACAGGAATACACCAGGATGGATGGGACAACCCATAGTGACTGAGAGATGAGGTGAAGTGTCATGGGATCTCCACATAGGTCAGCAGATGGTGGGCTGCACAATGAAGACAGATGGATACAGCTGAAAGGGCAGGGAATAAACTATACAGAGTCTCCAGGCAAGGTGATAGCGTGGAACTGTAAGGCAAAGGAAAGAAGCTGACATTGAATTATTCACACCTAGCAGAACAGGCTCTCCAATCCATGAAAGCAACAATTAAGGGAGGGGCAGAAGAATGACATCAGTTGGGAAGGAATACATTGGCAATTGTCTGAGGGCCATGGTAATGCAAATCAGCCAAAAGCTGTGGAAAAACACTAGTCTGACACAGGGAACTAAATGACTAGGGAAAGATGCTCATAGTCTTCAATTGAAATGCCGAAGGATAGCAGAACTGGTTGGGGCACACAGGTCAATTCGATTAACTGAGTCGCTTCAAGGTTAAAGGGGAAGAGACACTCAAGATGGAAGGAGTCACTGGCAGGCAACATAATGTTCCACAGAGAGTGAAGGCAATCCAGAAAGGGAACAGAGATGATGGTCATTCCTCTGCAGGAAGTGCTGAGGACCTGAATAAAGCAAAAGTCAGTTCTGGAAGTAGGAACCAAAGGTGAAGCAGTCTGAGTGAGGGGCAAATCCTGGAGGCACTGAGCAGTAGGCACTGAGGCAGCCCAAAAGAAGGCAAGCAAGCCTGAATCCTCCCAGCAGCAAGACCCAGCATGGCACAAGTCCCACGGAGCAGGTAGCAACACAAAGAGAGGGACAAGATCTCGAGCGACCATATGGGACAACACTGACTGCCCCAGTCATCCAAAGGGCCAAAAAAACAGCAACAGCAAAGGGGGAGACCAGAAAGAAGGGCCCATGCAGAACAAAGCACCTACAGACACTAAGCCATGACCATGTATATTTGTAACTTGAGGCCAAGCAAGGCGCAGGGAAAAGGAGCATCACAATATACAGAACAGTCCTGAGATACTAAATGGTGCAGAGCAGGAATGGATGGTGGACCAAACAAAGGGTAACATTAAAGGGAGCAAGAAATCCCAGAGATAAATTGGGAGGGAGCAGAGCCAAGCAACCTAGGCAAGCTGGAAATACAGGGGTCCTCACTAGACCCAAAAAGTGGCATAGGCAGAGAAACAGAGCCAACACAGCTGAAAGCATAAGTGCAAGATGTGTCAAATAAAAGATCAGGAGGCACACATTCTGGGCAATACAGCACAGTCTGGAACCAATGAAATGGCCAAGCAACCACGCACCCCGACCAGGATGTTGAGCAGGAAGCCAATCACGGTGGGTGATGGTACACTATGGAACCACCAGCAGGGTTAGGCCAGAAATGGGAGCAGAGAGACAGCTGCAGGAGCAGATTAAAGTCGGGGCTGAAGACATACAAGCAAGAGTCACAGGCAGTGGTGTCAGGAGCAGAGGGTCACAGACCAGAACAGTGGTGTAAGGGAGGCTGGCTCTCACGGTGAGGAGAAGTGCAGGCGTGGAACAGCAATGGCATCAGAAGCAGGGCACGGCAGGGGACAGCACACCTGTAAAGCACCAGCCAAGCAATGGAGAGGCACCACAAGCTAGAGCAAGGAGGAGGTCCACCGGGAAGTGGAGAAGACAGGGTAGGCAAACCAGGGAGGAGAAAGCCGACCAGCCACAGTACAGACCGAGTTCAAAATGCTTGAAGCTGAGCAACAGAAGTGCCGAGATTAAGTAGGGGATGTGAGAGGAGCTATCCCCCCCCCCGAACCTCTGGCCTTTAGTCCTCTTAAACTATTTACATTTGCAAACAAAGGGATCCCAGTTTGACACATTTTCATACAAGGATTCACATATACCTTTTAACCACAGAGAAGTGAGGGGGGGTGGAAGAAAAGATAGAAACAGCAAGAGAAGGCAGGGACAGAGCGTGTGTGTTTGTGTATGTGATCTTTGGCGTGGCCAGTTCCTTAGGTGTCACAGGAAAATTTGACTGTGTAATTAGACAGGCAAGAGATAGATAAGAGGCAGAATAGGAGAGGACAGACTAGATCATTGCCTTTAACTCTCTCAGCATAACAAATGGGTCAGGGTTTTATTCAACCCTGTCACATACCGCCTTTAAGAGGGAACATGTTTCTTTCTCTTCATTAAAAAAACAGGTTTCCAAAACCTTCTTTTTTTTCCCCTTTTAACATTACCTTTGACATTTACAGTTCTCTGCATATGTGGTATCCCTTTTTTCCATAACACCTATTAAAGTAAACATTTCAGTTTAAGCACACACACATTTTGAAATTCTCAGTTTCTTAACCATACTTTGACAGTAAATCAGCATTGACATTCTCTTTTCCAGATTTGTGCAACACTTTGAATTTAAATGGCTGCAGTGCCAGGTACCACCCTGTGATTCTGAGATTCTTATCATTCATTTGATTAAGCCAGTGGAGAGGACTGTGATCTGTTATAAGTACAAAGTCAGCTCCTAGCAGATGAAACTTAAGGGACTACATTGCCCATTTTGTAGCAAGACATTCTTTTTCAGTAGTAGAGTACTTTTTCTCTCTGTCATGCAATTTCCTACTGATATACAAAATGAGATGTTCCTTCCTATCTAAATTCTGACCAGGACTGCACCTAGGCCAACCTCAGATGCATCTGTCTGAAACAGAAATTGTTTCTCAAAGTCTGGTCTTAAAATAGGGTCTGAACATAATGCAGCCTTGATGATCAGAAAAAGCTTCATCACACTCTGGGGACCATTTCACGTTACTGAGCAAAGCTGGGAACAAATCTCTGGTAGTAACCAGCCAGACCTAAAAATGACCTCATGTTTCTTTGTTTTTGGGGCAGGACTGTTAGCTACAGCTTCTGTCTTGGAAATCTCTGGCTTTACTTCTCCATTTTCCAAAATATAACCCATATATCTGGTTTCCGGCATGCCCAATGCACACTTGGGAGGATTAATAGACCGTTTCAGTTCATTTCATTTCATTTTTACATTCAGTTGCGCGCATGCATAAGGAACATCTTGCAACAGTATGAGTTTTGGAGGTGTGTGACCCTCCTCCCCAATGCAGTGATCAGAGTTGCAGGCGCGACCCTAGGGGACCAATATATGCAACGCTGTGTATGACAGCAGTTTGGCTGTGTTGGTCTTCACATCAAAAAAAAAAAGGTCTGCTGCAATCAGTGGTGGTAGCGTGTATGCAATTAGCATACATACCTGAACTGCTGTCATGCACAGCTTGGCAATCCATCCCACTTCCTCCCTCTGCTAATGTCCTCCCCCTCCTTTTATCCCCAGCTCCCACCTTGTGTACCAAGGGGGTTGCCCAGTCCCCCTTGGCTCATGACCCCCCCAGCACACTGTGTGGCCGACGTGGGGTGCCCAATCCCCCGTCGGCTGCACCCCCAAAAACAATTGGCATGTGCTGGGAGCCCGCCACAGTGCGCCCATGCTCCTCCCCAACACACACACTGTATAGCTGGTGGGGGTGCCCAATCCCCACCAGCTCTTCCCCCTCCCAACAAACAGATAGGTGGCATGCTGGGAGCCCACCCCAGCATGCCAAAAGCATCTGTTTTTGTCTTTTTTTTTTAATTCCTGTAAAACAAGAAAACAGTCCCTCGGTGAGTCCTTGGACCACCCCCACCAACCCGTGCCCACTCTCTGTGCACCCACCTCCCCACACACCCCCACCCCATACTTACCTCTAGAGGCCGGCGTGACAATCTTCGGTGGATCAGGAACACATCTGCACTCTTCAAAGCCGTCCACAAACTGAGGAAATGCCGGTAAGCTGTATAATGGCATAAATAGGGTTTTTTCAACTTAGATGGATATCTCGCCCATTTTTTCAACTTTTGGCACCAAATTTTCAACATGGGGTTCTTGACACCCCTTTTCATGAATTCAGTCACTGTCATGGTGTTATTCAGTCCTGAAAGGTGATTTTGAGGTCACTGCACAGAATCACCTTTTGGGACCAATTAACAAAACGATAGTGTTCATGAGATGGGCTCTCAAAAAGCCTATGTTGCAAATTTAGTGAAATAAATTCAAAAAAATTACTGTTTTACAAGTGTGCATTGCGCAGTTTCCATGCACACTGGTAAATTTGTGAATTTGTAATACTTTCACTCCATATTTTTGGCATAGGCATATTTCCGCACCTCCTTATGAACGATACAGCTGTAATTTTTAATATCCTGGCTGAAATGTGTTTTCACACTTCCAGCTCAAAATATCATGGTCGCTGTTGGAAATCAGTGTTCCCTACAGAGTAAAACAATCACAGTGACACTTTTCACGAGCAGAGGTCCTGAAATGCCTATGTTGAAAATTTGGTGGCAAAGTCCATAAAATGGCTGTGTTACGAACGTGGGTAGCGCAGTTTCTATGCACACTCGTAAGTCTGTGAATTTGTAATATTTCTACTCCTGATTTCAACATTGCCATTTTCCCACATCTCTTTATGACCAGTACAGCTGTCATTTTTGACATCTTGGCCAAAATGTGTTTTTCACACTTCTGGTGTACAATTGCGCGGCCACTGTGGGAAATCATGTTTGGTACAGAGTAAGAAAATCACAGTGACACTGTTCATGAGCAGATGTCCTAAAATGCGTATGTTGAAAATTTGGTGCAAAAATTCCAAACAATGACTGTTTTATGAGCGTGCATTGCGCAGTTTCCTCATGCACTTGTAACTTCGTGAATTTGTCATATTTTCACTCCAGATTTCCAACATTTGCATTTTCCCACACCTCCTTATGAACAGTTAAGGTGACATTTTTCACATCCTGCTGAAATGTGTTTTCACATTTCCGATGCAGAATAGCACGGTCACTGTGGGAAATCAGTGTTCGGTGCACAGTAAGAAAACCATAGTGACAGTGTTCATAACCAGAGGTGACAAAATGCCTATGTTGAAAATTTGGTGAAATAATTCCACTGAATGACTGTGTTACAAGCGCAGGTTGCATAGTTTCCACACAGGCTCGTTCCCTTGAGCATGGCCAAGGCGTTAGGGTTCCTAAGACAGACACTTAAGAAGTATGAGGGTGAAATGTTGATCAGATGCAAGAGGAGTTGCAGAGAGGTACTCTGTTGGGATACGGATGATAAAGGGACATGAATACAACTTGGGGGGCCCTGCATAAATGCCAAACGCCAATGCAAATACCTGCAAGCGAATGTTCGGCATTGACAAATGCTTGTTATTTGTCATACTTGTAAGTCTGATGAGCATAAAACTGCCCATTTTCACAGATGACAAGTCAACATACATAGGACGATAACTAAAACAATAAAAAACAATATAAAATAGACCCGCATTTTTGATAGATTGGATAGCTGCTTGTTGGTGTTCCATGTGGCTTTTTCAGTCTTCACTGTGCACCATGACATCATCCTGGCAAGTAGCACAATAACCAGTGTGAGGGGCTAGAATTACAGCCATGTACTGCTGGAATGTAGTGGGTACACCATGTAAACCAAACAGCATGGTGGTGGTGAACTGATAGAATCCAATTGGAGTGGAAAATGCAGTTTTGTCTCTGGATTCTTTAGTTAGGGGAATTTGGCAGTAACACTTGCTGAGATCAAGGGTACTAATGTATTTGACACTTCCCAGTCTGTCCACCAAATCTTCTATCCTGGGCATAGGATAGCTGTCAAATATGGACACTTTGATTAAGATTCCTGAAGTTAAGGCAAATTCTTACACCCCCTTTCTGTTTTATTTACAGTCACCATTGGTGATGACCAAGCACATCTCAATTCTGCAATGATATCCAGCTCTTTCATTTTTTGTATTTTGTTAACCATGTCTGCTCTTAACCGCTCTGGTAATCTGTATGTCTTTTGTCTGATAGGGTGAGCATTCTCTGTCACTGTTATGTGCTTGACCCCTTTTGCTCAGCCCGGCAGCATGGCAAAAATACTTCTAAATGCTTTCACCAAGTTTGTTCTGCAAGAAAGCAAACATTCACCTTTACAGTATCAGTTTGTCATAAGCTATATCAATATCATCTTTAGCAGTTTCTGGTAATGCTAACAAAGCAAACTTCTATGTTTCTTCAACCCATTTGTCCAGGAGGTTAGCATGGTATACCTTGGTAGGATTTTTCCTTTTGGGGTGTCAAACTCATAATTAACTGTACCAGTACATCTAACCACTTTATAAGACCCTTGTGACTTACTACTAACATACAAACATACTAAAATGCCAGCAGACTAGGCCTAATGGTCTTTCGTGTCTGCTTGTTTGGTCAGCCCCCACTCTGGGAACTGACCTTGCTGCCCCCTCGCCTTCTCTGGCTTCTCCCTTCCCAGTTCCGGATATTCTCGCTGCACTGGATTTTGCTTCCAGAACCCTTCCCCTGTACCTGTCCCACCCCCTCTTGAACCCTTCCACCATCTTTGCCTCCACCAGCCCCCTGGGCAGCGCATTCCATGGGTCCACCACCCTCTCAGTGAAGTAGCACTTCCCCCTTTCTCCCCTGAATCTTCCCCCCTCCAGCTTCCACCCATGCCCTCTAGTTGCCCCCTCCTCCTTCCTTCGAAACACCCTGACTGCTCCTCCCCTATTTACCCCTCATGTACCTGAAGACCTCTATCATGTCCCCCAGTCCCTTCTCTCTTCCAATGTGTACATATTTAGCTCTTCAAGCCTCTCCCCATAGGTCCTGTCCCCCAAGCCCCAAATCATTTTGGTTGCCCTCCTCTGGACCCTCTCCAGGAGTTTAATGTCCATCTTTAAGTGTGGCCTCCAAAACTGCATGCAGTACTCGAGGTGCAGTCTCACCAAGCAGTTATACAGAGGGAGTATTACTTCTCTCCTTCTGGAGGTGATACCCCTAGTGATGCATCCCAGCATCCTGTTGGCCTTGGCTGCTGCCCTCCTACAAGTCTCTGAGTTGTTCATCTTGACATCCACCACCACCCCCAGGTCCCTCTCAGCCATTAAGACTTGTAGCATTTCATAGAAACATAGAAACATAGAATTTTACAGCAGATAAGGACCACTTGGCCCACCCAGTCTGCCCATTTCCCTACCTACTGGATAAGCTGCAGATTCTAGTTAACCAACAGCCTACTTCCTGTCACCCCCCCACTACAATTGCCTTGTGTCTGTCCCATGCATGTTTGAATTCCCCCACTGTTTTAGCCCCAACAACCTCCCCAGGAAGGCAGTTCCACGCATCCACCACTCTCTCCATGAAAAACATTTCCTCATATTACCCATGAGCCGTCCCCCCTCTGTCTTTAAATTGTGTCCCCTTGTTCTTACACATCTCTTTTTCTGAAAGATGCTACCCTCCTGGACTTTGTTGATTCCCTTGAGGCACTTGAACGTTTCTATCATGTCCCCCCGTCCCTCCTTTCATCAAGGGTATACATATTAAGATCTCTCAGTCTCTCTTCATATGATTTCTGATGCAGACCCTGCACCATTTTAGTTGCCCTCCTCTGGACTGCTTCCATCCAGTCTATGTCCTTGCATAGATGAGGTCTCCAAAACTGCACACAGTACTCCAGGGTGTACACTTGGCCCGGGTTTCTGACCCCCAGGTGCAGTACCTTGCATTTCCCTGCATTGAACCTCAGCTTCCACTTTCTAGACCATCTTTCCAGAGCCTACAGGTCCCCCTGTAGGGCCACCCTCCCCTCCTCCCCATCCACCACCACCCCCAGTTTTGAGTCATCCACAAAGAGACTCATCTTACTCCTGATACCTCTCCTTATGTCAGAGACATAGGCATTGAACAAGAGGGGCCCAAGGACTGATCCCTGTGGGACCCCACTAATGACCCTCCTTGGGGATGAGACTATCCCAACTATGACCCTCCAGTTCTGGAGCCAATTGCCTATCCATCTGATCAGCTGGTTCCCCTCCCCCATTTCTCCCAGCTTATCCAACAGGCCCTCGTGAGGAACAGAGTCAAATGCAATTTGTTTTCTGTAGTGGGTAACAGTAAGAAGGCATTTTCACCTGGCTCAAATACCCCATGGTCATAATTAGAGATGCAGCGAAATTAAATTCTGCCTGCGAAGTGAATGCGAAGTGGCCACTTTGCATTATCATCATGCTATGTGAAGAGGCCATTGGAAAGTGCTCACTTCACTTTGTTATTATGACTTTGCATTGTTATTCTGCCTTAATGCAAAGTAAGGTGGAATGACAACAATATATGCACTTTAGGCAAACCCCCCCCCCCCACACACACACACATCATATGGCTTACAGTACTGCAAGTCACATGCTTTAGCCAGGCAGGAAGGAAGTGAGTCATACAAGCAGATACTTTCACCTTCTCTATTGCAGAGATAGAGAGAGGAAGCATTTTGTGTAGGAGAGGAAAGTTCATGACAAGTTTGTTTCTTGAGCAAATTCCAAAAACCTAAAAGCTTTTCTAAAAGCTAATTCTTTAGGGTTTTTTTTTTGCACTGTTTTGTCCGTTCTTTTTGGTGACTGATTTCTTTGTATTATAAGTTTTGTTTTGTGTGTGTGTGTGCTTGTGTTGTGTGAGTGTGTGTGAAGTCGCTCATTGCATCAGAGAGGGAAGGAGTGTTTTTTTTGTGCAGTGGACCAGGGACAGTATGTGGCACGTGGCCGGAGGGGAGTTCGCTCACGTGGGGGTCATAGCCGGATGACGTTGGACTGCTCCAGACTCTTTGGTCCTACCTCCCCCTCCTCCAAAAGCAGCAGCACCACAAGTGCCACTGCCACATCCACCAAGTCCACCACCACCACCACTACCTGTAGCAGCTGCAGGGGCTCCAGCAGCACCACCTCCACAGCAGCAGGTAGAGCCCCAGGTGTGTGACCATGCTGCTGGCACTGCATCTGCAACTCCTGTGCCTGGTCCCCCCTGCAGCTCCCCAGTTTGGCAGTTTTCAACTGTGTTGGGGAGGGGACAGCAGCCTTGTGGTGTGTCTGCTTTGTGGTGTGCAGGTGTGCCGTGCCCCGGGGGGGACACATCTGGAGACTGGGGGCCAGCACAAACATATGCTGACCCACCACAAAGTGGAGTAGCAGTCTGCCACCAAATGGACCAGGCCTTTACCTGCTGACCCTTCTGTGGCAATGGCAGAGGGTGCTGCTGTTGTGTGTCCCTGCAGCAGGAAGAGGGCCACAGCAGCAGCTGCTCCACCACAACCTCCACCACTGCCACCAGCACCACCCTCACCACCACCACTACCTGGTTCCCACCCCACACCAGTGGACTCCGCAATGCCTGCAACTCAGGCAGACATAGCACTTTTGTGGGCCATGGTGGAGGAAAATAATGAAAGGGTGGGTGCTGTCCAGCAGCAGGTGCAGCAGATCAAGCAACACCAGTTACAGATTGTGTTGATGCTCCATCTGCTGATGGAACATCAGGAGATCCCCCATTAGCTTTTTTTTTCAGCACATCTCCCCCCCCATGGCTGTAGTGTTTTGTCTTTTGTTTATGTTTAATAACAGACAGAGGGAAGGCCACAGTATTAGTTTAAAGGGAAGCAGTCAGCAACAGGAGGTCCCACCTCCTGCAAGGCTTACCCTACAGTTAAGCCTTTTAAGTATGTTGTGGCATTTTTTCATGTTAAATATACTTATTTTAATAAAGAAAGTCAGTGACTCGAAGTATGGCAGATGCTATGGGGCTCCATTATGGCGAGTGCAACGGCGACACATGCGCTCCAATACAAAAGTATTGAAGCGCATGGTGCATCACCACCGCACCTTTCCTTTACACATAATGTAGCCCCCATAGCATCCACCATACTTCCAGGTCACTGACTTTTCTTTAATAAAATAAAGTATGTTGTGGTATGAGAAAAACACTGCAGCATACTTAGAAGGCTTAACCAGAGGATAAGCCTTGCAGGAGGCAGGAGCTCCTGCTGCTGACTGCTTCCCTTTAAATATATACATACACATACAGACATACATGCTCCTTTTTGCCCTGTTATTACAATCCAGTGCCTCAGTAATGTTTACTTTCTGTTGTGGAGTGGTTGTGGAAAAGCTGGTGTGAGCAGTGCAAGTATGATATGCTAAATTGCATGTGTGCAGTTAGAGTTGTTTCATGTGGTGTGTGTGTGTGTGTGTGTGTGTGTGTGTGTGATATCAGACATTGTCCGGCTTCTTGCAAAATGCTGTATATATATATATATACATATATATATATATATATGCTGACTTGTTGCAGTGTTTATGGTATAAAGAATAGAGATAAGAATAAAGTATATTTTATTGTCACCATCATCATCAGTGGACTAAGTGATATGATATTTTTTCAGAGGTGTCTGGCCAGACTGCAACTTAGTCACATACTGCACACATGGCTTTTAGGAGAGCATGTTTTTTTTTGTGCTATGATCTCTGCAAAGTCATGTGTGCACTGTGAGTGACTGAAGTACACAGTGAGACGATACCTCTGAAAAAATATCATATCACTTACTCCGCTGGTGCTGATGATACAAATAAAATATACATCATATATTCTTTCTTATCTTTATTCTTTACATACTGCAATAAGTCACACCATATACATGTTTGCATGAAGCTGGACAATGTCTGCACACACAGGAAAGAACACTGATGGCACACATGCAGTTTAGCACAACATACTTGCACTGCTCAGCCCTGCTTTTTGTGAAACACTTCACGAGTCCCGACACAAAGTAAACATTACTGAATCTCCAGAACTATTTCTTTTTTGAAATAGGCATTAAAGCAGCATTGCAATAATCTGGTGAAAATTTTGACATACTTTTTTATGCTATTTTACATTGCCACTTTACTTACCTCTTGACGTGTATGATACCATTCTTTCCAGTATCTGAGTCTGTTTTTGTACTTTTTTTTTCATATCTGAAATAATAAAAGGAGCACTCCTTCTAATACGGTGCGGACCAGGTCTTCATCAATATTTTCCGCTGTTTTTCTCCATCAGTTGTTTATATATTACTTCTGTTGTAAAATTAACAATTATGCAGCAGGCAGTGTTGTATGACCTCACAGAACAATATTTTTTTTCAAAACAGCTGCAAATAGTGATGAAAACCTGGTCAGAGCCATGTTAAAAGATGTGCTTCTTTTATGCTAATGGGGGCTAAGCATAAAACTAGCCAGGACAGTCGTAAATCATATGACTTTAAAATTTTTTTTCTACGTCGTACGGTTCCTGAGATATAACCTATTTAGTATTCCAAGTCCTCATTTTCTGCTCCGATACCCATTATTATGGCTGCACAGCTTCAAATTTGGAATACAGTGCATGATATGCTGCAGAAATATTTTTTGTGACATACATGTCACCTAGTTTATGAATCATCAGTCAGATTTGTTGCACTCTTTATGAAAAAAAAGGAACAGATGAAATAAAATTGATATACTTACCAGTATGGATTGGAAATGGATATCCCATACGTTCCTGTAGACAGTACTGCTACTGTACCATTAATACAGACCTTCAGTGAAGGAGAGTAATTTGTTGTTAACCTGTAAAAAAAAAAAAATAAGTTGACCATATGTGTTTGACCATTGCAGCTCAGAAAAGCAACACAAAACAAAACACACAGCTAAAGGAAGTTGAATAGTATGAAAGACATCAGTATACATACTCACTTTATAGTTTTAATAATAAGAAGCCTTGTGCCTGTGGCTGATGGATGTGGTCTCCTGTTCGACTCCCTCTGCCTTGGTATAGTCAATGTAATGGAAAAACATTGTCACAATGGCACTGGTGGTGGGTGGTGGTGGTCATAGCTGCGGCACATGATGACATTCCCTCTCACATCTTCCTGCATCTGGTAGTGGTGGCAGTGGCAAACAGCAGTCTTATGGTGGTTGTAGTCCGGGGGAACACACAGTCACATTTTCTATGGTGACCAGTGGAGAACAGCGGTCTTATGGTGGTGGTAGTCTGGGGGCCAGGATATACTGTGCTCTGTGTTATAAATGTGATGACATGACATACGGAATTTGAGTCACTATGAGTGCGACAGTGATTTAACTTTAAGAAAAAGAGAACATGTATTATATAAGACATGTGACAGCCTTTTAACCACTTAAGTTAAAACTTGCCAACATTAACCTCATCATCATTCAGCATCATCCTCAAAAAAAAGCTGCCCTCGCAGTCTTCTATGTCTGAATTCTGACCACAGGGAAATTCTTTCTCCATTGTGTTATCATCTATGTCAGTGGTAGGCTGCTTCATGATGTCACTGCCACCAGGATGGTCCCTTTCTTCAACATCAGCAAAATCATGATGATGCTGGGGTATGAATACTGAAGTTGCAGTCTGAGCTGGTGTGTGCCTTTCATTCATTTTTATGAATGTCAGCAAACTGACATTTGCAGGAGAGAGGTTTGTATGATGATCCTGAGCTATTGCACCTGCAGAGCTGAATACCCTCTCGACACTCATGCTGGAGGGTGGGCAGATCAGGTACTTTAGTGCCACAGTGGTCAGCTCTGGCCATTCACTGACCTTTTCACTCCAGTATAAAAGGGGATCATGAGTGATTGACAGATGCCTCTTTTCAGACACATATGACTCAACCATTCGCTGTGCTGCTCTAAGTCCAGTGGTTGACGCATCATCTGCTTCTCTGGAATCATTTATGTCACAAATCCCCACTTGGGACAAAGCCTTCCAAAGTGGATTAACACCAGCCACTTTTGATGACAGAGCACCTGGAACTGCAATCCCCTTCCCCTTTCAGGATATGCTTGATACTACTCCTCCTCCAGGTTCACCTTCAGCCTGATTATGCTGCTCAGGTTTCCTGACCTTGGCACGTGACTTCTGTGCCCCATGAAACAAGCACACCAGTTGCCCACTGACATTTTTAACCTGTTCAGGCTGTTCATAAGGAGGTGTGGTAAAATGGAAATACTGAAAATCTGGAGTAAAAATATTAAAAATGCTCGAAGTTACGAGCGTGCGTAGGAACTGCGCAACGCACGCTCGTAAAACAGTCGTTTTGGGGAATATTTTCCCCAAATTTCAGCATAGCCAGTTTAAGACCTCTGCTCATGAACAGTGTCACTATGATTTTATTAATCTGTCTGGAACATTGATTTCACACACCGACTGCGCCATTGTGCGCTACATGTGCGAAAACACATATAGGGTGAGATGTCAAAAATGACAGTTGTACTGTTTATAAAGAGGTGTGGTAAAATGGAAATACTGAAACTCTGGAGTGAAAATATTAAAAATGCTTGAAGTTACGAGCGTGCGTAGGAACTGTGCAACGCACACTCATAAAACAGTCGTTTTGGGGAATATTTTCCTAATTTCAACATAGGATTTTTGGGAGCCTACCTCATGAACTGTGACACTGTCATTCCATTACTCATTCCGGAATGGTGGTTCCATGCAGTGACTGCGGAACCACCTTTCGGGACCAATTAATGAAATAACAGTGTCACAGTTCATGAGGTGGGGCCCCAAAAACCCGATGTTGAAAATTTGGTGAAAAAATTCCCAGAAATGGCTGAGATATGCACTAAAGTTGAAAAAATCCATTTATGCCATTATACAGCTTACCGGCATTTCTTCAGTTCTCGGTCAGCTTTTGAAGAGTGCAGACGCGGTTCCCCGTCCAACAAGATCGTCATGCTGGGCTCTGGAAGTAAGTAAGGTTGAGGTGGGGGTATGGGAGGTGAGTACGCAGAGGGGGTGCAGGTTGGGGAGGGGCAAAGAATCAATGAGGGAAGGTTTATTTTGTTTCAGTTTGTTTTTTTTATTTCACACAGGACTTTTGCCACACTGGGGTGGGCTCCCAGAGTGGCACATGAACATTTTGGGGGGGCAGTGAAACCAACACGGGATTGGTCACCCCTGTTGGCAAATGAAGCTTTGCCATGCTGGGGTGGGCTCCCAGTGTGGCACCAGGCAGCTTGGGGGGGGACAGTGAAGCTGATGGGGGATTGGGCATCCCTGTTGGCAAAGGACGTTTGTTCCACGGGTGGCCATGAATTCCATGGGTGATGGAAAATTCTGCAGATTTTTCCACCGTTTGCTGCACCCCCAGAACCATGGAAAACTCAGGGCCCTGCTCTCAGGGGCAGGGGGTTCAGCCACTTGTCAATTTCAGTCAGTACCACGTCCAACATGTTCTCACCAGTGTATGAACAGGTGACATTGCACATAGCAATCGCTGCATGCTGTCGAATTCCTGGAAGCTTGCTACCATGACACTCCACCTTACTACACTGTTTATTCACACTACCAACAGCACAAACAACCCCCGGCACCTGTGCCCAATATGCAGTTATACACAAATATGATCTCCCAACTGCTTTGCCACTTTTCCACATATCTATACTTAAATGGATGAATGGAGAGGAGGAATGTTGAAGGCCATGTCTTACTGAGTTGGACACAGTACGGTACAACTCGGGGACAGCACAGGTCGAAAAGTGTGTCCTAGATGGGACTTTCCATTTTGGACAGGCACATGCAGCAAACCATAGGAACACAGAATTCTCCACAAAGGAGAAGGACAAAAGATTAATTGCCAGCATTTCAGCTACAGCAGCATTAAGTTCACGTGACACTGTATGATTGGGTGGGTAATTCAGCTTATGCACAAAAACACTCTGTAACGTGGGATGACTAAACGTTTTACATGGGGTGTGATGACAAATGGTTCTGCTCTGCAAATGGCATGGGGTGGAGTGTGAACATGTGATGAAGATGGTTGCACAGATGATGACACACCCAGAAATGCAGTTATTTTCCCAGATTTAGCAACAGGGGTTGATGGACCACTTACACTAGACATACTGCATTGACCACCACCACCACCAAAACTGCTACTCTCACCACCACTGGACAAGACTTCAAAATCATTCTGCTCTTCCACCTCATCATGCTTGTAGTAATCCTCTGCTCTTATTTCATCACTACTGCACACATTTAATTTTGTACTTGATGCTATAGTTATGGAAGGGGATAACATGCTCATTATGGTTGATGACAAGGGTGAACGCCCCACTGTGGACCAGGTATTAGCTGCCATCGTGTGCTGAGTCCACAGTGCCATGTGCCTATTCTTAAGATGAGTACACTGTTCCCCTGTGCCAAGATGGCTCCCCTTTTTACCTCGACTCACACACACCTGGAAAACCTGGCAGATTGCATCTTCCACAAAAAAATCCCATACAAGCAATTTTGATGCTCTAATTTTAACATGTCCTCCTGATGCTGTGTATTGGACTCTGTTTTTTAAGCCATGAAGTTAGGGTTATGCTACATGATTTTTCAGGCACTTGGACTGCAACTGACCACCACGACTACCTATCATTATTGCTGGGTCATCATCATCAACTGAAACTGGTAAATCACAACTTTTTATGGGAGGGGTTTAATGCAAACAGACCCAGACATAGCCACCTTGAGTGTAGCACTCTATATTAGAAGTAATTTGGGTCAAGTAGAGTTGCTCTTTTCAGGAAATATTGAGGGCATTGAGATATTATTGGTTTATATAACTAGATTGAAAATGTGTCTTGGTGTGATATATTCCCACCCAAGAATAAAAATGTCAGCCTTTGAGATTCTGGCTTTAAGATTAAATGAGTTATTGGGGCAAAGGGAAGTACTCCTGATTGGAGATTTTAACACAGCATGGGGAGCAGAAAGAGGTCTTAAATTACAATTTGAATTCCAGGCCTTAGGCCTTAATCAAGTAATAAACATTCCAACATGTAGAAGCACTTATGCCAGTATAGGAGACATCCTGGATTTGATATTTATAACAAATGGTATTCACATATTGGATTATAAAGTGGGTCCCCCAAATCTAGGAGATCACTGCCATCTCAAGTGTAACATTAAAGAAGAGCTTGAAACCCCTGATATTTTAAAATGTTGATTTGTTAGAGATTTCACTCATTTTGATAAATCTTCTTTTCAGTTCCAAGTGGAACAAGTAAATTGGGCTCGTATAGTCTTGATCCCAGAAGTAGGCATGGCAGTTAGAGAGTTTACAAAGATTTATTTAGATATATGTGATGAAAATGCTCCTTTCAAAAAATCTAAAGAAAGACATAATCATAATCCTTGGGTAAATGAAGTAATTAAAAAAACAAATAAGATGGAAAGACAGGGTATGGAAAAAGGCAAATCGATCTTTAAAAGTAGAAGACTGGGAATTTTTTAAAAAGATCAGGAACAAAAGTAAAAGTATGATAAAAAAGGCAAGGAAAAGATATTACAGAAATAGAGTAAATCAAACAAAAAATCCAGCCCAGTATTGGAACTTAATTAAAGATTTGGAAGGCAGGGAAAGGAAACATTCGAGTATAACTTTTAAGGATGAGTTGGGAGGGGAGATGTCAACAAAACAAGTAGTAAATAATTTTAACCAATACTTTTGCTGTCTCCCAGACATAAAAATGGAACAGGCAGATGGTAAACAGAACCATGTTTTTTAACAAATTAAACCATTGGAGACATATTATAGGGAGAACATACCATGCTTTTACTTTCGAGCAATTAAAATTGGTGAAGTAAAGAAACAAATAAGGCAATTAAATCCACAGAAAGCAATAGGTATGGATAAAATAGAGACAATCTGTTTAAAAGCCTCAGTAGAACAAATAGGCCCAATCTTGACTAATCTTTTCAATTTTAGTTTACAGCAAAAATGATTTCCAGATTTTTGGAAAAACTCTAAAGTGATTCCTGTATTTAAAGGAGGGGATAAAAATAATCACTCAAATTATCGACCGATAGCTTTGTTATCGATCATCTCGAAGGTCTTTGAACGTCCGGCCTGTGTCCAGTTATATGAATATCTGGAGAAGTACAAACTATTGACAGATTGTCGAGTGGGTTTCAGACATGGGAGGTCGATGGACACTGCCCTGATGGACTTCTTGGACTCTGTGGCAAGTGGTCTTGAGGCCCGGGAGTCTGTCGGGGTGGTGTTTGTCGACCTCTCAAAGGCTTTTGATTTGGTCGATTTCATTATATTACTGGGAAGGCTGGCTCAGATAGGTATATCTGAGCCTGTTCAAACCTGGTTATTATCTTATTTAACTGAACGTACACAACAGGTCTGTATAGACAGAATAATGTCAGACATGGAGGGCACTTTAGGGGTGTCCCCCAAGGTTCAATTTTGGGCCCTTTGTTATTTCTGATTTACATAAATCTTCTCCCATCATGTATCAAAACAGCAAGATTTATCTGTATGCCGATGATATGGCCCTTGTAGGAAAAGCTACAAATTTGGATGATTTACAAAAAACCCTTCAATCTGATTTTGACATTTTACAAAATTGGTTATTACAATCCAAAATGGTTCTTAGTACAAAGAAAACTCAGGTAATGCTTTTCCATTCAAAAGGTAAATTGCCTCATAATCAAACATTAAATATATATTCATTAAAAGGTCAAGTGTTAGAGCAGGTTCAGGCATATAAGTACTTGGGAGTTTATATGGATAGCTCTCTTACCTTTTCTATACATATAACAAATGTAACTAAAAAGGTTAACTCTAGATTGGGTGTGTTAAGAAGGAAAACATTGATTCTTTCAAGAGAACCAAGAAATAGAGTGGCTGTACAACTACTCTTACCAACATGGTATGGTAATCTAATGTATCAATTTGCTTCTAAATCATCATTAAATTGTTTGGACAAAACATATTATAGAATAACAAGATACGTGGAGAAATTTCCTTTTTCCACTCATCATTGCATTCTACTTCAAGATCTTGGTTGGGCCTCCCTTGCAACCCGCTGGAAAAAACTTGTAGGGTATAAAGCCTTTATGGAGTATGGGGGGAAAGTTAAGCATGATGTAAACTCTCTTAATGTTTTTGTTTTCTATAGGTATAATTTGAGGCAATTGAAACATGGATGTCAAAAAGTTCCTTTGGAAATTAATATTTGTAGTAGAATGCAAAGACGTTTCTACTTACCAAAAATATGGAATGAGATAGATCCAGAAATTAGGACTATTGATAGCTTAAGTAAATTTAAGCACTCTCTGGACTCCATCTGGAGAAACAGATGTGTTTGTTATGGTGTTATTTACAACACTATCATCTGTTCTCTTGTTTGGACTCTAGATTGTTTTTCCCAAATTTTCTTTTTGTTGTTTCTGTGTGTGCTGTGTATGGGGTATTAGGCAGCATTTGAGGATGAAATTATTATTTCTTCTCCCCCCCTTTCTTTTTTGTAAATTGTTCTAGATTGGAAATCCTGGAAATGAAAAATTCCTTGCACTTAACTGTGTATTTAAATATATATCCACCAGTCCATCTTGTAATGCTTATATTTATTCTTTGGCATAAAAATCTTTTAGATTATTGGTATATTGCGTACTTCTGTTTTTGTATGTAAGCTGTGAAACTATGTTTGTGATATTTGTAAGATCGTTCCTTTAATATATTTTATTACATGACGTTTTGTATTTGCTGAAACTGTATTTCAAAACAGGACAACTTTGATAAACAGGGCCTCTTTTGGTCCTAAAAGTAATTTTCCTGCCAAAAAAAATCAAAGTTTCTATCTATTTATCTATCTATCTATTTATCTATCTATCTATCTATCTAGTCCAAGAGGGTAACATCTTTCAAAAAGAGAGGTGTGCAAGAACAAGGGGGCACAATTTGAAGATAGAGAGGCAGCTCAGAGAGTAATTTAAGGAAGTATTTTTCACAGAGAGGGTTGTGGATGCATGGAATGGCCTTCCAGAGGAGGTTGTGGAGTCAAAACAGTGGTGGAATTCAAGCCATGCATGGGACAGTCATAAGGCAATTCTAGGGGGTGGGGGCAGGAAGAAGTAGGCTGCTGGTTAACTAGGATCTGCAGCTTATTCATTAGATAGGGAAATGGGCAGACTGGGTGGGCCAAGCGGTCCTTATCTGCCGTCAAATTCTATGTTTCTATGTTTCTATGTATCTATCTATCTTTTTCTACGGTTCCCAACAGGGGTCACTGACATCATCATCATATCCATCAACATCATCCACATCTTCTGCTTGGATACTGGCATATCGACTGCATGTTGCAACCACAGCAACATCATCATCATCAGCTCCACCATCGCCCAAAATATTTTCACCACACTGTGAATCACTGCATGGCAAATGCATGACCTGAACCAAAGTGGAAGAAATGTCACTTTGTGCGCTATTGTTGACATGATGATCAGAATCCATGTGTTCAGTTACTGGGATGTTCCTGGGTAGTATGACATCTACACTGTCACTCACTACCACTGCTTCACACTCCACTATATTTTTGGACACAGTAAACTGGTCAGAAATGGAACTTGTGTCAGCAATACTCATACCACCACCAGCAACTGCCCTAACACCACCAGCTCCTCCAGCTACGAGTGAAGCTACTGATTGTGCTGTAAAAAACATTGAAGGAGAAATACTTTTCCTCACATCAGCAATGCACTTCTGTGACTGCATACTACTACCATGCCCACAGACAATCTTACCACTGGCAGCAGTGCCATGGCGAGAAACAGCTTACCTTGTATGTCTCTTTGCAGCATTTGGGGGGATCAACAGGGATATTCTAAACAAATTTAGATTTTGGAATGTTCACTCTGGGTGGGGGCCAGGGGGGGGGTGACACAAGATGTGAAGCCAAAAAAACAACTGTAGCTTCAACAACAGATACAGATGCAAAGTCACAGCAAGTTCAACAACACCTTAACTAACCAGTGGTGTTCTCAAGTCACAAACAATCCAATCTGGAAAAGAATACCTTTTGTTGGGGAAGGGGGGCAGTACTGACTGCAGATTACTGCAGTGCAAAACCAAGAAAGATACCACAATGGCAGTACAAAATCACGCAGCTGCAGTGGATAGCAGGTTCATACTGCTGTGCCTGCAATTACACTGTGGCACAATAAAAGGTGTAATTTTTGATGTCACGTCACATAGTGCACATGCACTCACACACATACACACGCACACAGAATTTGTCTACAAGTAATGCGTAGCAAATTTAAAACTGCAGTAATATACAGCGTATTTTAAACAACCTCACTTCTGCACCAGGTCCCTCCAGACCAAAACACAGACAATCAGCAAAAAAATGTCAACAATTACTGAAAATATTACTGTGTGTACATTAACACAGTCAGTTATACAAGAAAAATATAACCAAAAAACAAAGAACTCCCTATTTCTCCAACTTAAATCTACCTACACCAGATACGCCCCTCCCCCAAAGCACACTTCCACTGTCTCTCAGTACACAGACTGAATGTTGTACATTAACATTCAAAATCCACACACAAACAATAAACGCTCGATGATATGAGCACAGGAGGGTTTCCTACAACCTATGAACTAAAGTTTCAGCAAAAAAAAAGACTCAAACATACTTTTTTAACAGCTTTGAGAAGGTTTGAATCACAGAGAGCTCTCAGAGCAGACTGTCTCCTACAGCTTCCTACACACACTACCCCGAACTGAGGCTGTGTAGAACAATCTAGAGCCCATGTGACCTGAAATTCCATGAATCACTGCAAAATTCGCCTTTGGAGCTTAAAAGCAAGGCAAAGTACATGATTCTCAATGTACTTCGCTTTAAAATTTGGTGGAGTAGTAGTTTGGGAAGGCAGAGTAACGTAAAGTCAATGTCTTCAATGTAATTTGCGTTGCCCATTATAATGCGAAGTACTCTGCTTTGTGTTTCGGAGCACTCTGCAAATTCGCCTTTACTCTGCGAATCACTCCACGGAGCAAATTGAGGCCACTTAGCCCATCTCTAGTCATAATACACATTTTGCTGTTTTTGAGCCTCTTCCTGATTGCTATAGGCAATTTCAACGTATTTTGCCAGTTTCTTTCTCAGTTCACACATACAGAATATAAAACCTTATTTCTGGGCGGGGTTATGTTCCCATGTTTCTTTCATTACAGCTAGTGGACTTGGTTGTCTACCATACATTTGAAAGGGTGAAAAACCTATTTATGTTTGTGGCACTTCTCTGTAAGGAAAAACAGGTGAGGTAAATACAGCTCCCAATCTTTCCCTTCACTTTTCACAAACCTTTTTAACATGCATTTTAGGGTTTAATTTAAATTCTCAGCAAGACCATTTGTCTGAGGGTGATAAGGGGAGGTTCTTATGGCAGTGATTCCTAGCAGTTGGTACAGTTCCCTCAGTAATGCAGATCTAAAATTACTACCCTGACCAGTAATAATCTCTTTAGGTATGTCCACCCTGCTGAAAATGTTGGCAATCTCTGTTGCCACTTTATAGCTGTAACAGTATGCATTGGAATTGCCTCTGGGTATCGAGTAGTATAGTCATATACTACCAAAAGGAATCTATTACCCCTTTTACTTCTATTTAATGGGCCAACCATATTCATTGCAATTCTCTCAAAATCACAACTATCAAGGGTAGGGGCACCAGGGTCACCTTGTCTTTGTTAGTTACTGGGGCCACTTTTTGACATTCAGCACAAGAATTGCAATAGTTAGTAACATCCTCATGAACCCCGGGCCAATAAAATGTGCACAACAGTCTGGTAAGGATGCGGTCTCTCCTCCAAGTGACCAGCCGAAGGATTATCATGTGATATCTGTAACGACTCAGTTCTATACTCATTTGGTATGACCTTGTCCCTGTGTCTGAGGATTAACCCAAACACTGTACAGTAGCTTTTACATTTTTAAACATATGGTACACTCTGGGCCCTATTCTCAAAGCCCTGGCAATGGTGCAAGGTGCCTGCATCAAACATACTCGGCACAAGTGGCACCTTTCGCCTGACACAGCCCTCAGAGCTATTCTCAAAGGCAGCCTGCATCAAACACAGGCTGCCTGCTCCAAACGGGGCTTGTACCATCCATGCGCCTGAACATGGGCTGCGACCTGACACAAGGGAAATGTGGCAGGTGCAGGCTGCCACATCCCTGAGAATGGTATTCTCAGAACACTCCCAGCAGGAGAATTTCCAAGTACTCCAACACCAGCCAGGGCCAGTCTACGGGTACTTAGAGTCCTCCCCACTGGGAGTGTTGTCTTGAATGTGGCAATGTGCCACTGTCCATGACCCCCACAGTGCCATCCTGCATGAATTAAGCAGTGCCCCCACCCTGGGGGAGTAGTAGGCCCACTCCCTGAACCCTGATCCTGCGGTATTGCATTAAGAGATATAACACCCGCTCCCCTGGTAGTATAGTGGCCCCACCCTCCCCACCCCGCTGGAAGTGTTCACCACCTCGATCCCCGCCAAGACAGGTTTGGATCTGGCGACCAGCACAACCCACCTCACACTTCCGCGGATGGCCGCCGACTGAACTGTCATTGCGACTACTGTAATGTTTTATCTTCTGGTTGGAACCATTTAATGAGTAGTTCTCTGAGTCCAGTGAAGGCTTCTCAAGGACTGCCGACTGAGTTGTACTTCACAGACCGGAATCTTTGCCTGCAGATCTCTCCTGAGATCTCATACCTTTTAAGGACTTCTCTTTTCACTAGGTCAGAGTTTTCTGACTGCTCAGTGTCCATATTGCTATAGGCAAGTTGGGCTTTACCTGTCAGATAAGGTACCATCCTAATTGCCCATTGCTGTTTTGGCAATTGGCAGGCTCTCGCAACCCTTTCAAAAGTTGTCATGTGTGCTTAAATATCGTCTCAGGGACACAGCTTTCTACATTTAATGTCTTTTAAGCTGTTTGTGTTTTGTTGCTCTCTCAGACCTGTACCAGATCCTCCAACTTTGACAGATTGCACGGGATCCAGCCATCGTTACTCCTGTTGCTGCATCTCTTCTCTTCTCTTCTCTTCTCTTCTTCTTCTCTTCTCTTCTCTTCTCCTCTCCTCTCTTCTCTTCTCTATTTCTATAGATGCTTCATCTCTTTTTCTCTCAGTTTCTCAGTCTCAGTTGGATAGCCACCATGTGAACATGGCAGGCATGTTTTCAAGTTCTGCCCTGCCTGTTCTTCCATCACTGGAGCTGGGTATACAGTCTTATGTTTCTGCTTCTAGTTTGGCTGCCACCCTTTCGGTAATCACTCATGGGCTTGCTGTTGCAGGATCCATACCTTTCTTCTATGCTTCCCTGGTACTATGTCTAGTACCCATGTACAAAACTCCTGGCTTAGAGCATGCACAGCATAAAGCCCACTTTGTCTGACACCAAATTTCATTGAGGCACAGGCCAGGAAGCATAGGCAAACCAGGAGAAGTTATCAAATTCACAGTTAGCATTTTATTATTATCAATAAAATAAAAAAATAAAATTGTGCAGGATAACACTTTTACAGCCAGTTCAAACAACAGCAAAGTCCTTCATCTGAGGGTATATAATTTTAAATTTCAACCTCTCTCTCTCTCTCTCTCTCTCTCTCTGTCTTTAACAAAAGATTGCTATCTTTATATATATATACAGTGTATATATTGTCTTTTCCTAGCAATTAACTTGTGGGCTCATTAAGATACTGTACATCTCCTGTTTCTTACAACCTGTATCAGAACTCTGTCAATTTTTTTCCTGCAGGTGTAACAAAATACAACATTGTATCCCAGAACTGATCTTTTGTTGACAACTCTGCAAATGAGCTTTGGAGGGAAGAGATTGAGCATCCAGAGGACTGCTGTCTCTTCCTGGGGAGGGCTCTAGGGGTTGCATCGCACAGGGGCAACCTCTGATGGAGACCGGAGGAAAGCCGAGCTTGCGTCACCATGCATTGCGAGGGGCAGTGCTGTGGCAGGCGTCGGCACTAGTGCCATTAATTCCATTGCACGACCAAGCATCAGAGAAACAGGATTAACAGAAAAAAAACCTCCAGAGGATAGACGAAGACACTGCTGCCAGCTCCACACTCCCAAAGCTGGACTCCTCAATCTCCCGGGCCCTCCACTCCGACAGGCTCACTACATTATAGATAGAGTACCCTGAGAGGATAGGGTAGCCCTTCCCCATGGGGGCTTAGATCCGGGGGTGCAGCCTGGTCGGAGTGAGGGAGTAGTTGTGGTCGCCACAGCGGGAGGTAGACAGCGGGTTAGGCAGATACTGGAGAGAGTTCCTCAGCCAAGGGGGCAAAGAAATAATGTGTATTAAAAAAAAAGTAGTAGTTTTAGTTGCAAGAAATTTTTTTGGAGGAGGTTGAACTCAAGTTGGAGGTCAGAACATGTTTTGTCAGCGGTAGGTCTGGAGATGTATAAGACGGTATCATCGGTGAATAGATGAATATCAGCTAATTGGATATCAGAGTGTATGTTGTTGATATAAATTGCGAAAAGGAGGGGGCCCAGGATAGAGCCTTGAGATACTCCTTTTGGAAGGGTTTTAAGGGGGAAAGGTTTCTTTCCACTTTGACCTGCTGGGAGTGGCCAATAAGGTAGCTGTCAAACCATTTGAGAGAAGCACAGTCAAGGCCAATGTTGCGGAGTATATCCAAGAGAAGAGCATGGTCCACTGTGTCGAATGCTTTGCTTAAATCCAGGAACAAGGCACCCATGTAGAATTTGTCATCCAAGGCATTCCACCATTTGTTGGTAACATTTGCAAGTGCAGAGACAGTGCTATGTTGAGGTCTGAAGCCTGACTGTATAGGGGTGAGTAGGTTGTGCGAGTCTAGATGGTCTCTGATCTGTTGGTTAACTAGCCTTTCCAGCATTTTAGACAGGGTGGGAAGTAGAGAGATGGGTCTGTAATTATCTGGGTCGGCAGGATCCCCCGATTTGAACAGGGGGAAGACATGGGCATTTTCCATTTCTTAGGAAGGGTACTGTACGTGAGGGACAAATTGAAGATGTGAGTTATGGGGACAGCTAGAATATGGGAGGTGATTTTTAGAAAGTACGGGTCTATGATTTTAGATACTTGGGTACCTCAATTAAAGGGCTAAAGGCTTAAGGGCCTTTTGCAGGATGAGAAGTGCTATCCAGTTGAAGCCCTTTTTAACAAGTACCAAATGAGGCCTAATCAGATTTTTAAGGCCAACCAGTTAAGACATCTGTTGGTACAAATATAGGATAAGCTTAGGGTGGAAAGGAGTACCGGAGTCTTCTTTGAGTCTATTTCTCATGTTGTCTGGGAACCCCACGTGGTATCTAAATTGTACAGTATGTTATTTAATTAAGCATATGCGAAGCTTTCTGCAAAGCCCCACTATTGATCTACTCAGTTCAGTGATCAGGACAGAAACTGGAAGGTAATCTGGCAACATACCTACTGGCATATAACCTAGGCTAGACTAAGGGTTATTTAGTTTCAATTTTTAAATAACTTGTTCTGGACCCCAGACAAACTTTACAAAATTGGTCGTACATCTGACCCTTCATGTAATAGATGTCACAAGGAGGAGGGTTCATTTTATCATATATTTTGAGAATCCCCTCAGTTAAAGACTTATGGGAGATGATTAGATCTAAAGTGGATCCCCTGCTTGGGACTGAACAGCACTTCATCCCCAGAGGTGTGTGTATTGGGGGATTATACTGAGGTCACTGTAAAGGCCAGAAGGTATTACAAGGCCATGATATCCTCCTCCCTTAAAAAAGTGGTACTGAGGCACTGGCTGGATGACCTTCCAATCACATATACAGAATGGTTGCAGGAATTGGTGTTCAGTCTGAATATGGAAAAAGCTGGGGCAAGCAGGAGGAAGTGCCTCCCTAGGTACATCTCTACATGGGAATACCTACACACTCTATACTCACTTCAAACCAGGATTCAGTCTTCAGGGGAAATAAGCGTAATATGGTTGTAATGTCAAAGGCTGGTGCTGTCCGGTGCTTGTGGTCATTGTAGGCCTTGGCATCTTTCCAGCCTTACTGTTACCTGCGAGGGGAGGGGGAAGGAATGAGGGTGGTGGGGGAAGGGGAGGGAGAGTAAGAAGTGTCGTGCTCATGAACATGTTGTTACAACTATACTGTATACTATATGCCTGGATTGCTTCTTATTCTGTAATACTGAAAAACTAATAAGCTTGAATTTAAAAAAAAAAAAAGAGAAAGTGCGGATCTATGAGGTCTACACCGGCACCTTTAATAGAATGTTACTTGATTAGCAAGTCTTCTACCTGCTTCAGAGAGATTGGGCTGAAGGAGAAAGAAGGTACAGCCATTGTGGGGGCAGAGTAGGATTTGTCCTGACCACATATTTGGTTTCTCAGAGCGTTGGCGGGGAAGAAGTCAAAGGGCAGGCCTGCTGCAGCAAAGTGGTTGTTTAACACATTCAGTATATCATGTTTATCTGTGTACGTGGCATTGCTGGTGGAAATTTTGGAGGGAAGGGAGTTGGAAGCCCAGCGATATCTCAACCTCTTTAAGGGTCTTCCAAAAAGTGGATGAGCAATGAGTAGACACTTCTAGTTTGTTATTATAGTAACTGGACATTGCAACCCTCATGAGCTTTGTGCACTGATTTCTGGCTGCTCTGAAGGCAGTCCAGTCAGCAGGAAACTTAGTCTTCCGTGCCTTTTCCCACAGGGCATCCCTATGTAGAAGAGCCAACCTAAGGCTGGTTGAGAACTATGAGCAGGAAATTTTCTCAGTTTGGATTTTTATAAGTGGAGCCTGCCAGTTTATTGTGTCCATGAGAATCTTACGGAATATATTATAGGCTTCGATAACAGATGGGGCAAGAAATAATTATTGCCAGTTTGCATGTTGCAAGTCAGTAAGGAAGGCAGAAATGTCAAGGTTCTGGCGGCACCTTTTGAAGATGTATCTGGAGGATGATACAGATTTTGGTAGGAACCTTATGCATGCGATGATGCAGTGCTCACTGAGATCACTAAAAAAGGCACCCACATAGGAGAACAGATGTGGTTTGTTTACTAGTATGATATCAAGTAGGGAGCTGTTGGCGTTTTATTTTGTGTTAGGTCGGGTGGGTTCCATAATGAGTTGGTGGAGCCCGAAGGCATCACATAAGTCCTTAAGGGGTTTTGAGCAGGCAGAGTACCAATCAAGGTTTAGGTCACCCACGACTATGACCTCTGGAGATGAAGAATCAAATCTTCTATGTTTGTAATGTAATTGCAGCTCTTTATATGCGGTCAAAAAATAAAAGTGTGAATTGATATCTTTGTGAATCGAGTTCTGTGTTTAGCAAGTGACTGATCAACATCAGTAACTGAATAAAGTAATCTGCCAAAAGTTATTATGTGGGGTTTGGAGGGATGGGGGATTAATTATGACAGGACAGATTCAGTGTGAATTGAAATACCGAGCCATCGGCAACAGTTAATGACTTCATGAACGGCTCTTTATGCATGGCTGAAAACTATTGATGTGTGTTAGCACTTTAGTGCATTTTACACCACCCGCTTAGCACCTTTTATTTTGTACCTGTCAGTGAAAGCTCTTCAGTCCACATGAAACCAGCTGATCTTACTGATCATGCAGGGCGGTGCTATATGCTCTGGACCCACCATTCAGTTGAGTAGTTAATTGGTCATGCTGTTCGGTAGTAAAGAAAATGGAGTGTACTCTCATTACAGGTACATTATACCTGTATTTCATTAGTTCCACACATATAAGTAGCATGTTCATTCATGATTTTCAAGCAGCTAACTTAATTTTTAAAGTAGCAAAATAATAAAATTGCGCTGACACCTGAGCATGCGTGGCTGTGTAGGAAACTGAGTTAAATTTAATTTCTGCCCAATAAATAGCTGGAGGCTTTAAGACCTATAGTTTAAATACAAGGACATATTTATTGTATGTTTTCCACTCAAACTGCATGTTCAGTGATGATTTACAAAGGGAATTACATAAACTGTGTGTTATTTAAAAGGGAACTGTCATCTACAGGGTTTCTTAATGTCTGAAAGCCCATAAAAAGCTAATTTAAGTGAGCCATTGTGTTTATCTGTGAGTCATTGCAGCCCAGAGTTATTCATATGTAAATCAGCCTGTAATTAAGGGCTGGGGCAGCCATATGTTTTAAGCTCCTGACAGGAAATGATGTCACCGAAGGTCTTGGCCCTCCATCTACTGTAGGTTAGATAGGAAATTGTCTGTTTTATTAGGTGTGTTTTAAGGTTTTATTACAACACTTTCTACATTTATAATAATTGTTTTGCATGTGCACTGAAACTAGTGAGTTATCACCTTTACATTTCAAATTGTTAGTAAAAATAATCCATCTTTAGGATTGCTTTAACCTCTAGGCCATACTGCCAGCTGATCATCAAAAATTATACATGTCAAGGCTGGGTCTGTGGTGCAAGCAGGTATTGGGGCCCCGTATCAGGATTTCTAAACCCTGTCTGTGTTCATGTCAGTACAGATTTCTGGGGTTGCCACAGCACCAACTTCTGTCTTTTTCCATTAAATAGCTCACTAGTTTCAGAACATACAAAACAATTATTATAAATGTAGAAAGTGTTGTAATAACACCTTAAAACATACTCGACGATTTCCTATGTATTCAACAGTCAATGGAGGGCCAAGCCCCTCGGTGACATCATTTCTTGTCAGGATCCCAAAACACATGGCTGCCCTCAGTCCTAATTACAGGCTGATTTACATATGAATAACTCTGGACTGCAAAGACTCACAGATAAACACAATGGCTCACTCAAATTAGCACTTCATGGGCTTTCAGCATTATGAAACCATGTAGATGGCAGTTCCCCTTTAAAGTTTATTTTAGTAATGCAATAAAATGTGTTTATACATTTGAAATGTGTATGCCATATTTCTTGTAACATGTATGACTGTTTTCACTCCTTGGATAAGGTTGCCAACTCATGTGGCTCTCGACCCAGTCAGGACTGGGTATCACTGCTCTAGAAACTTATTTATACCCATGAGGTATTTGGAAGTCTCTATCATATCCCCCTCTCCCTCCTTTCCTCAAGGGTGTACATATTGAGGTCCTTTAGTCTCTCCTCATAGGGCTTTTGATGGAGACCCTGCACCATTTTAGTTGCCCTACTCTGGACTGCATGTACTCTGTGTCCTTCCATGGATTTGGTCTCCAGAACTGGACACAGTACTGTAGGTGTGGTCTCACCAGTGATCAATACAGTGGTAACACCACCTCTCTCTCTCTTTCTGCTGGTGATACCCCTACTTATGCACACTAGCATCCCACTAGCTCTCCCCACTGTCTGGCCACCTTTAGGTTATAATATATGATTACCCCCAGGTCTCTTTCCTGTTTGGTGGTTATTAATACTCCTCCCATTTTGTACTCCACCCTGCACTTCTTTGCATTGCAACTTAGCTGCCATACCCTTGACCACTCCTCTAGCTTTCTTAGCTCTCTATTAATTTTTACACACACACACACACACACACACACACACACACACACACAGAGTGTCTACCCTATTGCAGATTTTAGTGAAATCTGCAAAAAAGCATACCTTCCATTCCATTATAGCCCCTCTGTAATGTGACTAATAAAGACATTAAAGAGGACCAGTCCCAGTACTGACCCCTGTGGCAACCCGCTGGTCCCCTTCCCTTCCTTGGAGTGAACTCCATTTACCACCACCCTCTGTTTCCTGTGCCCTAACCAATGTCTTGCCTAGTTTATCACCTTTGGACTCACTCCTAGGCTGCCCAGCTTGTTGAAGTGTCTCCTATGTGGAACAGTGTTGAAGGCCTTACTGAAATCTAGGTAGGCCACATCCACCACTCCACCCTGATCTAATTCCCTAGTCACCCAGTCAAAGAAATCTATCAGACTTGTTTGACATGACCTCCCTCTAGTGAATCCATGCTGTTTCAGATCTTGTAAGCCCCTGTATTCAAGATATTCCACAATCCTTTCCTTCAGTAGTGATTCCATTAATTTCCCCACCACCGAAGTCAGGCTGACTGGCCTGTATTTGCCATCCCCCCCCCCGCTACCACTTTTGTGAAGTGTGACTACATCTGCCCCCCTCCAGTCCTCTGGAACTACTCCTGTCTCCAGTGAGTGATTGTACAGGGCTGTTAGAAGTGCAATCAGCACCTCTCTGAGCTTCCTCAGTATCCTTGGATACACTCCATCTGGTCCCATTGCCTTGTTCACTTTCAGATTTGTGAGTTCCGTTAGGACTCTCTTCTCTGTAAATGGACTAGTGTCCACCTCCCTTCCTTAGATGCTCCTGGCTCTGTCTGTGGTCCCTCACCTTCCCCTTCCTCTGTGAACACTGAAAAAAGTATGTATTTAAGATGTACTTCTTTTTCCTGGTCCCCCTCTGCACACTCCCCCCTTCCCTCCTAATCCTTACTATCCCTCCCCGGTCTTTCTCTTTTTGCTTACATACCTGAACAATGTGTTTTTCCCCTTTCTTTCCTGCCTGAGCTATTTTCTCCTCTGTTTGTACCTTTGTACTCCTAATTGCTTTCCTGCCTTCCTCTGTCACCTTGAGGACCCAGTCAAGTAGGCGCTACAAAGAATAAGCGCGCACTACTCTGGCGCTAGTTTAGTAAAAAGCGCTCCATGGACAGCGAATGGGGTTTTACAGTGCTTACTGTAAGTGCTCCCCTGGTCACTGTCCATGGTCCTGTAAAAGGACAAGGGCTGCAAGGAACAGGAGGCTAGCTAAGCTGCTCCCATGGTGTGGAGAGCTGGGGCATGGAATAGCTCGGACAGTGGCAGTGGAGACCAGGGTTCTAATCCTGGTCTCGCAACTTTTGCCAGCATTGGGATTTCGTTTTTTTTTTTTTTTTACCAGGGGCCGTGGGAACGCTATTCCATGACCCTACAAATTTTAACTTTCCCTGTGGTACACTCCCCCTGGATTGAGAATCCTTAAGAAGCTTTTATTACTGCACGAACCATGCCGACGCTATTGTTGTTGGTGCTTAGTAGACTCAGTGCCTTCTCCTGATACACCTCCCTATTCTCCTCCCTTTGTGTCTCCTTATACCTCCTGAATGCAAACTTTTTTGCCCTTACCTTCCTGGCCACCTCTTTTGAGAACCATAGTAGTCTCTTTTTCCTCTTGCTTTTGCTTACTTGCCAGATGCAGAGGTTTGTTTCCTTCAATATCCCATCTTTTAGTTTCACACACTGTTCCTCCACTCCACCCAAGCCCTCCACCCCTGCCAGGGCCTCCCTGAGGCAGTCTCCCATCTTTTTATAATCATCCCTCCTGAAGTCCAGGACCCTTGCCTTTGTGTGGTTCGATTCTGCCACAGTACTTATTTTGAACCACACTGTACGGTGATCATTGGTCCCCAGGTGGCCACCAACTGTAATGTCTGCAACACTGTCCCCATTGGTGAGTACAAGGTCCAGTATTGCCCCCCCCATGAGTGGGCTCTTTTACTAGTTGTCTGAGGAAGGCCCCCTGCAGGGAGTCCAGGATGTCCTGCTCCTAGCTGTAATTGCAGCTGGGATGCTCCAGTTTATATCTGGCAGATCGAAGTCCCTCACCAGCAGCACCTCCCTCTTATTTACCATCATTTGGATGGCTTCTACCAGAACCTTATTCAACTCCCCCGCCCCCCATGCTGGAGGTCTGTAGATCACACCAGTGCAAACTGCGGCTCAATTGCCTATTTCTAGGGTGACCCACTGTACTTCCACCAGGGCTGTTCAAATCAAAACTTTTATTACTTGCCTAGCCATGACTGTAACTGAATTTTCACTTGCCCCTATCAATTACAATGAAATTAGCTCTGTCTTGGTACTTGTCCTTCAATGAAATTTACTTGCCCCGGACAGGGGGCAATGGGATTTGCACACCCCCGGCCTCCACCTCTCCCTGTATTCCATGTATCTCTGTTGCTTTTATGCTATCCCTCACATAAAGATCCATTCCTCCCCCTTTCACACCTACTCCATCATTCCTAAACAGAATATAGCTTGGTATGGTTATATCCCAGTCATGGTTCTCATTGCGCCATGACTCGGTAATGGCAACAGTGTCCAGTTTGGTCTCTGCCTCAGTGACCTCCAGGTTCAGGATTTTATTTCCCAGACTTCGAGCATCTGCACACATGGCCTTCTAGATTCTGTTACCACTCTACAACCCCCATCTTCCGTTTTGCCTTCTCCCCTCTACTCTCATTCTAATCTCTCTTCATGTCTAACATTTTATTATTCTTGCTGTTAGGTACCCTTGGGGATTTTTCTCCCTTAGGGTTCTCCTACTGACTACTTCAGCTTGTGTGGGGGGGGGACAGTTTATGTCTCCCTGCTTCCTTTCACCACCACCCTCAGCTAGTTTAAATGCTTGACAATGTAACATTCAAACCATTCACTGAGGACTGTGGTTCCTTCTAGATGGATGCAGGCCATCTCCAATGTATAGGCCCTTATTTCTCCAGGTGGGACCCCAGTCCCCAATGTAGCCAAACCCATCCTATCTGCACCACTCCTTCAATCATGAATTCAAGGACCTGGTATAGACTACCCTGTCCTCCTCCCTGTCGTAGACTGGCAGCACCTCAGAAAAGGCCACTGAGCATGCTACCTGCCTAAGATCCCTCCCCAACCCCCTGAACAACTCTTGCATTATACTAGCCTTGTACCTAGCCAGATCATTGGTCCCTAAGTGGACACTGACATTCAGTTCTTCCTCCCATTCTGCTGCCCTGGTGAGCCTAAGGATCTGCTTCCCATCCCTCCAAGCCATGGCACTGGGTAGGCACCTAACTTCCCTCACCCTCTCCCTTCCTGTCCCCAAATTTATCCCTCTCACAATGGAGTCACCCACCAAGGGTTGCTTCCTCCTCCTTTGGGACCCTCTTCCACCCTCCTTGGGATCTCCACTATGAGGATCCTCACATCCTCCTTGGTCACTACTGCATGTGGACAGTCTTGTACTGCCAAAGCAGTGTAGGGATTGTGTATTGATACCATATGGGGAAGGTGCCTTCAAGCTACCACCCTCACCCTTCCCTAGCACACCGTAGTCCAGCCGCTCCTCTTTCTTGGCATCCTTTGAGGTAGTGGTGGTAGATTTGGTGGTCCCTGGGTGGGGAAGGAGGCCCCCCAAATCCTAGACAACTTGGCCTGGAGTCTAGCAACCTCCTCCCTTAGCCCAGAGAAGTGCATGCAGATGGGGCAGCACTGCAGTCTTCAGAAGGTCTCCCTGAAAATTGCCACCCCACAGCCACTGCACTGCATCACTCCCATCATAATTTCTACTTTGTTACCCTGGAAATACTTTGCCCCTTGTGTTCTGACCTGCTAGTTTTTTTTAAAAAAGAAGAACCCTTTTGTACCCCTACCCTAGATTGGGTATCTCACCAACTCCTGCATCTAGTCTACCTCTGCCTTCCTTTGCAGACCTACTGCTTCTCTGCTTCCTCCTTGGCTTCCAGCTTTACTCACTCACTGCTGCAATGCAGAGTTTCTAGCTTCTGGCTGTCTCATTGGGCTGACTGCTGTGGGCAGACTCTGCTGTGATGTCCTTGTCACGTTTGTCCTTCATGTGGGGGGGTTGCAGTGCAGAGGGCTGCTTTGTGGGTACTTCCTTATATACCACTCAAGGGCTGATTGATCCTGAGGAGTGCCTTGATTGGTCAATCAGAGGGCAGGGGTGTGTTCACAGTGGCAGCTGGCTCTCTGCTGAATGCCCCTGCTGTGCTGATCACCACTTCCCTGAGTGAATTGTAATTCTTTTGAGGAGGCTTCTGGATTTGGAGGAGCCCCCTTCTCCTGTGCTCCAGCCGCTAGTGAGATGTTTCTGCTATCAATATTTTTTTAAAGACCAAGGAACTGCTTCCCTGTTTGCCCTGACTGGCCGATCAGTGGGCAAAGGACATGTTCGCAGTGCCGATTGGCTCTCTTCTGAATGCCCCTGCTGTGCTGATTGCCGTCTTCCCAAGTGAATTACAGTTCTTATGAGGAGAGCGGGCTCCTGGATTTGGTAGAGCCCCCTCCTCCTGTGCTATGGCCTCTAGTGGCTCTGAGGCAACTTTTCCCTGAATTTCCTCCATATTTATACGCAAAACTGGAAAGCACAAAAGTAAATTTCTTTAAATCAACTAATATGCGGTTCAAACATCAAGGATACATATCCTACATAGTATAAAAATTGCTTACAATATCAATAGAAACATAGAAACATAGAATTTGACGGCAGATAAGGACCGCTTGGCCCACCTAGTCTGCCCATTTCCTGCCTACTGGATAAGCTGCAGATCCTAGTTAACCGGCAGCCTACTTCTTCCTACCCCCATCCCCTAGAATTGCCTTATGACTGTCCCATGCATGCTTGAATTCCACCACTGTTTTTGACTCCACGACCTCCTCCAGAAGGCCGTTCCATACATCCACAACCCTCTCTGTGAAAAATACTTCCTTAAATTACCTCTGAGCCGCCCCTCCCTCTATCTTCAAATTGTGCCTCTTGTTCTTGCACACCTCTTTTTTGAAAGATGCTGCCCTCTTGGACTTTGTTGATTCCTTAGAGGTACTTGAAGTTTCTATCATGTCCCCTCTCTCCTCCTTTCCTCGAGGCTATACATATTAAGCTCCTTTAGTCTCTCTTCATATGTCTTCCGTGCAGACCCTGCACCATTTAGTTACCCTCCTCTGGACAGCTTCCATCCTGTCTATGTCTTTGCAAGACTGGGTCTCCAGAACTGCCGCAGTGCTCAGATGGGGGTCTCACCAGCTGTCTGTACAGAGGATAATAACTTCCTGTTTTCTACTGGTGATGCCTCCTCCCATGCATCCCAATATCCCCCAGCCCTCACTGATGCCCTCTCCATTGCTTGCCCACCTTTAGGTCATCTGATATGACTACCCCCAGGTCCCTTTCCATTTTTGTTGTTGTTAGTATCTCACCCCCCATTGTGTACTCTTCCCCTGGGTTTTTGTTTCCCAGGTGCATTACCTTGCACTACTTAGCATTGAATCTAAGCTGCCATTCATTCGACCATTCCTCTAACCTTGCCAAGTCCCTTTTCATCCTTTCCACCCCACCTTGTGCATCAACTCTGTTGCAGATCTTTGTGTCATCTGCAAAGAGACATGCTTTTCCTTCCAGCCACTCTGCAATGTCACTTATAAAGACATTGAAGAGGGCTGGTCCTAATCTAAACCCTGCGGGACCCCACTAGTAACCCCCTTTCATCAGAGTGGACTCCATTTACTATTACTCTCTGTGTCCTATTTTCCAGCCAATTTTTACCCAGGCTGTCATCTTGGGACCTACTCCCAGGCTAGCTAACTTGTATATTAATCTTTGTGTGGGACTGTGTCAGATGCCTCTGCTAAAGTCTAGGTAGGCAATGTCCACAGCCCCTCCTGATCTACTACTTTGGTCACCCAGTCAAAGAAATCTATCAGATTTGTCTGGCATGACCTTCCTGCTATGAATCCATGCTGCCTTGGGTCCTGTGCCTCTCTGGCCTCTAGATACTCGACAATTCTTTCCTTCAGAGTGATTCCATCATTTTCCCTACCACTGAGGTTAAACTAACAGGTCTGTAGTTTCCTGCTTCTGCCTTGCTCCCACTTTTGTGAAGGGAATCACATCTGCCCTCCTCCAGTCCTCAGGTACACCCCCATCCTCCCATGATTTGTTAAACAGGGTAGTCAGTGGTGTCACTAATTCTACCCTTAGTTCTTTTAGAATTCTGGGATGAATCCCATCAGGCCCCATTGCTTTGTCCACCTTCAGTTTTAAGAGTTCTTTCAGAACCCTTTCTTCTGTAAATGGGCTGGTATCAACTTCTGTATCCAGTGTGTTTCTACTGTTTGTTCTAGGTACCCCCCTTCCCTTGTAAATACTGAGCATAAATTATAAATAGCATTTATAAATACATTTCAAAACCTTTTGTTATTGAAGATCTGCCATTGTCTACAGATTATCATTCAAAGTAAACAAATTGCTAAAGAATGCACCTTAAGCTATTGTTGGCTCTTATTTTTTTCCTCTGTTAGTGACCCCATGCCACTTGTGTGTAACCAGGATCCTAAGAGAATATATAATAAGACAGATACCCATTTTATATTTTATAGCACTTATTAGCACATAAATAGGTGTAGTGCTGTACTGCCCCTGGCTAAATTACTAGTACCATGTGGAATAAGAGAGAAGAAAAATATATTTATAGAGCATTTTTTCTTAAATAGCATATAGAAACATAGAATTTGATGGCAGATAAGGACAGCTTGGCCTACCTAGTCTGCCCATTTCCTTACCTAACGGATAAGCTGCAGATCCTAGTTAACCAACAGCCTACTTCCTCCTACCCCCCACTAGAATTGCCTCATGTCTGTCCCATGCATTCTTGAATTCCGCCACTGTGTTTGACTCTACAGCCTCCTCAGGAAGGCTGTTCCATGTATCCATAACCCTCTCTGTGAAGAAATACTTCCTCACATTACCTCTGAGCCATCCCCCATCTTCAAATTGTGCCCCCTTGTTTTTGCGCATCTCTTTTTCTGAAAGATGCTACCCTCTTGGACTTTGTTGATTCCCTTGAGGTATTTGAACATTTCTATCATGTCCCCTCTCTCCATCCTTTCCTCAAGGTTATACATCTTTAGTTCCTTTAGCCTTTCTTCATGTGTCTTCTGATGCGACCCTGCATCATTTTGGTTGCCCTCTTCTGGACAGCCTCCACCCTGTCTATGTCTTTCCGGAGATGGGGTCTCCAGAACTGTACACAGTACTCCAAATGTGGTGTTACCAACTGTCTGTACAGAGGGCCAACAACTTCCTGTTTTCTACTGGTGATGCCTTTCCCTATGCATCCCAGTATCCCCCCAGCCCTCCTTACTGCCTTCTCACATTGCTGGCCCGCCTCTAGGTCATCTGATATGACTACCCCCAGGTCCCTTTCCATTTTTGTTGTGTCAGTATCTCACCCCCCATTGTGTAATCTTCCCTTGGGTTTGTGTTTCCCAGGTGCATTACTTTGCACTCCTTTGCATTGAATCTAAGCTGCCATACAGTTGACTATTCCTCCAACCTTGCCAAGTCCCTTTTCATCCTTTCCACCCCACCTTGTGTATCAACCCTGTTGCAGATCTTTGTGTCATCTGCAAAGAGACATACTTTCCCTTCCAGTCCCTCTGCAATGTCACTTATAAAGACATTAAAAAGGAAAGGCCCCAGTACTGAACCCTGCGGTACCCACTAGTAACCCTCCTTTCTTCACTGTGGACTCCATTTACTATTACCCGCTGTGTCCTGTTGTCCAACCAGTGTTTTACCCAGGCTACCACCCTAGGACCCACTCCCAGACTGGCTAATTTGTTTATTAATCTTTTGTGCGGGACTGTGTCAAATGCCTTGTTAAAGTCTAGATAGGCCATGTCCACAGCCCCTCACTGGTCTACTGCTTTGGTCTCCCAGTTAAAGAAATCAATTAGATTTGTCTGACATGACCTTCCCGCTGTGAATCCATGCTGCCTTGGGTCCTGTGCACCACTGGCTTCTAGGTACTCAACAATTCTTTCCTTCAGAAGTGATTCCATCATTTTCCCTACCACTGAGGTCAAACTGACAGGTCCCTACCACTGAGGTCAAACTGCCTCTGTCTTGCTCCCACTTTTGTGAAGAGGAATCACATCCACCCTCCTCCAGTCTTCAGGTACCACCCCATCCTCCCATGATTTATTAAAAAGGGTAGTCAGTGGTGTTACTAGTTCTTCCCTTAGTTCTTTTAAAATTCTGGGATGAATCCCATCAGGCCCCATTGATTTATCCACCTTCAGTTTTAAGAGTTCTTTCAGAACCCTTTCTTCTGTGAAAGGACTAATATCAACCCCCTATCCAGAGTGCTTCTATTGACCAGATTAGGTATTTCCCTGCTTTTCCATTGTGAATACTGAGCAGAAGTATTCATTCAGTATCCCTGCTTTTTCACTGTCACTCTCTGCCCAACCACCTTCCTCTTTGTTCAGCCTCAGTATCCCTGCCTTAGTCTTTCTTTGCTCCCTAATGTACCTATAAAAGGTTTTATCCCCCTTCTTAACCGAGTTGGCTATCTTTTCCTTGGTTTGTGCCTTTGCTATTCTAACTGCCTTACCCGCTTCCTTCTGCTTTAACTGGTACAGTTCTCTGTCCTGCTCCTTCTGTGTTTCCTTATACTTCCTGAATGTTATCTTTTTTCCCTTACTTTCCCCACCACTTCTTTTGAGAACCATAGTGTTTTTTTCTTTTGTTTTGATTTGTTTATTTGCTTCACACAAAGACTTGCTGCCTCTGTGATGGCGGTTTTGATGTTTCCCCATTGTTGCTCCACCCCACCTTCTTGACTGTTTGCTAGTGCTTTTCTGAGGCACTCCCCAATTTTGTCAAAATCAGCCCTCCTGAAGTCCAGTACCTTCACTTTTGTGTGGCTTGACTCTACAGCTAAGTTTATCGTGAACCTTTGGTGGTCGCTTGTTCCCAGATGGCTACCCACTTCAAGATCAGAGATCTTCTCTCCATCCCCATTTAAGAGTACCAGGTCTAAGATTGCTCTCCCCTGAGTGGGTTCCAAAACTAGCTGTCTGAGACATGCCCCTGTAGGGCATCGATAATGGCCCTGCTCTTGGATGTGGCTGGAGCAAAGGTGCTCCAGTCAACATTTGGTATATTCAAGTCCCCCAACAGCAATATCTCCCCTTTCTCTGCCATCCCAAGGATGCCTTCTATCATTTCCTTGTCCATTTCCTCTCCCTGAGATGGGGGTCTGTATACAACCCCTGTGCGGATTGTGGAGCCATTTCCTGTCTCCAGGGTGACCCACAGTGCCTCCTCTCCTCCCTGTTTACCCTTTAGTTCTGTTGCTTTTATCCCTTCCCTTACATAGAGAGCTCTCCTCCTCCTTTTCTTCCCTCCCTGACCCTCCTGTAAATTGTGTACCCTGGTATGTTGATATCCCAGTCATGGTTCTCTGTGTACCATGTTTCTGTGACTGCCACAATATCCAGGCATCCCTCTTCCATCAAGGCCACCATTTCAGGGAGCTTTGTACCTATACTATGGGCATTGGTGCTCATTACCCTCCATTTTTTATGGCTTTATTTCTTTTTGCTCCATCCCTGTCCCTACTGCCTTTGTCTTTTTCTCCATTTACCCCTGCCCTTCTCCCTATCGACTGTTCTATTTTGGTGTTTACCTTACTAATTACCCTGATATTTTGGGGGGGCTAGGATTTCCCTTCTCCTCTTCAGTGCCTCCCCCCTTGGCTAATTTAAATGCTTGCCATTGAAGCATTTAAACCTATCACCTAGGATCCTGGTTCCCCTCCAGGATAGACGCAGACCATCACTCCTGTATAGGCCTGCATCCCTCTAGGTGGAGCCCCAGGCCCCAATGAAGCCAAATCCTTGAGCTCTGCACCAGCTTTTCAACCAGTCATTGAATCCCATGGTGTGGAGTGCCCCAGCCTCATCCATGCCATAGACAGGTAGCACTTCCGAGAAAGTTACTATGTGTGCTACTTGTCTAAGGCCCCTCCCCAACTCCACAAACTCCTGTTGCACTGCTCTGATCTCATTCTCAGCCAGGTCATTCGTTCCTAGGTGGATAATGACATCCAGCTCCCTCCCCCTTGCCGCTGCACCCATATCCTGAGGATTCATTTCCTGTCCCTCCAAGCCCTGGCACCAGGCAGGCACCTTACCTCCCTTCCCCTCCCTCCCCCAGTTCTACCCCCCTAACAACTGAGTCCCCCACTAGGAGTTGCTTCCTTCCCCTGTGGTGTCCTGGGCAACCCTCCTGCCGGTCTCCATTGTGGAGGTTCTCAGCATCCTCCTTGGTCTTCACTGCAGGTGCCTCCATAGAGGAACTATGCTTCACCAGAGTGGCGAATGAATTGTGGAGAGGCACAACTGGAGGGATGCACCTCTGTTCCACCACCCTCACCCTCCCTGAGCCCACCGTGGTCCAACCACTCTTCTTTCTTGGCAACCTCTGAGGTAGTGGCAGTGGCCTTGGTGGTCCCTGGGTGGGGGAGCAGGTTTCCCGAATCCTTGCCAGGTCAGCATGGAGACGAACAACCTCCTCCCTCTGACCAGGGAGGTGCCTGCAAATAGGCAGCAATGCAGTTTCCAGAATGTCTCCCGAAAGACTGCTGCTCCACAGCCAGTGCATTGCACCACTCCCCACATGTCTGTGTCCCTTCCAGTTACAAATGCTTTTTTGTTTTTTGTTCATGTTTTAGTGTGTGTAAGCTTGTGAGTGTCTCTACCCCCTATTCAGTGTGCTGTGTCTTTAAGGTTATGAACAGGTGTATGTTGTTAGCAGTTTTGAGGAAGTGATGTCAGAACCCCTGCTATAAAGGAAGTTATGCGCTTAGGGCGGATAAGGTGAGGGGAAGGGTGGGTGGAAGTAAAGCTATGCTGTCCAGAAACAATCACCTACAACTCTTACCCTCCACCCCAGGGAGTGCCTTCCTTCCTTTCAGACACCTATTTCACACAGGCTAAGTAACAGGTCTAGTCACAACTGACTGCAAATATCTCCCAGCTACAGTTCCTCCCAGGCAAATTAAAGTTAAAACTAAGAAAAGTCCACCTCAAAAACAGAATCAATACTAGTTACTTACACAGGTCCAAAAAGTAATAATTCAGTTCAGTGTAGTCTAGAAAATAACCTCCTTGATTCAAGGAAGCTGTGGCTGCTTTCTCATTATCCCTGTCTTCAATGTGAGAAGGAGACTGCAACACCTCTGAGACAAAAAAAAACCTTTTCAGCAAAAAATAAATAAATAAAATAGTGGCAAACAGTAATTTTGCTTAGCTTAATGATAAAAAGTCACAAAAATTTAAGCACCACGCGTAATAATTTCACAGAAGATATACTCTGTAAGAAACACTTTGCTACAGAGAAAAATAAAGAAGTAACAGAAGATATACCTTGCAAAAGACAATTTGAACCAGAAGAGTACAGCAGTAATCTGTTAGCACACACCTGTAGGCACACCTTGTAATAATGCAGCAGAAGGTATACCCAGCAACAGCAATGTGAATCAGAGAAAAATAAAGCAATAAAATGTTAGCAACAAACAGTAACAATCCCTGTGAGTACAAAATAAAAACAACAACACACAGTAAATCTGTCTAGCCAAAAGTCTTAATCCTTTCCCTTACTCTGGTAAGGTTCTTAGTTCTGTCCTGTCCTTTCAAGCAAGCTAGAAGGAAAGAGCTCAGGTGAAGCTAGGTGTCTTGGCCAGCAAACCTAGCTTTCCACCTCCTTCCACCTCATATTTCATTAAGTAATCATTACACTTTTCACATTAATTGTTTAATTTGCAAAATTTGTTTTTAACTTATACTCACATCCTTAGGTATCTATAGTTTATAGTAACGTTGTAGCTATTTGAGCTTTTCAATGTGCCTTTCTGTAATACTGTATATTGCAGCACAGTTGTTTTCCTGCTTAAAATTGTTCAAAGATTCTGTTTTGCTACTGTGAGTAGGTGACCCCCGTCCAGGGTCGGCCTTAGCTTGCTGCAAACTGTGCCCCTGCACTTTGGGGGCCCATACTTTATGTCTAAATTTTGTTAGAAATGAAAATGTTTACCGGCAAATGAAAGTGGAAGACAACTGGCCCTGTTACTGTTACAAAAAGTGGGGGCAGCTTTGCTGCAGTGGAAAAGATTAGGTTAAATAAGTGCTAATGGTGTTAATGACCATACTTTACATCTTCCAGGTTGACTGCTTTCACAAACAAAGGGCTATATTGACAAGAGAACTTGCTTGAAACCTGGGCATGCAGCTGAAACAATGACTGATATGACAAAATCTGTTTCAAGAGTATGTGAGCACTCAAAATGGCTCAAAAACCTGACCAGCACTGAGTAAAACTGGATTTCCTGATAAGGACATTGAAAATCTGATCACCAGGTAAAAAAAAAAATCTGACAGTTGGCAACCTTACTGGTGTCCCATGATAATCCTTTCTATTCTCTCTCTCACTCACAGCTCCAGAAAAGTTTAAGTTGTTTAACTTGTTTGCAAATCAGAGCATCAGAGGTGTGTGTCCAGTGACAATGTCCTTGACCTTACAGAAATGAATATGGTAGTAGTACCATACTTAAGTTCTTGCTCCAGGCTCAATCAGATTCATTCCCAATGGTGAAGTCAACTAATTCAGTGCAGTCAATGGCACTCATTAAAAAATGCTGGTTAAACTAGCAGACTTGGTACTGCTTTATTTATACTGGACAGGAGAAACATAGAAACATAGACGTTGATGGCAGATAAGGACCGCAAGGACCATCCAGTCTGCCCAATTCTTTTTCTACCTTATGAATGTGCCGTCGGCCTTTGCTCTGTCAATTGTCTATCTATTCGTATTCATCTGTATTGTTCCCTTATGCATATCCCATGCCTGTTTGAAGCCTTGCACTGTATTTATATCCACCACTTCCTAAGGTAGGCCATTCCATGCATCCACCACCCTTTCTGTGAAAAAGAACTTCCTCACATTACCCCTTAATCGGCCTCCCTCTAATCTCATGCTGTGTCCTCTTGTCCTGCTATTTTGAAACATGTTAGACTCTTTCACTTTGTTAATGCCCTTAAGGTGTTTGAATGTTTCGATCATGTCACCTCTCTCCCTCCTTTGCTCTAGATTATACATATTGAGCTCTGTTAATCTGTCCTCATATGTTTTCTGATGCAGTCCCTGCACCATTTTGGTTGCCTTCTCTGGACTGCTCAGTTTGGTTAACGTCCTTGTGAAGGTGTGGCCTCCAGTACTGCATGCAATACTCCAGATGGGGGCCTAACCAGTGTCTTGCAAAGAGGGATTATTACCTCCCTCTTCTAACTTGTGATACCCCTACTAATACACCCCAACATTCCCCTAGCCTTACCTCCTGCTTTAGTGGTCTGCTTGGATGATTTCAGGTCATCGGTGATAATGATGCCCAAGTCTCTTTCTTCACTTGTGATTGCCAGCAACTCCTCCCAGCCTATAGGTGTCTTCAGGGTTTTCTTCCCCATGTGCATGATCTTGCACTTCTTTGCATTAAATCCCAGTTGCCACTCTTCCGACCATTTTGCCAGTTTATCCAGATCTCTTCTCATTCTGCCCACCCCATCTGGATCATCTACTCTGTTGCAGATCTTGGTGTCATCTGCAAACAGACAAACCTTACCCTCCAGTCCATCTGCAATGTCACTGATGAAGATATTGAAGAGGACTGGCCCAGGACTGATCCCTGAGGTACCCCACTTGTGACTTGCATCTTTTCTGACTGTATACCGTTTACCACCACTCTCTGTTTTCTGCCCGTCAACCAGTTTGCCACCCAGTTGACCAACTTCAGACTCACCCTGAGCCTACCCAGCTTATTAATCAATCTTCTATGTGGAACAGTATCAAAAGTTTTGCTGAAGTCAAGGTAGGCGACATCAACTGCTCCCTCTTGGTCCACCACTCTGGTTACCCAGTCAAAGAAATCTATGAGATTAGTTTCACAGGACCTTCCTTTTGTAAACCCATGCTGTCTTGCATCCTGTTCTCCTATGGATTCCAGGTTTTGCACTATCCTTTCCTTGAGGTGTGCCTCCATAATCTTGCCCACAACTGAGGTAAGACTGACTGGTCTGTAGTTCCCTACCTCCTCCCTGCTACCACGCTTGTGGAACGGGCTCACATGAGGGTTAGTGAGGTGTAATTGCTGGATGTGGGGGGGGCACAGGGAATGGAGTGGTGGGGCCTGGCAGGGGGCTGCACAGAGGCCCAGAATGGTTAAGGCCGACCCTGCCCCCTTCCATTAGGTTTAAGAGATAGTATTGTTTTCCCCTGAAGGTATGAAAATGGCAGCCGCCCCTTTAAGAAATATGGTACCATACAATACAGTGTTGCAAGGACTAGTAGTAAATAAATAAAAACTAAAATCATGCTTTTTATGTTTATGGTAACCAGGTGCTGAGATATAAATGAAAAGAAAGATAAAAATAATTTGCTGCACTCCAAAAGCTCTAAGTTCTTTATTGTTTATTTAGATCTAGGATTACAATTACCTTTGAGCCAAGGCTCATTTACAAAGGTTCCACGTCAAGAGAGTACATACATGTTAAACAAGAGCATACAACATTAAAGAGAGCATACAACAATATTCATCAGTTCAGGTATGGCATCACAGTAAATAGGATACATGAATAACACATACAAGGAATCATTTCAGAAACCTAGAAGAAATCAGGGAGGGAGGAAGGGTGAGAGGATGGGGGGAAGAAGCGAAAAAGAGACTAGAGCAGCTTACGGCATTGTCAAAGAACATCAGAGGGTGGTTGATCTCAATGGGGAAGGGGAAGTTATAAGAGTCTCTCCTTCTACTTCTAATATTTGCTCTTTGTTTTGAAACAAGTAACACCACGATGAGGTGTAGGATTATTCCTGATAGAGCATGCCCAGGTGCGTTATGAGGCTGCAGGCGCTGCGCTGAGTGCCTTATGCACCTGGGCGTGTTTCTTATCAGGAGATAACCCATAGATCAGAGTGTGTTATTGTGCTTATAAAATGGCCTCCCAGTAAAAAGGTTAATTTAAAAAATGCACTTAAAAAGTGTAGATTAGAAGATTTAAAAAAAATTCAATATTAGTACAGAAAAAGAAAAACTAATCCCTGCCATTGTCTTGGAATAGAGGTTTTGAAATAATTGTTTCTACAGGGTGGTGTTGTCTGTGGCATACTCAGAAACAGTATCCCTTTTTTTTTTTGTTGGGTAAATATGTATTTTTTTGCCCTCCCAGTTTTGGAGTCAGCGGGAGCGACTGTCTGTTATATTGGTCTCGGGAGTTGTATTTGCTGCAGTGTTTCCAGCCCCCGCCCCTGCCACACTCACACAGACACATTTAAAAAGTATTTGTTTTGTCTGTTTTTCTCTTGTTTTTCTTTGGTTTGTGTCTGGACTTCAGTTTCGTTTACTGTATGTGGAAGCCTGAAGGAGAGTTGCTATGGCAATGTACGGTCACGCTCGGTTTGCTTTTCTAAGGGACATGCTCAGTGTAGTGACTCGGTTCCTGTGTTTCTACCATCAGCTGGCAGAGGAAAAGGTTAGAAAAATAAAGATATTGCAACATTTTAAAAAGTGTGGCATTGTTTTTTTTCAGAGGGGTGTGATTGCAAGACGGGACTGTATACAGAATTAAAATGGCAGGGGTTAAAACGGACAACCAGACAAATGGCAGCTGAGGAAAATAAAATTAAAAGTAGGGCTCATTACAAACTGTGTCTTGAGACCTTTTTTTGCTTGTGATGTTTCGGGATTTTAAAAATTGCAGCCGAATGGTTACTGTGGCGACCACAGGCAACTGACTTCTGTTTTGCGGTACGGCTTTACACATTGGTACTGTGCTTTAGTGCACTGCGAGCTGTGCCAGTCTGTGTTTTTCTTAATGGTTGGCACAGCTCACTGATTTGTTGTTGTTATGGGGCTCGGGAGTGGAGGCTAGTGTCGGTTGGCTAGTATATCTTCTGATAAAGACATCAGAAGATGTACTAGCCAATTGGATTGTTGGAGTTTCAAAGCCCGTTTTATAAGCTATTTTATTTCACTATCCTGTCCTTTACTGTTCTTCTATTTTTGTTTCTCCTTTTCTTTCTTTGGCCTGTTTAGCCTGTGGAGGTTTTAAATAGATGGTGTTTCTTGGAGCCCTTCTATAACTTACTGCTCTCCGGGTCTGCGCTGTTTGTGTCCTAAAACAAGCTGAAAGGCAAGGACTGGAAGCAGAGCTCATAGAATCAAAGAAGCTTGACAGCAGAAAAGGACCACACCGGCCCATCTAGTTTGCCCTGTTTTTCCCCTAGTCTCCCCTCTAGTCTCCCCTCTTGTGTGACTGCTGCAGAATGGAGTTTGGAGAGCACTTTAGTACTCAGGTTTACACTTTTAGCACACTGTTTATGAGCTTGCAAGTCCCACAGCTCTTAGCATTGCTTTTGGGCATGAATGCTGAGAACAATACCTTACCTGCTGCTTAGACTCCTTACTTCTCCATTGCTCTGCTGAACTGTTAGTATGAGCTCAGCTGTTCTGACAGTAGTGGTGGAACACTGGCTCAGTTGCGTGCTGTCAGCTGGAGATTTTTCTCTTTTTCTCTATGATTAACCCCATCTCTTCTGCTTTCTTTCATTAGCTACTCCCTGTTTGCGTTTCAGACCTTATACCCTCTTTTTGAACTACAAAGGAGTTTACTAGGGCTAAATTCAATCATGTATCACGGAAGTTTTATTTTACCCAAAGAATTATCAACCCTTCGAATAATCTACCTCTTGAAATTGTCACTAGTGAAAATAAATTAACATTTAAAATCGTCTAGATAAATTTACCATTAATAAAGCCAAATTTGGGTATTATATATAGGATAAAGTATGGGGTGCAATGTGTTACGAGAATTTAACACATACCCGAGTTGTTGGATGGCACATAAACCCCGAGGGCAAAGCCCGAGGGGTTTATGAAAGCCATCCAACAACGAGGGTGTGTGTTAAATTCTAGTTAAACACACTGCACCCCATATTTTGTTTTATATAATTGAAGGACTCCGTTTTTTCTATGGTTTGAAAAAAGACCTGGAATCTTACCTTGGAGATGAACGTTTTGTTTGTGTGATGAAAATAGAATTGTGCTTCAACATTAACATTTAATTATTTAAACTGGTTATTGGAATAAACAAAATAAACACTTGAAAGTCTATAACTGTGGAGATTCTTCCGGTAGAGTTTCGTCGTCCTTTGACCTGCAGAGGAAAGGTTAGGGTTGAAAGGGAGAGCAGTTAGGGATCGTGGGAAAAGGGTGAACTGTACAAGTGAGGTTTGATAGAATAAAACGTTTTTTTTCGGTCTAGGTGATGTGAAGCTGGTGGAGAATATATAAGATGAAGGTAACGCCAGCAAGTAAGTTAATTTTTCTGGTCAGTGATGTGTGAAGTTAAAGGGACAGTTGAAAGCGCGCGCTCCGTTTCTTTAGTGTGTGTCTCGAGTGCTTTGCTAGGGAAAGGGAGTGCATGAATGCCGTAACACCTACTTAGGTGTTACGGTATTTAATACAAGTTTTTTTGTATGCGAAAAAACGGAGACCATTAATTATAATTGATTTTGGTGCTGTTATGGGCCTCTCAGCCTCCTTGCACCTAACCACCCTAGTATGAACCTTAGTAGTACTAGACATGTCAGTCGAGACATTTATGTGTAAATAAGGCACCTGAGCACTAGGATGCCAGTGTATGATTTTAATGTACTTAAAGCTGAACACTACCTTTTCTTTTGTCTGCTGCTGGTGGCTCTCTCTAGCTTTCTTACCACTGGGATTTCATAAGGACAGGCTGGTCATTATTCCCATCCTTTTGTGTGGTTAGTTGGAGGCGGTCTTAACAAAGGACAGTATGATTCCCTCAGAAATAAACTTCTGATTGGCATTTATATAATTGGTATATTTTTCTGTGTCATATATTTTTCAGCTGTTGAGATAATTTGTTGTCCCGTAAATAAAAAGTTATATTTTTCTGTGATGATGTTCGTAAATAGACATCCCAAGGGAGCCAATCATGATCCAGATAGGGCTATAAAGAGGGAAGGTTTGTGATGTGAAATCAGTCTAGTTCAGGGCTCTGTAGAGGGCACAGCTTTGTGTCACTATCTCCTGCCAGTTCATTGGATGTTCCAACTGGAGAAGTTTTGGGATAGTTACAGGCATGCTATGCTCATTCTGGGAAGAAGAATATAAAGAGTGATGAGAATCTATGCATTTCTTTTGAATTACTCCTCAAGACTGGCTCCCTGAAGCTATTAAATTGATTAGATAGTTTCCAGACAAGAACTACTTGAAAGTTCATTAAAGCTGGACTGCAAATATTGTAAATAAATCAACCTGAGCACTTCCAATCCTTGTGTGGCATCTTTTCCTGCCTACTAGGCACTACAGCTCCAATCACTACTCACTTATATTTCCTGTTCTAGCTATGATTAACTCAGTATTTCAAACAGAGGTTTCCACTCTGGGGTAGTACTGATGTTTGTGCTGGACAGAAACAGAATGACTGTTATAAGCCCTTTTAGCAGACAGTTACTATTCTATATATTAATATGTACCATGGAGCCACTTGTTGTGGTATAAGAGTGGTTTCAGGTACATTCTGCCCGACAGAGAACAGCGAAGCAAATAATATATATATATATATATATATATATATACCATCTAGCTAGCTATGTAATTATCTATCTAGCTATCTGTAAGCAATATGATGTGGCTGGGTGTTGATAGTACTGAGATACCTGCACATCCAGAGGCATAGTGAGGCATGAGGCTGCAGGCCAAGTGCCTTCAGCCTCTGGGTGTGCAGGTATCTCAGTACTACCAACACCCAGCCATGTCTTACTGCTTATATAAAATGGGCCCATAGGCAACTTTTAAAAAAGAACATTCTAAAAGCTTTAAAAGCCACAAAAAATATACTAAAATGTTGCTAAATAATGTAAAATAGTCCCTCAACAGATGTTTTTCCCTGCCAGTCATTTGACTTTCTTAACACACACACACACTACATTGTTTGATTGTTTACCATGGAATAGAAGAGTTCAAAGCTCTGCATTATTCCAGTAGTAGAATGCCCTTCCCCCCCACACACACACACAGAATGGTAACTTGGAATATAAGGTTTCAAAATTCTTCAGAGTTCCACTGGCATGCACACAAAGACACACACACACACACACACACACACACACACACAGGCCTCAAATGGAGCAAGAACCTCAATTTTATCTGTTGCCAGGTAAGGAGCAGGGAGTTATTTGCAAAGTGGTAGGAAAGGAGGGGGATTTTTCATGGTCATCAAAGAAATACCAGCCATGGAAATAGTACTTGATTTTTAAAATGTGTGTATTTGTGTAAGGGGGACTCATGAGTGTAAATAATATTCAATTGTTTACTTACCTTATTTAATTTATTGGACTTTTATTTTTAGGGCGCCTAGTTGAGTTTTTTTTATATATGAGTAAAGGCTACAGTCATGTTTGTGATGGAAATTAGGAAGTAAGTGGCTTATGAATGCTGTGAATTGCCCTGTTTGGCAGAGACTTGTTTTTAGCCATTGGTGGTAGTCTCTTACTGCCATGGATAGAACCAAATCTCAGCCAATCGACACAGGGATTTCGTTATCCATTTTATATATTTATCTATAATATTTATAATCGACTCATCATAAACAGTTATTTCCACTCTGTGCTAGCACTGACAGTGGTGCTAAAGAAAAGAAAAAAAAAAACAACAAATATATGTCCTTCAGAGTTTTGTTACTAAATTACTTCAAATCTCATACACAAGACCAAGTATCCATCTTTGAATATATGCATCAGTACCTTATTTTTGGGTGTCAGCACCACAGTTAGTGCTATCCCAGAGTGGGAATCACTGTGTGTCTTCATGCAAGGCCCTAAATGAAGCAAGAGATCATGTCTTTCTTTGCACAGGGAAGGGGGGTGGGCATCAGGGTTGACAACCCCAAGGAAAGCTTCACCGCCAATTCAATAAGACTCCTGAGACTCCAAACTCTAATGTTTTTCCTTTCCTTACTTTGTGCTCCTTGTGTTCTTCAACCCTAATGTCTGCATTAGTACAGTTTTTTGCAATGAATTTCTCTTCTTTTTATGATACTGGAATTGTATCCTTAGATAGTGGAGATATTGCAAGCCTTTCCTCACCAACCACCTAACAAGTGAAACCCAACAGTCTCAATATGTGGAGCTGCGCCATTATACCTTACCATTCTAGTGTAAATAATACACTGCGCTGTCCTTCCCCAGGCTGGGAGCTTTGCTGTACAGCAGCATCCTCTCCTCAGCCTTGGCCCATCTAGCTGTCTCTCCAAACTTACACCCGAGCTCAGATCACCAGCATGGGAGGGCAACATGGTATATGCTGGGCCAACAACCAGCCCTGCATACAGTGTTTCTTCATAATTTTTTTTTTTTTTTACATTTTGATTTAAAATTTTCAACACAGTCTTTTTACGACCCACTTCTGAACATGGCAGGTGTCATTTATAAAATGCTGTCCACAATGTCCTTTCACGCCAAAAGTGCAAACATATTTTGGGGCAGGACTTGAAAAACAGCACCTGTCATGTTCATACAAACATACAAAATTTGCCAGCAGATAAAGGCCTAGAGGTCTATCAAGTCTGCTCCAATGTGCAGCTAGCACCCTTTATTCTGCAGCTGCCCCTCCCTTCCACCCTTCCCCTAAATTGACCCTCCTCCTTGTCCTGTCCCATCCTCTTTTGAAGCAGTCCACTGTTCTACTGGATACCACTTCTGCAGGTAACACATTCCACCCAGCTACCACCTTCTCTGTAAAAAAGTGCCTCCTCATCTCCCTCCTGAACCTTCCTCCCTCCAGTCTCATATCATGGCCCCTGGTTTCCCTCCCTTCCCTTACTTTGAACAGACCCTCTGTACCTGTCTTGTTTATTCCTTTCATGTACCTAAAGGTTTCAATCATGTCCCCCGTCCATCCTCTCCTTCAGCAAGCACATGTTCAACTCCCTCAGCCTCCTGTCTTATGATAAGTCCCCCAGCCCTGTGATCATCTTTGTCACCCTGCGCTGCACCCCATCCAGTAACTTAATGTCCCTCTTCAGGTACAGGTGTCAGTACCGCACGCAGTACTCCAGATGCGGTCTAACTAATGACCTATACAGTGGCAGAATCACCTCCTCCCTCCTCGAGGATATACCCCTTTCAATGCAACCCAGCATTTTGTTGGCCTTTGTAGCTGCCTTCCTACATTATGCCGAGTTGTTCATTGACCCTGTAATGAGCACCCCCAGATCCTTCTCCTCCTCCTCCTCCTCCTCTGTCTGGGCTAGCTGCATTTCCCCCAGCTGGTAACTCCTCCTTGGATTCTTCACTCCAAAATGCAACACCTTGCACTTTTTGGCATTAAACCCCAGTTGCCAGGTGTTTGACTAGGTTTTAAGCTTTGCCAGATCATCCTGTAACCCCTGCCATCCCCCTAGGTCATCCACCACCGCTCCCATCTTGGTATCATCAGCAAACAGACTGATCTTGCTCTTGATGTCCAATAATATGTCTGCAATAAATATCCCAAACAACACGGGTCCCAACACCGAGCCCCGTGGAGCACCGCTCATTACTACCCTTGGGTGTGAGAGCTCCCCACCCATCACCACCCTCTGTTGCCTTCCCTGAAGCCAGTTCCCTACCCAACTCACCAGCTTTGCACCCGCCCCTGTGCTTTCTAACTTACTTCCCAGACTCCCATGTGGCACCGAGTCAAATGCCTTACTGAAGTCCAGATACAGGACATCCACTGTATGGCCCCTGTCCAGTTGCCTAGTTACCCAGTCATAGAACTCCACCAGGTTGGTTTGGCAGGATCTGCCACGTATGAAGTCATGCAGTCTGCTGTCCTGTAGTCCTTTGGCCTCTAGGAGGGCCACCAGCCTCTTCTTCCGGATAGTCTCCATCAGTTTACCCACGATGGATGTGAGGCTCACCGGTCTGTAGTTCCCCGGTTCATCCTTGGGGCCACTCTTGTGGAGGGGCACCACATGAGCCGTCCTCCAGTCCTGAGGTACACACCCTGAGTGTAGTGAGGCATTAAATAGGGCTGCCAAAGGTCCTGCAAGGACCTCTGCCAGCTCCTTCAGTACCCTGGGGTGGATGCCATCTGGGCCTGGCACCTTGTCCATCCTCAGCACCTTCAAACCCTCCGGAACTCTGCCCTCCATGATTTCCCCATCTGTCACCCCTTCCCCCCTTTTTCTGCCATTCCTCCCCCCTTGGGTATCACCCCCTCTTCTCCTTAGTAAATACCGAGCAGAAGTAATCATTTAGCGCTTCTGCCTTATCGCACCCTGCTTCCACCCAACCCCTGTCCTTCCTAATCCTTACTATGTGGTCCTTACAGCTCCTTTTCTCCCTGATGTACCTAAAGAAGTCCTTCTCCCCCTTATTAATGATCTGTGCCAGCCTGAGTTCCGTAGCTGCCTTGGCTCCCCTTACTTCCCGTGTCACCTCCTTCAATTCCATTAGGTACTCCTCCCTGTCCTCACCCCTTCATGTTTTCTTGTACCTCCTAAAGACAGCTCTTTTCCTCCTTACCTTTTCCATGACCTCCTTGCTCAACCAGCTCAGTTTCTTGGCCCTAGCCTTCTTGCTCTGGGCCTTGCAGCAGGTTTTGGTTGTCTCCACTATCCCCAACTGCATAAGCTTCTACCTCTGGTTAGTGCCCATACTAGGTTGAATTCTGGCCAGGTACCCTTTTACCACTTCCCCCATCTTCCCAAAGTTGGCCATCCTGAAGTCCAACATTCATGTGCCAGATTCCACTCCTTTCTTGCCCATACCCAATGTGAGCCATACTGAGTGGTGGTCACTCCCTGACAGTGGTTCTTCCACTGTATGTTCTCTCACAAACTCCCCATTTGCCAGCACAAGGTCAAGGGTATTCCCTAACCTGGTTGATTCACTGACCATTTGCAGCAGGAAGCTGTCCTGGAAGGCATCCAACAGTACCTGCTCCCATCTATTCCTGGTTGTTGGGGTACTCCAGTCCACTCCTGGCATGTTAAAGTCCCTGAGAATCACCACACTACCCTTCTTGCAGGTCCTTCTGATCTGTCCCGCTAGTTCCCTGCCTAACTCCTCCATCTGAGAGGGCAGTCTGTACACCACGCCAATTCTGAGAATCCTATTCTTGGAATTCTGGATTTGCATCCAAAGTGACTCCATACTACCCTCCTCTCTTTCCTCACTTACACATTTCAGTCCTTCCTTCACATATAGTGCCACCCCCCTCCTTTCCCAATCACCGTGTCCCTACGAAATAACCTGTACCCTGGTACAGACAGGTCCCAGTCATTGTATTGTGTGGTCCATGTTTCTGTGATGGCTGCAATGTCCACCTCTCCCTCTGCCATGAGCACATGTAACTCTGCAGTTTTCCTCTCAAGGCTCCTAGCATTAAGAGTAACCACCTTCCACCCTTCCCCCCCCATCCTGCCCTCCTTTACTAGCATCACCAATAGTACTTGCCATTTGTCCTTTGTCACTGTTATGGGGGGTAAGCTTATATGGTTTCCCAACCTGTGGTCTCTGCGTGTCTCTCGCCCACTTGCCACCCCCCGCTCCTAGTTTAAATTCCCAATTTCCTCTATGTACTCTTCCATCCTCTGTTTCAACCCTTTCTTTCCCTCCTTACTGAAGTGTAGTCTGTCCTTGGCATAGAGACTGCAGTCCACCCAGGTCCCTCCCCACCCCCCAACAGCCCATATGCTTTAGTATGACACCAAGTTCTTAGCCATACATTAAATTCCTCTATTTTCAGATTTCTTGTTGTGCTTGCATTGGGCACTGGAAGTATCTCTGAAAATGTTACTGATCTTCCAGCCCCCTCACATAATTGTCCTAGTTCCTCAAATCTCCTCTGGACTATACCTAATGTCTTGTCAGCCAGGTCATTTGTCCCAAGATGTATAATGAAATGAGGCTTGTCCCTACCCCTTCTAGCATATTTCAGAACAGATTGTCCTACCCTTTCCGCTGTCATTCCTGGCATGGTCTCCACCCAAATGTGACTATGCCTCTCCCCCTTGCTACCCCAGCTGACTCCTCTTAGTATTGAGTACCTCAGCACTAAGATTCCACCCCTCTTACTCCCTGCTTGCTTCCATTCCTCTCCATCTCTCATTCCTGGCTCCTCTTCTTCCTCCTGCACATTATTTCCCCCTTTTGCCCCTGTTGCAGTTCTCCCAGTAGAACTTCTCCCCGCTCCGGTTTGGTCCAGGCATTTATCAATTACTCCTCCAATTGCATCACCTCCCTCCCTCCTCCTTCTTCCCCTCTAGCGGTGCAAAACTATTTTCTGAAGACCCTTCACAAATGCCCACTTCCTCTCTCTTCATAGTAACCTGCTCCCTCCTTTCCACTTGCCACTTCTTCTCCTCCCTTCACAAGTCCCTGTCTCCTCCTTCCATTTGTCTTTTATCTCCTGACCTGGTTTCTCCCGGCAATTGTTCTTCCTGGCCTGGGCCCCCTTTGTCTCTGCTTCTCTTCTTCTGACCCTTTCCTCACCACTGTTGGCTCAAATTGCCCTCCCTCATCTCCCCTCCTCTTCTCTCTCCTCTCACCAGTATTGGGCTAAACCCACCTCTGGTCTGCCTTGCCCGTCTTAGTTCCTCCTGCAGACCCTTGATCTCCTTTCTAAGTTTCTCTATGAGGTTGCACACTAAACAACCCCCACTCTCCAGGCAATTTTTAGAAAGATTGGTGCACCGCAGTTGTTGCAACCTACCACCCTACCCGTTGCTCTCATTGCCCACCAGCGACCCCCCCCACCCTTCCAGATGAAAGATACCAAACACTCCCCCAAGTCTCCCCTCTCCCCCCATCAGTGCAAACATTCTTCTCCTTTTCTTAATTTTCCTTGCCCCCTTTGTTGTACACATCTAGATAGACTGAGCAACTGCTTTTTACATTCCTATCCTTTCTGCCCATACCCAAAAAGAAACTTTAAGTAACTATTGTACAACCTTCTTCAAACTCCTACTCCTCCTTTCCACAAAGCAAATAGCAATGCAAAGAAGTAACAATGAAAGCTCCTTGATTTGCAGTTACTTCCCTTCCACTGAGATAGCAGTCACCTCTTCACTCGCTGCTGTTCCTTTCCTGGATGTGTGCTTCTGCTATGACAGGTGCATGTCCTTTGCCCATTTGGGGAAGTGATGTCAGAAACCCTGGTATAAAGAAAATCATGGACCTGGGGCAAGTGGGGTGAGGGGCAGGGAGGGTAGGATCAGCTTGTGCCTTCCAGAAATAATCAGGTAGCTAAGGCACCTGGTCAGACTATTAGCACCCTTCCCCCACTATGCACTAAACTTTGCAGCTAGTGAAGCCAGCAAAAAGCTATCACAATTCCACTCAAAGCACAAAAATAGGTTTGCTACCAAAAGAAACAGATCTCCAATTCAAACAGCCTCACCAACAACACATCAAAATAGGCTTGAAATTAGAAGATATAGGTCTCCAACTCAAAGAAACAACCCCAATAAAATCACACCAAATAGGTTTTAAATCAGAAGAAATAGGCCTCCACGAATGTACCCTGCTACACAGTGAAACATCAAACACATGAGCCCACTTATAGCCACCAAAATAGGTTTCAAAATTTCAACAGCCCCAAAACAATACCCTGCTAGCCCCTTAGAAGTAGTAAGAAAGAAAAGAAATAACCTTCTACCAAGTAAAATCCACAAGAAACAATGTAAAAGCAGCAAAAAGACGCTACTGTACAGGAACTGATCTGATCCCTTCCCCTTCTAGTTACTTCTGAGAAGGGAGTCAAAATTGAAAATTTGGGGTAAAAGTTTTGAAAATTACCAAGGTTTTGAGTAAATTTAAAAAACATGTATGTCACTTCATAACTTTTTTTTTTTATTCTGATATTCTGACCCCACCTCATGAACATGGTAGTTGGAGTTTTTTAAATCCTGCATGAAAGTTGATTTTGGTGCAATTATGAAATCACATTTCATTCCAGATTTGAAAAAATGTCACCTCTCTTGTTCATGAGGTGGGATCTCAAAAAGGCCATATTGAGAACGTGGCAAGAAATATTTAAGAATGATGAAGTTATAAGTAAAAGTTCAAAATGCATTAAAAGTACATCGACTACACTTACCTTGTTTTAGTCCGTTCCTGGTTGGAGTTGAAAGAGCAGGATGTGTTTCATCACAGAGTGTCAATTTTGGCTGTGGTTGATTTTGGGGTGATTGAGGGGCATGGGAGAGGGTCGTGGGTGCTGAGTTGAGGGCCAGGGGAGTGAGCAGGTGGTGAGTGATCAGATATCATTGAGGGACAGCGTTCTTCTATGCAGGTTAAACCCCCTACCCCCCACAAAAACCCAACATATCTTCAAGGGATAATTTTCTTGATTTCAGGTATACAGACACTGCGGACTGAACACCCCAGTGACAGTTCAGGCTCTTTGGCAGGACCGGGGATGGGTACCCTGGTGTTGCTCTGCATCAGGTGGGGAGAAGCACATTCTTCTGGAGTGGACATCTTGAACTATGGCAGCACTGGAGGTGGGCACCCTGGTGCCGCTCAGTATTGGGGGGGATTGTTAGCCGCAACTGAGGGTTGGCCACACTGGTGTTGGATTATTTATAATCAATATGGCAGCTGAGTTGGGCACCAGCCATCATTTGACAGGGTTGGAAGGGAGGGGGATTCTGGCTGGTGGGATAGGGCACCTGCCGGCCAGTTTACATAAAACCAGTATCAGGAGGGGGAGGATAATGGCTGGCAGGGCTGAGCTGCCCTCGGCTGGCCATTTCACATAAAACATGGACTGGAAGGGAGAGGGATTCTGGCAGTGGGACTGTACCTGCTGCCGGTGTTTTAAAGTTACCAGGATGCTAGGAAATCAATGTGACCGAAAATGATTTCCTTCACACTGCTTTTGTCATCCATGAATGCCAGCCGGTGAGAAGGAAATCATTTTTGGTCTCACTACTTTTGTGAAAATCGTGTTATCTTTAGAACATTCATTTGTTGTTGTAGTAGTAGGTTTCATGTCATAATGGCGATCGCAAAAGAGCAACCACCATTAGAGCAAGTGTACATCGCTGAAAAGCACAATGGCAATGTACACTTCTGGGTGACACCACATCAGCAACTGAAAATAGGATGTATGGGGGGGCTGTGCCCCTGCACCCCCCCTCACAGAAGGCTTCACCACCCATATACCCCTGATTTAATACAACCAACCGCAGGGGGGTGCATGTCAGGGAGGGGGAGACAGAAAAAAAAAATCACAGCACAAGCAACAAAATACTTCCCAGTCCCCAACCCTGAACCCAGCACCTGCTGCATCGAAGCTAGTCACCCTCACCACCACACCACATGGCTAGCTCAGTAGCAGCAGGCCACACTACCCCACACAAACCCTCCTCCCTATATCTGCCCTTCCTGACACCCTTGTAACCCTCTCTCACTCATCCCTACCTTCACCGGTGCATTCCATCACTACCCTTACAGTGTAGCTCAACAGGGTAGGGCTGCAAATGAGTCTGTCTTTTGACAGTCACTCATTTACAGTTGCTATTATTACTAGATACCATAGTGGTAATAAGTTTATTTATAAGGCACCCCTCCCTGGGGGCCTAGGGCACTGTACAGGAATTGACAGGCAGAAAATAAAATCTAAACATTTAGATAAAATAACCCCCTTACAAAAAATAAATAAAAAAATGGCAATAAATAAATATATAAATAATAGTATTCAGTTAAAATGAAAACGACTGCTGCATAACAGTAGCTGAAAGTAATTAATTCCAGGTTGCTCCTGAAGAAGGGACTTCTAGTCTCAGTGAGCCTACCTGATTAACAAAATCCAAATAAATAAATAAATGCTAGTAACAGAGACCATCACTAGTCCCATAAAGCCTGTCTAAAGAGATATGCCTTCAATCCACCAAGGGAGCCTCCCTCAGTGCCCTAGGCAGAGTATTTCAGAGCAAAGGGCTGGCACTGAGCATGTGTGGAAACTGCAGAGTTTTTACTTATATTTCAAAAACTATATAAGTTAAAAACCTGTCAGTTGCAAAAGTCTGTACTTTGGTCCAAAGTCTTTTAAACCTGTAAGTTTTGAGCAGAAAATTCTTAATTTTGGTGAATTCACATTGTTTGCACTTCCATAAATGTTCTCCACCCCCCCAACCAATTGTCACAAAGTTTTCAGGATCTAGAGATCTTGGCACCAACTCCATATCTATCAAACTTCAGGCAAATTGGTTGCATGGGGGCAGAGTTATTAAAGTGCAAAAATCACGGTTTGATATTAAGTCGCTTACTCAACTCTAATATACATGCACTACCGTGCCTGTATAATATATGGGATATGCCGTGGCCCTAATGAAAATATCGCTGATATATTTTCAGAGTGTGGTTTGGCCTTATGCATCATGAGTAGCAGAGCCATGAGTGATGTAAAATGGTCAAACGGCACAAGGGAAAATATCCATGATATTTTCATTAGGGCCACAGCATGCCTGATTTATGCCATGCTTTTTATCATACAATGGCAAGAAAAAAACCTGCATCCTGTTTGCTCATGGCCACCTTCAACAGTGATGCTAACAAACTCAAACATGGAAAGTTTTATCACCTCCACTGCCACTATGGACTTAGAATGTGGCATACGAACATATGAAGAAGGCAGCAGAAGAAAGCCATCTGGTCTATCAAGTCTGCTCGTATTGCAGGGTCCACAGCTTGAGCTAATGTCCCTGCCTTCCCTCCCCACTCCTCCCATCCTCCCGACCCATGATCCTTAACTTCCCCCTTTGCCTATCCCAGCCTCTCTTAAAGCTGCCCACTGTCTTCAATGAGATGATATCTTCCAGCAGCTCATTCCAAGTATCCATCACCCTCTCTGTGAAGAAGTGCTTCCTGACCTCCCTCCTAAACCTCCTATCCTCCAGCTTAGGACTGTGCCCCCTCATGTTATGGTTGCCACTCAGCTTAAAGATACTCTCCTTATCAACCTTATTTATCCCTTTCAAGTACTTGAAGGTCCCAACTATATCCCCCTCTTTCCTGTCTTCCAGGGAGTACATGTTCAGTGCCCTCAGTCTCTCCTTGTATGCCTTACCCTGCTGACCAGCTATCATCTTTGTAGCCCTCCTCTGGACCTTCTCCAGCAGGTTAATGTCCTTTTTGAGGTGTAGGCACCAGTACTGAACTCCATACTCTAGATGCGGCCCTACCAGTGACCTGTACAAGGGCAGTATAACCTCATCTCTCCTACTACTGATCCCCCTAGGCATAATGCACCTAGAGTGAAAATATCACTGCCACTTTTTAGCCTCAAAGATATGGTAGACATATATATATATATATATATATATATATATATTGATTTTTTTCTGTAAAAGACAATTATACCAGCAAACACAAAAGCTGCAAGTTACAATCAACAGTGATATCTAGTGTCCAGAACCACTTCCTCTCAATATAACATATCCCTGGAAACCAAGGGTATATGGGCTGTCCATAGTACATTACATTTAAGGTACAAAATCAGTGTGGATCATCATTATATAGTATACCCATTTCCTCCATAAGATTTCAAATTGCATAAGTGTCTGTGACACCTTTGCGGTTAGTTTCTCCATTTCATAAATTTCAGTGATTAACTCATGCCAAGTTCTATAGAATGTACTTTATCAGAAAGCCAGTGTTAGTGATTGCTTTCCTGGCTGCTAACAAGCAGATAGTAAGGAGTTTCTTAGTTGGGAAGGGGTGGGGGAGGAATGAGAGGCTTCTTGATATGTTAAGAAAGAGGGTTAATTATGGGATAACTACCAGGGAGTGTTTGAAAAGCACCCTCAGGTCCCTTTGCACTGATGCCCAGAAAGGCTGAAGCCTCAGGCAAAACCAAAGGATGTGGGCATGACTCACTTTAGTTTCTCTGCCTCCTCTCCAGCAATGTGGGAGAACACAAGTGTTGTATTTAGCTTGATGGGACAGTGAACAAAAATAAGGGTTGATACTCTTCCATGAGAACTCCTTCAATATAGATATTTTTCCCACTGTTGAGGTGTAATTTATATATCTAAATCCTGTTGTCATTTTATTCTGAGATTGTCCGTGGAAATATGTTCCAAAGCCAGTAAGGCAGCATAGATCTGGGAAATCAAGGTCAGTGGTACCCCTTTCAGGATTTGCAGGACCAGTAATATAAGAGCTGGAATGGGCTTATCAGAGGGACATGTTTTTTTCTGCATGTCATATATATGTCCTCATCTGTAAATAGCGGTATTAGTCCGCTAAGCATAGACCGTACTTTTCAGCTAGGGTATGGAAATCCATGAACTCCATTCCCTGCAAACAGTGGGCAGGTAATTAAAGACTCACTTGTTCCTATTTTATATAGGTACGGTCTAATCAGGCTGACAGAAGCTTTGAGCAATATGAAAATGGAGTAGTTAGATATCAGTATGGTTGTATAAAAGGGTGGTCAAGAGCTTTATTCCAGTGCAAAAGGGTGGTGCATGTAAATTCATTGTCTCTATCCTGGGAGAGGGCTAGGGTATTGGGCTGCAGGGACCTTCTGGTAATCGGTAGTAGGTCCTCTTCACTCACCTCCAGTGACTTCCACAGAGCAGTATAAGTTGGGGAAAGTCAGTATAGGGCAGTTTGAATTTGAGTTGTTTGGTGATACTGCTCTAAATGTGGTTGGGCAAGGCCTCCCTTTCCTTTTGGGAGCTGGAGGGTGGTATATCTATCTAGCTCCTCCCACTAGGAATTGATAAATTAGTCAATCCTAATATCTGAACTGTTGTTTAGAAGGTGTCACTGGGAGGATTTGAAATAAATACAGGAGGTGGGGTAGTATATTCATGTGAATACAGTCCACTTTTTGTATGAGCGGCAGGTTTATTGCCTTCCATCCATTCATGTCTTCCTGTATGGGCTGGGTTAAAGGGGTGTAATTTAAAGGGGATAGATGCTCGAGGACCACTTGCAGGTAAACCCTGCAAATATTTTAGTGATGTCAGTCCCCACCAAACCAGAAGAGCTCCCTAATGTGTGGGCTAGGACTGTAATGGATCTGTAACACCTCCATTTTAGTGTCCTTAAGTCGGTATCCTTCACAATGACCAAATGTCCTCAGGAGGGTCCAGAGCATTGGAAGGGAGGTTTCTGGGTTTGATAAATATATTAGTCAGTCATCCTCATATAACATAAATTTTTGAGGCCTTCTACCTAAGTTTAAACCCATTATCACTGAGTTGCTGTGCAAAGCTTGTGCTAAGGGTTCAAGGTATAATGCAAAAAGTAGGGAGGACAGGGGACACCCCTGCCAGGTACCCCTCTAAAGAGGGAAGGGTGTAGAAATATGGGCATTAATTTTGAAATGTGCTTGTGATGAGTGGTATAGAGCTGAGAGAATATTGATAAAAGAGAGTAGGAATGCCATTTTATGGAGGGTGGCAAACAGAAAGTCCCATGCCATCCAGTCAAATGTCTGCTCAACATCCAAAATGGGTAATAAAAAAGGTTCCTTTGTCCACGTGGCATAGCGCAAAATATGCAAGGTGCATTTGATGTCATCCTGGGTCTGTCACATGCTCACAAAACCAGTCTGGTTATTCTTATTAACAGAAGGCAAGATAAGATCCAGATGTTTAGCTAGAATAGGGGTATAAATCTTGTAATCTATATTACTGTAGTACTGGAATCGGTTGATATGAGACACATAGAGTAATGTCTTTACTAGTTTTTAAAATAGCCAAAATGGTCACAAGACTTCATGTCGGTGGGGCAGGGTTACCCTTTGCCACCCAGTTAAGCATAGCATTAAAGGAGGGCAGCAGAATTTAAGTGAATGCTCCTTTGCAATCAGGGCACCAAGCTGGCTTAATGAACTTCAGGTGATACAAAAGACACCAACTAAGCTGTGTCCTTCCAGACAGGAACTTCTACATTTACTCCTACTTGGCTCCCAATGTAGCTGCTTCTCCTAATGAAGCCCCATCCCATGCACTGTCACTTGCCAACTGCACCCCTACCAACCCAGCCCTTGTACCATCTGATTGTGGTGCTTCTGTCCCCTAAGGTCCCCTCTTACCTATGCATATAATGCCAGCACCTTACCCACCACATGGTCTCCTCATGCATGTGCCTCTCCTCCATTCCAATGTGCTGTAAAAGCACACAGACATAATCTCTGACAATGCCCAGATGGGCTGCTACCTTCATATAGCTCCTAGTGCCTATGCTATACTTTGTATTATTTAACCTGTTGAAAGTTAACTTTTGTTCACTCTGTATTGAAGAAATGGTACTTATGTTACTCATTCTGTTTTGTTTTTGTTTTTGGTTTTTTTTCCTTGAGTAGTTTGTACATTTTTTGGCTTTTGTTCCCCAACCCCATGCATCCCAGCGTCGTGCACATGTGAGGAGCAAATGCCATGCACTACGGAATGCCCAACCCTACCTGTCACACTGTTACCACCTGCACCTGTCACTGGACCTCCATCCGGTGACAGCATGACTACAGGTGAGCAACCCCCCACGGGAGAGGAGAGCCAGTGCTCAATCCTGCTCCCACCCCCACCCCCATGCCAGCACCCTGATGACCAGAGGTCATTCCTGAACCTGGGTCACCGGCATAGCACGAGGTAAGGTGTCCAGTGCCTCAGCCCTCAGTGCCATCAGGCTGGCACTCATTCTGTTTTATTATATCACTGAATCAATATTGTCCAGCCTTTGTTAATCAGTTTTTAATACTATCTTTGACATGGTGTAAACAAATTGTTATTCTGATGAGGAAGGAACCATTGCAAATGAGCATTTCTGTTCAAAGGTGTATTTCCAAACTTTGAAATAAATAAATAAATAAAATTCCCTAGTGTAATTGCCCAGGACTGGACTTTTGTTAGTTTTAAACCCCTAATAGCTTCTCTCAAGTTCTTCCATGATAATGGGCACACTAAGGTGATCCACCTGCACCTGTGTGAGCATAGCAAGGTGGACTGTAGCAAGGAAGGACTGTACACACTATATGTCCATGGATTGCTCAGAGGCGTATAATGAGGCACAATAATTTATGAAAGTTTCTAATATTTTTTCTTGGTCTACGTGTAGTAAGTGTTTTGGTGGATATCTGATCCATATGACTGCCTGCTCTGAGGTATAGGGCCCAAGTCGATAGGCTAAAATCCTGGATGCTCTTGTTCCACCTTCATAATATTTCTGGTGGAGACAGTGTAACACCATTTCAGTTTTAATGCTAAGTATTGATTGTATCTCCTGTTGTAATTTAACTATATCTGAGTGAACCATTTGATCCTTGCATATGCTTGCTCTGATCCTGTTTCAACAATTTTTGTAAGTTTGCTATTTTCTCCTCTCTCTGTTTTTTTCAGTCTGAAAGTATAACTAATCAGTTCCCCCTGAGTATTCCCTTCACTGTATCCCATAACAGACTCAGGGAAATGTCTGGAGTGGTGTTTTTTGTTATTATCTGCTCTATTTTTTTCTTTAATCAAAGTCCAGACTTCCCTTATGTTCAGCAATGAGTTATTAAAATGCCAGAGGGTAGTAGGTTTCTTTATGGGCCATTGCACAGTAAGAATGATCGGGGAGTGGTCTGATGGTAAATAGGTAAGATATCACATTTCAAAAGTACTTGCAGGTGTTCCCTGGAAATGTGGATATAGTCTATATGGCCATAAATCTGATGTGGGGCTGACTAGTGTGCATGCCTTGGTGGCTGGGTGCAGGAAGCACCAGGCATCCAACCAATCATAGTTTTTAATCAGCATATTACTGTGCTTTGCAGCACCTATACATTTGGAAGTACGAGTATTAGTAGTGTCTGTGGGATCATAGATCATATTATGATCTCCACCTATGATTAACAGCCCCCTTTAGTGTTGTAATATGTTGCCCAATAAAAGATTCATCACTGAGATATCCATACCAGGGGGAGGTATAAGCTTGCCAGGTAATTGTCTTTCCCAAATAGCGTCCTACAGCGACAGCTAGTCTCCCCTGTGTATTTGTATATGAGTTCTCCAGCTCAAATGAGGTCGCCTTGGGGATTAAAACAACTACCCCTCTGTGTTTGCCCATTCAGAAGCTAGAAGATACACTGTTGTGTAGCCAAAGTTCAGTAACTTTCAGTGTTCATGCAGGAGAGGTGGGCCTCCTGTAATAAAATGAACGCTGGTCAGATTTTTCTAATGTGGGTAAGTACCTTACACTTATTAACAAGGTTGTTTAGCCCATTCACATTCTGAGAGTAGACTGTAGTGGGGCTCTTGGTGGCCATAAGTAGATAGAAGTGTAAATCAACTGGTTGGGACTGGTACCCCTCCTTCCTGACATCCGGTCGAAGCTGAAAATAAGCCTACCTGAAGACAGTTCACATGGGCCAACTATTGCACCACATGGCACTTTAGTTAACTATAGGGTTGTTGTGTAGCAGAAGCCTGAACCAACATTAACCTGGGTAACAAGAAGTAATAACAGTAACTGTACTTTGAGAATGATAAGTAGACACTAAACAACAATGAACATTAAGGGAAATACTGGGAAAAGATAAGGGGGGGAGAAGGAGGAAAACCTCATCAGTTCCTGTAGTATGGCATAAATATACAGTATTTATAAAATAGCAAGAAGAAAATCTAGAAAATTAATTGCCTTAGAGACATCACCTGACCATGCATGAAATCTCTATAAATGCAAAGTCAGGTGCTGAATCTCATGTTCCCCTGCTTGGAGCCATTATATAATTATAATAAGCCCCTCAAGGGTGGGCATCATAGGATTTTAATGCACTTCCCGGGGCAGAAGGACATTCCACCTTCGGCCTTATGCCTTAGCACACCAGTGGAGTGTGCCTTAAAGGGACACTGTCAACTTTTTTTGCATCAATTATTTTTAGGTAAAAACTCACATTTTATGATTGCGTACTGTCTCTAAAATTCATTGATGTTGCTGGTGGTTTTGTCTGCCTCCTTGCTTATTAGAACCAAAATGTATGGTAATGTATAGCTATGCTCAGCTTTGTTTTGCTTCAAATCATTGAACTGCTGTTAATGAAAACCTCCTGAACATTAGAAACGCCCTCAAATAGTACAGCTACTCATGATAGAATAGTCTCCTCTACTCCCACTTCATAATGATTGGCTAGATTGTGTTGGGGGCATTCTTGAGTTCAGGAAAGATGCAGTAGGAGCTGATCAAGAAATACAAGCAAACATGTTTTGGTGAGGTAACACCAGTATGGGGGCAGTCCGTTTTTCACATTTTAAAAGTAAAAAGGGATCTAAATCAAACTGCCAGCTACGTCAACAGTCTCTATAGAATGTGAACAATCATAAAATGTGTTTTTTAAACTAGGGACACTTTAAGGCCTAAGGGGGTTGACAGTGTCCCTTTAAAATTCTAGAATGCATAGCCTGTTGTGGCTTACTACTTATATATTATACTAGTGAAGTAGCACCATTATCTTAGGATTTGGGTTAGCATTTGTGTCAAAATTCCTGTTTTGTTGTCAACTTATAACTCGGCCATCTTATTTGTTTATTGAAATTCGGTAAACAGGAAAGACACACTTAGCCAAGGCTCATTTCCAGGTGTGACCCGGGTGAGAGGGGATTGGGAAGAAAAAGAACATAAAAATGTAAAATAAAATCAATGTAAAAAAAAATTTAGTATACTGACAAATGCAAATTACCAAGATTATTGAAGAACTGTTTCACACATGCCATGGAATTGCTAAGAACAGACGTCCCATTACTGACTTTGTGTGGATGTGCAGTTTTAATGACATGAAATGACTAGATATTGGTTCAAAATATCAAAATGACAAATCTGCCCGAAACGTTATCCACTACTTAGCCACGGTTGAACAGGTGGTGCTACGAGAAAAAATATTGTAAACAAAGTTCATTTCCATAAATCGGTGATGGAACCACCGACTCTTCCATCACAGAGACTGAGATAGCATATCTGCAGTTTGCAGTTAAAGGAAAAGTGCAAAGTTGGCGGGTGACCAGACTGTTGGCAAGACTGATGTACCATCTACTGTAAAAAAACACCATCAAAAAGTCATCGAAACCAATCTGAGGATGTCCACAGAAGAGTGGTCAAAGAAATGGTAGCATTTGAAAGTGATGGAGCCACTGTGATGGTTGGCAAGAACAATATCATAGCTTCCCTTCTAAAAATGGAAAGGCCCTGAATGCAATCTGTACATTGTTTTGCACATCATCTCAAGTTGGCATATAAAAGTGCACAGAAAAAACATTCCACAATTCAATAAATGAACTGGTCTGTTATGGAAAATCTGTTTTTATCACAACTTGCCTTTAAACAAGAGTAAACTTAAAGATGCCTATGAAATGCCAACGGATACATCCTGTGATTCCTGTTGGAGGTACACGGTGACTTCCTCATTTGCAAATGGCTCTGCAAATTCTGCTGAAAAGGTGTCCTGCTATAGTGCTGCATATGACCAAGGTAAGCATAAGAATTATGAACTTCAATTACCTCAACATAAAGACAGAGAAAGAAGGAAAACATCTTAACATGGGGAGAGGGGTATTTAACATATTTTGTTCATTTCTTTTTGTTACAGATGCAGCAATGCCAGGTGGGTGTATCTCCAGAGCAGATGAATAAAGCAATTAAAATGCTAAAGATCCTGAAATAGGTAGCTGTAGTGAAGTTTGAACATTTCCTGCTGGATGTCATCAATGTCCTCATCATCCTGTCCCATGTTACCCAGTAGTGAAATTCAACTTTTGCCGATGTGTTTGCCACCATGCAGTTGAATCTGGAAACAATGAACGCCTATCACACAAGTTGGGTGATGAATGCTTAACTGGCGCAGCTAACGGTAAAAAAATGTGCCTGATGTTTATGTTTATGAGGTTTTCTTTGTTGTCTTTCTTTTTCTTTAGATATGGACCAAAGGAACGTCAAGTGGAGGATGCAGATGAACTACGTGGCCACCATTTTTTGGGAAACCCAGACATCATTGCTGTACATATGAAAGTCCTCAAAGGTCTGGAAGAGAGCCTGCAGGACCATTTTGTGGATGGAAGTCCACAGTTCTTGAGAGCAACTGCTGTGGCCAGTTTTGCACTGTGACTAGATGAGAGCAAACACATAGGTAAACAGTTTTAGATACTCAAGTCTGATACTGTGAAATAATGCATGTTGCTCTGAACTGTACATAAAACATGTGTGTGATACTCATTAATGCAAATATGTTTTTTTTCCCTACAGTTCAGAATTTGGTGAGAAGGCAGTGACCTTGGTCGCTCAACATTATGGACCAGTGCAGGAAGCTGCCATGGATGAGGTTGACTTCCTCTGCTCTGCAAATTCGCACCCCCGCACCCTGATCTAACCTTTTGTGCTTCCTAAGGTCCTTTGTCCCTGAGTACCATAACTAAACTCTCTTCTCCGCTCCTGTTTCAGCTCCGAAACCCTGACCAAAGCCCGAACTCCCCTCGCCTTATGGCGAGCTGGAGAAGCCAGCCAGCCGTGCGCCACTCTGCAGCCCAGCAAGGAGCCCTCAAAATTGGGTACGCCTACACTCAGCCTCCGTTACTAGCGTTGGAGCCCCAATTGGTTAATTACTTCAGGAACCCCGTCCCATTGGCTGCCACTTTTACGGCTTTGGCTGTGATTGGTCACACAAGGGAACTTCGCTCTTAAGGCCATTTGGACTTGTTTCCTGCTCACTCCCTTTTCAGTCTGATGTGAATTTTCGTGAAGAATTGCCTAGTCTGAGAGTGTGCTGCTTAATTACTGTATTGTATTGCTAAAAATCATTTTAATTGTCCAGTTTGGCTGTATAATGTAACAATGTTGAATTTTACTGATGCTGTATTTTAAGTGCCTCTCTTAGCTGGTTAATGAGCCACTGATGAAACCTACTGCCAAACACTATTCTAAGTGCCTCTCATAGCCATACTCTTTTTCGGCTGCCCGCCTGCTCTCTCTCTCTCTCGCTCTCTCTCCTTTCTCGGCCTCTCATGCCTTCAGCGCCTCTCTCTCTCCATCCTCCCCATACTAAAACCTAATTTCACTCAGTCTAAACCGGGCAAGCTGCGCCATTACAATTGTACAGCCCTTAATCTCTGCCTGCACCCCTCCTCTTCTTTGACTACCTCTTCTCTGCAAATTCACCCCCCACCCCAAATCTAACCTTTTGTGCTTCCTAAGGTCCTCTGTCCCTGAGTACCATAACTAAACTCTCTTCTCCTCCTCCCCTCTTTCAGCTCTGAGAAGCCCCTGACCTGGCACCCAACTCCTCACCCTACGGCCGCGGCTGGAGAAGCCAGCCAGTCATGCACCACTCTGCAGCCTGCCTAGGAGCCCTAGAAAATGGGTAAGCCTACTCTCAGCCTCCATGACTAGTGCTGGAGCCCCGATTGGATAATTACTTCAGGAACCCCCTCCCATTGGCTGCTGCATTTATGGCTTTGGCTATGATTGGCCACACTAGGGAACTTTGCTCCTAAGGCCATTTGGACTTGTTTCCTGCTTGCTTTCTTCTCAGTCTGTTGTGAATTTTCTTCCCACACCACCCGCCCCAACCCCAGCCTCTATTAAATGTTCTTTCCATGAGCGTTGGGCCCATCCTCTAATTGATCATTGGACCGAACGCCATTTGTCATGCCCCTCTCCAGCCTATCAGTAGATATCACTGCGTTATTTCTCCTTAGAAGAGACACTCTTAGCCCTGACAACTGCGTGCAGAGTGTTTGCACTAGGAGAGAACTTCCATCTAAAAATGCCTCTTGCGGCTTCTCTTCTGTATAGCTGCCTCATATTTTTTTCTCTCACCCCCTTTAACTTCCCAGCTTCCAAGTCACAACAGGGCCAAAACTTCCCTCCTAGTGACTTACATGGATTGCCCTCTCTTAATAAGTCATGGCAATTCTTTGCTGGGAGTACTTCTTCATGGTTGCGCCCCTCCCCACACCAGGATCTGACCAAAGTATATTTGCACACACCATTGAACCTGTCAGCCATAACCATCATCTACGCTGCATCTCTTTCATCTATGTTAATGCTCACAATATAGCCACCACCAAACCGAAATACGCTAGACAGCACAACAAGTGGCTCCTCATCAGACTAAGTCAATACCTCAAGAAACTACTACTACTTCTCCTGCTTTGTTCTGGTAACATTGAATTAAACCCAGGCCCACCTGCCCCACTGGACTCCCCTGCGGACCTCTCAAATCACAAAGGCATAAGCTTTCTCCACATCAACGTCTGCAGCTTATTGAAGAAGCTAGATACTATACAGACCTGGGCCCTGCATGCATCTCCTGATTTCTTTATGGTAACGGAATCCTGGCTCTCACCCTCGACCCCTGACAATTCCATCAACATAGCAGGTTACAACATCTACTGTTGTGATAGACTGACCAGAGGAGGCGGGGTAGTAATCTATGTCAAAAGCAAATACACTGTCTCAGTCATAGGCTGTACCTCAAAGACTAAGGAATTTGAATGCTTGACACTAAAACTATCCATCTCCACTGAAAAAACACTCCATATTGCAGCTTGCTATCGACCGCCTTCTGGTGGCATGGCCATTTTGCAGCATCTCCAAAATCTAACTGACTTATCTAATACTGAATGTATATTAATTGGGGATCTCATCCTAAACTGGAACGATGAAAGCTCCAAGAAACTAAAGGATCTCTGTGACGCAAATGGGCTGTCCCAAATAACACCCGCACCTACCAGACCCAACAGTAAGTACCCTGAGCGTAGCTCCCTCCTGGACCTTATGTTAGTAAACAAGCCTCATAACATCTTGCATAGCGGAGTGTTCTTCAATGACATAAGTGATCACTGCGTGATAGCCTGCATTAGACACTCTAAAACTGGCCTCCAAATTCATACTGAAAAGATGCCTGAAAAAACTTTGCCGGAATGCCTTCTTAAAAGATCTAAGTAACATTAGATATCAGGATTTCTATTTAGCCCCATCACTTAACGAGGCATTTAATATTTTCCACAGCTTCCTAACGGGGCTAATCTACAAACAAACCCCCCTTCAGCTGATTAGGTCAAAAAAATGTTCTCCTGGCTGGTTCTCCACTAACCTGAAGAAAGCGCTCAAAGAAAGAGACTACTGGTAGAAAAGAGCGCGGAAATCACACCTGGAGGCAGACTGGCTAGAATTTCACATCACCAGAAATGCCTGCACCAAACTAATTAGGTCTGAAAAAACTAGCTTCTTCCAGGCAAAACTCGAAGACAACAAAAACAACACTGCCAAATTCTGGAGCATCCTCAAAGAGGTTGAAGGCCAGCATCCTGTCGCCCCCCTTCCAGCCAAAATTGTGGCCAAAGGTGTTACATATACGGACAGAAATGCCATATTAGAGCAGTTCAATGATCACTTTTCCACTGCAGGGCTTGCCCTCGATATCCCGCCCTTCAGCAAGCTTAGCCCTGCAGGGGATAGCTCAGCTAGCCCAAATGCTAATCTCTATCCTTATCAACCTCATCCTACTCTGTTCAGCTTTTCCATAGTTATGTTTAAACAAGTAGAGGACCTCCTTTTGTCACTGGACACAAAAAAAAGTACTGGTGCAGATAATGTTGAACCATTCTTCCTAAAGCTTGGCTATTTCTACTTGACCGCCTCTATCACCCACCTATTTAACACCTCCCTGAAACAGGGTGAACTGCCGGTGTCATGGAAAACTGCCTACATCCTACTTCTATTCAAGTCAGAGGACCCATACGACCTGAACAATTATCGGCCCATTTCTATACTTTCCACCCTTTCAAAAGTCCTGGAAAAATTGTCAATACCCAAATTAGAGAACACTTGGCCCTGCACAATCTCCTAAATCCTGCCCAGTCCGGGTTCAGGGCCAAACATAGTACCATTTCTGCCCTTGCAAAAGTAACTACCAATTGGCAAATTGCCCTAGAATCTAAGAAACATGCAGTTGCTCTTTTTCTCGATCTCAGCAAGGCCTTCGACACCATGGACCACAACATCATGCTTACCTCATTGAGAAATATCTGTCTCGACAACTCTGCCACTAATTGATTCGTCAGTTACCTCACGAATAGATTGCAACAAGTTAAATCAGCAGGTGACCTGTCTCCACAGAAATCCTTATTGCAAGGAGTCCCACAAGGCTCCATACTGGGCCCTATCCTAATTGCAATCTACATCAATAACTTGGACTCTCATCTATGTGCAGCAAATGTGCACCTATTTGCCGATGATACAGTACTCTATGCTTCAAACTCTTCACTTCACACGGTGTATAAAGAAGACTTACGAGACTTTATCACTCTTCAGCATAGCCTTATCAAACACAAACTCCTACTCAATGCCGAAAAGACCAAAGCCATGATTCTCTCACCAAAGGTAGCCTCCGGATCCACACATATCCCGTTGATACTAACGCTTTTGGGTGAACCCCTTGAATTAGTTGATACCTTTAAATATCTAGGGTTCTGGCTGGACAACAAACTCAACTTTCTGTGCCATTTAAACGAAGTCTCAAAAAAACTAAGACAGTGGCTAGGCCTATTCTACCGTAATAAAAACACCTGCTCACCATAGAAGCTAGAAAGAGACTAGTACAAACCACTTTCCCACCTGTACTCGACTACGAAGACTTCCTCTATAAACACTGACCTCTTTCAGCACTAAATAAACTTGACACCCTTTACCACTGAGCCCTAAGATTCATCTTTAACCTGCCTTTTTGCACCCACCACTGCCTTCTGTACCAAAAGGCGGGATGGCCTTCACTCTCAATAAGGAGAAAAAGAAATGCTCTCCTTTGGTTGTTTAGAGCACTCTCTGACAAGATTCCCGCATACATCTCTAGCCTTTTCAAACATGCCAATGGTTTCTATGGCCTTAGACATTATGCTACACTTTGCTTCCATTTGCCTAGAATGAAAACTAACTACAGAACGTCCACAATCAATTTTTCTCTCCCATCCCTATGGAACACTATGCAAAATTCACTTAAGCTCTCATCATTACCGAGCCTTTTCACTTTCAAAGCCCTATTATCTGAACACTTAAGGGAAACCTGCAGCTGCTATAGGTGACCTTGAGGCTTCAGTCACTGACTCCATCCCATTGCCAACCCATTAGAATGCCACCCATCTCACATCCCTATTGGAATAACCAGCACTTCTAGTCTTTTTTCTACGCCACTCTGGCATATACTCCCCTTCTCCCTAGCGCACTATTGTTCCTTCTGCCCTCCGATACATCCTCTTGAAGGCACTAGTCTCCACTTAGTATATTATTCTAGTTTTACCCTCTCCTTTCTCCTATGAGATTTATTATGAAATTGTACCTGCGATACTCTATGTTAGACTCATGTGGTCTGGACCTTCACCTGTATCATGTTGATGTTCCCAATTCTTTGTAGCTATGTCTATGTATTGTATTGTTTTCTGTACAGGACCACTTTGAAAATGAGCTTGCTCAATGGTGTTGATGCCTGGTTAAATAAAGTTTGATTTGATTTGATTTGATTTGAAATGGAGTGGACAATGCTAAAATTGCAGTTGTATGACAGGTATGCAAATGGATTCTGAATCCAAATGATACCCCTTAATTTTTCATTCTTTATCATTAAATAAATAATAATTCAGAAAAGGGAGGATGGGGGCTTGTACCTACTAAGTATCCTGTCCTGTCAATAATTATGCTTTAAAAGTTGACTTACCTTTCTTTTCTTTCTTGTTTCTAGGTTTGAGAACATTCTTGAGTTGACATGGGAAAAGGTAAATGCTGTATATCAGCAGACATATCCCAACATCCTTGCCCTTGTGGGTCTGTTGTAAAGAATTTTATGAATTGCACTCAATTGGTGGAGCGTGATTCGTGAAATGTGCCATTTCAGTGTAAGCGGATCAGCAGAAGTGTGTACCAGTTCCACACCTCTTTGCCCCCATCCCACCAATCCCATAAAATTCCCTGGTGTCTAGTGGAACCCCACCCTGCCGATCCCCACCCCGATAATAAAAAGCAATCCCTGGTGTCTCCTGGAACTCCCCATCCCAATGATCACTGGCCTGGATAATCCCAAAATGCCTGGTGCCTAGTGCCCCCCACCCTGCTCATCATCATTTTAAATTTTTAAAATGCAAATTAATCCCTGGTGTCTAGTGGAACCCCTCACCCCCACCCGTCAGGTAGTGCCCCCAACCCCAAGCCACCACCACTCCACCCTGTCCCTGATCCCATTGGGCCACCAGCACAGCCCTCCACTCACCTCCATGGCCAGCAGCCCCATTGACATGCACTCTCATTCTGAATGAATGAGCGTGTGCTTGTACAAGCATATGCTCATTCATTCAATCAGTCAGCTCCTCCTCCGAGTAGTGGAGCTGATTTCAGAGCCCTACAGAAGGGATGGGGTCTTACGGGGATGGATGGCAGAATGGCATTGTGGACCCCGGGGGGTCCGCAATGCCATTCCCCCATCCCACCACCCCTGCCAATGGTATCAAATTAAGGGAGAAAAGTAGGAGAACAGAGAGAGAGCTGGAGGTAGTGGTCACAAGTGACCTGATATGGGAAGAACAAATAAACACAGTGGCCAATAAGAGACGTCAAGCAATGGGCTCTATAAAGCAAAACATTATGAGCAGAAATAGTGAGGTCCTGATGTTTTTGTACAGGTAGCTTGTTAGGCCACACTTGGAGTGTACCATCCAAGTGCAGAACCCATACACAAAAGAGAAAATACAAATTGAAAAGGTGCAGAAAAAGTTCACAACAATGATTAAAGGGCAGGAGGCAAGGAGTTATGATGAGAAGTTGGAGTCTTGACTATGTACACACTGGAAAAAAGATGTTATAAAGGGGACATAATCCTGACATTTAGAACCATTAGGGACAAATGACTTTTGGATACATGATCTTTGAATCATAAGGAAAATAAACCAGGTATCAGATCACATTAGTTCCAATATACAGGGGAACTTTTAAAAACAGATTGTAAAAATAATTGGTTTACACAAAGGGTTATATCGACATGGAATGTTGACTACCAGGGGAGGTAGACTGCACCACAGTAACAAGTTTCAAAAACAGTCTGGATAGGTCTATGGAGTTAGAAAATATTTAGGGACAATCTCTTCGAGAACAGACTGGGAGAACGGACAGGCAAACCATGGGCAACAGTCTACTTTTGCCTGTGAACCGTAACTATGTAACTATGTAATAAGAAAACATGAACAGGGACAGAGAGAAGGCAGAATGAGTAAATTAAGCAGAACGACCAAGTTAAGTAAGGGTCAAACTAGCTGATACCAGAGCAACATCATGACTTAAGAATTTAAAACTGGCATGTATGCTCCTGCTCCTAAAGGCTAAGTGCATGCCAGTTTTCAAAACAGTAGGTTTAGTGTTTTGGAACTGTGAATAGCTAAAAATAGCAACATTCATTGAGATTAACAGTTTTTTTGTGACTGGATAACAAAAAATAAACTACTCTGATTAAAACCAAAAACGTTCAGGTTTGTTAGATATTAGAACAGAATGGAGTCTTTCATTTGTTTATCTTTTTTTTTTTTTTATTTACGGTTTATTCCTCCTTCGCCTAGCCGCCGACCGCCCGGGACTTTCAGCCCCACGCCGCTTCCACCTACTCCAGATCAGCCTTGAGCCCTCCGATACCCCGCGGCTTACCCCCCACGGACGGGGCCACGGGGGAGGGAGCACCCCGTAGACACTATTTTAAGCGCCGGAGGGCCGCCTGAGAGGCTAATTGAATAAGCAAGGCAGCCATGGTGGGGCGGCTGGTGGCCGGGCCCTTTTCCAGTTTTTCTGGGGGCGGGACTGCAATGACGTAATGACGCCCCGGCCCGCCTAAGTCCAATTAAGTGTCGGTGGCTGTGTGACTTCAAGGCCTCCGCCCAAGGTCACTAGGAGCCACCTATCACTAACCCGCCCCTGAGAAGGAGAGCAGTCCATAGGACTCGATCCTTCTCCCCAGCTGACCCACCCGGCTGACCCAGGTCCGCTTCCCGAACCCGGGTCACCGTCAGAAATGAAATCCCCATCATTATACTGTACGGCCTTTCATTTATCAATGGGAAAAGTAGTTTTGAAGTTGTGTTTTAGACCACAGAGCACATGCATGTGGGAATGAAAAAATATCTGTTGAGAAAAATACATGAAAAAACACAACCTTTTTTTTCAATTTGTGAGTAACTTCCAAGTCAATCACAAAGTTTATCTGTAGCCAGTACAACAACATAATCTTTTTTTTAAAATTTGGGATTGACTTCCAAGTCAATCACAAATAAAAAAATCAAAACCTTTTTCTCGCTACGTAAACCCCGAACAATATTCAAACCAGTGGTTTGGTGTCCAGCCCCAATGGCAGCACCCAACCCCTGATCACTGTAATTACAGGCAGTCGAGTGCTCAGTCCTGCGGCCAGTACATATTGAACCCACAATTATCCATTTACAAGTAGTTGAGTGCCACTCCCTACTGCCGGTACCCCTGACTCCCAGCACAGATATTGTTCCTTCATCCCACATTCCAGGAAATCACCATCCACCACTCTCTTCTCCTCACACAGACCATACAATCAAAAGAACCCTCACCCATACCCACTGTCAAGCACCCATACTCTCTCCCCTCCCACAGCTGATCTGGAACATGCATGTTAGGAGGGTCCCACTTGTAATTCAGCCCCCTTTAATGCCAGAGATCTGAAACTTGGGAAACATGTCCATGAGTCAGAGAACTTAAATGTACCAAATGTGGTGCAATTTGGAGAAGTATTTTGGAAAAAAATGTTTGTAAATGCTGTATCTTAATTTTGCCATAATTCTGCCACCAGAATTTCGTAAAGCCCTACTTGCAATGGAGTAACATATTTATCTCCACTAGTGAGTGGTAAGACCCATAACTCCCAAGTGGTGAAGTCATGAGTTAGTTATAAAGGTCTTATAAAAAAGGTGTCAAAATCCCATAAATTTAATTGGCTAAACTCAGTCAGGTGATTATAATATAGACATTGAAACAGAATTGTTTGGCAGAAAAGGACTGCTAGACCCTCCCAGTCTGTTGAAGGGTTCCCTGCTTATTGCACCTCTGCAGACCGTAACTGGCCTCTGGGCACCCTCCTCTTCTTTGTTTCTTTACTAATATGCTCCTCTGTATCCCGTGCATGCTTGAAGCCTTCCATCATTCTAACCTCCACAACTTTGGGTGGCAGTCTATTACGTGTTTCTGCCACCTTTTCTGTGCAGAAGTAGTTTCTCTCATCCTTCCTGAAATTTCCTCCCTCCAATTTCATTGCATGTCCCCTAGTCCTGGAGTTTGTACTCTTAGAGAGAGGCTCCTGCCACTCTGTTCACCCCGAGAGGTACATGAAGATCTTGACTATGTCACCCCTTGCTCTCATATCCACCAGAGTGCACATGTAGTGAACAATACTCAGCAGAGTGGGAGGTATTGGGGAACACCGAACTTCCCAGGGGTGTAATGAGGACCGATGCCACAGGCAAAGGGCCTTATAGCTCCTCGAAGGTCTGGTATTCCCCAATACCACCCACTCTGGAGGGTATTATTGCACTTAGAAAATGGCTCATTAGTAACATTGTTAATAACATTAAATAAAAAATTAATGTGTAATAAATAATAAAAAGAGAATAAAAATCTATTTTGTTGTAAAGTAGTTCCTGTTGTACGATATTTCACAGCAGAGGGCACAGTTGTTTAGGCTTGCCAACATCTGACTCTAGCTCTGATGGTTAGGATTACCTCTTTGTATGACATTTTTGTCATGGCTGTGTCTGTTGCTGTGGCACCCCCCCTATCTCTCACTGTTGTAAGCAACAGTTGTTTTTTTTTGTTCAAGAAACAGTTTTTTATTACAGTTGGTGAGCCAGGAATGTACTGAGAAGCTGAAGTGTGTGGTTGGTTCGTGGCTGTGGTTGGCAGTGATTGGAAGTTGAGAGGGAGAGCCATGTGGGATCCTAGTAGTGGCACCAATGAATACAATGAAGGATTGCCATTTTGTTAGCGGTTCTACTGAAATATTGTAAAGGAGTACTGATTTTTTTTTTATATAAATGTCTAGTGAGTGTGCAGGGGGGGGATGAGCGGAGTGGCACAGCTCAAATGTCTGACCGATTGGGACTGTTGGGACAGTGCAGCAGTTTGAAAAGAAGATTTTCTTTTATAGAGAGTAGCAGTTGGGGGGGGAGGGAGCTGTTTATTAAAATACATAAGTTTTCTTAATGCTGCAGCTCAGTTGCGAGTGGGGACTGACTGGTTCGATTCTTTACCTTAGCAAGCTGGAAAAAATTGAGGCTACTAAAGTTTGAAATTGAAACTGGCACAGTGATACTAGTTTGATAGTGAGCTCATGGAACTTGATTTTCACAGGGCTGTATTGAAAAATGCCTGCATGGCAATGGAAACCTGCTAGCCTATCGGATGCTAGTATTTACATTGCCATTTTATAAATTGAAATTCCTTAGTCTCTCCTCATAGGGCTTCCCTTGCAACCCCTGCATCATCTTGGCTACCCTTCTTTGGACCGCCTCCACCTGTCTGTGCCTCTCCTGAGGTGCAGCCTCCAGAACTGGACACAATTTTGCAAGTGGTGGCATACCAGAGAGTGGTACAGTGGCAGCACCACCTCCCTTTTCTAGCTGGTGATGCCCCTCCCTATGAACCCCAACATCTCCCTAGCCCTACCCATGACCTTGCCACACTGCACTGCTACCCTAAGGTCTTCTGAAATAATAACTCCAAGGCCCCTTTCCTGCCTGGTGACTGCCAACACCTGCCCCTATCTTATACTCAGCACTAAGGTTCCTGTGCCAGAGGTGCATGATTTTGTACTTTTTCACAATGAACCCCAGCTGCCATGCTTTTGACTCCTACTATAGTTTCCCTAGATCCCTGCTCATTGTTTCCACTCCCACTTGGGTGTCCACCCTACTGCAGATCTTGGTGTCATCTGCAAATGGACAGGCCTTTTCCCCATTTCCTCTGCAATATCCCCAATGAAGATATTGAAGATGACTGGTCCCAGCACTGAACTCTGTGGTATCCCGCTGGTCACCACCTATCCTTAGAGGGTATGTGCCATTTATCACTACCCTCTGCCTCCTATCTGTAGTCAGTCGTATCCTATCGCCTATCTATATCAAGTTGCAAACTCGTAGCCATTTTGTCCCTCACCCCAAAACTGGTCAGCCTCTTAATCAGCCTTTTGTGCAGTGCAGTGTTGAAGGCCTTGCTGAAGTCTAGATAGAATAGTCCACTGCCCTCCCTTGGTTTATTTCCTTGGCCACCCAGTCAAAGAAATCTATTAGATTCACTTGGCATGACCTCTGTCTTGTGAACCCATACTGCTGTGGTCCTGCAGCCCACTGGTTTCTAGGTAATCAACCAGTCTCTGCTTTAGAAGGGTTTCCATTAGTTTCCACACCACTGAAATTAGGCTGACTTGTATGTAGTTACTAGATTCCTCCCTACTGTCGTCTTTAGGCAGAGGGACCATGTCAGCCCTTCTCCATTCCTCCAGAACAATTTCTGTTTCCAGTGAGCTATTGAATAAGTCTGTCGGTGGAGCAGATAGCACTTCCCTGAGCTCCCTCAGTACCTGTGCTGTATCCCCTCCATTCCCATAGTCTTATCCACTTTTAGTGCTACAAGTCCTTTCAGTACTCTTTCCTCTGAAAATGGCCTTGTGTTCACTCCCTTCCCACCTCTGTTCTTAATTCTCTCTAGTGGCCCAGCGCCCTTTCCTTCTACTGTGAAGACTGAGCAAAAGTGCTGTTCAAAATGCCAACCTTTTCTTGATCTTCCTTTTCTTGATGTTTCTGCACAACAAAAGGCTGATATTTTAAATATGTACATTTGCACAGTTCTCAAAGTAGAGGGAAGTGGGACAGGCCATCAAAAAGAATTAAGAACAGAAGTGCACCGTGCATTAATATTTTTATTTATTTAGTTTTTGTTGACCGTGCATTAACAGAGGACAATACATTGTCATCTTGGTACTTAACTCTTTTACAATCAATTCACCAGAACAAAAACAAAAAAGTTTGAACGCCACCCCCCCCCCAGTAAACTGCCATTCCAAATCCATGTTTTCCCACCCAACTCACTTTCAGCATTGGTCCCAGACTATTTTTCTGCCTTGTACCAGAAACATAAGCAGAAAAGTTCCATCCTGAAGCTGTGTCCGAATCCTTCAGTTGTCCTGATTGCTATCTGCAGCAGTAGCGGTCACCAACTGGCAGCTGAACTCAGGGGCATAGGGCTGCTCACAAATTTGGTAATGCCCTTGAAGAACATTTCTAACTAAGCAGGGGGCCTGGGGGGCCACCTGGCCTCCAGACACTGAAGATTTTTATCTGTTCCATGGTGCTTTTGGGGTGTAAAAGTTTATGATAAATACAATTCTGTAGTGAAAATAAAGCCAAGTATCTAAAAAATCATTTACTTTACCCTAGATTCCCTCTCCCTTACCCATCCCAGTGAGTTCCTAGTGTCTGGTGGTACCCCTTCACACCATCCCATTCTTGTTAATAAGTCCCTAGCATCCAGTGGTACCTCCCGCCATCATCCTATCTCTTCAAATACATCCTTGCAGTCCTGTTGCCCTTACCTCTCCCAATGTCATGCCAATAAATCCCTGGCATCCAGTGGCGGCCCTTACTCACTCCAGTTTATGCCAATAAGTCCGTGGCATCCAGTGGTACTCCCCTACCTCATCCCATTTCATAACAATTAATCCCTGGCATCCACTGGTACCTCCTTTCCTCCACTGAAGGCCAATGAAAAGTGCTTGGAATCCAGTGCTACCCCTTCTCTCATCCTATTCCATGCCAACATAATCTCTGGCATCCAATGATACCCCATCCCAAGCAAATAAGTCCCTGGTATATAGCTGACCCTCACCCCATCCCATACCAAAAGTGTGCAGTAGCCAGTGGCAGCCCCCCATCCTCACCTAAACAGTGATCGACACAGTCTTCATCACACCCCCTTGGCCATCCACTATCTGAACTGTTTATCACAAACAATGATTTATGAGATACAAGTTCACTGCATGTATTTAACACATTTCTGTGATAAAGGGGTTCAGACAACAGCCAGTTTAGGAGGTGAGAAGAAGGCTGCGCCAGTCACTGACCAGTTCAGGGGTGGGGGATGTTGTGCCACTGGCTATCAGTGATGATTGGCACGTGTGGTCTGATACACAGGAGCAACTAGATACCACTTACTTATTAGCAACAGGGTGAGGTGGGGGTCATGTCACTGACTTTCAGGGGCTTATTGCCAAGAGATGGAGAAAGGGAGGGTGTACGACTAGACTGGGACTGTCTTGTTTAATGCAATTTAAACTGATTGCATCTACCTATAAAAGCCAAACATGAAGGGGAAAAGGGTTTTGTTTTTTCTTCCTTAAGCTGAACAGTCAGTGATAAATATCCATGAGTAAGAGAAAAAGCTATAAAGAAGTTGAATACTGAGACTTGAGGGAAGAAGAATAACCGTAAACAAACTCTGGTTAGAGCCGATACAGCTGCGCAGAGCTATTATGAGGATACCGGTACTCACCACCAAGAATTGTTTTTGAAATGGACAGTGCAGCAGATATGCATTTTTTGTTGTTGATAAGGCTGCACACAGCATTTCTGAATGCCGCCAGAGCCAGAGTAGCAGATATGCATGTAGTGGTCGATAAGGCTGCACACAGCATGTACAAGCCCCGCTGGAGTCGGAGCATGCTGTACAGAAGATGATAAGGCTGCACACAGCATTTATGAGCACTGCCAGAGTCAGAGTGTGCTCTACACAAGATGGCGACAACAGAACTGCACATGTGCAGTTTGAGTCAGTGGCCATGTTGTGCACGGCACTCGTCACTTCTGCAGTTGCCAAAGAAAAAGAAGTGCAACGCAAAGTGGGTGTGTTTATGCGACCAGTAGAGGGGAAGCACTGCATAAACACAACCATTGCAAACTATACCGCAGCACTGTGGAAGCACACTGGACAGCGGTACGGTCACATGCTTTCTCAATGCTCTTCTGAGATACTGATTGATGGCATAATATCTGCGGAGCTGTGCTCATGCAGCTGTAAAAAACTATACACCAAACCAAACACTACAAGTATGGAAGCTGCAGTAGGACACTATACTAAAAACACCCCCCTAAAGAAATCAAGATCCAACATGTGAAGGAGCTACTTTAGGGGGAAATCAAGAAAAGATTTGTATTTTAAAACATATAGATCTGTTTATTTTAATGTTTACAAACATTTAAAAAAAATATATTTTATAAGAACAATAATACACTGCAGAATGTACATGCAGCCAAATCGATGCACTTCCTTAGTGGTTGAAGGCATTCAGCTTGCAGCCCCATGCTTCACAAGGCACCTAGGATGTGCAATCAGAAAAAGTCTGGTGCAGCTTGCTACCAATGCACCGCTAACTCTCAACTGTTCCATTTTTTTGACCCCTCTGCCATTCTCCCACGTCTACTCTCCATAACAATCATACTGTAGTCTTCTTTTTCTGTATCTTGTTTAGTCTCACCCATAGGTTAAGGTTTATGCTGTGATGTGATGTCATTTTTTCTGGTGGAAGGACTATTTTACCATAAATACTGATTAAAACACACTTTTGGTATAGAGATCAGCTTGTTGTTTTGGATAAATAAATACTTTTTTTAGAAAGTAGCCCATTTTATAAGCACAATAAGACATTCCAGGGTGTGCCTGCAGCCTCATGCCTTATTATGCCCCTGGCCATGTGGTAAAATATGTTTCATAGATGCACACCCTGTTGTGTCTTATTGCTTACTTATCACTCGTATAGAGACAAAAGTGTTATTCCACTGCAGCCCCTCATAGAATATTTCCTCTATACCACACTATTTTAAATGATTTTATTAGTGTTCTCTGTCTGCCTCATTGTTCTGTGCATTATATTTACAGATTCTGAGTGAAATAACACAGTTTAAGCATAATAACAACTGTTCTAAGTGAAATAACATGTGTTCTATGTAAACAATACATTTTTATTTCAAAATAACATGATTATTCAAATAATGTATTCACCACTGGTGTGGAAAAGTTTAGTTTTTATTGAACAAGAAATGCTTCAGGCAAGTACCTTTTCTCTGGAGTCAAACAAATATGCATACAATGAGTTATTATAAAGTAATACACAACACAAAATTACAGGAGTAAGGATATAGAGAGCAATTTCAGGAATACATTATCAGGAATCATCAAACATTAAAGGAAACTGCTTTTGCTAGGCGCAGTAAGTGCATCCGTTAATGGACTTTCGAAGGAGGAAATCGAGTCACATTCCCTTAACTAGTCTGATGAGGCATTCCAGGCTTTGACGAATCTTTAAAGGTGAAGGAGTTCTGACATAGCAAGGTTCTTCTGAGTAGTAATGCTACAGAGTTACGTGCCATACCCCTTGTATTTGTTGCCAATTAACCTGCAGATGGATTGTAGTCTAGGGGACAGTAGCTGAAGTAATGCTTTTTTGACCATTACCATGGTGTGGAATTGCTCCCATAAGTTCAAATTTAGCCATTCTGAGGTACTAAATAGGACACAAGTGTGGGTGTCAAGTTTTAGGTCCAGTGCAAAAAGACAGACAGGCCCTGTTCAAAAGGCCTTTAACCCTGGACAGTACACTATCACTCGACAAACCATAAACCACTATGCCATAATCAATAATGCTAAGGTTTAAACACTGGACTAGGAGTTTCTTAATATAAGAAAGGAAATTTAGCATGTTTCTGTAGAGAAAGCTAATAGGAGCATTAACTACCCGCACATGGATGCTGGTCAGAAATGGGAAGTCATCAAGCTAGGGCAGCAGAGGCTACTAGATCCTGTACCAAGACACAACGCAAAAAGGCTAGGGCCAAGAAAACCTAGTTGGTTAAGCAGGGAGGTGTTGGAAAAGGTGAGGGCAAAAGGGCAGCCTTCAGGAGATTCAAGAAATGCAGGCAGGGGGAGGATAGACAGGAGTACCTGAAAAAATCTAGAGAGGTGAACAGAGCAGTCAGGACAGCCAAGGCTTCCAGAGAGTTTAGGCTGGCACAGGGCATCAAGGATGTGGAAATTGACTTCTTCAGGTACATAAGAGAGAGAAAGATCTGCAAAGATCAAATAGTAAGGATCAGGAAGGATGAGGGTTGGGCAGAGAAAGGGACAGAGCAGGCAGAAGTGCTAAATGAATACTTCTGTATTTACTAAGGAAAAGGATGGATCAATGCCTCAGAGGATAGAAAAGGTGAGCACGGGAGGAGAGGGGGTAACAGATGGGGAAATCACAGCAGCCAAGGTACTAGAAGATTTAAGGGCACTGAAGGTGGACAAGGCATAAGGACCAGACAGCATACACCCCCAGGGACTGAAGGAATTGGCGGAGGTCCTGGCAGAGCCATTGGCAGACTTGTTTAATACATCTCTGGAATCAGGGTGCATACCCCAGGACTGGAGGATGGCTCACAAGATGTCCCTCCACAAAAGCGGACTCAAGGATGAACCAGGCAACTATAGACCAGTAAGCCTCACATCCATTGTGGGAAAGTTAATAGAGACAATCCTTAAAGAGAGGTTAGTAACCTTTCTAGAAGGTAATGGTCTCCAGGATGGGAAGCAGATCCTGCCAGACCAACCTGGTTGACTATTATGACTGGGGGACTAGGGAACTGGACAAGAGCCATACAGTGGATGTCCTGTATCTGGATTTCAGCAAGGCATTCAATTCAGTGCCACATGGAAGGCTGATTAGCAAGTTCAGATACCAGGGAGCATGGACAAAGATAGTGAATTGGATCAAGAACTGGCTGCAAGGGAGGCAACAGAGGGTAGCGGTGGGAGGGGAACTCTCAGCTCCAAGGGCTGTAATGAGCAGAATGCCACAGGGCTTGGTACTGGGTCCAGTGATAGCCGACATCTCACATGGCATTAAGAACAAGATTAGTCTTTTTGTGGATGACACCAAGATCGATGCGATGGTGGATGACACAGTAGGGTGACAGGGGTTGCAGGATGATCTGACAAAACTTGAGGACTGATCAGACTCATGGCAGCTGGGGTTCAATGCAAAGGAGTGCAAAGTCTTGCACTTGGGAGCAAGGAACCCAAGGAGGTGTTATCAGTTGTGAGGGGTGCAGATAGCGGCTACAGAGGAGGAGGAGGAGTAGGGTCTTGGGATGATAATAATGGGGAAAATGAACCACTCAGCACAGTGCAGGAAGGCAGTAGCTAAAGCCAACAAGATGCTGGGGTGTACTGCTAGAGGAATCACCTCCAGGAGGAGGGAGGTGATCCTGTCTGTGTACAGATCATTGGTGAGGCCGCATCTAGAGTACTGCATGAAGTATTGGTGCCCATACTTAAAGAAAGATGTTAGATTACTGGAGGGTTGGGGGTCCAGCGCAGAACAACAAGAGTGATCATGGGACTGGAAGACAAACCTTATGAGGGGAGGCTGAGGGAGCTTAACATGTGCTCTCTGGAGGAGAGGAGTGATAGTGAAGATATGAGTGAGACCTTTAAATACATGAAGGGTAGTGAAATGGCAGACTAGGTGGGCCAAGCGCTCCTTATCTGTCATCAAAGTCTATCTTTCTATAAACAAGACTGGTACAGAGGGAATTTTTAAGTTGGGGAGACACGGGGGGCCATGGTCTGAGATTGGAGAGAGGAAGATTCAGGAGAGAAATAAGGAGCCACTTTTTCATGGAAAAGGTAGTGTCTATGTGGAACATGCTGCCTGAAGAGGTGGTGTCCTGTACGTCGGTGGGCAGTTTTAAAAGGGGATGGGACAAACAGAGGGGGAAGGTCACCATGATGGGGGAGGGAGGGAGGGAGGGGCATATAAGGGATTGCTAGCTGCACACACGAGCAGACTTGATAGACCATATGGCCTGTATCTACTGTTTCGTATGTTCATAACTACTTTAGATAAACATTCTATGTTGTCAAATGTTTATGCAGAGTATCTAAAGGAGTATGGTCTCCAGAATGAGAGGCAGCACAGGTTTATGGGAGGGAGATCGTGTCTGATTGACTTCACTAACTGGATCACTAAGGCAATGGACAGGGACCAATCACTGACTAGCCTTTACCTGGACTTCAGCAAGGCCTTTGATTCTTTACTCAACAAGAAGTTAATCAGAAAGTTGGCAGATCTCAGGGTTGGGGAGAAGATGGCCAGATGGGTAGAAAACTGGCTGAGGAACAGGATTCAGACTGTGGTGTTGCCCCATCTGCACGCAACTCTCTGGGTTGAGGGAGGACATTGCTAGACTCCAGGTCGAGTTGGTTAGGATTCAGGGGACCTCCTCACCCATGCAGAGGCCACCAAGTCTGCCACCGTTACCTCAGAGGATACCAGGGAAGAGGAACTGCTAGAATGTGGTGGGCTCTGGAAGGGTGGGGAAAGTGGGACAGAGGCACATTGCTAAATCAGTACCACTACGTAAATCCTACACTGCTCTGGCTGGGCAGGACTGTTGAAAGGAGAGATCAACAGCAGTTACCAGGGAGGAAGTGGGAGCTCTCCATAGTGGAGATGCTGAGGTGAGTGGTGGAGGACCCAGAGGAGGAGGATGCAACTTCTGGTGGGGGACTCGATTGTGAGGAGAATAGATTTGAGAATAGGAAAGAGGGGGGATCACTAGGGCAGCAGGACAGGAGGGAGAGCTGGATGTCATTGTCCATCTGGAAACTAATTACCTGGCTAGAGACAGGGCTGGGATAGTGTGGGGGGGGGTTTAGGGAGTTGGGCAGGGGTATTAAACAAGTAGTTCACTCAGTGGTTTTTGTTGAGGTGTTGCCTGTCTATGGCAGTGTTCAGGAGAGGGATCTCCACACCAGGAGCTTCAACTCATGGCCAAAGGAATGGTGCAGAGAGGAGGGATTAAGCTACATTGGAGAGTGAAGACTCACTTGGGAGGAAAAAGGCCATTACAGGGGTGATGGCCTGCATCTATCTGGGAGGGGAACTACAGTCCTCAGTGGATAGTTTAAGTGTTACTTCGATAAACATTTAAACTAGCCAAGGGGGTGGCAGAAGGAATCAAGGAGGCAGAAACTACCCCCTCTACAGGTTGAAGTAGAGAGTAAGGAGAACCTGATGAAAGTGGAATCCCCCAGGGTGTAAATTAATAAAGGAAGCAGGGTGGTAGAGGGGGAAGGGAATGGAAACATTAAAAAGAGAGGGGGAAGAAGGGAGGGCAAAAAAGGTAAAAATAGGGGCAACAAGCAGAGTGGATCCAAAATTTGGAAGGCCATGTATGCGAATGCTAAAAGCCTAGGAAATAAGATTCTAGACCTAGAGGCCATTATGGCAGAGGCCAGCCTGGATATTGTGGCCATTACCGAGTCATGGTGTACTGAAAACCATTACTGGGACATAGCTATACCAGGCTATACTCTGTTCAGGAAGGACCAGGTGGGAAGGAAAGGAGGGGATGTGGTGCTTTATGAGAGGGAAAGTATGAAAGATACATGGAATACAGGTTGAGGCAGAGGTACTGTGGGAAGAGTCAGGGTTGTCTGTGAACTGAACCCAAAACCGAATGAGAACTTCTCAATTTTCACCAGATCCAAATCAATCTTGAATCCTTAAAAAACAAACAGATGAACCCTAACCAAATGTGAATCCAGACCATGTGAGATGAGAAGAGGCAGTAGGGTGAATTCATAAGAATTCAAACTGATAAATTACACAAATAAACCCTCTAACTGAACTGAACTCGAACCCAAACTTCTGCTTATTAAATTGAGCTGAGCCGAACTCTAACTATACCCTGCCTAACCAGAACCAAACTAGAACCCTAAAAACACATTGAACCCTCCCTCTAACTGTGGGTTGCCTTGGAAATGTGGAATGGGTTACTCTTATCACTGGAGTGATCTACAGACCACAGCACAGCAAGAAGAATTAGGTAAGGCAGTGGTGGAAGCCACTGGCAAGATGGCGGAAAAGGGGGAGGTGCTGTTGCTGGGGGGATCAACCTGCTGGATGTAGATTTGAGCGTCCCAGCAGCAGCTTCAGCTAGAAGCAGAGACATACTGGACTCTCTGCAGGGGGCATTCCTCTGGCAGTTAGTCAGTGAACCCACTTATGAGGGGGCAATACTGGACCTGGTGCTAACAAGGCAGTATTGCGGACATCAAGGTGGGAGACCACCTGGAGACTAGTGATCACCCTACATTGTGGTTCAATATAAGGATGGCTACAGAATTGAGCCAAACGAGGGCAAGGGTCCTGGCCTTCAGGAGGGCAGATTTTCTAAAGTTGGGTGAATGCCTCAGGGATTACCTGGCAGGGGGGCATGAACTGGAAGGGGTAGAGGAACAATGGGAAAATCTAACAGGAACCGTAGCAAAGGCAGCAAAACTCTGTGTCAAACAAGTAAGCAAAGGCAGGAGGAAAAAGAGACAGCTATGGTTCTCAAAAGAGGTGGCTGAAAAGGTAAAGGCTAAAAGGGTAGCATTCAGAAGGTATAAGAAGACTCAGAGGGAGGAGGATAGGGAAGTGTATCATGGGAAACAAAGGGAAGCAGGGAAAGCAGTGACGAGTGCAAAGGTAAAAACTGAAGAGAGAATAGCCCAGGATGTAACACAAGGGAACAAGACATTTTTTAGGTATAAAAACATAGAAACAAGGCCCAGTGGTGCTGAGGATTGAGGTGCTGGACACCACACCTTGCGCCATGCCAGCAACCCAGGTTCAGGAGCGAGCCCGGATCGGCGGGAGTCAGCAGGGGAGAGAGAGGACTGAGTGTCCGGAGGACTGCTGTCCTCTCTTGGCGAGGGATCCAGGGACAGCCCGGTGTAGCAGCAGCCCCAGGTGGAGACTGGTGGCACTGTAATGCACAGGGGCTTGCTAGCGGGGGGAAGACGGGTGGCTGCCTTTCAGACATGGGTGGGAGCACCCACATCATGGGCTGGCGGCACTGCACGTCCCACATCTGGAGGGGCCATAACACAAGAAAAAACACCCTTCAGCCCAGATAGACAATGGCTCTCAGAGCCCGCTGCCACACACCCAACACTGGATCTCCGCCTCCACCCCTTCGATCTCCTCGGGGACCCTGGCTGGACAGGGTTCACCGAGGAGAAAGTAATGTCCTTGAGGAGGTGGGGCCACGGTGGGTGGTAAAAGTGGTCGGGATGCTGAGTAGCCCAAGAGAGTTCTGGTGCCTGGAGAGCTACAAACAGAATTGAAAAAAAAAACCCATAGAAACATAGACTTTGACAGCAGATAAGGACCGTTTGGCCCACCCAGGCTGCCCATTTCCCTACCTAATGGATAAGCTGCAGATTCTAGTTAACCAACAGCCTGCTTCCTCCTACCCCCATTATAATTGCCTTATATTTGTCCCTTGCATTCTTGAATTCCCCACTGTTTTTGACTCCACAACCTCCTCGGGAAGGCCTTTCCATTCATCCACCACCCTCTCTGTGAAAAGATACTTCCTCACTTTGCCCCTGAGCCATCCTCCTCTCTATCTTTAGACTGTGCCCCCTTGTTCTTGTACATCTCTTTTTCTGAAAGATGCTACTCTCTTGGACCTTGTTGATTTCCTTGAGGTATTTGAAAGTTTCTGTCATGTCGCCCCTCCCTCTTTTCCTTGAGGGTATACATATTAAGCTTCTTTAGTCTCTCTTCATATGGTTTCTGGTGCAGATAATGTACCATTGTAGTTGCCCTCCTCTGGACTGCCTCCATCCTTTCTATGTCCTTGCAGAGATGGGGTCTCCAGAACTGCACACAGTACTCCAGATGGGGTGTTCTCCACTTGTCTGTACAAAGGGATTTCAACTTCCTGTTTTCTACTGGTGATGCCTCTCCCTATGCATCCCAGTATCCCCCAGCCCTCCTTATTGCCTTCTCACATTGCCTGCCTATCTTTAGGTCATCCGATCTGACTACCCCCAGGTCCCTTTCCATTTCTGTTGTTATTAGTACCTCCCCCCCATTGTGTACTCTTCCACTGGGTTTTTGTTTCCCAGGTGCATTACTTTGCACTTCTTTGCATTGAATCTAAGCTGCCATACTTTTGACCATTCCTCCAACCTTGCCAAGTCCCTTCTCATCCTTTCCACCCCCCTTGTGTATCAACCCTGTTGCAGATCTTTGTGTCATCTGCAAAGAGGCATACTTTCCTTCCAGTCCCTCTGCAATGTCACTTATAAAGACATTAAAGAGGACCGGCCCCATTACTGAACCCTGCAGTACCCCACTAGTAACTCCCCTTTTTTCAGAGTGGACTCTGTTTACTATTATTCTCTGCATCATGTTGTCCAGCCAATTTTTTATCTAGGCTACCACCCTGTGACCCACTTCCAGGCTGGCTAACTTGTTTATTAATCTTTTGTGTAGGACTGTGTCAAAAGCCTTGCTAAAGTCTAGGTAAGCCATGTCCACAGCCCCTCCCTGGTCTACTACTTTGGTAACCCAGTCAAAGAAATCTATTAGATTAATCTGACATGACCTTCCCACTGTGAATCCATGCTGCCCTGAGTCCTGTGCCCTGCTGGCCTCTAGGTACTCAACAATTCTTTCTTTCAGAAATGATTCCATCATATTCCCTACCACTGAGGTCAAACTAACAGGTCTATAGTTTCCTGCCTCTGCCTTGCTCCCACTTTTGTGAAGGAGATTCACATCAGCCTTCCTCCAGTCCTCAGGTACCACACCATCTTCCCATGATTTGTTAAAAAGGGTAGTCAGTGGTGTCACTAGTTCTCTCCTTAGTTCTTTCAGAATTCTGGGGTGAATCCCATCAGGCCCCATTGCCTTGTCCACCTTGAGTTTTAGGAGTTCTTTCAGGACCCTTTTTTTTTGTGAATGAACTGGTATTGACCCCCCTATCCAGAGTGCTTTTATTGTTTGGTTTAGGTACTGTACATCCCCCTCCTCTTCTTTTGTGAATACTGAACAAAAGTATCCATTCAGTATCTCTGCCTTTTCACTGTCACCCTCTGCCCACCCTCTCCCCTTTATTAAGCCTCACTATCCCTTCATTGGTCTTTCTTCACTCACTAATGTACCTACAAAAGGTTTTACCCCCTTCTTAACTGAGTTGGCTATCTTTTCCTCAATTTGGGCCTTTGCTATTCTAACTGCCTTCCCCGCTTCCTTCTGCTTTAACATAGTGTTTTTTTTTTCTTCATTTTGTTTTGTTTATTTGCTTCACACAAAGGCTTGTGGCCTCTGTGTTAGCAGTTTTGATTTGGCCCCATTTTTCCTCCACCCCTCCTTCCTGCCCTTTTGCTAGTGCATTCCTTAGGCACTCTCCCATTCTGCCAAAAAGTCAGCCCTCCGAAAGTCCAGTACCCTTGCTTTTGTATGGCTTGGTTCTATGTCTGTGTTAATTGTGAGCCACACTGTCTGGTGGTCACTTGTTCCCAGATGGCAACCCACTTCTAAATCCGAGATCCTCTCACCGTCCCTGTTTGAGAGTACCAGGTTTATACTAGGAGTCATCCTAGGAGGTATAGATGTACAGAAGGCCAAAGCCCATAGATGTACTGTACATCTCCTGCCATAGAAGGCATCAATCCCCATTACCCGCATACAGTAGAAATCTATCAAATTTAAATTTGAAGGAATTATAAGAATCAGCTTCCACAATATCTCTTGGTAAGGAGTTCCATACCGAGATAACTCGTTGTGTGAAAAAAATCCTTTTTAACTTGGTTTTCAGGTAAGTAAGTCCTAGTTGATAACTGTGACTTCTTAGGGAAAAGACTCTTTGATGTCAGATGAAGCCCAGATCAGCAAATAGTATTGGGTCCCTTATAATTTTAAACATTAGTAAAAGGTCACCTCTTTTTCTCCTGAGCTCCAGGGAGTAGAGATTTAAAGAACGTAATCTATGATCATATGGTTTAAGACTGCTCCCTCCCGAGTGGGTTCCAACACTAGCTGCCTGAGGCATTCCCCCATGTATGGTACTGAGAATGATTCTGCTCTTGGATGTGGCTGCAGAAAATGTGCTCCAGTTAACATCTGGTATATTCAGGTCCCCCATCAACAATATCTCCCCTTTATCTGCCATTCTAAGAATGCCTCCTATCATTTCCTTGTACATTTCCTCCCCCTGAGATGGGGTTCAGTATATAACCCCTGTGTGGATTGTGGTACCATTTCCTGTTTCCAAGGTGACCCACAGTGCCTCCTCTCCTCCCTGTTTATCCTTTAGTTCCATTGCTTTCATCCCTTCCCTTATGTAGAGAGCTACTCCTCCTCCTCTTTAACCCTCCCTGTCCCTCCTGTAGACTGTGTACCCTAGTATGTTGACATCCTAGTCATGGTTCTCTGTGTACCAGCTTTCTGTGACTGCCACAATATTCAGGTATCCCTCTTCCATCAAGGCCATTAGTTCAGGAAGCTTGTTACTCAGATTATGGGCATTGATACTGTTTGTCCTCCATTTTTTGATGGACTTACCCCATTTAGCCCCCTCCCTGTACTTACTGTCTTTGTCTTTTTCTCCATTTACCCCTGCCCTGCCCCCATTGACCACTCTACCTTGGTGTTAACTTTACTAACCACCCTGTTTTATGGGATGAGGCTGGGAATTCCCTGTTCTTTTTCAGTGCCTCCCCTCTTGGCTAGTTTAAAAGCCATTCATTGAATCCTATGGTATGGAGTATCCTAGCCTCACCCATGCCATAGACAGGCAGCACCTCCGAGAAGGTTACCGTGCATGCTACTTGTCTAAGACCCCTCCCCAACTCCACAATCTCCTCCTGCACAGCTATGATCCCATTCCCAGCTAGGTCATTTGTCCTTAGGTGGACAATGACATCCAGCTCCCTCTCCCATGCAGAAAAAGGAAAAAGTTCCAGACTGCGCTCGAGAAGGAGGGGGGGTCACAACAGCAGGGATGGCAGCTCAAAAACACTTAACAGCAAACCAAGTTGTGCTCCAGAGTGTAGTAGAAACCACAGAACTACAATTGTAAACTTGAATAAGAATTTAATCCACCATGTGAGAGCCCCTAGCGCCTCGGCAAAAAGTGCCTTCCAGGAGGCTCTCCTGTGCAGCTGCTCCCATGATCCTGAGGATTTGCTTCCTATACCTCCATGACATGGTGCCAGGTAGGCATCTTTATCCCTCTCTCCTCCCTCCCTCCCCCCAGTTCCACTCCCATAATGATTGAGTCCCCCACCAGGATTTGTTTCCTCCCCTGTATCATGTAAGTGAAATGAGGAATACCATGGGAGAGATTGTAAGGTTAAAAAGGGAAGGGGAGAACTGTACAGAGGGGGACCAGGAAAAGTCAGACATCCTTAACAAATACTTTTGTTCAATGTGTTCACAGAGGAAGGAGAAGGGGTCACAAAAATGTAACAGATGCTTTGGAGGGAGGGAGGTGGACACTAGTCCTTTTTTAGAAGAGAGAGTCCTGAAGGGACTTGCTAGCCTGAAGGTGGACAAAGTAATGGGACCAGATGTGGTGCATTTAAGGGTATTGAGGGAGCTCAGGGAAATAATAGCTGCACGTCTGACACTTCTGTTTAACAGTTCATTGGAAACAGGAGTGGTTCTGGAGGACTGAAGGAGGGCGGATTTAGTCCTACTACACAAAAGTGGCAACAGGAAGGAAGCTGGCAACTATAGGCAAGTCAGCCTGACATCGGTGGTGGAAAAATTAATGGAATCACTGTTAAAGGAAAGGATTTTGGAATATCTTGAATCCCGTGGGTTACAAGACCCAAGGCAGCATGGTTTCACAGTGAGGAGGCCATGTTGAATGAATCTGATGGATGTTTTTAACTGGGTGAAAAAATAGTTAGATCAGGGTGAAGCAGTAGACATGGCCTACTTAGATTTCAGTAAGGCTTCTGACACTGTTCCAAATAGAAGACTAGTAAGCATGGTGGGTAGCCTAGAAGTGGGCCAAAAGATGGTAAACTGGGTAAGAAATTGGTTAGGGGACAAACAGATGACAGAGGATGGTGGTAAATAGTGTTCACTCTGAGGAAGGAAGAGCGATTGGGGGTTGCCTCAGGGATCAGTGCTGGAACTGGTTCTCTTTGATGTCTTTATAAGTGATATTGCACAGCAACTGGAAGGGAAGGTCTACCTCTTTGCAGATTACACCAACATTTGCAACGGGGTGGACACTCCAGGGGGAGTGGAAAGGATGAGCAGAGACCTGAGAAAACTAGAGGTTTGATCAGGGGTATGGCAGCTGGATTTTAATGCAAAAAAGTGCAACATAATGCACTTAGGCACAGAAACCAGGGGCAGAGAACAAAATGGGTGGAGTGGTATTGACAACCACTAAGCAGGAAAAAGACCTGGGGGTTATCATAGCAGATGACTTAAAGGTGACCAAGCAGTGTGACAAGGCAGTTGGGAGAGCTAGTGGGATGCTGGGATGCCTTGGGAGGGGTAGCAAGAGCAGAAAGAGGGAGGTGGTATTACCTCTGTATAGATCTCTGGTAAGATCCCACCGAGAATACTGTGTGCAGTTTGGGAGACCACATCTCCGGAAGGACATAGAGTAGGCAGAGTGGAGGTTGTCCAGAGGACAGCAGCTAAAATGGTGCAGGATCTGCATCAAAAGCCCTGTGAGGAAACAAGGTACAGGAAGGGAGCATTTTCTAAAGAAAAAGATGTTCAAGTACAGGGGGTCACAATATGAAGCTGGGGGGGGGTGCTGAGAGGAAACGTGAGGAAGTAGTTCTTCACAGAGAGGGTGGTGGACACTTGGGACAGCCTCCCAGAGGAAGTGGTGGGGGAAAGAATGATCACAGAATTTAAGAATGCATGGAACAGACACAAGGGAATCTTAGAGGCAAGAGGTGGGTGGAAGCCAGAGTCCAAGTAGGGTCTCCGATGCCACTATAGGTAGGGGATTAAGGGCAGATTAGGTGGGCCAAGTGGTCCTTATCTGCCAACAACTTCTATGTTTCTATGTTCTGTGAGAAAAGACTAAAGGACCTCAATATTTCCACCCTGGATGAGAGGAGGGGGGATATGATAGAGACCTTTAAATACTTCACAAGTATAAATAAGGAACAGGAGGGAAGTTTTTTTTTGGAAGAAAAGGGGATCAAGAACAAGGGGGCATGCTATTAAGCTGAAGGGGGGGCTAGATTCAGGAGAAATATTAGGAAGTATTTCTTCACAGAAAGAGTGGTGGATTCCTGGAACAGTTTCTCAGTGGAGGTGATGGGGGTGAATACAGTGGCAAGGTTAAAGAATGCATGGAATAGGCACAAAGGAATCATAGTAGAAAGAATGGGGACGAGGGAGAAAGAGTGGTAGAGTAAATATGGTCTGCAGTAACAATGTATGCAGGGAAAAAAGGGTAGACTATGCTTCTATGTGGTGGGGGGAGTTACCTAGTACCAGGAATGTCACCAGTGGGGTCCAGCAGGGCTTGGTGCTGGGTCTGGTGTTGATCAGTGTCTTCATCAGTGATTTTGGGGATGACACTAAGGGCAAAACGTGCCTATTTGAGAATTACACTAAGCTCTGTGGGAGGATGGACATAGCTAAAGGGATAAGGACATGCAGAACAATCTGGAAAAGCTTGAGAGGTGTTCCCAGATTTGGCAGCTTGGCTTCCATGTAAAGAAATACAGAGCGACGCACATTGGAGTCAAGAATCCCTGAACAGAGTATAACCTGGGAGGGGTCCAAGTATCTGCAATGGAGGAAGAGAAGGATCTGGGAGGGATGATCACTAGCGACCTAAGGTACTCCATGCAGTGCAAGAAAGCAGCAGCAAGGGCAAATATAATGTTGGGCTGCATAGCCAGGGGGATCAGCAGTAGGTGAGAAGAGGTTATACTGCCCTTGTACAGGTCACATATGAGGCCACATCTGGAGTATGGAGTACAGTACTGGCATCCACACCTTAAAAGGACATTGTTTGTTTGTTTTATTTGTTACCTGGGTAAAGTCACTGGACAGAGTCCTTCTTCCGGACTGACCTGGGCAAAAAGCATATTAAACATATAAGCAAATAGACATAACAATCAACAGATGACAAACATTATAAATAAATTAACATCAACAACTACATAATTGATTTTACAATAAAAAATATTTAAAATTCATTTTAAAAATAAACAAAGAAGTACAACTACACAGAGATAATGATAATGTGTTCCAGAGACTAGGTACAGCTTTCGAAAAAGATCAGTCACTGAACTTATTTTTTACTGTTAGGAGTAACAAGGATTAAACCTTGTTTAGATCTCATATTAACAGCAGCATCCCTCAAAGGAAGCAAATCTAGTAAAGAACAGTTTCTAATATGAAGTGTTTTATAAATCAGACATCCCAATGAATAAGCAAATTTATGCTGAAGAGAAAGCCACCCCAATGAAGAATACAGAAAACAATAATGAGTTAACCTAGTTGCAGCCAAAATAAAACAACAAATATTATGATATGCCACAGTAAGCATATTAGTGTCCCTTAGCCTCAGTTTCTAGTACAAAGAGGATATATAATTCAAATGTGGGATCAGGATACCCATTGCAATAGTTTTCCTAGAATTAATAGTCAAATAGCACTTAAATGTATATAAAAGCCCCAATTTTTGATTGATTACTCTACATACTACTCTAATTTGATTATGAAAAGTTAAGGCCGAATCAAGATGAACACCCAAATATTTAAATTAATTTACTTGTTCAATCAAAACACCAGAGCTGTCATAAATCATAAGTTGGGGGGTATTCTTCAATCTAAATTTGCTACCAAAAAGCATAGATTTAGTCTTGCCTATATTCATTACCATACTGTTGGTTGAAAGCCAACTACAATGGGAGAAAAAGTCAGACTCAAATGCAGAATTAATATCAGTTAAATTCGATTCAGTTGAATATAAAATAAGATTTATTCATGGCAAATAAAGATGATATTGGGTTAATAAACAGGGAAAATAATAAGGGTCCAAGTATGGACCCTTGGGGTATACCAGAAGAAATATGACTGATGAATAGAAGAAATTGAACCAATTGATACACTTTGAGACCTACCACTAAGATAACTTTCAACCCACAGCACAGCATTCTCAGATAGGCCCAATTCTCTCAGTCTCTGAAGTAATAGGGAGTGATTAATAAGATCAAAAGCATGTGTCATATCCAAGAATGCCGCTCCCGTCAACACCCCCTCATCACAACCTATAAGGACAGTATTCATGAATCTGACTGATGCTGTGATCATACCCGGCCCCTGTCTAAACCCATGCTGTTCATTACTTAACAGCCCACTAGTTTCAAGGAATTTAGTTAATTGGTTGGCAATTAAATTCTCAAGAATTTTACTGAGGGGATTTAATATGGAAATTGGTCGGTAATCTTCAGTACTAACAGCCGGCTGCTTTTTTGGTACTGGAACAATGCGTGCATGCTTCCACTCAACTGGAAATACACCAGTGAGTAGGCACAAGTTGCAAAGAGAGCAAAGTGGTCCTGTCACCAATGGGGCGGCCATTTTAAGAAACCTACCATCTAAACCCTACCACACTCATTGAATCTGTTTGGTAACAGACATAATAAATCAAAAATCTCCTCATAAGTGTCCCTTTGAAATTGAAATTCAGAAGTAACTCTATATATTAGATTAGGATTAGTTTTAGATAGAAATCCATCACCAAAAAAGTTGAAGCCTATTTTAAGTACATCAGAAAATCTAGCAGTGAGAAAGTTTGCTATTTCAGTTGAGTCTGTAACCTCATGTTCCTGAGACCTTAATGAGGTCACAGAAGAGCTATCTTTAGGTACAACAAGGGAGTTTATGGTATCCCAGAAACCCTTAGGATCATTCGAGGTAGCTTCCAGTTTACCCCTAAAATACTCAGTTTTAGCTTGTCTCACCTTATGGCTAACTTGATCTTGACAGGTCCTAAAAACTTTTTTTGTTAGTTGTTTAACCAGGACTAGCACACTAAGCTGAAAGCTTTTTTACAGGTGCGACCTGGGAGCACAGGGAAGTTAAGTGACTTACTCAGGGTCACACAGTCTGCAAGTGGAAGCTGTGGGATTCAAATCCAGGTCTGGTCTGCTGGATGTCACCAGATTTGCAGCTCAGAGCTTTAAACCACTGCACTATACTGCCTTGAAGTAGATGATTTTATGGGGACTGTTTATAGCTGACTCAGGCCTTATTCCTCTGTTTCATCAACTGCAGAAGTTCGGAAGTGATCCACCTACTTTCAGATCCCCTAATACGCAATTTACGAATAGGAAAAAGCCTATCTTGAACTTTTAACAAATAATGTTACAGCTTCCTTGGCAAGCTTTTAAACTAGCTAAGGGGGGAAGGTGCTGATAGGAAACAGGAAAGTTCAAGCCTCCCCCCACAAAACATGGCAGGTAGTAGGGTAAACACTGAGGTACAGAACTTGACAGAGGGCAGGACAGGGGCAAATGGAAAAATGGACATGGGCAATAAGAGCAGGGATGGGGTAAAAAAGGATAAAGCCAACATTAAATGGAGGGCAATGAGTACCAATGCCCGTAGTCTGGGAAACAAGCTTCCAGAGCTAGTTGCCCTGATGGAAGAGGAACACTTGGATATTGTGGCAGTCACAGAAACATGGTACACGGAGAACCATGACTGGGATGTCAACATACCAGGGTACACAATCTACAGAAGGGACAGGGAGGGTAAAAGAGGAGGTGGAGTAGCTCTCTACATAAGGGAAGGGATCAAAGCTACAGAACTAAAAAGTAAAGGGGGAGGACAAGAGGAACTCTGGGTCACCTTGGAGACAGGGAATGGCATCACAATCCACACAGGGGTTGTATACAGACCCCCGTTTCAAGGGGAGAAAATGGACAAGAAAATGATAGAGGGCATTCTCACAATGGCTGAAAAAGGGGAGATACTGTTGAGGGGGACCCGAATAGGCCAGATGTTAACTGAGTGACATGGACTGCAGCCACATCCAAGAGCAGGGTCATTCTCGATGCCCTACAGGGAGCATGCCTTAGACAGCTAGTAATGGAACCCACTTGGGAGGGAGCAAAATTAGACCTGGTACTCTCAAATGGAGAGAGGATCACAAACTTAGAAGTCAGTAGACATTTGGGAACAAGCGACCACTGCACAGTGTGCTTCACAATAAACACAACCATGGAGACAAGCCATACAAAGACAAGGATACTGGACTTTAGAAGGGCTGACTTTGGCATAATGGGTGAATACCTGAGGAATGCATTAGCAAATGGCCAGAAAGGAGGGTGGAAGAACAATGGAGAAAATCAAAACTGCCATCACGGAGGCAACAAGCCTTGTGTGAAACAAATAAAAGAAAACAAAGTGGAATAAAAACCATTATGGCTCTCAAAGAGGTGTCAGGAGGTTAAAAGAAAAAGGCTGCATTAAAAAGTATAAGGAATCACAGGCGAACACGACAGGAACTGTATCAATTAAAGCAGAAAGATGTGGGAAGGCAGTCAGAAAAGCAAAGGCCCAAACTGAGGAAAAGATAGCCAACTCAGTTAAGAAGGGGGATAAAACCTTTTATAGGTACATTAGGGAACATAGAAAGGTTAAGGGAGGGATAGTGAAGATTAATAAAGGAGAGGGGAGGTGGGCAGAGGGAGACAGTGAAAAGGCAGAGATACTGAATGAATACTTTTGCTCAGTATTCACAAAAGAAGAGGAGGAGGAGTTACCTAAGCCAAATAGTAGAAGCACTCTGGATAGTGGGGTTGACACCAGTCCATTTACAGAAGAAAGAGTACTGAAAGAACTCCTACAACTCAAGGTGGACAAAGCAATGGGGCCTGACGGGATTCACCCTAGAATCCTAAAAGAGCTAAGGGAGGACCTAGTGACACCACTAACCACACTTTTTAACAAATCATGGGAAGATGGGGTGGTACCCGAGGACTGGAGGAGGGCAGATGTGATTCCCCTTCACAAAAGTGGGAGCGAGGCAGAAGCAGGAAACTACAGACCTGTTAGTTTGACCTCAGTGGTGGGGAAAATGATGGAATCACTTCTGAAAGAAAGAATTGTTGAGTACCTAGAGGCCAGTGGGGCACGGGACCCAAAGCAGCATGGATTCACAGCAGGAAGGTCATGTCAGACGAATCTAATCAATTTCTTTGACTGGGTGACCAAAGTAATAGACCAGGGAGGGGCTGTGGATATGGCCTACCTAGACTTTAGCAAGGCATTTGACACAGTCCCGCACAAAAGATTAATAATCAAGTTAGCCAGCCTGGGAGTGGGTCCCAGGGTGGTAGCCTGGGTAGCAAACTGGCTGCACAACAGGACACAGAAGGTAATAGTGAATGGAACACATTCTGAAGAAAGGGGTACCAGTGGAGTACCTCAGGGCTCAGTACTGGGTCAGTCCTCTTTAACGTCTTTAAGGTGACATTGCGGAGGGTCTGGAAGGAAAGGTATGCCTCTCATGATGACACAAAGAGTTGATACAATGGGGGTAGAAAGGGATGAGAAGGGACTTGGCAAGGTTGGAGGAATGGTCAGACATATGGCAACTTAGATTCAATGCAAAGAAGTGCAAAGTAATGCACCTGGGAAATAAAAATCCAGGAGAAGAGTACACAATAGCAGGGAGGTACTAACGACAACAATAATGGAAAGGATCTGGGTGTAGTCATATCAGATGACCTAAAGGTGGGTAAGCAATGTGAGAAGTCAGTAAGGAGAGCCAGGGGATACTGGGATGCATAGGGAGGGGCATCACAAGTAGAAAAGGAAGTGGTTATCCTCTGTACAGACAGTTGGTGAGACCCCATCGGAGTACTGCATGCAGTTTTGGAGACCTCATCTACGCAAGGACATAGACAGGATGGAAGCGAGTCCAGAGGTGGGCAACTAAAATGGCGCCAGGGGTCTACATCAGAAACCATATGAAGAGAGACTGAGAGAGCTTAATATGTATACCCTTGATGAAAGGAGGGACGGGGAGACATGATAGAAAATTTTAAGTACCTCAAGGGAATCAACAAAGTCCAGGAGGGTAGCATCTTTCAGAAAAAGAGATGTGTAAGAACAAGGGGGCACAATTTAAAGTTAGAGGGGGGACGGCTCAGGGGTAATGTGAGAAAATTATTTTTCACAGAGAGAGGGGTGGATGCATGGAACCACCTTCCTGGAGAGGTTGTGGGGTCTAAAACAGTGAGGGAATTCAAACATGCATGGGACAGACATAAGGCAATTATAGTGGGGGGTTGCAGGAAGTAGGCTGTTGGTTGACTAGAATCTGCAGCTTATCCAATAGGTAGGGAAATGGGCAGACTGGGTGGGCCAATTGGTCCTTATCTGCCGTCAAAGTCTATGTTTCTATGTTTCTATGCACAGTCAGGATGAGGAATAGATTCAAATAAAGTCCAATCAACATAAATTCCTGCTGTATTTTATTCTGCTGAAAATGTTTAAAATTTCTACTCTGAATGATCCAAGAGGGTATTCTAGCCTTCTTGAAGTTCAAAGAACAAAATGTTGCTTGGTGATCACTTATAGATTCCCCTAGCACACCTGATTGGGAGACAATTTCCATCCTACTAGTAAGAATCCAGAGAATAGTGTGCTTACCAGAAACCAGATTCAAACAAGTTGGCTCATCAACTAACTGATTTAGGCCATAGGGGCTAAGTAGGTTACAATACCCCAAAGAATCATTCTTATACCAGTTAAGATTAATATCTCCAAGTAAGACAAAATACTGAATGGAGAAGCCTGTGGAAATACAGTCCCAAAACTCAGTAAGGCCAGTGACTCCACATGTCAGAGGATTATAAAGGCAACCAGTGGCAACCATCTTAGAACCTCCCAGCTTCAGTTTTAATAACAGCTAATCACTTGCCATTTCAGTGTCCATACTAGTAAGCTGCACAGTAATGTCTAAGTGATCTAAACAATATACAGCTACACCCCCTGCTGATTTTTTACCCTTACTGTCAGCCTGAAAAAGTTTATACCCTGTCAGCAGGCAGGTTGAATCCTTAATTGTAGGTTTTAACCAATATTCAGTAATTAATACCATATCAGGTTTATATAAGGCCATCATGGCCTCAATATTAGCTAACTTGGGCAGTAAGCTTCTGGCATTAACATGTACTAAATGAAATCCATGGACATTTGCCCAAGAAGCATTAGCACTGTTAGTCTGAAATAAGTTACACATAGGGCCTGGATTAGCCTCAATGTCCCCAGATAATGCCAGTAAAAGGAGTATAATCAACAGGAACCATCTCAATCTTCTTAATAATATGACTACCAGAAGCAAAGGGTAACAGTAAAGTATGATAAAGCCCATAAAATGCAGGATAACCCTGCTTGTAAAAAACAAGCAGGCTACATCCAGCCTCAAAGCCCCCCAAGCAACAAAGCAGACATACTATACTCAGATGGAGTGTATTCTGTCTTCTGATCCCCACATCCTACTATCGAATCACTCATCGCATACATACTCCCTAATACAACCCCCCACCCAACCAAACAAATGCTAATTAATTGAAAATAACCCATCTACAAAAGAAATACCAATGACAGCTGAGAAGCAAAACAAGATAAATGATACACACTCTAATCAGGACATTTAGCACATTGAGTATATCTGTGATGTACTATTAAACCAGTATTAATACATGCATATAATATGAATAAAACCATTAAGATAATAAAAGCAGAAATATAAGCAGCCTACCCACAGCCTCCCTTGATAGACTCCCGCCACTCCTCTGGGAGCCACTCACATGAAAAGCCGCTGCACAGAGAGCCGCTAGAGCAGTAAGCAAAATTAAGGGTACTAAGCCCCTCCTCCACAGGAAACATCACCGGCACACTTGCTCCCTGGTTCCCCAGCTCCCGCCACAATCCGGAGAATTACAGGAACTGGAGGAACAGCGAGTCCCTTCACAGCCCAACCAGCTGCCCTGCTGATGTAAAGTCAGGTAAGAAATGATAGTAACCCCACTGTGGTGATCGATGTAAAGTCCCAAATGCTCCACCTCCACAGGAAATGTCACCAGCATACTTGCTCCCTGGTTCTCCAGCTCCTGCCACAAGCCAGAGAATTACAGGAACCAGAGCAACAGCGAGTCCCTTCACAGCCCGGCCAGCTGCCCTGCTGATGTAAAGTCAGGTAAGAAATTATCGTAACCCTGCTGCGGTGGTCGATTTAAAGTCCCAAATGCTCGACAGGAAACATCACCAGCACACTTGCTCCCTGGTTCCCCAGCTCCCGCCACAAGCCGGAGAATTACAGGAACTGGAGCAACAGCGAGTCCCTTCACAGCCTGGCCAGATGCCCTACTGATGTAAAGTCAGGTAAGAAATGATAGTAACCCCGCTGCGGTGGTCGATTTAAAGTCCCAAATGCTCCATCTCCACAGGAAACATCACCAGCACACTTGCTCCTTGGTTTCCAAGCTCCTGCCACGAGGTAGAGAATTACAGGAACCAGAGCAACAGTGAGTCCCTTCACAACCCAACCAGCTGCCCTGCTGATGTAAAATCAGGTAAGAAATGATAGTAACCCCCACTGCGGCAGTCGATTTTAAGTCCAAAACACTCCACCACCACAGGAAACATCACCAGCACACTGGACACTGTCCAAAGGAGGGCAACTATGATGATCAGGAGCCAGCAGGGTAGAGCTTATCAGGTGAGATTGGGGGCCCTGAATTTGTTCTTCCTGGAGTAGAGGAGAGAGAGAAGAGACACAATTAAGACCTTCAAGTACCTGAAGGGACTAAATAGGGTGAATAATACAGGTCCCTTTAAGCTAAGTGTCAACCAAAACAAGAGGGACACATTCCTAAGTTGGGGAAGGTTTAGGAGGGAGGGAGGGAGGGAGGCTAGGAAGCATTTCTTCACAGAGAGGGTGGTGGCCAGTTGGAATGCGCTGACATAAGAGGTAGTCTCGATGAAAATAGGGGCAACTTCAAGAAAGGCTAGGATAGATTTATGGGGAAGTAAGGATCAGGGAGGGGGCAGATGGAAAGGATGTGAGGATTGGGAAAGAGGGCAGGGTCAGTAGCTTAAGCTGCAGACCCTGCAATATGACAAACTGGATAGACCAAATTGCCTTATTCTGCTGGCTTTTTCATATGTTTGTATGTGTTTGCAAATGACAGCATACTGTTGAGGATCACACCAAGGTATTTACGTTGGACACACATTCCAGGGTAGAACCAGCGGAGGTATAAATGATTTGGACAGGGTAGAAATCAAGCTTACTACATATGCCAAACAACATACTCTTAGTTTTGTCTTCATTTAAAAGTAGAATCAAATCAAATCAAACTTTATTTTTATAGCGCCTTTCAAAAACCAAGGCGCTGTACATGAAACCAAATACAATAAATATAAATAAAGTTAAATCAGGAACAGTAAAACAAATTATCCATAATTAGGGAAGGCTAAATTAAATAAATAAGTTTTTAACTCAGTTTTAAACTATTGATGGTCAGGCATTCTCTTAACCGACGAGGTAGAGAATTCCACTGGGTTGGAGCCGAAAAAGCAAAGGTACGGGAACCAGATGTCTTCAATCGCACCCTGGGAATCTCTAGCAATCCCTCATCAGTGGATTGTAGAGGACAGAGGGGAAAGTAGGGTACCAGGAGATCTTGCACGTAGCCGATCATGTAGGGCTTTAAAGGTTAGTAAGCCAACCTTAATGGTGATCCGCCACTGAACAGGCAGCCAGTGCAGCTCATGGAGCACAGGCGTAATATGACTGGTCCTAGGGGTCCCAGTCAAAATCCTGACCGCTGCATTCTGCACCAGTTGCAAGCAATGGATATCAACCCCTGGTAGCCCTAGGTAGAGGGAATTGCAGTAATCAAGAAGGGTAGTGACAAAGGCATGGACCGATGTTGGAAGATCATCAGGAGGAACCAAGTGTTTCACCCGGGTGATATTCCTCAGATGGTAGAAAAAGGATTTGATGACAGCTGTCACCTGAGATTTTAGAGTCAGACCATCATCGAAAATAATGCTCGGATTATGCACCTGGTCTGAGGTGGTGAGTGGTATGCCATCAATCAACAAGCCTGAAGATTTTGTGAGAGCCAGGACTGAATTAAGTTAAAGTCATGCTGTAGACACAGTAGCATACTATCTAGGTTTTTATTACTGTATTCACAGATTACAGCATCATCTACATATAGAACGATGGTTGTGATTGGCAGACAGATGGAAGTTGATTAAGGAACAGACTAAGAGACAGAAACAACTGCACAATTACAAAGACTTGCAACATACAGACCGATTACTAGAGACCAAAAGAAACTGCACCATCCACTATTAATATAGCCGAAAAAATAATTTATTGCATAGTGCAAGCTACTTATAATTTGTGTGCCATAAAGTTCAAAAAATGGCCTGACCAGTTTTACGCATACACGCTTCATTCAGAGGCCGGTCAATATCACTACACATTCAAATATCCAAATCACAAAGTGCAAGTGCCAAATTTGAAGAAACATTGGGGGACATTTTCAAAGGAGATGCTCCTGCGCATCAAGACATGTGCCACAGCGTGATATTCAAAGGGAGGAGATGCACTGAACATCTCCGGCTTTGCCCAACACTTTTAGCGATAATGTATGCGATGCATCTCTTGTTGGTAGTCGTGAATATGCGGCATCCCAAGTCTGGCCAAGATGGGCGGCACAACTGACTGCGCATATCAGAGATGTGCTGCACAATGTTAGGCATGGAAGAACTATGCCTAAGTCTCGGCCACCTAAAGGCAGGCTGTTGTACAGCACACAGGAGCACAGCAGCTTGCCCCCCAGCCCAGTGCTGGTCACCAACACACCCCAACCATATGCCATAGTGTAGGGACCCCCCGTTTCCTGTCCGTAACCCCATTCAGATATGAAAAAAGAGCATCTCCATCCCTTTTCCATACTGTAGGGACTCCCTGACCCCATCCAGAACCCATCTGAAAACATAATAACACCCCCACCCATTTTCCATAGTGTAGGGACCCCCCACCATGTCCAGAACCCATTTTGAAATATAAAAAATAATTATTTCTCATTCCTTTTTCCATAGTGTAGGGACCCCCTCCCAGCCCGATCCCTGTCCCTGTAAATGTCAGTGTCATCCCCCCTTCTTCATAGTGAAGGGTCCCCCCACCCCATACCTGAACCATGATCCAGGCTCACATAACAACCCCCTGCCACATACCCACCCTGTTCATATGCCACCCCACTGCATACCATCTCCATTCGAATCATAATCCCCTGCCACATAAGTTTCAGTAGTGTAGTGCCCCCCACCCCAGAAGGCATTACCCCCTCCCCACACCACCCAAGGTGATGACTGGCTCAGCCCTCCACTCACCACCATGGCCAGCCACCTACTGAACAGTCCAGGATGGGAACTGTACAGACGAGGCGCTCAGCCAATGAGCGCCTCATCTGCTACAGTTCCATTCCTGGACTGTTCAGTCAGCGGCTGGCCATGGTGGTGAGTGGAGGGCTGAGCTAGTTGCCGGCTTGGGTGGTGCAGGGAGGGTAGGGAGGAGGTCATGCCTACGGGGTGGGGGGCTGCTAAACAATGAAAACTTCTGCAGCAGGGGATGATGATTCGAACAGGGATGGTATGCAGTGGTGGGGTGGCACATGAACGGGTTGGGTATGTGGCAGGGGTTTGTTATGTGAACCTGGATCATGGCTCGGGTATGGAGAGGGGGGACTATACACTATGAAGAAGGGGGGATGACACTGCCATTTACAGGGACAGGGATTGGGCTGGGAGGGGGGTCCCTACACTATAGAAACAAGGATGAGAGATAATTATTTGTTTTATTTTGAAATGGGTTCCAGATGGGGTGAGGGAGATCCCTATGCTGAGGAAAAGGAGTGGGGATATTTTATTGTCATAGCCAAATGTGGTTCTTGATGGGAGGGATCCCTACACTGTGGAACTGGGATGGTTTATAGGATTCCCTGACATGGGACTGGGTGGGTGGGGGCAGGTCACCTGGCATCCTGTTAGGTGCATCCCTGCAAGATGTGTGCAAATGCAGCCATAATGAGCATGCAAATGGCCTGTTTGTGCTTTGTATGCCTAATGGATGCATTTGCATTTTTCTGGCTGAATATTGGGAATTTGGGTCCGGTGCATCTGGGGATGTACTGTGCATCCCCATTCTAGGTATTCAGGCCATCCCTTGGGATGCGCTGGAGCATTGTCAGCAGCCCCCATTTGTGCCGCTCGCTGGGATTGCTCGCTGGGATATTCAGACGAGATGCGCAATCGCACATCTCATTTGACTATTGCATTTTTTTGTGCCGGCCCATTTATTTGGACAGTGCATCTAGATGCACCGGGCATCCCCCGGGCTTTGAAAATGGGGGCCACTGTATCTAAAGTAAGTAAAACATACAAAATACATTTTGTTTTTAAAGCAGTAATGCTCTGTAGTTACAGATGATGCTCTCATTCTTGAATACGGTAAATAAAATAAATAATTTATTTCAAGAACACAAGTGTTCCACTTTAAATCTAGGAAGGAGCAATCAAAAGTGCAGACTAATTTCAATTGCTGAGATTCAGCATTAGGATATGTCCAATAGACTAATTCATATTGTGGAGCAGAATTCATAGCAGAACGAGAAGAAAAATGCAGCATTATTACATCATACATGGTAATGTATGCTCATACATGATAATAATGAGCAGCACAACAGTGTGCCATATAGAAATTAAAAAACAGAAAGGTGGACCATTAGAGATGTGTGTGGGGAGAGGGAGAGGAAGAAGAAGCAAGAAAAGAAAATGAGAAGGGGCACAAGGAGAGAGAGGAGGAGATCCATTTGTGGGGATAACAAAGAAAATATCACATGTTCCAATTATAGAGGTGCATGGATTAGGGACTTGGATAGAATGCTCCCAACCATAGTAGGAAATGAAGGACAGAATCCATTAGTTATATTACATGTGGGCACTAACGATATTAATAGATTCCCTATTGAGACAATTAAATCAGACTTTATTGAGACAGCCTCTACTATGAAAAATTTGGGCTGTGAATACTGTTTCTCGGAGATTTTGCTAGTGCCCAAGGCTAATTTCCATAAACAAGTCAAATTAAAGAAGGTCAATGAATGGCTTCGAAAATGGACAATTCATAATAAAATAAAATGTATTACACACTGGGAAAGGTTTTCTACTGATCTGGAGTTGTTCAGATGGGATGGTCTCCACCTTAATAAAAAGGGATCTGCAGTATTGGGTAAAACTATATCAAAAACAATCCACAGCACTTTAAACTAAATTGTACGGGGCAAAAAAGGAAACCAAAACATCGGTACTTAAACCAAAGAAGTAAGTATAAAATCCTAGTAAGAAATGCAAGGAGGCTGAATACAGCTAAAACAACAGAATTGGTTGATTTGATGCTACGTCACCAAATTGATATAGTTGCAATCACAGAGACATGGCGGGATAATTCATCCGACTGGTATACTGCCATTCCTGGATATACATTATTTCACAAAAATAGACATAATAGAAAAGGAGGAGGTGTCTTATATACATTAAAAACACAATTAAGGCATCTGAACACTCACTACCATACTCAGGGAAGGGACTACTGGAGGGTATATGTATCCAAATATCCGAATCAGATGGAAAACAGTTACTTTTCACAAATTATTATAGACCCCCAGAATCAGGTCTAGATCAGGACAAATTACTGATGGATGAAATTAAGCAGATTACACAAAGCTCTGATACCATGATTGTAGGAGACTTCAACCTGCCTGGCACTGACTGGGAAAATCTTATTGCAAAAACTAATCAAGAGGGACTGCTCCTTGACTCTTTTATAATGTCATGTTTAGAACAACTGGTAAAGGCCCCAACAAGACTAACCAACATACTAGATCTAGTTCTAATTAATTTTTTCCCAGGAGTTAATTACCACTGACATTATTGGGCAATTAGGCAGTAGTGACCATAATATTGTCCTAATTCAAGTTAACAAAAATAAATTAGTTAATAAGTATACTGCTTTTTGGTATAATTACAATAAAGGAAAATATGATCCAATCAATAAAGCACTAAATTGGTATGATTGGATCACCGTGTTCTCAAATTTAAATATTAATGATTGCTGGGCATTATTTAAATCAATCTCGATTGAACTGGAAAAATTGTACATCCCAATCAAAAAGATACACAACAAAAAAGGATAAGGTCCCACTATGGCTGACTAATTCAATTAGGCAACAGATACATATTAAAGAGCTTTTAAAACAATAAAAAAGTACCTTAGTTCTGTAAATCAAGGTAAGTATAAGGAACAACTGAAAAAAACTAAGAGTATGAATAAAGCCGAAAGAAAGAACATTGAATTAAGATTGGCTGTAGCTAAAAATCCCAAAGCATTTTGTGCTTATGTAAATAATAACAAAACCAGGTGTAACCCCCACTGTTACCCAGGGTTACTAGAATCCCAGGAAGACCTAGTGGTAGGCAGGGAAGGCAGCTTGTGAAACTCCAGTTAAATGGATTTCACACTGTCTCACTCTGTTCTCAGTCTCAGCTGAGACTGAGGGATGACATCACCATAGAACTATCGCAGCTGCATGAGCCACATTGGAATCTGCAGAAGGGAGTTAGATTAGAATGTTGGGAGTTTTGAACAGTCAGTTGGAGTTGGAGATTGTTGTGTGAGGAGCACAGTAGTTCTGTGCACAGGCTCTTGGAGCCTCAGCTCTGAAATAGAGCTTTTATTAGGGAAAGGTGTGTATTTCCGCCTAAAGAGGAACACAGTAAGCTGTTCTTTAAGTGATGGAGACCGCTGATATGGGTCTCTGTGCCCCATCCCTGAGGGGATGGGTGTGGAAGGTTTGCCTGCTGTTCCAGGGGCAACCCCCTGGCTACTGCTAGAGAAGAAGCTGCCTTATTTTTCCCAAGTGTGCGGGGTACAAGAAGATTTCAAGATTCGCCTGTGGGGCACCTGCAACCAAAGGGTGAGTTCTGCTCTTTCCAAAGGGCCCATGTTCAGCTGAACTAAGTTAAAGTGGGGATTGGACTACTGAAGTAGTGGGAGGCCTAGAGTAATAGGCTTAGCCAAAGTAAAAGTATGTTCAAGTCCAGCACAAGGGGAAAGTCAAGGCATGTAGAGGAGATGTGCTATATGTCTACCCTGTAATCTACATTGCCAAGCTTTCAAAAGAGTTATTTAGTGTCCAGAGAAATGGCCAGGTATGGATTGTGGGAGCTGGAGGTGGGAGACCCCCCACCTTTAGTAACCAGGTCCACCTCTACAGATTTGCTCTGTGGAGTTCTACTTTGCCTCATGCACTTGGCCAGTGATGAGAGAAGTACCCAGATGTAGGATTGGAAGGAAAATTTCCCTTAAGGAATCGAAGGCTCTAAGGTGGTTTGGGGAGCCACCAACAGAAAATTGGTTCACTGCCATATGGACCGCGATCAAGTGGCCGGCGGGGGAGCCGGGCCAGGAGATAAACCCAAGTAGTGTACAAGTCGGGCTGTGTACCCAAAGCTGCGTGCAAGTCCGGGTTGTGTGCCTGGTGGGTTCAAAGCCTGAGGGCTGAAAGTGAAGAAGTGTTCTGTTGCTCTAATCTGCATTACCAGGAATGTAGCCCCGTGGGGGTCTGTCTATGCTTTGTTTGTTCAGTTTGGATGTGAATAAAAGCCACACTTTAGAATCCCATTCCTGGTTTTGGACATTACAGTTATTGCTTCCTGTGTTCGGATTTACTTGGGTGCCCCTGTGCAGAGTAGCCAAACCTAGGCCCCCTGTACAGAGTAACCTAGTCCTCCCCGAACCCAGTCCCCACCAGGTACTGCTGTCAGTTTCAACAGAGTACCACCTGTCATTTTGCAAAAAGTACAGGGGTGAGGGCCTTACAAAATGGAGGCACCGCTTTGGATTTTTAATTTAGGGAGGAAAGGTGCTCGGGGAAGGGGCTAGCGTTTTGGCTATCTGGCAGTGGGTAGCCTAAAAAGCTGAAGCAAGTTAACTAGTGTGTCGCTGTGTACTGTGGTTCTGATTCTGCTGTTAAAATGCCAACTGTTTACCAAGGAGCAGTAAAGCTAAAAGAGTGTGCCCTTGTCCTGCATCAAATGTTTACAGTGTTTTTGCCTGTTTTTTAAAAGAACTGTTGTGATAAAGAAAAGTGTGGAAGACTAGGGGTAGCAACAGAAAAATTGTGCCCTGGACGTTGAAAATGCTTTTTAAAAGAACTGTGGTGATAAAGAAAAGTGTGGAAGACTAGGGGTAGCAACAAGAAAATTGTGCCTTGGACGTTGGAAATGCTTTTGAGTAAACTGAGAGACTTGCTGTGTGAATGGCCATGCTAAATGGCTGAAATGGGCTCCCGCCGTGGAGTCAGTTGAAGAAAAAAAAAAAGTGCTTTTTGCAGTTTAAATTTGCCTGCTTGACGATCGCCGTGAAGAGAAGAGCACTTGTGAGGGAAAGAGGCTCATTTCCATGGCGTTGTATGATTGGTGAGGCTGCAATCAGTCCCGCCCCCCCAGCCAGCTCTACAGTGACTGCCCAGCATTCGAGAGGGAGTGTGAGTGGAGTGCGTGTACTGGCTTGGTGGAGGAGCATCGCGGTGATTAAAAAGCACTGTAAAACTTATAAAAATAGCCTTTGCTGTTTAAAATCGGACTCAACCCGCATCTCGATCAACTGGATTGCGAGTGTGGTGATGGGAGAGATGATCGGCAGGACTGCCCACCTGTTTCCTTTCTGAGGCCTCCAAGACTGGCTACAGGCCGTTTTTCCATCGCAGCAAACAGCTACTGATAACAGTGAGTACTAACAGTAAAAGTTGCTCAAATAGTGATTTTCTGCCAAAAGCCAGCTGAATATGTGTGCAGCAGTGTAGTCGCTTTGCAAATAACGACTGTGACAAGTTTTACCAGCAAATGCAAGTCTGTTAAGCCATTGACTGTGAGCATAATTATGGATTCAGCATCAGCTTAAAGTTTTAAAGCCAGAGAAAGACTGTAAGTTGTAGCCAAATGTGCAGCACTAGTTTACAGGCAATCATATGCTTGAAATCCTGAGGCTGTAAGGGACTGTGAGCTAAAGCAATGTTTTCAGCAAGTGAAGAGTCTGTGGCAAATCATGTAAATGTGTTAGAAAAAGAACAGTGCAAGTTTGTGCAGTTTGAGCAAAAGTTATCAGTAGTGTGTGTAAATCGGATGCGCAGTGGCTTGAACCAATTTCTGAATGTTGATGCGCAGGAGTGCTTGCTGCCGTCACCATTACAGGGTGGGGTAGTAAAGTAAACACAGCCGCAGAGGAGCCATTTTAAAAATGAAAGAAAGTGTTCAGTGAAATGGGACTTTTAGTAACAGTGAGCATTTGTTTGTTTTCCCTGCAGTTATGGCCTCAGGACCAGCTCGCTACCTGAATCATGCCCGGGCTGCAGTAACAGCAGCAGTAAATAGGTTAAGGGACATTGAAAGGTGTTATTATGGAGGACAACTGCCTTCTCATGTGGCGATTACTGGATCTCCAGTGCAAGTGTGTCAAATATGCTTAAATGCTGGAAGGGACATCTTCATGATACCTTACTGTTCTGGGTGCCTAGAGAAATATGGCTTGTATAAAGTGCCCCAGATTCATTAGGCTCCCACATGGACAAAGGTTCAGGAATCTGTAGTTGGCAGCACACAGCACCAGGTGGAGTCTGTTGAAGAAAGCCCCTCGGGGAAGTGTGGAACAAAGCTAGAGGGTGCAGATTTAGAGACAGAACCAGATGCTGATGTTTTGTATGCTGGATCGCAGAAGGATAATTCAGACAAAGCATCAGTAGACCCCTGGAGGGGGTGGCCTAGCCCAAGTCTCATAGGAGAAGATGAGATATGGGAGGCCTTTGACTGGGAGCTGTGTTGACCTCCGTGCCTAGTGATGAGTGGATAGTCTCAGGAGTGAGGACGACTGCTCACTCCTGGGCACAGATTCTCAGTGAAGAAGAAGATGAGGAGGAACCTATGTGGCCTTGTGAAAAAGGAACGGGTACACAGCCTCAAGTTCTTGCCTTGGAAGAATGCATGGAAGAGAGTGGTGATGCCACTGCCCTGGCTGTGCAAGAAGAAGAAGTCAGGGATCCATTTTTCATCTCGTTGAGGATGAGTAGTTGGCAGAACCAGGACTGGCCGCCCCCAAGCCAGGCCAGCGGTCTCAGGTTGACCAAAGCTAGTAAAGAGGAGAGACTGGTTCATAGGAAGGCGAATGAAATCTACGGAATGTCCTTTCCTACCTTTCCTCAGAAAGTCTGGGAGGAGATTGAGAACAGCAGGAAATCCTGGATCTGGGCTGAAGCAATGAAATGTGTGCATCCTGGTGCAAACAAGCATGTCAAGAACAGACTGTTTCATGAGAAATATACCCAGTGAAAGAGAGGCAGGACACTGTTTATGGACACTGTGCGAACTGTGGATGGAGAGGGACGTGAAACCTTCTACAGTGTAAATTATGTGCGCCCAGACAGGGTAATAATTCAAGCTCCTGACCCCCAATACTATTGGCCTCAGTGCAAGGACCTCCCTGCAAATGTGCCCGTGCCTGCCAGATGGAAAGCCGAGCAGTGGTAGTCAATACTGCCACACCAGCCTTTGCAGTGCCTTTATTGATCTGCCAGTATGGACATCCAGGACTCAGGTGCCCCAAATTCATTAGTTCTACAGTGTACTGGCCTTTCCAGAATCCATCGACTGGCCCACCAGATGACTTCGGATCCAGAGAGGACACCAGTCCAGCTGTATCCTGCTTCATTGCCTGGTAATCGGATGACGTCAGACCAGCTGTTTTCCTTTTTGTTCCTGTTCTAAGGTTCCATCTCCAGAGATGACATCAACCCAGCATTTCCCAGATGTGCCCTCCTGTAGTTCCCGGAAGATGTCCGTCCAGCTGTATCGGAAGAAATGCTGCAGGGAGAGTCTTCGGCTGAGGAGCAGGTCGGTGTGTCTTAATCCTTCTACAAGGGGCTGGTAAGTCCGAACTTTTCTATCCTTAAGACACTGCAGTACACACCCTACACTAGCAGACTATAGAATGTGTGAACTGTCCTCAAAGACTCTCCCCTTCGGGACTTTGGCCTGCTAGAACTGTGCTTCGCCGGGCTCCGGCCCAGGAGAGACTCTTTAATGGACTAGCCTTCGGGCACTGTGGTCACTAGATGGGACTTTTAGGGCACTCCATCCCCCAAATGTGTATTGTAAATAATGTCATTGTTTTTCTACTGTTTTCTAGTGTATATACTGTTTTTCTACCTTTTCTAAAAAATCCTTTTAGGATTCTCCAGTGTTTTGATAGTAGGGGTTTAGGTAGACTGTGTATACAGATTAGGAGTGTGTGTTGTCTTTCTTTTTCTTGCAGGTGTTCCTGAAGAAGATAGAAGAGTAGACAAGAAGAGGAGGAGGGGCTCATCGGAGTTCCTCACTAGTACTTTAGTGTGTAGTAATTTAAAGTACTGTGGTTGTTATTGTTGTTGTTACTGTAGTAACCCTTTCCTCCCACAGGTGTGGTTGTGGGGGTAGGGAGGAAGTAATGTAATGGTATGGTATTAGTTTCTTGGTGTGTGGTTACAGGGTGCCCAAGGTCAAGGAGGTCCCCGGGTTGTTTTTATTTTGGAGTGTTAAGTTAGAGGCAGACAGATTTTCCCTAGAGGGCTGGGGGGGGTAGACAGGCGGTGGTCCTGAATGGCCATAGGGACTGCAGTGCTGAGCTATTAGGGCTATGCTCTGGATAGTTCTACCAGAGCCACTAGGCATCCATAGTAAGTGGGTAGAGTAGAGGCTGATATGTCAGCCAAAGGCCTCTAGGCCCTTAGTGTTGCCTGCCTGTGCTGCACACAGGTGAGGGGCCTGATCACCCCCTCCGCAGGTAGCACATAGGGTGGGATGGCCTGTTGCAAACAATGATCATGACAGTCATTTTCCTGGTCAAGGGCGAGTGTAACCCCCCCTGTTACCTGGGGTACTAGAATCCCAGTAAGATCTAGTGGTAGGCAGGGAAGGCAACTTGTGAAACTCCAGTTAAATGGATTTCACACTGTCTCACTCTGTTCTCAGTCTCAACTGAGACTGAGGGATGACATCACCATAGAACTATCGCAGCTGCATGAGCCACATTGGAATCTGCAGAAGGGAGTTAGATTAGAATGTTGGGAGTTTTGAACAGTCAGTTGGAGTTGGAGATTGTTGTGTGAGGAGCACGGCAGTTCTGTGCACAGGCTCTTGGAGCCTCAGCTCTGAAATAGAGCTACTTTTAGGGAAAGGTGTGTGTTGCTGCCTAAAGAGGGACACAGTAAGCTGTTCTTTAAGTGGTGGAGACCGCTGATATGGGTCTCTGTGCCCCATCCCTGAGGGGATGGGGTGGAAGGTTTGCCTGCTGTTCCAGGGGCAACCCCTGGCTACTGCTAAGAAGAAGCTGCCTTATTTTTCCCAAGTGTGTGGGGTACAAGAAGATTTCAAGATTCGCCTGTGGAGCACCTGCAACCAAAGGGTGAGTTCTGCTCTTTCCAAAGGGCCCATGTTCAGCTGAACTAAGTTAAAGTGGGGATTGGACTACTGAAGTAGTGGGAGGCCTAGAGTAATAGGCTTAGCCAAAGTAAAAGTATGTTCAAGTCCAGCACAAGGGGAAAGTCAAGACATGTAGAGGAGATGTGCTATACATCTACCCTGTAATCTACATTGCCAAGCTTTCAAAAGAGTTATTTAGTGTCCAGAGAAATGGCCGGGTATGGATTGTGGGAGCTGGAGGTGGGGAGATCCCCCACCTTTAGTAACCAGGTTCACCTCTACGGATTTGCTCAGTGGATTTCTACTTTGCCTCATGCACTTGGCCAGTGATGAGGGAAGTACCCAGACGTGGGATTGGTAGGAAAATTTCCCTTAAGGAGTCGAAGGCTCTAAGGTGGTTCGGGGAGCCACCAACAGAAAATTGGTTCACTGCCATATGGACCGCGATCAAGTGGCCAGCGGGGGAGCCGGGCCAGGAGATAAACCCAAGTAGTGTACAAGTCGGGCTGTGTACCCAAAGCTGCATGCAAGTCTGGGCTGTGTGCCTGGTTGGTTCAGAGCCTGAGGGCTGAAAGTGAAGAAGTGTTCTGTTGCTCTAATCTGCATTACCAGGAATGTAGCCCCGTGGTGGGGGTCTGTCTATGCTTTGTTTGCTCAGCTTGGATGTGAATAAAAGCCACACTTTAGAATCCCATTCCTGGTTTTGGACATTACAGTTATTGCTTCCTGTGTTCGGATTTACTTGGGTGCCACTGTGCAGAGTAGCCAAACCTAGGCCCCCTGTGCCGAGTAACCTAGTCCTCCCTGAACCCAGTCCCCACTGGGTACTGCTGTCAGCTTCAACAGCATACCACCTGTCATTTTGCAAAAAGTACAGGGGTGAGGGCCTTACACAGGGATAATTCAATCAATAAACTGGTTATTGATGGTGTAGAAATCAATGATAATAAGGATATATCCAATGCATTCAATAATTATTTTGCATCAGTATTTTCAGATAAAGAACACCCTAAAAAATGATAAATGATGATCAGCAATCACAAGATATAAGCTTAAGTGAGAACATTGCCGCTATTAAACTACTCAAGGAGCATAGTGCCCCAGGACCTGATGGAATCAGTCCAATGTTCTTAAAAAAAACCTTTTCATCTGTGGCATTTCCCCTAACATTAATGTATAATAACTCATTACAAACTGGTTCCATCCAGAAGAATGAAGGGAAGCTCTAGTGATGCCTATTCATAAAAATAGAAGTAGGAATGATACAAACAACTATCACTCCATTAGCTTGACTTTGGTCAGCTACAAACTGATGGAAAGAATCCTTAAAAACAGCACTCCACTTGGATCATAATAACTTAAATGACATAAAACAGCATGGCTTTAAGGCAGGTAGATCCTGCTCTACTAGCCTTATCAGCTTCTATGAACAAATGAGTGGCTACCTGGATAAAAGAAAACCGGTAGATGTCGTATTTATAGATTTCAAAAAAGCATTTGATAAGGTTACTCATGGTGTCCTGACTGATAAAATGATTGATCTAAGAATTGAACCTCGATATATCAAATGGATACATGCCTTGTTGTTAAATAGAACACAAGTTATTAGGTTAAATAATACCATTTCTGTTCCAGTAAAGGTGACCAGCGGTGTCGCTCAGGGCTCTGTGTTGGGCCCCATCTTATTTAGATTATACATTTCAGGTCTACATAAAGGTATAACAGGAAACATTAGCAAATTTGCCGATGAGACCAAACTCAGCCAGGTGGTTGATACTGACTTTAAAATAGAAAACTTTAAGACGGACATAATAACATTGGAGAAATGGTCTGTCCAACATAAAATGGAATTCAATATAACCAAGTGTGCCATCATGCACTTAGGGGCCAATAATCCCCACACCCAATATTTTCTAAATGGTAACCTGCTAAAGCAGGTTCAAACAGAAAGGGCTTTGGGTGTTTTAAAAAATAACACTTTCTCTGCAAGTGAACATTGTAGACAGGCAGCTCAAACTGCTAATAGAATCTTTTCATCTATTAGAAGAGCCTTCACATCCAGAAATGAATGGTGTGTCTTACCTTTATATAAATGTTATATTATGCCCCATTTGGACTATGCATCTTCCTTCTGGGCTTTCTTTCTTGTTAAGGATATAAAGCTTATAGAAGGTGTTCAAAGAAAAACTACTAAATTGATTAACAGAATAAGTCATCTGTCTTATCAGGATAGACTGGAAAAGTTACAACTCTTTGATCTAGTGACAAGAAGACAAAGGGGTGATTTGATACTTCTATTTAATATACTAAGAGATGATGATTTAATGTTGGAGTGCAATATATCATATGCACCCAAACCTGGTAATCTAAGATGCAGTACTAAACAGTTAACAGTCCAGAGGGCAAATACAAACAAAAGGCAAAACTATTTTACAATTAGAACTGCCACACTGTGGAAGAGTTTACCACGAAGTGTTGTTGATTCAGGAAATTAGCTTCAGTTTAAAAATAGACTATACAGATTTATTATGGAATTTATTATCTTTAATTACATAAACTGTGACAATAATTGAAATTTTTGAAGACATCAATATGATTCAGAATGAACAAGAGAGAATCTGCATCACAATGATTTAAAAAAGCGGACCACATTGAAAGAGTCAGTCAGACCTAGAGAGCAAAGGGCACCTGACTGAAAAATCCAGAAAACCCCTTGCTGTAAAATTTTGCTTTCTAGGTCCCCTCCCCTAGGATCCAACATCACCCGCTCAGTTCCACACAAGCTAGATTTGTACAGTCTTGCTGCCACTATCATGCATATGTTTAGCCAACGTGTTATTCAGATCCCTAAACCTTGTATCACTGAGAAGTTGGCATCCTACATGGCACATGATTTGTAAGTAGCCTGCACTATGTAATGAATTATTCAAACAACATGAAGTCTTGCTATATTATGACTATTGCAGTTTGTCCCACCATTAGAACTGCTCCGGAGGTGAAAGAGTTAACTCCATTCTAAGAATGGAACTTAGAACTCGAGCTCTATTAGAGAAGATCTGTCTTGGTTATTTCAAACTCAAACTGTCAGATTCTTTACTCCGCCTCACTGAACAGTCGCTCCGGAGATTTCTCCTACTGCTCGGTTCATTTCTCGGTTTAAACAGTATTTTCTCGGTTAAATTCAACCGTGAGTATTATTATTTTAACCACAAACCGATCGGTTCAAGCTCTGTCTGTGGTATTGTAAGTAATAGACAGGTTTTATTTCTGTGTGGAACTTGTAAATGTTTATCGGTTCGGTTCGAACCAATCAGGTTGCTTAAAACTTTAAAGAGTAAGCATTTTAAAGCTTTTAGAGTGCGGTTCCCGGTTCTTATTGGTTCTAAAAAAACCGGATTTCATTACGTTTTTTTCCATGACACATGACACGGTTGGGAACTGATAAGGGTGTCCTGCCTGGCACTGCCGTTAAAAGGGCAAGTTTCTTCGTTAGGCTGGCATCATGTCTGAGAAACCCAAAAGAAAAAACCGGGCCCACTGGGTTTCAACACTGTAGTGTCTGTGGGGAAGCCTTTGCCAAGGCTGACCCACACACTACATGTGTTTTTTGTCTGGGGTTGACCACCTCAATTCAGGCTGCCAGATTGGTAAAAATTTCCCTGCAGCCACCCTGGATAAGGAAGGTGGGCAGGCTCAGGGAACGAGAGGCCAAAAGTCCGCTGACCGGATGCCAGCCCGGTTGGTGCCAACCGAACCGGAGGGAGTGCCTACTGACCAGGCAGACTTCTCGGCAACGTAAGCTGGCTCTGAGGAGCCAGTTCCAGCTAAGAAAACTAAAAAATCAGCAGGTAGGGAGTCCAAAATTCTTCCCCAACTGCTGCAGAAATAGCAAAAGCTATACTAAATTGTACAGTCACTTTCTCCGGTTCCGTCCAACCGCCTCTGTCTGGTAAAAGGTTGGTTCGCCGTTCCACGGGTTCAAGAATATGATATTGGAGATTTTTATGAACCAGAGGAGGGGAGAGGATTATGAACAGTGTGAATGGACTTTGAGAGTCTGGATGTGCCCATTGAACCGGACATCTCCCAGACTGACCCTTAGAATCTCCCCTATGCTTTCTGAGTCCCCTTCTCATTTTTGTTTTATAAAAGGTTGTTGAATCCCTCCAGCTCCCATTGGAGGAAGCTGTGGATGAGCAAGAGGAACCTGATTTTGTAGAAAGGATGGATATTCCAGAGTCTAGAGATTGTCTATTCCTTGCATAATTCATTTAGGAAACAAACAATAAAAATTTTAAAGCTCCTAATTCTGTGCCTCCTGTGGACAAAAGATGGACAGGAGGTACACTCTGTCAGGTCCTGATACAGAATTCCTTTCACAGCATTGCAGTCATGTTGATGTGGTTCAGGCTGCAGCCTGTGATAAAGCTAATATTCCTTAGTTCACATCCTCCTGACAAGGATTCCAGGAGGATTGATGCCATGGCAAAAAAAAAAATATATACATGGCAGCGCCCTTGGGACTCAGGCAAGGCAAATTACATGGCTTATGTAGCAAGGTTTCAAAAATCTAGATGGGACACTGTCATGGCTTTGGCCAAACAGGCCTCTGGCCAGCTTGCTAATGAGCTGGAGCAGGTGGCTGCTGATGGCATTGAGGCATCCAATGCTGCTGTGGATTTTAATGATGTATCCTCTAGAGTCATGGCTACATCTGTAGCTTTTAGGTTGGCCTGGCTCAGGTGTACTAGCTTGTCACAGGATACCCAGACTAAGGCTATGGATTTTCCTGTGGTAGGGAATTCTCTGTTTGGGGAGCAGACAGAGAATTATATGAAGGAAATGGATGAATATAGGACTACCTATAAGAGTGCTCAGGCCAAGGAGCGGCAAGCCACTCCTCAGAGGCAGACCCCCAGGGGTAGGGGTAGGCCTTTTCACAGGCCTTTTTACCAAACCCAGGCCTCCTCTGCTTATGTTCAGAGGGGTTCTTCAGAGGGAGAGGCAGACGGGTGTGAGCAGGCCTGCTCCCACCCTCAGCCTAAAGCACCTGCCAAACAGGCACCCTGTTGGGGTGCCCAGGCCGATTCTCCTTACCGTAGAGGGCAGGTTGGCTTACTGCTCGAACTAGGGAGTCTCTAACTTCAGAAAAGTGGGTCCTGGAAGTAGTAGGTCAGGGTCTGGTTCTCAGCTTCAAAAAATTTCCAAAGATGAGAATCAGATCTTTCCCACCTGCAAACCCTTTAGAGACCTTTTCTTTAGAAACAGAAGTCTCATCCCTCCTGGCTCTCAGAGCTGTAGAAAGGGTTTCTCCCCTACATCAGGGCAAGGGTCTGTACTCCAGATATTTCCTTACCCCAAAAAAGACAGGAGAATGGCGGCCCATTTTAGGCCTGAGATATCTGAACAAGCACCTTTTGAAACCAAAGTTCAAAATGGTAACTCGGCAATGATTTTACCCTTTCTAGGCCAGGGACTGGCTAGCCTCCCTGGACCTCAAGGATGCCTATTTTTCATGTCCTAATCAGAAGCTCCCACTGAAAGTACCTCAGATTCGAACTGCCCTCAGGTCACTACCAGTTCAGAGCAATGCCCTTCAGCCTCTCCTCTGCCTCAAGGGTATTCACAAAATGTCTGGCAGTAGCAGTTGCTCATTTAAGAAGGCAAAGGATTGCTGTCTTTCCCTACCTGGACGGCTGGCTCATTGTAGACCAGTCCCCAGAACAGGTCAAATCTCACCTGCAAGTTACCCAGCAGCTGCTCACCTCTCTGGGCTTATTGCTCAATCTTCCAAAGTCAGTTCTGGAACCTGTTCAGGTGCTCACCTTCATAGGTGCAGAATTGGACAAAGCAGGCCAGAGCCTTCCTACCCTTAGAGAGGGTAAGAACCTGGTGGCTCTGGCCTCCCTCCTTCACTCTGCAGGTCTCTCGACCAGCAAGATACTTCTTGCAGCTCCTGGGGCACATGGCTGCGTCCACAGCTGTAGTGCAAGGAGCAAGATTTCAGATGAGGGACATTCAGTTTCACTTGAGAGCCTTTTGGTCTCAGAGAAGAGACCCCCCCTTTCCAAGTTGGTCCCAGTGACCCGAACCCTGATCCAGGCACTCCAGTGGTGGCAGGATCAGAGCAATTTAAGGCTGGGGGTCCCTTTCATTCCTCTGTCTCACTCCTTGACCCTCACTATGGATGCATCCCTCCTGGGGTGGGGAGCCCACATGGGCGACCTCTCCACTCAGGGAGTGTGGTCCCCTCAGGAATCTCTGCTCCACATCAATTTGCTGGAGCTCAGAGCTGTCTTTCTAGCACTTCAAGTGTTTTCTGTGTCTGTTCAGAACAAAGTGGTACAAGTCAGAACAGACAACACCACAACAATGTGGTACATCAACAAGCAAGGGGGCACTCGGTCTTCGGCCTTGTGCACCGAGGCACTGAAGTTGTGGTCTCTGGCCTATTCCCTGAACACTTCCCGCATAGCAGTTCACCTTCCAGGAAAGGACAATGTCCTGGCAGATGCTCTCAGCAGGATTTCCCAGGGCCATCACGAATGGTCTCTGGATCCTCAAATACTGGGGATAGTTTCTGCCAGATGGGGCACCCCTCAGATAGATCTTTTTGCAGCCCCAGACAATCACCAACTTCACTGTTCTTTCAGGCCCCCAGTGTTGGGCTTAGTCCCCCTGGATGCCTTTCTCCTAGATTGGGAAGGGAAGTTTCTTTATGCCTTCCCTCTCCTATTCAAGGTGCTAGTCAAAATCAGATCCCAGCCTTGCAGGGTGATTCTGATTGCCCCAGATTGGGCCAGGCAGCCCTGGTACCCACTCCTTCTGTCCCTAGCAGTCCATCTTCCCTGTGTCTCCCAGGAATCACAACCTGTTAACCTGTGCCCAGGGGAGAGTTTGGTATCGAACTTCAAATCCCTCAACCTCAAGGCCCGGCTCTTGAGGAGCTAGAATTTGTTGACCTACACCTTTCTCAAGGTGTTCTTGAGACCTAAAGGCTTCTAGGAAGCCTTCCACTAGGGTCTACTTATAATTCTAAGTAGAAAAGTTTTCCATCTGGTGTTCTGGGAAACATATTTCCCCGGAATCTGCTGATTTGCCCATTGTTTTGGACTATATGGTCCATCTTAATTCTTTGGGCCTGAGACCAGCTACCCTGAAAGTACATTTGGCAGCTGTCTCTGTTTTTTGTTTCAGCAGGAAAGCCCTCCTCTCTTTCCGCTCACCCTGTATTTTCCAAGTTTTTTAAAGGATTACTTCATACTAATCCACCTTTTAGGGATCCGGCCCCTGCCTGGGATCTTAATGTTTGCATTGCTCAGTTAATGCAACCCCCTTTTGAACCTCTGTCTTCTGCAGAGCTTAAGTACTTAACTTGGAAAACTGTTTTCCTAGTGGCTATCACTTCTGCCAGGCGCATAAGTGAGTTACAAGCCTTGTCAGTAGAAACTGACTTTATTTCTTTCCACAAGGATAAGGTAGTCCTCAGGACTAACAGGAAGTTTTTGCCTAAGGTGGTTTCAGATTTCCATCTTAACCAATCTAAATCCCTTCCAGTGTTTTTCACTGATCATTTCTCCTCTGGCGAGAGGAGATTGCACAGTTTAGATGTTAAGAGGGCCCTAAGTTACTATATAGAACGTACCAAGGGTCACAGGTTCGAATCCCTCCAACTTTTTCTCACTTATGGTGAGGTCGGGAAAGAAAGACCTGCCACTAAGAGATTAATTGCCAGGTGGATTGTCTCTTGTATCCAATTTTGTTATCAAAACTGGGGAAAGTTCTCCTTCAGGCCTGAGGGCTCACTCTACCAGAGGTACAGCGGCATCTATAGCTGCTGCTAGAGACATCCCTATTTTAGAAATATGTCAAGCAGCTACCTGAAAACGGACACACTCTTCACCAAGCATTACTCCTGGATGTCCAGGCCAGGAGAAATGCTCGGTTTGGCACAGCTGTGCTTCTCAGAGCCTATTCCCTAAGTAGGTTCTGTCCCTCCTCCATGGAGGTACTGCTGTGTAGTCTGCAATAGTCATAATATAGCAAGACTTCATGTTGTTTGAAGAAAAAATTACTCACCTTAGTAATGTTGTTTCTTCTAATGGAGTCTTGCTATATTATGACCTCCCCCCCAGCCTGCCCCTCTCAGAGCTTCTACTTGGGTATGGGGTGGGCAGCCTAGTGTGGGCACTAGTTATGCCCATTATATATTTTCCACCCCTTCTTGGGGTTTTGGGGTGTGGTGTTTTTATTTTATCTTATATTACTTCTCATATTATTATATTATACTATTACTTTGGTCCCTTGACTTGAGTCTTTGTGTTGGGACCAGCATTGGGTGTTAATATTTAGGTAGCCAGTTGGCTAGTGTAGGTTACAGCTTCCACACAGACCTTAGTGAGTTTTTGCTCGTAAAGATCTGACAGTTTGAGTTTGAAATAACCAAGACAGAGCTTCTCTAATACAGCTCGAGTTCTAAGTTCCATTCTTAGAATGGAGTTAACTCTTTCACCTCCGGAGCAGTTCTAAGGGTGGGACAAACTGCAATAGTCATAATGTAGCAAGACTCCATTAGAAGAAACAACATTACTAAGGTGAGTAATTTTTTCTTGTTGCTGCTATAGTAGTGGTGGATGGTGTTATCTCGTTTAGTCTCTAAGGAACAGACTAAATGGCAAGGGGCCAAGTATGGACCCCTGAGAACTCCAACAGAAACATCCCTGTCATCAGACAATGCACCAGGTAGATAGATAGATAGATAGATAGATAGATAGATAGATAGATAGATAGATAGACAGACAGACAGACACACAGACACACAGACAGACAGAGCAAGAGATGGACAGGCAGCTAGACAGACAAACAGATAGATGGGTTCAGAACTGTTCAATGGATTTGCACAATATTTTGCATGCGTAGTGTCATGGGGTACATCTCTTGACGTGTTAAGTTTTGTTCTGGTTGGATGTGTGGTGTTCGAGATGCAGACAGCGCAAAAACATAAAAATTTGTTGTTTTTCACTGTGGCTTTGTTTTTGCCATTGCCTTGCACCCCACCCAGAAGGTTTGGGATTTTGGACTGAAGGGCTTGTGCTACAGATGCGCCTTTCACTTGTTTAGTAAAAAAAAATCTTAATCCTTTCCAAAGTTATTGAATTTTAAAGTTTCAGTTATTTTCAATGCACAGTACAATCTTTTGGATAGAGGATTGGAACGAAAAAATAATTTGGTCAAATGAAAAAGGATCTTTTTCCTCTGTGGCCGGTCCTTTTTCATGAGGGAAAATTCCTCTTTTTTTGTTTTCTGCCATCTTGAAGTTTTTTTGTTAATTTCAAACCCCCAAAAAATAACATCCTTCAGAAAGACCAAACATACAGTATCTTGTTCATTGGAACTTCATTAAGTGGATTCTGCACTTATCTCTTGGAGAAATGATCATAGAATGTGTTTTTTTATCATTTAAAATCCTTTTTCATCACTCGCTAGCACTTTTTTTGTGAGTCCTTTTTTTTTTTTTCCTTAGTACTTTTTTCCCCTAGGCAACCAGTCAGCCTTACCTTCATGTCCTGGCAACCTCCCTGGCATCTGGCTGCTATCCTGAGGACCTTCCAGCTCCAAATCAGGTCCTGCAGCTCCATCCCCATGGCTTGCCCCCCATGGCAGGGAGGTGGAGAGCCTCCCACTTGCTCATTCAACAGGACCAGATCCAATGCCACTGTGCTCCCCTCAGAGCCAAAGCATGGCTGTCATGCTGCCACATGACTGGTCCCCATTTTCCCCTGTTCAGTGTTTGCCCCTGACGTGTGTGACATGCAATGATGCCAAGGGACAGGAGCGTGCACGCTTCTGCATGCACTCCTTACCGGTGTCGGCCCCAGCATGTCGCCCTGTACTGCCTATGCACTGCATTGCCCCCAGCCTCCACAAGGGGCCGCTGGTGCACCAATGGCTGCACACACCCCTCCCCAGAGAAGGAAAGCAGTCCTACGGATGCTCAATCCCTCTCCTCGCTCGCCGACCCACGACGACTCAGATCTGCTCCCAAATCCGGGTCACTGGTGTGGTGCGAAGTGTGGCGTCCAGCGCCTCAACCCTCAGTGCCACCGGGTCAGCTGTGTGTCCTTTTTCATTAAAACAAAAAAGGATCTTGAGTGACAAAAAAGGATTTCCAACTGTAACTTTTTCTGACTTTTTTTGTTTTTCATTCAAATGAGAAAGGAGCTCTTGTCACAAAAAAGGATTCTGGAAGTAGTTATTTTTCTAATTCTTTTTTTGTTTCAAGGGATCCTTTTCCATTTGAGATTTTCATTCTAACAAAAAAATAATCCCTTGTCACGAAAAAGGATTTCAGACTTAGTTTTTCCAGATTCCTTTTTTGCTTCTTTTTTTTTTTGTTTGATATGGAAAAAGTATTCCATTACACAAAAAAAAGATTTTGTACTAAAGCCCTATATGTCTGGCAGTTTTCCCTAGTGTCTAGTGGCACCCCCCGCCCTCCCATTGTCATTATTGTAGTTTTTATTATTTTTTCCCCTGGTGTCTAGTGGCAACCCCACCCTCCAATTGCCATTCCAGCTTTAGGGTTGACAATGCTAAGGAATACTGCACCCCTGATTTATTTTATGGGTGGGGGTGTGGGTAGGGTTTTAAGGTTGGAAACCATAAAGCCACCTTTCCCTACTTTTGTCACATTAGCCTGAACCCTAAACACTGCATTAACAGTTATTTATAGAACATAGTATACTGATGAGTCCAAATTAGGATGAAATATGTGTCTGTGTCTGCTGTTCTCAGCCTTTGCTGATTGCATTGTGAGGCCTTCTGGCACCATACAATTCTGCTTAAAGTTGAGCCAGTCCAAATTATTTCATGGGGATTTGCATATGCTTCCCATGATGCTTTGCATTGTTGGTGTATGTGCAATTTGTGTTTTCTTTAAAATGTGGCTGTATGGACAATACCTTCTGGGGCAACCCTTGCCTCAGTTCATTTGCTTTGGGGTTCTTTTGTAGTTCTTTTCTCTCTCCACTTTGGGCTCCCCATGACCCAAACAAATAAGATCCCCTTAAGGGTGGCTGGCTCCCTCTCCCTAGGCTGAGATACAGATATGGCACACCGATGAGTCCAAATGAGGATGAAACATGTGTCTGTGTCTGCCGTTCTTAGCCTTTGCTTATTGCATTGTGAGACCTTCTGGCGCCATGCAATTCTGCCTAAAGCTGAGCCAGTCCAAGTTATTTCATGGGGATCTGAATATGCTTACCATGATGCTTTGCATTGTTGGGGTATGTGCAATATGTGTTTTCTTTAAAATTTGGCTGTATGGCCAATACCCTCCAGGGTAACCCTTGCCTTAGTGCATTTGCACTGGGGTTCTTTTCTAGTACTTATAGTATATAATATATATGTCTATCTATATATTTATATTATACAAATATCAACCAGAGTTGTGGGCTACAGTGTGAAAACCTTGACCCCAAGGAATGAACTATTGCCTGACAATTGTTATGTTGCCTGAAGCTGTAGGATGAGGGCAGTATGACTAATGGAAGGCAATAGTTCATCCTGAGGGGTCAAGGTTTTCACACTATAGCCAGAAGCATTCTGGTTAATATCAGTTTTATAAAACCTTGTAACTTGATTGGTAATGAAACATCATAATAAAGAAATGTAAGAATAACATAATACAAAGTTTGATTGACAGCTAAAGGTGATCAACAGTTCATAGTACTATTGTCCAGTATGTGTGAAATATTGACCAGTTTTGAGTACTATTGGCATGTTTTGTGAACTATTGACTGGTTTTGAGAACTACTGTATTGCCCAGCTGCTGGTGCCAAACTGGTCAATAGTTTAAAAAATTTTCAGTACCATGTGACTGGCTTTGGACCAATCACAGACCAGGGTTTTTTCAATGTTTATATAGCAGCACCAGCCAGAATGCAATTCAGTAATGCCGCACTATACTGCAGGGAACAGTGTTATCTAATGGCAATTAAGCCCTTTTTTTACTGCACTATTTTGTGGCATGTCATGTCAAAGCTCAGAAATAATTTCAGAGCACCTCTTTGAATTAGCGCTCGTAATACACACAGTCGGTGGCTGGCCATGGAGGTGAGAGGTGGGCTGTGCCAGTCGCCGGCTGGGGAAGGGTGGGGGGTGCTGGGTGGGCTGCCACGGCTGGGTGGGGGTGGAGAGACCACTAGACTACAAGGAAATCACAGTTCCTTATATATTTTATTATAATGGGGGGGCCGCTAGACTACCAGAGACATCAAGAATAGTAATAATTAAATACAGATGGGGGCACTAGACTACCAGGGATATGAAGAAGAATTATTAATCAACTGCACATTGGGGGGAGCACTAGACTAACAGGGACAGAAAAAAACAATTTTATAATGAAAGACACATTGGGACAGCCACTAGACTACCAGGGATTGAGACATCATTATGTATGTTATCATGATCGGGGGGGGGGGCGCTAGACTACTAGGGATATAAAAAACATATTTTTTTTTATTGAGATGGGGCACTACGAAGCCCCCTGAACAAAACCCACCGTCATTTCACTTTCTAGGGCACCCCGGGCTGAGAAAATAGATTTTAAAATCTGGCCATCTCATCCCTCACTCTTTGTTCGTGAGTGAGCAATTTCTTTGATCGCAAGCCTGCAAATTCTTTGATTGCGAGATTCTTTGACCGCAATCGTGCATCGCGAGCGAGGGACGAGATGGCCAGATTAAAAAAACAATTTTCTCTGCCCAGGGGTGTCCTAGAAAGACAAATGAGGGTGGGTTTTACTCAGGGGGCTTCATTCTGATGAACCATGGTGGTGGTTTACTGCAATTCTTTTAATTTTTTAAATTACAACAGTTTTTGTTCTTTGGTCATGACCCTGCAAATTCTTTGATTGCGAGATTCTTTGATCACGATCATGCATCGCGAGTGAGGGACGAGATGGCCAGATAAAAAAAATCAATTTTCTCAGCCCAGGGGTGTCCTAGGAAGACAAATGAGGGTAGGTTTTACTTAGGGGGCTTCGTTCTGTTGAACCATGGCAGTGGTATACAGCAATTCCATCAATTTTTGGATTTATAAGATTTTTAATTCTTTGTTCATGAGTCTGCAAGTTCTTTGATCATGAGCATGCAAATTCTTTGATCATGAGATTCTTTGATCGCCATCTTTGATCGCGAGGGCAGGACAGGATGGCCAGATTTTTTATAATGTAATAGGGAAATTTTACCAATCTTTAACATTGACTATCTCAGAAATGGTTTGGTCTTTTTACTTGAAATTTGGAGGGTGTTTATGGCATGTCCTGTAGATGTGAATTATGGTGTTTACATGTCAGAGAAAACATTTTTTGCAGAGACATTGCATGAAGCACTTTACGTGTTGCGGACAGTGTTTTGCTTGTGGTGGTGGCTTGAAATTGATAGGATATCTAGCCTTAGTGTCATGGATGTAGTTTTCAGTCATTGTGTGTGTTATATGTCAACAGGTGCGGAACTGTGCCAGTCTGACGAATGAAAGTCTCATACGTTAAAATGTTATATCTCGGACACGATTTGGTCTTTTCACTTGAAATTTGGAGGGTGTTGATGGCATGTCCTGCGGATGTAAATTACAATGTTTCCATGTCAGAAAATATTTTTTTGGTGGAGATATGGTGTGGCACAGTTTACATTCTGCGGACAGCGTTTTGCTTGTGGTGGTGGCTTGAAATTGATAGGATACCTAGCCTTAATGTCATGGATGTAGTTTTCAGCCATTGTGTGTGTTAAATGTCAACACGTGCAGAACTGTGCCACTCTGATGAATGAAAATTTCAAATTTTGACATGTCATATCTTGGACACGGTTTGGTCTTTTTACTTGAAATTTGGAAAGTGTTGACGACATGTCCTGTAGATGTTAATAGAGGTGTTGTCAAACTATATTTTTTGTGGAGATATTGTGTGGTGCAGTTTACATTTTATGGACAGCATTTTCTATTGTTCTACTAGATTAACTTTGTTTGGTGGCTGCCCTTGCTGTTGTGAATGTACTTTTTAGTCATTGGTTGTGTAATGTGGCTTGGAACTTACAAGTTGGTGGAAGCGTGGGGCTTGTGCAACTTTCTACTTTTCTATTCTTTCTTAAAAAAGTAAGGAAATTCTATGCAAAAAACTTTGTTAATGCATCAGTTAGGGTTCTTCTACAGTGAAAAAAGCAAGGACATTCAATTTTAGGGTTCCCACCCCTTGCACTCCACCCCCACCCCACCTCTCCCCCACCAACAGGCATTTGCATGTTGAGGGAGCATCTGACTCGTTTTTATGTAGTAGCTCCCAGGAGTGTCTCGTACTACCTCTGATTTCGATGCCATGGAATTGTAGACGGTTGGCTCATGGTTGAGGACTTTGGTCCCCTGGATTTATGGACAGCCTGTTTTAGGGCGAGGACTGCTGGATAACGGTTTGTTTGCTGGGAGAGTGTCCGGGCTGCCGCTTTCTACGGCAGTTTTTGGGGGAGGTTTTGCTGCCCTTGGTCCTGTGGAGTTGACTGCTTGAGTGCTGCTTGAGTTTTGCCAGGATTATTTGTGGAGTTGACAGCGTGTGCATTCTGGGGATCTGTAGCGCTGAGAAGAGTGCGAAGTTTGGAGTTTTTAGAGGTTCCGGAATCCGTATGAACTTTATGATTTATTATTCTTCACTTTGTTTGCTGGGAAATTTGTTGTGACTATATAGAACATGTTTGACTGGGACTGAAGTGTGGGCGGCCAGCCACGGGAGTCGGCGTCTACCCAGGAGGTTGGGCCCAGTCAGGCCAGGGAGTCGGCGGTTGGGACCCAGGTTTCTCCCAGGCTCCTTGCTGGCTAGCCGGAGGGCTGGCATAGGTAAGGGGTTGAGGTGGTGGAGCTAACTCTTTTGGTGGTTGGGCTCCTCAATAGGGTCCTTAAGGAATCCAGCGTTCAGACTTAGACCGCTACCAAGTCTTGCATCTTTTTTAAGAAGATTTTTGGTCGTTTTTCAACATTGGAAACTGTTTTCCGGAACATAACTGGCGTTTTTTGTACTCTGAGCAGAGAGAGAGTGCCTGGTTTTGAGGCCATCCTAGGAGTGAGAGGACCTGGTTGCTCATCTATCTGTACTGTTTATTTAGCTTATGTTGGAAGTTTTTATGTTTTTATTTTTTGTTTTCTGAGCAGTGAGAGTGCTCGGTGGGTTGGGCATTCAGGTAGTGTGAGGATCTGTGTGCCTAGCTGAGTTATATTGTCTGGTTAGTTTATGTTGGATGTTTTTGTAGTGTTTATTTATTTGTTTTTATATCTATATTTTTTTTATTTTAAACTGTGATTTTATTTTTTATGTTATACTAATTGGAATACCTTGTGAGAGGAGGGATATTTATTTATTTATGTGGATGTAGTTTGGTTTTTTCTTTTCCTTGAAAGCAAGTTCTAATGGCAACTTAATTCGACTTAATTTGATTTGATTTAAGTTAATTTTTCTGTTTAGTTTTTTAGATTTATTTTATTATTTATTTGGATTTGGATTTGGTTTTTATATACCAGTGACTATAAGCTAGAGTCTTGAGCCATGTCTGAGGTCTGGGATATGCATCACTGTCCCACCCCCCCAGGTCATGCGCTATTCATCCCCCGCTCTTCATGCCCTCCGCTCCTTTTCTTCCCCACCGTTGCTTTTTTCTATCTATCAATGTTGTCAGGCTTTGGGTATTGCCTGCAGGAGGGTGTGGGGCAGAGGGTGTAAATAGCAGAGGGTGCAAGGAAGGGGCATTCACATCAGGGTGGTTAAACCCAGTAGATGCCCTGGGGTGAAATGGAGCCTAGAACGTGGGCCTGCTTGTTTGGTCTCCATACCCAAGAGCACCCTCATTAATGGTGGGCAGGTGGCTGGGGCAACCCTGGAGTTCTGTCCAACTCGGGCGGTGTTATGCAATGCCAGATCTGTTGTGAACAAGACTGCTATTGTTGCAGACTTGGCGGGTATAGTGGACCTGGCTTGCATCACCGAAACCTGGCTGGATGGTAATGCTGGCCCCGTACTTGAGGCGGCAGTTCCGGCCGGGTATTCGGTGATACACCAACTGAGATTGGACCGCTGGGGAGGGGGGGTTTTCAGTCTGTTTCAAGACCGAATTGGATCTCACAAGTGTCCCAGTTGAAGAGACCAGATCATTCAAATGTGTCATTGTGGCAGGGGGGGCTATCGGTTGGCTCTCATCTATCGTCCACCTGGAGATGAGAAGCTATTCCTTAAGGAATTGGCGGACTTTGTGGTCGACCTGGTGTTTGAGTCACCCAGGCTGATGGTCCTGGGTGACTTCAATGCCTGGATCGATGATGAACTCTCGCAATTTGGACAACACTTCCTCCGATTGATGAACTCATTGGGCCTCTCACAGGTGGTTACCTCTGCTACTCATAAATATGGCCATTCCCTTGACCTGTTCTTCCTCCTGGGGATGGAGGCCTCCGACCTGGGGGTGGAACCCATCAGATGGTCAGACCATTACACTGTGCAATTCAATTTTTGCACCCCCCTTCGTAGATCAGCCCCTGTGGAGATGGTCAAGTACCGCCCTTTACGGGATGTGACTTCCAATGGTCTAACTGCGGCACTTGATCTATCAGAATTTCCAGTGGCGAGCTTGGATCTGGAGGTTCTGGTTCTGGCATATAATAAGGCCATTACCTCTGCACTGGATTCCATTGCTCCAGTCCGTGTGCGTCCTCTCTCCCTTCACCCTCAGTCCCCATGGTTTAATGGGGACTTGAGGGAGATGCGGCAGTTAGGACGCAGGTTAGAGGGGTGCTGGTGGAAATCCGGCTTAGAAGCCGACTATCTTAGACTGCTAGATCATTATCGACTCTATCAGTCAGCAATTTCCTGTAAGAAGGCAGTATTCCTGTCCAGGGAAATTGCTGCCGCTCAGAACCGACCAACTCAGCTCTTTCAAACCATGGACAGGCTGTGCATACCAGCCTGTCTACAGGTTCATAGAGCTTTTTCACAATCGCAGTGTGATGAGCTTGCTCGGTTCTTTGCGGATAAGGTGGCCGACATCAGGGTGGAGACCCGTGCAGCATTCTCTATGGGAGTTGCTGTGGACCAGCACTTGGTCACTATCCCTCTTTTTTCCTGGAGTTCCTTCGAACGGCTGGAAATCGTGGATGTTATGAGGATTGTCCAGGGTATGCGCACTACATGCTGTAGTTTAGATCTGGGTCCTACAGCCCTGATGATGGGCTGTGGGGATGTTATCACCCCATTTCTGGTGCAGATAGTCTGGTGCTCCCTTGATTCTGGTGAGTACCCCTGCTCCCTGAAGGAGGCAGTGGTGACACCATTGTTAAAGAAGGCTTCTTTGGACCCAGACTCTCTCATTAACTACAGGCCAATCTCTAACCTTCCCTTTATGGGGAAGGTGATTGAGAAAGTAGTGGCTGCTCAGTTGGACAACCATTTGACCATCCACAGCATCTACGAACCTCTCCAATCTGGTTTTCGAAAGAGGCATAGTACCGAGACTGCGGTGGTTCGGGTGCTCAATGATCTCCTGATGGCAAGAGACCAGAAAAAATGGTCCATTTTGGTTCTGCTTGATCTGTCATCAGCATTTGACACCATTGACCATGGGGTTCTGCTTGAGCACCTGAGATGCATCTGTGGGCTTTCTGGTTTGGTCCACAGATGGTTTACTTCTTTCCTCACTGGTTGAACTCAGAAGGTGGTGTTGGGGTTTTTTCCTCTGACCCCATCTCTCTGTCTTGTGGGGTGCCTCAGGGCTCAGTGCTGTCTTCCATGTTGTTTGCGGTGTATATGCTTCCCCTCGGAGACATTGTGAGATGGTATGGGCTGAAGTTTCATTGTTATGCCGATGATACTCAGCTGTACCTGTCTTTTGCACCAGACCAGGATGGAGCACTCTCGGTGTTTAATAACTGCCTCAGTGAGATCCAAGGTTGGATGAGGTCCAGCTGGCTGAAGTTGAATCCTGGGAAGACAGAGGTGATGGTTGTGGATCCGGGTCACCAGATAGGTGGGTGGGGAGCAAATCAATCCATAGGTTTATTCCTTGGTGACGTTGAGCTCCCTATCTCTGAAAAGGTGCGTGACCTAGGGTGATTCTTGATGATAGGCTGACATTATGTTTACAGGTGTCGGCTGTCATTAAGTTATCCTTTTACCATCTGAGGAACATCACTAGGATCAAGCACCTTGTTCCATCCGGGGACCTGCCTACATTGATCCATGCCTTTGTGACTTCACATTTGGATTACTGCAACTCCCTCTACTTTGGGCTTCCAGGGGTTGATATCCGCCGCTTGCAGCTGGTGCAGAATTCTGCAGCCCGGTTATTGATGGGGACTCCTCGATCCTCCCACATTACCCCGGTGCTGTGGGAGCTGCAGTGGCTGCCTGTTCAGTGGTGGATCACCTTTAAAGTCGGATTGCTGACTTATAAAGCCCTACATGGACTGGGCCCTGACTACCTGAAAGAGCTTCTGGTTCCTTACCTCCCGGAGCAACCGCTCGGTCAACGAGGGGTTGCTGGAGATTCCGAGCATGTTTTTAAAATCTTCTGGGGCCCGAGCTTTCATGTTCGTGGCACCGACCCTCTGGAATGCTCTACCCCGTTGGATTAGGGAGTGCATGACTGTGGGGGGTTTTAAACAAGCTCTGAAAACGTATTTATGGAAAAGAGCGTATGGGGATGGTGTTGATGTGGACTGCCTGTAATAGTTTGGTTGTTTTATAATGATGTTGTATTGTGAAATTGTTTTAACTATGTACTGCATCTTGATTTTGAAAGGCGCATTATAAATAAAGTTTATTATTATTATTATTATCACTGTGTGCAGGGTCATTGGCCCTAACTCTCACCCCATTCTCCTACACTGCACCACCCTCAGCTTGTTTGCACGTGGGATGGGTAAGAGTTAGGTCGATGACCCCAACGACAGCCTGATGCCTGTTGGTGGGGTGGGGTGGGGTGGGGTAAGTGGTGGGAACCCTAAAATCAAATTCTCTAGCTTTTTCACTGTAGAAGAGCCCTAACTGATGCATTAATGAAGATTTTTGCATAGAATATATATATATATATATAAAATAAATTATGGGTATGTATGGTATACAAGGTAATACACCCACCAAGGGTGGCTAATTAGATAATAAGACCACGAGCCTGAAGGGCATGTGGTACATTACAGCCAGCAAGCAGAGGATCAGGATTTGGTAATCCTTAGTGACATCAGCTGTTGGGAGGGGCTAAACCCTATTGAAATCCCCGCACCTCTCACTAGCGGCTGTTGAAAGGCTATTGTGGGTTAATGTGCTGCTTCTGATCTTCCCTACTGGCTAAGTGTGCCGAGCTTGGTGAGAAAGAGCAGGGCTGCAAGTGAGTGTGCAGGGTGAGAGACTGCCATTACGCCTGCATTTACACTCCACACAGCTGCACATTATGTCCAGCGAGCAGGGGATCAGGATTTGGTAATCCTTAGTGACATCAGTTGTTGGGAGAGGCTAAACCCTATTGAAATCCCCGCACCGCTGGCTATCGCGAGCCTAGTGAGTGGTGCGAGCACCACTCCTCAGAGGAAAGGACTTAATATATTTATAGGTTTGGGTGCTATTTTACATGAGGGATTTGTTTGTAAGTGATTTATCTTTCCAGGTATGAACTGTGACTAGTTTAAAGGTTTTAGGGACCCAATGATTCTGCTATTCATGGTGTTTAGCAAGTCCTTATATTTAGTAAGGGGATATTTAAAATGTTTTATTTTATGTTTAACAGCTCAGCTGGTGCTTATAGTCTCTCCGTCTCTTGCTAAGTATTTTGTTGTTAGGATTGCTGTATTTTGATATTTAATAAGCCTAATAGCTGTATGTTACAGATAGGAGGTTTGTAGTCTATGCAATAGTATTTGGTAACTAAAGTTCAAATATTTGTGTTGTGTAGGGGTTGTTTGAGGGGGCCTGGGGGGGCCAGAATAGTGTACGGGTCATCCCTCCTGTGTGATCTGTGGCCCTTTACCTGCCTCCCAGTTTTGTATACTACAGTAAGATGTTGCCGGGAGGTAGGGATCTGGAGAGGCCATGGGGATGCCTCATGCACGGCGGAGGGTGGTAAAATTGCGATTGTTGGGTCCAGGAGGTGCCCTGGATGATGGGCATGAGAGAGAAGCCAGACGTGTTTGGTGCCTGCCTCCAGGGTTTCCGCTAGACCAAGTGGCCAGGCCATCTGAGGGACTACCTTTCCCACAAATCCCCTCAGGGCAGTGCTATGCAATGCCAGATCAATTAGGAACAAGACCGCAATTATTGCGGATCTGGTTTTCTCTGTCGATCTGGCTTGCATTATGGAGACCTGGGCTGGGGACGATGCAGGTCCAGTTTTTGAGGCTGCTGTTCCCCCTGGGTATACTGTAGTGCACTGCCCCAGAGAGGAACGTAGGGGTGGTGGTGTAGCTATCTGTTTTAGATCTAACTTGGGCTTCACCGTGCATCCAGTGAGAGCTCCAGATTCTTTTGAATGTGTGGCCATTCGTGGGGGTCCAGGTGCAGGATGCAGAATTTTCCTGGTTTACCGCCCTCCTGGGATGGCGGGGAACTTCCTGCAGGAGATTGCCGAATTCATCGCCGGTGAAACATTGGAGGCCCCCAGATGTATTATTCTGGGGGACTTCAATGTTTGGGCCGACAACGAATCGTCTCAGCCTGGTTACAACCTCCTCCAAATTATGTCTTCTTTGGGCCTGTCACAAGCTGTTTCTGCTGCGACCCATCGGAGTGGCCATGCATTGGATCTGGTGTTCACACTGAGGCTTGAGATAGCTAATCTCTGGATTGATCGGGTGGTTTGGTCCGATCATTGCACAGTGCAGTTCATGTTCAGGGCTCCCACTGGATGCCCTCCCCCTACAGAGATGATGAGCTGTCGCCCTTTATGGGGACTGACCCCAGAGGGTTTTTTGGCAGCAGCTGTTCTATCTGATGTGGGAAATGTATGCATCAGAGATGTTGGTTTTATGGTAGACTCTTGTAATAGAGTCCTATCTGATGACATTAATTCCCTCGCACTTGTCCGTGTACGACCCAAATCTCCTTTACCTCTCTTCAGCTTTTGACACTGTAGACCATGGTGTGTTGCTGACCATCTCAGAGAACTCTGCGGACTTGCTGGCACTATCATCTGCTGGTTTGAGTCCTTTTTATCCAGCAGCAGGCAGCAGGTTGTGATGGGGAATTTCTCCTACTCTGCTAGCCTCCTTTCTTGCTGAGTACCTCAGGGTTCGGTTCTGGCCCCTATGTTGTTTGCAGTGTATATGCTGCCCCTTGGGGGGGGTCATTAGGAAGTATGGCTTGAGTTTTCATTGCTATGCTGGTAATACCCAGCTATATGTATCCTTTGCCCCAGGAACATCCAATGCGGTGGATGTGCTAAACAGCTGCCTTGCTGAGATTAATGACTGGATGGCATCTAGCTGGTTGCGACTGAACCCTGATAAGACATAGGTATTGGTGGTGGAGTCGAACAGAGTGCGTGGTAGGTTGGCCTCTGATTCAGAGACTGGACTAGTTTTGGGTTCTGTCTCATTGAAGGCCTCCTCAAGGGTGCGAAATCTTGGCATTATATTTGATAGGAGTTTGACTATGGAGGCACAGATTTCCTCCGTTGCCCGCTCCTGTTTTTTCCATCTTAGAAATATCACCAGGATAAAGCCCCTTGTTCCGCCTCTGGACCTCCCCACTTTGATGCATGCCTTGGTTACATCGAGGCTTGACTACTGTAATGCACTCTATCTCGGGGTCATGGAAGGATCTCTCTGCAGACTGCAACTAGTGCAGAACACAGCTGCCCAGTTACTTACTGGGCAGCCTAAGTTCTGCCATATTACACCAGTGTTGCATGAGCTGCATTGGCTGCCAGTCAGGTGGAGGATCCTCTTTAAGGTGGGGCTTATCACCTATAAGGCCCTACATGGTCAGGACCCCTGGTTATCTGTTAGGCCTTCTGGTTCCTGCTGTCTCGGCTCCCTCCCTCCGTTTCTCTTATGGAGGCCTCTTAGTGGTTCCCAGGTCAAGGTTGAAATCGGCTGGCGATAGGGCATTCAGAATTGCCGCCCCAGTCCTGTGGAACTCGGTGCCTTCTGGGGTTAAGGGGGCCTCCACTTTGGAGGTATCCAAGGCCCACATTAAGGCTCTCTTATTCACCCAGGCATTTTCAGACTAAATTAATGATTAATGTATTCTGATTTTAGTAGAGTAAGGATAGTTGACTGTTTGCTGCAATTTAATGTTTTTATGTGATTATGTATTTAATTGTTTTTTATGTTATTTGGTTGATGTATTTTGAATATATGCTAATTTATTGTACGGCACCCAGAGCCTCCGGGAATGGGCATCTTTAAATAAAATTTGACCTTATCTTACCTTACCTTACCATACCTTTATTGTCTAATTCGTCCTCCAAGATGAGTATATGGCCTTGTATGCCACACATACCCATCAAATGTTTTATATAATACATAGCAGTTTTGTTTTTTTGTTTTACCTGCTGTGTGGAGCTGGGTTGATTCCCTGGTGAGCCATGGTTGGGGTCATTTTTGGGTTTGCTTTGACCCTTTCCGGCCCCACATGTTTCCATAGTGCAGTGGTGTTTTGGAAAAGGCCTCTTTTTGGGTTATTTCCTCTTTTCCTAGTGTGCAGTTCCCCTATAAAAGGGGGAGTGTCCTGGCTGGTCATTCTCTAGATCATTGGTGGGGTTGTGGATTGTGGCAGTGTGGTACCTTGGCAGTGGTGTCGAGTGGCATTGGACAGCCTGGAAAACAAGTGAGTAGGGAGCTAATCCCAGCAGGCAATTTACCTTCACAAATTGTTGTTCTTAGCATCTTGATCTCGCCCCACCTGCCATCTGCAACCTACTGCAATTTTCACAAAGCCAGCACTGCACCAGGGGTGCTGCACGATGTTCACTATCTGCACTGTTCGGGATAACCTCTCTCGCTCAGTGCTCTTTTACTTACAGAGCCCCACATTGGATTAGTGAACTCCCTGCCAAACTAGTCAACTCCAACAACATCAAGTCTTTTAAAAAAGAATTAAAGCACTACCTAGCTACCTCCAGCAGCTGTAACTGCTAAAAGACCTTGAACTGTTTGCCCTCGAGACTGCTTTTTCCCCCTCTGCTTTAGTGAAGCTGACCTCACCCCATCCTTATACCAGGGACCTCTAATTGAGCCTTTTATATCCTCCTCATCTCGCTGCCACCAGCCTTCTCTTTCTACTTCCCCTTCCCCACTGCCTTCCCAACCTCAACTGCACACCTTTAACCCAGTACCTTCCCCATGGAACCTCCTCCTCCCCCCCATTTCCCCTAACCACCTGTACCTATCTCTCACTTTCTGGCCACCCATCCTCACTTTACTGATACAATTGTGACAATTCCACATCTCTGGATGCTGGCCTATGGATCTCCATACCCTCCCTCATTTTTCATAGTTTATCTATGTATCATATTTTTATCTTATTGTATAGTGTTGCTTGTACTTGGTTTGACTACTGATGTTATGTGCTCTGTAAATTCATATTTGCTACTGTATACCCAATATACTTGTCTGTCATTGTATTGTTCTCCTTCACATGGAACCTTCATAAACGAGCTCTGAGCTCAAAGACTGTATCCAAAAATTTAATAAATAAATAGCTAAATGTACTTCTCATATAATAGCTAAATGTATGTATCATATGATTTACTATTCTACCTCCACACCACCATGAAGTGCTACTAAAGAGTTTCCATCTTACAAAAAAATGTGAAAAAAAATGTTTAAGTTCCACCAGGACTCAAACTGCATTTATCCTGTATTTGAACTGCTGATTTATGGTCTACAAAGCAAGCACACATTCAGTGTGCCACTTAGTTGCAGGTGAGTGAGTTGCAGTTACTGTACTCTAGCGGTATGTCACAACATGCAAAACAGGTGACTCAGGATCTATCTAATACCAGCGGACGATACACATTAGTTATTTCATATAATTTATTATTCCAACTCCACATCACCATGAATCACCACTCAAGTGAATTTCCATCTTACACAAACAATTGAAAGAAGTGTTAAGTCCCTGCAAGGATCTGAACCACTGATCCTATGCCTACCAAGCAAACACAAATGCAGTGTTCTACTGAGCTACAGATTAGTGAAGTACATTTTCTATGGTGTAGAGGCTATGTCATAACCTGTGACAAAAGCAACTAGGGATCTTATCTCAGCAGGTGATTTACTTTCACATGTTTTTGTTCTTAGCTAAATTTACTTCTCATATAATTTACTAACCAACTTCACGCCAATATAAATTGCCACTCAGGTAAATTTCCATCTTAAAAAATGTTCAAGTTCCTACCAATATTTTATTTATTTGTTTTTTTGTTTACTGGGTATGTGCACTAGACAAAACACTGTCTATTTTCAGGCACGACACTAGAAGTTACAGAACAATGGTAGAACAGCAGAACACTCAGACAGTAGTGAACACTGAACTACTGAGCTTTTGACTGCTAAGGAAACACACATTCAGGATGCCACTGAGCTTTGAGTAAGTGAGCTGCAGTTCCACTGATGTAGAGTTATGTCACAACTTGCAAACCAGGCAACTTGGAATCTGAGCCTAGTAGTTGGGTTACCTTCACAAATTGTTCTTAGCTGAATGTACTTGCATAATTACTATTCCAACTCCACACCACAATGAATTACTCCTCAAGTGTGTTTCCATCTTACAAAAAGATTAGGAAAAAAAATGTCCTGCTTAGATTTGAACCACTGACCATTTGCCTGCTAAGCAAACAGGCATTTAGTGTGCTACTGAAGTGCAGATAAGTGAGCTGCAGTTTCAGTGATGTAGAGGCTATGTTACACCTGTGAAATAGACACTGGGGAATGGGATCTAATCCAAGCAGGCAAGTTACCTGCTCAAACATACTGTAGGAGAGCACAGGAGGGGGCTGACCCCATTAAAAAAGCTACCATCTGATATTTTTTTAAAGGCTTTCTTCTTTGGTTTGGGAGAAGAATATATGGTAATTGGGACTGTGTACCAGAGACAACAGCCTGATTTTGAGGAGGGGGGTTTGTCCTTGGGGGAGGAGTACACGGTACTCACAAGGGAGAACAGCCCAATTGTGATTCTTTGGGAGGGGCTGGAGAGGAGGAGGGGGAGTAGTCTTTATTTATATGTGCTACCCTTCCCCGGAGGCTCAGGGAACCATTACAATAAAATAGAATAGCAGCAATCACAGTTGGTGATTTGCCTTCAAAAACTGTTGTTCTTAGCTAAGTTTACTTCTCATATAATTTACTATTCCAAGTCCACAACACTAAGAATCACCACTCAGGTAGGTGTCCATCTTACAAAAAAAAGTTTATGTTACTGCCAGAATCTGAATCACTGATCCTTTACCTGCTAAGGGAAACACACATGCAGTGTGCCAGTGAGCTACAGGTAAGTGAGTTACAGTTGCTATGGTGGAGTGGTTATGCCACAACCTGCTATTATAACTTTTCCTATTCTGGTGCCTCAGATTGTATTCACACCTAAGCAAGCCTCAGCCAGGACTAATTTAATTGACTGCAACATAGAACTAAGTTCAATTATTTGAAAGTTAGTTATTTAACTCTGCTAAAACCTTTCACTACATCTGCGGTGACATCTAACAATGTTTCTAATAAAACAAAAATTGTAGTGAGAAAGAAAAAAACTTGTGCAACACAGGGGATCAAACCCAAGCTTGTGTAAGTCTAAAACCTTTTAGCCAAGACCTGAAACCCTATCATTGACATCATCATGACTTCATGTGGCTAAATCACTTCCACTGAATGTAACCTTAAATTTGACTGAAATGCAGAAGAGTACACATGACCACAATAGGTGTCAACAGCATAAACTGGTTGTGTAGTAGATTTTTATTTTGAAGTGGCAGAGGAGAGTTATGAAGTCTACGAATGTACAAACACATGAAGAAGCCATTAGAGGAAGGCTATTTGGTCTAACTAGTCTGCTTGTACTGCTGGGCCCTCAGCTTAAGCTATTGACCTGCTCCCCCCATCCTTCCATCCTTTCCATCTGCCCCTCCCATGACCCTTAATTTCCCCTATGCCTATTCCAGCCTCTTTTGAAGCTGCTCACCATCTTCAAAGAGACCAACTCTTCTGTCAGTGCATTCCAACTGGCCATCACCCTCTCCATAGAGAAATGCTTCCCAGACTCCCTCCTAACCCCCCCCAAATTAGGAATGTGTCCCCTTGTGTTTTGGTTGTCACTCAGCTTAAAGAGACCCTCCTTATCCACTCTATTTATCCCCTTCAAGTACTTGAAAGTCTCAATCATATGCCCTCTCTCTGTCTCTTCTCCTCTCCTCCAGTGAGTATGCATTCTGGACCCCCAACCACTCCTTGTATGCGTTAAGCTGCTAGCCCCTGATCATCTTTGTTGCCCTCCTCTGGATGGCCTCCAGCAGATTTTAAGGTGTGGGCACCAGTACTGTACTTCATACTCCAGATGTGGCCTCACCAGTGACCTATAAAAGGGCAGTATAACCTCCTCTCACCTACTGTTGATCCCCCTGACTATGCAGCCCAACATTTTATTTGCCCTTGCTGCTGCTTTTCTGCACTGTGCCCATCAGCTGAAATGTTCCTTTTTTGCAAAGACAAAAATTGACAGATGAAAGGAGGTCATGTTTTTGTGGTTGGATAAATCATGGAGTCCCTGTAGTCATGCCCATGGAATCCAAAGAAAATACTTTTTCTGGATTGGAAGAGGCATTCTAAAGCAACAATACACCACTAAGACCATAAGCAGGTTGAGAGACATTATAACCAGCGAAAAATGTGTGAGCAACAGTATTTAATTTAATGATTCTTTTTACACTCCCTAGGTATGTGATACCATATAAATCATGAAGCCGAAAATCAAGTGATTCATCATAGTATCACACACCAAAGTTGCATAAAAAAATACAATTGTAAATGTTGTCCATGGTTTATTTTATATATTGTAATTATTGGTTGAGACAGTAGCAGTCAGCAGGTAACAGTGGAGCACACAGAAGATGAAAGTACATTTTGTTTGCTGTCATTGTGACACACTCGGGGCTGTGTGCTAGAGAGAGGCAATTCACCATTACACATGTACATGTGTAACTGGAGTGTGTATTGGGAACAACCGGTGCTGATTTCAGTGTATAATTGTGTGTAACTAGTATTTATATAGAGAATAATGTATGGGTAGGGGTGTGTAATTTTTTAAACACACCGAATGTGTGTATTGTCTCATAACCCCAAATGTGGAGCTAGAGGGGTTTATCAAGGCATCAGATGAAGTGGGACTACAGGTATGTAAAAAATAAATTGCATACCCCTTACCTACTGTATGTATTTTTTGTTTGTTTATTTGTTTATAATTGCAGGAATTACTGAAAAACTGTACTGAGAAATTTATTGATGAGGCACAGAACCATGTGTAACAGAAGGAAAACATGCTTTCAAATGTTAAAATTGGTTATGTTTTGGAACAGCATGCTAAAGCTTAAGGAATCAAGTCACTAAATATCACTAGATATTCAGTGCAAGTCAAGTTACTAAATATATCGAAATATACAGTATAGAGAACACTTTTGGAATGTTAGGAAAAATTAAAAAAATTGCATTTTCCTGCTCATTTAAAAATTGTTCACTGCTGCCAACTTCTAGGACCAAGAAATAGGATGTCATTTCAGATAAAATCTGATTTTTACTTTGCATTATGTGACACTTTTTCTGAGTTAAAAAGACAGTTATTGAAAACAGCATACTTGCACTACACTCCTCTGATTTACAGCTATCAGTTGTCTTAAGCTCACCATTATAACCGCTGGTTATAATGGTTGATTGCATTATGGTTATCTATGCATAATCAAGCTTAGTCAGTTTTTTCCATTTGCATATTACTGGTCAGGCCCCACCTAAAATTTAGAGGTCAGTTCTTTTCCCCATACATGTGCGGAAAATATATTTGTATGATGAAGAATGCACAGAGGTGCAACCAAGGTAGCAGAAAGCCCTGAAAATGTGGGACATGATGGCTAGCTTGAACTGGGGCTGTTCTTCATGGAAAAAAGAAGAAATCCAGGATAACTTGATCATAATCCTCAAATGTCTTAATAGGATAATTCAATCAGATCAAAAGCAGCCTATCAGGATGCATAAGTATAAGGGAACAAAGGGGCACATGATGTCAATAAAAGGAGAACGATTCAAGGGGAAACATTAGGAAGAAATACTCCACAGAGGAAGTGGGGACTTGATAAGTGCTTTGAAGAAAAAGCATTAGTTAATGCCTTAGTGTTAGTAGGCAATAGGTAGGGTTAGTGAGATAAAGACATAAATGCTAACAGCAGCTAACAAGCATTTGTCAATGCTGAAGATGTTTACTTGTGTGCTGTTACACCCACTGTGACAGGTGGTCTATAGATTATGTCACACATTCTTTCTTAGGCTGTGGCCCTGAATTTTCATCTTAGTATTTTTATGACCCCCAGCATGACAGGTGTCATTGATCAAATGCCACACAAAATGGGATTTTGTGGAATAACCACAAAAACACGTTTTGGAGGGGGATTTGAAAATGATACCTGTTATCACCATTCACCAACCTTCTGTATTTGGTCAGCTAAAACTCCCCACCCCCTTCCCAAGTACCTGACCTTCCAACATTATTCCAAATTTAAACCTGCACAACTTCACAGTAACATCATGGCTAGCAACTGGGCTCCCCTCTATATGATGAAAGATGTCTCCACTGCATTTAGTTTCTTCCTTACTGCCCTTACTAATATCCAGGAAAAGCATTTCCTTTAACCATTAGAATAGTATGCGCGGGGGTGGCGGTGATGTCCGCTGGCTCACTAAGGACCTCCTAAGACTCATGAAGGAGTGTGATGCCGAATGGGCATCCTTTAAAGTCTCCTTCTCCCTACTGCTATGGAATGATTACAGAAACCTACAAAACTGATGCAAATGAGTAATCAATTCCAGTAAGGTGGCTTACGTCCATAACCTACAATCTCACAGCCTTGGCAACCCCAGTCACACCTGGTCAGCAATCCACTCCCTGCTCAGTCCTGGGGCCAAAACACCCCTGCTCCAACTCTCTACTCCAAAAGGCCCTTTGACTGATCCAGCAGGTGCTGCTGACGCACTCAGTAACAGGTTTACTAACTTGGATGAATATCTCCGCAAATAACCTTTCCCAAAATCCCAGCCCCCTCCTCCCCCAGTCCAGTCTTCCTCTACCTCTTGCCCTCTAAGACCACCATTCCTCTTCACGGCAATTTCCACCAGAGACATGCTTAAGCTAATCCTAAGCCTCTCCAACAAGGGTAGTGCTGGTAGTGATGGCCTCTCCCCATGCTTCCTCAAAATTGTGGCCCAAGAAATTGCCAAAACCCCTCACCAAGATTTTCAATCTCTTCCTTGCCACTGCCACAGTTCCCTTGGTATGGAAAGAGGCAAGGGTAGCCCCTGTTTTTAAATCTGGAGACCCAAGGAACACGGACAACTACTGTCCCATATCTATACTCTCCCCCCTCAGCAAGTTACCAGAAAAGACTGTTCATCACCAAGTTACTGTGTTACTAAATATAACCTTCTCTGCCCCCAACAATATGGGTTCAGAAAAGGACACAGCACCACCACAGCTCTGACCTGTTTCTCTGATCATGTCCTCCACAAAATGGATGATGGAGTGCTTACTGGGGCTGTTTTTGTGAACCTCTCCAAGGCATTTGGCTTGGTAAGCCATAGCATCCTCCTTGAAAAACTCAGTTGGACAGTCCCTTGCCAGTACAGACTGGTTTTGTAACTACCTCTCTGATTGCACCCAAATGGTATGTATGGTAGGTACTACCTTCTCTGTCATATCGGTCTCCACTGGAGTACCTCAGGGATCCATACTGGGGCCTATTCTTTTCCCCCTTTGTATTAACTCTCTCCCCAAGACTGTTTCTCCTGCACTCCTCGCTATATGCAGACGATCTTATCCTCTATCTGAGTGACAAATCCCTGGTCAACCTTTCTACATCACTTACCTCCAGCTACTTTCAAGCCCATAAATGGTTCACTACAAACTGCATGCTGGTCAACACCAAAAATACAAAATCAATGCTCTTTAGCTCTAAACCCAGGCTAGTCAAACTAGCACAAACCTATAACACTCTCAGCATCCTATCTCCCGATGGCTTACCCCTTGAGACTGTCAATTCTTTCAAATACCTGGCCATTACCCTTGACCCTGCCCTTACATTTTCCAACCACTAGAGAACCTCATCTGCTGCGTTAACCAGAAACTGGGAGTTAGCTACCACCTAATCAGGTATCTCACTCCAGAAGCCCGCTTGCTATTGTCAAATGTAACCTCCTCCCATTACTGGAAATGATGCCCCTATCTTTATCCTAACCTCCTCTTCAAACCTGTCTAGGCTAAACACAACCTATAACAACATCTGCTGGTGTGTTCATATGGCGCCATACACCACACATCACTGCACCCTCTACCAGGTGTTTGGCTGGCTCCCTCCACCAGTCAGACATAGCTATTTTCTAGCCAGTGCAGTTGAAATGGCCATCCAAAATCAAGCCTCTTCTCCTCTCTCCTCCCTCCTTCAGCCCAAAGTGTTTCTCTGGGACCTCTGCCTCACTGCTGGCCCCATGCTGGACTGTCCTCCAGTCTCCTCTTGCATTGGCAAATGGGCTTTCTCGTCCCCAACCCCTACTGTCTGGAATAGCCTGCCCCTCCCCTTAGGACCTCAGACTCCCCGTGGCTTTTCCACTTTCTCCTCAGGTCTCACCTACTGTCCTCTACCTCTTGCTCCTGCTCCCCTGATTGAGTAATGCTCCCTACCCCCCACCGGCCTAATGCTCATACAACCTTATGTAATCCTTCTCTTTCTTGATATCTGCACTCTGACATGCCTTTACATTGTATTTGAATTTGCTTACTAGTTACAATGTCATTTTTATTTTCATTGTATTTTTTATTGTGCTATAATTTAATTTTTCTATTTGTACAACGTCTCCTAACTTCTCAGTGCTTATTGATGTCTCCATATACTTTGTACCCTATGCTGTTGTACTTGCTGTATTCCTGTGCCATTCTCCATTGCCTGGGTCATGCCTGAAAATGGTTCTTGGACCAGTGCGCCTATCTGGTTATCAAATAAATAAATAAATGTTCATAATATGGGGTAAAGAAATGGCTATGTTGAAAATGAGGGTTCAAAGTTTAAAAAAGTACGTTATGAGTAAATGTTGAAAATGTTGATGTTTGTTCACAAGTTTTTTTGAGACTTGCCCCCAAATTTTCAACATACTCTTTTTATCACACCACCTTGTTAACATGATAGGTGTTATTTATGTAATCCTGGCCAAAACACCCTTTTGTGGCATATGCATGAAAAGACACTGCAGGCGGGATTTTAAAATAACACCACTTATGCTCATGAGGTGGGGTGACTAAAGGGCTATGTTGAAAACTTTGAGTCAAAATATCCAAACATATCAAAGTCCATAGGATTCATAGGATTTTTACGAACAAAGTGGGCTACTGGAGCCTTTTGTATGCTTGCCATTTCACAATGGATATATTTATCCCTTTATGCAACTTGCTTTTAGGTGTACATCTAGATGTTATTTAAAAGTGTTAATTGGATGACATGATACAACGCTTTCTGGGAGCAAGTTCCACATGGCAGCCACTCTCTGGGTGAACTGCTTTGAGGTCCTATAATTATCCCCATTTAACTGCTTGGAGTATTTTCTGCCTTCATACAGTATACACATTCCCTTGTTGCTATATTTAAACAATCCCACAACACAGAAACATAGAAGTTGTCAGCAGATGGGGACCGTATGATCCATCAAGTCTGCCCGTGGTTTCCTATCCTCCCCACTCAGATGCCTGCTTGAGTATCCCACAATGTCTGTCCCATGCCTGCTTGAATTCCCCCACCATCTTTGCTCCCACCAACCAGTCTGGCAGGCTATTCCATGGTTCGACAACGCATTCAATGAAAAATAATTTCCTTATATTGCCCCTGAACCTACCTCCCCTAAGGCGAAGGTCATGCCCTCTTGTCCTGTTGTAGTTTTTTACCTGAAATAGGTTCTGCACCTGAACCTTGTTGTTGAATTCAAGGTATTTAGATGTCTTTATCATGGTCCCCCAATTTCTATGCTGCTGTAGGGAGTACAGTTTGAATTCATTGAGTCTTGCCTTGTATGGTTTCTGATGTAAACCTTGCATAATTTTTGCTGCTCTTCTCTGCACCGTCTCCAGCCTATCTACATCTCTATTGAGGTGTGACCTCCAAAACTAGATGCAATACTCTTGGTGGTGCCTTACCAAGAACTGATACAGAGGCATGATCACTTCTTGCCTTCTGCTTGTGATGCCCCTTCTGATGCATCCAAGAATGCCACTAGCTTTCAGTGTCACCTTCTCATATTGCTTGCCGACCTTGAGGTCACCTGATATAATCACCCACAGATCCCGCTCTTGCCTTGTAGTCACAAATTGCTCTCCTCTCATCGAGTACAGTTTTCCTGGGTTACGCTTTCCTAGGTGCATGACTTTACACTTTTTGGCATTGAATTTCAATTGCCAAATCCTCAACCACTCCTCCAGCTTATGGAGATCAGATTCCATGCTTTGTTGTGCCTCTGGCGTGTCAACCCTGTTGCCGATCTTGGTGTAATTTGCAAACAGGCACACTTTCCCCTTCAGCCCATCAGCAATGTCACTGATGAATATGTTGAAGAGGACTGGCCTGAGAACTGAGCCTTGTGGAACCCTGCTAGTAACCCTACCCTACACAAATCCTTATTGCGAAAGGCCTTAAAGGAAAACAGTCATTTGCAGGGGCTCCCCCTACCTTACTCTATCGGTTTAGCTTTTCAGAAAAGCACATTTTTTCTTGTGCCACAAAGTTGTTTAATTTACTTATGAAAAGCCTGTTACCTGGAAGTATGGCAGACACTGGGTTGGCTCTGTTAACTGTAAAGGCATGGTGCTACACAGTGCACTTTAATACAAATGCATTGAAGTGCACAATGCAGAGCCAAACCTTTATAGTTAATTGAGCCAACCCAGTGTCCGCCATACTTCTGGGTAGCAGGACTTTTCATAATTAAATTAAACAACTTTGCAGCACAAGAAAAAAGGTGATTTTCTCTGAAAAGCTAAACTGGAGGGTAAGGTTTGCAGGGGCAGGAGCCCCTGCAAATGATTGCTTTCCTTTAAAGACCATGTACATGTCACCTCTCAGTCTACTCGGTTCACGGCAGTAGATATCCAGAAGTTTCAGCCTCTCCTCATGGCTCACCCATCCATGCCCCTGACTATCCTTGTTGCCCTCCTCTGCACCCCCTCCATGAGTGCGCTATCACTCTTTTGATGAGGTGCCCAGAACTGGCTGCTGTACTCATGCTGTGGTCTCACCAGAGAGGTGTACGGGGCATCACAACCTACCTACTTTTATTAGTGACGTTTCTACCAGTACATCACAAGATTTGATATACCTTTTTAGTTATTGCTCTACTCTGTTTCTCAAACTTCAGGTTATTTGTAATACTAATACTAAGATCTTTTTCCTCTAGTGATTCTTTCAATTCAGCATCATAGAGTTTGTCACTATTCCTCTTATTTCTTGCACTAAGATGCATGAAAGGGCATTTGGCAGTGTTGAACACTAGTCTATGTAAGGATTAAGCCATGAGAAAGGATGGGTCTACTCTGGAATTAATCCATGGTTGGGGGTGTTGGGGCACAAGGCCAAAGGCGGAGTGCCTCCAACAAACCAAACATGGATTAATTCCACTGTAGACCCATCCTTTCAAGTTACTTAATCCACTTGTAACATGGCATTAAACTAGGATTCATGCCATGTTTCAATTTCTATTGAAATGAAGACAGACACCATTTTATTTATTCAATAATCTTTATATTTGGAAGCAAAAGATGCTTGCCATTTTACATGCACAAATTGGAACACCTTGATCACTTATGTGACGGGTAACAAACATGTCCAATTAACATATTTCACTATTTCACAGCAATGATTGATGTAATAATTCTGTGTCTTTTAAAACAAGTAGGAAACTTACAGATTTGAAGAAAAACTGTTCAGTGTGTTCTCATTCCGATTACTGGAATGGTGGATTGTGGGATTGATTGTCTAACCGACGCATGGCATTACATGACGTCACACTAGCATTTCCAGTACTCATCAGTTTCAATTATTACAACATTTTGCACAATTTCAACATTATACCTTTCAACATTATTTAACTATTTAAACTTCTTTTATAGCTTTTAACTTCAACTTCAAAAAACTCTGTGCCTCAGAATAGACTATTACAGGCATGACTTCTGGTACATTTTTAATTGCATTCTGTGGTTTCTGTATCTTTTGGGCTACTGAAGTAATTAACATTTACTGGCCCATTGACTGTGAATCTAGTTAGATTAAATGGTGTCCATGAGCTATTTGCATCCTGAGGACAAGGATTCAGATTTGAGGAAGCCAAGGTGGGCTGCATGCGGGAGTCAGGTTGTTGCAGTTCTGGCACTTTATCAGACAGTTTTACAGAGTTTAAAATGCATGAGGAAGATGTGTTAGGTTTTGCTTTTTGGACAGGGTTCCATGTATACGAGCAGGATGTCTCGTTTTCATCACTGGTAGTTTTCGATTTAACAGTGCGTGATGAAGTACTGTCAGCTTAAGCTTTTTGGCATGGATCCCATCTGTACGAGCAAGATGGCTTGTCTGCTTCACTATGACTTGTCTGAAGAGAGGATGTCATGTCAGGCTTGCAGGTATTCAGGGAACACGAGTCATTTGTTTTGGGTTTTTGGAGCACATTCTCACTGTTGGTGCTACTTTGTTAGGACTATTAATTTTGGAGCTATGCTTGGGCAGTATCATTAACCACTTCTGCTGGTCATTCACAGATGGAGACCAGTAACTTTTTAAACTGATCTTGCATCTGTGGCCAGTGACTGTTATTATTTCCCTAGATGCTAGTCCAGCCTCTGATAACAATTGCACGGCTGTACTACGAATACAGTGCTTCGTATATTGGAGGCTAAGTTCAGCATCTAGGGAAATTTGGGACATCATGTCACCAAGGTAATTTTGTCCCATTGCTTGTAAGCCTTACCAACACTGCTTCTTGTCGAGTATGTGCTGAGGAGTTCTTTTGGGATGCAAATAAAAGGACGGTGCATTTTCTGAGCACCGGTAGATATATTCTTCATATAGTGTGATGGGGCAGTTGGCACTATCTGGCTGTGCATACAGTATGCCACGTAGTGCATCTCGATTGTGTTCCAAAATAGATAAATTATTTTTTGTGGACTCATTAAACGACACTGAGGTATTCTCTGCCGTAATCATCTGTTTTAAGAATAAATGAGTTGTGCTTCAGCTTTGTCAACCCTTCTGTCCCTCATCTGGCAAATTCTAACTGTAACTCAAACCACAGTCGGCAAACTAGGCCATACGCCAACTGTGGATTCAGTTTGGGAAAAGTGCAGATTTTTATTAGATCTGCATCTGTGATTCTAGGATGGTGGGCAGCCACATTGTGTCCTGCTCACCGATACTATTTCAGAACAGCTAGAAAAACATTGTTAGCAGCTCTAAATTCTGAATCCATGCTTATATTGACTTTTCTATTAATTTCAATACTGTTTAAATGTCTGGTAATACCATCTCGAATGACAATAAAAGAACTGATGCTATATTGCTTCTCATCGGTTGTTCTAACAGATCCATAGAACCGATGGAACAGTATAGCTAAATCATCAATCACTACAAATTTCAAATTTCTCTTTTCTCCTACAGACGTCATCCAGTTAAGAAAAACATTTACTGACCATGAGATATTTTTATGAGTGTTTTTCTCATTTTGTTTGTGTTCCAGTTTGTCAGGGTCATCTTCTGTTACAAGTATATGCCTTTTTTCGTTAGGTAGTTTTACTACAGCAGAACTACAGTGCTCTGTTATCTCATGGCTCTTTTTCTTTTCTAGAACATTGCCTTCATGTTCTTTGGGTACTGCAAAAGTACATTTTTCTTCTATGTCAGATCTTTTTCTATTCTCATGAAGCTTGCTAGGCACTTGTGATGGCACTGTCTTTGTATTTTTAAAACTGAACATATCTAATAATTCCAGGATCTCCACATAAGCAGAATGTCACTGTGTAGTCATCCATTGTACTGTATTTGCAAGATGAATAAATGGCCGCTGGGCAGGTTGGTGGGATATAGCATTTGGCAGTTATTTCTGTATGCATATATTATAGAATATGCATAAATTAAAATACTGCTTTTACTTGCTGTGGTTTGATTTACTATTACATCAGCAACCATGGTCTACTGTGGTATTAGACAATGGTTGCTGATGTACCTCATGATGCACTTTGTCTAATCTGAATACTTTATTTTGTTTCGCTTTTTATGCCATGTTACAAGTTTATTTATCCACTCCTCGTTGTTCTTTAAGTTAATGGTAAACATTGAAAACAATTCAGTGTTTCTTCATAACTTCATTGTTTTTTTTCACATTTGTAGCCAAACTGTCAACATAGTCTTTTTGACACCACCTTATGATCAAGACAAGTGTTTTTTTTTTTTAATCCCATCCAAGAGGAGATTTTGCAGAGTGACTGCAAAAACATATTTTGGAGGGGATTTGAAAAACAACACCTGCCTTGTTCCTGAGGTGAGGGGGGGAGGCTATGTTGAAAATATTGGGTCATGAAAAATAACATCTGCCTTGTTCCTGAGGTGGGGGGATGCTAAGTTGAAAATATTGGGTCAAAATCTGGAAAAATAGCAAAGTCATGAGTAAACACTGAAGAATTTTAATGTTGCTTGATAACTTTGTTGTTTTTGAGATATTTTGTCCTCAAATTTTTAGCATGCTCTTTTTATGACATTGAGGGCCTGATTTTAGAAGGTGGATGCAGGGTTGCGTCAAGCCCTGCCACCACTGCAAAGTTTGCCACAGCTGCGCCTAACAGTTCACCAAAACTTTCACCCAATTTTAGAATGTTAGATTCAGTTGTGACAATCTACTCCCTTTACAGTGGCTTGTGCCAAAGGTTGAGTGCAAGTCCCGTAAAATTGTTGCCCCAATGCCTCACATGTAGACCAGGGGGGAGCAGGTCTAAGTCCTGCGTTCAGTGCACAGGACTTGTGGCAGGGAGTTGTGGCTGAGTGTTTTGTAAAATCAGAATTGCCATAGTGCTTGCCACAAGTCACCACTTGTGTCCAACCCCCTGCCACAAGTCCCTTGCAGCGATCTACAGCTGTTTGAAAATCAGGCCCCGAGTCTCACTTGCAGGGAGTTCTTGCCTGTCTAGTTTGTAGACTAACACGTAGCAGGAAAGGATACAGCAGTGTGCAGCTCTTGCCTCTTGCCTGTCTCCTCCACTCACTCTGTCTCTCTGCCTGCCCAAAAAAGCACACAGAAGTCCCAGTACCCCTTTTATTGTTAGGATCCAGGTGCATCTCAGTTGGCTGAAATGTTGCCAAAAAGGTGCCAAAACTGCAGGCTGCTGATTGATGGATAGGGTCCAAAGGTTACTGTCATGGGTGCCCCCAGTCTACTAGAGTGCAAACTGAGTCCAAAACATCAGCAGCAACCCATGGATCCTCCTGAAACATGGCGGAGGTAAGCCCCAAATTAACGGGGTACACATGGATCATGAGGTAGGGTAAAAAAGGCCATGTTGAAAATTTGGGTTAAAAATATTTAAAACAAATCACAGGGTTATGAGTCAAAATTCAAAATACACTAAAAAGCCATTCATTGAACTTATCTTGGTTTTAGTTAGTTTACATTCAGACTCCAAAGCAGCAGGACATTCAAGAGGCTAGGGAAGACCCGACCAGATAGGTAAGTGAGGGGTGGGGTGGTAGGCGCTGAGTGGAGGGTTGGGGCAGGCAAAAGATTTCGCTGGACTATTTTCTTTATTTCAGGGAAACAACAAAAAAGGCTACAAGGGACTATTTCCATTATTTTAGGGCCTGACACTGAGGACTGGGCATCCCAGTGTTGGTGCATTGTTTGGTGGCGCAGGGGGGAGCACCCTGGTGTTGCATAGTGTTGGAGGGTGCACGTTCAAGGGAGGGGAGAGAGGTTCTCTGATGTTGGGATTGGCTACCTGACCACCCAACATGGGTTGATTGGCAGCACCGGGGTAGGCACCATGGTGTTGCAGGGTGCGTGAGTGGCAGCGTACATTGGGGGGGTGCAGAAAGAGACTTTTGCAGTAGTGGGACTGGGCATCCCAACTGCCAAAAATTAAAGAAGGGGGCACAGTCTTCTCCGGTGTTGAGGATTAAGCACCCTGGCTGCCGGACAATTCTTGACCTTCTCCTAGGTGCAGAAGGCTCCAGATGACTGGGCAAGGGTACTGGGTTCTGTTTTGCTCTGCTCGCTGTCAGGAGAATGAGCAGTGGTACGGTATGAAGAGCTGATGATGATGATGTCTTGTTAGCATACTAATGGGTGGAAAACCACAATGATAGGTGTATCTGCATCTTTTCACATGTGAGAAGTTTCCACCCATCAGCAGGCTGACCAACATCATCATCACCATCATCGGCATTCTTAGCATTAACGTTTCACTGCCAGACCTCCTAGAGGCTGAGCTCCATTGAATACAAGCATAGAACATAGAAACAAAGAATTTGCTAGCAGATAAGGACCACTTGGCCCACCTAGTCTGTCCATTTCTTCCTGCCTATAGTATCACCACAGATTCTACTTGACCTCTGGTCCACTCATCCATCCCCCCCTTCCCTTTCCCTAAGATTCCCTTATGCCTATTCCATGCATTCTTAAACTGTTACCCCACCACTGTTTTTGTCCCCACACCTCCACTAGAAGATTGTTCCAGGAATCACCACTCTTTCTGTGAAGAAGTACTTCCTCATATCTCTCCTGAATCTACCCCCCTCCAGCTTATCATGCCCCCTTGTTCTTGAGTACCTTTTGTTCTGAAAAATATTTTATCATATTTGCCTCCATGAAATATTTAAAGGTCTCTCTCATATCCCCCCATCTCCATCCCCTCTTCCACTGTGTACATATTTAGGTCCTTGAGTCTCTCCTCGTAAGGCTTCTGATGCAGACCTGTACCATTTTAGTTACCTTCCTCTAGATCACCTCCACTCTGTCTATGTCCATCCAGAGATGTGTTCTGCAGAACTGGACACACTACTCAAGGTGGGGTCTTACCAGCAATCTATACAGAGGCAACACCACCTCCTTCCTTCAGCTGGTGATGCCCCCTCACTATGCTCCCCAGCATCCCACTAGCCCTCCCAACTGCTTTGTCACACTACCTGGCTACCTTTGGGTCATCCAATATGATTACCCCAGGTCTGTTTCCTGCTTGGTGGTCATCAGAGGCAATTCTTCTATTTGGTACTCTGCCCCTGGGTTTCTGTGCCCCAAGTGCATTACTATGCACTTTTTCTCATTGAAATACAGCTGCCATATTCTTGACCAGTTCTCGAGTTTTTTCAGGTCTCTGCTCATCCTTTCCACCCCCTCTGGAGTGTCTACTCTATTGCAGATTATAGTGGCATCCACAAAGAGGCAGATCCTTCCTTCTAACTCCTCTACAATGTCACTTATAAAGACATTAAAGAGGACCGGTCCCAGCACTGATCCCTGAGGCACCCCGCTGGTCACCCTCCCTTCCTTGAAGTGAACTCTGTTTACCAACACCCACTGCTGCCTATCCCCTAAATTCTTATCCAGGAGACTGCCTTTGGACCCACTTCTAAGCTACCCAGCTTGCTTACTAGCCTCCTATGTGGAACGGTGTTGAAAGCCTTACTGAAATCTAAGTAGGCCATGTCCATCACTCCACCCTAATCTAATTCCTTGGTCACCCAGTCAAAAACATCCATCAGATTCATTTGACATGCGCCCCCTCCCCCCATGAATCCAGGTTGCCTTGGGTCTTGTAACCTTCTGAATTCAAGATATTCTGCAATCCTTTCCTTCAGCAGTGACTCCATTAAATTTTTCATCACCAATGTCAGGCTGACTGGCCTATAATTGCCAGTCTCTTCCCTGCTACCACTTTTGTGACGAGGGACTGCAGCTGTTAAATAGAACTGTCAGAGGTGCAGTCACTACCTCCCTGAGCTCCCTCAATACCCTTGGATTCACACCATCTGGCCCCATTGCATTGTCCACTTTCAGATTAGCAAGTCCCTTCAGAACACCCTCTTCTGAAAACAGACTAGTGTCCACCTCCCTATCTCCAATGCTTCTGTCACTTTTTTGTGGCCCCTCACCTTCATCTACCTCTGTGAACAGTGCACAAATGTATTTTTTCAGGATGTCAATCTTTTCCTGATCCCTCTCTGCACAGTCCCCCCCTTCCCTTTTCAACCTTTGATCCCACCCCTGATCTTTCTCCTTCCACTTACGTATCTAAAAAAGAGGCTTGCACGTCCATGGCCCCTACACTGCCTCATCGCACCAATATGTTTGCTTCATGTGTGTGTACAAGCAATCATAAAAAATGTAAAGGGGACTACAAAAACAGAGAGACTGGAATTAAGGAAATACAAAACGATTAACAAAATTGGTAATTTGGTATATTTTATTGGACCAACAAGAAATTTACAGAATGCAAGCTTTCAAGAGCCATTTTTCAGGTGAGAATAAGAGACAGAAGCAAGGTGGCTTGACTTGTGTGCTAAGTGTAATTTGGGTTTGGGCAATTAAAAAAATATATATTTTGGTCAACCTACATTAAAGCTTAGTGGATAAGTGAATACATTGCAGAAAGAATTTCTTCTTTTTTTATTGCCTTACGCTGTAGCTGGTTTGAAAAATAATTTAGGGCACACACAGTTTGTTAAAACAGTCTCTCTGCTGTTTTATTATGAAAAAATTAATGTCTGTGATTTGGAAAAAGTACTTTTTATGTGCAGTGCTAGTCCCTTTGTGCTGGACTGTTAAAATAAATAAGGCAGACTGCTGGGTGTTGATGACTAGTTAGCAAACAAAAGAAAAATACAGCTGAGAGGCAACTTATTTTGTTGTTAATCACAGTTAGTGCTGGCAGATTAATGTGCTATGCAGAACTGGAGCTGTGCATACTGAAACTGTTAAATGAAACCAGTCAAGGCTGTAATGTGTGTAAATGAATAGCAGTAAACTACTGCAACTGCTGGCTCCAATTTAAATAGGAATATCAGTACATATTTGCTGTAAACAGAGTAGAATTATTTATTAATTCTGTCTCCGAGTGCAATTTTTCTGCAAGACTGATTCCTGTCTTGGTAAGGTCAAATTGGTACATGAAGCTTGCTGCCAGCAGAAGCAAGCCAAAGATAAAAAAACATCATTTGTGAGTGCCGAATGTTTACTTACTTGTATTTGCTGTGTAGGTGTTTGGCACTGAAAGTACAGACGCTAAAATTAACAAAGGAATAACAAGAGTTACAACAGTGAAATTGTCATGCTTGGGAAATGGAGAGGTTCACACATAATGTTTTGTTGTTTTCTTAGAGTTTGATATTGAATTTTCAAAATACAATTTTTTTATTGCCTGAGCATGTGAACATGACAGGTGCCATTAATGAAATGCGACCTGAAATATAATTTTGTGGAACAACAGCAGAAACAGGTTCTGGGGGGGGTGGAGTTTGATAATGACACCTGCCATGTTCATTTGATGGGGGTAAATCACATGAGTATGCTGAATATATGGGCTCAAAAAGTAGAAATATTGCAATGTTATGAGTAAGTGTTAAAAAATGTCAATGTTTGTTCATAATTTTTCTTTTATTATTTTGACCACAAATATTTAACATAGACTTTATTACATCACCTAATGAACATGATAGATCTCATTTATGAAATCCAGTCCAAAATGTCATTTTTGTGGCACAAATGTGAGAAGACAAAAAGCAAAAGGCAGCAAAAGTCTGCTGTCCTCAATGATTATTTTTTGTCAGTTTTCACCATGGAGAAGGGTGGGCCCTTGCCTAAACGTGGCATCAAAGCAGCTGAAAAGGGGTCCCAGAAATGAGGAAGCCAATATTTACTAGTTACAGAGTCAAGAAAGGGATGGTGGTCCTACAGATAGATAAGACCCCAGGACCAGATAGGTTGCATCTGAGTATACTCAGGGAACTGGTAGCAGAACTGGCTGAACCCCTGGTAGGACTATTTGACCACTCATTAAGTGGGGGGTAGTTCTGAAGAAGTGGAGGGTGGTGGATGTTGTTCCACTCCATAAGAGGAGGGGCGGGACAAGGAACAAGCCGGGAACTACAGACCAGTCAGTCTGACCTCCACTGCAGGGAAGCTGATGGAGTCACTGATCAAAGAAAACCTTGTCTACTACCTGGAGAGTAATGGTCTCCAAGACAGTAAACAGCATGGGTTTATAGCAGGGATGTCCTGTCAGACAAACCAGATAGTTCTCTTTGACTGGGTAATGACAGAATAGGATAGGGGCCATGCTATGTATTTGCTCTATTTTGACTTCAGCAAGGCTTTCAACTTGGTGCCCCACAGACACTTGCTGAAGAAGATGGAGGACCTGGATGTGACTAAGGATACAGTTAACTGGATAGGGAACTAGCTAAAGAGTAAGCAGCAGAAGGCTGTGATCAACGGGATCAAATCAGAAAATAGGGATGCCACAAGTGGAGTGCCACAGGGAATCTATTCTGGGCCTGGCCCTCTTTAATATATTCATCTGTGGCATTGAAGACTGTATACAAGGCAGGCTGTGTCCCTTTGCAGATGATACTAAGCTCTGTGGGAGGCTGGACAGCAGTGGGGGAGGCAGAGAAATGCAAAGTGACTTACAAAACTAGAGGTGGCAGTCTAAGGTTTGGTAGTTGAAATTCAATGCCAAAAAGTACAAAGTGAAGCACCCAGGGAATAAAAGCCCCATGGCAGAGTACTGGATGGAACAGGGCAGATCTTACGAATAGCACCTGAAGGCACTAAACATGTACTCAATGAAGACCAGAAGGGAGAGGGGAAGTATGATAGAGACCTTCAAGTTCCTAAAATTGTTAAACTAATGAACTGTGAGGAACTGTTTAGCTTGAATGCTAGTTTGAGGCCATGAAGGCATGAATGGTAACTGACAGGAGGGACATGAGAAAGTATTATTTTGCAGAAAAAGTGGTGGGGCCGTGGAACAGTCTAGCAACCAAAATGATGGATGCTAAAACAGTGGATGGTTTCAAGCACAGTTGAGACAGAGTGAAGGGTTTAGTGGTCACTCAGGGTGACAGAACTGGGAAGGAGAATGGGGGAAAGAGTGGGAGGGCTAGAACCCTGGATGGACAGTATGTCACAGGATTAGATAGGAAACTCGGGAGACTGGATGGACCATTGGTCTTTTTCTGCCGTCATTACCTATGTTTCTGTGCAAGATGTTTTGGTCAGGATTTGAAAAATAACACAACATGTTCATTAGCTGAGGTACAAAAATGGCTATGTTGAAAATGTGGGGTCAAACTCAAGTAAAATAGAAAATCTAGGAGTAAACATTGAAGAACTTTAACATTTCTTTTCATAACTTCATTGTTTTTTTTTGAGATTTTGATGCCAAATGTTCAACACAGTTTTGTTATCATATCACTTTATGATCAAGATGGCTGACATTTTTTAAAATCCCATCCAAAATGCGATTTTGCAGAGCAACTATGAAAACACATTTGGGGAGATTTGAAAAATTGTACCTACCTGGTTCATGAGGTGGATTAAAATGGTTGCTGTAAATGTGGAGTCAAAATCTGAAAAATATCAAAGTTGTCAGCAAACCTTCAAGAATGTCAATGTTTCTTCCTAACTTTGCTGTCCTTTTTGAGATTTTGACCCCAAATTTCAACCATGCCTTTCTATTACCCCAACTTATGATCAAAAAAGGTAGGTAATTCCCATCCAAAACATCATTTCACAGAGAGATTGCGAAACCACATTTGGTGGGATTTGAGAAATGCCACCTACCTGTTTGATGACATGAGGTAAAAAAGGCTGTGTTGAAAAATTGGGGTAAAATATTTCAAAATGACAACATTATGAGTAAAAGTTCAAAATGCATTAAAAAGCCATTAACCGAACTTACTGTATCTCATTGCGGTCACTTCCAGATCAGTCTCTGGAGCAACAAGACGTGTGGGTGGAAGCAGCAGGGTGTATCATTGAGTGGACCGATAGGTAACTGCATCTGTGTGTGTTTGTGTGTTGGGGGGGAATAGGTGGGGGCATGGGGGGAAGATGTCATCTCTGGACCATTTTCTTCTTTTCAGGTAAAATACACAGTGCACCAGGGGAAGTGATTGGGAGGAAGGTGGGTTGTGGCAGAAGGTGGGACTGTTTGAAATACACAGGGCACCAGGGAAGAAATCATATGGGAAATGGCCTATGGCAGAGGGTGGGATTGTTTTGAAATACAAGGTGCACCAGGGGACACGCTTGGGGGGAGTGAGCTATGGCAGAGGGTGGGATTGTTGTAAAATACACAGGGCACTTCCGCTGGGGGTCAGCAGGGGAAGGAGAGGATTGAGCATCCATAGGACAGCTCTCCTCTCCTGGGAGGAAGGGGACTGTGAGGGCCAGAGCTTGACTTCCCTCTGGCGGAGGCCAGGGGGTACAGCAAGTTCCCTGTCTCACAACAGGGGGGAAGTGCACGGCGGACATCGGCAGGGGAAGGGCCTTGACGTCGGGATGCACGACAACACAGGAACACTGGAAAAATCACCCTCTAGGCTCCTGGAAGATGGAGCACTCTAGCGCAGACCCCATAGCCCACCTGCCTGTCACGGTCTGGTGCTTGACAAAATCAAGATGGTTCGGAGGTGTAGGCACCCCACCCCTGTCCCCATCCGGGGGGCAATCCAAGGCTACATGGAAGGACTACCACAGTGCAGGTAGGACAAGGCTGGGGCAGACGCAATTAGTGACTCCCAAGGTGGCAGAGTCTAGGGGACAGGGGAGGAGTATAACCAGCAAGTAGAAAAAAAAAATACACAGGGCACTGGAAGAAGCAATCAGGAGGGGGTGAGGTATGGCAGATGGTATGATTTTTTGAAATACTCAGGGCACTGGGGGAAGTGATCGTGGGATTGGGCTATGACAGAAGGTGGGATTGTTTTGAAATACACTGAATCCAATCATGAGATAACTTTATTTTGTTATTTAGAAAGCACTAGGTGGAAGGGATCGGACTGGGTGGGTGGATGAGCGTCAGGCTGATCATGATGCCACTCTACTGGCTGCTGGGTATTGTGTTGTAGATAGACGTACGCAGCTGCACTCTGGTAGGTGTTATAACACCCGCCTGCTCACTGCTTTCACCTACCTGGGTGATGGAATCAGGCTAGCTGCAAGGAAGTTTACTTACAGAGCTTTTACTTTGGGGTATGACCCTCCAACCATAACAAGAGTGCTACAGGAATTATCACAGAGGCAGCAAATCTCTTTAAATTAGAACCAATTTGTTTAGCAAACTGTAAATAACTATTATCTTTTTTTATTTTAGCAATGACTCTAAAATTCCAAACCTATGGCTGCACAGCCTAAACAGTAAAATAACATCAACTCAAACAGTATAATTTGTCCTTTTCTGACAAAAACATTTAAACTTGATTGCAACACACATTTCTCACCCCATCCCCAAGATAAACAGTAAAATGTCCCTAAATTATTTTGCCTCTTTTAAAAGTCACAGCTCTGATACCTTAACCCAAAATGGTTGTCATCCACTGGATGGAGAAATCCTTTGTTTTGCTGCTCTGGCCAGTGGTTGATGAGGAGTCATCTGAGGATGTTTAGCTGCTCCTTTGGTCCTCCCAGGTTCTGGTTTAGTTCTGCTGCACTTCTGGTCCTCTTTGGGTAAACCCTCCCTACAACTTTAACTCAAAAATAACATAGAGGATTGTGAATGAGCAGTCATACATAACAAGGATATTCTTGTATCAAGAGGTTTCCTTGGTAACAGATGACCTCGAGAGTGCAGTTCGAGAGGTACTCTGTTACCAAGGGAATCTCAAGATACAAGAATTTCCTTGTTATGTATGACAGCTCATACACACTCCTCTATATAGTGTATGGTAGAATGCTGTTATGGATAGAAATCCATAACTAGAATGGAGTTGTTATGCTGCAGTAGCTATATTTCTATCCATAACAACATTCTACCATACACTATAAAGTCTTTGCATGTTTTGACTGCGAAGTGCAGACTTAAAGGATTAGTCTACCCATAATTTTCAAAAACATATGTTATGTAGAGTGTTTTGATTTGTATGTGAAGTCCTAGTGTGTCCTTCCCTTTGTCTGCTATTAGGATTTTCTTCTAAATTAGCCTGCTAGCTTTATGGTAGTTTTACGACCTCTGGGGATCTCCATCTCAAATAGGCTTATTGCTTTACTTGCTCCTACAATGCATCCTGTCTCATGTGACAGTGATGTAGCTAAGCCCATAGATTTAGTATATGCACTGTTTTAAAATCAGTTCACAACAACAGAGCTGGATAACTGTTCTTATCCAGTGAGCACAAATGGTGACAGTTACAGTTTAGCAGATACCTGATGGCTAGCTGATTGGGGTTTCTGTAAGAAAACAGCTACTGAATAGCCTTAATTCACTATTTGTGTTTTCTATGTGTCAGGTCTAGCTAGCAGTAGTGTTTTCATTTTAAAATTTAATTTCATCAAACTACACACAACAATAAAAAGCACAGAAATTGCCCTGGATCATCAATGCAATAATTAGTAAAGACCGTAGCTGTTTTCTTACAGAAAATCCACTCAGTTAGCTCTCAAGTATTTGCTAAACTGTAAATGTCGGTACCGGCATTCTATTAGGTAGAACTGGCAGTTAGTGCTGATTTTGCTCTGTGACATGATCTTCCATTTTTTTTTGTTTCAAACGTGAAGTAACTTTTTAATAAAGTATAAAAATATGTATGTGTGAGTTATTTAATTAGTTTGGTGAATATGTTTTTATTATTTGAAAAAGTGTGATACACTAAATGTGTAGACAAGTGAACCATTGTAAAATGGAATAAAATGTGTAGCTGAAATAGTCACTGTCATCCTGTTGCTTTCATGCCACACACAGGAGTGAAACTGACTTCAATGTATTTTGCAGGTTCCAGGTTGCAGATTCATACCACACACATCATATTTTTGTTCAGTAAAAATGTATGAAACAGGCCGGCCCTGTAGCACTGAGGGTTGAGGCCCTGCACGCCACATCTTGCACTGCACAGGAGACCCAGATTTGGGAACAAACCCAGGATGTCAGGGGTCGGGGGAGCTGGATGGAGCATTCATCCAACAGCTCTCCTCTCCTCTCCTCTCCTCTCATCTTCTCTTCTCTCCTCTCCTCTCCTCTCCTCTCCTCTCATCTTCTCTTCTCACCATTCAGATGTAGAGTTTCTCACTGCCCTTTCAAACTGCAGCTTTCTCTTTCTCTCAGTAGAACTGTGACACCAGACTCTTGGAACCTTTGAGCACAACTTTCCACCAATAAAGTGTAGACTCTCACTGCCCCTTCACATATTTGCAGCTCTCTTACAGCTAAAAATTCAAAACTGGATTCCTTAATCCAAATTCTTCCACAAATGTGGGAAGGCAAACACAGGCCCTGGGGGACAGGCAGCTGGTAACCCACAGGCAAACCTTTTCCCCAACCTTGCAGCTCCATTTTCTGCATAACAGCTGGAGACCCTGCTCCCTCTGGAGGGTCTGCCACTGAACTGAAACTAGAACTCACAGTCCTTGGGCTTTTGGGAGCTCTCTGGCAGCTGAAATCACTGTCCCATCCAAAAATGAATATGTATGAATCTCCTTCGACGCCTGATTGGTTGTGTGAAAGAGTGCCATGTATTGCCCCAGCTTTTTCCCCCATAAGTCCTCTGAATGGTCCCATAGTCCTTAGCGGCAATCCTGGCCCTCTGATTGGCTGAAACTGAGGGCAAAATCTGTAGACATGGCTGCTGAATAACAATTTCCATCTCAGTCCACTAATGCCCCCACTTTCATGCCCTGGTGCAGCCAGCAAAAACACTTTTGTTTTCATTTGCCCCCAAAGTCTGTCAGCAGTCCCTTTGCTCTTCAAAGCAACTGCACAATTTAACATTTTTATCAAGTCCTCTTCCTGTTGCTGCTGCTGTTTTAGCCTGTTGACAGGCAGCACATACATAATCACACTGCAGTTTATGCACTGTCCCCCTTCCATGTCCTGCTGCAGCCAATATAAACCTTTTTATTCCTTTATTGCCCCTCAGTCATATAGCTGCTTTAGTGCCCTATTAAAGAGCAGCTGACACCTTCAGAACTTTAACAAAACATAATAATTAGACACTGTTTGTCTTGTATTCCACATTAGTTCTGTATTCCTCCTCCCAGTTATTTATTACTGATGTGATTTGCATGAAAACAGGATGCTTGCTCCCTACTTCAAGTCATAATGCACTGCTTGTGACATCACAGTTACTCCCATGGCAACCGATTGTGATGTCACAACAAAGGATTATGACTCGAGGTAGGGAGTAACTTAAAGAGGCAAATGAACTCTGAGGTATAAGGAATATGTATTCATGCAAATTTCCTCAATAAGAAATAATGTCAAAGAGAAATACATATAATATATATGGAATGCAAGCTGAATTGTGCCTAAATATTATGTTTTTCAAAGTTTTCTTTGAGGAGTCAGCAGCTCTTTAAACATTAGCAGGGTTTAAAATTTTAATTTGGCCCTTTCCCTGGCACCAGCGCCTACATCATCCCCAGTATTCAGCTGGGTCCTAGCAGACCATGATCCCAGCATCATAGTGCACAACACCATGGAGTTGTTTGTGTTTTTTCTCACTTCTTTCTCCCATGTGTGTAGATCATGGTTTCTAATTGCCTCAGAGGGCACCAGCCCGAAGTACCAAGGTCTAGGTGAGAAGCCATGTGGAGACACAGCTGCTGCCAAGCACCCAACAGTGCCTCACCCTACCACCACTGTCGGTTATCCAGTGCAGTGCCAAGCACTCCGATGGAGAGGAGAGCTATCAGATGACAGCTCAATCCAGCTCCCCCCCTTGCTGACCCCTGACATTCCAGGCTCATTCCCAAATCTGGGTCATGGCACAGTGCAAGGTCTGGTGTCCAACACCTCAACCCTCAGTGCCACTGGGCCAGCCTATTTCATACATTTTTACTGAACAAATATATGAAGTGTATGGTATGAATCTGCAGCCTAGAAACTGTAAAATACTTTGAAGTCAATTTCTCTCCTGTGTGTGCCATGGTACGAAAGCAACAGAATGCCAAATTGACAGTGACTATTTCTGCTACACACTTAATTCCATTTCACTACACTACAAACTTAGTGTATTGCACTTTTTCAAATGAAAAAACAACACTAGTTTTGTATTTTATTCGCCAATCTACTTAAATAACTCACACATACATGCTTTAATACTTTATTAGAAACATACTTCATATTTATAAAAAAAAAATGAAAATCATGTCACAGAGCAAAATCAGCACTAACTACCAGTTCTACCTGTTAGACTGCTGGTACCTACATTTACAGTTTAGCAAATACTTGAAATCTAACATAGTGGGTTTTGTGTAAGAAAACAGCTGGAGTCTTTACTAAGTATAGCATTTATGATCTGGGCAAGTTCTGTGCTTTTATGGTTGTGTATAGTTTGATGAAATTAAAAGTTTTAAAATTAAAACACTCCTGCTTGCTGAACCTGACACATTGCCTGCTTGACTAGTAGCAGGTTAAGGGGCCTGGGTAATGAAATGGGTGCCTCCACCTGGAGGTCAGGGTTGTTAGTGGTCAAGCTAACCTGGGCACAGCCCTCTGGGACACTGTAACCCCCCTCTTTCCCGTCTAGTGACCTGAACAATATGCAATAATTTCTTTCACAATGACCCTTATTCACCAGGTAATTACCCACACTGTTTGCACTTACCAACAGGGCTGGTTCCTCTAGCTTGACCCTGGGGACCCCCTGTAAAACAACATTAACCACAGCAAACAACAACAGTACAATACTGTTGGCACAAACTGGAACCACAGTCAGGTTAAATGCAAACAAAGTTAAATCTGATTTACTCAGGGGACTTGAATAAGGGAGGGGCATAATCAGGTTGATTTGTTTAAAAGCTGTATTAATCAGACAGTTATGCATGCAGTTCAGAGTCCCTACACAGTCACACACTCTGCGTACCCAGGTAGGAAAATGATGGGCTAGCCAGGAATGTTGCTGCTGGTTGGGGCTCTGTGATAGAAGAAAGCAACATGCACAACATACACTATTTGTAATCCGGAGCTGGAGGGCTCAGTTTGTGAAAGAAAAGGCAACAAAACAATCAGATAACAACACTTTTAGATTTAGCTGTTGTTGCAGGGAGCTACCCTGATGTTTACTCATCATATCCAATACCGGACACAGTCAGGATGAAATCAAGACTGCAGGCTGTTGAGCTGGAGTGCCTGGAGAAGCAAGGCCCACATGAATCACCGAGGAGTCGTTCCTGTTCGAGCGTTGAGCAGGGGGCTGATCCCCAGGGCAATCTCTCATTATTGACTTTCTCTGCATAGCAGGTACTCTGGCTGGGCCAGTGTAGCAGGGCCCAGGCAAATGGAAATGGATATGGATTCAGTCCATGGAGCTGGATACAGCCTCCAGCAAGCAAAACACAGTTCAGACACGCAGTGGGGAATCAAATCACGACCCATTATAGGCACATAGCACATTCACATGTAAGGAAATTCCAGTGTACCAGGCAAATGGCTCTCCAGTCGTAATTACAGAGTCTCTGCACAATCCGGGAGTTCAGCGGTAGCTGGAAATCCTGACAGGCCCATTGCATTCAGTAACTCTTCAGTCTTCTTCAGGTTAAAGCCTGGTCACAATTCAGTGGCTTAATTCACTCTCCAAGTTCAGATTCCGTCCAAAAAAAACACAAGTTCCCTCTCAGGAACAGCAGGCAGGCATGCAGGCCAAACTCAGGCCTTTCCACAGTTCTCCTACGTGAATCCATTATGGATTGCTGCTTGAACTATCTCGAGCTGTTACTTCTTCACTTTCCAACTCAGATCTAACTGAAACTGCAAGCAGTGTGGGACTTTCCTCAAGATCCAAAAGGTTCGGTTGGTTGATCTGTCTGTCAGTCACAACAAGGGCCCCCCTCCAGGTTATTTTAGGTGCCAAAAGCCCAAAACTAGAATTACTACAAGTTTTGGTCCCACCAAGCCCCTGTAGGCAAGCTCCATTTTAGAGTTCCAAATGTACTGATTGGCCCATTCTGCAGTCCAGGAACAAGATGATAGAAACAAACAGAACTGTCCATGCTGCAAATCAGGCAGGTTAGAACAAACTGCAATATTATTACTACTCTAACAAATGATCAGCAAACAAGTACATCTTCTAACAGAGCTCCTTCTCAGATTAATTATGACTACAATCCAGGCAGCTCTTAAAGAGACAGTACACAAAGTCTATACAGGCACTTTCTGGCAATACATTTAAACTGCTAAAATGCAGAACATCCGCCTGGCAGTAAGCATTTAAGCAACTCAAGGGAGACTTTTTGGGAACCCCCATTTGTAGGGGGGTTACACCTAGAAAATAAAAATGTTGAATTAGAGCTATTTAGTAGCTGTTTTCTTACAGAAACCCCACTCGGCTAGCTCTCAGATATCTGCTAAACTGCAACAGTAACCATTTGTGCTCACTGGATAAAAACAGTTACACAGCTCTGCTGTTGTGAGCTGATTTTAAAGCAGTGCATAAGCTAAATCTATGGGCTCAGCTACATCACTGTCACATGAGACAGGAGGCATTGTAGGAGCAAGAAAGGCAATAACCCCATTTGAGATGGCGATCCCAAGGGGTCATAAAACTACCATAAAGCTAGCAGGCTAAGTTAGGAAAAACTCCTAATAACAGACAGAGGGAAGGACACACTAGGACTTTACATACAAATCAAAACACTCTGCATAACATATGTTTTTGCAAATTCTGGGTGGACTACTCCTTTAAGCTTCTGTTCTTCCTTCTTTGCTTGTTCTATCAGGGCCCAAAGGTTTCTGGAACCAATTGCTCTAACTGGCTTTCCTAGCTAGAATACTTTTTTTCAGTCTTGGCAATAATAGCCCTTAGCTAACTAGCCTATACTTTAACATTTAAGTTCCAGTTTTCCTTGCTTTTCTAGAAGTGAGTGGCTTAGTTCTGCCACTACACTGCTAACTCCAGCCCAGAGAGCAGAGACACAAAAAAAAAAACACAGCTGAGCTACACTGAACACTCCTGCTCACCTTTCTTGTATCTGACTGGAGCATTTGATGCTGAGGTCACTGGCAGCCAATCAGGAGAGAGCATAAGCCCTTTTCAAAGTTAGGAACTCTTTTTCTGAACAAGCTTCTGTCCAACTGCTGTTCTGCCCATCTCCCAAACACCTCTTCTTTCTTTTGATTAAATATTTTATCAGGCTGGTTCCACCTCCTGCTCTCCTTGTGACATCAGATCCAGCCAACAGACATTTCACAACATGGCCTGCCTGGAGCTGGTTATGTGGACTGCTTGCCCCAGATAATCATTTATTTTTATAGATCTTATTTATTTATTTATGTATTTATGCCCCTCTGAGCTTTTGCTGCTGTCTGCTTACATCCCCTCTGCTTGTTTCTGTCTCCCCCAGTTTACATAATAAAAGGAACTAGCCACCCACTAGCCCTCACTAGCCACTTGGCTACTAAATAAAATACTGGCTACTCAGCCACTATTGTGGGCAAAGGGGTGTTAGCTGATTCCCCTCCCCCAAACCACTTCCTTTTCTTTACATGCATGCAAAATACCTCTCCCCAGGACTACACCTCGGCACCCTACATTCATGTTAAGTCCCTTTATTTTGCATTTATTTGGTGGGTTTACTGTAATAGGTTGTCACACCCATTACAGTGTGGCTACATCATTTCAATTAAACAAAGTTTACATCATCAGCCAGTCTGAACACCACCATGATACCCCTGTTCCTGTTTGGGTTGTCAATGGTAAGCTTACTGCAGCCTGAGCTGCACTGGATCCTACACAGACACAGCTCTGCAACTGCTACTCTCCTGAGAAGCCACAACATGTACGTTTCATGCATGTGTGTGGAAGCAAACATAACAAGCATTTGTCAATGAAGAATGTTGCTTGCTTGTATGTGCTGTGTAGGTACTTGGAAGTCAGTGGAGTGCAAATATTGAAAATTCACAAACTTACGAGCGTGCGTAGGAACTGCGCAACGCAGGCTCATAAAACAGTCATTTTTAGGAATTTTTCCACCAAATTTTCAACATAGCCATTTAAGACCTCTGCTAATGAACAGTGCCACTGTGAGGTTTCTTAATATGTCCATACATTGATTTCACGCTGAACTGCACCATTGTCGCTACATGGGCTGAAAACGTTTTGGCAAGATGTGAAAATGACAGCTGTACTGCTCATAAGGAGGTGTGGTAAAATGACAATGTTGAAAATCTGGAAATAATATTGAATTCGTGAACTTACAGCGTGTGTAGCAGCTTCTTAGCATGCGCTCATAAAACAGTCATTTTTGGAATTTTTGCACCAAATTTTCAACATAGGCTTTTGAGCCCACCTTATGAACACTGGCAGTGTCATTTCATTAATTGGTGCGAAAGGTAATTTCGGCATGATGACTGCGAAATCACCCCTTCATGCCGATTAATGCCACGACAGTAAAGCACTCATGAGAAGGGTTCCAAAACCCCATGTTGAAAATTTGGTGCAAAAATTCCAAAAAATGCCTGAGATATGCAGCAAAGTTGAAAAAACCCTATTTATTACATTATACAGCTTACTGGCATTTCCTCAGTTCGTGATCAGCTTTGAAGAGTGCAGATGTGTTCCCAGTCCACGAAGATCGTCGCGCGGTCTGGAGGTAAATATGGGGTGAGGGTGTGGGGAGGCAGGGTGTGCAGTGGGTGGGCGCTGGTGGGGCCCAGACAGCGAGGACCATTTTTGTGTTGCAGGTTGTTTTTTTGTAAAAAAAAACAGGCGAGACGACATGGGATGTTGCCACGCTGGGGTGGGCTCCCAGAGTGGCACACAAGGGGATGTTTGGGGGCCGTGGGGCCGATGGGGATTAGGCACCCGTCGGTGATAACATCTGTCGCCATGCTGGGGTGGGCTCAAGCATGTGCCATTATGCGCTGGGGGAACAGTGGAGCCGGCGAGTTGGGCACCCGTCGGCTATGCGATGTGTTGCCATGCTGAGGTGGGCACCCAGCGTGGCATGTACACTCTGTTTGGGGAGCGCAGCACAGCTGATGGGGATTGGGCACCCTGTCAGCTATACAGTGTCTGTGGGGGGGGGCGAGCATACAGTATGCATGCTTGAGTGTGTGTGTAGGGGGAGCACGCATGAGCAGGCAATATCTTATCGCCGCTCACTGAAGCGTAGCTCCCCCTTTCAACTGTACTCCACTGCATTTTCAACTGCTGTTATAGACAGCTCTAGCAGCGATTGGAGAACTGCGGCCGCACCTGCAAACACACTGACTGAATTGGAACAGGGCTGCCACACTTCTGAAAACTCGGATGATGGCACTATGTTTCTTGCACATGCGTGCAAGCAACATAAAAAGCACAATGCAAAGGGGGTGGTGGTGGTGGATGAAAAGACTAAATTGCAGGCCTCACTATACAGCTTACACAGAAATTGAAAGCTGAACCAACAAAGCATGGGCATCACAAAGGAATTGGAACTTGCACAGAAAAATCACACCCTGCAAGTACAAACAGGAAAACATCTGTAGGTGGTGATGTGCAAAAATATAAACTGAATTTCAGTTGCTATCAGAGCAAGGAAGCAGTTAACTGAGGCAGCTAGGAGGCTGTAACCAAGAGAGGGAAGTAGATACTACAGTATATTAAAAGTGTAGGGTCTACAAGTTACATTGTGACCTTCAGTCAGGGCATGAAGGCACAGTTAACAGTGGGCTGGCCTGACTTTGGGGGAAGGCAGAGAATACTTGTCCCTGCAATTAGCCGGAGGGATAGTTGTTAATTGGTGGGTTGGGCTTATGCAGAAGTGAAGAAGTTGTCTGTATTTAGACTTTACTTCAGTTTAGGGTGAACAGGCAGCAGAAAGGCTCCTACACTCAAGTGTGGAGCTGGTCTCAATGTGCACTTAGCATACAAAAACATTTTAGATTACTTACTGTTTGCTGTAGTACTTCATAAAATGGGCATAGCAAAATAAGAGTATTAATTGGCTAGAAAACCGGTCCCATATATGCATTACACATAGAATAAAAAGGTGACAGGCAAACAAATCAATGCCCCTAAATAGAATATTGACAAAAAAAATGGAATGTTCGTAAATGTTATGTTAGCCATCTTGTTTTCACCCTTAGCAAGAGCCATAGGAGCAAATAGTTAAGCAGGCAACAGCAGTACTTCTCCACATCTTCATTATCAGCCTCACAGTGCTCCTGTTTCTTTAAATGAAGTTACAAAGCTTTCTCTCGCCCTGGAACTGAGAGGAGGGAGGTGGGATAAAAAAGAACAAAAAACGGAGAGAAAGAAAACTAAACTGAACCACTAGTTGAAGAGTACACTTAAAATCCCAGGTAAGGAGGGCTGGGGGAGCGGGTTTGTTTATTTTCAAAAGTGCAGTTTGATGTCAGAAACGGAGTGCGTGTTACGGAGAAAAGTAGCACCCCTGCTGTTCCCTCAGAAGCGTGAGGCACTCTGATCTGGCCACAAGAGAAACATAGAAACATAGACTTTGACGGCAGATAAGGACCACTTGGCCCACCCAGTCTGCCCATTTCCCTACCTACTGGATAAGCTGCAGATTCTAGTTAACCAACAGCCTACTTCCTGCAACCCCCCACTATAATTGCCTTATGTCTATCCCATGCATGTTTGAATTCCCCCACTGTTTTAGACCCAACAACCTCCTCAGGAAGGCGGTTCCATGTATCCACAACTCTCTCCGTGAAAAAAACTTTCCTCATGTTACCCCTGAGCAGTCCCGCCTCTAACTTTAAATTGTGCCCCCTTGTTCTTACACATCTCTTTTTCTGAAAGATGCTAGCCTCCTGGACTTTGTTGATTCCCTTGAGGTACTTGAAAGTTTCTATCATGTCCCCCCTGTCCCTCCGTTCATCAAGAGTATACATATTAAGCTCTCTCAGTCTCTCTTCATATGGTTTCTGCTGCAGACCCTGCACTATTTTAGTTGCCCTCCTCTGGACTGCTTCCATCCTGTCTATGTCCTTGTGTGGATGAGGTCTCCAAAACTGCACACAGTACTCCAGATGGGGTCTCATTAACTGTCTGTATAGAGGGATAACAACTTTCCTTTTTCTACTTGTGATGCCCCTTCCTATGCATCCCATTATCCCTCCTTACTGACTTTTCACATTGCTTACCCACCTTTAGGTCATCTGATATGACTACCCCCAGGTCCCTTTCCATTTTTGTTGTTGTTAGTACCGCCCTGCTATTGTGTACTCTTCTTCTGGGTTTTGTTTCCAGGTGCATTACTTTGCACTTCTTTGCATTGAATCTAAGTTGCCATATGCCTGACCATTCCTCCAACCTTGCCAAGTCCCTTCTCATCTTTCTACCCCTCTTGTGTATCAACTCTGTTACAGATCTTTGTGTCATCTGCAAGAGGCATACCTTTCCTCAGACCCTCTGCAATGTCACCTATAAAGATGTTAGAGGACTGAACCCATACTGAGCCCTGGGGTACTCCACTAGTAACCTTTCTTTGGAATGTGTTCCATTTACTATTACCTTCTGTGTCCTGTTGTGCAGCCAGTTTGTTACTCAGGCTACCACCCTGGAACCCACTCCCAGGCTGGCTAACTTGATTATTAATCTTTGTTGGGACTGTGTCAAATGCCTTGCTAAAGTCTAGGTAGGCCATATCCACAGCCCCTCCCTGGTCTATTACTTTGGTCATTCAGTCAAAAAATCAATTAGATTAAGTCTGACATGACCTTCCTGCTAAATCCATGCCTTTGGGTCCTGTGCCCACTGGCCTCTAGGTACTCAACAATTCTTTCTTTCAGAAGTGATTCCATCATTTCCTACTGCTGAGGTCAAACTTACAGGTCTGTAGTTTCCTCCTTCTGCCTTGCTCCCACTTTTGTGAAGGGGAATCACATCTGCTCTCCTCCAGTCCTCAGGTACCACCCCATCCTGCCATGATTTGTTAAAAAGCATGGTCAGTGGTGTCACTAGGTCCTCCCTCAGTTCTTTTAGGATTCTGGGGTGAATCCCATCAGGCCCCATTGCTTTGCCCACCTTGAGTTTTAGGAATTCTTTCAGGACTCTTTCTTCTGTGAATGGATTGGTGTCAACCCCCCTACCCAGAGTGCTTCTATTGTCTGGTTTAGGTAACTCCTCCTCATTTTCTTTTGTGAATACTGAGCAAAAGTATTTATTTAGTATCTCTGCCTTTTCACTGTCTCACTCTGCCCACCTCCCCTCTCCTTTGTTAATCTTCACTATCCCTCCTTAACCTTTCTATGCTCCCTAATGTACCTATAAAGGTTTTATCCCCTTCTTAACTGAGTTGGCTATTTTTTCCTCAGTTTGGGCCTTTGCTATTCTGACTACCTTCCCCACTTCTTTCTGCTTTAATTGATACAGTTCCTGTCGTGCTCTTTCTGTGATTCCTTATACTTTTTATCTCCTTAACCTTCCCTGCCACCTCTTTTGAGAACCATAGTGGTTTTTTACTCCGCCTTGTTTTCTTTATTTGTTTCACACAAAGGCTTGTTGCCTCTATGATGGCAGTTCTGATTTTTCTCCATTGTTCTTCCACCCCTCCTTTTTGGCCATTTGCTAGTGCATTCTTCAGGTATTCACCCATTTTGCCAAAGACAGTCCTTCTAAAGTCCAGTATCCTTGTTTTTGTATGGCTTATCTCCATGGCTGTGCTCATTGTGAAGCACACTGTGCAGTGGTCACTTGTTCCCAGATGTCTACTGACCTCTAAATTTGTGATCCTCTCTCCATTTGAGAGTACCAAGTCTAGTATTGCTCCCTCCCGAGTGGGTTCCAACACTAGCTGTCTGAGGCCTGCCCTCTGCAGGGCATCAAGAATGACCCTGCTCTTGGATGTGGCTGCAGTACATGTCATCCAGTTAACATCTGGCATATTCAGGTCCCCCATCAACAGTATCTCCCCTTTTTCAGCCATTTTGAGAATGTCCTCAATCATTTTCTTGTCCATTTCCTCCCCTTGAGATGGGGGTCTGTATACAACCCCTGTGTGGATTGTGTTGCCATTCCCTGTCTCCAAGGTGACCCAGAGTGCCTATTGTCCTCCCCCTTTACTTTTTAGTTCTGTATCTTTGATCCCTTCCCTTATGTATAGAGCTACTCCACCTCCTCTTTTACCCTCCCTGTCCCTTCTGTAGATTGTGTACCCTGGTATGTTGACATCCCAGTCATGGTTCTCTGTGTACCATGTTTCCGTGACTACCACAATATCCAATTGTTCATCTTCCATCAGGGCTACTAGCTCAGGAAGCTTGTTTCCCAGACTACGGGCATTGGTACTCATTGCCCTCCATTTAATGTTGGCTTTATCCTTTTTTCCCCATCCCTGCTCTTATTGCCCTTGTCTATTTTTCCATTTACCCCGTCCTGCCCTGTGTTGAGCTCTGTACCTCAGTGTTTACCTTACTACCTGCCATGTTTTGTGGGGGGAGGCTTGAAATTTCCTTTCTCTTATCAGCACCTCCCCCCTTGGCTAGTTTAAAAGCTTGCCAAGGAAGCATTTAAACCTGTCACCTAGGATCTTGGTTCCCTTCATGGACAGATGCAGACCATCGTGCCAGTATAGACCTTTATCTCTCCAGGGGGACCCCCAGTCCCCAATGAAGCCAAAGCCCTGTGCTCTGCACCAGTTTTGCAACCATTCATTAAACTACATGGTGTGCAGTACCCTAGTCTCACCCCTACCATGGACTGGCAGCACTTCTGAGAAGGTTACCATGCTTGCTACCCATCTGAGGCCCCTCCCCAACTCCACAAATTCATTCTGCACTGCACTGATCCCATGCCTAGCTAGATCATTTGTCCCAAGGTGGACAATGATATCTAGTTCCCTCTCCTGTGATGCTGCTTCTGCAATCCTGAGGATTCTCTTACTGTCCATCTAAGCCATGGCACCAGGCAGGCACCTTACTTCCTTCTCCTCTCCCTTCCCCAGTTTTACCCCCTAACAATTGAGTCCTCTATCAGAAGCTGTTTCCTTCCCCTGTAGTGTCCCTTGCCACCCTTTTGTGGGTCTCCCTTGTGGATTTCCTCAGCATTCTTCTGGGTCTCCACTGAGGGTGCCATCATAGAGGAACCTTGCTCTGCCAGAATGGCATATGATTTGCATAGAGGTACAACTAGGGGGCTTCACCTCTGGTCCACCACCCGCACCCTCCCAGAACCCACTGTGGTCCAACTGCTCTTCATACTTGGCAACCTCTGAGGCAGTGGTTGTGGCAGTGGTGCTCTTTGGGTGGGGAGGCCTCCTTAGTCCTTGCTAGTTCAGGCTGGAGGTGGGCAACCTCCTCCCTCAGAGCTGACAGTTGCCTGCAAATAGGACAGCAATGCAGTTTCCAGAATGTCTCCTGGAAAACTGCTGCCCCACAGCCAGTGCATTGCACCAGTCCCAACATGTCCCTCTCCCTTATATATACAATATGTAATATATATATATAATATATATATATATATATATATATATATATATATATATATTATTTATTATTATTATTATTATTTGTGGTGTGTACCTACCCTTTATGCACTATGCTGGGTTATTAAGAATGACAGTTCTGCCCCAAGACCTGTTGAGGAAGTGATGTCAGAACTTTGGCTATAAAGAAAATGCCATGCCTTGGGGGTGTGGGGTGTGGGAAAGGGTGGGTGGGTAGTCCACAGCCACTGGTGACTGTTAGAAACAATCAAATATACAACTGCTCCACCACCCTGGTGAGTACTGCCCTTTATAGTAATTCAACTAACACCACAATTTACTAGACCACTGCTCCTACACAAACTACTCTACTGAGTCCAGAGATAAAAATGAACTCACTCCTCAGCCAGCAGGATACTTTTAAAATGTTGCAAAAATATCCTATAAAATCCTAGGTCTCAACCCCAGGAATCCAGCAAATTCAGTTGTATCTCACTCCCTCTGGTTATAAAATTACTACACTTTTAAAAAAATGAAACTTTTTGTAGAAAGTATAGTGCCCCTTCTTAACAAGTTCTCAACAATATTATGCCTTACCAGGTTTCCAGGTCCTAAAACGGAGTTATAGTTTGTTCTTTGCAGTGTAGCAAGGTTCTCAGCTTCCAACAAACAAATCAAAGTCGGTCAGACTGGCTTCTAACTGTGATGGATGCCTAAGACAGCACAGTGATGAAACCCCACCCAGAGCCAATTGATTGACTAGTGACACCTGTGATGTAAGCAGGCCTTTCAATATAGGCACTCTGCTATGTCTGATTCCCATACACAAAACCTTTCAATGAAACCAGGGATAAAAACTTAACTTCTCAGCCAGCAGGACACTTTTAAAATGTTGCAAAAATATCCTTCCAAATCCTAGGTCTCAACCTCAGGAATCCAGCAAATTCAGTTGTATCTCACTCTTTCTGGTTATAAAATTACTACACTTTTAATGGAATCCTGCAATTCTCTGCTTAATGCCAATAAGGAAAAAAAATGCAACTTTTTGTAGAAAGCATAGCTCCCCTTCTTAACAAATCCCCAACAATATTATGCCTTACCAGGTTTCCAGGTCCTAAAATGGAGTTAAAGTTTGTTCTTTGCAGTGTAGCAAGGTTCTCAGCTTCCAACAAACAAACAAATCAAAGTCAGTCAGACTTTGAGAGTGAAGGTACTTTTCAGCTGAGTTTCCACCTCCTGTAATTGCTGTTCCCAATTGTCAGGTGCGGCTGAAAGACAGTTTGTGATGCGGGTGAGTAGTCTGAGGAAACTGTCTGAGGAAACCATCATGTCTCAGTGTCCAGTGCTGCAAGCCCCCTAACTGGTTTTTGTACTTCTATGGGTGTCACCTACCATTTTAGACTATCTGAAGCAGTTTCAGTGTCAATTAAAAGGCACTATTTTTCCTTGTGTAGGGACACTGTTCAAATAAAGCTATATTTTAATGTAAATGCAAAATTATGAGAATTTATTTTTAATTTCTAATAAAAGTTCTCCATTTTATAAGTGCCATAAAACAATCAGGGTGTGTTTTGAACAGATATCACCACACTTCCAGGGGCTGAAGGCACTCGGCAGGGCCTCATGCCTTACTATGCCCCTGGGCGTGCGGTAATATCTGTTCAACACACACCCTGTCGTGTCTTATTGCTTACATATAGTAGATTGCATCAGACCAATTTTGTTTACTTCTAGGCTCACATCTTCTGTTACTACAGATCCCAGAATCCCCTACAGCTGATATCAGAGCATTAGGCAGCAGTGAGAGATTCAATAGCCTGCTGTGCATGTTGCAGTTTATATAAGCTCTGATCTTTTATTTGCCAATCCCACTGTCTTCCCTGGGCTAGGTACAAAGAGGACTATACCTAGCCCCTGAAGAAAAGCAGAACGGGAAAACATCTGATAGGAGATTAAAAAGGGTCTAACATGCACTGCAGGCTATTGAATCTCCCTCTGCTGCCTACTGTTCTGATGTCAGCTGCAAGGGATTCTGGGATTTGTAGTAACAGAAGATGTTAGCCTAGAAGTAACCAAAATTAGTCTGATACAATCTACTGTACTACAGGAAACAGTAAGTAAACCATGATGTTTTTGCATACAAAGTGCACGCAGGAACCTGCAGCCCCCACACTTGAGTGTGGAGCCCTCAGTGCTGACTGTTTCCCTTTGAAATGAACATGAGCTGAACTGAATGTCAAACATCACACTCCCTCCCGTTGTTAATGGGACTATATTCTAATGGTGACCCATCACCCAGAGCAGCCAGGCATTCCAAAAATTAGTAAATGCAGCATTCCGCAGATTCAGACCTGCAGTCAATTTCTCCCTTTGCTATATTATCTGCAAGTATCCTCCCCAGTCTGTTACTGTGGGTGGAGATGCTTGTAGCCACCTTTTTGTAATAGTTTTCTTGGCTGCTGTGAGTAACAGACATGCCCAGGTTTGATAGTGTTTATCTCTAAGCTGCTCTGACAGCATTAATAAATAACCAGCTGGTGGTTAAGGGGAGCTATATTAGGATAAGTAAGGTTAAAAAAATAATAATTATTGATCAAGCTCAATTAATAATATATTAATTAGAAGAGCTGAAAAGAACTATACAGCGGAGGTGATTTATTTTATTTTTTTCATTTCAAATTTGCAGAGTTTGTGTAAGTGAATCTCTAATTTGTGGGGTATATAGAGAGTAATGACTAGGTTGTGGTTGTTAACCACGCTGTAATCACCTCAAGTGGTTACCCTGACAACCTCAGAAACCTCAAGAGTGTAGCTTGAGATGTTTATAGTTGGCATGGCAACTGTGAGAGGTGATTACGATTGTGGTTAACAACAGCAACCTAGTCAGTGCATTTTATAGTGTATGGGTAGGGTATCATTTCCTTTGGGAATAAAAGTGCACCATTCCATCTTTGAATGTAAACAGTGACATTGCTTTGAGCCAAATGAATGCATTCACCAAGTCAATGATGAAATAAGAATGCCCATTCAAACATTTATTGAAATAACACATATAGCGCTGGGTTAAAAAAATATGCAAAACATGAAAACAGATTAACATACAGAACATTCTGAGTGTTCAAAAAAAAATTATACATTTAAAACCATTATTTTCCAATTGGTCAGCTGTGGTCACATTTCTCCATACATCTCAGCTCAACGTCAACGTCAGATTTGAAGGAAGATGGCATAGGCACAAACATCCGAGGAGCTGCCACAATGCAGAGTAAAAACAAGGTATGAAATCTGCACTTGTTTGAACTGCAGTCATGGACAGCTGATCAACGTTCTGTTGACTGACTTACTTAAGCTGGTGACATTCTCACCTGTAATCTCATAGGAATGATGTAGGCAGGCTAGGTTTACAGCATTCTGATGTCATACTGATGGGATTGTCAGGTTGTAATCTAATTTATTTTTAACAGTAACAGACAGTCTCCATATGTTACATTTTCTGTTAAATTGTGTAGGTTGTTTTGCTGAAAGGAAAGAAAGCATTCACCAGGGTCAGAGCTGTAGCTGATTGTTTCTGCAGGGCACAGGCTTGGTCCCACCTACCCTGCCCCTCACCCTGCCCACCCCAAGTGCGTCATTTCCTTTATAACAAGGGTTTTGACATCACTTCCCCAAAAGAGCAAAGAACATACCCCTTTTAAATCCTTAACAGCTCAGCACACCACATGGGGGTAAACGCATGCACATGCTGGCACACACTAACAAAAAAAATTAAATAAAATAACAAATTCAAACAGGAAGGGAGAGATACATGTGGGGAGTAGTGCAATGCACTGGTTGTGGGGTGGCAGTCTTCCAGGCAACATTCTGGAGGTTGTAATGCTACTCTATTTGCAGACACCTCTCAGGTCTGAGGGAGCAGGCTGCCCATCTCCAGGATGACCTGGCGAGGATTTGGGAAACCTCCACCCCCACCAAGGAACCACCTGGGATGCTGCCACTGCCTCACAGGTTGCCAAGAAAGATGAGTGGTTAGACCATAGTGGGTTCAGGAAGAGTGAGGGTGGTGGAATAGAGGTGCATCCTTCCAGTTGTACCGCTCCACAATTCATACACCATTCTGGCAAAGCATGGTTCCTCTCTGGAGGCACCTGTAGTGGAGACCAAGGAGGATGCTGGAAACTTCCACAAAGAAGACCCACAGGAGGGTGGCATGGGACCCTACAGGGGAAGGAAACAACTCCTGGTCAGGGAATCATTCGTTAGGGGGGTAGAACTGGGGGAGGGAGGGAAGAGGGAGGTAAGGTGCCTTCCCAGCATCATGGTTTGGAGGGAAAGAAAGCGAATTCTCAGGATCATGGGAGCAGCTACACAGGAGAGGGAGCTGGATGTCATTGTCCACCTAGGGACAAATGACCTGGCTGGGAATGGGATCAGAGCAGTGCAACAGGAGTTTGTGGAGTTGGGTAGGGGCCTTAGACAAGTAGCATGCATAGTAACCTTCTCGGAGGTGCTGCCTGTCTATGGCATGGGTGAGGCTAGGATACTCCGCACTATAGGATTCAATGAATGGCTGAAAAACTGGTGCAGTGCTCAGGGTTTTTGCTCCAATGGGGACTGTGGGATCCACCTGGAGGGATGCAGGCCTATACTGGCATGATGGTCTGCATCTGTCTGGGAGGGGAAACAGGATCCTAGGTTATAGGTTTACATGCTTCACTGGCAAGCATTTAAACTAGCCAAGGGGGAGGCACTGAAAAGGAGCAGAGAAATCCCAACCCCCCACAAAACAGGGTAGTTAGCAAGGTAGCAGGACAGGGTTAAATAACAGGGCGCAAGCCCTCATGCTAAAAATGTCCCCCAACCCTGGTAAGGGCCCACTGTTTCTCACCATTACCTATATTCCCCCCAGAAAGCAAGACCTCGGCATTGAGGTGCTTGCTGACTACCTCTCTGGCCTACCACCCAAAATGGCCCAGATAATTGTTGGTGACCTGAATATCAACTGGCTCTCTGCCATGGCCTCCCAAACCAGAGATATCTTTACCGCCCTTGACATGTCTCAGCTTGTCACCACCCCAACTAGATTCAACCCCTCTACTGGCTCCAGCACCCTCCTGGATATCACCATTACCAACTGCCCCCAGAGGGTGCTCGATATCAGTGTACTTCCCAACTCACTTAGTGACCACTCCTCAGTCATATTCTCTTGGTCTGCTGCCAACAGCAAACCTGCACCACAAACCACCCAACGATATAGCCTACTCCCAGCTGGCCTGCATCACCTTAAACTGTACCTCTCACAACTGGATTGGTCCCCAATCAGGCTTGCACCGTCCATAGATGAGGCACTGGATTTTTTTGCTCACTCTTTTAACACTGCCTGTGACCTCTATGCCCCCTTCACTAGAAATCTCACCAAAAAGCAAAGCACGCCCTGGGTTACCACCTCCATGCTTCACAAGCTTAAAATGAGAGACAACCTATGGCACACTGCCATGGAATCTGGCAAACTAACTGATAGGCAAGCGTACAGCGCTGAGTGCAATAAGTGTACTTGGGCCATTCGACAGGCCAAAGCCCAGTACTACCAATCCGCTCTTGTCTCCTCATGGGGGTAGGCTAGAAACTTTTGGGATAATGTAAAGGAGCTGAATGGGAATTCCCACTCCCCACCCATCTCTCAACTCTCCTTTAATGGAACTATCTGCTCTGACCCCCTTGGCATTGCAGACTGCCTAAACCACACTTTCTCAGACCTGAGTTCAGTCCTGCCCAATAACTTCTTTGACCCCATCCCAGTAGCACCCCTGCCCACTCTCCAGAGACCTCCTTTCTACCTACATACCATCTCCCCGTTGGAAGCTAGACCCCTTCTGCAAAAAGCCATTAGTAGCAACAACCCCAGCACCGACCTACTGGACACTAGGCTACTTCATCTGACATTGGATGCTATCCTGGTCCCACTTATCGAAATGCTCAACCGCTCTCAGTGCCTGGGGCAGTTCCCCAGCACATGGAAAACTGCCATCATCACTCCCATCCTAAAAAGCGGCGATCGAGCGACCCCGGGTAACTATCGACCTATCTCCATCCTCCCCCTACTCTCTAAGGCCCTTGAAAAAGTAGTTGCCAACCAGCTTGCCGAATACCTGGTCACGCACAATATCCTGTGCCCTGAATAGCATGGCTTTCATGCAGGTCACAGCATCAGAACCGCACTACTTGAATTTCCCAACTTCCTGCACTCTGCTCTTGATGCCGGAAGTCCTGCAGGTGCTGTGTTCATTGACCTCTTTAAGGCCTTTGACATGGTTTGCCATCCCCTCCTGCTTGACTCCCTCAGATGCCTTGGTTTCTCCCTTGGCCCCCTTGCATGGTTCACCAGCTACCTCTCTGCCAGAACTCAGTGTGTAAAAATCAATAGCACCCTATCTGACACATGACCTGTCCCCTCTGGGGTTCCCCAGGGCTCCATTTTAGGCCCTCTCCTCCTCAGTCTATACCTCAACTCCCTCCCCTTGGCCTGCCCAAGTAAGCTCCTCCTCTACGCGGATGACACTGTGCTCTTCGCCTCTTCGCCTCTGACCCCAACTCCAACACACTCCAAGCCATCCTCCAACAAGCTTTTGATAGAGCTGAGCATTGGTTCACATCACGCAGGCTAGTTCTGAACCTAAAAAAGACCAAAGCTATGCTTTTCTCACATCGCCAAAGCAAAGCCAGTGGTTCCCCTCTTGTGATACTGCCTAGCACACTAAACCCCATTGAGCAGGTTTCCTCCTACAAGTTTCTGGGCATTACCTTTGATTCTGCACTCTGCTTCCATTCCCATATCAATGCCCTTTCTGCTGCCACCAATGTCATGGTTGGACTGTTATACTGCCATAGAGACTGCCTACCATAAAAGGCCCTTAGATTGGCAATCACCTCCTCTGTCCTGTCGCTAATCGACTATGGGCTGCACATCTATGCTGCAGCTGACAACACTGCGCTTGCAAGAATCCAGCTCTCTATAAACAAGGCCTGCAGGCTAAAGCTGGGAGCCCCAAGGCGCACCCATACGTACCTGCTGTACTCCACCACCAACTTGCTCAACCTTGAAGAAAGACTCCGCTTCCAAACTTGCCTTCTTGTAAAAAAGACCCTGCTAAGGCTCTTCCCACCGGGGTCGCCACCTCTCTGCAGCATACCCTCCCCCTCAGTCTCCACCCACAGCACTATCAAAACCTCCCTTATTGTCCCCAGGGTAAGGACCTCTATGGCCCAGAGATCCTTTTGCTATCGGGCTCCCTCCTGGTTCAGTTCCCTCCCAGCCTACATAGTTGACTCCACTAAGCTTGGTCCTTTCAAGATCTCCCTCAGAAGCCATCTGACAAGTACTCACTGCTGCAACTGCACATAATCCCCCACCTACCCCTTACCCTCACCCCTAGACTGGGTCTGTCCTGTCTACTTTTTCTGTATATACCTGGGGTCTCAGGCAACATCTGCTGACTAATCTAATAAAATATCTCTGGTTGCTACCTGACGTGGTACTCGTGTACCTATATTATGACTACTGTGATCTACCTATTACCAAGTGTGTGCCACCAATGAATGCCTGTAACACTGGTTGCTTTTTTAATCTAAGCGTTATGTACTGTACTGTTTTGTTTACTGTGATGTATAGCTCTCTTGACGAGGTGCCTTTGTAAAAGAGTCTCTGAGTCAAAGATCTGTAAACTGATGATCTAATAAATAAATAAATAATAAATAAAGAGAGAAAATGGCAAAGGCAGTAAGGGCAGGGATGGAGCTAAAAAGGGTAAGGACATCAAAAACTGGAGGGCGATGAGTACCAATGCCCATAGTCTGGGTAACAAGCTCCCTGAACTAGTGGCCTTGATGGAAGAGGGACACCTGGATGTTGTGGCAGTCACAGAAGCATGGTATACAGAGAAACATAACTGGGATGTCAACATACCAGGATACACAATCTACAGGAGGGACAGGGAGGGTAAAAGAGGGGTAGGAGTAGCTCTCTATGTAAGGGAAGGGATCAAAGCAAAGGAACTAAAGAGTAAACAAGGAGGAGAGGAGGCACTCTGGGTCACCCAGGAGACAGGAAATGGCACCACAATCCGCACAGAGGTTGTATATAGACCACCATCTCAGGGGGAGGCAATGAACAAAGAAATGATAGAAGGCATCCTTAGAATGGCAGAAAAAGGGGAGATATTGTTGATGGGGGACTGGGGTCCAGAATATGCCAGATGTTAACTGGAGCAACATTGCTGCAGCCACATCCAAGAGCAGGGTCATTCTCGATGCCCTACAGGGGAGCATGCCTCAGACAGCTAGTGTTGGAACCCACTCAGGAGGGGGAAATCTTAGACTTGGTACTCTCAAATGGGGACAGAGAGATGATCTCAGATTTAGAAGTGGGTAGCCATCTGGGAACATGCGACCACCAAACAGTGTGGTTCACGATAAACAGCGCTGTAGAGTCAAGCCATACAAAAGCAAGTGTACTGGACTTTGGGAGGGCTGACTTTGGCAAAATGGGAGAGTGCCTCAGAAAAGCACTAGCAAGTGGGCAAGAAGGAGTGGTGGAGGAACAATGGGGAAAAATCAAAACTGCCATCATAGAGGCAACAAGTCTTTGTGTGAAGCAAATAAACAGAACAAAATGAAGGAAGAAAAAACACTATTGTTCTCAAAAGAGGTGATGGGAAAGGTTAGGGAGAAAAAGACAGCATTCAGGGAGTATAAAGAAACACTGAAGGAATAGGACAGATAACTGTACCAGTTAAAGCAGAAGGAAGCTGTGAAGGCAGTCAGAATAGCAAAGGGCCAAACCGAGGAAAGGATAGCCAACTCAGTTAAGAAGGAGTAGTAGTAAATAGTAAAATATTTTTATTCATCAAAGGTCGTATGAATAAAGGATTAACTTGATTGAGTAAAACTCATTTTCAATGAGGTCCATAGCAACGTACAAAAAGTTTAAGATAAAAATGACTAAACATACATATACTAAAAATATATGTGCCAACATCATACAATTAAACAAATACATTTTACAATATAATTATAACTATAAAAGAAATACAAAGCATCTGCACACAATTTTATATACTACCCCATCCCCAAACCACTTTCCCTCTACCCCAGCCCCTATACTACCAAATAGACTTAATTAGGTGGGTACACAACATTACTTGTTCTTACATATTTCATTCCTATAACAAGATTTTATACATGGCCAGGGTTTGTTTACATTCTCTATACGCATTTGCACAGAGATTTCATTCAATCCCAATATCCCTTGTAATATGTGGTCTGACGGACAATCTCCAGGTCACATCTGGGCAAAACCAAGTCTGGTGCATTACCATTTCTTAATGAACCTAATATATTTCTACAGGTCAAGTTGTCCATGATGTAACCTGGACATTTACCCACCAGGCCTTTACATACAAAGGCCAACAAGTACTCATGGGTCTTCTCATTTAATCTCTGCCAACCCAGTAGGTCATATAGTTGACACCTATGGATTAGACGAGGGGCTCCCAGTATAAACCTGGCAAGATTACTATAGCAAGCCTCTAATTTTTTAAGACCCCCTTTCGTCCCACAGGAGTATAATATATCTCCATAATCAAACATGGGTACAATCATTGAATTTATTTCCCTCTTTCTAACTTCCATACTCATTGGTGTTCTAACCCTATAGAGGGCTCCTATTCTTTTATTCACATTTTTTACCAAATTGTTAATATGTGTACCCCAGTTCAATGAGTTATTCACCCACATGCCCAGGTATTTATAGGCCTGTACCTGTTGGATCACCCCGCCCCCCCCCCACAGAAGCAACCACCCTTAAGGCCAAATCATCCTGCTTATCCTTCTTTCAATGGAACAGCAAGGTCTGTGTTTTTTTTACATTAAGTGCAAGCTTACCATCTGCTAGGAAAGCCTGCAGTTCATGAAGGGCTTGTTGAAGCCTTTTTGTATTACCTCTACAGTATTATCAGATGTATATATAATAGTATCATCTGCATAAAGATGGAGGAGCACCTTTGAATCTGAAAAAGACAGACCATTTATGTATATATTGAACAATAATGGCCCCAAGATGGAGCCCTGGGGGACCGCCGACCCAACAAGCAGCAAACCCAATTCCCACCCACCCAAACTTTCTGACTTCTATCGGCCAAATACAAGTCCAACCACTTCAAGCCCTGGTCCTCAATCCCAAGTGATGTATAGGTACATTAGGGAGTGAAGAAAGACCAAGGGAGGGATTGTGAGGCTTAATAAAAGGGAAGGGTGGGCAGAGGGTGACAGTGAAAAAGCAGGGATACTGAATGAATACTTCTGCTCAGTATTCACAAAAGAAGAGGTGGGGAGGTTCCTAAACCAAACAATAGAAGCGCACTGGATAGGGGGTCAATACCAGTCCATTCACAGAAGAAAGGGTCCTGAAAGAACTCCTAAAACTCAAGGTGGACAAAGCAATGGGGCCTGATGGGATTCACCCCAGAATTCTAAAAGAACTAAGGGGAGAACTAGTGACACCACTGACTACCATTTTTAACAAATCATGGGAGGATGGTGTAGTACCTGAGGACTGGATGAGGGTGGATGTGATTCCTCTTCACAAAAATGGGAGCATTGCAGAGGCAGGAAACCACAGACCTGTTAGTTTGACCTCAGTGGTAGGGAAAATGATGGAATCACTTCTGAAACAAAGAACTGTTGAGTACCCAGAGGCCGGCAGGGCACAGGACCCAAGGCAGCATGGATTCACAGCAGGAAGGTCATGTCAGATGAATCTAATCAATTTCTTTGACTGGGTGACCAATGTAGTAGACCAGGGAGGGGCTGTGGACATGGCCTACCTAGACTTTAGCAAGACATTTGACACAGTCCCACACAAAAGATTAATAAACAAGTTAGCCAGCCTGGGAGTGGGTCCCAATGTGGCAGCCTGGGTAAAGAATTGGCTGGACAACAGGATGCAGAGAGTAATAGTAAACAGAGTCCACTCCAAAGAAAGGGGGTTACTAGTGGGGTACACAGGGTTCAGTACTGGGACTGGTCCTCTTTAATATCTTTATAGGTGACATTGCAGAGGGACTAGAACTAAAAGTCTGCCTCTTTGCAAATGACACAAAGATCTGCAACAAAGTTGATATACAAGGAGGGGGGATGAGAAGGGACTTGGCAAGGTTGGAGGAATGGTTAAAAGCATGGCAGCTTAGATTCAATGCAAAGAAGTGCAAAGTAATGCACCTGGGAAACAAAAACCAAGTGGAAGTGTACACAATGGTGGGGGGGGTACTAACAACAACAAAAATGGAAAGGGACCTGGGGTAGTCATATCAGATGACCTAAAGGTAGGTAAGCAATGTGAGAAGGCAGTAAGGAGGGTTGAGGGGATACTGGGATGCATAAGGAGAAGCATCACCAGTAAAACAGGAAGTTGTCATCCCTCTGTACAGACAGTTGGTGAGACTCATCTGGAGTACTGCGTGCAGTTCTGCAGACCCCATCTCTACAAGCACATAGACAGGATGGAGGCAGTCCAGAGGAGGGCAACTAAAATGGTGCAGGGTCTGCACCAGAAGCCATACAAAGAGAGACTAAAGGAGCTTAATATGTATACCCTCAAGGAAAGGAGGGAGAGAAGGGACATGATAGAAACTTTCAAGTACTTCAAGGGAATCAACAAAGTCCAAGAGGGTAGCATCTTTCAGAAAAAGAGATGTGCAAAAACAAGGGGGCACAATTTGAAGATAAAGAGAGACCGGCTCAGAGGTAATGTGAGGAAGTATTTCTTCACAAAGAGGGGTGTGGATACATGGAACAGCCTTTCTGAGAAGTTCATGGGGTCAAAAACAATGGAGGAATTCAAGAATGCATGGGACAGACATAAGTTAATTCTAGTGGGGGGGTAGGAGGAAATAGGCTGTTAATTAACTAGGATCTGTAGCTTATCCATTAGGTAGAGAAATGGGCAGACTGGGTGGGCCAAGCAGTCCTTATCTGCCATCAAAGTCTATGTTTCTATGTTTAATATCACCACTGAGACCGCTGTTACGATTGTATGAGTGGTTTCACTTACATTCTTTGGGTATCAGAACTGCTCACCTTCGATTTGCCATTTGCATTCCCTAGGAATGCACGTGGGACCACTCTTACAACCGTAAAAGTGATCTTGGTGGTGCTATTAACATACAGTATAGACTGAAAAAAAAGAGTATCATCTTGCACAATGTGGGCTACAGGACTATGGAGTGAAGCTGAGCAGTTCTGTCTGCCAAAACTGTGCAAGATGCTCTTATACTGTATGAGGCATCTCTCACAGCACATGTCAATTTATTATAAATCACCTGTGTTGGTGTGATTTAGAATTTGAGCTGTGCAGTGACATTTGTGGACTTTATACTTTACTTAGGCCAGGGAGACTAACACCAGCAATTCAGGGACTTCTAGCAGCACAAGCATTGCACGTGCATTTGCATTAGTTTTTTCAACTCATTTATATTCAGACACCATTCTGTTTGTATTTAAGATGCTGTATATGTAACCCCCCTGCAAATGGGGGTTCCCAAAAGACTTCCAGGAGCTTGCTTGAATGCTCCAAGCCTGAATGGTGTTTGTCGTTTAAGCCATTTATCAGTGAGTGTTTTAGAGCCTCTGGTACTGTCTCTTTAAGAGCTGTCTGCTTGCAGACATAATTAGTTTGTATGGGGGACTGTGTGCTTCTCTGTTTGAGTACCACTGAGCTGCTGCCAATTCACTCCATTTTGCAGTCACTAGAGTGCAAAGGAACCTATCTGAAAGATGTAACTGTTTGCCAGAAATCATTTACAGTAATAATGAAATTACAGTTTGTCTAACCTGCTCTTTGCAGTCAGAACTGTGTCTGCCTAGTTCCCATTCTGGTTTTGAACTGCTGAACTGGACCAATCAGTGTGGGGTAAGCTAGCTCTAAAATGGTGCCTTGGACGAATCAGAACTTGGACTCATAATCTGAGCCAGCCACAAGAGGATTGTATGGGCAGTGACTCTAGGAGATGTAGTTTAGACTTCGGCGCCTTTTTGGACCAACAGCAGCAGTCTATTGTGAGTGACAGCCAATCCAGTCAAGAACTGGGAGGAACTCAAAGGAAGTGCCCGGTTTTGTCTGTTGGAGTTTCAGTTTAGCTCTGGAGTGAAGGGAAAGAAACCCTGTGCTCCTTCAGTGCACAGTTTCAGTCAAAAACGTGTGAAGTCCAGAGTTCCGTCTGCAGCTTGTGTAACTGCTTGTTAGGACTGAACTGGCCCTGTGAAGAGAATCAAAGGATATCTGAAGAGAGAACCAGGCTCACCCTGTAGAAGACTGGAGGAATTGTGGAATTGCACCGGTCTGTCAGGAACTGAATCTGCTGTGTGTTCTCCGGCATTGTGCAGTAATTGCGATCGGGATACAGATGCAGCCTGCCTGGTATAGTGCTTTCTTTACCATATAAATGTGTGAAGAGGTTTGTGTACCTCAAGTGAATCCTGCTGCCATTACGTGACTTTTGCCTGTGACTGTTTACCATATAAATGTGTGAGAGTCTCTTGGAGCTCAAGAGTAGCCCTGCTGACATTGAAGGACCCTATCTTGTTTGGAGGTCGTGAGTACTAATTCAGGGTCGCTCCTGTTGAATTGCTACATTAAATCCAAATGGAATTACTGTACTGCTGACTGTTTAATTTTCCTTTTCTCTGTGTGAAAGGGCCCCTACCAGCTGCCACGGTTTGGACTAGCCACTGGGGCTTGGGTACCCAGGGACAGTAACTGATAGGGATAGGCTCTGCACAGAGCCATAATAGATGAGTAGAGGATAAGCCAATTAACCTGATTTCCCCTGTCCTTGTTATATCCCTAAATAAATCAGAGCTGCTTGTTTCAGCAAAGTTATACTGCCTGAGGGTATTTGTCTATGTTAAAATATTGTACTGTGATTGTTGCACTGTATCTTGTTTTACAGGGGTCCCAGTGCCTGAACCAGTTCTGGGGTAAGTGTATACTGTGAAGGTAATTCTGATATACTGTGTGGGCCACTAGTGGGAAGAAAGGGGGGTTGCAGTGTCCCAGAGGGCTGTGACCAAGTAAGTTTAACTATTGCAAACCCTGACCTCTGGGTGGAGGCACCCACCATTGGATCCAGGCCCCTCAACCTGTTAGTGGCAAATCAGGCAGGGGTAGTAGCCCCTGGGATAGCGCCATCTAGGGGTTACATATATATTTCTCTTTCTCTTTTTTTCTTCATTACTATGTCAATTTGCATGAAACTGGATCCTGGTACCCTCGAGGTCATTGGCTTTGGCTTCTTAACTCTTCACCGAAGCCATAATCCTATGTGATGGAAGGAAGTAAGGCCGCAGAGAGACATGGTCACTGGTGGGGGGGGATAGAGGTAGTATGTGTCAGCCTAGAAACAGGATCAGGGGACTTAATTTGAAGAGAATTGGTCACAGACCAGTGATACAGGGGGAGGAATTGGATGGAGCCTTGATGGAGGTCATTAGTAAAATGTCAAGCAAGGGGTAGCTACTGGTTTTTAGAGACTTTTAACATGCTGAATGTAGACCGGGGCATTCTGGCCACAGATAAAAGAAGAAGCAAGGCTAGCTTTGATTCCCTTCAATGGCATTTTTGAAGCAACTGGTAACAGAACCCACTGGAGATGGGGCAACACTGAGCCTGGTACTTACAAACAGGTACAGCATTGCAGGCGTCACCGTGTGCAGTCCCCTGAATACTAGTGGTAACTGAACCATGTGGTTTGGCATACAGATCAAGCAGGAGAGAAATCACACAAGCATGAGGGTCCTAGACTTCAGGAGGGCAGATTTTAGAGAGATGGGCAACAGTTTCAAAGTTTACCTCAAAAGAGGAGATAGTCTGGGGGGTAGTGGAGACTAGATGGAATAGGATTAAAGATTGCATAACTAAGGTGATAGCATGCAGCTTAAAGGAAGCCAGTAAGGGAAGGAAGAGGAATACCTTGTTGTGGTTCTCCAAGGAGATAGAAAAGGCAGTGATGCAGAAAAGAGCAGTCTTCAGGAAATACAAGGGTATACAGAAGGAAAAGGACTGGGAGGTATACCTGGCAAGGCAAAAGGAGGCAGGAAAGAGGGTGCTAGCAACAAAAATGGAAGCAGAAGAGAAAATAGCCATAGAGGTGAAGAAGGGGGACTAGAACTTTTTTTTAGATATGTGAGCGAGAATAGGAAGATGAAGGAAGGGATATTGAGAATCACAAGGGCAGGGGGAGGGGGACTGTGCAGAGGAGGATAAAGAGAAGACTGAAATTTTAAATGATTACTTCTACTTGGTCTTCACAGTAGAGGAAGGGGAGACAGACCAGCATGTAGTAGAAAGTTCCAGGGGATGTGAGAAGCAGACACTAGTCCCTTTATGGAAGAGAGAGTCCAAAAGGGGTTGGAAGCCCTTAAAGTGAAAAAAGTGATGGGACCAGATGGGATTCACCCAAGGATGCTAAAGGAGCTGAGCAAGGTACTAGCTGACCCTCTGGCAACACTATTCAGTACCTCTTTACAGACAGAGGTAGTACCAGAGAACTGGAGGAGGGCTGATGTGTTCCCACTACACAAGAGCTGCAACAAAGAGGAGGCTAGCAACTACAGTCTAGACAGTCTCACTTCAGTGGTGGGAAAATTGAAAGAAACCCTATAGAAGAACAGGATGATGGAGTACCTGGATACAAAGGTGCTGCAGGACAACCGGCAGCATGGCTTCACAGAGGGGAGGTCATATCAAATGAATCAAATACTGTGGATTTCTTTGACTGGGTGGCTAGGGAGATGGACCAGGAAAGGGCAGTAGATGTGGCCTACGTGGACTTCATTAAGGCCTTCGACACTGTGCCACACAGGTGGCTAGTGAAGAAACTAAGCAGCCAGAGGGTAGGGGTGAAAGTGGTAAAAGGAATCAAACTGGCTGAAAGATAGGAGGCAGAGGATGGTGGTGAATGACAGGCACACGGGACAGAGGAGTGACTAGTGGGGTGCTGCAGGGATCAGTTTTGGGACCGGTCCTCTTCTGTGTCTTCATAAGCTGCATTGCGGAGGAGCTGGCAGTGAAGGTGTGTTTTTTTGTGGATGATACATCAATCTGCAACAGAGTGAACCTAAGAAAGGGCAGAGAGAATGCACAGGGATCTGTGGAGGTTGGAGGAGTGGTCTAAGGTGTGGCAACTGGGTTTCAGTGTGAAGCAGTGCAAGGTCATGTACCTGGGGTGGAGAAACTAAGAAAGTATGTATAGAATGGGAGGTCACCAAGCAAGAAAGGGACCTCGGGGTCATCATATCTGATGACCTCAAGGTAGCTAGTCTGTGTGACAAGGCAGTTGGGAAGGCTAGTGGGATGCTGGGGTGCATAGGAAGGAGGACTTATAACAGTAAAGGGGAGAGAGAAAGATGATGTTGCTACTCTATTGCTCAGTATAGTGAGACTCCACCTGGAGTACTGTGTCCAGTTCTGGAGGTCACACTTCTGAAATGACATAACGTAGAAGCGGTGCAGCGGAGTGCCTTCAAAATGGTATGGGAACTGCACGAGAAGCCTTATGAGGAGAGGCTGAAGGATCTCAACATGTACTCCCTGGAATAGATTAGAGCATGAGGGGACATGAGTGAGACCTCAGTCACAATTCACATGGGTGAATAAGGTGCAGGTGGGCTGCCTCTTTCGGACAAAGGAAGGCAGCAGGACACGGGGGCATGCAATGAAGCTGGTGGGGGAGTTAATAAGGGATGTGAAGAAATACTTCTTCATGGAGAGTCATGGATGCAGAAGCTGTGGGAGCTTAGACTATAGGAAGCTTCAAGCATACTTTGGACAGGCGCAGGGGAAAACTAGTTAGTAGAAAGGGGGAACACCAATGACCAAGAATGATCAGAGCTGTCAGAATACACAGGGAAAATTGGGGCAGAGTAGATGAGCCACCCGGTCCTTCTCTGCCAGCAAAATCTATGTTTCTATGTTTCCTCCATTTGTGATGTTGCAGTCTGTTGCTGAGGAAACTAATATGAGGTCACAAAAAGAGGATTGTGGCATCAGCAATGGATTAAACAGCAGAAGTTCAGTATATGGGGGAAGGGGGAGAGATCTAGGACACTGGCAGTGGACGTCAGGGAGGCAGACTTTGTGGGCATGGGAAATATTCTCAAGGATCACTTGAAGGGGATTACAACAATGACAAATGTGAAAAGAGATGGGAGGTCATAAAACAGGGACTGTATGAGGCAGTCAAGACCTGCGCTAAGGTGAAGCATAAGGGAGCAACGTCACATAAACCATGCTGGTGGTCCAGTGAGGTTCAGGTAGTGGTCAGAGAAAAGAAGGCTGCCTACAAAAAATATAAAACAATGAAAGGGGATAGGGAAAAGGAAATGTACCATCTTGCATCTAGAAAAGTCACCCGGATGGTGCGGGGGGCAAAGTCCAGTAAAGAGCAATGGCTGGCAGAGGGGATATGGGAGGGGAAAAGGGGTTCTTCCAGTACATTGGGGAGTGGATAAAAATGAAGGGCCATCTCGGCAGGTTGACATCAGAAGGAGAGTGGGTGGGTGGAAGAGGCGAGGGACCAGGCAGAGGTATTAAACAAGTACTTTGCCTCTGTGTTCACTAGGGAGGGGGATGGGATATCTACAAAGCAAGGCACGATGGGGATAGAAGTGGTAGTGAGTGGGATCAGGGGAGCAGCAGAAATGGAGCAAGAGGGAGGGAGAGGTACCCCAGGGGTGTCACATCAGGAAAAGGATAAAAAGGTCTGGTAAGGTGGAGGGGACGGGTGATGCTATCTCCACCGAAAGGGTGTGGTTAGCCCTTAAGGGCCTAAAGAAAGATAAATCTCCTGGGCCGGATGGCATTCATCTGAGAGTACTATGGGAATTGGCGGACATACTGGCTGCACCCCTGGCGGAGCTCTTCAACAGGTCGCTTGAGACAGGGAGGGTACCTAGGGATTGGCGAGAGGCACATGTGGTGCCAATCCATAAAGGGGGGGGTCAAGAAAAGCAACAGATAACTATAGACCCATTAGTTTGACCTCGGTGGTGGGAAAATTAATGGAGAGTATACTAAAGGAACGATTGGGGGTGTACTTGGAGGAGGTGGGAGGTCTGGATAGTCGGCAACATGGGTTTGTGCCAGGTAGATCATGTCAAACCAATCTTGTGGAGTTCTACGAATGGGTAACATCAGAACTGGACAGGGGAAAGCCTGTGGATGTATTATTTTTGAACTTCAGCAAGGCGTTCGACTCTGTCCCCCACAATGGTCTGGTGGAGAAACTGATGGGGTTGGGAGTAGGCCCTTTGATGGTCAGATGGATTGAAAACTGGCTAGCTGGACGCACTCAGAGAGTAGTGGCAGTGGGAGCTCTTGAACCCCAGAGAGGTCGGTAGTGGGTACCGTAGGGCTCGGGTCCTGGGTCCAATCCTGTTTAATGCATACATTTCGACATCAGGAGGGTATAGGTGGAATGATCTCTTTGCTGACCACCCAGATGGCAGTAGAGTAGTTGAGGGCAAGACGGGAGGTTGGCCCTGCAATGGGACCTGGACACCATGGAAAGGTGGGCTCACACATGGAAATTAAATTTCAATATCACCAAGTGCAAGGTGTTACATCTTGGGCGGGGAAAACCTAAACACAGGTACACCCTGGGAGGGAGGCGTGGAGGCCTCAATAGGGAAAAGTCCTAGGGTCATGGTGGATGCATGTATGAATAACTCGAGCAGTGCAGGAGAGCAGCTAGCAAAGCAAACAGGATGTTGGGATGCATCATAAGGGGATCACCCTAGGAGCAGGGAAGTGATTCTGCCGCTGTACAATGGATTGGTTAGACCACACCTTCAGTACTGTGTACAGTACTGGAGACCACACTTGAAGAAGGACATACAGTTCCTGGGGTGGGTACAGAGGAGGGCAACTAAGATGATATGAGGACTAGGGGATTTGACGTATGAGGACAGACTTGAGGAGCTCTGCCTGTTTTCATTGGAGGAGAGGAGAGGAGACACGGGGGGACATGATTGAGGTCTTCAAGTATCTCAAGGAATAAATAGGGTAAACATGGAGGGATCTTTAGACTAAAGCAGGGAGGTATCACCAGAGGGTATGGTTTGAAGTTGGAAGGTGGAAGAGTGGGGGAAGAGGAGGAGGTTTTTCACTGAGAGGGTGGTGGATCCTTGAATGTGCTGCCTGGTGAGCTGGTTCAGAGATCCACAGTGGAGGGCTTAAAGAGAGGTGAGACAGACACAGAAAGTGGATGTATCAGATGACGCCTGGCCCAGGGGGTGGGATGGATTATAGGGGTTTCTGGAACACAAGGGGGGGGGGCCTCGGTACCCAACTAGGGATCTGAGGTTCGAGGAGACTCGGTAGACTGTAAGGCCTAATCTGCTGGCAATTAATGTTAGTATGTTAGTATATCAACTGTAGGGGACAAGGATCTGGTTTGCAAGTAAATGAACCTAGTAATGGAAGAATAAGGAAGAGAAACAGAAATAATCTAGTCAATACAAGATTAATTGTGTCTATGAATATCATGGTTTTCAAGTTATTTACTGAAATGAGAGTCACTATAACCTCAGTCCCTCAGTTCTCCTGGCTGCAAAAATTAGTGAAAGATGGACCCCAATGAAAATGAGATATTCCACCTCAACTGGGTAATATGGGGGAAATAAACTGTAACAAAGGTGTAAAAGCATTCTAAAATTAACCCTGTCTAGTTCACACAATAAAAGACAGCCCAGAGAGTGCACAGTTTAAACTCAATGACCCTTGCAGCATAAGTAAGATTTATTTTTCCAGCTCCTCCCCAGACAGCAGCTTTTTGATGTCTGAGATCATTTCCTGGAAATGAATTATTGTAAATTACTCTGCAGAGTGCAATAAGACAGATAAACGTGACGTACACTGAAGAATTAATGATTTTTTCTCCTCAGCATGAAAATGAGAGCACTACCTCAGATGAACATGTTACCTCAGCAGTCAGTGTGGGCATGTTTCAGATCATCGAAGGCTTAAATCAGGAGGCTCTATATAAGTGAACTTCCACAGGGATTATTGAAGTTATGAATATGAATATTGTTTCCCCATTAAAAAAGTGTAACACACACGTACACCAATGACTAGGCATTTACAACTGACAGACAGTCTTGAAGGACATGTAACTATGATGGTATTATAGACCAGTACCGCTGTCAGTTTAGTTACTTTAGTTAGTTTTTGTTGACCGGGTAAGTGCACTAGACAAATACTGCCTATTTTCAGGCACGATTCGAGGGAGGGGGATACAGATGAATGCCAACTGACCTTGAACCAGATTAAGCTGTTGCACTGCTTTGAGCACTGCAGTGAGCACTGTCATCAGATAATTCCCACAGCTGAAGATAAGGACCCAAGCCACAGATGGTAATGGGGAAAGAGTGGGCAAAGAGAGCAGAGAGGTTTGCAGAAGAGACCTCATTTTGAGGAGTGTCAGATACAGTTAGGGAATGGAGAATGACGGGCAGAGTGTAAAATAGAGCAGGAGAACAGATTGGGATATATGGATCGGATATACAGAGTGGGTGAGAGGGTCCTGATGTAAAGTGAGAGGCTGAGTGGGGAGAGAACAAAATGCTTTTAGATGGGCCTGCAGTAGAGATGGTGATAGAGTGTGAAGGGAGCTGATTGGGTGAGATGTGCCTGATGTTTACAGACAGTGACAGAGGCAGAGCAGGGGAAAACTGATTGTGATGGATTTTCATTATGTACCAAGTAACTGAGGTGATGTGCATAGAATAGTTGGGCTAAATGGCTTGGTGTACGGAATCACTGAGGTAGAACAGGGAGAGAAGAGATGGGGTTAAATCAGGTATGATGTAGTGAAGGTGATGTACAAAACTAGAGCAGAGAGAGAAATTAGTTAGTGTTAGATGCACTGGATGTACACTGGTAAATAAAATAAATAGACAGTGCCATCTGCCCTCAGCCATAATCCGTGGTCTGTGTACTGCCTTGGAAACATAGGTCACATGACAATGCCATGCACACCTGGGAAGTAGCAACAGAATGAGCTTCCCGTGTGCACAAAAGGTCACACAAAGAGAAAACAAAGGAAGTGTAATGACGCTATGTGGAACACAGGACTGGGAATGCAGTCTTGCTCAGTACTGGTCAGTGATGGGAGAAGTAAGTGACCGTTTGTTTTCTTAGGTCAGCAACTGCAGAAAGGACATTAGTGTGCACACATATTTGAAAAAGGGGCCGAAAATATTTAGAGGGGACATGGTGAGAGATGTGGGACTACATGTTGCTGCACTGCTTCCTGGTACAGAAACCAGTATGTTTCTCACAGCTCATTTGAATATCCTGAGCTGTGAGCAAGCAGTGATGGTGCAGTGCAGGACAGAAATGAAAGCAAGAAAAAAGCAGTGGAACAGGAATGTATGCAAAACATAAGCAGGGAATTGCTATATAACATGGGCATGGCATTTATGTGCTGTGTTGATGGTATTTGGGGTTCTCCACAGTTTCCCTTTAAATCTGAGTCTACCCAAGCATCTGATTGCATGGATGTCCCATTGGGTAAGTGGCACAGAGAAGGAGTGGAGCATCTAACTGAGGGACATCTGCAGGGAGAACATAGGACCACAGAGGACTCTGCTGGTGCAGGTATCTGGTAAGCAACAGTTTGTAAGCGGTAGGCCAATTGGTGTAAGGGAGTCAAGTATTTCTCTATATAGACTACATCAACATTGCAACTGAGTGCGTAAACTGTACATTAGTGGAACTGTGATAATTAGTAGCCATCACCAACTGCCTACCTATGGTGGGGGTAAAAGGAAGCATCCAAAGGCATGTCAGGCAGGTAACCATGTAAATTAGTATATTGGCAAAACTCTTTAAATAGAGTAGGCCAGTGGGGGTCTAAGTAAAAGGGTAATAGGTAGGTAGAAGGAAGAATGTTAATACCAGCAGTACAGCAGTTATTGTGTATAGGGCGGCAGCTGACAGCATGGAGCATAGGTACCGTGGCTAGCAGCAGGGACTGTAGGGCACTCATTTCTTGAGTTACACACTGGAGGAGGGGACACTGGCCCATATGTAGAACACTGGAGAGCTCTGAGTCAACTGGTACTAGCAAAACAGGAATTATCTCAGCTGTGACACCTACTTAGCTGATGCCCACACCCCACACCCCACACCCCCTCTATCCCAGAGGCCCACTGGCCCAGAGGGCTGGAGAGAGGTTGGAAGTGGATGGGGTAAGGGAGGCAGGGGCAGTCACAAGGTGGTTGTCCAAAGCCACAAAATCCTGATATCAAATTGCTTTGCACCTTTGAAGGATGCATAGGTAACTGTCTTCATTGAGGGGGGAAGACTCTGAATCAGTTGAGAAGAGAGAGCTCGATAACTTGGTGGCACCTAGAGGTGACAGCAAGAGGACTTTAGCAAGCAGCATCCTGGTCGTAGGGGACTCAATGATTAGAGGGGTGGAGAAGGTGGCAGACAGAGGGGAAAAGGGAAGGGGTGGTCAGATGCCTTTCTGGTGCATCAGCCATCAGGGATATGAACCAGATAGGGAGGTTGGTAGAGGAAGAGGAGGGAGAGCTGGGAGTGCTGTTATGCTTAAGTATCAGCGATCTGGTGATCAGCCAATGAGACAGTGAAGAGTAACTTTGAAGGCTGGGGGACAGATTGAAGGTGCACTTGACTTTCCTCTCTTTTTTCCAAGGTCCTCCCTGTGGGGTGGAGGACGGCAAAGGATAGAGGAGGGAGGAGGAGATCAAGAGTTCAATATGTGGTTAAAGGAATAGTGTCAAGAGGAGGAAGGGTACCAGTCTGTGTGGGATTGGGGGGGCTTCTGGAACAGGAGGCTCTTCAAGGGTGATTGCCTCCACCTAACAAGAGAGAGGACCAGTGCGCTGGGGCAGAAGTTTGACATCTACATTGGTGGACAGTTAAACTGATTGTGGGGCGGGGGGGGGAGGCTAGGGAAATTTTCATTTCATTTATTTATTTTGCCAGGAAGAAACTCCATTGAACACAGCTCATTTACAATAGGTCTTGGCTAGGACAGAAGAATAAAATGAGGAACACAGTGCATACATAAGGGATATTAACATTTTCAATTTACAGTGACATTAAGAAGTGCATGTTATAGCAAATCAATTATACCTCAGCATATATTGATAGACACATTGTCAATGTTAGGAAAGAGTAACTCAAACCATTAAAAGATAAATATGATCACAATAACAATTAATATACATATTTCAAGTGGTAATAGAAACATAGAAACATAGAAGTTGATGGCAGATAAGGACTGCAAGGCCTTTCCAGTTTGCCCATTTCTTTTTCTACCTTATGAATGTGCCATTGGCCTTTGCTCTGTCAATGGCCTATCTATTCATATTCGTCTGTATTGCTCCCTTATGCCTATCCCATGCCTGTTTGAAGCCCTGCACTGTATTCATATCCACCACTTCCTGAGGTAGGCCGTTCCATGCATCCACCACCCTTTCTGTGAAAAAGAACTTCCTCACATTACCCCTTAATTGGCCTCTCTCTAATCTCATGCTGTGTCCTCTTGTCCTGCTATTGTCCTTATATTGAAACATGTTAGACTCTTTCACCTTGTTAATGCCCTTAAGGTGTTTGAATGTTTCAATCATATCACCTCTCTCCCTCCTTTGCTCTAGGGTATACATATTGAGTTCAGCTAATCTGTCCTCATATGTTTTCTGATGCAGTCCCTGCACCATTTTGGTTGCCCTTCTCTGGACTGCCTCAATTTGGTTAATGTCCTTGTGAAGGTGTGGCCTCCAGTACTGCACGCAGTACTCCAGATGGGGCCTAACCAGTGTCTTGTAAAGAGGGATTATTACCTCCCTCTTCCAACTTGTGATACCCCTACTAATACACCCCGACATCCCTCTAGCCTTACCTACTGCTTTAGTGACCTATTGTAAATAAACTATATTCAATGGAGTTTCTTCCTGGCAAAATAAATAAATTAACTGAAAATGTCCCTAGACTTGGCCTCCCCCACAATCAATTTAGCTGTCCACCAATGTAGATGTCAAACTTCTGCCCCAGTGCACTGGTCCTCTCTCTTGTTAGGTGGAGGCAAACACCCTTGAAAAGCCTCCTGTCCCAGAAGCCCCCTCCCCAATCCCACACAGACTGGTACCCCTCCTCCTCTTGACACTATTCCTTTAACCACATATTGAACTCTTCGATCTCCTCCTCCCTCACTTTATCCTTTGCCGTCTCCCTACCCAACACAGGAAGGACCTTGGAAAAGGAGAGGAAAGTCAAGTGCACCTTCAATCTGTACCCCAGCCTTCAAAAGTTACTCTTCACTGTCTCCATTGGCTGATCACCAGATCATTGATACTTAAGCATAACAGCACTCCCAGCTCTCCCTCCTCTTCCTCTACCAACCTCCCTATCTGGTTCATATCCTTGATGGCTGATGCACCAGAAAGGCATCTGACCACCCCTTCCCTACCCCCTCTGTCTGCCACCTTCTCCACCCCTCTAATCATTGAGTCCCCTAAGACCAAGATACTCCCTGCTAACGTCCTCTTGCTGTCACCTCTAGGTGCCACCAAGTCATCAAGCTCTCTCTTCTCAACTGATTCAGAGTCTCCCCAATGAAGACAGATACCTGTGTATCCTTCAAGGGTGCAAAGACCTAGGATCATCGTAATAACTGACATCAAGGTGTACAAGGGGAAATAATGAGACTGGTATATAGGATACACAGCTATAAGCACAATAATACAATATATAACAAAGTACACTTCTAAGAGCAATTTATTTATAGGTGACTTGATAGCAAAGGGAGATTACACATTAATAAAGTATTAGCCGCAGGCAGAAGTTATGCTATGCTTGGCCCGAAATCCAGACTGCATAGGGTTAATAACAGAGCATGCCTCAAGATACATTGCCTACACTGGTAAGATGGAGATGGGTCTATAATTGTTCACTGAAGCCTCATCACCAGACTTGAAGAGTGGGAGGATGTGTGTAAGTTTCCATACTGTAGGAACCCCGCCTCTTGTAATTGAGAGAATGTACATATGCATAATAGGTGCCATGAGAATAAGGTAACCCATTTTTAGGAAGATAAGTTCGATATTATCTGCCCCTGTACTCTTTTTGAGATCCAGAGTTAGGAGAAGATGCTCCACTTCTTTATAAGTGATCTGATGGAAGCTGAAGAGACTTGAGGTAGGTGTTGATACACTAGGCTGGTCAGATAATGAAGTACCTAGGTGAGTAGCGACTAGGTCATGGAATGTGTCACCTGCAGACACAAAATGTAGGTTAAGGTCTTCTAATATTAGCTGTTTATTTGTAATTAAAAGCTTATCTTTATATAGTTGCTTTGGCAGGGAAGGAGAAGTTGCTCCCCCTTAAAGATTTTGATAGCTTGCCAAAACCAGAAGGGTTATGTCTATTTTTGCCCAAGATAGACTTGTAGTAGTTTGATTTGACCATGCAAATTAGTTTTGTGCGCCAATTTCTTTTTGCCTAAAAAGCAACCAGTCTTGTTCTGCTTTGGAAAGTCATGCCCTGGCCTAAAGCTGGTCTCTTTCCTCGAGAACAATTTTTATATCCCTGCTGAACCATGGGGCAGGTTTGTTACTGGCTCTGCATGTTACATAAGGGGCAACATGATCTATAACCATGTTAACTTGCTGTGCGAAAAATTCATAGGCCAGCTGAATTGTTGGAGCTAGATAAAAGTCTTGCCAGTTGATGGCAGCTAATTGTTGTTGACATTCATGGGCAAAAGAGTTTGAGAAAAAGCATTTCTGAAAAAATGATGTGTTATATTCAGTTTTTGATATACCCCTAATGCATACAACAACGTTATGGTCACTGAACACGTTGTCAAATACAGTTGAGAGGATGATTTTAAGGCATCTGTTTGTAAGAATAAGGTCTAAAATTGAAGAAGTTGAGGGGTTGTGCTTATTGAACCTAGTGGGTTCAGAAATGAAGACACAGTTTCTAAGGTGTGCTCCAGAAAAGCAGGTGGTGCTGAACAAAGGATGCCAGTCCAATGTAACAAATATAGAACAAGTTTAGCACTCGTGCAGACCAAAATCTAGTGAAATTCAGTAAGTAACACAGGGTCTTCCTCAGGGGGTGAGACCCAACCTGTATTAGGGTTGAAACACTGGGGAAGAAGGTTGCTGTCTGGATGGACAGCCGCAGTAATAAATTTACTAAATTTCATTAAATTTTGGTCTCTGTGAATGCTGTTCTTTGTAGGTTCAGAAATGAGTTGGAGGAATCTGATGTCATCACAGAAGTGTTTTAGTTCCATTGATTTAGGGGACGGACAATCATAGTTCAAATCACCCAATAGGAACATTTTCATTGTTATGTTCCGAAGCATGTTGATGTAGACATTGCAGTGAGTCTTAACCACCAATGGGAGGCCTGTAACAACCTATAATGTTAACTATCTCAACCGTTAATAGGGTTAATGTAATGACAATGCATTCAAGTTCTGATGGCTTAGTCAGGGAAGTAATTAAGGAAGCAGTAAATTTCTTTTTAATATACAAGACCACACCCCCGCCCTGCAACTGCCAGTCTAATCTATATACTGTGTGTCATAGTTATTTAGTGAATTACATTGGTTCAGATAGAAGAGCTGAGCTACATTTCAGTTAATAATAGTACATCTGAGCAGGAGCGGGCAAACCATGTTTTAAGTAGGTCAAGTTTATTTAACATACTACGCATATTAATAGGCATAAATTCCAGGCCCTTTGAGTTAGCAAAAACAGAAGGAGTTGTCACTAGGGTAGATGGTCCAGAGTTCAGTTCTACATTGCCTGAACAGAACAGTAACATCATGATCAGATGCTTAAATAAAATAGGATTTTTTTTGGAATTTTTATTACCCTTTAAAAAGACAGGATATTCATTTTTAGGTATAATGGGGTAGTGCTGCAATGAATAGTATCAGTAATAAAGTTTATCGATCAATCATTACAACATTACAAATATGAATAAAAACATTTAAAAGCCAGGATACATAATTTATAATCAGTAAGACCTAAGCAGCTACAGCACTATGTTTTTTTAACATCCTTTTCCTAATTTTCCGGGTTAAGATAAGATATTTACCAACCCTGGGTATAATAAATAGAATAATAGATAGATAAGCATGTATTACAAGGCAGTAATACCATGAGAGGTTTTGGGGACATGGAACCTCAAGAGCAAAGCTCAAGAGGTCCTAAAGTTCCCAACACCTTAAGATGGTATTACTGCCTTGTAAAACACTTATCTTTTGGTTATTTTTTGTAATATATGGATCCATTGATAATACTACAGTTGGAGATGACCTTTGAACTGAAGTATTATCAGCAAAAATGACAGTATTATCACTTTTCAGGATAGTGTTATTGAGAGTAGTGATATATTACTGGGACATTTTTGTATAACTTAGTATAGTATTATTGAGGCTTATCCATATATTACAAATTGATCTTCCATGGTTAGGAGAACTGTTATTATAGTGTTGTCATCAGTTTGCATTAAAGTGCTGAGGATTGGCTGAATCCATTTATACCTTGCTTTATTTTACCAGGTACACTTCAGGATAACATGCACTAGGTTCTCTTTATCATTACATATGCAAAAGCATTCAGAATCTTTAGGATTGTTGGATTTATTATATAATGCAGTTCTGGGATTTGACTCAAATAGTTCCATCTTAAATCTAGTAAAAATTTTATGAAAATTGGGGTCCTTGAGCACGTCCAGATACAATCTGTACTTGAGTTGGTAGCAACGAATAGGGGATTGAGTAGCAGCTAATGTGAGATGGGTAAACCCTGTGGCACTTATAGCAAGCAGGTAGTAAGCCTGCTTGATATCTTCAAGTGTCTAAGGGAAGACACATACCAGGAGTGACTGGTTCTATATGGGAGTCTGATAAAAAAATGTGCATGTACTTTCCACCGTGTTTGGGGTTGAATGGTCAGCAAAGCAGGAAAGGAGAAACAGCAAGAGCAGCATATCACCCTGCATTAATATAGTACTAAAGGAATAAGATAGCAGCAAGCTTGGCCAATTGCTGCGTTCAACTCACGGTGGCATCAGTAAGAAACTGCATATTGAGGTGTGCTATAGTTCACTGGGACGGGGGATGACAGCAACAGGAAACTGGAGGCAGAAGTAAAGAGGTGGGGGGAGGTTACAAAGGGGGAGGTGGTAGTAGTGGGGGATCTCAACCTGCCTGACACCGATTGGGACATTCCAGTAACTAGTAGCACCAAAAGTCAGACACTGCTAGATACATTGTAGGACTGCCTGCTGGTGCAGCTGGTCAAGGAACCCACAAAGCAGGCTACCATTCTCAACATGGTGCTCACCAAATTTAGAAATTGTAGGTAGAATGAGGGTTGGAGAACCACTGGGGTCCCAGAGACCATAACATTATATTTATGTGTGTATGTATGTATTTATTTATTTGATTTGCCAGGAAGGTGGACTGGATTAAAGACCCATTTTCAGCCACGCCGGGGGGGGGGGGCTGTAACAATATATAAACAATACAAGACTACAGGTAACAAAACATCAGGTCAAAAATATATATAAGAAATATATATAGTATTTACACAAATACAACTATAAGTAAATGAGCAGATAAAACTTAGGTTAAACACTTCAGGTGTTATCCAAACAACCACATACTGATAATTCATTTAAGTGTTGTTTTTTTTTACAGTTACATGCGTTTTGGAGTGAGCATCTATCCCCTGTTTAATAAGATCATGTAATAGTCTGGGACCATAATAAGTTAATGAACGTTCGGCCACCTTAGTTCTGATCCAACTTTCTTGGTAATGTTTTGTTGAAGATAAACGCAATGATGTACTAGATTTTATTTATTTTAACCTATCATATAAAACTCCAGGAGTTTCTAACTTTAAGATCTTATGGAGAAATATTAATGTTGAATAAATAATTCTTTGTTCAGGAGGCAAGATTTCAAACTTCTGATATAAATCACAATGATGGTCTCATTTTTGGAGGTTGGTAATGAACCTAATGATATTATTAAATGTACCCACATACGTTTGAAATGTTATATTTGGTAATTATACAACACAATAGAGTTATATTCTAGGGATGGATGGCTCACTATGATTCACTTAACAATGTTAAACTATATTTGTTTCTATAAAGGTAACCCAACTTGTTATTCTTTTAGTTACCTTTGTAACATGGTCTTGAAAAGAAAGTGTAGTATCAAGCATTACTCCTAGGTAATTAAAACTAGTTATCTCCTCCAGACCCTGACCATTCTTCCGTAGTATAACCATATCATTTCCTTCCAGTCTTTGCTCAGCTTCAAAGACCATAGTTTTTGTTTTCTTTTTGTTTAGCAGTAGTGTATTATCTGTGAACCAGTTTTGTAAGGCATGATACATTGGCTGCATTTTCGCTTCTAGGTCCACTCCTGTTCTCCCAGTACAATAAAGTACTGTGTCATCTGCATATATTATGATTGAAACTTTCTTGCAGATATCCAGTACATCATTAACAAACATTGAGAACAGGAGTGGACCCAGAACAGAACTTTGTGGCACCCCAGTGTATATTATCCTCATGGTTGACTTTAGTGGACCAGTCCTAACTAATTGTTTTCTGTTCATTATGCAATGTCTAAGCCAATCCAGTATGTAATTCCACACTCCTATATTTTCAAGCTTGTGGATCAGTATAGGGTGGTCCACCAGGGCAAAGACCTTGTTCAGGTCAACAAAAATTCCCCCAGTGACCAAACCACAGTCCATTCCATCATAAATATAACTGGTTAACCTAACCAAGGCCATAGTCATGCTGTAACCTCCCTTAAATCCATACTGATCTTGTGCGAGAAGTTGCTTCTCTTCTAAATATTGGGTACTTTATACAGAAATCATGGTTGTAGTCCTCTGCTGGCTCATCATGCCCTGGTCCAGAAAATGATTCTACCTATTTTTGACTATGGTGATGTAGTCTACAGCGCTGCTCCCAAATCTTCCCTAATTAGGCTACTCTCTTTTCCACTGTTTCTGCCATTTCGCTGTTAATAGTCCTCCCCTTACCCATCAATGAACCCTTTACCAATTGCTCTCTCTTTCTTCCCTAGCCAATAGGTGCCTTATCCACTGTGCCAAAGTTCTTGCCAAATCCTGGTTTCCAGCCCTCCCTATATCTCCTCCTCTATTTCTTTCAAATGGTCATCTTCTCATTCACTCAGATATCATGACCACTGGACTCTAACCATCCCACCCAGGACTACCTTGGTTGGACATGCTGTTTTCTCACACCACTTCCCAAAAATCTGGAATGCCCTCCCTCTTCTCATTCTGCCTCCCCACATATCCTTAACTCACTCCTCAAGGATCACTTCCCCCCCTCCTGTAGTTGTGCTAAATGATTAATTTAGCACCTTTTTTACCATAATTGTCTCTGCACTCATTTGTAGTTTAGTACATATTCCTATTTTTTTCTTATGATACTGTTTATTTTATTTAGTCTCCTAGCACCTTTCTTGTTATTGTTGTAGTCTATTGTAATCTATTGCTCTGTGTAAGTTTGTATTCTCCTACCATGCATTGTATTTTGACTTTTGCTACTGTACTTGCTGTGTATCCCTTTCCCCTTTCCCCTAGGACGCATCTGGAAATGAGCATGTCTGCTCAGTTTGTCTTTCCTGGCGAAACTTTTAAATAAATAAATAAATAAATTAATAAGTATTTTGGCAATTGGCTAAATATCACCTTCTCTAAAAGCTTTGTCAGAGCAGGCAAAACTGAAACAGGCCTATAATTAGAGATCAAGTACTTGTCATCTGTCTTATATATACAGTAGGGGTTGCAGCTGCTGTTTTCCAGCAATTTGGTAACTGATTTGAACATAAGGATAAAGTAAAAAGACACTGTGCGTCACAGGTTTAACCAGTTGTTTTGCTGCTATTTTGAACAGTCTAGAAAATAAACCATCCACACCCGGACCTTTATTACTCCCAAGTTTGGACAAAAGAGTATAAACTTCCCTTTCCTTTACCTTAAAGAAACTGAATGTTTTTGAACAAGTTTTATTGTACACCATATTGTCCAACCTCTTGGGATCCTGATTTAGTTGATTTTTATACAATGTCATGTCTGTAAAGAATTCATTAAATGTGTTCGCTAGTTCCAAGTTATTTATTAGTTGTTCTCCAATTTTTGATTTATCAGTCTTGACTTTATTAGAAGGTTGGGAGAATTCCTTAAAAGAGTCCCAGCAACTCTTAGGATTAGTTAGATCTTTCAGCTGTTTATCTTTATAATATATTTGTTTTGATCTCTTAATTTCAGTTTTGCATTTGTTATGAATTCAAGAATATGCATTAAAATCAGTTTGTAAATTGGACTTTTTAAATTGTTTCCACATGTCTTTAATTGTTATCAGTTCAAGTAAATTAGCATTTAACCAAAGTAAGTGTTTCGTGCAGAACCTTTGTTTTTTTTTAGGTGCGTAAAGATCAATTATATTTAAAAACTGCTCTTTGAAAAAGTTTACTGCTTCCTCTATTTGCTTTGAATTGTAAGTGGCAAATGTAACTTAACTTCATTTATAAATATTTCATCAGGTTTTTAAAAGATCTGAATTCCCTAATTAGAATCTGTTTTGTTTCATCTTTTAGTTTTTTTAATTATGTAGGCAGGGCAGTGGTCAGAAATCGCATCGGTTAGAACTACTGAACCATTGAGGAATTGTTCTCTGTTAGTCAACACCCAATCTATAGTTGTACCCCCTGCTGTCTTGTAGTTCTTCCTGGTCTGATCACTAATTACTTAATTAAAACCATTAGCTGTCGCAATGTTTTCAACCCTGTCATTTTTGTGAAGGGTTGTCCAATCTATATGAAAATCTCCCATTGTTATGTGCTCTTTGTTCCCCTTACTTAAAAGTGTCAAAATTATCTAATATATTTATATCTTCCCTAGCTGTTTTTGGTGGTAAGTAGACACATAAAAAGTAAACAACCGTGCCCCGATTTCCACCTAAAGTAAGTTTAATAGTCTAGTGTTCCGCTGAATTTATATTTATTCCTGTGTGTCTCTAGCATTTATGATATCCTTTACATAGATAAGTACACCCTCTCCTTTACAAGCAGTCCTATTGTTTCAGAAAAAAAGTGTACCCCTCTATGCCAAGGTATTCATTTGGAGTTGAATGCTTTAACCATGTCTCACTTAATGCAATTATATCAAATTTCTTCTGATCTATCCATAATTTGAATTCATCTAAATGAGTTGACAAACTTCTAATATTTAAGTGAATAAGTTTAAGACCCTTTATGTTTTTCAATTTAGAAGGGTAATTCAACCTGTTTACTGCTGGCCCAGGGTTTATTTTAACATCTCCTCTGAGCAATAACAGTATTAAAGGATGCAGTTCCCTTATGGTAATATGGCATTTGCTGTTACTTCTACAGCTTCTTTTCAGTTTCATCCTGACCAGATTGTAGTTTGATTCATTAAAACAGTAACAACATTGTACTAGAAAAAAAGTGCTTGGTTATTTTGGTAGTTCAACAAAAGGTTCTGCCAACTTACTGTAAGTTTAATTTTTGTGTCTGCACCATAAGGACTGCTACATTTAACACCAGTATCTCCTGCTACCTGTGAACTGGCCCTTGGTACCTGTAAGCCTTCATCAAAGACTGGAGTTTTGGATTTCAGAAGGCCACACTTCAACATGATGAAGGAATTAGTCCAGGACAGGTTAACTGGAGTAGACAGAATCAGGGGAGTGGAGGTAAGAAAGGAAGAAATAAAAGAAATCATTCTTGCGGCAAGTCATGCTTGTGGACAGTTACCATGAGTAACAGGTACAGGAGACCAATATGGTTCTCTAAAAAGGTCAGGGAGGCAGTGAGGCCCAAAAAGAAGGACTTCAACATGTACAAGGAGAAGCAGAGGGATGAAGAATGGGGGGTGGGGTAGTACCAAGTAAGAGCTTGGGAGACTAAGAGGGTAGTCAGGGATGCAAAAGCACACATGGAGCTGCATAGTGCAAGATGATGCGCATAGGGAACAAGAATCCCAGAACAGAGTATTGGATGGAAGGGGTTAAACTGGGCACTACCTCTGAGGAAAGTAACTGAAGAGTTATCATAAGTGACTCCCTTAAACAATCTGGCCAATGTAACGATGCCAACAGTAAGACAAACAGGCTGCTAGGGTGTATTGGGAGGGGTTTTGACAGCAGGAGGAAAGAGATTTTACTACCTCTCTATAGATCAATGTTGGGAACTCACCTGGAGTACTACACCTAGTTCTGGAGTCCTCACCTAAGAAAAGACAAAGGCAGGCTGGAGATGGTGCAGCATAGAATAACCAAAATGAATCAGGGCCAGCAGGGCAGATCCTATGAGAATCAGCTTAGGGCACTGAACATGTACTAACTGGAGACCAGATGAGAGGGGCAACATGACAGAGACCTTCAAGTTCATGCAAAGAATGAACAAGGTGAACTGTGAGGAACTGTTCATCAGGAATAGCAAATTTAGAACATGAGGACATGAGTGGAAGCTGGCAGGGGGAGAGTCAGGAGGGATGTGAAAGTTTTATTTTACAGAGAGAGAGAGAGTGAGAAAGAGAGAGAGAGAGAGCATGGTTAAGCCACAGAACAGTGTGCTAGCTGAGGTGGGGTGCCAAAACCATTAAGTAGTTGCTCTAGGGAGTAGCAGCAAGACAGGGAGCAAAAGGGTAGATAGTATAGACAGGGAGCAAAAGGGTAGATAGTATAGACAAAAACGTAAAAACATAGAATTTGTTAGCAGAAAAGGACAGCTTGGCCCACCTAGTCTGCCCAGATGTTCCTTGCCTAATTTGTCTCCACAGACCCTATCTGGTCTCCACACTCTGGCAACCATCCCACCTCCCTGCCATTTTCTACTATACCCATATGTCTATCCCATACATGCTTGAAGCCCCACACAGTGTTAACCTCCACCATTTCAGCTAGTAGTCTGTTCCATGTGTCTACCACCCTTTCAGTGACAAAATATTTCCTCACATCTCTCTTAAACTCCCCCTCCTTCAGCTTCATCACATGCCCCTGGTCCTGGTACCCTTTTTCATTTGATAGAAATTCCTGTCCTGCAACCTGCTGAATAGTTGCATGCTGTTCACCCCTGTGAGAAACATAGAATCTGATGACAGATAAGGACTGCTTGGCCCACCTAGTCTGCCCATTTTCCTACCTAACAGATAAGCTGCAGATCCTAGTTAACCAACAGCTTACTTCCTCCTACCCCCCGCTAGGACTGCCTTATGTCTGTCCCATGCATTCTTGAATTCCTCCACTGTTCTTGACTCCACAACCTCCTCAGGGAGGCTGTTCCATGCATCCACAACCCTCTCCATGAAAAAATACTTCCTCACATTACCTCTGAGCTGTCCCCCCTTTATCTTCATATTGTGCCCCCTTGTTCTTGCACATCTCTTTTTCTGAAAGATGCTACCCTCTTGGACTTTGTTGATTCCCTTGAGGTATTTGAAAGTTTCTATTATGTCCCCTCTCTCCCTTCTTTCCTCAAGGGTATACATATTAAGCTCCTTTAGTCTTTCTTCATATGTCTTCTGGTGCAGACCCTGCACCATTTTGGTTGCCCTCCTCTGGACTGCCTCCACTCTGTCTGTGTCTTTGTGGAAATGGGGTCTCCAGAACTGCACACAGTACTCCAGATGGGGTCTCACCAACTGTCTGTACAGATGGATAACAACTTCGTGTTTTCTACTATTGTTGCCTCTCCCCATACATCCCAGTATCCCCCCAGCCTTCCTTACTGCCTTCTCACATTGCTTGCCCACCTTTAGGTCATCTGATATAAATACCCCCAGGTCCCTTTCCATTTTTACTGCTGTCAGTATCTCACCCCCCATTGTGTACTCTTCCCCTGGGTTTTTGTTTCCCAGGTGCATTACCATGCACTTCTTTGCATTGAATCTGAGCTGCCATACATTTGACCATTCCTCCAACCTTGCCAAGTCCCTTCTCATCCTTTCCACTCCATCTTGTGTATCAACCCTGTTGCAGATCCTTGTGTCATCTGCAAAGAAACATACTTTTCCTTCCAGTTCCTCTGCAATGTCACTTATAAAGACATTAAAAAGAACCAGTCCCAGTACTGAACCCTACTGTACCCCGCTAGTAACCCTCCTTTCTTCACTGCAGGCTCTGTTTACTTCTACAGTTTGTGTCCTGTTGTCTAGCCAGTGTTTTATCCAGGCTACCACCTTGGGACCCACTCCAAGGCTGGCTAACTTGTGTATTAATCTTTTGTGTGGGACTGTATCAAATGCCTTGCTAAAATCTAGGTAGGCTATGTCCACAGCCCCTCCCTGGTCTGCTACTTTGGTCACCCAGTCAAAGAAATCTATTAGATTCATCTGACATGACCTTCCCATCGTGAATACATGCTGCCTTGGGTCCTGTGCCCCACTGGCCTCTAGGTACGCAACAATTCTTTCCTTCAGAAGTGATTCCATCATTTTCCCTACCACTGAGGTCAAACTAATTGGTCTGTAGTTTCCTGCCTCTGTCCTGCTCCCACTTTTGTGAAGAGACATCACATCCGCCCTCCTTCAGTCCTCAGGTACCACCTGATCCTCCCATGATTTGTTAAAGAGAGTAGTCAGCGGTGTCACTAGTTCTACCCTTAGTTCTTTTAGAATTCTTGAGTGAATCACATCAGGCCCTATTGCTTTGTCCACCTTCAATTTTATTAGTTCTTTCAGAACCCTTTCTTCTGTGAAAGGACTGGGAGTGACCCCCCCTCTCCAGAGTGCTTCTGTTAATTGGATTAGGCACCTCCCCCACTTCCTCTTTTGTGAATACTGAACAGAAGTATTCATTCAGTATCCCTGCTTTTTCACTGCCACTCTCTGACCACCCAATGGACTGGTATCGACCCCCATCTTCAGAGTGTCAGAGGTCTGTATCATGTCACCCACTCCCTCCTCTCTTGCAAGGTGTACATGCTGAGATCCCCATGTCTCACCTCGTGTGCCTTGCACCCCCTGCACTATTTTAGTTGTCGTCCTCTGGACTGCCTTCATCCTGTCTATGTCCATTCTGAGGTGTGACCTCCAAAACTGGACACAGTACTTCAGGTAGGGTCTCACCAGCGAGTAATACAGTGGCAACAGAAAGAGCATCCACTTGAAGAAGGATTTGCACTAAGTGACTGCCAACCGCAGTAAAAAGGGGGTGCTCTACTTAGTGAAATTTGGGCTAAAATGTCCCTTATGAAATATAAAGTTAAAAGTGAGCAACAGGGTAAGGTCAAATAAAAAGGAGAACTTGAATATTCATATACAATATAGCTATGCTTCATTGCACAAGTAAAATCACCTCCCTTTTCCTGCTGGAAATACCATGCTCTTTGCACCCCAGCATCCCAGTAGCCCTACATACTGCTTTTTCACACTGTCCTGCCACTTTGAGGTTCACAGATATGATAAACCAAAGTCCTTTTCCTGTTTAATGACAGTCAGTAACCCCGGCCCCCAAATCATATACTCAGCTCCTGGGTTCCTGTGCCATAGATAATGATTTTGCACTTTTGGGGATTGAACTACAACTGCCATGCTTTTGACCACTCCTCAAGCTTCCCAAGATCTCTGTGCATTCTCTCTACCCCTCCCCACAAAGTGTCTACTCTATTGCAGACTTTGTATCATCTGCAAAAAGGCATACCTTCCCTTCCAGTTCTTCTGCAGTTTCACCTATAGACATTAAACAGGACCAGTCCCAGTACTGAGCTCTGTGGTACCCCACTGGTCACTCTCCCATCATTAGAGTGACTGCCACTAACCACCACCCTCTGTCTACTTAAGCAATAAGGCATGACAGGGTGTGCATCATTGCTGAATAACGTCACACCTAGGGTGGGCTGAACTGAGTGCTTCCGCCACCCTAGGTGTGACATTATTTAGGGACGACGCACACCCTGGAGTGCCTTATTGCAATTTTAATAAGACTATAAAAAATCTGACAAGACTTTAATGATTAAGCAATAGACATAAGAAACAAATTGGAAGTTATTAACTTTATTATAAGTAATTTAGACATAAAATAGAGATAAAAAAGTCCCTTAAAGAGCTTTACTGCATCCCTCCAAATTGCTTATGCTCTTTTTTATAGCCAGTTTTATTACTTTGAGCTTAGCAATATTTTTATACCCCTGCTTTTATCTCATTTTTCACTTTGCAGAATTGAACACATTAATATTGACAGTCCCATTTAGTGCCCCTATAGAGATCAATCGTGCTGCAGCAGAGGCATCCATATGGTTATTTTCTATGTTTTTTTTTTTAACAGGAGTGAAGACTGTCCTAACAAGCAAACAAACAAAAAAAAATTAAGCAATACGGTATGACAGGGTAAGCGTTGTGGTTGGATAGTGGCACACCTTAGGTGTGGCATGAGGCATGGCCGAGTGCCTTCACTTCAACCACCCGAGAAGTGCCATGACCCCACCACAATGTACACCCTGGAATGTCTCACTGTGATTATAAAATGGGTCTAAGATATTTTTGTTGGGGGGGGGGCAAAGACTTGCACCAAATCAAAAAAGAAACATTTTTATGACTTTTTTAAAATAGCTCAGGCACATCCCTGCACTGACATGCCATTTCAGGTTTAAATATTATGTACAACAAAATTTATGTCTTTTTAATTAGCTCTTAAATCCTCTAGTTTCCCCAAACCACCCCCTTTTACCCATTCCATCACCTTTCTTTCTTCTTCTTTATAATATTCCTTCCCCTTTCTCTGTCTTGTTTATTTTCTGTCTTGCCAACATTCAAGAGATGGAATGTTTACTATAGATAGAATGCAAGAATTCAAACCTCTGCTCAGTTCTGCTGGCAGACTGTTTACTCCCACTAGCACACAACAGAAGGCCTCAGATGGAACCAGGGCTTTTGTTTTATCTGTAACAGCTTAAACAACACAGATTTCCCTAGTAAACAGCTGAGGATAGAAGGGTGATTTTTCATGGTCAGCAAAGAAACACCATAAATTATAATTCTAAGTACTGCAGTACTTCATTTTTTAAGTTATGTATGTCTGTGTAACAAGAGTATTAGGAGGGCAAATAACATTTAGTTCTTATGTTTTAAATATAAGACAGTTTTATTTTAGGGCCTAGTTGAAGGTTTTTAGTGAGTAAAGATGGCAGCCACATTTGTGATGGCAGTCAGGAATGGCTGGTACTATTGATTTTTTTGTGAAGAGGCTGCTGGACCTTCTTCTAGTGCTGTTGTCATGGGATATCAGCACTGGGTTCCGAGTTGCTCAGCCAATTAGATTACTGAGTTTTTTATAGCCATATTATAATATCCGTAAACCAGTTTCTAACCCAATTCACCACTCTGGATCCCAACGCTAGGCTGCTCAATTTCTTTATCGCTCTCCTGTGTGGCACAATGTTGAGGGCTTGCTAAAGTCCAGATGGGCCATGTTCCTTGATCTATTTCCCTGGTCATCCAGTTAAAGTAATCATTCAGATTCAACTGGCATGACCCCCCACCCTTACCACTACCACCACCACCGCAGTGAATCCATGCTGTTTTTGGTCTTGCAGCCCATTGATTCAAAATACTACACCAACTTTTCCTTTAACAGGTTTCCATTAACTTCACCACCACTGAGGTGAGACTGAGTGGCCTATAGTTGCTAGCCTCCTCCCTGCTCCTGCTCTTATATAAAGTAACCATGAAAGAAAAAGAGAAAGATAGGTAGTCTATCAGTTTTATATGCTCTTATTTTTGATGTGGGATTATTGCAAAAAATGATAAAACATATGTCTGAATAAATGTAACTTTGAAGATAAAGGATCAGCTGTATAGTCATTAACATATTACATCCATTTTAGCTAGTTCTCATAGAAGACATCAAGTGACATGATCAAAGTTAAAAGTAGTCTTTCATGCCTGTGACTTTATGCAGGCTTAGATCATTTGTTTCACATATTATTGCTAATCTCTTTCTCAGTCTTAGCCTTCCATCAGCTGCCAGCAGGCACCTTCACAACCCTTTCATCACTCTACAGTATCTGGCATTCCCCTAAGGTTCCATGTCGTAATAGCAAATGCAGAACATCGATCGCTATTATTGGGCGTGTATATTGCCGAAAAGCAAATCGGCAATATACACTTCAAGGTGACCTGACGTCTGGATTTAAAAATAGTGTTTCTGTGGGGGGTGGAACGGACTGCACCCCCCTCATAGGGGGCTTTGCACCCTGCACCCCCCGAATTAGTATTCTCAACTCCGGGGGGGTGCAATTTGAGGAGGGGGCAAAAATCCAGATGTTGGCAAAATGTAAGTGCCACAGCTTTCAGCTGCAGCAAAATGTACATGCTCCCAGTTCCAAACCTAGTACCTGCTGTGCCAGAGCTAGCCACCCACACCACCATGCCACATGGCTAGCTCAGTAGCAGCAGGTACACCAGTGCCTGGAAGCCCCTTCCCTGTCCTTCCCTTCCCCTTGCTATTCCCCCCCTTTCATTTGCCCTTCCCCCTGGTTGCTATCCTATACCTTCACTATTCTGAAGAGTAGCACACAATAATAGCACCCAAAATGAGTCACTGTATTTGTAGTTGCCCATTTTGGGTCAGTATTATGATGTGATACCTTCCCCTAAACTCTGCAGCTCCCTTCCCCCCCCGGTAGTGGCCTTGAATGAACATAACCCTTGGGCAGTCTTGTGCTGAGTGGGGTCCTGTTGGTAGTGTGGGACCTAAAAGTAAAGACCTCTTCTTCTTCCTGACAGGCTAGGCTCTTGTCTTCTACTTTTTACTGGCCTACCAGATGCTAACTTGGTGGTTCTACAGTGAACACACACGCACACACACACACACACACACACACAAGGCATGACAGCTCGGAGCATGTCAAGTGTCCACCCTTTCTCACAGAGCCCTCAGCTACACTGACACCTTTGGTCACTGAGGTGGTCATGGTGCAGCCAAGGCCCAGATCCAACCTTCTCCTGAGGAGGCAAGCATCATGAGAGATACTCTAGTCTTCTACCCCAGCTGGCCTACTGATGCACCGGGCACATTCTGAAAGCTGAGTCAACAGCACCATGAATGTCAATATCATGCAGTCATCTTTTAAAACTATCTGTTTATTACACCTGCCCTGTGGTGGCCTAGGTAAGACTTCCTTATGTCTCACATATCCCTTTGTCCATCTTGGTAGCCTGGCAAATATTACAGTACAGCCAAATGATTGATGGTACTGCCAACCTGAGTCTGAGCTTGCTCTCCATGGCTTGCTCAGCCAGGTGGCATTTCCAAATCTAATTGTGTAACGTGTGGGCTTTCTTTGCTTGCCCTGGACTCATCATTTCCTCCTTTATTTTTCCTCCCCCAAGTCATCGAGTGGGGATAACCACACATAGATACATAGAATTTGTCAGCAAAAAAGGATTGTTGGGCTCACCCAGTCTGCTCAGCAGTTCCCTAGCTATTCAGCCTCTACAGACTCTATCTTGTTCCCAGAGACCCTCCTGCCTCCCTGTCTCCTATCTAACATAACATTGTGTCTATCCCATGTATTCTTGAAGTCTCACACTGTTCCAGACTACACCATTTCTTCTGGCAGTCTGTTCCAGGCATCTACCACTCTTTCAGGGACAAAATATTTCCTCTTGTCACTCTTGAACTCTCCATTCTCCGGCTTCACCGTATACCCCTAGTCCTGGTGCTCATTCTCATTTAAAAGAGACTCCCACCTGCACTCTGCACACCCCTTTGAGGTATTTGTAGGTTTCTATTATGTCACCTCTCTCTCTCTCTCTCTCCTCTCTTACCCAGTATGTACGTTGAGATCCCTCAGTCTCTTCATGTAGGGATGTGCACAAACCATATACCATTTTAGCTGTCCTCAGCTGGACTGCCTCCACCCTGTCAATGTCCTTTCTTAGGTATAGCCTCCAAAACTGGATACCGTACTCCAGGTGGAGTCACACCAGCAAGCAACACCACCTCTCTCCTTCTGCTGGAGATACCCTTTCCTATGCACCCCTGCATCCCATTAGCCCAACCCACTGCCTTGTCACATTACCTTGCCACCATGAGGTCCTCGCATATGATAACTCTAAGGTCCCCAAGGTCCCCTTCCTGTCTAGTGAGTCAGTACCTCCCCACCTCCCCTCCTCCCCACCCCCATCCTATATTCAGTGCCAGGATTATTATGCCCTAGATGCAGGATTTGGAACTTTTTGGCACTGAATCCCAAATGCCATGCTTTTGACTACTCCTTGAGTTTCCCAAAATAATATACAATTCATCTACCCTCTCCTGAGTGTCCACCCCATTGCAGATGTTGGTGTCATCAGCAAAAAGGCATACCATCCCTTCCAGCTCTTCTGCAGTGTCCCTTTTGAAGACATTGAAGATAACTGGTCCCAGTGCAGAGCTCTGCGGTATCTTGCTGGTCATTCTCTATCCTTAGAATGAGTGCGATTAATCGCCTCCCTCTGTCACCTATCCGTTTACCAGCTTTTAACCCAATTTTCCACTTTAGATCCAACTCCTAGGCTAGTTAGCTTCCTAATCAGCCTCCTGTGCAGCACAGTATCGAAGGCCTTGCAAAAGTCCAGGCAGGTCACGTCCACTGCCCTTCCTAATCTATCACCCTGGACACCCAGTCAAAGAAATTTATCAGAGTTATCACTCCAGTACCAGCTTCTCATACTGGCACTCAAGCTTATGGTTCCATCCCCTCCTCCCAGTCTCGCTGGGCTCCTTGCCCCCAATCACAACCCACGGAACCTCTGGACCACCTTGAGAATCCTTCTCAATGTACCGAGGCTAAGGACTAAGGCTGGTGAAAAGTCCTTCTCTTACACAGCCCCTCTTCTGTGGAACAAACTTCCACCCACGGTGCAGGCCCATCCACAAATACTTTCCACACCAGACTCAAGGCCCACTTGCTCACACCTAGCCTATGCCTCTGCCAGGGCACCTGACACCCCTCACCCAACCTCAGCTTAGAAACTCTTCCTCAGGCTCCCTACCCCCACCCTCTACCCACTCTCTTCCCTTCTTCTCCCAATTCGTAAATGGTTGCTTACATTGTATCACTGTGAATAGCTGTATATACCTCTGAATATCCTGTATATGTATAATAATTACTGTTACCTATGTAATTTTCTGTATCTGTATAACTGAATTGTCCATAATATGTAATGTTCTCCAGGGACGCCCCTGAAAAAGGGACCTCCGGGGCCCAGTGGGTCTACACGGTTACCAAAATTATTAAATAAAATAAAAATATTTATTTGCCAAGACATTCAGCCCATGAATCCTTGCTGCTTGTGGTCTTATAACCCATTGGATTCAAGATACTCTACCAGTCTTTCTTTCAGTTGGAATTCCATTAATTTCCCCAACACTGAGGTAAGACTGACCAGTTAGTAGTTGCTAGCCTATTCCCTGCTGCTTCTCTTATGCAGAGGAACCACATTGGCCCTTCTCCAGTTCTCCAGAATCATGCCTGTTTCCAGTGAGCTGTTAAGGCTGTCAGTGGGGCAGCTACCACCTCCCTCAGTTATTATAGTACCCTGGGGTGAATCCCATCTGGCCCCATAGCCTTGTCCACCTTCAGGGCTGCAAGTCCTTTCAAGACTCTTTCCTCTGAAAATGGATTTGTGTCCCCCATTCTTGCTTCTGCCTAGTGGTCCATCCCCTCTGTCCTCCACAAGGAAGACTGAGCAGAAGTATCTATTTAAGAAGGCAGCTTTTCCCTGGTTCCTTTCTGCACAGGCATCCCCCCCAAATCTTATTACTTCTTCTCTTGTTTTCCTTTTCTCACTTATGTACCTGAAGAAAGTCTTATCCCCCTTTAGCAACCCCTTTGGCAGTCATTTTCTCTGTCTGTGCCTTTGGTCCTCACATTACCTTGCTTGTTTCCTTCTGTTGTGCCTGATATACTTCCCTGCCCTTCCCCCTGCGTTTCTTTGTACCTCTTGAATACCACACTTTTTTCTTTCACTGCCCATGCCATTTTCTGTCTTTTTTTCTTTCTGCTTTTGTTCATTTCATTTATGCAGAGGTTGGTTGCTTTATTTATGCCCTCTTTTATTTCTCCCTACTGCACCCCTAGCCCTCCCGGCAATCCCCACTTCAAGGCAGTTTCTGAGGCAGTCCCCCGTTTCTTTAAAATCTGCCCTCCTAAAGTTCAGGACCCTAGTCCTCATGTGGTTTGCCTCTGCTCATGTCCTTATTCTGAACCACACTGTATGGTAATCACTGGTACCTAGAGGACTGCCCACTGTGATGTCAGCAATGCTGTCCCTGTTTGTAAGCACCAGGTCTATCACTGCCCTGTCCCTATTGGATTCTTTGACTAGCTGCCTGAGAAAAGTCCCTTGTAGGGATTCAAGGATAGTCCTACTACTTGCCAAAGCCACAGCTAGAAAGCTCCTTTCCACATCTGTCAGACTGAAGCTGCCAACAAACAGCACCTTCCCCTTACTTGCCATTTTAATGATGGCTTCCCCAAGTGATACGTCACTCTCGATGGCACCCCTCCCACAGCATTCAATCATACACTGACTCACTGAGCCCCCATGCCACAGGGGGAGTCAGGTGGTTGAATCATGAACCATACCTCCCTGGATGAGGTGACTGTCTGGGTTGATGCTTGATTCTGCTCCTGCTCGTATACTCCAGATGTCCGAGGCTCAGAATGTGGACCCAGTTCACCAGCATGCCAAACACTGGTTTGGTTCATTTTTTGAGAATGCACTTAGAGATCAAGTTATATGCAGAGCATGAATCAGGGAACTCTTAAGACCCTCTGCTGAATGTTGTACACACAAATTGAGCTCAGTAATGTTAAGAGTTTTTCAGAATTGTTTACAGAGGGGGCGGGGGGGGCTGCTTTTAAACCATTTCACTGCTGCAGCTGTTGAAGTACAGGAAGTTGAATGATGTGTCCAATGTCAAACTGAGCCAGTAACTGAGCTGGGAATCAGTCGCAGTTCTTCTGGTGTGTAGTCTTGTGCTCTGACAATTAGCCTACAGTGCCTACTTGCTCTGTTGAAGGACACAGTCTACAATGTGTATAATGACTGTGGGGTTGGGGTTGCTGTGGGGAAAGGTTGGAGTAGCATGGTTCCAGGATTCTTTTCACAGTACCCTGGTCTCTTCCACCACATGCATTGTCTTTACATATTCTATTCTTAACTTTTCTAAACCCACACATTAATGTTTAGGTTTATTTTTGCAGCCACCAAGGAAAAACGCAGTATTCCTCAGAGACATCACTTTACATCGTTCATTTTCTAATGTCAATTGCAACAAATAATCTGGAGCTTCTCTTTCTCTTTTCCACATAAATGATCAAGGGGTTGGTCTGACAATGATGTACTTTCTGTCTCTTGCTCTGTCTCTTTCTTTGACCCTTTTGAACATCATTATAAGGCAAGGCAAGGCACATTTTATTTATAAAGTGCCCTTTCCCATAGGTGCAGGCCACTGCAAATCATTACTATGAAGCCAGCCAATCAGAAACCCTTCCTCTTATGCCCGTTACAGTGGTGTGCTCATGGGGCAAGTGTCACCATGGTAACAGTTGTCTCCCATGTTGAGTCCCTGGTCTTTCACAGCCTCTCTGGACTCTCCCCATCATTGTCTCCCACCATCACAGCCCCACTATCAGAGCAATTCAGTGCCTATAGCATCACAGATTATTATGCAAAAACACAACCTGAAAGTGAAAATTTTCTGTTTTCCCTGTTCTGTTCAGCTCAGATTGCGCTTTCAACACAAGAGTAACGTTTCTTACAAATTAGACTGTACCATGTCTTGATGTAACTGCGGAGAGGAGCCAAGTAACAAACTCAGTTCTTAACAGCAGATATCAGTCATTACAGAAATAACTTATTTTGTTGTGCTTTCTACTGATTTTATAATGTGTTTCCATGTAGAGTTGTGGGTGTTTCGTACTGAACAAGAAGGTTATGCTGTTTTGCTGACAGAACTGCTCAGCTTCCATTTGCTGTCCTCTTACCCAAACAGCATAAGATAACCTTCTTATTCAGAAAGAAGCACCCATAACTCTACAGATACCCATACCACATGTTTAACCACTCGTAATGTCAAGGACAGTCATTATGTCTTTACAGAGGAACCTCAAGCTGGAGGATAGGTATAATTGATATCTCCTTAACTGTAGATGTTGTTGTCCAATGCTTATTCTACGTTATGCTGTAATTTTCCAAGAAGTTCAGTTGCTTACACTTCTCAAAACTAAGGCTACTGTGATACATGAACTGCTTTGAATTATTTATTGAATTACTCATCTTCTTCAATTTCCAAACTGTTGCTGACCGTTTTATATTCCAAGTGTAGTGCTGTCTGTCTATCATTTCACAGCACTTGCACTTATTTTCTACTACCATTATCCTTCCCCGTCCCTCTAAGCATTTATGAACACATTTGTATGAAAGACACAACAGCCCCAAAAATTGCGTTCTGTACAGATTTTAATACTCAAAATGCAGCTCCATATTTCACAAAGGTCACCAAAATGCTCTCTCTTGCCTCTGTTTTCTGTTCTTCTCATTCCCTTCTCAGTTTCTCAATTGTTCCTCAGCTCACAGAGTTACAGTATCAGGTGGGTATACTATTGATTATGATTCCTTCAGCATGGCTTCTAAGAAATTTAAATTATTATTGACTGGCCTATGAATCTAGCTGCTTTTTCACAATCCTGTTGGCGCTAGCAGTCTCTGGTCTTTCTTCTCTACTTTTAGTAAATCACATTTAGACTCCTAGCTATGGGGTGGCATTCAGAGGCACGCGCCCCCCACACATGCACTTTTTGTTTGTGCCCTAACTAAAAAATGTCCAGACAAGTCAGGAATGTTGTTCATCTAGCTAATTAGGCCCATTGTCCCCACCCCCCTAAACAAATGTTTTTGATACAGTATATTATATATATATGTATATATATATTTTTTTTTTCTTTGCAAAAAACTTAATTAGTGCACCAGTTAGGATAACTTAATGCCACAAAAGTAGGGAAATGTGACACTAGGGTTTCCAACCCTAACTCCCCACCCCTAAGCAGCAAAAGGAAAAAAAACATTAGTGTTTTGGGTCTCTGAGGTCTTGGTGAATCAGTGGTGCAGTCTTCCTTGGGGTTGTCAACCCTAATGGTTCCCCTTCCCCCCAGCTCGTAGCCAGTAGTCCAAAGCTCATGGAACAGCTCCAAGCCAGTGCTTCATAGTGATATACTCTTCAAAGGTAGAGAATTATTTCTCACCACATGTTGCCAACACAGTTTGTTGTAACTTTCTTCACGCAGGGCCCTGTGGCCCTGTGGGCCCTGTGTGAAGAAAGGAGATCATGTGTGATGTTTGCTTGGGGAACATGGTGGACATTAGGGTTCACAACCCCTAGGAAAACCCCTTCAGTGATTCACCAAGACTCAGGAGACCCAAAACCCTAATGTTTTTTCCTTTTGCCGCCTGGGGAGTGGGGTTGGGGAGTTAGGGTTGGAAACCCTAATGCCATATTTCCCTACTTTTGTGACATTAAGGTACTCTAACTGGTGCATTAACAAAGTTTTTTTGCAAAGAATTTCCTTTCTTTTTGAGATAATGGAATTGCAGTCTCATTCATGCAGGTCCCTATGACAGATGCCCTGCACAAAGAGAAGACTTCATCCACCTACAGAAGTGCAGGGCCCATAAATTGCAGTTTGATGCAATGACAGATGTGAACAATTCATGAGGCTGTCTGGTGGGCTGTGGAAGTGCAGAACTGTGTGGACTCTGCGCTTGTATGTAGCCACAGCTACAGAATCACAGGGCAAAGAGTGCATCTGTTAGCCAATGCACAGGGCCCTCTGCTACTCAAGAAGGCAGAGGTATGGGGCCCTATGCCAAGAGGACAGTTGTCTTCACTATATAGTAGCTGTACCCATGCGGACAATCCTGCCTCTTTCATACTCTGGCTGGAGGGGTGTCACATAACAGTGCCATCCCCCACCCTCACCCCATCCAGCTGGGTGACTGATCTCACCACTGAACTCAGATCACCACCACTGGATCACAAAGCTTACCTGCTGGGGTCAAGACTGACACTACACACACAGCTTAACTTACCCAAAATATTCAAGATACTAGTTTTATGATTCACCTTATAAACAGTGTATGTCCCATTTATAGTATATTGGACGAAATGTGATTTTGCACTAGAAGTCCGAAAACACATCTTGTCCAGGATTTTAAAGATGACACATGTCACCTTTATGAGGTGGTGTGGACAAAATGGTTATGTTGAAGGTTTGGAGTCAAAATATTTAAAATGAGTGAACTGAATGTTGAAATACTAAGTAAGTAAACATTTACAGTATTTCCTGGGTGCCCAATCCTGGAGGATCTGGATGCTTTACAGAGGTGAAGATACAGGGAAAAAATGATTTGAACATAAAACAACAAAATACAATAAACAATTCATAAATTAGTAAAACCCCAAAAAAACATCATAATAAAATAGCAGCAGTTCAGTAATACCCAAACTACAACTGGCTTCCAAAGGCTTCTCTCAATAGATGTGCCATCAGCCCCCACTTAAAAACCTCCACCATTGCAGCCTCCTTCAAAAATATTGGGACAGAGTTCCAGAGGGCCAGATCTGCCACCTCAAATGCACTGTCTCCTGATGTTTTCAGCCGGGCTCTTGGAACCGCCAAGATGCCCTTGGTGGAGGAGCAGAGCGAGTGCACAGGGTGGACAAGGGTCAAGAGGTCACTACTGCAACATTACTGCAACTCATAACCTGGTCATTTTACCATAGTCATACACCAAATTTGCAACATAGACTTCTTATTACCCCACCTCATGAACCTGGTAGGTGAACATTTTCAGATCCTCACAGAAATCTGTTTCTACACCACTGAAACGTATTTCTGTGCCACAGGTGTGAAAACACATTTAGGCCAGGATTTGAAAAGCGACAGCTGTGACATTTGTGAAGTGATGTGAAAAAAGGGCTATGTTAAACATTTGAGGCCAATATATTTAAAATTACCAAAGTTATGAGGGAGCGTAGAAACATGTTAAGGTACATGCAACTAGTGCAAGTATTATTAATGATATGAGCACACTTTCCAGTGGTATCCATAACTCTAACATGCCGGTTGTAGTAGATCAGGCATCCCAGATTAATACTCTTTTACTTTCTTTAAATGCTTTCTTGTTATCCTGCAGTGGTGGGAGGGACAAGGGGGAGGATGAGAGATTGGGGGTTTGTGTCATGCACCAAAGTTAAAAACCCCATTGAAATACATTGAACCTTACTTACAGTACCTTAGTTTCTCATATTGCAGTTGGCAGTTCCAGCAACAAGACGTGTCTTCAGTTTGGAGAGTGAATCTTCGCTCTGGGACCTGTTCAGGTCAGTGAGGATGTGTGGGGGTGTGAGAGGGTGTGAGGTGATGGGTATACAGGGGGTGGTTGGGGTAAGGGGGTCGGGTTGACGAGGAACCATTTTCTTTCTTACAGGTATAAAAAAACACATTAAGGGATGGTTTTCTTAGTTATAGGTTACTTGAATGCATGGATGGTGATCGGAGGGTGGGGTGGGGTGCCACTAGACAGAGACCCAGAAATGCAAAGGGTAAACTTTGAGTGCTATGGTGCATCGCCAAAATCATACAGAGAACTCAGCAAAAAGGGCTTGCACTCCTAAACCTTCACAGTCAAAATATGTATCACAAGAAATGTACAAAAATATAAAAATATTTTATTAAACTTACACATAAGATAAAAAAGCTAGGCATATAGCCAAGTGTCCCACAGCCTGAAAAATATCCATGTTTCAGACTGTAGGACATAGCTATGCTCTTAACTTTATCTTTAGTAATGAGATTAATAAAAATATTTTCATATTTGCAATTTCTTGTGATGTATATTTTTTGACTGTGAAGGCTTAGGAGTGTGAGCCCTTTTTGCTGTGTGCCACTATACACCAGGTGACAAAACATACTTAAGGGGATGGCAATTGGGGTAGTGTGCAAATAGACACCAGAGGGTAAACAAATACATAAGGGGATGGTGATTGGAGGGTGGGGGTGCCACTAGACAAGAGGGAAACATGCCATACAGAAGGGGTTGGTGATCAGAGGGTGAGGGTGCCACTAGGCAACAGAAAACATTATATAAATATGGGGCTGGTGATTGGAGGGTGGGGGGTGCCACTATACACCTGGGAAACATTATATAAATATGGGGATAGCAATCGGATGGTGGGGGTGGCTCTAGACACCAGGGAAACCTTACATATATAATGGAACAGCGATCTGAGGGTGGGGGCACAACCAGACACCAGGAAAACATTATCTAAAGATGGGGACGGCAATCAGGAGAAGGGAGCCACTAGACTCCAGGGAAACCTAACACACCTAATAGGACAGAAACTGGAGGGTGTGGGGTGCCACTAAACACCAGGGAAAGAGTGGCTCACGGCTGTCAGAGCAGCCCACAACATGAGTTCCAGCTGCAGCTGCAGAACTCAAGAAAGTCCCATTGTTCTCATACAGAGAACACAGGCGAGCAGTGGCTCTTCTTGCTGAGCTAGGCACCCTGGATTTTATGACTTTCCCACAGGTTCCAGCCTAGGTTATCTGTTCAGTTCCCACCTGGTCCACTGGTTTTGGTATGCTGCAGATCTGTTTTGCAAATTATATGTTAGCTGCTCCAATGTTTGTATGTAATTTATGGCGGTCTGTCATTCTAAAAGTGTGGGAGGATCTGGAAGCAGCCACTTCTTGGTAATTGATTTATAGGCCACAGCCAAACATATAGACCATAGGTAGGTGGCATCCTTCTCTCTAAGAGTTTGAGGGGGTATACCCAATAAAAGATTCTGGAGAGACAAGGGGTCCTGTATAGTAAACAGGTTAACCATCTGGTGGGTAACTGACTGCCAGAATGGGGTAATTTTAGGGCAAAAGAGGAACACATGGGCATGAGAGGCCTCAACTGCTCCACACTGTCTCCAGCATCTTGAAGAAGCTGCTGGGTTAAGCCTTGCTAAAAATTGAGACACAAGAAATTATCTGGTGCTTACCTTTCAAACATACTCCTTCCAGCTGGGAGACAGAGTTGTAGACTAGGCAGACTGCCAAACCCTAGGCCAAACCAGTTGGAGGAGTTGACAATCTAGGTCTTTCTCCCATCTATGTTTTATTAGGTCAGTGAAATGATTCTGAAAAGTATTCAGGAATTTATATAACAAAGATATAGCATGGTCACTTTCAGTTGTTGTCCAAATTTGAGTAAAGGAGCTAGTGTCCTCCTCCTGTAGTGAACTCGAAGTTTGATTCTTTAGCTGTGTATTGACAAATTCCATGATCTGCAAATAATATATATGTATAGTCCTTTGAGACCCAGCCAAACTTTATCTGTGCTTCTGAAAATGAGAGCATTGTTGTGTGGCGAAGTATTTGCCATTGTGCCACAAACCCTCGAGGCCTGGGAGGAGTACCATTTGTTATTCCTGTGCTGGAAGGAATGTGAGGTTTATAATGAACCAAACATATTTCCAGACGTGGTGAGTAAATCTTTTTTGGGGATAGCCTCTCCTCCAGCCCTCAAGGATCGAACCTTCGCTATCTGTAGGTGCATCTTGGAGTTGTCTCATTTGGAGTGGGACGAAGAGTGCTGCTGGTGGTGGGAGTGATAGGGATCTGTTAACATCGATTTGTTTCCAATGTACTATATAGTGATTATTTCCCCAAAGAAGGGCCAATCGCATTTGGAAGGCATTCCAATAATAGTGTAAATTAGGAAATGCAATTCCGCTGAGATTTTTTGGGAGTATTAATAATTGGGATTTAAGCCTAGGCCTTTTAACCTGCCACAAGAAGTCCAAAAAGGCACGTTGCCACTTATTAAGGAATTGTGCAGGTACCACACAGGGTACTGATTGGAAAAGGTATAATAACCTAGGTAGGCCATTCATTTTAAGGGCTTGATTTCTAGCATAAAAAGACAAGGGTAAGACTGTCCAACATGTATGATCTATTTTAAGGGTCTTTATGAGGGGATCATAATTCAAGTTGAATAGTAAATTGAGGTCACAAGGGATCTTGACCCCTAGGTACCCGATTGCTTGGGATTCCCATTTAAAATTTAAATGATTTTTGAATCTGTGCTGTAGGGGAATAATTAAATGCTAATAGTTCAGTTTTGTTGGTGTTTAGTGAGTATCCTGCTAGACAGGAAAAAAGTTTACGTTTTTGGAATAAGTGGGGAAGGGAGGTGTCTGGGTTAGTTAGGTATATTAGTACGTCGTCTGCAAATAAATATATATTATGCTCTGTCCCCGCCATTTGAATTCCAGGGAGATTGGGGTCCTGCCTGACCAAATATGCAAGGGGTTAAATATAGAAGGCAAAAAGTAAAGGGGAGATAGGGCATCCCTGCCTGGTTCCTCTATGTAGGGCAAATTTGTGAGATAAGTGGGGATTAGATCTAATATATGCTTGGGGACGATGATAAAATTTAAATAGAAGATTTATAAATTGGTTTGGAATGTGAAAAACTGTCAAGACTTCCTTTAAAAAGAGCCAAGAAACCATATCAAATGCTTTTTCAGCATCTAGGCTAAGGAGAAGCAAGTTTTTATTTTTTTATTTTTGAATGTGTTCAATCAGGTATATAGTTCTTCTAATGTTATCTTGGGCTTGACGGCCTTGAATAAAGCCAGATTGGTCCTGATGTATTAAGGTGGGGGCTAAATTTGCTAGTCTATGGGCTAAGATGGATGCCAGAATTTTGTAGTCTGTGTTTAGAATAGATTTGGGATGATAGGAACCAGGCAGAGAGGGTCTTTACCAGGTTTTGGAATTACTGAAATTATTGCATATTGCTGGGGGGGGGAGGGGTTTTGGGAAGGGCCATATTTGTGACCAAGCTATGTAAAAGGAAGTGTCTTGTTTAAAGATTTTATAAAATTCCCTGGTAATCCATCAATTCCAGGGCATTTATTAGTTTTAAGATTACCTATTTCCGATTCTATTTCCCTAACCATAATTAGGGCAAACAATGTTCCTGCAAGGGTTTTTGGGTGGGTGGGAAGGTTTAAGGATTTAAGGAAAGTGCGAGTTTGTTCCATGGTGGATTGTTGTTGAGGTGCAGTATAAGGGTTAGAGTAATATTTGACAAATATATCCGATATTACGGTTATAGTATGCTGGGGGGGATCCCTCGGGGAGGGTCTCAGAGTTGAATTCATCGCCCTAGTCTGTTGTATTCTTAATCATCCAGCCAATAGTTTAAAGGAGCGGGGACCTCCTTCATAGTATTTTTGTCTAAGAAATAGCAACTTCTGCTCCACATAATAGTCTAGCAGGGAGTTAAGGTCCTGCTTCAGGATCTTTAACTGTTTGGTGGCCGTAGCAGTTACTTTTATATTTTGTTGCTCTTCTAGGGCTTTTATTTGAGTAAGTAAAGAATTTATTTTCTGGTCTCTTAAGTTTTTTTTGTGCTGCCATAGCAATACATTTACCTCTGCAGATAGCCTTAATTGTATCCCACAGTGTGGATATGTCTATCTCCTGCGTGTCATTATCTAATACAGCTTGCTTAATTGTGTCCTTAGTTTCTTGAATGATTTCTTTGACCTGGAGAAGGGATATATTCAGCCTCCACACTGTGGTCTTCTGAAAGTGGTCATTTATAAAATAAAGATATTGCGGGGCATGGTCCGAGATGATGAAATCCCCCTGCCAGGCCCTTTGGGACATATGTGCACGTTCCTGTGACACAAGGAGGTAGTCAAAGGTGGAATAACTTTGGTGGACTTGTGAAAAAAAGGTGTGATGAGTGCCTGAGCTGCTGAGATACCTCCATGCATTAACTAGACCTACTGTCAGTCCTTGAATAATTTAACTAGTTCCCTAGTCTTCTTAGTTACCTTGTGTTGCTGTAATACATGTTCATATGTTTGACACAAATTCAAATTAAAATCCCCCTCACAGAGAATAGGCCCCTCTGTCCACTGCATTAATAATAATGGAAGGGACCTGTAGGTGGAAAAATCAGAACCGGGAGGGAAATATATTGATGCCATGGTGATAGGTTTCCCATTCAATTTTCCCTTTATTAGAACATACTAGCCCTCTTTGTCAATTATTTGGTCCATGGCCTGAAAAGGAACCCTCGGTGGAATTAAAATAACAGTGCCCCTTCTCCAGCCTCCCTTGTAGGAGGAGGCATAGACCTGGTTAAATGCCAAACACTCAAATTTTCAGTGTTCTAGACTAGAGAAGTGTGTTTCTTGGAGCAACAAAATATCAGCTCCGGCTCATTTTAGTGAAGACAGAATTTTCGAGCGTTTAATAGGGCTAGCCAGTCCATGTACATTGTAGGTACAAAATGTGTAATTCATTTTAACAGTGTTTTAGGAAGTACAGCTGATAAATCCCTTTGTCTCCTATAAAGTAATGCCCCATAATTCGGTAGATTTTGCAACAGTACAAGTGCACACCTGAGTAAGCAAGACTTCAATACCACATACAAACGAAGAATATAGTGACAAGCTGACATTAACACTAAGAAACTAGGTGGACGCCAACTGGGCACAGAACTTTATACCTTGCAGTGGCTTCCAAGGTAGGAGGTCTACTATAGTAAGTGACCTCTGCAAACACCCTGGTGCTAACTTTGGTGGGCAAAAGAGGGTAAGACTCATCCTGATCAGGAGGACCTCTTTCAGGGTCAGAGTATTACTGGATCCTACAAACATACTGATTTATGGCTTAATATACCTCTAAGTCTGATCCACTAAATGAAACTAGCTCAAATTGTTGAGGGTATTTCTTCCCAGTTGTCATCGGGTGGTGGGGAAGTGGAGCAATCGAATTGAACTTAACCCAAACGCTCTGTATAATCCTCACGATCTTTCTGATCATTCACCCCAGCCGTCCCTCCAAGCTGTTCCAACTTTTGGGTGTTAAAAAAACAAACAGCTCAATTGCTCTTTTAAAACAAAGCCTATGAAATAAAGAAAAGGGAAGTCTTTTCAGTATTGTTCAATAAGCAGGAAGCAAATCAGAAGTAACTGATTCATTTTAGCACCTCGGGTTATGTTAGCTAGACCTTGTCATTGCGTCATCGTGGCCCTGCGTAGTGAGTCTGGGTGAGGTAGGCAAGCTCCCTCGGATCGTGTTCACAGTTACTCATTATGCGCCATCAAATGAATAAAACTCTTGAGAAGAATACACCAGTCAGCCTTCCATTAAGGGAAGATCTCAATTGGAGACACCAGAGAGCTTCTTAAGTAAGTCCCAAAAGAGGGTAATAGTCTCTGAGCTCGTGGATGTGGTTGGGAGTTTGTTTCTTTTTTCGGGTACTGTCTGCCAGGTTCTGTCTTGATCCCTTCGCTTCTGACCCACTACAGTTGGTTGATCTGGAACCTCGATGCCCTTTTTCAGTATTGCCTGTCAAGCCTCTTGAAAAGTATTGTAGATCTCTGTGCCTTCCTTCCAAAACATACGAAGTCTGGAGGGATACAATGTTTGTATACGCAGGTTTTGAGCATGAAGTATCTTAATAAGGGGGCATACTCCTGATTCTGTTTCTGAATATCAGGGGGATAGTTATGGTCGAAAAAAAGACGTGAATCTAAGTATTTAACCTCCCACTGCTGCCAGGCTCTCTTTCAAATATCCCATTTAGTTTTAAAGCTATGAAATTTGATAATCACTGAGCGTGGTCTGGCTGTTTGATCCTTAGGTTTTGGTATCAGTGCACGGTGTGCTCTCTCAATTTTTAATTTGTTACCTTGGGGGAGGTTTAGCACATCACGAAGCATGTCTGCAAGAAATTCAGACATATCGCCCTTCTCTGCACCCTCTTTCAAACCATATAGGTGCAGATTGTCCCTCCTTGACCTGCTCTCTAAGTCTAGCTATTTCTGCTCAGTGGTAATTGCATGTAGGCATAGTGCAGAGACTGTTTGGCCAATGTGTTGCAGGCCATCCTCCGTGGTGCCAGTTCGGTCCTCAGCCTCCTGCAGGTGGTTCTCCACCAGTGAAAGTTTCTGGTTTAGTTGTTTAAATTCTGATTTATTTTATGCCCACGTGTCCTTTAGTTCCCACATCAATGGTTCAAATCTGGATTGAGAAAGCTGTTCAGTCTCCTCGTCTGTATCATAAGTCTGGGCCGAGTTGTTGTAGTGTGAGGCAGTAGTAAGGTCTTGTGTAGGAGAGTTTTGCCTTGAGCCATTAGTTTCTTTTTCTCCCCTCAGCTGTGAAGCATGGTTTCTAGACCCTTTGTCCCTCTGCAATCCTCTGGATGCAATTTCAACCTCTTTCATTAATTTTTGTAATTTTTTTGGAGGATTAATCCACAGATCGGGTCAGAGCATCTCTCTTAGCTGCTTATCGAAGCCATGCCAGAACCAGAAGCCCCAGAAATTGCATTTCTGGCAACTTTTTGAAAAAAACAAACTCCAGAATCTAACTAAATGAGTCTCATTTAGCTAGGGTTGGGTGTTTGTTTTTTAAAGGGGCACGGTCAGATTTTTCAGTTGTTTTTCTAGTGCCCTTGTATTTGTGTGCCTGTTTAACAAAGTTTCACTCAGTGTTTACTCTGATTCTGCTTACAGTGCATAACATGCCATTTAATGTGTATTTTTGCTAAAAACATGACTGTTGGCCATCCTGACAGAAATTCCATGGTCCACTCCTTGTTGCATGTCCCCAACATTGAGATAGCAGTGAATGATGTTGACACATGCATGAACTAGGTCACAGTTCTGGGGGGGGGGTATAAAAGAAAATGAATGCTTAATATTGGTGAATATACTGACTTCTACAGTGACACCGACGCACATGCACAGAGTCCCGGTTTCACTTTCCAAATACCAGTTATATAGAAAATAGCCCTCGGTTTTGTAAAACAGTGACATTGTAGAAGTCAATATATTCACCAATATTAAGCATTCATTTTCTTTTATACCCCTCCAGAATTGCTGACCTCCTTCATGCACGAGTCGGCATCATTTACTTCCATCTCAATGTCGAGGATGGAGCAGACCATGGAATATTAGTCAAGACAACCGACAGCAAAAATACACATTAAAAAGGTGCATTATACACTGTAAGTAGAATCAGAGCAAACAATGAGTGAAGCTGTGTTAAACAGGCACACAAATACAAGGGCACTAGAAACGGCTGAAAAAGTTGACAGTGCCCCTTTAAAAAGACATTAGTTTTATGTACTTTTAATGTCTGTAAGTTTAAACAGTAAAAAGAAAATGGTGGCCATCTTGATTGTTTCCCCCATGACAAGTAAATTATGCAAATAACCACTCGTGATATGTTTTTTTACCTTTCACGATAAGTTGTTTTTCCTTTGTGATAGTTTTTTTTTTTCAGTCACATTGGAACGTTAACTCAAAAATCATTATAACTTTAAAACAGCATAATATTTTTTCACCAAACCTTCCAAAGGCACACCATTGTCATGGGCCCCTTCAACCCTGAAAATTTCATGAAACAATTCTACACAGTCTAAGCAGTAGGCGAGCGCAAAAAGTATCCAGTGTTAAATATAAAGAAACCAAACATGTTCTTTTTCCAATTTTTTGACGGTCCATATCTTGAAAATCATACAAGAAGCCATCATAAAACTTTCCAGTCTTGAGACTCTGACAGCCTGACCATGCAAGCCAAATTTTGGGCTATTTCATCAAACAATGCCAAAGATATTAAGGTGCAACATTTGGGGTTTAACATTAAACAGCCTACTCAACCCTAACTATAGGGGTGCTACCACACCCTATATAAATAATTAGCATTTGGTTAGGGGTGGTAGGCGATACTGGACCTACCTAGATGGGCAACATTTCTGACTTGTCTGGACACCATTCTTTTTTTTTGTTTGACCAGGAAAGGAGGGTGAGACAATACTGCCTATTTTCAGCCTCATCTGGGGGGGGGGATTCAGATGCAAACCAACTGAAATTGAACCAGAGTAAGCTGTTGGTGGTTTTACTGAAGGGGGGACATTTGGCCAGAACACTGTATGAGCCCAAACCTGGATGCATATGTATGTATATATGTATATCTATATTTATGCAGTACCTGTGAGAATAAAAACTGGCAAATATTAGCAGTATTTTCAGTGTAGTTAGAGCTACAGTGAGACTATCGCATTTATCGTCACTATAGGTCATTTATCCACACAGTAGGAGCAGGACAGGCAGATACTGCACTTCAGCACAGCTGCTCACAGAGCTTTTGAATGGTGGGAGCTCTGGCAGCATTCCTTACAGAAATATAAGTGTGCTGCATAGATGCAGAATGTATGCCACATGCTTAATTGTGCAATTTTGCATGCGGTTCGCATTCACAAAGTAAATGTATGCGAACCAGGTCTCAAAAGCATATCAAGTTCGAATGCTGAGAGCTTATCATGTGTGCAGCAGGTAAGCTAGTGTGAACATCTAAAAATCACATCAGGTTCACATGTTGCACACTTGCCATGTGTGCTGCAACTAAGCTGGTGCAAATCGTATCTAAAAAAAAACACATCAGTTTTTATTTCTCATACTACTGCTAGCAGTTAGAGCCTTTAAAATACCCTTTTTACTTATTTCCCATTAAAATTAGGTAAGCTCATTTATTCTGATCCTTTTGCAAGTTGTGTAATGACTTTTGATTTTTGTCATTAAGTTGCAATTAATTTGTAAAGTATTGTTTAAGTGAGTGTTTACTCACCTGGTAAGGGTGACTGTGTTAGTTGACATCCATGGCACTCCAGTCATTACATCATGGGTTTTAGCCCACCTGATAGGCTAGTGATGCACATGTGACCCAGGATCAAATTTCGCAGTTTATCTTTGTCCCAGGAGTCCCAGCTCCTCAGTTCGATTCTTCCATAGCTGAAACAAAGTTATTTACATAGACATACCTCTTTGAACCATTAGATTATTTAGAAGTTTTGTGGAGACCAATTGAAGGTAACCAAACACTATTTATTTCCTTATTAGATACAGTTCTAAGACACAGCCACCTACTGTGACTGATAGAAAATGATTCACCCATTACTATCACTGTCGGGTAAACAAAAATATCCCACACCCAGATCATGTGTTGGTACTATTATCAAGAAGCTTAAGTTATCTATAAAAAAAAAAAGTGTAATCAATTCAAATCCGCCTGCTATTGTGAGGTTACTGTTCTTGCCACTCCAATTGTTCTGACGGGAGGGCCAAGGAGTGCCATAGATATCAACTAACACAATCACCTTTACCAGGTGAGTAAACACCCATTGTATTGTGTTGTATATTCATGGCACTCTAGTCATTACATCACGGGTTTCATTAAACAGCAGTACCAATCCCAGCAGGGCATGACAGACTGATCGAAGAGTGGTTTAGATGCAGTGGCTGCTAAGAAAACTTTGTTAGCAAATGAGGCCCTGTGGTTGTATAAAGTTTTGAGCCTGTAATATCTTGCAAAGATATGAATGGAAGTCCAAGTTGCTGCCTGGCAAATGTCCTCTGTTGAAACAGTCACCCTTTCAGCCCAGGAGGTGGCCACCACCCTGGTTACCTTCTGGTGGGATGAGGTTCTTTGCCTTGTGAGCTTCTTGAATAGTTCTCTTTAGCCAACTGCCAATTGCAGTCTTAGAGACTGCCATACCCTGCTTCTGTCCTTGTGTAATAATGAACAGTCTTTCTGTCTTGTGGATCATTTGAGTACATATGCTATATCTTGCCAGAGTATTCCTAACATCCAAGTGATGGGGAATGTGGCTGACTCCTTGCTGTGCATGCTCATATAGAATAGGGAGTTCAATTGTTTGCTCCCAATGGAAACGGGAAGTGATCTTGGATTGGAAGGTGGGCACCATCTATAGCGAGACTCCCTCAGGGGTGAAGATGGTATAGGGTTCCCTGCAGGACAGTGACAGGACAGCTCACTTATCCTTTGAGCTGAGCAGATGGACAGAAGGAGACAGATTTTGAGACCGGCCCAGTACAATTGTGTCTCAAGGAAGGGTTCGAAGGAGGGAGTACTCAGTGCCTCGAGGACTAGAGTGAGGTCCCAAGGAGCTATGGGGGATCGAGTCCAGGGTCTGATCACCTCAACTGCTTTTAGGAATCTTACTGCATCTGGGTGAGCACCCGGGCTGTGTTGTCCGATTGGACCCAGTCATGCTCCTATGTCCAAAAGTTGTACTCAGAGAGATGAAGGGGATAGGCCTTTGTCCAAATCCTGCTGTAGGTATAGAAGGATAGTGGACATGTCATTTTTTTATGGCTCCATGTCCCTCGCTCAACACCAGTCTAAGAAGATGTTCCACTGTCGGTCATAAGTGGAGGTGGTGGATGATCTCCTGGATTGTAGCATAGTCGAAATGACTGAGGCATGATAACCCGCCTTCTGCGATCTCTACCTCTCAGGAGCTAGCCTGACAATTTCAGAGTGTCTTGGGCCAGATGAGTCATTTGACCCTGAATCAACATGTCGTACCTGTAAGGGAAATTCCATCTGTCTATTGTCATGGCCATTGCCACTGTGAACCATGCTCTCTGTGGCCAGTAAGGGGCCGCTATGATGATGAGCTTCTGAGACTATCAAATTTTGGACAGGACTTGTGGGATCAGGAGTACCCAGTCCTGGGACAGTGCATTGACTCCCTTGGATTGCTGCTCCCAGTATCTTGAGTAGAACCTGTCTACTTGGGAGTTTGCCCTGGTGGCCATTAAGCCCATGGGTGTGGTCCCCATCTTTTCCGGACCATCCAAAAGATGCCTGGGTGTAGTTGGCACTCTCCTGGGTGTACTTGCTGCCTACTGAGCCAATCTGCCCTGATGTTTAGCTTCCCTACTAGATGGACAGCACTAGTGTGAGTGAGGTTGACCTGAGCCCATGCCATTACCCTTGCATCTCCCTCTGCATGGCTCTGCTCCTGGTTCCCCCCTGCTTGGTGATGTAGGCTATGGTGACCTGGTTGTCAGACCATACTAGGACCAACCAACTGGAAATGGTCTCCCTGAATGCCATCAGAGCATGATACACTGCTCTCATTTCCAGAACATTTATGGATAACATAGAAACATAGACTTTGACGGTAGATAAGCACCACTTGGCCCACTCAATCTGCCCATTTCCCTACCTACTGGATAAGCTGCAAATTCTAGATAACCAATAGCCTACTTCCTGCAACTCCCCACTATAATTGCCTTGTGTCTGTCCCATGCATGCTTGAATTCCCCCACTGTTTTAGACCCAACAACCTCCTCAGGAGGGCTGTTCCATGTATCCACCACTGTTTCCATGAAAGCTGTCTCAGTCTCTCTTCATATGGTTTCTGCTGCATACCCTGCACCATTTTAGTTGCCCTCCTCTGGACTGCTTCCATAATCTGGACTCTGAGGCTGTCTAATGGCCCTGAGCTGACAAGGAGTCCATGCATGCTCCCCACCCCACCAGACTGGCATCTGTCTCTAGAGTGGCTTCATAGGACAGCTCCAGAGGTGTGCCTGAGATGAGATTGTGTCTGTGAGTCCACCAGGTTAGGGATTGTCTCACCACTGCAGGAAGAGCTATCCTGACTCCAAGATTCCCTTTGGATGGGGGACCCTGAGTTAGAAGGTAATTCTGGTGTGGCCTCATATTCCATCTGGCCCATGGTACCAGATTGATGCATAAGGCCATGCATCCCAGCACCTGAGCTATTTGTCCAATGATGGGGAGTCTGTTGGCCTTCAGTGCTTGAGCTAGGCTGATCATGTTCTCCACCCATTTCAGGGAGGGCCTCGCCTTCCCCCCTGACATGTTTATCTCTGCCCCCAGGTGTTCCAACTGCTGAGTCAGAGACAGAGAACTCTTGTCAAGGTTGGCCACCCAACCATGTTCTGCCAGTGCTTGTAGGACTAGAGTAGTGTTTTCCTGAGACTGAGTTCTGGACCTGACCCATATTAACCAGTCGTCCAAGTACAGAATGATGTCCACACCTTGTTCCCGCAGCTGGGTCATGAGGACAATGGAGACTTTTGTAAATACCCTTGGTGCCAAGGCTAGGTCAAAGGGTAGAGCCTGGTACCAGAAATGCTGTCCCAGGATGTGAAATCTCAGGAACTGTCAATGACTCAGCCAGATTGGGATGTGGAGATAGGCGTCTTTTAGATTGAGAGAGGTCAAGTAGTCGCCTACTCTGACGCTTCTGAGGGTCAATCTCAAAGTCTCCATTTTGAATCTGTGGGTAACGACATATTGATTTAGGAATTTCAGGTCTAGGATGGGACGTAGATCCCCATTCTTTATGGGCACTGGGAAAAAGATTGAGTAAATTCCTCAGCCTTGTTCATCATTTGGGATGACCTGAATTGCTTTGTTCTGACTCAGGTCCTGCAAAATTTGCTGGACTTGGTGGGCAGATGCTTTTCTTTTTGATATTAGGGACTGAATGAATCTGTGTCTTTCTGGTCTCTGTGTTAGCTCCATTGCATGTGATTGTGGCGCTACTTTCAGAACACTTATCTGAGGTTGCAAGTCGCCATTTATTTTATACACAGGTAGTTACCTCCTCAACCCATATAAAGGGTCATTCATTGGATCTGATCTTTCTTCTGGGTATGGAGATTGCTGATTTGGGGGTGGAACCAGTCAGCTGGTCTGACCATCACACCATAAGGTTCAGTTTCAGGGCTCCCCCTAATAGGTCTGCCCCTACGGAGATGGTTCAGTACTGCCCTTTAAGGGGTATTAATCCCAGTGACCTAATGGCAGTACTGGGTCTATTGAGCTTGTCTGGTGAATGCATGAGTCCAGATGATCTCATGTTAGCCTATAATAAGGCTGTGGGAGATGCTCTGGACAAGATTGCTCCTGTTCGTGTTCGGCCTCTCACCCTCCGTTCAAGGAGCCCTTGGTTTGATGGCTCCTTGAAGGAGTTAAGAAGTTGGCGAAGGTTGAGAGAGAGCCTGGCGGAGGTCCGGTAGTGATGCTGACAGGCTTAGGTTGATGGCACATTATGATGGCTATCAATCAGAAATCACCCGTAAGAAGGCAGAATTTCTGTCCAGGGAGATTTCTGCTGCACAGAATCGACCGGCTCAGCTTTTCCGGACTGTTGACAGATTGTGCAATCCAATCTGTCTCCAGCCCAGAGAAGCTTTTTCTCAGCTAAGATGTGAGGAGTTCGCTCGATTTTTTGCAGATAAGGTTGCCAGCATCAGGTCTGGCATCGGTCCGACCTCTCCTTTGAGGGATTGCAGTTGTCGACGGGAAGTGTTATGCACCCGGTCTGTCTGGTAAGATTTTTGCCAGCTGGAGTTCACTGACATTGTGAAGATCATCCAAACATTGCGACCAACCAGTTGTAGTTTGGATCCGGGTCCTACACCCCTTTTAGTAGGATGTGTAGAAGTTATCTGCCCAATCCTTGCTGACATTATCTGAAAATCCTTGGAGAGGGGGGCCTTTCCTGACCCCCTCAAGGAGGCAGTAGTTCAACCACTCCTTAAAAAACCCCCTTGGATCCAGATTGTCTAGCTAACTACCGGCCTATCTCTAACCTGCCTTTTGTTGGTAAGGTTATTGAAAAGGCAGTTGCGTTACAATTGGATGATCATCTTACAACTCACAATATCTATGATACTCTTCAATCTGGTTTTAGGAAGAAGCATAGCATGGAGACTGCCCTTGTCCGGGTGTTGAATGATCTCCTAATGGCTAGAGATTGAAAGGCATGTACCATTCTGGTCCTTCTTGATCTCTCTGCAGCATTTGACACTGTAGACCATGGTGTGCTGTTGGAGCGCCTGCGGATTTATTGTGGGCTGTCTGGAACAGTCCTCAAATGGTTTCAGTCTTACCTCACAGACAGGTTTCAGAGAGCTTGCCAGTGGAATTTATTCTCTGGCGCTCACCCTGCCTCAGGGGTACCACAGGGTTCCATTCTAGCACCCATGTTGTTTGCATTGTATATGCTGCCATTGGGAGATATCATCAGGCGATACAGTCTGGGTTTTCACTGCTATGCAGATGATACTCAGCTGTATTTGTCTTTTCCGCCTGGGCAAGATGATGCCTTCTCCATGCTAAATAATTGCCTTGCTGAAATCAGATTATGGATGAGTTCTAGCTGGTTGAGACTGAACCCTGATAAGACTGAGGTGTTGATAGTGGACCCAGGTCATCCGGTGGTGGGTTTGGGGGGCTGGACAACCATCAGGTTTATTGCTCGGTAGTATGTCACTCACTACCTCTGATCGGGTACGAAACCTGGGCATTATTTTTGACAATGGCTTGACCTTAAAATCTCAGCTATCAGCTGTAGTCAAATCCTCTTTTTATCATCTGAGGAATATCGCCCGGGTGAAACACCTGGTCCCACCGGGTGATCTACCAACATTGGTCCATGCCTTTATCACTACCTGTCTTAATTACTGTAATTCCCTCTACCTAGGGCTACCTGGGGTTGACATCTGCCACCTGCAGCTGGTGCAGAACACAGCGGCCAGGCTTTTGACTGGGATCTCTAGATCCAGCCACATTACACCTGTGCTCTGTGAACTGCACTGGCTGCCTGTTAGGTGGCAGATCACCTATATGGTTGGTTTACTAACCTTTAAAGCCCTACATGATCAGGGACCCGGCTACCTGAAAGATCTCTTGGTACCCTATTGCCCCCTCCATCCTCTCCGCTCCACCAATGAGGGATTGCTGGAGATTCCCGGGGTTCGATTAAAAACATCAGGATCTCATGCTTTTGCTTTCTCAGCACCAACCCTGTGGAATTCTCTACCTCGTTGGTTGAGAGAATGTCCAACCGTCGAGAGATTCAAAATGGAGTTAAAGACTTATTTATTTAGTTTAGCATATCCTAGTTATGGTTGATTAATTTATGTCTGTTTTAATTTATATGTATGAATGATCTCTTTGTACAGCACCTTGGTTCTGAAAGGTGCTTTAGAAATAAAGATGATTTGATTTGATTTTGGAATAGTGAGAGTCTTTTTCCTACTTGAGGGTACTGATGCACTTGAGTGCTCCAACTGATTGAGAGGAATGATGTACTGGAGTAGTCATTGCTGTTTGTTTCTTCCTCCTCTGCCTCTGCCTCTGAACTTGGAATTCCTTCCTCTGAAGGAGGAGGAGTGGTTGCTGGAACTGAAAGAGGTATGGCTGCCATTGTTATAGTGGTATCTTTTACCTCGAAAGGAATTGGAAGCATTAAAATGTGAGTGTCTTTAGCCTTGTTGAAATTTGTTGCCCTCTTGTAAACGATGTCTACCAAAAGGTAGATAGGTGGTTCTGTTTTTGTTTTTGCCTAGATATTTGCCCTCTTCTTTCTTTTTCAAGTACTCCTGTAGGCCTTCTCCAAAGACATGTTTACCCTTCAGCAGTAAATTTTGTAGTAGGTTCTTAGACTCATTGTTGGCCTCCCACAGTTTGAGCAGTAGGGATCTTCTGGCTCTATTAGTTAGTGCAGATGCCCTTGCTTCCTGTTTAAGCATATCTACTGCCATGTACCCCAGATATTTTGCAGTATTCAGGGTACACTCGATCAACTCAGATTCTCTGGACTGGGGATCTGCCTTTTCCAATAGTTCCTCCAGCCATCTTATTTGAGCTCTGGCCACATAGACAGCCATTGTGGCAGTTCTTGCTGCCATGCAGGTGATTTCAAACAGCTTCTTTAGCATATCTTCCACCTTCTTATTGGTGGGATCTTTCAAACAAATGGTACCACAGGGTAGGACTGTCTTCTTACTGTGGGCCGCTATCTCTGGGTCTATAATAGGGGTCACACACCAGGCATTCACGTTATCTTCCTGGACTGGATACATCCTATCCAGGTTTGTCTTTTCTGATAGGTGACCCAGCTCAGTGGATTCCCATTCTTTGACCAAAATATCGTAAATGGCAGGGCATGCAGGAAAGATTTCCATGATGGTTTGTCTTTGTTGGATCATGGGGTCGAGTTTAGATTCGGCCTTTGCTGGTTCCAGCTCGAACCCCATTGTAGATTTTATGGCTTTCATAAGTCCAGGTGTTAAATCAAAGGAGCATAATTTGGAGGTGAGGGAGGGGATGGACTGACTGGTTTCCATCTCCTCATCATTCCAAGCTATGTCTTATTCTTCATTGTCTGGCAATTTCTCATCTCCATGTTCATCTCCTGGAGGTTCAGGTACATCTGAAGCTGGGTTCCCTTCTTCTGCCTGATCAACAGGTTGTGGAACTGGATCAGGCCATGGGGCCGGGGGCGAAGGTGCTTTATGCTGTGTTAAGGCTTCCAGTTTTTCCATTATTTGAAGCATTAAGTTCTGCTGGCTCTCCATCATAGCCACTGTGGCCAGCTGGTTCTGGAGAAGCAGCCCCCCCCCTGCATGCACCCAATTGGTTCTACTGGTTCCTGTATTACCAGGACCCATAGAAAGGGATTGCTCCAGAGAAAGGTCATCCTTATCATGTAGACATGCCAGGCACTGCATCCCTGAGTTGTGTGGCATTAAGGTGGCATTGCATGTCATGCATTTCTTTGCCTTTACCATCTGGGGAGGAGAGAGGGAAAGAATTGGGCATGGGCCATGGTGAGCATCCAGGTGGGTGAGTAAACGCACCCCCTGAACACTCTGATTTAGTGAAAAAACACTGACTTTATCAATAGAACAGTAACTGTCATCCTGCGACTGTAAACTGGAGGAGACCACCCTCCATTAGGTACGAGAGGGAGGGGCTCCCTCACCAGAAGACAATGGATGTTTAGGATGGTCAAGCCTCTCCTGCTGTGTAAGTGTGGGGAAAGGAGGATGTACTACAAATGATCACCAGAACAGGTCCATGCTTGTGCGGAGAAGTCTGAAAGGACTACAAAAATGGCGGCCGCTTGAAAAACTGTGCATGCGCAGGAGTCCGGGATGGACTACAGATATGGCTGCCCAAGTTCACGCATGCACCAAGAGGTGGAAAGGATTCAGAGTGGAAGGACTGAGGCATCTGGACTCCAATTCAGGTAGGCCGGATGGAGGACTAGTGACATACTGTGCCCCAAAAAAACATAATCTGCCCCCTTCGGTCCACTGCAGCTGTACCAATCCCTGTAATCCGCCCCTTTGTTAGTTGTGCCCCAGATTATAATGTGCCCCTTTCTGCCAGCTAGGGGCTTTAACCATGGTTGGGTCCCAATGAGCCACTGAGTGAGGGGCTTAAGGGGGCCGAGACCTCATTATGGAAACAAGTGTGATGCAGCATCCCTTACAATAACTGGGCCAAAGAAATGTACTGAGTTGCTAGTGTATGGCAATGGCGACCGCTAAGTAGGAGTCACTGATGCCCATGACCAGCTCGGTCGACAGGGGTGCTCAGAGGGGAGTCAATGCAAAAAAGAAACTTGCACAGTGCTGGGGAGGTGGTAAGATGGTGGCCGCTATGTAGGGGCCGCTACCGAGAGAGGCCAGAAAGATAAAACTCAATTCAACTTAAGAGAGGAGTCGAGGAGAGTGGAGCATAATTCTGCCAACAATCCGATTCGGTGGCCACTAAAAGGGGCCACAGAATCTGCCAGCTACATCAAAGGAGGATGGGCAAGGTCAACCTCACTGATCAGGGGTTTTAACTGGCAGCGAATATTGCCAAACACACACTCAGCTCCTGCTTAGGCCTCACTACCCCCCTTGAGAGGAGGTTAGGGTGAGTGGCACATGGAGTAGCACCGGATGTGACCTAGAGGAAGGCAGCAGGGAGCATGAACAACAAACACCAACTGTCTCCGCTAGTGAGGGGAGAAGGAAGCAAGTGGAGTGAAACACAGAGGCATTGGCCTACTGAAGAGATAAGGACTGGAGCCAAACAAAGAAGGGGGGGAAGGCATTGCCACATGGTCCCCGTGTGTCCTGGGGAACAGGCCAGACACTAGCGATAGAGAGACACAATACTGACAAATCAGGATATAAAAAACACAAATAATCTGGAGAAGCATGGAATTTAAAACCATGCACAGTGCCTGCCTTCCCAAAATTTCAACAGGTATTACCAAGGGGTGAAGAGACCAACTGTAGTACTGCCCTCAGCCAACCAACTTAATTTCTCTAAACAAAAAAACAGCCTGATTCTGCAACAAAACCAGAATGGCTGAAAATAACTAGAAGAGTAAAAGAATCAACATGCAAACCAACTCAGACTGGCCAACAGCCAGGGGTCGAGTTTACTGTAACGGTGAGGGAAATGCCCTCATCAATTAATCCTTAAACTAGCAATTAGCCAATTAATTAAATAGGAAATTTTAAGGACATTGACTAGTCCAGATTTTCAAACTTACTAGGTAGACCATGGGAAAATTAAAATAGAAGCAGTGGTTCAAAGACTCTAAGGCCTACCTTCAGTCAAACAATAGAAACACACAGGGACTCCTGGAGTGCTGTAGCCTTTTCAGATGCACAATGAGAACTGAGGAGCAGGGACTCCTGGGACCAAGGTATACTGCAAAATGTGATCCCGTGTCGCATTTGCATCACTAGCCTATCAGGTGGGCTAAAACCTATGATGCAATGACTGGAGTGCCATGGATATACAACATAGCACAATGCCTAGGATATAATCAGCCAACATCCCCATTCCACATGTGCAAAAAAGGGCCTCTGTGTTGTGAAGCCTGACCTTTTTGTTTTGGGCCATGTAAATCCTCTTATGCATATTTAGTGCTACAAATGTGTTTCTCTGTGACTGTTATGGCTCACTAACTTCTTTCCCGTTGTCATTCTGTATGGAGCATATACACTATGGCCATGCTCAACACTCTTTGTGCTGAGTAGGGTCTTGGAGGCAAGCACCATACCTCACATGTCACTGAAATGAGGGGCATGGACATTCAAAATGAGGGACATTGAGGGACACTAACTCTCACGATGATCAGGACACATCCCAAAACATGGAGCTACAGTACCTCAGAACACAGTGGAAACCATTGTATTTACTTGTACTGATGTTAGCCCTGAGAATTAATTTCCACCATAAAGCAAGGGTGCCATTTAGGTAGGGCAGACCCCTCTCCTGCATTTGTGCCTAGGTTGTTCTTATGGTGTGGCAATAATGGCATTAAATTTGGATTTAACCTTTTGCACAATAAGTGTCCCCCTGGCCTGTGTTGTGCTCACACTGCAAGTGCACTCCTGACTCGACTGTGTCTGTATCATGTTGTCCACTCTTTCCACTTATTAGTGGTTTCGCCATCATATGTCACGTGGAGGAACTCCAGCCAAGCAAGAGGCACATAAGTCATATGAGTGGGAAACTGTCTTTCCTGACACAGAGTAGACAGGCTGCACATTACAGCTTGGAGGAGTCGGTGAGCACTGAACTTTCAATAGAGGTGTTGTGGTGGCATATTTTTGTTGGTCTACTCTGAGTGAGTCTCCGTCTCCCCTAGTGATGGAAGGGTCTGTGGGTGAGCCTAAAGCTTACTCAAGACTAGCCTACCTACTAACTCTACTAGGCTGGCCTCGCAAAAAAAAAAAAAACACATCTTGGGCCCCCCATGGCAGCAAGCTAGGCTTCACAGCAGCAAAGACAACGACAACAGTGTGGGCAGCCTTCATAGTTCTTGATCAGTGCAGTGTGGCAGCAGCCATGGCAGCAACCAAGCAAGAAGTAAGCAACACTGGTTGGGTTGGTTCGGTTAGTGAGGTGACTTGATCGCAGACCACGTTGGGGACCTAGGATGGTTGGTTCTAGCATCCAGCTTCTGGCAGAAGGATGGGGGAGCTGACTGAAAACTGGGCTGGTGGCTTACTAGGCTAAACTTCAGGTTCTGGCTAGATGGCCAGGTAAGTAAAAACAAATAATTTTTTTTACAGGGAGATTAGGGAAGGAGGAAGGACTGAAATATTGATGTGTTTTTCATGTTTCTGTGCCTTTGGGCAGCTTCATGGCCCATATGGGATGGGTATTGAATGGAATGGAGTTGGGGAGAGAAATTGGGACAGAGTTTTTTTTTGGAGGGGAGGGGGTTCAGAACTTCAGCCAGGAAAAAAATTGGTTAGTAACTGGATGGGTTTAAGCCCCTATCTGATGCACTGCGCTGGGGTATAGACAGATGACTCTTATACATTTGAATTTTTCCTGATTTGCATATCACTTTTCAGTCACAACAAATAAGTTTTACCTTTTAGAGACATTGCAGACATTCAAGAGCTTGCCACCTAGGGGCTAATTAGCACCTGGTCTCCACTGGTTGTTGACTTCCAGCTGCTGAAATATGAAATGGCACCCCTGCCATAAAGTCTACATTTACAGGACATCCTTTGCGTGAGCAGCATGTTTTCCATGAGGGATGGATGAGGGGCAGAGCAGTTTTCAGGGGTTAAATGAGGGCTGCCCCTTACATTCAGGGACAGTTGAGAGGTATGGTATGCACAGACTATTGGAGCCCCATCCACATCACCATGCTCAGGCACATTATGAAACAGGGTGAGGGAGAGTGCAGGGGCACGCCCCATTGAAATGAATAAGGACATTTTTTATTACTATTTTATACATTATTAATGGAGAGTTGGAGATTAATGAAGGCCACTGCTTGACTAACCAGGGCCTTCTTTGTAGAACAGTGGCCTTCATTATTCTCCAACTCACCATCATAATGCATACATGTGATATCTCCCTCTTTACGCAGGAGACTCCTGTTTTTTTTGACTAAGCTTCCTCCCTCCCTCCTGGGAAACAAAATCTCAGGCTTAAGTAAAATTCTGTCCAAAATATCCATCTTTTTGGGTAGATAAAGACACATAAAAATTAAATCAGTGATGCACAATGTATCTGATAACTTTATATAACTAGTTGTTTATTCTTTTTAGTGCTTATTCTTGACAAAATGAAATGCATTACATTTTTGTAATGACTTTTTTCTTATGTTTTTGACGCCATTTAAGGACAAACGCACGACATTACGGCATCTCCCTACTAGCAGGCCAATCTCTCTCCTAATTTGACCCAAATCTCCCTCTTAAGCAAGGTGGCAGGCCAATCTCCCTCCTAATTTGACCCAAATCTCCCTCTTAAGCAAGTTGGACATATCACATGTATGATAATGTATAAAATGGTAATAAAAATATAACTCCATTCATTTTAAGGGGTACACCCCAGCAGTCTGACCCATGGGCATCATCTCTTAAAGACTCCTACCTCTGGCTCCCTAGTACTCAGGTAAGAGACTCTCCACTTATATCTATACTTGGCAGGTTGTCTGTAGCAACATAGCAGCACCCTCTACATTGTGTGTGCATGGGGTGGGTGGTCGGGTGGCAGTCGATGCAGTTGATGTCAAGGACATGGGGACATAGTGATTTCTGAACTTTGTTTCTGAGGGTATGGAAGAAAGACAGTAAGAGAGACTATTTTGTTTATTAATACATTCCTGATTTTCCCCAAGCATTCCATTGGAGGGGAGAGGGGGAGAGAGAAAATGCTGGCATCAGTCGGCTCTCCGGTTAGCTGTTTTATCCCCTGTTGATTTTTAACCATGTGCTGTTGCTCCGTATACTCACTCTTGCACTCTCTCTCTCTCACACACTGATTTTGTTTCTGAGGGTTCTATCTAGGCAGGTGGAGAAGGAGAGCATCTACAGCTAGCGGGGTAGGTGGGCGGGTGGAGAAGAGAGCATCCACAGCTGATCTGGGTTACTATAAGGAATTTAAATTCGCTTGTGCGTAATTGCCAATTGGGACAAAAAGCCAACCAATTTAGCGGCCTCTATTGTACAGCTGGGGAGAGCAATTGATATACAGGTGGGGGTCAGCAAGTGCTTGCTGTATTTATGTAGTATTTATGCCACTTCAATAATTGATATACAGTCGACTCATGGGGGGGGCAGTTCTTTAAGAGATGAAGAGCCACAAACTGGGTCTTCTGATATACAGTCGGGGGGCCAAGGGAGAGCAATTGACATTCGTCAAGTCAGTATTAAGGTATGGCTATTAAGGTGCTGTTATGCGGTGTTTACCTTTGGATAATTTTTTTTCTGTGAGCTTTTTTGTTTGCGCTAATTTGACCACACTGACATGGCCATCTTGTTTTGCTTGCGCTGATTTGACGTTGAATCCCTTTTGACCAGTGCAATCTGAAAGCACAATGAAGTTAGGCAACTTGCCATGGATCACACAGTATGCAAGTGAATCACACCAGATCTCCAGGTTTACAGCTCATTACACATACTGGTTCCAGGGGCGGGGGTGTAATAAAATGCTATGTTTTTGACTGAATCTTCTTACGTGTCTATAAATAAAATGCTGATAACTTTGCAGTAATTTTGACACTATATGAAAATAAATAACACCTTTATAAGTAAAATGAAATAAAGGACCAGGATAGATATACCAACGAAGTACTCTACTTTCTGGTTGCTATCAGTTCTGACAGCTACTGTACACGAGAATGCCTCACACCATGTGTGAGCCTGGGTGATGTTATGGAATGCATGAATGATCGTGTCATCGTTTAGCAGGCACGCTCACATTCCCAATATGAAAACCGGAAAGATAAAACTCGCTGCTCCAGTAACAACCATATTTATATTTTCTGCTATCTGGTAAATAAAACACACAAAATCACACTCTTTCACTACAGCTAGTGAAAAACACAACTGCTTTATTAGAAATAAAGACAGTAAACTTTACATAGGTTTGTGTTATTTTATTTATTTCCTGTCCTCTTTAAAGTGCTGCTGCATGGAGCCATCTGGCACCCGAAGAACTGCCTTCCAAAGAAATGGAGCAGCCGCTCCATTAAATCTTTTGCTACAGCACAAAAGCATCAAAGCACCACAGGTTTGAATCCCACCAGATTTGGGGTGCTTACACTCTTTCCCCATTAGTTGTCGTTCGTGAATTTTGTTGCAACGCTTCTTGGGAGATCTGGGAACGTGGGCTTTTTTCACTCGGTATTTGATGCCTGTTTTTTTATACCTGCATGTCTACTAATGCTTTTGAGTGAGATCTGCCATTTTTTACAATGTGTTTTCTACTGCTGTTGCATTTACTAAAGTATTTTTGTATGCTTTGTGCTGACCCCTGTCCCATTTTGATTTTGTCAGTCGATCAAACGTAGTGCTCCCTTGTTAGAGAGACAGGCATGTTTTGCAATTTATCTACCACAATTTAACTATCCCAGATAGATAAATTGATCAGTGCTGCACTGACAACCGCCTGAAAGAGCAAAGGGGCACAAGGTGGACACCCATCCAGAAAAAACTCACTACCCAAACTGCTGCCCCCAGGAGTGCCACATCCAGAGTGGCTGTGCTGGTCTGTTGGGGTGGGCAGAGTGGCTGGGCTGATGCATCAGGATGGGGAGAGTGGCTGTGCTGGTGCACTGGGGTGGGGAGAGTGTCCATCCAGGTCAATGGGGGTGGGCAGAGTGGCTGTGCTGGTGCATCGGGTGGGCAGAGTGGCTGGGCAGGTCTGTTGGGGTGGGCTGAGTGTCCATGCAGGTCCATGGGGGTGGGCAGAGTGGCTGGGCTGATGCATCGGGATGGGGAGTGTGGCTGTGCTGGTGCACTGGGGTGGGGAGAGTGTCCATCCAGGTCAATGGGGGTGGGCAGAGTGGCTGTGCTGGTGCACTAGGGTGGGGAGAGTGTCTGTCCAGGTCAATGGGGGTGGACAGAGTGGCTGTGCTGGTGCATCAGGGTGGGAAGAGTTGCTGGGCAGGTCTGTTGGGGTGGGCAGAGTGGTTGGGCAGGTCTGTTGGGGAGGGCTGAGTGTCCGTGCAAGTCCATATGGGTAGGCAGAGTGGCTGGGCTGGTGCACTGGGGTGGGAAGAGTGGCTGTGCTGGTGCATCGGGGTGGGCAGAGTGGCCGGGCAGGTCTGTTGGGGGTGGGCAGACTGTCCATGCAGGTCCTTGGGGGGTGGGCAGAGTAGTTGTGCTGGTGGGGAGAGTGGCTGAGCTGGCCAGGCAGGTCATTTGGGTTGGGGAAGAGTGTCCGTGCAGGTCAGTGATCCCTTTGAGAAGAGCCCTTATTGCAGATTGGAGCTCCTACATGTGGTACTCTAGGAAAGGTGGTGTCTGCCAGAAATTCTCAAAGGTTGGGAGGGGGATCTTTAGGAATGGCAGGGGTTCAAATAGAAAAGCCTTGTTGATGCCCTTGAGTTTGTCACCTACCCTGAAGGAAGCTTGATGCTGCTAATGTGGTCACTGATGGTTGGCTGAGGGATGGGCTGGGCATACTGGTTCACATGTTAGCAAAAAATGGCTCTGGCCTCTGAGGGAGGGGTGGGCAGGTGGGCAGAGTGGCACAGAACTATTTTTTCCAGCATATATGCCAGTCGGCCTGGTCCGTGCAACGCTCTGGTGCTCTTTTGTTGATGGTCAGCTGAGGGACGGGCTGGGCGGACTGGTTCACATGCTGGAAAACATTGGTTCTGGCCTCAGCGGGAGGGGCAGGTGAGCAGAGTGGCACAGAACCATTTTTTCCGGCATATTTGCCAGTTGGCCGGATCCATGCCATGCTCTGGTGCTCTTTTGTTGATGGTCGGCTGAGGGATGGTCTGGGCGGACTGGTTCACATGCTGGCAAAAAATGATTCTGGCCTCTGAGGGAGAGGTGGGTGAGCAAAGTGGCACAGAACCATTTATTCCAGCATATTTGCCAGTCAGCTGGGTCTGTGCCACGCTCTGGTGCTCTTTTTTTGATGGTCGGCTGAGGGACGGGCTGGGCGGACTGGTTCACATGCTGGAAAACATTGGTTCTGGCCTCAGTGGGAGTGGTGGGTGGGCAAAGTGGCACAGAACCATTTTTTCCAGCATATTTGCCAGTCGGCCGGGTCCATGCCACGCTCTGGTGCTCTTTTGTTGATGGTCGGCTGAGGGACGGGCTGGGCAGACTGGTTCATATGCTGGAAAACATTGATTCTGGCCTCAGCGGAGGTGGTGGTGGGCAAAGTGGCACAGAACCATTTTTTCCAGCATATTTGCCAGTTGGCCAGGTCCGTGCTATGCTCTGGTGCTCTTTTGTTGATGGTCGGCTGAGGGACAGGCTGGGCGGACTGGTTCACATGCTGGAAAACATTGGTTCTGGCCTCTGAGAGAGGGGCGGGTGGGCAGAGTGGCACAGAACCATTTTTTCCAGCATATTTGCCATGTCAACTGGGTCCGTGCCATGCTCTGGTGCTCTTTTGTTGATGGTCGGCTGAGGGACGGGCTGGGCAGACTGGTTCATATGCTGGAAAACATTGATTCTGGCCTCAGCGGGAGTGGTGGGTGGGCAAAGTGGCACAGAACCATTTTTTCCAGCATATTTGCCATTTCAGCTGGGTCCGTGCCATGCTCTGGTGCTCTTTTGTTGATGGTCGGCTGAGGGACGGGCTGGGCGGATTGGCACACATGCTGTTGATCCTGCCATCATTTTCAAATAAACGATAGCAGAAAAACTCTATCTGGTTCATCCTGCAATTTCTCCTCGTATTCCTGGAGCAGCTACACTTTCACTTTCTCTTTTAAATCTGTAGCACGCTGCATGACGGAGCACTTTTAATAAAGTAAACCGAGGCGCACCTGCATGTTTAAAATAAGCAGTGTCCCGGGGAAAGTTAGATCTGTCTAGTTTTGCTCTGTTCAAATTTGTGTCTGGTTTGGTTAAAAAGCTGCTGCTGGCAATGGGAAGAGAAGTGAAAATGAGTCGCAGCTGCAGTGAACACATCGTGAGGTCAAGTGGCTGTTGCTGTAGCAACACTCGCTCAGGTTCGCAATGTCTTCACTAAAGCTGCAACTAGCTTTCACTTCTCTTCCATTGCCGGCAGCAGCTTTTTAACCAAACACAAATTTGAACAGAGCAAAACTAAACAGATCTAACTTCCACCGGAACAGTGCTTATTTTAAACATGCAGGAGCACCTCAGTTTACTTTATTAAAACAAAGCGGTCACTCACACCACTGCTTTTTTAAATAAATATTTCTGAAAACCACATATTTTCTAGTCATGCACAAAGACAGTGCCTCACTGTAAACCTGTGGAGAATTGCATTAAGTGGTGTTGCAAGAAAACAACATTGTGTGGGTTGTATTGAAGGGGCCCAAAACATACATTGTATAAACAGAACATGACATGGCCTTCCTGAAGATATCATATTTATCTTCACTCTCGCCACGAGTGAGATGTCTTGTTATCATTTGCCTCTCCTGAGGATAAATGTATCTTCAGGCAGGCCATGTCATATCCCATGTAGATATTATATATATATATATATATATATATATATATATATATATAATTTTTAACATTATTGTGTGGTTCGACAAAATGTTACATGATCTGTCTTCATTTAGCACCGTGGATACTCAAGTGGGGCCTGGCTGCATGACAGGCCTGGGTCCCAGGCTTGTGATGCAGCTGTTCCACATATCTGCCCTCCTCCCCCCCATCCTGGGTAGGGGGAAGGTGCGTTGTTTGATTTTGTGGTGATTTTTTGGGGGCATGTCTTTACTGAAATGCATATTTTTCATTTGTTTCATTTATCATTTCCTGTATTGTGCTGCCTCTATCCTGGCTATCCTGTATTTAAACATGGTGTAAAGTATTGTTGGGTGGTGTGCATATCTGCGTAGAATAATACAGACACATGCTCAGACAAAAATCTTTATTAAACAAACTGAATCAACCTCCATGTTTCATCTGAACCCAGAGGGCATCATCTGTGCAGCTGGAAATGTGGATTGTCCTTCTCAGTTCCCTTCATCAATTTTGGAGGACGCAGACATTGGATTACCTAGGGGATAAACAGACAAGTTAAACTGTCGAACTGCATGTTAACAATTTTACCACTTTTATTAAATACATTTTCTATGTTGAACCTTTTGCTGTAATTTCTAATGGAATATGTCGGAGGCCTGTTGGTGGCCTGTCTTGATTTGTGCTTATAAAATTGAAAAGTTCAGAATAAAGAAGTTGTTGCTGGGGGCGGGCCTTTGCGGCAACCTAACTCAGCAGGTGGGGAACCGACCAGGGGTGCAGGTACTGGATGTGGTTCTGGCAGACAGTGAACAGATTGGGGCCTGAGGTAAGGGACCCAGTGGCAGGGAGTGACCATGCCCACGGTCTGGTGAAGACGAAAATGCGGTAGGGCCGGAAAACCCTGTTGGTGGACCAGGGAGGTCCAGGAGGTGGTGCGGGGAAAGAAGGCAGCCTATAGGCAATTCAAGTGCTCAAGAAGTGAAAGGGATTGATGGGAGTACAAGCTACTGCACCTGGGGGCCAGAAACCCGGGCCAAGTGTACACCCGGGGGGGGGGATGCTACAAGTCTCGAAGGCTGAGAAAGACCTGGGGGTGGTGGTGGATGTCAAGATGAACAACTCAGAGACTTGTAGGAGGGCAGCAGCCCAGGCCAACAGGATGCTGGGATGCATCGCTAGGGGGATCATCTCCAGAGAGGGAAGTGATACTCCCTCTGTATAACTGCTTGGTGAGGCCAGACCTTGAGTACTGCGTGCAGTTTTGGAGGCCACACTTAAAGAGAGACATTAAACTCCTGGAGAGGGTCCAGAGGGAGGCCTGGGGACAGGACCTATGGGGAGAGGCTTGAAGAGCTAAATATGTACACATTGGAAGACAGAAGAGACCGGGGGACATGATAGAGGTCTTCAGGTACATGAAGGGGGTAAATAGGGGAGGAGCAGTCAGGGTGCTCCGCAGGAAGGAGGAGGGGCAACTAGAGGGCATGGGTGGAAGCTGGGGAGATTCAGGGGAGAAAGGAGGATGTGCTACTTCACTGAGAGGGTGATGGAGCCATGGAATGCACTGCCCAGGGGGCTGGTGGAGGCAGAGACAGTGGAGGGGTTCAAGAGGGGTAGGACAGGTACAGGGGAAGGGTTCTGGAAGCAAAATCCAATGCAGTGAGAATATCCGGAACTGGGAAGGGAGAAGCCAGAGAAGGCGAGGGGGGGCAGCAAGGTCAGCTCCCAGGGTGGGGGCTGACCAAACGAGCAGACGCGAAAGACCGTTACGCCTGTTCTGCTGGCATTTTAGTATATTAGTACCACAACCAGGCCCACAACCCACTGTCTCATCATAGGTGATGCTTATAAAAAAATACCACCCAAGTATTTGCCTTCCAGGGGGTACTGTGTGGCAGTGCATGGGTATCTGGAGTGGTCATTCATACAAACTTCTTGTGGTGGCTTTTCTCCTAGGTGGTATGGTGTAACTGCCTTGGCACCAGGGCAGTCCATGTTTGCTAGGATGGGGATGGGGAACTAGAGATGGTGACTGGTGAGTTCTTAAAGGAGACCTACTGGCTGAGGTGAAGCCCTGACCACTGTACAGATTGGGGCTCACTTCATCTATCTTGTCCCCCCCGCGCAGGCACTACATTAAGTTAATAATCTTTGCATGTAATCACTCAAATTATTTAATTCTCTGGTGCATCCGGCTCATTAATTTAGGAGCTTGTGAACATCTCGCACTCTCGCTCATCATGAATTGATGATGCTACCTTGCCCTTTCTTCAAGTGCCCTTATTCTTGGACATTGAAGTTTTGTGCCCTTTTATTATAAGTACCATGGTGTGCCTAGGCCACTATTATTATGCTGCCAATTGAGAAAGGAGCGAGGCATTGTCATTAACTTGCAGTTTTAATAAGGAAAAGAGTGCGTCTTGTTCAGTAGCACCATAATTAACATTCTGGGTGCTCCAGAGGATGTACCAATTGGTATAAGTGATCAGGTGCAAAGATTTATTGACCTATACTAACTGCAGGAGGGACAGGAAAGACAAAGCCCAAATCGAAACAGCTGTCATGGTTTCACCACTGCCGGCAGAACTCCTTTCTTGAGTTTGAGCTCCGACATGAAAACTAAGAGGCTCGACCGTGACGTAGGCACCTGCGATATGGCCGGGCTGAACTCAGAGCCTGCTCGCCCAGTGAAATCAATGCCATCCTGGCTTTCAGAACAAAAGAGCTAAAACTGGTGCAGGGCAAGCTGCATATGGCTACTGGACAAACATTAAGGGAATTTGAAGCACCTGGACCCTCTGGGGACGTCTTGCAACGGACTCTCAACTGGCAACCCCCAGCAGCTCAGAAACGCCACCAAAGTGTAATGGCAGATGCAGAGCACTCAGCAGACGGGGGGGGGGATATACAATTGCTTCAAAGCAACTTTGTGCACAGCTAAATAAAATTGGAGACACATTGCAGCGAATTGAGACAACAGTGGCAGATACCAGGCGAGATCTCCGAATAGTGGATAAACGAGTGGGAGCGGTGGAGGCCTGTCTCACTGAGTATTGCAAAGAAACGGACTTGCATAACACTGCACTCCTGGATCTTCACTACAGAGAAGTACAATTAAGTAGACGACTGGAGGAGCTAGAAAACCGTCACTGACGAAATAAAATAAGAATCCACGGGCTCCCTGAAAAAACAGAATTGGGTGAAATGGTGTGTTTTATGGAGAGCCTGCTGCAAGAGCTCCTAGGTTGGCCTAAAGAGGAACGACTTGGTATCATTCGAGCACATCGAGCACTGGCACCCCACCCCTACAAACTCGAGTGCCAGGCCAAGGTCAAGAATCCTCGCATTTTTGGACTATAGGATAAAGGAAAAAATCCTGAAAAAAGCGTGGAGCCGTAAGGAGGTTATTTTCGGAGATCAACGTCTATATTTTGATCATGATTTTGCACCATCAACAATGCTACAAAGATACCTGATCCTGGCAGCAATGAAAACTTTAAAACAAAAAGGGTTTAAAGCGCACCTGGAATACCCAGCTAAGCTCCGCGTGAGGACGGGAGAAGGGACTACCAGAAGATCTGCAGACATCTTGGAGGCGAGATAGTTCCTAGCAAACCACGGGATCAAAGTGGAAGATCTGCAGGCACATTTTCCGAGACAGGAGCTAGAGCTTTTAACGTGGCAGTCAACTTCGGGGAAAAGGTTGGAACCTCGTAATATGAGCGTTTGGTGAGGAGTACAAGATGCAGTTAGACCCCGTGCGGCATCCACCGAGAAGGAGACACAGTCAGCAGAGATACGCAGGCAAGATCAGTCCAATAATGGAACTGGCTGATGACTGAAAATTTGTGACTGGTGCATATTTAAAAATGTATTGGCTTGTTAATAATAACGTTCCTGTAATGCTCTTATTACTTAAAATGCAGGAGGGAATGTAAATAAGCCAGTGATGTGGTTAGACATTGGGGGAGGGAAGAGTTGAAGGCCTCAGAATATCTGTGAACACAGATCCCATGGGATAACAAACACCTAGAATTAGGAAGTGGTCTGTTCTGTTATTTAAGGCCACAGCTAGACGCCACCCATAACAAATGTGTTCTGGTATTACACAGGCAGGGTCATGCGGTGACATAAAAATAAAATGGGGGTGCGAGGCGAATTTAGTTAGACTAGGAATGTTTCACCTCCAGAATAAAATGAGGTAAACAGATTGATAAGCTAACCAGTGAAAGAAGTATGAATATGTCCAACTAAGGGCCAAGAATGCAGGATCTTTTGTTGCCCCCCTTTCCCTCATCATCATGGGAGAATGATGTTCCCGCTCCCTTCTCCTTTCCTTCTCCTGCTTAAGAGGGTGGGGTGGGGAGGAGGATAAAAACAACAAATTTTGCTGGGCAAAATATGCAGAAGACCGAGGGTCAGACACCTCTCTTAATTGGGCAGTCGAGGGAGGTGTTTGCTGGGGTCTCAAGCCAGGCAGTTAAGCCTTTTACCCTACTGACCGCCGAGGAGTGGTTAGCCAGGGGGTACTCGGAGTAGTCTCCCCAAGGTCTCCCACTGTACCATTCAGTTTTGGTGAGACCTAATTAGGGTTCTTAATTTTATGTATTTCCATCTAAAGTACCACCTTGAAGTGCATAGTGGACTACAATATAAAATTGCACAACAGAACAGAATGATATCTGCTTATTTGTATATAGTTGAATTAAGGGTTATGAAGTTTGTGACTTTTTCATTTGTTGTTTCTGAAAGGATGGTGTATGCGTCGGATAAACCTATGGTGAAGGAAGCTCTCGGGGGTCAGACCAAACAAATCATACAGTCGAAAGAGAATGGCTGAAATCCAGGTAGTAACTTATAATGCAAAGGGATTGGGTAACCCAATTAAAAGAGCCAGGGTTTTGAAAGAATTGAGGGATATGAGGACAGACATTGCCCTGCTTCAGGAGACCCATCTTACACAGTTGGAGCATTCCAAACTTAAAAGATCCTGGGTAGGCCGTGTGTTCTCCTCTTCTTATCAAACTCAACCACACAAAAGTGGTGTAGCAATACATTAAACGGAATCTCCCTTTCAAGGAGATAGAGGTCAGGTCTGATCCCAAGGGCTGATACATATATGTGGAGGCAGAGCTAGGAGCACATAGGTGTAGTATCTTGAACATATATGCCCCAATGAGGAAAACCCTAGATCAGTGTTCCTTACAAAAATGATGTCAGAGTTCCCAAGTTTAAACTCCGGTCTGAAGATAGTGGGAGGAGATTTTAATACAACTTTCTGCCCCAGAACAGATAAGTCGGGGACACAGCCGGGTAGGCGATCTAAGGCTTCGACCACTTTAAACAGACTCTTGTATGAGTATGGCATGATGGATACCTGGAGATTTTTACATCCTACTGTGACAGACTACTCCCTATATTCACCCAGACACTCCAGCTATAGTAGGATTGATCTTCTGTTAGTCCCTACGAACTGGGCCTGGGCACTGAATTCAGCAAGGATAGGTAGTTTTACTTTGTCCGATCATTGATATTGGGAACACCAAATCGCTCCTCGGCTTGGAAACTAAATCTAAGCCTAATTAACAAAGAAGAATTTAAATCCATGGTCAGAGCAGAGATCAAACAATTTCAGTCATTAAATAACCAGGAGGGGACCTCTCCCACGATATACTGGGATATGCTGAAAGCCTACCTTAGGGGTAAAATCATTTCGTATGCATCTAAGGTTAACAAGGACAGGAAGGAAACCCAGAGAAAGTTAGAACAAATAATCTTCGAACTAGAAACACAACACGAACAACATAACCAAGAGGGAGTAAAGAAGGAGCTGGGTGAGGCCAGGGAAAAGCTGTCCTGGCTAATAAACCAGCGAATAGAGGCTAACTGCCGATTTGCTAGGCAGCTTTATTATGAGAGAGGTAACAGGGCTGGGAGGCTGCTTGCTGCCCAACTCCGGAAAGAGGCAGCTTCTAGGGCTGTGTTAAGACTTAGAAGAGCATCAGACGGTCACATTGTGACGTCTCAATTGGACATAGCCAAATGCTTCGCTGATTATTATCAAAAGCTTTACACGGCGGAATGGAATCCAGATCATGAGATCAAAATTGCACAATATCTGGGGGGGATCCACCTACTGGCCCTTGACCAGGGTACAAGTGAGAGGTTGGGAGCCATCATTACAATGCAAGAACTAAGAAATCAAGTCTCGGCACTTAGTAACACCAAAGCTCCAGGGATTAGACGGATACCCCGTGGAATTCTATAAGACCTTTCAGGGGGAAATTTTACCTCCTTTGCTGGAGGCGTTTAACGCAATTCTCCGGGGGTCCCTCCCGATCCCTCCATCGTGGAATTATGCTAAAATATCTGTGTTGCTAAAGCCTGGTAAGGCACCAGAAGAATGTGGATCATATAGACCCATTTCTTTATTAAATACAGATTTAAAAATATTCACTGGTATACTGGCTCAGAGGTTGCAATTAGTTATTAAAGATCTGGTACATCCTGACCAAATGGGATTTATATCCAGTAGATTTCTACAGGATAATGTGAGACGCCTCTTAAATATAATCTCTGCCCAAAAAACAACCTCCACACTTAAACTGGTGGTGAGTGTTGATGCCGAAAAGGCTTTCGACAGGGTGGACTGGGTTTTCCTTCAAGCTGTCCTCAAAAAATTTAATTTGGGGGATAGCTTTATTAAGACAATTGCAGCTCTTTATTCCTTCCCGGAGGCGGTGGTAAATGTGAATGTCTGTGCCTCCCGTAGGTTTCCTCTGTCCCGGGGAACACGCCAAGGATGTCCACTTTCCCCATTATTGTTTGCCCTTTCCTTAGAACCTTTAGCCGAACAAATTAGACAACATCCTAAGGTGGTGGGAATTAGAGTGGGATCCCAAACACATAAATTATCATTATATGCAGATGATGCATTAATTTATTTAGGTGACCCGGTAGGTTCCCTCCCTCACCTAATGGAAATCCTGAACCAATTCAGCATAATAGCAGGGTATAAAATTAACCCCTCAAAATCCGAGATGATACAGTTGAGTGGAAGTCTCGTACCTGAGATACTATCTCGTTTCCAGTTTGCAAGGGCCCCAAATAACACTATAAAATATTTAGGAATAAGAGTCTCAGCAGATATCTCTCAACTCTTCCCTGCAAATTATCACAGACTTCGGGACTCCATTAGGCAAGACTTGGACAGATGGAGTCTACTCCCATTAACCCTTTTGGGCAGGGTACACTCTATTAAAATGAATGTGTTACCACGCTTGTTGTTCCTGTTTCAGACCCTACCAATCACCCCCCCAAGCAATTTTTTAAAGAAATTGATCACCTCATAACTAGATTTATATGGAACGGGAAAAGACCCAGGCTAAGGAGGAAGCTCCTATGTATTAGGAGGGAACAGGGAGGGCTGAGTCTGCCAGACATTAAAAATTATTATTTATCGGCACAGGCCCCTTGGCTCTTTACCTGGGCAAAGCAGAGGGGAGATAGTAGATGGTATACTATGGAAGCAGAACAAACCCAGGGGGCAGTGCTTTGGACCCTCCCCATGGCCTTTGTCTCTCGGGAAGTGATGAACAGAGTGAAGAACCCCTCGACTAAACACACCCTGCAGGTACTGCGGATATTACGCAGGCGGTTGAGAGTCCCTGGTGGGTTAGGACCGCTGTCACTTATTCATCACCATGAGACATTTGAACCCCCTGGCCTTGATACGGGATATGGGTTCTGGGAGCGAAAGGGCCTTACAAGGATTACACACTTAGTGGAGGGGGATACGTGTACCTCATTCCAGCAGTTGAGATTAAAATATGGATTTAGGAAAGAAGACCACTTTCGTTTTTTGCAGGTAAGGCACTTTATTCAGCAACCCTCTCATATACAACAGCTGTTAAGACCCCTGACAGACTTAAAGCAACTTATTTATAGCTGGATTACATTAAAAGCTAAAATGAAGCCTATCTCCCAAATTTACATGCTGCTGACAGACCAACATCTGGAACTAATTGAGAAGGTAAGGATTAATTGGGAGAAGGAAGCCAATCTGAGCATAGAAAGTTCGGAGTGGCTGAAAGCTCTCACTCAGAGTTGGCGTATCACTGCCTCACCTACATGGGGTGAGTTCCATTGGAAGTTCCTGATGCGCTTTTTTTTAGGACTCCCATAAATACTCAACATTTTAACCCGGATTACACCAACAAATGTTGGAGAGGTTGTGGGGAGGCAGGCTTCCATTATCATATATTCTGGGGCTGCCCTCGGCTGGGCAAATTTTGGGGGCAAGTACACTCAAAAATCCAATGAATTTTAGGGGTCACCACGCTGGGATCTTTCGAAGCCTTGGGTTTAGGACTTCTACACAAGGAACAGTTTAAACTGTCTAGGCCACAGAGGAAAGTATACCACTCCTTCAGATTAGTGGCTTTAAAAAGCATCACAATTCGCTGGTGTTTTTTGGACCCTCCTGTCCTTCAGAACTGGGTGGATAAGGTTAAGGAGATTGAACAGATGGGAAAAATTACAGCAGACCTGAGATTTAAAGTGGAAAGTTTTGAGAGAGTATGGAGAGACTGGTATAACAATGGCCCCATGCCTGAATTTGAGTTAATGAGGGAGAGGTAAAGAAAGTTGGGTTAGAGAGGGTAGATAGAAATATAGAGAATGTAATCAGTAACATGAAAAGGATGGTTCTGACGCACACACACCATCAATCAGTTTGTTAGTTATTTACTTGGCTATTGAATTACCTAAAATATCCAATTTTTTATGTTTTGAGATAATGTTGGTCATTCACATGGCCTTTAGCCATGGCATATTAAATGTAACACCAGTCTGGTATTCTGAAAAGTGTAATGATTCAGGCTGGAGAATCTGGGGTAAGGATGGGAGTTAAATAAGCAACAATGAAGATAAGTTAAAATATATAAGGACAAAAAAAAAAGAAGGATTGTAAAATCTATTGGACTATTTCAGTATGGATATCCTTGCAGAAAACTATTAATACGATCTGTATTCTCCGTTGTACATGGTAACTGACCAACTGTTGCTAAGCTAAATGGATGTATTTCTGTGCATTAATAAAAATTAAGTAGCAAAAAAAAAAAACTAAGAGGCTCCATTTTCATGAAGATAGCCAGAAAGTTCACAAATTACTATTTTTGTGATTCTGGATTGGTTTATTCTTTGGCAGAGATTGTGTTTGTGTATCTCTCCATTAGCATCCTCATTAATCACTTGAATTTTTTAAGTTGGATGCACTTTGTTTACAAATAAACCAAATCAGGCATCTATATATTAGATAGGGTCTGAACGAAGAGTCCACCTTGGCGTCTGGTGGTTCGGCTTACTTCACGTCTGAGCTTGGACAGATTTGTACATGGCAATGGGCTGCAGTGCTGCACATGCTGCTGTCATACGGGATGGGTGGGGCTGCAGTGCTGCACGTGCTGCCATCACACGGGACAGGTGGGGGCTGCAGTGCTGCACATGTTGCCATCACACGGGATGGGTGGAGGCTGCAGTGCTGCACATGCTGCCGTCACACGGGAATGGGTGGGGGCTGCAGTCAAATATTGAGGAAAGGCTGCGGTTTCCATTTTGCCTGGAGATGGAAGTTAAAGTGACTTCTCAGTGCTTTCAAGCCTGTGCTCTGCTACAGACTGTACTGCTGTTCAGCTCACACCCAACCCTGGCCTGTTGACTGACGTGGATGCCTGAACTCCAGACTGCTAACAGCAACATGTCCTGTACGCTGAAAAAGTAAGTTTATTTTGGATGTCTCATCGTTCACTTTTTTGGTGAAGACTGGTTCAGTTTCTTGGTATGGGGGCAACAGTAGCTATTAGAGGTAGTTTATTTTCAGGTGGTTAGTGACTGAATGGTTTGGAGTGTTGGTGGCAAGTTGGGCTGCCATGTAACGTCCCCACCATCAACCACAATTAAAATAATTGAAAATGACTTGCAGAGATACTGACACCAACCTTGGTTGGACACTTTTTCAGTGATGGCCCTTGTGCCAGTCACTGAGTACCACAACCCAGTGAGTGAGGAGTTGCCCATGATGAGTGACTTGAACGAATGGAGGGTGTCTGCATCAACATCCTCCCTGGAAGTGGGTTTTGTTAGTACAACCCGCCAGATGTTGACCCAGAGCCCTTGTCCCCAAATGCAGACATTTGGGGATCTGCTGCTTTAAGTTTTATACACCCTGGGTGGTTTGCACAAAGGTGTTTCCTGTGGATGGTGGTAGCTAGGGACTGGGGAGTGTGGGTGGCAAGCTGAATCATTGCAATAAGACCCTAGCAATATGGCCCCTTGCTTGGCATTCAGGATAGGTGGCTGCAACCATGGCTATATTGGTAACACCTTAGTCCTGGTGGCTCACAGCCGGACTTTTAGGTTCTGTCTCCTAGCAGAGAAGGCAGATGGCATGTCTAACTAGGTGTCATTTACTTGTGCATGTGGGGGTGAGGTGTGTGTGTGTGTGTGTGTCCTTTAGATAATAATTTTTATTTATTTTTCTCGAATTTTAGGCTTCAACATTCCTGCTTGGTGTGAATTTCTGCTGGAAATAATCATCATCTCTAAAAGGTATGGTGTGATCTTCGTATTCATGTGTTTTTCAAGTCTTAGTTTGTTTGAGCCGGGAGACCGATAAGGTCTTGGTGCAATGCAGGAAGCAAGCCTGGGATCCTGTATGTCATCAGGATTTCTCATCAGCTGTGACCAGGGCTATATTTGGATGTCAATATTGTACTTTTGTATTATATAGTCAAGCCTGTGACAGCTTCTGAGGACAGCTTGATTTCTGTAGCTGCTCCAACCGACTGCCATCCATGGATTGAGCATGGTCCACATGGATTAGCAGTGAGAGTCTGATTCTAGTATTGTTTTTAGTATGGATTGTGAGCAACTGAGATCAGCGTGTTTTTTGTTGCTGTTCTCCAGACTCTCATCCATGGGCAGAAGTTATCTGTGATATTTCAATCCTTAATGTCGTTGTTGTGAAGCTTTAAGTAGTTCTAAAGCCTGTTTTAATATCTCTTCAACTTGTGTTCCACTTTTTAGTTCTTTGGAGTCATCTGTTCTACACATCATGATGGCAGCACCAAGCAAAATGGCAAAACTTTCCAGTGTCACTGCTAAGGACCGTGCATTGCAATTCAAGTTGGAAGGCATGTATGAGGATGGAGGAAAAATGTTTTGTCGCTTTTGTGATCACCCCATTGACTATGTGAGGAAGGATACAGTGGTGGATCACTGCAAAAGTAAAAAACATATGAAGAATGCAAGCCAGAAGAATAGCAACAGACAGGTGATGCTTCACACTAGCTTTAATGCCACAACTTCTGCAGCTGCAGCACGGGAGCATACTGTGTAGGTGTATTAAGGGCTTGGTGTGATGCAAATATACCCATCGAAAAGTTGGATCAACCATGCATAAGAGACTGGATGGGGACAACGTTAAAGGAATTGGTGCTCTCCCATACGCAACCTTAAGGCAGAACTACTTGCCCAAATTGAGAAAGGAAATGGAGGACGAATTTCACAGCTTGTGAAAGGGAAGACATTCTCTGTAATGTGCGATGAGATGACAGACCCAGATGCCCGCTGTATACTGAACATAATTTTTGTCATGCAGGGCGGACAATCTATCATTGCAGAAACAACAGAGTTGACAGCAGTAAATCACACCACTGTCGCACAAAGTGTTATAAACACATTGCAGAAATATGATGTGGAGATGGACCAAGTAGTTGCCTTCATCAGTGACAATGCGCGGTACATGGTGAAGTGCTTCAAAGAGGTTTTATATGGCCTTATTGGTGCCCATGTGATCCATGTTGGTTGCTGGGCACGTGTGTTATCCTTGGTGGGAGACACATGGATTGAACATTTTGAACTGGTCAATAAACTTGTAGCACTTGTGAAATACTCATTCCAGCAGTCGTCCAAACGTAAGAGAGAGTACTTGGCATTCCTGGAGTGGTGAGATGTAGAAAAGAAAATATTGCCTCCTGTTCCTGTCTTAACCCGTTGCAACACTTGGTTTGAAACCGTTAAGTACCATTCACTTCATCTTCAGCACTTAAGAGACTTCTTCCAGGAGGAAGCAGGTGATTGCAACTCCATGAATTCATTGAGAAAACTTTTCCAAGACTGGTTTACAGAGCTGCAGATTCACACAACCTTCATCGCTGAAAACTGCAATGATCTCATCAGCACAATAGAACTTCTACAAAGGAAAGACAAACCCTTGGCTGTTTCCGTATTCGATGCACTACATGGAATAAAACAGAGGTTTCAGATGGGTGTATCAAAAACGGAAGCATTTGGAGAAAGGACAGATGAATACTTAGCTACTCTTAGGCACGGACTAAGCAGAAGCAGATTTCACTTTTCCAAAAAGCATTTGGAGTAGCCCTAAACAAAATGGCAAAACATATGGAAACAAACCCAGCCATAGGGTTCTTGAAAGCCTGCTGCATTTTGAACCCTTACAACCTTCCCTAAATTGAGTAGGGCTTCACACACTACTCCAGTGACGATGGTGTATTTGAACTGCACAACAAAACTGCACTACAAAGGACTGGGAGATGTATGTTGGGCAGGGCATAGGAAACTTCAGACATAATGGACTTTAATGTTGGCCAGTACTGGATTTCAGTGCAGCCATAGTACCAGTGCTAGCCAAAGCTGCTCTGCAAGCCATTTGGATACCAGTGCCGATGTGGAGAGATCTTTCGGTCTATGGACAGATCCACACAGACCAAAGACGTAACCTGCTAGTAGACAATATGAGATTGCTATCCCAGCTTATGTACAATAAGTCAAAGGATTAGACTGGTGAACATTTTCTACAGACATTTTGCACATTTTTTAGTTATAGGGTGTAAACACTTTCAATAACTTTTGTTAGCTTGTTTTCCATATTCCTTGTCGTGTCGCGCGTGTGTTTGTGTGTGTGTGTATATATATTTATATTTTGTTTTAGTTCATGTGTTTTTCACTGTATATTTTTTGTCATACTGTATTGCACATTTTGTACATTTTCATTTAGGTTTTGTTTATGCACAGTTTTTCACATTTCCTGTACCTTTGCACATTTGACACTTTCAGTATTTGTATTTAGGTTTTAGTTCACTTGTTTCAATATATATTCACTTTTCGACATTCTGCACATTTTCATTTAGATTTTGTTTTTGTTCACATTTTTCAACCGTTGTATATTGTTTTTGATTTGCAATATTTGCACTCTTTATAAACTACCTTTCTTGAAATGGTGTACTTGCTTTTATTCACTTCATTAACATTTCTTGGGATGAGAACTTATGAGAAAGGTCATTTGGTCGGTAATTTAGTCTGCATTGTATGGTGACTGGTGACAGTCTCTAATGGCTAGTTCCTTTTAATTTATCCAAGTGTCCTGCAATCTAATATTCTGTATTATCACACCTGAGGGATGTGGGCTGCAGAGCTTTACCACCATGTTACTGACAACACAAAGGAAGGATGGAGGCCACAGTGCTGCCACCATTGCACAGGAGGGAGGAGGGCCGCAGTGCTGCTGCTGCCATCACACTGGAGGGATGGGGTTGCAGGGCTGCTGCCAATCAGACCAGTGGGAGGGGTCCACAGTACTGCTGTTCCCATTGCATCAGTAGAATAGGGGGCATTAGTGGTCCTGTCATTATACAGGAGGGATAGGGGATGTAGTGCGCCTGCTGCCTTCACAAATTGTAGCTGCTAAAATAACTTGATAGCTACAAGTGCAGATATGCAACAGCAGATGTAGAAATGTGAAAATGCATGCAAGCAGAGTGAAAAAATGGTTAAATACAGGTTACAAAGCCAACACCGGTAAAAACCGATTTTGGACTTGCAGACACCGGTGGCAATACTGGTTTTGTCAATCTGCAAAATGGAATTTGCCTTTTCTCAATCATGGTAAACCACTGTCCCTGGCTATAAGCATGCTGCATGTGTGCAGATGTATGTGTAACCCTTAGGTGGTGTTACTCCTAGAGTTACACCCCTGCATACTACTTAGGATGTAGATTGAGGGGCCTGGGTTCCCAGACTTTACTTACAAACTGGTTCTTTCCATAAGGATTCAAAATGTGCAGTGCCTCCACTCAGGGTCTAACTTTAAAGTGGGCTAGCTGTTACCTGGTACAACCCCCTGAGGTGTTATACCACCCACTGTTACCTTTTACCACCCCAACACACAGGACCCAAAATACAGTTCCCCACATTTCAGACATTTGGAAATTAAAGACTCTCTCTAATAATATGCTCACAACAACCATTTGCAAAAACAGTAACAATAATATTTATTTAGGGGGACATAGGAGTTAGGATGGAGAAACCGGAGGAGTAGAGGTTATGCAGTGATTCTATTATTTACAAAATGCGCAATTGATTGGTTTGTGCTGGTAAAAACCCTCCAGCTGGGTAAATACCAGCTTAAGCAGAAAAGAAATCACATTTTACCAACCAGAATGATACCCAGAGCCCTGGCTATATAGCTGCTGACTAATCAGATGGAACACATGTAATTTCCCTTCCCCTGGTACCAGTTCCCAGACATGTATGAAATCCTGCAATCTCACACTATACCCTGGGTACCCAGTTACCAAAGTCCTGGATGGTTGTAGGTCAAGTGGATGTTGTAGCTGGTGGTGTTGGCCGGCTTTAATTTAAAAGAAGAAAGAGGTTTAACTGGAGAAGAAATTTAACCAACTTTTTAGGTTTCAGAGGGAGTGCAGGGGTTGATCTGCATTTGACAGAAGAGCAGGAATTGCCCTGCATGTCGCAGATTGAACAGTTCAGGTAGAGGTAACCAGCCTGGTTACATTGGTTGAAAACATGGATTGGCAAGCCTGAATATTCAGCACATTAATACTTTTGTCACATCCAGTACATTTATATTTCAAGACATAATCACATCCAGTACATTTATATTTCAAGACATAATCACATCCAGTACATTTTATATTTCAAGACATAATTAAGCATAGTCACCAAAACGAACACCTTTCACCAGGGGCCAGGAGGGCCACCCTGGGTACCTTAAACTTGGTGGAAAACTGTCATTTCCAGATTGTATAAGACAGACTTAATTGACTTCGAGGTCTCAGTCCATTAATGTGGCAGTGCGGTTATGGCTGGTGGCTCCATAGGATATCTTGAACGGATAACTAACACAAGTACATTTCAGCACATTTACTAGTCTGTCTGGGGCTCTCACTGGGTACCCCCAGAACAGACACAGGCACAAACAGTTCTACTAAAGAGTTCCACCTCCTCTGGGCTAAGGCTATATGCAGCAGTAGGGTGCTGACCCAATGGACAGTCTCAAATCAGAAGAAACACTTTAATGAGGTCCACCTATGCTGGGCTAAGGTTATGCACAGCTGTAGGGTGCAGACTCTGGAATGTGATCCCTTGAACAGTCACTTGGGCAAGACAGCCCAGATTTACTAAGATTGCTTTCTTTCTTGCATCAGGGGGTACAAGAGTACTCACTCAGGCTCCTCACTGTCGATCTCTGCTATCAAGGGTCCTGATGATCTTCAGTTCTCTCACAACTGAGGTTGTTCAGCTCTCTCACAGCTGGCTTGATGCCATCTGGTTCAAGTCCACATCTTCCCCCAAGGTGGAAGGGAGGGCTAGCACCTGGGGGACATTCTGGCAATCCCCAGCATAGCAGTTACTACAACTACATTACTTTAAACATTTAACTAATAAAGAAGGCAACACCCCCTCCAGGATGGAGAGGATTAGCTGGATCTCCAGGCTTGACTGCATGGCTGGAGGCCACAGCCCCCACCCCTGTGGGGGTTCCTGCTCGAATCTCTCTCAATCCTCCCTTTCGAATCTGGCAAAATGCTGGAAAACATAGTCTCTTATTGGGCTCTCCTAAAGCTCCTGATTGGCTGAAGTTTTTGGTTGCTTGACCTTCAATTGGCTGGAGGGCCTGTCAGTCAGAAAACTGAATAATGCATGAACCTCACTCAGTGCACTGTTGGTCTGCTGTTTTGGCACCTGAAATTAGGTCCCTGCAAGTCCCCTTGAGTACCTGGTATTTTCCCATGTGCTTTGGCCAATGTCCCACAAGTCCTGGCTTTGTTATCCTGGCTTTCCGATTGGCTGTGGCTGCTTGCAATGGTTGCTTAACCCACTGTCTCTAAGCAGATCACGTAATGTCTCAATTAAAGTTCTGGTGCAGCCAGAATGAAAAACATATTTTCCTAAATGCTCCACAGTTCATTAGCTCTGGTTGTGTACTTGCTGTCACTGCACAGATTTAACAGATTGCTCAATCCATTTTTCTGTCGCTGCTGCCAATGTTTAATTAGCCCAGATTTGCAGCAGCAGGAAGGTTATCATTATCTGAGTCCCAAATTTGGTCTGGTGCAACCAGAAGTAAAGCATTCAGTAATTTAGACATCCCCCCACCATAAAACACATTCCCCCAACATACATGGCAGTTACAATATTTATTTAAACACGCTCTTTTTCCCTCGTCGGCTGCAGCTGAGATACAAGCTTCCCCAAAGGCAGACAGACCCTCGTGAATATTTAAATATGATCGGGGCTCCGGTTCATTAATATTCATGAGCCCCAATCAAACACACTTCGTGGGTCTCTCGTGCACTATCTACATTAAGGACTCCCTAACTGCTCAGTCTCTCCCCACCCCCCAACTTGAATACGGCGCTCAGACCCTTACCTTAAAGCTGCCACAGGAAACTCAGCCACCCCACTCTTTATTACTACTACCAACATCCCTCCTAGGAACCAAAAACTAGCCTCCCACTCCCTCTTGAACTAACTCTCTCTCCTACCATCGAATCGTGACAGTATTGTCATGGGAGATTTCAATATTAATTGGCTCTCAAAGGATGCCACCATCTTTCAGGATGACACTTGACCTGACTCAGGTTGTCAATATCCCAACCTGCCATAACCCAACCACCGGCTCCTCAACCCAACTTGATCTAGTTTTTACAAACTGCCCAAATAGGATCTTTTCTGTTGCTGTCCTCCCCAACGCATTCAGTGACCACTCCCCAGTCCTCTTCACCTAGGCCTGTAAAACTCCCAAACCCCTTCCCAAATTCATTCACCTTCATAATCTAAAACATGGCAAACTAAAGCACCTAAAGCTCCATCTTAGGCACTGGGACTGGTCCCCCATCTTTACTATCCCAGACATTGACACAGCCCTTGACCTTCTCATCCTAGCCTTTAACACTGTCTGTGATAAGTTTGCCCCTGCATAAAATCTCTTATCAGTGGTAACCCAGCCCCCTGAATCTTTCAATAGCTCCTAGATATGATGCACCACCATGACACCCTATGGCAGATTGCCATTGACATGGGCAGGCCTGCTGACAGGCAAAGATATCACGAGGCAAGGAATAAATGCACCTGGGCCATACATACTGTAAAGCCAAAGCCACCCACTACCAAACACCTCTTGCATCTTCCTGGGGCACCGGCCTCCAGTTCTGAAACAATATCAGAGAGCTCAGCAGTAAGACCAGGACCCCCCCCTAAAATAAGTTAATGGTACCACCACCACCTCTGACCCCAAACTTATTGCTGATGCCCTCAATCACTCGTTCTCTGACCTAAGTCAAATCCTTCCCGCTAACATTTTTGACCCCCCTGTCTCCCCTTCCCCCCACCACGAACCTTTCTTTTGCCTTAAGACCCTATTCCCTTGGGAAGCTGAACCATACATACTAAAAGCTATAGGTAGCTCTAGGTTCAGCAGTGACTCCCTGGACCTCAAACTGCTCCGACTCACCCTTCATGAAGTGCTTGCCCCACTCACATACTTTCTCAATTGCTCCCTATGCCTCGGTAAATTCCCCACCCATTGGAAAGCTGCCTCCATCACCCCTATACACAAAAGCAGAGATGCCACAGCCACCAGGAATTATCGACCCATAGCCATCACCCCCCCCAAGGCCCTGGAACGCATAGTGTCAGACCAGCTCACTGAGTACCTCTCCAAATATAACATCCTCTGTAAAGAACAACACGGATTCCGCAAAGGGCACAGCACAAACACGGCCCTACTTGAATTCTCATCTCACCTTCACTCTGCCCTTGACAAAGGACATCTAGCTGGAGTAGTTTATGTGGACCTGTCAGAGGTCTTTGACACGCTCAATCACGACCTACTTCTAACCTCTTTTCCAACACTAGGTCTCTCTCAGGACACCATTCACTTGTTTGCTGGCTACCTCACAGGCAGATCTCAGCATGTTAAAATTGCAGACACCCTCTCCTCTAACCTACCTGTTAGATGCAGGGTGCCCCACGGATCCATCTTGGGCCCTCTCCTCTTTAGCCTTTACCTCACTTCCCTCCCCTCTGCCTGCTCTGGTAATTTGCTACTATAAGCCAACGATGCCATCCTCTACACGTCACACTCTAATCCCACCATCTTTCAAAACTCCCTTCAAACTGCCTTCAGAGAAGCTGAACAATAGTTCACTAACCAGAAACTTGTACTAAATCACAAGAAAGCTAAGGTCATGACCTTTGCAAATCAGCAAAACCCTCTTAGACATACTGTATGGCCCAACATCCTCAACACCAGTAAGACCCCTCTTGAACCAGTCAACACCTTCAAATACCTCGGCGTTACTCTGGACACCTCCCTTTCATTCCACCAGCACATCCACCTCCTCTCCTCAGCCATTAACACTCGAATTGGCCTATTGCACCAGTACAAACACTGCCGTACCCCTGATGCCCTCTGGGTTGCAGTATCTTCCTCTATTCTCTCACTCCTAGACTATGGGATACTCATCTATGGAGCAGCTGATACCACCTCCCTCAGTAGGTTGAGATTGTCCCTTAACTAAGGCTGTTGCCTCGCCCTTGGCTGTGACTATATCACCCACACTTGTATTCTGTACAGCACAACTAATTGGCTGAACTTTGATAATAGCTGCCTTATGGCCAAGAAAATTACCCTTGCCCTGGCCCTCCCCAGTCTTGCAGACATCATCAAGCCTGCCCCAGCAGCTAGAAACACTTGCAGCTCCACCAGATCTCTCCTTCATGTCCCCAGATGCCGCACCTCCCTCTTCCAATGCTCCTTCATGTTTCACACTCCAACATGGATGAACTCTCTCCCCAGCTTGCTAGTCTCCAATAAAAGACTTGAAGCTTTTAAGACCACCCTGAAGGGCCACCTCCTTGCAGCCAGTGCCTGTGACTGTTTTTAACTACCCTCTTTTACCACCCGTCCACTCCACCCCCATCTGACAACTGATCTCCTCCTGCATGCCCCATCCCCCCCAACTCCCCCCCAGGTCCTTCGAGGATAATTCTTATATGAATGTTATTTTGCATAGTTTTATGTTTTTAATATGTCTCTATACCTCAATGAAACATATTTTTTTATGCCATCAACCGTCTATAATTCTGTTGCTTGTATACTGTCTGTTTTATTATATTGACTGTCACTGTAACTGTCACTGATGTGGAACTTTTGTAAATGAGTCCTTGACTCAAAGGTAACTTCCGATAACCTCAAATAAATAAATAAATAAATAAAATCATTTTTATTTTTCAAAAGAGCGACCCCCTCAGGGGCCTGTACATGGTCACTGGGTCCCACTCAGCACATGGGGATCCCAAGACTGTTGGAATACTTTATCCGGTTCAACCGCAAATTCAAGTGGTCATAGAACAAAGGCTCCACTTGCACCTACGTCATCTCCGCTATCCCGAGGGCATGGCTTCAAGCAGGAGATCGTGACCTGACTACTCAAGCCCCAAAGGGCTGGAATTTCTTATTGTGGGCTTGTACTGGAGCACCAGAGAGCAGAAAAGGACCGGGAGAACAGAAAAATAAAATTGCTGTCAGACCGGGAGGTGCTCAGGAGAGAGGCTGGAAACAGGAGCTGCTGGGAAGGTAAGCCCCCAAATTGACAAGGGGGTTACATATGCAGATTTCTATTGAAGTACAAGCAAGCCATATGTATGCAGGCAGTATAGCTTAGTGGTTAAAGGCAATGAACTGCAAACCTGGAAACTTGAAGACCTGGGTTTGAATTTCATCATCCCCCACTTGCACACTTTTATGTGTGCAGTTATCAGTGACCACTTGCTTTTTGCACGCACGCCACATCCATGGAGTCTGTTCCTATTTAACATACAAAGCATGCTTTCCACACTTGCTTGCTGCACACAGGCCACATGCATGCAGTCAGTTCCAATTTAACATTTAAATCATGCTTGCAGCATGCATATCACATGAGTAGTTTTATGTGCGCAGCATGAAAACATTTCATATAATTATTTCTGTAAGAGATGAGCAGCAAAATCAGAATTCATCTGCTCACTCACTTGCATGTCAGCTCCCTCACAGAATATACAAAGATATGAAATTGCTGGCAGAAAAAGGGCCCACAGGTCTATCAAGTCTGCTCGATTGTGCAGCTCTTAGTTTCATATTACTACAGCTGCCTCACCCCACCCAAACCCCTCCCTTCCTCCTCTTTCTTGGTTCTTCCTGCCTTTGTGAACACTTTCACTTTCTGCCCATACAGCCTTTCGGCATTCAGAGATTCACTTTGTTTCATTTGTTTTTTATCATTTGTCAGTTTGAGTCCCAAACCAAATTCTCCACCAAAGCACCCTCACACCTTCCTGAACCACACACCACTACAGTTCAATCCCTCCCTCCCTTCCCAGCCCTAACTGCCAAGCAGCCTCTGACTGGGTCACACTTCCTGCACTAACCGGCAATGAGCTATTCTTTTCCAATACAGGGACCACAACCAATCACTCTACAAAGCTCCAATCCCCTACTGCTCACACCCTAGTGCTCCACATTGTAACAGTTGCTACTGTTGATATCATGACGCCACCACATCGGCAACAGTGAGAACAAACAGCCAGCTCAACTGCTCGCTCTCCACTCGGTTATCCTGAAAACAAGCTGGAAAATAAATATTAAAAACCAAAAACAAAACACTAAAAAGAAACAGCATTGTTTAAATAGAATATGCCACAGCCCCGAATGAGAATATCATTTACATTCTCCCTCATGAAGTTTGACCTTTGGCATTACGCATGGCTCCGCCATTCGCGATGTCAAAGATCAAGCTGCACTCGGGGAGAATATTAACGATATTCTCAGTAGGGCCATAGCATATCCCTCATATATATTATAGGGGCGTGGTCACACCCCTATATTTAGGGTTGTTGTTAAACCCCAGAATTTGCTTTTTAATAACTTGGCAACTGTTCAATGGATTTGCGTGAAATTTTGCATGCATGGTCTTGTGGGGTAGATCTCTTGATGTGCCAAAGATTTGTTCTGGTCCTATGTGTGTATTCTGAGATACAGGTAGTGAAAAAAGTGAATTTTCAGGATTTTTTTCCCAGTGGTCTATATGGGATTTCTGTCAACTTGGCTAGCGCTCAGATGGTTTGGAATTTTGGCCTGTACTTTTCAGGGTAGAAAGGGATTGGCCCACAGATGTGCCTTTTGCTTGTTTGGTGAAAAAATATGAATGCATTGCAAAGTCAATTAGTTTTGAAATTTGTAATAATTGGTTCTGAGTATGCTCAATAAGCACTAAAAAATAACTGTGTGAACTGAAAAATTAATTATTTTTTCATATGGACCATATCCTTTTTCATGAGGGGAAAACCCTTCTTCATTTGGCCGCCATCTTGTTCTCTGCTTTCATGCTGCCTAACTCTCATATTGTGTTGTTTAATGTCAACTGGGCTAGCACCCAAACTGTTTGGAATTGTGGTCAGAAATTGTTATGGTAAAAAGAGGCTGTGGCACAAATGTGCCTTTTGGATCTTTGGTGAAAAAATATTAATCCCTTCTAAAGTTATATTTTTTTTAAGTTTATAAATCTTTTTTTGTGACTCATGATACGAAAAAGATTCTTTTTCGTATTATGAATGACGAAAAAGATTTTTCTTTCTGAGGGAAATGTACCCACCATCTTTTTCTTGCTTTCTAAATCTTTTCCTTGGTGTCTAGTGGCACCCCAACCTACAGCTGTTGTCACCATTGCTTTTCCTGGGTGTGTAGTGGCACCCCCTACCCTCTGATCATGGCCCATATCATTGCATATCAAATCCCTGGTGACCATTGGCAACCCCTCATCACCCTCCCATCAAAATAGAATGTTTTTCTGGTGTCTAGTGGCACCCCCACCCTTCAATCACTGTCCCCATAATAATTTAATAAGACTGATACTGGGGGTGCCATTCCTCTAGTGTTGCTATCCACTAAATGAACCTCCCCATGGTGCACTCTCCTCCAACCCTCCTTGTCAACACCCACCACTCCACATACCCCAAACATAACAATGACACTGGGGGTGCCCAATCCCCGAGTGGCGTGATTTGCAAAAAAGGCACATCTCCATTTTTTTTTTACACTGTAAAAAGAAAACCATTCATCAATGTCTTTTGTAACAGTTTCTATCCCCCTAACCCTCCCACTCACCACCCCACACCCCAAGCCCTTACTTCCCCACTGGGAGTCCAGCACCATCTTCTTCTGTGGACTGCAGACATGTCCTCATTCTTCAAAGCTGGACCGCGAACTGTAGAAACAATGTACAAAGTTCAATGTATGTCAATGGGATTTTGAACTTAGTGGCATAACTTGGTCATTTCTGCATATTTTGGCCCAACATTTTAGCACGCCTGTTTTGGGGCCCCATCTTAAGAACAATTTCAGTGACATTAAGCAAATATGTCCTGAAAGGTGATTTTACATTCCCTGTGTGAATCACCTTTCAGGGAGGAGTTGAAAATTTTATCTGCCCTACTTCATGAGGTGGAGTCATAAGAAGGCTATGTTAAAAAGTTGGTGTAAAAATATTAAAAAAAAGCAACAAAGTCCAAATCTCCTGGGCCGGATGGCATTCATCCGAGAGTACTATGGGAATTGGTGGACATACTGGCTGCACCCCTGGCGGAGCTCTTCAACAGGTCACTTGAGACAGGGAGGGTGCCTAGGGATTGGTGAGAGGCACATGTGGTGCCAATCCATAAAGGGTGGTCGAGGGAAGTACCAGGTAACTATAGACCCATCAGTTTGACCTCGGTGATGGGAAAATTAATGGAGAGTATACTAAAGGAACGATTGTGGGTGTACTTGGAGGAGCTGGGAGGTCTGGATAGTCGGCAACATGGGTTTGTGTCAGGTAGATCATGTCAAATCAATCTTGTGGAGTTCTACGAATGGGTAACATCAGAACTGGACAGGGGAAAGCCTGTGGATGTATTATTCTTGGACTTCAGCAAGGCGTTTGACTCTGTCCCCCACAATGGTCTGGTGGAGAAACTGATGGGGTTAGGAGTAGGCCCTTTGATGGTCATATGGATTGAAAACTGGCTAGCTGGACGCATCCAGAGAGTAGTGGTCTGTGGGGAGCTCTTGAACCCTAGAGAGGTTGGCAGTGGGATACCGCAGGGCTCGGTCCTGGGTCTGATCCTGTTTAATGCATACATATCGGACATCAGGGAGGGTATAGGGTGTGAAATGTGTCTCTTTGCTGATGACTCCAAGATGGGAGCAGTAGTTGAGGGAGAAGAGGGGAGGTTGGCCCTGCAAGGGGACCTGGACACCCTGGAAAGCTGGGCTCACACATGGAAATTAAATTTCAATATCACCAAGTGCAAGGTGTTACACCTTGGGTGGGGAAACCCTAAACACAGGTACACCCTGGGAGGGGAGGCGCTGGAGGCCTCAATAGGGGAAAAAGACCTAGGGGTCATGGTGTATGCATGTATGAATAACTCTGAGCAGTGCAGGAGAGCTAGCAAGGCAAACAGGATGTTGGGATGCATCGAAGGGGATCACCTCTAGGAGCAAGGAAGTGATTCTGCCACTGTACAATGGACTGGTTAGACCACACCTTGAGTACTGTGTACAGTACTGAGACCACACTGAAGAGGGACATACAGCTCCTGGAGAGGGTACAGAGGAGGGCAACCAAGATGATACGAGGGCTAGGGATTTGGCGTATGAGGACAGACTTGAGGAGCTCTGCCTGTTTTCATTGGAGGAGAGAGGAGATGGGGGACATGATTGAGGTCTTCAAGTACCTCAAGGGAATAAATAGGGTAAACATGGAGGATCTTTAGACTAAAGCAGGGAGGTATCACCAGAGGCATGGTTTGAAGTTGGAAGGTGGAAGGGTGAGGGGAAAGAGGGGAGGTTTTTCACTGAGAGGGTGGTGGACCCTTGGAATGCACTGCCTGGTGAACTGGTTCAGAGATCCACAGTGGAGGGCTTCAAGAGAGGGTGGGATAGACACAGAAAGTGAATGTATCAGATGATGGCCTATCCCAGGGGGGTGGGGATGGATGATAGGGGTTTCTGGAACACAAGGGGGGGCCTCGGCACCCAACTAGGGATCTCAGGTTCGAGCAGACTCGATATACCGTAAGGCCTAATCTGCTGGCAAATAGTATGTTAGTATGTAAGTTATGAGCCTACATTGAATTTTGTAAACACAGGCTCATAACTTCGGTAATTTTCAATATTTGTACCCCAAATTTACAACATAGTCATTTCGTTACAGCACCTCATGAATGTGACAACTGTCATTTTTCAAATCCTATCCAAAATGTGTTTTTACATCCCAAAAGGTGATTTTGCAGTCCCTGCATGGAATGGCACTGTGGTGATGTGGAATGATGTTTTGGTAGGGATTTGAAAACTTTCACTACCTGGCTCATGAGGCTGGGTAATAAGGCTATGCTGACAGTTTGGTTGCTGCTGTGTTACAAATGGAAATGGAGGGCCTCTGGCTCCTGCACTTCCAAAGCAATGTATATTATACTGACGCGGCCGCGCTGGTATAGTTAGGGTTGGGTAGGCAGTTTGATGTTAAACCCAACATTTTGCACCTTAATAATTTTACAACTGTTCAACTGATTTGCACAAAATTTGGAATGCGTGGTCTGGTATGGTAGCTCTCTTTATTTGCCAAGTTGCATTTTGATCAGAATTATGATTTTCATGCAGCAAAGCACCAAAAAACGTGTTTTTTGCTTTTTTTTTGCACTTGTTTGCTGATTTTTGCCCATCACACTGCTGCCACGCCATTTGGTATTTTGGTCTGCAGTTTTCAGGGTAGAAAGAGGGCTGGGCAAACAACAATTTGGCACTAGTTTGGTGAAAAAATATGAATACATTCCAAAGTTATTTAATTTTGAATATTCAGGTTCTGAGCATGCTCAATTCAGTTTAAGATTTATATGTATGTTTTGCGAAAGATGGAATGGGCTCGCAATCAAGGCTTTTGTCACCTCACAAAAGGAGGTTTATAAAATCTCCATTCATGAGAAAAAAATTCCCCTTTCGCAAGCCGCCATCTTGTTTTCACTTTCTCCCTCAAACAAAATGTTGTAGCTTGCCCCATGACTGACTTCTTTTGCAAATGAAGCATGGGTTTTGTTCATGGTGACACCCTCTACAAACTCATGCCTTTGGTTTCCTTCCTTTTGGCCAAAAAACAGCCATTTTAAACTTTGAAATTTTATGTTTATGACTTGCTTCTGATCAGATTGGCTCACAAAAGGGGATTTTGTTAACTTGCAAATGGGGATCGGCTCACGATAGGGAATTTTGTCAGCTCACAAAAGGGGATTGGTTTTTTGAATCCCCTTTCGCGAGCTGATAAAATCCCCTTTTGCGAGCCGATCCCCTTTCGCGAGCTGACAAATTCCTTGATCGTCATTTCCTGACCAGGTGGTCCTTCTCGTGAACAAGGATTGGCTCATGAAAGGGGATTCTGACACCTCACAAAAGGAAATCGACTCACAAAAGAGGATTTTGACAGCTCATGAAAGGATATTTTTTTTAAATCCTCATTCTCAAGCTGACAAAATCCCCTTTCACGAGCTGTCAATATCCTCTTTTGTGAGTCAATCCCCTTTTGTGACCTGACAAAATCCTTAATTGTGACTGCCAGACCAGATGAACAAAATCTGTCAATCAAGGATTTCTCGAGAATGGCGATTATGACAGCTCGTAAATGGGGAATGACCTCGCAAATTGGGATTTTGCCACCTCATGAACTAGGAATTTAAAAAAATTGCCAGTGCACTGTAAATAATTGGTTTGGTCTTTTGGCTTGATATTTGCAGAGTATAAAGGGGTGTCTCAGAGATGTGAATTATGCTGTTTAGGTGAAATAAAGTTAATCAGTTCTATAGATATAGTTTCATAGTTTGTTACAAGTTCTATGGACAATTTGTCCTTCATGAACTTGCCACCAATTATGCCTTATAGGTGGAACATGTATCTTTTTCTCCCATGTATTGAGCCAATCTATGTTTAAATATGTTAATATTACTACTCTCTACAATGTGTTTTGGGAGTGTGTTCCAGCTTTGAATGATTATGTGCGTAAAAAAGTCACAACGTTTCTTTGATGTGTTGTTTTCTCCCCAAGTCTGTATCTATGGGACCTTGTTTTTTTGTTATGTTACTGGTTTTTACTAACACTAATACATTCCATCAAGTATTCATCTTTAATAGCCCTAAATATTAAGCAAAGGTCACCTCTCAATTGTCTGTACTCTGTGGAGTACAGGCCAAGTTTTTTCAGTCTATCTGTGTATGTAAGGTATTGTAACCCCCTTATTTTTTTGTTATTTTTCTTTGAACTTACTCTTTTAATTTTCTGCTTTAATGGTGTTTGCTGCCGTGAACTTGGAGCAATATTCCATGTGTGGTCGGACTAAACTGGTGTATAATGGTATAATTATTTGTGAGTCTCAGCTTTTTATATTGGATAAAATGCAGCATATTATTGTATGACTTTTTTTATAGTTATTCTGGTGTGAGCTTCTGTGGATAGTTTGTTTGTCATTATCATTCCCAGGTCTCTTTCTTCGGTGGTGGTCTCTAGTACCTGATTGTCTATGTTGTATGTAACGTTAGGATTACTAGCACCAAAATGCATCACCTTACACTTAGTGATGTTAAACTGCATTTTATCATCTTTGGTCCAAACTGTTAATTTATCTAGGTTATCCTGAAGTTTCTCTCGGTCAGAAGGAGTTTGTACTAAACCTCCTAATTTACAGTCATCAGCATACTTACGTAACCACGCATTGTCTGATGTCTGCAATGTACTGACCAGGATGTTAAATAGTGTGGGCCCTAAGACTGAGCCCTGAGGCACCCCACTTGTCACTTCTCCCCATTCTGATTGATATCCTTTTTATGGGGTTGTTAAGCCTAACTCTCACCCCATTCTCCTATGCTGTACCATGTCAGCCTCTTTAATCATGGAATGGGTGAGAGTTGGGCCTAACAACCCCATGGCACACTCCGATGCCTGTTGGTGTGTGGAGGATGGTGGGGTGGGGTGGTTAGGGGCTCAACCCTAACATCTTATTTCCCTACTTTTGTCGCTTTAACCCTAACTGATGCATTAACAACGTTTTTGTAATTATATATATATATATATATATATATATGAAAATTATGGAGGGATAGAAGTACAGGGCCCTGTGCTCTGCACTCCTACAGGCAGATAAGGATACAATTGCAGTATCTGAAAAACTACGGATGGATGGGAGCGCAGGGCCTTGAGGGCATTGCACTCCCACAGAAAAATAAGGATATGATTATACTGTCTCAAAAAGTAAGGAAATTCTTAACAAAAAAACTCTGTTAATGCAACATTTATGGTTCAGGCTAATGCAACAAAAGTAGGGAAATGTGGCTTTAGGGTTTCCAACCTTAAAACCCCTATGCCATCCCTAAAGCAAATCAGAGGCAGAATCTTCCTAGGGCTTGTCAACTCTAAAGCTCACCCCATTAGGTGTGTGTGTTTGTGGAGTGCATAAAATGAAGTGAGCTTTAGGGTTGACAGCCCCTAGGAAGACTCTGCCACTGATTTGCTTTAAGAGTGACATTGGGGTTTTAGGATTGGAAGTCCTACAGTCACATTTCCCTACATTTGTTGCTTTAGCCTGAACCCTAAATGCTGCATTAATGAAGTTTTTTTTTCAAATAATCTACATTATAGGGGTGCAGTAGCACCCCTATAGTTATGGTTGTGCAGACAGTTCAAAGTTAAACTCCAATTTTTGCAGTTTAATAACTTTGCAACTGTTCAACAGATTTGTATGTAATTTTACATGTATGGTCTCATGAGGCAGGTCTCTAGCACCCAGATGGTTTGGAATTCTGGTCTGAACTTTTCAGGGGCTTGTCCACAGATGTGCCTTTTGCTTGTTAGGTGAAAAAGTATTAATCCATTTCAAAGTTATTTAATTTTGAAATTTTTATAAATTGATTGTGAGCATGTTTCAAGATAGCTGTATGAAACAAAAAAAAAATTCTATTTTCCCTTTTTTACATAATGGCCAACCCTTTTTCAAAAAGGGAAAATCCTTTTTCATTTGCAGCCATCTTGTTTTCCCTTTTCCCCTAGAAATTCAAATTTCAAAAGCCCTAAAAATGACATTATAGACAGTGACCAACACATGTGTCTTGGTTGTTGGGACCCCATTAGCTGGATTCTGCAGTTAATTATTGGAGAATTGCCCTTGAAATGTGTTTTTTTCCAACATTAAAAGTCTTTTTTAATGGCTTGCTTAAATGAAAAGGGTTTCTTTTTTGTATGAATCCAATGGTTTTTTGTGAGGGGAAATCCTTTTTTGTTTGGTGCTGTCCCTCCGATTGCCATTTCCTTATGTTGCCACTCTTTCCCTGGTATCTAGTGACACCCCTTCCCCTCCAATCACCTTGCAGGTATTCTTTAATGTTGAATTTTCAAATTGGCAACTACTACACCTAAGGGTCTCAGTACAGAATGGGATTTGAAGCAGTTTCTTAAATAGTTATGGTACTGACCGTCATTTGTCATTATAAGAATTTTGAACCATTTGGTTTACAATCAGTTTCATAATTCCTTCCTTCCTTTTTTTCTCCTCCTCCTCCTTCTCCCTCTCCCTCTCCCTTCCCCACCCCACCCCTCACTCTTCCTTATGTCCTCTTAGACTGTTCCTGTTGGCTGACTGGTTTTGGTAAATTTAGTGACATAAAAATATTAAGAATGATCGCCATTAAATGGGACTACAAATCTGACATGTAGGAATATTTACACCTAATGTGATTAAACACAGAATAGGAGTTTAAGCTGTTTCCTAAACAGTTACAGTACAGCTTGCAATCTGCAATTCTCTATTATCATTTTCCCATTCCATGGGCATATGACAACTCAAAATGTAACTGTGGTCATTAATTTCCACTAAGTTCCTCCACCGCCTCCTACATCTATTCCTAACCCATGGTCCACCCTATGCACTGTTAATAGGGCCAATGACAATGGCAGTCTACTCAACCAACTCCTATCCACCTACCAATAACCTTATTCTAATTCCTCCCCTGGCAAGTCTTATCTGAGCTGCAGCTCCCCAACCATACTCCTTAAATCTGCCCTTGACAAGGCATACCTGTGCTACTTTGAATCCCTCCTATAGCCTCTCTAACTGTGGGCTACCTACCTTCCTTTTTGCCCAACATCACCCCATCCTCTCCCCTTGACATCTCCTAAATCTTTTTCCCTTCTGGTCCTTACTATTACTGTTCGGAATGAAATATTGTTGCCTAGCAGCCTCGGCTACCATTGCTATGCTCCTATGGTCTTTGTGAATACTGATTTGTATATAATTATCCCATTGATGTCTACATGCTTTCTTAAGTTGTTTGTTACTGATTTTGTATAACATTATCTTATGGATGTCTGCACTCTGTGTTAAGCTGTTGTCTGTTATCATGTCTGCTTTTGACATGGAACCTATGTAAATGAGCTTGTAGCTCATAAGTGTTAATCCAAGAACAAACAAATAAATAAATACATTCTTATTTTCTTTATTCTCCTCTCCCATTTTTTTCTGTCCTTTTGATCATCCGTGTTTTGGGAAATTCAGTGACACAAAAATTAAGAACAATTGCAATTAAATGGGACTTATAAATCTATATAAATGTGTCATAAGGATATTTTTCCTTGGTGAGGATTGGAGGTGGAATAGTGTTATGCTTATATGTAATGCATGCTGATATGCTGAATTTTAAAGATTGTCTGTAAATAAAATAATTTAGCACTTAGACATTTGTACACTGTTGATGACATACACTAAACGTAATAATTACAGAGTTGACAGAATTAGCATGGAACATTGCCTTTGGTTGATTTGTTTTGGCAAATCTAGTGAGATAAAAAAGTACTAAAAATGACTGCCCTGTATGGGTTTTATAATCTGTTATACTATATGTTATATAAGGACATTTATCCTACATGCAATCAGCAAGGAATATCAATAATTTTGTCATTGTCTTCAGTTCTAATACTTCATTACTAATCCTCCCAAGTTTCATGTAACCCCCCACTCTCCCATTTTTATTTGCTCATCTTCACCCTATTCATTTTTCTTCTTTTCTTACCCATTCCAGTTTCATATTGGACATTGGAGGATGTCTTATTTACATCTGTTTAGTTTTTTCCATCCACAGCCATATTCACTAGTTCAAGTAAAATGGCATTCTGCTGATCCCAGGGACATGTTCACATGAACTAGACTTAATAGGGTGATCACAGTATAGCTAAGTATTGAATCAACTTGTATAGACTATTTAGACTGCAAGTTTTAAAAGACATTAATCTCATGCTTTTATGTAAACAAATTATTCCTGGGGCTAGCGCTCAATTAATAATGACATTTAATTAATTTTATCAAGCATAAATTCATATATGTATTTTGTATTTGTATATTATTCAATATTTATTCACTTCATATTGTATAGATGTAAGTTTGCATAAACGTTTTCAATAACTTTATGTCACATCAGGTTTTATTTTATTCCCACGAATACCACATGTAATGAACTACAAAAATTGTAAACTGAATTGATGGGTTATGAAAACAGGTTTAACTAATGATGTAATTAACAGTAATGGTATTTAGTGGGTCTGTCATCTGCTCTAACCCAGACCCCTGAGGAAGACTACGATTGAAGCACTGGGGCAAGAGCCAGAGAGACAGCATTTCTCTTGGCATATGGGCACTGTTCGTACTTGTGTATTTTTGCAATAAAAACTAGTTTGAATCAGCAAGCAAAGCTTTTACCAGTGCTATTTGTATTTGACAAAGTGGTGTTCCAGGAGTGCAAGGACGGTCCTGTTTCTCTATTCTTTATCATTTCCCTGGTGTCTATTGGCATCTCCCCACTTTGATTGCCATCCTCATAATTTATATACTTTTCCCTGGTGTCTAGTGGTACCCCCCCATCCAATCACCATCCCTGTCTTTCAATACCCTGTAAAAAGAGACGACTTTCCCTTGATGACTTTTTTTAACCTGTAAATAAAAAAAGGATCCTCACCATTCAAACCCCCCACCAGACCTCCCAATGAACACCCCAACCCCTCACATCCCCCACAAACCTTTACTTACCTGAACAGGTTCCAGGGTCAAGATCCATACTCTCCAATCGAAAACATGTCTTGCTGCTGGAACCACCAACTTCAATATGAGAAACTAAGGTAAATGCAGTTCAAAATCAGAGTCTGCATACAAAGGCTTCACTTCAGACAAGCAAGCGCACCCATAGAGTGCTCACCAACTGAGCCAGTGGCAATTCAGAGCCTGCATACAGAGGCTTCACTTCAGACAAGCAAGCGCACCCATGGATCGTTCACCAGCTGAGCTTGCAGCAATTCGGAGCCTGCATACAGAGATAGCTATAAGACTGCAGTTTGTGCTGCTGGGCTAAAATCATACTTTGCTTAACACAACATGTTCGTTTTGTACCCTTGTTATATTGCTTTTACAGTTTTACCTTATGTTGCTGAATTTGCTGATTGTGTGCTGTCTGCCCCATCTGTGCTTTAAATATTTTCAGTCAGCAGAGAGCTAGTGATTTAAATTGTGTGTTGTTAGAGGTAACTTCTCCTCTTACCTAGTTCACCATGTCTCCTGAGCTCCTTAATTTGGATTTTCTGCATTTCTACCCCATGGCAGTCCTTCTCAGGATGCTGAGTTGGCACTTGCGTAGTTCAGTTTCTGCAAACCCCCCCCCCCTTTTCTTTGTTCTGTTTCCCGCTCTTCTCTGGCCCTTTGTGCTCCTGTTACACCACAAATCTAATCCCTTAACTGTTCCTTTCAACAGGTTCCACGTCAGACAAGCAAGCGCACCCATGGAGCGCTCATCAGCCGTGCCAGTGGCAATTTGGAACCTGCATACAGAGCTAGCTAGAAGACTGCAGTTTGTGCTGCTGGGCTAGCATGTCCATGCTTTCTGTGGACTGCCCCACTGTTCCTAAATTTATAAGTAGCCAGTGGTCACGTGATTTGTCACATGACCTCACAGGAGGATAAATTCTCATAGGAAGATAAATTCTACAGGATAAATTCTAAGTGCCCATTTTCCTACTTGCATATTATACTCCATGGCCACTAAGAGTCACTAGTGCATATTCAACCTTTCCTTACTTCCTTACCATTCACTTCCTTAATCTCCAACTCTTTTCCTTCACCCCCTAGTGTAACCCTCCGTAATCCACAAACCCATACTATTCTGACTCGTGCCTCTAGCTAGTTTAAAACCCCCAACCCTTAACACTGAAGGCAGCAACCCTACTGCTGCACTATTCCTGCAGCCGTACTGCCAACCATCTCTTTCCCCTCCTTTAATCACTGCCTTAACTCCAGGTCACCTACTTGGAACTCAACACTGTTCCCCCCTTCCCAATGTTGAAGAATCCAATATGGGTTCCCCACACTTAGAGATCACATTGTTCTTAATACTAATCACATCTCTCACCACTATACATGTTTCTAAAACAACTGAGTCCCTCAATGCTGATACCAGATATCTGCTTGCATGGGATAAACTAGGTCTCCCACATCAGGCTACAAACACCTCATTTATCAAAACACATCTACTAAGAGGTCCTCTAGTGTTTCCTCGTGCACACTGTCCTCTGCCCCAGTTACAAATTAATCTGTTCATCACAACTATCAAGTCAAGGAACACAAAATTACACAGGAGATCTCATGCTTATACCCTTAAACTTCTGAAATGGCAAGTAATAAGGCTTGCATGGTTACTCCAGCTACTATCAGAGAACATCCAACCTAACCCAGGGCCCCTGACTCCTACACATAAAAAATAGGTGCCCTAAATATTGCCTCAATGAATATATGCAGCCTCGTGGCTAAGCATGACTCCCTCCAAGCCTGGATAATCCAGCACAATCCAGACATTATATCAATAGTGGAAACCTGGCTAACACCTAGAATCCAAACAAAAGAAAAGAAGCAGCACACTACAGCGAGATGGGTGCTCCTACAGAGGTGGCAAACCTCAAACTAAGCAAAAAAAGAAAAGTACGAGCACACCAAAAGTTTTAGAGTAATTAGTTTTATTATGCCAGAATATCCACGGCCAGGAACCTTCATCGTGGATATTCTGGCATAATAAAAGACTAATTTAGCTCTAAAAACTTTTGGTGTGCTTGTACTTTTCTTTTTCTTAACAGCTAGAATCCCAGACACAGCCATCCAAATTGATGGCTATACCTCCTTTAGACAGGATAGACTAGGGAAGCGCAGAGGTGGCTGTATCGTCTATATTAGAGATACCTTTCAGGCTGTAGCGGTACCCTGTCCTATCACTAATGGAAACTCTCAAATTCTACCTATTAAGGTCCAAATTGGCACCCAGGGTAAATGTCTCACATTGGTCACCGTACATATTCCCCCAAAAGAGCAAACAGATGACTTCAAAGCTACTCTGGACTACCTCGTCACAATACACTAGAGTTCTGAGATCTTGGTCCTCGGAGACTTCAATCTAAACTGGTTATGAACTGAAACATCCCCATTTAAGGATGCCATCTCCTCTCTTGGCATGTATCCACTAGTTCAAACAGCAACCCGCATAAACTACCAGTCCAGCACTAGTACACTTCTTGATTGACTGCTAACAAACCATCCGGAGAGGATAACCAGAATTACCATTGTCCCCGACAGTATAAGTGACCATTCCCCCATCATCTGTAAATGGTCTAACAAGTCCCCTAAATCCCTTCCCTAGAACTATATATTCCAGAGCACTAAAAACAGGTCAACTTGACCTACTAAAAGCACACCTTATGCAGCAAGACTGGTGTGCAAATAGGTTTGCTGTGCTGGTGATATGGTGGTGGGGGAGTGATCACAAGGGGAGAGCAGGAGAGGGCAGAAGAGGGAAACCTACAAGGGACAGGAGTCAGTCAGAGGAGGGCTACAGGGGTGAAGGGAGAGAAGCACTGCTGGTGGGGTTGACAGCAGGGTGGAGTAGAGGAGGGTGGGCCAGGGTGGAGGGAGGATGTGGGGGGTAGGGAGGGAGCAGTGAAGGGGCAGGGGACAGGACGGGTGAAAAGTGGGAGGGAGCAGTAGGGAGGAAGGGTGGAGTTAGTGAACTGGCATGCTTTAAGATTGGATACCCTAGAAAAGGGGTGGGGGCAGAGATAAGGAACAAGGAAGGAGGTATACTAGTGCTGGGTGATTCCATACTTAAAGGGATCAGCTGGGATAGCAGGGGGGAGAGGCATAGTAGAATATGGGTGGAGGCTATACCCTGGCTAATGGTGGACAGGGCAGGGCAGGTGGTTCTTAAATGCACAAGATGGGGCAGGAAGAAACCGCATGTAGTGGTGCATGTGGGCACTAATGACCTGGCAGGTGAGATGGTGGAAGTAGTGAGGAGGAGGTCTGAGGAATTAAGAGGGCTATGTGAGAAAGTGGGGGATCAGTGGCCTTCTCAGAGGTGCTCCTGGCACCCTGCATGAGTTCAGGAAGGAAAGGGAGGATTGGAGAGTTCAACAAATGGCTGGAGGAATGGTGTCAGTCTGAGGGGTACGGGGTAGTGAGGGGACAGGGGTAGTACCTGGGAAAATAAGGATTTATATACAGGAGATAGGCTACATGTGAGCGGGAAGGGGAAAGGGGCATTAAAGCAGAGGTTTGAGGGGTAGATGGGATCAAGGATAGATTTAAACTAGGTGGGGGGGCTGGAGGACAGCTTGCTGGCAGGGATCCCAGAGGGGGAGTCAAGCGTGCCTACCTCCCAAGCTATCAGAGACGTATCTGAGGTGGGGATACAAAGAGCGATTAGGAGGGGGGAAACCAGGCAGGGGGGAGAAAGACACAAATTGGAGGGTGGTCTCACTGAATGCGAGAAGCTTAGGTAACAAATCGGCCCAACTACAGGGCTTTCTTGGCTATGGGGAGGGTGGACATTGTGGCCATCATGGAGACATGATCCACCTAGGACCAGAACTGGGATATGATGATCCCAGGGTACAGGATATTCAGAAAGGACAGTACTACGAACATATGAAATTTGCCAGCAGATAAAGGCCTAGAGGTCTATCAAGTCTGCTTGAATGTGCAGTTAACACCCCTTATTCTGCAGCTGCCCCTCCCTTTCACCCTTCCCCTTCATTAACCCTCCCCCTTGTCCTGTCCCATCCACTTTTGAAGCAGTCCACTGTTCTACTGCTTACCACTTCTGCAGGTAACGCATTCCACTCAGCCACCACCCTCTCTGTAAAAAAGTGTCTCCTCATCTCCCTCCTGAACCTTCCTCCTCCAGTCTCACATCACTTGACCCCTGGTACTCCTCCCTCCTTACATTCAAACAGCCCCTCTGTACTCGTCTTGTTTATTCCTTTCATGTATTTAAAGGTTTCAATCATGTCACCCTGTCTCTCTCTCCTCCAGTGAGTACATGTTCAGCTCCTTCAGCCTCCTCTCGTATGATAAGTTCCCAACCCCTTGATCATCTTTGTCACCCCTGCGCTGCACACTCCAGTAACTTAATGTCCCTCTTCGGAATCGGGCACCAGTACTGCAGTACTCCAGGAGAATGGTCTAACTAATGACCTATACAGTGGCAGAATCACCTCCTCCCTCCTCCAGGATATACCCTTGCAATACAACCCAGCATTTTGTTGGCCTTTGCAGCTGCCTTCCTACATTGTGCCGAGTTGTTCATTGACCCTGTAATGAGCACATCCAGATCCTTCTCCTCCTCTGTCTGGGCTAGCTCCACTCCCCCCAGCTGGTAACTCCTCCTTGGATTCTTCATCCAAAATGCAGCACCTTGCACTTTTTGGCATTAAATCCAGTTGCCAGGTGTCTGACCAGATTTCAAGCTTTGCCAGATCATCCTGCAACCCTGCCATCCCCTAGGTCATCCACCACCGCCTACCTTGGTATCATCAGCAAACAGACTGATCTTGCTCTTGATGTCCCATGATATGTCTGCAATGAATATCCCAAACAACACTGGTCCCAACACCAAGCCTGTGGAACACCGCTCATCACTGCCCTTGGTGTGAGAGCTCCCCACCCACCACCACCCTCTGTTGCCTTCCCTGAAGCCAGTTTCTATCCATCTCACCAGCTTTGCACCTGCCCTGTGCCTACTAACTTCCTTCCCAGCCTTCCATGCGCACCGAGCTCGAATGCCTTACTGAAGTCCAGATACAGGACATCCACTGCATGGCCCCTGTCCAGTTGCCTAGTTACCCAGACATAGAACTCCACCAGGTTGGTTTGGCAGGATCTGCCACGTGTGAAACCATGCTGTCTGCTGTTCTGTAGTCCTTTGGCCTCTAGGAGGCCACCAGCATCTCCTTCAGGATAGTCTCCATTAGCTTACCACGATGGATGTGAGGCTCACTGGTCTGTAGTTTCCCGGTTCATCCTTGGGGCCACTCTTGGTGGAGGGCACCACATGAGTCATCCTCCAGTCCTGAGGTACACACCCTGAATGTAGTGAGGGCATTAAATAGGTCTACAAAGGTCTGCAAGGACCTCTGCCAGCTCCTTCAGTACCTGGGGTGTGGATGCCATCTGGACCTGGCACCTTATCCACCCTCAGTGCCTTCAAACCCTCCAAACTCTGCCCTCCATGATTTCCCATCTGTCACCACTTCCCCCCCCTGCTTCAGCCATTTCTCCCACCTTGGGTGTCACCCCCCTCTTCTCTTTAGTAAATACTGAGCAGAAGTACTCATTTAGTGCTTCTGCCTTATAGCACCCTGCTTCCACCCAACCCCCCTCCTTCCTAATACTAGGGGGAAGGGGGTGGCGATCTACGTGAGGGATGGGATAAGGTGTATGAGAGAGGAGGGGTGGAGGGCAGGACAGAGGCCCTATGGATGTAGTTTCAAGACTCTAAAGAAAGACATTGAGGGTGGGGGTAGTGTACAGGCCACCAGCTCAGGGAGATGACCTGGACAGGGAGTTGGCTGAGCAGATTAGAAGAGTCTGTAGGAAGGGGGACACCATAGTGGTGGGGGATTTGAACCTTCCTGGGGTAGACTGGAACACCCCAACCACCAGATGTGCAAAGGAGCAGCAATTACTAGATGCATTTCAGGACTGCTTTCTGGTACAATTGGTCTGTGAGCCAACTAGGGAGGGTAGAACTCTGGACATGGTATTAACAAACAGGGAGGCTGTAAGCAATCTGGAAGTGGAGGACCCCCTAGCTTGGAGTGACCATCATACGATATGGTTCATACTCTATATGGGAAGGGTAACAGGAGGAACAGGTAACAGGGTGATAGATTTTAAGGGAGCAGACTTTAAAAGGGTGGGGGAATCTTGGTTGATCATCTAGTGGGAATTCGGACATGCATGAGTACCAGCCAAAAATAGAATATCATTAAGAAAGGGCTGGCAGAGGCTACTGAGACCTGCACCAGGACACGGAGCAAGAAAGGGAGAGCAAAGAAGCTGAGCTGGCTGACTCAGGAGGTAATGGAAGGGGTGAAGGCCAAGAAGAAAGCATTTCAGAGGCTTAGGAAATCAGGAGGGCAAGGGAGCAAAGAAGAGTACACGAAGAAGTCCAGGGAGGTTACCAGGCTAGTTAGAGCAGCCAAGGCTTCCAGACAGATGAGAATGGCACAGGGAATCAAGTAAGAGGAAAAGGAATTATTCAGATACATTGGCAAGAGGAGAAGAAACAAAGACCAGATTGTGAGGATTAAGAAAGATGGGGGAAGGTGGAAAAGGGGCAGGACCAGGCAGAGGTACTGAATGAGTACTTCTGCTCTGTGTTCACAAAGGAAAGAGAGGGGCAGATACCCATGGAAAGGGTGGAGTGGGCAGGGGGTGGGGCAACTGATATCAGAATTAGAGGACAGGATGCTGGAGGGACTAAGGGCACTGAGATTGGACAAAGTACCGGGGCTGAAATGTATGCTCACCTAGGGGTATGTAGAGCTAGCAGAGATCCTGGCAAGACCATTGTCAGACCTGTTCAGTACATCACTGGACACAGGATGCATGCCATAGGACTGGTGGATAGCCCATGTGGTGCCCATTCATAAAAGTGGTCCAAAGGATGATCCAGGCAACTACAGACCGGTAAGTCTCACTTCAATCATGGGGAAACTCATGGAGTCAATCATAAAAGAGAGGCTGGTGACCTTTCTGGAAGATACCGGACTCCAAGACGGCCATCAGCACAGTTTTGTATTGGGCAGATCCTGCAAGATGAACCTAGTTGAGTACTATGACTCCAGTTACCAGGGAACTGGATGGGGGCTATGCAGTGGTCATCCTATATCTGGACTTCAGCAAGGCCTTTGACTCGGTGCCACATGGGAGGATGGGGGGAAAACTGGAATACTTTGGGATGTTGACAAAAATGATCAACTAGATCACCAGCTGGCTGAGGGGTAGGCGAGCAAAGGGTGGTGATGGTGGTGGTGGGGACTCTCATCCTCAAGGGACATTACGAGTGGGGTGCCCAGGGTTCAGAACTGGGATTGGTGCTGTTTGGGAAATTCATAGCCGATATCTCAGACAAGATCCAGAGTAGGATCAGTTGTTCACAGATGATACTAAGATCAGTACAGTGGTAGATGACATAGAGGGATGGAGGGGGCTGCAGGAAGACCAGACCAAACTACAGGAATAGTCAGAGACATGGTAGTTGGGGTTCAACACCAAGAAGTGCAGGGTACTGCACTTTGGAGCAAGGAACCAGGGGAGGAAATATCAGTTGTGAGGGGTACAGTTGGAAAGCACAGTGAAGGAAAAGGATCCAGGGGTACTAGTAACGGGGAGTATGAACCACTCAGCTCAGTGCAGGAAGGTGGCTGCAAAGGCAAACAAGATGCTGTGGTGCATAGCAAGGGAAATCTCCTCCAGGAACAGAGAAGTGATCCTACCCCAGTACAGGTCACTGGTCAGGCCGCACCTGGAATATTGCATGCAGTACTCACCTCTATTCCTGAAGAGGGACATCAGATTGTTGGACGGGGGGTGCAGCATAGGGCAACAAAGATGATACAGGGACTTGAGGGAAAATCCTACGAGGAAAGGCTGGGAGAGCTGCAAATGTATTTCCTGGAAGACAGGAGGGATGGGGGGATATGATCAAAACCTGTAAGCACCTAAAGGATATTAACAGGATAAATACAGAAGGGATTCTTCAGATCAGAAGGGGGAGGGACAAAAGAGGGCATTGGCTGAGATTGGAGGGGGGGAGATTCAAGAGGGAAATCAGGAAACACTTTTTCACAGAAAGAGGGGTAGATAAGTGGAACACCCTGTCCAAGGAGGTGGTATTGTGCAGAATGGTGGGAAGATTTAAGAGAGAGAACAGACAGAACACCAGGAGGAAGGAGCTACTGGTATAACTAAAACTTCTCTACTGGGACTAAGAACTAGAAATCTTGTACTGGGACCTTCAATTTAGTGTAAAAAAAAAAGAGTTAGTGTGTTTGTCAGAGGTAGTTGAAGTAAATTGTTATCTGTTATCTGTGTTATCTGTGTACTTATCTAGGTGCTTGTCACAGGTGTCAGAAGGGAATTGTTATCTGTGAAATTAACTAAGTGTAGAACGATTTGCAAAGTAGGGGGAGTGGCTTAGCTAGAAGGAGCCAGGTTAAAACCGATTTAAGCACTGCCCTAGATAGCTTGTGCCAGAGAACAGACAGAACACCAGGAGAAAGGAGCTACTGGTATAACTAAAACTTCTCTACTGGGACTATATTTCCCTTCTTCCCTCCCCTCACCTCCACCCCCCCACCCTAAACCAGTTCTACTTTATAGGCACAGGATTTAACTGACAACAGGAACTTCCTGTTTGGGAGCAGGAAGGAGTGATCACACAGCCACCAAAGACTCACCATCCTAGAAGGGCAAGAGTAGCTCTCCGTCCCCCAGCTGCTGGAGGTCTGACTCTGAGCAAGTGAGAGACTACTGAAATATAGGAACTTCTTGTCTTAGAACAGGAAGATCAGGGCGAAAGGCACAGAGGCAGTAAGAAAGTAGGGAAGAGAAAAAAGAAAATAAACAGAGGAAAGGTAAGTATTCCAAACAACAGTTAGGGGCCAGAAAAAGACATGATGGAGTGGTGCAGTGCAGTGGTTGTGGAGCAGCAGTCTTCCGGGAGACATTCTGGAGGATGCAGTGTTGTCCCATCTGCAGGGACCTCTCTGGGCTGAGGAGGAGGTTGCTCATCTCCAGGCTCAGTTGGCCAGGATTTGTGGACCTCTCACCCACAGGGACCACCAGGGTCACTGCCGTTGCCTCAGAGGTTGCCAAGAAGAGGAGCAGTTGGACCACAGTGGGCTCAGGGAGGGTGAGGGTGGTGGAACAGAGGCACATCCTCCAGTTGTACCCCTCCACACTCTCTATGCCATTCTGAAAAGTGTGGTTCCTCTATGGAGGCAACCACATGGAGACAAGGAGGATGCTGGGAACCTCCACAAAGGAGACTCACAGGAGGGTGGCATGGGACCCCAGGGGAAGGAATAACTCCTGGTGGGGGACTCCATTGTTAGGAAGGTAGAACTGGGGGAGGAAGGGGAGAGGGATGTAAGGTGCCTGCCTGGTGCTATGGATTGGAGGGACAGGGAGCGAATCCTCAGGATCACAGGAGCAGCTGCACAGGGGAGGGAGCTGGATATCATTATCCACCTAGGGACAAATGACCTGGCTAAGAAAGGAATCAGAGCAGTGCAAGAAGCATTTGTGGAGATGGGGAGGGGCCTTAGACAAATAGCACACACGGTAACCTTCTCGGAGGTGCTGCCTTTCTATGGCACAGATGAGGCTAGGGTGCTCCACAACATGGGATTCAATCAGTGGTTGAAAAACTGGTGCAGAGCTCAGGGATTTGGCTTCATTGGGGACTGGGGGTCCACCTGGACAGATGCAGGCCTATACTGGCTTGATGGTCTGCATCTGTCCAGGAGGGTAACCAGGATCCTAGGTGATAAGTTTAAATACTTCATTGGCAAGCATTTAAAGTAGCCAAGTGGGGAGGCACTGGAAAGGAGCAGGGAAATCCTAGCCCCCCCCAAAAAATCAGGGTACTAAGTGAGGTAGACACCAACATAGAGATATCAATAGGGAGAAGCACTGGGGTAAATGGAGAAAGTGACAAACGCAATAAGGACAGGAGGGGCAAAAAGGGATAAGGCTATCAAGAAATTGAGGGTAATGAGTACTAGTGCCCGTAGTCTGGGCAACAAGCTCCCTGAACTGGTGGCCTTGATGGAAGAGGGATGCCTGGATATTGTAGCAGTCATAGAAACATGGTACACAGAGAACCATGACTGGGATGTTAACATACCAGGGTACACAACCTACAGGAGAGACAGGGAGGGCAGAAGAGTAGCTCTCTATGTAAGGGAAGGGATAAAAGCAACTGAAAAAAAGAGTAAACAGGGAGGAGAGGAGGCACTGTGGGTCACCTTAGAGACTGAATGGCACCACAATCCACACAGGATTGTATACAGACTCTGGGCCAGGGGAGTGGAATGGAAAGGATATAATAGACGGCATACTTAGGATGGCAGAGAAAGGGGAGATACTGTTGATGGGGGACCTTAATATGCTGGATGTTAACTGGAGCACCTTTGCTGCAGCCACATTGAAAAGCAGGGCCGTTCTTGATGCCCTTCAGGTGGCATGTCTCAGACAGCTAGTTTTGGAACCTACTTGTGATGGAGCAATCTTAGACCTCGTACTCTCAAATGGGGACAGTAAGAGGATCTCAGATCTAGAAGTGGGTAGTCATTTGGGAACAAGTGACCACCAAACAGTGTGGTTCATGATAAACTCAGCTACAGTGTCAATCCATACAAAACTGAGGGTTCTGGACTTCAGGAGGGCTGACTCTGGCAAGATGGGAGAGTGCCTTAGAAAAGCACTAGCAAACAGGCTAGAAGGAGGGGTGGAGCAATAATGGGGAAATATCAAAACTGCCATCACAGAGGCAACAAGTCTTTGTCTGCGAAGCAAATAAACAAATCAAAATGAAAGAAAAGCCACTATGGTTCTCAAAAGAAGTGGTGGTGAAGGTTAGGAGAAAAGATAGCATTTAGGAAGTATAAAGGAAACAGAAGGAGCAGGACAGAGAACTGTACCAGTTAAGGCAGAAGAAAACAGGAGGTAGTCAGAATAGCAAAGGCACAAACTGAGGAAAAGATAGCCAACTCTGTTAAGAAGGGGGATAAAAACTTTTATAGGTATATCAGGGAGTGTAGAAAGACAAAGGGAGGGATAGTGAGGCTGAATAGAATGGATGGTGGGTGGCCAGAGAGTGGCAGTGAAAAAGCAGGGATACTGAATGAATACTTCTGTTCAGTATTCACAAAAGAGGAAGTGGGGAAGGTGCCTAATCCAATTAACAGAAGCACTCTGGAGAGGGGGGGGTCACTCCCAGTCCTTTCACAGAAGAAAGGGTTCTGAAAGAACTCCTAAAACTGAAGGTGGACAAAGCAATGGGGCCAGATGGAATTCACTCCAGAATTCTAAAAGAATTAAGCAGAGAACTAGTGACACCACTGACTACCCTTTATAACAAATCATGGGAGGATGGTGTGGTACCTGAGGACTGGAAGAAGGCTGATGTGATTCCTCTTCACAAAAGTGGGAATAAGACAGAGGCAGGAAACTACACAGCTGTTAGTTTGACCTCTGTGGTAGGGAAAGTGATGGAATCACTTCTGAAGGAAAGAACTGTTGAGTACCTAGAGGCCAGTGGGGCACAGGACCCAAGGCAGCATGGGTTCACAGTGGGAAGGTCATGTCAGACAAATCTAATTGATTTCTTTGACTGGGTGACCAAAGCAGTAGACCAGGGAGGGACTGTGGACATGGCCTACCTAGACTTTAGCAAGGCATTTGACACAGTCCCACACAAAAGATTAGTAGTCAAATTAACCAGCTTTGGAGTGGGTCCCAGGGTGGTAGCCTGGGTAAAACTATGGCTGAACAACAGGACACAGAAGGTAATTGTAAACGGAGTCTACTCTGAAGAAAGAGGGGTTACTAGAGGGGTACCGTAGGGTTCAGTACTGGGTCCAGTCCTTTTTAATGTCTTTATAAGTGACATTGCAGAGGGACTGGAAGGAAAAGTATGCATCTTTGCAGATGCCACAAAGATCTGCAACAGGGTTGATACACAAGGAGGCGTGGAAAAGATGAGAAGGGCTTGGCAAGGTTGGAGGAATGATCAGAAGTACAGCAGCTTGGATTCAATGCAAAGAAGTGCAAAGTAATGCACCTGGGAAACAAAAACCTAGGGGAAGAGTACACAATGGGGGGGTGAGCTACTTACAACAATAAAAATGAAAAGGGACCTGGGGGTAGTCATATCAGACAAACTAAAGGTGGGCAAGAAATGTGAGAAGGTAGTAATGAGGGCTGGGGGGATACTGGGATGTATAGGGAGAGGCATCACCAGTAGAAAACAGGAAGTTGTTATCCCCCTGTACAGACAGTTGGTGAGACCCCATCTGGAGTACTGCGTCCAGTTCTGGAGACCTCATCTCCGCAAAGACATAGACAGGATGGAGGCAGTTCAGAGGATGGCAACTAAAATGGTGCAAGGTCTGCAAGAGAAGCCATACGAGAAGAGGCTAAAGGAGTTTAATATGTATACCCTCTAGGAAAGGAGGGAGAGGGGAGATATGATAGAAACACTTAAGTACCTCAGTGGAAGCAACAGAGTCCAAGAGGGTAGAATCTGTCAGAAAAAGAGATGTGCAAGAACAAGGGGACACAATTTGAAGATAGAGGGGGGACGGCTCAGGGGCAATGTGAGGAAGTATTTTTTCACAGAGAGGGTGGCGGACACATGGAACAGCCTTCCTGAGAAGGTTGCAGGGTCTAAAACTGTGGGAGAATTCAGGAATGCATGGGACAGATATAAATCAATTTTTGTGGGGTAGGAAGAAATAGGCTGTTGGTTAAATAGGATCTGCAGCTTATCCTCTAGGTAGGGAAATGGGCAGACTAGGTGGGCCAAGCGGTCCTTATCTGCCGTCAAAGTCTATGTTTCTATGTAGGGTGATTCAGAGTGGGGGGATTATCAGGAGAGCAGGGGAGGGTGGGGCAGCTGTAAGTTGAGGGGCTAGCTGCACAATCGAGTAGACTTGATAGACTGTGAGGCCTGTTTCTGCTGGCATTTCATATGTTCATAAACCAATGATGTTGTCTCGGTGCTTGAGCACTTTGACAACATTTACAATAACCCATATAACATATATGCACCCTTTAAAAAAAAAAGGTGAGAGGGAGGTGGTTGCCCATCTCCATGCTGACCTGGCAGGGATTCGGGAAACCTCCTGGCAAACATGAACCACCTCCAAACATGAACCACCCAGGCCACCACCACTTCCTTAGAGGTTGCCAAGAAAGAGGAGAGGTTGAACCACGGTGGGCTCAGGGAGGATGGGGGTGGTGGAACAGAGGCGCATTCCTCCAGTTGTGCTTCTCCATAATTCATTCGCCATTCTGGCGAGCATGGTTCCTCTATAGAAGCACCTGCAGTGGAGACCAAGGAGGATGCTGGGAACCAGATATCATGTCAGTCACAGAAATATGGTACATAGAAAACCATGACTGGGATGTCAAAATACCAGGGTACACAATTTACAGGAGGGACAGGGAGGGTAAAAGAGGAGGAGGAGTAGCTCTCTACATAAGGGAAGGAAACAAAGCAACAGAACTGAAGGGTAAACAAGGAGGGGAAGATGCACTGTGGGTCACCCTTGAGACAGGAAATGGCACCACAATCTGCACAGGGGTTGTTTACAGACCCCCCTCCCCCATCTCAGGGGGAGGCAATGGACAAGAAAATGATAGAAGGAATCTTTAGAATGGCAGAAAAAGGAGATATATTGTTGATGGGGGACCTGAATATGCCAGATGTTAACTGGAACACATTTACTGCAGCCACATCCAAGAGAAGGGTCATTCTCAATGCTCTACAAGGGGCATGCCTCAGACAGCTAGTGTTGGAACCCATTTGGGAGGGCACAATATTAGACCTGGTACTCTCAAACAGGGATGGAGAGGGGCTCTCAGATTTAGAAGTGGGTAGCCATCTGGGAACAAGCGACCACCAAACAGTATGGTTCACAATAAACACAACTGTAGAGTCAAGCCATACAAAAGCAAGGGTGTTGGACTTTAGGAGGGCTGACTTTGGCAAAATAGAAGAGTGCCTCAGAAAAGCACTAGCCAACAGGCAAGAAGGAGGGATGGAAGAACAATGGGGAAAAATCAAAACTGCCATCACAGAGGCAACATGCCTTTGTGTAAAGCAAATCAACAAAACAAAATGATGGAAAAAAACACTATAGCTCTCAAAAGAGGTGACAGGGAAGGTTTAAGGAGAAAAGGATAGCATTCAAAAAATACAAGGACACATAGAAGGAGCAGGACAGAGAACTATATCAGTTAAAGTAGAAGGAGGCAGGGAAGGCAATCAGAATAGCAAAGGTCCAAACTGAGGAAAAGATAGCCAACTCTGTTAAGAAGGGGGATAAAACCTTTAATTGGTACATTAGGGAGCAAAGAAAGACCAAGGGAGAGATACTGAAGCTTAATAAAGGGGAGGGAATGTGGGCAGAAGGTGACAGTGAAAAAGCAGTGATACTGAATGAATATTTCTGCTCAGTATTCACAAAAGAAGAGGAGAGAGAGGTACCTAAACCAAACATTAGAAACACTCTGGAAAGGGGCTCGATACCAGTCCATTCACAGAAGAAAGGGTTCTGAAAGAACTCTTAAAACTAAAGGTGGATAAAACAATGGGGCCTGACAGAATTCACTCCAGAATTCTAAAAGAACTAAGGGGAGAACCTGTGATACCACTGACTATCCTCTTTAACAAATCATGGGAGGATGGGGTTGTACCTGAGGAGTGGAGGAGGGCAGATGTGATTCCACTTCACAAGAGTGGGAGCAAGGCAGAGGCAGGAAACTACAGACCTGTTAGTTTGACCTCAGTGGTAGTGAAAATGATGGAATCACTTCTAAAGGAAAGAACTGTTGAATACATAGAGGCCAGCAGGGCAGAGGACCCAAGGCAGCATAGTTTCACAGTGGGAAGGTCGTGTCAGATGAATCTAATATATTTCCTTTGACTGGGTGACCAAAGTAGTAGACCAGGGAGGGGCTGTGGACGTGACCTACCTAGACTTTGGCAAGGCATTTGACACAGTCCCACACAAAAGATTAATAAACAAGTTAGTCAGCCTTGGAGTGGGTCCCAAGGTAGTAGCCTGGGTAAAAAATTGGCTGGATAACAGGACACAGAGGGTAATAGTAAACAGAGTCCACTCTGAAGAAAGGGGGGTTACTAGTGGGGTGCCTCAGGATTCAGTACTAGACCAGTCCTCTTTAATGTCTTTATAAGTGATATTGTGGAGAGACTGGAAGGAAAAGTATGTCTCTTTGCAGACAACACAAAGATCTGCAGCAGGGTTGATACACAAGGTGAGGTGGAAAGGTGAGAAGGGACTTGGCAAGGTTGGAGGAATGGTCAAATGTATGGCAGCTTAAATTCAATGCAAAGAAGTGCAAAGTAATGCACCTGGGAAACAAAACCTAGGGAAGAGTACAATGGGGTGAGATACTACAACAATAAAATGAAAAGGGACCTGGGGTAGTCATATCAGATGACCTAAAGGTGGGCAAGAAATGTGAGAAGGTAGTAATGAGGGCTGGGGGGATACTGGGATGCATGAGATGCATAGGGAGAGGTATCACCAGTAGAAAACAGGAAGTTGTTATCCCTCTGTACAGGCAGTTGGTGAGACCTCATCTGGAGTACTGCGTGCAGTTCTGGAGATCCCACCTCCGCAAGGACATAGACAGGATGGAGGCTGTCCAGAGTAGGTCAACTAAAATGGTGCAAGGTCTGCACCAGAATCTATTCGAAGAGAGACTAAAGGAGCTTAATATGTATACCCTCTAGGAAAGGAGGGAGAGGGGGGACATGATAGAAACTTTCAAGTATCTCAAGGGAATCAACAAAGTCCAAGAGGGTAGCATATTTCAGAAAAAGTGATGTGCAGAACAAGGGGGCACAATATGAAGATTGAGGGGGGGATGGCTCAGAGGTAATGTGAGGAAGTATTTTTTCACAGAGACGGTTGTAGATGTATGGAACAGCCTTCCTGAGGAGGTCGTGGGATCAAAAACAGTGGGGGAATTCAAGAATACATGGGACAAACATAAGGCAATTCTGGTGGGGGGTAGGAGGAAGTAGGCTGTTGGTTAACTAAGATCTGCAGCTTATCCATTAGGTAAGGAAATGGGCAGACTAGGTGGTCCAAGCGGTCCTTATCTGCCGTCAAGTTCTATGTTTCTATGTTCTATGTTTCTATGAACACATAACTCCTGGATCTCCACTGCCCTCCTTCATCTGATGAATGAAAGGGACGATCTTTGGTTTAAAGCCCAAAGTACTGGGTCATGCTCTGATGTGCAAAATTACAGCACTTCCCGAAACAATTGCACCAGAGCCATTCATATTGCTAAAAGTCAGTTCTTTAAGAAAGCACTAAATGACTCCTGGGGGGATAGTTGAAACTTCTGGGAGAATATAAAAACATAAATTGTAAAACCCTGTAAAACCACCCCTTCCCTGCTCAATATTAATGGAAAACTTACGCAAGACACTACAGAATTCTCTGACTCCTTCAACAAGGCATTCACTGATCTCAGTGGCGTGTGCCTATCTAACTTTCTCATTCTCCAAGCTGACAAAAACATCAAAGTAGAAGGCTATGAACATGAAGCCCCCCCATCTTAAAATCATTTCAATCTCAGAGGCTAAAAAGTATATCTCAAATGCCATAGGGAAATCAGGAGCCAGTAATAACTCACTGGACCTAAAATTAATAACTCGCACTAAACGAGGTTATCCATCCATTAACTCGTATCCTCAGTTTGTCCCTAATCACTGCAAAGTTCCCAAAACAATGGAAAAAGGCAAAGGTCGCCCCAGTTTTTAAAAACGGAGATCGAACCAATATCTCAAACTACTGTCCCATCGCCATACTCCCACCACTCTCTAAAGTGCTTGAAAGGATAGTCAGCGACCAGCTTGTTTATTACCTGGATAAAAACAAGCTCCAATACCCAGAACAACATGACTTTAGGAAGCAGCATAGCACTACCTCAGCCTTGGTTGAGTTTACTAGCTTCATACATGAAGCTATGGATCAGGGGCACTTAGCTGGAGCAACGTTCATTGACCTAACCACAGCCTCCTCCTTCAACAACTAGCATTGCTGGGTTTATACTACGAGTCCCTGCAATGGTTCCAAAACTACCTTATAGACCACACCCTGCAGGTAAAAATATTAAGCACCATTTCCGACCACAGATTGGTTTCCACTGGGGTGCCCCAGGGCTCCATACTGGGACCACTCCTTTTCAGCATATTTCTCAATGAGCTCCCTAAGGCCAGTCCAGGCCAGCTCTCGCTGATGATGCCATGCTATTCACGAGCCACCCTAACTCCACTAACCTGGAAGAGTTTATGCAAATCAGTTTCTCCACTGTTGAAACGTGGTTCCTACAACATAAGCTTCTTCTCAATTATAAGACAAAGACCATGATCTTCACCACCCCTTAGAACAAACACAAGTCCTTTCAGCTGCAAATTCACAACAACAGACAAGAAGCTCTGGACATGGTCCACACTTTTAAAAATCTGAGTGTCACCCTCAACTCCTCCCTCACCTATATGCAGCATATCAACCTGATTGCAAAAACTGTAAATTCCAGAATTGGTGTGCTATATAAACATTGAAACTGTCTCACTGAAGAAGCCCTCATGCTCGCTGTGACAAGCTCCATCCTGTCGGTTATAGACTATGGTCTAGTAGCCTATGGAGCTGCAATAGAAACGGCACTACATAGCACTAAAATGGTTCTTAACAAAGCCTGCAGGCTTATCTTGGGGGTCAATCGATTGACTCACACCTGCCAGCTATATACCCATACATGGCTGCTTAACCTGGACTGTAGGGTACAATACTAGACCTGTCTACTTGCCAAAAAGTCCATCCTGGGTCTCACCACGCCAGGGGTTCTCAGTCTCCTCCACCCCATAACTCATACAGGAGTACTGGAAGCGAATGTACTCATACTTTAACAATCCCCTTCCAACGAACCTCTCAGGGTCAGCGCTTGTTTGGGTACAGAGCCCCAAAATGACTAAACTCTCTCAGCCCTGACCTACAATCCTGTACCAGGATAGGTCTTTTTAAGGTAAGCCTGAAGACTCATCTGGTGTCTACCAATACCGAGTGACTGTGGCCTGTAACCACTGGCACAGCACTTCTAAACTCCTACTCTAGACCCTTCCAACATAGCCACTTTCTCTACTCTCTCCATTCCCTCTTTCCTCACCTAACACCACTTATCCTCCCCTCTTCCTCTTCCAATTCCCATCTACTCCTCTGACAATGCTACCCCATAGCAGCCCTCCTTCCCTACACCAGACAATATTACTCTGTAGCTACACCTTTTGTCCCCCTAGGTGCATGATAATGCTTGACTCTAGCAACCCCTTGACACTTCTGCATGAATAAGATTTTAAACTGTTATTTTGACCTCTTCCATCCCTTACTGTACATACTGTTCAAGTGCTATGTTTTTAAATATCTTACTATTCTCTGTATATATACCTGCTCAATTGTATAATCCTCATTGCAATTATTGTGAGTCCTCTGTGATTATTTGTCTGTATGTATTGCATTTACTCTGCTTATCGTATGATGCAAAACCTCTATAAATGAGCTTCTAGCTTAAAGGTTTTAATCCTAGTATCAATAAATAAACAATGTACCGGTATTTCAACTTTCATGCATAACTTTGTCATTTTTGCAGATTTTGACCCCACATTTTCAACATGAGCTTTTTGGGACCTCGCATCTTGATCAGTGTTGGTGGAATTTTGCAAATGAAGCCCAAAAGGCGATTTTGTGGTAGCTTGGCGTCATCACCTTTTGGGACAGGATATGAACATTTTTACCAGCTGTGTCCATGAGGTGGGGTCATAAGAAGGCTATGTTGAAAATCTGGGGAAAAATGTCTAAGAATGGCAAAGTTATGCCCATACATTGAGATTTTGTATGCTGGCTCGTAACTTTGGCAATTTTGAGTATTTTGACACCAAATTTTCAACATAGTCATCTTTTTACACCACCTCTTGAATGCAGTAGCTGCCATTTTCAAACCCTGGCCAAACTGTGTTTTCGCACCTGTGGCATGCAATGGTGTTGCGCTGGCGCAGAATCATGTTTCAGCTAGGATTTCTAAATTTTCATTACCAGGTTTATGAGATGGGGTAATAAGAAGAAGGATATCCTAACCATTTTTTTCTGTTATACAGTGGCATCCCCCAGGATAAAACACACTTTTAATTCACTCTGTAGTATGCTGCGGCAGATCTACTGAATAAAGTAATGTAATTTCAATGGTAATTAGTCCCCTTTGTCATGTAGGAAACTGTGGCATTCACTTCATTGTGACAGTGTCACATTTTTCTGAATGACAAAGGGGACTAATTACCATTGAAATTACATTGCTTTATTCAACAGGTCTTATGAAGCATTTAGCAAAGTGCTGCAAAATGCTGCAGAATTGCATTTTTTCCTGGGGGATGCCACTGTATGTACCCATCTAGGGAGGGATGGGGGTACAGGGCCCAGAGGGCCCTGCACTCCCACAGACAAATGAGGATACAACTATACTGTCTCAAAAATTAAGGAAATTCTTTGCAAAAAAACTTCATTAATGAATTAGCTAGGGGTAAAGTGACAAAAGTAAGAAAAAGTGATGTTAGGGTTTCCAACCCTAACACCCCACCCCCACCCTGCAGGAAGCGAAATGAAAAAACATTATGGTTGTACCTCTCTTGCCTCTTCACAAATCAGGCATGTAGTGTACCTTGGGGGTGCCAACCCTAATGCTTACCCCATTCTTATATACTGTACCCATCTCAGCTTATTTACTGATGGAATGGAGTGAGTGGTAGAGTTGACAACCCCAAGGCAAACTCCATGCCTGATTTACAAAAAGGCAAGAGAGGTGAAACCACAATGTTTTTTCCTGCTGCTGCCTGTAGGGTGGTGGTGAGGTGTTAGGGTTGGAGACCCTAATGCCATATTTTCCTACTTTTGTCACTTTAACCCGATGTGCGTGTGTGTGTGTGTGTGTGTGTATATACATATATATATATATATATACAGTATATATATATATATATATATATATAGATATATACAGTATATATATATATATAGAACAACGTATGTAGGGATTCCACTACATAAATAAATGCATTATTTTCCTAAGACTCTGACCTAAGTGAAAGATAAACAATGTTATTCACTCTTGCCTACACCACAATCAATGATTGACAACCCATTCTGGCAATCCCACAATGAATCTGCCTGTATTTTTCACACAGAATACAGAAATTGTGTTCTCAGAAGATACAAAGGATTGTGTTCAAATATGCTATTAATTTCCATTTATGAGGCGGCAGGACTTTTATAACTCACTCATGACTTTGCCACTCGTGAGTTATGGTTCCGCCCCCTCACTCATGGAAATAAATGGCATATTTGACAACACCTAGGAAAACTCCACCCCTGATTTGCTTTTGGGGTGGCATTGGGGTTTTAGGGTAGGACAGCTGCCATTCTAACAGCTCCAGATGCCAAGAGAGATTTTTTTTTTTGCATTACCTTATGATAAACTGCCCAAATTGAATGAGAAAAGAAAAGAAAAGAAAGACTGAGTTCATCTTCTGAGGAGTACAGCTGTACTTGGATTCATGCCCTAGAGAAACAATTTCAGCCAGAGAACCGCACCGGACTTCTGGAGAAAACCGGGGAACTACCTGGTACTCAGACACGGAATGCAAGTCCCAGAGCTTCTCACAAGCCACTGCAAACTTCAAAGCCGACTACCTTTTTAGAAATCAACCACCAAAAAGAACTCACAGTCAGAACGCGGTGCTCTGTTGGAGGAAGAGATAGCCTTCAGAACGCTGTCTGACCACTGCTATTGCTTTCACTTCAGCACTTGAAGAAGAAGGCGCAATGGTGGATAGCCCAACATGGAAACAGCTGATTTTACCTATGGAGGAGAAATCACATCGAAGGGAGTACTCGATGGACACATTGGGGAAATCAATTGATCAGATACTGGAGTGGATCCAAAGTGTTGATAGGAGGTTCAATGCACTAAATGCAAAAGTGGATTTTCTGCGGCATGAAGCTAAGACAAGCAGAGAAAATTTGAAAATGCTCACGCTGCAGGTAAAAAGGAATTCTGAGACACTAACTACTCTGAATAATAAGGTCACTTGTTTGGAAGCAACAACACAAGGTCTGTTCAAAAATAACTATGTTAACAGAAAAGCGGAAATGCTGGAAAACCAGATTCTTTACCGGAATTTAAGAATTGTTGGTCAGCCTTTGAAATTAGATTCTAATTTGGAGAGTACTAGGGAGATGGTAGAAAATCTCTTTGTTCAAGTATATGATCTGCCTGATGATAATCTACCATTTATCACAAAAGCTTTCAGAGTACCAAAAAAAGACAGAGGACTTGAAGGCTCAATAAAAATAGCAGAAACTGATTCTGAAGCTAAAATTACAGTATTCTTAGCACTGGCATTTCAATAAGACAGAGACTTAATCATAAAGCTCTCGAAAATTAAAGGAACACTGACTTACAAAACACATAGTTTTTATGTATACCCTGATTTCGCATTCTCAATGCAACAGAGAAGAAGGAAACTGCTTGCATACAGACAAGATATCGTGGAACTTGAAGCTTAGTTTCAGTTACTGTCACCAGCCAAAGTTCGAATAGCTTTTAAAAACAGACAGTATAACTTCTTTGACTCAGACCAAGTGTCAGCTTTTCTACCGGCACAATATAAACAAAGTCCTGATGAAGAATCTCTGACAACATCTGATAAAGTGATGTCCTAGATAGCTGTGGATGCTGAAGTCGCAGAGGATTTATAAGTTATAAGTTTTATTTTTCAAAGGAAGGTCACCACCGGCTGGGCTACCCAGAGTTGCTTCCCCGTGGACATTTCCCCACAAGCAAAACTCCAGGTACAGCATTTCAGCACCGGCTCCTAAGCTGGGGAAGTGATTGGTGCAGAGCCATTGGAGAAATAAGCCGATTGGCTGATTCCAGATTCGGCCAGGCTCCGACTGGTTGCTTCACTTGCTGGCTGTACTGGGCCGCTCTCCAAGGCTTTTTCTCGGCTATTGTGCAATAAGCCACTGAGAAGCCCTTGGACAAGGATTTTACGCTCAGCCCTAGTTCTCTCAACTAGCTTTTTCACCCCCCCACCACTCCCTCCCTAGGCCACCTTAAAGGTACATTAGCTCCACTTACTTTCCTGTGCAAATCCCTTATTGGTGAGCAGTGCTGCTAACACTCTGTTTAAAGGGACACACCACAATTTGCTCAGTCTGCATTGTCTGTTATGACTTATTGGCCACCCTTTTTTATGTTGAATTGAAATTTAGTTCAAGAGCTTCTGTGGCCTGCCACCCATTATCCTGTTTCTGACCTAGTATTGGGGACATTAAACACTGGTTACACTACCCTCAACATACTAGTAGTACTCAAGAGCTGCTATAGTTTGACACCTTCTTAAAACCAGGGCTAGTTAAACCTTACAACACACAATGTGACCAGGCTCCAGAATTTGGCAGTTTGGCCATGCCTACACTCCCAAAGCTGCTGGAATCAATGCCTTTGGCCTGGGAAAGCCGCCATTAACCCTCCACCCCTGCCGTTCACTGCTGTGGACCAACCAAGAGTGCACTGACTGAATACCCAATGCCTCCTCTGTCGCTCTGGGAAAAAACCCTCCTCTCCAGCCGCTGAAACTTCTGGAGTCGAAAAGCTGCTCACCGACAATCAAGGTACAGCTCCTCTGCTTCTCTCCCAGAACAGTCCTTCTGTGTAGTTACATAGAAACAAAGAAGCTGACGGCAGATGAGGACTGCAAGGCCCATCTAGTCTGCCCATTTATTTTTCTACCTTATGAATGTGCCATTGACCTTTGCTCTGTCAATGGCCTATCTATTCATACTCATCTGTATTGCTCTCTTATTTATTTATTTTATTTATTTATTGAGAGTAATCTGAATTACAATCCTTTGAGTCATAAACTCCTTTGCAAAGGCTTCACATCAGTACAGGAACGCACAAACATTTAATAACAGTTTATACATAGGTTACTCAGCAAAGTATATTTACATTACATATCTGTTATCACCTATAGGGCCTAAGAGAACCCTGAGTCAATAGTTGTGGGTCAAGTCTGGTTACAGAAATTTGAAGGGACATTAGCAGATCCCTGAGTCAGTGTGTATTTACAACTGGATAGTGGGACCTAAGGATGTCATTGTAGGGTAAGCCAGGCCTTTAACCTAACTATGCTTTCTATTGGTATACTGATTGGGCGGGAGTGTTGGTGGCAGCCGCAAGCATCAGAGTTAAGGAGAAAGTTCATGATACCAGATTTGAACTGTCCAAGACTTGGGGCCAGTGAGATGGTGGGTGGTAAGTTGTTGACAACAGAGGGGAGCGCGATAATGGAAAGACCGTTGCCCTAGGGAGGTCCTGCTACTAGGAGGGAGGTGCTTGCAAGGTGTCTAGTGGCCCTACTGTGTGGGACTGGCTAGATTAGGGGGTGGAGGCCTATGGGTGTTAAATTCAATAGTATTTTTTTGGTTTGGAGGCAGGTGTGATATTTAAGCCTCCCTTCGAAGGACAGCCAGTCTGCAAGCTTGTAGAGTTCACAGGTGTGGGTTAGTCTATCGCAGCCTGTAACCAGACGGCAGGCTCTGTTAAGAGCTAGGTTGATGCCATGGAGGGCTGTTTGGTCTGCTGTGCTGTAAATTACAATCCCATAGTCCACCAATGAGAGGAAAGAGCAGGATACGGCGAGACGTAGGGCCTGGGGGGGGAGGCAGTGCTTATTTATTTTATTTATTTTATTTCGTTTTTGTTGACCGGGTAAGTGCACTAGACAAATCCTGCCTATTTTCAGGCATGACCCGGGGTAGATGCAGATGAATGCCAACTGACCTTGAACCAGATTAAGCTGTTGGTAGTATTTTGAGTGAATGAGGGAAATTTGGCCAGGACACCAGGGAAATTCCCCTACTCTTTTCGATAAGTGCCATGGGATCTTTAACATCCACCTGAGCTACCGCCAATCCAGGCAGATGGGACCTCGGTTTAACGTCTCATCCGAAAGATGGCACCTCAGAAGTGCAGCACCCCTCTCATGCTGCACTACAGTGTCAGTACTGGGATATTAACCCAAGTGCCAGACGTGGGAACTGAACCCACAGCCCTCTGATCTCCCGGCCTCAGAGGCGAGTGTGCTACCTACTGTGCCACTGACACTGCTATATGCCTATAAAGAATCCCCAGTCTGTTGTTAACAGCAGAGGAAAGGTGTTGAATGTGTGTGTGGTAGGTGAGGGATGCGTCTAGGGTGACACCCAGGTATTTGAAGGTTGAAACCTGTTCGAGGAGGAGGCCCTGCGCATTGGCTATGGTTAGAGTGGCATTATTGAGAGGGCTTTGATGATGGGCAAAGATCATGGATTTCATCTTGTTATAGTTGAGTACTAAGCGATGCTCAATGAACCATGATTCTATTTCTCTGAAAAAACCTTGTAGGGTAGTTTGGAGGGAGTGAGGATGGGGGTGTTTCCAGAAAACAACTGCGTCATCTGCATAGAGTAGGAGCTTCCCACTGCAGGCTTGAGGGAGGGAGTTTAGGAAGACAGTGAAAAGCAGTGGTCCTAGAAAAGACCCTTGTGGGACACTCGTTTGGATTGTTTTAGTGGAGGAGAGGGTGGTGTTGATTTTGACCTGTTGCATCCGGTCTGTAAGATAGTCTTTGAACCAGGAGATAGCTTCAGGGGAGAAATAGTAGGTGGGAAGGGAGTGGAGAAGTAGAGCATGACTGACTGTGTCAAACGCTTTTGTCAAGTTTATGTAGATCGCACCTGCTACTAAGCCTTGTTCCAGAGCCTCGTGTATGTACGATGTTAATTCGAGGAGGGCAGTGGTCATGCTGTGACCCCTCCTGAAGCTGTGTTGTTCTGGGCAGAGCAGATTATGTTTAGCTAAGTAGTCTGAGAGCTGGTCCGACACAATTATTTCAAGAGTCTTTGAGGGGGGGATCGAGATGGGTCGGTAATTACTAGGGGAAGTGGGGTCACCAATCTTCAGGATTGGTGTTACAATTCCTTTTTTCCATAGAGTAGGGAATTGGCTGAGGCGTAGTGACCAATTTAGTATTTTGGTAAGATGTGGCAAGGTCACGTCCAGCGTTAGTCGGAGAATATTGAGGTCCAGGGAATCACTGCTGTAGCGCGAGTTTGCCAAGGCTTTAGATAGGTAGCTCATAGCTTCCCTGCAGGAGATGATACGCAACCTGAAGGGAGGAGGGACCTTAGTGTCTGGGGTGTCCAAGGGGCAGCTAGGGACAGGTGCAAAGAAGTTTTGCGGGAGTATGTGACTAAGGTCTGAGAAGGTGATGTTTAGGGTATCGGACATGGTATTGGGGTCCTGGGACAGGGCCCCCTCCACTAGAAGCTGCACAGAGGCAGGAGAGATGTTCTTTCCGCTAAGCTCCTTAATATTGTTCCAGAAATTTTTCCCTGAGCCCCATGTGGTGGTGAGGGTTTGCTTATAGTAGTTTGCCTTTGCTTGCCGGATGGTCCAGGTGCACTTGTTTCTGGCTGCTCTGTAGAGTTGTCTGTGCCTATCCCATGCCTGTTTGAAGCCCTGCACTGTATTCATATCCACCACTTCCTGAGGTAGGCCATTCCATGCATCATCCACCCTTTCTGTGAAAGAGAACTTCCTCACATTACCCCTTAATCGGCCTCCCTCTAATCTCATGCTGTGTCCTCTTGTCCTGCTATTTTTCTTATATTGAAACATGTTAGACTCTTTCACTGTGTAAATGCCCTTAAGGTGTTTGAATGTTTCGATCATATCAGCTCTCTCCCTCCTTTGCTCTAGGGTATACATATTGAGCTCCATTAATCTGTCCTCATATGTTTTCTGATGCAGTCCCTGCACAATTTTGGTTGCCCTTCTCTGGACTGCCTCAGTTTGGTTAATGTCCTTGTGAAGGTGTGTCCTCCAGTACTACATGCAGTACTCCAGATGGGGCCTAGCCAGTGTCTTGCAAAGAGGGATTATTACCTCCCTCTTCTGACTTGTGATACCCCTACTAATACATCCCAACATCCCCCTAGCCTTACCTACTGCTTCAGTGGTCTGCTTGGATGATTTTAGGTCATCGATGATGATGATGCCCAAGTTTCTTTCTTCCCTTGTGACTGCCAGCAACTCCCCTCCCAGTCTATAGGTGGCTTCAGGGTTTCTCTTCCCTATGTGCATGATCTTGCACTTCTTTGCGTTAAACCCCAGTTGCCACTCTTCTGACCATTTTGCCAGTTTATCTAGATCTCTTCTCATTCTGCCCACCCCATCTGGATCATCTACTGAATTGCAGATTTTGGTGTCATCTGCAAACAGACAAACCTTACCCTCCAGTCCATCTGCAGTGTCACTGATGAAGATATTGAAGAGGACTGGCCCCAGGACTGAACCCTGAGGTACCCCACTTGTGACTTGCATCTCTTCTGACTGTATACCATTTACCACCACTCTCTGTTTTCTGCCCATCAACCAGTTTGCCACCCAGTTGACCAACTTCTGACCCACCCTGAGCCTACCCAGTTTATTAATCAATCTTCTATGTAGAACAGTATCGAAAGCTTTGTTGAAGTCAAGGTAGGTGACATCAACTGTTCCCCCCTGGTCCACCACTCTAGTTACCCAGTCAAAGAAATCTATGAGATTAGTTTGACGGGACCTTCCTTTTGTAAACCCATGCTGTCTTGGATCCTGTGCTCCTATGGATTCCAGGTGTTGCACTATTCTTTTCTTAAGGAGTGCCTTCATAATCTTGCCCACTACTGAGGTAAGACTGACTGGTTTGTAGTTTCCTGCCTCCTCCCTGCTACCACTCTTGTGGAGCGGGCTCACATGAACCCTTCTCAGTCTTCTGGGACCTCTCCTGTGCTCAGAGACTCACTAGCAGTGTCAGTGGCTCAGTAGGTAGCACACTCGCCTCTGAGGCCAGGAGATCAGAGGGCTGTGGGTTCAGTTCCCACATCTGGCACTTGGGTTAATATCCCAGTACTGACACTGTAGTGCAGCATGATAGGGGTGCTGCACTTCTGAGGTGCCATCTTTCAGATGAGACGTTAAATCGAGGTCCCATCTGCCTGGATTGGTGGTAGTTCAGGTGGATGTTAAAGATCCCATGACACTTCTCGAAAAGAGTAGGGGAATTTCTCTGGTGTCCTGGCCAAATTTCCCTCATTCACTAAAAATACCACCAACAGCTTAATCTGGTTCAAGGTCAGTTGGCATTCATCTGTATCCCCTTCCCCCGGGTCATGCCTGAAAATAAGCAGGATTTGTCTAGTGCACTATCCCAGTTAACAAAAACTAAATAAAAAAAAAAAAATGCAGTTCTGACAATGCCTCTGCTAGTTCCACCCTTAGCTCCTTTAGTGCCTTGGAAAATATGCCATCCGGTCCCATTGCCTTGTCCACCCTGAGCTTATTGAGCTCTTGTAGGACCTTTTCTCACATGCCCCCTTATCCCCTTCAATCTTAGCAATACCCCCTCTGGACTTTCTCCTTTCACTAATGTATCTACTGTATAGAAAGTCTTGTCACCTTTTTTACTGTTTGTGCTAGTGTTTCCTCGGTTTGGGCCTTTGTCTGCCTTACTGTCTTCCCTGCTTCCCTCAGGGAAGTTTGCTACGCCTCCCTGTCTTCATTCTGCTGCATTCCCTTAGATTTCCTGAAGGCAAGCCTTTTGGCTGTAATTGGCAAAAGCAGTGATCTAGTGCAACTGTCCACCTATATACACACCTTGCACAAGATTATTACTGTCCTATTCATCCATCTGCCTTGTATTTCTAGATCCTCCCAGTAGTCTCTAGTTGGATACCCCTAGCAACTGGTAATCTTAGGGCATCATCCCTTGCTGAAATCCCTATCTAAACCAAGGATGGCCAGTAAAATCTTGTTAGTGCTGAACCTCTGCCTGATTTTGCTATTCCTGCACAGACTCACGATCGACGTCAGACCGGACCAAAATCAACATGGTAGCATGGATCCAAATGACTTCACCTACTCAAATATGCTTATTCTGTCAAATAGGTGCTTTGAGATTACCCCGGCAATCCTTCCAAGATTCCTTATCTACTTCACTGTGGCATCAGTAACTAAAAGGTGGCATCTAAATGGCTATCAAATCCTTCCTTTTATGCCCCGTAAATCATGGTACCTAATATTATTAACTCTCATGCTATCCGGCAAAGTTGAATTGAACCCGGGTCCCATGTCTAGCCAAGTATCCATAAACAATACAGGTTATGACACAAAAGGTCTGCGTATTATCCACCTCAATGTCAGAAGTCTCCTCCACAACCATGCAGACCTTGAAGCTTGGGCCGCCAACTACCATCCTGATGTTCTATGTGTATCGGAGACCTGGATAAAGCCCTCAGTCCCTGATTCCTGCTGCCTGCTCCCAAACTGTAACTTTTTAAGGGGGGATAGACCTCCCCCAAAATGAGCTGGGGGTGTGGTGGTCTACTTCAAAAACCACTTTAACCTATCCATAGTGACTGATAACTATACCTCCTCGTGTGAGTCACTACATGCCATCCTAAACCTAGGGGCTAAGAAGCTTCACATCATTTGTGCCTATAATCCTCCCAAGGGGGGAAATCTGACCTAAATAAATTACTGTACCACTCTGCCTCAACAGCTGGGCAGAATGAACTCCTCATCCTCAAAGACATGAACATGAATTGGCTAAGTAAATCCCACAATGCTCTGCAAGCCCTGATGCAGAGTTGCAATTTACAGCAGATCATAGATGACCCTACAAGAGTGTCAGAAAATACTGTTTCCAGCACCCTCATTGACTGGGTCATGACAAATCATATAGACAGGGTAGTGGCTGTGGGTACCTTGCTGGACACGATAAGTGACCATTCCCCTGTCTTCCGTGTATGAAGTCACTCTGCAGTCTCCATATCTCCCCCACACTACATATCTTTCAGGAACTATGCAAACTTAAATCAGACCCATTGTTTTACATGCTATCTCTCTGATTGACTTGTCCCCTATCTACCAGGCTCTGAACACAGATGATGCCCTCAACTTTTTTCTAAATGAGTTTTATATTGCTTCAAGAAAGGCACACCTCTTGTATCACTCGCCGTGTAAGAAGTAAGCAATCAAAAGGGTTACATAAGGACCTTCTCGCATCCCTCAAGGCCAGACAGATGTTGGAAAAAGTTCAAAATCTCTGGCCTCCAAACGGACTTTCACTCCTACAGAGAACAGAGGACAAAATGCATAAAACAAATCAGAAGTGCAAAAAGCCAATACTGCAAGGGATTATTGGTGGATGAGGCCTGTGACCCCAGGAAATTTTGGTCAGATATTAAAACCTTCCTCGCCTCCAAGCAAACCCAAACTACCAATGACATGATACTGAATGGAGTGCAGTGCACAGACTCGCGTACAGTTGCAAATGTGTTAAATAATAACTTCTCAGACCTCTCCAAATATACAACTGCTTTCCCTACCATGGACTCCATCCCTGATGCCTTCACTCCAAAAGGTGCACCAGTGGGGTAGCCATTCTATTTTAAAGCTGTCTCCATAAGGGATGTCCTCAAACTTCTCAGTGCCATATCTGACAGCACAGCGGTTGGTCTGACTATCTGGAACCTAAGCTCCTCAAGCTGGCTGCCCCTTCATTGTGGGACCACTATCTAAAATCTTCACCACGTCCCTTGGTAAAGGTGTTGTGCCGAGTATTTGGAAAATGGCCAGAGTAACTCCGGTCTTTAAAAAAGGTGATAAGAAGGATATAACAAACTATAGAACAATAGCAATATTGTCTGTATTAAACAAAATCCTCGAGAAGCTCATCGCAGAACTATTAACAGAATACCTCACCAAGCATAACCTCCTGTCCACAAATCAACATGGTTCCAAAAGGGCCATAGTACCCAAACTGCCCTGCTACATCTAACCAGTGATACGCTTCATGCCATGGAACAGGGCCTTCTAACTGGGGCAGTCTTTATTGATCTTATGAAGGCTTTTGATCTCGTTGATCAGCCCCTCCTACTAACCAACTTCTTGTCCCTGGGTTTCTTGGCAGAATCTGTAAACTGGTTTAATGGCTATCTATCCAACATGACCCAACTTGTAAAGTTCAACTCTGCAGCCTCTGGCAAAACAGTCATTGATGTTGGTGTACCACAGGGATCTATTCTAGGACCTCTCCTATTCTCAATCTTTATAAATGATATAACGCAAAATATCTCGTCCTGCTCATCATTGCTGTATGCAGATGACCTTTTTTTTTTCTCTATACCAGCTTTGACAACGTTCTTACTCTCAATCATAATCTATCCATGGCTTTCCCAAATGTATAATCCTGGATCACTAGCAATAAGCTTGTTCTCAACATTGGAAAAACTCAGGCAATGCTTCTTGGCTCACCTGCCAAACTAAAGAATAGCCACGATCTCTTCAAAATCACCTGTGAGAATGGTACTGCACTAGAACTGGTAACCTCCTTTAAATACCTGGGGGTCCTACTTGATGAATCTCTTAACTATGAGCACCATATTACCACTACATGTAAGGCCATCTTTACTAAACTAGGGTTAGCCTACAAAACTAGGCACGCTCTCACCCCTTCTGTGAGGTTGGCCATTGGCAGAGGAATCCTTCTCCCATCTCTTGCATACAGAGCTGTAATCTACAGCAATGCATCTAAAGCCTCCCTGCACAGATGGGACATGACATACAATAATTTATGTTGTTATGCCTCTGCATCCCCCAGGTTAAAACATCACTGCCTACTGTAAGCAGACCTAAATTGGCCCTCTCCAACAGTCCACCAGCTCTTGTCCCTTGGGGCCCTTCTGGATGGTATACTGAGGTCCAGCATGCCTAGCTCCCCTGCCGCTATGCTCACCCCTCAGTCCACCTCCTATGGCCTCCAATCTGCCGATCGCTCCTTGTTCCATAGTCCCAGATATAAAACATCTAAAAGTAAAACAGGTTTTTCCTTTGTAGCCCCCAGCTACTTGAACTCACTGCCCCTTGAAGTACACCTGGCCCCTAGCCATGCCACATTTAAAAAGTGGCATTGCTCCCTGCTTGATGAGTGTACTCAATGTAACTGCTTCAACCCACCCTAGATCATGACTCCCTGCACTGTTGCTGTTCAGTGGTTTCCTCCAGTAGTCATGCACCCTGCCTCTACTTACTTCCCACCCCCTCTCTACCCTGCCTCATTCCCATCTCCCTCCCTCCCTCTCTCACTCACCCTCTCTCTCTCTATGCGAGGTCCCTCTGCTCCAAACCTCCCTGCCTCCCTACTCCCTCTCCTATAATATCTTTTTATAGCTAGTTTTGTACAACAGAGTAGATACTAGAAATGTAATCCTCTGGCATCTCTGCACCTTGTACTTTGAACTGCCTAATACTCTAACTGTACTCATGGGCACTTACTGCACTTTTGATATGTATAATATCCAAATGTTTTTCCTGTTACTTTAATTGTTAAACTGCGTATCCATTTTTTCTGTATCTCTATATGTTCTATGCCTAAATTATATTGTCTTGTAACTATTCCCTTACTATGTTGTAACCTCCCAGGTCGTGCCTGAAAATAGTCACTCTCATTTCTAATGCACTTACCCGGTTATCAAAAACTAAATAAATAAAATAAAGGCATAGAATATAAATATAGATGAACTAATAAAGAGACTTTCAGTTGAAATGGGATGAGCTTAAACATATATAGTAAGAAAAAAGGGTCAGAATGAAGTATTAATAAAGGCACATCTAGTTTTAAGTATATGTATTTGATATAATAGTAAATAAGTTGCTCTTCTTCCAGAATGAACTGGACTAGTTTTCTGAATATGTATGTATGTACATATAGAAGTATGATAGTGTACTGCGGTTAACAGTTGCGCTATACTGGATGAATATAAAATTAAAAAAATTAATAAAAAGAAAGTTAAAAAAAATAAAGTAAATTGCAACATCACCTCCTCAAAAAAAAAAAAAGAAACCTTAAAACCACATTTCCTTACTTTTGACACTGTAGCCTCAACCCTAAATGTTGCATTAATGCAGTTTTTTGCAAAGAATACTTTTTGAGATAGCATGATGGTATCCTTATTTACCTGTTGGACTGCAAGGTGCTCTGGGCCCTGCGCTCCAATGCATCTGTACTTTTTTAGATAGTGTCTCTGGGCCCTGCGCTTCCATCCCTCCATAGATGCATATAGGTATCTTCATGGGGTAGCACAGGGCCCTGTGCTTCCATTCGTAGGACAACAGCAACCAAATGTTCAACATAGCCTTCCAATTACCCCATCTCATCAACCTAATAGTAAAAATTGTGAAATCTCCACTAAAACATCATTCCATACCACCACAGTATTATTCCACGCCAGGGGCATGAAAAGACATTTTAGACAAGATTTGAAAAATGGCAGCTGTCACATTCATGAGGTGATGTAAAGAAATAGCTATGTTGATAATTTGGGGCTAAAATATTGAAAATTACAAATGTTATGAGCGAGCATAGTGAAATGTCAATGAATGTATAGAACTTTGTCACTTTAGCATATTATGACCCCAAATTTTCAACATACCCTTCTTATGACCTCACCCCATGAACAAGTATGGTGAAAATTTTGAAATCCCACCCAATAGGTGATTTTACCAACTGACTGCAAAATCACCTTTCAGGCAGGATTTGAGAAATGACACCAACATTGTTTATGAGGAGGGGTCTGAAAAAGGGCATGTTGAAAATGTGGTGTCAAAATATTAAAAAATAGCAAAGTTATGCACCAAAGTTTAAAACCCCATTGAAATACATTGAACTACATTTATCATACTTTCTCATATAGCAGTCAACTTCTCTAGCAGCAAAATGTGTGTCTGATCAGAGAGTGGATTTTCACCATGGCACCTGTTCAGATGAGTGAGGGTCTGTGGGGGTAGGGTGGGGTGGTGGGTGCTGAGAGGGAGGTGGAGGTGGGAGGTCGAATCAGAGAGGGACCTTTTTTTTTTTTAGAGGTTCAAAAAAAAAAGACATCAAAGGACCATTTTCTTTATTGTAGGGAAAACAAACAAGAGATGGTGGGGGTGTCACGAGACACCAGGGAAATGGTGCTCACACAGCAGATGGTGATCAGAAGGCAGGGGGTGCCACTAGACACCAGGGAAAAAACTGATCTCACAAGGGAGATGGGGATTAGAGGGTGGGAGGGTGACACTAGACTCCATGGAAAATTGATGTCACCACAGTGACAGGGATTGGATGGTGGGGTGGTGCCACTAGATACCAGGGAAAATTGATGCTGTAATGGGGACAGGGATCGGAGGTTGGGGGGGCCACTAGACACCAGTGAAACTATAAGAACAATGGGATCAGGGATCAGAGGGCAATGGGTGCCACTAGAAACCAGGGCAAATTCTTTTTACAATGGGGACGGGATCAGGGGATGCCACTAGACCCCAGGGTAACTTATTTTAATAACAAGGGGATAGGGATTGGAGGCTGGGAAGTGCCACTAGATACCAGGGACAATTATGAGATTGAGGGGAAAGGGATTGGAGGGTGGGGGCTGTCACTACACAGCAAGGAAAGCAGTTTTCCCTCATAAAAAAGAATCCTTTTTCATCACTCTTGATACGAAAAAATAATCTTTTTTCATATAATGTGATACGAAAAAGGATTTATAAACATCAAAAAACAATATTTGAGGGGCATTCCTGGAACAATTAAGTGTAGAACCCAGCTAAGGGGATCTCGATAAGCAAGCTGCATGTCTTCATAGCTCCCCACAATGTCAATCATATGGTTTTTAAATTTTACATTTTTTGGAAAAACAGAAAACCAGATGGCAGTCAAACGAAAAAGGAATTTTCACTTACTAAAAAGGATGACATTAATTAGAACAAGGAATTCTTTTTTTTGTTTCATACAGCTATTTTTTAGCTGCTTACTGAGCATGCTCAGAGCTAAGTTACAAAACTTTTAAAACTGAAAAACCTGGCCGTCCCGCAGGCGCGGGGGCAGGGTGCCGACCTGTGATGCCGGTGACCCGGGTTCAGGAACGGACCTGGGATGTCAGAGGGCCAGCCAGGGGGAGAAGGATAAAGCATCCAATGACTGCTCTCCTTCTCCGGGGAGGTGGTAGAGTGTTGATTATCACGGACGCAGCAGAAACTGGGTGTACCATATCATCGATGCCAATAGGTTTGGGCAGCTGTGTGGATGCTGGTCATCATTGCACATCCCTGCCCCTGTGCATCAGAGAGAAAACCACTGCTGGATACCTTAATGAAGCCGCCCTCTGCTTCAATCAGCTCCCAGGCCAGCTCCTTGACCTATCCCGTCACTTACGGCACTACAGGCTAGTGCCACAACCCCACCCTGGAGGGAAAAACAGGGGGTATCAGGGAGCCATGGCTAATATGGGAGTGGGAGCAGAAGGATTTGTGACTGGACTGACTGGACTGAGGGTCAGTGGCAAGGCAGCGACAAAAAGCATACTAAATTTAAAAAAAATTAAAAAACTTTAGAATGGATTAATATTTTTTCATCAAATCAGCAAAAGGCACATTTGTGGGTCATCCTCTTTCTATCCTGAAAAGTTCAGACCAAAATTCTAAACCATCTGGGCAGTAGATAAAGTCAAAGAAAATCCCATTCAAACCAATGAGAAACAAGCATTTGTCAATGCAGAAAGTTGGCTTGCTGGCATTGGAATTAATAGTGCAGGAGTTAGAGAGATGCATAATAGGAATGGCAGAGAAATATTGAACTAACGCCAGCCCCCTCCCTGCAGAGACTGAAAGGCATTGGGGGTGTGCCTTTGGGTCATCAGCCATAATGCTTCCACCATTCCACCCCACCCCATCTTGCTGACAGCAACAGGTGTTATGGTGTGCTTTGGTGTCTTTGTCCCTTACCCTTACCCCATTCCATAAGGAAATAAGCTGAGATGGGTGCAGTATAGGAGAATGGGGTGAACGTTAGGGCCGAAGACTCCAAGGCACACCTCAATGGCTGTCAGTGGCTGCAGGGTGGGTGGTAGGGGTGGAATGCCATGAGAATTATGGCCGACGAACCCAAGTCACCCCTCCAACTCCTGTCAGACTCTACAGGGTGGGGTGTTACTGTTGGAAACCCTACCCCCTGGTGTGTGTTGGTATTTTCACTCCAAATTTTCAGCATTGGCTTTTTGGGACCCCACCACATGAACAGTGTCACTATCATTTTGTTACTTATTTCTGAAAGGTCATTTCACACAGCTACTGCGCCATTTGGTGCCACAGGTGCAGAAACACGTTTCAGGCAGGATGTGAAAAATGACAGCTGTACTGTTCATCAGGAGGTGTGAAAAAATGGCAATATTGAAAATCTAGAGGAAAATATGAAAACAGAGTTAAGATGCACAGCAACCCGCAACGCACTTGCACGCAATCATGTTTTGATGCTCATCAAATTCTCAACATGGGCATTTTGGGATCTCCTTATGAACAGTGACACTGTGATTGTGTTAATCTATCCTAAAAGTTGATTTCCCACAGCAACCGCGCCATTCTGTGCCACAGGAGTGAAAACACATTTTGGGAGGGAAGTGAAAAATGACAGCTATATTATTCATAAGGTGGTGTGGAAAAATGGCAATGTTGAAAATTTGGAGTGAAAATATTAAAAACTGGAAAAGTTATGAATGTGCATAGAAACTGTGCAACACATGCTCATAATGCAGTCATTGTTTGGAATTTTTTCACCAAATTTGCAACATGAGCTTTCTGGGACCTCCCCCCATGAACCGTGGCACTGTCATTTCATTAATTGGTCCCAAGAGGTGATTCTACGCAGCAACCATGGAATCACCTTTTGGGAGAGAGAGAAACAAATTGACAGTGCTAGTGTTCATGAGGTGGGGACCCAAGAACCCCATGTTGAAAATATGGGGCCAAAATTCCACAAAATGGCTGATATATCAATCTAAGTTGAACCCCACTCCATTGACTCCCATTACATGGCTTACCTTTGATTCTTCATTTTGAGGTTCCGCTTTGCAGAGTGCAGACGTGTCCCGGTCCACAGAAGATGACAGTGCCCAACCTCCAGAGGTAAGTATGGGGTGAGGGGGGGTGCAGGGAGGTGAGTTTGCAGAGGGAGGGTTGGGATGGGGAGGAGGATGGCGACACAATGATGGACTGTTCCTTTTACAGATACATTTTTTGAAAAACAGCGAAGACGATTTTCTTCTTTCACAGGGATTTTTATTAATGTGGACACACTGGGGTGGAGCTTCAGTGTGCCACAACAGTGAGAGATGTAAAATGGGGTTTGGGCGCAGTGTGAAATTATGTAAAGGAGTTTGGAGGAGGGCCATCCAACACCGGGAGTGGGCATCCCAGTGATGGAAGAAAATAAAAAACATTTCGGCACACTGGGGTGGACTCCTAGTGTGCCACATTAATGGGGGGGGGATCATGCAAACATGGGGATTGGGCACCCTGATGTTGGCTTTTTAGGAGTGTGTGGCAGGTGGTAGGGGCCACCATGTTTTGGCAAACTGGGATGGACTCTCAGTGTGCCACATTTAATGGGGGGGAATACGTAACGACACAGGGATTGGGCACCCCAGATGTCTGCTTTTTGGGACTGTGTGGTGGGCGGTAGGAGCTGCCATTGTAGAAAGCAGCTCTGCAGCTACATTATTTATTGAAATGTTTCACCAGGAAAGGCATACTGAGCAAACATGTTGCTCGTAACTCCGGCCATGCGCATTACTGTGCACTGTAATGTGCATGGTTGGAGTCTTGTCATCCACCACTGCAATGACGAAACTGCTCAATCCAAAAGGTTTCCAGCACTCACCACCTCAATTTAAAAGTAGGATGCCTTCACGAAGAAAACTTATAGAAGATTCATTTATTGTTAAAAGCCACACATTTCCCACCTGACATGTTTCGGACGACTTGTCCTTTATCAAAGACTTCTGATGAAGGACAAGTCATCCAAAACATATCAGGCAGGGAATGTGTGGCTTTTAACAATAAATGAATCTGCTGTAAGTTTTCTTTATGAAGGTGCCCTACTTTTAAATTGAGGTGGTGAGTGCTGGAAACCTTTTGGATTGAGTACGTTGATTTTTTCCTTATGAGCACCACCAAGTCCAAGCGCGTATCTTTGCATATATAAATGACAAAACTGCACCTGATTGCAGCAGCAGATTTCTTTGAACTTTTTGACTTTCTTTGAAGTTTTCTGTCATCGCCAGCATGCTCACTGATTGGCGGCTGAGGGATGCACCCACTAAAGCGTTAACCTGCATTTGCCGCAACACTGACACACTTCTGAAATGTACTACTACCACAAGGTGTTTCTTGCAAGCGCACGGAGGACAACATAAAAAACTATGAAAAATTAACTGTTTTCACTATCCAGATCTCAGATACCACACATCCAACCAGAATGAAACTTGGAATACTGTATCTAGAGATATTTCACAGGAGGCTGCACATGCAAAATTTCGTGCAAATCTGTTGAACAGTTGCGAAGATATTATCATGCAAAATTTGGGGTTTAACATAGAAATCTAGTTCAACCCTAAATACAGTGGCGCGGCCATGCCACTACAATATATCCATACATGTATCTATAATATATACAGATAATGTAGCCAACTTGTCACCACAGTGGCAGTGTTGCTACTCATCAAGTCAGTGACCTAGATTTAGGTATTAGCTTGTGGTGTCCAAGGGCAGGCAGAGAAGTAGGATCAAGCATCCCAAAGGGTGTTCACCTCTTTCAGGGAAGGCATTTTGCCTGTGCTGCCCTGCTACTGCCACTTGAGGTACCACAGGTGGTGGTACTTGTCAGTGCAGCAGTTTTGGGTGAAAGGATGCTGCTGGGCTCGTCACTGGCATGCTTGCATGTGCACACCCAGAGTCCAGGCTAATGAAGTCCTGTGAGTAAGAGTAACAACTAACAGCAAAAACCCTCAGCCAGCTAAATCAGAAAGAAACTCTAGGACACTCTTGGGCACTGTGTTGCCATTGCCTGGAAGCATAGGCAATGACTACGGGGGGGCTGAGGGGCTGAGAGAGGCTGAAGCCACACACCCCTGGAAGCCCCTCCTCCCCTGGCAGCTGGCTGGAATATGTTTTTTTCCTTTTTTTGTCTGGCAGTGGGCACTGGGCAGGGCAGCAAAACAACATTTTTTTTTTACTCTGGAGGCTGGAGCAAGCCAGAATGGGGCAGGGGTTTGGGTCACACTCTCTCACTCGCCATGCATGCCGGCGACACGGCGTCATTTCATCTGTGTGGGACATACATCTTCATTGGTGGAACCACTGGTTGGGAGGAGACTAAATAGTTTGCTCAGCTGCCACCCACCTGCAATGTCATGAGACTCAGACAGTCCGGGTTCAAGCATGCTTGTGTGGCACCCAGCAATGAGCACACCAGCAGCCAGTCAGCACAGCAGTACCAGTTTTGGCACCAAGCCACCTCACCATTTGTTTGCTGCTTGGCCTCATCTCAAATCACACCGCAGTCCATGGACCGGTGATTGGTACAGGAGTGGAAGATGGGAGGACAGTAACAATGAGTGCGAGTGATTCAGAGAGAGAGATAGTGTCATCAGGAAGGAGTCGGATGGAGCGGTGAGCAGAGCAGAGGACACCAGTGGAGAAGACCGGACTATAGGACTACTGTCAGCAGGCAGTGAGTGGTGAGGCCTGATCCCTTGTGAGCTTTCTAAACTTCTCATTCAGATGAAAGTTATTTCAAGCCAAGTTGATTTGACCTATTTTCACAAAACTCCAGTATGTGTGGTTGTGGTAAGAGATACCTACAGGTGAAACAGAATAGAGGCCAAACCCCCTTGACCCATTAGTCCTAGCCACCCTCCCTGAGTCCCTCCCTGCCCATGTTTTAAAAAGAATAATAATCCTAGGCTAGTTCTGATAGTTTTGTTTTGGAAGGTGAGGCGGGCCAGTGGGGTGTGCGAAGTCTAAGGTCCAATTAAGTTGTATGTGTGGGCTTGCATTTTTAGCTGGAACTACTTGCATACTGTGTTGCTGAACAACAAGAGTTGTTGGCAGATTCTCTGACAGCACTGTGTAGTGAAATACTGATGGAAAGCACCATAGAAGAACTACTTTCCTGCAGGGCATTATACTTTGATACATCATACTTACTCCGTAATAAAAAGGGAGATAAGGGTGATCTTGACTACCCGGGTTCAGCTTTTGTCTGCTATTTTTTTTTGGGGGGGGGGGGCAGCCCATCAGCAGTTCTTTCTTTTTCTTATAACATCATCAATCATAGTGTGAAATTCCAACCCAGCTTGATCTGCAGGTACAAGGTGCTGTCTGAGGATTTACTACAGAAAATGCTAAAAATAACAACAAAATACATATGGGAATTTTTAAGGTAGAATAAATAGGTCTTATATGGGGCATAATTAATAATGTAATGATGTGTGGGAGACAGACAAAACACTTCAAGTGGGGAGAATAAATAAAATACTGGAGCCTTACAGGGGGTGCTTGCCTCTGAAGTCTTTCTTTTTTTTTTTTTTTTTTAATAATATGAAACAGGTTGGTGGATGCCAATGAGTTGCTGAGGATTCTACAAGGGCCATGGCACTCTTCCTGCTGTGTCGCACAATTTTTCACTGGGTATTTCAATAAAGATAGAGTAGTATTTTCTCAAGTGCTTTAATGATTTTTACTTGTCGATAAGCAAGTACCACTTCTTTTGTTTTCCATACTTTGTGGACTCTTACCCTCTTAATTCTGCCTGTCTCTCAAAAACGTCACTGCAGAGTGAGGAACCTATTTACTGTGCTGTCTCTTCAGTATAACCCTCAAAATGCACCACAGAACACCAAAACCCCCAGAGCTTCTGGAGCCTTGGTGGCCCCCAGACCCAGGGCCATTAGTTGAGCCCCACCCCGGGAAAAATAAAAGTTGTCTCCTATGCCTGGAAGTCTGGTAGGCAAAGCTTCCACTGAGCTCTACACAATGGCCACACCATAGGGAATACAGATGCAGAAACAAGTTCAACAAATGATGCCATGAATTCAACAAATGATGGGGCTGAAAAGGTTACCCCCACCATGACCACAGCTGAGTAGGGCTGCTAGACAGACCAGAGAAAACAGGTGCAGTATTTAAAAATCCCAGTGTTTCAGTTTCAGTTTTGTTATTTATATTGGATAGGCATGTGAGCAGAAGCTGCCCATTTTCACAAGCGTACAGTGATGAACAAATACAACATAAGGTTATATAATAAGGTAAAAACAGTCACTGGCTAACAATATTCGGAGTACAGAACAAACTAGGTGTACAACAGTTTTTTTTACAAATAAGACACTAGCAAACAGAGAGAAATAAACAAGTGCATTGACATTAAGTGCTTGGAAAATTCTGAGACCTGTAGGACCTGCCTCCGAGGACTAGGGATGGGATAACACTGTTTAAGTGGAGATGAAAGAGCACCCGGAGGGGAGTATCATGAAGTGGAACACTTGCAGGTGGCGGCCTGGGAAAGGTGCAATTTTAAGTTGTACTTAAAGGAAGCCATAGTGGTGCACTAAATGAGGACAGGGGAAGGCTGTTAGAGTTTAGAGCCCTTGAAAGAGAGTGTTTTAGGCTTGGGTGGTGCGATAGAAGGGGATGGAAAAGGAGAGGATGGAGGACCTTCCAGTGGTCTGAGAGCCAAGGGACTTGGGTAATAGGGAGGAGATGCTGTCAAGGAGGAAGCCCAAGGTTAATTTGTGAAAGAAGTTGAGTAATTTGCTGCTGAGTCTGTCTTCGAGGGAGGACCAATTGGAAATTTGGTAGAGGTCGCAGTAGTGGATAAGCTTGGGAAGGCCAGTAACAAATCTGAGGATGCTGAGATATGTGGATCAAAGTTTGTGGAGGTTACTCTGGGTAAGAGGGGGGGAAATAAACCAGAGCACCATAGTCGAATAAAGGGATCAGGAAACTGGTAGCAGCAGGAGTTTGGATTCTTTGATTAGAAAAGGCTTCAATCTGTATAGCATGCCTAGCCACTAGTGTTTTTTTTTAATTAGCTGATTTACGTGTGTGTCAAAGTTCAAGTGGCTGACAAGGAGCAAACCAAGTGCAAGTGTTCTTCCATGGTATAAAAATCCATCTTTTCATGAAATTTCTGCAATTGCAAAGAGGTGAAAATGTTTTTTCTCACAACATCTACTTCAGCCAGTCCGTCAGCCCTGCTGTGGATCTGCCATTCATGATATGGGTGACCAGATCCCTGCTTGTCGAGGGGTTGGCTGGGGGGGAGGATTCAGCATCCCTGGGGACACTTCCCTCCTCCAGGGAGGAAGGGAGGTCAGTAAACTCTGATGCGCTGCCACTACATGGGTGGCCACAGGTGGTGGTGTAGTCAGAGAAGCCAGCACTGCTGAAAAGAGAGGTTGGTGGTAGTCATCGCAGAGTGCATGTGCTTGCTGTGTTTCCATAGCTGCAGGACAACAACGACAGCACCAGCCTCAGGAATGGGAAAAAACTTAAGTGTCAAAATACTCCTTGGTTGAACATATAGCATTCTAAGGCATCTACAGGCCTTGCACCCTCTAATACAGGGCTGGCCCTCCTGATTAGCATTTTGGTCTTCACTTAGGATCCTGGCCACAGGTCTCGTAGCAAGGGAGGGGGCCCACTGTGGAGGCATGCCACAGAGGCCTGGAATGGCAGGTGGATCCTTGGGAAAGGCAGGGTCTTGGTGCTCAGTAAGGGGACTAATGGGGTATATCCCCAAGACCCAGCTGGGAGATAAAGGAGAAATGGGAAAAAAATATCTTTCTACTCTGAGCCTGGAGTACCAGCAGTACTGCAATGTTTTGCAAAGCTGAAAGTTACTGTCCAAGGAAAGCCAACCTTTTTTAAAATTCAGGATGCTTTCATCAAGTTTTCTGAGATCAACATTCTTTCAGCTCCCAGAGCTGGATTCTAATCACAAGCTTGACTTGATAGCCAGAACTGAATACATTCCAGAGGAACATGTTATTAAGTATAATTTCCCAGTATTCTGGGCTTTGATTAATGGGCGAATAAATATACATCTTTTGAGAATACTGTTGTAGAATGGACATGCTTAACCTCCTGATGTTTTCTACTTTCATGTTTCTCTTAGCATAGACCTGACCTAATTGTTTTTGTGAGCTTAAAGTCTTTGGTAAACGTTACCTGATTTGACCTGTATTTTCTAATGGCACACTAATTGCATTTGACCTTTTTTCATAGAGTCATAGATTGTGTTAGCAGATAAGGACCATGTGGCCCACTGAGTCTGCCCATAAAATCCCCCAATAGTGCAACCCAAGCTACTACTGGAGGGTCATCTCCCACCCCATCCATTATCCAAAATACCCATGTGTTTATCCCATGCACACTTAAAACCTGTGACTGTACTTGCCCATACCACCTTTGCTGGGCGGCTGTTCCAGTTGTCCACTACCCTTTCTGTGAAGAACTTCCTCATGTTGCCCCTGAACCTACCTCCCTCCAACTTATGTAACCTAAGTAACATACAAACTACTACATTATGTAACCTAAGTGTATCTATGTTAAATGTTCCTTTTACTGCACTTGTAATGTTATCCTCTGTTTTAATCTGCACTGTAATAACTGCCTTGATGTCTGCCCCACCCCCGTGACGAGATGTCTTTGTAAATGAGTCTCTGACTCAAAGGTTGTAAACCCGATTTGTAATGAATAAATAAATAAAATGAATAAAAAAATAAAATGAAAACTTCATAGTGTGACAACTAGTCTTAGAGCCCTTTTCCTCTGGAAAATGTTCTCCTCCTGTATTGTACCTTGTTTATTCCCTTGAGATATTTGAATGGCTCTATTATATCCCCTTACCTCATCCTGTCTTCCAGGGAGCACAAGTTTAATTCCCTCAGCCTCTCATCATAGGTCTTCTGATACAGGCCCTGTACCATTTTGGTTGCTCTCCTCTGCACCTTTTCAAGCCTGTCTCTGTCCCTTCGAAGATGGGGCCTCCAGAACTGCATGTAATACTCATGGTACAGCCTCACTAATGAAGTATACAGGAGCAGTATTACCTCTCTCCTTCTGCTGGTGATACTCTCCCTATGCATCCAAGCATTTGGTTTGCCTTTCCCACTGCCTGCCCACACTGCTCCACCACCTTCAGGTCGATAGTAATGATAACTCCTAGGTCTCTCTTTTTCCCTGTGACCTCTAGTACCTTCCCAAGTGTGTATGCCACCACTGGGTTCTTGTGCCCCAAGTGCATAATCTTGCACTTCTTTGTGTTGAAACATAGCTGCCACCTTCTTGACCACTCCTCTAACTTTTCTAGATTCTCCCTCATCCTCTCTCCCCTAGGTGTCCACCCTGTTCCAGATCTTTGTGTTGTCTGCAAACAGGTGTACCCTCCCTTCCAGACCCTCTGCTATGTCACTAATGTAGATGTTGAAGAGTTCAGGGCCCAACATTGACACCTGTGGTACCCCGCTAGTCACCCTACCCTCCCCAGAGCTTATCCTGTTTACCACCGCTCTTTGGCACCTATCCCTATGCCAGTTTTCCACCTATTTTACAATTTTAGGTCTCACCCTTAATCTGCTCTGTTTCATTACCTACCTTTTATGCAGGACAATGTCGAAGGCCTTGCTGAAATCCAGATAGGCCACATCCACCATCCTGCCATGGTCCACTACCCTGGTTACCCCATCGAAGAATTCTATCAGGTTGGTCTGACAGGACCTCCCCTTGTGAACCCATGTTGTTTCATGTCCTGTCATCTGCTGGGCTTGAGGTATTCTCCAATTCTTTCCTTCAGGAGTGATTCCATTACCTTGCCAACTGCTGGAGTCAGGCTGACCGGCCTGTAATTATGTGATTCGTCCCTTTTGTGGAGCAGGATGAAGTCAGCCCTCCTCAAATCCCCCGGCACCTCTCCAGTTTCCAGAGAAAGACTGAACAGGGCGGCCAGGGAAATTGAAATTGAAATATTGAAATGTATATATGGTATATGCCATGGCCCTAATGAAAATATCACCAACATTTTTCCCAAGTACAGAGTGACCTTATATGACATCACACGTGGCAAAGCCATGAGTTATGTCTGACGATCAAACTGCATGAGGGAAAATAACTGTGACTTTTTCATTAGGTAAATCTAAAAAGAAAGCGGCTCCAGCTCCTGTTGTGCCAGTGTTAGAAACAACAAGACAGCAGAAAAAGCACAGCACCAACACTTCTGCAATATAAACTATATTTTACTCACAAATATGCAGGACAGCGTAAAATACAGTGGCGCCATGCAAGGTGACAACAGCTCCCAAACACACAAACTGTCTGACCGGTTTCGCGCCGAAGCTTTTTCTGCTGTCATATTTTCATTAGGGCCATGGAATATCTAATTTAGGAGGGCATTTGTTAAAGTCTTTAACCACAGAGAATTTGGTGAGTAAAATTAACTGAATGAAATGAAAATTAACTTATAAAGTTGTTTACTGTTTAGCCAAATATCATTATGATATTGTTAAAAATCATGCATATATTTTTTTTAAACCTAGGTCCACCCTCCTTGATAAAGCCCTGTGAGCAAGGGGAAAAACTGAACCCATAAGAGTCTGTGATATTTATATTACAGACCAAGAGAGCATTCCCAACCAATCTGAGTGCTCCTTTCCTCTGTGCGTGAGATACCCTTATGTTCCAGGACAATTTAAAAAAATATATATATTATAGATCACGCTCAATCAATAATATTTGTTCCCTGTCGCCACTTGTTGCTGGATAAGAGTGGTTTCACTTTGCTCAAGCCAGAACAGCTCAGTTTCACTTTGCTGTTCTCTCTCAAGCCTAATGCATGTGAAACCCCTCTTATCCAGCAATGAGTGGCTCCAGGGGACATATTAATGTATACATTAGTGAGATGGTCCATGGCACAAACCCCACGGAGGTTCTCTAAAGTCTGGCTCCAATTTATGCTGTGCATTTTATTATACAATGGCAAAAAAAATCCTGTGTCTTGATTGATCACTGGCCACCTTCAGTAGTGATGTTATCCCAGCACAACCTCACCATGAAAGACAGCATTAACTCACTTATCATCACTGTACGTACATTGTCAGTATGAACATAATGTTAGAATACTGGATCTAGAATGTGAGAATATTATGATATTTTCACTCTACATCCATAGTAGTAAAAAATATTACTGTTTTATGACATTTTGTATCCTCACAGGTATGGCATAAATATATTTATACCATGGGGGTGAGACCAATTCCAGTGAGATAAATGATGTTACTTTCACTGCAGTGAAATAAATCCTGATGACATCAGCAGAGCAAAAATAAATACCATTTATACCTACTCTGCTGATGTCAGTCTCCTGCATCTGAAAACATTAAGAAACACCCCTTTAATTTGCTGAGTTCTAAAACATTTCCTACACTGAAATTAACACAATTAAGATAGATAATGACAGTCAGCTGCAGCACTCCTTCTAAATGTAACAACCTCCAAATCTCTCATGCTGTATTTCAAAACCCAAGTTTAGTACATTACTGAATCAAATGGATGACACCTGAAATGTTTAAATAAATCTTACACAGCCAAACATGAAAACACAAACCTGCCAAAAGAAATCATTACCATCTTCTTCATTATCACAGAACAGAACCTCCCTCAGGCAACCAATTACCAAAACACAGCACACCTAATCAAGATCCACACACACACACCAACCAACAACAGCAGCTCACTACAACAACCCATTCATGAAAGTTCAAACACACACACACACACACACACACACACACACACACACTACCACAGCACCAGCTTCATTTAAAGAGACGTGATCCTCATAACAACAAACATACCTCTCTCACTGAAACTGGTCTCACCTCCATGGTATAAATAGCACACATGATGGGCAGATCATGGAATATGGAAAATATTCTCACTCCTGCATCGTGAGCACTGTATATTTCACTTGTGCCTTTGGCACTCGTGAAATATCCAGAGCTCACTCTGCAGGAGTGAGAATATTTTCCATATTCCATTCCTGCCCATCATGTATCCCCTATATAGCATTAGAGTTAAGTGAGAGTTAGGACCGACAACCCTAATGCGCACCCCGATGCCAGTTGGGGGTGTGGGGGGTCCAAAGGGCCCTTTCAACCCTAACACTGAATTTCCTCGCTTTTGCCAGTGTGGAACAACCCTAACTAATGCATTAAATGGAGTTTTTTTGCCTCTAATTTCACTTCTTTTTGAGAATGATAATGAGAAATAGTGAATGTAATGCGGCGGCGGGAGCCTGGGGTCCTTCGGGCCCCGCACTCCCGCCACGTAATGTCTTGTTACATAGTAACATTGTGCCTGCAAACACAAATGGTAATGCGCATGGTGACGCAAAGCGAAACAGAAAGAGAAACAGTAGTGTAGACAGAAATGTTAAAAACAATGCAAAAGGAAGCACAAATGAAAACGCAAAGGGTAATGCACATGGTGGCGTAGACGTGAACGTTAAGTGAAACGGGAACGGAACCGCAAGCGGAAATGATAACGGTAACAGTAATGGAAGTGCACAGGCTGGTTTTCCCCAAAAGCTGCATAGAGAAAGACAGTGAGTACAAAGAATGTATGGATAATAATGGTTCTCGGAGCAGAAAATGAGGGGTTGGAATACTAAATTGCTTATATCTCAGGAACCATATGACGTAGAAAAAAAATGTAAAAGTCATATGATTTATGACTTTCCTGGCTAGTTTTATACTTTGCCCCCTTTAGGGGGCTAAGTATTTTTCTGACAAAAAGTCCGTATCTTGCACCATTTCCGAGATACGGGCCTGAAAGGTGCAGCGAACGCCGTAATGTTATCCTATGGGAAAAAAAGAGAAGTTCAGTGTGCCATAACTTTGGCTCCCTGTAAAACCACAAAAAGGCACATCTGTGGGATGTTGGCTGTGTTCCCTCCAAATTTCAGCCCGAAAGACCAAACCGTTATTTTGCAGCAGGGCGCCAAAGGATTCCTGTAATGCATTGGACGCCGTAATCTTATCCTATGAGATAAAGCATCAACTTTGGAGTGCCGTAACTTTGCCGCCATGTAATATTTTTTCAACAAAACACTGAATGGCACATCTGTAAGATGTTGGCTGTGTTCTCTCTAAATTTCAGGCCAAAACACCAAAGCGTTCTTTTGCAGCAGTGTGCCAAAGAATTGCTGTCATTTTCCCACAGCCTAGAAAAGTACTGTTGAAGTTTGTGAAAGCTGTCGCAAACTCATTCGACAGTGTCGCAAGTGCAACAGTACTTTGCAAAAGTACTTTTTCCAGAAATTTGAAAATCATATTTCTGGGGTGTTTTACCCCAAAATAAAGACATGGCTAGCATCCTCAGTGTCCGACTAGGTGAATACAAAAGAATTAGGTTGATAGAGGGTCCCAATTTTAAATGCCAAACATTTTTCTGATCGCTAACTGAAAACAAAATGACGGATTTGCGACAGTAAAAGGGCCATTTGCGAAAGTAAAAACTGCATTTGCGACACTGTCGAACTTTTTGTTAACTTTTCCCATTGACTTATAATGGGAACTTGTTTTTTGAATAACTTTTGAACCGTTTAATATTTTTTCACAAAATCTTCAAAAGGCACATCAGGGACCCTGGCCTCATGTTCCCTGAAGATTTCGGACTGGTCGCGCAAACCGTACGACCTGTAGAGACGACAGTAAAATTCCAGAAAAGTGTAAACGCGCACGTAGATCATGCTTAATAACTCCGCAGCCGTATATGCGACTGGAACAGAACTCAGCAGATCCCAAGGCATGTGGGTCTTGATCGTGCATTCCAAATTTCAGGCAAATCCGTCAAACAGTTGCAAAGTTATTACGGTGCAAAATTTTGGGTTTATCATGTAAATGGCTCCTCAGCCCTAACTATAGTGGCACTACCGTGCCACTATAATTAGGGTTGAGTAGGCACTTTAATGTTAAATCTCAAATTTTGCACTTTAATAACTTTGCAACCGTTCATCAGATTTGCACAAATGTTTGCATGCTCAGTCTACTGGGGTAAATCTCATGACATGCCAAGCTGCTTGTTGGTTGGATTGGTGAATTTTGCATTGCGCATAGTGAGAAAATGTGAAAATTCACCTTTTTTTTGCAGTTTTTTCGTCATCGCACTGCATATTCAGGGTAAAAAATCAGCATTGGTTTGGTGCAAAAATATTAATCCATTCCAAAGTTATTTACTTTTAAAATTTTGGTTTCTGAGCATGTTCAGTTCAATCTTTTGGACAGAGAAATGGAACGAAAAAGGATATTTTTTCTTGAGATTCCAATCCTTGGCCACCAGGAGGCGATCCTTGGTCGCCAGAGAAAAATCCTTTTTTTTGAGCCACCATCTTGTTTTTTGTTTTTGCCACAAACAGACTGTCATAACTCTGCCCAGGGGTGTATGTTTCAAACATCCAAGTATGTTTCTTGCTCATCATGAGCTGTCCCGTGTGGTTTGCGGCATTTCTATGCCTCCAGAATGATGTATTTTTATTTTTTTGTAGTTTAGTTTAGTTTATTGGTCTAGGAATTAATACATTTGAGCCAGGGCTCTTTTACAAAGGTTCCATGTCACATTGAACATAAGACAAACAAAAACATTACATGTATTAACAAAAAATGTTACATAAGAAATTTGTTCAGCAATTTCAAAAGGCAGTAATAAATCAAAAACAAACTGTTTTTCCAGGAAAGAAAGATACTCAGAGGCATTCAGGGAAGAGTAGAGTGGGAAAGGTAGGAGGAGGTAGAGGGAGAAAGAGAAGAAAGAGAGAAAGTAGAAGAGAGATTACAGTAGCAGACAGGACCAGTTAGTGGTATTAAAGGTTTCTTTGCCAAAATGATAGGCCATGTTGAGGGATGGACAGTGGAGGGATAAGTCTTTAGTCAAAGCAGTCACAGGTGCTAGTGGCAGAGAGGTGGGCGTAGAGCATGGATCTGAAAGCTCCAAGAGATGTAGAGGATAGAGTAGGTAAGCTTAGGGCATTGTACCAGGTTGGGGCCCTGTAAGCAAACAATCTTTGTCCCTGAGCAGTCTGGCATCTGGGGACCAGAAAAGGTTGGTGTTCAGATCTTCTGGTGGGACGCGTGCCATTATTCAGACAGAGTAGGTCTTGGATACACAGTGGAGTCAGTCCCAGGATTGATTTTTTTGCCATCAAGCAGGTGAGATACACAAGACGATTGGATGGTTGCAACCAGCTGGTTTCAGAGTAGAGCTCACAGGTGTGGGTCAGTCTCTGTGCCCCCGTGAGGAGCCGACATGCCTTATTTAGTGCGGTTGAGATGCGTCTTAGTGCCGTGGTAGTAGCTGAGCCATAGATAATTAGGCCATAGTCTATGATTGTGATTATGGAGCTTTGTATAGCAATCCTCAGTGCAGCTTGGTTAAGGAATTGGCGGTTTCGAAATAGCATTCCTAGGCGTTGGTTTACTGTTTTCGCCATGTTGTCTATGTGGGTCGCGAAGGTAAGACCTTGATCAAAAGTGATGCCAAGGTATTTGAAAGTATTCACTTGTCAAGTGTATTTCCATGGAAGTTTTAATAGTGAGTGGAATATGTCTATTTCTGTTTTGATGATTGGTAAAAAGCATGGCTTTTGTTTTTTTGTGGTTTAGGACTAGCTTATTATCAAGGAACCACTTTTCGACACTGGAGAAGGCAATTTATAGGCTCTGACGTAAGGGGTTAAGATCCTTGTGGGAAGAGAGAATTACAGCGTCATCAGCATATAAGATTAATTTTTCAGGGCAGGGTTCAGGGAGAGAGTTTAGGAACAGGCTAAAGAGGAGAGGGCCTAGAATTGATCCTTGCGGTACACCTGAAAGGACAGGTTTAGAGTCAGAGAGTACATCAGAGATTTTTACTGCCTGTGAGCGTTTTGTCAGGTAACTTTTTACCCAAGCACCAGGTCCTTCAGCCAGCCCAAGCCTGGGCAATAGTGAGATTAGTAAGCCATTGTGGACAGTATTGAATGCTTTTGTGAGGTCAATGAAGACCGCTCCGGTTTGGTAGCCTTTGTCCAGAGCAGAGTGGACTTCTCCAGAGAAATCTAGTAAGGCCATTGACGTACTGTGCCCTTTCCTAAATCCGTGCTGTTGCTTACAGAGTAAATTGTACTGTTGCAGGTAGTCTGAAAGTTGGTCCGCCACAATGCGTTCAAGTGCTTTGGAGAGGGGTGGGAGTATTGATATAGGTCGATAGTTCCCTAGTATGGATTTGTCACCCCCTATTGAGCACTGGTGTAACTATAGCAGGCTTCCATTTGTTGGGAAATTGACTTTGGCAAAGGGAAAGATTGAGAATTTTGGTAAGAGGGTGGATCACTTCGTCCAAAGTGAGAGACAAGATTTTTAGATCTATAGTGTCACTGCTTGTTCTGGATTTAGAGCAGGCCTTTTTTATGTATTTGTAGGCTTTGTGCGCTTTGATTATTTTGAAATGAAATTGTGGTTGGTCACTTGAGGTGCTTTGGGATACTAGATTTGGCAAGGGCAAGTCCAAGAAAAAATCTGGGGGGAGGACCCCGCTGACGTCTGTGGAAGTTTTATTTAGAGCATCTGCCATAGCCTTTGGGTCAAGTGTAGTGGAGCCATCAACATTCATAATGGTAGGAGAGGATTTTGATTGCTTACCCATTATATTTCAGATGTTGTCCCAGAAGGCTCTCCCGTCACCCCAGGTGGATTCAAGTGCATTTTTGAAATAGGCTCTCTTCATTTGCCTGATTTGTGAAGTGCATAGGTTTCGTGCCTGTTTGTACTTCTGTATATCCTGCAAGGAGCCTGTGTCTCTGGCTATGGCCCAGAGATGGTCACGAGCTTTGAGCTGGGCCAGTAGTTTTTAAATCCTTTTTCACAACTTGCTAAGTTCCTTGTTTGCCATTCCTTTTTCGTCACTTGCAAATGAGGAAAATGGCTGGCAAATAAGGATTCTCAGTCTGACCGTGATGGCCAGACTGGGAATCCTTGTTTGCCAGCCAATTTTCTTGTTCATCAGATGAAAAAGGAATAGCAAAAAAGGAAATTGTCTGGCAAACAAGGATTCTGGTCTGGCTATCTGGTCATGAAAATTTCACAGTGAGATGGCCAGACTGGGAATCCTTGCTTGCCAGCCAATTTACTTGTTTGCCAGCTGAAAAAGGAAAGGTGAATAAGGATATCAGCTGGAGAAAAATAATTCTGGTCTGGCCATTTGGTCATGAAAATTTTAGACTAGATGGCCAGACCAAAAATCCTTGTTCACTAGCCGATTTCCTTGTTCGCCAGTGACAAAAAAGGCTGCCGAATAAAGGACGGGATGGCAAAAAAGGATTGTTTTCTGGCCATTTCATCCACAAAACCTGTTGCTGGACCATCTGGTCCTGAAAAATGGAGACATCTGCTCGTCCTCTCATTAGTATCCCTGGGGTCTACTGGCATCCTCTACCCTCAATCTCCATATGTTTTTTTTAATTCCCAATTTTTTGTTTCATTATTTTTATGTTTTTATATATATATATATATATATATACATACACACACACACACATATATTATATATATATATATATATATATATATATATATATATATATATATATAAAAAAAATTTAAGATGCCCCCAAATGGGAAAAATTTTGGTGTCCAGTGGCACCCACCCCCACACCCTGTATTATGCATAGATATATATATTTTTTTAAATAGTATTTCTTTGTATCCTCACCCACTCTTTCTTTGGGGGTCACAAAGTCCCAATCCTTTTCCCTGGTGTCCAGTGGTACCCCTCCACCCTCCAATGTCCCCGCTGTCATTGGTGGTAGTGGAGATACCCCCCCACCCCCACCATGGTCTTCTTCTTTGATTTTGCTCCCTGAAAAGAAAAAAAAGTTCCTTGATGTCAGTTTGAATTTTTTGTACTGTGGGGGGAAAAAAAGTCCATCGCCTATCTCACCTGTACCCCCACCTGACCCTCCATTGTGCACCTACCTCCCCACATCCACCGTGACATCCCCATAGACAGCCACTCACCTCTGGAGGTCCCAGTTTCGAGACCCACTCCGCCAGTCGAAGACACATCTTGCTGCTGGAACTGGCGACTGCAATATGAACTAAGGTAAATGCACTTCAGTGTATTTCAATGGGTGGGGGGGGGTCAATTTTCATGCATAACTCAGACATTTTTCACTTTTTTAACCCCAAATTTTCAGCATGGTGTTTTGGGGACACCATCTCATGAACAATATGACTGTCGTTAGGCAACTCCCGCTGGGTACGTGATTTCATGGTCAGTTTGTGAAATCACCTTTCTGGTGGGATTGGTGTAATGACAGTCATATTGTTCATGAGATGGGGTCATAAGAAGGGTATGTTGAAAATCTGGGGTCAAAATTTCAACCAATGGCTGCGTTATGGCCATTCGTCGCAATCTTGCAACACAGGCTCATAACTTTGGACATTTTCAGTATTTTCACCCCATATTTTCAATGTAATCTTTTTATTACCCCACTGGATGTATGAAACAGCTGTCATTTTTCAAATCCAGGCCAAAATGTGTTTTCACACCTGTGGTGCAGAATGACGTTGCAGTTGTGCAGAATTATATTTTGTTGAGGATTTGAGAATTTTCTGTACTGAGTACTTGCGGAGAGGTCATAAGAAGGCTATGTTGAAAATCTAGGGTCAAAGTGATTAAAATTCACAAAGTTATGACTAGTTGGTGCAATTTGGCTACACCTGCTTGTAACTTTGAAAATTTTAAATATTCTGAGCCCACATTTTCAACATAGGCTTGCTATTATACCATCTCATGTATGTCACAGCTGTCATTTTTCAAATCCTGTCCAAAATGTGTTTTTGTACCTGTGTTATGGATTGGCATAGTGATTGCGTAGAGTTAAGTTTTCACTGGGATTGAATAAGTTTCTGCTCCGGGAACATAAGGTGGGGTAATAGCATGGGTATGGTGACAATTTGGTGAGTGCTGTGCTATAACTGGAAGTGCAGGAGCCAGAGGTCCCTATGCTTCCTCAGCTACATACATATACGCATTTACAAAGGGATGGGAGCACAGGGTCCAAAGGACCCTGCACTCCCACCATAAAATAAGGGTACTGTTATACTATCTTAATGGAGGAGGACCCTGAGCTCCCATCATGAAATAAGGATACTGTTATACTATCTCAAAAAGTAAGAAAACAAATTACAAAAAAACTTTGTTAATGCATCAGTTAGGGCTAAAGTGACAAAAGTAGGGAAATGTGGCGTTAGGGTTTCTTCCAACCCTAACATCCCATTCCCCACCCTGCATAGAACCACAGGCGGGGGTGGAGGGTCTGTCTTAGGGGCTGTGAACCCTAACACTCACCCCATTCAGCTATACTGTACCCATGTCAACTAATTTTATACGGGAATGCAGGGAGGCGATCCTTTACACACTCTGCCACCACAGCCTGGAATTCTCTACCCCCTTTACTACTCTCATGTCCTTCCCTGTCTCTCTTCAAAACTGAGCTTGCAACCTACCTACTTAAACCTCTGCCCTGCATATGTTTTCATTAACCCATGCTTTTTACTGTACCTCATTCTGCTGAAGTTATCTTATACGAACATACGAAATTGCCAACAGATACAGGCCATTCGGTCTATCTAGTCTGCTCGAGTGTGCAGCACTTCAGTCCATTACACTGCAGTTGCCCCCCTCCCTCATATGCCCTCCCCCATCTCCCACCCCTCCCAATTTGTACCCCTTGAATCTGTCCCACCCCCTCTTGAAGCCCCAATACTCTGTAGTAAAACAACTTCCTCTGGCAGAGTGTTCCACCCTGCCACCACCCTTTCTGTGAAACAGTACCTCCTCAGTTCCCTCTTGAACCTGCCCCCTTCCAACTTCATAGAGTGTTCCCTGGTTTCCCTTCTGCCCTTCAGATTGAACATACACCTGGTGTCTACTTTGTTCAGGTACTTGAAGGTCTCAATCATATCCCCTCTCTCCCTTCTTTCCTCCAGGGTATACATATTGAGTTCTCTCAGTCTCTCCTCATATGGTCTGTCCCCCAACCCCAGGATCATTCTTGTTGCCCTGTGCTGTACCCCCTCCAGTAGTTTGATGTCCCTTTTCAAGTAGGGGCACCATAATTGCATGCAGTACCCTAGGTGCTGTCTCACCAGGGACCTGTACAGGGGCAAGATGACCTCCTCACTCCTAGAAGTAATCCCTCTAGCATCCTGTTTGCCTTCACTGCTGCCTTTCTGCACTGAGCAGAGTGGTTCCTCTCCCTGGTCACCAGCACTCCCAGATCCTTCTCCTCCTTGGATTTTGTTAACGGGACACCCTCCAGACAGTAATTGTGTCCTGGGTTCTTGCCTCCTAAATGCATCACTTTACACGTCATGGCATTGAAACCAAGCTGCCAAGTGTGAGACCATTTCTCCAGTTTTGCCAAATCCTCCTGAAGTGCTTTTGCTCCTTCCCCTCATCTTCCTTGACACAAATCTTTGTGTCTTCTGTGAAGAGACTGATCTTGCTCTTAATCTCTACTGCAATGTCAGCTATGAAAATGTTAAACAGAACTGATCTCAGCACCAAGCCCTGTTGTACACCATCTGTTACTGTCCTGGGTTCAGATCCACCCCCACTACTATCTTCTGCTGTCTACCCTGCAGCCAGTTCTCGACCTATCTGACCAGTTTCCTCCCTGCTCCCAGACTCTTCAACTTGCAGGTCAGCCTACTGTGTGGCACCGAGTCAAAGGCCTTTGCTGAAATCCAGGTAGAGAACATCCATCACATGTCCCCTGGCCAGTGGCCTCATAACCCAGTCATAAAAATCAACCAAGTTCATCTGGCAGGATCTGCCCGAGACAAACACGTGCTACCTGCTGTCCTGGAGATTGTTATCTTCAAGAAATTGCACCAGTCTTTCCTTGAGGATTGTCTCTATCAGTTTTCCCACAATTGCAGTAAGGCTCACTGGTCTGTAACTCCCCAGTTCATCCTTGGGCCCACTCTTATGGAGAGGTAAAACATGTGCTTCCCTCCAGTCCCTGGGCATGCACCCTGAGTTCAGAGAGGTATTGAACAGTTCCATCAATGGCCCTGCCAGGACCTCTGTCAGCTCTCTCAGCACCCTGGGGTGGACTCCTTCTGGGCCAGGTGCCTTGTCCACCTTCAGGGACTTAAGGCCCTCCCTCACCCTTTCCACTGTGATTTCACCATCGGTGGTTGCTTCTTTCCCACTTCGCCCTACTTCTTGGGTATGGGCCCATCCCTCTCCTTGGTGAAGACTGAACAAAAGTATTCATTAAGCACTTCTGCCTGCTCAGCCCCCTTTTCTACCCACCCACTTCCCCTCCTTATTCTAACAATTTGATCTTTCTCTTCCTCTTCTCTCTGATATATCTGAAGAAATCCTTTTCTCCTTCTTTGATCCCCTGCGCTAACCTCCATTCCCTAGCCACCTTTGCTGCCCTTACCACTCTGCTCACTTCTGTGGATTTCTTCACATATTCTTCTTTGTCTTCTGCCCTGTTGGATCTGTTATAGATCCAAAATGCATTCCTCTTTCCCCTCACCTTCTCCACAACCTCTCTACTCATCCTACCTGGTTTCTTGGTCCTGACTTTCTTGCTCTGGCTCTTGACACAAGTTTTAGTGGCTTCAGCCAGTCCTGCATTGATGACTGCCCAGTTTTGTTCTGTGTCCATTTCTGGGCAAATGCTTGCCGTATGACTTTCCAGTATGTGTCCCATCCTGCCAAAGTATCTTAAAGGGGCACCATCAGCTTTTCACTTGCGTTTTCATGTACTTCCAAACAGTGTGCTTGTTGGCACACACCAATGAAATGTGCACCTTAGAATGTTCCCATAGAACTCAAAAGTATGCAGCCCTACCTGTTTTTGTAATATTTCATGAAATTCCCTTTTTGAGCTTCCCAGCTTTAATAGACCCGCCACTGGAAGCATACAGAGGTTGGGAACGTGCATCATGAACGAGCACAGTCCTGAAGTGTGGTTTTATAACATGCCTACTCTAAAAATACATTGCCTTTGTAATTTCTACTAAGAGGAACTGCTCCCGGTGCTTGAACACAAACCAAGCACCACAAAGCTACAGATTACAGTTTTAGACCACAGCTAAAACTTCACAGATGCTAGAAAAAGTAACACAAAAGAAGATCTCACACATGCGCAAAGAGTATCCTGCCCTGCGCACGTATGGATCGCTGCAGTCTAAAATTGCAAATTGTAAGCCTTGTGGTGCTCGGTTTGTGTTTGTAAGCACCAGGAGCAGTTCCTTTTAGTAGAAATTACAAAGACAATGTAAGTTTAGAGTACGCATGCTAAAAAACCACACTTCAGGTCTGTGCTCATTCATGATGCACGTTCCCAACCTCCGTCTGCTTCCGGTGGCGGGTCGACTAAAGCCGGGATGCTCAAAAAGGGAATTTCATGAACTATTACAAAAGCAGGTAGGGCTGCATACTTTTTAGTTCTATGGGGGCATTCTAAGGTGCACATTTCATTGGTGTGTGCCAGCAAGTACACTGTTTGGAAGTACTCAAAAATGCAAGTGAAAAGCTGACAGTGCCCCTTTAAACTACTACATTTGAACCTCTGTAAATATGTTTATTTGTAAATAATGAGAATGTTGTATATTTGTATACACTACTGTATATGACTTTGTAATCCATGTATTTCTGCACACATTGTTGTAATCTCTATATTCTGTGTACTGTATTGCATTGTGATGTATTGTGTTTGTCTTCCAGGTCGCCCCTGAAAAAGGGACTGCATTGTCTCAGCGGCTTACCCAGTTACCAAAATTCTAATAAATAAATAAATACATACTTTTGCCACTTTAACCCTAACTGATGCATCAACAAAGTTTTTCGCAAGAAATTTAGCATTAGGATTTCCAACTGCCATTAGGGTTTCCAACCCTAATGGCCTCCCAAGCAGCAAAGGAGAAAACATTAGTTTTGGGTCTCCAAAGTCTTGACAAATTAGTGCTGGGGTCTTTCTTGGGGGTTGCCAACCCTAATGCTCACCCCATTCCGTGAGCAAACAACGTCACACATACTCTCCTTTCTTCAAGCAGGGCCCACAGGGGGAGGGGTAAGCATTAGAGTTGACAACCGCCAAGGAAGACCTCACCACTAATTCACCAAGACTCTGGAGAACCAAAACCCTAATGAAACATAGAAACATAGACTTTGATGGCAGATAAGGACCACTTGGCCCACCCAGTCTGCCCATTTCCCTACCTATTGGATAAGCTGCAGATTCTAGTTAACCAACAGCCTACTTCCTGCAACCCCCCACTATAATTTCCTTATGACTGTCCCATGCATGTTTGAATTCCCCCACTGTTTTAGGCCCCACAACCTCTCCAGGAAGGTGGTTCCATGCGTCCACCACTCTCTCCGTGAAAAAAAATTTCCTCACATTACCCCTGAGCCATCCTCCCTCTAACTTTAAATTGTGCCCCCTTGTTCTTGCACATCTCTTTTTCTGAAAGATGCTACCCTCCTGGACTTTGTTGATTCCCTTGAGGTACTTAAAAGTTTCTATCATGTCCCCCTGTCCCTCCTTTCATCAAGGGTATACATATTAAGCTCTCTCAGTCTCTCTTCATGTGGTTTCTGATGTAGACCCTGCACCATTTTAGTTGCCCTCCTCTGGACTGCTTCCATCTTGTCTATGTCCTTGCGTAGATGAGGTCTCTAAAACTACATGCAGTACTCCAGATGGGGTCTCACCCACTGTCTGTACAGAGGGATAACCACTTCCCTTTTTCTACTTGTGATGCCCCTCCCTATGCATCCCAGTATCCCCCTGGCTCTCCTTACTGACTTCTCACATTGCTTACCCACCTTTAGGTCATCTGATATGACTACCCCCAGGTCCCTTTCTATTATTGTTGTTGTTAGTACCTCCACTGCTATTGTGTACTCTTCTTCTGGATTTTTATTTCCCAAGTGCATTACTTTGCACTTCTTTGCACTGAATCTAAGTTGTCATATGTCTGACCATTCCTCCACCCTTGCCAAGTCTCTTCTTATCCTTTCTACCCCACCTTGTGTATCAGCTCTGTTACAGATCTTTGTATCATCTGCAAAGAGGCATAACATTCCTTCCAGACCCTCTGCAATGTCACCTATAAAGACATTAAAGAGGACTGGACCCAGTACTGAGCCCTGAGGTATTCCACTAGTAACCCCCCCTTTCTTCGGAATGTGTTCCATTCACTATTACCTTCTGTGTCCTGTTGTGCAGCCAGTTTGCTACCCAGGCTACTACCCTGTGACCCATTCCCAGGCTGGCTAACTTGATTATTAATCTTTTGTGCGGGACTGTGTCAAATGCCTTGCTAAAGTCTAGGTAGGCCATATCCACGGCCCCTCCATGGTCTATTACTTTGGTCACCCAGTCAAAGAAATTGATTTAATGTTTTTTCTTTTGCTGCTTGGGGGGGTGGGGGAGGTTTCAGGGTTGGAAACCCTAACACCATATTTCCCTACTTTTGCGGTGTTAAGTTACCCTAACTGGTGCATTAATGCAGTTTTTTTGCAAAGCATTTGTTTACTTTTTCAGACATTATAGTCATATCCTCATTTCCCTGTGAGAGCACAAGGCTCAGAGGGTCCTGCACTCCTATCCCCTCCATATATATGTGCATGTATGTTGCCATGGATGCATTTAAGCCAAAATGGCAACCAGATTGTCAGCATAGGCTTGATATTACCCCACCTCATGAATGCCATGCTTAGAATTTTCAAATCCCAACCGAAACGTCATTCCGTGCCACCACAATGTCATTCCATGCCCCAGGTGAGAAAACACATTTTGACCAGGATTTGAAAAATGATGAGTGTCACATTCATGAGGAGCTATGAAAAATTGCTATGTTGAAAATTTGGGGTGAAAATATTTAAAATTACCAAAGTTACAAACGAGAGTAGTAAAATTTCAATTTATGCGCATAACTTTGCCAATTTTACATATTTTGACCCTGAATTTAAAACATAGTCTTCTTATGACCCCACCTCATGAACACGGGTGGTACAAATTTTCAAATCCAGCCAGAAAGGTGATTTTTTCAAGTGACCACAAAATCACCTTTGTGCTGGATTTCCAGAATTTTACCACCACCGTTTATGAGTTGGGGTCCCCAAAAGGCCATTTTGAAAATTTGGTGTCAAAATATGCAAACATGGCTAAGTTATGCAATAAAGTTGAAAACTCCACTGAAATATATTGAACCACACTTACTTTCTTAGTTTCTCATATTGCAGTGGCCGGTTCCAGCAGCAAGACGTATCTTCGATCGAAGAGTGGATCTTTGCCCTGTGACTTGTTCAGATGAGTGAGGGTGTGTGGGGGTCTACTGGGGGGGTTGGTGGGTGCTCAGTGAGAGGTGGGGGTAGGGGAGTCAGAGCAGTTAGGGACCTTTTGCAAGTTAAAAAAAAAAGAACAAAACATCAAAGGATGGTTTTCTCTATTTCAGACCAGGACAGCAATGTGAGGGTGGGGGGTGCCACTAGACACTAGGGAAAGAACAAAAACCGATCAGGGTGGTGATCAGAGAGTTGGGGTGCCACAAGACACCAGGGAAATATAAAACAATGATGGGGATGGGGATTGGAGGGTGAAGGGTGCCACTAGACACCAGGGAAATTTAAATAAATTATGGGAACAGTGATTGTAGGGTAGGGGTGCCACTAGACACCAGGAAAATTTAAATAAATTATGGGAACAGTGATTGTAGGGTAGGGGTGCCACTAGACACCAGGGAAATTTAAATAAATTATGGGAACAGTGATTGTAGGGTAGGGGTGCCACTAGACACCCGGAAAGCTAAATTTATTACGGGGACAGGGATCGGAGGGTGGGAACACCACTAGACACCAGGTAAACAGCTCCTCACTACAGCACGCAGCATGAGTTCCAGCTGAGGCTGCAGAAGTGAAGAAAATCCCCCTGCTGTTATACAAAGAACATGGGTGAATGGCTGTTTCACTAAGCTGAGCACCCTAGATTTTGGGTATCCATAAAACGTATTTCTGGAAAAGTTATTAAAAAACAAACAGCAGAATCAAGCGGAATGGGTCCCATTTAGATAGGTTCAGGTGTTTGTTATTTTTAAAATACAATCACAGCCAAAGACATGGTCAGTTATTTCCTGAAATTTCTGTGCTATTTCTAGAGAAATCTTATGCTTTCTGCAGTTCCACAGTAGAGGCAGCAGAGATAAACTCTTTAGAAATGTTGTGAAATATCTGGAAATATCTGACCATATCTTTGGCTACTATTGTACATACTTTGATTGTACTTTTACTGTTTATAAAATGGCAGCCATCTCAAGCATTTGTTTTTTCCCCCCACAGCAAGTAAATCATACAAATAAACACTCACAATGTGTTTTTCTTATCTTTCACGATCAATATTTCTCAGCACATGAACAGTAAGTCACGACCTGTTAACACTTGCACACATTTTTTTAATCGATCAAACTTGAACATTATCTCAAAAATCATTATAATTCAAAAACCGTATAATATTTTTTCACCAAACCATCTAAAGGCACACCCTTGGCACAGGTCCCATCATTAGGGTCAAGCTTCGCTCTCGAGGTTCTAAACGTCGCCATGACGACCTCTTGAGGAGTTTACAAACTTGTTACAGATAGAGGACCATACATTATCCTCTATGTTAAGTATAGGGAAAATAAACATAGATTGTTTTTCACTTTTTTGACCCTCCGTATCTCAAAAATTGTACAGGATGCCATCATGAAACTATTCACATCTTGAGACTCAGAGAGCCTGACCACGCCTGCCATTTATTTATTTTATTTTTAATTTTATTGACATCTCGGATTAAGATCTTTGAGCTGATAGCTCTTTTACAAAGGTTCCACATTGAAAAACAGAAGACAAAACAGTGTAACAGAATAACAAGGTGCAGGACAGAAGTTAAGTAAAGCTTCTAGCAGTGAACATAGAATACAGTCAATGCTTTTATTTATTGAGTTATTCATTCATTTATTTCTTGAAATGTTTCACCGGAAAGGCACGCTGAGCAACAGGTTACTCGTCTCCTGGTGTGACCTGGGGAGAGGGCTCAGAGGTAATGTGAGGAAGTATTTCTTCACAGAGAGGGTTGTGGATACATGGAACAGCCTTCCTGAGGAGGTTGTAGAGTCAAAAACAGTGGGGGAATTCAAGAATTCATGGGACAGACATAAGGCAATTCTAGTGGGGGGTAGGAGGAAGTAGGCTGTTGGTTAACTAGGATCTGCAGCTTATCCGTTAGGTAGGAAAATGGGCAGACTAGGTGGGCCAAGCGGTCCTTATCTGCTGGCAAATTCTATGTTTCTATGACCTGGGGGTTAGGGGAACATGAGGATAGTGTACAGAGATTTGATACACAATATAGATGTACAATTGATTACATTCAAATAGTGAGCAGATTGTACAGAGTAATAAAAAGTGGAATGCTAACAGTTTTGAACCAGCTAGATACAATGCTAACAGTTTTGAACTAGATAGATAGAACAGTACAAAATAGCATTTGGCAAACGCTAAGTGACACATAGCTGCGTAGTTAGAAAATGGATGAGTAGAATTCAAATAGGTTGATCTAGGATATGTTAGTGATGAGTAACATAGACAGAACAAGTTAGCTAAGGTGTAACAGAAGTGCAAGTTGACTACAAGTGCAATAGAGATTAGGGGTCAGCCAAAACTAGGGCTAAGTAAGAAGGTGCAGAGGTGGGTTGAGAGGAATATATGTGGGTAGACAGAGAATGGGGTGGATGGAAGGAGGATGGAAGGGGGAGGGGAAGGAAGAGGGAGGAGGAGAGGGGTCTGCTGGGGCCTGACCCCTCCAGTATTCTGGGGACCCTGCCTGCACAAGACAGAGGTAGAGCACAACCAGGAGGGAAGCAGGTTGTAGGCAGTGAGAGGTAGAGCACTAGGCAGCAAGGAGAAGTAGGCTTCAGGAAAACCAGAAGAGAGGGTAAGGTGAGAGAGAAGAGAGGCTGAAATCCCAGCCCTTCAGGATGCAGAGAAATAAGGTGGGAGAGTTGAGTTGAGGGTTTAAGGAGAGGGTAGGGACTGGCCCTTGGTAACTTTGGATGATTGAGAATAGCAGTAGGAGAACTAGAGGAGGTATGTGGTGGGGGGATAGGGGGAATGGGAGGAAGGCTGGTAATTAGGTGGGAGGGAGGTGGAGATGCAGCAGGGGAATTGTGTGGGTACTGAAAAAGGGTAGGGTTTGTCAAGGGCTTGTCATGGGCTTAGATGTGGGAGTTAGGGAGGGTCATAGCAGGAACAGCTAGGTGCAAGGAAGTTTTTGAGGGCAGAGCTGATGGAGTAGTAGGAGGATGAGTGACGAATTTGAGGGGAAGAGAATTCCACATTTTTGGGGGGCAGTGAAAGTAACTGGATTGGCCCGTGAGGGTGGCTCTACAGGGGACCACCAGAGTTTGGGAGTCAGTTGATCTAAGGGAGTGAGGGGGGTGTTATAAAAGAGGGGGAGAGATAGGAAGGAAGTTCACCCAGCCAGTGCTTGGAGGTAAATTCAGTGCAGTGGGAGAGTCTTCTGCTTGTAAGAGAGGGGAAGGATAGAGCATGATAAAAATCACAGTGGTGGGTGCGAGAGGGAGCATCAGGGATGAAGTGGCAGAAGGAATTGAAGAGGATATCCAATCTGGCCAGGGAGGACTTGGAAGCAGCACTGTAGACTATGTTACAGTAGTCGAAAATTGTCAGGATCATCTTCTGAACAAGTCACTCCTAGCCATAGGAGGGATGCACCTACGATTCCTGAACAGGGCGCCAAGCTTGGGGTGCAATTTTATCTGGATGGTGTCAATATGTCCAGAGAAGTTTAGGTGATGGTCCAGCCAAACACCTAAGTACTTGAAGGAGGATGTGTCCTCAAGTAAAGTCCCATCTAGGGTGTGGAAGGTGGGCAGGGAGGGAAGCCTAGAAAGTCTCTGCCTTGTGCCAAAGATCATGGAGACAGTCTTCTTGGCGTTGAGAAAAAGTTGATGGTTAGCAAACCAGAGCTGAACCTTGTCAAAGTCTTGCTGCAAGTTGGATGTAACCTCTGCTGGGCATGAGACAGATGCATAAAGGACTGTATCATCTGCATACATGTGTGTGGCAGAGAAGGGGGAGCAGATGGATGGAAGGTCATTTAGGAAGATGGAGAATAATAGGGGGCCCTAGTACTGAGCCCTGTGGGACTCCAGTACTAATCGGGAGGGGAGGGGAAATGACGTCAGTGATCTTGACTGACTGGGTTCTACCAGTGAGGCAGGCCTTGAACCAGCTAGTGGCTGAAGGAGATAGACCAGCTGTTGAGAGGGAGTCAAGGAGAAGGGAGTGGGAAACAGTGTTGAAAGTCTCGGCAAGGTTGACATAAATGGCTGAGGTGATTTGGCCATTTTCCATCCCATTAAGGACAGAGTCAGTGAGCTGAAGTAGGGAGGTGGCAGTAGAGTGATTTTTCCTGAAACCAGATTGGAAAGGGGTGAAGTAGGAGGTGTCAATTAGAAATGAGGTAAGCTGGGAGAGGACTAGGTGTTCTTGTAGTTTAGCTAGGGTGGGGAGAAGAACGATAAGGCTTTCCATTGCTAATTCGCCAAATGATGTCAAAATTATTAAGGTGAAAAAAATTGGGTTTAACACTGAACTGCCAACTCAACCCTAACTATAGGGGCACTACCGTACTCCTATAATATATGTAATGTGCAATGTTGGAAACCACAATCCTACAACTTGAACCTGATTGTGCGCATCCTTTACTGATTGTAACTAACTTATATATCCTGTAAGTATGATTGTTCCACTGCGATTTTCTGTCCTACTCCATATAAATGTGCATTCCATTCAATGTATGTACTGTAAGCAATTCCAGGTTGCTTTTGAAAATGGGAATTGCCTGTTTCAGTGGACCACCCAGTTATCAAAATTCAAATAAATAAAAGTTGTTTGCAGCGTGTGTGTTATTTAAGTGTTCAACACTATTGTAAGGACATTTTCTAGTGGTGAATGTCCAAACAGTTTGTTTATTTGATTTTATTTGTTTAAGATTTGTTGATCCGGAGAGGGACACTGAGCTGAAGCTCATTTCCAGGTGCAACCCAGGGGGATGGGATTTACAGAGTTTTTGCAAAGCAATACAGAAATACAAACTGCTAAAAAATACAATGAATAAAACATCAGTACATGTAGAAAACATTTCATTCTCACTGCTGTGGCCCCTTTCCATGCTTGGCAAACACTCTTCCCTGTCATCCCTATCTTTGACACTCTATTCTAACCCAATAGCTTACCCTGCATGGTGTAGACAGATGACCCAGCATTATTCTTCGAACTGTGAGGCTGGAGGTGACAGGAGGCTGCACAGCCTCAGTGTGCTGGACATCATCCTGTAGAGTCAGGGCTTTCTCCTTATTCTCTGGCCTTCCCCTTGGATGTCAGTGGTAAGGCAGAAGGGTGTGTACATAAGACATTGCACATGGTGGCAATCAGCATGCACTCTCCCCACTAGCATCCTGTATGCACTATTACCTGTGATCACCAAGGTGGCAGCATCAGTGCACTATTACCTGTGATCACCTAGGTGGCAGCATCACAGTGGCACAAGGGGGCCACCCTCCACAGAGGAGGAGAGCATCCTCTGAGATACTTGATTATCTTCCTCCTTCTTAATCCTCCAAAGCTTAGAGTTCATGTCTCAAACCAGGGTCACCAGTGTCACCGGCGGCATGGCTGCTGCTGTGCCAACCAGTGAGCTGTTGTTGGGGAGTTTCTATTGGCAATTAGCCAGCCTTTAAATACCCACAGCCAGGGAGGATTATTGCCATCATAAACTAAAAGCACCCCACAAAAAATGTAACTACCTTATCTTGATGTCCCCCAAAGATTGGGCTGTTAGTTGCACCTATCCTTATTCCTGTGTGATGTTCCTGAGGTATGAAGTCCCTTGGTGGGAACTGGGGGGGGGAGAAGAGTCCCTAAGAAAGGGAGGGAGAGAGAAGTGAGATCCAACGCATGACACTGGCCACAACTGGTGTGGTGACCTTGCAGGCCCAGGGGGTAGCACAAAGGGCCCTAGGTCTGGGGTGTGGGTTTAGTTTCCATTTGCCCTCATTAAAGAGAAAACTCCAGCAAAGAGGTGAAGGTCATTATAATGAAAACCACAACAAGGACTTGACATGGGGGTTTCATGTCAGGGGGTTCATTGTTGTCCTGCTCCCATAGATCACTCAGTGGTAGTTCACCTGCCTAGTAAGGTGGGGAGGGTGAGGGTTAAGACTATGGGCCACACACCCAACTGGACACAGCAGAAGTCTGGAGTGGCTTTTACCATCTTAGGAACATCAGTTAGATAAAATCCCTCATCCCCTCAGAATTGCAGGTACATGCTTTTGTGACACCCAGCCTCAATTATTTTTGAAGTTTCAGAAGCAGCAGATTTGGAAGAGGAACAGGAAAAGCAACTATATCTTCCCCTCCTCCCAATGGTATGTAATATGGGCGAGTCAAACTGAGTGATTCAATAGGTAGTAATAGCGAGTGTTGAAGAATAGCAAGGATCAGTATATAGCAAGTGTAGCAGTGAGCTACACCAGCTACATCAGGCTATGGGGCTGTGTTCGGCCAAGCAGTTCCCAGCTGGCTATTTGGTGTAGTGGCTTCAGTCACTGTCTCTGTAGCTGGTGGACCTGGGTTCAGGTCTGGCTGTAGTGGATTTATTGTTTTTTTTTGTGGGGGTAATATATTTTTTTACTAACTGCTGTTTCACCACCCTCCCAACATTGTTCACTCCTGCCCATAGGTTGTTCCTCCTCCCCCCGGAGTAGCCCCCTCCTGAGTTTTCCTTTGTCCCTCGTTTTCATCCCCCCATTGTAGTTGATAATGATTTACTATGGAGTGCGAAACAAAGCTCCTAAGTAAAAGTTAGTTTCTACACCCCGCATGGAAAGTAAGCGGCCATCGTTGTTTGCGGCGGTTGTGGTAGTGCTCATCGCTGTTTTGGGTTTCAGCGATGTGCACATTGCTCTTTTTGTCAGTGCTCTTTCTGAGTTTCCATTATCATATAACCCCCTCCCCCAATCACTTAACTGCTAATTGAGACAGCTAACTGGGAGGGGCCTGTGACCTGTAAAAGCAGAGTCAGCAGTGCCTCAGCTCCATTTTGAGCTTTGGAAAAGCAGCTACAGCTTCCCCTCCTCCCAGTCATTTAACTGCTTACTGAGACAGCTTACTGGGAGGAGCCTGTGACCTGTAAAAACAGAGTGAGCTGTGCCCCAGCTCCATTTTGAGCTTTTAGAAGCAGCAGATTTTGGAGAGGAACTGTGTGGCCAGAGTCCAAGGAGAGGCAGCAGAGGATTACAGCACACAAACACAGAGACATGTTGCCCTCACACCTGTCCCTCCACCCACCCACCCTTGTCTATACCTAAATATATAGGCATTACAATTTGACTGACACCTAAACTTCCTGTCAGGGAACAGGAAGGGTGGGAACAACAAGTAACATTGATTTGATTTGCTTGTAAAACCCTCCCACTCTATTAGGAAGCAGGGAAGTAGGGCTAACCAAAACCCAGTAGCACAGATAAGTAGGGAAAAGGAGGAAAGAGGAAATAAGGGAAGAGAGGAGAGAAGGGGGAAGAAAGAAAGAAAGAGGATGCAAGAGAGAGAAAAAAGAGGATGATGGGAGTGGTGCAATGCAGTGGCTGCAGGGCAACTTTCTTCAGGATGACCTTCTGGATGCTAAGGTGTTGCCCCATCTGCAGAAACCTCGCTGGGCTGAGGGAGGAGGTTGCTAGTCTCTGGGCCCAGTTGGCTCAGATTCAGGGAGCCTCCTCCCCCACTCAGGGACCACCAAGTCTGCTGCTGCTTCCTCAGAGGTTGCCAGGCAGGAGAAGCGAATGGACTACAGTGGTCTCAGAGATGGTGAGGGAGGTGGGGCAGAGGTATATCCCCCAGCTGGTGCAACTATGAAACTCCTACCCCATCTTGCAGGAGTGGGAATGTCCCACAGTGGCACCCATTGTAGTGACCAGGGAGGATGAGCAGGTCCTCCACAAGAGAGCACCAAGGATGGGTGGCAGGAGACACCAGAGGAGGAGGAAGCAAATCCTGGTGGGTGACTTCATCATCAAAGGGATAGATTTAGGGTTGGGAAGTGAGAGGGGGGGAGAGATAAAGTGCCTACCCAGAGGCATGGCTCGGAGGGATGGAGAGCAGATCCTAAGGATTGTCAGGGAAATAGCAAGGAGGGGAGAGCTAGATGTCTTTGTCCATCTGGGGACAAATGACCTGGCAAGGGGTGAGGCAGGGTTAGAGATAGTGCAGGAGGGGTTTAGAGAGTTGGGGAGGGGTCTTAGGCAAGTAGCACTCTCTGTGGCCTTCTCGGAGGTGCTACCTGTCCTCGACAAGGGGAAGGCTAGGGAACGCTGCATCAAGGACTTCAACACATGACTGAAGGAATGGTGTGGTGACCAGGGGTTTGGCTTCATTGAGGACTGAGGCCCCACCTGGAGGGCTGAGGGCCTGTACAAAAGTGATGGCCTGCATCCATCCAGAGGAGGAACTGTGGTCCTCAGTAAGTGGTTTAAATGCTTCATTGGGAAGCATTTAACCTAGCCGAGGGGGCCAACCCGGTGGCACTAAGGGCTGAGGCACTGGATGCCTTACCATGTGCCACGCTGGTGACCCGGGTTCGGGAGCCAGCTCAGGTCATTGGGATAGGCTGGGGAAGAGAGGATTGAGCATCCAGTGGACTGCTCTCCTCTACTGGGGAGGGTGGGGATGCGGATCCCTGGCAACCAGAGACTGCCTGTGGAGACCAGGGGCTCTGCACATGGGGAACGCTGAGTTAAAAAAAAAAAAACTAGCCGGGGGGGGGGGAGGCGGAAGGAGGCAGAAGAACAAACACTGCCCTCCCCCACAAGCTCAAGAGACAAACACAGAATGCAAGGAGGGAGAGAATACCTGACAAGGGGCAAACAACAATGAATTTCAGGGGATACAAGGTAAGAATAAAACTAAACAAAACATAGGGGACAGGAAAAGGGAGGGCAAAAGAGAAAAGGGATACAGGTGGCAGAATAGCCTTGAAAGCCATGTGTGCAAATGCAAGCAGTCTGAACAACAAGGTTGCAGACCTGGAGGCCACCCTGGTGGAAGCGGACCTAGTCCTGGTTGCCATCACAGAGATGTGGTGCAATGCAAACCAGTACTGGGAAGTAGCCGTTCCAGGATATACAATGTTCAGAAGGGACAGAGTAGGTAGAAAGGGAGGAGGAGTGGCTCTCTATGTAAAGGATAACATAAAAGGCACAGAAACTACAGGGGGCGCAAGGAGGTGAGGAGATACTGTGTGTCACTCTGGAAAGAAATGGGTCCGATAGTAGAACAGGAGTGACCTACAGACCTCCAATACAAGGGAAAGAGGTTGATAATGAAATGGTGGAAGCAATCTGGAAGATGGCTCACAAGGGGGAGGTACAGATAGTGGAAGACTTCGTTCTATCGAACATGGATTGGAGTCTCCCCGCTGCAGCTACAACCAGGAGTAGGTACGTCCTGAACTCCATGCAAGGGGAGTTCCTCAGACAATTAGTGTTGTAACCCATTCACAAAGGGGCCCTTCTGGATTTAGTGCTGTCAAACGGGGACAGTGTGACTGACGTCAGAGTGGGGGACCACCTGGAAAACAGTGACCACCATACAGTGTGGTTTGAGGTAAGGACTGGGTCAGAATCAAATCACACAAGGGCAAGGGTCCTGGACTTCAGGAGAGCAGATTTTAAGAAAATGGGAGAATGCCTGAGGGAAGCCCTGGCAGGGATAGGAAAACTGGGGGGAGTCTAGGAAAGGTGGGCAAAAATAAAACAGGGAATTAGGCAAGCTACAAACCTCTGTGTAAGACAGGTGAGCAAGGGCAAGAAAAATGAGACCACTGTGGTTCTGTAAGGAAGTGGTAGAAAAGGTAAGAGCAAAAAAAAGGCATTTAGAACATACAAAAAAAAAAACCACAGGAGTGGAATAGGAAGATTTACCAAGAGAAGTAAAGGAAACATAGAAACATAGAAGTTGACGGCAGATAAGGACCGCAAGGCCCATCCAGTCTGCCCATTTCTTTTTCTACCTTATAAATACGCCATCGGCCTTTGCTCTGTCAGTGACCTATCTATTCATAGTCATTTGTATTGCTCCCTTATGCCTATCCCATGCCTGTTTGAAGCCCTGCACTGTATTCATAGCCACCACTTCTTGTGGTAAGCCATTCCATGCATCTACCACCCTTTCTGTGAAAAGAATTCCTCACATTCCCCCTTAATCGGCCTCCCTCTAATCTCATGCTGTGTCCTCTTGTCCTGCTATTTTTCTTATATTTAAACACGTTAGACTGTTTCACCTTGTTTATGCCCTTAAGGTGTTTAAATGTCTCGATCATATCACCTCTCTCCTCCTTTGCTCAAGGGTATACATATTGAGCTCCGTTAATCTGTCCTCATATGTCTTCTGATGCAGTCCCTGCACCATTTGGTTGCCCTTCTCTGGACTGCCTCCAATTTGGTTAATGTCCTTGTGAAGGTGTGGCCTCAATAGTGCACGCTAGTACTCCAGATGGGGCCTAACCAATGTCTTGTACAGAGGGATTATTACCTCCCTCTCACGACTTGCATGATACCCCTACTAATACACCCACACCCCTAGCCTTACCTACTGCTTTAGAGGTCTGCTTGGATGATTTTAGGTCATCAGTGATGATGATGCCCAAGTCTCTTTCTTCCTTTGTGACTGCTAGCAACTCCCCTCCCAGCCTATAAGTGGCTTCAGGGTTTCTCTTCCCTATGTGCATGATTTTGCACTTCTTTGCATTAAATCCCAGTTGCCACTCTTCTGACCATTTGCTAGTTTATCCAGATCTCTTCTCATTCTGCCCACCCCATCTGGATCATCTACTCTGTTGCAGATCTTGGTGTCATCTGCAAACAGACAAGCCTTACCCTCTAGTCCATCTGCGAGGTCACTAATGAAGATGTTGAATAGGACTGGCCCCAGGACTGATCCCTGAGGTACCCCACTTGTGACTTGCATCTCTTCTGACTGTATACCATTTACCACCACTCTCTGTTTTCTGCCAGTCAACCAGTTTGCCACCCAGCTGACCTTCTGACCCACCCTGAGCCTACTAGCTTATTTATCAATCTTCTATGTGAACAGTGTCAAAAGCTTTGCTGAAGTCAAGGTAGGCGACATCAACTGCTCCCCTTGGTCCACCACTCTGGTTACCCAGTCAAAGAAATCTATGAGATTAGTTTGACAGGACCTTCCTTGTAAACCCATGCTGTCTTGGATCCTGTGCCCCTATGGATTCCAGGTGTTGCACTATCCTTTCCTTAAGAGTGCCTCCATAATCTTGCCCATTACTGAGGAGAGACTGACTGGTCTGTAGTTCCCCGCCTCCTCCCTGCTACCACTCTTGTGGAGCGGGATCACATGAACCCTTCTCCAGTCTTCTGGGACCTCTCCTGTGCTCAGAGACTCACTAAACAATTCTGCTAATGGCTCTGCTAGTTCCTCCTTTAGCTCCTTAAGTACCCTGGGATGTATGCCATCAGGTCCCTTGCCTTATCCACCCTGAGCTTGCAGCTCTTGTGAGGACCCTTTCTTTTGTGAAGGGAGTAGTGCTCACCTCCTCCCCTGTGTCCATGATGCTGAGCTGTGGGCCCTGCCCTACCTTCTCTTCAGTAAATACTGAGCAAAAGTATCAATTTAGGATAGATGCCTTTACAGGGTCCTCCTCCTCACATGCTCCCTTTTCTCCATTAAGCTTAGCAATACCCCTCTGGACTTTCTCCTTTCACTAATGTATCTATAGAAAGTCTTGTCACCTTCTTTTACTGTTCGTGCTAGTGTTTCGTCAGTTTGGGACTTTGCCTGCCTTACTGCCTTCCCTGCTTCCCATTAGGGCAGTTTGGTATGCCTCCCTATCTTCATCCTGCTGTGTTCCCTTATATTTCCTGAAGGCCAGCCTTTTGGCTCTGACCTTTCTGCTACTGTATTTGAGAACCAAAGTGGTTTCTTCTTCTTTTGCACTTCCTTTTCTGTCTAACACAATGGGATGTTGCTTCAAGTATTGTATCCTTAATGCTTGCCCACTTTGCCTGTACCTCCTCACCTGTGTTTCTTTTGCCAGGGCTAGCTTAACTCTGTTGGCCATCTTATCAAAGTCAGCTCCTCTGAAGTCCCATATTTTTGCCTTTGAATGGGATGATTTAGATGTAGTAGCCAAATTGAACCATACCATGTGATGGTCACTGGCCCCAGGTGACCTTTCTACCTGGAGATCTGTAACCTTTCCTTTGTTAGTCAGTACTAGATCTAGGATAGCCCTGTCTCTTGTGGGTTGCTGTACCAGTTGTTTGAGGCCCTCCCCTTCAGGGAATCCACTATGAGTCTAGTTCTGGCAGATGTTCCTGCTGGTATTGACCAATCTGTATCTGGCATGTTGAAGTCTCCCATTATCAGAACCTCCTTTAGCTGTCATGTTTTGTATATCTTCTAACAGTAATGTGTCTATGTCCTCCCTCTGGTCTGGGGCCTGTAGACAACCCCAGTTCTTATGGCTGTCCCATTTCCTGTTTCCAGGGTGACCCACAGTTCTTCTGGCTCTTATGTGTATTCTGAATTTCTGTAGCTTTGATATTTTCATTAACATACAGGGCCACTCCTCCCCTTTTGCACCTCAGTCTCTTCTAGAACAATACATAGCCAGGTACTGAAGTCTCCTAAGTGTGGTTACTGGTAAACCACGTCTCACTAATTGCTACTATGTCCAGTTTAGCCTCTGACATTATTGCCTGCGGTCTGGGATCTTATTTCCAGGCTGTGAGCATTGTGTACATGATTTTCCATTGGCCAGATTTTGGTGTGTTAGTTGTTGGGTGAAGTTTGGCATTACCCTGTGCATCGTATGGGAGACAAACCTTTTTCTTACCGGTGATGCAAATGAGCGGCAAACACACTGAATTCCTGTTTGACCACCTAGCTGAGGGGGAGGGTGTCTTCCCATTCGACGTATAGGGTGCTGCACCTCTCCCCATTTGCCAGTTTAAATATTCTGCAAAGACGTCAAACTTCTGCTCCCAATGCACTGACTCCTCTTTAGTCAGATGCAGTCCATCAAATTTAAAGAACTTTCGCTCCCAGAACTGTTGCCAGTTCCTACAAATCTGTGTCCTTTTCCTGGCACAGTCCTTGAGCCACATGTTTAGCTCCCCTATCTCCCCTTCTCTGACCTTCTGTCCATCTGCTCCCTTCTCCCCAGACTGGCAGGATCTCAGAGAAGAGATATGAACAGAAATAGATGATAGTTTGTCACCCAGCTTGGTCAGGTGTTCTTGGTCTCCACAACTGACCGGCTGGCGAGATCATTAGTCCCTATGTGTACTAGGACATCAATGTTTTCTCCTGTTTTGTGAACAATTTTAGCAATGCGGTCAGTGTCTCTCCTGATGTACCTGGGAGACATCTGACCATCACCCCTGGCTGGAGATGGGTATCAACTCCCCGAATCGTGGAGTCTCCTATGATCAGAAGTTTTTTGGATTTCCTTTGTGCTTGTTTAGTTTTGGTTCCTGATTTGGGTTCCTGATTTGGGTGAAAGGGAGGCAGGTAAGGCAGTCAGAAGCACAAAGGCACAGACAGAGGAAAGGATTGCCAAGTTGGTGACAAATTGAGATAAAACATTTTTTTAGATACATAAGTGAAAAAGAAGGACAAATGAGGGAATAGTAGATTGAAAGGAGAAGGAGGCTGTAGTGTGAAAAAGGACCACCAAAAAGCATATTTAACTATTTCTGTTCAGTATTTACAGAGGAGGGGAAAGGAAACGGGCCAAGGGTAAGGGGCAAAGGTATAAAAGGATGGGAAGTGGACATAAAACCATTTACAGAAGAGTGCTTAGGGAACTATCAAAGATAAAAGTAGACAAAGCAATGAGGCCAGACAGGGTGCACCCTATGGGTTCTATGTCATAAGGGCAATCACCAAAAGGCAATCGTCCTTATGGCAAGTGTACATAGCCAAAATTCAATTTCAGCGATTTACAACCCCGGCAACAGAGAAAATGGCACAAGGAATAGTAATTTTTACTTTTATGTGGGGGCTGTGCCCCCGCACCCCCCTACTATTAAATTCTCAACTCTAGGGGGTGCATATCAGGGGGGTGCAACAGTGACAAAAACAAAATTCACCTACATGGGCTGGGCACAACAAAACATACTTGCACCCAGGCACAAACCCTGCATCCCAGCCACCCCAGGCCAGCACCCACCCCACCATGCCACGGAGCCCACTCGGTGGCTGACCGCGGCACCACCCCTCACAAATCCTCCTGCCCCTCACTCGGCATGCTCGCTGCCCCCCCCCCATGTGTGCGTGTACATATAGCGACATCTCGTCGCCATTTGCGAACCCTTCCCATCTGGTTGCCCTCCCTACTCCCTTGCCATCTGAGTATGCGCTGCAAGTGGGTTGCCGTTTCGGTAGGCGCCCACTTGAGATGTGCCCAGATCACAGGATACCCATCCTAGGATACTGAGGGAACTGAAAGAGGAGTTAGTTGCACCTCTGACAGCCCTTTTCAACATGTCATTAAAAACATGGGAGGTACCAGGGGACGGTAGGAGGGCAGATGTACCCCCACTCCACAAAAGTGGAAATAGGGGAAGAGGCAGAAAATTATAGGCCAGTCAGCCTGATGTCGGTGGTAGGCAAGGTAATGGAAACACTATTAAAGGAAAGAATTAGGGAATACTTAGTTACCAATAACCTGCAGGATCAGAGGTAGCATGGGTTCACAGGGAGCGGTCCTGCCAGACAAACCTGATTGAGTTCTTTGATTGGGTGACCAGGGAAATGGATCAAGGGGGAGCGGTGGACGTGGCCTACCTGGATTTCAGCAAGGCCTTTGACACCGTTCCACATAGAAGGCTGTTAAACAAGCTGGGAAGGCAAGGAGTAGATCCTAAGGTAGCAAAATGGGTGGAAAATTGGCTACATAATAGGAGCCAGAGGGTGGTGGTAAACAGCTGTCACTCCAGAGAAGGCAACATGACCAATGGAACAACACAGGGATCAGTACTAGGGCCAGTCCTCTTCAATGTCTTCATCAGAGACATTGCAGAAGGGCTGGACGGGGAAAGTATGCTTGTTCGCAGATGACACAAAACTCTGCAACAGAGTAGACACTGTGAGGGGTGGAAAAAATGAGAAGTGATCTAGAAAAGTTGGAAGAATGGTCAAGAGCTTGGCAGCTGGCTTTTAATGCAAAGAAGTGCAAAATAATGCACTTGGGGCATAAGAACCAAGGGGCAACATACCAACTGGGAGGAGAGGCATTAACAGTTACAATGCAGGAAAGGAACCTGGGGTGATCATTTCTGATGACTTGAAGGTAGCAAAGTAGTGTGACAAAGCAGTGGGGAAGGCTAGAAGGATGCTGGGTTGCATAGGAAGAGGAATCGTCAGAAGAAGGAGGGAGGGAGGTAATAATACCCCTATACAGATCACTGGTTAGGTGGCACCTCAAGTACTGTATACAGTTCTAGATGCCCCACCTCCGTAAAGACATAGAGAGGGTGGAGGCAGTACAAAGAAGGGCAACCAAAATGGTGCATAGCCTGCATCAAAGGGCCTATGGATTAAGGCTCAAGGAACTTGACATGTACTCCCTGGAAGAAAGGAGGGAAATGGGGAGATGTGACAGAGACATTCAAATATCTCACAGGCAAAGACAAGGTACAGGATGGAAGCATTTTCCACAGAAAGAGATGCTCAAGGACAAGGGGTCATGCTATGAAGTTAGACAGGAGGAGGCTCAGAGGAAATGTGAGGAAGTACTTCTTCATAGAGAGACAGTGGTGGATGGATAGAACAACTTACCAGCAGAGGTGGCGGGAGTGGAAATGGTGACAGGATTCAAGAACACATGGGATAGAGACAGAGGGATCTTAGTGATGGGGTGGGGGGGTGGAGACCGGAGACCGAGTAGGGTCTGCAGTGACACTATAGGTAAGGGAAAATAGGGCAGACTAGGTGGGTCATCAGGTCCTTATCTGCCGACAGAGTCTATGTTTCTATGTTACTGCAAAACCCTATACCATGGGATAAATGCAGGTGTTCTACAATTCCTGCAGCTTTAAGAGAACGCAGCAGACTATTTACTGACTGGCCTACCTAGGTCATGCCATCCAACCCTAGTCCTAAGTAAACTGAATAGTCTGCCAGTGAAGTGGTGCCTCACCTTCAGGGTTGGATTACTAACCTATGAAGCCCTACACAGGTTGTACCAAGACTACCTGGTTGAACTCCTGTCTCTCCATTCATTCTCTTGACATCTCTGCTCCACTGATGTGGGTCTCCTGGATGCTCCCAGAGCTAGTTTACAATCCTTGGGTGATGGGGAAAGCCCAGTGGTGCCATGGGCTAAGGCACCAAGTGCCATATCACCCACCACTTCAGTGATCCTGGTTCAGGAATGGACCAAGATTGCTGGGGGTTCGTCAGGGGAAGGAGAACAAAGCACCTGTAGACAGCTGTCTTCCTTCAAGGAGGGGAAACACAGTGAGCTGCTGCTTGCCTTCCACTCAATAGTGGTTGGATGGCATAGCATCAGAGGACACTTCCTAGAGGGTCAAGGACAGGTGCTTGGGTATGTACTCCATTTTCATGCCATATGCCCATGCCATGGCACATATTCCAGACCTCGGGAACAGGGGTGTAAAGAAGCAGTAAGGGCTCATTGAGTGCTGGGCTAATGGCCAGTGACTCCACAGGCTCCACTCCACCAGCCATGGCACCCTCTAACTCACTGAGGTATGCAAGCAGTTGGGGTGAGGCCCAGGATGGTGAGAGACAGGGCTGTGGGGTGCTGTCAGATGGGGAGCTGCTCAGGGAGAAATGGGGGATAAACATGTAACCCCCCTACAAATTGGGGTTTACTATAATGTCTTCCTGGTCTCCTTAATGCCCACTGTCAGGCTGGTGTCCTGCCTTAAGCAGTGCAGTCTATTTGTGTGAGGCTGCCCTAGTGAGCCTCCGTGCCTGTCTTTTTAAGAGCATAGCTAATCTGCGTTTAGAAATTAGTCTGGGCTGGGTCCGAGTGATTTAGGGCTTAAGGTGTGACCGGCCAGACAGTGTGTTATTTTGCTCCATTCTGCAGTTGCTACTTGCACAGAGGGAGCTTTCACAGGAACTGTGATTGTTTACTGTTTATTTGCTGCTATAGTAAAGGTAAAGAAGTTTGTCTAACCTGCTTTTATTGCAGCTCGAACATTTGGATGGGAGCCACCTTGTTGGGTCTTGGACTTCCAGTATTTGGACCAATTGAACCACTGGGGACCTAAAATGGAAACTGTCCCCAAGAGTCTTGTGGGAAGGAAATTCTGTAGTTTTTGTAGTTTTAAGTGTTGGCACCCAAATTGCACAGAGAGGGAGCCCAAACTGTAACTGACAGCTCCCTCAGCCAACTGAACGTCTGGATTACCAGGAAAATCCCCAGAACTGCCTGAAGCAGTGGATAAGTTAGAGTTGGAGGTTGAAGAGTGAACAGCAAGAGCTTTCAAGCAGCTGCTCCCTGAAGGAGCGAAGGGAAATTGGCGGGAAGTGGCTCTGCTGGCCTTCCTGCACATTCTCCAGTAGTTCAAACTGCTTATTACAGAAGTCGGACCTGTCCGATTTCCAGCCTTGGAACTGCGGCAGAAGAAAGAAGAAGTTTGTTATTGTGACTTGTGATTTGGACCGAAGACTTGCTCCAGAAGCGATTGGCCCAGCTTGTGATAGAATTTGTCTCGGATTGAAAGGTTTGTGCAGTGAAGCTGTCAGTTTGCAACCGGACTGTATCTGAACTGTTATTTAAAGGAGTTAGTGATTTAAATATGTTGAATGTGTTTCATGGGTCGCAATTCAGTTCCCCATGGTCAAATTTGTTACACCAGCTGGAGGCTTCACTAGCAGATCACCACCTTTTGCAGAACTGTTCATCCTGACTGGACCCTGCCATCTCGGCCTAGGCCGCTACTTGTGCATCAGAGACCTTCTCAACGAAAGACCGGCCTGGGGATTGGGCCCCCTGCCGAACACCATCAAGCAGGTAGTGACCACTTGGAGGTGAGCCATGTCGGCCCTGCTTCCTCTGGCCTCCCAGATCATCACCACGAGGTCTACATCTCGCCTGTCCTGCATCCAGGTTCTGGTAGTGTGAGTACAAGTCAGCATAGTTCCCTACAACAAAAGCAAAAATCATTGTGGTACCAAGTAATTATTTCTTTCAATGGGTTATTGCATCGGATTGAGCCATCCAGCTTGGTTTACAAATAATTGGGTTGTGTGCATGTTTAACTGTTTTCCTTTCTTAAGGGCTCCAACAACAGCTGCAACGCTAGCCACTCCCCCGGCAATGCTTCAGGCTAGCCTGCATGACATACTGGATACCCAGGGTTGTTGAACTGTCTAATTGGGACTTACGGTGCATGCTGAACAATCCTTATTTAAATACGATTGCTAATCATTCTGCTAGATTCACTCTCCTCCCTTGTTCACTGCCCCTAAATAAATCCGATTGCCTTTTTTCCTGTTTAACCTGGCTAGTGTGCATATTATTAGTTGAGTTACAGAGGTAAGATTGTATTTCTTGTATTTTAGGGCTGGCAGTATAGCCTAGAGGTTAGAGGAATGAGGTGTGAACAAGCTTGATACATCCAGCAGATCAGACCTGAGTTTGATTCTCACAACCACCCCAATCTCCACTTGCATACTGTGTGACTCTGAGCAAGTCACTTAACTGCCTAGTGCTCCCAGGTCACCCCTGAAAACAGGCACTTGTGCCTAGTGGGCCTTATCCAGTTACCAAAGACTAATTTAAAAAAAAAAAAATTTCTGCGCTGCTGATCTTATTTTCCAGGGGGTCTCCAGTGCAGCAGCCACAGATCCAGCCCTGGTGGTAACAGAAAAGGGTGTGAGCACATTATTATTACTGTCTACTGATTGTGAATGTACCATTGTGTTATTCATCAGGCTACTAGAAGGGTTGGTGGGTGGTTTCAGCATCCCAGAGGGCTATACCAGAGCAGTTAAGCTACCCCAGTACCATTCCTCTGGGTGGAGGCACCTGTTTACAGAACTCAGGCCCCTCAACCTGTGTATTGCCATACAGGCAGGGGTAGTAGCCCTTAGAATAGCACAGACTAGGGGTTACATCTTGGAGGCATCACTGAGATTAGCGCACTCTAGTGGTCAAAAGTTAATTTCAACCAACTGCAAAATTGAGACAGGATATGAAATGGAGGTGCTTACCAAATGAAAAAAACTTCCCTCAAAAAGCTGGTCATGTACTGTATGATGGGGTGGAGTGAGGCCAAAGGGGTAGACCCCCACCATGCCATACTACTACTACTGGATATCCCTGTGGGGACCACTAATGTAACTATTGAAGAAACAGTGGGGAAGGTTAAGTGTCTGGGAAAAGTTGAAGTATGAGGGCGGGACTCAGAACTATTTGCTCAGACCTTGGTGGCCCTCTTTTCTTGCAGCCTTCCCATAGACCCTGAGGCAGTAATCCTGGTTATCATGCCAGAATGATCCCAGAAGGGGTTGAGAGTTATTCATTTACATAGTTACCCATCTTCCCCTGAGGGGTCCCCAATGGTATAGAGGTTTAAGGACAAAGTATTGAGACTTCTTGCTGCTGAAGGGCAGACAGTTAAGGATTTACAAAGGCTTTGGAGGATTCAGAGGAGACCACTTTATTACAATCCCTTCCGGCCTCCCTGTCCACCCCCAAGGCATCCCCTTTTGTAGCATCCCCCATTGTAATACCCTCTGAACACCTGGACTCCTATTGCAGGCTCAGATTGTTCTCTGGTGCAGTTCCTTGTAAGAATCACACAGGGGTGCGGTGTGCATATTTATGGAACACATACAGACATGGGTGAGAAAGAAGTAAGTGCCTCAGCTGGGACTTGAACCCATGCCACCTGGAATACCATTCCATTTGTGCTAACCAGCTGCATTGTGCATTTGAGAAACAGTAATGTGCTCAGGGACAGCCCAGACTCTTACTTCTTTCTCACCTCTGTTTGTATGTGTTCCATAACTATGCACACTGCACCCCTGTGTAAGTGTTACAAGTAAATATTTGTGTTGCCATTGGGTTTTGCATTTGAGAAACAGTAATGTGCTCAGGGACAGCCCGGGTTCCAGTTGTCTCAGTGGTGCAGCTGGTTAGCACAATCTGTACAGTATTCTGGGTGGTCTGGGTTCAAGTCCCGGCTGAGCCAGAGCAAGCAAGTAGAAAAGCAGCAGTTTTGTATTGTATGGAGACACAAACAGGTCTATGACAAGATGATGCAATTTTTTGAAAAGGTCATCCAAACGGAGTCTGAGAGTTCCCATTCATTGCACAGCACAAAACACTGACTAAGGCAATATGCCAGTGTGCTCAGGGCACCAGGCAGGAACAACACAGTAAGAACTATATTGCTGCCCAGCAACACACTCTCATTGCCTGTCTGTAGAGAGGGTATGAATGTACTCCACCCTGTCAGTTGATGTAATACATTATCAAAATACTGTCTGTATGGATCAGCAACTGGTTTCCTGGGGGAGGATGGTGAAGATAGGTGATGCAGAACAGCTCTTATCTCCAGGGTGTTGCTGTGCAGAACGTATACAGAGTGGTCCATTGGCCCTGAGTTCTGAATGGACCCAAATGGGTGGTGTGGTCATCAACAGAAGTGGGGATGTTCAGAAGAATGGGGACCCCAACTCTAGGTTGGAACAGTTCAACCACTAGAGCAGGGAGCGATGGAGTGGTGGAGTCACTGTATTTGGCACTCCAGCTTGTCAAAAAGCTGTGCTTACTGCATCTGGAGGAACCACTGTGGGATCCTCATGTGAAGGTGAGCTAGTGGGACAGTTAGTACTCCAGCAGCCATCAGACCTATTAGCCTTGGAAGGCATCTGGCCAAGACATAGTCGCTGGATGATACCAGCTGTGCTTAGGCCACCAGTGCCATATCACAGCTGGATGGTATAAAATCCCATCCCAGACCCATGTCTAGAACTGCCCCTATGCAGTGCAGCCTCTGACAAGAAGTTAGGACTGACTTCAGTTCATTGACCAGAATACCCAATAGGTTGAACAACCATCGGGTCTGAAACAGTGTTTAGATGATGGCTTCCTGAGACAGGACTTTCAACAGCCAATTGTCTGTATAAGGGAAGACATGGAGGCCCTCCCTGAAGAAGGCAGCTGCCACTGTGGCATATACTTTGGTAAAGACACATGGTGCAGAGCATAAACCAAAGGCCAAAACACAAAACTGGTAGTGTGAGCCCTGAAGCACAAAACACAGGTATTTTCTGTGTGTCTTTCAGATTTTGACATGACGGTATGTGTCCTTCATATCCAGAGCAACCATCTCCTGTCAGCAAGGGGAGAGGAGGGACTGTAAAGAGACCATTTAAAACTTTTTGTATTCAATGAATACATTCAGTCCTTAAAGGTCCAGTACAGGCCTGAGACCCCCAGTTCATTTTGGGATCAGAAAGTATTGGGAATAATAGCCATGGTTATGTTCTGAAAGAGGAACACCTTCTATAGCCCTTTTGCAGAAGAAGGTTTGAACATTCTCCAGCAGGAGGGCAAGATGTCCTGGTGGATATCTGTTGGGTAATGAGAGGTTACCGGAGGAACAATAAGGCGCTCTAGGGTGTGCCTTTGCTGAACCACCACCAGGACCCAGGCATGTATACTGATCTCCCTCCATTTTGGTGGGAAAAAGGAGATTTGGCCTCCCACCAAGACTACCTGAGGCAGGGAGGACAGAGGAAGGAAGGGTAGGGAGACAGAAAGCACCAGGGGCAGCCAGAGTGCTGGTAATGATCTGACCTTTTCTGTGTCTCACATGTGCACCTGGAGGCAGGTTTGTAGCCTGAGAAGTGAAAGGCAGAGGTCTCTGGGAACTATGACTTGGATCTCTTGAATAGCTCTGGCCTGGATGGGCATAGGGCCTATGAAAAAAGACCTCAACCCCTTCCCTGGAGTTTAGGGCTCAGAGTATGTAAGGATCTCAAAGTCATTTTTGAGGACTGTAAGTAGTATATATGTATACTAACTGTCAGAATTTGATCGATTGCCAGAAATTACATAATGCCCGGCCCCTTCAGCATGTGCCAGAAATGACACAATGTTCCCACCCGTTCCGCTTCCTGTGTGCGCCAGAAATGACGCAATGTCCACCCCTCCCCTGTGCACTAGATATGAAGTAGCCCCCCCTTCCATGTTGTGATGCTGCTATGGGTGGAGCGAAGGTTGGCTTGTCTGGGCTTGCCCAGGAAATGTCAGAGGGGGGTATGCTGATAAAAACATGTACCACTGTGCCTCCATAGTCTATCTGGTTTGTGTTTTTCTCCTGTGTGTGTGTATTGCCTGAGGAAAACAGCAAAATGGATGAACCTAGCCAATTTTGTTCTGCAACATCTGCTAGTGCCACACCAGAAGATTCTAGTATGACTGAATTGATTGAATCATTCATGAGACTTGGTTTGCATGATAATCATGAGTGTGTTAATATGGATGAACAGTGGGAAGAACCAGATCAGATGCTTCTAGAATTAGTTGTAGTTAAACAGTTTACTTAACAGAAATGGATATAGCCCTACACTTATACAAAAGGGATAAATTGATTTTACCAAAATACATTGCATTTACAAGAACAGCATATTTATAAGAGACAGTCTAGGATGGTTTTCTGATTATAGCTCTTAACGATGAAGTAGAGAGAACCAGTGCCATATAAAACTATATTTGGAAAACACCACAAATACAGAAGTAAGTTGTTTTTAACAGCAGTCCCCACCAACCTATACATGACTCTATCATGTTTACTCAGCTGAAGCTGTAGATGGTCTGTTTAGCCTTAGGGTTGCTGGACCATAAAATGTGGTTTAAGTTGAGACTGGTTTAAGATATGTTCAACTGATCAGAAGGGACAGATACAGCTAAGATGGCTTCCAAGATATGGAACAAAATCAGTGGCTTTAAATTATAGAGAATCTACAGTTCATCCCAAAAGCAGATTTTTACAGAGGAGTTTTTATTAGCTGGGAACTATGCAGTTTATGGTAAAATGGCTTAATTGGATGGGGTAGGCACATTCCAAACATTTCAGACTTGCTTCCTGAGTCCAGGTATGTCAGTGGCTCAGCAGGTTGCACACTCACCTCTGAGGCTGGGAGATCAGAAGGCTGTGGGTTCTATCCCCACACCAGGCACTTGGGTTGAATCCCAATACTGACACTGCAGTGCAGCATGAGGGGGGTGCTGCACTCCTGAGGTGCCGTCTTTTGGATGAGTCATTAAACTGAGGTCCCATCTGCCTGTTTAGGTGGATGTTAAAGATCCCATGGCACTTCTCGAAAAGAGTAGGGGAAATTTTATTGAATGCACATATACAGAAAAAAACATGATCATAATCATAAATCAAAACAAAACAATAAACAAATAAACCTAGAAAAATTATTGAGGAAAAAATATAACATAAAACTCCATAAAGGCAAAACAAAATGGAGACATATTCAAGGGAGAAAAACAAACAAACAAGCAATACCTTCTCATTTATACTTAATGAAATAACAAAAATCCTTCCACCAGTGCATCACCTGTTGTGAAGAATACAAACTTTGGTCCCTTAAATAAATGTGACCCAACTCCATTGAGACCAAATTACTTAGACAGTCATATGACATTCTGCGTTGTTGTAAGACCCATTGACATCTTGCCTGCCATAAATAAAATCTAATACAGCAGAAAAAAAGTACCAAAGTATCCGGATGGTATAATTTCAATTTTTTGTCATATTTGCCAAGAACTAGAATGTCGTAGGTTAAGTTTTGGAGCCAACTCATCTTCCATTTGACGGCTAGATATTTCTACATTGCTGTCACATAAGTACATTCCAAAAGAAAATGTTCCATGGTTTCAGTTACAGCTATACATTCCATATATGGACAGTTTCTTACTTTCAAAATGTTATGTTTAGCATTTCCCCTTATGTTCAATTTACCATATGCCATAAGCCATACATTTTCCCACATTCTATGAGGGATTCTTAGATTGTTAAGTTGTTTCAGAAGTAATGAATTGTCAACTGTAGGGCACTTTTTAAAACATGGTTCAGATGGATATATTCTGGACATAATGTCCTGATACAGTTGTTTATTTTTCATAGTTAAAATGGCCATTTGTGTCATGCTCCATTTATATAATTTCTGTGCAGCTGGTGTAAAATAGGAAGGAATGTGAATTTGAGGATGTAATTTGGGTGCCAGATTTGTCCACAGTTTAATGTATCTATCTAAAGATTCCGCAAACCAAGAAATATGAGTAGATGAAGAGACAGCAAGAGCTGCCTGTATTGTCTGTTTAAAAAATAAAGTATGTAAAAACACAATAGGGTCTATCATACCAAGGCCTCCTTGCTTTACCCCTAAATATGTATAACACCTCTTAATGGAATGTAATTTACTACCCCACAACATTTGAAAAAGTATGCTATAAAGTTTCATGTCATATTTGACAGGTAAAGGGAAAATCATGGCTACATACTGTAAAAGTGGTAGAATAAATTTTTTTTAATATCACAATTCTTTTCACTTTGGATAACTTCCACTGTTTCCACCTATTTATCTTAAACTCTGCTTTAAGAATTGACCTATCCCAATTTTCCTCAGGAAGGTTGTGAGACCCAAAAATAATGCCTACAACCTTAATCGGATCATATGAAAATGAAATACCAGCTACCACAACAGGAGCTGAAACTCTAGGTCCTATCAAAAGCCTTTTACTTTTTGTAACATTTAATTTTGCATTGGACACAAACTGGTAGTGTCCAAGTGCCTCTAAAAAAAACAAAACCTGATGTGTATTTAAAAAGAAATCACAAATATCGTCTGCATACGCCTGAGTTCGTAAAGGCTGCGGGATGCTGGGACTGGATAAAACTACCCATTGAGACTGTGCCATGATGTGTCAGAGTAAAGGATCAAGCAAAAAAAATATAAAAGAGGACTTAAAGGGCAACCCTGTTGGACCCCTAATTGTACCTCAAACCCGTGCCAATCTGTCCCTTAAGAAAAGGTCGTACTAAAAATTTTGAATAAAGCAACTTCAGTTGTGTAATACATACTGGTGGAATTTTATATGCTTCCAGAACCAAGAACAGGTATGGATGATGGACTCTGTAGAAAGCCTTTTCTTGGTCTGCTGTCACCACACACCCAGGTAATCCTAGCAAATTACAATGTTCTATTACATCTCGAATAGTCATCAGCGCATGCTGAATTTTCCTCTCTGAAAGCCCACAATACTGTTGCGGGGAGATCACAAGTGAAGCATATCTCTGAAGACAGTTGCTTAAAATATGTGCCAACATTTTGTAATCAGTATTTAATAAAACAATTGACCTCCAATTATTTATACTAGTTTTATCTCCCTTTTTGTAAAGATATATTAATAAACCTTCCTTAAAGGAGGAAGGAATTGAGTTAGAATTGCAAAAATACTTATTTACCATTTCTAGGCCGGTTGCATTCTGTTGACAAAAGGACTTATAAAATAAATGAGGAATACCATCTGATCCAGGTGCTGTGTTATTGGACAAGGAACTTATAGCTTGTAAAATTTCTGACTTAGTAATAGGGGCCTGTAGATTTATGAGTTCAGTCAGAAAATCAGGGATATGGACAGACTGTGAAAAAGATTTAATATCATTTTCTGATATTGAACTATGTGGCTGTAGGGAGTCATAGTGCTGTTTTATAAAATATTCGAGCCCTTCCAATGAACTGACCCTTTTCCCCCCTGAGGATATTAAAAAATCCATGTTCATTTTATCCCGAATTGTTTTATATGCTAAAAAAGGGTCCCCATTTGGAGTCTTTTGAGTACCATTGTGCAGCAATGCCTGAAGTATTTTAGCTCTATCTTGTTGGCACACATTCATCTCATTTTTTATTGTCATAATTTGTGGAGTGTAATCTTGCATGGACATATTAGCTTGGGTATGTAAACATTGTAGCTGTTGCCTAAGAGATAAATATTTAAAAAATGATTATTGCCTCCTGATTTGCCAAACTGTATACACCAATCCTTAATGTGTTTTTTCTTATTGGCCCACCAGTCCCTCTTATCAGTATATAACAATTCTACTGACAGTCTGTCTGATATAAAGACAGCCAGATTTTGAAAAACTATTGGATCTGATAAAACAGAAGTATTGAATTTCCACCTACCAGGCCTGGCTGGATGGCTAATTTCATGAGTAAAGGATATTGTTACCATAAGGTGGTCTGAAAATCCAACTGAGATAATGGACAAAACCCCTTTCGGAAGATTTGGGGAGATAAAAACGTAATCAATAGTAAATGTATATTTTTTATAAACGTAAATTTAGGACCACTTGTATGATACTCAAAACAATTAATGAAGCCAGCTGTGCCGACCAAGTGTGCTAAGGCATTAGAATTGCAATATGCTTTCTGTCCTTCTTCCATTTTCCGTTTTTTGTTATGCAAAATACTACAATTGAAGTCCCCGCAAAGGAAAACTTTATAAGTAGTAACTAAAAAAGGCTGAATTAGTTGCATATGGTGAACTTTTTCTGCTTTTTTTTTTTTGCGAGTTGTAAACTTTAATAAAACGACAATCAATTCCTTTCCAGATACCATCCAAAATAAAAACCCTCCCTGGAACCAAATCTATTAATTTGCGTAATGTAAAAGAAAAAGAATGGAACAAAATTCCCACCCCATTGGCAACTTCTAAACCAAAAGACTAATATGAAGGTCCCCAAACCCATTCTTTTTGAAAATTCTAAACATGATCATTTGTGCTCATCCAAGTCTCTTGTAAGAGAGAAATATCTAATTTTGCATCATGCAGATACTGAAAAACTGTCTGTCTTTTAACTGGATTCAATAAACTATGAGCATTCACTGATCCTAAAACACCAAAAGCCATTCATGTAAGTGTCAGAGTAGACAAAATCAACTAACTATTTTTTTTCCTTTTTTTCTTTTTCTTCTCTTTGTAAGCCCCTTGCTCTATACCACAAGTCTCCTGTTCCACTAAGGATTTTTGGGAGTCAGAATCTCCTATCTCCATTTCAGAATCTCCCCAGCATGTAAACAAGGCAGAGTATGAATTCTTAGTTTCCACCAGGGAAGGAGATAGCAGAGGAGGTTGGGATATTGGAGATGAGGGTTGTGGGGGGGATAGGGGGTCAGTAGGTAAAGACTTCTGAAACCAAGAAGACCTCCTAGGAGGTAATGGTTCCTGGAAGGTTTGACCATCTTTTTTATTATCTCTCTTCACTGGATCAGAATAACAGAGAGGGGCCAAAATTTCAGGGGTCAAAAATGAAGTCAAATTTAAAGGTGGCATGTCTGATAGTACAGACAGGTCCTCCGGGCAAAGTAAGATCATCAACCTTGGGTACGATAGAAGAAGAAGGAGGGGGACGGGGGGAGGTTCTGTGGGAGGAGCTGACTGATTTGCAACCACTGTAGTTGCTAAGTCTTGTGCTTGTTGAATAAGTAGTTCAGGACTTCCATACGATGCTTTGTTTCGAGCTGCCCATGGGCATTCCCCAAACACATGGCCATAATCCTCACAAAGATCACACTTTGTGTGATTAGCACACTGCATGATAATGTGGCCTATTTCCCCCCCGGTTATTGCATCTAGGTTTATCATAGGAACTCGAAAGATGAGTCCGACAGCCACATTTATAGCATGCTTGAGGTTGACCCGCGTAAAAACATACTCCTCGGTCTCTGCCTAACAAGAAGGAATTTGAAATGTGTTCAATTCCGGTTTCATTTTGTCGGAGTTTAACCTTGTACTTCCAACGCCCTGTCCAAAAACATTCACTGTCTAGTATGGCCTCAGGTTCCCCCAACACCTCACACCTTTGTGAAATCTAGTAAGTGATGTCATCAACATGTACACCCTCATTTTGAAACATCACCGTGACATATTTTACCAGAGGCTTTGTCAGGGGGATTACCACAAAAGGAGTCCATAGACGGGAAAATTTCACCTGCCCATATCGCTCCCAGAATAAATCTAGTGCATATGTAGTTCTAAAACTGACATCAAAGTTATCCTCCCCAGAAATATTTATAAAGGCAAAAACATCTCGAGGAGTAAACTGTAATGAATCTTTCAAAAGAAGCTTCCCAACATAATGCCTATCTGTCAACCCTCCTTTATAACGAATGCGTACTGCATTCCTTCTGGGTGCATCCCCTTTTTTTAACTTTAGAAAACAACTCTGATAATGAGGGTTTAGAGTCTGAGTCATTATTTATGGTGCCTTGTTTTAGTAAAGGTTTGTCCCCAACACAAGGTTCCTGAATTTTTAACGGTGGAAAATCATGTAAAAATTTTCCTTGGACCTCTTCCCCGGGAGGGGTTGTGGAGGGAGTCAAAGCCATAGATTTAGTGAGTACTTCTTTTTTAATCTGAGGCAAGTCTGAAGTAGTATACTGTCCCAAAACATGTGGTTTCCATTCAGTGGAGGTTTGTGAAAAGGGAAAAGGGGAATCCCAGTTGGGATCAGGCAGCCAGTTTCCTTTTAAAGTTTGCTGCCAATCAGCCCCTTGCAAGGCTTTCTGTGGAGTCCATGAGTCGCTCGGAGATAAATGCTCAGTTCGGGCAGTAGGTGGCACTAAAACAGAAGACTCCATACCCTGTGTAGCACTTAGTTTGTCAATACCATCTAAACCAGTCTGATTTAACGGAGCTTTAGAAGAAAGAATCTGCTTCTGGGTGTTATTGGTGAAGGTAAATTCAGTAGTACTTAACTGACAATTCGATTTGGAATGATACATCACAGGGTGAGAAAGATTTATGCTTTGTGTTGCTTTAAAGACAAAACCAGCCATACAGGAAAGTGTAGCTGCAGGAGCCTATTTCTCAGTCTCTACTGATGCAGTTTGATCTAAACTCGCATTCTGCTTTGTCTGAGAGTTATCACAGTTTGTAGCTACAGCTACTTTGGGAATTTCAGAGCGTTTAGGCTGTTGGCACACACTGTTGTCAGTGTTTCTACTGCCAGCCTGCAACGGGATATCTTTTGAATGCTTTAAATCTGACTCACCCGACCCAGTCAGGGCATTGATTGCTGTAGTTCCCTCTAGACAGTTGACAGGCTGGGCATCCGAAGTGACAGGGAAAGCCAAGTTTGCAGTGCGTGCTGTAAGGCACTCGCTCTCCATCCCATTACTCATTTTCTCTGTAAACATTAATTTTGTCATTTCTTGACGTTTGTCCTCCAAGTTCAGAAGTAAAACCGCATCTTTGTCCACACAGGTAGGATTACTGAGATCTTCAGTAGAAATATAGACATCACCAATGTCCTCATCTGAATCTCCATTCAAAAGGCTTTTTCTTGCTTTTTAGCCTCTGGCATGTCCATGAAAGGAGAGGAGGCCTGCTCTCCCTTCACATCATTGCTTCCTCCTCCTCCTCCTATGTCCGGCTGTGAACTGGGTCCCTCCACCCCACCAGCAGGAAGTAACAGCACCCCTGCAGGAAGAGTAGGGGAGTTTTTATTGTATTATTAAACATAATTAGAACAACTCAGTGTAATCAATTATACAAAGTAAGAACCAAAAACTTAATCTAACAAACTTATACAATAATCAGAATAATTTCAAAAAAAAATTGATACCTCCTTTCCGGTTATCAGATTATTTTTATACATTATTTGAACTTAATAAAATGAAAAAACCCTTTCCACATTTTTAGTAACTGAGTCTGTACTGTCCTTCGAGCATCCTGAGCGTAAATCCTCGAGAGTTCCTGTGAAACCAAAATACTAAAACAAAAATAAAGGCATTTTCTTTGATATATTACCCACTGACACCTTTGCCATAAAAATAATGTAAACATCCAAAATAATGACAATGTTTCTTCATGAAAATCAGAAAGAGTTGCTGGATAAACCTAAAACCAAGATTTGATATGTAAGAAAATTCAGCACTTAAAACCCCAAAGTGCCGCCTAAATAAACCCACAAACCCTTTGCATAGGAACAATGTAAAAGAAAATGCTCTATCGATTCCTCAGTATTTATACAATCCAAGTAAGGACACTCCTTTCTTCAATGGTTTGTACTTGGCATTACCCTAACATTTAAATGGCCATAGAATATTAGCCACTGTGTTTCCCATTGCATTTGAGGCAATCTCACAGATTAAGTTGGGCCAATACTTTAGGGATTCAAGAAGAAGGGCAATTCTTAAAACATGGCTCTAAAGGAAGAATTTGCCATTACCACCTGATAAAATTCTTTTATGCTATTACTCAGAATTGTCTCTTTCTCTATTTTCCATTTACATAATTTTTGTCAGCTGGTCTAAAATACTGTGGAATATAAATGTGAGGATTTATTTTTGGAGCAAGAAAGCCAATTCCTAAAATGTTTGTCCAATGATCTGAAATCCATTTATCCCTACCCTGCTTCTAATCGTAAGCCACTTTTCACTGAACACATAATGAATAAAGAGTGAAAAAAATCACAAGATCCACCATCCCAAGACCGCTTTGTTTTTACTTAAACATGTATAGCTTCTTTTAATGGGGTTTAACTATTACCCCAAGCCATTTGAAAGAATAAACCATACAGTTTAGTTTCTAGATGCATGGGGAAGGAAAAATCATAGCTACATACTGAACACATGGTAAAGAAACTGTTTGATAACATGTATGCGTTTCAGTTTGGACAATTTCCACTTTTCCATCTATTGACTTTATTCTCCACTGTTTGTAGGGCTATATCCCAATTTTCAACTGGTATGTTCTGGGGCCAAAATGTATGCCCAAAACTTTAAGGGGAGTTCTGGAAAATGGATACCACCTGCACCACTTCCTTATGACCTGTTGTCGATAAATAAACCTTTTGTTTTGTGCAAATTTATTTTTGCATTTGAAACTTTAAAAAGCCTCAAATGCGGTCAAAAAAATGTGCACATATGAATAATCTCAGAAATATACAATCAAATCATTCATGTAGGCCTGTGCCAGAAGATGTTTGTCCTCAACATACCATCAGAAATACCTGCCACAATGGAAACAGTAGTTAATTTTTGTAGTAGGGATCCAAAGAAAAGATATAGAATAGGGGCCAAGAGGGCAACCTTGACGAACTCCAGTATGTAAATGGAAACATTCTGCCGCCTGACCTTGCAAGTAAGGGGAACACAATATTATGTTCATATAGTTTTTAATTATATTAACAATGTGCAATGGAACCCATAATGTATTAACGTTAGAAATAAAAAGGCAAATATACCCTATCAAAAGCCTTTTCCAAATCAACGACCATCATACAATTTATGACTCCACTTCAGAAAGATGTTCAATAACTTCATGATGATCATTAAGGCTGTCTGAATTGCCTACTAGGTATCCACTAAACTGGTAAGGAGAAATTACCCATCTGGCGTAATTTTTAACCGATTATTCAAAATACTGGTGAAGATTTTATAATCTGAATTTAAGAGGGTAATTAGTGCAATTTTTAATATTTTGTCTGTCTCCAGATTTGAATAAGTAAATCAGCAATCCCTCAGAAAAAGAGGGAAAGAAAACAGCAGTTTCCATAAAATACTGGAGTAAAACATACAAGCATTGACTCAATTCCTTTGAAAAAACTTTATACAGATTATTCGAAAGGCCATCCTTACCCGGTGAAACGTTTAATTTCAAATTCCTAATTACTTTTATTATTTCTTCTTGTGTAATTGGATCCAGTAATGTTGAGATTTCTGCTAACCTGGGGGGGGCTTAGATGTTTTAAGATATGAAAGCATTTCTGCCTCTGTAATAAGAGAGGGGGGTCTAGAGTTCAAAATGCCCAATAATTGTTTCTCTGAGCTGAGCAACCGTGGTGGCCAAGAGCCATCAGGTTTTGCAAAGAATCAATATTAGAAGACCTTCAGATTTTACAGGTTTCAAAGGGTCCCCAATGGGGATTTTTATGCTATTGGAAAAAATAGCCTGTGGGTTTTGCTCTATCATATTGGAAATTCCTCATTTCCTCCTTTATATATTACTAATTTGGTCTGAATAGTCTAAATAGAGAGACATATGCAATTGTCATAAGTTTCTGCAGTTGTTGCCTAAGGACAAATATCTAAAAACTTAATTTTTTGTTTTTGCCTCTTGCCTTAAACCAATTACATAATTCGAACTTAGTTGTTAACCACCAATCTCCTAAATCCTCATAAAAAAAGCCACTGACAACCTGGCTGCTAGAATATGTTTCACCCGGACTGTATATATGGTATATCTAACATAGTGTTATTCAGTTTCCACCTGAGCTGCCTACGTTCAGGAACCTGTAGATAATGAACTACAAGAAAGTAATAAATGGTCAGAAAATTCACAGGGGATCATCTTAAAGGAATCCAGTTGTACATTATGAGAGACAAACATGTAGTCTATTAGGGAAAACAATTTCCCCTTTGTAAATGAATACCTTGACCCTTGAGAGGAAAGGGAGATACAGTTAAATAAACCTGCTGTTTTAACTATATTGGCTAACATGTGAGAATCGCAATAAACTTTCTTTTTCTTCTGATTAGGTGAGTCAGAAATTGTGCAATTAAAGTCGCCTCCCCAAAGCACCTTAACTGATGTCACCAAGTAGGGTTGAACAGCTTTTAAACAAGAAACTCTACCAGCTTTTGTCTGTGGATTGTAGATGTTAATAAATCGATAGCATATATCATGCCATTTCCCATCTAATATCAAGACTCTCCCTGAATAAGATCTACTAAATTATGAAGTTTAAAGGAATAAGTATTGAATAAAATCCAATACCATCTGCTGTATCAGTTCAAAGGACCAATAGGAAGGCCCCACACCCAATCCCGTTTGAAAGTAGTGAGTTGTTCTACTGGTACATCCAGGTTTCCTGTAAAAAACATACTGATAAATTTTGGTTTTTTATATAGTGAAAAAGGGCTTGCCTCTTAACTATATTAAGCAAACTATGAGTGTTCAAAGAGCCCCATGACCACTGCATTAAGCTTTTAAAAAGAAAAAAAGAACTACTTTATCATTTTTTTCTCTTTTTTTTTTTCTTTTCTTTATAGTTATCCACTGGCTGAGATCGAGTGGAAGATTTTTGGGAGTCTGAATCTCCTAATTCCATTTCTGTATCTCCCAAGGAGTAAACAATGCAGCATAAGAGTTGCTAGTCTCTATAGGAGGAGTAAGGGGTTTGGGATGCAAATGCCTAGATGATCTGCATTAGGGGTAGTAGAGAGGCAATATCTAAAGCCTTAGATGCTTCCTCAGAAGTCTCCACGAAACCTCAGAGTAACACACAGGAAATCCAAAAGCTCAGGTGGGCCCATACTGGATTTTTAATGACTTCCATATCCAAACTGTGTGTTCCACCTTGTCTGCTATTCCTAAGATTTGTCAATGGGGTACTACACCAAGGGTCTGAACTTTGGTTTGAGAAGAAGGAACAGGTAGAGGGGTTGTGAGCTAGGAGGGAAAATTGTGCAGCATCCTGAGCTTGCTGAATTAAAAGCTCTGAATTTATACAGGATGTTTTATTTTTGCAGCCCAAGGGCAAACCCGAAAAGAGTGGCCAGATTCTTCACAAAGCTCACATTTGAGCTGATTGTGACAATACATAGTTGTGTGTCCAACTTCCCACAGTTGTCACAACGTGGTTGGTCACAAACACTTGAGAGGTGTGTTTAGCCCCACATCTGTAGCAAGCCCAGGGTTGTCCACTATAAAACAAACCCCTCTGTCTTTTCCTAATAGAAAGGAATTGGGAATATGGACTACCCTGTCTCAGATTGCCTCAGTTTAGTTTATATTTCCATCCTCCGTCCAAAACTGTTCAGAATCTAGGATGAGTTCTGGCCCATAAAATTTCACACTAGGGACAACCAAAAGATATATCTTCCACATGGACCTCCTGTTTCTAAACATGGCCGTAACATGTTTTATCAGGGTTTAGTTAAAGGAATCACTAAGAAGGGGTCCATAGGGAGAGAATTTAACCTGGTTGTACCTATCCCAGAATAAGTCCAATGCATGTGGTGTCCTAAAACTGATGTCAAAATTATCCTCTCCAGAGATATTAATAAATGCATACACATCTTTTGGGGTAAAATGCAAGGACTCTTTTAATAAGGTTTCCCCACATAGTGTCTATCTGGTCGATCCTCCAAACCCCTTTATAACTAATATGAACCGCATTCGAAGAGTGCTGCTTCTTTTTAGTGTTAGAAAATAATTCAGACATAAGTGGTTTCTGAGGGACGGATTCCGTTGGAAGGCGTGTGAGAAGAAGCAATAGGCTCCTGCAGAGGTGTTACCAAATCTGTATTCAAAGAGGAAGGTAAAGATATCTGTGACTCCAGGGATGTAGCTCTCAGTGGAAGTTTTTCTACCTCTAAACAGTTTTTATTGTCCTGCAAATCTTGCTCCAGCTTTTGCTGTTGTAAGTCAGTTTCCACTCTGGGGAATGCTGTGAGAGGGTATAATCAGAGTCCCAAGTAGGATCAGGCTTCCATATGCCTGCTGCATTTGCTTCAACCTGCTCCTTTGAGAGCTTTATCAGGGGACCAGAGCTCTGAAACATTATGTGTTTGTAGACCAGATTTTATAAGAGGTATTTCTTTTTTTTTGAAAAGAAAAATTCAGTAGCTCCAATTTGGGAAACAGCTGAGGACTGATAACTACATTATGCTGACCCCATGCTTTTTAAAAATGAATCCAGCTGATTTGTTTAACCATGTAGACTCAGACTGCTTTAGATCTGATGCAGACAAAGTCTGTTGTACTTCCTTTAGGGACTCTGTTTCGGCTTTTTCAATTGTTAGGGCAGTCGGACTATAGCGGGCTGAATGCACCACTAACCTCCATAGTACTGTTAGCAGCTTTACTAACAGTCAATTTTACTTCAGGAACTTCCCGCGTAGCTGCTGGGCTATAAAGAGAGTGGTCTCGCCTGCCAGGACTCCCGACTGAACCAGTCAGCCATACTATTATTAGAACAGCGTTGCAGCTGTCAAGCCCTGATTCTACCTGCTGCAGAGTTAACAACTCAGGCTGGGCTGAATGCCGATTGCAAAGTCCATAAAGTGCTCAACTACTTGCTTCTCCCTTACTCCCGTAACACACTGATTGTGTGGCGAGGAAACACTTTGCTGTACATTTTTAAAGTGGGTAAAGCAGATTGTAAAAGCGGTTGTCCGTTTCAGTAGCGGCTTCCGAAATGATAAAATTGTTGCAAGACTCACCATGCTCCATGGAGCTTTCTTTTAAGTGCAATCCTGTATTTTCTCAGTTTTAAACACCTCGGTTTCAGGGAGAGCAATATTGCAGGTATTATGCATCCATGTCGTCAGGTTCCAAGCTGGATTTGAACCTTGCATCCAAAGATTCCTTTTCAAGCATTTCCTTTCTCCCAGTCCTTTGAGAATTTTTTTTGCTTAAATCAACTGCTGTATCCTCCCAAAGAACCACTGCATCATGAAACTCCATATCAGAATCCATATCTTGAGTATTCAAAGGGCCAGCCTCCACATTGCACACTGTGGGAGCAGAGGCCAAAGCTCCCACTGTGCAGACGTCCTCCTCCTTCAGCAACTCACCCGGAGTGGCCATCTTGGCAAACAGCCTGTCCCCCTACTGGCCACTCTGCAGCAGCAGAGTAGGGGAATTTCCCCGGTGCCCTTGCCAAATTTCCCCCCATTCACTAAAAATACCACCAACAGTTTAATCTGGTTCAAAGTCAGTTGGCATTCATCTGTATCCCCTTCCCCTGGGTTGTGCCTGAAAATAGGCAGAATTTGTTTAGTGCACTTAACCGGCCAACAAAAACTAAATAAATAAATAAAAATTATTCCTCTATAATCAAGAGATTTTTAAAGGTCAGATGCAATTCATTTACCCTGGACACTACAGAGAATAAACATTTTATTGTTTTACTAAAATAACTAAAAAACCTGTCAACAAACCCCTTTGTTGGTTTAAAGCTGCTGTGTAATCCAACAGTAGGCATGGTTATTCTAAAATGAATCTATACAATGAATCCCTCCTGTAAAGGTTTTTAATGGTATAAACTGACACACACACACACACACATCTCACTACCAACAGCTCCTGTGACTGCCCAACTTAACCTTGTTTCTCCACTTCCCTGCCTGCTGTAGTGGTCTCCCCTCCCCTCCTCACTGGATTCTACCCTCACATCTTGGTATACCCAATGCTGCACTTTTCACCCTCTCCCCACCCTACCTACATTCCTTCTCCCCCCTTCCCTCTCCCTATGACTCTGGCACTTCTTATTTGTTGTCTATTTTCTCTGACAAATGCCACTGGCTGCCTTGCTTACAATGCTACCCTTGAATTGTATTAATCTGCACTCTGTTTGCAATGTCCACATTGTTGTAATGTCTGTCTTGATGTTCCCCATAATTTGTATTTCTCTGACATGGAACCTTTGTAAAAGAGCCTTGGCTCAAAGGTATTTGTAATCCTAGACTTGATAAATAAACACATACACACTTAAGTTTGTGCTTTAGCATGTTAAATATTGGTTAGAAGTGTTTTATCATATCATAGTTTTATTTCAGGTCATAACTATTGTAAAGCATTTCCATCAAAATTGTGTATACCATTTATTTTTGTAGTTTTCTTCAAAGCCTGAAATTATGCTTATTCAAGTCTATTTTGTATCTTAAATAATTACATTTTGGAACAACACCTCCTAATGCGTCTTCCTATTTAAAACAAAGGTCCCATTCATTTCAATGGAAGGAAGTTTGAATTATTGTATCTGTTTCTGTTTCACATAGTTTGTGCTTTAACATGTATATTTGCTAGAAATGTTGTATCATATCATAGTTTTATTCAGGTTATAACTGTTTTAAAGCATTTTCATCTAAAATATATTTCTGTTTCTACTGGCCAAGACACTCCTCTCCACCCCAAGTATTTCAATGTAATGATCATTAATCAGTGAGTCTTCTAGACCATCATTGATCTATGTTACAGTGGCTGTTGGTTTCTGCCCTGCTTGGGGAGTATTCAGACCCCCCCTTTGTACTTCATAAAAATTGGCGCATTAGCTCACAACAGCCTGTTTACAGCCAGTGAGCCAGCGGTCAGTAAGACTTTTGAATAGTTTCAACTTCTTAAAAACTCTTGTGGCCTAGACTTTAAAATGGCTGATTTGTTTGTAAAATAGTTTTCTCAGATTGGCTTTCATTATCTTGTTTTAGAATAAATAGGCTCACAGGGAGATGATGGCAAGTGCACTTAATTTTATTGTTTTTATTATTCTGAGAGGGTAAAATGAAGCTTAAAAAACTATAACCTAACTTTTTATAATGTTGGCTTGCTGACCATATCTATGTCAACCAATTGCCTTGTAGTGCCTCATACAGCTTCACATGGTATGCCAAATTAAGTTTATCAAAAATGTTATTAGCATTTGAATGTTATAAATGTTAATATATGGCGGGCAATTTCATAGTCATGGTTTTTTGCCAGTGCTGCATACATTTGGAGGAGGGGGTGATGTATAGTAATGTATTTACTTTCAAATGTTTTGCTGCTCATCATACAGAGAGCCATGGTCTAATTAACAGATGTGAACAGAACTAGCAATAAGATAAAGATGTTATGCTTCACCTTCTGTGCATTTATAGCTATCACTATATACTGTGAGTCAGGGTTTTATTTATTTATTCATTTTTTTTTTGTTGGTCATTTTTCTCTCCACTGGGCCCCGGTCTGCCTTACCTCTTATCACATCCTGGCATCCCCTCAGGTCTTCCGGACACCATCCCCAGGGACCCCTGGCTCCCATTCGAGTCCCACAGCTAGGACTCCTGTGGCTTGCCCCCCGTGGTGGGGTGACGGAGAGCCCCCCATGCCCTCCACTAGGACCAGATCCAGTGTTCACCGTGTACCGTCAGAGCTGTTTGCACCCCAATGGAGACGGCCATCATGCCACCACAACCGGTGCCTTTTTCTCATTTTTTTCAGTTTCTCCTATGATGTGTGTGGGGTGCAATGAAGCCAAGGGACAGGCACGCACATGCTACCACTCGCACGCCTTCCTGGCGTTGGCCCCAGCATGTCTCCTGACTGCCTTGTGTCACTGCATCACCCCCAACCATCACTAGAGGCCACCAGTGCACCGGTGACAGCACATACCCCTCCCCAGGGAAGGAGATCAGTCCAGCAGATGCTCAATCCTTCACCCTGTCCATCGACCCCCGACAACCCGGGCTCATTCCTGAACCCAGGTTACCGGCATAGCATGACGTGTGGCATCCAGCACCTCAACCCTCAGCACCACTGAGCCAGCGTGAGCCAGGGTTTTAAACCTCTAGCAAACTGGTTTATTAAAGGCCTGAACTTTGTAAAAAGATGTTTTAAATTTGGAGGCTAAAACACAAAAAGCTGCTAAAGTCAACTCTTTAATATAAAAAAACTGTAAAAAACAAATTGATTAACAGCAGTATATAATTAGTGGTGACTTATAAACAGTTTTTGTTTTTTGTCATAGAAATGGAGCAACCAGGACCTCCATGCAAAACTATTCCGCTAATGAGTGAGGACCAACAAGCAGGTATGTTGCAGTTAAATTAGCCAAATGTTTTGTACTACATTAACAGAAGTGTTTGCAATTTTTTACAATGCAGGTTAATAATGGGCAGATGGATTGAAGACTGTAAATTAGCTGCTGTGCTTTTCTTGTTTTTGAATTTAGTAGGCTTCCTTTTAAGAGAAATTATACTATATAGCCATATGTCTTTACAACGTACATTAAGAAGTTCTGGTGTGGCAATGTTTCTCTTGCCAACTACCCCCTTCCTATTTTTATAGGTTTAGTTCAGGGTGGTTTAATGCAGCAAATTATTTAATATACTGGCATTTTGCATGTTTTTATTGAGAATACCAATCAACTAAAACAGATCAAAATACAATAAAGGACATGTATATCTGACATGAAATGTACCTAATATATATAATCAGCCTGCAAAAAGACAGAACTATTATAAAGCAAAATGCATTACAGAGGCTATATATTTATATTTTATATTTAATGTTTCCTAGATTATATCGATTTTAAGCCTCTAGAAGCAGTATTTCCAAAGCATGCAAGAGGCCACCACATTCATTCAAGGTTATCCAGACAGAAAAAGAGTCTTCCTGATAAGACGAGACCACTGCTACCTTCAGTGCCTGCACCCACAACAGCAAACAAAAGGGATGAGGGCTGTGAGAAAATTTCTTCAGCCCTACCCCATGAATCTTTATGGACAGATCAACCACCCCCACAAACAGAAGTGAAAAACGTGAACACCGTTGTTATATAGGTGTTGGGGGTAAGCATTGTTGGAAACACAACAATAAGCAAACACAAACACCTGTAGCATTAATCTGTGCCACTGATAGTGTATCTGCAGAGCTGTCACACATTAAATCATGTGCTGTGTGTGTGAATAAAGCTAACCCTGTAATTACACCTGCAACCTTGACACCCCAGAAAGTGTCACCACATGAGCAAAACTCAACCAGTGGTACTCTTGTATATACATATAGTTATAATTTAGACCCTTTTTGCATACCTGTGGTGGTTTTTTTCACATGTGACACTACCCCCGATTGCAAACTAACATTTGAAATTTTTAATAACACATTTAAGGGGGTCAGCTTCACAGAAACAAAGCTATCACAATACGAGATTTAAAACTGTAAATATACATTGTGGCTGTTGTTTATATACCAGAAATGGTGGGAACTCAAAAACGAATTAAAAAATTAGCCTGTAGTGGTGCAAACATTTCTACTATACAAAATTACTGTGACAAAAATTGATAAAATTATACAATGTGGGCGGGTCATTAGAAGCACTAAGCATAATATAGTGAATCAGTATATTAGGTGTAGAATTAGAAAGGCTAAAAAAATATTGGCTACCTGTAACAGAATGCAGCAGCAGCATCAGACACCCCTGCGAAAACATAGGGCACCACCACATAACCATGTGGTATCTGGGTCTGCCACACTGTTGCTGTGAGTGTGACTGTTGTGTGAGTTTCCCATTTCAGCAATCTCTTGAGTATCAAAGCAGCGAATGTGAAACTGAGTGTTATGTGTGTGAGCAATGTGAGTGGGAACAATGTGATCATTCTGATGTGCACACAGATCAGACAGACAGTGAATATTGTATGAGTCCTGCACAAAATAACACCCCTGAAGACATGCAAATGGGGGGCGGTGTCACACCAAGCCATGAAGAAGACATTTGTACTCAGGAGGGTTAGCAGTTAATGGAAAATGGTCTGGTGGAGACGGTCTATTTAGAATTAATAAATGAATATGAAGTACCCAGAAATAATTTCAATGGTGTTGAGTGTCATCAGCAGTTCCGCTTTGCAAATCTAGACAGTATAACATCCATAGATCAATACTATTCTGCAATCCATACAGCAGTGCAGCAGTTGGACAGAATAAGGCCTACTTTGGCTTGTATTGATTTGTATAGCTGCACCTGGATTGTGATAGTTTGAATGACCCTGTATTTTCATTACATAGACACCACCCATGAGTTAAATGCTGATGGATTTTTAAAGCATATTGCAAATTTATTAAACGAAAACAATGGAAAAGACACAACTTTCCTCAGACACTACAGAAACTCTCAGTACTGTCAGACAGTGACAGCTTTTTTTTATGATTTAAAACAGCCACCCGGACTTCCAGTGACATCACTGGCATGGTGGGAAGCTAATTTTAGAAGCTCCCTGATCACCTCACCCTAATCTATTGAAATCCATAATAAGGCAACTTCAATAAAATATATTCAACAATGTACTCAGAAATACTGATGGCAGGGAAGCTGCAGAAAACAAAAGGTCAGAGATTTTCCTCTTCTTCATCGAGTAAAATGAGACAAACTACTCTGAGTAGGCCCCAAGAGAGCCTAACGGCCTTGCCCCAGCGTAGAAGGCACCCATCAGAATCCTCAGCGAACTGGGACCAAGACGAGATGGAACAATCAGAGAGCACCAACCAAACGCTTAAACAATTCCTAGCCACAGTTAATAAAATTGCACAGCTCTGGCAGACTTGAAGCAACACGTACGGGCTTTGGATAGAAAAGTCTCAACATCGGAAGCCAGAATTGGAGAGCTGTCAGAAGTGCAAGATGGTACGGAGCTGCTTCTTTTATTCTTACTCCAAAGAGATTGGGAGACCCAAGCCAAACTGGAAGATCTGGAGAACCGCTCCCGTCGGAACAATTTCAGGATTCACGGAATCCCCGAGGGTGCGGAGGAAGGCTTCCCAACGATGGCAGATTTTGTGCAGCAGTTGCTGGGAATGGTGCTCTCCCCACCACCAGATGTAAACCTAGAAACAGATCATGCACACAGATCCCTGGTACCTAAACCAGCTGACCCCAGCATTAGGCCTCGCTCTTTAATAATCCGCATGCTTCACTACCAGAGCAAGGAGTGGATTATTCATGAAGCATGGAGACACTGGGATTTAAAATATCAGGAGGCAACAATCTTTTTCGATCAGGACTTCTTGACAGCCCTGCAAGCTGAAAGGCAAAGAGTTCGAGGGGTAATCAAGGAGCTACGGCAGAAAAAGGAAATAAAAGCGCAGTTGCTCTTCCCGGTGAGACTTAAGATTTACCTGGAGTCAGGGGTGAGGACATTCCCTTCCCTGGTCGAGGTGAGTCCAACCCTGAAGGAGCTCCAAGTTATGGTGCCTGATCTGGAACTTGAAATCCTGGAGAAGAAACTTAGAGTAGGGGCTTGGAGCATGGTATCTCATAATAACATCAAAAAATGGGTCTTTCCAGGCTCTATCACGATGGCGACAGTGGGGGACATCGCCAAACTCATGCTGCGTGCAGAAAAAAGAAACAGGGTCCAGATTGGAGAGAAGACGGGATCGCTAGCACCAAAAGACTGAGCCTGGCCCCACATATTGAGGTACTTTAGGGACTTTGGGTCTGTTATCGGGCTTTTTGCAGGTATGAGGAGAGTCCTCTATGCCTAAAAGAACTTGGGGTGACTGGGGGGGGGAAGAGGGGTACTTCCTTGAGTAATTGCCAGGCAAAGGTAGAATACCCCTGGGTTTGTGGAGCGTTTTGGGTTAAGGGCCGAGGGGGGCTTTCTCTTTTTTGTTCTTACTTAAAGCTTGGACTGAATGGGGACTTTCAAGTTTAGCCTGCTAGAGGGCAGAAGAATGCTGCTCAGAAAGCAGCCATTCAATGCGGAGATGGACTCATACTTAAGCGTCTCGCAAGGAATGAATGTTTTTTTAGGTTAAAGTAACAGAATGTAGATTGCCTGTCAGTTGGGGGTTATATTGGAGGGCAATGTTAAACGAAGGGTGGAGGGGGTGATTGGGTGGTCATGGGTTGTTTGGTTTATTCACACAAATGGAGTGACGTCCAGATTTATTAGTTGGCAGCCTAAAGCCACGAGGTTGGCTAACACAACAACTCCCCTTAACAATGTAGGGGTCATAAATTAGTCACGTTTGTGACCACTCTTGGGAGTCTTTACTATCAGAGTTATTTTCCCTAGGAAGCCAAATTGACTTGTTTTTGTGCTTGTTTATATAAAAAGTGTTATATAGGATCTGTATTGGATCCCATGTTTCAAACCAGTAGCTATATGTTGTTATATTTTCAGCTACAAATTTTTCTTAGCAAAGTTTGTCGACGTGAGTTCAAAGGGGTTACGAGGGCACAGAAGGGCCCACAGGGTCCTGAAGGATCCTGGAACACGCATTTGTTTTATAGGACGATCGGGAAGAGATTTACTAAGGGTCAGAAATGGCAGCACACATAAGGATTATCTCCTATAATGTAAACGGATTTAACTCCCCCATTAAAAGAATTAAAGTCCTAACAGAACTTAAGAGAATGAATTGTGATATGGCTCTCCTCCAAGAGACGCATCTCTCGGAACTAGAGCACACTAAATTAAGGCATCAGTGGCTGGGGAGAGTGGTGGCCACCTCGGGTAAGGAGACAAAAAAAGTGGGGGTGGCAATATTAATTAAGAAAAACTCCCCATTCTGTGTACAGGTCATAGAGGTTATGCACCAAGGTAGATGCATCAGAGTCTCGGGGACAGTTCAGGGTAGACTAATTCATGTGGTAAATATATATGCTCCGAACACTGGGGCAGCTACATTTTACCCAGAAATCATTCAAAAAGTAGTGATGCTACCCAAGGGTCAGTTAGTGCTCGGAGATGATTTTAATGCCACACTGTGTCCAACAATAGACCGCTCCTCCAGGAGATTGGAGACCTCTAAGCAGGCCACGAGGAATCTGAATATGTTAATGAAGGGGGGGGGTTTGTAGATATTTGGAGAGTACATCACAAGAATGAGAGGGACTATACTTTTTATTCAATTCCTCAGAATTCATATTCCCGCATAGATTTCTTTATAACATACACCACGGATCTCCATTTTTTCACTAATTCTAAAATTTACCCTCTAACTTTACCAGATCATGCTCCAATCTTTATTGACTTTACGTGGGATTCGGAACCTAGAATAACTATGTGGAGATTAAATACATCGTTGCTTAACGATAAGAATGTGGTACAACAAATTACAAAGGACATAAAAAACCTTACTACGGACTCCCCCATGTCAGATAGTACTCCAATGTTATGGTGGGATACGATGAAAGCTGTCTTGAGGGGACAATTAATAAGTCTGGCTTCAGCTAGGAAAAAATTAAGGAACAAAAGGTTGGGGGAGCTGCAAACCAAGATAAAAATGTTGGAGATGGAACATAAAAATGAACTGAGGGAGAAAGAGAAAATCCTAAAGGAACTAATGGAAAAAAGAAAAGAACTTAATGAGCTAGAAACCAAAAAAGCAGAGGGGCTGTTGTGCTTTACTAACCAAAAATATTATGAGGGGGGTAAGGCCTTGAAACTCCTCGCTTTGAGACTGAGGAGAGAACAGGCGAGCAGGTATGTTTCATTCCTCCAGTCCAGAAGTGAAGTTAACGTTTGAATAGAGAAACCAGGAGAAATAGCTGAGGTTTTTAAAAACTATTATCGGGAATTATACATGGAAAAAAGAGACCTACAGGAGGTGCAGAAGAATACTGAATCCTTCTTAAATGTGCTGAAACTGCCTAAATTGTCCCCTGAGATGCAGCAAGAACTGTCTGCTCCCATTACAGAGAAGGAAATTTTAGCAGTCATAGATAAACTTCCACCAGGCAAATCCCCAGGCCCGGATGGATTTCCCGCAGAATTCTACAAAAAATAAAAAAAAACATTAATACCCAAATTTGCCACAGTTCTAAATGCCATCCTAGAGAGCCACAAACCCCCAAGTTCATGGTGTGAAGCCTTAATTATAGTTATTCCTAAATCAGGTAAGCCCCCTGCTGTTTATGATTCATACAGGCCCATCTCCTTATTAAATCAAGATTATAAAATTCTGACAAAAATTCTAGCTAACCGCCTACAAAAACATATTGAAATTTTGGTACATCTGGATCAAACCAGATTCATACCCCACAGGCATATGTCTGACAATGTCAGGCGCCTGTTAAACACTCTGGAGCATAAGAACAAGTCCCAAAACACCCAAATTGCTATTTTTCTGGACGCAGAAAAAGCCTTCAATAGGCTGAATTGGTCTTATCTTAAAGCAGTCCTCTCAAAAATGGGCTTTGAGGGTGCCTTCTTGCAGTGGGCTATGCTGGCCTACCAGAATCATTCTGCCAGAGTCAGGGTTAACGGCACTTTGTCTGAGACTCTTTTGGTAGAAAGGGGTACCAGACAGGAACTAAAACAAATAATTTCGAGATTTATCTGGGCTGGAAGGAGACCCAGAAAGTGATGGGATCTTCTCACAGAGGTGAAAACAAAGGGGGGACAGGGAATTCCCAGATTTCTACAATTATTATAAGGCAGCTCAAATTGTGCCTATTCTTAGTATGCTAAATCCAAGTTATAAGGGGGGGTGGATCCTCATGGAACAGGCAGCGCACCCGGTTATTCCCCTTAAGATGTTACCATGGATGACCGTACACTCAGATCTCAAGCAGATTAACAATAAATGGACAAGGCACACTGTTAAAATGTGGTTAGATGTACAACAAAACTGGGGGGTATTAACCCCGGTTTGGAGGTACATTCCCCTTGGCCTTCTGCCGGGATTTCCATCTAACCCGGGTGACACTTGCTTTAAGAGTTGGCGGAGCAAGGGACTGTACTTCCTAACCCAATTTTTCCAGAAGAATGTTTTGAAATCCTTTTTGGAAATGCAGAGAGACTATAACCTACCCAGACAGGATTTTTATAGATATCTACAATGTCGTCACTACATTTTAGTAACTACGGGGATGTGGGAGATCTCCTCAGAACCACCTATCCCAATAAAAACCACTTTTCTAAAAATTAGGGTGGCAGACTCCAAAGGATACATCTCATATATCTATAAGACACTCCAAGAAGATGTAGGCAAATTACTGATGCAGCAAATAGAACGAAAGTGAGAGGAGTATCTAGGGATACATCTTATAGAGGAGGATTGGTCAACAATCTGGTCAGGGATTCCCAAAACTACAAACTCTCCGAGTTGGGGAGAGTGCAGGTGGAAGGTGGTCAACAGGTATTTCATTTCTCCGGTTGTCTCAGCACATTACACAAATGCGACATCCGACAAATGTTGGAGGGGATGTGGAGGGGTGGGCTCCTACTCCCATATATTCTGGGAGTGCCCTCAGATAACTAGCTATTGGAAGCTGATTGCTCAGGCCTTACAGACAATTTTCCAGTGGAACTGCATATTGAACGGATCCCACTTAATTCTGGGTCTTTTGCCCAGAGAAGGTAGAACTAATAATCAGAGATACCTATACTTTATATTAGTGGCGGCAGCCCTGAAAGTAATTACCCAACACTGGTTACATCCTGACCAGTTAGCTCTCTCAGTGTGGAGTGCCAATATCAACAGAATTAAAGAGATGGAGGCCATTACAGCCCGATTAAGATTAAAAACAGAGCAATTCAATGCAAAATGGCTCCCGTTTTATGGTTACATTGAAAGCCTGGAGGGCACTCCTATATTAGAACAATATTTAATGCCCTGACTAAAATATGTGTAACCATGAAAAGGACAGGCTGGGCTATGATTTTAGTTTTGGTATGCAGAACCTGATTTACGGGTACTGTATTGGATCATGGACAAGGGATAGATAGACAGTAAAGATTTTGAACTCACATTGACTAAAGTGTTATTTGTTTGTTATTATGTTGATTTTGTAGTTATTGTTTTTAATACGGTCAGAATATTTGATGCAAGGACTAGTTAGATAGAACGGTTCTTAGATTTTGTGTAAATTAATAAGAATCTCTGTAAACAGTTACTCAGTTTAAAACAGATTTTACAATGAAGGATACAGGTTTAAGGAGAAGTGAAGGTAGACCTTCCTACAACTTTATTCTGTAAGATGTTGGGTTGGTTGCTTCTTTGCTTGAATCATCGAAGGTAGACAGGTATTCTTTGAAGTGAAACCAGAGCTTTAACCTTGTGAGGGAAACATATGAGGTATCTATGCAAAGAATACTGGATGTGCTGTAATCCTTTAATTGAATGTACTCTGTATATTGATCTCTGGAAATATTTTAAACTATTAATAAAAAATTATGCAAGTTCCAAAAAAAAAAACAGCCACCCACAGCTTCCACTTTCTGTTGCTGGCAGTAACCATTTCATGAGCAGCAGTGTTCTTCCTGAGCTCCTTTATGCTAATATGTCTGTTTGACCTCTGCTATTGGTTGGCAGGACATATTAACATAAAGTGAGCTCAGGAAGCTCTCTGCTACTCATGAAATGGCGGCTGCCAGCAATAGAAAGTGAAAGTTGAAGACCACTGTTTAAATCACTAAAAAAACAATTAGAGTTATTTGTTAAAAAATGTTACTGTCTGAAAGCACCAATCATGCATTTTTGTAGTGCCTGGGTAAAGCTGGGCCTTTTTGAGTGTTTCCCTTTAAATAGCAAGGTGGAGGTGTGTGCTAATGAGACTTTAATGTTGGTAGTCACTGTTATGAGAAACTGGTTCATTCATCATAAGCTTGTCCTCAATCACAAAAAAAAACAAAGTAATGCTCTTCAACAGCTCTCAAAACAGGCATAGATCTCACCCCCTAGCTATCTCTACCAGCAATGGCAACACCCTTGAGCAAGTGCAGTCGTTCAAATACCTAGGGTTATCCCTGGACTCAAATATCTCCTATGGGGCACACATAGGCAAAGTTGCCAAATCAGCAAATATGCGCCTAGGCCTACTTTACTGACATAGACAACACCTTTCTGCAGAAGCACTGAAGATTGCCATCCAAAGCTCGGTGGTCTCCATCATTGATTATGGTCTTATAATCTATGGCTCTGCCTCTGCCACTGCCCTGAGATGAATTTCAACATCATTTAGCAAGGCCTGCAGGCTTATCCCTGGTGCTCATCATCTCACTCATACATGTGACCTGTATGCCCAATCTGGCTGGCTTCAACTTTCAAATTGCATAAAATACCAAACCTGCATTATGGCAAAGAAGTAACCGTGGGCTCGCTCTGCTGGGAGTCCAAGCACTGCTTAGTTCTAGACTAAAGCCATGTAACACCAGGGCTCTGAATACCAGCTCCTTCAGGTTTCCCGTTGCACCTCTCAGGGCCAGAGATCCTTTGCCTTCTGAGCGCCTAGCTGGTTAAATGCGTTCAATCCTGACATCTCCTCCACTACCTCCCTTGGCTCATTCAAACATAAACTCTACCTCCACCTTACTAACTCTAGCTCCTGTGAATGCTACCTATAATCTCCTCAGCCCTCTCATTTTTGTTCCCTCCAACTATCACCTACCACATCTCCACCCCCTTCTTTTCCTCTATATTACTTTTTTCTTCTTTCTTTTCACCACTCCTGACTCTCCCCTTTCACCCCCCTGCCTCATCTGAGCCCTAAATTATCTTTCCCTTTTTGTTGACTAGTTTCAGCCTGCTCCCAGTTGATGACCATGCCCTTTGGCTGCAATTCCTGCTCTCTCCAACTTCACTCCTCACGTTTATCTTCATTTTCCATCCTCCCTCCTACTTATCCCTCTGTTACTCTGTGTTCCCATGTATACATTCTACTTTTTCTAGTTATTGTATTGATCTACCATTGTAACCTAATATGCCAACCTATTTATTGTTTTGTTCCTATTTCTGTAACTTGTATTTGTTCTCTGACGCGGAACCTTTGTAAAAGAGCCTGGCTCAAAGGTACTTGTAATCCTAGTTATAATAAAATAAAAATTAAAAAATTAAAAATAAAATATGTACGTGGCGGTGGGGGCTTCCAGAAATGTTAGAAATGTTTTATCTAGCCATATTAAGAAGCAGAAAGCAAGACATCTAGTTAATTTAGTGAATCAAAATAATGCATTATGCTTCTCCAGGAGCTTAGTGGCTTTCTTAAACAAGCAGCTAATTGACCAACAGATATTAGCAAAAGCTAGAGATTTACAGAGCAGGGTAGGGCTGTCAGAACAAATAATGGTAGATCTGAGCCATATACATCTATTTGAGGCAGAGCTACAGTAGATGTGACCATCTTTGTTTTTTTATGAACAAAGCTGCTGCATGGCAAATGTTTGTTGCACCTCCTAACAAATCAGCAAATTCCATATTCATCCTGTTACACAAAAAACATTATTATGGTATCAAAACTCTCAAAGGTTTTTTTTTGGGCCAGAAACATATGTGAGCATTGTTACGCCCTTTTCATGCACAAAGGGTCACACACATGCTCTAACATGTGCTATGCATGCAGAGCATTTGGCTGTAGTAAAGTACAAAGTGAGGTGGTAAAGTGCCCTGATTGTCGTAAATACTGTAGCTCGGCAGCCTGCTACAGATGGCATAAACTGACTTACCCCAATTGTCATTTATCTAAATTGTGCACATCATGTGAAAAACCTCAGGGTAAGCACCATATTTGTTTTCGGCCAAAGTGCCATAACTGTCTTACAGATGTACACCCTTTTGAAACTCACTTATGCTACATCCAGCCCTTAAAGTCACTACCTTGTTCAGCTAGTCATATATTTTATGATTTTGAATGCATGCAAGATTTCAGCCCCAGCGACTTTAGATGTTTTCCAAATTGTATCTACACCCTTGAAAGAGGTCAAAAGCGGAAGTTTGAAGGCACTGACTGTGTTGCACAATTTGTAAAAAAGTTTATGCAAAAATGGTTTTAGGGGCACACTTTTATAGCTCACAATTCAAAGGGGTATGATGGCCACTTCATCTTAAACCAGCTTGTAAAGGAAAAAATGGAAGTGGAGTTATTGACTCAGGGAAGTAAACTGATGTCCATAACTGTAAAATAGTTAAATATCCAATTTATAGACAGCTTAAATTTCCTTCCAATAAGGCTCGCAGCAATATGGGTTTTGAGGGAGTAAAAGGCTACTTTCTGCACTTTTTTAACAAACCGGAAACTCAGAATTAAGTAGGGCCTATGCCAGATCACAAAGATTACGGTGTAGACTACATGATGGCTGATGGAAAAAAACATTTTTGGAGTGGTATGAAATGCATAAAGATGGTGTATGTGACTTTAAAAAGGAATTACATCATTACTGTAAGTCAGATGTGGAGATTCTAAATCAGACCTGTGAAATGTTTCAAGACACTGGTGAGCAGATGTTTCATAGAAACATAGAAACATAGAAGTTGAAGGCAGATAAGGACTGCAAGGCCCATTCAGTCTGCCCATTTCTTTTTCTACCTTATGAATGTGCCATTGGCCTTTGCTCTGTTAATGGCCTATCTATTCATACTCATCTGTATTGCTCATAGAAACATAGAAACATAGACGTTAATGGCAGATAAGGATCGCAAGGCCCATCCAGTCTGCCCATTTATTTTTCTAACTTATGAATGTGCCATAGGCCTTTGCTCTGTCAATGGCCTATCTATTCACACTCATCTGTATTGTTCCCTTATGCCTATCCCATGCCTGTTTGAAACCCTGCACTGTATCAATATCCACTACTTCCTGAGGTAGGCCGTTCCATGCATCCATCACCCTTTCTGTGAAAAAGAACTTCCTCACATTACCCCTTAATCGGCCTCCCTCTAATCTCATGCTGTGTCCTCTTGTCCTGCTATTTTTCTTATATTGAAATATGTTAGACTTTTTCACCTTGTTAATGCCCTTAAGGCGTTTGAATGTTTCAATCACATCACCTCTCTCCCTCCTTTGCTCTAGGGTATACATATTGAGTTCAGTTAATCTGTCCTCATATGTTTTCTGATGCAGTCCCTGCACCATTTTGATTACCCTTCTCTGGACTGCCTCAATTTGGTTAATGTCCTTGTGAAGGTGTGGCCTCCAGTACTGCACACAGTACTCCAGATGGGGCCTAACCAGTGTCTTGTATGAGGGCTTATTACCTCTTCTAACTTGTGATACCCCTACTAATACACCCCAACATCCTCTAGCCGTACTCTACTGCTTTAGTGGTCTGCTTGGATGATTTCAGGTCATTGGTGATGATGATTCCCAAGTCTCCTTTCTTACCTTGTGACTGTAGCAACTCCCCTCCCAACCTATAGGTGGCTTCAGGGTTTCTCTTTCCTATGTGCATGATCTTGCACTTCGTGTTAAACCCCAGTTGCCACTCTTCCGATCATTTTGCTAGTTTATCCAGATCTCTTCTCATTCTGCCCACACCATCTGGATCATCTACTCTGTTGCAGATCTTGGTGTCATCTGTAAACAGACAAACCTTACTGTCCAGCACATCTGCAATGTCACTGATGAAGATATTGAAGAGGACTGGCCCCAGAACTGATCCCTGAGGTACCCCACTTGTGACTTGCATCTCTTCTTACTGTATACCGTTTACCACCACTCTCTGTTTTCTGCCAGTCAACCAGTTTGCCACCCAGTTGACCAATGTCTGACCCAACCTGAGCCTACTCAGCTTATTAATCAATCTTCTATATGGAACAGTATCGAAAGCTTTGCTGAAGTCAAGGTAGGCAACATCAACTGCTCCCCCTTGGTCCACCACTCTGGTTACACAGTCAAAGAAATATATAAGATTAGTTTGACAGGACCTTCCTTTAGTAAACCCTCTTGGATCCTGTGCTGCTATGGATTCCAGGTGTTGCACTATCCTTTCCTTAAGGAGTGTCTCCATAATCTTGCCCACTACTAAGGTAAGACTGACTGGTTTATAGTTCCCTGCCTCCTCCCTGCTACCACTCTTGTGGAGTGGGATCACATGAGCCCTTCTCCAGTCTTCTGGGACCTCTCCTGTGCTCAGAGACTCACTAAACAGTTCTGATAATGGCTGTGCTAGTTCCACCCTTGGCTCGTTTAGTACCCTGGGATGTATGCCATCAGGTCCCGTTGCCTGGTCCACCCTGAGCTTATCGAGCTCTTGTAGGACCCTTTCTTTTGTGAAGGGACTAGTGCACACCTCCCTGCACCCCATGTCCATGGTGCAGAGCTCTGGGCCCTGCCTTACCTTCTCTTTAGTAAATACTGAGCAGAAGTATCTATTTAGGATAGATGCTTTTACATGGTCCTCCTCCTCACACGCCCCCTTATCCCCTTTGATCTTAGCAATACCCCCCTCTGGACTTTCTCCTTTCACTAATGTATCTGTAGAAAGTCTTGTCAACATCTTTTACTGTTCGTGCTAGTGTTTCCTCAGTTTGGGCCTTTGCCTGCCTTACTGCTGTCCCTGCTTCCCTTAGGGAAGTTTGGTATGCCTCCCTATCTTCATCCTGCTGCGTTCCCTTATATTTCCTGAAGGTCAGCCTTTTGGCTCTGACCTTTTCTGCTACTGTGTTTGAGAACCAAAGTGGTTTCCTACTTCTTTTGCACTTCCTTTTCTCACTAACACAATGGGATGTTGCTTCAAGTATTGCATCTTTAATGCTTGCCCACTTTGCCTGTACCCCCTCACCTGTATTTCTTTTTGCCAGGGTTAGCTTAACTCTGTTGGCCATCTTATCAAACTCAGCTCCTCTGAAGTCCCATATTTTTGCCTTGGAATGGGATGATTTTGTTCTAGTGGCCAAATTGAACCATACTACGTGATGGTCACTGGCCTCCAGGTGACCTTCTACCTGGAGATCTGTGATCCTTTCCCTGTTAGTCAGTACTAGATCTAGGATAGCCCTGTCTCTAGTGAGTTGTTGTACCAGTTGTTTGAGGCCTTCCCCTTCAGGAAATCCACCATGTGCCTAGTTCTGGGAGATGTCCCTGCTGGTATTAATTAATCTGTATCTGGCATGTTGAAGTCTCCCATTATCAGAACCTCCCCTTTAGCTGTCATGTTTTGTATATTTTCTAAAAGTAACATGTCTGTGTCCTCCCCCAGTCTGGAGGTCTGTACACAACCCCAGTTCGTATGGCTGTCCCATTTCCTGTTTCCAGGGTGACCCACAGTTCTTCTGGTTCCTTTATGTGTATTCTGAATTTCTGTAGCTTTGATATTTGCATTGACATAAAGGGTCACCCCACCTCCCCTTTTTGCACCTCGGTCTCTTCTGAACAGTACATAGCCAGGTACTGAAGTCTCCTAAGTGTGGTTACTGGCAAACCATGTCTCGCTAATGGCTACTATGTCTAGATTAGCCTCTGTCATTATTGCCTGCAGGTCTGGGATCTTGTTTTCCAGACGGCGAGCATTTGTGTACATGATTTTCTATTGGTCATATTTCAGTGTCTTTGTTATTGGGCGAGGTCCGGCATTTCCCCTGTGCATCGTATGGGGAGCCAGACCTTTTTCTTTACCTGGTGATGTAAATGAACTACAAACATGCTGAACTCCTGTTTGACCACTAGCTGAGAGGGAAGGGGTGTTCTTCCCATTCGATTTTTCGGATGCTGCACCCCTCTCCCCATTTGCTAGTTTAAATATTCTGCAAAGACATCAAACTTCTGCCCCAATGCACTGACTCCCTCCTTAGTCAGATGCAGTCCATCAAATTTAAATAACATTCTCTCCCAAAACTATTGCCAGTTCCTTACAAATGTGTGTCCTTTTTCCTGGCACCAGCCCTTGAGCCACAAGTTTAGCTCCCCTATCTCCCCTTCTCTGGCCTTCCGTCCATCTGTTCCCCTCTCCCAGACTGGCAGGATCTCAGAGAAGGAGATGCCAGATGAAATGGATGATAGTTTGTCACCCAGCCTGGTCAGGTGTTCCTTGGTCTCCACAACTGACCGGCTGGCGAGATCGTTAGTCCCTATGTGTACCAGGACATTAATGTTTTCTCCTGCTTCCTGAACAATTTTAGCAATGCAGCCATGGTCTCTCCACGCTGATGTACCTGGGAGACATCTGACCATTACCCCTGGCTGGAGATATGTATCAACTCCCCGAATCATGGTGTCTCCTATGATCAGAAGTTTTTTGGATTTCCTTTTTGCTTTTTTTGTTTTGGTTCCTGTTTTGGGTGCATTTTGTTGTGCTAGCTTCTGAGCTGCAGTGTCCTCTGCCCCTTTGTTTGATTTCGAAGATAGAGGCCGATACGTGTTTGTAGTTTTTATGTGGTTTGTGGAGGTTATATGTTGGAGAGCACTAAGTGATGGGGCACCCGATTTGCCCCTCCTAACCACCTGCCAACCTCCTGGACCAACTACCCTCTGTGGTCGAGGTGCTTCTATTGGATATTGGGGAAATGGCGGGTGGTTCTTATAATATATTTCCTCTTGAATATGCAATTTGAGGTGCGCAATCTCTGCCCATGCTGCCTGGAGCTGAGCCCTTAGATCTCCAATGGCCCAGCATGTATGACAGTGTTCTAAATACTGTAAAACTGCCCTTCTGAAAAGTGTTCCACAGTACCTGCAGTTAATGATATCCATTCCAGGTAAGTAGCTGGGTCTATAACCTGGTCAGAGTAATTAGAAGGAAGAAAATGAAAACAAAAGTTTGATTTTGTGTATTGTTTGTTTGTTTTTGTATAACTTGTTATAACAAGTTAAATTACTGGTGCCCCTGTAAATGAGGTCACTGTGTGGATACCCCTCTGAACCGCCCCTTCCTGCTTTACTACAGGAAATGTCTTGATTGTGCTACCCTATAAAAGGAGTGTAGTGTGGGGTGGTTGGGGATGGGGGTGGGTGGCTGGGCCCTTCCCCTGCTGAAAAAGAAGAACCACAGATGAAAGAAACAAGGAGGTAAGAGCAGAAACAATCAGCAAGCAGCAAATGCAGTAGCCCTTAAAGTGTATCCTAATGACAGATAAAACTGTGAGACCTGTAAAACACCACCTGTAATAATTTCACAGAAGATATACCCTGTAAGAAACACTTTGCTACAGAGAAAAATAAAGCAGTAACAGAAGATATACCTTGCAAAAGACAATTTGAATCAGAAGATTACAGCAGTACTCTGTAAGAACACACCTGTAGGCACACCCTGTAATAATGCAGCAGACTGTATACCCAGCAACAACATTGTGAATCTAAGAAAAATAAAGCAATACAATGTTAGCAACAAATAGTAACAATCCCTTGTGAGTACAAAATAAAAATAACAACACACAGTAAACCTGCCTAGCCAAAAGAAGCCTTAATCCTTATTGATGCTCTGGTAAGGTTCTTTGCTCTGTCCTTTCAAGCAATCTAGAAGAAAAGAGCTCAGGTGAAGCTAGGTGCCTTGGCCAGCAAACCTAGTCTTTTACTTCCAAGATATCAACTCCCTTATACCTACTTCATGCCTGTTTGAAGCCCTGCACTGTATTCATATCCACCATTTCCTGAGATAGGCCATTCCATGCATCCACCACCCTTTCTGTGAAAAAGAACTTCCTCACATTACCCCTTAATCGACTTCCCTCTAATCTCATGCTGTCCTCTTGTCCTGCCATTTTTCTTATATTGAAATATGTTAGACTCTTTCACCTTGTTAATGCCCTTAAGGTGTTTCAATGTTTCAATCAGATCACCTCTCTCCCTCCTTTGCTAGTCTAGGGTATACATATTGAACACAGTTAATCTGTCCTCATATGTTTTCTGATGCAGTCCCTGCACCATTTTGGTTGCTCTTCTCTGGACTGCCTCAATTTGGTTAATGTCCTTGTGAAGGTGTGGCCTCCAGTACTGCACGTAGTACTCCAGATGGGGCCTAACCAGTGTCTTGTAAAGAGGGATTATTACCTCCCTCTTCCAACTTGTGATACCCCTACTAATACACCCCAACATCCCTCTAGCCTTACCTATTGCTTTAATGGTCTGCTTGGATGATTTCAGGTCATTGGTGATGATGACACCCAAGTCTCTTTCTTCCTTTGTGACTGCCAGCAACTCCCCTCCCAGCCTATAGGTGGCTTCAGGATTTCTCTTCCCTATGTGCATGATCTTGCACTTCTTTACATTAAACCCCAGTTGCCACTTTTCCTACCATTTTGCTAGTTTATCCAGATCTCTTCTCATTCTGTTCACCCCATCTGGATCATCTACTCTGTTGCAGATCTTGGTGTCATCTGCAAACAGATGATTCAAGATGATGCAGAGGAAAAGGGCCAAATTGACCCTTTCAGAGCATCACTAAAGCATCAGTTTGCATGGCCATGTTTCGGTTTAAATGTTTAGAGTCAGGCACCATAGAGATTATACCAGCTGACAACTATCACCGCCAGTGCAAGCATTACTCCACACCGGCCACACCAGGCACTTGGCTTAAATCCCAATACTGACACTGTAGTGCAGCATGAGGGGAGTGCTGCACTCCTGAGGTGCCGTCTTTCAGATGAGATGTTAAACAGAGGTCCCATCTGCCTGTACTGGTGGTAGTTCAGGTGGATGTTAAAGATCCCATGGCACTTCTCGAAAAAGAGTAGGGAAATTTCCCCTTTGCCCTGGCCAAATTTCCCCCATTCACTAAAAATACCACCAACAGCTTAATCTGGTTCAAGGTCAGTTGGCATTCACCTGTATCCCCCTCCCCCGAGTCATGCCTGAAAATAGGCAGAATTTGCCTAGTGCACTTGCCCAGTCAACAAAAAACTAAATAAAAAAATAAATGTACATTAGCAAACAAGAAAACATTTCCATACAGCATGCGATGAATGGTGGGGAAGTACAGGTCGGTCCTTATTTTCTTGATTGTTATTCTGTAATAGACGGTGTCCCCACAGCCTTTGAGTTTTTAGGCTACTTTTATCATGGCTGCCAGGTGTGTTACTTTGAAGACCTGTTGAACTCAGTGTTTAACACAACCTACAGAGATTTATATTACCTAACCATCAAGAAATTAAACTATCTCAGACATGAAAAAGGTATGCATGTTACGGTTATATGGGAGCATGAATGGAAACAGCTGGTGTGTGACAATCCACAGGTGCATGATTTCTTGAAAGCAACCCGCTTTCCAGAACTGATAAATCCCCATGAATCACTTTATGGGGGGCAGACAAATGCTCTGCGTTTATATTACAATGTGCAGCCTGATAAGAAAATCCATTATTATGATTTTACCAGTTTGTATCCCTCTGTAAACAAGACCAAGACATACAAATAGGGCACCCAGTGATCATATCTGGGAATTTTAGGGATCTCAGACATTATTTTTGGACTTATTAAATCTAAAGTATATCCACCCCGTGGCCTCTTTCTGCCCATATTGCCCAGCAGGATAGGTGGGAAGCTGATGTTTACACTGTGTCGCACATGTGCTGAGACAGCACAACAGTCACAGCCTTGTACCCATTTAGATAATCAGCGATCTCTGGAGGATACATGGTGTTCTGAGGAATTAAATCTGGCTTTAGAGAGGGGGTACAAGATGGCAGAGATGTATGAAGTATGGCACGCCCAGAGAAATCTGACAGTCTTTTCACAGAGTATATTAAATTACACCTAAAGGGGATACAGGAAACGTCAGGGTATCCAAGTTGGTGTACTACTGATGTAGAACATAAAGCATATATCAGTTAGTATTATGCTAAGGAGGGTGTTGTTTTAGAGTCAGAAAATATAGCATACAACCCTGCACAAAGACAGATTTAAAGCTATTTTTGAATTCATTGTGGGGAAAATTTGGTCAGCACCTCAATTTAATGAACACTGCCATTGTCAAGGATGTTGGAGAACTCTTTCAGTATCTTTTCACAGATCGCTATCACGTATCTGGTTTGTATTTTATCAATGATGATATAGCATTGGTACGCAGGAAATACAATGCAAAACACTATGCTAATGCTACCAACATTAATGTTGTTATAGCGGCCTTTACCACAGCCTACGCCAGACTTAAACTGTACAGTTTACTTGAAAGCCTACAGAACTGCAGTCTGTGCAATGACACAGACTCTGCCATATTTGTTAGCAGACCTGGAGATTGGGATCCACCACTGGATGACTATTTGGATGATCTTACAAGTGAACTACAGCCTGATGAACACATTGTGGAGTTTGTATCAGGTGGTCCTAAAACCTAGTGTTACAAACTGACCAATGGAAAAATCAGTATGAAGTGTAAAGGAATTACACTTCATGTGACAAATAATGAAAAGGTTAATTACAGCTGCCTCAAATCATTAGTTGACCATTTTGTCAAGGACAGAGGTGCAAATGAAGTTGTTGGGGTACAGTCGCTCAGTATAGGGATGAAACAAATTTCACAGAACAAAAAAGCATCACTATTGAAAACAAGCCAGAAAAAAAACTTTCAAGGTTGTCTACAACAAAAGGGGGTTTAACTGAGGATTTTAAAACGTTGCCTTATGGCTTCTGACCATGGTATGGATATACACTTGGAGCACCCATTTTCCTGTATTTTAGCGGGGCTATCAAATGCTGGAAAAAGTTACTTTATTAAAAGCATGCTGGATGCAGGTCTCAAATCTTTAACCAAATTTCCAGAAAATATTATCTGGTGTTATAGTTGATGGCAACCTTTGTATACAGATTTATGTGGCAAATTTCCTCAGTTGAAATTTATAGATGGTATTCCTAGCACTCTACAAGATGATTAACTATTACCTTCTCAAAAATTAAATCTTTTATTTATAGATGACTTAATGGAAATGACATCTGAAAATTGTGCAATTCAAAAATGTTTCACTCACTACTGCCATCACAGACATGTTAGTATCATGTATGTCACACAAAATGTGTTTGTCCAGGGTAAAAAAAGCCAAACCATAAATTTAAATGCAAATTATATAGTATTATTTAAAAACCCCAGAGATAAGCTGCAGGTTAGTACACTGGCTCGCCAGATGTATCCTGGAAAGATCTAATTTTTTTGAAGAGGCCGCCTTTGAGGATGCAACTCACAAGGCCTATGGTTATCTTATGGTCGACTTAAAAGCCTCAACACCTGAATCTTGTTGCTAAAGGTCTGGCTTGTTTTCCCCTGATTTACCTGTTGCATACACCATGAAAAAAAAGAGCCCCATGAAAATAAGAGATGTGCCAATTGTTCATTGCAGCCAGATGTTCATAATAGTGAGACGTGTTAGCACGTCTAAAAAGAAACCTTGCATTGCTTAAGCTGCTGGTAAAGGGGCCACCACAGCAAAGAAAAGCTATACTGTCTTCAGCTTCTGATGATGTAATAGCAGCAGTTGCTGAGGTGGCACTCAATGCTATTAAAGGGACTATACCTCTCACACCTTACCAGATTAAGATGCTGAAGAGGAGACGCAACATTATCAAAAAATTAAGTAATAGAAAGCTGTCTGTTAAACATAAAAAAAACATGTAACACAATCTGGGGGATTTATAGGCACCTTGCTTAGTGTTGTGATACCTTTTTTAAGCAGCCTTCTAACGAGCAGATGATAGACATGGATTATGTACAAAAAATGTATTCAGTACCATAACAGCAGAACTTGCTATTAAGAGGTCATCCACCCCCTGAAGAGTCAATGAGAAAAGGTGTGGAATGACAGCTGGATGCTGAAATGCGGGATGTTCTTCAAAGGACTGACCTCTCTGAATATGAGAAGGCTAAAGTATATGGGAGTGTGTTGCAATGCTACCTCACAGTTGTACATCAAGGTGAAAAAGATGTAAAAACCTGGCATTATCTTTGACACCACACAAGCTACTGCAACCACAAGATAGCACAGCACAGCCACATGGCACCAATATTATTTACAATGACATATTACAAGGTGTTTCTGTGCCTGCCAGAAAACACACTGAAATATTGTTAAACAAACTGAAAAGGCCTACTGGTGTTATAGACTGGAATGATCATGGTGAATTTATATGTCATGGTGTGCCTGTTGATGGGTCTCATATGTATGACTTAGTCAAGGCTGCTACTTCACAAAGACACACATCTGATGCTAAAAAACCTAGGGTGTGGGAACATTTTATCAGAGCTTTAGCAGAAATTAATGCTCCTGAATCAGTGGTGCCTAGCATCCAAAGTAGGTCTTTAATTCAGGGTGCTAACAAGCTATCAAAGGCTCTGACAGGTGTTTCTACAACGCCAATACCTGAAACCCGCACACCATCACTTGTGGCCAAAATAAGAAAACCCCCTTTTAAAAAAACAGCATGGTTGATGGTGTTAACGTCTTGGATAGGGCATCACATATTTCTGATAATATTGTGTTTTTGTACATTTTGAATAAATTATGTGCATGTTGGAATTGATTTTGCTGTCACATAAAAATAAACAGTCTGATGCATTGTACAAATGGTTGTGTTTTATTGCCTTCTTACAATAAAAATATTTAATAATTATACACTATGAAAGTAAACTACATTTGCTGGATATAACATACAGCATGCCTTATTTCTATATCTACCAGCAGTAATGGCACTGGTTATGATCATAACATGAAATTACTGACTGTGGACTAAAAGAAAAAGAAGGATTTAACCTTTTAACAATTCTCCATTGATTGACAAATGCATAAACTTTTCGATCATTTGATAATAAATAATCAGAATGCATCCTTACTACGTCATTAAAGGTTGCACCTTTGCATCTATGATAAAGGAAACATATACAATGATGGCCACGGGTCATAGACATTATATCATGAACCTGTTTCAGGTTAAACAGTGTTTCTGTTACATTCTTCCAGAAAAAAATCATTATTGCTGGTGGAAAAAATGTGGAGTCTGGAGGAAAGCCATAAGAGTCAAAAAACTCCTCAGTAGCATGATCAGGAAGGTAAATAGCTAACCAGTGTTCACCAGGCATAGACTGGGGCTGTGTATTCACTACTAAAGAGGCTGGCAAACACGGTAGTCTTTCTGAAGGTAGTTGATCACTTGCAAAAAAAAAAACTGTCTCTGGTAAAAGAATCTGCCTGGAGAAAGGTGTCCAGTTGTTGAGTGTTCATATTTAATTGAAGTCAAACACAACGTTTCGTCTTTGATTAATTTCTACCACATTATCAAAGACTGCATACACCAACATATTCACAGTAGCCAGTAGAGAGTCAACAAAATATATTTCAGCTCTCAAACTGTCAGATCAGATTAGTGAATAATGGTCACCACAGCCGTGGTCAGGGCTTAGGTCAAAAGCAAATAATGTGTTACCCCTGACACAATCCTACACAGTCTATCAACAGTGGATTGTCTTTCATATGTTTCCTACCTTCATGCATTTTCTATGTCATTGCCAAACAACTGTTTACCTCTGAATGGAGCATTCATTACAGATTGTTGCACCTGTGAGGTAAAACGGGTTGCCTCCCCAGTGGCGACACCAACACAGCAACATACCTCGCTGTTGGCAAAAGCGACACTTTGCTGACAGGTCGCTGTGTTGGTCCACCTGAGACAGGGGCACACTGACTCCCAGTCCTGCACCCCCTCCCCGAATCAACTCTGACTTGGAGTTGACAATCTTTAGTACGAGGGGTGCAGGGGCAGAGTCCCCCACATGGGGTGTTTGGGGGCAAAGCCCCCTAATAAAAAACAGGACTGGGAGATATATGGGATTTATATCTACTGCAACTTGCGGTCGACATAAATCCCATCGCTGTGATGCCAATCAACAAAAGTGTTGTTGAACCGGCATCATAGATCCTGGTAAAACGAGCCTCCAGAATGGCAGTGACGGCAGATGCCCGGAGGCAGCAGCATTGACAGCTACATCAGAGGCATCATAGGCAGACCTTAACCAGCTATTAGAAATCATCTGCTGTACCAATATTTTGTCCTAGCCCTTTAGCAATTGTTCAGCCAGGGTGACCATACTCTTCCAAAGGCACTTCCGATATGTTATCGTGTACTCCTGTTGGCTGGCAATTCTTAGGCCATGGAAGCAGAAGCAATAGTTCCCTTACCCATCACATCCAGCTTCTTCAATTCTTTATCAGGAGGAAGACAACTCATGTTCAGGAGCATTTGGTTTGTTATGAGCAGCTGTAATCACCAGTGAGTCTATCTGACGCTGTGATGAATAACAGGGCTTAGCAGTGGGGGCTGGATATTGTTTATCAGCCTTTCTCAGAACTGCTGGCAACTGAGCTGGCCTATGCCAAGCAGCCAATGTGGCATCCTTAAGTGAAGATTGTACATAAGGAATAATGACTGCAGGGGAGGCAGAAACCTCCAAAAATTCACAGAGATTTTTCTCGCTGGAATCCTCCTCTTCTTGAAACCCCAATTTAGCCTGTACATCAGGAATGCTTGAAATGAGGCATCCTCAGATGGAGACCTTGGAATATTTTTTATACTCTCCTCTGAGCAAAAGGACAGAGCGGAACTTGAGCCCACAATATCTATAACTTCTTAATCATTTGTGACCTCCTCCTCTTGTTCCATATACCCTGGGTTGTACTCTTGTTCATCATTGACTTTGACCATCATTGGCTGTGGGTCAAAGGGATGAGGAGACAAGTGAGGAGGAGCTGTTGATGGGGGTCCCATTGAATGAGGCTGTTTCAGACCTGGCACTACAACCGGGACCTAGAACTAGAACTTCAATGGTAAAGTCAATGATGATCCAGCTGAGGGTGCCGATAGAATTGTAATCAATGGAGGCAGTAGCTATAAAAGCTGAAACAGCTCAAACATTGGCTGGTATAAGAGCTGTGTGTCGACAGGCCCCAAAGGGGTCAACGACTGACAGGACTGTGTCCAAAAGTGGTACTGACTGTGAATTCCCTGATGGGAGAGGGGAGCTGGTGCCGAACCCTGACCTTGGTGTCTGAGAGATGGTTGGGAGGGGGCAGCAAGTTCCCAAGGCCAGACACATGTCTTTTTCAGTGGACTTAGCTCTTCATAGAGGTGAACGAGAATGGTCTGGGGAAGCGGCCTTGTCCTTGCACTGCTTCTCCTTCTCAGACTGGCAGTGTTTTTCCTTCAACTTTGAAGATTTATCATTTTTCCTCAATGAGTCAGCAATGGCCACCATCGACTGAGGGGACTGATGGGCTGACAATGAACCAGGAAAAGAAGCCTTTAATGACAGTGAAACTGCCTTTGCCACAACCCGCTTTTCCATTTCTTGAAGCTTTAGATATGCTTCCAAAGCATTCGTGCAGTGTCTCCTTTTTGCCTGGTTAAATCTCTGGTAAACTGAGCAGACTTTAATGTTGGGGTTTGCACAGTATCCCATGATAATAGCAACCGAATATGGACGACTGTCAAGACAGCGATTCATATTCGGTCGCTATTGTTATAGGCGACCTGCAAGGGTAGCGGAAGGCAACCGAAAAGGAGGAATGGCAGGGGGAAGGGGAGGGATAGGGAAGATGGTTATCTTGAGGAAGTGTGCCTGCTTCCGCCAAGCTAGCCATGTGGTGTGGTGGTGAGGGAGGGAGGGAGGCTGGCTCCAGCACAGCAGGTACTGGGTTCTGGGCTGGGAATGGGAGGGATTGAATTTTACTGCTGCCTGTGGCTCCCGGACTTAATTGACTAATTTTTTTTAGGTGGATTTTGCCCCCTCCCCAACATGCACCCCCCTGGAGTTAAGAATCTAGTTCGAGGGTCTTGAGAGACTGAGGGGACTAGCCCCATAAAAACACTTGATTGTCAGCGAATGTCAGTTAAGCGATAAGTGTATATCACCCATTTGCTTTTCAGTGATATACACTCACCATAATAACCATCACTGTTTTGCGTTCGCTATTGTGACATAAAACTGGCTTGTACTGAGGAGCGGATACAAACGTAGTGGTCATCTTTATAAATCTTAAAGCCGATTGGCTTTAAGATTTATAAAGGCAATTAGAAGTCAGCAAAGCTAGGATCAATAAGAGATTTAACTTCTACACCATAAGGGCACCCATATTATGGAATAGGCTCCTCCAAGAACTAGTGGACTGTAATACCCTCAACACATTCAAAAAGAGATTAGATAATTGGTTCACATACTACCACATTTAGGAACAATGACTTACAATTGTGGGGGACAATCCCGATGGACCAAAGCCTACTTTTGTTCTATCTTACCAAGTAACCAAGTAACCAAGTAACCAAGGCCCATTGGTGCAGTGGTAGTGCTACTGCTTGTGATGCTGGTGACAGAGCTTCAGGAACAAGCCTGGGTCATCAGACAGCTGGCTGCGAGATGTTGAAGCATCCTAGGGAACACTTGCCTCCTCAGGGGAAGGAGAGCTCTCCATCTCCACTACGGTACTGCCACCTGGGTGACCTCAGGTGGTGGTGTGAGCTGGAGATGAAGGATCAAGGAGGGGGACATCAACGTGCTTTGATGTGTGCTGCAGCCAAGGACCTCCTTTGACATCCATGGGTGGAGCAGAAAAACAGAAAAACACCAGCCACTCACAGCATGTTATCCTGCCTCTCCTCGCAGGTCCCGGATGGCTGACCAGATACAAGCGCTGAAACCGAGCTGGAACTCTGTCAGAGGTATTGGGGTTCCCAATGGTGGCCCAACCATGTCAGGTAAGCCAGGGAGGAACACGGCATCTGGGTAAGTCCTGGGAAAGGTGGGTGATGGGGCTGGGGGAGAGGTGAGGACCAATGATAAGTCGACCTGATGAAGGGAGGAAAGCATGCTAACTTAAAATAAATCTTAATCATTGCAATGGCAATAGCAGAATAGACATTCCTTGTCTTTTGGTGGTGGCATAAAAGGAAGTTTTAAAATAACAAACTTAAAGATGTAGCAGCGGTAGCAAATACTTGCAAACGTTTGGCAGTGTTCTTCAGCAACAGTGGACTGACGAGTGGTTGACAGTGGGAGACAGAACTAAAGCATGCTGGGGACACCCACATTAGATAGTTGCTGATGAAGCACATTGACATGGATGGCCCCAGCCAGCAAAAACTTTCCAGGTGGTCATGACGCCAGCAGCTTACAGTTCCATGATGTGGCTCAGTGGGGGGAGATATGCTCTAAGAGCAGCATATAGTGACAGTGTGGGTGCAGTGAGAGTGGAGAGGCAGTGTTCAGTGGCGAGAAGATAGGCATGGCACAGTGAGCGGGGAGGGCTGCAGTGAGAAAGAGAGAAGAAGAGTCAACATTTATATATCACTTTTCATATGCACTGTATCCCAAAGCACTTTACAAGGAATGAGAGACTGGTAGTGAAGTGATGAACATGAGTGTCAGCCATGTCACACATCAAAATCCACACACAAAGGAGATGCATGGTGCAGAAATAGAGGTGAGGAGAGACAGGGTGATGTGAGGAAGCAGGTTGCAGTAAGAGAGTGGAAGGGTACAGTGAGCAAGAGCAGGGCAGAGTGTCGGGAGAGGGAGAGATGCAGAGTGCAGCAAAAGAGGAAGATGCAAGCCTACTCCCCATCGCTGCCTACTTCCTTCCTGCCATGCTCTACCTCTGCAGGGAAGGGAGGTGTGCAGTGACAGAAGTACAGGCTGCAGTGGCAGAGAGGAGGGGCCAGGGTATTGTGAGAGAGGGATGTGTGGGTGCAGTGAGAGAGTAAGGGGAGAGTGTGTGGAAAGAGGGGATGGGTGCAGTGAGAGAGGGACAGGGTGCTGTGATAGAGGGGTGGGCACAATGAGAGAGTAAGCAAAAAAGAAGCAAACTTTATTTCTAAAGTGCTCCTCTCTGAAGGCTCTAGCTGCTGAACAATTATATACATCACTATAAAATGCGAACAGCACATAATAAATATAACAAAACTGGATTAATGAGGGAGGAGGGAAACTCTGATAGAAGTACAAGGTGCAGTGACAGTGGCAGAGGGACAAGGTGCACTGACAGAGAGGAGTGGTAGGGTGTGCTGAGAGAGGGATGAGAGGGTGCAGGTTTTTTTTTTTTTGTTATTGATTTATACACCTTCCCTGGGAGCACCCATTGGCCTGACCATCCCCCCAGCTCCGATTCCCGGAATTACCGGGGCTTACCTTATGCCCGGCCTGAGAGCGGTGCCTGTGAGGGGTCGAGCTTCATCCAGCCACGGGGAATTTTTCTCCTCCATTTTCTCCCCTTTAACCCAGGGCCCCAGGAGTAGAGACGCATGTGCATGGAGGTGCGCTTGCGTATTACAGCCCCGGTGACAAACCCATCCGCCCACCCCACAGCCTAATGCCTGTGCTCCCTCGGCTGTTCTACACCCAGCCTCCACCAGGAGGCAGACCTGCACCGAGGGATGCACCAGATCCTCCCCAGAGAGGACAGCTGCCTTCCAGCCACTCTAACCAGCTCCGTACCCTCACCCCCCCCCGCTGGCCTCTGAAGACCCAAGCTCGTTCCCGAACTCGGGTTGCCAGCGTGGTGCAAGGTAAGGCATCCAACACCTCAGCCCTCTGCGCCACTGGGCCGGCCTGAGAGGGTGCAGTTTAAATGTAAAAGAAAATGAAGTAAGAAAAGAGGGGGGGTGCAGTGATAGAGGAGAGGGGTGCTGTAACAGATGGACAGGGTACAGTGACAGAGGGACAGGGTGATGTGACAGATTTGCAGGGTGCAGTGACTGCAAGGTGGGGTAGGGCATGGTGAGAGAGGGGTTTTTGGGTGAGAGGGAGGGTACAGTGTTTAATGAACAATTGGTGAGCTATGCCTGTCACACTTCCAGATGGTCCAATCCACAAGTGCAGGCAGGAAATCTGCACATCTTGCTTGCTTGATCAGTAAATGTCCAGGCAGCTAATTGTTCATATCAGAGGGGTCCATGGCTACCTTCTGTGGCTACATGACCGTCTGTGTAAAGCACTGTGGGAAATTGCTAATGCTTAAGCTTGAGAACCAGGAGATCCTGGTTCAGACCCAGACGCTTGCTCACTTTGTGACCTTGAATAAATCACTTAGCATCCCAGCACTGCAGTACATTCAGCTGCTAAAAAAAGGAGGACACCACTGAAAATGAGATATTTCTTCTCAGTTTGTCTAGCCTGGATAAATATAAAAAGCATGCAACACACTGCAGATTTTTTTTTACAAATGAGGCTTGTAGTGTATGGAAATTGGTTCCAGTCCCAAAGGCTTTATTTGTGTATCTCTGCAGGTCTCTAGTTCAGTTTTCAAACTTCTATTCTTCTGTCTCTAATGTGTTATAGATCATTTCTGAACTCCCTAAAGGCACGGCCCTTCCCAAAATGATCTTGTGTTCATGATGGCTGCTGTAGCCTGCACTGCCTTGGTCACAAACTTCTGGACAGCTGGGGGAAAAAAACTCAGCACAGTTTTGCTATTGCTTCATGTTCCCCTAATGACTTTTCCAATCTGCCATAATTCGTAGAAATCATCAGACCCACGGTGCTGTACGTGTCTGTAGACATGAGGGCTTGTTCAAAGCATAGCCTTGTTTATGTAAGATTCATCGGCTAATCATTTCACTTCATAGGGAACCTGCTGCTCTTCCTGCAGGATAATTACCTCCAGAGACTGATTCATTTTCATGGGGATGGATAAGACTATATTAGCTGCACCCTGTGGAATCCTGCCAGCTGCCCCTACCAGCCCCCCCCTTGTCCCCTGGGGGCTGTTTGAAATTGATTATTTCAGATTAAGAGCCCTGTCCACCTCACCATCCCAGCTAATTAAAAAGCTGGGTATCTGAGGTCATTTTCTCCTTTTCAATTGGTTAAGACAGTATGTAAGCACTAATACAAAAATCAATCAGTGCCTAACTGCTGTCTCCCCATCACTGGGGTCAGTTTAACCAGTCTCTTTTTTCATGTGATGCTCTTACCAGGGGACTTACGTGTAGGGCCTATGGCACAGCAACTGGAGTTATGTTTGTTTTTGAAGTGCACAATTTTAATGTGTACAATCATCATCCAGTGTTTTTTTCTTAATGTCAGGTTACTGTTGTTAATAAGGAAAGGAACAAAAACCAGCTTACAACCAGGATTTCAAAATCAGTTGCTGAAATTTATTCACAAAAAGGTATATGTACAGAACGTTACAATCCAGATACACCAGTGCTTTGAGGCATGTTGCCTCTTCATCAGGTCAGCTGGATAGGCTGTTTTAAGGAACTGTGACAGCCGTAATGTCATACGGAACCAATGGCAGGACAACTAGGCATTTAGGCCCTGGACACACTAGAGAACTGTTTTTGAAAACCATTTTTAAAACCAGTTTAGCTAAACCATTTCAGAGCAGCCACACTACTCAGTAACCATTTTTGAAAATGGGTTAGTGTGGCCACACTGCTATTGTTAAACCTGTTCTCCTTGTAACTATTTTGTGTGAAGTCCACACACAGAACTGTGCTTGCCTGGACACACTGCAGCTAGAACTGTTTTAGTTAAACCATTACAGCTTAAAACACTTTTACTCCTGGACAGACCTGTAAGTAAAACCATGCTAGCTCTAAAATGTTTTTAAAAATGGTTTTAAGACTAGGTATCTAGCTGGGTTTAAAAACACTTTTGTTAAAACGTTTTAAGGGGCTTGTAGTCTGTCTGCAAACAGTGCTAGGGCGATTTAAACTGTTTTAAGGCACTTAAACCGTTTTAAGTTCCCCAGTGTGTCCAGGGCCTAAATGAAGACATCAGAAGTTTAACAACAGATGGCCATGCCCCTGATGAAAGGGCAGCACACCTCAAAGCACCGGGGAATCTGATTGTTTAATTTTTTGTATGCACCCCTTTTCATGAATAAATGTCACCAGCTTCTTTTGAAGTCCTGGTTGTGTGCTGGTTTTTGTTCCTTTCTGTATGTTATTGCTGTTTCTGTGCAGCACTTCCACAAGCTTGCCTGAGCGCTCCGTTTTTCTGTGTTGTACTGTTGTTAATAAGCCTGTCTCAATGGAATACTACTGCTGTCCACTAGGAAATGGACTGAGATCACTACAACTCGTTTCACATAGGCCACCAAACAGCCATCAAACGATAATGGCTTTTGGCCACTATTGACTAGGGCCAGATTTAAATAAGTGATATAGACATGAAAGGCTCCTTAATCCACCACCAGCCCACACAGTCGTCAAGTTCCTAGTCCTTTTGTAATCATAACATTTTTTCGTCTGTTCATTTCTCTCACTGTACCCTGTTGCAACAGCATCCACGGGGCACTATTGAGGTGGGTAAAAGATCCAAAATGGCATTTTGATGCAGTGAGTTCACCCACAAGGTGCAGCCCATCCATTCAGAGACAGAGGGGCAGAATGGGTAACCTTGCTGGACCTCTACAAACATACAGCAACACTGGGAAAGACATAGAGACATAGACACTGACGGTAGTTCAATGTGTTGCGAATAGCAGCAGTGCTTGTGTATACTGATTGTGTTTTGGCCTTTCTTTACTCCCATGCTTGGTAGGGAAGCCAGGTGGCATGAAGGCAATAGAACGTCCAGCAACAAGGGTGAGTACAGCAATGGAGGAGGAGGAAGATGGTGGGTGTAATGAAACATGGTATGCATGGGCTATATGGGAGAGGTTGCTTTTATCTGGGATGTGGAAGGAGCTATTCCCCCACATTGAACCTTGGACTTCAGCCCTCCCATCTCAATATTTTGTCAATACTAGTAGTGCTTGTGTATACTGATTGTGTTTTGGCCTTTCTCTGTTCCCACCCTTGAAAGGGAAGCCAGGCAGCGTGTAGGGAGTAGAAAGCCCAAAAAAGAGATTCCTCCTCCAACTCACAGAGAATGTGACCAGTAGCATGCAGGAGAGGAGAAAACCTCTGTAGAGGAAATCTTTGAGAACCCATGGCTACTGACCTGCCATCCTTCTGGGCAAGCTAAGAGGAGATGATCCTAAATGCTTGTCTGATTTCTGCTTCTGAATCAGGTATGTATGGCTCAAAGGCTGAGGAAGTCCATCTTCCAAGTCTCTTGATGATGTGTGCAGAAATCTTATTCTTTGATGCTGAAAAAGCTGCTCCAATTCAATAGGAAAGTCCTGAAAAGGAATAAGGATTGAGCCCAAGTTGATGCAGAGGATTCTCATGACTGAGGCTGCTGAGGATGGAGGCAGTGGAAGGTTTGCAATTAGAACTGAGATAATGATTCATCTGCTTCATTGGCATAGACTGGAATGTGAAAACAATACAGTGTTAATCTGAGATAGAGAGAAAGCCAAGTCAGCCTCAGCATGAACTGTATGATTGAATGGGTTGAAGACCTCCCTTGCTAATGATGTCCACTGCGGGTCGAGTGTCAGAAAATAGTGACTGACTGGAGGGACTGGTGATGTTCCCATACAAAAGTAGCAGCTACTATTAGGTCAATCTCAAAGAGAGAAGATGTTCTTGAAAAATCTTGAAGAGATGTTAAAGGCCGGAGGACAGGGAGCAGTGATCCAGGAATGATCAAAGATATTTATTTTATTTTATTTTATTGAAATGTTTCACCAGGAAGACACACTGAGCAACAAGTTGCTCATCTTCCGGTGTGACCTGGGGGGTAGGGGAACATGAGGTTGGTACACAATATAGATACACAATTTGATTACATTCAATAAAGTGAGCAGACCATACAGAAGTACTGAAAAGGAGGAATGCTAACAGGTATGAACTAGATGGATACAATGCGAACAGTCTTGAACTAGATAGATACAATAGCACAAATATCTTTGGCAAACACTTGGTGGGACATAGCTTTGTAGTTAGAAAATGGCTGGAAAGAATACAAGGAGGTTGAACTAGGGCAAGATTATGAGGAGAGACACAGATAGAATAACATTTTGAAGGTGTAATAAAAGTGCAAGGTTGAGTACTGTATAAGTGCATTAGAGATTAGGGGTTAGCCAATGACTATGGCTAGGAAGGGGGAAGGTGGGTGTGTGGGGGCATATAGGCAGAGAGCAGGGGTGGAAAGGGGGGATTTGGAGGCGGAGAAGGCAAGGGGCGGAGAAGAAGGGTCTACCAGGGCCTGACCCCTCCAGGATGCTGGGGACCCTGCCTGCACCAGGAAGAGGTCAAGCATGAACAGGAGAGAAGCAGGTTGTAGGCAATGAGAGTTAGAGCATGTCAGGAAGGAAGAGAGGTGGAAGAGAATAGTCTGCCGGGGCCTGGCCCCACCAGTATGCTGTGGACACTGCCTGCACAAGGCAGAGGTACAGCACGACAGGAGAAAAGCAGGTTTTAGGCAGCAGAGGTACAGCCCGACAGGAGGGAAGTAGGCAGCGATGGGGAGTAGGCTTCAGAAGTACCAAGAGAGAGAGAGAGAGAGAGAGGAAGGAGAGAAGAGGGGCTGAGACCCAACCCTTTCAGGAAAGAATGGGGTAGGAGTAGGCAGTGTGGAAGGTGTTTGCCTAGGTTCTGGACCCCTCCAGGATGCAGAGAACCCTGCCAGGAGCCTAGGTCAAGCAACGGTGAGTGGGTAGTGAAAGTAAGGTGGTGTACAGAGGAAGGAATGGTGGGGTAGGAGTAAGGAGGAAAGAAAGGGGTGCTGGGGGGAGGATATAAGGAGAGGGTTAGCAGGAAAGAGGTGGGTGTGAAGCTGAAGCAGGCTCATAGCAGAACGAGTTAAGGAGGATTGTAGCAGGAGCAGCTAGCAGAGAGAAAGTTATGTAAGGCAGAGGCAAAGGAGATGGAGGAGGAGGAGTGTCATATTTGAGGTGGGAGGTAGTTCCAGATTTTGGGGAAGTGATGGGAGAAGCCTGATTGGCCGATGAGGGTGGTACGGCAGGGGACTAGCAGAGTGTGAGTGTCAGAGGATCTGAGGGAGTGTGAGGAAGGTGGGGGGGAGTGAGCAGGAGAGGTAGGAAGGAAGTTCACCAAGCCAAAGTTTAGAAGTTAGCTTGGCACTTTGAGCCAGGCATCCATTAGCAAGTGAGGGGAAAGACAGGGCATGGTGAAGGTCACAATGATGGGTTTGAGATGGGACATCAAGAACAAATCTACCGAAGGAGTTGAAAAGCGAGAGTCCAATCTGGTAAGGGAAGATATGGAAGTGGCACCATAGACTACATCACAGTAGTCAAAAATGGGGAGGATCATCTTCTGAACAAGTTCTCGCCAAACCGTAGGAGTGATGCAATTATGGTTCCTGTAAAGGGCTCCAAGCTTGGGGCATAGTTTCTTCAGAATGGCATCCATGTGGCCAGAGAAGCTGAGGTGTTGGTCCAGCCAAACCCCAAGGTATCTGAAAGAGGGGGTGTCCTCAAGGATTGTCCCATCAAGGGTGTGGAAAGAGTTAAGGGGAGGAGCCTAGAGAGTCTCTGCCTAGTGCTGAAGGTCATGGAGACTGTCTTTTGGCATTTAGAAATAGTTGATGTGAGGCAAACCAGAACTGAACCTGATGGAAGTCATGCTGAAGAGTGATTGCTACATCAATGGTGGTTTTGCCAGAGGTGAACAAGACGGTGTCATCAGCATACATATGGATAGAAGAGGAGAGGGAACAGACTGAGGAAAGGTCATTTAGGAAGATGGAGAAAAGGATGGGGCTGAGCACAGAGCCCTGTGGGACTCCTGTGGAGATTGGGAGGGGTGGAGTGATTGCATTCTGAATCCTGACTGATTGTGTTCTGCCTGTAAGGTAAGCTCTAAACCAGAAAAGAGCAGGAGTAGACAAACCAGCAGCTGTAAGGGAGTCCAGAAGGAGTGCATGGGAGACTGTGTTGAAAGCCCTGGTGAGGTTGACAAAGATGGCAGAGGTGATGAGGAATTTGTCCATCCCGGTAAGGATGGAGTCAGTGGTCCTAAGGAGGGAGGTGGTAGTGGAGTGATTCTTCTGAAAACCAGACTGGAAAGGGGTGAAGAAGTAGGAGTCAGCAAGAAAAGAGGTCAGTTGAGAGAGGACCAGGTGTTCTTAGAGCTTAGTAAGGGCACAGAGGAGGGAGATTGGGTGATAGTTGGCAGGGGAGGAAGGATCACCACCTTTAGGGAGAGGGAGGACCACTGTATATTTCCAGGCTTAAGGATAGAGGAGGACGTAAAGAAGAGATTTAGAAATAGAGAGAGAAAGAGGGATAGGCAATAGCAGGGGCTGAGAGGTAGAGAAGTTTAGGGTCAAGGTCATCTGGAGAGGAACCTTTGGAGGGATTGAGAGAGAGGAGGGCCATTAGTGTCTCCTCAGGGAGATAGGAGAGAATGAGAAGGGGGTGGGTACCAGGGGGGTGTTGAGTGATAGGAAGGGAGTACGAGTAGAGGAGAGGCTTGAGGGGAGGAATTTTAAAAGGGTTGAGGCATAGGAGATGTAGTAGGAGTTGAACTCCTAAGCCACTATGCAAGGTTCAGACTCTAGTGTGTTGTTTATATTAAGCATGGGGGTGAGGGATGCAAGGGGGGAGAATAGTGAGTGGACTACTTTCCATAATTCAGAGGGGGAATTTATGTTATGGAGGAAAGAGGATTTAAAATATTCAGACCTGGCAAGTCTGATTGCCTTAGTACAAACGTTTCTTAGCCTGTGATAGTTAGTAAGGGCTGATAGAAGCCAAGAGACTTTGTGTTTCCTCCATGCTTTTTCATGCTCCCTGAGGCAGGTCATTAATTCAGGGGTGATCCAGGGATGATGGATACCTTGGACTGTGGTGCATTTGAACGGGTCATGGAAGTCCCAGGTAGCTATAAATCTGTCTTTGAAGTAAGTGAGAGCTTGGTCGATGGAAGTGACGAATGCAATTGGGGACCAATCAGAATTGGATATATCATTGAGGAGAGGATTTAAGTCAAGGGAATTGAAAGAGCGGAGTTGCAGGATTTTATGTGGTGGTTTAGGTCTATGGACCTTCCTGACCACGAAGATAGGGTGGTGATTGCTGAGGGCATCCGGGAGAACGCCGGACTTGATGAGACAGTGAGCGTGGGAGGTGAGAGCCCAGTCTAACAGCGAGTGGTTTGGGGTTTTGTGATTTAGTTGGGTAGACTCTTGGATGAGTTGAGAGAGATTTACAGCAGAGATATCACTTCATGTCTTAGAAGTAGTTGATGACAGCTAGTTTAGATTTACATCACCTAATACGTATAGCTCACCTTTGTGTGAGATGTAAGCTATAGAGGTGATGAGGTCAATAGATTCAGAGAGCTTGATGTCTGGGCGACAGTAGATACTGGTAATAATGATAGGGGAGGAGAAAGGCAGGGCAATATTTACTACCAGGGCTTTGTAAGTGGAGGGTAAGACAGAGGAGAGAACAGCAGTGTATTGAAGAGAGGACTGGATATACATGGCCACTCCACCTCCCCTACCTGCCCTATCCTGCCTGACTAAGGAATAGCCTGGGATGGCAATGGAGGGATCAGAAGTTTTAGTATTCAGCCAAGTTTCAGTTAAGATTAGAATGTCTGGAATAAGGGAGATTATCATCGGCTGTAACAGATCAATTTCCAGGACAAGGCTGCAGATATTTAAGTGAAGGGTCTTTAGGTCTTTTGGGAGGGCAGACGTGGTGTTGGAAGGTTATACGTTAATGGGAGGATAGCAGCTGGGGGAAGGGGAAGAGGGACCAGGACTGGGATGTACATTTCCTGAGGCAAGTAATAGGAGTGCAAGTATAAGAAAGTGTAGTTTAGGATATTTGTGGTAGGCAGAGTATTCGTGATGTGTTTGGGTGGGAGGGGGGCTGGGCAAGTGGATAATCAGGGGACGAAGGAAAGAGGTGGCTAGAATCTGTGAATAACATGGGAGGGGTATGGGTGAAGTGAGTCCAGAGTATTTGAGGGAAGAGGGGTAATAGCAAGAATGAAGGAGAGGGCTAGAGATCGGGGGAAGGGGCGGGGTTTTACATTGAGAAGTTTGTGGAGTTGTGTTAGAGATGATGGAAAGGAGAATAGAAGGAGGGAGTAGGGTGGGCACGCTGTAGGTAGATGGGGCACTTACTGGCTAGGGAAAATTGGATAGTGGGGGGAGTGTGCGGGACAGTAAAACTGGGATGGGTAGCAGCGAAAAAGTGGCCACTGGCAGGGATAGACTGACCACACAATAAGTGAAGCAAGACAGGGATTGGATTGGATGAGTGCGCATATAACTGGACCCTCTAGTGGCTAGAAGATATAATCTGCTAATGGAAAACTCAGCACAAAAAAAAAAAAACAAGCATTTGTCACGCTTCCATTGGCAGTGGCGGAGCTAGAGACGCATAGCGCTTTAATTTTGTTAATGTGTCGCAAAAGGTGATTTTGCATAGCGAGCATGCCACTATGCGCCACAGGTGCGGAAACGCGTTTTGGGCAGGCTGTGAAAAATGGCAGCTGGACTGTTGATAAGGAGGTGTGCACAAATGCCACTGGTGAGAATGTGGCATGAAAATATTGCAGATTGATGAAGGTAGAAGGGTGCGTGGAAACTGCACAGTGCACTCTTGCAACACAGTCATTGTATGGACTTTCGGCACCAGATTTTCAACATAAGCATTTGAGGACCTCTACTCATGAATAGTGTCACCGTCAGTTCCTCAAACTGTACCGAAAACTGATCTCGCAGAGCGACCGTGCAATTCTATGCGGGCGTGTGAAAACACATTCAGCCAGCTGTACTGTTCATAAGGAGGCATGGAAAAATGCTGATGAACAGCTGGAGTGAAACGACATAAATTAAAGTCACGAGCGCATGCAAACTGCAATAACGCACGTCAGAAACACTCATTTTATTGACGCTCATCCCCAAATTTTCAACATAGGCATTTTAGGACATCTGCTAATGAACAGTGTCACTGCCATTTCATAATGTATCAGATGCGGGCTTTCCTGACGACACGCACTATTCTGCGTCGGAACTGCGAAAACAGATTTTGGTCAGAATGTGAAAAATGGCAGCTGTACTGTTCATTAGGAGGGCAGAACAATGGCACTGTTGAAAATCTGAGGAAAATATTATAAGTTTCATTTAACTATAAGTGTCCGTAAGTAAAACCGGCGCAACGCATGTCAGAATAGCCATTTTATGAAGTATTGTCACCAAATTAACATAGGCATTTTAGGACCTCTGCTCATGAACAGTGTCACTGTCATTTTCATAATGTGTCCCAAACACTGATTTCGCACAGCGACTGCGCTATTCTGTGCCAGAAGTGCGAAAACACATTTCGGCCAGGATGGAAAAATGACAGCTGTCCGGTTCACAAGAAGGTGTGGTAAAATGCCAATTTTGAGAATCTGGCATGAAAATTTTGCGAATTCGCTAATTTACGAGCATACTCCATCCACCTCAGAGCCTCCACACTTCTGAAATTCAGTATCTGACATCTCTTCGTCCACCAATCCAGCATACTCAATCATCCATCAAGCTCAACTTCTGCTTCTTTGTCAAGGCTAATTCAGACCCTCTTCTGTCTTCCAACTCCTCATTCCCGACTGGACATTTGAAGAAGACCTATCATACAATGGAGGCATACAGCACCTATGGATGGAGTATTAACAGTCAGAATAGTACTCGGAGGAATAAAGATGATAGGATCATGGGGAGTAGATGAAAGTACAGCAAGAGCTGATGGTTCAGAGGCTGGAGTATGCTAAGTCTGGAAGCAAACTTTGAAAGCCACCTTATGAGATTGCAAGGTGGAAACTGAAGAGGCAAACTACACCATGAATCCTCGAATATTGGACAAAGGAGCAGTTTCCAGTTGAGGCATGACTAGCTTGGACCAGGACCCTGAACAGGTTGAGACTTTGAAGCTTGGAAGAAATAATACAACTCCGGTTGTGGGCAGAAGGTGAGTGTTAGATACCAAGTTTTTCAGCTCGGTCACGAGGCAGGGAATTGTCCAATCTTTAATGGAGTAGTTTGATTTTGAAGCCCGCTTACAAGCTGGAGGAGCTTGGAGAAGTCCAAGGGGACTTTGCAGGACCTGTATCAGGGTTTTCAGCCAGACAGTAGGTAGATGTAGAAGATGCCAAGATATCAGTAGCACTGGGGATTGTGCTGAGAGCAGGAGGAAGTCTGAGGACCTTGCAGAATCTTTTTCAGTGTTTGCAGTCCGAGAGTCGAAGGTGTAGATGCTGAGATGCCAATATGCACTGCGTAGTGCTCCAAGAGTGAAAAGAAGTCTGAGGAGACCTTGTGGGACCTTCTTTGGGTTTGTATGCACACAGTCAGTAGGGTAGGAGATGCCAAATACCAATACAAGTTGCATATTGCACTGAGAGTGAAGAAGTCTGAGGAGACCTTGCAGGACCTTCTTTGAGGCTGAATGCAGAATTAGAGTGCTGTGGAATGACTAACAAAAGACTTCCATCTCTGGTTGACATGGCAAGCTGACCTGCACGCAAATACCTCAAAGGTATGTGTTACAGGCGAAGACTGGAAGACATATGCAGAGGTGGTATATGTAGAAGATGCCAAAACACCAATACATGCTGTGTATTGCACTGAGAATGGAAGATGTCTGAGGAGACCTCGCAGGACCTTCTTCAGGGTTTGTATGCACAGAGTCAGTAGGCGTAGGAGATGCCAAGTACCAATACAAGTTGCATATTGCACTGAGAGTGAAGAAGTCTGAGGAGACCTAGCAGGACCTTCTTCAAGGTTGAATGCAGAATCAGGGTGCTGTGGAATGACTAGCAACAGACTTCCATTTCTGGTAGACATAGCAAGCCAATCTGCACTTGAATACCTCAAAGGTATGTGTTACAGGCAAAGACTGGAAGATGTATGCAGAGGTGGTATATGCAGAAGATGCCAAAATGCCAGTATATGCTGTGTATTGCACTGAGAATGGGAGGAAGTCTGAGGATACCTTGCAGGACCTTCTTTGGGTTGCATGCTGAGAGTCAGTAGGCATAGAAGATGCCACATACCAATACGCACTGTCTATTGCACTGAGAATGGAAGATGTTCGAGGAGACCTTGCAGGACCTTCTTTGACGCTGAATGCAGAATTAGGGTGCTGCAGAATAACTAGCAATGAACTCCAATCTCTGGTTGACATGGCAAGCTGACCTGCACTCAAATATCTTAAAAGGTATGAGTTAATGATGGAGACTGGAAGTTGTATGCAGAGATGGTATGTATAGAAGATGCCAAATGTCAATATGCACTGCTTATTGCACTGAGAGTTGAGGAAGTCCAAGGAGACCTTGCAGGAACTTCTTCAGGGTTTGAATGAAGAATTAGGGTGTTGTTGAATGACTAGCAACAGACTCCCATCTCTGGTAGACAGAGCAAGCCTACTTGCATTCAAATGCTTCAAAAGATAAGCGTTAGAGACAGAGACTGGAAAAAAAAACTGCTGGTGAGGGCTGTGCAAGAAAAGAGCATCTGGCTGCTGCTTAATAAAGAAGGAGAAGAATTAGGGCAGAGCTAATTAGCAAAGCAGGAGGGGGAATAGGAGCATGGAAAGAAAATTATACAGTACAGAAAAAGGGGTAGATATACAATATGTTTGGACAAGCAGCAGAAACAGCACTGAGGGCTCAGAGGCATAAGCACAAGAAATAGGTAGTATGGCTTTAAGAAGGGTGTGACCGGTCCTCTTCAATGTCTTTATAAGCGACATTGCAGAGGGACTGGAAGGAAAAGTATGTCTCTTTGCAGATGACACAAAGATCTGCAACAGAGTTGATGCACAAGGTGGGGTGAAAGGATGAGAAGGACTTGGCAAGGTTAGAGGAATGGTCAAATGTATGGCAGCTGAGATTCAATGCTAAGAAGTGCAAGGTAATGCACCTGGGAAACAAAAACCAAGGGGAAGAGTACACAATGGGGGGTGAGATACTAACAACAACAAAAATGGAAAGGGACCTGGGGTAGTCATATCAGATGACCTAAAGGTGGGCAAGCAATGTGAGAGGGCAGCAAGGAGGGCTGGGGGGATACTGGGATGCATAGGGAGAGGCATCACCAGTAGAAAACAGGAAGTTATTATCCCTCTGTACAGACAGCTGGTGAGACCCCATCTGGAGTACTGCGTGCAGTTCTGGAGACCCAATCTCCGCAAAGACATAGACAGAATGGAAACTGTCCAGAGGAGGGCAACTAAAATGGTGCAAGGTCTGCACCGGAAGACATATGAAGAGAGACTTAAGGAGTTTAATATGTATAGCCTCAAGGAAAGGAGGGACAGGGGGGACATGATAGAAACTTTCAAGTACCTCAAGGGAATCAACAAAGTCCAAGAGGGTAGCACCTTTCAAAAAAAGGTGTGTAAGAACAAGGGGGCACAATTTGAAGATAGAAGGGGGGGGCGGCTCAGAGGTAATTTAAGGAAGTATTTTTTCACGGAGAGGGTTGTGGATGCATGGAACGGCCTTCCAGAGGAGGTTGTGGAGTCAAAAACAGTGGTGGAATTCAAGCATGCATGGGACAGTCATAAGGCAATTCTAGGGGGTGGGGGTAGGAAGAAGTAGGTTGCTGGTTAACTAGGATCTGCAGCTTATCCATTAGGTAGGGAAATGGGCAGACTGGGTGGGCCAAGTGGTCCTTGTCTGCCGTCAAATTCTATGTTTCTATGATGGGAACATGTCACAACCCAGAAGCACTGGACGGAATGGCACCTATGAGGTAGAATGCCCAAAAAGAAAAGCAGAGCAAAACACATGGATGGAGGGGAGCACAAGGCACAACAATGCAATACAGCTGACAAGTAAGCCTAGTGGAAAGTAAATAAGCAACGGAAGCAGGTTGCAAAGTGTGGTGGACAGTAACAGTGCTAGCAACAACTGGCAGAAGCACAAAAAACAAAAGGTGGGGGAAGGGCAGGACAGGGGAGGAAGCAAAAATAGCAACAACAGACAAAGGGAAGTAGGGGAACAGGAATGGAGCAAGCAGGAAGCTGGAGAGCACAGGCCACTCAGGAAAGCATGAGCAGACCAATGCCAAAAAGGGGAGAGCAGAGCAAGAACAAACAGAGCAACAAAGAGAGAAAAGAGAGAACATAGATGAGAGCACAAGGGACGATAGAGTGGGAGGGAGCAAAAAACAAAACAAAATGGCAGCAGGAGTAAGCAAGAGACAGAAGCACAAAGCACACCAACCAGAAACTAAATGAGAGGGGAACAAACACTGAGAAAAATTGGGTACAGGGAGCAGAAGGGAGCAAGACTAAACAGAGAAAGGCAAGGAGGCGGGGAAAAAATAAGGAGGTACAGCCACACAGACCATGCAGGAGCCCAGAGTGTAATGAAACACGCTAAGCGTGGGATGTATGCGAGTGGTTGCTTTTATCTGGAGCGTGGGAGGAGCTGACACCCTAGGAAGGTACCTAACCATCCCCCAAACCATCCCCCAGTTCTCCCCCCCACCTACCACCATCTCTACTCCCCTGATCATAGACTACCAACTACTAAGGCTCTTCAAGCTGTCTTCTTCTTACTCTTACCCATTAGTGCCACCAGGTTATCACTCCCATTTCCCCACCTGACTTGGAGTTCCCCCTGGTGGAGTCAGGTACCTGAGACTCCTCCAGGGATACAAAGTGATTTCCCATTGGGATGGTGTAGGATTGGTTGACCTCCTTGTGGCTGCCCCTGCTTGTGATTGAGAATTCAAAGCAATGCAATACAAATAAAGTCGCAAAGATCTGCTGCTCATTGCTGAACTCTTACACTGCAACAGTATTGGTTGCTTTCCTGGGTGCTTCAGCTATCCCAGCCTTCCTTATCATTGAGCAGAAGATCTTTGGGACTTTCTAATTTGCATTGTATTGCTTTGAATTCAAAATTACAAGCTCCACTTTCTTGCTACAGCTGATTGTGCTCTCATTTAACATATTTTTGTCCGATACTTTTTGAAGCACTATTAAATACTTCTTATTTTTGCACCTTATTGCCTGTGAGCATCTGTCTCATACGAGTGCTACAGCTGTTTTGGAAGTTGTATTTTAGGGCTGGCCAACCGTTTGGTTTAGCACTGCACCCTCCTGCCATCGCGGCACTGCTTTGAAACAACTCACTAACTTAGGCTGGGTTACAGAAGTTTGTGCCCCAAGCTACTTGCAAAGATATATAACAAACAGATAACAACAGGAGTTCAGGCTTTGCTTGAGGCTGGAAAAGTGATCACCAGTTGGCTGCATCATTATATTGCCCACTGTAGGCCATTTTGTCTCCAGAAGGGGAATAGTGTTCACTGTTAGATGAGAACTGCTATCTGTCTCTGTTTTATTAAACCCTTTTTAAAAATAAGTAGCACCAATACCATAAAAAGAAAATCAAGAATGTTTTCAAGCTTTGAATCCAGTTGTTCGCATGCAACGCCCGCCCCCCCCGCTCCGAGTCATGCCCACTGACCTGTATACTGCTCTGGAGGGGGCAGGCATGGCTCACTGAATTCCAGTGTCTAAGGGTGTATGGTGTAACTGCTCACTTGAAGCCCTTGCCTTTAAAGGGGAACAGTTAAAACAAAGGGCCCCATGCTCAAGTGTGGGGCTGGTCCCAATGTGCACTTTGTATGCAAAACATTTTAGTTTACTTACTATTTACTGTAGGGTAGTAGAGTGTATCAGACTAATTTTGTTTACTTCTAGGCTGACATCTTCTGTTACTACAAATCCCAGAATCTCCTGCAGCTGACATCAGAGCAGTAGGCAGCAATGGGATATTCAATAGCCTGCAGTGCATGTTAGAGCCAATACTCAATCAATCAATCAAGTCTTTATTTATACATGCGTTCACCGTTGAGCAGAGCTTTTTTTTAAGGTGGATCTGTTTGACACATAGATACAGGTTATACAAACTACACACATTAGGTACAGTATACAGTGTGGGCAATGCCCCAAAGCGGAATTTATATACAGGTAGTAATACACATAAATAGATAAAATTAGCACACCGGTTAAGGCTGTTAGGTAAAAGATAATTACATAACATCATTTGAAGACTACAGACCCAATGTACACTTAAAGCTGTACGCCAGCTAGTGCTGGGATGTAAAAGATGATTTCACAACATCATTTGAGGACTACAGACCCCATGTGCACTTGAAGCCGTGGCTAACTGACTAGGAGAGAAGTACGGCAGTGCATTTAACTGGGGGCAGAATATAGAGTGTGGAGTAGGTGAGTACGGTGTTGAAGCACAAGTTGGAAATTTCTCATCATTCAGACAATAAGCCGGTAAGAGCCACCATATCTTAGAAGCGGCTGCGATCGTGGTTCAGACCTGTGAGCGAGCCACGAGTGGTTTAGGAGCCATTTGAGGATGGGCAAAACAGTTGCAGACTTCGTTTACCACATGCGAGTATAGTGCTTTAAAGATGGGCAGAGAGACAAGGGCATCTAATTTAAGGGTCTTTTGTAAGTTATTCCAAAGGGTGGGGGAGCGTGAAGCTAATTGCCGCTCTACCGAAATGCAAGTTTACTCTGGGTATTGCAAGGGAGATGAAGGAATGGCTTTGGAGCGCATATTTTCTTGTTGTGCACAGGGGTAGGCAATCAGAAATATATAGGGGTAGTTTGTTTGTGAGGGCACATTAAGTCCAGAGAACAGCGTTTTTTGGTGCCTAAGTTTAAGGGATGTCCATCCCACAGTATCATACAGGATACAGTGATGAGTAGAACTTGGGAGATACACATAGGGAATAATGATCTCACCAGCTGGTCAGTTGTGGAGACCAAGGAACACCTGACCAGGCTATGTGACAAACTATCATCCATTTCATCTGATATCTCCTTCTCTGAGATCGTGCCAGTCTGGGAGAGGGGGGCAGATGGACGGAAGGTCAGAGAAGGGGAGATAGGGGAGCTAAACATGTGGCTCAAGGGCTGGTGCCAGGAAAAAAGGACACAGATTTGTAGGGAACTGGCAACAGTTCTGGGAGCAAAAATTCTTTAAATTTGATGGACTGCATCTGACTAAGGAGGGAGTCAGTGCATTGGGGCAGAAGTCTGATGTCTTTGCAGAATATTTAAACTAGCAAATGGGAAGGGGGTGCAGCACTCCATACGTCGAATGGGAACAACACCCCTCCCCCCTCAGCTAGTGGTTAAACAGGGATTCAGCATGTTTGCAGTTCATTTGCATCATCAGGTAAGAAAAAAGGTCCATCTCACCATACGACACACAGGGGAAATGCCAAACCTCACCCAACAACTAACACACTGAAATCTGGCCAATGGAAAATCATGTACACAAATGCTCACAGCCTGGGAAATAAGATCCCAGACCTGCAGACAATAATGTCAGAGGCTAAACTGGACATAGTAGCAATTAGTGAGATGTGGTTTACCAGTAACCACACTTGGGAGACTTCAGTACCTGGCTATGCACTATTCAGAACAGACCGAGGTGCAAAAAGGGGGGGGGGGAGTGGCCCTGTATGTCAATGAAAATATCAGAGCTACTGAAATTCAGAATACACATAAGGAGCCAGAAGAACTGTGGGTCACCCTGGAAACAGGAAATGGGACAGCCATAAGAACTGGGGTTGTCTACAGGCCCCCAGACCAGGGGGAGGACATAGACACATTGCTGTTAGAAGATATATAAAACATGACAGTTAAAAGGGAGGTTCTGATAATGGGAGACTTCAACATGCCGGATGCAGTTTGGTCAATACCAGCAGGAACATCTGCCAGAACTAGACACATGGTGGATTCCCTGCAGGGGAAGGGGCTCAAACAACTGGTACAACAGCCCACAAGAGACAGGGCTATCTTAGATCTAGTACTGACTAACAAGGAAGGGATCACAGATCTCCAGGTAGAAGGTCACCTGGGGGCCAGTGACCATCACATGGTAGGGTTCAATTTGGCCACTACATCTAAATCATTCCATTCCAATGCAAAAATATGGGACTTCAGAGGAGCTGACTTTGATAAGATGGCCAACAGAGTTAAGCTAGCCTTGGCAAAAAGAAACACAGTTGAGGGGGTACAGGCAAAGTGGGAAAGCATTAGGGATGCAATACTTGAAGCAATATCCCATTGTGTTAGACAGAAAAGGAAGTGCAAAAGAAGGAAACCACTTTGGTTCTCAAATACAGTAGCAGAAAAGGTCAGAGCCAAAAGGCTGGCCTTCAAGAAATATAAGGGAACACAGCGGGATGAAGATAGGGAGGCATACCAAACTGCCCTAAGGGAAGCAGGTAAGGCAGTAAGGCAGGCAAAGTCCCAAACTGAGAAAACACTAGCACGAACAGTAAAAGAAGGTGACAAGACTTTCTATAGATACATTAGTGAAAGGAGAAAGTCCAGAGGGGGTATCGCTAAGCTCAAAGGAGAAAAGGGTGTGTGTGTGAGGAGGAGGACCCTGTAAAAGCATCTATCCTAAATTGATACTTTTGCTCAGTATTTACTGAAGAGAAGGTAGGGCAGGGCCCACAGCTCAGCACCATGGACACGGGGGAGTTAGGTGAGCACTACACCCTTCACAAAAGAAAGGGTCCTACAAGAACTCACTAAACTCAGAGTGGACAAGGCAATGGGACCTGATGGCATGCATCCCAGGGTACTTAAGGAGCTAAGGGTGGAACTAGCAGAGCCATTATCAGAACTGTTTAGTGAGTCACTGAGCACAGGAGAGGTCCCAGAAGACTGGAGAAAGGCTCATGTGATCTCGCTCCATAAGAGTGGTAGCAGGGAGGAGGCAGGGAACTACAGACCAGTCAGTCTTACCTCAGTAGTGGGCAAGATTAGAGGCACCCTTAAGGAAAGGATAGTGCAACACCTGGAATCCTATAGGGACACAGGATCCAAGACAGCATGGGTTTACAAAGGAAGATCCTGTCAAACTAATCTCATAGATTTCTTTGACTGGGTAACCAGAGCGTGTGGACCAAGGGGGGCAGTTGATGTCACTACCTTGACTTCAGCAAAGCTTTCGACACTGTTCCACACAGAAGATTGATAAATAAGCTGGGTAGGCTTGGGGTGTGTCAGAAGTTGGTCAACTGGGTGGCAAACTGGTTGACAGGCAGAAAACAGAGAGTGGTGGTAAATGGTATACAGTCAGAAGAGATGCAAGTCACAAGTGGGGTACCTCAGGGATCAGTCCTGGGGCCAGTCCTCTTCAATATCTTCATCAGTGACATTGCAGATGGACTAGAAGGTAAGGCTTGTCTGTTTGCAGATGACACCAAGATCTGCAACAGAGTAGATGATCCAGATGAGGTGGGCAGAATGAGAAGAGATTTGGATAAACTAGCAAAATGGTCAGAAAAGTGGCAACTGGGATTTAATGCAAAGAAGTGCAAGATCATGCACATAGGGAAGAGAAACCCTGAAGCCACCTATAGGCTGGGAGGGGAGTTGCTGGCAGTCACAAAGGAAGAAAGAGACTTGGGCATCATCATCACCGATGACCTGAAATCATCCAAGCAGACCCTCAAAGCAGTCGGTAAGGCTAGGGGATGTTAGGGTGTATAGTAGGGGTATCACAAGTTGTAAGAGGAGGTAATAATCCTCTTACAAGACACTGGTTAGGCTCCCATCTGGTGTACTGCGGCAGTACTGGAGGCCACACCTTCACAAGGACATTAACCAAACTGAGGCAGTCCAGAGAAGGGCAACCAAAATGGTGCAGGGACTGCATCAGAAGACATATGAGGACAGATTAATGGAGCTCAATATGTATACCCTTGAGCAAAGGAGGAAGAGAGGTGATATGATCGAAACATTCAAACACCTTAAGGGCATTAACAAGGTGAAAGAGTCTAACTTGTTTAAATATAAGAAAAATAGCAGGACAAGAGGACACAGCATGAGATTAGAGGGAGGCTGATTAAGGGGGAATGCGAGGAAATTCTTTTTCACAGAAAGGGTGGTGGATGCATGGAACGGTCTACCTCTGGAAGTGGTGGCTATGAATACAGTGCAGGGCTTCAAACCGGCATGGGATCGGTATAAGGGAGCAATACAGATGAGTATGAATAGATAGACCACTGACAGAGCAAAGGCCGATGCCACATTTATAAGGTAGAAAAAGAAATGGGCAGACTTGATGGGCCTTGCAGTCCTTATCTGCCGTCAACTTCTATGTTTCTATGTGATAAACCTTAGTGCATGTTGGTACAGCGTGTCAACTTTAGCTAACTGGGAGATGGGGCACTGGCTATACAAGAAATCCATGTAGTACACCAGGGATAAGAAAGTAGATTGGACCAATCTTGTCTTGGCATCTATAGTGAGGAAGTGGCTTACCCTGAAGAAAAGTCCAAGTCTTTGCCAGAGTTTTTTCAACAAGTCGTCAATGTGTTCTGAGAAGGAGAGTCTGTTATCAATCTATACTCCCAGATATTTGAATTTGGTTACGAATTCTAGTTCTGTAGGACTGGGTGAGTGGGCAAGTGAAGAAAAGAGCATTGCTTTTGTTTTTTTAGTATTCAATAGTAATTTTTGATGAATTAACTGGCTTTGCAGGAGGTTGAACTCCTTTTGGAGGTCGTTACAGGCAGCTTCTGGTGTGGGTCAGCTGATATATAGGACAGTATCATCTGCAAAAAAGTGGATATTGGCATTTTTTATATAGTGGTCTATGTCGTTTATATATTGCAAATAAGAGCGGGCCTAGTATAGATCCCTGAGGAACCCCTCTTAGGAGCGGTTTAAGAGAGGACAGCTCGCCTTCTGCTTTAACTTGCTGGAATCGTCCTAAAAGGCAGTCAGTGAACCCGAGCAGCGAGGTAGAGTCCACTCCGATGGTTTGAAGTGAGGTGAGGAGACGGTTGTGGTCAACAGTGTCAAAAGCTTTGATTAGGTCCAAAAAGACAGCACAGGTGAAGTTCCTTGTGTCAAGGGCTCTCAGCCAGTCATCAGTAACTTTGGACAGCGCTGCACTAGTGCTATGTTCTGCTCTAAACCCTGACTGCATCGGGTTCAATAGATTTGTTGCTTCTAGGTAGTTCCTTAGCTGCGCATTCACGATTTTCTCCAGTAGTGTAAATAGCACTGTGAGTAGAGAAGTGGGTCTATAATTGTTGAGGTCCCCTGAGTCACCTGATTTAAAAAGCGGTATGACATGGGCAGTCTTCCAGACAGGCGGTAGGGTACCCTGTGAGAGGGACAGATTGAATAGGTGAGTGATGGGGATGGCGAAGACATGGTATGCAATTTTAAGAAAGTAGGGGTCCAGTGAGACAATGCCTGCATTTTTTTGATGTCCAACCATAATAATAGGTCTTCAACTTCTTTTAGCGAAGTAGGTTGCAGCTTGAAGAGGTTGGAGGTAGCTGGAGGTATTGGAGGGGTGTAATTTGAAGTAGAGCGTATCTTGCAAGCTGGGGAGTTGTCAAATGCCAGACCTGCAGTTGCGAAATGTTTATTGAAGGAATCTAAGATCTCTGCCCTGTCTTTAATGATATTATTTCCAGAGATAATTTTGTTTGGGAGAGAGGGAGTTACCTGTAGAGTGGCCCATCAGATTCTTGATAGTCCTCCAGAATTTGCATGGGTTCTTGGAAGAAGCGTCGAGTTCTGTGCGGTAGAAAGAAGCCTTTGTTTCTTTAATTGATTTAGTGCATAGGTTACGTGCCTTTCTGAATAGGTTCCAGTCGTTGGGCAGGTTAGATTTTCATGCCCTTTTCCATAGCTTGTCTCTTTCAAACAGCAATGATCTAACCTCGGGGGTGAACCATTTGTTGGTTTTATTCTTTGTGTGAACTTTGGTCAGGGGGGGCGTGTTTGTTGAGAGCCCCTGATAGAATATCGTAAAAGATGTCATAGGTGGCGGTGACTGTTTTAGCAAGGTAAAACTCCTGCCAACGCAAGAAGAATTTCAGGTCAGTAATGTAGGCAGCTATGTTAAAATTTCATCTTGATCTCTTCTGGCAAAATTTAGAAGTAACGGGAAGCTTGTTGGTAGATCTTATCCCTCCGATGAAACAATGGTCACTGACATCCGAGAAAAAAGTGCCAGCATGGGAGAAGAGGTGGGGTTTGCTTACAAGCAATACATCCAGTATGGTACTCTTAGCAGGGTTTTTAGTATTTGGGTGGGTCGGATAGTTGATGAGCTGGGTAAGCCCATGGGCATCACAAAAAGAAACAAGTGGTGCAGCTGCTTTGGACAGCCAGTCAAGGTTAAAGTCACCAAGTATGACGGTTTCAAGTGATCCTTGTTCTAAAATACCACTTAGATAAGTTAGGAGCTTTAAGCCGGCAGAAGGGGGTCTGTAGCATCCTATAAGCTGGAGAACACATGACTGGGTGATTTCCACTTTGAGGGTAAGGCACTCATATTCATTGGGAACGGAGGATGCAGTTGTACAGGAGACTGAGAATTTATCTTTAACATTTATGGCCACACCACCTCCTCTAGCGTGCCTATCTGCTCTGAACAGGGCATAATTTGGGATGTTTACTTCCGTGTCAGTAGTAGTTGGTCTAAGCCAGGATTCAGAAATCACTAGTATATCAGGGGATGTATGGGATACCCAGGCTTGGATCAGAGTTAGTTTTTTTAGCAGGCTACATACGTTGATGTGCAAGAAGCTCAGGCCCTTTAGCAAAGGCAGGTCTGAGGGTGAAGGGGTTGCTGCAGGTGGGCCTGGGTTTAGTTCTACATTACCTGAGCATAGGAGGAGGAGGGGTAGAAGTATTTTTTTGAGAGTGGTAGGGGATAGTTTTGGGGTCCTAGACTTGTCCCATTTATTGTATTTAGTAGATTTGGGTAATACGTTATTCCCATTGCAGAAGGCACCACCAGTAATTGTGGCTATTAGTACTCTGAGTGAATAATGTCTGGTGGTGCAAGAGTGTTGCCTGGTGGGGGTCATACTCTGAGGTGGGTAGATCAAGCATGTGCCACCTGAACAACGTACCCATATGTAAGGGTGCAGTTGAATGTCCATGATCATACAGGGGCAGGTAGACATTAAGGTGCCAGATAATGTAAGGCACAGGAATGGATTGTAATCCATGCAAGGTATCGGTCTGTTGGTTAGTATACGCCAACTGGGATTCCGAGTAGGAGAGGCAGTAGGCCAAGCTGTAAAAGTCCCCACATGGTGAGACTTAGTATAATATACTCTGGAAGCTAGTTGATGCGCACAATCGGCTAAATGCACACAGCTACAATACCAGAGAGACAAGGCAAGAGGGTCAGTAGGGGGTGTGCCTAGCAGCTTTTTCTGCCTGAGGAGGTAGCTCCCTATGGAAACATGTACTTGGACACGGTTGAGCAATGATTGGAGGAGCGCAGATTAAAGGGGCGTTGCTCGGGAAAAGGGTGGGAAGCAAGCGTATTTAATAAGTGGAGGAGGTGGGGAAGGGGGTGGACGTAAAAGTTGCGGCAGTTGCCGTACCTTTTCTGGCTGAGGAGTCTGGGGCTGTGGAACTGAGCGGTGGCTGAGGTAGCGCCAGCCGCCAGCTGGCCTGGAGTACCCGTGGCTGTGCTGGAGGAAGCCTGGGAGAGCGGTCCTTGGCTGCAGAGAGGAGAGCAGGAAATTAAATAGGGCAGTGGACAAAGGGTCAGACAAAGCAGCAGGGGGATCGATTTGCTACACAAAGAAGATGTGTATTCCTTTAGCGCCCAAAGTCTGGGGCCAGTACAATGAATCAGTAGGAGGGCTGTAAAACACTTGTTCCTGTAGTTTTAACTTTAACAAAGATAAAATATGCAGTAGGCAAGGCTAGACAGAGAAATTCTAGGTAATTACAGTCTAATTTTGAGCAATTACAGTCAAATTTTGGGATAAATTCAATTCAAGAATCGGCTACCCACAAGGACCAATGTGGACACCGCCAGAAAAGTTGCTTGCTCTCCGATTGGTTGTGGCAGTTGCCGTACCTTTTCTGGCCAAGGAGTCCGGGGATGTGGAACTGAGTGGCAGCTGAGGTGGCGCCAGCCGCCCGCTGGCCAAGAGTACCGCGGCCGCACTGGAGGGATCCTGGGAGAGCGGTCCTCGGCTTTTCTGGCAGAGGAGTCCGGGGCTCCAGGGCTATGGAACTGAGCGGCGGCTGAGGTGGCTCCGGCCACCCGCTGGCTGGGAATACCCACGGCTCCACTGGAGGGAGCCTGGGAGAGCGTTCCTCAACTTTTCTGGCAGAGGAGTCCGGGGCTGTGGAGCTGAGCGGCGGCTGAGGTGGCGCCAGCTGCCCACTGGCCAGGAGTACCCGCAGCTGCACTGGAGGGAGCCTGGGAGAGCGGTCCTTGGCTTTTATGGCAGAGGAGTCCGGGGCTGTGGAACTGAGCGGTGGCTGAGGTGGCACCGTCCGGCTATACTATAATCTCCAATCAGTTGTTTTCTGGTTCTGCTTTTCTCCAGGGGCTAAGTACAGTCCTGTATATTTGTACTTAGTCCAGGGAGGACAGCGGGACCAGCAAACAAAAGATCAGAGCTTTTGATGTGACAAATTTCGTTGCAAGTTTTGTGAGTTGTCAACCCTAATGCTCACCCCATTCTCCTATACTGTACCTATCTCTGCTTATTTAGTCAAGGAATGGGGTCTGTTAGGGTTGACAACCCCAAGGCACTCCCTCCATGCTTGTTGCTGCATGCAGAGTGGGGGTAGGGTGTTAGGGTTGGAAACCTTAACATCACATTTCCCAGCTTTTATCGCTGGAACCCTAACTAATGCATTAATGTTTTTTGGAAAAATGTAGTTATGGTGTTTACTGTTGTCCTGGTATTTCCTCTGTTTTAGTTACTGAGCTCCTTTAAACTATCTGTTCTAACTTTTCCAATATTCTCGGCGACTTTAACATAAATTGACTCTCAAGTTCTAACTCTTCCAGAGGTGAGGCTTATATTCTTGGTGACTTTAATATAAACTGACTTTTAGGCAGTACAAATAAAATTGCTCCAAATGTAAAGTCACTACTGTTGACGCAATTTATTTCTGATCCCACTTGCCTAAGTTTTAAATCTTTAAATCACTCCCTGCTAGACTAGGTCCTTTCATCTCATTCCCACGCACTGTGGATGTAGAAATCCTTCCTGATGCCCTCAATGACCATCATATGGTTTTCTGTGTGTGCAAGATGCATCGTCCTAAGGCCACACCTAAATGTATCATCTCACGTCCTTTAGGTCACTGGACTTGTCCTCTTTCATTGCTGACCTAGTTGCTATTGTCTGGTCCTCAATCTCAACAGCCAATAATATCAGCTTTGCCCTGCAACACTTTCAGTCCAAATTTATGGCTGTAAGGATGGGATAAACATGCTCCTCTGAGGAAAAACAGAGTATACGGCTCTCATCTTCCCTGGATGATAGCTGAGGTTATGACTTGCCTCTGTATTAGAGACCTTGCCTGGCATTCTTTTAAGATCATTGGCTTCCTGGCTGCTTTGGCAAATTGTTACATGCGTAACGCCTGTACCAAAGACTTAAGACTTGCAAAGTCTGAACATTTTACATCCACACTAGAACAACATTAATCACCCCTCTCTACCCTGTTTTCAGGATTGATGACTCCCTCATCTCTGACCCTTCTACTATTATTTCTTCCTTTAATTCCGACTTCACTACTTGTGATTTCTCTCTCATCCCTTCCTCCCTTCCCCCTTTCTTCCCTCTCTTTACCTTCTCCTCCTTTAAATATCTATTTTTTTCTTCTCTCCTATCATCGCCTCAGCTTTCCTTAACTTCTTGCTTGCCCTTAATCCTCATAAAGGTGGTGGCCCTGATGGCCTTGATCCCAAACTTCTACAGTACTTCTGTCAGCCCCTTTCATTGCTCTTCCTATTACCTTACTCTTTAAACTTTAATTTTCCTCTACTACTGTCCTTAAAGCCTGGAAGCAGGTTATTGTCATTCCTCTCCATAAAGGTGGTGATTCTTTTTCTCCTGGTAATGTCTGTCCTATATCTCTCCTTCCTACCCTAGCTAAGTTACAGGAATACCTTGTACTATTTCAACTCCCTTCCTTGACTCCTCCTCCTTTTTCACCCCCTACCAGTCTGGTTTTAGGAAATCCCACTTCTATCCTTCAGCTCACTGACTCCATCCTCTCAGGTATAGATCAGGAACTGATCACATCCACCATTTTTGTTGATCTTGCTAAAGCTTTTGACACAGTGGCACATCCCCTCCTTCTGGACAAGCTTAAAGCAGTGAGTCTCTCTGACTCTGCAGTCAGCTGATTTTGTTCTTATCTCAATGTCTCAAGCTGTCTGAATAAGAAGCTTCATTTTCTTGCCACTCCCTATCTACTCAGGTGTCCCTCAAGGGTCTGTGCTGGGTTCTATTCTCTTGTCCATATTCTTGAATGACCTCCCCTCTGTCTGTTCCTCTGCGTCCATTCATATGTACACTGATGATACAGTTCTTTTTGCATTGGGCTCTTCTTCCCATGATCTTACCTAACAGCTTCAGCTGAATTTAGACAATATTCAGCGCTGGTTCTAGTCTAACCAACTGTCTCTTAATAGCAAAGAAACAGTCACCATGACTTTTGGCACTGGACAGAGGTTTTCAAGACCAGCTCCTCTCCCTTTATTTCATACCCTTGATCATGCTATGATTGAGGATGTATCCTCTTTTAAGTACCTTGGTTTCTGGCTTTACCATCATCATGATTTCTCGGTTCATATTGATGTTATACACCAAAAGCTCCACCCCAAGCTTGATGCATTATACAGAAATAAATGAATATTCCACTTCCTGTCTGCTGAGAGATTGTTCTAAAGATAACTTATCCTATTTTTGATCATGGTGACATAGTTTATAGTCGAGTTCCCAAATCCTCCCTTGCCAGATTTGTTCCCCTTTCACTCTTTTTGTCATTTTGCTTTTGATTGTTCCTCTTATACCCACCATTGCTCACTCTACTCTGCCCTTTCACTCCCATCTCTTGTTGCCAGGTGTCCTTCCCATTTTGTTTCCTTAGTATCCTAATTCTGGTTTGGTTCCCTCCCCTCATGACTTACATCTCTGTTATACTCTCCCTCAGCTTCCTGCTATCCTGTCTGCAGTAATGCTTCCCATTCCCTCTCTATTCCTTCTAGGAAATCTACTGCTGGTCAATCTGATTTCTCTTACCATTTTCCTAAATTCTGGTTTTCCCGGTAGTTTACTCTGCCTCTTCTGCTTTCTCCTTAAAGTCTCTTCTTCATGACTTTTCTTCTCCCTCCTGCAACTGCCCATGGCCCTTCCCCCCCAGCTTTTCCCGGTAGTCTGTTTTCCCTCATCCCTGTTCACTGATCTGTACCTTTATGATCAGTTACCTCACCTAAATTATCTCAGTTTTATCTACTACACATATCTGCAATTCTGATTTGCCTTCAATTTTTAATTATGCTCCTTGATATATTGTGTTTGCTATATTTGTTGTATATCACTTCCACAGTCCCTTACCCCAAGGATGCATCTGGAAATGAGCTTTTAGCAGCCCAGTATGTCTTTCCTGGTGAAACATTTGAAAGAAATAAAATATGCCATCATATAAGGAAATTAGGTACATACATGTATGCATGGAAATACAACATCGCACATATCCCCATAATGCAAAGCATCATGGGCTGTATATACAAATCACCACAGCATTTTAGGCTGGTTCAGCTTTAAGCAGGAATGCATGGTGCCAAAATGCCTCTCACATAGCCGGCCCAGTGGTGATGGAGGTTGAGGCACTGGTTGCTACACCTTGTGCCACACCAACAACCTGGGTTCCGGAATGAGTCCAGACCACTAGGGGTCAGCGGGGGGTGGGAGGGGATCAAGCATCCAGAGGGCTGCTTTCCTCTCTCAGGGGGAGGGAGACTAGTCATCCCGCTTGTTGACTGCCCACTGGCAGTGGCTGGAGGGCAGAATGGGTCGGAGGCTGGATCCAATGTTCCTATATTGGAAGGAAGGGGGGACAGGCAAAAAATGGAGGAAAAACAAGCCTGGCAGGCTCAATGATGGTCTGCTGTTCCTGGAGGCCATTCCCAGATTCTGGATTGGGCCTCTGGGAGTGGAAGAAGCCAGCAACCTCCTCCTGGCCCCACCGCAGGGAGCAATCCAAGGGGGAACACATAAGGACCGCAGGAAATGGTGCAGCGGAACCAGAGAAAGAGTCCCTCCATCAGGAGGGCCGAAGCCACCTGTCTGAACTCTAGTGGGATAAAAAAATTACAGAAAAAAAAAGACCTCTCACAAAATCTGCAAAGGGAGTGAACAGGAGACACAGACAGATATTTTATCCTACCAGGACTCATCAGTGTGCCTTGTCTGTATGACACCCCAGGGGAATGAACCAGCTATCCTGAGTTGGTCTATTGGGTTTGGGTTGTTGTGAGCCCAATAAAACCAAAAAACAAGCTAAAAGACAAAGAACCTTAGTGCAAAAGCACTGAGGCAAGGGTGACCCCAAAGGGCATTGACCAAGAAGCAAAGTTTCAAAGAAATACAAAATCACACATACCCCATAATGCAAAGCATCATGGGATGTATATGCAAATCAACACACCATTTTAGGCTGGTTCAACTTTAAGCAGGAATACATTGTGTATGTATGTCTTATGAGTCCTGTACCCTTGTTCAACAGTGGGATTGAAAGGTCCCTGAGAGTAAAGCGGTCATTGTCCTTGAAGTGATGGCTGACTTGTTAGGCAGTTGGGCATAAAGTGGCCTTCGGTATTTTAAAGAAATGTGAGCTCAGATATTTGCCGCATGTTTGTACATACTGTTCTGTGGTTCCCCTGGAGACAGCCTGAGCCCTCCCATAGCTGTCTGTTTTCCCTAACTCTATGAGCATTTCTTGTACCCCAGGAGGTTCTCGCTCCCTTCTAGTGTTGCTCAGATAGTGCTTTTGTGGACTCTACCACTATTTATCAGATAGTGCTGGCATCCTACCTAGGATCCTACTTGAAATCCTAGCAAAGACAGATGTAGGATCCAGGGTCAGATAGTTACGGATCCTAGTTAGTATCCAGGTATCCTAATTAGGATGCAGGAATCCTAGTTAGGATAGAGGGATCCTAGGTCAGAAAGTTAGGATCTGGGTCCAGATATCGATGGATCCTAGTTAGGATCCTGGGATTATAGATCAGATAGTTAGGATCCAGGGTCAGATAGTGATGAATCCTTGGTCAGATCCAGGGATCCTAAGTTAGATAGTTAGGATCTGAGCTGGATCTGTTGTTAGGATCCACAGGATCCACAATGTTTGTAGGATCCATGCACTGGATCCTAGAGGGTAGGAACAATGGTCAGATAGCACTACTGTCCTACCACAGCAACTATGTGGCCAAATGGGAGATATCTGTTCATATACTAATTTCTAGATTACTATCTGAGCAACACTACTCCCTTCAGTGCCAAATTATTACCCTCTTTGCCATGATTAGGGCTCCTACCAGCCATCTGTCTTGTCTTTGTCTCTCAGGTGCAAGTGTTTTTGTTTTATGTCTTTGGGATGTATGCTCAACGTTATCATTTGGGGTTGAAAGATTAGGGGATTGGAGGTCACTGTTCTGCAGATCTATTGCATCTCTTTCCAGAATTGGTGCAGTTTGAAGCAGGACCAAAATAGGTGCATCATGGTCCTGGTATCCTTGCATTCCTGGCATGTGTCACTGTTGAGGAGGTCCCAGTTGTGGAGCTTCTGTGGCATCCTGTGTCAAAGATGCAGAATCTTCTACTGCATGAACCTACTGTTGGGGCTTTAACTCTGGAGCTGAGGTTTGTCCAACATCTCTCCCTATCATTTGGTGGGAGATCAATGCTGAGTTACTTTCCCCAAGAGGTCCTTAAGAAGGTCAGGGCCTTGCTTAGTAGCCCATCAAAATGGCGACTGCAGAAAGGCGACCCATGAATAGGGCGACTGAACCACAGTGCTGACACTTTCAGGCGACTGGTGGTTCCCCTCATCCCCAAAGTATGCCCCCCTCAGAGTTACTATAATAAATAAGGGGGCATGGGGGATAAAGCCCCCCCCCCCACAAGAAAGAAGTTTTTTAAAAGTCATCGCACTGTGGGACTTGCTCCCTATTCACGGGTTGCTGTTCCACAGTCACGATTTTGACATGGAACTGCCTCACTTAATCAGTTGCTTGTATATGAAACTAGCTGTTGGCTTGTGTGCACTGGTGGGGTACAGCACAGTGTCCAGATGCTAGGTCATGATTAACTTAAAATTTGAGCCTAACAGAGGGGACAGAGCATGTCTGAGTTGGAGCTATCTCCAGTAGTGGCATTTTGGAAGGTTTTACTGTTCAGTCAGTTGTTGGAAGGATTTTAGTACTCCAGTAGAGTCGATCAACAAATCACAGAGGCAGACAATCCCCTATGCACAGTTTATTATTGTTCCATTAGGGTAAGGACCATGATTTGTCTGGTGACCAGTTAGTGATCTTGCCACCATGCAGTGACCGAGTACATGATGACTGTACATACTATGAAAACAGATGGTGTCCACCAATGATCCATATAATGCTCTCTTCACATATTCTCCATTTTGGTGGACTCAGTAGACCTCGTGTTGAATGTGCAACTGCAAGTTTGTGTATGGTATGTGCCAGGCATTTGAGGGCAAATTCTGGAAGATAAAACCCTTCCATGATGAATTTCTGCATCAATTTTTTTATGGCTTAGTCTCCTAGTTTCAGTTCCCTAGTAGAAGGTTAGCATGTCTCTATGCAGCCTCCTTACCAGCTTGGGGTCAATATGGACATGTATGTTGTCCAGAATATATTGGACCCTGGGAGCTGCCATCATTTTATAGGTATGGGCAGTGCAAAAGATGGAGGTGGTTCCACCTAGCCATGTCTCTCTCAAGGTTTGAGTACAGTGGTTCTAGGTTACATTTCTCAATTTGTATGTGGTCCCAGGAGACATGTATCCCTGGAAATTTTAGGGATTCTTGTGTCACTGACATTCCCCATGGGAATTCTGGGAGCTCTGAGACTGAGTTGTGTGAGGCCAGGAGGGTGGATTTTGTAATGCTGAGTTTGTACCTAGACAACTTACTGTAATCTGTGAGCAGGGTGATCAGCTGGGGTGTTGAGGTCTGGGGTTGTGTGAGGGTGAGCATTATGTCATCAGCATATGCCATGACCTTGCTTTCCCCCTCCCATTGTGACCCCATATATCTTGGGTATTGACATATGGCTTGCAGTAGGGGGTGTACTGTGAGGATGAATAGAAGGGGAGATAGGGGGCAACCTTGCCTGTTACCCGCTACCATTGGTGATTACTCTGGCCTCAGTGCCATTGTAAAGGATTGAGATCCAGTGTGTGATTTGAGGATGAAAACTGAAGCGCTTAAGAATGTGGAACAGTCAGCTTCACTCCGCCCAGTCAAATTTGTATTTATTTATTTGTTTTATTTTTTATTTATTGAAATGTTTCACCAGGAAAGGCACACTGAACAACAAGTTGCTTATCTCATGGTGCATCCTGGGGAAAAGGGTAGTGGAAATACATACATGCATACAACAGCAAACATTATTACAACAGTATTGGCAGCAAATAACAGAAAGAACATATTAAGTGCAGCATATGAGTACAATTGTTTACAGAGGTCACAATGGACAGGTCAAATGCATAACATTAGGGTATCACCATTCATGATGATGGTATAATTTAGCCTGAAAGGAAGGGGTGGCTAGGGAGTAATAGCAGAGTTAGAAAGGTAGCAAGGTTAGGAGGGGAACAGATGAATAGGAAATAAGGGTATATATATATATATATTGATAGTTGTAGATTGATAGGACTCTAAAGTCATAATTATATTGGTAGTTATAGATAACCCAAAGGAATGGCCAGGTACGGATCACTGCAGGGAAAGAAAGTAGTGGGGCTGGAAGGGAGCTGTAATTCAGAATAGATACTTAATATATTGATAGATATTTGAGAGCAGGTCAGGAATACTAGGTAGGTTAATTGCAGGTACAATTCACAGAGAGCAAATTATGAAGAGCCGAAGTTATTGAGGAGGGGGAGGAGGAATGGTAAATCTGGTATCCCTTTGATACTGGTCTATCTTCCCGCTTTCTCCAGCCTTCTTTTCACAACTCTATACTGCAGTCATCCACAATCTACACGCAATCATACTATAAAAGTCCTAACTTCCCTTTCCCTCTTCCCGTAGGCCCTCACCGCTGTATCAGTTCTACCGACCTATCCTTGGGACTTCATTTCTCACAATGTTTATCCTTCGCTTACATATTACATACCTCTCCTGGTACCCCATCTGCCACTAGTACTAGTGACTGCCTCTGGTAAATGAACTAACTGGTACTTCTATACAGAGAACATGGTTTATATACAGTTGCATGGTTCAATGGTGGACCTACCCCCTTGTATTTGAATTCTCTTCTGTTATGGCTTGCCTTGTCTTCCTTTTATCATTTGACTCCCATATTACTGCACCATTGTGTTTGTGTTTATATACTTATTTACATGTATTTATATGTTTTTATGATGGATGTTACCCGACCCTGTTCTAACCAGGTCTATCTTGTAAAAGAGCTCTGCTCAATGATGTTCGCCTGGATAAATAAAGATTTTGATTGCTTGATTGACTGATTGAATTCCACAGTCTTGAGAAGTGATACAAGAAAGCAGCCTGACCTACAGTGGTAGACTGGCGAGGGACAACCAAGGAATGGGAGTCATGAGATCTAAGTGAGTGGGCAGAGGGAGGGAGTATTGATAGAGAGGAAGTGAGATAAGATGGAAGCAATCCAAACCAGAATTTAGAGACAAATTTAGCACAATGATGGAGGTGTCTATTTACTAGTGAGGGAAATGCCAAGGAGTGGTAGAGTTGAAAAGTGGTGGGTGAGAGGAGGAGAGTCCAGAGCAAAGTGACAGAAGAAGTTGAAGAGGATATCCAATCTGGCTAAGGAGGTCTTAGGATCAGTGCTGTAGACTACATCACAGTAGTCGAAAATAGGAAGGATCATCTTTTGGACAAGTTCGTGCCTAGCCGGGAGAGGGAGGAAGTTCCAGTTCCTGTATGGAGCGCCGAGCTTGGGGTGCAGTTTTTCAGAATGGCATCCACATGACCAGAGAAGGTGAGATGTTGGTCCAACCAAACAACCAGATATCTGAATGAGGAGGTGTCCTCAAGGACTGTCCCGTCAGGGGTATGGAAGGAGGGCAGGGAGGGGAGCCTAGAGAGTCTCTGCCTAGTTCTGTAGGTCATGGAGACTGTCTTCTTGGAATTTAGAAAAAGTTGATAAGAGCAAAACCAGTGCTGAACATTATTGAAGTCCTGCTTAAGTTTGTTTGCAACATCAGTGGGGGACTGTCCGGAGATGTAGAGGACCGTGTCATCTGCGTACATATGTATTGCGGTTGATGTACTGACAGATGGTAGGTCATTAAGAAATATGGAGAAAAGTATAGGGCCCAACATGGACCATTGAGGGATACCAGTGTTGATAGGGAGGGGAGGAGAAGTGGAGTCAGTGATTCTCACTGACTGGGTCCGACCTACAAGGTAGGCTCTGAACCAGTTAGTGGCTGAGTCAATCAGAACTGCTAAGAAAAATGAGTTTAGTAGTAGAGTGTGGGTGGGAAACCGTGTTGAAAGCCTTGGCTAAGTCAAAAAAAATGGCAGATGTGATTTGACCACTGTCCATCCCTGAGAGGATGGAGTCGGTAAGCCTAATCAGGGAGGTGGAGGTGAAATGTTTTTTCCTAAAACTAGATTGGAAGGGAGTGAAAAAGTTGGAGTTAGAGAGATAAGAAGAGAGTTGGGCAAGAACCAATTGTTCTTGCAGTTTGGCAAGGGTGGGAAGGAGGGATATAGGATGGTAGTTCCCCAGTGAGGAAGGATCACCGCCCTTAGGTAGGGAAAGAACAATGGCATGCTTCCAAACAGGTGGGGTGGCTGCCATTTCAAATGAGAGGTTGAAGAGGTGAGACAGTGGGGCAAAGATAGCTGTAGCTGAGAGATATAGCAGCTAAGGGGTCTAAGCCATCAGGCAAACTGCCTTTAGATGGGTTTAAGACATGCAAGGCATCCAGGGTGTCAGAAGGGGAAATTTTAGTGAAAGAGAAACAAGTAGACTGGGGCAGTGTGCGTGGTGAGGTAAAGGGGGCACTTGACCTAGTAGATGGTAAGGAGGGTAGGAGAGCAGAGGCACAAGAGATGAAGTATGAATTAATTTCAGTAGCAGCACTGGGGTAATCAGTAATAAGGGTGTTGTTTATATTGAGGAGGGGGAGGGAGGAGTGGAAGGGGGGAGAAGAGTGAGTGGATGACTTTCCAGAATTTAGAGGGATTGTTTATGTTGGATTGAAAGGTTGAGCTAAAGTAGTCTGCCTTAGCCAAACAAGTGGCTGTTGTGCACTTGTTGCAAAGAGAATGATATGTGTCATAGTCTTTAGGGAGCTTAGAGGCTTTATGTATCTTCCAAGCTTGGTCCCGTGCTCTTTGACAAGCTATGAGTTCAGGAGAGATCCACGGAAGGTGGCTTCCACAGACTCTGACGTGTCAAAGTGGGGTGTGCTGATTCCAAATGTCAAGAAATTTACCTTTAAAGTATTCTGCAGCTGCGTCTATCGAGTTCGCTGAGGCTATAGGGTCCTACTTTGTATGAGCTAAGTCATGGAGGAGGGAACGAGGTTCAGAGATTTATATGAGCGAGACATTAAGGTTTTATGACGGGCCTTGATTCTGTGAATTTTATGTACCAGAAAGGTCATGAGGTGGTCACTTAGGGCATCTGATAATACACCAAATTTAATGATCCTATGTGGGTGTGAGGTGAAGGCCCAGTCGATTAAGGATTGGTTACCCATTTTGTGGTTCATCTGAGTTGGATCAAGGATGAACTGGGATTAGTTATGTGCATCAATTTCATTTCATACTTTGTTCATGGTGGGGGATAACCAGTTTAATTTAAAGTCACCCATAATATAAGTTTCACCCGAGGAGGTGTGGGATACTGTGGAACTGATGAGGTCTGTAAGTAAATGCTTTATCAGTGTTTAAGGATAGCAGGACTGCTGATAGGTGAGGGGTATAGCCTTCCAGATTAGTCTGATAAGCACCTGGTGCTGTCATCTGGGGACAAAACTTACTTGGTTGGAGTCAATAAGTTGCGTCACAGTCTCCTAAAGTCTAGTGGCAAGTACCTTAGCAAAGAGTCTGCAGTTCACTGGTATAAGTGAGATGGGGTGGTAGCTACCATATGACTGTGGGTCATCCCCAGTTTGGGAATTAAAGGAATTTGAGCTGATCTCATAGAGGGTGGGAGTTTATCTTTCACATTTACCTCCAGAATTGCCTCTTATAAAAGTTCGAGGAGGACGAATTTAAAGATGGCATAGAACTCAGGTGGGGAGACTATCACCCTTGGGGGCTTTCCCTTTCACCATAGGGGCTAGAGCTGCTCATAGTTCCTCCTTCATGAAGGGCCTATCCAGTTGTGAGGCCTGCTCTTCACTCAAGGTAGGGAGCGTCAGATTTCCTGTGAATTTGTTTACTGCTTTGTCTGAGGGTGTGGACTCAGAAGTATACTGTTTGGTGTAGAAGTCTAGGAAGGTCATGTTAATGTCCATCTGGTTTGTGGTAACCCCACCAGACTTGGTTTTAAGGCTCAGAATGCTGGAGCATTGCTGACACTTTATAAGCTGGTATGCCAGTAGTCATCCTAGTTTGTCCCCAACTTCCCAAAATGCTTGCCTCATTCTGAATAGGGCAAATTCAGCCCTTTGATGCAGGTGTAGATTGATTTTGAATCTGACACCAACTGTCTATGCCAAGAGTTCCTAGTTGCGACAGTTGGTGCTTTTTGTATTTCATTCCCAGGTCCTGAAGCAGGGCCTCCTGGGCTTTATGGTCTTTATCTTTTGCTCTCTTAACCCTTGAGGCATATGCAATGCATTTCCCCCTAATGAAGGCTTTGATGGCTTTCCAGTGTATTACAGCTGATGTATCAGGGAGTTTGTTCAAACTAAAGTACTCCTTAATGTCTGTGCACAGTTGTGCACAAAAGACTGGGTCCTTAGGGGAGGCTGAGTTAAACCACCAATTGCTCTTGCTCAAGTTCAGTTGGGTTTGTGGTAGCCATGTGAATGTTATAGGGGCGTGATCAGATATGACGGTAGGTTCTATCATTGCATCATTGACGCCCCTCAGCCAGGCATTTGATGCCAGCCAGACATCTATTCTGGAGAACACTTTGTGGGGTATGGAGAAGAATGAGTAATCCCTGTCCCAAGGATAGATCAGTCTCTAGATGTTGGTTGTTCCCATCTCTCTAGCCAGGTCCTGTAGAGCAATGGAGACTTGCCCTCTTGTTCCTGTGGGTGGTCTGCTCCTATCCAGAAACTCATCTAAGGCTTCATTTATAGCTCCACCAATAAGAACTTGTCCCTTGTTCACTTCCACAAGCTTTTGGACAAGCTAGGTAAAGAAGGAGGCATCTGACTGATTTGGTCTGTATACACAGCAAAAGGTTGCCTCGGCACCCTACAGAAGCCCTCCCACATCCTTGTATATTAGAATGGCCACCCTGCTTTCAGAAGGAACTATTGAATATCTGAGAGACCCGCCGGAAATTAAGTTTGTCAGCCTTCAGTTTGAGAACATGTGTCTCTTGAATAAATACTATCCCAGTTCCCAGTCTCCAGAGATGGTCTAGTTAATGTTTCCTTTTGATTGATGAATTGACCCCTTTAATGTTCTGTGATGTGAATTTTATTGGCTTACTAGCCAATTGGGACTGCAGTCCTAACTATTAGTTCTTTGCGAAGGTTGGAGTGGGACCCCAAGGCCAGATGGAGTCCATGAGAACTAGAGGAGATACATTCTGTCCCATCATAGTCACATGAGGTGGGAGGGCAATACCTCTCCCAGAGTTTACCTTTTTGGTATGGATACTCCTAAAGTAAACATTATCATTAAACTATGAAAACATTTATTATTAACCAGTCCCTGCATGCAGGGTGTTAAAGTAGCCATAACACATACAAATGCAATAAACATAAACCTTACACATAACTGTCTCATTTGTCTGACCAAGACAAGTAAATCAGATGGGGGATATGCCCTCCCGCATCTGCGCAGCTATTGGTTTAGCATTGGCGCCTGTAGTGATGTGCGCACTCAAGCACATTGAGGTTGAATCGGACTACCTAGTAGTAGAAATGTTGCTGGCACCTCAGATTGCGGTATAAGGCCTCATACATAAGTGCTCATAGCAGTGAAGAGCTAGTAGTAAATAGGAACAAAAAAAGTTGGAGGTTGGGGAATTAGATGGGTTGTTAGATGGAAGGGGTGCCTGACACTTACAAAGCGCTTGTCTGAAACACTGGCAATTGTTGCATTTGCTACTTCCTGTCAGTGCCCTTTGCAAAGTGATGGAGTTGAGCTTTTGGGTGTCATATTTATTCCCCTTCCACTAATCTTCCATGCAATTGCTAAGGGGTACCCGAGAAGATCAGAACGCCTGTGGGGAATTCGTACAGTTGAATGTGAGTTGGTACACCAGTGGTACTATTATGGTATACAATTGCACGTGCTGTGATTGAGGATGAAGGAGACTTCTACATCCCACTTGAGGTAAAGGCATCTACTTGGCATGTGCACAAGCTGTGAAGCCAACCAGGGGCATCAAACTGCCAGGCTTGGGGTATCACCTGCTGCATTGCTTTGAAACTGCATTTGGCCACCAAATGAGTGAGTATGGCAGCTGTATGGTAGTAGTACAAGCCTTCTACAGGTTTAACAAAAAAGAAAGAAAGGAGGGGGCAGAGCATAATGAACTCATAGTAGTTTAAACTGTCTTGCAACTTGTTCTCTTGGGGGGGGGGGGATTCAGGACTCAGTCCCTGAGCCTCTGTGGCCTGACTTTGTCCCAAACCATAGTGTTTGGTGTGGTGTAAAACCTGTATTACTGGCTGAGCCTCCCTTACTCGACTGGCCAGTTGTGGCATATCAAACACCTCCCTGCTCCATACTGATTTTCTCTGGATTGGGGTTTCCCTGTTTTTTTTGTGTATAATTATATCAGCCACAATGGCTGTTGGAGGGATATATAAATACATGGAATTTGTTGGCAGATAAGGACCACCTGGTCTATCTAGTCTGCTCATTTTTTTCCTACCTTTTACTTACATTGGAGGCTGTAGCTGATCTGCGGCTTTCCTCCCTCCCTGTTTCCAGTATTCCCATATGCCTGTCCCACACATTTTTGAATTACTCCACCATTTTGGCCCCCACCACCCCTGCGGGGAGGCCATTCCAAGCATCCATCACCCTTTCTATAAAGAAGTACTTCCTCACATTGCCCCTGACGCTACCCCCTTCCAACTTCAAGTCATGTCCCCTAGTTCTAGTGTACCCTCTTTTCCGAAATATGCTCCCCTCCTGTACCTTATGTATCCCTTTTAGGTATTTGAACGTCTTTGCCATGTCCCCCTCTGTCTCCTCATTTCCAGAGAATACATATTGAGGTCTTTCAGTCTTTCTTCATATGACATTTGCTGCAGACCCTGTACCATTTTTGTAGCCCTTCTCTGGACAGCCTCCACCCTGTCCATGTCCATCCAGGGATGAAGCCTCCAAAACTAGACACTGTACTCCAGATGCGGTCTCACCAATGATCAAGACCTGTATAAGTCAAATCAAGTCAAGTCAAGTCAAACTTTATTTATAAAAGGCACCTTTCCAAAACCAAGGCGTCTGTACATGACATAATAAAAATGATATAACTAAAAAAACATTAAAATAATCCAATCCTACAACATTTAAAAATCATTATATGCAAGGTTAAAAAGATACGTTTTTAATGCCCCCTTAAAGGTTTGGACAGTTGGGCAATCTTGTACCTGACGAGGTAGAGAATTCATCAGGGTCGGGGCCATAAAACTAAAAGATCTGGCCCCAGAGGTCTTCAAATGAACCCTGGGAATCTCTAGCAATCCCTTGTCAGTGGATCGGAGAGAGCGGGAGGATCTATAATGATCTGATGATGAATACAGTGGCAGCTGGTTAATGGGACGGTGAGCAGCTCAGATGCAGTTTGAATTGCATGGTCATGCAGTAAACCTTTAAGGAGGGGTGTGGGAGTATCTGAGGTAGTGGCATGGCACACCGACCAGAGAGCTGTCAGCATTGACTGTTATCCAGCCGGAATAGCACCAAATGCCCCATCATCTCCTGCTCAGCTACTGTCACCCAGCCCAGCCATCACCAGCTGAAAGTGCTCCCTGTCCCTTTGTTCTGCCAGCGCTTGGCTCTTGTCCCAGTGAGCAGTGAAAACACTGCTGTCCCTTCTGCTTCTAATTATGGTATTGTATGGCAAGATAAAGGAAGAGGAAGACAATTCCTTATTCTAGTGAGAGATAGCCCCCCTCAATAAAGTGGCGCATTTGTACAGTACCATGCAGGCACATTATTATACATTTAAATTCTTGGTTAAGGCCTCCACCCTAGAGGTTAACACACCTCACAGTGCTTGTCTGTTACTGCATGTGTGTTGCGGAACTATGCACCTAAACGGCAGCAGGCACAGGAGCTGCAGGCATGAGTGGCAGGCTGACAGACTGGTAAAATTCACTGTGCAATGTTAGAGACCAGTACAAAACTATTAGAGCAAAACATATTGAAAACCTGCAGGTTTGCAGTTCCTACCGATGCCAGCTTTAGCTGCTACCAGCAAGGTTGAGACCTGCTCAGGGGTTTCTGAGGCAGTCTACAGGAGTAACTAACATAGGAAATCCAGCACTTTCCAAATCAGAAGTATTAAAAATGATGCAGCAGTCCGGAAATATACCTTTTGGCATATGTCTTTTGAAAAAAAATTTAATAATTCGAAATGCATCAAGGCATTTTTTGTGTGGCACTTTATTAAACTTTGGGCAGTTTATATTTCCGGGCTGCTGCATCATTTTTCATACTTCTGATTCAGAGAGTACTGGGTTTCCTATGTAAGTTGTTCATTGTTTGTATCTTAGCACCTCCTCGCAGTGCATTTTGTTGTTGTTTGCATTCAGTATTCTACAGAAGTGTTTGGTTGGGGGGCAGCTGGCAACTCAAATGAAGTTGAAGTCACACGGTCACGTAGCCAGCATTCAAGGAGGAGTGGGGTGACATGTCCAAGGAATGCCACTGACCACCAATCAGATAGGTGCCTTCATTGACAACCTCTGCCCGGAATGGTGCCAAATGCCCGCTCACCTCTTCATTAGCAGCTGTCACTCGGCTCAGCTATTTCCTGTCACCATCGATCCCCACCCCCTTGGTGTGCCATCTCCCTAGCCCATGCCACATTGAACACCGCATCACCCCAACTCCCAGCTGCATTTACTGAGGAAGAAAGACAAAAAAGGGGAAACGGTTCCCCAATCCAAACAGAGACAATTCTCATGAATCAAATGCACATGTATATTCAGTGGTGCAAGTGGTAGACAAGAAGTACAGGAACTCAGGCACTGGCAAATATGAAACGCAGAATGAATATCCTCAGTCTGAAGGATAGCTATGTCAAGGAACATCTATCTGTTTAGACACTAATAGAGCCAGTTAGAGATATTGAAGTATTTCTAGCAAAATAGCACTGTTGTACAAGTCAAACGTTGTTATGGAAACACTGATTTTAGGTCACAGGTCCAGAAACTATCATTGTGTTGCTGGTTTAAGAATTTCAGTTCCAGTATCAGTGGGAAGAAATACAGTAACTCCATTCCTGCTGCAAAAAAGGTACAAGAACTGAGTTCCTGTGTGTTCCTGTTCACTTTCATCACTGTGTATATTACTTGAGCACAGCAGGGCACATGCAGATCCTCAAGTGAGGCTCCAGTATTAAGGAATCAATGCACTTCCCTGCACTGGTTGAGTACCGTGTGTGTTGGGGGTGGGGACTCCACTTGAAGCAGTGGGGCAAGGCACCTCAGGCATGGGTAGTACAGTGGCAAACCAACAGTATTAGCCAAGTATTATAATAAATAAGTCAATCGAGAATGTGAGAACAAATATGCTTAACCTGTGAAGGAAAAGCTAGTTAGCATTTCAGCAAGGATACAGGGTCCATTGCAGGCAGATCAGTGGAGGATCTGGTGGCTCCAGATCCTTAATTACAGTCACACCTGGTCACTATTGTTGACTGGGAGAGTCTCTCATGATGGACCATGCTGCATAATATGTCTATTGCCTATAGCTTGTGATGTGGGAAGCTCAACTACAATGTCTGCCCAAGGTTGTACCAAGTCCTGCTGAGTGGTTACTGATTGAGGTTTTGTCCCTGATCACTCACAGTGGTGCTCTTGATCTGTCCTGGTCATTTGGCTACTGGTTTGCCGTTAGAGTGTGAGCCACTGCAGGATCTGGAGTCTCTGCTGTGATCTCTGCCCACAGCCAGTGGAGCGTCCCCAAACTTCTGCTTGTCTTGTTCTCTTGATCTCTTGGTGTGGGTGGTCTGTCATTCCACTTTCTTGTCTATCTACTTGTCCTTAGTGACTGTGTCCATGCTGTGGGTGCTGAGTGATGGATGGTGGAGAGCTCCAGTTCTTCCATTTGCACGGCCCCTCAGTGTTGAAAGTCTTGCCTCTCATGTCCTTGTAAGTAGTGTGCTGCTTCAGCTGGCAACTCACAGGTGTTGGCCACTCCATTTCTATTATTGCACAATTTTGCAGGGTACTGTAACTGGTAGGGAACCCTAGCTCCTGAAAAGCTTTCCAGATTGCTGTGAACTCCTTCCTGTGGGATGCCAGTTCAGAAGAGTAGTCATCAAAAATAAAAAGTCTATGGCCCTCCCAGAACAGGGGCTGTTTTTCCTTGCCAGGGTTAGAATTCATTCTTTCTCTGGGAAGTGAAGCAGTTTAACAAGAAAGGGTTGGGGTCTGCCACCAGACATGGGTGGGGCAGTGTCTTGTGGGCTCTCTTGACTTCTAACTGGGATCTCCAGGTATAGCTGAGATGCTTTGGGGAGCTCACATTGTAAAAAGGCAGCCAGATCAGACTTCTCCACTCCCTTAGGGAAGATCTGGATTAGCAGATTATTCCTGCAGCTCTTATTGTCTGCATCTTCTGCCCTAGTCCATAGAAGGCTAACTAGCCACTCTAACTCCTGGATTCTTGCGTCATGGTGGGAGTCTTTATCATCAATGTAAGTAAAGGAACATATTTGTGTCCCTTTGTGTGTGCTGTAACGTCCTGACTTTGTCTTGTAGATTTGCTACAGATTGTTTGAAAGTGAAAATTTCACTGAGCACTTGCAGCTGCAGAGTTTTGAGAACCAACCCTTCACTGTGATAGCCATTCTGTTGCTGACAGGATGCCTCACAGAAGAAAGAATTTTATACAATGAAAGTTCTGGCACCATGGATTGCAGGTATGAGGGGAGAATCAAATTCATTAGATTAATGTATGCCCTAATGAAATCCAGCAGCTTAGGGTAATATTTGGTGGTCTAGTTGTGGGTGTTTTTAAGGATTTTGTAAAACATTAATTGGAGCTCTGACTCATGTGTCCATTGCACAGCTCATGCATGTGCCCCCTTCCAGTTTGTTCCACAAGAAACAAATGGATGGTCTATCCATACTTCTTAGGCAACAGCCTGCCTGGGGTTCCCTATCCCCCTTCTAGTGCTAAATCCCTGTGCTTCTGTACTTTGTCTACTGGCACTGCCTACTCCTATTGCACATTCCTTGTTACAGATCCCTGGTATGCCGGGAAGGTGTCCAAATGTCATGGTAAACTCTTGGCTTGAGATACCCTTCTAGGCTCTCACTTTCCTTGCCAGACCTAAGGTGCTCTTTCTCACTGCCAGCCAACATCGATTGCTAGGTGTCCCCTACACCATTACCTCGGCATGTACACAGCACATCAATGACCCATCCTGCTGGGATGGCATTCCAGTGTCTCAGGCGCTGAGCACCCTTTATACTCATTCAAGGAATCCCCCCCCCCACACACACACACACACTTCATGGTGAATGAGTATCCTATCTTGCTCCTGCTGTCTGGATGCTGTTTTATTTCTTGCCCATGGATGCTTGATGTTCTCATTCTCATGCAGGTCTATGGGGTCACCACACTACCAGGATGTCCCTGATGAACTTTGGGGGAACTCACTTCAGTCCCAAAAGTCATTAGGAAATATCTCCCTTGGGTTCCTGTGCCCTTCTGGTGGTCTCTCTAACTTCTGCACAAGGGGCAAATCTCCAGATCCTCTCCAACAAAGCCCTGCTGGCATAGGGTACGTCCTGATGCCTGTGATCCCTGCCTAGTAGCCTCAAGAGTCCCACTCAGTGTTCTACTGATACCCTCATCATAGTGAGGATTCTGGACCTCATACCATTCTGGGGGCTCTGAGGATGACTAGCATCTGTGCTTCCATGTTGGAGCATATAACAGGGGTCTCCTGTGCCCCAGGTCCTTCAGCCAGCCATATGGTAGGCATGTCATGTAGCAGGTACAGCAGTGAGGAAAGCAAAGGTGCAGACGTAACAAAGACTAGCCAATGGTGTAGCTAAAGGGGAGAAGACTTTCTTCAGATACATAATTGAGAAAAGAGAAGCAAGGGGAGGGATAGTGTCACATCAGTGGTGGGAAAATTAATGGAATTAGGAAACCCTGTTAAAGGAAAGGAAAGTATAGTACTTGGAATCTAATAGGCTACAGAACCAAAGGCAGCACGGATTCACTGGGGGCAGGTCATGCTGGACAAATCTGACTGATTTCATTGACTGGTTGACCAAGGAACTAGACTAGGGAGGACTGTGAACAGGTTGATTTTATACTGACAGTAGAACAATAATAAAATCTAATATTTGAAAAACTAGATACTTGGTGAGTAAGCCTTATTTTCAACACCTTACATGTAGAGCTGTGAACATGGCCTATTTAGACTTTAGCAAGCCTTTGACACTGTCCCACACAGGAGGCTGATTATAAAATTAAGCAGCCTAGGGGTAGGTTCCAATGTGGTCAGTTGGGTAAGAACCTGGTTAATGGATAAGCAACAGAGGGTGATGACTAACTGCACTCATTCTAATGAGGGGAACATGACCAGCAGGGTGCCATAGGGCTCAGTACTGGGAGCTGTCCTCTTCAATCTCCTCATAAGTGACATTGTAGAAGAACTGGGTTCAGTACCCAGCAAGTCACATTATTTCTTTCTCACTGCAATCTGTGATTTAAATTGCTTAGCACTGGTTAATACTGCACCAAAAACATCTAATTGTCATATTGTAGAAGAACTGGAAGGGAAGATATGCATTTTTGAGGATGATACCAAAATCTGTAAAGGTTGGATACTCAGGAGGGGGCAGACAAAATGTGTAGAGACCTTGGGAAACATGAGGAGTCATTAAGGGTATGGCTGCTAGGGTTCAATGCCAAAAAGAGTAAAATCATGCACCTAGGGCATAGAAACCCAGAAGTTGAGTATAGGATGGGGGGAGGTACTGACAGTCACTAAGCAGTAAAGGGAGTAAATGGGATTTTCATATCTGATGACCTCATAGTGGCAGGACAGGGTAACAAACTAGTGGGTAGGGCCAGTGGGCTGCTGGGATCATACGGAGAGATATCACCAGCATGAGGAGGGAGGTGGTGTTACCCGTGTATCAGTCACTGGTGAGATCCCACTTGGAGCTGTGTGTCCAGTTCTTTTTGTTTTTTGTTAATCTACATTTTATGCCCTGGTATTTCTGGGAGCTGGCAGGCAGTTGGCTCTGGCCCCTCCCTTTGGTGGACTCACTTCTGGCCTCAGTCGATGACCCCATCACCGGGGACATCACCAGGACTGTCATGGAGCCTGGCAACTCCTATTTCTCCCCTTCTCTTGCTGTGGTGGCACGTGCGCATGTGGAGGCATGTGCACATCGTGATCTGCAGCGCCCTCTCTATTCTTGCTGCTCTCTGCCTGCACTACCCTCAGGCCTCCACCTGGGGTTAGGCATGCTTTGGGAGCTATGAAGTCCATCCCTGGGAAAGGAGAGCTGCCTTATGGGTGCTCAGTCCAACTCCCTCCCCCCTCCAGCCGACCCTCGACAACCCAAACTCACTCCCATACCCAGGTCGTGGGTATAACGTGAGGCATGGTGTCTAGTGCCTCAACCCTCAGCACCACTGGGCCAGCTGGTGTGTCCAGTTCTGGAGGCCGCACCTCAGAAAAGACATAGACAGGATGGAGGCAGTCCAGAGTAGGGCAACTGAAAGGGTGCACAGGTTGCATCAAAAGCCTTATGAGGACAGACTGAGGGATCTCAGCTTGTACTTGTACACCCTAGAACAGTGGAGAGCAGGATAGGACATGATAGAGACCTACAAGTACAGTACCTCATGTGGGTAAACAAGGTACAGGAGGAGAGTCCCTGTCAAATGAGAAAGAGCACCAAGACCAGAGGGCGTGTGATGAAGCTGGAAGAGGGAAGTTTAAGAGGGCTGCAAGGAAGTACTTCTTCACTGAAAGAGTGGTAGACACTTGGAACAGACTGCCAGCAGAAGTGGTGGATGTGAAAACAATAAGGGCCTGCAAGCATGCATGGGGTCACCGGAGACCAGGTAGGGTCTGCGGAGACAGACTAGGAAAGGATCAGCTAGACAGAGTGGGTGGGATGAGTGGTTCTTTTTTGCTGACAGAGTCTATGATTCTATGTTTCTAAGACCCTCCTACCACAACTGACTGGCACAATATGGGCTCCATACTGTATCTATATACTCCCTGTAGCTTCTCCCCAACCAGCTTCCCCCATACAGCTACAGAATGATGACAGGGCATCATTCCCTGGCTGGTTAGATTTGGTAACAACCACCTCCTCCTGGTGTAAGGAAGGGGTTGTTACACACATGCATTCACCTTTGTTGGTTCATGACTGCACTGAGCATGCACTGAAGAATATTATATTCTCGAAGAACATACTGAGCTTGCTCAAAAGGCTATTGCCCTCAAAGAGGGCAGTAGAACAAATTGTCAAGTGAGCTAATGTTATCCAGTCAGGAGCCTGAAAAAAGAATCAGAGGTTTGTCTGTTTTATCTTCTACACATTAAACAAAATGCTGCCACTGGTAAGACCTATTGATTGTTATGGAATACTGCAGACAGTCATCCATACTTCCCTGACCCTGTGAGCAAACTGCTTACATGGCACAGCCTTCTAAGCAAGCATTCTAAATCTACAAGGGAAAAAAGCCCCATAAAATCTAACTTGCATTTTTCTACATCATTTTACTGCTGAAAGCTTTGCTACAGGAGAGGAACTACTCTTCCTGAAACAACAGTAAGAGAAACTCCGCAGTGCTCTCTCTGCCTGCTGTTTTAGCATTGTGTGCATGTTGAATCATTTGTCTTATATAGCTTCTGGCTTTAATATATTAGCTTGTCAAATTAAAGGCAGTGATGTGACAGCTGAAAGAAAGGATGACATCAGATGAGCTCTCCCCCTTTCTGGAACCATGAGATCTTTTTGTTAGCAGAGGCGTGCAGTGTAAATGTGTATGTGTATGCGTGTGTGGACACAGTCTGGAGAATACCCACTCCAGGGCAATTAGAGAACAGTGTGTGGGCGTCATTGCCTCGTAAGTCCCTGCCACTGTGGAATTCATCACTGTGACAATGCTTCATGTCGGCAGATTGGGTCCTGAAAGTGACATCAGATAAAAGGTGAAAGCTGCTTCTTGCTCAGCCATCCACCTAATTACATTTTATTTCTTTTTTGTTTAGTTTTTGTTAACCATGTAAGTGCACCAGACATAAAATTCCTATTTGCATGCACGACCTGGGAGAGTACAAGTTAACAGCCATACTGTACAGCTAACGGTGATTAGAATCACACGTACAGAATTTCTTGCTGTACATCTAAGTACAAAATAACACAGCATGAATTATCTACACATAGTAAAAAAGAGGAACAGCATATGAGCATTAATTACAGGTACAGCCACTTTTGCAAGTCATACCTCAACAGAATATGAGAAGGGGATGGTATAAAGGCCACAGAAAGACCAACATTTTAGAGTCGTTGAGGAGAAAGCTTGTTCTTCCATCTTTGTGGTACACTTAGGGACATATAGGATATAGAGGACACACAGTATTAGGGGTTATAATTAGCAACAAAATCAAGCCTACTGTCCAGTATAACAAGGTGTAGCTCCCCCTCCCCATGTCTAGGGGTATGGATGGCAATGTGTCCATGGGGAGAGGGGTGCCCACAGCTGCAGAAACACTTCCAGTAGTCTTTGTTTGCCCAGGCCCAGATGACTCACTGGGTGTGACAGGGTTGAATAAGGCTCTGTCCCATTTGTTATGCAGAAATAGTTTTAATGCAAGGATCTGTTCTATTCTTCTTTTCTGTCTCCTGTCTGTCTGGTTGCACAGTCAAATTTTCTCATGAGACCTAGAATTTGATCACCCTGATGGTCTTGCAGTTGTCTGCCTCTCGCTATCTCTGTACTGTCTCTTGCTGTTCTGTCTTTTCTTCCCCCTTGCATATCTGCTGGTATAAAAATATATGTGAATCATTATGTGTACATGTAACTGATACGGGATTCCTTTGTTTTGAAATGTATACAGTTTTACTGTTGAAATGTATATAGTTATACTGTTGAAATGATTGCAAAAAGCTATTTGGAACTCAAGGGGTTAACATGAGAAGCTAATTTGCAAACTCTCTGAGAAGCTGTGCACAAGAGATCAGTTCTGGGTCACAGTGTTCTTTTTGCTGCACTGGTTAAAACTTACAAGAACACTGTGTGAGAAGGATGTTATTTTCTTAACGAGTGGGGGTTGCAAAGACTTATAAAAACAGAGCTGCAATTTCTTGCAAGAAAGAAACACAGAGACTGAGACTGGAAATTGAGAAGAACCCCAGATGGACTTTCTCTCTTTATGCTGCCTTTGTAAATAGTTACACCGAACAATTTTTTTTTATTTTACTGTTATTAATAATAAATCACTTGTTGCGAATTTTACAACTGCTCCTGGTTTTGCTATGTTTCCTGACTTGTGTCTCAATGACAGATGGTGTGAGAAGTGGGATTTATGCCATGCATACTCTAAGCCAGGAGTTTTGTGCGTGGGTACTAGACCTGGTACCAGGGAGGCATAGAAGAAAGGTATGGATTTTGCAGCAGCAAACCCAGGAGTGGTTACCAGGAGAATGGCAGCCAAACTAGCAGAGACAGAAGTCCAAGCTGAGACTTTACAGCTAGCACCAGTTTTAGAAAAAAAACAGGCAGTGACAGAACCTGAAAGCCTGACTGCCTTTTTCAAATGGTGGGCTATACAACAAAAAGAGATGGAGAAACAGAGAAGAGAGGAGATGCAGCAGAGAGAACAAGAAATTCAGCGTTTAGAAGCACAGCGAAAAGTAGAAATGCAACAACTCAAACAGCAGAGAAAAGAAGAGATGCAGCGACAGGAGCAGCAGAGGAGAGAAGAGATGCAGCGACAGGAGCAGCAGTGGCTGGATGCCTTGCAGGCTATCAAAGGTAGAGGATCTGGCACAGATTCAGACAAGCTAGAGGACACAGACAACTTGAAATTCATTAAACTTATAAAGTTGTGTCTCTCCAATGACATCAAAGCATACCTGACAACTTTTGAAAGGGTTGCCGCAGCCTGCCAGTGGCCAAAGTAGCAATGGAAAATAAGACTGATACCCTACCTGACAGAGAAAGCCCAACTTGCCTACAGCAATATGGACACTGCACAGTCGGAAAACTATGACCCGGTGAAAAGCAAAATCCTGAAAAGGTATGACATCTCAGGAGAGACCTACAGGCAGAAATTTTGATCTCTGAACTACAACTCAGTTGACAATCCTCGAGAAGTCTTCACCTGACTCAGAGAACTCCTGATAAAATGGCTCCAACCAGAGAGCAAAACAGTCCCACAGATCATCGACACATTTGCAATGGAGCAATTCATCAACATCCTGCATACAGATGTGCAGCTTTGGGTAAAGGAACACCGACTAGAAAGTGGGGAAAAGGCTGTTTCTTTGACTGAAGACTACCAAATGGCCAGACAGGTGCCACAGCAGCAAGGTAACAGCTAAGCACCAGTAAGATATTCTTTTTCCCATTTAAACTCGAAGTCTGGTAAAAACGCTGGTAGGGGTAATAAATTTGTGCCAAAACTTTATTTGCTATAACCGTAATAAGCCAGGTCACATTGCAAGAAATTGCTATAAGAAGAGTGACACTGGAGCAGATTTGTCCTTAGCAAAGTGGGGCAAGTACTTAACAGATGTGAAGGTGGGAGATAAGACTGTGAAAGGACTTATAGATTCAGGAAGCAGACAGACCATAGTGGATATTGAAGTACTGGGAAAACAATGTCCAAAAGGACCAGGTACTGGTGTCATTTGCATCCACTGGGACACTCGATACTACTATCCCACCAGCCAAGTGACTCTCACTATTAATGGGGTGTCACACCAAATGAAAGTGGGGGTAATACCCAAGTTACCTGTACCTGTGATTACTGGAAATGACTTTCCAGGATTTACTGAGTTAATCAAAGAGGGAGTAAATCCTGATGTTTTAGCAGCTGCAGTGACAAGAGCTCAGGCAAAGAAAATCTCGAATGGTGGGGACTCTTTTCCTTTCTCTGATTTTGATTCAGATTTGTTTGAGTACAGTTCCAAGATCTGGAAGTCCAGGAAAGAAAGATGACACCTGAAGAAATAGTGGCAACAAAAGACTGATGGACATAAAGGATTAACATATGAAAATACTGAAACTAAACTGATAACTGATTGTGATTTTATTTCAGAGCAAGCTAATGATGTATCTCTCTTTAAGCAGCTGGGGGCGAAATCAAAACAGGGTGAACCTATGTTTAAAAAATGTAATGGGCTTCTGTACAGAGTTTGGGTTAAACCTCAGACACAGGACCAGATAGAACAATTTTAATTATACCACAAAAGTATAGATCTGAGTTGTTACAGATAGCACATGATAGTCCTATGGCTGGTCACTCAGGGAGGGATCACACCCTTGTCAGATTGCTGTACAGATTTTAGTGGTCTGGAATTCATGAAGATGTTGCCACCTATTGCACTTCTTGTGCTGAGTGTCAGAAAGTAGCCTCAGTGACTAAAAAAGACAAGGTGCCCCTTGTGCCTCTACCCTTGATAGATGCACCTTTTGAGAGAATTGCAATGGATGTGGTTGACCCCTTAGACAAAAGTAAAAAGGGTAATAGATTAATTTTGGTAGTATGTGACTATGCTACTCGATACACAGAGGCAGTTCCAATGCGCACTATCACAGCCCCAAAAGTGGCAGCAGAGCTTGCCAAAATTTTCAGCAGAGTGGGCATCCCTAAATAAATCATTACTGATCAGTATAGTAATTTTGGTGCTTCATTACTTAAGGAGCTGTACAGACTACTAGGTATCACTGCCATAAGAACCTCCCCTTATCACCCTCAGACTGATGGTTTTGTTGAGCATTTTATTAAATACTAAAACACATGTTAAAAAGGTTTGTAAAAGGGGAAGGGGAAGGGAAAGACTTGGTCCAATACTTACCTTACCTGCTTTTTGCTTACAGAGAAGTGCCACAGGCATCATCAGGATTTTCACCATTTAGAAATGCTGTATGGTAGACAACCTAGAGGGCCACTAGATGTAATAATAGAAACATGGAAAGATAACCCCCATCAAAAACAATCTATTACATCTTATATGTGTGTCCTGAGAAAGAAGCTGGCAAAATATGTTGAAATCACCCATAGTAATCAGGAAAAGGCCCAACACCAGCAGAAGGTGTATTATGACCATGGGGTAAAAGAAAATGTTTTTGAGCCAGGTGAAAAGGTCTTGTTACTGTTACCCACTACAGGAAATAAACTGCTAATGAAGTGGCAAGGGCCTTATAAAGTGCTTAGATGTACTGACACAGTTAACTATGATATTGAGACCCCTGATAGGAAAAATCCTATTAAGATATACCATGCTAACCTCCTCAAGAAATGGGTTTAAAAAAATACCAAAAGCTGTTTTGCTAGATTTATCAGAAACTGATAAAAAAGATTCTGATGTAGCTTATGATAGACTGGAACAAACTGTTAATGCTGATACAATAAAGGTGAATGTTTCCTTCACCTCCGAACAAATCACAGAAATTCATAACTTGCTAAAGACATTTAACAGTACTTTTACCACAGTACCAGGCTGAGCAAAAGGGGTCGAGCACGTAATGGTGACAAGGAATACTCGCTCTGTTAGACAAAAAACATACAGATTACCAGAGCAGTTAAGAGCAGATGTGGTTAAGGAAATACAAAAAATAAAGAATTTGGTATGATAGAAGAGTTGAGAAGTGCTTGGACATCACCTATAGTGATTATAAATAAAAAGGAAGGGGGTGTAAAAATCTGCCTTTATTTTAGGAAACTTAATCAAGTGTCAGAATTTGACAGTTACCCTATGCCCAGAATAGATGATTTGGTGGACAGACTAGGGAGTGTCAAGTATATCAGCACCCTCGATCTCACCAAGGGTTACTGGCAAATCCCCCTAGCTAAAGAATCCAGAGAGAAAACTGCATTTGCCACTCCTATAGGATTCTATCAGTTCGCAACCATGCTGTTTGGTTTACGTGGCACACCTGCTACATTCCAGCAGTACATGCATGTAATTTTATCCCCTCACACTGGTTATTGTGCTGTGTACCTGGATGATGTTGTGGTGTATAGTCCAGACTGGAAAAGCCACCTGGAACACCTACGAGCAGTTATCCAATCAATCAAAAAGGCTGGTCTGACAATTAATCCTACCAAGTGTGCATTGGACATGCAGGAAAACATATATCTGGGCTATGTTTTGGGCAATGGAGAAGTCAAGTCAGAGATTTCCAAGATAGAAGCTGTAGCTAACAGCCCTGTCACTAAAACCAAGAAACATGGCAGGTCATTTTTAGGGCTGACTGGTTATTATCGGGGATTTGTTCCCAGTTTTGCTGAGTTAGCTACTCCCCTCACTGAACTCACAAAGAAACATTTCCCAAATAATGTGAAATTAACCCAAGGGTGTGACGAGGCTTTTCGGGCCATTAAGGCTGCATTATGTTCAGCCCCTGTTTTAAGAAGCCCAGACTTAGAGAAGCAATTTTTGTTACAGACTGATTCATCAGAGGTAGGCCTAGGTGCAGTCTTGAGTCAGCATCTAGATGGGAAAGAATGGCCTATTCTATACATAAGTAGGAAATTGCATGACAGAGAGAAAAGGTACTCCACCATTGAAAAGGAATGTCTTGCTGCAAAGTGGGCAATGGAGTCCCTTAAGTTTTACCTACTAGGAGCTGACTTTGTACTTGTAACAGATCACAGTCCTCTCTATTGGCTTAACCAAATGAAGGATACAAATTCTAGAATCATACGGTGGTACCTGGCACTACAGCCATGGAAATTTAAGTGATGCGCAAATCTGGGAAAGAGAATGTCTGTGTTGATTTTCTGTCTAGATATGGATCTGGAATTGAGAATTATGAAGGCTGAAAAAATGTGAGCTGAAACTTCTGTGTTTGCTATGCTGCATATGCACAGAACTGTAAAGGTTACATGCTTATATTAGATGAGAATTACTAGAAAGTTTTGAAAACCTGTTTTTGTAAACCAGGTTCCCTCTTAAGGAGGGGGGTATGTGACAGGGTTGAATAAGGTCCTGTCCCAGTTGTTACGCAGAAAGAGTTTTAATGCAAGGATCTGTTCTATTCTTCTTTTCTGTCTATTGTCTGTCTGGTTTGCTCAACTAAATTTTCTTGTGCGACCTAGGACTTGATCACCTCAACAGTCTTGCAATTGTCTGCCTCTTACTATCTCTGTATCTTCTCTTGCTGTTCTATCTTTTCTCCCCCCTTGCATATTTGCTGGTATACAAATATATGTGAATCATTATGTGGACATGTAACTGATACTGGGATCCCTTTGTTTTGAAATGTATATAGTTTTACTGTTGAAATGTATATAATTACACTGTTGAAATGATTGCAAAATGCTATTTGGAACTCAAGGGGTTAACCTGAGAAGCTAATTTGCAAACTCTTTGAGAAGTTGTACACAACAGGTCAGTTCTGGGTCACAAAGTTATTTTTGCTGCACTTATTGAAACTTACAAGAACACTGTGTGAGAAGCATGCTGTTTTCTTAACAAGCGGGGGTTGCAAAGACTTATGAAAACAGAGCTGTGATTTCTTGCAAGAGAGAAACACAGAGACTGAGATTGGAAATTAAGAAGAAATCCAGATGGACTTTTTCTGTTTATATTGCCTTCGTAAATAGTTATACCGAACAATTTTTTTTTTATTTTACTGTTATTAATAATAAATCACTTGTTGCGAATTTTACAACTGCTCCTGGTTTTCCTATGCTTCCTGACTTGTGTCTCAATGACACTGGGGTGCCCTTTTCTCCCCTGATGAAAGCTGGAAAATAATGGATTAGCATTTCCGCAAACAGTTCCATTCTGGGCTCTATTCTAGGACTGTGGAGGTCTATCATGAGGCCTCTATCAGCTGGCATCTTCGTATGTTCAAATGGGGGGTCACATATCCTTACACTAGACTAACAATGGCAAAACTGTAATTATACAATGGCAAGGAAAGTCCTGGGCTCTGATTGGTCACTCTGGTGCTGGACCCATGATGTTATCCCAGTATAACATCACTGTATTAAGGTCCAGCACACAGATGACTACATCAATCCTGAGCGGAATCACTCCTTGGAGCCGGCTTCACTGATCCCCATTTGGCAATCTGTTCCCATCCGCTAGCCACCTTCTCAGTCCTGACTCCTTTACTAATGAAAAGGAAAAAAAAAAACTCCATCTCACCCAGTAAAAGTCTGCTCTCCCCAGCACCAAATGATTCCACAATTAATGTAAATTTCATAGCCATTTTCTTCCCCTTATCCAGCGGCTTCAGTGAACCGCGGAGACCGTAGCTGCCGGTCATGCAATTCACTGAGGCGACTCAGTTCATGGGATTAAAAGCGTCCAGCATGAGACAAAGTTCCAATTTTCTTTGTCCCCCACTGACACCCAGAAAGTGAATTATTTTAAAATGTGCTGTCCTTCCATCACTCCACATTTGGCAGAACATAACATACCTCGTCAATCCTCTCTATGTCAAAACTGCCCAGCACAGAAAGCCATGTATTCCCCCTCAGCAACTGCCGTGAACATCAGAAAAGTGAAAGCTGCTCAGTCCTGCTCTACAGATCAGCCAAACCTGTTGCAGAAAAATGTTACTGGAGATTGTAGGGGGATAATCATGTATCGGGAGTGAAAAAAACATAACAGGGAAGCTGAATTAATGACAGGGATATGTAGACAAGGTCACCTACTGGCCAAGTGCAGAAACACTGGACTTTTGTTTTATATAGGTACACCTACCCATACAAAAACAAGCTGAAAATTTATTTTAAACAGAATTTTTTCTTTTCCTTTTTTCTTTAAGCAAGCCACTGTACAATAGCAATAATGCACCCCAGGGTGTGTGTTGTGTTGGCATAACGTCACTTCTCAGGCATTGAACACACTCGGCCTCTGGCCTTGTGCTTCAACCACCCGAGGTGTGACGTTATCCCAGCACGACACACACCCTGTCATGCATTATTGCTTAATTTAACAGTATGGTTTTGAACAGCATTAATGGTCTAAATAGCCATTCCCAAAACACAATGGTGCCATAAATTTCATATTAAAGACACCACACACACCCCCCCCCCATTCACACCATGGTACAGTTCATTAAACATAGTAAATCAAGTCCTACAGGCACAGTTAACAATCACTGGAACCTGCTAAAATAAAAAAATAAAGGAGTATCTAACCCAAGTCTAAGGTAGTGGTTAGTTTTTAGGGAGATTTCTGTCCCAGCATCAGAGATGTAACTGCATCTCCTAGGAGGAAACAGTTTGGGGGAGGGGTGACAGTTCAAACAGATCACCTGAGGGGTCTACCATGGGCCTCCTCCCACTGGCACCCTTCCTGATGGCTGAAGTAATACTTGGGGTCTAGCTTTGTACAGAGCTGTCCAAATGAAACCACGGATGCCACACTGAACTTTGTTCTCTCGCCCATGATATCCTAGATCATCACAGAGTTTTTGAAGAGGATCAGTCCTTCAAATCCACTCTGGGTGTAAATCCTTTGGGCAATCTTTTGTGCATGCTGCAGTTAATAAGTTTCACTCTGTGCTGAGAGACTGTGGCATCTGTACACTTTCCCCAACAGGCCATGGTAGACCAAGTTGGACTGCTTGCTCTTGATATGGTCCCTCACCTTTTCAGGGAGGCAAGGGTAATAATATTGCGGAATGTCCCTCTTCACACACTTGCAGACAATCCACTCAGCTTGGAACCACTCAGAGATGCTTCTTTAGGTGGTCCTAGGTGCTTGCTCCTGCGGAAGCCACACTCCACTTTCATACTCCCACTTCTGCCACTGAACTTATTCAGCTTGCCCCTTTTTTTCCAGCAGATGGGGCAGAAGCTGCATCCTCTCCCGCGGGTTCGTTGGCAGGCTGGAACAATTGGGCCAAATATAGAGGGTCCCTGCCCAGTTCACATTCCAGCTCACATCCTCCTCCTCCTCTTCCTCTTCCTTGACCTCCAAGGAAGCTGGACTCTAACTGGGCAACTTCACTTGTTGGCTGGGGACTGACTGCTCCGCTGGTGGGCCAAACAGAGGCTTTGGGGATGGGGGTGCTTTTTGGGCAGCTATATCCTCAGGTTTCTCTTTCTGAGCAGACTGCTGTGAGGAACTTTTATGCTCAGATGCCAGAATAGGGGTCTCTTCAAGGGGGGCCTACTCATGAAAGTCCTCAGGGATCATCAAGCGTGGAGCTCCAGATGCCAACCCATGTCTGATACCCCAACCCCTTGGCCATCCCATAGTTGGGGCAACTGCAGGGAATGTGCTGCATGCAGCAGGCACACTGTCCCAGCCTTCCAAGCTGACAGCATCGGAGGCCAAGGAGGGAAATGAGATACTAGAACCTGCACAACCCTCACTGAGTCCTCCACAAACAGTATGCATAGGGATAAGCTATATCCCAGGGCCCCTTGAGTAACAGAAGGCACACTCCTCAGTCAATGCAGCTCTGCCCACCAGGGCCCACATCCAGGTGAACATCTCATATAGGATGGTCACTCCCATCAGGGTAGGTGGTCATACCATGATTACAGCGTCAAGTGTCTCTCTCTGCTTAACACCAACAGTACAGTCCACATATCACTGGGCTAATCTGCCAGCTCCACAAAGGTTAGGACAGTAACCTCCACACAGGAAGCTGAGCTCCTCCTGCCAGAACCAAACAGTCCAATTCACAGCAGATCCACGGGCCCATTTGCATTCTTCTCACATGTTGCTGACACTGGTGCCCCAACACAGCAGACTCCCTGGAACCGCAGTCAACTCCAAAGACGCAACTACACAGTCCCAAGTGCCATGATGATGTTGCAGTTCCCACCAAGGTTCTGGCACAGCAGAAACCAAAGTGAAGCACCCACAGTCCACACAGCCTTATGGACACCCCAAACTCTGCACAGCCTTATGGACACCCCCAAAATAAGATCCAGGATGAGCCCCCACATTGTAGCCTCCCTCCCCGTGCCTAGGGGTATGGATGGTAATGTGAGGGGGGTGTCCACACCAGCAGAAACACTTCCAGTGGCCTTTGTTTACCCAGGCCCAGATGGCTTACCATGGTGCCCTTTTCTCCCCTGATGCAGGCTGAAAAATAATGGGTTAGCATTTCAGCAAACAGTTCCAACAGTTCTTAAAATAAACTGAATGTCCACTCAACTTTTCGAACACATTGGGATCCCAAATTTATTAAACCACAAACCGATGGCTCACAGGAGCACACTTTCCACATGGGTAATAGCAGCTATTATACATGGCCGATATGGCCTTAGCAGCATAAATGTATATATCCTGGACTGTGGAGGTCTCACAATTTGATCACAATATTAGCAGGTGGCAGAAGTTACACTTATTGTCCCCATCCTGGTTGCCCCAAACATGCTTCCCTCACTCTCCACACTGTTTTCCTGGGGCACTCTTCTTCACTATGGGTCCCCTGTTCCCAAGGTCCCATGGTCTCAGGCAACTAGTACAGATTAGGGTTGACATACTTCCACTGCGGACACCTGTAATCAAAGGAGTACTGAAGCTGGTGACTGTTCCCCATAACTGCAGAGGGACACAACCCCACAGGTCACACACTCCAAAGGATAACCACCACCTTCCTTCCCGGGCACTGTCCCAGCTCTGAGGGGACATGCTATGGCCAATTAACCAAGGTTCGAAGCTCGGGCCACCCAACTCCTTCCTGCTGCAGCTGCGTTTTGTCCTGGTGAACAGGAATGCAAAACCTGGGCAGTCCTCTTACAAATTGCAGCACAAAGCTGATTTCACAGTCTCACCACTGCACTGACAGCCACGTAGAGCAAGCCTAGCCAGCCAGAGGCAGAAGCGGGGCAATTGCCCCCACCCAGCCCCAGAACACTCCTACTCCCACCAACACTCCCTGGCAGGACCTTATGCACCCACCAAACCTGTGGTTAAAGTCCCTGCACTCTACGGTGACCCCCCCCCCGACCCTCAGGGATCTCCGCTCAAGAGCACCCTTATTTTGCCTGGGCTTAAGTAGCCACGTAAAGAAAAGGGAAATTGGGCTAAAACCTGGAACCTCCCCAATTGCGGGGGGGTACAGAAGCATATGGGAAAGCTAGGAAAATGCTGAGCTGCACAGGTAGGGCATTTTGGAGTAGAAGGAAAGAGGAGATATTACCCCTCTACCCCTTTGGTGCACCAGCTTTTTTGGTGGATAATAGAGGGTGGTGGATAATAGAGGTGTGCTATGTTGCATTGGTAAAATATTGGAAAGTTAGCTCAGGACTACGTTTAGCAGTTAGCTAGTTTCTTAATTTGTGTATAGTTTGGTACAAAAAATACAGCTTAAAACACACAGTATGACAATTAAAATCTAGTTTAGTTCTCTTCTCATTTATCATCAATCAATGTTAAAGCAATCAGTGACAGACATCTGTTTGGCTTTATTTGTCATGATTAATTTAATTTCAGTGTCTAAGTCATCCTCTCTCATCAGGCTGCAGTGGTGTCCAGGAAAAGCACAGAGATGAGAGATTGGTAAGGGAGAGGGAGTGACTATGGGGAGGCTGGCATAAAACCCACTACCTGCATGGCAGAGTCTGAATACCTCTTAGCATTTTGTGACTGAAATGTTGGACACTGACACTCAAATTGTAGAACATGAGGGTCACTGACTATAAAAATATAGGATACATGTAGGATAATAGGATTGGGTATGAGCAAAGATAGACTACTAGAGCATTTGAAGTGCTTAACATTTCTCAATGGTTATAGCTAGATATGGGATGACTTTTTAGGTGCATAAACAGTTACTTGCCTGACATTATACCACAGATTCCAGAAGGGAATTCAACAAATGTATTACCAGCTGGTTAAACCAATAGCCACTCCTAGCAGTTTTATATTGCTCACCTTTCAACTGCATGTCATGCCTTTTTTTTCAATCTATATTTTCTCCCCACTTTTTCTGTGCCCCTGTTTACCCCCACCTAATGCCATGGCCGCGCGTGTGTGGAAGCACATGCATGCTGCAATTCTGTGGCACCTTCCTTCCCCATGTCGCCCACCTACCTATGCAATCTTCAGGCCTCCACCTGAGGGCAGTGGAACTACGAGGGGTGACAGGATCCCTCCCTGGGAGAGGAGAGCTTGCCTTGCAACTGCTCATTCCCACTCCCTCCCTCTCCCCCCCGCCAGCTCCCGATAACCCTGGCTCATTCCCGAACCCGGGTCACCGGCATGGCATAAGGTACAGCGTCCAGTGCCTCAGCCCCCAACAACACTGGGCTGGCTCCATCACATCTTCTTTTGTAGGTGCTGTCCTTTGCCCCCAGTGCTATGCAGTGCCACAAATCCTTATTTTTAAATGCCTTAAAAGTGAGTCACATATCTCCTCTTAATCTCCTACCCTCCAAGCTGTACAAATAAAGTTCTTGCAATCTGTCCTCATAGCTCACACCTCTTATTCCTCTCTAACCATGTTTGAGGCCCTCCTCTGCACCCTCTCCAGGAGTCTAATGTTGACAAAGCCTCATGGGGCCCTAAACTGGCTGCAGTACTCAGTGTGGGACCTCACCAAGGACCTGTACAAGGGCAGCAAGACCTCCCTGTTTCTAAAGGTGATGTTTTTTCCAAGTGCACCCCAGGATTCTATATGTCATACTTGTGACCAGCTGACATTGTTTACCAAATTACAAGTTGTTGCTATTACTCCCGAGTCTCTTTCCTCAGCTATTTCTTGCAAGTCAGAGCCATAGTGTCAGTGGCTCAGTAGGTAGCACACTTGCCTCTGAGGCCGGGAGATCAGAGGGCTGTTGGTTCAGTTCCCACATCTGGCACTTGGGTTAATATCCCAGTACTGACACTGTAGTGCAGCATGAGAGGGGTGCTACACTTCTGAGGTGCTGTCTTTCAGATGAGACATTAAACTGAGGTCCCATCTGCCTGGATTGGTGGTAGTTCAGGCGGATGTTAAAGATCCCATGGTACATATCGAAAAGAGTAAGGGAATTTCCCCGGTGTCCTGGCCAAATTTCCCTCATTCACTAAAAATACCACCAACAGCTTAATCTGGTTCAAGGTCAGTAAGCATTCATCTGTATCCCCCTCCCCCGGGTCGTGCCTGAAAATAGGCAGGATTTGTCTAGTGCACTTACCCGGTCAACAAAATCTAAATAAATAAATAAAAATAAATATAGTTTGTAGTCATGCTTCTTATTTTTGACCCCTAAGTGCATTACTGCACATTTTTGTTTGCTAAAGATTAATTCAGATTTAGTTGCCCATGCCTCGATGGATTTCAGGTTCTTTCAGAGTCTCTGCTCCCTCTGCTGTATCAACTACCATACCAATCTTGGAGTCATCAGCAAATTTACTCATCCATTCTGCTCCATCTGGCTGCATACTGGTCACATAGGTATTACATAATATGGGGCCCAATACTGAGTCCTGTGGGACTCCACTCTCTCTGTGTCCCAAGTAAAGATGTGCCCCTTGATGCACACTTTTTGCTTCCTGCCAGTTAACAATGATTGTACCCATTTCACAATTTTTGCATCCAGTCTAATCCCTTTAATTCTACAACAAGTTACTGATGTGTTTTGGTGTTGAATGCTTTACTATAGTCAAGATAAATTATGTCCACTGGAAGTCCCTTGTCCAGAGCTTTGCTTACAGGATCAAAAAAACCTTATGAGGTTCATCTGACATGATCTACCCTTTTAAGAGCATAAAAACATAAATGTGTAGGCAGATGGGGACCGCATGATTCATCTAGTCCACCCATTGTGACAACCCCCCTCCCAGTTGTTTTTCTCCCTAAGCTACCCACAATGCCTATCCCATGCACGTTTGAATTCTCTTAGTCTCTTTATTTATTTATTTATTTTATTTATTTATTGAAATCTCGGAATTACAACCTTTGAGCCAGGGCCTCATTTACAAAGGCTCCAGTAAATAACATGAGGGAGAACAAGGACAATATCAGGGTTCAAAAACAAATGTGGGTTGGTTACAGAGTACAGCAGTAGGGACAGAAGAAAATACAAATTAAGTGCTGGAGAGTTCCAACAATTACATGACTCAAGTGAGAATGTACAAGTTGCTAAGGATTCAGCAGGTTATCTTGGTATCAAACTTTACATACAGTGAATGAGTGGCCAAAGGAAGATCTTGTTGGGTTAAAAAAAAGGTTGAAAGCTAGGAGAAGGGTTAGGGAGGGTGAGTGGACCAAAAATGAGGGGAAAAGAGAGTTAGAGCAGCCCAAGAGACGTATTGTTCTGGAGCGGGCCTATGTCCTAGAAACCACAAAATATGGTGCAGAGGGTAAGGAGGGAGACCCGTGTAGAAAGTGAGGGAGGCTCACCAGGAGGCAAGATACAAAGAAAGGGAAAGGAGGATTTTCAGCAGAGGTGGGGGGGGGAGTGTGTGCAGAAAAAAACAGGGGGCAGGGGAGGGGTATGGCAGGAGAGGAAGGAGGGAGGTCTAAGGAGGAGGGGAACAGGGTGTGGTAGTATGAAACCCATGGGGAGTAACGGGAGTTGAGGTGGAGGGCGGGGGACAATTAGCTTGGGGAGAGGTACGGGGTGAAAGGAGAGGAAGGGGGAAGGGAGGAAAGGAGGGGTAGGAGTAGGGGAGGAGATGGTGGGGAAGGGAGATAGGTGTTAGAATGAGTAGGGGGGAGTCAGGTAACTTGAGTGGGCAATAACAACTGTTCTGTTTCAGAGAGTGCAGTCTAAGTTTGATTTTGAAGGGTCCCAACCTATTGACTGCCAGAAGGTCAGGTGGGAGGTTGTTCAACCAGGTAGGAGCCCGGTACATAAATGTTTGCTGGGCATGGGCAGTGCGACAGAAGGGGACTAGGAACATGGGATTGGAGGTGCTTCTGGTCTGGCACTGGTTCGTGGTCCTAAGAAGAAGTGGTGAAAGTGATAGGGGGTGCTAGTCCAAAACTTATCTTTTTGGCAAGCAGGCAAGACTGGTAATAGACTCTGCCGTGAAGGTTCAGCCAGTTTGCTGCTGTATAGAGGTTGCAGGTGTGTGTGAAATAGTGGGCACCAGTGATGAGGTGGCATGCCTTATTTAACGGCAACATTAAGTCTCCTAAGAGAGGAGGTGGAGGTGGCACCATAGATAATAAGCCCAAAATCTATATTAGAAAGGACAGAGTTCATGACGACTCGCCGAAGCACCTCTAAGGTCATGCAATGTCTAAACCTATAAAGAAGTTCAAGTCTGGTGCAGACATTTCTGGATATAGTATTGATATGTTCTTGGTAGGAAAGATGGCTATCAAGGCTTATACCAATATTTACAGCTGTAGACTTGTTCAAGGGGAGAGCAGATATTATTTGAAATGTGTAGAGGGCCCTTTTTGTACTTATTGTGTGGGCTGACGAAAAGCATCACTTTAGTTTTCTTATAGTTCATGACAAGTTTATGTTTTGAGAACCAGGCTTCAACTGCAGAGAAACTCTTTTGTAGGCTGTTGGACAGAGGTAGGGGATTTTGCTGGGAGGTAAAGAGCACAGTGTCATCGGCATATAGGAGTAAGTTGGTGGGACAAGCTTTTGGTAGGAAGTTAAGAAAGAGGCTGAATAGGAGAGTGCCAAGGATTGAGCCATGGGGGACATCAGAGGTTACAGGTTGACTAAGTGAGAGTACATCATGTATATTTACCCTTTGAGTTCTGCCTTCAAGGTAACTATTGAACCAACCTGTGACTTCTTGAGAGAAACCCAGGGTGGGTAGGGATTTAAGTAATGGGGAGTGATTTGTTGAGTCTTTCATGCTACCTCCTCTGGTAGCAGGCTGTTCCATGGGTCTATCACTCTATCGGTGAAAAAGTACTTCCTGGAGTTGCTTTTAAACCTACCTCCCGCCAAACAGAAATTGTGCCATCTTGTATGTACAAGCCTGTTTTCCTGGAATAGGTTTCCCTTCTGAGTTGTGTTAATTCCCTTGACGTATTTTAATGTTCCTATCATGTCCCCTCTATTTCTTCTGTGCTCCTGGGAGAATAAATTAAACTCCTTGAGTCTTATCTCATATGGCTCATAGTGCAGCCCTTGCACCATCTTCGTAGCCTTTCTCTGTACTGTTACTAACCGATCAATGTCCTTTTTCAGGTGAGGCCTCCAGAACTGGACACAGTATTCCAGGTATTCTGCACCAAGGATCTGTATCGTGGCATGATAACCTCCTGCTTTCTGCTCATAATACCCCTGCCTATGCATCAGCAGATGCCACAGGCCTTCTGCGCTGCTTTCTCACATTGTTTTCCTACCTTTAAATCATCAGTAATGATTACTCCGAATATAGGTCCCTTTCCGTCTTTGTCTCCTCTAATTGATGCCCTTCCACCACATACTTTTTTCCTGGGTTACATTTTCCCTGGTGCATTACTTTGCGCTTCTTGGCATTAAGCTTTAGCTGCCAATTTCTGGACCATTCCTCCAGTTTCCTGAGATCCACTTCCATGCCTGAGGCTCCCTCCTGAGTGTCCACCCTGTTGCAGTGCTTTGTATCATCTGCAAACAGGCAAACCTTCCACTCCAGCCTATCAGTGATGTCACTGATAAATATGTTGAAGAGGACTGGACCAAGCACTGACCCTTGTAAGATGCTACTGGTCACTCTTCCCTCCCTTAATAATGACCCATTGACCAAAACTCTTTGGGTCCTATTCTGAAGCCAGTTTTGAATCCAGTTGACTATCTTCTGACTGACACCTGTCTGTTCCAGTTTATTAGCTAGTCTCCTGTGGGGAATGGTGTTGAAGGCTTTGCTGAAGTCCAGGTACACCACGTTCACCACCCCACCTTGGTCTACTGTTCTGGTGACCCAATCAAAGAAGTCAAGCATGTTTCTTTGGCACAAGCGCCCGGCTGTGAAGCCATGCTGCTTGGGGTCTAATTTTCCACTTTCCTTTAGGTATTCCAATATTCTCTCCTTTAGCAGTGACTCCATAATTTTCCCCACTAGTGAGGTCAGGATGACTGGGCGGTAGTTTCCTGTCTCTTCCTTGCTACCACTTTTGTGCAAGAGCACTACTGCTGCCCTTTTCCAGTCCTGAGGTACTCTGCCACTTTCCAGTGGCTTATTGAATAGCTCAGCGAGTGGTGCAGCAATTTCTTCCCAAAGCTCTTTTACTACTCTAGGGTGTATACCATCCGGCCCCATAACTTTATCCACCTTAAGTTTACTAAGCTTTTCTAGGACCCTCTCCCTCGTGAAGCAGCCTGTGTCCCACTGTCTACATTATGCTCCGTCTTGCCTAGTGAAGGCCCTTCAATTGTGAAGACTGAGAAGAAGAATTCTTTTAGCAACTCTGCTTTGTCTTTGTTTTTCTCTAATAGTTGGCCCTCTTTTGTTGTTAGTCGGACTATTCTACCCTTCTTGTATGTATCTATAGAAAGTTTTATCTCCTTTCTTAACCCCCCACGCTATTCTCTCCTCTGTCTGGGCTTTAGCAATTCAAACTGCCTTTCCTGCCTCCTTGAGTTTTTTCCTGTATTCTTCCCTGTCTGTTTCTTTTTTCATCTCCTTGTATTGTTTAAAAGCCATTTTCTTTTCCTTGATTTTGTTTGCTACTTCTTTGGAGAACCAGAGAGAGTTCTTCCTTCTTTTGGACTTGCTGATCTATCTTGTGCATTGTTCTATAACTGTAGTTAAAGCATTTTTCAGGGTCTCCCAGCAGTCCTCCACTTTCCGTGTTACCGATCTCCAGCAGTGATTTGATCACGGATTTCATTTTGGGAAAGTCTGCTTTCCTGAAATCAAGTATCTTAATTTTTGTGTGACTTGTATCTTCTACTTTGTTTACTGACAACCAGACTGACCTGTGGTCGTTGGTCTCCAGATTGATCCCCACATGTACGTTTAAGATCCTGTTACTGTTTTTGAGTACCAGGTCCAGGATCACTTTGTCTCAGGTGGGTGAGTCCACCAGTTGGTTTAATCCTGCTCCCCACAATGCGAACAGGAAGTCTTTTCTCCACTCTAAGGATGCCGTGTATGAAGACCAATCCACATCTGGGAGATTGAAGTCCCTGACCAACAGTAACTAGCCCTTGTCTGCCATCATCAAGATGGTTTCTAGGAGTTCATTGTCTCTGGTTCCTGTGATGGGGGTCTGTAGATAACTCCCACCAGGATGGGGGCCTTGTCTCCAACTCCCAGGGTAACCCAGTCATAATCCGTCTTACTGTGCTTTCCTTGGAGCTCTGTTGCAGAGATCCCTTCCCTTACATACTAAGCCACCCCATCCCCCTTTTGGAACCCATGTTGGGTATCATTTTTAAAATTATTTATCATTATGTATTTTTAAATTTCGTCTTGTACAAATACCTCCATTACATTCCCCATGACCGACATCATGCAAACTGGTGTATAATTATTGTGATTTGTCCTCATATTCTTTTAAAAATAGGTACTACAGGTGCCTCTCTCCAATACTCTACAACCTGTCCATTATTTAATGATAATATAACATGAGCCACGTCAACACACCCATGTAGAGACAAACTCAGAATTTTAATTTTGTTTTACAATTTTTGGTGAGAAAAAGCACGCTAAGCCAAGGCTTGTTTCCAGGTGCATCCTGGGAGCACAGGGACATCAAGCAACTTCCTCGTGCTCACACAATATGCAAGGTGGTAGCTGTGGGATTCAAACTCAGGTTTCTAGGATTGCAGCTTAATGCTGTTAACCACTGCACTATACTGCCTCCAGAATACTGGGAGCTAATGACTTAACAGCACCCCACCCCTGATCACAGCCTGAACACCAGTTGGAAACCTTAACATTTGGTAGATAAGAACTCCCATTGAGTTTTTTGTGGGGTCCCACCTTGCACTGCCTGGTGTCAGGTAATTGTAGCTTTTAAAGAACTATTAATCTCACCTGGTCATCTGGAACAATGAGAGAGATTAGCACGAGGACTAGAGCCTGCAAAAGTAGGGACTTTTTTTTTAACTTTACTGACAGCCATGGAAGAACTGCGCTAGTCAAGATGGACAAGTAGAGGATTAGCTGCCCTAGCCAGGTCAGTTTGAACTATACCCTAGACAGGTAAAACAATGTTAAAATAGTCCCTTGAGCCAGCCTGGTGGCACTGAGGGTGGAGGCGCTGGACGCCACACCTCACGCCATGCCGGCGACCTAGGTTCGGGAGCAAGCCAGGACCATCGAGGGGCAGTGAGGAGGGAGAGGATTGAGCATCCAGAGGACAGCTGTCCTCTCTCAGGAGGGGAGGGGTTGTGCTCCTGCTGAATGAGTGCCCCCAGGTGGAAGCCTGGAGGAAGTGCAGGTCTGCAGGGTGCACAGCAGGGGTGGGTGCTGCAGGACTTCCATGGATGTGTGCGTGCCTCCACACATGCACATCTGGTGTGTGCACTCCAGCAAACAGGATCAGGGAGAAAATGGAGGAGAAAATCAATCCTCCAGCCGCAGGATAAAGCCCGACTCTCTGCAGGCTCCACTCCCGGGCTGGGGAGAAAGGTAAGCCTCAGTAATTCTGGGATATCGGGGCTGGGAGGGTCGGTCTGAAGGGGGCACAGAGAACAGGAGCATAAATAGAATATGGAAAAAAAATAAATAAATAAAATAGTCCCTTGCTACAGTGGTCCTGAAATGCAAAAACACAAACAAAAAAATGCACATCAATCAAATGAATAAATTGCAGCACACACAAACTAAAAAATAAAGCAACAACCAAAAATTAAGCCAACCTAAATATACTAAAGTAAAACAACAAAGAAGAAAATCAAACAATGTAGTACGGAGCAAGAAAAACAGCAAAACTACAACCTAAAAAATGTAAACAACAAACCAAAAATAGATAAAGTAAATGCAAAAACATAACACACAAAAAATAGGTAGGCAAACTCCCTTCCCCCCCAAAAAAAGGTATACAAAAAAATTGCAAACAGAAATGCCTTTCAAAACAGAAATGACCTCAGGAACACTAGTCAGACAATAGGGAAGGAAACTGTCCCAGTCTCTGTAATTTCAAGGTAAATCTACATCTTCAAACTAGATATTTATGATAATGGCCAAGTTTTGGAGATAAACATAGCAAGCCTATACATGTTTTGCAGTAACTGACTGTCGGTTTTGCAGTTTTGGCCTCGGGGCATATCTTTCCAGCCAAGTTACACTGCCCAGACAATGTGGGGGGTGGGGCCGGGGGGTCATTGTCCCTGCAACAGTCTCGCAAGGTACTATGAAGGGAGTGGGCTGATGATCCTGGAGATCCCTGGGGCCGGTTGCACAAAGGTGGACCAGTGCTTAAGTCTAAATCCAGTTATAACAAGTTGGCCATCTATTCCTGATTTAATTCTGGCACTGTTTGTGTGTAATTTGAGGTAGAGTGGGAAGGGTAGAGTGAGAACAATGGGCTTGCACGGGCCGGGGGGGATGCTCTGTGATGGCTTCTGCTGCAGGATCAACAGAGAGCTGGGTGAGTTTCATGGGGCTGTATGCGGCTTTTCTGATTGCCGGCCCTGTTCTTGGCTCTGCCTCCTGAACGCATTTATATTTATGAAACCCTATCAGTAGAGACCTGTGCAACTCACAAATGCGAAATAGCATGAAATAAAACAAAATTCTGGTCATAAAACGAAATCATGAGAAAAAAACAAAATAAAACGAATTGTTCTCTTTAAAACAAAACCATGTTTTTTTCGCTACTTTTACATTGCTTTTTGTTAGTTTCAGTGCGTTTTTGCATCAGTAACTTGAGTTAAAACATACCATTTAGCGCCTAGCACATATCTCTGTGGCTATCGGGCACTTTTAAAATTAGCCCATATACAGTTTTAATTGATGCACCCAGTACCTACTTCAAAACTCCCCATGGTTGGCGTCGCCCCCCTGAACCTATATGTAAAGCCCCCCTAGGGCTATTTAACCAGAAGCTATGGTGTGGCTCAGCTGCCTAGCACACCTTCCACTTCCAAATGGGGGCTTTTAACAGCTGCAAATGCGGCTTGCTATCTGGCAGCCTTCTGGTGTCTGTCCTGCTCCCAAGCCCCTCAAGGCAATTACGCTTGCAGCTGGAGCAACGGCTGAGGTAGAGAGAGGGAGGGAGGCACTCTTGCACTGGCCTCCTCCACCTCCCGACAAGCTCCTGTCTCCTCATCTCCTGCCCACACAGAGCAGGTCACAGTCTGAGCTCCATAGGAGCTGGGAGTAGAAAACACCCCATGGCACTTTTACTTTCAATGTGGTTACTCGCGGTACCTGCAGCAGCAGCCCCATCTTGTCCTCTTACACTCCCGGCTAACACTCCACCTCTTATCTGCCTGCCAAAATGATATCGGGGCCCAGTGACCCCACCACACCACCAGACTCCAGGGAATATATTCTTAACTTGTTCAAACACATTGGCACTGGTCACCAGGGAAACCAGCCCACCAGAGGTATTATAGAAATCCCTGACTTCCCTGGAACAACTCTGCCCTCCCCCCACCACTAATGCTAAATTATTTTAATAATGCCTGCCCACTAGTCCAAAGGAGTTCCCAGTAGCCTATCTGGGCTACAATTTTTTTCCCCTTAGTAATCTTTCTTTCCAGCCAATAGCTCATCAGTGCAGTGATATACCCTGGTCAAGTCAAACTTAGCCATCATTTGGACAGCTACTGGGTTTTTTCTCCCCCTTTAATTTCTTCCTTCCACCCCTTTTCGGGAATAAGTGCCTGAAATGGCTGCACACAGCTGCAGTGTTCCCCCTGCAGCAGGAGCAAGCTCCCTGGCCCAGCCGCAGGGTCGCTGGAGCGGCGAAGTGAGACGCCAACCTTCCCCGACTGAGACGCACTGCCAAGCAGCAGCTGTCTCAGTTATGGCCTTCTGACATGACTTCCCAGGCTTGCTTCTGAATCCATATCATCAGCACGGCAGCTGAGTTACTACTTTATTGACCACTAGGCCATCTGGGGGAAGTGATGTGTTTTTTTTGCTGTGCCCCCCAACAACACTTTCTCTTTTCCTTTCCTATCTAATTATTAATTTTATTGCTTTCTCCATATCTCTGTCTCATTCTCTATGTCTGTATCTTTCTGTTTTTCCCTAACTGTAGCTTTTTATCTAAAGCACCCTTTCATTTTTAACTCCTATGCTGTCCTATACCTCTTTTCCGTTCTCGGTCTCTGCTCTCGCTACTATATTTTCTCCATATTAATCTATTTTTCTCTTTAACAGGTCTGACAGGATGCTGACTCCTTCCCCATCAGATAAGTATTACTCTACGTCTAACCTGTCCCATCATCCCTATTTACTCCCTAAGAACTACAGATTCTTTGTGATCTCTTTCCTATATTTTATTTTACAGGTTTGACTGACATCATCCCTACAAGACTTCATCAGGATCCCTAGTACCCAGGTAAGAGACCATTTACATATTTCCTACACTTGGGTTTACTGTAATAGTGCAGATGTGCCTGTTACTGTGTGTGTCTGTGTGTGTATTAAAGTGACACATACCACAGCATTTTTTTTAAATAAAGCTGCTTGTCTTGGAGGTAAAGGAAACAGTTCAAAGCACCGTAGTTCCAAATGAAACATACTGACCAAATGTTTGTCAGTAAAGACAGTTTATTGCAATAACTGGCCAAGTGCGAGATACAAAAACAAATGTTTCTCCTGACGTGCTGCCAGGCTTCTTCAGAGTTTATACACTACATTAAAAAAGTGCCTTTTTATACAAATTCAAACACACATGTGATGATTAAGAACCAATCAAATACACCGTTCAAATGAATGAATACCACCTCTACATACTGAAGTTATAAGCATATTTTTATAAAACTTGGAATTACTTTACAAAGCATAATTGTGCTGTTCATTTCACATGCAAAAATTAAATGCTGATGGAACTGTTTCAGGCACAATACAATTTATATTCTTTTATATTTCATTGCACTGCAAAAGCTAAATATTTTATTATATTTTAGTAAGCATTTAGCTTCCCCCCCCACCACCATATGGGGGAAGCAGAGGGGGGACAGTCCTTAATATATACCCAGGGGACAAGACGGAGCCGTCAGCACAGAACACGATTTCAAACAACATACCATTCAAGAGAAGGACGGGGGGAGGGGCAGCGTGGAAGAAGAGGCAGGCACAAGTATTAATTCAGACCACGCTGTTACAAGCAGGCATGTCTTCAATGCTAGGTTCCACACCTGCCTCTACCCCCACCCCATACAGTCCACTGAAGATCATACAAGTTTGGAAACAGACTCATTTTTTGAAATTAATGACGCTGACTCTGAGCCTGTTCCCCTCACTAATTTAACACCTGTGGTTAACATATCAAGTTATGAATTAACAGCCCCAGAATTATCTGTACTAAGCAAAGGGCTAGCATTTTGTCTCACGTCTGATATAAATTTATTCAGTACTTGCATAGATTTGAATAAATTTGGTAGAAACCTAACGTTGAAATGTATGTTTCAGGAATCTGAATGCAGCAATGATAATACAACACCAGATAATAGGTTGAGCCCAAGATCTATATTTTGTCCCCCATTAAACCCTGTTGTGTCTATATTCATACGTAAATGTGAATTAGACCTTACCAAATTGAAAGAAACACCAAGGGAAATGTCTAAGAATAACTGTAGTAGGGAAGAGAGGACAGCAATTGATTCTTTAAGCAACAATATAAACATAACTATTAAAGCTGCAGACAAGGGAGGGGCATTAGTAGTTATGAATACAACTGATTATACAAGGGAAGTACTTAGACTACTAAATGACACTACATTTTATAAAAAGGTTTCAAAACAAATTGTAGTGCATTTTAAGAAAGAGATTGATAATTTGTTAAGTAATGGCTTTGTAAGAGGGTATATTACTAAATTACTGTATAAAACCATGACCATAAACTGCCCGAAAATCCCAGTCCTATACATCTTACCCAAAATATACAAGAATATCCCCCCCCCAGGCCGCCCAATAGTATCAGGTCGAGGTTGGCTTACAGAACCGTTGTCAATGTATCTTGATCAATTTTTACGACCTATAGTACAGAATTTGAGATCTTATATAAGAGATTCAACTGAAATTGTTCAATTAGTTGAAAACTAACCAGAGTGGTTTTTTTTGCTGTTGTTGATGTCAATTCATTGTATACAGTTACTCCCCACACAGAGGGACTTGATGCATTATCCTATTTTCTGGAGTTAAGACCTATTTCAGAATGTGTTACAAGCCCTACTCATTTTTTGCTGGAATTAGCTAGAATAGTATTACAAAACAATGTTTTTTTTATTCCAGGACCAGCTGTACCATCAAATCAGGGGCACAGCTATGGGCACCACAATGGCCCCAAGTTACGCTAACCTTTTTGTGGGAAGGTGGGAGCATAAGCACCTGTATGGCACCACCACAAATCCATTTTTATCTAAGGTGGATTTGTGGTGGCACTTTATTGATGACATATTAATAGTTTGGAAAGGAACGAGAGAAGAATTTGCACTGTTCATCAAATGGATGGAATCAACCAGCAGTTGTCTGACCTAAAAGTATGAGCTGGATCAGACAACCACCCATTTTTTGGATTTGAAGCTGTGTAAGGATGGCAAGGGAGGTGTTTGCTCAACACTTTTTCAGAAAAAACAGACCGCAACAGCTTACTGAGGTTCGATAGTTGTCACCCTTACCATGTGCGGCATAATATACCTAAGGGCCAGTTAGTTCGAACTCTCCGTAACTGCACGGAACAGAAAGAATTTGTGAATAAAAAGGGAGTACAGGTCTGTAGATTCCAGGAACGAGGATATAGCAGGCACAGTATAGCTACAGTGATTCAAAAGGTAGATAATATGAACCGTGAATCTACATTTATGCTCATAAAATAAATGATAACAAACATGGGTGTTCATTTGTAACAAACTTTTCCAGCAGAGCTGAAAAAGTGAAACAGATTATTAAAAGCAACTGGTCAGCATATTACAGCTTGAACCCAAGCTTACTTTGATCAGTGAAAAAGAACCAAACATAGTATTTTGCAGATGCAGGAGCATTGGAGACATGGTTGTTAGCAATATAATGCCAGGACCTGAACCATTAAAATAGATTTTACTTGCACCAGCACCAACACGAACACATCGTTGCAGTAGGTGCAGTTTCTGTAAATATGTAAGAACCTGTAAAGAATTCACACATCCGGTAACTAATAAGAAAATCCTGATCAGTGACTTCATCACATGTGATAGCAGTGGGATGATATACATGCTCAGTTGCAGTTGTGAGGCCTTTTATATAGGCCGCACAATCAGAAAATTTCGAACTAGGATAGGTGAACACATTAGAGCATTGGAAAAAGGTGATTTATCATATGCTGTCACTAAACATGTTATGGGAAATACTTCCAAACAGCATATTATCCAGTTTGTAGGCATTAAACTAGTAAAAGTGGATAACAGGGGAAGGGATTTAAATAAAATCATAGGGAAAAGAGAAAGCTATTGGATATATAATTTGGGAGCTCGCCAGAACAAAGATCTCAATGACAGTATAGATCTGAGTGCATTTCTAAATAAATATAAATGCTAAAGTTGCAAAACATGCTAAAAATTATTCTATTTGCATCATATCAAGTGATTACTTGAAGTAGCAGAAATTTTATTCTGTTAACATCTCTTCCACCCCAAAAAAATGGGTGGGGGGGAAGCTAAATGCTTACTAAAATATAATAAAATATTTAGCTTTTGCAGTGCAATGGAATATTAAGGAATACAAATTGTATTGTGCCTGGAATAGTTCCATCAGTATTTCATTTTTGTATGTGAAATGAACAGCACAATTATGTTTTGGAAAGTAATTCCAAGTTTTATAAAAATATGCTTAGCACTTTAATATATAGAGGTGGTATTTATTCATGTGAACAGTGTATTTGATTGGTTCTTAATCATCACATGTGTGTTTGAATTTGTATAAAAGGCACTTTTTTAATGTAGTGTATAAACTCTGAAGAAGCCTGGCAGCACGCCAAGAGAAACGTTAGTTTTTTTATCTCACACTTGAGTCACTTGGCCAGTTATTGCAATAGATTGTCTTTACTGACATACATTTGGTCAGTATGTTTCATTTGGAACTACGGGTGCTTTGAACTGTTTCTTTTGCATCGTATGTCTCTCCTTGTAGCACCGTAGTAGCTAACTTCCTGGTGCTTAGTTCATTTTCTTTATTGTATTGGAGGTCAATGCAGGCAGGCTGCCAGCCCTGTTCCCACCTCTCCCAGAACCACAGTACCCGTAGTTCCCCCAGATTGCCTCCCATGGTGGAGCCGGGAAGGGGAGGGCCATCCTTCCCAGCTCCCAGTGACTCACAGCCAGAATTGGCCTGGTGATCCATGTGGTGGCAGGGAACAGATGTAGGTGGGTAGGGCTTCATGAAGGCTGTATCATCCATGGGTCCATTATCTCTAATTGGATCCATTGCCATGGTGGCACGTAACCATGCATGCGTGGTGGTGCCCACATACCATGGAACCGTGGCTACTCCCTTCGATGTTGCTCAGACTTCCTGCACTACCCCTAGGCCTCCACCTGGGGGCAGTCAAGGGCCAACTAAGCATACTTTCCCACAGCACCACAGCCCTCTGCACCACTAGGCCGACTTTATACCACAGCAATTTTTAGTTTGCTAACTGTTACGTAGGATGTATACTATGCTCAATGGCTGTCACAGGTGTTTTTTGTGTGTGTGTGTGTGTGTGTGTGTGTGTGTGTGTGTGTGTGTGTGTGTGTGTAGGATGCATAGTCTGCAAGGATTTGTTACTAACCAATAGTTTTCTGACTGTGATTGGGATGCTGTTGTCAATACCTGTCATGGAAGGCTCCTGTGTGTACGTACGTGCGTGCGCGTGCATGTGTATATGTGTCTGTGTGTGTTTGTAGTCTAGGGTGCACACAATACATTTGTATTATACTTGAACAGCTTCTATCAGGTGGGGGAGGGAGCAGTGCTATGGCAAATAGCTGTTTGTGTTCAGGTGTGTGTGTGTCCTTAGCGTTTTGTTGATAGTCGAGAGTTTGTGGCTGGATTGTGTGTGTAGGGGGTGGAAACTAGTACATGTGCTAATGTCAAAACTCGACTGTGTGTGTGTGTGTATATGGATGGCAACATTTTATCACTTTGATATCCAACCATTTGATAGCTGGTACTTGGCGGGGGGGGGGGTTACCGTGCAGTAGTCAATACATGAGATGAATGGGACCCATATACAAGAGTGGTGCATATTCTACTCCTCCCTACAAGGAAATGCATATAAAATACATGGGTTTGTCAGCAGCAGCCCACTTTTAACATGTGGCACAACCCTGCTTTAGGGTCTGGTGGCCTGGGTGCATGGAGACAATCATACAGAAAAGCTGAGCCAGCCATTTTCCCAGTTTATTGTGACACCGCCTTCCTTCCCAAGAAACATCTACCATGGCACCCTGGGGTGGGAGTCTGCTCAACGAGTGGTGGCTCGCTTCACACACACTACTTTATGCAACCACAAGGAGCCACTTCAAGAGCGGACAACACTTTGACCCTCCACTGGAAGGAGAATGTCTGCAGAGATGCTCTGTCACCCTCCCTGTTGGCATTTGCTTCTGACATCCTGGGTTTGGGAGCAAACTAAGCACTACAGACTGCTTGGCTCAGGGTGGTGGGTTAAGGAAGGAGGTGGCATTGGAAAGTATGGTTGCTTAGCAAGGTGTATAGAGTGAGCAAAGGCCCTGTCTCTAAACACCACGGACTGTTTGGCTCAGGATGGGATGAGAGAGGGGGCTGCCACCAGACTCCAAAGTGTTCTTGGCAAGGAACAGGCTGAGGGAGGAGGCCTAGAACCCAATGACATGCTTGACAGAGAATACTAAGAGGGAGGTGGTGCTACTGAACCCCAGCAACTGACTGATACAGGATTGAGATGTGGTAGGAGTATGCCATCAGGCATCAGAAATTGCTTGGCGTGGAGTTGAGGTGATGAAAGGGGGTGCCACTGGACACCAGGGAATGACTGACATGGGACAGGAACAGATTGCCTTTGGATACTACAGAGTTCTTGGTGTTAGGAAGTCCATGGCAAGGGATCGGTAAAGGGGGAGGGTGCCAATGGATACCAGGGAATGCGTGGTGCTGGATGCATTCATTTGCAATTACCATTTTGGTCGAGCTATTTATGACACCAGTCAACTCTTGGATTTTAAGTTCTTTACTTTTTTGTTTGCATTCACTGTTTAGTTGTGTTGTGACTTTTTGTTGTGTTTGTCTTTTTGTTGTGTGTGCTTTCTTGTTTGCATTCACTTCTTGGTTGTGTTGTGCCTTTTTTGTTTGCATTCAATTTTTTGTTGTGCTGTGCTTTTTTGTTGCGTTTGCCTTTTTGTTGTGTGTGCTTTTTTGTTTGCATTCACGTTTTTGTTGTGTTGTGACTTTTTGTTTGCATTCACTTTTTTGTTGTGCTGATGTTTTTTATTAAATTTATCAGTTTTAGATACACATTACTGTTTTCATTTGCATTGGATTTTTATTTGCCATTTTCATATGGTTGCACTTTACATTTCTTTTTTGTTTTGTTACTTTATTTTTGTGGCATCATGCTTTACGTTCGCTTTTGTTGCTTTACATTTTTTGTTTGTATTCCATTTTTTGGTTGTTGCTTAACTTATTTGATTACATCTTATTTTTTGTTTGTGTTTTGCACTTCTGGGCCATCATACCTTTCTTTTAATATGAAATCTTCCTTTTCTTCACTCCTGACAGTTTCAGTGATCTCTTCATCAATTATGTTGTTAAAAACCTTTCTGCCATTCTCAAGGTAACATACTGGTGGACCTCAGTTGGGAATTGTAAAATACTTCTTATTAAGACATTTACAACAAACAAAAAAAACAGGACCATAATGTACTGCACCAGTGCCAGTGATTTTGTGGATGACACAGGGAGAACACCATGAGAAAAATACAGCCTGCACACCAGGAAGTGCTGGTGGGATGGCAATTCGAGAGTGTGGCAGATAATTGAAGGAATTCCTATAGAGAGAGAGAGAATGGTGCAGGAGATTGGGCGGGCAGATAAGGAGGGGGACTGATAATAGAGGGGTGGATAATCGAGGGTGCACTGTACTATGTGCTGTTTTACAACCCGCACCTGAAAAAGAGATAAGGATCATCTGGAGTCAGTCCAGAAAAGAGCAACTAAAATGATTCACAGCCAACAGGGAAGGACTTACAACAAAAGATTAACTGACCTTAATATGTACTCACTAGAGGCCATGAGGGACAAGTAAACAAAACTGAAAACTTCAGATACCCGAAGGGTATGAACAGGGTGAATAATCACCATCTGTTTAAGAGAAATGAATAGGGGTTCATCACTAGTGGACACAAGTACAAGCTGTTGGGGGAAGGGTGGTAAGAAGGGATGTGTGAGGAAATATTTCTTTATGGGGAGGGTGGTAGAGAAGTGGAATAGACTACCAGAGGATCTTGTAAATGTTGAGTTGGTGGCTGGTTTGGGGATAGAAATACGGGAATGAGACTGGAGTGATGGGGATGGAAGTTTGACATATACTGAAATGGGGGTTGATTGAACCAATAGAGGACAAACCAGCACTAGACTGGTAAGACCTAGGTAGGAAATGGGCAGACTTGATGGACAGTATGTATTTGTTTGTCTGTAAACATGTATGTATGTATTTATACACTGCAGCAGGGACGTATCAGTAGGCCAAAGAGGGTAAACCTTATGTGACCTTGGTGTATGTTACATCCAAACCACAGCACCCATATCTCCCACTTCAAGTAGGAGCATAAAACTGACAGGGTCACACTTTGTAATAGCATGGTACTACCAGAATACTGCTGGTACTACACAAACATCTAAAGTGCTGGCTATGTTAGACTGTCTAAGCAAGATTAAAATACTGTACCTACCTTTACAGATAGCTTGTGTATGACAGGCTTAATTGGCGAAACCTCAGCACAAAGCAAGGTATACAGTATTTGGTGTACAGTTGCAGGTAATGTACCAGCTGATTCAGGATGTCCTTGTGTGGTCCCAGACGAGGAACTTGCACTAGTGTTGCAATTACCATAGTGGCCATGAGCTTCCCTCATGATCCATCCCAATGGGGTAATTTGCATGCTTGCCATATTCCCCCTGCTAGGGTGTAGAGCATGTAGGAATGGCTTTCCCAACATTAATGATTACATTATCAAAATAACTATTTTCTTTTAAACAGCAACTCCTTACTAAAATTAAAAGCTCAAAACCATTGGATTTACAACTAAATTTAAGTGTTTTCTGTTTTTTTCTTAACTTTCTCCAGTCCGTAGCCTACTAAATATTTTGGATAATGCTGTACATATTTCATTGAATCTGTCAAAAAGCAGTTGCCTGTCCTCAACTAACCTTACAGTTGCTGTTTGTGACATCACAGCCTGTTGTTATGGTAAGCACTATGAAGTCATAATAAAAGGTCCAGTCTGCCTCAGTGGCAAAGCAGCAGGACCACCATTCACAACACTGATGACCTAGGTTTGGGAATGAGGCCGAGTTGTTGGAGAGTGGGCTGCGGAAAAGAGGGAGGAGAATCGAGCATCATGGAGGATGCTCTTCTCTTCCCTCCTTCCACAAAGCTTCACCCCTATTGGTGTGACAATCATTTTGTCACCGATATTGGTGCAGGCAATATGCCACCTGGCTCTGCAGTGCCAGGCATTGCAGCTCCTTGGAGTCAGAATGCCAAAGCACTGTATAGGAAAATATTCCTGCTTTGAGAGGGGCTTTGCCCCCCACACCTCCTGTGACTAACTATAACAAACTCTGGAGCAGGCTTGCCCCAAAAGGGAGGAAAATTGTGTAGGCGCAAAGGACAGCATGAGAGTGGGGTGATCAAAAATCAAGATCGCCCCTGTCACTCTCGCCCTTATTGTGGTGCCCTAATCACAGTGCCAAAATTCAGTCGGCAACTTGATGGGATACACTCCACCACAATACTGACACCAACATGACCACCTGTGGTGGCGCAGCAGAGGCATGGTGGCAAGGGAGGATGTCAGGTGTCAGCAGTGGCATGCAATCAAGCGCACATGCTCCCCACTGACCCCTTCAAACACTAATGTTGTAGGGAGTGGAGCAAACACAGGAAAACAATCCTGGCTTTGCAGAATGATCAGCCCAGTACATCCAGGCTACACACAGCCTTCCCTGTAACCTCCCGCTGACCACCGATTTGGAGGGTACATGCACATGTTACCCCCAGCCCTTTGAGCTGGCATCTAGATCTTGAAGGGCTAAACTTTACCATTTTTTTATTTTGTTGATTTTACAATCAGGATGCAGCAGTCCTAGGAGAAGTGTCTTTATCTCAGAATCCTCTGCTCCATGCAGAACAGGGAATCTACACTTGAGCCAACACAGGCAACCAACTGGATTCCTGGTGTCTGGCCTTGCTTCTCCTCCTAACATACTCTTGGCCCCTCAATGCTTTTCTTTACCCATATAGTGAGACAGCTGGGGGCTTAGGCTTCAGCTATGTGTGGCTGTATCCAGAAGGGGGGGCATGGGGGAATGCCTCCGGATTCACACCAGCCATTCATGCGTATCTAGGCTACCTTTGTGGGTTAGGTCCTCAGTCTTTTCCACCACCACCATTCAATGCTGCTAAGATTAAAAAATTAATTTGAAATGATTTATTTTGGTATTTTTACTGAATTTTCTTTTATTATTATTTATTTGTATGCCACAGATAGCCTAACTGAGATACAACAATGTGTTTCCAGTGGGGTCCTACTATTTCTGCAGAGCTCTGGCCTGAAGTAGCACTGAAAGCCACACAGCCTGGTTGTGGCAATGGTGGGACTGGGACAGATACTGCCTGTCTATGCTGTGATGCTCTGTCACTTTTATAAAAGGGAGGTTGCATCACAGACAGATGAAAATGTGTTTGATATATTGTATATTTATTTATTTGAGATTACTCCATCAAGAATAATCCCATGAGATGCAGCATCTCATTTTTATTGGTGGGGGGGGCAGGGGGACAGCAGCAGTCAACAGGTTAACACTGTCCAGCATGACTAGTTACATACAGGCTAAAATATACATAGGAGAAAAAAGAATGTAAAGGTAAATACATCCAAACAGTAATCAAAGCAGGCTAACAAAGCAGGGGCACAGCAAATGGAGAGCAAGAGCCTTGGTATGTGACATGATCATGGACAGGAAAGGAAAGAGGTATACTAGACAAAAGCAAATATAGGAGGTTTGTTTTCCAATAATTGTTATTAAACTTTTCAAAGAAACAATAACAATTATTTGAATATGATTTAACAAACATACATAAAACATTATTGTTGAGAAGGGGTTACTAGGAGAGGTATAACTGGCAGTATAGCCTACAGGTTCGAGTAACAAACTTACATACGAACATACAAAACTGCCAGCAGAATAAGGCCATTTGGTCTATTGAGTCTACTCGATTTTGTAGTTAGCACCCTACTCTGCAGCTGCCCCTCGAGTTGTGAATGAGCTTGGTATATCCAGCAGACCTGGGTTTGATTCCCACAACCTCCACTTGCATGCCATGTGACTCTGAGCAAGTCACTTAACCAGCCCAAAGCTCCCAGATCATCCCTGAAAGCAAGCACTTGCGGCTAGTGGGCTTTACCTGGTTAACAATGAATTAAAAAAAAACCTAATGATTATTAGAAAGTTTTATTCCTAAGATAAGTAAAGTTCTTAAAATAAATCGTTTATTCTAAGATTTCATAATTCTAAGATGGCAGCAAACACTACACTTGAAAGCTAGAAACATTCCTCAGCTGGCTATATTTCAGCAGACCAAATGGAGACAGACTGGCAGTGCTGTATCTTAGCCAAGCTGAAGCAACGTAGCTGGATTCCTTGAAGCCTGGCTATGTCATCTCAGTGTCTTCCCAGCTGTGTGTTGGAATGGAGTCAAATGCTGTCAGTCTCACATGAGCCTTATCAATCTATCAGGCACAGCATCATTCTGTACCAGGCTGCTGGGAGAGCCCCCTCCCCAAATTTGCTGTTGACCTGACGCAGGAAATATCCCCTCTGACATTAGCATGATGTGGCCAGCAGGTGGATGGTTAATGAGCAGAATAAAAAGGAGGAAAGCTATGAAGCACAGCAAGGACATTCTGAATAGGGGGAAAATTACAAGGTGCATTAGTAATACACAAATGATGTCTCATGTGCCTTGTGGAGGCAGTCAGGTTGCATTAGGCAACACCAGGTTAATAGTTTTGCAACTGTGATCATTTTTTCTGAAATATTACTAATGTAAAAGTGACTCTGTATCTGAGTCACCACATGGGGGCCTGAAATTACATTTTTAAACCAAATCAGGAATTAAAAAAAACTCTTAAAGCTGTTCCTCTCTGGCTGTTTGTCTGCAATGCTAATTTTCAAGCTGAGATTTGTGCAGAAGCTGTGATTTGGCAGGCTACCAGTGAAATTATGTATTTCATTTAAATAACGCTGGGCAATCATTATTATATAATTATTGGTATGTTTTTCACCCATATCTACCTTCCCATCCCCCATCCAGACAATTAAAGCCTCTATGATTAAATTTTTCCTCCTTTTGGGAGGCAGGGCAAGTGACATTAATGGAAGACTAATTACTGTTCCAAAGTGGACAGACTTACAGTGAAAGTAGATGAAGCTCACTGGCTCACGTGAGCAACACAGGCTTTACAGACAGTTTGCATTTGGTGCATCCTTTCCTTTTTTATTGTTTTGTTTCAGTATTTTGTATTTGCAAGGCTGCCCTGCACACCACCAACATGAGGGGTATATGGCTATGAGAGGGAAGACTCCCATAACAAAATAAATCATTTAAAAGTAATTATTAAAAAAAGAGAAGGATACACATTAATATGTCACTGGGTAGCTTTAAAGTTAAATTGGACAACCATTACAAATTGGGGGTATTATAAACCAAGAGGCGAGCACAATGGACGTGAGTCTTTTTAGCTCTGTATATACCTATGATACCTATGGATTCAAACTGTCTGTTAAGTGTGTACTGCACTTGTAAGTCATGTTCACTTCTACATAACTTTGCCTGTTTCACTGGAGAGCCTAAGCTGTGGTCCTTAGTCCTGCACCAATACCTGCAAAGCTGCTTTTGTCGCAGCTGGTGCCGTTGTCTCTTTCTCCTTTCTATCTGAGCAGACACACCACCAGGCCTTACTGGGAATCAGACTTGGGACCCTGCATTCAGAAGGCAGCATCTCTAACCATTCAGTTTAAGGGCACCGCCCCAGCAGAGAGAGACTAATAGAGTTCCATTGACTTTCATACTTGCTATCCCATGGACAACCACTAGAGGTCTCCTCATACAGTTACAATTACTCAGTACTATTTTGGACTGTTATTCACAACTTTCACTTCTAGCTACTGTAGCAGTACTTTGCAAAGACTATCTTTTCTGTCATACAACAGATGCCAGTGCTGCTTTATAATCAACCAGGGAGTGATAGGAATGCCAGGTGGGCCATGCCCTTGCTTTCTGGTAGCCGAGAGCCTCACTTCCATGTTATTGGCACTCAGCCAACCCCTGTATGGGGCTTTAACTTGGATTTACAATTCTGTTAAATGAGAAGATGGAAACTGGTAAGTTTTATGCTTTAATATAATCTTTTGTTTAATAACTTATTTTTTTTTCCTTTTTTTAAGTTCACAGGCCCTCAGCCTCTAAGAGGTGTCTCTTATGGTATTATAGAAAACACAGTGTCTCACGCATAACTCATATCGACCCCATGATATGCCAAGAGCATCATATGACACTTCTGTGATCTATAGGACCATTTCATGGACAGTGCCCTAACAATGGCCTTCCTGCTGGTGCTGCTTGCATTGCTCGTACTGTATAGAACATTGAAAAAAAGGCAAGGTAAAGTTAATTTAATAAGAAAAGAAAGTGGAGCACTTGCTGTTACCACCAAAATACAAAATGTATTGAACCATAAGGATAAGATGCAGTGCAAACTCCATTACAAGTAATTTGCACAAAAAAGGGTGCCACCTGTGTGCAAACACCAGTCCCCTGATGAAGTCCTTCATGTAGGGTGCTACGTAGGGGAGTTTGTACTGCATCCAGTCCTTATACAGAAGCCCAATAAATTTTGTATTTTGGCAGCAATGGCAAGTGCTCCACTTTCTTTTCTTATTTTCTAACCAGCATGGCAGTAGTCAGCATGGAAGCACTTTTGGAGGTGGGTGTGCTCAGCTCTGCTTTTGCTTGTAATGTTAATTTAACTTTGTGGCATCTATATTAATTTATGGGGATGCTAGGAGGGCCTCTTGTGGATATAAAAGTTGCCTCTCGTGTCGTTAGGATACCAGCACTGCTTACCTTTGGTTTGCAGTTCTGTTGCTCTAAGAACACACTAGGTGACACTCATACCGATAACAGGTCCTCCTAGCATCCCTATGATGTTACTAAGAGAATACAAGCATAAGGTTTGGGCAAGAAAACTACAGAATAAAGCTGAGCTGCTCTGGCCACCCAAACCTGACAAGAGGAGTCTCTAATACCATAAAAGATTTGCTGAGGCCCTATTAGCTTACTATAAATCACTTGAGTTAGGTAGATAGAGTTATAACAGTTTTAAGTATTTTTTTTTATTTCTAAAGTTAAAGTGATTTATTTGAAGTTCCCAAAATGCCTTTTTTCACATAGTATGCCATTGCCAGCCATGCTTCAAATGTTGAAGCTGCAATTTGTTTTGTGAAAAATATCTGTTATAATTGCTTTCATTTGAACTCTTTTATACATTGGTGGCTTGTTGTGGTGCTGAATCTATTTGATTCGGTTCTACTTCAGGATATTGACAACATAGTTGTCTACATCCCCAACAGCAATGGGAGCAGTGCCTTCTGTCGGCATTGTTCTGGTTAGAACAAAGTGTTTTTTTGCTGGTGGTGAAGGGGTGCTATGCCCCCCGCACCCCTCATCTCTAAATATCCAACTCCAAGTTGGATTTGGTTCAGGGTGGGGGTGCAACACCGGGAGTCATGGTGTTGGCACACAGCGTACCAACACAGTGTCCAATCTCAACATGGAGAGATTTGTCACTGTGGTGGTGTTCACTGTCAGGATGTCATTATCCTGATGTGGTACCATTTGATTTTAGTAGGGATTAATGTGCTGTACAATATAATTTTCAGTACAATTAATAGTTATAATTTAGCAACCCAGTTTTAAATTGGCTAGTCGAATTCCAGTCTTTTGCACGTATATCGAAACTCCATTTTGGCTTAAGTCTGGAAAGAAAATAATGCAGAGAATTTATGAAAAGATTGGTGAAGCGATCTCATGTGGAGACCACCAGTAAAAGAAAAGGAATGAGGGTTTACAGAGGTGAGAAGTCGTGATAACCTTTTGAATTCATAACTGTTTATTAGATTAACTCTTACTAGAAGGTCACTGTTTCACATAGTAAATTTAATTTCACGATAGCATTAGTGTATTTTTATCTTTTATTCTTATAAGTATTCTCACTTAATATATAGTACCTTACTGCAATATTTTCTGTTTTAAAGCAGTTGCAGACTGTAGTTGTGCAGTACTAGTTTATACTCGGAGTTATATTTTAGGTGGTATTATGTAGTGCAGCATTTAGAAAAGATTACACTACAAGTGAAAGTAATGCATGGTAATAAGAAAATTTTCAAGATTGATTCATGGACTAGTAAGGGATGTCATAGTCCCATTAAAAGGACTAAGGTTCTCTCTTTTCTTAAATCACTATAAACAGATTTAGCATTAATTCAGGAAATGCATCTTACGGGAGAGGAATTACTGAAACTGAAAAAAACCTTGGTGGGTACAGTAGTAGGTAACTAATTTAAATCCAAAAGAAGAGGAGTCTGTGTCCTATTTCAAAAGAATTTAAATTTGGTGATCAATTCTAAGTTAGAAGATCCAGAGGGTAGATTTATTATAATCAGTGCTCAGGTTGACAGGATTGATATCTTTTTTGCGCAACGCATTATTTTGCACTCGCTTCTGGCTGGCTGTGAATATGGAGCCCTTGATTTTTTGTAACCCCTAGATGGCGCTATCCCAAGGGCTACTAGCCCTGCCTGCTTGGTAAGTAGCAGGTTAAGGGGCCTAGGTTCAGTGATGGGTGCCTCCACCCAGAGGTCAGGGTTGGTATTAGTCTGACTAACCAGGACACAGCCCTCTGGGACACTGTGACCCCCCTTGTCTCCTGTTAGTGGCCCACACAGTACACAATGTTTACCTTCCCAATACCCCTAGATAGGCTTTACACAAAAACCTGGATTTAGCACTTACCCCCAGTACTGGTTCCTTCAGCTTGACTCTGGGGACCCCCTGTAAAATAAGGTGAGGCAAGACAAGAACAGCTAGGCAATACCTTAGGCATAAACAGACACCATAGTCAATGTAAATTGCAGAAAAAAGTAGATCTGATTTATTCAGGGGGCTATAACAAGGATGGGGCAATCAGGTTAATTGGCTTAAACTCTATAAATATCACAGTTGTGCATGCAGTCAGTGTCCCTATCAGTCATACTCTCTGGGTACCCAGGATGGAGAGGGGGCTAGCCAGGACCGTTGCCCGGGGTAGGCCGGCATTGCAGCTGGTAGGGGCCATGTGAGGAAAAAGAAATAACATGCACCCTTTCCAAATGTAATCTGGAGCCGGAGGGCTCAGTTCATGAAAACACAACAAATTAATCAGATGACGCACTTGTGATTTAAAAGATATGTTGCAGGGAGCTACCCTGTTGGTTACTCACAATACCCAAGCTGACACAGGAGTAGTGATGGCCGAGGCTATGACTGGAAGTTCTGGATGGCCAGAGGAAGCATGGTGGGGAGACAAAACCCTCGAGGCAGGGCCCAACGGCATAGGGTAGCCACAGATTCTGTCAGTTTAAAGCTGGGTACACGTCCAGCCCTTAGCACACATTCAACTCAGGGGAATGCTAGATCGCGACCCCTCCAGTTCACAGCACATTTACATGCAACGAAATTTACTACAACAGGCACACAGCTCCTAAACCCCGATCACAAAGTCACTGCTAGACCTGGGAGCACAAAAGTAGCTAGAGTCCTGACAGGCCGATCACACTTAACAAAATCTTCGGTCTTCTTCAGGTTAAGCTTGGTCTCAACTCGTTGGTTTGCTTCACAGCACTATATCGGATTCAGTCCATTTCACTTCTCCCAGCGTGGAAAATGGCAAGCAGGCCGAGATTCAGGCCGTGCACGATTCTCCCACGCGAACTACTCCGCAGCATGACTGCTCAAATTACGCAAGCTCCTTCTCTCTCTATATCCACCTCGAATCTGATTCACAGCAGGCAGCCCGGGCATTTCCTTCAGACCCCAAGAGGTCTGATTGGCTTATTCAGCTGTCAGTCACAACATGCTCCCCCTGTTGGTGCAAAAAGGCACCACAGTCCAAAACTACAGTTCCCAGAGTCTGGCTCCACATATCCCCTTTAGATGCAGGCTCCATTTTAGAGTCCTCACGTACTGATTGGTCCAATTCGGCAGATCGGGACCAAAACGGTGGAGCTAAGCTGAACAGTCCTCACTGCAAAGAAGGCAGGTTAGAACAAACCACATTTACATTACTACTGTACACGATTTACAGCAAATAGTTACCCCTTTCAGCAGAGCTCCCTCTGCACAAGTAACGATGGCAGAAATGGAGTGAGTATTCAGCAGCCCGGCCGGGACTCGGGAATGGAAACACACAGTCCCTCCCTCCCAATTAATTGTGACTGCAAACAGGCAGCCCTTAAAGGGACAGTACACGGAGGCCACACAGATACTTACTGGCAATACATTTCAGTGCTAAACGCAGGACACCTGCCTGGCAACGAGCATTTGGGTAAGCTCAAGGAAGACATTTGGGAACCCCCATTAAACCTCAGCTGTCCAAGATTTTGGAGGTGGGCAGATAACAACTTTTTTAGGTAATTACCATCATTATTGTTTTATCCTTTGATGATTTCTGCTGAGTTTCAGATTTGCTGATTCATTTCATTGTGTGTATAAATATCGGGCAATATATGTATTTGTAATTGTAGCTTCAATGCCTTCTTGACTAGGTAACTGTCTTGTAATCTAGACTTTGGTCTCAGTGGGTAAGTAAGTAAATTTTTATTGATCGACTTTTATAGTCATTACAGTTTAAAAAAAACATTATGTCACTCGTGAAAGGTCTCAGTGGGACTTCACGGTTAAATAAACTGAAAGAAATATAACATAAATGATTTGTAAGAAGTTGTGGTGTGGTAAAAGGACTAGATATGTTCTGCTTTGAAACAGAACTGGCCTAAAAGTGCTGTGCCAGTTGCACGACAGCATCTGGGGAGAGGGGGATCCATGTGGGAGCTGACCTGGGAGAAGGAATATGGACTTCTGAAATGAAAATCACAGCAGCTCCAAAACAAAACCATTCATTTTCATCCGGGAAAGGAGACAAAGGTTTCTATTAAGCCCCAACACTGGAAATCAGATTGGAGAGCTTGGACCAGGGAATGCACTGCACTTTCTGAAGAAGAATCAGCATTTTACAGCGCTGTTCATACACATTGTCTCCTGAAGTTCTTTATAAGCAATGACAGACTGATAGTGAAGTCACTGTAATGCACTGTGGCAACCATTTCACACACCAAAACCCATACACAGTCTTGGACAATTTGCATGAGCCAGTTTTATGGGAATGGGAATGTTGGCCAGGACAATGGGAAAGTTACCTACTCTTCCTGTAGGGGAACACCACCTCCGTCTAGCTCTTGGTCAAGATGGCAGATACTGGTGTGGAAGGAGGTGGAAAGGGAAATCTCACCCATGCTATGCCTACTGATCTTTTGGATCTGGAAATGTACATTTAGGATTGTGGTTCAGTGCCTGTAATTCAGAATCCAATGGACGTGGAGAAGGTGGACTTGCCAGCTTCCAAGGGGAGGAGGAATACTTGCCTTGTAATGAGGAAGACCGTGGTAGTGATCCAGTGCACAAAGAAAAAGAGGAAGATGATGGGTCAGAGGAGAGGCTGCTACAAGCAGCAGTGAGTGACAGGAAGAGGAACCTTTTGGTGCTACTAGCAGAAGAAGAGCAGAGGCTTGCTGAAGAATCAGCTCAGATTCCTCGAGATGATGTCACCACAGTGCGTCATTCAGACAGTGCCAGCCAAATAGACTGCAATGCGCAGGGGGCAGCAGCAGTAACAATGCCAGACCAGGAATGGGGAATCGTAAGTTAGGGATGCTCTGTGGCTGCCCAGTGCCTACTCCCCCCCACTCCACAAATCTCCCACGTTTGGTCCTCTGGGGAGGCTCTGGAGGCAGTCAGCTGGAGGAGAACAGAGGATGATTAAGGACTGGTTGTCTGGACCCCCTTCTACAGCTGCCAGTGTTATCATGACTACAAAAGTGGTGGAGGAGCCCCCGTTCACAGAGTAAAAGCTCAGGAAGTGCAACTAGCGATCTTATCCGTGGCCCCTCAATCTCCAAAGATTTTTCCTGAGGACACTTACGGAAAGAGGACTGTTACTACTCCAGATAGCAGTGAGCCTGAACAGAAACATGTAGAGGAGGTGGGGCTCCTGTCTTTGAACCCACAGTAACAGTAATGCAAGATGTTGGATTTACTCAGCTAAAGCAGGGGATAGATGACCTACCTGTTCCCCCCAACTGCCATAATGTTCAATGGATGAAGACTTGGAGGAGGATGATGAAGGCCCATGATGAAAACCTGCTGATCATATCAGCCCTGGCAAGGGCACCAGGAATGGGAACTAGATCTCCTGGTGATACCAGAGGAGAAGGCTACAGAGGATCAGGACTCATCATCAGTTCCAGCTCTGCAGGATGGAGATATGAGTAAGATACTGCTGCAGAACATTTGGAGACACAAAAGAAGGTGACAGAGGAGGGCTGTGACCCCCAAACAGGTACCCAGGGAGTGTTGCATGGGGGTGTTTTGGGCAGCTAACCAAGGAATAACAGCCTGGGGTGGGGCTCTTGACAGCTGTACTGGTCTCTTAGGAGATAGGTGGGTTGGGGAGTTTCAGATCCTGATGCCATGACTGAGAGTGGTAAGGAAGGGGTTTGGGATTTCAGGGAGCTTGCCACCCCTTCCTCATCAGGTTTTGGAAGCTGTTGAGCCTACAGTTGAAAGGGAGAGACCTAAACCCACACACCCCCACCTGCTTGGCAGACCTATTCAGCAATAAAATTGTGCCTGTGCAAGGGCGGAATGTCGTGCATCTGAAATATAAAGGTGGACTCGAAGTCATCCTGGCAGGGTGCATGTAGCCCAGACTTTATTGAAAGACTCAATGCTACTTTATGCTTCTAAGGTATATGCCCTGATTCACTCAGTGGCAGATGTTATCTTTGATGTGTCATTAAGAACACCTGCTTTATTGAACAGGTTCTGCCGAAAGTATCAGGCAGTGAAGGATTCCCCATTGTGGCTTCCTTTTGTAGCTATTCCTTTAAAGGAGCCAGCCATCAAAATAGCTTCTACATTATTAAAAAAAGGGATGAATGTGTTGGATGCTCTCTTCTGGCTTTAATAAAGATGCAATGTCCTTGATAAATCCACCATTATTGATTCAAAGAACATCTGAACAGTTGGGTGGAAGATTAAGATCAGGTTACTTTGTATTGATACTGGGCTTGTACATCTACCAAGCAGTTTCTATTTAAGTAAGGATAGAGCATAGTGCTTTTTCCCTGGTCAGCCAGAAGTGTGGTTCTTACTAGCACTTGAGTAGTGCTTGTGATCTGGTTCGTTGTGCGGCATGTCTCAAGTATGGTCATGTCAGTCTGTATTACTGCAATAACTTGTATGAAGGTTTGAGCCATTCATACTGCCTGCGCTCCTATGCAGGCTAGAGCAGGGAAGAGGGGTTGAACCAAGATATGATTTTAAAACATGCCAAACAAATGGGAATTTGGAGGGAGGAAGTTCCCCCTGTCCTCCTCCGTAGCAAGGTCATCTGTGATACTGTTAATCAGTTCACCTTATGTTGAGGGTTCAGTACAACCCACACCTTCTGCAGCTTTAGACCTGCCCCCACCTATGCTGGTTCCATGCCCGTCCCTTCCTCCTAAGGAACCGGAACAGTACCAGTCTCATGATATACCCAAGGAGCAGGGATCTCCAACACTAGTCCTCACCACTACTGAGCCAACTGACCCTTTTAATGATTCTATGGAAGTGATGCCCTCACAAAAGGGGACCAGGCATGGGTCCCAAAGAACCACTCATCCTAAGTCAAAACTCCAAAAAAGGGATGTTTCTCCACTACAGACACAAAATAGATGTGAACCCTTGGTAATGACTGCCCAGTAGGGAGATACTAGGAATAAAGAGGAGGATTCAGAGGCCTCCTTGGTGGTTTCCTCACAGAAGGAGGGTCCCTCGAATATAGACAGCTCCATGTTACAGGTCCCAGGAGATGAACCAGGTCAAGTTTCCATCTCTAATATATTAAAAGATGATGGGGTATCCTTGGTAGTGAGTTTTCCTTTTTCCCTTCATACGGGAGGCATTGATTGGCTCGCTACATGTGATCACATGTAATGTCAGTTGTGTAAAGAATCTTACTCGCAGAGTGACTACATTGCTCTGTTTACAGGGACCTTCAGTGGACATTGTGTGCATTCAGGGTTCATGGTTGAGATCTCTGCAGGATTATATATCCCACATACAGAGATCCTGGCCATGGGGATGTTCTTTTTGATCACCAGCTGAGGATCTATGTTCCTGGGGATCTTATTTACTGGCAATGACTTCTCAGTAACTCAGTTATGGATCTTGTCCCAGGAAGGGTGCTACTTTTAATGTCTCATGGCACAATGTATAGCTCCATTTTTTTATACGCAAACCAAACCAAAGCCACGAGGATGGACTAGGCATGGGAGAAAGTTGTGAATTCCACTTTGGCAGAACTTTCACAGAATTTCGGAAATTCTGTGAAAGTTTTTGAACTTTCACCTATGGTAAGATCAGAAACTTCCACCCATTTTCTGTGGATTTTCGCTGTTTTCCACGGAATATTTGGGCTGAACTGCATACTGATACACTAAACTGCGGAATTTATTCCATCCGCAGTTTAATGTATTATTCAATTATACCGCCCCCTCCCTCTGCCAATCGCTAGCCCCTGGTGGCCCCTGATCCCCCCCCCACTAATCGCTGACCCCATATCACCTCCATATAAAAATAATATAGATACATAGATACATAGACAGTGTTGGCAGAAAGGGCCTGTGGCCCACCCAGTCTGCTCATTTGAGCTTGTAAGTTCAGTTTATGTTTTCCTAGAAGTCTGTTGCCCTTACCCCTGACCTCCAGAATTCCTTTATGTCTATCCATGCATTCTTAAATCCGTGATTGTTTCAGCCCCACCACTTCCTCTGGCAGGGTGTTCCACTTGTCCACCACCCGTTCTGTAAAGAAATTCTTCCTCACGTTTCCTCTGAATCGTCCCTCCTCAATTTCATCCCATGCCTCTAGTCCTGGAACATCTTTTTCACTTAAAATAGTGTATTCCTGCACTCTGTTCCTCCTGTAAGATACTTGTATGTTTCTATCATATCCTCTCTCTCCCTCCTCTCCTCCAGGGAGTACATGTTCAGTTCCTTCAACCTGTCCTCATAGGACTTGTGATGCAATCCATGCACCATCTTTGTTGCCCTCCTCTGAACCTTCTCTACCCTGTCTATGTCCTTACATAGGTGAGGTCTCCAGAACTGTACACTATACTCCAGGTGGGGCCTCACTAGTGTCTTGTATAGTGGAATTATGATCTCTCTTTTCCTGCTGGTGATGCCCCTGCCTATGCATCCCAGCATCCTATGTGCTTTACCTGCTGCCTTGTCACACTGTTTCCCTACCTTGAGGTCATCAGAGATGATAACCCCAAGATCCCTTTCCTGCTTGGTGCATGCTATATCCTCACCCCCCAACTGATATATTGTGCCAGGGCTTTTGTGCACCATATGCATTATCTTGCACTTCTTTGCATTGAATTTCTACTGCCAAACCCTGACCTTTCTTCAAGTTTCTGCAGGTCCCTTCTCATTCTGTCTACACCCTCTGGTGTGTCTACTCTGTTACAGAGCTTTGTGTCATCAGCAAACAGTGAAATTCTGCCTTCTAGGTCCTGTGCAATGTCACTGATGAAGATGTTGAATAGGACCGGTCCCAGCACTGATCCCTGTGGTACCCCACTGGTTACTCTTCCCTCTGTGGAGTGACAGCCATTTACCATCACCCTCTGTATCCTGCCGCCCAGCCAGTTACCTACCCACCAGACTACTGTCCTGCCCACACCCATATTCCCCAGTTTGTGTAATAGTCTTCTATGTGGCACAGTGTCAAAGGCCTTGCTGAAGTCATATGCTCATTACCCGGTGGCTAGTGGCCCCCCCGCCCACCGATCGCCGGCCCCATATAAAAAAAATGTTAGTGTCCATCCAGTCCCCCCACCCACCCACCAATTGCCCCTCCATATCAAAAATAAAATACCCTCACTCCCTGGTGTTTAGTGGTCCCCCACCCACCGATCGCCGACCCTATAGAAAAATAACATGTTAGTGTCCAGCAAACAGTCCCCCTCTCCCCCACCTGCCGATTCCCCTCCATATAAAAATATTAATATTGTGTCCTCGTTCCCACATGTCTTGTGGACCCCCACCCTGACAGGTAACTCATCACCACCCCGCACCCCCCATCCCCAACCACAAGCTGGCATCCAGCACAGCCCTCCTCTCTCCTCTGCGGTTGGCCATCCACTGAGCTGAATGAATGAATGAGTGCATGCTTGTAGCGCACATGCTCATTCATTCATCTCAGTGGGTGGCCAGCCGTGGAGGAGAGAGGAGGGCTGTGCTGGTTGCCTGCTCGGAGTTGGGATGGGGGGGGACATGGTGGGGATGGATTACCTGCCAGGGTGGAGGGGTCCACTAGACACCAGAGAATGAGGACACAATATTAATATTTTTTATATGGTGATTGGTGGGTGGGGAGAGGGGGGACTGTCTGCTGCACAGTAACATTTTATTTTTCTATGGGGCCAGCAATTGGTGGGTGGGGGGGCCACTAGACACGAGGGAGTGAGGGTATTTTATTTTTGATGTGGAGGGGCAATAAGCAGGTGTGTGGGGGGACTGGATGGACTTAATTTCTTTTAAATGGGGCCAGCGATCAGCGGGTGGGGGCACCACTAGCAACCAGGGAATGAGCATATTATTTTTTATGTGATGGGGTGATGTGGGGCCAGTGATCAGCAGGGAGGGTACAAGACACCAGGGGCCAATGACTGGCAGGAGAGAGAGTTAGTGATTTAAACTGTGGTGGGAAAAAGCAACAGACCTGAACACTGACAGTGATCAGTTCTGCAGAATTTTTCCCCTGCAGTTTAATACAATAACCCACAGGTCATACAATTATTCCACAGTTTTTCAGTGGAATTTCCACAAAAGTTGGTGAAATTATTTCTGAACTTTCGCGAAAGTCTGACTTTCACTGAAATTCTGTTGGTTGAATTTTTTTTTTGCACATGCCTAGGGTGGACTGTTTCAGGACCATGCAACCGTATTTGCATACATGCAGGAAGGTTTTACTTTGGGAAGATCTCAACTGCAGCTTGTCCCTAGTGGACAAAACTGGGCTTACAAAAAGACTTTTATGAGGCTGTCTTTCTAAAGACATGGTAGAGACAGCAGGCCTGACTGACTCATATAGAGCTTTACATTTATTTATTTATTTGTTTGTTTGTTTGTTTGTTTAGATTTTGATAACTGGGTAAGCTCACTGAGACCAGAGGTCCCTTTTTCAGGAGCGACCCAGATAAGTTACAGGCAATGATTACATACATTGGCAGGAGTACACAGTAGATTAAGCATACATTATTTATTTATTTATTTTGTTTTTCTTAACTGGGTAGGTGCACTAGCCATGAAATGACTATTTTCAGACACGACCCGGGAGAGTACAACAATCAAAGACAGGTACATAGCATGAGTACAATGAAATTACAATAGCATAGGTCAAAACAGTTAGTAGTAATGAATACATGAAGCCAGAACAATAACAATCAATACAATTCACATAGCATTTTAGGTAGAGAAAACTTACACAGTCTAGGAAGAGATACCACAACATAGCAGCAAGAAATATTGTTAAAATTAGTCACAACAGTGAAGATTCAAATAGGTAGCGAAACAAGGCAAAGGCAAATTTCTGACTGGGCACGATGCATTATCATGGCCTCTGAAACAAGGCTCAGGTGTGTGTGTGGGGGGAGTTGGGGTAGATTAGCTGTCAAGGAGATAGTAAGGGTAAGAAGTGCTATGCGGTAGGAAGGTTAAAGTTAGGCCAGGCAGCATCTGGCGGGTGTGTGGATTGGGGGGGATTAGAACAAGTGCAGGGATCAGCAAGGGATAGATGGAAGTGCAGCTCCTTTTTGAAGCTGTCATGGGATCCAGATATTTGAAGTGCTTGGGGGAGAGAGTTCCAAAGCTTAGGAGCAGAGTGATTGAAGGCAACAGAGCCTTTTGATGTTTTACATCTAGGTACATCCAGCAGGGATTTATCATTAGATAGGGTAAAGAGTACATTACAGAGTTGCATACACATAATAACATAGTAAATTAAATCAGACATAAGACATCTTCACCAACAATACTTTAGGGAACAGATGGCACCAGCAGTATGTAGGATGTATTGCCACCCCATGGGCTGGCTGCTGTGGGACAAGCAAAATTGCAGTCACCGAGACTAAGTTCCGGGCTAGCAGTTACAGCCACAGAGACTAAGCTCTAACAGGTACACTTTCATGCCCGACTTAAAACCCTGAATAGTACGACAATTAGCCAAGTTGACAGGGAGAAAGTTCCATAAATGTGGGGCAGCATACCTAAAGGAGCACTTGCCATAGTTTTTTTGGACATGAGGGATGTCTAGGGGATGGCCAGTGGAGGATCTCAGGTCCCAACCCCGGACATTGGGATTTAGCAGCCCACGCAGGTGAGGAGGAGGGCCAACAGTGATACATTTGAAGGTCAAGTTCAAAGACGAGTAGGCCAGTTTTTGTCACATAGAAGGCCAGTGGAGATCAGCGAGGACCTCACGGTGGTGCCTTTCTGGTGGGGAGTTGGTGGCAAAGCAAGCCACCATGTGGTAGAGCATAGTAAGTTTTCTTTGTTCACTCTCCCTTAGGGACTGCAGCAAGGGAGCCCCATAGAGGAGGGATGGGAGTAGGGTGCAGTTAGATATGGCACAACAAGCCTAGAGAGAAAGGGAGTCACCCAGCCTATAGAGAAGTCCTAACTTCTGGTGGGTGGACTTAACTACAGAGTTATTGTGAGGCTGGAAGGTCATCACCTGATCAAGCAGGACTCTGAGGTACTTGATCTTGTCTGTGGCCTCTATTCTCTTCCCTTGTGCAATATGAAGCTGGAGGATACCATGCCGGTTTGAGCCAAGGCATCGGGACCCAAACAGGACTGCCTTCATTTTTTTTCATTCATTACAAGCAAGTTTGAGGAGAACCAGGCTTCCAGTGCAGCTAGACTGGCCTGAAGGTTGGCACTGATTACACTAAGAAGTGGATCACTGCAGTAGATGACAGAGTCATCTGCATAGAGGATGAGGTTATTCCTCCGGGCAACCCCATCTATATCATTGGCAAAAAGAGTGAATAACAGGGGACCAAGGATCGAGCCCTGGGGCACCCCAGGAGGTTACCGGTTTAGCACTAGACTGGGTTCCTCTCCATAGGACTTTTTGGGTTTGGTTTAGCAGATAGCTCTCGAACCATGTAGCAGAGAGCCCGTCCAGTCCAAGTAGGTGAAGCTTGGTGAGGAGAAGTTCATGGCTGACCATGTCAAATGCCTTGGATAAATCAATGAATAGAGCCCCTGTTGGGGAACCTTGGTCCATTGCGTCCAGGAAGTCCGATGTGAGCTGGATAAGGGCAGTATCAGTGCCATGGCCTTTCCGAAAGCCATGTTGAATGTCAGCTAGGAGTAGGTGTCTTTCAAGATAGTCCTGTATTTGATTGTAGACCAATCTCTCCTGCACCTTCGCTAGCAGGCAGAGAATAGAGATTGGGCTGTAGTTCCCCACATTGTCCCGAGGCCCTTTTTTGTGAATGGGGACAATGGTTGCCACCTTCCATTTATCCGGGACCTTTCCTTCAAGGAGGGACCTGTTTATAAGCAGGGAAACTGGGTGGAAGATAGCCAGAGCAGCAGCCCACAGGAGTCTAGGTTCAAGCAGGTCATGTCCAGAGCCACTGGAAAATTGTGGAAAAGGTTATCCAAAATTGTGGAGCATTTTGCAAAAACTGCGGGAAATTGCGGGGTTCTACTATAGACCCCGAGTGCTTCACAATAAATCTTTTGATGTTTTCTGCAACATATATTAGTCAGTATAAATTGCTAAATGAATACACTGACACCTGAAAATGTTTAAAACATAAAGAAAAGTTTATGTTCCTCAAAAGAATACTAAACTGATAAGCTATCGTAAGCATTGCCTATCTTCCAAAATTTAAAAGCATCTGTCTCATACAGTGCTAAATAGATTCTATAAAGTGAGCCACAGCAAATCAATATTAAATAAAGTCAGAAGAAATACATTTTTTTGTTTCAGAATGTAGAATAATGTAACCTAATCAACAGCTGTTTAAAGAGCTCTGCCAGCTATTCACCCACTTTGGTACAAGAAAAAATAAGCAGATAGAGGTGATTAATTGAGTTTTAGCAAAATGTTAGTGTTTAATGATCATAATTTGTACTGTAGGTACTGTACACTATTTTTGAAATCACATATTTAAACATTAAATCTGAGGGTTATTGGGGCTGGCAGTATAATCTAGAGGATAGCATAACAAACTGTGAATGAGCTGACAACATCTAGCAGACCTGGGTTTGATTCCCATAACCTCCACTTGTGTACTGTGCAAGTCTGAGCAAGTCACTTAACCTTTGCAGTGCTCCTGGGTTGTACCCGAAAACAGGCACTTGGGCCTAGTGGGCCTTACGCAGTTACTAAAAAATGTAAAAAAATACCAATATACCTTTACTGCATCATACAGTAGTCAGGGTACCCTGTAATTTACCTTTGTTTTACTTTGGCTGCAATGATTTTGTTTAAAGATAAATGTTCGGATACATTCTGTGTTTTATAATCTTGTTTTTAGACTTTAGTCAGGTTTTTATTATAGTCTTTGCATATGAGCATCTAGGGGGTAGTTGCTAAGAGTGAGATCACTGTTAGCAACTAGCTTATTCAAAGTTAAAATCGGCAGGACCATGCAAAAATCCTCAGCTGTTTGAATCAAAACTAGTCTGAATGAAAGTATGCTCACAAGGAAAAACTTGCCCTGCCACTTACAAAAAGGTTTCATAGTTAGTACCCCATTTAAGTGAATGGGATAATTTGCACCTTTTATCCCATCTTTTGTTTCAGTCTGTGTGGCAACAAAAAGTTTTCTGATAGACTACTTCAACACAGAACAAATGTTTAAGCAATATACCATGACAGGGAGTGGGTATACTGGTGGATTTACCATGCCTGGTGTGGTTTGGTCACGAGGCGCAGCCGAGTGACTTAACCACACCAGAAGTGGTAAATCCACCCGTACTCCACTCCCTGTCATGGTATATTGCTATTATACAATGTTCAACTTTTTTTTGTTTTTATAATGATATCAAACATTTACAGTGGGTATACTGGAGGATTTACCACAGTCATGTGATCTGTTTTGACCAATGAGGTTACAGGATTTTCATACCCCATTGTATAATAAGTGTTTAAGTGTACTTATGCTCGGCCAGTGGATTTGAAACCAAACAAGACAAGAATTCAAAAGAAAACAGTGTCACATAAAACCCTTGCCCTATCTTGCACTGCATTGTTTTGGTCAAACCCAAGTCTGCATGTAAAACTGTCAGTATAGTTGAGAGTATTTTATTAAAAATGTTAATACTGTTTACACAGTTCAATATAAAAACTCAAAAATTGCAAGAAATTGCGGAACATGTCAGTTTTTTGCAGAGAATGGTGAAAATTGCGGATTCTGCAAAAAAGTTGCAGGCGCAATTTTCCAGTGGCCCTGGTCATGTCCCTACATACATACAGCAGGGCATACATATTACAGGGGGTGCTCATTTCTCCAAGATAGATTACATATTTGTTTGCAGTTGTTTATCTTTGAGGTCGGCTGAGATAGTGCCGATCAAAATATCGGCTCACCAAACAGTATGTTGCTGTTTAGTTTCTGGGCAGACACCACAACAGGGAAAGGGGGAGTGGAGCATAAATAGTCAGCTTGTGGAGAACATGGAGGTGCTAGAGGCCTGGAGTGATCTGTTCCAAGCTAGTCAAAGCACGTAAGTCTTTTATGATACTTTGTCACAGTGGTGGGTAGATACAAAAACAGATTTAAAAGTCTTTTTATCCAAAATACAGGAAAATATTGAGGAACAGTTACCAGACTTATCTGGCCCTAACGTTATTTCAAAACAAAATTTAGAGATTGGTGGCTTTACTTCCCAAATAACTGAATTGAAGGAACAGATGCATGTGCTCCAATACAGTAAGGCCAAGTCACTCCAGAGACCTAAATAAAATGTGGCACACAGGCAAAGAAGCCTACTAGGAATATTTTTAAGGGATGCAAGAAATGGGTTACTAAGAGGTTTTCATTGGGTTAATTTCTGAAGGAGGTATATGCCTCACAGACTTGACTATCATGCAAGAAATAGTGTATAATAGTTTAAAACAGTCTTTTGCATCTCCGTTCACCTGCTTTCTTCTTTAGACACTTTTTTCAGCTAGGCAGGGATTTGATATCTTTCATACTGATGAGGTATCCTTAGTTAGGGTTATCACCTTTTATGAAGCCCAAAGTGGGACCTTTCTTACTGAAACATGATTTTTCGCAGGACAATGTGTAACCATGACCAATGCAATAGACTTGTTTTCTCTAATAATCAGAATTAAGACTAAGAGTTGTAGTGTTTTAGTTGTTTCTAGTGTATGTTATCATATTAAGGAATTTTAGTTTAGGTATTATAGTTGTTTATAACATTTAGAGGAAAGTCCCCAAAACATTTTTTCTTCTGTAATGTCAGGACATGTAGTATTTTTCATGTTTTTTTGCAGGACACAGCTGCCCAAATCAGGACTGTCCTGCGAAAAGTGGGACAGGTGGTAACCCTATCCTTAGCAGCTCTGTTAACAATTACAGAAGTTTCAAAGGCTATAAGCTCACTGTGTAATGGCACAGCCCCCTGTCCTGATGGACTGACTGTATAATTTTTTAAGACAGGAAAGGATTTTTTGTTTCTTGATTTAGTGCAGAGTTATAATGAAAGCCTGACCTCACCCATCCTCCCGAAGTCCATAGGCTCAATTACAAGGCCACTTTTCACCGCAGCAACCTGACCAGTGTGGTTGCTGTGGTGCAAAATTGGCCATGTAGACACTTGCCCGATCATGGTAAGTTGTTTGTTGGGCCTCTCCTGGAGCCACTGGAATTCTGAGGACATGTCTCAGAGTGAGCGGTGTAAGCAGCCATGTGGTCAGGCTGCACCACTCACTCCAATGTAGAAAGGACACTCCCAGTATTCTCCTCTGCCTCCCATAATTCCCTTGTCCACAACAAGGAAGTGGCAGGCATGGGGTGCACTGCTGGCTTTAAAAGTTTGGAAACCCTATTGAAGGTTAGGCTATTGATTGTACTGCTCTTGTGTTTCTCTCAGCTAAACAGAAACACTGTGTAGATGCAAACAAAGTCCCATCTTCAGCACTTCCTGTTTAGAAGTGAAAGCATGGCAATGGGAGGACATCACAAGGCAGCTGACCGCCCCCCCAACTCATGACCCCTCTTCAGCATGTCTTGCATTGGTGCTGAGAGGGGCCATGTGAATGCAGAAGGCTTTCACTTCTGGAGGTCAGGGCAGTGCTAGTACGCACTGCAGCAGCAGCAGCAGTGAAAGCCGCTGTGTAAACATGGCTCAAGGGTGTTCCCTTTCTGGTGTTTTTGTTTAAAGAAGGGGACCATATGGCTTTAGGTAACTGGAGACTGATTAGCCTTTTAAATGTGGATATATATGTAGAGTGTCCTTAAAGTATTGTGCATCAGATCGGCTAGGACTGTCTGATCTATGCCTTCACTGGAACAGGCCTGTGCTGTGCCCAGTTGTAGCATAGTGGATAACCTTAAAACTACTAGAAAGTATTTGAGAGAGGGAACAAAGGCCTACTCAATGGTATCCTCTTCTCCATTTATCAGGAGAAGGCTTTTGACCAGGTCTCACATGAGTATCTGTTTTCAACCTTTTTTTTATACAGGTTATGCTCCCAGGATCCAGGGGTAACTGTTCAGCCCCTGCCCCCACTACCCCAAGTCAGCAGCTTCCTCCCCCAGCATTTATCTGATGGTGGGGCTGGAGAGGAGAGGGTCACCCCCCCCCATACACACATATCTTGGGTGAACTGGCAGCAACAGCTGCATGGCAGTGCAGGCCTGAAACCAGTGGGAAGAACTTAATAAAGCCCCTCAACCACCATTTTTTCTCATTTCCCTTCCCCCCCAGCCATGGCAGCATGAGATACACATGCATGTGGAGGCATATATCTATCCAAGAACCACCGCTTCCCCACCCCGACCACAGTCAGCCACTCATCCATCGGCACAGCTATCAGCCTCCACCTAGTGGCAGCCAATAGCTGAGTCAGCTAGCTACCCCAGTCCAGGAGAGGAGAGCTGCCAAGCAGCCACTCAATCCACTCCCAGTCTACCCCCCCCAATCCTCAGTGACTCCAGCTCGTTCCCAAACTTGGGTCACCGGCATGGGAGAGGTAAGATAAGAGTAACATTTTTACTGTATTGCATGGCTAACAACCTACCAGGATACATGATTTTCCCTCCCATTTTGTAATTAACATTAAAAAAGACAGTAAAAATGTTACTCTTACTATTATAACCAGTAAATTAAAAGTTTTAAAGCCATGCAAAATACACAGTCCCGTTTTATAAGTGCAATAAGATACTCTGGGGATGTGCATGAGACCGTCCCTGATTTATGCTTTCCTATGTCCCTGGCCATGCATTAGAACTGTCTAATGCACACCCCCTCATGTCTTATTGCTTACTTAGCACCTGAGTGTAAGCCAAAAACACCAGTGAATTTTAATACCAGGCCTGTAAAGATTTTGCATTTGTACTTACCTATTTTACCAGAAAAAAAGCTCCATTGAGCTATAAGCATTTACAAGGAGGTCCTGGGTAGGACAGGTAACATACAAACATACGAATTTGCCAGCAGATAAAGGCCATATGGTCTATCGAGTCTGCTTCAGTGTGCAGCTAGCAACCCTTATACTGCAGCTGCCCACCCTCCTTCCCCTGACCCTCCCTCTTACCCTGTCCCATCCCCTTTTGAAGCAGTCCACTGTTCTACAGGATACCACTTCTGTAGGCAATGCATTCCACCTGGGTACCACTCTCTGAGTAAAAAAGTGTCTTCTCATTTCCCTCTTGAACCTTCCCTCCCTACAATCTGAGATCATGACCACGAGTGTCCCTACCCCCTAAACTTGACTAGTCCCTCCATGCCTGTCTTGTTTATTCTGTTCATGTACTTGAAGGTTTCAATCATATCACCCCTGTCTCTCCTCTCCTCCAGTGAGTACATGTTCAACTCCCTCAGCCTGCTCACGTAGGGTATGTCCCCTAGTCCCTGGATACATACAGTGAGTTACAGGGCAGTTTCATAGAGTACAGAGACTCAAGAAAAATTCTTAGCTCCTTAAGCACTGGCTAACAGGTATAATTTAATAAAAAGGTAAGAATAATATTGATAGAACAGAAACATATGGCAGAAACAATGTATACAGAGTACTATTACAAATACAGCAATTGCAACATTCAGTAACATTAATAATTTACACATTTTTTCTTTCAACGGCATACACATTTCTCAACGCAGAACTGACCAAGAAGGCCCTTAAAATAAGAGGGGCTGGCAAGCAAGCACATTTCGAGCAAGTCTTGTAGGGCATTCCAAAAAGTAGAGGCCATCCAACTATTTATTTATTTCAAAAGTTTCACCAGGAAAGACATACTGAGCTGAGAACAGCTTGTTTCAGGATGCATCCTGGGGGAAGGGTAGTAGGGAATATTTACGCATGCATTCTTATATTATAACATTTACAGGATATTCCATAAGCACAAAAATATAAGTGAAATAGCACAGAACAATTACATAAGGTATAACAGCTCTCAGATAACAGTGGTCATTAGCAATTAGCCTAGTTAGAGGGAAGAATTTTCCCACAGGAGAATTTCACCACTAAAGCAGGCAAACCAACAACAGGGATAATTACAGGATAGGAGTGAAAAGGTACACATGGTAAGGATGGAGAAGTTCCCTGAAAATGACTGTGAGGCAAGGTTAAGATATAGGGGAGAGGTGGGGGAGGGGAGTTCTTGAGTAGACAGAAGCGGGGGTGGTGGATAGTAAGTCAGAAGTGAGGGGGAAGTGACAGGAAGGAGGGGATGGGGCAGGATGGGGGAGAGCGAGAGGAGAAGAAGAGCAGAGGGGTGGGGGAGGATAGCTAGGAGCAGGTGCAGGAGGGAGGTGAAGTCATGAATAAAGTTGGAGAAGGAGCGGATGGAGGTGGCACATTGGATGGGGAAAGGAAGGGTGTTCCAGAGTTTGAGAAGTCAGAAGGAGAATGCAGCTTGGCCAGTAGAGGACAGTCTAGTTGGGAGAGCTAGGGAACGGAGGCCAGAGATATGTAGGGAGTAGGAGGATTGAATTTGAGAGGAGAGAAGGTTAGGTGGGGGGGGGGGAGCTCAGCCAGTGCTTTGCAATAAGGGAAGAGCCACTGGCAAGCTGTCTGCCTTCAAAAGAGGGAAGACCTAGTGAGGTGTAGAGGTGGCAGTGATGGGTCAGCAGAGGGCAGTCAAGAGCGAATCTGCAGAAGGAGAGGAAGAGGGGGTCCAGTCTGGCCAGGGTAGACTTAGGGGCACTGCCATAGATAGTGTTGCCATAGTCAAAAAGGAAGAGGAATCCTTCTCTGTACTCTGGCTCTAGATGCCGGCAAGGGTATGCACACTCGGTTCCTGTACAAAGCACCTATTTTCAGGTGGAGCTTTTTTTGGATGGAGTCCGCATGAACACAGAAATCTAGGTGCCTGTCAAGCCACACCCCAAAGTACTTGTAGGAGGGAACGTCTTTAAGGGGAGACACATCCAGGGTATGGTAGGAGGGGAGAGATGCAAGTCTAGTGAATTTTTGCCTGGTTCCGAAAGTCATCAACTTTCTTTGCATTTAAAGAAATGTGATTTGATTGGAACCAGTGCTGGATGTTGTCAAAGTCCAGATGGAGTTTGTTCTGCAGATCACCGGGGAGGAGTCAGAGGCAAATGTAACATTGTCATCTGCATACATCTGGATGAAAGCAGATGAGCATGCAGAGAGGAGGCTGTTTAGAAAGATGGAGAAGAGGATAGGTCCAAGCACCGATACTTGGAGGACACCAGTGCGGATGGGGGGGGGGTGACAGGGAGTTGCCAATTTTTACAGATTGAGTCCTACTCAGGAGATAGGAATGGAACCAGTCAGTGGCATGGGAAGAAAGTCCAGCAGCTGAGAGCTTAGCTAGGAGGAGGGAGTGGGCAACAGTGTCAAAGACTTTGGCCAGATCGACAAAGATTTATTTATTTATTTTTATTTATTGAGAAATCAGAATTACAACCCTTTGAGTCATAGACTCTTTTGCAAAGGCTCTTCATCAGTTGACATGGAGTTACAAAACAGCACAGAATACAAACAATAAACAAGGGAGAATAATAAAGGAGCATCACTAACAGTCAAATAAACAGAGCAATATTACATACAGAGGGCAGAGAGCGCCAAGAGTCAGTGCAAGCAAAAGGTACGCAAAGTAAGCATATGTTCATCCAATAACATTATTAAAATGCAGAGAACAGTGCACAAGGTGAGATTACAACAATGATAGGGTGCTAGTCCCGTTATATAAATAACAGGTAATACAATATACTAGGAGTAGGGGAGGTGGGGGGAGGTAACAGTGCTGGTAAAAGCAAATATCCTAAAGGCAGTCACACGTGGAGTTTTGGGCAAGAAAATCCTTGAGTGAGGTTTTAAAAGGACCCATCTTAGATCTCCTAGTAAGAGCCACAGGTAGGCCATTTATTTATTTATTTAAGAGTTTTACCAGGAAGGCATACTGAGCGGGATACCACTCGATTCCAGATGCGTCCTGGGGGAAGGGGACAGTGGAGCATACAACTAAATATTCACAAGTAAATTGTACATAGTATGCTGATACAAATATAAACAAATAGTAGGTACGTATAATATACAGATAGTAGTAGCGAACATAAAGTACAGCCAAATAAATACAGATGCAGAAAAACAGTCGGGGCATAGAGGGGTGCAACAGTACATGAGCTACCATGTGGACATTTGCATTGCAATGTATGGTTGATTAATACAATATGATGTAGAATAGGAATAAGAACACAGGCCTGAAAATGTGAAGAACCAAAGTTACCACAGTACAGTGTGGCGACATCATGTGACATTCCTAACTCTGAACCCCTTAATTGTAGTTACCAGCCTTGTGCAGAGTGCTGTGAGCACTAGGCAGTAGCATAGGGTGCTGCACAGTTAGAGGCCCTAAGTATGAGAGATGACCTAAGGCACCAGGCCCTCAGAGGCCCTATGTGCAAATGCATGTAGAGAAATGTGCCTTGAGGAGGTGATTTAGGTGGGAAGTGTTGGTAAACTCCCGAATGCCTGCCAGTAGTGCATTCCAAAGCTTTGGCATGAGGTGTTTGAAAGCCGCTTGGCCCTGGGATGTGGACATGCATGGAACATGGAGAAGCCAGGAGTTTCCACTCCTGAGGGAGAAAGTGGGCTGTGACTGGACTAAAAGGGCAGATTCGAGGTAGGGGGGGGAAGAGACTGTGCCCAGAATTTTGCTGCAATCCTGATGCTGTGGATGTGTCTATGATCTTGGAGAGATGCTAGGTCAAGGGACCTGTAGAGGTCGCAGTGATGGGTCATTGGGGGAGAGTCGAGGGCAAAGCGGCAGAAGGAGTGGAAGAGGGGATCAAGGCTGGCTAGGGATGATTTGGGTGCAGTGCTGTAGACTATGTCACCATAGTCAAATATAGGGAGGATCATCTTCTGAACAATTTCCTTACGGGTTGTCAGAGGGATGCAGTCCTTGTTCCGACATAAGGCTCCTAGTTTTGGATGCAGTTTCTTGTGGATTGAATCAATATGAGTGGAAAAGTCAAGGTGCTGGTCAAGCCATACCCCAAGATATTTGAAGGAGGTGCAAGTCTCTAAAGGAGTCCCCTCAGTGGTGAGGAAAGTAGGATTAGAGCAGAGCCGGAAGAGCCTTTGCCTCATTCCAAGGGTTAGGGAGACTGTTTTCTTGGAGTTCAGAAAGAGCTGGTTGGATCGAAACCAGTGCTGTACTGCATAGAAATCCTGTTGTAGTATAGAGGCCACTTCCGTAGAGGAGGGGCTTGATGTATATAGTACGGTGTCATCAGCGTACAAGTGTATGGATGTGTGAGGGCAGACCGAGGGAAGGTCATTTAAAAAGATAGAGAAGAGTAACGGGCCAAGGACAGAGCCTTGGGGGACCCCAGTGGTGACGGGAAGGGGGGTGGAGGTGTGAGGTCCAATTCTTACAGATTGTGATCTACCAACCAGGTAGGAGTGAAACCATTTGGTGGTAGCACCCAAGAGTCTGGCACTAGAGAGCTTGGAGAGTAGGAGTGAGTGTGAGACTGTGTCAAAGGCTTTTGCGAGGTCGACAACAATGGCTGAGGTGGTGTGCCCTTTATCCATGCCAGTGAGGATGGCATCAGTGAGCCTTAGCAGGGAAGTAATGTTGAAGTGTGATTTCCTGAACTCTGACTGGTAGGGCGCGAAGAAGGAGGAGGAGTCAATTTAGCCAGTAGGAGGCTCGGTGATAAAAGGCTCTTTGCCCCAGGGAAGTTCTGCAGTGAGGGACCAGAAAGGGGGCATTAGAGGAACTCCTGGGGACTCTTTGGGGGAGAGAGAGCTGGATGAGACAGTGCAGACTAGGAGGGGAGAGTTTCCACTGAATGTTCACGGCCAGGAGGCAAGTATGATATTTTAGACGGCATTCAAAGTTTAGCCAGTTTGAGCGACTATAAAAGTCACAAATGTGGGTTATCCTGTCGCAACCTGTCACTAAGCGACAGGCTTTATTAACAGCGATCTTTATGCGACGAAGCGCCGTGTTATCAGCTGAGCCATAGAATACAATTCTGTAGTCCAATACGGTGAAGACTGAGGACAGCACTGCAAGGTGGAGCGCTTCAGGGGGCAGACAGTGTTTGAGCTTATAAAGGAGGCCAATTCTGGAGTTGATGGTGAAACAGAGGAGGTGGATGTGTGCATGACTGGTGACGGAGGGATCAAGGGTGATGCCCAGGTATTTGAAGGAGTAGACTTGCTCAAGCGGGGAGCATTGAGAGGTATGGACAAGTAGTGAGGCATTGTAGAAGGGGTGTTGGCGGTGAGCGAAAATCATTGTTTTAGTTTTTTTATAGTTTAATACAAGCCTGTGCACTGAAAACCAGGTTTCCACTATGGAGAAAGATTTCTGGAGGGCATTCTGTAGGGGTAGAGGTTGTAGGTTGCTCCAGAAAGTGACGGCATAGTCAGCATGAAGAAGTAACCAACCAGTACAGGCCCTGGGCAAGGAGTTCAAAAAATAGGCTAAATAGAAGAGGGCCCGAGATGGAGCTCTGAGGGACCCCGGACCAAACTGGCAGGCAGGAAGAGAGGGTTTGAGGATCCCACCTCAGACGTAATCAGGCCCTGATCCCTGCGTGTCAGAATGGAGTCATTTAGCTTAAGGAGGGAGGTGGAGGTGGAGTGCAATTTGCAAAGGCCAGACTGGAAAGGTGTATGGTGGAAGGAGGAGCCAAGAAAGGGGGAGAGTTGAGAGAGTACCACATGTTCTTAAAGTTTCACAAGGGTAGGAAGTTTTATTTTTTATTTATTAGTTTTTGGTTTTTTTTTAGTTTTTGTTGACCTGGTAAGTGCACTAGACAAATCCTGCCTATTTTCAGGCACGACCCCGGGGAAGGGGATACGATGAATGCCAGCTGACCTTGAACCAGATTAAGCTGTTGGTGGTATTTTTAGTGAATGAGGGAAATTTTGCCAGGACACCGGGGAAATTCCCCTACTCTTTTTCGATAAGTGCCATGGGATCTTTAACATCCACCTGAACTACCACCAATCTAGGCAGATGGGACCTCAGTTTGATGTCTCATCCGAAAGACAGCACCTCAGAAGTGCAGCACCCCTTTCATGCTGCATTACAGTGTCAGTACTGGGATATTAACCCAAGTGCCAGATGTGGGAACTGAACCCACAGCCCTCTGATCTCCCGGCCGGGAAGTAGAGAGATAGGGTGGTAGTTTCCTGGGGCTGAGGAGTCACCTCCTTTTTGGAAGGGGATGACAGAGGCTTGCTTCCATGAACATGAAATGGAGGAAAGGGACAAGGAGAGGTTAAGAAGGGATATGAGAGGGAGGCAGATAGCAGGTGTAGAGAGATGGAGGAGTTTCGGGTCCAAGTTAATCCACCTGTACTAGAATCCTTGATGGGGTTCAGACCAAGGAGGGCTTTGAGAACATCGGCTTTTGAGTCAGGGGAGACAGAAAAAGGGGTGGGTAGTGTGGGCAGGGGGCAAGTGAAGGGGAGAGGGGTAAGGAGGAGAGGAAGAAAGAGGCACAGTAAGTGAAGAAGTAATTGAATTCAGCAGTGACAGAAGAGGGTTTGGAGATGGTGGTCCCTTTCAATTTGAGGACAGGGACAGTGGACTGGTTGGGGGGGGAAGGGAGTGAATGACCTTCCAAAACTTAGATGGGTGGTTAATATTGTTTTGGAGGGTAGAGAAAAATGATTCTACCTTAGCAAGCTTTGTAGCCCTGGTGGAGGCATTTTGTAGAGCTTGATATCTTTGGAAATTGGCAGGGAAGCCTGAGGTTTTGTGTGCCTTCCAGGCCAAATCTCTTACATGCAGGCAGTTTAGCAGTTTGACTAAGATCCAGGGGAGGTGGGATCCTCAAACCCTAGTTTTCCCTGGGGGGGGGTGGTGATCCCAAATGGACACGAAGCATGTTGAGAAGAAATTTAGAGCCGAGTCGATGGAGCTAGCAGTAGAGATTGGTGACCAATCAGGAACTGCTAAGTCCTCATGAAGGGAGGATATGTCCAAGGATCAGCATGAACTAATCTGTATGAGTTTGGGCGGGGCTTTGGTTTGGTGGATCTTGCAAATGCAGTAGACCATGTGGTGGTCACTGAGGGCATCTGGGAGGGTGCCTGATGCAATAATTCTGTGTGGGTGAGAAGTAAGGGCCCAGTCCAGGAAGGTGTGATTTCTTTTTGCATAAAAAAGATTTTATTGGAGAATTCTTGCAGGCCATCATTATTACACTCAATTGACTTTTCTCCATTTTTAAGTATACAGCAAACAAATCTACATACAACCATATACAAACATATTAAATGATCATAAACTAGACATTCTTTTCATATTAATATCTATTTCCCACAGATCTCATCCAATATTATTATTCCATCGAGACTGGCAGTACCATCTAACCTTCCGCAAGGCCACTCCTACTATCCTCTTTTGTTAGCCCTTATAGCTACCTAAATCCCAATAGGGTTCTGTATTCCTTCCTCTCCTTTATAACCCTGATCTGAGTATTTGTGCCTCTCCTGGGGTCAGAGAATCCATGAATGTGCCCCAGTCCCTTAGAAACCTACCTTCTTTTCCCTTAGTGGCATATTTCAGCCTTTCTAGGGCCAATGTCCAGATCGTCAAGGTCTTTGACTGATTTCAGGTTGGGGTGGTGCCAGCTACCCATGTATTCAGTATACACTGTCTAGCCAGGATCAATAGTACTCTCACCCATCTTGGCAGCTGTTCCCATTCCCCATCTCTCTGCTTTTCCAACCCAAATAACATTCCCACCGGATCCTTTTCCACCCTTCTACCCAGTAAATTCCCCAGATCCTCTGCCACCTCCGCCCAAAACTTTTGTAGGAAGGGGCATTCCCAGAAGTAATGCATATAAGTCCCAGGGGCCCTCCCTGCACCTCCCACATATAGGCAAAATACCTGGGTTGAATTTATGCACCTGTACAGGAGGACAATACAGCCAGTGTATGAATTTATAGGCCGACTCTTGAAGTTTATTACAGATTAAAATCCCTTGTTATGACCTTAACAACTTATTCCAGTTCTCGTCTGTTATGTTCTCCCCCAAATCTTGCATCCACTGATCCCTGGCTTTCTGCATGTAATCTGGGAAGGTGATTCTGCCCATCAGTGCTGCACGCCCAATTAGGCCCTTGCTATCCGTTACAGCCGTCAGCACCAAATGTTCAACTTGCGACAAAGGTGACTCAGAGGCCCTCCTTCTCCCCTTGCTTTTTATGTATGCCCTAACCTGCAGAATTCGGTACAATTGTCCCCTTGAGTTCCCCATGTCTTTTCCTATCTCTGCCACTGAGGCCACCTGGTCCCCCCTATAAAGGTGTCCAATACATGTCACCCCTTTTTCCTCCCATCTCTGAAATCCCCTATCTTCCAGCCCAGCCAAAAAAGCTGGGTTGCCAGTTATCGGTCGGAGTAAGGTATCTTCTAGAGATGCCCCACCTGTTTCCTAATTTGCTCCCAAGCCACCAGAGCTGCCTCTGCCATAAGGTTTTTATTCCCACTTTGCCTATAACTCCCTGTGTCCCCTCACCCAGGTAGGCTGAAAGCCAGCCCGGACAGGACATTTCCTCAAGGTCCACCCACCCTGCAACTCGTGGCCTGTGCACCCAGTCCCCAATGTACCTAAGTTGGGCTGCCAAACAATAGTTTCCCACATTGGGGAAATTGAGCCCTCTTTAGATTTATCTGCTTGCAGCCTCTTCGAACTGGCCCTCGATCTCCTTCCCCGCCATAGGAAGCCAGTAAGAGCTCTCTCCAGCCTCTTAATATAATTTCTGGTGGGACCCATATACAGCATCTAAATTAAATATAGTATTCTGGGAAGGATGTTCATTTTAATGACATTTATACGCCCCATCCACGATATTGGTAGTTCTCTCCATCTTCGCAGATCTCCCTCTATCTTACTCATCAGGGGGGTGTAATTTAGACCGTACCAAGAGGAGAGGAGAGGTCTTTCCCAATCTGCACTCCCAAATACTTAAAAGATTTAGTTACTCGCTTAAGGCCCCAGTTATCTCTCCTCGACCCCTTCCCTCCCCTTCCCATATTAAGATTTCCGATTTTGTAAGGTAGATCTTATATCCAGAAAAGACTGCGAATCTCTCATTGAGAGAGAGCAATACTAGCATCCCCTCCTGCAGCCTATGGACATATAACAGCATATCATCTGCATAAAACATGACTTTATGCTGTATTCCTTCCCTGCCCATAATGCCTTCAATTTTGGGGTTTTGTCTAATACTAAGTGCCAGTGGCTCAACTGCCAAGGCAAACAGCAATGGTGACAGGGGGCAACCCTGCCTCGTGCCTCTACCTAGAGCAATTTTCTCTGCTAATGCACTATTTACCAAAACCCTGGCCACAGGGGATACATAGAGTGCTTGTATCATACCAATAAACTCCTTGCCCAGCCCGTACCCTCCCAGTGCCATGAACAAGTACTCCCATTCTATTTGATCGAAGGCTTTCTCCGTGTCCATTGATAACACTGCAGTACTTGTCCCTCCCCTAGAGGCCAACCAAACCATGTTTGCCAGTTTCCTTATATTGTTATAAGACTGCCGACTGCTTATAAATCCTGTGTGGTCTGGGTGGACTAGGTCTGGCAGGAGTGACTCCAGCCGGCCCACCAGAACCTTAGCCATAATTGTTGCATCAGCATTCAGGAGGGAAATTGGTCTATATGCGGTACACTCCCAGGTGTCCTTATCTGGCTTTGGAATAAGACAAATCACTGCTTCACAGCTAGATGGTGGGATTTTTTCCCCTTCTCTTATCTCCTTAAATACCTCAGACAACGGGTCTATCACCAACCCCTGCATTTCCTTATAAAATTCTATCGGAAACCCATCTGGGCCACTTGTCTTCCCACTTTTCATTTTCTAGATAGCCTTCCTTATTTCTTCTTTCGAGATCTCCTTTCCTAATGCTTCCCTTTGTTCACTGTTAACCCATGGGAGCTTAGTCTCCTCGAGGAAGGCAGCCACTTCCTGTTGAGTGCCAGCACATTCTGTCTTATACAGTTCTCTATAAAACCTTACAAATCTAGCCATTATACTTTTTTATCTTGCACCAATTTCCCCCCTTCCATTTTAATGCTGCCAATACGAGCACTTGTCCTGCTCCCTTTTATGAGATGTACCAGCAGAGGGCCTGGCTTATTACCCCCACTCAAAGAATTTATTTTGGGCAAAGAACCACGAGGTGTGTGCCTCCTTCAGTATAAAGGCATTCACTACTTCCCTGGCCGTGGTAAGACGTTTCAGATTGCCCTCCCCAGGGCTTTGTATTAGGTTGTTTCCCAGTATTTTGACCTATTCTTTAAGTTTTTTTCATGTCTTTTCTTTTCCCTTTTTAAATCTTGTAACATATTTTATGACTCCCCACAAGAATGCCTTTCCTGCATCCCAGTATACCCCTGCTGAGCCCACCGACCCCTCATTAGTTTTCCTGTACAACTGCTATTGATCCTTAAGATACTGCCTAAAGTCCGCATTCCCTAGCAGACATTGTGGAAACTTCCACAGAGGTGGGTCCTCTCTCCCTCCCTTAAACTGACATTCCAGTGTTACCATAGCGTGATCCGACACATAGATCGGGCTGTGCTGGATCCTCCCTATTCTGTGCGCCCATTGTCTAGAGGTATAAATATAGTCTAAGTGTGACCATGTTTTATGTGGGTTTGAATAGAATGTGTACTCCTTCGCTCCTGGGTTGGCAGCCCTCCAACTATCCATCAAATCTAGGTTGTGCATGCCCCGGAGCCACCTATTCAGCCCTTCAGCCTTCCTCCCTTTCCGCTGTGAATGGTCAAATGTGGGATTCATAGTCGTATTAAGGTCCCCACCCAGGATCAGACCCTCAAACTGTTCTTTAACTAACATATCCAAAATCCGTTGGTAAAAGGATGGATCGAACCGCGCCGGTGCATACACACTCCCAATAGTGATGTTCTCGCCATACAGGGATCCTTCTACAAAAACGTATCTCCCTTCCTTGGGGCCCACAACCACCTGTCTGACCTCTAGGGAAAGATGCCTATGCACCAAGATCTCTACCCCCTGTTTATGTGAATTATAGGGGGCTACGAAGCAGGCCCCTACCCATCATCCTACCAGCTTCCGGTGCTCTGTCTGCGTGAGATGCATCTCTTGAAGCAGAGCTATCTGTATGCCCTACTTATTCAGGGTATTCAATATACTTTTATGTTTAATGGGCGATGAGAACCCTCTTACATTCAAGGTCCCAAGCTTTACCTCATAGGTAGCCGCCATCTTGTTCTAAAAGTATTGATCCCCTCCACATCAGCCAGTCTCTTTTCCCAGCCTTCTTGCATTCACGTCCTCTTAGGATGTCATGCAAAAACATAAAACAGTACAACCATAACACATATTCAAACTTGTGTAACATTTTCATCCCCTTTAACCTACGAACTAGCCCCCCTCCTCCCTCCCTAAGTACCATCTCATCTTCTGTTCCTTCCTCTCCTTCCTGTCCCAACATCAGTACCACCATAATTATCACTCCCGCCATCTCCCCGAGAAAGCAATCCACCCACACATTGTGAACATGAAACCATGCCCCCGAACCCCTAGCTTTCCCAAATACAGCATTTTATCTATCTTATACGAAATCCAGTGCTTAACTGCCCCCCCAAGAGCCCGTCCATCCTCTAATTCAAGGCTGTTAGACTGTTCGTCCTCTCTACTGCCCCCTCTCATTTGTATCCTCCCCTGTTTCCCACCACTAGCAGAGCTGGCTTATCCCTCATGTTACTCTCCGAGGCACTCCTCCTCTCTCCGGTAAGGTCTAATTCATCGCCATAGCCTGGACGCCATATTCCATGGTAATCCCCTTTCAGCCAACACATCCAGTTCCTTCCAACCCCTGCCCCTTGATATTAGCCTGCTTCCTCGCCCCCTTCCAGTCCCAGGCTTACTCTGTTCTCTGCCCCTTCAGCCCTCCTTCCCACCCACCCCCGCACACCATACACTAAGCTGTACAGTTCTTCCCCTCGGTTAAAGTCCTTCAGCGGCTCAGCCTCCCCCCCCAAGATAAGCATTCCATACCTTTCTCCCTCCGTCGTGAACTTACAGGCCTGTAGATCCCTTCACTTCCCCCAAGCCCACCTTCACCACCTGTGGTCTTCTATCCATTCACTTCAAATTTCTCCTCCCCCCCCCACTTCGCTACCTTAGAGTTTTCCTCTTTCTCCTATTTGACTATTTATTCTTTCCCCTTTTTTATAAACTCAGCAATTACCCTACACTGCAGCCCAGGTGACAGGGTGTGGGGCTGAGACCCGCCGCATAACCTCATGCGGTTGCTCTTCCCCCCCCACCCCCAGGCCTACCTTCTGGCTTCCAGGCTCTTCAGTCTGCTCTCTGATCTATCTACAGCCTCCATGGAGCTCTCCTTCTCGTCTGGGGCCTCCGGATACACCGAGGATGCAGCACAAATAGTCCCTCTTTTTCTCCAATGACAAACAGTCACTCTAGGCCAACGGGCCAGTCTCTACAGCAAAATACATTTCAGTCCAACATATCTTTACAACATGTAACTCGGTCCAACTATTCCGATTTTGAGTTCCAGCTATTGCAGACACCTCCTCCTTCAGCTCACTTTCTTTTTTAATTCTGCCAGGAATGTTTCTGCTTTATCCGACTCCCAGAAAGAGAAGGTTGCCCCCTCTTGTTTAATTTTTTGAGTAGCAGGGTACAGCATAAAGTTCTCAATTTTCAACTCTCTCAGCTGGCCCATGACTTGGTTAAATGCCCTCCTTTTGCACAGTAGGCGGTTTGAATAATCCTGGAGCAAAAATATGCGCACCCCATTTACTTTCAGCTCTTGCAAACTCTAGTAGGCAGCAAGTACTTTTTCCCTGTCTTGGAAGTTGTGGAACCGGAATATGATCTGTCTAGGTGGCTGCCCTGCTAGCAGTTTGGGGGCGACCGCTCTACGCGCTCTTTCTAACGTAAGTCCCCCCCCCACCTTATCTGTAAGCCCAGCAATTTAGGGAGACTCACTGAGCAGAATTCCTAACACTGGCACCCTCATTACCTTCAGGCAGCCCCCAAATTCTTAGGTTCAAGTGCCTATAATAGTTCTCCTGATAGTCCATCAGATCTTTCATTTCTTCAATTTCTTTCTCAAGTGCTCCCATCCTTCCACACATCGGATCCACCGTATCCTCTAGGCAGGAAATGCACTCCTCCGTTTCAGTGATTCTGATTGCCTGTGCCTCCGACTGGTCTACAAGCGATTGTAGCCTCATGTCTATGGTGGTCTCGAGTTTATTCAGCCAGGAATCCAATGCAGCCATCAACTGCACTGTCACCTCTCTGCCTAGAGAGGTCATTTCGGCTGCTTAAAGTGAAATCTGCCCTTCCGAGGAGGCCTGGCAGGCCGTAGCTTGCTTTTTGGCATTTTTACCGGCCCCTTTCTGTGATTGGCGGTTCCTCCCATGATATAATCGTCTATCATTGCCCCTGCTCTTGTCCGGTTCCCCAAACTGTTATTTCCTTAATTTAGACACGCAGGATTTCATATAAAATATCCACTGGTGTTTGGGAGCTCTGGCAGACACGTCCTTACAGCTGGGAAAGGATTATAGGATTTGATATTGTCATAGAATTTGGAGAGTGAGGGGGAGAGACAATTTTAGTTAAAGTTCCCAAGTAAGAGGAGTTCACCGGAAGAAGTATGAGTGGACATAGTGGAGAGAAATTCAGTAATAGCATAGGCAGGCAGGCCAGGACAGTAATAGACTCCGACTACAAAGATGTGGAGTGAGAAAGGGAGAGAAAGTTTGATGAGGAGAAGTTCAAAGGCTGATGGGGAGGAGATTGAGAGAATAGGGACATACTAGATAGTAGAGGAGAGGTAAATAGCAACTCCGCCACCCCTGGTGGCTTGATCCTGGCAGGCAATCGAGTAGCCAGGTATGGCCACAACCAAGTCAGAAATATTTTGGGAGAGCCAGAAATCAGAGATTACTAGTAGATCAGGACTAGGGTTGACCATTAGTGGTTGTAGTAAGTCTATTTTGAGGAGGGAGCTACAGATTGAGCAACACTCAGTCCTTTGGGGAAGTATGATTGGGGGGATGGTAGGGCCAGGATTGGACTCGATGTCAGCAGCTAGCAGTGGTAATATAAAAACAAGCATTTGTCAATGCCGAATGTTGTCTTGCTGCCATTGGCAGTGCAGGAGTTAGAGAGATGCAGCATAGGAGTGGCAGTCAAGTATTGAACTGATGCCAACCCACCCCCACCCTGCAGAGAGTGAGACATTAGGGTGTCCCTGTGGGTGTTTGTTAGTGCAGTGCGGGAAAACATGCTGGGCAGGACGTGAAAAATGACAGCTGCACAGTTCATAATGAGGTGTAATAAAATGCCAGTGCTGAAAATGTGGCATACAAATATACGGAATTTGCAGAGTTGCAAGGGTGCGTGGGAAATATGCAAGGCACGCTTGCAGCACTGCCAGTTTATGGGCGTTCAGCACCAAATTTTCAACATAGGCATTTTAGCACCTCTGCTCATGTACAGTGTCACTGTCATTTCCTCAAAAGTGTCCCAGAAGTGTAGTGTGGCGGCGTGGCACGACCAGGCCTCACCACCACTCACCCCCACGAGGGGCGTTACTGGGATCCTGTGCAGCAGGGCTGCCGACCGGGCCTCCCGCCACCCTCTCCACCAGAGAGCGATCCCCCGCTGCCAAATGAGGAGAATCCTGTGGTGCGCGACGTGGCCCGACCAGGCCCTCCACCACCATCACCCCTGAGGACGCTACTGGGGATCCTGTGCGACGGGGCTGCCGACCGGGCCCTCCACCACCCTCACCACCAGAGAACGATCCGGCCGGCTGCCAAATAGGGAGAATCCTGTGGTGCGTGATGTGGCCGCCGACCAGGCCCTCCACCACCATCACCCCCCCGAGGACGTTACTGGGGATCCTGTACGACGGGGCTGCCGACCGTGCCCTCCACCACCCTCACCACCAGAGAACAATCCCGCCGGCTGCCAACTAGGTAACTCTGTGAGGGAGCGCCCATCAAATCGTGGTGCCTCCTACCTTGACTGCATTGTCTGAGCTCCTCTCTGCGTGCTGCTGTGTGCTCTCGGCGTACATGTGGAGACTGTTTTATTTCATGGCTTTTTTACCTGCCCTTGCACTGCTTGAAGCAAATTGAGAGGTTACCTTAAGGGGAAACTGTTTTGTCTGCCTGTTTTTGACTGTCCTAGCTCTAATCCTGTGGGTGCCTTAAGAGGTGATTAACTGTGCGTTATTTAGGATAGAACCTCAGGCGGATACCTTTTAGAGGCACTCGCATATGTAGGCGATTAAGCCAGTAACTTGTATTAACTTACCCTAACTTGCCCTTTTGGGCAACCGTGACCACTGCACGCATGAGTTGCCGCCATCTTGTCAGGGGTTCCGTTGGGGCTACCTGTCTGCCTCAACTGCCATCTTAAAGCTCAATTTTGTTTTAAACCATCTTAAGGCTAAATTTTGTTGTAAACCATCTTAAAGCTCAATGTTGTTGTAAACCATCTTAAAGCTCAGTTTTGCTTGCACAGATATCAAAGATTAGAGAGACTGCGGCGCTTTTATAATGTGTTATGGTGATGTTGTTTTCTAACCCTCGAGCTGCCGCTTAGCTAGCACGGATTTAAACTTTTAGACTGACTGTGTAGCGGTTCAGAGACTTTTGGGAGACTGTGTGGCAATTCAGTCAGCATTCTGCAGGCAACTTGCCCTGCCTTGGTGTTCCCCTGACCTGCTGCTCTCCCCGTCCCCCCTCTATATTTACTCCCTTACACCCACCCTCCCCCACTCTCCTCGCTGCATATAAAGGCTCACTTACTTTTTATTTTCTCAGGGAGAATCCTGTGGTGCGCGACGTGGCCGCCGACCAGGCCCTCCACCACCATCACCCCCCCGAGGACGTTACTGGGGATCCTGTGCGACGGGGCTGCCGACCGGGCCCTCCACCACCCTCACCACTAGAGAACGATCCCGCCGGCTGCCAAATAGGTAACTCTGCGAGGGAGCGCCCATCAAATCGTGGTGCCTCCTACCTTGACTGCATCGTCTGAGCTCCTCTCTGCGTGCTGCTGTGTGCTGTAAGCACTGGCCCCGCCAGCTGCGCCGGCTGCCCCACCACCCGCCACCACCCTTGGTCGTCACTCATTGATATAGTGGAGGTCACGTGCTGCTGAATAACCTATCAGCCCACTTCTCCATTAGCAGGCTATATTATTCATCCACTAGGGGCATTTCATCTCCTCTTGCTTAACTTCCCTCCTCTATCCCAACTGATCTCAAAGCTGCATGCCCCTCTTATGCCACTAGGGGCTTCTTCCACAAAGGGGCTTTGCTGTCTTCCAAAGTCAGAAATTCATAATTCCTAATGCACCGCACTGCCACCTGTAGCCTTCCCTAGATACCTCGTGTATTACCCTGGGCTCACTAAATCCTAGCTGAGCCTTCCTCTCGATAGCGCCCCCTCTCAACCCCCCCGACCTGAGCTACAATAGGGGTCCCGGAGTAGGGCTGCACACTCCTGGTGACATGCCACCCCTCACTCAGGCTGGTCCCACAGCCAGCAGACTGGGTCCTCTGGTGCACTCAGTCTCCTTCAGTCCTGCACCTGCCTGGGAGATGGCCAAAGGGCTAAAGATAGCCCACTTAAACATTCGAAGCCTCCTACAAAATCATGTGGAACTAACTGCCTGGACTGCCTTCTACGAGCCTGACATCCTGTGCATCACAGAAACGTGGCTCAAACCTCGCACCCCTGACTCTGCCTGCTCCCTCCCGGGCTATGGCATGGTCCGACTTGACAGGGCTGGCAATAAAAGGGGCGGGGGTGTACTCATTTACCACAAGGTCCACTTAAACATCACCTCTGTACCGCACCAAACCCTGGGACCCTCACCCTGCGAGTTTCTCCACACACTGCTTCTACTCAGTAACACCAAGAAGTTGCACTTAGTGTGTGCATACAATCCTCCTAAGGGGGTCTACCCGGACTCTAGCAGCTCATAGAGCTACTCCGGGATAAAGTGGGCTCAAGCGAGCTCCTCGTCCTTAGTGACCTAAACCTTAATTGGCTGGGGCCCAGTTCCAAATTGTTTGAGCCAATACTCTCAGGCCTCTCCCTCAGTCAGGTTATCACGGAACCTCCAGGCTCTCTATCGCGGTGACAGGGGCGCTCATTGATTGGGTCCTGAGCAACTGACCTGACAAAATCATCAACTCAGGGCTCCTTCCTGACTCTATCTCTGACCACTCGCCGATCTACTGCATTTGGGGCTCTACCCCGGCTAAAGCTCCCAGTAGAGTGATACAAATGAGGGATTACTCGAAACTGGTAGTCCCTAACTACCTGGAAGACCTTCAGCGAGCTGACTGGTCCCACGTCATGTCTACGCGGGACCCCGTCGTAGCCCTCAACCAGTTCATTGCGGCATTTGCCCTGCTTTAAAATAGGCATGCTCCACTTTCCAAGAGGAGGGTCAGGGGCTCGGTCACAAAATGGCTTCCTAGTGAGCTCCTCTCACTCATGAAGCAGCGAGACAAGTCCTGGGCTAAATACAGGGCATCCCGCAACCAGAAAGACCTCCAGGTGTACCGACAGCTAAGGAACTCCTGCAAACGGGCCATACGAGCCGCGAAAAGTGAGTACTGTAGTGCAGCACTGGTTGCTGCTGCAAATGACCCACGACGTTTCTGGAAGAAAGTAAAAAATCTGGTTGGCGGTTCTACCAAAGTACAAGTCACCGACATGAACATTGGTAATGCCAACTGCAATAACCCCCATACCATTGCCACCTCATTTAACCGCCTCTTCACTGACCTGCCGGCTGCCACCCCCTCACAGTCCTCTGTCCCAGCTCACTCCTACAGGTCCCCGCCCTCTCGCCCGCCTTTCTACCTCAAAAAGATCACTGTGGGTGAGACCCAGGCTCTCCTTGCGGGTCTTTCTCACCACACAGGAGCAGGTCAGGATGGCCTGGAACCAAGACTACTCAGCCTGGGTGCCCCCTTCATCGCCTGTCCCCTTGCCCACATATTCAACGCATCGCTTATCTCAGGGGTCATCCCCGACATATGGAAAGTTGCCAGGGTTGTCCCCATTTTAAAAAGTGGTGACCCTAAGGATTTAAGCAATTATCGCCCTATCGCAATACTATCGACTGCCTGCAAGCTGTTGGAAAAAGCCGTTGCATCACAATTATCCCACTACCTTCAGAGATATGGTGTCCTCTCCACTTCTCAACATGGCTTCCGTAGAGGCCACAGCACCTCAACGGCACTTGCTGAGGTCACCACTAGGATCAGGACTGCGATAGATCAGGGCAAGCTGATGGGGGCCATATTTGTTGACCTATCCAAAGCCTTTGACCGGGTGGACCATCCCCTCCTCCTCTCCACACTTCAGACCCTTGGCTTCTCCCTCTGTGCCCTTGACTGGTTCTCGAACTACCTCGGGGGCAGGAAGCAACTAACCTGTTTCAATCGGACCCTCTCACCCCTCTTACCCGTGGACAGTGGGGTACCACAAGGATCTGTCCTTGGACCCATCCTGTTCTCCATGTTCATCAATGAGCTACCCTCGGTTGCCACAAAAGGACACCTAACCCTGTATGCTGATGACCTGGTCATCTTAGCCGGTGCCCCTGATGCCACCACCATCAATAACCAGCTCAACTCGGACTTCTCGCGTATCAGAGCATGGCTGGATGGTCATAAACTCACAGTAAACTTGAAGAAAACCCAGGCCATGCTATTTGGCACAGCGGCCAAAATCTCCGCCTGCACCACGCCCCTCGAAATCCATGGGTCCAACAACTCCCTCTTGCCGACAGTCAACTCAGCCAAGTACCTGGGGGTCACCCTCGACCCTCTCCTTGACCTCTCCGGACATGTCAGAAACACTTGTAATGCTACTAATGGCAAACTTGGCCTAGCTTATAGGGCAAAAGACTGCCTTACCCCTGCCGCCCGGATGGCTATAGCCAAGGGGATATTACTTCCCACCCTTTCATATGGTCTTGTTGCCTTTGCCGCCCTCCCAGCCTCAAACCTTGCTAAATGGGACACCCATTACAACAATATCTGCCGCTTTGCCCTCTCGGCCCCCCGTCTCACACACCGATGTACACTCTACTCGCGACTGGAATGGCTCCCCCCTGAAAAACATCGGACCTATATCATGGGTAACTTCATTGACAACATAATTCGTACAGCCACTCCTGCCTCTCTTGCCCTCCCCCTTAAACATCCCTCCCCCGTCTACCACCTCAGGTCTTGCGCGTCCCAGACTCGCCTCGTCCCCAAGACCTGTACCCTCTAAGGTGATCGGGCGTTCACCACCCATGCCCCCAAGCTATGGAACTCCCTTCCCCTACAAGTTTGTGCTTCCCCCTCCCATTCCACCTTCAAAACCTCCCTCTGGAATTTCCTGAAACCTGCTGCGCCCTGCATGTGTGCTACTTAACGCCCAGTCCGACAGCCCTCCCTCCCACAATGGAACCCCAGCTAGGCTCTTTCTGCCTCACCACCCTGGTGAGGCACCTTACCTGAGGTGATGCTATGTATTGTCTATTATCAACCTGGGGGGGTCCTATACCTTGCTGCCCCTAGGCCTGTATGTACCATATGATATGTGACTCATTAGTGTTGCATATATGCTCATCTCTATACTATGTACTACTGCTTTAATTAACCACTGTTGTTCCACTTTTGTGTTGGAGCATGCCTCTCCAGGTTTGTACTGTGACTATGTATTTCTCTCATGTATACCTTGCAACTTTGTAATTCTCTCATGTACACCTTTGTCACTATGTATTTCTATCATGTATACCTTGTAACTCTCCCAGGTCGCACCTGAAAATAGGCACCAGCTGTCTAGTGTGCTTACCCGGTTACCAAAAGCAAATAAATAAATAAATTCTGCGCCGGAAGTGCGGAAACACATTTTGGGCAGGATATGTGAAGTGACGGCTATACTGTTCATCAAGAGGTGTGTAAAAATGGCAATGGTGAAAATCCAGAGTGAAAATATCACAAATGCACGACGGTACGAGCATGCGTGCAATCTGCCAACACACACTCGTAACACAGTCATTTTATGGAGTATCAGCTCCAAATTTTCAACCTAGGCATTCTAGGAGCTCTGCTCATGAACTGTGTTACTGTCATTTTCATAATCTGGCCCAAACACTGATTTCCCACAGCAACTGCGCAATTGTGCGCCGGAAGTGCGGAAGCACATTTCGGGCAGGATGTGGAAAATGACAGCTGTACTGTTCACAAGGAGGTGCACAAAAATGCCAATGCTGAAAATACGGTGTTAAACTATTGTGAATGCGCGAAGTTATGAGCCTGCATAGCAACTGCGCAATGCACACTCATAAAACAGGCATTTGTTGGATTTTTTCCACCAAATTTGGAACATAGGCTTTTTGAGAGGCCACCTCATGAACACTGGCACTGTCATTTCGTTAATGGGTCCCAAAAGGTGATTTCGCACAGTGACTGTGAAATCACCTTTCGTGGCTGATTAACGCCATGACAGTGACAGAATTCATGAGGAGGGGCCCCAAAAACCCCATGTTGAAAATTTGGTGCCAAAATTCCAAGAAATGCCTGAGATATGCAGCAAAGTTGAAAAAACCCTATTCATTCCATTATACAGCTTACGGCATTTCCTCAGTTTGCGGTCAGCTTTGAAGAGTGCAGATGTGTTCCGGTCCACGGAAGATCGTCGCGCCAGTCAGAGGTAAGTATGGGGTGGGGGGTGAGGCAGGGTGCGCCAGTGGGTGCGGTGGGGGGGGGGGCATCTAGACTATGAGGGACGGTTTCGTTTGCAGGTAAAAAAAAAGGAAAATGGTCGCAGGACAGTTTTCGCATTACAGGGCATTTGGCATGCTGGGGTGGGCTCCCAGCGTGCCACCTAAGTGGGTTTTTGGGGTGTCAGTAGCCGACGGGATTGGGCACCCTCGTCAGCACACAACCGGGGGTAATGCTGGCGGGGATTGGGCACCTCCGCGGCAAACAAAGATGGGGAGGCGCAAGCCAGGGCATTAGGCACCCCCTTGGCATTCAACAGTTGGGGGGGTGATGCCGTTGGGGAGTGGGCTCCCCCGTCGGCGGGCAAAGAAAGCGGGGGGGCACAAGCTGAGGGGGATTGGGCACCCCCTCTCGGCATTCCACATTTACGGGGGGGGATGCCGATGGGGAGTGGGCTCCCCCTTTGGCACACAAACATGGGGGGTTGCCGACAGTGGGATTGGGCACCCCCGATGTCAGGAAGTGTGAGGCAGCCGCCCGCTTGCCGACCATGGTCATAATGGTGGCGAGCACGGCAAGCAAAGGACCGCTGCGTATGACGAGCTTTGCTCGGATTGCAGCGGACCTTTGCTTTGATATGCTCGCCCATCATGAATGCATGGTGTGGCGGTGGCATGCAGGCTGATTGGGGAATGAGGGACGCACCTACTGATGCGTGCTCTGCATTCACCCAACAGCAGCTGTGCCCCCAAGACCCGCACTAGCGGAAGATGTTGCTTGTGCATGCGTGCAAGCCAACATAATAAGGAGCAACAAAAGCAAAGGCAAGGCTCTCAAAATAGGCTGTAAAGCTCAAACTTTATGAGACTCCGGTATATATATATATATATATATATATATATATATATATGTATATATATATATATGTGTATATATATATATATATATATATATATATATATATATATATATATATACATATAATATATATATATATATATATATATATATATATATATATATCTATATGTGTGTATATATTATAGTGGCACGGTAGTGCCTCTCTAGTTAGGGTTGAGGAGCCATTTACATGTTAAACCCAAATGTTTGCACCTTAATAACTTTGCAACCATTTGACGGATTTGCCTGAAATGTGGAATACATGATCAAGACCCATATGCCTTGGGATCTGCTAAGTTTCATACCAGTCACATATATGGCTGCGGAGTTATTAAGCGTGATCTGTGCACGTGTTTATGCTTTTCTGGAATTTTACTGTCGTCTCTATAGGTCACACAGTTTGCACGACCGGTCCAAAATCTTCAGGGAACATGCGGCCAGGGTCCCCAATGTGCCTTTTGAAGATTTCGTGAAAAAATATTAAACGGTTCAAAAGTTATTCAAAAAACAAGTTCCCATTATAAGTCAATGGGAAAAGTTAACAAAAAGTTCGACAGTGTCGCAAATGCAGTTTTTACTTTCGCAAATGGCCCTTTTACTGTCGCAAATCCACCATTTTGTTTTCGGTTAGCGATCAGAAAAATACTTGGCATTTAAAATTGGGACCCTCTAACAACCTAATTCTTTTTGTGTTCACTTAGTCGGACCCTGAGGATACTAGCCATGTCTTTATTTTGGGGTAAAACACCCCAGAAATATGTTTTTAAAATTTCTGGAAAAAGTAGTTTCGCAAAGTACTGTCTCACTTGCGACACTGTCGAATGAATTTGCGAAAGCTTTCGCAAACTTCAACAATACTTTTCTAGGCTGTGGGAAAATGACAGCAATTCTTTGGCACCCTGCTGTAAAAGAATGGTTTGGTGTTTTGGCCTGAAATTTGGCGGGAACGTAGATGACATCTCACAGATGTGCCTTTCAGTGTATTGTTGAAAAAATATTACATGGAGGCAAAGTTAAGGCATTCCAAAGTTGACACTTTTTCCCATAGGATAACATTATGGCGTCCGACACATTACAGGAATCCTTTGGCGCTGCTACAAAATAACGGTTTGGTCTTTTGGGCTGCAATTTGGAGAGAACACAGCCAACATCCCACATATGTGGCTTTTTGTGGTTTGGTGAAAAAATATTACAGGGAGCCAAAGTTATGGCACTCCGAACTTCTCTTTCTTTCCCATAGGATAACATTATATGCTTCGCCGCCTTTCAGGGCCGTGATCTCGGAAACGTAAAGTAGATACGGACTTTTGTCAGAAAATGCTTAGCCCCACAAAAAACTAGCCAGGAAAGTCATAAATCATATGACTTTTAAATTTTTTTTCTACATCATACGGTTCCTGAGATATAAGCAATTTAGTATTCCAACTCCTCATTTTCTGCTCCGAGAACCATTATTATGCATACATTCTTTGTACTCACTGTCTTTCTTTACGCAGCTTTTGGGGAAAACCTGCCTATATATATAGATAGTGCACCTTACCAGGACAAGAAAGTTCAGGAAGCACACACTCTAGAAACTCTGGGGTGAAGAATGTTCAGCACTCCTAATTAATGTTCAAAACTCACATTTACTAAATCAAAAAGGGATAAAATACAGCAGCAGCAGGAAAAAGGCATTGGTACATACAAACATACGAACATATGAAGAAGCCAGCAGAAGAAGGCCATTTGGTCTATCAAGTCTGCTCATGTTGCAGGGTCCACAGCTTGAGCTAATGTCCCTGCCCTCCATCCCCACTCCTCCTATCCTCCCTACCCATGATCCTTACCTCCCTCTATGCCAATCCCAGCCTCTCTTAAAGCTGCCCACTGTCTTCAATGAGATTACCTCTTCTGGCAGTGCAGTCCAAGTGTCCACCACCCTCTCTGTGAAGAAGTGCTTCCTGACCTACCTCCTAAACCTCCCACCCTCCAGCTTAAAACTGTGCCACCTCGTGTTATGGTTGCCACTCAGCTTAAAGAGACTCTCTTTATCAACCTTAAAAGTCATTTAAGTCCATATGCAGTTCCAACATGTTCTGATGAAGGCATCAGTCATGACGCTGAAACATAAATGGATTTTGTGAAGCTGGCATTCTGGTTAATGGTGTCTGTGGAATTAAAATTGCTAAGTATGGCATGTTGGAACCTCATATGGACTTAAATTGCTTTTACCAACTTTATGCTCTATTTTAATATACTTTTTAAAAATGCTGTTATTGCAAAAAGCCCATTTTCTAAGTGCAGTAAGACCTTTCAAGGTGTGGGGTGTTGGAAGATATCTGCAATTCCAGGGATTGTAAGGCCCTCTACCTGCAACATTGGACCTCACTACACCCTGGGCATATGGATATAGTACAGTTACATAAGAACTTACCATAACAGTAGATCTTCAAGAGGAGCTCTTGTAGCAGGCTACACCAGTAGGACTGAAGCTGCCAGAACCACATGGAAAACATCTAGCTAACAGTCCATCAAGGGGGACCACCCCCGCCGATGTCAGCACGCTGATGTCTGCCTATTCCATAAAGGGGGAAGTCCCCCAGACCTACCTCACTACTCCTGCCAGAGAACCTGGTGCATAAGGCAAAAAAGGAGAACCGAGGCAGTTCCTCAGAGCTGAAGAAAAGTATAGTAAAGGCGAAGGAGAAGCAGCTATTGGGGAAAGGAAGGAGGGAGGGAAAGCAAAGCCTGTTGCAAGAGTTCCTCTTGAAGATCTACTGTTACAGTACGTTCTAACATAACAGTACTGTCTTGCTTTGAGGGGGCGCTTGCACACCAGGAGGACTGAGTCCCAAGTAGTTCCAGCACTGACCATAAGTCAGCCAGGAGAAGGCAGAAAATAAGAGCAGACAGCTCAGGAAAGAAGGCCCTGAAGGACAGCTAGTCTGAAATTGGCCTTTCATCTGGAAGCAATATCCAGACTGTAATGACGGAAAAGGTGTGAACTGAACTCCTAGTGGCAGCTGCACAGATGTCTGTAGCAGACACATTCTGAAAACAGGCACTATCGGTGGCCATACCCCTGGTGGAATGACCCTTGAATGCCCCAGGCAAGGGCGTGTTGTACTTACAGTAACAGTACACAATGCAATTTGCCAACCATTTTGACCAACACTGCTTCGAAACTGGTGCCGTTTCTGTATTGGTGGCAAATGAAACAAACAACTGATCAGTCTTTCTGATGGACTGGGTGTGACTCATGTAGTAGCGAAGCACCCTGTGAACATCCAAAATATGCAGCAGGGCCTCACCCTGATTGGAAAATTCAGGGAAATAAACAGGCAAGTGGATGGATTGGTTTAACATGAACTCAGACACCACTTTAGGCAGAAACTTAGGACTAGTACGTAAAGACACCCTGTCTTTGTAAAAAATGAAGTAATACTCTTTACACATCAGAGCCTGAAGCTTGGAAATCCTTCAAGTAGAAGTAACAGCAACTAAAACTAATGCTTTCCATGACAGAAAGCGCAGCTCGCATCTCACAGCTTGCTCAAAGGGAAGCAGTGTGAGTTTTTCCAACATAAAAAGAAGATCCACAAGCCGGACAGGGTCCCAGATGAGAGGTTTCAAATGTAGAATACCCAACAAGAAACTGCAGGATACCTCAAGCTGGGCAATAGCCTTGCCCTCAATAGGTGCATGATATGCAGAGATGGAAGAAAGGTGCACCTTAAGAGAAGTGTACCCCAGGCTTGAGTCTGAAAGGGAAAGGAGATACTCCAAAATCGTCTTCACTGGGCAGGTAAAGGGATCCAGGTGACGAGCAGCGGCCCATAGGGTGAAGTGCTTCCACTTCATGGCATAATTGGCTCTGGTAGAGGGCTTTCTGGCAGCCACCAGGACATCAGCAACCCTGGAAGAAACCACAAAACAGGTGATAGTTAAGTCTGCAGCAGCCACACATTGAGATGCAGGGACTTGAGGTTGGGATGGACCAGGATGCCCTGTTCCTGCAAGAGCAAGCTGGAGCACAGGGGTAAGTGAACTGGAGGTTCCACTGCCAGCTGCTGCAGCAGCAGCAGGAACCAAATCTGAAGTGACCAGTAAGGAGCTATGAGGATCATCTTTGCCCCCTCTGACTGGAGCTTGAGGAGAACCCCTTGCAGGGGCAGAAGGGGGAAAATGCATACAGGAACCTCCCCTTCCAAGAGAGAGACAACATGACATGCCAGAAAACTCCTGCCCCTGGACTGAGCAAGCAGAAAAGTGGTAGTTTTGCATTGAGTGGGGACATAAAAGAGTCGAATTCTGGACAGCTCCACTTGTCGAAGAGAACTTCGACTACCGAGGACAGGAGTTCCCACTTGAGTCCTCGACCTGGACCGACTTAGACTGTCGGCCAGGGCATTTTGGAAACCCAGAACTTGGACAGCTGAAAGTTCCAGGTCATGCTCGATTACCCAAGTCCAGACTCTTATTGCCTGTCAACAAAGAGGTTAGGAATGAATGCCCCCCTGCTTGTTGACGGATAAAACTAGAAATATGTTGTACATCTGCACTAGCAGTGGGCCAGGAAGAATGTACATCTGGAAGGCCTGCAGAGCATAAAGGACTGCCCACATCTCCAGTCTATTAATGTTGAGATGCTGCTCTGACTCAGACCAGGTTCCCTGGGTCAGACAGTCTGCTAGGTGGGCACCCCAGCCCAGACCCGAAGCCTCCATGATAAGAAATGCCGAGGGGACACAGCTCAGAAGGGGACCCCTCACAGGAGATTCATAGAGTTCTGCCACCACTCCAAGGTTTTCCCACACTGTGTCAGAGACCAACACTGGCTGATCCAGGTCATTGGTGCTTTGGTCCTATTGGACCTGAAGAGTCCTCTGGGGAACCGTCATATGCAGACAGGACAGGGGAACTGTGGCTATGACTGCTGCCATGTACCCCAAGAGGCAGAGGAACTCCCTGGCTGGTATGTGACAGCTGGAGGATACCAGCCGGGCTTGCATTGTTAAGTGCTCTGTTCTGTCCATCAGCAGGAAAACTCTGCCCTGGGATGAGTCCAGGACCACTCCAATATACTGGAGGCACTGGCTCGGAGAGAAACAAGACTTTGGTAGGTTGACTGTGACCCCTAAAGCCTGGAAAAGCTGGAAGGTGCCTTCCAGAGTCTGCAACAGGAGGTCCCTGGATGGGGCTATTAACAGCCAGTCATCCAGGTAAGGGAGTATATAAAAGTCTTGTCTTCTCAGAGCTGCAGCCACCACCGCCAGGCACTTGGTAAAAACCTGAGGTGCCGAGGAGAGGTCAAAAGGGAAGGCCTTGAACTGAATGTTATCCCCCTGGAAGCAAATATGGAGGAAACGGCTTTGGGCCAGAAAAACCTAGATATGTTAATAGGCATTCTGCATGTCCAGGAAGCAGAGTCAGTCCCCCTGCTGGAGGAGAGGCAACAGACCCTGGAGGATGACCGTCCTGAAACACGTATACTCTATGTAGAAGTTCAGGAGGCTGAGGTCCAGAATTGGCCTCAGGTCCCCGATTTTCTTGGGAACAAGGAAGAAGTGTGAGTAGAACCCATTTCTTCTTTGAGCTGTAAGGATGAGCTCTATGGCTCTTTGCACAGGAGTGCCTTAATCTCCTCCCTGATGAGATGTGGGCCTGGGGGTAATGAGAAAGCAAGGGAGGACCAGAGCAGGCTCCAGAAATTCGAGGGTGTGACCCCTTTTGATTATCTGCAGCACCCTTTGATCCAAGGTTACTGCTCACCACCTGTCGAGGTAGAAGAAGAACTAATCTCCGACCCCCTCCTCAAGGCCTCTGCTGGAGGGGCGGGTCAGGCAAGGAGTAAAGCAGTGGAACTGGGGGCAGGCAGAGCCACTGAGGATGCTCTGGGGGACAAGGGGCAGCTCCTCCACCTGGCAAGGTATTTGCCTTGCATTTAAAGGGCCCTTTCGAAAGCTGGCATTTGGAGGGCTATCGAGAGAATCGACAAAAGTACCGGCATTAGGAAGACCAAGGTTGGGATCAGTAGAGTGAATGCACCAACCTCAGGGCCCTGCCCAATTCTTGGAGGCAGGAGATACTATCTTGGGCATCTCCCCCAAACAAGATCGAACCCTGAAAGGGGGCATCCATTATCTTAGCCTGAACATCAGGCACGAGACCAGACACCCTGAGCCATGAATGGTGGTAAAGGAAGATCTCTGCCACTGCCCCCTGCCCAGAGGCATCCACAGTGTCATACGCTGTCCTCAGGACATGGTTCCCCACAACTGACCCAGACTTTGGGAGTTGGACCAGCTGTGCTTTGGTGGAGTCCTCGGGGAGAGTTTGGACCAGATACCACATCTGATCCCAGAGGATATTCTGGAACTGCACCATATGGGCCAAATAATTAAGGGCCCAAATGGCCAGAATGGCCAAGGAATACATCCACTTGCCCAACTGGTCCAGTTGACTAGACTCCCTATCAAGGGGGTGGGTACTGAGGTGTTTGGGCTTTTTGGTATGGTCTTGGGCTGCGTTCTTAACCACTGAGTCAGCCATGGAGTGCTCCCCAAAGAAGGGATTGCCCACCGGTGCACCATCTTGACCATAGCCAGGGTGGAAGAAAGGTGGCAAGGCAAGGCAAGTTTTATTTTTTGATACAAACTATTCATAAAAATAAGACACATACACTAGATGCTCTGTCACCAGCAGTTGTTAGCCACGTCCTGGGAATGGGAAGGAGGCCCCTAGAGGAAGAACGGAGGGAGCGGACCGAGGTCACGGGTGTCAGAAGGAAAGACAAGTATCCAGGGCCCAGCCCATGTTGGGCCTTAAAGGTGAGCAAGCCCCCCTTGAAGAGGATCCTCCACCTGACCAGCAGCCAGTGCTGTTCACGCAGCACCAGGGTGATGTGGCAGTGTTTAGACTGCCCCATCAACCTGGCAGCTGCGTTCTGCACTAGCTGCAGCCTGCAGAGGGTACCACTTGATGGTGTTGATGGCAACATCACTGAACCAGGGAAACCAAACCGGGGCAGTGTTTGTGAACCTTAGTAAAGCTTTTGATTTAGTTCATCACGAAACACTCTTGTTCAGATTACAGAATATAGGGATACATAATAATTCTTTACAGTGGTTTAGATCTTATTTAACAAATCGAAAACAAAGGGTGGTCTGTGGGGCTGCTGTCTCGGATCTCCTGGACTTACATCGAGGCGTACCTCAGGGATCAATTTTGGGCCCTATGTTATTTAATATCTATATTAACGGTCTTCCTGATTATGTAACCAGTACTGATGTCAGACTTTATGCAGATGACATAGTATTGGTTGCATCTGCTAAAAGTCCAGGGGAGCTGAGGCAGTGACTCCAGACAGATTTCTCTAATATTGAAACTTGGATAAGAAACTCTGGACTTCTGATAAGCACTGGGAAGACTCAGAGTATGATTTTTTCTGTAGGATCTTATACAAAAAAAGATATCACTGATTTGAAGATTAGTTTTTTGGATGGGACAAAGGTACATGGGGTTAATACTTATAAATATTTGGGAGTTTTGGTTGATTATCGTTTTTCCTTTTCAGAACATATTTTGTTACTAATAAAAAAAGTAAATCAAAGACTGAGGGCATTAAGAAGAGTGTTAGGATGTTTGACTAGGGATATAAAGATAAATTGGTAAAACAATTGTTGTTACCTGTTCTAGATTATGGTTTTCCATTATATATGCATTCTTATAAAAATTTTTTACACAAACTGGACCAGACTTATTATAGATTGGGGAATTATATTTTGGATAATAAGTCTCGAGTCCATCACTGTGTAGTTTATCAGGAACTTGGTTGGTTACATCCAACAGCCCGAAGAGAACATTTATGACTTATGATATGCCATGGTTTGATACATCTAAAAATGCATTCTTTAAGACATTTGATATGTCAGAACTCAGATTCTAAATATTTAGATACATTTAGGAGGACAACTAGAAAATTGCCTATGACACAAATTATGAATCGTATGGGGGATATGGTGTTACAAAATAGTTTAGCAAGGATATGGAATAAGCTACCTCACCAAATGACTGAAATTTCTGATCCGCACATTTTTAAATTGGAATTGTATAATTATTTAAATGTTTGTTGTAGTTATTTTAGGTAACTGTGATTTTGTATTGTGTCCTAATTTGTTGTGTTTTGTTTTTCTTGTAAATTCCACAGGTATTTGTTGTAAATGGGGATTTATTCCCCAACAGATTACATCGATACATAGACAGTGTCGGCAGATAAGGGCCTATGGCTCACCCAGTCTGCCCATTTGAGCTTGTAAGTTCAGTTTGTTTTCCTAGAAGTCTGTTGCCCCTTATCCCTGACCTCCAGAATTCCTTTATGTCTATCCCATGCATTCTTAAATCCCGTGATTCTTTCAGCCCCCACCACTTCCTCTGGCAGGGTATTCCACTTGTCCACCACCCGTTCTGTGAAGAAATTCTTTCTCATGTTTCCTCTGAATCGTCCTCCCTCCAACTTCATCCCATGCCCTCTAGTCCTGGAACATCTTTTTCGCTTAAAAATAGTGTTTTCCTGCACCCTGTTCCTCCCTGTAAGATACTTGTATGTCTCTATCATATCCCCTCTCTCCCTCCTCTCCTCCAGGGAGTACATGTTCAGTTCCTTCAACCTGTCTTCATAGGACTTGTGATGCAATCCATGCACCATCTTTGTTGCCCTCCTCTGAACCTTCTCTACCCTGTCTATGTCCTTACGTAGGTATGGACTCCAGAACTGTACACTGTACTCCAGGTGGGGCCTCACTAGTGTCTTATATAGCGGAATTATGACCTCCCTTTTCCTGCTGGTGATGCCCCTGCCTATACATCCCAGCATCCTATTTGCTTTACCTGCTGCCTTGTCACACTGTTTCCCTACCTTGAGGTCATCAGAGATGATAACCCCAAGATCCCTTTCCTGCTTGGTGCATGCTATATCCTCACCCCCCAACTGATATATTGTGCCAGGGTTTTTGTGCCCCATATGCATTATCTTGCACTTCTTTGCATTGAATTTCAACTGCCAAAGTCCTGACCATTCTTCAAGTTTCTGCAGGTCCCTTCTCATTCTGTCTACACCCTCTGGTGTGTCTACTCTGTTACAGAGCTTTGTGTCATCAGCGAACAGTGAAATTCTGCCTTCTAGGTCCTGCGCAATGTCACTGATGAAGATGTTGAATAGGACCGGTCCCAGCACTGATCCCTGTGGTACCCCACTGGTCACTCTTCCCTCTGTGGAGTGACAGCCATTTACCACCACCCTCTGTGTCCTGCCACCCAGCCAGTTACCTACCCACCAGACTACTGTCCTGCCGACACCCATATTCCCCAGTTTGTGTAATAGTCTTCTATGTGGCACAGTGTCAAAGGCCTTGCTGAAGTCCAGATAGGCCATGTCCACCTCCCTCCCCTGATCCACCTCCCTAGTCACCCAGTCAAAAAATTCAATGAGATTGGTCTGACATGACCTCCCCCTGGTGAAACCATGCTGCCTTGTACCTTTAACCTGTATAAAAATAAATTTTAAACAAACAAACAAATAAACTTGAGACCCTGAAGTACAGTGCATAACAGTAATCAAGCCTGGACATTATGAAGGCATATACCAAGGTGGGGAGACCTATGGGTGGAACTAGGGGCTTGATCCTGGCGATATTCCTAACACAGTAAAAGCTGGTCCAGACAATAGATGACACCTGAGCTTCAAACGTCAATCCACTGTCAAAGGGCACCCCGAGATCACGCACCATAGAGGAGGCCTTTAATGGCACAGATCCCAGGAACAACCCTGTTGCTGCGCCAGAGGCCATCCTATCATGCCCTCTGTTTGACTCCACCACCAGTACCTCCATCTTATCAGGGTTCAGTCGCAACAAGCTAGAGGCTATCCAGTCACTGATCTCAGCAAGGCAGCTGTTCAGCACTTCCACCGCATTGGGTGTTCCGGGGCAAAGGAAAGATACAGTAGGGTATCATCAGCATAGCAATGAAAACCCAAACTGTATTTCCTAATGAGCTCTTCCAGGGGCAGCATGTACACGGCAAACAACATTGGTGACAAGACTTAATCCTGAGGTACTCCACATGACATGAGGTTGAGGAGGAGGAGAAATTCCCTATCACTACCCGTTGCCTCCTGTTTGTGAGATAGGACTCAAACCAGCAGATGACAGTGCCAGCGAGTCTACAAAGTTCCCTCAGATGGTCGAGCAACACACAATGATCTACCATGTCAAATGCTGAAGAGAGGTCGAGAAGAACTAGACTTGTCCCCTCTCCTCAATCTTAAACCCTGAGGAGGTCATTATGTACCCAAACTAATGCGGTTTCCATGCTATGCCTCACCCAAAATCCTGACTGGAGAGGCTCGTAAAGGTCAACGGTCATGAGGTGCTCTTCTAGCTGCTGCACCACAACTTTCTCAACCTTTCCTAAAAATGGAAGGTTGGTGATTGGATGGTATTTCACCTTGGAGTCAGGGTCTAAAAATGGTTTCTTCAGAAGAGGCCTAACCAGTGCCTCCTTAAAGGCATCTAGGAAGACCCCCCTCTGTGAGAGAGCACCAGACAATCAAGACAATCACCAGGCCAATGGTGTCGACACATCCCAGCAATAAATGCATCAGCATTGGGTCCAGTTTACAATATATGTGCTTTAGCTCAAGTGCAGCCTCAATGATCTCAGCCACCTCCACTGGTTTAAACTCCCCCCAACTAGGCGGAGTGCTCTCCAGATGCTGAAGGTGACCAGAGAGCACTGGGACAAATACCAAGACCATCCTCAGTCAGCCTCTTGATTCCACGTGGTTCTGCACTGCTTTAGTAATGTTCTTGTATGAATCAGTCAAGGGAGGCACCACCAAAGAAAAGGTCTCCCTTTTCCAGTGGTAAATGGCCAAGTAACGGTGCTCCAGATCAAGCTCCTCGGTCTCTCATCCCATGAGGGACTGGATATAGCACATCACATCAAGAAAAGAGGGACCATCTGGGGGAGACATCATCCATATGCTGGTCAGAGGTCACTTTGTGGTCCCCAGTAGACCCTGTGCTAGATCCTGCATGGTCTAGGTCCATAGGAGAGGGATTCTGGGGATGAGGAAAAGGCCGCCTGGGAGCATCCTTGTTTCGAATAAAGGTCCACCAGGACATAAATAAGGCATTATAATCCACTAGTGGAGGAGGACTGTAAGGTGGATAAAGATTTTGAGGAGGAGGGTACAGGTATGATGGTGGAGGAGCCGATGTAGGGTACCCTGGCATAGGTCCAGCAGGTGCAGGCTGGGGACCCCTGGGAGGGTCAGCAGGCATTGATTGTGGAGCAGGCTAGGGCTGAGGTGATGATGGCTGAGAAGTAGTCAATGTAGGCATTGGTGGAGCCAGTGCCGGTCTGCCAGCCGAAGGAAGGCATTGGTCCAGTGAAGTAGCCGACACTGGTCCCAGTGGTGTAGCTGGTGCCTGTGGGGGAGAATTTCCATGAGGCAGGGGCAAAGACATCATCTGCATGGAGGAAGAGATGAGCTCTTGCTCCAGGCAATGCCTAGAAGGGCTAGCACCGGCCCTGTAGTCAGGGACCGATGAAGGCAACGCCTTAACTGTGGGGGATGGGTGAAGACCCATCACCAGAGGCACCAACCCCAATTTAGCCACTTGACTGAGGACATGTGGGAGCTAAGGGCCTGAGCGTCAGGGGCTGGGAAATAGGAGACGAAGTCCACTGCCCTGAGGAGCTGATGCCCAAGATAGAGATGAGGGTGGGTGGTTGAACCACTGGTAACCTGGAGAAAGTGAGGGCTGCTGAGGAAGAAGAAGCCAGCCCCCCACAGGAGGAGGATCCAGAGGCAGAAGCCAGTCTATGTGGGGACCGCTATCGAGAGGCTGACCGAGGATGGTCCCGGTGCTTGTCCCAGTGCTTATACATACTAACATACTAAAATGCCAGCAGAATAGGCCTAACGGTCTTTCATGTCTGCTCGTTTGGTCAGCCCCCACCCTGGGTGCTGACCTTGCTGTCCCCCTCACCTTCTCTGGCTTCTCCCTTCCCAGTTCCGGATATTCTTGTTGCATTGGATTTTGCTTCCAGAACCCTTCCCCTGTACCTGTCCCACCCCCTCTTGAACTCCTCCACTGTCTCTGCCTCCACCAGCCCCCTAGGTAGTGCATTCCATGGCTCCACCACCCTCTCAGTGAAGTAGCACCTCCTCCTTTCTCCCCTGAATCTTCCCCCCCCTCCAGATTCCACCCATGCCCTCTAATGGCCCCTTCCTCCTTCCTTTGGAGCACCCTGACTGTTCCTCCCCTATTTACCCTCTTCATGTACCTGAAGACCTCTATCATGTCCCCCCAGTCCCTTCTCTCTTCCAATGTGTACATATTTAGCTCTTCAAGCCTCTCCTCATAGGTCCTGTCCCCCAATCCCCAAATCATTTTGGTTGCCCTCCTCTGGACCCTTTCCAGGAGGTTAATGTCCCTCTTTAAGTGTGGCCTTATACTTCCTGCTAGATGTCGTCTCCTTCTGGGAAAAAGATGAGGCCCAGGAAGACTGATCCAGAGAAGTAGAAGAGCTTTTAGCCTGAAGCTTCATCTCCATTGCAGCAAATTTTTGTTGACAGAGCTAGCTTTGAAGGGTCTTCAGGCAGCGTCTCCGTGTGGCCTGGTTGAAGTCCTGGCAGTGTTGGCAGGCCTCGGTGTTGTGGTCTGGACCTAAGCAGAGCAGGTAGGAAGAGTGAGCATCTTTAGTGGATATCTGCTTGCTGCAGGAACACTTCGTAGGGCAGTTGGAAGATGAGGCTGAAGAAGAAGATATACACGAGATGGAAGAAACACCAAATATTGATGTTAAACTACAGCAAAAAGAAAACAAATTACAGGTAAATTGTGAAGAAAATGGCAGTCTACTGAAGCATGCTTCCTTGGAGGTCCGATGTTTTTGGCTCGATGGCAGGAAAAGAACTGAGGTAGGTCTGGGGGATCACCCCCTTTATAGGATAGGTGGATGGTCCCCCGTGATAGACTGCTAGCTAAAAGTTTTCTGTGTGGTCCTGGCACCTGGTGGCTTTAAATCGTACTGATGTTGCCTGCTGCAAGAGCTCCCTTGAAGCAAGATCCCTCAATACTCTACATCCTAACATACTAACATACTAATTGCCAGCAGATTAGGCCTTATGGTCTATCGAGTCTGCTCGAACCTCAGATCCCTAGTTGGGTGCCGAGGCCCTCCCCCCCCTTGTGTTCCAGAAACCCGTATCATCCATCCCCACCCTCCCTGGGCCAGGCCATCATCTGATACATTCACTTTCTGTGTCTTTCCCACCCTCTCTTGAAGCCCTCCGCTGTGGATCTCTGAACCAGCTCGCCATGCAAGGCATTCCAAGGGTCCACCACCTTCTCAGTGAAAAACTTCCTCCTCTTTTCCCCCCTCACCCTTCCAACTTCAAACCATGCCCTCTGGTGATACCTCCCTGCTTTAGTCTAAAGATCCCCTCCGTGTTTACCCTATTTATTCCCTTGAGGTACTTGAAGACCTCAATCATGTCCCCCGTCTCTCCTCTCCTCCAATGAAAACAGGCAGAACTCCTCAAGTCTGTCCTCATACGTCAAATCCCCTAGTCCTCATATCATCTTAGTTGCCCTCTTCTGTACCCTCTCCAGGAGCTGTATGTCCCTCTTCAAGTGTGGTCTCAGTGCTGTACACAGTACTCAAGGTGTGGCCTAACCAGTCCATTGTACAGCGACAAACACTTCTCTGCTCCTAGAGGTGATCCCCTTACGATGCATCCCAACATCCTGTTTGCCTTGCTAGCCGCTCTCCTGCACTGCTCAGAGTTATTCATACATGCATCCACCATGACCCCTAGGTCTTTTTCCCCTGTTGAGGCCTCCAGCGCCTCCCCTCCCAGGGTGTACCTGTGTTTAGGGTTTCCCCACCCAAGATGTAACACCTTGCACTTAGTGATATTGAAATTTAATTTCCATGTGTCAGCCCAGCTTTCCAGGGTGTCCAGATCCCCTTGCAGGGCCAACCTCCCCTCTTCCCCCTCAACTACTGCTCCCATCTTGGAGTCATCAGCGAAGAGACTCATTTCACACCCTATACCCTCCATGATGTCCGATATGTATGTATTAAACAGGATCGGACCCAGTATCGAGCCCTGCGGTACCCCACTACCGACCTCTCTAGGGTTCGAGAGCTCCCCACTGACCACTACTCTTTGGGTGTGTACAGCTAGCCAGTTTTCAATCCATCTGACCATCAAAGGGCCTACTCCCAATCCCGTCAGTTTCTCCACCCGACCATTGTGGGGGGACAGAGTCAAACGCCTTTCTGAAGCCCAAGAATAATACATCCACATGCTTTCCCCTGTCCACTTCTGATGTTACCCATTCGTAGAACTCCACAAGATTGGTTTGACATGATCTACCTGACACAAACCCATGTTGCCGACTATCCAGATCTCCCACCTCCTCCAAGTACACCCATAATCATTCCTTTAGTATATTCTCCATTCATTTTCCCACCACCGAGGTCAAACTGATGGGTCTATAGTTACCAGGTACTTCCCTCAACCCCCCTTTATGGATTGGCACCACATGTGCCTCTCGCTAATCCCTAGGTACCCTTCCTGTCTCAAGTGACCTGTTGAAGAGCTCCACCAGGGGTGCAGCCAGTATGTCCGCCAATTCCCATAGTACTCTCAAATGAATGCCATCTGGCCCAGGAGATTTATCTTTCTTTAGGGCCTTGAGGGCTAACCACACCCTTTTGGTGGAGATAGCATCATCTGTCCCCCTCCACATTACTGGCCTTTTTATCCTTATCCTGATGTGACACCCGTGGGGTACCTCTCCCTCCCTCTTGCTCCATTTCTGTTGCACCCCTAATCCCACTCACTACCGCTTCTATCCCCATTGTGCCTTGCTTTGTAGATATCCCATCCCCCTCCCTAGTGAACACAGAGGCGAAGTACTCATTTAATACCTCTGCCTGCTCCCTTGCCTCTTCCACCCACCCTCCTTCTGATCTCAATCTGCTGAGATGGCCCTTAGTTTTTCTCTGCTCCCTAATGCACCGGAAGAACCCCTTTTCCTCTCCATGTTTCCCCTGTACCAGCCGCTCCTCTCTACTGGACTTTGCCCCCCTCACCATCTGGGTGACTTTTCTAGATGCAAGATGTTACATTTCCTTTTCCCTATCCCCTCTTGTTGTTTTATATTTTTTGTAGGCCGCCTTCTTTTCTCTGACCGCTACCTGAATCTCACTGGACCACCAGCATGGTTTATGTGACCTTGCTCCCTTATGTTTCACCTTAGCACAGGTCCTGACTGCCTCATGAAGTCCCGGTTTTATGACCTCCCATCTCTTTTCCACATTTGTCATTGATGTAATCCCCTTCAAGTGATCCTTGAGAATATTTCCTATGCCCACAAAGTCTGCCCCCCTGAAGTCCACTGCCAGTGTCCTAGATCTCTTCCCCCTTCCCCCTATGCTTATTTGAAATCAGACAGTATTGTGGTCGCTCCCAGTCAGGGGATCCTCTACAACCAGGTCCCTTACCAGATCCCCATCTGCCAGAACCACATCCAGAACATGCTGTCAGGTCTTATCACTTACATAGAGAATACTGGATGGGCAGCTATGCACAACCAGTGTGTTCTGCCACAGAGGGGTTCTGATTCCCTCTGACCTCGAGAGCAAAGCTCAAATGGTCCATGGGAATCAGAACCCTGAGGTGGCAAAGCATGCTGTTTATGCATAAAGTTGCTCATCCTGCATTTTTATAGTATATAGTATAATGTGAAATGCGTACATTGTGTTTTTTAATCTTTCACAATGAAACTGACTTGAGCAGTCTCTAGAGGTTCTGGAATGCTGTTCTACCACAAAAGTGTAGAATCATATTCATGACCTTTGAAGTGTGGTACAACAGCGTTTTGAAAAGGATGGATTTCCATATAGAACAATGCTCTGCTATATACTATATAGTAATTGTATACAGTGCCCCCCAGTTAGATGAAGCATCCTAAGATAAAAGATGTCAGTTTCCTGCATGACAAACTTTTTTGTGCTTTTTTGTTTTGTTTTTTCTAACTTTCCTTTATTTCATAAACATTTTTACAACAATGCCATAAAACCAAAACTAAATCTAAAATATATGTAAGATAACCAACTTCCAGAAAACGTGAGCTAGGTTGAAACATAGAAACATAGAATTTGATGGCAGATAAGGACCGCTTGGCCCACCCAGTCTGCCCATTTCCCTACCTAATGGATAAGCTGCAGATCCTAGTTAACCAGCAGCTTACTTCTTCCTACCCCAACCCCCTAGAATGGCCTTATGACTGTCCCATGTATGCTTGAATTCCATCACTGATTTTGACTCCACAACCTCCTCCGGAAGGCCGTTCCATGCATCCACAACCCTCTCTGTGAAAAAATACTTGCTTAAATTACCTCTGAGCTGCCCCCCATCTTCAAATTGTGCCCTCTTGTTCTTGCACACCTCTTTTTCAGAAAGATGCTACCCTCTTGGACTTTGTTGATTCCCTTGAGGTACTTGAACGTTTCTATCATGTCCCCCCTCTCCCTCCTTTCCTCGAGGCTATGCATATTAAGCTCCTTTAGTCCCTCTTCATATGTCTTCCGGTGCAGACCCTGCACCATTTTAGTTGCCCTCCTCTGGACAGCTTCCATCCTGTCTGTCTTTGCGGAGATTGGGTCTCCAGAACTGCACACAGTACTCCAGATGGGGTCTGACCAGCTGTCTGTACAGAGGGATAATAACTTCCTGTTTTCTACTGGTGATGCCTCTCCCTATGCATCCCAGTATCCCCCAAGCCCTCCTTGCTGCCCTCTCACATTGCTTGCCCACCTTTAGGTCATCTGATATGACTACCCCCAGGTCCCTTTCCATTTTTGTTGTTGTTAGTATCTCACCCCCCATTGTGTACTCTTCCCCTGGGTTTTGTTTCCCAGGTGCATTACCTTTCACTTCTTAGCATTGAATCTAAGCTGCCATACATTTGACCATTCCTCTAACCTGCCAAGTCCTTCTCATCCTTTCCACCCCACCCTGTGCATCAACTCTGTTGCAGATCTTTGTGTCATCTGCAAAGAGACATACTTTCCTTCCAGTCCCTCTGCAATGTCGCTTATAAAGACATTGAAGAGGACCAGTCCTAATACTGAACCTCAAGGTACCCCACTAGTAACCCTCCTTTCTTCTTCTGAGTGGACTCCATTTACTATTACTCTCTGTCCTATTCTCCAGCCAATTCTTTACCCAGGCTGTCATCTTGGGACCCACTCCTAGGCTGGCTAACTTGTATATTAATCTTTTGTGTGTGACTGTGTCAAATGCCTTGCTAAAGTCTAGGTAGGCCATGTCCACAGCCCTCCTGATCTATTACTTTGGTCACCCAGTCAAAGAAATCTATCAGATTTGTCTGGCATGACCTTCCTGCTGTGAATCCATGCTGCCTAGGGTCCTGTGCCCCTCTGGCCTCTAGATACTTGACAATTCTTTCCTTCAGAAGTGATTCCATCATTTTCCCTATCACTGAGGTTAAACTAACAGGTCTGTAGTTTCCTGCTTCTGCCTTGCTCCCACTTTTGTGAAGGGGAATCACATCTGCCCTCCTCCAGTCCTCGGGTACCACCCCATCCTCCCATGATTTGTTAAAAAGGGTGGTTACAATGAATACAATTATCAGCATCCAACCCCCAGTCATAACACTAGACTAGATGGCTTGAGAAAACAAAACTTATTACTAAAGGATGCACAGAAGAATTATGAACTAGTGGGGCCTCATGGACCCATAAGGTGTTTATACACCCAATCAGTCTTAAGCGCCACAGACAGAGAATGATGAAGCCCAGAAAACTAAGGAGGGGCTGAGAGGCTAAGTTATGATAGAAGATACTAGATATCCCCCCCCCCCAATTGTTATAAAAATTAGTAATATTATTATGAAATAGGTAGATTAGTCTAGTAATCTGTAGATTTAGTAGAATATTGGATTTCCGTTATTTCATGGTTAGAACCTGTTTATCTAACCAATGCCTAACCATAACGTGTTTTGTGGAAATGGCTAATATGGTTATAGTGGCACTGTCCTTTATCCCTCTCACTTTACTGAGATTTCCTAAAATGCAAGTTTCAAAATCAGAAGCATATTACAAAGGTAATTTCCTTCCATAATTGTGTTTAACTAAATTTCAAACAGACTGAGACTTGGGACAGTCCCATAATTCTTGATGAATAGAACCTGCATTGAGATTACATTCAATACATTTATCAGATTCCAAAAGTACAAATCTAAACATTTTTTGAGGAGTCATATAAGCATTGTGTAAACATTTGTACTGAATAAATCTCAGATTATCTAATGGTATATAGTGGAAAACAGTTTTCCAAACAACAGGCCAGATTTGGAGATGGAATTTAGGCTCTCTGCTCCAATAAGAAGGGATAATAGGATTGGTATTAAATTTAAAGGTTAAAAGAAGCTGATATAAACTTGAAATAGGGTGGGGTATTGAACCCAGCATGACAAATTCGAGTAGCTGTCAATGGATTACATTGTGTTCTTACAGGATCTTGCAAGATATCACTGGCAGAAACAGTGATATCAGTGATGTGTCCTGGCAGACAGCACTGTATAGTACCCATGATGCACTTAGCCAATGCCCGAGGTTCATATCCACGATGCATGGCATCAGGATGAGGTTGGGAGGGGGTTGTAAATCTGTGCTTCTGTAGAATGCGATCTTTCTGCCTATCTACTTTATTGGCATAAATCTACATCAGTGCTGTACATTTATCTGGGGATCTAGCTCTACAATAGATCCCAATACCTTTAAAAATGCTACTAATTCCTTATAATGTTAGTGGGGTGGGGGGCACAGACCTACACAGCTCCTAAAGTGTAACTGTAGCCCCGATCAAAGACTTCATTTTTCTGGATTCAAGACTTTGAAGGCTCAAGTATTATGCACCCCCCCAAATTCGGGATGAAAGCATATCTGACTTTGATTTCCTCCTGGCATAAAACGCTGACATGCTTGTGTGTTTATTACATAACATTTAGATATGTTTAACTTCTTTTTGAACCATACACACTAGAGCTTTTAGTGTCTGATTATCCATTCAGATCTACAAAGTACAAAAACTCTCCCCTCTAACCTTATCGTTTTTTTAGACTGGAGGGGTCCATGACCATGCTGTTTGGACCTAGATCCCTAGGCCAAGACAGGTTCCAAGCACTATTGCTCTTCTCGGCTCTAGGGAGCCGCACTGAAGTTGTGGCTTCCCTCAGATACCTTGGCCTTATGCTTGACCAAGGCCTCAAAGAATCACATCGACCAAGTAACCAAAACCACTCACTGTAAACTAGGAACCCTTTACAGACTAAAGAGTCAGCTGATCCCTGAGGCCAGGATCACCATCGCCACTAGTGTTCTCCTCCCCACCTTGACCTACGGAGCACCAGTCTTGCAGAGCTTGGCCCAACATGAGATCAACCGACTGCAGGTGCTTTACAACAAAGTGGCACATTTTGCCACACAGTCTCATGCCAGAAGCCATCACTCCGAAGCCTTAGCACTTCTAAACTGGCCTACACTGGACCATCACCTACACTACCCCCTACTCTTCCAAACTTACAAACTACTAAGCCCTTCCCCCAACCAGCTTCTCTGGGCTCATAACCCCTAAGTACAATAGGTGGAACCTCCATACCTCAGGCCGAGTCCTACTCAAAGAATCCAGAGTGAGGACTAAAATGGGTGGCAAGTCCTTTTCCAGCACTGCTCCCTCATTATGGAACAAACTCCCACCTCCTGTACAGGAAGCCCATCTATCAAAACATTCCACACAAGATTCAAGGCCTACCAGCTAGAGGTCAGCTCATGCCATTGCCATGGGAAATGAGCAACCCCTCGTTTTCCTCCTCACTCCCCCACCACTCACAACTGTGCTCAACATGTTAATCATTATCTGCACTGAACTGTATCTAACAGAAGGATTTGTCTATAAGCATGTATAGCACTGCTACCTAGTCTACCACTGTCTATGTCTCAAAACGTGTCTGAAGACTGTGTCTTGTAAACTGTTATGTATGTAAATGACTATGTATGGTTAAATCAACTCTGTAAACCTACCCGGGTCGCCCCTGAAAAAGACTTTCGAGGCCCAGTGGGCCTACCCAGTCACCAAAATTGAATAAATAAATAATGTTTTCCACCTATCTAATAAGGGTCTCCAGAGTTACACCTGTGTGTGGAAAGACAGGGCTGCACCAGAAAATAAACACAAACATGGTGTTTAGGTGCACTGGTAGTTACTGAATCGTTTATGGCTGTAAGAGTGCCTTCACAAATTTTTTTTTTTTAATTGAAAATTGGTAACCAGGAAAGGTACACTGAGCCAAGACTTGTTTCTAGGTGCAACCTGGTGGGGGAACAGGAAAACAAAACATTCAGAGAACTTGCACAGACAGAATAAACAATAGCATTTTACTGGCACTGTGAAGAACTAAATTGCAATATATACAGAAGGAAGTACTAGAGAACAAGTGTAACAAAGAACTGAGCAGGCAAATATGGGCAAACCATGGTAAAAAATACATTGGGGAATTATCAGACAGAGTATGCAGCAGTGCTGAAATGGCAATATATTCAGAAAATAAATACAACCGTCGTGGTGCAGTGAGGCAAGGGGTGAGATAATTGCAAAGTGAAGCTGAGAATACAGTACAAACATAACCATGAGAAACACAAACTGTAAATGTTGTATGCACATTATAAACCAGGTTAAAAACTTATTTTTTGTTAATAAAATGGGACTTGGATTTAATGCAAAAACATTTTATTTAGCAGAAAATTTCATAAAACTCTGGGTAGGAAAAATGGAGTGCTCCAACTGAAGTGAGAACTCCAGCATACTAGAACTGTTAGCCTGAGTCACCCTCTTGTGATTATAAGAGTACCTGGAATGTTTAGAAATAAACAATTCTGACTGGCTAAAGATCAGACTCCTTATAGTGTATCACCTTTGTATGGGGGTCATCAAGGGTTAAAACTGTTATCCTGCTTCGACTTGTTTATCTCTGCTAAGAGTTCCATTTGTGCTGCTCCCTTCTTGGTTGACATGTTATTCTCCCTGAAATGGAATGTTTTGCATCTCTCTGACCTTTTATAAATGAGAGTGACTCGTTTTCCTGAGAGATAGCCTGGGGTGGGGGGGGGGCAGCACTGTTGGAGGTGCCATCTTTCTGATGAGACGCTAAGTTAGTGTCCATTGTGCCCTTTCTCTGGTGGCTGTTCAGTAGGTAGTTCAAAAGATCCCAGGGCCAGCTGGCACGGGGTCATAATGTTGCAAGACATTATACCGCAAGCAAACAATGCACTGCCAATACAGCACAATTTCTTGTATACAGCATAATTCCTTTTTTTTGCAGGGGGCTCCCAATAAAGATTCTCAACTCCGGAGAGGTGTTACAGTGAAATCACACTAAAGTGCAAAAATTAAAAAAATTACCTTGCATCTGGGACTGGGACAACAAACACAGCCCCAAACGCAGTGAAACATAGAAACATAGAAACATAGACTTTGACGGCAGATAAGGACCGCTAGGCCCATCTAGTCTGCCCATTTGCCCTACAGGATAGGCCGCAGATCCTAGTTAACCAACAGCCTATATCTTCCTGCCCCCCACAAGAATTGCCTTATGTCTGTCCCATGCATTCTTGAATTCTCCCACATTTTAGACCCCACAACTTCCTCAGGAAGGCTGTTCCATCATCCACTACCCTCTCTGTGAAATAATACTTCCTCACATTGCCCCTAACACGCCCTCCTTCTATCTTTAAATTGTGTCCCTTGTTCTTGCAAGTCTCTTTTCTGAAAGATGCTACCCTCTTGGACTTTGTTGATTCCTTGAGGTACTTGAAAGTTTCTATCGTGTCCCCCTCTCCTTCTTTCCTCAAGGGTATACATATTAAGCTCCTTTAGTCTCTCCTCATATGGCTTCTCTTGCAGACCCTGCATCATTTTAGTTGCTGCCTCCTCTGGACTGCCTCTATCCTGTCTATGTCCTTTGGAGATGGGGTCTCCAGAACTGGACACAGTATTCCAGATGGGGTCTCACCAGCTGTCTGTACAGAGGGATAACAACTTCCTGTTTTCTGCTGCTAATGCCTCTCCTATACATCCCAGTATACCCCGCCCTCCCTACTGCCTTCTCACATTGCTTACTAACCTTAAGGTCATCTGATATGATTACCCCAGGTCCCTTTCCTGTTTTGTTGTTTACTACCTCCCCACCCATTGTGTATTCTTCCCTTGGGTTCTTGTTTCCCAGGTGCATTATTTTGCACTTTTTTGCATTGAATCCTAGCTGCCATACGTCTGACCATTCGTCCAACATTGCCAAGTCCCTTTTCATCCTTTCCACACCTCCTTGTGTATCAACCCTGTTGCAGATCTTTGTGTCATCTGCAAAAAGGCATACTTTTCCTTCCAGTCCCTCTGCAATGTCACTGATGAAGACATTAAAAAGGACTGGACCCAATACTGAACCCTGCAGTACCCCACTAGTAACCGCCCTTTCTTCAGAGTGGACTCCATTTACAATTACCTTCTGTGTCCTGTTGTCTAGCCAATGTTTTACCAGGCTACCACCCTGGGACCCTCCCAGGCTGGTTAATTTGACTATCAATCTTTTGTGTGGGACTGTGTCAAATGCCTTGCTAAAGTCTAGGTAGGCCATGTCCACAGCCCCTCCCTGGTCTACTACTTTGGTCACCCAGTCAAAGAAATCTATTAGATTCGTCTGACATGACCTTCCCGCTGTGAACCCATGCTGCCTTGGATCCTGTGCTCCACTGACCTCTAGGTACTCAACTATACTAGTGCTTGGTTTCCCTGCTGCCAGTGGCTTACTCCACTGAGCCACGGCAACTGCTCGGTGGAACCCCATCCCAGCAGAGGGCTTATCCTCTGCCTGGGATAGTGCAAGGGTGCAATACCACATACAGCAGTATTCGTGGTATTGCACCACTTGCTCTCTCGTACAGCAGTATTTCGGGTTAGCGCTAATGTCGTATGCTATTCAGCATACGACATTATGACCCGGTATGTGGCCGGCCCACTCCGATTGATGGGGGTCGGCCGGGGAGGGAGAGGACTGAGCATCTGTCTGACTGCTCTCTTCTCCCAGATTGGGGGACCAGCTGCACTGCTCCTACACTGCAACCACTTGAAGGCACACTGACAGGAAAGTGGGTGTGATTCGAGGGGCATGGGCAGCGTCAGATGCCATAGTGCATTTGCATCTGCATGTGCACACATGCCCTGTGTCCTTGCACACCACCAGTCAAGGGAAGGAACAGGGAAAAGCTGAGGCAGGCATCATTGACACCCCTGGCTGACAGCCTTTGGCCCACACCACTGCTTGGGGACTCTTGCCTGGACTTTTGGATGTAGGCCTCTGAACTCAGGGGAGACAGCCTTCCCCATCTGGCCCCACCATTGGAGAAAAGCCATGGGGAACCCTCTGGGCAGATAGGTCTTCAGAGGAGGTGGTTGCCTGTCAGGAGAGACAAAGTAAAATGCAGAAGAGAAAGCATGTACTCAGAACTAGAGGAAAAAGCTCTACAGAAAAAAGAGGTCCCAGGCAGCCTGACAGTCCAAAGGTAGCCCGCCATGCTCCTGTGCCAGTGGCCCAAATTCGGGGGTGGATGGAGGAGCTGGACTAGGTTGTGGCAGTGTAGTGTGACCCAGCCTGGTGAGGGAGATGCTAACCCCCCTGTCAGCACAGTGACCCCTCATGTTGGGGTGGGAAGCCTGTTCCTTCATGAGGGATTGCACATGTAGTGCTGTGCTAGGCCAGGCCAATGGAGACTGACTGACATGCAGTGTGAAGAGAGGAGAGGACAGTGAGAAGTCCCAGGGAGAAAAAACCTGGTTGCCATCGCCATGGTAGCTGGCAGACTCAGGATCCACACCATGGAGACCTCCGCCCACACATGGATCTGTGGTAACTGGGGGGACCCCACAGCAGAGGGCAAGCCAAGGGATGTTGGCAGTGGAGAGGTCAGGGGAAGTTGGGGCAGAGGTTGCCTGGCCAGAGTAGGGGCTGACAGACACAGCCAGAGGAGAGAAAAATTTAGACTAAATAAAAATGTCCCATGTCACTTTTTGAGAGGAGTGAGTAATCAGTGTGACATTCAATATTCCCTCTGTCTGGGACAAAGGCCCTGTGTTATTAGCATATGTAATGCCTTCAGCATGTATACTGCTAACCATCTGTGCACTACCAGTATCCAACTCATTGCTTTGTAGAACACTTCAGGATACTTGGTTATGAAAGGTGCTATATTATGTATCCTCTCTCCCCTATGGCCCTGGGAAACAGGCACCCATGATCCAGGGACCCTCCCATGCTTCAGGGTATTTCTTGATCACAGGGAGTTCCCTTTCAACCATTACCTTGGACATTTGACATTCTTCCACCCCTTGGGCTAGAGCTTACCCAGGACATCCCCTCCCCAACCCACTTGCTACAGTACTAACGGAAACATCACAGACACCAGAGTCTTTGAGCACACAAGTCATTTACTGAGATTTAAACTATATGAGTTCTATTTGTCACCCAGAAATCACAATTCATCAAACTATGCTTTTAGGTGCATCACTCTTCTTTCAGAGCTTTATGCATGTGTATCCACCCTATGGGTTACTATGCCTTTTTTAATATACATTTTTATTTATATATTTTTTCAATATAACAATATTGACATGGCACCTTATAGAAGACATATTGTTTTATACAGAGTTCATTTATATTTTGTAGTATACAGAGTTCATTTACATATTGTTGTTATATACAGAGTTCATTTATATATTGTTGTTATATACAAAGTTCATTTGTTCTAGCATACAAAAATAGAGATCAGAAAATCATCAAATAAACATGTATTTATTATTTATTTTCATTTTATTTTATTATTATTAGAAAAAGACCTTTGAGCACAGGTGGTCTTTTACAAAGGTTCCGCATCAGGAATGTACACAATAGTGACAGTACTAGCAATACAATGGATAACATGATAGATGAGACAGCTACAACATGGGTATCATAGTGCAGTGCAGATTACGGTGAGTCAGATACAAAGGTCAATACAGAGTGCAGTAACACTGAGTCATTAACTGAGGTTCACAGAGAGCACATCGCCAGGTAAGCAAGGGAACATGCTCATCTAATTAGGTATGGGAACAGTGAGCATGTATTGTTCAATGTACCCATAGTGTTATTTCAAACTGGCTCAACTTAATCATATTATAGATCATGTTTGGGAGGTCATTCAACCAGTTTGTTGCTCTAGCTGTAGAGTGTTGCCCACTGTTAGTCCTGTAGAAAGGTTTCAGGAGCCTGTGGCCAGGCATGCTTCTAGAGTGGTACAGGTCATTAACCATGTTCAGGCAGGTTTTTAAGCTGGGAGGGTAAGCCCCAGGAGACCCTTTTTTCTAGTAAGCAGGTTTGGTACTTGATTCTGCCAGCGAGGGGTAGCCAATTAGTTAGAGAGAACAGGTCATAACTATGGGTGTGTTCATCCGCACCCAGGACCAGTCTGCAGGCTTTATTGCATAGTACTCTGATTCTCTCCATAACTGATCCATTAGTCGCCAAGTAGGTGATCAGGCCATAATCAATTAGAAATAATATAGAGCTGGATACAATTAGCATCTAGCTTCCAGGGTCAGATTATTCCTGCTTCTGTACAGGACTCCCAACCTTTTGATGACTGTTTTCACAAGGTTATCTACATGGGGGACAAAAAACAGGGTGTCATCCAGGTAGAACCTGAGGTATTTGAAGGTCTCAACCTGTTCCAGCCTAGTGCTCAGTACAATGACAATATTGAGGGAGGGGGAAGTTTTTTCTTTAAGTGTGTACTGCTGAACAGCATAGTCTTCAGTTTTTTATAATTTAGCACAAGGCTGTTTTTGGAGAACCAGGTTTCAACAGACACAAAGTTGCATTGCAGGGTATTGGTAAGGCTATATTTGTTGTGTTGCCTAGTGTAGACAACAGCATCATTTGCATACAGAAGAATGCTGGCAGTGTGGCAGGCTTCAGGCAACTGGTTCACAAAGAGAACAAATAGTAGGGTGCCCAAGGTAGAGCCTCGGGTGCCCCCTACTGGGACTACCCTTTCCAATGAGGTTGTACACTCAGTTTTGACATTTTGGGTCCAGTTGGTGAGAAAACTATTGAACCAATGGACAGTGTCCAATTATAGGCCCAGGTGAATCAATCTTTGCAGAAGGAGCTTGTGATTGACTAGATCAAAGGCCTTGCTTACATTTGTATAGATGGCCCCAACCTTGTCACCACTGTCCAGAGCATCATGGAGGTAATTAATGTATTCTAACAGGGCAGTGCTAGTGCTGTGGAATTTCCTGAAGCCATGCCATTGGGTACATTGGATGGTGTATTTGTCTAGGTATAAGGTGAGTTGGTCACTGACAACCTTCTTGAGTACCTTAGACAACGGACAGAAGATACATACTGGCTTATAGTTAACAATGTTGGTCCTCTCAGCACTCTTGAAAACAGGAGTGAAAAAGTACAGACTTCCATTTTCTGGGGAAGTATGCATGGCACAGGGAGAGGTTGAAAATGGTGGTGATCGGGTGGGACAGTTCCAGAAGGGCCAGGGATAGCAGCTTCATGTCTATGGCATCACTTTCCACACTAGTTTTACATAACCCTTTTATTTTTAAGTATCATAGGGTTTCCCTTTCAGAGATGGCCTTAAAATAGAATTTCAGGTGGCTATAGTCAGTACTGCACCTAGGCACAAGCTGGCCTCCGAGTTGTTAGAGTTTAGAGGAGGAAACCTAGAGGGATGTAGGAACTTTAAGTTGGTGAAGGCCTCATTGAGTTCATTGGTGATGACTCGGGCGGTGGGGGTCAAGGACCTCAGAGCCATCAATGTTCAAGACTGTTGGGGATTTCCTTCCTTCCTTATTAAATAGGCAGTTGACATTCTCCCAGAATTTCTTGCTATTATTTCAGTTTAAGGTTTGCTGGGTCTTAAAGTAGTTGGAGTCATCTGCTTTTTCATGCATTTGTTCCTGAGCTGTCTGTATTTCTGCTGGTGAGCAGCAAGCCCAGATTCCCTGGCAATAGTCCAGCATTTGTCCCTGTCTTTCATTAGCACCAGGAGATCAAGAGAGAGAGACAGGCATTTGTGTCACCTCTGACCATCCATTTTTTAATTGGGACAAATTAGTTGCAAACTCTACTGAATTTTGTTATCAGGAAGTCTAGGGCCAGGTCAACATTTGGGATCAGGTCAAGGTAGCTCCAGTCAATTTGTGCCACCTTTCTCTTGCATTTGGTTACCCCTTACATTTTTAGTATGTGACTGAGTGTGGCCGGGGGGGGGGCTTGGAGTGCTTGGCAGCCCACGTGCATAGGACTGGGGAGTGGTCACTTATGTTGCCAGAGAGGACTGAAACCTCTGCAGTCCTGTCAGGGTGGGTTGTCAGTAGCCAATCGAGGTGGGTTTGAGTGCCCATTTTGTAGCTGGTTCTGATGAGCTCAGAAATACGTTGGGTTAGGTTCACACTTGCTATTCGATCCCAGCACCTGGTGCTGTTTTTAAAGTTCCAGTTGACCTTAAAGTCACCTAGGACTGTTTTTTTCCCAGTTTGTGTTGATTTGGGCATAGTATTTGAAGAGGGTACACAGGCCCTTGTCATGGTACCCTGGCAGGATGTAGATTGTCAGAAGGACCAGATTTTTTGTGGCCATTTCCCACAGACAGTTTGGTGACAAGGCAATCACAGTCAGGTAACCTATCTGTTAGTTCAGTTTTAGTGACCATAAATCTGCCTTGTAGCAAATAGCACATCCCACACCATGCCTACCAAGGTGGTCTTCCAAAAGTGGGTTAAAACCCAGAAATGCTACATCAGCATCAGGGATTTGGGAGAGAGCCAGGATTTAGGTAATGCTATTAGGCCTGGGGGGGGTGAACCCAGGCTTCAAATTGCTCAAATTTAGCCAGAAGACTCCCAATATTAAAGAACAGCTGCCACCTAGGGGCAGGCAGCTTATGGCAAGGAGCTGCTTGCCCCAGGACCTAAATGTGCCCAAGAATTAATTTTTAATTTTATGGATAACGTAGTAATTTGCCTTACTACAAACTCACTTCCCTGTTCCATACCAGGTGCCAAGCACCTGCTACAGTCCTGCCCACAAAACTGCATTTTAATGATGTGAAGTAAGGAATGGGCAGCAGGGCTATAGATATCATTATAATGCTACTGGGGGCAGAAGCAGCTTTAAGGTCATACTTTTACTTATTACAGACACTTATACATATTAGTAGGGGTAGTATTACATGAGTTACCCATCCATAACATGCAAAAGTGCCGATAATAAGTAAAAGTGTCAACTATGGGCCACCGCTGCCTCCGATAGCATTATAATGCCATCTTCAGTCCTGCAGCCCCTCCCTACTTCATGTCATTAAAATGTGTTTTTTGTTGGTGGGGCTATGCTAGGCAAACAGTGGCGAGCATGGAACAGAGAAGTGAGACTGTTGTGACAGTAAGGTAAATAGCTAAGTTATCTGTGGGAAAAACAAGTAATTATGGAGGTCATTTAGGTCACGGGGTAGGCAGCTGCCTGCCTTAACACAAATAACACGTCAGATAGATAGATGATCTTAGAGTTTTTCACAGATAGGCTTCAGACTCAGGATGGGCTCAGGGTTGGGGTGTATGTTGTCAGATAGTAGAAGTAGGAGTGTCACAAAGCCCTACCTGACCTGACAGAGCTCCTAATGCCAGTTTTCTTTTTTCTGCTCAGCTTATACATAGAGGTGATGGGCTTTAGACACATCCTGCTGGCAAAGTTGTGGCATTACACTTGAGCTATCAGTAGGGACAGACTCAAGTAATGGGTTGAGGGCAGTGGGACCAGTGCGTTAATGGTGTCAGAGGGGACACTTAGCATGGGTGAGCACTCCCAATTATCAAGTGGCAGCGGAACAGTGACATTGTTGCCAAGGGCAGAATCCCTTCCTAGCCCTGTAGGGACTAAGTCAAGGAGCACAAGTACTACTACAAACATTTTCATTTCAATTGTAACTGACATATGGGAGCAAGCTGCTGCAATCTGGATTACCTAATCTGTGGGATGCTCCCTAGACCAATGAGGGGTAGGTTTTAGGGTCCTATGCACATATGGACCAGAGTAATGTGGTCAGTTTAGACAATTATAGGGATCAGCTGGGCAAAGTGTACTGGGGGGGGGGCAGGGCAACCCAGTTAATAAAACATTGTAATGTAACCCCTAGGTAGTGCTATCCCAAGGGCTACTACCCCTGCCTGCATGGCTAAGTGCAGGTTAAGGGCCCTGGGTATGGAAAACGGGGTGCCTCCACCCAGAAGACAGGGTTATTGGTAGCGTAGCTAACCTAGGTACAGCCCTCTGGGACACTGTAACCCCCCTCTTTCCCCTCTAGTGGCCTAAGCAATGTAAAACAGACACAGTTACAATAACCCCTAATCAGCATACAAATCCCCACTCGGTTTGCACTTACCACCAGGGCTGGTTCCACCAATTCGACCCTGGAGACCCCCTGTAAAATAAGGTTAGACACAGCAGGTAACAACAATACAGCGCTTCTGGTACAAAATGGAACCACAGTCAGGTTAAATGCAAAAAGAATTAGATCTGATTTATTCAGGGGGAATGAACAAGGGAAGGGCGAAATTTGGCTGATTAGTTCGATAACTGATTCAATCAGGCAATCATGCATGAACTTTAGAGTCCCTTCACAGTCACACACTCTGGGTACCCAGCTGGAACAAAGGTGGGCTAGCCTAATTCATTGCCTGGGGTTGGCTGGCGTTGCAACTGGTTGGGGCCCTGTGATGGAAAGAAGAAACATGCACAACCACACACAGTCTGTAATCCGGAACCTGGCGGCTCAGTTTGTGACAAGGAAACAAGAAAGGAATCAGATGACAACACTTCTGATTTAGCTGATGTTGCAGGGAGCTATCCTGGGGTATACTTATGCTACCCAATACGAGACAGAGGAGGGACAAGATGGAGACTGCAAGTTGACAAATTGGTATGCCAGGAGAAGCAGGGCCCACAAGAATCACTGAGGTGTCATTCCTGTTCGAGATGGTTGAGCAGGGGGCTGATCTCCAGGTGAGTCTGTCATTGATGGTGATCTTTGCACCTGGAGTAGCTGGCTGGGCCAAGGTGGCAGGGCCCAGGCTGGGTGAACATTTCAGATTCAGTCCAGTGAATGCTGGAAGCAGCTGCCAGCAAGTGTGACACAATTAGGTAGTGGGGAACCAAATCGCAACCCACTAACAGCATTCAGCACACTTATAGTGAAAGAAAACAGAATACCACAGGTCAGAAGACGGTCCGGTTGCAATTTCAGCTTTGCTGAGCAAAACCATGATCTCTGTGGTGATGTCAGACATCCTGACAGTCCGATCGCATACAGCAAATCTTCGGTCTTCTTCAGGCAATGCTGTAGTCACAATTCGGTGGCTTTTGTCACAATTGGTTTGGATATAATCCAGCTATTTAAGCACTCTCTAAACCATCCCGTTTGAGGGACAGCAGGCAGACAGGCCAAACTCAGCCTTTCCACCATGCAGGACTACGCAGGAGCAGCTGTTCGAATATCTCGAGCTGTTCACTCTCTCTCAACTCCAATCTCAGACTGACTCTCTGCTGCAGGCAGCTTGGGACTTTGCCTCTAATCCAAAGGGTTAAATTTGTTCATTCATCTGTCTGTCACAGCAAGGACTCCCCCTCCAGATCCATTTAGGCACCAAAGTGGAAAAACTACAATTTCTACAGAAATTCACTCCCACAAGACCCTTGGGGGCAGGCTCCATTTTAGGGCCTCCAAAGGTACTGATTGGTCCACAACAGCAGTCCAGAACCAAGATGGTGGTGATTTACAGAACTGTCCACGCTGCAAAGAAGGCAGGTTAAACAAACTATGATATCATTATTATTAGAGTAGATAATCAGCAAATAAGTACAACTTCTAACAGAGCTCCATCTGCGCAATTAGTGATGGCAGAACGGAGCGATTATCTGGCAGCCCAGGCAGGATTTGAGCTTAGAAACACTAGTCCCCCACCCAGATTAATTATACACTGCGATATAGGCAGTTCTTAAAGAGACAGAACACAGAGGCTATAAAGGCACTCTCATACAATAGTTTTTAAACGAGTAAGACACAGGACACCAGCCTGGCAGTGGGCATTAAGGCACACCCAAGGAAGACTCTTGGGGACCCCCATTTGTAGGGGGGGTTACACTAATGCCTGTTTGAATGGAGTTATTGGAGAGGTTTTCTATGCAGCTCCATTCCAATGTACTTTACCCAGATTAGTGTGGTGGCCCAGATAGGGTGTTGGCTTGAGATCAGCAAGAGTTAGAGTAGCAGGCAATACACAGGCTCCAATTAATGGGGAAATATAGTTTCAAAACAGTTACACGCTCATGGGATCCATCCAAATGAGGTGCAAGCTGAGGGCAGTTGTGCTAAGCTATCAGGCCAACAGACAGTAGTAACAGTCAGGTTCAGTAATTGGCAGACTAACCATTAGTAGTACCAGGAAAGTTCAGTCAGCAGACTAACCAGCAAAAGAAACAGCTACTGTACATATTCATGGATTCTAATAAACTAGCAGCTTAAAATCAGCAATAACAGGCAGGTTCAATTAGTAGACTGACCAGTCAGAGGAACAGATACACACTCAAGGACTCTGCCAGCTAGGTTGTAAGCTGAGAGCAGATGGTCTTGGCTAGCAGATTAACACCTTTTATGTTACGAGTGTATCCATAGCACCTTAAATCCTTACATAGTGGGTTATGTTCACCTGATAGGCTGATAGATGCACACATGACCTAGGGTAACATTTCAAGTCACCTACCTAAGCCGTGGTAGCTCCTGATCTCACTAGTTAGTTTGTGCATCTGATCAGGCTATAGCAAAGTCAATGAGCTCTCACAGACCTGTGCATCTAACCCAAAATCAAGGTAAGAGATGACAATTTACCCAAGATTCAGTATCTACCTGCAGACTTTGACTTTTTAGAAAAATGTTAACATCTAGGCTGTTACTAACTGGCTGGAGTCCATTTCCTGTGGCCACAGCACCGTGAATGTCAGGCTAGCAATCCTATTTAGGCTTATCTATCCCTCACTTTCCATAACCATAATTGTGCATGTACTTTGTATCTAACACCTTCATTATCTGGGTACACACAGGATGCCCTCCCTCATGAGAGGACACCCTTAGAATGTGCACTCCTGCAGCCCCTACCCAGCAGCTGCAGGATAGCATGGGCACTGATTAATACAGAAATACTGACTATGAGCCTGGCTACCACCCTATGTTAGTGAGGTATTCATAGATTGCTGCACCTCTGTATTGCTGACTGAGGTCCTCACCAACAGCCCCAGCCACAGCCCCAGCGATAGCTTCTACATCCAGACTGAGAATATATTAGATCACCTCTGTATGTATTGGGAGACTATTTCACCTTTAATTCTTGGCTACCAGTGAGCCCTCTTTCAGTGTTCACAGGCAGAGTCTCCTAAATGCTGTAATGCCTACTGGTAGACAATAAATAAATTGCCATCCTACAGATCGTCTCTGAGTCCCCCAGAACCCCTGAGTCTGGTACGCTCCGATTTTATCCAAATTCCTTATGTACTGCATGGTACAAGTTACAGCAGCAGTACTTGGATGATGAGATTTTCAAGGCAGAGAGTTACCTGGTTGCTCACACATAGCCAACATCTCTACATGCTGGTTTGCGTGGGGTCCGGTCACGAGTGACATCTTGACCTAGGGAATACTGCAAAAAAAAACAACCCTACAGTGCCATATATTCTTTCATTTCCCTCTTCTTCTTCATCTGACTCTCATGCCAGATCACATGCTTATCTATTTATGTGCATGACGGTCATATGTGTGCAACTCCCCGACCCGTGGCCTGGTTTAAGAAGGGCATGCTAAGATCATGCATGCACAGTGAAGCTCTACTCCATGCATGGGTGCACTGAATGAGCACAGTGACCATTTTGCAGGGGGAGGATTCTGTACTATCAGTGGCCATCTTAAGAGTGGCAGATAGCACTGACTTCTCTCCTAGTGGCACACTTAGCAGCCTTCTCTTAAAGGGCTGGTGTTGCATTACACATGCAAGAATAAGGATTAAGGGTGCTCCATGTTCCACCCTAACTGCATTCAGTTACTACTATTTAGGCATTAGAAAATGGGCTTTTTATTTGCTGAGCTCTGATTGGCTGGTACCCCTGCCAGGGGGGTACATTAACTTTCAATAGACGCCCAGCAAATAAAAACTTCCAGCACAAGACCCCTTCACCCACTGAAGAATCCTAGTGCCCACCCTGGTTCCTGACTGGCTAAAACCACATAATTGAAATTTAAAATTGCCGCCATTTTCTGCCCTCGCTAAGCGACAGGAAAGACCAACTAGTCACACAGACATGCACAACCCTGCCCACAACTCAAGTGCCCTATCCCAAAACCTAGCCTATTTATTAAAAAAAAAAAAGAAATTCAATTCACAGAGAAAACCGTCGGGATAGAAGCTCGTAACACAAAAGTAACTGCTGGCAAGGTTACATGATTGAGACATACAGAGCACCTATGCCCCTTCTCAGTAGTTTGCCGCCTGTGTCCCCAGTACCCTACTTAAAAAACTATCACCCATCTTACAGTACCAAACGCAGCAGTACCTGCTGTATTTTTTGGCTCCTCCATCTCCCTTTGTTTTCACATGCTGCTCTGGGCTGAGCAATCGCGACTTTCTAAACAGATCCACGGTTGCCATTCACGTCTCCTCACTCGTCCATGATGCCGCCTGTCTCATTTCTCCTTCCTGCGCTCTCCAACCCCACACATCAATCGCTGACTATAAAATAAATTTCTGATAAAGAAAACAACCCAAAACTGCACACAGAAATAAAAAAAAGAAATAAATTACTTTTTCGTTCAAACGCCTCTTTTACTTCCGGGTATGATATCATCAACCACACCGAAGTAACGCTGCATGTAATCAAGCACACCGAAGTAACGCTGCATCTCTAAATAATTAATGACATCACGCAGTATACATTTTTCAACCCCAAATAAAGTAAAGGCACTGCTGTTGATACAGTAAGTACAAACTCTGTGTCTGGGGGGGGCTAACTTCAAGATTCTGGTGGGGTAGTGGACAACAGATGGAACAGCACAGATATTGGGTCTACTTTACTATGCAAACATTTAAACTTTATTATTAATATATCTTTTAACTGTTTTACTTGACTTTTTAAAATCCAATAGGAAAAAGCCACAGAGCCCATTTTCTAAGTGCAATAATGCCCTCCAGGGTGGGTGGTATGGGCAATACCGGACTGGCCAAGGGCTATAAGGCCCTCCGCCTGCGGCGTCGGGCCTCATTACGCCCCTGGCCGGTCTGGTATTGCCCAATACCGCCCACCCTGTCGGGCATTATTGCTTACCTAGAACATCCTAACCACCCATAATGTTAGTGCCTGTATAAACAACATGGGCCAGCATCTATAATGTAAGGTGGCCAAAGACTATCAGCCTCTGTGTTGAATACACAGATCCCCTAAACCATAACACACATGAACTATATACAGCAAAACCAATGAATGTGCTCATATCATTTATTGTCCGAGCAAGTGTGAGATCATGCTCAGTTTAATCACATGTAGTCTAACCACATGACCATTTATTTATTTATTTTTTTTAACCAAGAGAGACACACTAAGCTGAAGCTTGTTTACAGGTGCAACATGGGAGCACAAGGAACTTAAGTGACTTACTCAGGGTCACACAGTATGCAAGTGGGGGCTGTGGGATTCAAACCCAGATTTCCAGGTTTGCAGCTCAGAGCTTTAAACCACTGTGCTATACTGTCTCCTAAGCCCATTTTGGCCCACATTGCACCCTGAAAGGGGTATGTCTTAACCTCTAATCATTTCTGTTGGCCCACGACACTTGCCAACGATAGCCACATTGTTGTCACTTCCACGTAGTGAGCATATTATATGGCTGCCTAAGGTAATGATGTCCCTACACCTCTCCTCTTGTCTTTGCAGATGGTTAAGACTTGAAGGTGCCCTTCTTGCAAAGTCACACTGTTGCCCCAACAAAATGGCCAGCAGTGGCTGACTTGCATCATAGAGGAGATGGAATCCACAGGTGACCAGTCATCCTCACTAGAGGTGTCACTAGTGGAACAGGACAAGGCAGAAAGGTTGGAGTGGCAACTGGACCCCACGGCAATCCTAAGATAAACTCAGCAGGCAGCTGCAATTGATGGTGTAACCCCCCTGCAAATGGGGGTTCCCAAAAGACTTCCAGGAGCTTGCTCGAATGCTCCAAGCCTTAATGGTGTTTGGCGTTTAAGCCATTTATCTGTGAGTGCTTTTAGAGCCTCTGGTACTATCTCTTTAAGAGCTGTCTGCTTGCAGACATAATTAGTTTGTATGGGGGGACTGTGTGGTTCTCTGCTTGAGTCCCACTCGAGCTGCTGCCAATTCGCTCCGTTTTTGCAGTCACTAGGAGTGCAAAGGGAGCCTATCTGAAAGATGTAACTGTTTGCCGGAAATCATTTTGCGTGGTGATGAAAATACAGTTTGTCTAACCTGCTTTTTTTTGCAATCAGAACTGTGTTTGCCTAGCTCCCCATTCTAGTTTTGAACTGCTGAACTGGACCAATCAGTGTGGGTTAAGGGAGCTCTAAAATGGTGCCTGTGGACGAATCAGAACTTGGACTCGTAATCTGAGCCAGTCACAAGAGGATTGTATGGGCAGTGACTCTGGGAAATGTAGTTTGGACTTCGGCGCCTTTTTGCACCAGCAGGGGGAGTCTATTGTGAGTGACAGCCAATCCAGCCAAGAACTGGGAGGAACTCAAAGGAAGTGCCCAGTTTTGTCTACTGGAGTTTCAGTTTAGCTCTGGCAGTGAAGAGGGAAGGATCCCTGTGCTCCTTCAAAAGCAGTTTTAGTCGGGAAACGCGTGTAAGGCCCCAAGTTTCGGTCTGCAGCTTGTGCAACTGCTTGTTCAGACTGAATCCGACCTGTGAAGAGAATCAAGGAGATCTGAAGAGTAGAAACCAGGCTCACCCTGTAGAAGACTGGAGAAATTGCTGGATCGCGCTTGGTCTGTCAGGAACTGAATCTGCTGTGTGTTCTCCCGGGTATTGTGCAGTAATCGCGATCGGGATAGAGAAGCAGCCTGCCTGGTATAGTACTTTCTTTTTCCATATAAATGTGTGTAGTGCTTGTGGGGACTCGCGTTTCAAATCCCCTGTACAGTGAATTTAGTGCATGAAGCTGCAAGTAAACCCCAGCTTAATCCAGACTACATCCATTTGCTCTGAACTGCCGTGGGGTCCAGTCACAAGGACCTTGTCCACATGGTCTGCTCCTCCTGGCAATCCAGGACAATCTACCTTCCATTCAGTTTCAACATTGAATTTGTGAGTACAAATCAGGTTAGCTCCCTGCCATCATCTAATTGCAAGTGTTCCATCTGATTACTTTTCCTTTCTTTCTCCACGAACTGAGCCTACCGGCTCCGGATTACAATTTGGGAATTGTGCATGCATTTTCCATCTTCAGGGCCCCAACCAGCTGCATCAAGTAGGCTAGCCTCTTATTGCCTGGGTACCCAGTAAGAGTGACATTTGGGACATTTGGGATTCTGAAATATGTGCACAGTACTGTGATTATTAATGTGTTTAAACTAATTAACCTGATTTCCCCCCTGTCCTTGTTATATCCCCCTAAATAAATCAGATCTGTTTGTTTCAGCAAAGTTACACTGCCTGAGGTATTCGTTTATGTTAACGTATTGTACTGTGATTTTTGCACTGTATCATCTTGTTTTACAGGGAGTCCCCAGAGTCACGCTGATTGAACCAATCCTGGGGGTAAGTGTATATTGCAAGGGTACTGTGATTGATTTGTGTGGGCCACTAGTGGGAAGAAAGGGGGGTTGCAGTGACTCAGAGGGCTGTGACCAAGTCATATCAGACTGCCTTAACCCCGACCTCTGGGTGGAGGCACCTGCCACCGGATCCAGGCCCCTCAACCTGTTAGTGGCAAAACAGGCAGGGGTAGTAGCCCTTGGGATAGCGCCTCCTGGGGGGTTACAATGGTACACCAGCAATCCTTCACAATGAAGATGATGGAGAGGCTGGATGCCATATCCAACTCCAAACCCAGAATCCACCTCAGGGCATTGGGAACACCACCCCACAGAACCCAAATAGTGATACTCAGCCAGCACTACCACCTGCAGGCCCGGTAGATCCTAATCCGGATGTCTCAGCCAAAAACAAGAGCCACATGAAGACACCAACAACGGATCAGATTGGGAGGATGAGCCCATGGCCACAGGAGAGCCATTCTTGATCTCCAAACTATGCTCCTTTGACACAGTTCTGGAACTAATGTAATCAGTAAAGTCCACAACGGGGTTTAGAAGACATACTGTAGAAGCTATATGAAATGGTGGGCCTGGTGGCTAGGGCCACTGCCACAGTAATCTATGCAGCAAGGTCCCAGATCAGGTAGTTTGAGGCAGTCTCCCAGTCACTGACCCTGAAACAGCAGAAGTAGAATTGACTGATTGTACTCTACAGACCACCACATATCTGGAGGACATGGCCATGGATGTCTTAAGACTCAGCGCAATAACGGCAGTGGTGGCGAACAGGGCAAAGCGCCACTTGTGGCTCATGTTATGGTAGGCAGACTCAGACTCAAAGTGCTTGTGGTAGAAACTTCCATTAAAAGGTGACAAATTATTCTGAGTAGGTTTTAAGGACTTCTTGAAGCAGAGCAGAGCAAAGAGGGTAAGGACCTTGGCAAAAAAAAAAAAACAGAGCCACCTATCTCCCTTCAGCTTGCAACAGGTTTTGCAGCTACAGAGGTCAATAATTTGGGAAACAGAACCAGTCCTTTCAAGGCAAAGGAAACAAATTTCAGTTCAAACCATGCTACAATAACAGCAGCAGCTTTAGGCCAAGAGGAAGCCAAAGCAGAGAAGGTTCCAGTCCTCGGGCAGAGGCAGCAGGCAGACATGCCAATGACTACTACATATCACCAAGCTACCCACAATCAACTGACAAAAAAATCCAAAGTGATACTCAAGAAAGGATAGTCAAACACTTGGTGCCAGCAGGGTACAGTTAGGCACAGTTTAAAGACAACTTGTACAGAATTACAAATGACAAATGTGTATGAGAAGGTGTATCAAAAGACTGCAATAGAATTTGGACATAAACCAGTATGGCACAGATTAATACTCTCCTAGATTTTGAGGTGAAAAGCCTCTTGCACCAAGTCCAGGACATACTGCTAAAACTCTTCTCAAATCAGGTAATACAACCAGTTCTACCAAGGCAAACAGGAGGAGGGAATTTGTTCAGTTTTCTTCCTGGTTGCAAAGAAAATGGGACACCACAGAATAGTGCTTGACTTAAAGTTCCCCAACAGATCTGTACAAGTCCAAAAGTTCAAAATGAAGACTATAAGGTCAACCCTAAAATCCATACACCAGGAGGACTTTCTTATGTCCATAGACCACCGAGACATGTATCTCTACATACTCATCTGCCCCTCCCACCACAAGTACCTGTGATTCCACATTCTAGACCAACATTTTCAGTGCAGGGTGATCCCCTTCGACCTGGCATCAGCCACCAGGGTATTCGCCAAGGTGACCATAGTGATTGCAGCACACCTAAGGGAAAACAGCATACACGTGATACTGTACCTGGACGAGTTGCTAATCAGGACCAAAACAACAGAACAGTAGGACAAAGACACAAAATAGGTATTCAAGACTGTGGCAGACCATGGGTGGGAGGCCAGTGAGGAAAAATGCTTATTGTCACCATCACAGAAAATAGAGCATCTGGGAGCAGAAATAGATGCACTCCAAGAGACTGTCAGGCCCTCGACAAAGAGAAGAGACATGATAAACCTAGCCCAGCAGCTGCGAAAATGAAAAGAACAAGTAGCACAGGTTCCATGCCCTCAAGTACAGATGTAGTACCATGGATGAGATGGAATATGAGACCCCTGCATGCGCTGGTGCTACAATATGCGCCGCTCAGACAGGAAAACATGCACATCAGAATCATAGCCACAGCAAGAGACACCACCTCATTACAGTTTTGGGAACAACAAAGCAATCTCACCAAGGGCATGCTACTATAAGCTGATTATGACATCACTGTTGACACAGATGCCAGCTTATTGGGCACAGCAGCATTCCTGGGCCATAGGCTAGCCTAGGGGAGATGGTCAAAGACAGAGGCCAAGATATCTATAAACTTGATGGAGATGAGGGTGTTATTCAGTGCATTATGAGCTTTCGAAAAGTTCTTGGAAGAAGGGTCAGTAATGGTCAGATTGGATAACAGAGCCACGGTGGCCTATCTCTCAAAACAGGGTGGAACCAAGAGGGCAGGTATGGTGTAGGAAGCAACCAAAGTACTGATGCGGGTGAAAAGGAAACTGTAACACTTCACTTCTATTCACTTAAGCAGACAAATTTAACACAACAGCAGACTGGCTAAGCAGACAGCGGATCCACCCTGGTGAATGGAAGCTACATCCTTCACTACTCCAAGCACTGCAGCAGAGATGGGACCAATCATGAAGGACCTGATGGCCACCAAACCAAACACACAGGTGGAACAATTATTTTTCAGGTTCAAGGAGTACCAGTCGAAGGGGTAGATTCCTTATCCCAGCCATGGACACATCACTCTGCTTATATGTGCCCCCTTTCCTCTGATACCTCAGGACCTCAGAAATGTCAGGAAAACCAGATGCAAGATCATAATGATCACTCCATATTGGCCCAGTAGAGTGTGGTTCTCAGTAGTGGTAACCATGGCTCTAGAATCATGGTAATTCCCAAACAGACCGGACATTCTAACAAAGGGGCCAGTCAGACATCCCAGTTCCAACAACCTACAAGTCACAGCCTAGCTCCTGAAATGGAAAGAATGTTGAAGATGGGTTACCATGAATTGGTTATCAGCACAATGACACAGTCTAGTAGGACATTGACTACCTTCACATACTACTAACAATGGCATCTCTTCATCAAATGGTGTAATAAGGAGAATATCCCAGTACATATGGTATTAATTCTGCAGATTTTGTCGTACCTCCAACAAAGACTTGAAAAAGATCAATCCTTGTGTAACCCCCCTTAAATGGGGGTTCCCAGGGAGTCTTCCTTGAGCTTGCCTGGGTGCTCACTGCCAGGCTGGTGTCCTGCGTTTTGGCAGTTTAAGTGTGATTACCAGAGCTTGTATGGCCTCTGTGTACTGTCTTTTTGAGAGCTGCTTGATTGCAGCATGGGTGATCTGAGATGGAGCTCTGTTGAGGGATGTGACTATTTGCTGAAGGCCATTTGGAATGATGATGATACTGTAGTTTGTCTAACCTGCTTTCTTTGTGGCAAGGACTGTTTTGTTTATCTCCACTATCTTGGTCCTGGACTGCAAATTGGACCAATCAGTTCTGGTGGGACCTAAGATGTAGCCGGACTACAGGAGCTGTCTGAATTCAAAATCTATAGGAACTGTGGTTCGAGTTTTTGCGCCTTTTTTGCACCTGAAGGGAGACCTCTTGCTTTGACTGACAGCCAAATCAGCCAACCAAATCTTTTGGATCTTGGGGAAGTCCCGGGCTGCTTGCAGTTTTCAGTTTAGTTCTGAGCTGGAAGCTCAAGAAGAAGGAGCCGAAGTAATTTGGGGCAGAAATCCCGAGTGGATTCGCATGGGAAAACTGCGAAAGGGCTGAGTTTTCGGCTGCATGTCTGCTGCTGCTCCATGAGAGGGAGAGAAGAGAATTATTTTGGACTAAATCCAAGTTTGTGTGACTAAAGTAAGCTACTGAAGTGGGCCAGGCTCAACCTGAAGAAGACTGAATATTTTTGCTGAATGCAATCGGCCTGTCAGGAGTTCCAGCTACCCCTAAGCTCCCGGTGTGTGCAGAGACTTTGCGATTGTGACCAGGGAGCACTTTGCCTGGTACAGTAGAATTCCCATACATGTAAATGTGCTATGAGCTGCTAGTGGGTTGTGAGTTAGTTCCCCACTGTGTGAACTGTATTCTGCTTGCTGGAAGCTGTATCCAGCCCAAAACGGACTGCATCGGAACTTGTCTCCATGCGGTCTGGGCTTTGCCAGACTGGCCCAGCCAGACTACCCACTGCACAGAGAAGCCATCGACGAGAGACCTAGACTTTGAAACATAGACTTTGACGGCAGATAAGGACCACTTGGCCCACCCAGTCTGCCCATTTCCCTTCCTATTGGATAAGCTACAGATTCTAGTTAACCAACAGCCTACTTCCTGTAACCCCCCACTACAATTGCCTTATGTCTGTCCCATGCATGTTTGAATTCCCCCACTGTTTTAGACCCAACAACCTCCCCAGGAAGGTGGTTCCATGCATCCATCTCTCTCTTTGTGAAAAAAATTTCCTCACATTACCTCTGAGCCGTCCCCCCTCTATCTTTAAATTGTGCCCCCTTGTTCTTACACATCTCTTTTTCTGAAAGATGCTACCCTCCTGGACTTTGTTGATTCCCTTGAGGTACTTGAAAGTTTCTATCATGTCCCCCCGTCCCTCCTTTCATCAAGGGTATACATATTAAGCTCTCTCTCAGTCTCTCTTCATATGGTTTCTGATGCAGACCCTGCACCATTTTAGTTGCTCTCCTCTGGACTGCTTCCATCCTGTCTATGTCCTTGCATAGATGGGGTCTCCAAAACTGCACACAGTATTCCAGATGGGGCCCTCACCAACTGTCTGTACAGAGGGATAACCACTTCCCTTTTTCTACTTGTGATGCCCCTTCCTATGCATCACAGTATCCCCCTGGCTCTCCTTGCTGACTTCTCACATTGCTTACCCACCTTTAAGTCATTTGATATGACTACCCCCAAGTCCCTTTCCATTTTTGTTGTTGTTAGTACCTCCCCTGCTATTGTGTACTCTTCTCCTGGGTTTTTGTTTCCCAGGTGCATTACTTTGCATTTCTTTGCATTGAATCTAAGTTGCCATATGTCTGACCATTCCTCCAACATTGACAAGTCTCTTCTCATCCTTGCTACTAGGGTTGTCAGAACTAGTTCGGTAAAGATTCGAGCCCATCACGAACCCTGGTGTTCGAGTTCTAATTCAGAACTTCGAACACTGAGTGAGACCATAAGCGAGACCGAATCAATTCTTTTTTGTTGAGAGGCAGCATAGCCGCAATGCAAGCTTGTCTAGCCCTATAGTGTCGGCTCTGAAGGGACGGGACAGAGGTTGAAGGAGCAGGATGGGATTGGGAGGCAGCACAGTGCCACAGGAGGCAGAAAGGAAGTGGAATGAAGGGAAGGGTGCAAAAGTGCATGATGACTGGCATACACAAACTTGTGGGGGCTGAATGGTGTGGACTGCACTGGAGTCGGACTGTGTGCCTGCGTACTTCATCCCCACAGTCCTGTTACCACCTGACCATCTGCTCTGCGGTCAGGTGGTGGATGGTAGACATAAACCGGTGTGCAGTTGCAGCTCCGTTCACTTCCCAGCCAGCCCAGTGCCATAACGGAGTTGCAGGCTGCAGCAGCTTGTGCTACTCACTCGCTCCCTCTGTCTGGGCTAGCTCTGCTCTCTGGCAATTGCTTGCTAATTAAATCATTGTGTGTGTATTGCGCAAACTAAAAAAATAAATAAAAAGCTAAGGGTGGGTGGGGGTGAAAACTAAAAGTGGGGCCGTGGGGGGACTCGGGTTGGGAGTGGCACTGGGAACCAAGGAAAGGAAAGGGCCCAAACTTGGGAGGGGAACAGTTGGTGAGAGGCTCAGCCTCAGGAAGAGACAGACAGAGCGAGGGAAGTTAAAGTTGCTGAGTATTTGAGTGAAACTGAGAGAATTTTATCGTAGTCTCAAACAACAGTTCAAAAACTTCATTGTTGTTTCACACTGGGAAGAAGGAGTGATCATCAGATGGCTGGGGAAGGGGTGAAGAAATTAAAACAAACAGATTGTGACTCGAGGAAAATTAAGTTTAACTTTAAAGTGTGAGTCTTTGAGAAGTTGAAACATTTGAATTTGATGGCATCTTTACTTGCTACTTTATACCCTACTCCACAAAACAAAGTAAAATAATCAGGAGGACAGGAAGGGGAGGGGATTCTGTCATGGTACTGTGCTGCTGAGCGTTCTTCTATTCCACCCTATAAAATTCCTGATAGAACAACACCAGGCTGTTTTATTTTTTTTTTTACACAGTACTCCCTACTTGTGTGTTGTGTGTGTGACTCCACTGACCACTACACTGTATCTCTCTATTCTCCTGTGGTGTTCCTGTTCCCATCCCCCTGCTGCGGCTGCTGACTGTGCACCCCACCCATTGTGTGTTACTGCGAGAAGCCCATTGTTGGGTAGTCATGTGGTGGCATTATCCTTAAATACATGACAGAAGCCTAGAAATATATTTCCCTGTTGGGAGAAGAGACAGAAAAATCTCTTTCCTTGGGTTGTATATGTGTGTGTGACTCCATCTCCTGTGGTCAGCCCATCTGCTGTGTGCCGTTTGACTGCACTGACTGTACCCACCCTACCCAGTGTATGTTACTGAGAGAGGCCCAGTGGCCAGTTGTCGTGTGGTGGCATTATCCTTAAATACGTGACAGAAGCCCAGAAATATATTTCCCTGTTGGGAGGAGAGACAGAAAAATCTCTTTCCTTGGGTTGTATATGTGTGTGTGACTCCGTCTCCTGTGGTCAGCTCATCTGCTGTGTGCCTTTTGACTGCACTGTACCCTAACCAGTGTGTGTTACCGAGAGAGGCCCAGTGGCCAGTTGTCATGTGGTGGAATTATCTTTAAATACAGTACATGACAGAAGCCCAGAAATATATTTCCCTGTTAGGAGGAGAGACAGAAAAATCTCTTTCCTCGGTTTACTCCATCTCTTGTGGTCAGCCCATCACCCTGCTGCTGTGCGCCCCTTCACTGCTATGCGTATGCCTATGCCCAGCAGCCCAATCATTCTGTAAGCCTTGAACCTGGGATCCTTTAGTTGCAAAACGTCATATTCTTCAATTACTTTCAGTCCACTGCATCACAGTGTCACATAGCCAAGCCAAAATAAAATTTTGAGTTGTAGCCAGTGATCATAGATCACATTGCTTTACACAGGAATTGTGTGGGTGTATTCACTGCAGTATACTGGTTCTGTTATGGCTGACACCAACATAGATGAAGCATCTAGTGCTGGTGTTGGAGCAGGTGTTGGTGGTAGTGGTAATCCTGGTGCTAGCAGAAATAACCAAAATGTTTCATGTGATAATAATTCAACAAACAGCAAAAGAGCAACAGCGAGTGTGGTAAAGGGGACCTTTAAGAAAACCCTGCAGCTGCTGGGGTCACGGAGAGGCACCATAAGGTATGCCGTTCATGCTGTTAAAATCCCAGTGACTAGCAGTAATAATGCAAGTGACAGTGAGTCCTCTCTGACTCAGACAGTAGCTCTTTGTCTCAGTCTGACACTGTTGTGTCTTGTGACGTATCATTACTTCCTCAACAAAGTGAAATGAGCAAGTCTGCTGACAATGAATCAGGTAGTGTACTTGCAAATACATCCAGCACTGTTGGCAATGGAAAGGACATATCTATTGAATCCAGCACTTCTGTGTTGGCCAGCAATGAAAAATCCATCAGAGTCTTCTGCCCACTCTTCTAGCACCAAGGAGCATGTCCCGGGTTCTGTTAGGACAGGTGAAAAGACACAGACAGTCTTTAGCTATCTTCCTAGCACTCTAACAAAATCTGTCACATCTGAGGTGTGGAATTATTTCTGTCAGTAAAACTGATCCATGCAGAGCAGTTTGTTCCCCTGTGTAAACAGAGTGTAAGCCGTTGTAAAGTTGTGTCATGCCTTGGCACTACAGCTCTTAAACGCCATCTGAAAAAGCATTCAGTTTTGCTTGATCATCCAAAACCCATGTCCTCCATCTTCCAGACCACACGTGAGAAGGGTCAGGAATCTGAAATGGATACTGAATTGTCTGAACTTGATGCGGACAGAACCACTGCCAGCCCTAGGATCACTGTTACCACCAGTGCCAGCACCATTAGTACCAGTTGCACATCCAGTGATGGCACTGAATGTATAAGTCCTAGTCCACCATCTCCGCGTCCATCTGCCCATCTAAGCACGGTGTATAATAAACCAGCAGGGACATGTTGTAAACAGCTAACACTGTCTCAGGCATTTGAAAGGAAGAATACCTTTACTAGAAATCATCCAAAGACCCTTCATCTTAATCACAGAATTGGTGAACTGTTAGCCCGGAGCCCTTCTCCCATACTCTTTGGTAGATCATGAGGATTTTAGGGAGCTCATGACATTAGCAGAGCCTCGTTACAATGTTCCTCATCGAAGGTACTTTTCCTATGTTGAAATATAAACATTTATCAGGCTTTAAAAGCGACAGTGATGCTTGCACTTAAAACTGTAGAGGGTGGGGTTATTCATGTCACAACAGGTATGTGGACCCGCACTCAAAACATAGATTACATGTCCCTTACCACTCATTGGGTCACATTTTCTTGTGCTTCTTCAAAAACAAAGACACCCCAAAAGATGGCACTGCTGCACATAAAGAAGTTTGGGCAAAGTCATACTGCTACAAACATCTTGCAGGAACTAAATGACCTCCTTGACAAATGGGTTTATTCTCACGGTCTAAAATGTGGCTTCATAGTAAGTGACAATGGAGCCAACATCTTGAAAGCAGTGCAAGATGGAGGATTTCTGCATGCTTCTTGCTTTGCACATTGCTTACATTTAATTGTCACGGGATTTCTCAGCAATGAAACACAAGTGGATGGTATGATTGCTGTTTGCAAAAATATTGTGACTCACTTTTCACATTCAACCAAGGCTATACAGACATTGTACGAACTGCAAAAAAAACACAAGCTGCCCCAGCAAAAGCTGATTCAAAATGTTTCCACTTGTTGGAACTCAATGCTTATATGCTGCAAGCGCCTCTTGGAGCAAAAGCAAGCTGTACATGAGTATTGCTCCAGTTACATTATTGGAGATGGCATTATGCTGTCTGTGCTGCAGTGGAAATTAATGGAGACAGTGTGCTGCATCCTAGCTCCTTTTGAGACAGCTACAAGGGACATGTTTTCTGAAGGCACATCTGTGATTCAGGTTATCCCACTCATAATGCTAATTTCACATCATCTTAGTGTTCTAAATCTACAAATAGAAAAATACAGATCTGAAGCGCAGCCAACATGTCGCCTGTATCATGGGAATCTCGTAAACAGAATGAGCGAGCGCTTCAAATCCAATGACAAATTAGTTGCAATGACGAAATCAAAACACTACATCCTTGCAACTCTCTTAGATCCCAGGTTCAAGGCTATACATCTTCCAAAAACAGATGATATAGAGCAGTACAAATGTCTGTTGCTAGATGAGCTGCAGCACTCACAGGAGTCAAACACAGACATGCACATTACCCTCAGGTTGTCATCACCACAACATGCAGGTTCATCTTCACAAAGGGACACAGAACTGGAAAAGTCACCAAACATTAACAGTAGTTGTTCCACAACTGCCACTTCTTCAACCCTTAGTAGCAAGCTAAATCTGTGGCAAAACCTTTCCCAAATTGCTGTCATACCAGCTTCTGCTGATTCCTCTTCTGAGCGGTCTCTGTCCATCATGGTAGACAGTTACCTGCAAGAACTGCCTATTCCTTTTGATGCATGCCCTTTTGAATACTGGAGATCAAAAAAGTCGATTTGGACACAGCTGTATGATGAAGTCCGTAAATGTCTTGGTTGTCCTGCAACAAGTGTCTCTTCAGAATGCATGTTTAGTACAGCTGGCAATATTGTGACAGACACCAGAAATAGGTTGCTGCCAGAAAATGTACACACGTTAACTTTTATTAATGTTAATAAGTCAAGATTTTCGTATCCCTACAAGAGTATACAAACTGATCCTGAAGTGATTGATGTTGTGGATGTTGATGGTGATGACAACTCAGATGGTGGTGGCTGGTAAATACTGTGTGGAACAGAGTCTCTCTGCACCAAAAAGGAAACTTTTACAGACTGTGATGACTTTGGTTGTCTCTCCCCTTTCTCGATCTACTACCTTGGACTATATACCCCCCAAAACTTTCACCATTTCATGGCAAACTGCTTTGTAGCTAGGGTCTAAACTAAAGTCAACAAGTTTTATATACAGGGCAATTTTTACATCAGTGGGAACAGGTCCAAATTTGGCATAAAAGGGACACTGTCACGTCAATCCTTTCTGTATCATATTATTTATAGTTAAAGTGCAAACATATATTTTTGGATTTACCTTCTGTGACTTTGTGGTGCATCAGTATGGGCTGGGACCCGGGGTGGTCTATTTTTCAATTTTAAAGAGGACAAAACAATGAGTTCTAATTGGTAGCTGTTTATTATTTTTTCAATTACAGAAATGTTAGCCATAAACCAAAATGGATGCTAGTACATGGGTGATGGTTGGGGGACTGGGTTTTAACATGGGTGAAGGACGGAGAAGGGTGACATGAATGGTAGTTCATGACTAAGTGTGGGGGTAGTTTAAACATTTGGGTGAGGGAGGAGGGTGGAATACATGCTTGAGGGGGTGAGGGTTGTGGGTTGGTTTTAACATGGGTGTAAGGGTTGTATGGGTGCTATTGCACAGATGAGGGTGGTGGAAGAAAAGTGGAATGGGTGATGGGGTGAAAGGTGGGTGTTGTTTTAGTCCTTTCATTTACAGATTCGTGATCAGCTGGGGATGGTGAGGAAAAAGATGATGACAGACCGAACCTATACATATAATATATATATATATATATATATATATATATATATATATATTATTAAATACATTGCAAACTGCTGCCACCTAGCACAATTGTCCTGTCCCTTTAAAAAGAATAATGGAATCAGAAATAAAGAAAATCTGCATCAGCAGTTTTCACAGAATGTGACCTATCATAAAGTGTTTTTGCTTTACAAGTAGTGATAATTTGATACATAATGAGGTTGACAGACACTGTCCCTTAAACATCACATGCCAACTGCTGCAGCTACATTAAATGTTCCTTAAGTTAGTATGTGGTGAGGAAACCACTTTTTTTATTTATGTGACTGAAACACATATTTTATTGACGTATCAGCTGCAAAAATGCATCATCTTAGAAAGTTGTATGTATTACTTCAATTTGACAACAAGAAAGGTATATGTATGCATTAGCTTAGAAAATTGCGTACATTTTTTGCCAGCAACAATGACTGGCATTTTTTTTTATTCAAATGTCTTGACTGACTACGTTATGACATAATGGCCCAGATATTCAAAAGAGTTGCACCATGTACAATAGGGTTGCGCCAGCGCAAGTCCGAAAATGCATCATTCTGCGATATTCAGCAGGAGGCAGTTGCGCCCCCCCAAATCACGCTGAGCAACAGCGCAATGATAATGAATGTATGTGCAACTGAAGGGGGAGGAACCATGCATAAATGGCGCAGTGCGATATTCAACAACATGTGTCATGTGCAATAGGGGAGCAAGCGGAAGTTGCGCCATAGTGGAAATGAGCCAAAATAAAAAGGAGCAAGGGAGAGGCACAAGAACGCTACAGGGAAGGCAGATGAGGCTGAACCCAAACCAGAGAAACTGGGCAGGAGGGACACACAGGGCAGGCCAGGGAAAGGGCACCTGGAACCCACAGGCTCAGGGAAAGGTGTGGGGAGCCGCAGTGCAGAAGGGGGAAGTACTTGCCACACAGCAGTGAGGCCAGCACAGTCAGGTGTTCCTGGTGCAGGGGAAGTAGCAGCCAGGACAGCGGGGGGAACACATAAACAGCTGCCAGGGGTGGTGAACACAAGCCAGGGACATGGCCAGTGCCACCATCCAGATGGAGACAGTAATGAGGGGGGTGAGAAGGTGGTCAGCAGGGGGGGTGTGACCGTGGAAGGGCCCATCGGTGGTATGCCCCCAACAGGCAGTACCAAGCCTGCACCAGCTTTGAGCAGTATAGTGATACAGAGATCGTGGGCCGGTACCGCCTGAATCGGGCAATTCTGAGGTGGCTCTGTGAGCTGTGCAGTGATGTGATGCAGGCACCCACACGACGGAGCCATGCTCTGTCAGTGGAGACCAAAGTGACAGCTTGCATGTGCTTGCTTGCCATGGGTACCTTCCAGAGACCAACTGGTGACACCACAGGCATAACCCAGTCGGCCACATCACGCCACCTCACCCAATTCCTCAGCGCACTGCTGCCACATGCTGCAGAGTACATCCATTTCCCCAGCACAGCAGCGGAGCGCACAGCAAACATACAGGAGTCCCACAGGGTAGCACGTATGCCTGGCATGCTAGGGGCAATAGACTGCACCCATGTGGCCATCCACACACCACCTGGACCTGAGGGGGCCGCATATATAAATCGCAAGGGCTATGCTAGCATCAACTGTCAGGTGGTGTGCGATGCCAGGGGGCACATAATCAATGTCTGTGCCACGCATTCTGAGGGAGCACATGATGCCTTCATCTGGCACCAGTCAGCACTGTGCCACAGATTTGAGAGTGGGGATATCCCCACTGGCCACCTAGTGGGTGAGTATGCAAACCACATGGACAATCATAGGGCCTGGGGGGGCATGGTCAGAGGTGATATGGGTAGTGGCCTACATGGCCAGGGGCAGGGCGATGATAATCACCAAACTAACCTCCACCCTCTACACACAGGTGACAGTGGATACGCACTCTGTCCCTGGCTGCTCACACCCTACCGGTGGTCCACGACCCCATCACAGCAACGCTACAATGAGGCACACGCCACCACATGGAATGTCATCGAGCGGGTGTTTGGGATGCTGAAGGCACGTTTCCATTGCCTGGACACCTCCGGTGGTGCCCTACAGTACAGCCCCTCAAAGGCCTGCGGGCTATTCCTGGCCTGTTGCATCCTGCACAACATGGCCAATGAATGTGGGATAGCTGTACAGGTCGAAGGGGGCAGCGATGGGGGCGATGAGGACACCGGTGACAATGGTGATGGGCAGCCCCCCCTTGGGTGATGGGACCCCCGACTGCTCTGGCTGGCACAGCTGCACCGGGACACCATTACAGAGGAGCACTTCAGCCAACCCAGGTAAGTCATGGGGCCATGTGCAACCACCAGTGGCAAAGGCACAACCCACAAAAATGCATGGACACACACCAGGGGTGCATGCCATAAAGGGAACTGTCCAGGCATGGAACCACACACAGCACCAGGAATGGGTGAGGTCTAACATGGCACGCGGACACACACACACACACACACACACACCGTGCCAGACATGCACAAAGGGTAGGAGGCACACCGACCCAGAACGCCACCCCTAGCCACACACATGTCCACAGACCACCACGCCCACTGCCTGTCATTGTGCGTGTGTCAGATGCTGAGCACCATTGCACATTGGTGTACAGCGCAATGCAGGCATCATCATGCACATGCAACTGTGGACAGCAGCTGGGAGGGTATGCAGATGGACTGTGTGTCCGCGTGCAGGGCCGGGTACCCACCCGTGCATTGCCCACTGAATGACATAATGCACATAGGGCAGCACCAGACAGTAGCTGTGTTGGGAGACAGGTCAGTCACGTGCCACTGTGCCATGGCTGCCATGGATGTGTGGGCGGCCCCCGCTGAGACCTGCCAGCACTGACAGGCTGACCACTGGCCTCATGGGGTGGCACCGATGGTCCCACAGGGGTTCCACTGTGTGAACATGACCATGCTCATGCAGGGTTCTGCAGCACACCAAACATGCCTGCGCCAGGCGTGCTCAGGATGCCCACAGCTGAACCCGGTGTCGACAAGGATGGTGTTGCATGACGCCGGGAATGGGGGCTGGACAGTGCACTGCATGGTGTCTGCGACGCATGGGCAAATAACTGTGTGCCATTGTGGCCATGACAGCAGTGAATGCCTGTGTCTGCCTATCAATGGCAGTGGTCACATCCTCCCGCAACTGGTCCATCCCTACCAGGATCAGAGCGGTGTCCCTGCTGCGACACTCCTCTGCCCACTCCAGAGCCGCACGCAGTGCATCCACTGAAGTTGCAAGCCACATCTGCTGGTTGACTGATGCTTGCAGTATGCGGGTGTGCTCATCCAAGAGGTCATCTGCCTGCTCGGCATCCTGTCCCTCAGGTGTGCAGCCCTGATGCTCAGCACCCCTTGAGGTGGGCGCTGCACACAGGACCAGGTCTGGGCATGTCCACAGGTGGTGCACTGATGCCGCCCCCTGACACTGTACCCTCAAGCCCATTGGCCGACTGCTGATGCTGCCCCTCTGGCTGCTGCTCCCCAGGGCTCACTGGTGCTGCCGCAGTGGCCGCAACAGTCCCACTGTCCTATACACACACCAGTGCTGCCCCACTGGTGCTGACAGGCACAGGCTGGGACTGTGATGACACGAGGCCTCCACGGCGGCACCACCCACAGCCATGGCTGCGATGTTACCTACTGTGTGGCCATCCTGTGGCACACACGTGTCACTGCCCATGACGTTAGCGACATCATCATCAGTGACGGACCTTGCACCAGCCGAGTCACAGCATGCTGGCATCCGTGGACGCTGGCATGCTGGGACACAGGTAGGGCCTCCTCCGCACCTGTTCCAACAACATCAGTCTGGACAGTCAGGCGGGCCCACTGTCACACTGAGCCATGTACACCTGTGGAGGTGGATGGGCCCTCCTCCATCTCCATCTGACTGGCCTCAGTGGACAGGTCCACCACCACTGACGCATGCAGATGCTCAGGATCTGTAAGGGAAAACAAAGTCGCGTTACTGCATGTGACCTACCCTGCCCCCCCAATAGACAGACCATGACCTACCATGCAGTGATGGGCTACCACCCATCTGGAAGCCACCACCCGGAACACCCTCAATGGCACAACGCTACATGCTGCCAGCAACCCTCTCCTCCTCTGGGGTCAGGCGTAGCACCTCCGGCTGTCCCCCACCTGTCGCAGCTCATGCTGCCCTGATGGCAGCCACCTTCTCCTTTATCCTCCTCCTGTCTGTGCCCATCTTCTTCTTGCACTCCTGCACAGAGCGCTGCTGGCTGCCTTGTAGGTTCACTGCACACGCCACTTCTTCCCATGCAGCAGCACGGGCCTGTGGTGTTCCCTACCGTCTGCTGAGAAGCGGCTCCTGATCCAGGTAGGCCTCAAACAGGGCATCCGTCTCGGCCTTGGTGAAATTAGGCCTCCTCCTCCTCCTCCTCCCACCACTCTGTTCCTCCTCTCCCACAACTCGCTTGGTCATGATTTAGCCTGTGAGAATGAAAGTTGTTACTTGTGACTGTGCAGTCCCATGCATGTCCCAAAATCCACAGTCCACACTCCCAAACAGCATGCAACTCACCAATAGACTGCAGTAACCGACTATGGCCAGTGCAGCCCAATGTCGCACTTTTATAGCGCAACCCATGCAAATGAGGTGAGGCGCAACTTTAAGTGGATGCAAATTGCAGTGCTGCGCCATTGAATGGCTGATTAGCTGATTTGCATATGACAGCTGAATATCGGCGCTGTTGCACTTTGCTGGTGTGTTGAATGTGCTGAGCCAAGGTGCAGTTCTGTGACATCGCAGTACACCTAACTGTGCATGCCGGGTTGCTGCGCAGGCGCCTGCCGTGCTGCTGATGTGCTGTGCACGGGAGGCAATGCAGGGCACAGCCACCATTGTGCCAGTGGTGCTACAGCGATGTTCACCTATATGGCGCTGTGGCACTAGGGCATCGTAGGCGCACTGGGGCAACAGCGCGGTAGGCCGCTACTGGAGGTAGCACACAGGCACCCAATCGTGCTACACGCATTGGGTTCAAATCACGCTGTGCCTGTCCATGCGCCAGAGACCCTTGACCCTGTGCCCGACCTTTGCACCCTAGGCACCATGTGTCAGGCATGGGTGCACCACTATCGCGCTGTTCAGTGACAGCATGATAGGGAATGGTAGCGCTGTACCGTGCAGCATCTGCACATGGTGGAACCGCACTGCAGAGTGCCATTTTGAACCTACTGAGCAAGAGAGATGGCACAGAGGAGAGCTGCCCAGTGGAGCCAGATTGAAATGGCAAACCTGGTTGCCATTGTTGAGCCACTTTATAGCCCACTGTTTGGGGAGGCACCCCTGGACAGGTCCAGGAGCCAGGTGTGGCAGGAGGTGGCCAACACCCTGGAGGAGGCCACAGGAATGGGGCAGACGGTGGAGCTGAGGTGGAGGGATCCAGACCTGCTTGCCCGCCTGCGGGCACGTGCCAGGAGGGGCCGGTGCCACGGCCAGGTAGGTGTAATGTCCCTACACTTTTATCTTCCATATGGGTATCACAGTTGCATGTGTCCAGAACATGGAGGGGGACCGTCCTGTGTTGGCTGTGGTGGTGTCATCAGGGTGTGGGGTGGGTGGGTCTGGCTGTGTGGGATTACACACACATGGGGGCAGGGGGACTTTGCTACAGGATTGTACTGATGTTCCTCTCTCCATGTTTGCACCTTAGGGCTGGAAGAGAGACAGTTGGCGAGAGAGCAGCGGCGCCAACTGGAGGACCAGAACAATAGGAGGGGCAAAGGTCCACAGTGCCAGAGGGACCAGCCTGATGATGGTGAGTGCCTTACCTCCATGATTACTATTGCATGCTGTGTAACAGGACGGGCAGCAGAGCATGGCCACCATCTATTGACACCACTGCCATGCACACAACTTGTTACAGTCAGCACTGTCCAGTGGCACTGCATGTCTGGGAGTGCATCAATGGTGGTCCATGCATGCACCGGGTACATGGCTGTGCCACTGCCTTCGCACCACGTAGCCATGTCACTAAACAGCCATGGTGGTGCTGTGCAGGACTTGGCCGGTGGGTGTGTGCAGTGGTCCGCATGGCTGTGTGCGCCTGGATGGGCAGGTCTTGTGGGCAGGATCACTGTGGGTGGTCACACACCATCACAGAGGCATGTCCCACGGCCGTATGCCATGCACAGTGGGTGGGCTGTATGGGGCTGTGCATTCACACCTATTGACTGTGCTACCTTGTCCTAGGTGTCCGCCAGCTGCAGGCAATCAGGGAGGCACTGCAGGAAATACTCACCGTGGCCAGGGCATCGCTGGACATCCTGTGGGGGTTTGAGCGGCTGGGTTTCTGGCGGAGATATGGAAGGCGAAGCAGCCGGAGCGGGGAACAGGGCTCCCACTGACCATATATATGCCCCTGATTTCCCCTGCCCCCTGGACCCACCCTCACCCCTCCTTTCCTCACCATTTGTACACCCTGCCCTTACCCACCCCACCTTGTTTGTGGCCTTCCCCCCAAACATTTGTACATAATTGTAAATAGTTTTTTTTGATGTTTTTGATTACAATTCTTTTGATATGAATACTGTGGTGGTCTCTGATTTGCAGTGGACTATAGGTGCTCAGCTGCAGTGGTGTGCATGGCGTCTGGGGTGGTGCAGTCATGGGTATGTGTGTGTGTCCGTGGGGAAGTTACTATGGTGTGGGAGTAGCTATCAGTTAGTGTCTGTGGTGTGTGTGTTGTTCCCTGTGCACTGGATGACTGTGTGCAGTGGTCCATGGTGCATGCTCTGTGTCCATGGTGCACCTGTTAGCCCGTCCATGGCCTGTGCAGCTGACACTCTTGCATGTCTGTGACCTGCACGGTCTGCTGGCATGTCAGTGGTGGCTATCCATGCAGGGCAGCCACTGTACCTGTCACAATGCTGAGTTGCCTCCTGTCACTGGTGTGGTGCATGTCTGCCTCAGGTGACACTGTGGCTTCCACTGTTGTTGTCCCACCTCCATGCTGTGGCTTGTGTGCATTGCAGGGGATGTGCACCACTGTCTGTGACTTGTGCTCTGGGCAAATGATGGTGGCGTACAGGTCCAAAGTGCCTGCGCAGGGTGGCTGGCACTCCTGTGCCATGGAGGACTCCTGGCCATGTTTACATGGTTTCCATGGGCCCACGCTGGGGGCTTGGTTGCCCCGCTACTGCATCCCTGTGTTGATGTGCCCTTGGGTATGGGTGGGTGTTTGTCCATGCACTGTGTTGCATCCGGTGTGGTGCATGCTTCCACACACCACTGTGGGTGTCTGCGTTGGCTGTTGTGGCCAGTGCTGGGTCAGGGTGTGTCCTTGGGAGGTTGTGCCAGGTGCTGTACCACTGGTGGTGGGGTCCGGGGCATGCCCTGTCACGTGTGGGGTACCTCGTGTGCCGACGCATGGTCGGTCTCTTAGCTGTACCTCGGGGGGCCTGTGCATGGTGGTACTGTGTATGCCGTCGTTGCATTGCTGTGTGCTGCCACCCGCTGATGGGTGCTCGTGATGGGGCTGCCTTGCATGGTTCTGTGGTGCACAGGGTTGCATTGTCACAGTGGAGGTGATGGCATGCATGGGGTATCCTGCACTGGTGGATGCTGCTCCTGGGCAGGGTGTCTGGGGGTTACAGTGCAGGATGTGCTCTGCACTGAAGGGATGGTGTGCCACAGGGTGGTCGGCCCTCCTTGTGTGCCGGTCACAGCTTGCCAGGTGGTGTGATGGGGCACCATGGCCCAGCTGTGGGTTGGTTGCTTGTCTCCATGGGCCAGTGGTTATTCCAGCCCTCCCCCAGTTGTGCAGTGCATGGGGTGTGGGGGGATGATGTCTGTTCTGCTGTGTGTTCCTCTGCCCATCTGTGGCATGGGTGGTGGGCCCCTGCATCCCTGGTTGTGCTGTTGCATTGCTGCCCTGCTGCTGGGGGCATCCCTGGTTGTGCTATGGCACCTCTGAACTGCTCAGCTGAACATCCCTTGTTGCGCTATGGCGCATCAGATATGGTCAGCTTCCCCTCCCTAGTTGCGCTATGGCACAGGTGGTGCGATATTCAGTCATCGGCTGTAGGCGCATCTTGGCTGGCTCAGTTTTTGAATATCGCGCCTCTTGCGCATGGGCGCAATGGACTTGCACTTGCTCCTGCTATTGCGCACTTTTTGGGTGCAGTTTGAATATCTGGACCAATATGTTTTGCAACAGTTCCACATGCTGCTGTTGCAGTACCTTGGCTTGACTTTGTTATAAAAGCTTTATTTTAAACATAGTAACTTTTGATTTACTCATTTAAAACAGAAAGCAGCAAATAGCTGAGATTAGGTAATATCAGTTATTTTTTCTCATAATTCATGACAATGAGTATATATAACTGAGTACATAAATGGCTAATGTGCCTATATCTTTCACTAAGGAACTATGATGCAGCTGCAGCAGGAAAACTTTTAACATATGGGTGGGTGGGTGTGCCTGTTATGTATTAAGTTGCTGGCTTTAGCAAACAGAAGAAACCATAGATAAACCTAGTTGTATTCCTATCAATGTCACACATGATCATTTCTCTCCCCCTTATACTGAACAGTTTTTCCTTTACATGTATTTTATTACTATCTTCATTACTGGCAGCACAATAAAAAAATAGGGTTCAAGTTCTAAAAAGTGCTAAAAAAGATTAGAACCCTAGAACTTTTTCAAAAGTTCTAGACTAGAACTAGAACCCAGAACTTCAGAGGGCTCTGACAATCCTACTTTCTACCCCTTCCCCCAGCGTATCAACTCAGTTACAGATCTTTGTGTCATCTGCAAAGAGGCATACCTTTCCCTCCAGACCCTCTGCAATGTCACCTATAAAGATGTTAAAGAGGACTGAACCCAGTACTGAGCCCTGGGGTACTCCACTAGTAACCCCCCTTTCTTTGGAATGTGTTCCATTCACTATTACCTTCTGTGTTTTGTTGTGCAGCCAGTTTGCTACCCAGGCTACCACCCTGGAACCCACTCCCATGCTGGCTAACTTGATTATTAGTCTTTTGTGCAGGACTGTGTCAAAATGCCTTGCTAAAGTCTAGGTAGGCCATATCCACAGCCCCTCCCTGGTCTATTACTTTGGTCACCCAGTTGAAGAAATCAATTAGATTCATCTGGCATGACCTTCCTGCTGTAAATCCATGCTGCTTTGGGTCCTGTGCCCCGCTGGCCTCTAGGTACTCAACAATTTTTTCTTTCAAAAGTGATTCCATCATTTTCCCTACCACTGAGGTCAAACTTACATACTAACATACTAAAATGCCAGCAGAATAGGCCTAACGGTCTTTCGCGTCTGCTCGTTTGGTCAGCCCCCACCCTGGGAGCTGACCTTGCTGCCCCCCTTGCCTTCTCTGGCTTCTCTCTTCCCAGTTCCGGATATTCTCGCTGCATTGGATTTTGCTTCCAGAACCCTTCCCCAGTACCTGTCCCATCCCCTCTTGAACCCCTCCACCATCTCTGCCTCCACCAGCCCCCTAGGCAGCACATTCCATGGCTCCACCACCCTCTAAGTGAAGTAGCACCTCCTCCTTTCTCCCCTGAATCTTCCCCCCTCCAGCTTCCACCCATGCCCTCTAGTGGCCCCTTCCTCCTTCCTTCGAAGCACCCTGACTGTTCCTCCCCTATTTACGCCCTTCATGTACCTGAAGACCTCTATCATGTCCCCCCGGTCCCTTCTCTCTTCCAATGTGTACATATTTAGCTCTTCGAGCCTCTCCTCATAGGTCCTGTCCCCCAAGCCCCAAATCATTTTGGTTGCCCTCCTCTGGACCCTCTCCAGGAGTTTAATGTCCCTCTTTAAGTGTGGCCTCCAAAACTGCACTGAGTACTCGAGGTGCGGCCTCACCAAGCAGTTATACAGGGGGAGTATCACTTCCCTCCTTCTGGAGGTGATCCCCCTAGCGATGCATCCCAGCATCCTGTTGGCCTTGGCTGCTGCCCTCCTACAAGTTTCCGAGTTGTTTATCTTGACATCCACCACCACCCCCAGGTCCCTCTCAGCCATCGAGACTTGTAGCATTTGCCCTCCGAGGGTGTACACTTGGCCCGGGTTTCTGGCCCCCAGGTGCAGTACCATGCATTTCCCTGCATTGAACCTCAGCTTCACTTTCTAGACCATCTTTCCAGAGCCTCCAGGTCCCCTGTGAGGCCACCTCCCCCTCCTCCCCATCCACCACCCCCCCAGTTTGAGTCATCCACAAGAGACTCATCTCACTCCTGATACCTGTCCTTATGTCAGAGATGTAGATGTTGAACAGGAGGGGCCCAAGGACTGATCCCTGTGAGACCCCACTAATGACCCTCCTTAGGGATGAGACTATCCTGCCAACTACGACCCTCTGGGTCCAGTCCTGGAGCCAATTGCCTATCCATCTGATCATCTGGTTCCCCACCCCCATTTCTCCCAGCTTATCCAACAGGCCCACATGAGGAACAGAGTCAAATGCCTTGCTGAAGTCTAGAAAGAGGATGTCCACTGGTCTACCCAGGTCCAAGGCACTTGTCACCCAGTCATAGAACTTCACAAGGTTTGTCTGACACAATTTCCCTGGGACGAATCCATGCTGTCTATCGTCCAGGCACCCTGACTTTTCCAGGTCCCCCCAGCCTCTCCTTGACAATGCCCTCCATCACCTTGCCCACCACCGATGTCAGGCTGACAGGCCTGTAGTTCCCTGCCACCTCCTTGATCCCACCTTGTGGATAGGCACTATATGTGCCACTTTCCAGTCCTGCGGCACCCACCCTGTCCTCAGAGAGATGGTGAAAAGCTCTGCCAGGGGTTTTGCCAGGACATCCGCAAGTTCCTTTAGCACTCTGGGATGCAATTTATCTGGCCCCGGTGCTTTCTCCGTCTTAAGGGACCTGAGGGCTTCCCTCACTCTCTCTGCTGTGATTTCCACTTCCGCTATCTCTTCTCCTTGCTTAGCCTTCCCCCTTCCTGCCAGTGATGCCTCCCCCTCTCCCCAGACCCGTCGATTGGTAAGGGTCCCCCCTTCCTCAGTATCACTGTCTCCTCCCATGTATGATGCAACACCTCCATTTTTCTTGGTGAAAACTGAGGTGAAGTACTGATTTAGTACCTCGGCCTGCTCCCCGGGATCTTGTGCCCATCTATCCCCTGTTTTAATCCTGCTAATCTGCCCCTTCACCCTTAATTTTTCCCCAATGTATCTAAAGAACCCCTTGTTCCCTCTCTTAATTTCCCTGGCCAGGTTCTGCTCCTTCCTTGCCTTAGCCACCCTCACCACCCTAGTGGCCCTTCTAGCCATCAGCTCGTACTCCCCTCAGTCCCTTTCACTTCTTGAGCACTTGAATTGCCTATAGGCTGCCTTCTTTCCCCGCACCACCTCCTGGACCTCCCTGGTCCACCAGCAGGGTTTTCGGGCCCTACCGCATTTTCGTCTTACTCTTGCACAGGTGCTGGTAGCATCCTGCACCCCTCTCCTGATGATTTCCCACCTACTATCAGTGTCCATGTCTGACCCAATCCCATCCAAATGCTCCTTAAGGATTTTTCCCATTTCCTTAAAATCCGCCCCCCTGAAGTCAGTTACGTCCGTCTTTGTGCAGCCTTCTACCCCTCCTAGGTCCAGGCAGAACCAGACCGTGGCATGGTCACTCCCCTCCAACGGGTCCCTTACCTCCAGGCTCCCAATCTGGTCACTGTCTGCCAGGACCACATCCAGTACCCGTGCCTCCCTGGTCGGTTCCCCCACCTACTGAGTTAGGAACGCATCTTGAAAGACATCCAACAACCTCTGTTCCTGCCACCGAGGATGTCATAGTCTCCCAGTCTGTTCCTGGCATGTTTAAGTCCCCAACACCACCACCCTTCCCTGCCCAGTCTGCAGTGTCTCCAGCATCTGCCACCAGACTCTCCTCAAGCTCCTCCACCAGTGCAGGGGTCTATACACCACGCCTATTTTACCTCTTACCCCCTTGTTATCAAGGTGACCCAAATCGCCTTCCACGGTTCCCTCTGCCTCTTCTACTCCCCTATGCCAATGCAGTTTTGACTGTCATTTGCCCTCCTCCCCTTCCCTCCCCCGTCCTTCCTGAACATAGTGTAACCCTCCAGGTTCAGGTCCCAGTCGTGTCCTGTGGTGGCCCCAGGTCTCAGTGACCGCTGCCACATCCACCTCCCTCAGTTAGCATCACCTGGAGCTCAGGCATTTTATTGCCCAAGTTCCTGGCATTTAGCAGGACTACCTTCCACCCTTTCCCTATACTTCCATTTCCCTGCTCATGTTCCCATGAGGATTCTGTTTTCCCTGGTCTGCACTTTTGCCAGTCGACCTTTTCCTGCATTCCTCCAGCCCCAGGTGGGTGGAGACAGAGTCCCTCCTTTATCGGCACCCCCTCGACAGCCTTTTCTCTCATCCTTCCCCCCTTCACAAGTTTAAACCCCACTTTTCACCAATGAACCTCTCTATTTTCAACTTAAGGATTCCCCTCCCCTCCCCTCCAAATTGAGATGGAGCCTATCTCTAGCATACAGCTCCTTATCCTCCCAGGTCTCCCCCCAATCCCCCATTAACCCATACCCTCTGGCCTCACGCCACTCTCTGAGCCACTGGTTTATCTCCCTAATCTTCCTTTTGTGTTCCCCACTAGCCCTTGGCACCGGCAGGATTTCTGAGAAGGAAACTGTGCATTCTATGTCATGACAGACCCTGGCAAGCTCCTGAATCTTGCCTGTATCTCTAGCTCGCTATTTCCCTCAATATCGTTTGTGCCCAGGTGGACCAGTATGTCTGGGAACCCCCACAATCCTTTGCCAGCTGATATACCTTGTGCTTGGCTCAGCAACTGTTAATCAGGGAAGCATTTTGTTCTAACTGGCCGGGCTTCTCCCTCCCTTTCCCATTTGATACCCCTGATCATAGAATCCCCCAACAGGAGCACTCTGACCACTCCTTTTCCTCCATTTCTCCCCCTTCCATGTCCCTCATCCTTTCTACTGGCCCCTCCACTCAGCCGGCTCCTTGTTCCTCCCCCAATCTGGGTGTCACATGCCGCCCTCCTTATTTACCCTGGCCACCCCCTCCCCTCCGATTCTATGCCTCTCCTCCTCCCGAGTATCCTTCTGTACCTCGCTAACTCCCCTCACTGCTTGCGACTGGTCCTTCTCCCCCATCCGCTAAACTAGCCTGGCTCGTCCTCCCTCCCTTCCTTCCTGTCTCCTTTAGTCCCTCCTTGCTTGTCATGCTCCCCTGGCCTAAACCCTCAGCTCCCTTTACTGTATCCTCCTTGTACTTCTGGTCCTTCTCCTTGCCCTTTCCTCCCAACTGGTCCTTCTCCTTGCACTTTCCTCCCTCTTCCCCTGCCCTCTTGCTCTGATTCACTGCTCCCCCATTTTCCTTCATTCCAGTTGCCCCTTTTCCTCCTGCTATCCGGCCCCACCTCCTGCCCCCACTTCCTTTCCATCTCTAACCACCTGTCGTGGCTACATCACTCCCCTCATCCTCAAGCAGAAGAAGAGGATGAAGCGGTTACTGAGGCGTGAGGTCTGATCCACCTCCCACCTTGCTTCCTTCTGTCAGCCCTGGCCATCTGCCTACTTCCCTGAGAATGTTGTCCTCTGGCCCCTTTGTGAGGGTCCCAGTGTACCTGCTTCCTTGTGTAGAGTCCTCCTTTTGGGCCCCCTCTGCCAGGGTCCCTATCTTGACCCCAGTATTCTCCTGCACTCCTTTTCCTATGCCCCGCCCCTAGTGCTTGGTGCAACCCGTGGAGATCCCTGCCCTTCCCCAACCATACCTCCCCTTCCCCAGCTGTCTCCTAATCCCGCAACCTCCTCCCTAAGCTGTGCCAGCTGGTAGCACTGGGCAACCACCGAACTTCCAAGCCCAGTCCAGTATCATGGCTGCTCCACACCCTGTGCACCCCACCACCCTCCCAAGATGCTGGCCCTAATGGCGTGTGGTCCCATCCCCTTCCAATTAGGTTTCCTTGGGTGAGCCACCAGGTTCCCCACTAGTCCAAGATACTCCCCTACTGCCTAATCAGGTCACCCACTAATCCTAGATACAGTCCCACAGTAAACCGGTAAACCTGTTACTAGGTGCAGTACAACACAGTAAACTTATAAGGGCAGTGAACAACTCCTAAGCTCCTCTCTCCCAGCCTTTAAATCAAACCCGCAGTGGCTAGAACTACATGAGCAACACCTGCAGCCTTTTTCTCCAATTGCAGGGCAGGTGTTCCCTTATAAATTAGCAGAGCTCTGGGGAGGGAGGGTTGGGGGAAGGTGGGTCTAGGGCCTACACCTGACTCGCGAGAGAGAGTGTATCAGCCCTGTGTCTTCCCCTCCAAGCCCAGCAGCCAAAGAACCAGCCCCAAGCAAATCCCACCAAATAGGTTTTAAATCAGAAGAAACAGGCCTCCACCAGCGCAGCCTGTTACACAGTGAAACATCTAACAAATGAGCCCACTTACAGCCACCAAACCAGTTTTCAAACTTCCAACAGCCCCCAAAACAATACCCTGCTGGCCCCTAAGAAGAAAGAAAGAAAGAAAGAAAAGAAAGAAAGAAAGAAAGAAGAAAGAAAGAACCTTCTACCAAGTAAAATCCACAAGAAATCCTGTAAAAACAACAAGAAACAGCTACTGTCCTGGAACACAACTGATCCTGTCCCCTTCCAGTTCCTTCTGAGAAGACAAAGCAACTAACACCACAAACCTGATTCAGCTCTGCCTCCAGTCAATTAGCTGAGTGAGACCTGGCCAGACCATTAACACCCTTCCCCCACTATGCACTAACCTTTACAGCTAGTGGAGTCAGCAAAAATGAATCAAAATTCAACTCAAAGCCCCCAAAATATGTTTGCTGCCAAAGGAAACAGGTCTCTAATTTAATCAGCTTCACTAACACCACATCAAAATAGGCTTGAAATGAACAGATATAGGTCTCCAATTCAAATAACCAGCCCCAAGCTAATCCCACCAAATAGGTTTTAAATCAGAAGAAATAGGCCTCCACCAGCGCAGCCTGTTACACAGTGAAACATCCAACAAATGAGCCCACTTACAGCCACCAAACCAGTTTTCAAACTTCCAACAGCCCCCAAAACAATACCCTGCTAGCCCCTTAGAAGAAAGAAAGAAAAGAAATAACCTTCTACCAAGTAAAATCCACAAGAAATCCTGTAAAAACAACAAGAAGTAGCTACTGTCCTGGAACACAACTGATCCTGTCCCCTTCCAGTTCCTTACAGGTCTGTAGTTTCCTGCGTCTGCCTTGCTCCCACTTTTGTGAAGGAGAATCACATCTGCCCTCCTCCAGTCCTCAGGTACCACCCCATCCTCCCATGATTTGTTAAAAATTGTGGTCAGTGGTGTCACTAGGTCCTCCCTTAGTTCTTTTAGGATTCTGGGGTGAATCTCGTCAGGCCCCATTGCTTTGTCCACCTTGAGTTTTAGGAGTTCTTTCAGGACTCTTTCTTCTGTAAATGGACTGGTGTCAACCCCCCTACCCAGAGTTCTTCTATTGTCTGGTTTAGGTAACTCCTCCTCATCTTCTTTTGTGAATACTGAGCAAAAGTATTCATTCAGTATCTCTGCCTTTTCACTGTGTCCCTCTGCCCACCTCCCTTCTCCTTTATTAATCTTCACTATTCCTCTCTTAACCTTTCTATGCTCCCTAATGTACCTATAAAAGGTTTTATCCCCCTTCTTAACTAAGTTGGCTGTTTTTTCCTCAGTTTGGGCCTTTGCTATTCTGACTGCCTTCCCCACTTCTTTCTGCTTTAATTGATACAGTTCTTGTCGTGCTCCTTCTGTGATTCATTATACTTTCTGAATGCAGCATTTTTCTCCTTAACCTTCCCTGCCACCTCTTTTGAGAACCATAGCGGTTTTTCACTCCGCTTTGTTTTCTTTATTTGTCTCACACAAAGGCTTGTTGCCTCTATGATAGCAGTTTTGATTTTTCTCCATTGTTCTTCCACCCCTCCTTTTTGGCCATTTGGTAGTGCATTCCTCAGGTATTCACCCATTTTGCCAAAGTCGGCCCTTCTAAAGTCCAGTATCCTTGTTTTTGTATGGCTTGTCTCCATGGTTGTGCTTATTGTGAAGCACACTGTGCAATGGTCTACTGACTTCTAAATTTGTGATCCTGTCTCCATTTAAGAGTACCAGGTCTAGTATTGCTCCCTCCCGAGTGGGTTCCAACACTAGCTGTCTAAGGCCTGCTCCCTGCAGGGCATCGAGAATGACCCCGTTCTTGGATGTGGCTGCAGTACATGTCATCCAGTTAACATCTGGCATATTCAGGTCCCCCATCAACAGTATCTCCCCTTTTTCAGCCATTTTGAGAATGTTCTCTATCATTTTCTTGTCCGTTTCCTCCCCTTGAGACAGGGGTCTGTATACAACCCCTGTGTGGATTGTGATGCCATTCCCTGTCTCCAAGGTGACCCAGAGTGCCTCTTGTCCTCCCCCTTTACTTTTTAGTTCTGTAGCTTTGATCTCTTCCCTTATGTATAGAGCTACTCCACCTCCTCTTTTACCCTCTCTGTTCCTTCTGTAGACTGTGTACCCCGGTATGTTGACATCCCAGTCATGGTTCTCCGTGTACCATGTTTCCGTGACTGCCACAATATCCAATTTTTCATCTTCCATCAGGGCTATTAGCTCAGGAAGCTTGTTTCCCAGACTATGGGCATTGGTACTCATTGTCCTCCATTTAATGCTGGCTTTGTTCTTTTTCCCCCCATCCCTGCTCTTATTGCCCTTGTCTATTTTTCCATTTACCCCTGTCCTGCCCTCTGATGAGCTCTGTACCTCAGTGTTTACCTTACTACCTGCCATGTTTTGTGGTGGAAGCTTGAAATTTCCTGCCTCTTATCAGCACCTCCCCCCTTGGCTAGTTTAAAAGCTTGCCAAGGAAGCATTTAAACCTGTCTCTTAGGAGCTTGATTCCCTTCGTGGACAGATGCAGACCATCGTGCCAGTACAGACCTTCATCTCTCCAGGTGTATCCCCGGTCCCCAATAAAGCCAAAGCCATGTGCTCTGCACCAGTTTTGCAACCATTCATTAAACTGCATGGTGTGCAGTACCCTAGCCTCACCCCTGCCATGGACTGGCAGCACCTCTGAGAAGGTAACCATGCTTGCTACCTGTCTGAGGCCCCTCCCCAACTCCACAAATTCATCCTGCACTGCACTGATACCATGCCTAGCTAGGTCATTTGTCCCAAGGTGGACAATGATATCTAGTTCCCTCTCCTGTGATGCTGCTTCTGCAATTGTGAGGATTCGCTTCTTGTCCCTCTAAGCCATGGCACCAGGCAGGCATCTTACTTCCCTCTCCTCTCCCTTCCCCAGTTCTACCCCCCTAACAATTGAGTCCCCTATCAGAAGCTGTTTCCTTCCCCTGTGATGTCCCTTGCCACACTTTTGTTGGTCTCCCTTGTGGATATCCTCAGCATTCTTCTTGGTCTCCACTGAGGGTGCCATCATAGAGGAACCTTGCTCTGCCAGACTGGCGTATGATTTGTGCAGAGGTACAACTAGGGGTCTTCGCCTCTGTTCCACCACCCACACCCTCCCAGAACCCACTGTGGTCCAACTGCTCTTCATACTTGGCAAACTCTGAGGCAATGGTTGTGGCAGTGGTGCTCTTTGAGTGGGGGAGGCCTCCTTAGTCCTTGCTAGTTCAGCCTGGAGGTGGGCAATCTCCTCCCTCAGAGCTGACAGTTGCCTGCAAATAGGACAGCAATGCAGTTTCCAGAATGTCTCCCGGAAAACTGCTGCCCCACAGCTAGTGCATTGCACCACTCCCCACATGTCCCTCTCCCTTATAATATACAGTATGTAATTTATATAATTTTTTTTTTGATGGTGTGTACTTACCCTTTATGCACTGTGGTGGGTTATTAAGAATATGACAGCTCTGCCCCAAGACCTGTTGAGGAAGTGATGTCAGAACTTTGGCTATGAAGGAAATGCCACGCCTGGGGGTGTGGGGAAGGGGAGGTAGTCCACAACCACAGGTGACTGTTAGAAACAACCAAATACACCACTGCTCCACCACCCTGGTGAGTACTGCCCTTTATAGTAATTCAGCTAACCTCCAGTAACTTATTTAACCTGCCTGGGGATCAGCCCCCCTACTCCACACTTGAACAGGAATGACGCCTCTGCAACTTGTGTGGGCCCTGCTTCTCCTGGCATTCCAGATCAACCACCTGCAGTCTCGATTTTTGTCCAGCCTGTGTCCAGTCTTGGGTATTGTGGGTAAATACCAGGGTAGCTCCCTGCACCAACAGCTTAATCTGAGTGTGTCATCTGATTGTCTTGTTGTTTCATTTCCTTTACGAACTGAGCCCTCTGGCTCCGGATTACAAATATTGTGTACTGTGCATGTTGTGTTTTCCATCACAGGGCCCCAACCAGCTGCAACCCCAGGCAACTGTCCTGCCTAGCCCATCTCTTCTCCACCTGGGTACCCAGAGGTTGACTGTGTGGGGGAACTCAAAGCACATGCATAACTGCTTGATTGATATAACCTTTAAGCTAATTAACCTGATTTTTCCCCTCCATTGTTCAAGTCCCCTGAATAAATCAGATCTAACTTTGTCTGCATGTAATCTAACTGTGGTTCCAGTTTGTGCTCAAAGTACTGTACTGTTGCTATTTGCTGTGCTTAACCTTGTTTTACAGGGGTTCCCCTGAGTCGAGCAAGAGGAACCAGCCCTGGTGGTAAGTGCAAACAGTGTGGGTACTTGTGTGTGTACCAGGGTATTGTGAAAGTGATTGTTGTACAAGTGTTCAGGCCACTAGAGGGGAAGAGGGGGTTACAGTATCCCGGAGGGCTGTGCTCAAGTTAGCTTGACCACTACCAACCCTGACCTCTGGGTGGAGGCACTTGTTTCAGAACTCAGGCCCCTTAACCTGCTACTAGCCAAGCAGGCAGGGGTAGTAACCCTTGGGATAGTGCCACCTAGGGGTTACATTTTGGAAGCTCACCGCTGGGATTTTGTGTCTTCTAGTGGCCACATTTGTGAATTGCTGTTAAAAATAAATGGCTACCCCAACAGAAGTGGCTGTACACCAGTTGGTGGGGTGGTGTACTGGGCAGGAGATCGACCCCCAAAATGCTATACTTATCCTGGATATTCCCCTGGGCACCAATAAGGACACTGTAGAGGGAGTACTTTCCAAGGCTGAATGTTTACAAAACCCTGTGGCGGTGGGTCGACAGGCTAATCTGCTTGCCCAAAGTTTCATGGCATTAGTAGAGTGTAAGGACCCAGGAGACAGTTCCAAAGTGCCACGGACCATCAACCGGAAGGAGCCCTCACTGCCTGGAGAGTGATAACTAAAGACAGTAAAGACCACGGGGAGAATGAGCCCCCCCACTATCTGAGACTTTTGAGGAGAAATTTGCCAAGTTGTTGCTGGAGGAAGGGAAAACTGTGGAGGACTTAAAGAAACTATTCCTGCCACCTAGGGGTGTTCCTCCCCCAACATCCCCTCCCGCTCCAGCACCCATTTTGGCCCCTTCTTCTGTGCCCATGCCAGTGCTGGCTCCTATGTCTCTACCTGCCATTAGTCACGACTCTTACCGAAGGTTGAGAATCTTCTCCGGCATCCTCCCCACCTTCCAAGGAGAGGATGATTAGAAGATCTGGATAGATTATGTTGCCCCGTTGGTACCCGAATGGCAGTGTGCAGAGGCTGAGAAATGGAAAAGGATCATAGAAAGTCTGAGGGGTCCTACCCTAGAGGCCATTAAATTTCTGAGGTCCACAAACCCTGATTCATTTGCCCAGAAGTACCTATCTGCACTTGAAGGCAATTTTGGGAGCCCTGAGTCAGGGGAGAACTTGATGTGGAAATTTTAAGGTACAAAGCAATGGCCAGGGGAAAGTTTGTCTACATATGTTACTCGTCTGGAAAGAATGCTGCAAAAGGCTTACCGTAAAGGTGGGGTAGCCGCCAGTGACTTAAACCATGTGAGGTTGGGGCACATACTGAAACATGCAAAACATTCTAAATTGCAGCTCCTTCAATTAAGGCTCCCCGATAGAAGGGGTAACCCACCAGACTATTGTGACTTGATAAAAGAACTCCGGGAGGTTGAAGATGAAGAGGGGGATTGTAACTCTAGGGTGAGCACAGCCCAAGTGATCACGGCATCGGAAGGCCCTTCCGAAGTGGGGACCAATAAGGGTGTGCCGCCATGGGATGAACTACTGAGGGAGTTCAGGGAAATAAAAAACAGTCTCTTTATGAAGGCCGCTCCTGCAAGTACAGGCACTGACCCTTATCCAACTGCATCTGCTATGGGGGTGGGGGTGTCCACCCCGGCATCTCCTGCTGATGACAGCTCGAGACTCGATGCCTTGACTATGGAAGTAAGAGAACTGATGATATGTCTGCAAATGTTCACCGCACAGCAGACAGAGATGGAACCAAGGTTTTCAGTTGGTAGTACCACCGCCCCAGCTCCCAGTGTGATGCCTAGGCCACCCCAAATCCCAGAAAGCATATTTTGCCATAATTGTGGGAAAGATGGGCACATGAAGAGAGAATGCTGGTCCACAAAAGACCTAGACAAAGTTGTATACAGGCTTCAAGGAGAGCTTCGGAGAAAGAATCAGCAGTTAAGGAGTACCCAAAATGACCGCAGTGAGGGTTCAAGAAGTAGTAACTCAAATCCCTATGTGGCTATATCATCTCTCCAGACCCCGGCTGCTGTCCCTCCAGACTGGTCCAAAATAGTGGGCCCTTCAATGGAGACTACCGTGGCTGTGAATGGTATTCCTACTCGGGCTATGCTGGACAGTGGGTCACAAGTGACCACTGTATTTAAGGACTGGTATGACAAACACTTATCTGCTGTGCCCTTACAATCCCTGGAAGGCCTACATGTCTGGGGGCTGAGTGACAAGTCTTATCCCTACCTAAGATATGTCCACCTCTGGTTGTCATTTTCTGCAGCTGTAACTGGTGTAGAGGAGCAAGTCGAGACACTGGCCTTAGTGTGTCCTCCTACTGGACTGTATAATGGAGTTCCCCTGTTAATTGGGACCAATGCCCATATTTCTGGGAGACTGGCACAACTCTGTCGTGAGAAACAAGGGCGACGGACTGGGAGGGCCCTAAGAATTCCCACTCTGATCAAGAGGGCCTATGATTTGCAACAGAACCTCAAGGGGGTGGACCAGGATGAACCAGTAGAGGTCGTGTGGAAGAAGGATCCCGATTCAATGGTACTGGCCCCTAACGCCTAGTGTACCGTTCAAGGGGAGGTCAGCCCCTGCAAAGATGTCAAGAACAAAATACTGATATTGGACTCGCCAGGCGATGGAAAATTGCCGGAAGGATTATTGGTTAAGCCCAGCATCTTGCCAGCTCATGCTCATGCCTGTACACGACGAGTGATGGTCCAGATTCATAATGTGTCGGATCTGGAGATCCGGGTGAACAGAGGATGCACCCTAGCTACGGTACACTGCACAGACACTGCAGTGTTGCCCAGCAACAAGCACCCTGGCAAGACAGATAGAGTGACTCCCGACTTGTTTGATTTTGGTGACTCCCGGTTTTTTACAGGGGGGTCCCCAGGGTCGAGCCAGAGGAACCAGCCCTGGTGGTAGTGCAAACAGTGTGGGTACTTGTGTGGTGTACCAGGGGTATTGTGAAAGTGATTATTGTACAGTGTTCAGACCACTAGAGGGAAGAGAGTTCGGTATCCGGAGGCTTGCCCAGGTTAGCTTGACCACTACCAACCCTGACCTCTGGGTGGAGGCACCTGTTTCAGAACTCAGGCCCCTTAACCTGCTACTAGCCAAGCAGGCAAGGGTAGTAGCCCTTGGGATATCGCCACCTAGGGGTTACACTTAGTGTCATCAGGAGTACCGCTGGATGCTCTAGGGGCGGCTCTGGGGTGAGTTGGGGACACAGCCCCAAGGGCACATCCAGATATCATCCAGTTTCTAAAAGCAGCAACTACTCTTACAACATGGCCGTTCGAGTCAGTCTCTGAGGTGGAACTATACTGGATGGGCCTGAAAACATAATTTCTGGTGGTAATTTGCTCAGTGCAGAGGACAGGTGAACCGGGAGCCCTGTCACAGAAAGAACCATTCCAGTAGTTCACACATGAAGGGGTAATACTGAGAACAGTACCAGCATTCATCCTGCAAGCTGCATCAGATTTCCATGTCAAACAAGCATTGACACTCATCACATTCTACACTAACTATTCGAATGAGAGAGAACAGAGCCTCCACACACCAGATGTGAAACGTACGCTTTCTCTCTCTCTATATATATATATATATATATATATATATATATATATATATATACCTTAACAGAATAAAGACTTTCTGAAGAACAGAGAGACTGTTCATCATCACACAGGGGCACAAGAAGGGCAAGGTGGAGTCAAAAATGACCATAGCCACTTGCCTAAAAAGGACTATTCTGGAGGCGTACAAAGCATTGGACATGACACCACCAGAAGGTATCAAGGCTCATTCCACCAGAACAGTAGCTACCCCATGGGCAGAAAGAGACCATGCATCTGCAGCAGAAATATGTGCAACGGTCACATGGGCCACAGTCCATACTGTCACAAATCATTACAGACTGGACGCTGTTGGCCCAGCACAGGTGTCTTTTGGCAACAAAGTCTTGTGTGCTGCCACTGCTTCTTGTACCAAACGCTGTCGCTCTCCCCTCCCACTTGAAGGAGTACTGCTTTTTATACAACCCAGTCTGTAAGGACTTGGGGGTGCCATGGATATACTCATAACAAAATGGTAGTTTACTCACCTGGTAAAAGTGATTATGTTGGAGTATATCCAGTGCCTACCTCTCAAGAAAGTGACCTGGTTGGAACCAATGAGCCAAAGAGTGATTATATAAAATAAGAAAATTAGCCTGAATGAACCAAAAAGACATTATAGAAAACATAAAAAATTATCATGAGAGATGATATGTAGGAATATTAATGAGCAGACGATTTAGAACCATATGACAGATCTGTTGAGTGTGTGCAATAAATATTTCGAACTCATTTCCACCTCGAGTGTTGATTCAGAGTCCGAAGAGTGCTTTAATATAGTTTACAGTCTCATACAGCTAGGGAATAAACTCTAACTAGTGAGATCAGCCGCTACGAGGGCTTAGATATGGGACCTGAAATTTGATCCTTCCTAGGTCATGTGTGCATCTATCAGCCTGTCAGGTGAACATAACCCAGTTTGTAAGGATTTGGAGTGCCATGGATATACTGTAACTTTATCACCTTTACCAGGTGAGTAAACTACCATTTTACAAGCAGCTACATTTGTAGAGACAGAGCCAGTTTCAATACTGCTACAAACTTGTGTGCTCTACACAGATGGGTGGGAGTCAAGGACAGATTGACCTAGCTAGAAACCTAAAACACAGCAATTACAGGCAGATTCAATCACTGATCTAGTACTGTATGTATTTCTTGAAAGAAAGGGTCCAGGGTACACAGTACTCGGGAGCTCTGTGTGGCAGCTGGAAATTCATTCCATTTTTTCTGTGTATGTACAATGAGCTGGGCTGGGTTCCCCCATACAAGACAGGTGATGCACGCAGCTCTTGTCGGAACCAATATTGGACTGGCAAACTCTCTAAATACCTGTCTGACTTCTCTCTCCCAACGAACCTTACTTACTTGCTTAGATATGAGGCAAGCTGCTGTCTCTATGTTCCTCATTTCAAGCGTAACCTAGGCCAAGCCTCCATTAGCTACAGGCTCACCAGCACCTGGAACAATCCCCCCCCCAAAGTTACTGCCCACCCGCTCAATTCAAGCAAGGCATTGATCAAGATCTACTTCAAACCCCTGCTGACCTGCTCTTGCCACCAAGCTTGTCTCCCCAGAATCTAGGCCCCCCCACTAGGCTTCTTGTCACCACATCTGGAGCCAGCCCTGGCCAGGAGCCTTGGCAGGACAGTTCACTGCAATATGCAACAAATGTAGTCCAGGAAGGCTAACAAGCCCACTCTGTCAATTTAGTTCTGTGTCATGTCACTCCAGAACTATATGCCCTGCCCACATCTGTGCCCTCTTTGAGGGACCGTAGTGACTTTCGATTTGATGTTTAACTGGAAACTGTATTATCTGAATCTTAACATGTGTATTTCATCAACTCTGTAACTATATGTACTCTGAAAATCTTTGTTTCTGTCGTCTCCCCCCCCCCCCCCAAGGAACATAACTGGAAATTAGCCCTGGCCTCTGTGTGCCTACCTGGTAAAATATGTTTTAAATAAATACATACATACATAAATAAACATATGTTTCTATGTCCCAGCCCTGTTTACAGGCTGTCTTGGTCTGACCGATATTGTCACTCAGCCTCCTGCTGAGATGCATAAGATACCTGTCTTGCCTCAATGATTTGAATTCAGCCACTGGTTCATGGCCAGTGCTGTTGTTCACATGCAGGTACCTCAGTGCTCCCTATTCCTTTATTTTGTACAGGCATTCAATACAGCCTGAGGATCCCTTTCCTCTGATTTACCATAGAAACAGAAAATGTTAGCAGAAAAAGAAAATTCCATCCAGTCTGCTCTATTTCACCCTATTCTACCCCAACACCTATTGTCTAGTTGGGGTTATTGCCCTTGCCTTCCCCCTTGACCTATTACTTCCCTCTGTGTAACTATTTAGCCTTTTACTCAATGCCAGCTGTGGCTGAAACAATTAATGGTTTGGCATCCACCACCTCTGCTGGTAGGCTGTTTAATGGCTCAGTTACTGTCTCTGTAAAATAAAACTTTTATCAAGTCTCTTCTGTGTCTCCTCCACACACACACACACCCCGCTGGCTTCTACTCATGTCCCCGTGTTCTTGATTTGCCATTCTTGCTGAATATCTTTTCACAGTCTACCTTGTTCATTCCTTTCAGGAACTTAAAGGTCTCTGTCTTATCACCCCCTTCCCTTCTGGTGTCCAGCGAGTGCATAATCAGAGCCTTAAGGCAATCCTTGTGGGATCTCCCTCCTGGCCCTGAACTATTTTGGTTACCTTACACTGCACCATCTCTATTCTGTCTTTGTCTTTTGTTAGGTGGGGACTCGGGAACTGGGCACAGTCCCACTACTGTGCTTAGCTTTGGGACTAGCTCCTACCTGCCGCCTTCCTAATGGGGTTTTTTAGTCACTACTGGATTCAGTTATGTATCGAAACAGCATCCGGTGCCCCATTAGACCAGCAATTGGGAGTTGTTTTAGCCTAATCTGAGTTTTAAAATAGAACATGTTGCATTTTTCTGGGAAAGTGCTACCTCCCTGAAAAAATTGCTAAGCTCTAGTGAGAATTCTATATCCACCTGTTTGTAGTTGCAAAAACAGTTTTATATGCAGTGCTTCATTTCCATTTTCCTTTGCTCTGTCAATGCTGCCTTGCGGTAAAGGTATGCGCTACAGATTCTCATGTTCCCATTTCACATTATCAGAAAAAGTGATCTAAGGCCCACCTGTGCATTTCCTGCATGACCCTCCACTGATACATATGAACATACGAACATATGAAGAAGCCAGCAGAAGAAGGCCATTTGGTCTATCAAGTCTGCTCATTTTGCAGGGTCCACAGCTTGAGCTAATGTCCCTCTCTCCTTCCCCTCTCCTCATATCCTCCCTATCCATGATCCTTATCTTTCCCCTATGCCTATCCCAGCCTCTCTTAAAGCTGTCCACTGTCTTCAATGAGATCACCTCTTCCGGCAGCTCATTCCAAGTGTCCACCACCCTCTCTGTGAAGAAGTGTTTCCTGACTTCCCTCCTAAACCTCCCACTCTCCAGCTTAAGACTGTGCCCCCTCATGTTATGGTTGCTATTCAGCTTAAAGAGACTCTCCTTATCAATCTTATTTATCCCTTTCAAGTACTTGAAGGTCCCAATCATGTCCCCCCTCTCTCTGTCTCTCTCTCGTCTTCCAGGGAGTACATGTTCAGTGCCCTCAACCTCTCCTCATATGCCTTACCCTGCTGACCAGCTATGATCTTTGTAGTCCTCCTCTGGACCTTCTCCAGCAGATTAATGTCCTTTTTGAGATGTGGGCACCAGTACTGAACTCCATACTGTAGATGCAGCCTTACCAGTGACTTGTACAAGGGCAGTATAACCTCCTCTCTCCTACTTCTGATCCCCCTAGATGTGTATCCCAGCATCTTGTTTGCCTTTGCTGCTGCTTTCTTGTACTGCATGGAGTGCTTCAGGTCACTAGTGATCATCACTTCTAGGTCCTTCTCTTCCTCTGATGCAGATACTCAGACTCCACCCAGGTAGTACTCTGTCCTGGGATTCTTGGCTCCAGTATGCATATGTAACCCCCCTGCAAATGGGGGTTCCCAAAAGACTTCCAGGAGCTTGCTTGAATGCTCCAAGCCTGAATGGTGTTTGGCATTTAAGCCATTTATCAGTGAGTGTTTTAGAGCCTCTGGTACTGTCTCTTTAAGAGCTGTCTGCTTGCAGACATAATTAGTTTGTATGGGGGACTGTGTGCTTCTCTGAGTACCACTCGAGCTGCTGCCAATTCACTTCATTTTGCAGTCACTAGGGTGCAAAGGGAACCTATCTGAAAGATGTAACTGTTTGCCAGAAATTATTTAGAGTAATAATGAAATTACAGTTTGTCTAACCTGCTTTCTTTGCAGCCAGAACTGTGTCTGCTAGTTCCCCATTCTAGTTTTGAACTGCTGAACTGGACCAATCAGTGTGGGGTAAGCTAGCTCTAAAATGGTGCCTTGGACGAATCAGAACTTGGACTCATAATCTGGAGCCAGCCACAAGAGGATTGTATGGGCAGTGACTCTGGGAGATGTAGTTTAGACTTCAGTGCCTTTTTGGACCAACAGCAGCAGTCTATTGGTGACAGCCAATCCAGTCAAGAACTGGGAGGAACTCAAAGGAAGTGCCGGTTTTGTCGGTTGGAGCTTCAGTTGAGCTTTGGCAGTGAAGAAGGAAGGAGCCCTGTGCTTTTCAGTGTGCAGTTTTAGTCAAAAAGCGTGTGTAAGGCCCAGAGTTCGGTCTGCAGCTTGTGAGGACTGAATCCGTCCTGTGAAAAGAATCAAAGAGATCTCTGAAGGTAGAAACCAAAGGTCACCCTGTGAAAGACTGGAGAAATTGCTGAAAATTGCACTCGGTCTGTCAGGAACTGAATCTGCTGTGTGTTCTCCGGGTTTGTGCAGTAATGCGATCGGGATACAGATGCAGCCTGCCTGGTATAGTGCTTTCTTTTATATGGATGTGTGAAGAGGTTTGTGTACCTCAAGTGAGCCCTGCTGACATTGAAGGACCCTATCTTATTTGGAGGTCGTGAGTACTAATTCAGGGTGCTCCTGTTGAATTGCCACATTAAATCCAAATGGAATTACTGTACTGCTGACTGTTTAATTCTCCTTTTCTCTGTGTGAAAGGGCCCTACCAGCTGCCACGGTTTGGACTAGCCACTAGGGCTTGGGTACCCAGGGACAGTAACTGATAGGGATGAGCCTGTGCACAGAGCCATAAATGAATTATTAGAGTGATAAGCTAATTAACCTGATTTCCCCTGTCCTTGTTATATCCCCTAAATAAATCAGAGCTGCTTGTTTCAGCAAAGTTATACTACCTGAGGTATTTGTCTATGTTAAAGAATACCGTGCTGTGATTGTTGCACTGTATCTCATTTCACAGGAGGTCCCAGTGCGGAACCAGACCTGGGGGTAAGTGTATACTGTGAAGGTAATTCTGATATATTGTGTGGGCCACTAGTGGGAAGAAAGGGGGGTTGCAGTGTCCCAGAGGGCTGTGACCAAGTTAGTTTAACTATTGCAAACCCTGACCTCTGGGTGGAGGCACCCGCCATTGGATCCAGGCCCCTCAACCTGTTAGTGGCAAATCAGGCAGGGGTAGTAGCCCCTGGGATAGCGCCATCTAGGGGTTACACATAACTTTGCATTTCTTGGCATTGAAGCCAAGCTGCCAGATCCTGGACTACCTCCCCAGCTTTTCCAGATCTTCCTGTAGGTCCTGTATCCCTTCAGATGTGTCCACTCTCCCACAGAGCTCGGTGTCATCTGTGAATAGGCACATTTTGACCTTAATGCCATCCCCAATGTCATTGATGAAGACATTGAATAACACCGGCCCCAGCACCGAGCCCTGTGGGACCCCACTGGTTACCTCTCTGGTGCCAGATAACTTTACCCCCACAACCACCCTCTGGGTTCTGTCCCTCAGCCAGTTTTCCACCCATCTGGCCATCTTTTCCCCAACCCCAAGATGCACCAACTTCCTGATCAACCTTTGGTGGGGCACAGAGTCAAAGGCCTTGCTGAAATCAAGATAGAGGATGTCTACTGCTTGGCCCCTGTTTACTGTTTTAGTGACACAATCAAAGAAGTCAATAAGATTTGTCTGACATGATCCCCCCCATGAACCCATGCTGCCTTTCATCCTGGATACCATGCTCCTCTAGATATTCTGCCAACCTTTCTTTTAGTATGGTCTCCATGAGTTTGCCCACAATGGAGGTTAGACTGACTGGTCTGCAATTCCCTGGATCATCCTTGGGACCAATTTTGTGGAGAGGCACTACATGTGCTGTTCTCCAGTCCTGCGGTACCACGCCTGACTCTAGTGAACTATTAAATAGGTCTGCCAGTGGCCCTGCCAGCTCTTCAGCCAGTTTCTTTAGTACCCTTGGATGCACTCTGTCTGGGCCTGGTGATTTGTCCACCTTCAATGTCAGCAGCCCCTCCCTCACTCTATCCTCCTCTATCACTACATCTGTGTTCCCTTCCCCCCCTCGCTCCTCTTTTCCCTCCTGAAGGCGCTGGTCCATCCTTCTCCCTGGTGAAGAGGGAACAAAAGTATTCATTTAGTATCTACTTTTCCCCTATTATTCTCCACCCACTCAACCCCTTTCTTAGGCATAACAATCCCTTCCTTCTTGTCCCTTTTCTCACTTATATAATGAAAGAAAGCCTTCTCCCCCTTCTTAATTCCTTCAGCTATCTGCAGCGTCTTCTGTGCCTTTGCTCGCCGGACTTCCTTACTTGCGTCATTAGCCAACCTTAGGTAATTTTCCCTGTCCACCTCTCTCTTGGTCTTCCTGAATTTTCTGTAGGCCAACCTCTTTTCCCTTACTGCCTTGGCAGCCCCAGAATTGAACTAGCTGGGCACTTTGGCCCTTGTGTTCTTCCCCCTGAGCCTAATGCACTCATCTGTGGCAACCAGTATTTCTTCCTTAATGATGGACCACCTTTAGTCCACTCCCATATCTGCTCTGATGCCCACCAGATGGCTCCATGGCACTTTGCCCATTTTCCTGAAGTCCACCCTCCTGAAATCCAAGATTTTGGTCTTAGTCGGGATGCTTTCCCTGCCCATATCCAACTGGAACCACACAGTGCAGTGGTCACTTCCACCCAGTGGCTCCCTGGTCATTATTTCCTGTACATGTTACCCATTTGTGAGCACCAGATCAAGAATTGCCTCAAATCTTGTTGGTTCAGTGAAGCCCTGAGTCAGGAACCCACTCTGCAGTCCTTCCAGGATCACCTGACTCTTAGAACATGTTATGGATGGTATGCTCCAGTCCACCTTGGGCAGGTTGAAGTCCTCCACAATTACCTCCTCTCCTTTCCCTGCAGCTTCCAATATTTGTAAGATCAGTTCCCTGTCCCTCTCCTCATCTTGACTGGGTGGTCTGTAAACCACCCCCAGCCTCACCTTTCTCCCTCTATTGGACCTTAACTGAACCCATAATGTCTCCACCTCCCCTTCCTCTGATTCCTCCCTTGTATAAGTTATTCCCTCCCTGACATAAACTGCCACCCCGCCCTCCTTCCCGACTACCCTGTCCCTCCTGTATAGTTTATATCCAGGGATCACAAGGTCCCAGTTATGGTGGGATGTTGCCCAAGTCTCAGTTACTGCAGCTATTTCCACCCTCCTGTCTGCTAATAGTGCCTGATACTTCCTATGCATTTAGACAGTGCATATGGAGATTGCTTTCTCTGTGCTATCTATCCAGAGATACATCCAGCTCTGCTACTGTTTCCCTTTTTAAGTTCACCGTGCGCACATGTGCAGTGAACTTCTTGCTATGAGTACCTTTTGAAGGGTGTGACACTGTCTGTCCAATGCAGAGTGGTCTGCATGGTGCAAGACAGTGCCGCACCAATCATCAGGCAAGCTAATTGTGTTGCTGTTTTTTTCTTTTCATGGGCAGAAACTGTGTCTACTTGTGAAGAAAAAGCCACACCAATTATATGGCGGCTTTTTCCTTTGATGTGCGGGACAGCGCCTAGCAAACAGCTGATCAAGAAATAGTAGCTTGAACAGTAAAAGCAGGACTCTGCACATGTGCGAAGTTCCACTTTTACTTTTCAAGTTACTATTTCTTTATAAAATACCACTCTGTTTGCCAGACTAAAGATATTGCCACACTCAGCTCATGACTGTTGATATTACCCCTGCAGCAGTGATCGATCTGCGTCACAAGCTCAACACAGTCGTCTCCACACTGTCTTGCCCCCCCCGAGGATGTCAAACCAACACATTTAAACTTCAAACTTTGTTTCATGCAATATGCATTTGTGGGTACCGTGTGACACCCCTGGTATTAGCTAGGCAGGCACGGCTTATGCATGTACCCCCCGATGCATAGAAATACCAAACAGCAAACATCAGACCTCATTATTTTAAATAGGAGTGGGTGCCTTGTAGAAATACATATAGTAACCGTGGATTAATTCTCAATCCATGGTGGCTCTGGCAGCACCATGAGCAGCCACTGAATAGTGGAGTGTGCTCTCTCCAAACTATAAATGTGGTCCTCCAACCCTCCACCCGCAGATCTTGGGGTAGCGAGGCAACTAAATCTGTAGAATCTGTTCCTCCCACCCACCCACCCACCGGCGTGGATTTCGGCCTCCGAGCCAACACACTGCTCATTTGGCCACTTTGCCTGTGCACGACACAGTTGTTCAAATTGCCTTATCCTGCCTTCTCCCTTCCACAGTACCATACCAGCAATCTCCGTAAGCTCCCTTCTAATGCTGCAACAAGTCCCCCAGTGCTGTTCTGTCTCACTTCCAGGTCGCCGATCACAGCCACTGCAGAGGGCCATAAACAGCCCTCCATCCCTTGCAGGTCCCCTGATGGTCTTCTGTCTCTATAGCCCGTTCCAGCCATTTAGCACCATGGATCCCCCCGGTCACTCCTCCCTTGTCCCTTGCACCTCCCCCAATAGTTGTCTGTCCTCCCTTCCATCTTTGTTTTACCACGATCCCCGTGGCAGCCATTCAGCTTACCTCTCTGCTTGCAGCTGTGTCTCCTGGCTGTCCCCTTTCACTGGTCCATTTTCCCTGACCATGGTATCTTGTCAACTCCTGCTACCCATCCCACCGTAGTGTACCAGGTAAGAAGCATTAATCCACATGTACTATCCTGCAGTCCACAGCAGACAGCCCATAGGGCAGTGCCTCTTCAAACAGCAAGACCTGAGCTCTGTTGTTGGCATGCAAATACGGACCTCAGTGTATATGTTGTAACATGGATGTGCAGGTAGCTGTGCCTGATGAATGTTGCACTATAACATGGCCAGGAGAAAACTCGCACCCTGGCCATGTTATAAGTGGAATAACCCCTGAACCATTAGGGCAAGAAATCTGTTTATTTATTTTTTATGAGATGCTTCATGTATTCTAGGAGCTGCATTTCTTAGTGTACACCTTCCTCTGGCACTCCTCTGGATACCTACTCCCTGTAAAGTAACCATTTCTCTCAGTATACCTACTTTTACCTTCTCTCTGACAGTCACTATCACCTCTGGCTGGCAGTTCCCTCAACTTATGTAGGGATGTATCAGCTTTCTGAGCCCTGCTAAGCCTATCTTGCTTACTCCTCCATAGGGTACTCACTCCCTCAGTGGGACAGCTTCTCACACTGCGGTGTCCACTGCCTGTAGCTGCAGTAATAAGCTGCCTCTTCTGGCTAGTCCATCAGTCATGCTGGCTACTTTCTATGCTCTTGATATAGGCTGGCTGCACTGTCCCCCACCCCCACCCCACCCGTCTCATAGTTTGCCTATGTCAGACATAGAGGAAGAGTTTCAGATGACAGTTATGCCTCATCCCTTCCCTCCTATCAGCTACTAGCAGTTCCCACCGGACACTGGTCAGTGACACAGACAACAGCCTCGCTGCTATTGATAACATCCACCGTAAGTACACTGAACACCTTCCAAGCTCAGTAAGACCCACACCGTTGGCACTGACCACAGAGCTGGCCAGTCCCTGAATTCTGGAGAACTGACCTGGCAGAACCAATTCCTGTTTATCAGATACTGCTTTTCCACTGAAATGAAAGCCCCTGACTCCCATAAATCTTGTGTGACATTACCATCACCTAATACAGGGTGGATAACAGTATTGGTGTTACTCTCGCTTTACTCTGCTTTTGCTCATCTTACATCTTTTTCCTTATTAACTAACCTATTTTGTCTTCTATTTCTACAGGTGTGGCAGGGCATGGACTCAGACCCCATCAGAGAAGTATAATTTTATTTCTGTTCTGTCCTTTCCGCCCTATTCAAACTCCCGAGGAACTGCAGCCCTTTGTGACCTCCTTGTCTCTTCATTTACAGGTGCAGTGGACAACATATCCCCAGGACTACCCCGTGGCACCCTGCACTCAGGTAAGTCCATCTCTTTTATTTATATTTTGGTGGGTTCATTGTAACAGGATGGCCACGCCCATTACAAAACTTCCCTTTTGTAAAATTACCTGCTCTTTTTAGTTGGACACGGGTCGGGTGATGTTCCTTTTAAATGGCAAATGCATCTGTAATACTTAATTATATGCCTCTTGTGTGCTCCTTATCATCACCTTTTACTCATGATGTGGTGGCAGTGGTGCAACATTTTTGCTTAAATAAAGTATTTGCCCAGGATAGTCAAACTTCTCATTTTACTGTAAGAAGGTGCTCTTTCCTCTTAACAATAGTTAGCATCGGGCAGTGAAGTGACTTGTTTAGGGCCACATAGAAAGTGGCACATAGGATTTAAACTTTGGCCTCTTGGTTAACTGTTGTGTGGTATATCCCAAGGCTACATGGCCTACCCAGCTACTGTATGTAGTATTTTGCTCGGAGAAGTTGTGAATAAATAAGAACCTTGTATGGTTAGTGAGAAATGATGCTGGTCAAGCACATGTAAATAAGTCACCAACCGAGGCTGCTGGGAACTGTAATCCTTGCCCACCCGGTACAATAGCAATACCAACGGCAAACTTTCGGCATTGACAAATGCTTGTTCCATTCTTGGTTCAATTTTGTGCCATGCAGGCATGTTCCATTTAAGTTGCAATTGTACCTTCATTACTAAGTAAAAAAGCTAGGGGCCCAGTGCTCCTCTGTGCAGCCACTCACTCACTCACTCACTCACTCACACACTCACTCTCTCCTGTCCCTAGCATGAGCCAGCCCAGCCTAGCTAGTACCCCACAAACAGCCGTGTGTATATCTGGCACAGTATAGCATTATATGGGTGGCACAATTAGGGCACTGCAATCAGGGTGATGGGAAAAGGTCATGAATGACAGGGGTGTGCTGGATTTTGCAGTGCCCTGACCCAGAGGAAATTATATTTAGTGATGAGAGGTGCGGGGGGCAAAGTCCCCTACACTGGGGGGGGCGTGGGGGGGGGCAAAGTCCTCCACAAAAACAACTCATCCCCTGCTGTCCATTGTCACCCTAGCTGGGTTGCAGCTGAATGTAGGGCCTGGGTCATTGCAGGCAACATGTTTCTGGCACCCTCATTTATGGTGACCAGATTCATGTCGCAACACAATGGGTGAATCTCTGGTACAGCTATTCCCATTACAACATGGGCCATCTCTCCCACAGGGCTGAGTAGTAGCAGCCATCCTGAAGACCCCACTCATTAGGGTCACCCCAGTATCCGGTGACATATCTTCCTCCAGTCTGGCAGCTTTTCCTCCTGCTGAAGTCTTGCATGGTGTCATTGTGTGCTTTAGGCATGGCACAGCTGCCTCTCTGAAATTGCCCCCCACCATGGTCTCCCTCAATGTTTTTGGGAGGACTGTCCACAGGCTCGCCAGCCATCAGGGTGTTTTCCTTGAAGGGAAAACCCCAACAGCCCCCACACCCTTCTGGTGGCCCCATTCCATACTGATTCTCCTAAAGGTCTTAATGAGAGAAAAATACGATCCAAGCCTCCCTTGGATCCATGTTGATCATGGCTCCTAAGGCCTATTTATGTGGCCAATGTGCTGTGTCTGCTTCTCAATGCTGCCCTCTCCCAGACTGCCCAAGACAGTAGGGTTTACATGGCCCCTCTGAGTGCAAATACAAGCCATGGTGAAAGGGGCCATCAGTATTGGGGTGGTTGGCAGCTTGCTGCTGGGAGCTTGTACTATGTGCCTGAGTGAGAGGCGCATCCTGCCCACATGGCTGCTTAAGTTGTTCACTCAGGAATGCATCCCTACTCCTGCATCAGCTTAGGTAGAAGATGAGAGGATGACTTACCACAGCACAAAGTGTTTACATGGCCAATTTTGCACCCTTGCAACCCATGCGCTCAGGTTGCTGTGCCTGCAGTGCAAAAGTGGCTGTGTAAACATGACTTGAGACTCCTGCTCCCTCTTTGTCTCTCTATCTCTCTGCTACATGGAAGATTCTCTCTGAATTCCCTCAGGCTGTTTTAGTGTAATGAACTGCCCTTCCCGTCTCCTCCGATCTACCAAAGAGGGGTTGCTAGAGATTCCTAGGGTGCGATTAAAGACATCTGGGGCCAGATCTTTTGCGTTCGTAGCCCCTACCCTGTGGAATTCTCTACCTCTTCAGGTAAGAGAGTGCCTGACTGTCCAGAGTTTTAAATCAGCACTCAAAACTCATTTGTTTAGCTTAGCATTCCTGGATGAATCTAATTGATGGGATCTTAGTATGTAATACTCCTGTAAATTATAAGTTTTATGTACAATTTTATTATCTTTGATTTTAGTCATTTTTGTGTTTATAAATGTATTTGTACAGTGCCTTGATCTCTGGCAAGGCACTTTTAAAAATAAAGTTGATTATTGAGTGACTTATTCCTAAACTCCTCACACAAAGTTGCACCCTGAGACGTGGCACCAAAGTGTCAGTCTCAGGCTGGACACACAATGTGAACAACCTCATCCCCCTACTGGTAAGAGGGTGTTGTTACAATAAAACCAAATTCTATTCTATTTTATTCTGTCTTTTCTGTTCTAAATATGCTTTTGGAGTTGTCTTAGGTTATGACAGTAAAACAAACACACAGTTTAACATATTTTATCTGTTCCGGTCTACGTTATTTCAGTAAATAATTGACTGTGTTTCTGAAGATACTAGACTAATTGCTAATTTTTCTTCCCAGGTACACATGACATACAGGAACAACAATGTTGTTCATCTCTTGAAGGTTTTGTTTTATCCTGTAAAGAATGATTTGGCATCTCTTCAAATATTTATAGAACCAATGACTCACTTCTTGAAGTTCCAGGCTTCACTTACAACAGCAGCTATAATACACAGCACTGAATACTGAACAGTTCAAGCTAAGGACAAACATTCTGCAATTCATTTTTTAAGAAAAGAATAACCCAGACAAAATTATGTACCCCCCACCTCACCATGTGATATTGTATGACCTCAGCGTGTCCTGTATTTTCTCTTTACAGTGATTCTTCTGTCCCCAGAGAATAAATAGGGAGGCACCAAAAGTCAGAGTCAAAGGACAAGGGGAAGCCAAGTGTGGAGGTGTGCCCAGGACAGTGAGAGCCCATGCGTGCCCAACTGCCTTGGGACCCATGTTCCAGAGTCCAATTTGCTTGACTTTGAGTGAAGTTGTTGCAGCTGTTGCTCAGGAGTCTCTTCTGGGGGGTTATGAGTCAGGACACTGAGCATTTTAAACTTTTCATGTTCCAATAAAAAATAAAATCTACCAGCCAGGAAAGCCTGAATGCTATGGTGTCTGTATTCCAACAGCCAGCATCTGGGTATATGGCTATGCTCCAAATGTGGGGTGCTGTGTCTAGGGAAAGGTCCCCCTCATGGCCCATAGCTCTCAAATTCCATAATGTCTGTCCAAGAGTCAACAGACTACAGTATTGTGCTTTAATAGTGGTCAGTCAGGATTTTCAGAAAGTCTCTGCTCGGTGTTAGTGCGCTGGTGCATAGATCAGCTTCTGTGGGACTCTGCCTGGTGTATCTCACTGAGGTGCCTGCTGCTCTTGTTATAAATCTGGTCCCTTTGAGCCAACTGAAGAAAGAGAAAAACAGAGGCAGTTACTCTGAGATATGATGATGTAGGAGAAATGTGCCACTCTCCAGGGGCGCTTGGGTTATTAACCCTTTTGTGAATGGCTTAGCCCAGGTGTAGATCTTAACTATGCTAAGCTTTTCAGTTTGGCTTTACAAGGGAACTCCAGTGCCCCAGAAATAAATACAAAGCAGGCAAAAACAGAAAGGCGCACAGGCCAGGTGGGCGCTGGCCAGTTTGAGGGCACTGGAGCGCCACCTGCGTGCTTTCATGGACCTGGGTTCAGGAAAAGTCAGAGTCATACCTGAGGCCGGTGGGGGATCAGAATGTGAGATGCTGCCGGGCTGGCAGCGCTGTCTCGTAGGAGGAATTTAGCTCCTCGAGCTTGGCCGCCCCCTGGTGGAGGTCGGAGGGACGGTGCCACTCACGAGGAGTTGCAACATAGGTCGACGGGGAGGGTTGAGGGGACCCAGTCTGGAACTGCGGTGTGCATCTGTGACTCCACGCATATGCGCCAGCGCTTCCAGGGGTCCCGGGGTAGTACAGGGAGAAAACGGAGGAAATCATGGGGGCTGACATGGATGATGTCCCCAGACCAACTCTGGGGACCAGCTGGGGCGTGCATGGCGCTAGAAGCTCCCGAAAGACCCCGAGTTCAGTAGGCTTGGCAGACGTACATGTCGACCTGCCACAGGCAGATAAAAATAGTTAACAAAAAAAAAAGACAGAATGACTACACAATTCATTAGAGTCAAGTCCAGATGGAATTTTTGGGTGCACCTTTCTACTCTGTCCTCAGCAAAGCTCCTTACCCAAGAAACTGCAAGAGCATTTCCTTTTCCTTCCTTCCTTCCTTCCTTCCTTCCTTCCTTCTCCCAGGCATATATTTTCTCTCTCCTAAATGGCAGCTAGGTGTGCACAGGGGGCTGTACCATTGAGGCAAGAGGGAAAGCCAATTCTTAGGTCTTCATCTAACTCCCTGTTACTTTTCCCATGATAATATTTCTAAGTGTTATTTCCTGTCACAGAGCACTTCTAGGGTTAATTATCATTGCCACTGTTGTTAGTTGCTCTTTCCCATCAGACACACACTGTACCTTTCAGTCCCTCACCAGTTGGCAGCATGCAAAGTAAGAGTGTCAGATTTGCAGAGAGGAACAGGAACAGCCACATGAAAGTGCATTGTACTAAATACTGTAATTTAGTTTCAAGTTAATTTATTTCATGCGTGCCCTAATATTATTTTTATGTGACAGGTAAGCAATACTTTCTGTTTTCTCATGCACTCTTGCACATTTTTGTTTTTGCAGGCATGTAAAGAAGCCACGTACCGTTCTTTCTTTCAAAGTGAGATTCAGTTCAGTTTTTTTCAGTTCAGTTTGTTTTTTATACTGAAAAAGGCCATAGTGAGCAACTGCTACCCATTTTCACAAGCATCTAGTAATACAATAAATACAAACACAACTGAACAAGTACAGTAACTGGGTTCAAACAACTAGCGATTAAGCAATAAAAATAATACAGTCAAGTGATTATGCAGTGACACTAATACAGACCAGGTACTATAGACACTAAAAACAAGAAACAATTGAAGATGCATGTAGGGGGTAAGGATACCAGAGAATGGGGGGTGGGGATAGACCTGGGAAGTAGATATTGTTGCGTGGAAAAGGCAGTGTACCATTGGACACCATGATTGAGTGCAAATAGTGAGGGGTGGTGCATGACAAATGGAGAGAGGAATAGTTAGGGTGAGATGTTAAGAGCAGAAACATTTGCAGTGAGAGAAAGTAGAAAGGTGCGTCTTTAAGTTGCGTTTGAAGGAGGCAATCGAATGACACTGGGAGAGGGAGGGGGGAAGGATGTTGAAGAGTTTGGGGCCCATGAAGGCAAGGGTTTTTTGTCCGTGGGTGCTATGACAGAACGAGAGAGAAGAAGAGAGCCGGGTGGGTCTAGGGGGGACAGTCCTTGGGAAAATGGCTTGTATGCTGGGTGGGGGGGGGAGAAGGCTGAGGGACAGCTTTTGGAAGAAGATAAGCACCTTGCTGTTGAGTCCACCCTCTGGGGAAGCCAGGCAGAAAGCCTGTAGAGGTCACAGTGGTGGGTGCTTCTGGGAAGACCAGTGACAAAGCAGATCATGTTGTGGTACATGGTTTGGAGCTTGTTGACATTATTCTGTGACAGAAGGAGAAGTAGATAAGAGCTTCATAGTCAAATAGTGGAAGTAGGAAAGTGGTGGTAAGGAGGTTTTTTTTGATTCTGCTGTGAGGAAAGGTCTGGCTCTGCAGAACATGCCGATTCATTGGTGTGCTTTCTTGATCAGCATGGAGGAGTGGTGGTCAAAATTCAGATGGCAGTCAAGCTTTAGACCGAGATATTTGAATTCGTGCACTCTCTCGATGGCGTTCCCATCATTGTCAATGATGGTGAATTCAAAGGAAGTGGATTTGTGGGGCTTGGAGAAAACCAAGGATTTGGTTTTCTTTGAATTAAGGACAAGTCCTTTAAAGGTAAGCCATGAGTGCATAGTGAAGAAATCGTGCTGAAGTTTGTTGCGGGGGGGGGGGCTCTTGTCTTTACAGTACAGGACAGCGTCGTCAGCATAAAGGATACGTTTAGTATGCTGACAGATTTCAGGAAAGGAATTGACCATGAGGGTGAATAGGAGGGAACCAAGGATAGATCGCTGGGGTACGCTGCAATTGATGGGACAGGAGTCAGAGAGAACGCTGCTTATGGTAGTTTGGTGGGATCTGTGCAAGAGGTAGTTATGGAACCAGCTGACTACGTCAGTGGAGAAGTGTAGAGAGGAAAAGGTGGCAAGAAGAACATTGTGGTCTACAAGGTCGAAGGCTTTCGTGAGATCGACAAAAACAGAACTGGTGTAGTGTCCAGTATTCGAAGTTTTGTTGATAAAGTCTTTTTGAAATTCAACTTCTTTATTGATTTTATAATAAGGAGTCCAAAATACATAAAGGTAGAAATTGTGCAAAATAACAATAAACACTAATATCTAACCAAACATCCCTCCGTCCCCCCACCAACCCAACCCACCCCTGGAGTGTGCCCTTAGAAAACAATTACTAACATACCCTACTATACACATACCAAACCACAAAGCAAAACCTAAGAGGAGCATATATATCTGGTAAGCTTTGTTGATAAAGTTAATTAATTTTATCAGGGCTGTCTCAGTGTTGTGGCCTTCTTGGAAACTGTGTTGGGACTAGGTTAGGAGGCTATGTTTCTTGAGGAAGTCAGTGGCTTGGGTGTGGATAATTATTTCAAGGATTTTGGAGGGGGGGCGAGGAGAGAGAGAGATGGATCTATAGTTATTGGTGTCATCTTTTGGCCCAGATTTATGAAGGGGTTTGATAATGGCACGCTTCCATTTGAGCAGGATGGTGCCTGAACAGAGGGAGTAATTCAGGATGTTTGTGAGGGGAATGGCAAGGGATTTGCAGACCGTCTTCAAGATCTTGAAGTTAATGTTGTCTTGGCCGATGGAGGGACGGGGTTGCTAGATTTGATTAACTTGACACCCCAGTGGTGAGAGGATGTGAGGTAGGTGGGGGTTGGGGTGGGTAGAGGGGGGTAGGGGAAGGGAGGGGAAGGGAGAGATTGGGCTTATACTTGCTGAGGTCACTGAAATGGTTATTGAAAAGATTAGAGACTTCAAGGGGATGAGTGACCATGATGTTTGAAAGGGTGATTTTTTCTTGATGATGCCTCGTCCCAGTGAAGTGGCTTATTATGTTCCATGTGTGCCTGGTGTTGGCATGGGAGCAATGCTGTTTGTCAAATAGATAGCTGGCCTTAGCAGTACGTACCGCAGACTTACATTGGTTGCACAGAGTTTTATAGTGTTGGAGAAGATGGGGGAGTTTGTTTTTCCTGTAGTTGGCCCAGGCCTCGTCTCTTTCCCTCTTGAGTTCACAAATGTCTGCGGAGATCTCTTCATGGCTATTGCCTTTAATCCTGATTTTTTCCATGGGGATAAGAGTGTCATAGATGGCGACAAATTTTTTGCAAAACTTATCCAGGGCATTGCAATATCAGTAATTGATTCTATGAAAGACCAGTCGGTGGCAGCAACTGTGGTAGGAAATTCAGCGGGGTTGAGTTTTTTTAAATGTTGTGAGAAGATAAACTTGCATTTGCTCTAGGTGTTTTTTGTGGACCAACCGCAATAGACCATGCAATGGTCACTGATGGAATCGGCCATTACCCCAGATGAGGTGACATGGGAAGGGTGGGAAACAAGGCTCCAGTCAATGAGAGAAGCATAGCCAGACTTATAGTTCATGTGTGTGGTGGAGCAGATGATCTGATGGAGGCCGTGGCTGTTGACGGACTCCCTGGCCGGGGTGGAAAGGGGGGATAACCAGTTAAGGTTGAAATCACCAAGGATAATCCATTCACGTCCGAGGGGGAGGGAGTTCTTGAGAGAGAGAAAGGTGTCAAGATTCTTGAGGGGAGTACCGGGTAGAAGATAAGCTACACTGACTGTGATTAGCTTGTTTTTCCCCAAGGAGGATGTTGACTGAGAGTGATTCTAGGCAAGAGGTTTCAAGGTGAAAATCTATTCCATTTGCCGAGAGGTGGTTGGAGACCCAGAGCAGGCAGCCACCTCCTCTTTTCCCATTTCTCTCTCTTCTAGATAGGGAGTAGCCATCAAGGTAGACTTCCGTGGGGGGTATCTTGTCTCAGAGAGAGCAATGGCATTAAAATGATTAACGGAAAGCCAGGATTCAAGGAGACATTTTTTGGCCATTAAGCTCTGGATGTTGAGGTGTACAAATTTTAATTCCCTGATGTTCGTACTGTTCGTGGGTGGGATGCTGGTAGAAGGGGAGTTAGTGGGTCCAGGGTTGGCGTGGGTGGACCCAGAGATGAGAAGAAGAAGGAAGAGGAATCTTTGCAGTCTACTGAAAAATTGGATATAGAGCTTATTAGGTCTTACTCTGGGTTGGAGATTGGGGGTAACTTGGGAGTAGAACCTGAAACTTTGAGCAGGAAGGTGAACTTATTGAAGAGATCATTGGAGGAGGAGAAGACAAAGGGGAGGGTGGCTATGGGCAGAGTGATCTTTTGAGGGAGAGGAGGTGGAAGGGAGGGCAGGGAGATGGGAGGCATGTGGAGCTGAGAGGGGAAAGGGGGAAGAGAGCAGCTAGGGGGTTTAGTGGAGGTGGTGAGGTTTGGGCAGAAGAGGAGGTATGGGAGGGGAGGAGGTGGGGTGGCATTCCATCCAGTGGAGAAGGTGGGGAGGATAAAGAAAGACAAAAGAGTTCTAGTGAGAGGCATTAGATTGGGGCAGTGGTGACTCTTACAGGGGTCGAGGAGAGGAACAGTGGGTTGGGTGAAGGGGAGGAGAGAGGAGAGAGATTAGCAGCAAGAGGGGCCCCCTGTATAAGGGGAAGAATCCTAGTTGACTGGCTAGAGAAGAGTGAATCAGGGTTTCTAAGTTAGAGCAGGAGCAGGGGGGGGGAGCAGGAGAAAGGAATAATGACATGCGCCTTTCATAGCTGGAGAGAGATTTGCAGCTAAGGAACCCCATATTGAGGGATTGAAAGTGGAACTGGGTTTAAAAATTGGTGCAGGAGCTTGGGAGGAGCAAGAGTTTGGGATGCCCCTTTAAGAGGGAGGACTCTCCGGTAGAGCTAAAGGCTTCAGGGTCTGTAGGAGCTGGGCTCTTTTGCTACGAGAGGATTTAAAGAGATTACATGTTGCTGCTAGGTCAAGTGGGGAATCCCCACTTATCCCCACCTGCCTTACTGCCAACATCTTTCATATAAATGCACTTGTTGATATTTGTTATCGCTCTTCATGTCTGTACTCCGTTTCCTCCCCCTCCTCCCCCAGGGTCACACCTGGAAATGAGCCTCAGCTCAATTGGCCTTTCCCAGTTACCAATATTTTAAAAGCATAGGTACAATTTGAACATACTAAGAGTGATAAGCTGTTAAGAAATGTTCATATTTTTGCAACCAAGTGGCAGATATGATCCTTCATATAATTTAATTTCTAAATAACTGTGTAACCCCAGGTGGCACTGTCCCAAAGGCTACTACCCCTGCCTGCTTGGCTAGCAGCAGGTTAAGGGGCCTGAGTTCTGAAATGGGTGCCTCCACCCAAAGGTCAGGGATGGTAGTGGTCAAACTAGCCTGGGCACAGCCTTCCGGGACACTGTAACCCCCTCTTTCCCTGCTAGTGGTCAAAACAGTGCACAGTAATTACTTTCACAATACCCCTGACGTGCTTTGCAAGTCCCCACACAGTTGACATGTACCTCCAAGGCTGATTTCTCCGGTTCAACCCTGGGGACCCCCTGTAAAACAAGGTTAGGCACAGCAAATGGCAACAGTACAATACTTTGAGCACAAATTGGAACCACAGTCTGGTTGAAGGCAGAAACAAGTAGATCTGATTTATTCAGGGGATTTAAACAAGGAAGGGGGTAATCAGGTTAATTAGCTTAATGGCTCTATCAATCACACAGTTGTGCATGCAGTCAGAGTCCCTAACACAGTCACACTCTCTGGGTACCCAGGTGGAGGAAAGGGGCTAGCCAGGACCATTGCCGGGGTAGGCCGGTGTTACAGCTGGTCAGGGCCCTGTGATGAAAAAACAACTTGCACAACACACTATCTGTAATCCGGAGCCAGATGGCTCAGTTCGTGTAACAAAAAGCAATCAGATGACACACTTAGATTGAATTGTAGTTGCAAGGAGCTACCCTGATGGTTACTCATGATACCCAGAACTGGACAAAGGATGGACGAAAATTGAGACAGTGAGTGAATTCTCTGGAGTGCCAGGAGAAGCAGGGCCCACATGATTCGCCAAGGCGTCGTTCCTGTTCAGGCGTGGAGCAGGGGGCTGATCCTTGGGCAGATCTTCATCAGTGGCTCTTCTCTGTGCAGTAGGGTAGTCTGGCAAGGCCCTCATGGCAAGGCCCAGCCTCATGGAGATAACCGTGGATTCAGTTTGTTCGGGCCGGATACAGCTTCCAGCTATCAGCACACAGTTCACACAAAGGGGGACTAAATTGCAACCCCCCCTCCAGTACACAGCACATTTATATGCAAGGAAATCCTGCTATACCAGGCAAAATGCTCCCCGATCATGATCACTCAGTCTCTGCTTGGACTGGGAGCTCAGAAGTAGCTGGAGTTCCTACCAGACCGATCGCATACAGAAAAATCTTCAGTCCTTTGCAGGCTGAGCCTTGCTACACTTCGGTGGCTTAATTTGATCTCACCACCTTGGATTTAGTTTGAAAAAACTTCTCTCTTCCTCTTCAGGGCACCAGGCAGACTTGCAGGCCTCAACACAGACATTTCCCACAGTTCTCCCGCCCGAATACTACACAAATCACCGCTCGAACTCTCACGAGCTGCTCCTCTCTCAACTTCCAACTCAGAACTGCCCTAAACAGCAGGCAGCGTGGGGATTTCCTCCAGATTCAAAAGGTTCATTTGGCTGATTTGACTGTCAGTCAGCTCCCCCTTCAGTTACAAAAAGGCACCAACAGCCTAAAACTACAATTCCCAAGCCTGTATTCCACACAGTCCTTTCAGACAGGCTCCATTTTAGAGTCCCCAGGTGCTGATTGGTCCAATTCGGCAGTTCAGGACCAAAATGGTGGAGGTAATCTGAACAGTCCTTGCTGGAAAAAAGGCAGGTTAGAACAAATTACATTATCATTCTCACTCTGAATTATTTTCAGCAAATCGCTACATCCCTCAACAGAACTCCCTCTGCACATTTAGCGACGGCAGAAACGGAGCTATTTTCCAGCAGCCCATGCGGGACTCGAGCATGAAGCACTCAGTCCCCCTCCAGATTAATATTACTGCAAACTAGGCAGCTCTTAAAGCGACAGTACATAGAGGATACACATCACTCTTTAACAACACCATTTAAACTGCGTAAACGCAGAACACCAGCCTGGCAGTGAGCAATCAGGCATGCTCTAGGAAGACTTTTCGGGAACCCCCGATTGTAGGGGGCTACAGTTATGCTGCTCAGTAGTGGAGCCAGGTTTGGGAGCATTTGGGAGCCGGGGGCACTCAGTCAATCATGGGCTCCACAATGGGCACTAAACAGTGAATAAAGGTGGTGGCAGGGAGCCACTACTCACACTGGGGCAGCCAGGAGGGGCCACCGCCCCCCCAGCCCCCCCTAGCTCCACCACTGATGCTGCTAAAGTTTTTGCTGTAGCATTGATAACTAATTGTTAAGCTCAGAAGTATATCAGAAAAGAGAGAGAAGTGGTGGTGACTGGTTCAGTAGGGGGCTCTAAGCATGCATGGGATAGACATAGAGGAATAAAACTAGACAGGGAGGAAGGAGGGTTGCTGGAGACCAGTTATGCTCTGTAAAGAAAGACCTGGCAGGAATCATCTGGGCAGACTAGGGGGACCAAGCGATCCTTTTCTGTCGACAAATTCTATGCTTCTATGAGAGTCAAGGGGGGCTGAGCCAGTATCCAAAGTGAGCACACATGCTATTCTGGATTGCAGCTCCTTATGGGAAGAGGCTGAAAATAGGTGGAATTGCCCAGCTCTACATTCCTCTCTTGAACACGGGTCACTGGCATGGAGGGTGGTAGTGCTACCATCGCAACAGTGGGGCAGTATGCCCAGTCCATTCTGTAATTCACACCCTGCTGCAAACCATCAATTCAGGGGGGACTAGTGTCCAGACAATAGGGAGCAGAACAACATGGGGTTAAGTTATTTATTTTTTTATTACTTTCAATTTATTAAGGTTTTTACCTTGCAGACCCCAATCCTTGAGTTAATGGCTTTGGAGATGTGGTGGACATGTGAGTTATAAGAAGGTGTGGCGTCAAGGGTAATGCCAAGATACTTAAACTCATGTACTTGATCGAGAGGTTGTTGTTGCTTGTTGTGGATAGTAAGGCTGGTCATTCTGAGTTTGCTGTGGATGCTGTGGAACAACATTGCCTTTGTTTCTTTCATATTCATTGCAGTTTTCATGTACCTTATTTACTCCTGTGAGGTATTTAAAGATATCTATTATATCCCTCCTCTCCCTCCTCTCTTCCAGGGTGTACATATTGAGGTCCTTTAGTCTCTCCCCATAGGGCTTTTGGTGTAGACCCTACATCATTTTTGTTGTCCTCCTCTGGACCACCTCCACTCTATGTCTTTCCAGAGATGCGGTCTTCAGAACTGGACACAGTACTCTAGTTGGGGTCTTAGCAGCAATCTATACATGGCAACACCACCTCCCCCTTTCTGCTGGTGATACCCCTTGCTATGCACCCCAGCATCCCACTAGCCCTCACAACAGCCTTGTCACACTGCCTGGCAACCTTTTGGTCATCCAGTATGATTACCCCAGGTCTCTTACCTGCTTGATGGTTGTCAATACCACTCCACCTGTTCTGTTCACCGCCCATGCTTTTTTTTTTTTATTTCGTTGTTTAACCAGGTATAGCACACTAAGCTGAAAGCTTTTTTACAGGAGCGACCTGGGAGCACAAGCTTTCTGTGCCCTAAGTGCATTATTTTGCATTTTTTCACATTGAAACCCAGCTGCCATGCCCTTGACCACTCTTCAAGTTTTCTCAGGTCTCTGCTCACCCTTTCAACTCCTCTCTAAAGTGTCCATCCTATTGCAGATTTTGCTGTCATCTACAAAGAGGAAGACCTTCCCTTCCAGTACCTCTGAAATGTCACTTATAAAGACATTTTGGACCAGTCCCATCACTGATCCTTGAGGCATCCTGCTAGTCACACTCCCTCCCTTGAAGTGAACTCCGTTTACCACTACCCTCTGCCACCTATCCACTAATCAATTTCTTACCCTGTTTACCACCTGTGGACCCACTTCTAAGCTAACCAGCTTACTTACTAGTCTCTTATGTTGAACAGTATCGAAAGCTGTACTGAAATCTATGTAGGCCATGTCCACCGCTGAACCCTGATCTAATTCCTTGGTCACTCAGTCAAAGAAAAGCGTATCAGACTCCTTATACCTGATTCCCCATGAATTCATGCCAGCTTCGGTCTTGAAACCTGATTCGAGATATTCCTCACAGTCCTTTCCTTCAGCAGCGATTCTATTAACTTTCCCGTTAAGTTTCTCATCACCAGTGCCACGCTGACTGGCTTATAATTGCCAGCCTCCTTCTTGCTACCACTTTTGTGAAGTGGGACTATATCTGCCCTCACCCTTCCATTTCTAGTAAACTTTTAATTAGGACTGTCAGAGGTACAATCAATACTTCCCTGAGCTCCCTCAATATCCTTGGTTGCACCCCATCTAGCCCCATTTCTTGTCTACTTTCAGATTAGCATGTCCGTTCAGGACTCTGCCCTCTAAAAAAGGATTAAGGTCCACCCCCCCCCCCCACCACCAAAGCTCAGGTTACTTTTTTTGTGGCCTCTCCCCTTCTTCTTCATCTGTGAACACTGAGCAAAAGCATTTGTTCAGGATGTCTCCCTTTTCCTGGGTCCCCCTCTGCACAATCTCCTTTCCCTTTTTAACCTTACAATCCTTCCCCTGGTCTTCCTCTTTTCATTTACATACCTGTAACCCTGGCACCATTATACCAAGGGCTGCTACACCTGCCTGCTTCCCTGACTGCAAGTTGAGGGGCCTGGGTTTGGAATTAACAGGTATTGTGGATTTCCTACCAACAGTAGAACTAAGCTTATGATGTCTCCACCCAGAGTTACACTTACGCGAGTATTGGTTAAAACTGGTACCGCCCTCTGGGAAGCAAACCTATCCACAGCCCCACCTAGTGGCCTTGTACATCAAGTTTCACAACTACAGTATATTGCATTAAATGTACAATTAGTTAAGAGCACTAATGATATGCTTATGGACACCACACTTACCAACAGGGTCTGGTCTTCTGGCATATACCCTGTGCCCCCTGCAAATAAAGCAGTTTTTGGCAACAACAATGCAACTTCACAGTACCATTTGGATGACTCAGTAACTGAAAAGCTAGATAACAATATGCTCATAGCCCAAACTAACATCAAATAGTAAATCTGGTTTATTAAAGGGGGTGTAAACAAGGAAGGGGCGAGAATTTAGCTTAATTGTTGCAGCACGATATTTAAACAGATAGCATTTATTAGGTATCACATTAGTCCCTGAATTAATCCATTTAACTAGCTGCTGGGTACCCAGAGTGGACTAGGTAGCAGGCCTGGAGCGTTGCCATGGGTTGGTCAGCATTTCAGCAGGTTGGGGCCCTTGATGGGGAAAGATTGTATTAAACAGACAAAACACTTGCAAGAAGCAGAATGTTTGTAATCTCAGACCGGATGGCCTGTAACCACAGCTGAAAACCCAAACAAGGAATTATAAGGCAAATCAAATGACACCATACAGTTATTTGGTTGTTGCAGGGGTGACCCTAGTTGGACTCACTGCACCCAGACAGATTGAAGAGACCGCTGGCGACACCATGGACCTTCTGGCTTTCCAGGATTCTGGTGGGGACCGGGGCTGACACGACTCACCTCCACTTCATGGCCTTTCTTTGTAGGTGGCCGCAACCTGCAACTTGTTTCTCTGCAGGGGCTGACTTCCCAAGGATGGTCTCTTGCCAGGCAGATGTTGGATCTGGTGCACGAACAGTCTTTTGGGGTCAAAGCTGGCCTAGGCCCCGTACTTGAGATTTGGCTTGGTATACAGTTCAGAAAACTCACTCAACTGCCGATTTTTAAACTGGCTCAACTTTGTCAGGAAACCAACAGGAACATCTGAGAACAGGCTCCAAATGGCACTGGAGTCGTTAGCTAAAGCAATCCTCTCACACTCTCTGTAATTGCCCTTTCTTAGGCAAAATGCACTTTCACAGCACCAAAGTCTCTGAACTCAGTCTGAGTTACTGAAGATGCTTCTTCCAATTCTACATTTTTGCAGCTTTAAGCCCCACAGAGTGGCAAGCAGGTGGATTTCCCTGCTGTGCTGCAGCTGAACCACACAGGCTCCTTCTCTCTCGCTGGCTTTCCTCAGACAGACTGATTCAAACAGTCCCTCTCCAAACTGAAGGCAGAGTTTAAGAAATCTGGTTGACTACCCCAATTGTTAATCACAGTCCCATCTTGCCATTGGCTGAAATTTAGGCACCAAGGATTTGTCCCTGAATTTACCCCCAAATCCTTTGGCACAGTTCCAGGTGTCCCTAGGATGAATCCTGGCTCCTGAACATACAGGTTTAAAGTAATGTATGCAGTCCCCAAGCAATAAAGTCCTGGTGCAGCCAGATGAAGTTTTTTTTTTTCACCTCCTCCTCCCTACATGCTCCACTTCAGCCTCTCATTCAGGCTTGCCAATGCTTGCTCTGGTCCATCTGCCCTCCAATCCTCCAGTCCTACATAGCAGCCAACCCCAGGGTAATCCAGAGTAACCCTTCTCCGGATGGGTCCCCCTCCTCTGAGAGGGAATGTGCCAGCCCAGGAGGGGGCAGGCCAGTGCTACACTTGGTCCTGAGGTGCTGCTGGGATGGAGGACTCGGCAGGGACATGAATGGCACCAGAGAGCTGGATAGCCGTCATCCGTCTGGAAGTGGGGCGATATTTCCGCTTTTTCTGGTACATCCCCTATGTGTGTCTGTTGTGTTCCTGGTCTCCACTAGGGGTTACCACAGCGTGACGTCAACCCACTACCCACCCCAGGAGAGGAGAACAGTCCTACAGATGCTTGATCCTCTCCTTCCCCTGCCAGTCCCCGGCGTCCCGAGTCCATTTCCGAACCTGGTCACCGGTGTGGGTCAAGGTAAGGTGCCAGCACCTCAGCCCTCTATGCCACCAGGCTGTACAATGAAGTATTTTTAATTCACCAACACCCCACAGTCATATAGCCCCTTTAGTGCACTCTTAAATGAACCCACTCTTGAACATTCACAATTAATACTTTTGCTGTTGCTGCCACCGAAATACAGTCCCCCAGGTGGCAGGCAGCAGCTCATTAATATTCATAAGGGGCTATTACATATTCATAAACCTCAATTTGTTCTCCAGGCCAGACTCTTTATTTATCATCTCCTGAGGCTTCTCATCCACCTTCTTCTGGGCACCGGTCCTCATTCTGACTAATTGGGGAACCGGGTCCAAGAAACACCCTTCAGAATGACTGCAAAACCGGTGGTCAGAACATTAAAGGTGCTTCTGCGCATGTGCAATCACCTGCTAGCACTGCAGTGCAAAAGAAAGTAACAGCGATCATGGCTATCGCTGCAAGCCCAAACTGGGATAAAATACAAGGCTGCTCGGGGGACTTGGGAGAACACTGGAGGCACATCAAAGGACCTGGGCTGCGGCGGTGAACCTTCAGAGCAATTAGGGGACGCCAGGAGCAGTCGGAAGATGGGAGAAACATGGGGCCATTAAGGTAAGCCCCTAAAGGTGGGTTACATACTTAAAAAAAAAGTATTGTCCTCTTTTGCTAATGCCTGGGTTATTCTCTCTTCAGCTTGCGCCTTTGCACTCCTTACTGCTTTCCCTGCTTGCCTTTGTCTCCCATGATACACCTCCCTATCTTCCTCCCTTTGCATGTCTGTACCTTCGGATTGCTACCCCTTTAGCCTTTATCTTTTTTGCCACCTCTCTCTCTCTCTCTCTCTCGCTCTCTCTCTCTCTCTCCTGTCTTCCAGGGAGTACATGTTCAGTGCCCTCAACTTCTCCTCATATGCCCTACCCTGCTGATCCACTATCATGTTTGTAGCCCCCCTCTGGACCTTCTCCAGCAGGTTAATGTCCTTTTTGAGGTGTGGGCACCAGTACTGAACTCCATACTCTAGATGTGGCCTTACCAGTGACCTGTACAAGGGCAGTATAACCTCCTCTCTCCTACTACTGATGTCCTTAGATATGCATCCCAGCATCTTGTTTGCCTTTGCTGCTACTTTGTTGCACTGTGTGGAGTGCTTCAGATCACTAGTGTTCATCACTTCCAGGTCTTTCTCCTCCTATGATGCAGATACTTGGACTCCACCCAGGTAGTACCCTGTTCTGGAATTCTTGGCTCAAATATGCATAACTTTGCATTTTTTGGCATTGAAGCTAAGCTGCCAGATCCTGGACCACCTCCCCAGCTTTTCCAGATCTTCCTGTAGGTCCTGTATCCCTTCAGCTGTGTCTACTCTCCTGTACACCTTGGTGTCATCCGTGAATAGGCACATTTTGCCCTTAATGCCATCCCCAATGTCACTGATGAAGATGCTGAACAACACCGGCCCCAGTACAGAGCCCTGTGGGACACCACTGGTTACCTCTCTGGAACCAGATAACTCTCCCCCCACAATCACCCTCTGGGTTCTGTCCCTCAGCCAGTTTTCCACCCATCTTGCCATCTTTTCCCCAACCCCAAGAGACACCAACTTCCTGATCAACCTTTTGTGGGGCACAGAGTCAAAGGCCTTGCTGAAATCAAGATAGAGGCTGTCTACTACTTGGCCCCTGTCTACTGTCTTAGTGACACAGTCAAGGAAGTTAATCAGATTCATTTGACGTGATTCCCCCCCTCCCCCCATGAACCCATGCTGCCTCACATCCTGGAGACCATGCTCCTCTAGATATTCCACCAACCTTCCTTTAGTATGGTCTCCATGAGCTTGCCCACAATGGAGGTCAAACTGACTGGTCTGTAATTCCCTGGGTCATTCTTAGGACCGCTTTTGTGGAGAGACACTACATGTGCTGTTCTCCAGTCATGTGGTATCATGCCTTTCTCTAGTGAACTATTAAATAGGTCTGCCAGTGGCCCTGACAGCTCCTCAGCCATAATGGTAAGGATTGGCAATTTTAACTGCTGTGTTACTTGGAAATACCTAGGGTGTTTCTGATTTTTTCCTGTTTTGTTGTTTGTTATGTCCCTTTGCATACCAACTCTAGATAGGGTGTTGCTCCTAGTCCCAGTTTTGGCGTAGTCTTTAGCGTCCACCCATCCCTTATGTACCCTTATCCTACACAGGGTGTTTCTAGTTGTTTCCTGTGTAACACCTGGGTTCCCCTGGGTTACTAGAATCCCTGTTGTATTGTAGTTTAGGTAGGAGCTGGGCAGCACAAATGGTAAAATCCCTGTAGGGCTCCTTTAAGCCTTCTGGTCAGTTGTGCTGGGCAGAAGGTTCTAAAATGGAATGTGGAACTCTCGCTGTTGCAGCAGCATGACCCACAACTTGAGGTGCTGCAGTTGAGATTTGAAGTCAGTTCAGTTCACTGGAGAGTCTGAGTCAGTTTCAGTTGGTGCTCTGCCTCTGGGCAGACTAATTGCCAGAGGGGAGCCCCCCTTTTCTTTTCTCACCCTAGTTTGGAAACAGAACGGTCTGGATGCCAGGTCATGATGGCTGCAGTTTTTTGTAATGCCCTGTGGGGGTGAATTAATCAGAAAGTACTTTTGGGACTGGTAACAGTGAGTAACAACTGAGGCCATCCCCCATCTGTAAAGACGAGTAAAAGTGCTGCCCAGCCCTGCCAGTCATGGAAATGCAATGTTTTTGGAATTTGTCACTACAGGACTGTAACGCAAGCCTGCCCTTCAGCTTTGGGCACCTGAAAGCCTGGGGACAGTGTCTTCTTCAATTGTTTTTGAGGAGTAGTTTAACCTAAGCTGGACTCTCACAGCATTGACATGCAAAGTGTTTTTGTCAGCACTAATGTGGGACGGACACTGCTACAAGCAATTTAGTGCCTTCATAGTTCGCGATCCTGTTGTGAATTCAGTGCTGTCTGGCCTTTGGCTGGAGCCAAGCTGAATGCTGCAGTCCGGTTCAGGAGGGGAAACTTGTTCACAATTTATTTAGGGAGTCAGGCACTGCCCTCTGCTGTTTGAGAATTGTATTCCCATAACGTAACTCTTCTTTTGCTTTGGGGCTCCCGTTGCTTATGTGCTCTGACTCTGAGTCTCAAATGTTTACTCTGGTGAACCTACAGTATATCTTAAAGTGTTTGGGACATCTGTCTTGGTCTTTTACCCCAGAAGAGCAGAAGGATGTTCGAACTGCTTGTACTGGAAGTAACTCACTACAGTTTGTGAATTCTTTGTACTTGGCTCTGCACCTGCAAAAGCCCCTGTGGAGACCAATTTCTGACTGACCTTCATGTCAGAATAAAGCCATACTGCATGACTCTATGCCTTCTTGTGGACATTCAATCTGTGTGTGACCTGTGTAATTTACTGCCCCCTCCCAGACTGTGTAAAATCAACCATTGCCATGGTATCTCCCATGGGACTCCGAAAAATAGAAATGTTATGTCTCTTCCCCCAGACTCCCTAGATAATGAGTCAGGTAACTGCCCCCCAGCCAAGGGTAAAGACTTTCATCATGTTGCCCAAGGGACGTAGGGTTACACCTGTTTATTATGCCCCTTGTACACCTATCCTAGATTGGGTGTTGTTTCTATTCCCTGTTTTGGCCTACACTTTACCTCCCTCCTATGCCAGCAGTGAATGCAACAACGGAAGCAAACATGCAAGTACCTTACCTTAGTTAACCGGCAGAGCCTCCCACTTTCCTGCTTCCTCCAGCGGATGTCTGCCAATGCTGAAGATGCCAATTTTATACCTGTTCCACTCCTGTTCTGTTTCACTCATGCGCTGGGACACAAACATGAGTGGGGACATGTTAGGGGTATACTTTTATAGTCCCATGGTCACTTCTTGCAAGCTAGCGATTGATCCATGTGAGTCACGTGACCACCAACTGCTAACATAAATCCCGACCTTCCTTCTGCCTCAGACCTTGTCACTAAGCCAACCCAGAGAACCTTCAGTCCTTCCTTATCCCCCACCCCACTCAACCCCTTGTGTCTCTGTATCCCTGTGGCCTTTATACCTTCCCTCCCATATAAAACAACCCCCTGCTTTCCTTCTTGTCCTTTCAGAACATGGTGTATCCTGGAAAGGCCACATCCTAGCTGTGGTTGTTGGTGCACCATGATTCTGTTATGGCCACCAGATCAAATCCACTTCCACAATGCTTGCCTCAAGGTTAGAATTTTATTTCCTAGGTTCCTTTCATTGGCACATATGACTCTCCACTCCTTTTGTCTCTCGCTACCCCCACTTTACCCTCCCTTCCTGAGTCAATCCTTCAACCTTTCCTTTTCCTTAGTTCTGTCCTTCCCTTTTTTATTCTCCCTTTGTTCCCCCTTTAACTCTTCTCTCAGCCTTAGAAGCACCTCCCAACCCTCCCATCCTGTTCTCCCCCTTGTCTCTACTCCCCTCTACCCTTAGGGAATTTATTTCCCCTGAGCCTCTTCTCTCTGCTGCTCCATTTTCTAGTGGGAGGCATTCACTGCCTTCCTTGTTTTTTCTGCCTCCCCTCTAGGCTAGTTTAAATGGCCATCAAAGTAGCATTTAAACCTTCCACCTAGGACTACCATTCCCCTCCCCATTGGATGGAGGCCATCTCCTTTGTATAGACCTTTATCCCCCCAGGTAGGACCCCAGTCCCTGATGTAGGCAAAACCCTTCTCTTTGCACCATGCCTTCAACCAGTCATTGAAGGCCCTGGTGTGGTGTTCCCTATCCTCCCCACAGCCATATACAGGTAGCACCTCAGTGAAGGCCACCATGCAAGTTGCCTGCTTCAGTCCACTCCCAACCCCCTTAAACCTATCCTGTACCACCCCTGCTGAATCCCTTGCCAGGACTTGGGAGTCATAATCTCTAACAATTTAACCTTTGACAGAAATACCATAATTAATATTAAAAAATGTAATAAAATTGTGGGCTCAATTTTGGGTAATATCAAAAGCAGAGACTCTGAAGTAATTATGTCACTCTATACCAATCTGGTACATCCACATCTGGAGTACTGTTCCCAATTCTGTGCTCCAACCTCTATCAGGAGTCTGAAATTAATTGAGGGTGTTCAACGGAGATTTACCATGAAAATCATATCTTTAAAACATGAAAGTTATGACGATAGAAAACTTAAACACTTCTCTGCTAAATACAGACAGATAAGGGGAGATTTATGTCTTGTATATAAATAGAATAATAGATAGATAAGTGTGTATTACAAGGCAGTAATACCATAGAGAGACTTTGGGGACATGGAACCTCAAGAGGTCCTAAAGTCCCCAAAACCTCGAGATGGTATTACTGCCTAGTAAAACACTGATCTTTCTGTTCTTTTTTGTAATATATGGATCCATCGATAATACTACAGTTGGAAATGACCTTTGAACTGTAGTATTATCAGCAAAAACAATAGTATTATCACTTTCAGGATTGTATTATTGAGAGTAGTGATGTATTACTGGGAAATTTTTGTATAACTTAGTATAGTATTATTGGGGCTTATCCATATATTACAAAACACTAACGGATGACTACCTAAAAACAATAGGATTAACATCGTCAACAAGCACCAAATCTACTAGGAGTCACAGTTATAAACTTATTGGTACAAAGTGTGCTACAACCAAACAGAGTCGATTCTATACCCAAAGAGTAGTTGGAATGTGGAACACCTTGCCAGATAATATTGTTAACAGTAGAAATATAACAACTTTTAGGCAAAATCTGGATGAATATATGGGGGATAAAAAATTTGAATTCCACCTATAAGGCATAAGGGTGGCAAGTCCAATAAAGGGCTTCGTGCCAACGGTACTGGTAAACTACTATGAACCTATGAACCTATGAAGGTCACTGGTCCCTCCGATGGACATGATATCCAGCTCCTTCTCCTGCCCCACTGCCTTACAGATCCTAATGATCTACTGTCCTTCTCCCACATGCCAAGGTGTCAGGTAGGTATCTCACCTCAAACTTCCCCTCCCATCCTCTCCCAAATCTTCCCCCCTAACAATTGAGTCCCCCACCAGAGGTTGTTTCCTCTTCCACTGGGGTCCACTGCTTCCCACCTTGAAGCCTTCCATATAGAGGACCCTCACATCTTCCCTGGCCACTAACACCGGGGTCTCCTTTTGGCTGCCCTGTCCCACCAGACTGGTTGCGCAGAGGCCCCGGCTGAGAAATGTGCCCTGACCCCCCCCAAAGCCCACCAGAGTCCAGCTGACCCTCTTCTTGGCACCCTCTGAGGCAACAGTGCTGAACTTGGTGGCCCCTGGGTGGGATAAGAGGTCCACCGAATCTTAGTCAGCTTAGCTCAGAGTCTAGTGACCTCCTCCATCTGCACAGAAGGTGCATGCTGATAGAGAATAAGGTACATCATAAAGAATAAGAGTGTAGAGTACATGGATAAAGGCAGAAGTTCATGATCCAAAACCTCCAGGGTTTCCCAATGAGCTGCATAGCTATCAGACAACAACTAAACCCATCACAGACCTCTATAATAGAACTACAGGTTTGGCAACTCCAAATACATAGTTATCAATAGCACATGCCGTCTGTCAGACAGGAACTGACTCAGTCCTTCCCAACAAGCAGAAATGCATGTTAGAAGTGTGGATTCTTAAATTCAGTGACAGTTAAACTGGAGAGAATATGGGGGTTCATTACATGTGACATAGAGGGTATTGTTTAGCTTGCAGAATGCTCATTTGGGGCATGTATATGGGAGAAAACCAAAAGAAATAAAAATATCGTTGGGAAACATTGCAGAGGAACTGAGCAGGAAAATTAGTTATATATAAATATTAGCACTACACGAAAATAACAGTGGGACACACTGTATCTCCCTCATCTTGATTAAAAAGGTAAATACATACACCAAAAAGAGGAAGAGATTATGATAAATTGCTTCACAGTATAGAAGCATATTGGATTTATATGTTGGAAGCCACAAAGTGGCCGAGATTCAATGTACAATTTGATCTAGCTCTCTTCCTATGAGATATTTGGAACAGGGACAGGCTGTTATATTTCCTCGCTATCTGATAAGAGACATTGATTTTTTTGATGGTGAAAAATAGGGGAGGAGTAGATTCGTGCAACCCTCAACCCTCCCCTTCTTGTATCCTCTCTTGTTTTTTTTTCACCCTGGCATATGCTTCACCCACAGCTAACTCAGCACCAAACCCCAAGCACCACTCCAGCATGGGACTTCCAACCCCACTAGTTTAATACAGCTCCTTATATTTTTCTATTGCTTGTGCCTTATTTCACCCACTTTTTGCTGTTTGTTTGTTTGTTGAATTTTGTTGACCTGGTAAGCCCACTGAGCCTAGAAGTCCCTTTTTCAGGGGTGACCGGGGGGATACAGATGGCAAGCAACTGAAATTGAACCAGATTAAGCTGTTGGTGGTCATGTATATGTGCTCCCTTCTTTGCGTCTTCCCTTTCAACTGTGTCAGACTATGTCAGGATGTCTCCCATTTTTTGAATTTTTTGTTTCTCCCTCCCCTCCACCATTTATTTCTTATTGAGCTCCATTTTGTTACTCTTGCCTGACTTTATGTGTGCTTCTATTTCTTGTATTGGGATGCCTGTGCAACTAAAGCTAATGATACATATGTAGCCCTGGTGCCATCTACCTTGCAGGCCTGAACAAGTTTAAGGGGCCTGGATTCCTATTTTGCTGTTACTGGGGGGTCTTTCACAAGTTAGAAATTAAAATAGTGCTGTGCCGCCACCCAGAGTACATTTAAATGGGTTTGATATTAGCAGTATAACTCCTTGAGTTGCTATACCAATTCACCTCTCCATACAGTCACCCCATCACATGGATTACCAAACCCCAAATCCCCCAATTTAACATTTTGCATTTAATGGCTTCAGCTAATAATAAGCTCATGAGTCAGAATTTTCCAAAACAGATAGCACCATGTATTTACATGGGAAGGGTTAGGACAGAAGTAGATGGAGTACAGGTTGAGCAAAACATTTAGTAAAGCTGCATTTAAAGAGTAGAATTTTCAGTCAACCATTTCCCTTTTGAATTCAGCCCATTTTTTGATGCATGCAGTACCAACCCTCTATCTAGCTAACTGCTGCAGGTACTAAATTGTCACAACCCCCAATTGTTCCAGTTAACCCCCTTTGTCCTCTGACCGGATACCCAGGTATTTGTTGCAGGCTTGAGGTGCAGCTGGTTGGCCAGCATTGGTGCACTTAATTAAATTAGCTTTTACCTTTCTCTTTAAATGCTGTAAGCTTTCACTACGACATTGGGCACAACTTCAAAACAACTATGTACATCCCACAGGTGCAGGGCAATTCCTGCAGTTACTCACAGTTCCACTGAAGTCTCTGGTGGCTCTGTGACTGAAGCTCTGAGGAAGATGGAACAGCAGAACTTTGGAATCATTTGTATTTGAAGAGACTGGAGATAAGGAGCAGGTACTCCGCAGCTTGAATCATCTGACTTGATTGAAGGTCTTGCAGCTTTTCCCCATCAGCCTGTTTCCAGGCCCGATGTAGAGCATGAACGCAAAGCTCTCCAGGCCACAAAGGAACCCAGACCCAGGAGTGTCCCACAGTCTGGCTCTCCAATGGATCAGAGTGTCCTAGCACTCAAGCATGAGCCCGAAGCTCTCTGTGGCCCAGCCGGCCCCACTTGGTAGGGGTTGGCAAGTTCCCTACCTGGCTCCAGACTGACAGATGAGCAGGTTCTCAGTCTCTTAGGCTCAGCTCAGTTTGGCAAATGTTCAGTTTTACAAGTTTAAGAAAAAACCTCCTTCAGCCACACTACCATCGTGGCAGCCATGGCCTTTTTTGTCTCACAGGTCACAGTCTCTGGCTTCCCACCAAGCACACAGTCTCAGTGGGACTGGGACATTCACCTTGGGCTCCTCCAAGGACCCTGAACTCGCCCTTGCTGAAATCTTTCACTTCCCTTGATGCAGGTAAATCCTGTTCCTCACTGTGCAGGTGCTAATAGATGCAGAAGAGGCTCTCTCTTCAACCTTTTCGAGCTACTTGGTTTTACTGACCAAACCTCCGCGTGTCTAGGAGACTCCCATAACATGTGCCCATACCAAAACCAGTCCATTTTCCAAGATCCGTTTTCCAAAACCAGAACCATTTCTTGAACCTTTTGTCCTTCCCTTTTCCTTAAAACACTATGTCATACCAGGGTCAGACAGAACCTTTTTTCCTTGCATGAACCTTTAACCTTGTTTCTCACCACTGTGGTGTAGACAAAATTCAGCCTTGCCTTGAGACCGGGGCTCCACAGCCCTCAAGAAGATCTCCATCTGCCTTAAAATTCCAGACTACCTTTCCCTGGAAACCTTTAGATAAAAATCTTCAGCACTGTGGCATAGCTTCCTCACACAGCAGCCTGTAGCAGAACCTTGCAGCTCTCTTTCTGCTGCATTGCAAACTTCACTCCTTGAACCCCAAAGTTCTTTCAAAATGGGGAAAGGCAAACCCGCAAGCCCAGGGGGACAGTGGCTGGCAACCCCCAGGCAGGCCTTTCCCAAGCCTTGCAGCCCCATTATCTGCATAGGGGCTAAATCCCCCTCCCTCTGCAGGGGCTCCCACCGAGCTGATTCCAAAATCAAAAGTCTTTCTCTTTTGGAAGCTCTCTAGAGCTCTTCATTGGCTGACATCACTGTCCCTTTGAAAAATTAATATGTATGAGGCTCCCTCGACACCTGATTGGTTGAGAGAAAGGGCGCCAAGTATTTCCCCAGCTTTTTCCCCCATAACTCTTTAACACAGTCCCACAAGTCCTTAGGAGAATCCTGGCCCTCTGATTGGCTGGCTGACATCATACAGCTGCAAAACATAGCTGCTGTCCCATTAGTTCACGTTTAATCCCCCCCAGCAGTCCCACTTTCATGTCCTGATGCAGCCATAATATAAAAATGTATTTAATGTCCCACTGTTTCAAAGCAGCCCCTGTCTCCTGTTGATTGCTGGTAGCATTTGTCATTTTTATTCAGCCCTTTTCCTGTCACTGCTGCCATTTCCTACTGTCCCCCGGCAGCCCATGCATAGTCCCAGTACAATCCATGTACTGTCCCCCTTCAGTGGCTGCAGCCGGAATACATGATTTTATTTAACAACTCCCCCACCATCCTGTAGCAGCTTCTGTGCCCTGTTACACCAATAAACATTTGTATTTATTCTCAAGCCTGTCACTAGCACCATTTACTCTGCCCCAAGGTGCTAGACAGGCTCCCTCATCAATATTTAAAGTGTGCCTCATTAATATTCATGAGCCCCCCCCCCCCCATCCTATAGTGCCCTTGGCACTTGTTTTATTTAAAACTTCTGTGGCTTCTCCACCCCTTCTCTGGGCCCCCAGGCCCCATACTGCCCATGTAGGGGACCTGGATCACCAGAGAGGCAACCAGATGGCTGCAGAAATGGCTAAAACAAAAATGCACTTCTGCACCAGAGTGCACAAAAGGGTGGTGGCTCTGCAAGTTAGCTCCTCCAGGCCCCAGTTGGGATAAAAAGTATTGTGAGGGCTGGAGGGAGGATCCAGTGGCAAGGCAGGGACTATTTAGGGATCAGCCAGAAAGGGGACCAGAAACAGGGGAAAATGGAGACTAGGGCAGCCCCAAGGGGGCATGCAGCAAGCCCCCAACAGGGGGGTTACACATAAAAGAATTTGATTGCGTATGCAGAAATTATTCCGGAGCGGGCTACCACATGTGACACTGGCAACCTGTGTTCAGGAATGAGCCTGGGGCTGTTGGAGACTGGCCAGAAGGAGGAGGATCCAGGGTCCCAGGGGATGGGAGGGAGGGTGCTGTGTTCCACTGCACTACTGCCACCTGCAGATGTGTGGGTGGTAGAGTGCATGGGACACAGGGATTGGAGCTCATGCTGCACCGTGTTTCATGTATGCATGCTAATGCATGCTCAGGTCTGGGACTATGTCCCAATGCCGGTGTCCCTACAAGGAAAAATATGGCACAGAAAGAAGGAGAAATAGTAGAAAAAAACTGGTTGTCAGGATGATCACCTCCCCTCTGCAGGCCCCGCACCAGTGACACAGGCACCTCCCAAAATCTGGATCTGTAGAAGGTGGGTCAAGGAACTCCCTGCCACCCTACCATGGGGGCAAGCTGTAGGGGACTCAGAAGGGTAAGTCCGGGGAGAAGTTGTATGATGAATCTGTGGGGCAATTAATAGCTCCTACATAGAAGACAAAATATTTATGGACATAATTAATTTAAAGCTAAACTGATGGCTCCCTATGAGATAGAGGGTTCTCGAAGGTGTGACACAGGTCATTCAGTGGGTGCCAAACTCAGGAGGGACCACACCCTCCTTGGAATCAATACAGGCAAAGTTTTGTGGCGGTACTCTAATATCTCACAAAAATGCAAAACTCCAGCTTGTGGAAACCAATATATTTATGGAAGTTCTTCTCAGACTTATAGACAGTCACGGTGCAAGGTCCCAGGGCTTCAGCCCTACCATAGGGCCTATGTCAGAGGGTGTCACTGTACAGCTCATTGGTGCAACCACACCTAGAGTACAGCATGCAATACTTGAGACCTCATAGGAAAAGGATATCAGCATGCTCGTGGCAGTCCAGAAGAGGGCAACAAAGATGGTGCAGGGGCAGCAGGACAAGGCATAGGAGGAAAGGCTGGGTGACCTCAACATGTACTCACTCGAGGAGAGGAGGGAGAGGGGGGCCATGATTGAAACCTTTTAAGCACCTGAAAGGCATCAACAAGGTGGAAGCAGGGGACTTCTCTTGTCTCAGTGGGTACAAAACCACAAGGAGGCACTGCTATAGGCTTGCAGGTGGAAGGCTGAAGAAGGGGGTCAGGAGACACTTCTTCACAGAATGAATGGTGACAGGGTAGAGTGAACTCCCGGCAGAGGTCATCTCTGAAAAGATGGTGGGTAGATTCAAGAGGGGGTGGGACAGGGTGAAGGGGAGGGTCAGGGATGGTAGAGAATGGGAGCAGAGCCCACAGTAGTTGCTGAATAAGGGGCTCTGCAATTGAGCAGACTAGATAGACCATAAGGCCTTCTTCTGCTGGTTATTTTCGTATGTTTCATATGTTTTATATGTTTTATACTGATGGTATTCATCTAGAGTCTACCTTGAAAAAGAAGTGCCATGATGCGTAGTGCAGTGCGTGTTATGCTTCTTTTTCCCACAGCCACATTGTTTTTGACATTATTATTGCCGCCCGTGGTTGTGCCTCACCTCTTTGAACTATTAGAATGGACAGTGGAGTTTCCTTCAGTCACTGTTTAGTAACTGCTGATTTGGCAGCTATGATGCAAATATTTCCTAGTTTCAGAAATGGGGCTCTCTGTAACTGGCATGGTAAATTACAAAACAGCATAATTTCTATCTTACTGGAGTCTAAGAATTGTGCCATTGTGGCTTGACGCTGCACACAAAAGAAATTTAACAGGAGATACTGCCAGAGCATGTGGGTATGCGTAGCCTGAGGCATGTCTCATTCTCTCCAGCATACTGCTCAAGCATGTCCAGAGTAGTTGCTAGAGATGACTGGAGTAGCTGCTAGACAAGGCCAGAGTATGAAGTACCATATTAAATTTTTGCATGCAAACTCCCTCCACATGAACCTGGGACGTTATGCCAAGGGAATTTCTAGGGGGCACACAATTAGAAACTGGTCTAAAGAGAACTCAGAATTGCACTTTTACAGACTTCCTTGGTCCAAAAAGCATGATTTGGATGAGAATTGGGGAGGCACATCCCCCCCATGCCTATAGGCAAAGCAGTCCTGAGAGAGGAAGTAACAGTAATGAAGATAGCAACCAATTTATTCTATAACGCTGATAAGATAGTGATTTCTGTTTATTTTTCCCATTTACCAGTATGTTTAATATGTAATACTAATATTTATTTATTTGAATTTTGATGACCAGGTCGGCCCACTGAGACAATGTTGTCCCTTTTTCAGCAGCAACCTGGGGAACATGGACATTCCATAAATAATTCATAGCATTACAGAGGTAAGGACATTTAAAATTCATGTATACAGAAATATAATCTAAATATATAAATATCAGGCAAGTACAGACATAGGTTAAAAAACAGAGGAGTAATCATACGATAATGGGAATTTAGTTATAGGGCAGCAATAATGCATCGATTGGGGAATTGTACATACAGAGATTTATTCATTCAGGAGTTAATGTAGTGGTAGTTGTAGTATCATAAGCATTTACAGCATCAAGTGAACAGTGTTAAATTGTGGCTCACCAGCACACACAGCATCATTTAAAGAAACACATAATACATCCTGTAATTGTTGTAACACAATATACAGTTTTGAAATCAAATGAGATGGTAGCATGGAAATGAGGACCTGTTGAAATAAGACCAAAAAAGAGAGGAGGGTCACTGCCAGCTTGGGTTGGGAGACTATCTGAGAATGGTTTGGATCTGAAAACATGGAAAGAGTAGGACATAAATTGTACGTCTGGGCTAACTCTGAAAAATATTTCACTACTCCCACTACTAGGAACTAAAATGGGCAGTAAAGTCCCGATCTCTCCTACTCCCTAAAACTATGATATAATCTGATTGGGTAAATCGAGTATTGTATGGCAAGAAATGAAATGGGAGAAACCAGATGTAACCAATTTATTTGATACCATTTGGTGCCTGGCTTGCAAAGTAGTTTACATATATATATATATATATATATATATATATATATATATATATATATATATTATTTATGGTCTGAATGCTTTGATGCAACAGATTGGAGAATAAAGTACATGATAAAGGAGGAAGGTCATGATCCAAAACTCCAGAGTTTCCCAGTGATCTGCATAACTATCAGACAACCAACAAAACCCAGCTGAAGCTCTGTAATAGAATTGCTGCGTTGGTAACACCAAACCTCTGTGACATTTAAGCTGCTATGGAAATGGACCAGTGGATGCTTATCCTCCCAAAGAAATCAAGAGATTAATTTATCCCAGTACTGAGACAAAGGTAGCAGTTTCCATTGATCCAAATCTTGGGCGATTTGGGTCATTAGAGGAATAAATTTGTGTTGTGAGACAGATGTGAGACACTCTGCAAGATACATTCCCAAATACTTTTTTTTTCCTTCTATTTATCTCCAGGTTCTCCCTGGTGGTCCCCTTCTGACTGACCCGACCCCCCTCCCAGCTTCATCATCCAGTTCCTCTGGGACTTAACTTCACTGTCGTCCTCTGCCACAGGACTTGTGGTTGTGTTCAGCCACCAGTGCGGGGCCTGCAGAGGATTAGTCATTCATCCTGCCACCTGGGGTGGTTTTCCTCACGCTTTTCTCCCAAGGCCCTCGGATGTGCAATGGGCACAATGTCCCAGCTCTGCTTCTGCGGAGATGGCACTGGCATCCTGAACATGGGTTCATTTCCCTATGTGGTGACGAGCATGTGCTGCCACCCAGCCACCACTGAGTGGCAGGCAAGCAGCGTGCCATTCTAACCCCACTCCCTGAGGAAGGACAGCTGTCCTGGGATGCTCGATCCTTTCTCTCCCTGCCGGCCTCTAAGTAACCCGAATCCATTCCTGACCCTGGGTCGCCAGGGTAGCAGGAGGTAAGGTACCCAGCACCTCAGTCCTCCATGCCACTGGACCCACATTTATTCCCAAATACCTTAATGAGTTATCCTTCCTAGTGAAAATGGAACAAAGTCTATAAGGTGCATAATCAAATGTAAGCACCTCTGTTTTGACCAAATTTATTTCTGATCAGGTAGAGGGTGGTGTCACCAGATTAGGGGTTGGGATGCACTGGTGTGGCAATGTATTAGGGAAACATACACTGCATGTACCCATACAGAACATAGATTGTGTAACATACATATGGCCTCACAGAGCTGTCACTTTCATTTGATGTGCACTGAATGTAAGCACTAAGTTGTTATAAAAATTAAAAAGCCTGTGCCACTTTAACCAATGGCTTACTATAATGACAGGGTTGAATGCTGAGTGTTTTTGATTTTTGTTTCTGGTTATTATTTTAGTTTAGCTTTTTTGAAGGGCCTGTCTTTAGCCATTGAATTCCAGTTTCCATGGCAACAAGCACTGCTTCATCTGTGACTCACAACTCTGTCAAAAAGGATTTGCCATGGCCAACTGTGTGCTTCACACATTTATCCCCAAGTAAACATAACCGAGCAGCTGGCTTCTTATCAGCTGCATCCCAGTCACGTACCAGGCCTTGTAATCAACCTCCATGGACTAGGCTTTTGATTGTTGGACCCTTCTACATCCTCAAGGTTACTCAGAGAGATGCATTATTTTGGGATCTGAATATTTTTGGGATACAGCTACTGAACACTACCTAACCCTTTGACCTACATGCTGGTTTCTTCACAAAAATTCAGCCATGTTGGCAGGTAGACTTCTGCATTCTCACAGCAACAGTGGCCACATATGTAGCACAAACATCCCTTTAGAAACAAGTCACTTGTTGTCCCCCCGATGCACATTGATCTACAGAGGGGTATACTTACAACTCAACACTCAAATTAGGTTCATCCCCACCACATCTCATTAAACTGCTCACTCTCAGTGCCATGCCCCTTAGTTTGTACTACATGGTAGGGTTCTGGGAAGAGAACAAATCCAGGTTTAAGGGTGCGGATAGGGGACAGGTCTAGATAATGGGTGGTGTTGGACACTCTGTCAGCTTCCCATACATACCCTGTTCAGTCACCTGGGAGTTGCCATAGCTGTATGATCAGTCACTTGTGGCTTTGATGGGGTGCACTCACATTCCCCCTCTCATCCCACCTTGCAGTGCATCAGTCCACTCAGTGGTACCCCTGTAGGTGAAGTGCCAACACACGCATAGCATGTCTCCATTGATCAACCACAGGTGTTGCTAGGGGAGCAGTGTGATGGTTTCTCCTGGGATCCCAGGTCTCTAGAATTGAACTTGGGGCCCCACATGGAGAGCAGTAACACTTTGCATTAGGCCATTAGCAGAGTCTACTTGCTTTGGTCACAGAAAGTAATTGAAGAGGCTTTTGTTTTTAAGACTGCATGGGATGGGTAAGTTGTTGGGTAGTGTAGGAGTACAGGGGATGTGCTAGGGAAATAGTATTGAGAGGCAGTAAGTTTCTGGTAGGTAGGTTCCTTACCAAAACTATCTGCATAGTGTAGGGGTAGAGGATAGTAACCAAGGAAGGACAACCAGGTAGCAAAGCAGGACAGAAAGTAACAAGTCTGGTTCTAGTCAAAAGGCACTAGGCAATTAAGGTAATGCAGGTCATTATCAGTGGTTAAGGGTTATCACAGGTTCAGGATGGAGATGAGGTACAGCAGGAAGCTAGTCAGTTGTGGTGACAGTGGGGCGCTCTTCTCCAGGGCTACACTCTGGAGTATGGGGCACTGCCCCATTTGCAGAACCTTTGCAGAACTCCATGGTCAGCTGGTTGCAGTATCAGAAGGGATATCTTAGCTGCATTACTGACTCAGTTGGATTTCACCCTTTACACCCCCACTCCCTCAGAGACCCACTGGTCCAGGAAGGTGGTGAGTTATGGGGAAGCGGACAGGGAAGGGAGGCAGGGTAGCTACAAGGAGGTTGACCAGCTCCATATCATCCAGATGGCAAATTGCTTTGCACCTCTGGAGGAGACTATGGTACATGACGCTGCTGTGGACTCTGAGACAGTCAGGGGTAATGGGCAGGATGACTTGGTGGCATCCAGGGGGACAAGCATGTGGAAGTCCACTAGAAGCATCTTTGTGGTCAGGGATTTAATGATGGGGGGTAGAGAGGGTGGCAGGAGGGGCAGGGGGGTTGGATGGGAGGGGGATGGTCAGGTGCCTTCCTTGTGCATTGACCATCTGGGATATAGACAGTATAAAGAAGACAGCAAAGAGGGATGGGGGGACCTGGGGATGCTACTATGCTTGGGTACCAATGATCTGGTGAACCAGCCTGTGGAGGACAGGGAAGCAGAATTTTTGCAAACTGGGAGACAGGCTGAAGGCCCACTTAGCCTCCCAGCCTTTTCTGCGGTCCTCCCTGTGCTGAGTGGGGAGGGGGGGTAGAATAAGGAAGGATTGGACTGAGGAGTTTAATGGGTGGTTAAACAGATGGTGGCAGGAGATGGTGTACCACTTTGTAGGGGACTGGGGAGACTTCAGGGACCAGAGGCTCTTCAAGGGTGATGATCCTCACCTGATAAAAGAGGGGGACAGTGTGCTGTGGCAGAAGATTGACATCTTCATTGGACAGTTAAACATAGTGCAGAGGAGATTGAGGCTAGGGGACCTATGGTGATAGGAGAGAGGAAAGGGAGCTGGGGGCTTGTAGCAGCACAGTGGGCAAAAGCTGGGAAGAGAACAAGGAGGAAGGGCTCACAAATCCTGCAGTCACAGAGAAAGACAAGTAGAAAGCAAAAGGGGAACAGGAGTTAGATGGAACAGGTCTGCCTTAACACCAGGGGCCCGATTCTCAAAGCTCCCAAAATGGCTCAAGGGGCTTGCACCATAAAGAATGGTGTAAAGTGCCCCTTCTGCCAAAAGATACAACAGGAGCAATTCTTAAATGCAGCCTGCATCAACCACAGGCTGCATGCACCAAAGGGGGCTTGTGCCATCCTTGCGGCACAAAATGGGCTGCAGCATGGCACTGGGGAGCATACAGCAGATGCAAGCCGCCATATCCCCTAAATTGGGATTCTCTAAACTCTCCCAAAGGGCAAAATTCTAAGAACTCTTATAGCAGACAGGGCAGGTCTAAGGGTACTTAGAATTTTGCCCTCTGGGAGGGCTAGAGCACTTGCACCACTCTCAGAGCCCTCCCTAGGCAGGAGGGAACATGTGTCTTAGCCCCCCCATCCCTGAACCCCTTTTACTAATATTTTTCAGGTCCCTGGTGGTCTAGCAGACTCCCTCAGCCCTGATCCTCTTCCTGTTAAAATTGATCAAGTCCCTGGTGGTCTACTGGACCCCACCAAGCCCCGAACCCCTTCCTATTAAAATTTATCCCATCCATGGTGGTCTAGCACATGCTACCAACCCCAATCTGACCATATAATAATAGATATAATTCTGGGGAGGTCTAGTGGACCCCTACCCCAGCAGGCAGTGCCCAACCACCCCACCTCCCCATCCAGTCCCTGAGCCAGTGACTGGCACAGCTCCCCACTCTCCACCATGGCCAGCAGCTGACTGAGCTGTCAATGAGTGCATGCTACATATGAACATATGAAAATGGCAGCAGAAACAGGCCTAACAGTCTATCGAGTCTGCTCAAGTGTGCAGCTAGCACCTTAAAATGCTGCTGCTGCCACTTCCTTCCCCCCATCCTATTACCCCTTACCCTATCCCAACCCCTCTTGAAGCTGTCTACTGTCTTGCAGGCCACTACCTCACCCGGCAACGAGTTCCACTTGTCCACCACTCTTTCTGTGAAAAAATGTCTCCTCATCTCTCTCCTGAATCTACCCCTCTCCAGTCTCAGTTGGTGTTTGCTCATGTCCCTCCCCTTTCTCCTCTGGAAAATCCTCTCTGTATTAGTCTTGTTTATTCCCTACAGGTACTTAAAGGTCTCAGTCATATCTCCCCTGTCCCTCCTCTCTTCTAGAGTGTACATATTCAACTCCCCCAGTCTTTCCTCATATTGCTTTCCCTCCAATCCCTGGATCATCTTTGTAGCTCTGTGCTGTACTCCTTCCAATAATCTGATGTCCTTCTTCAGGAACGGGCACCAGTATTGCATGCATTACTCCAGGTGAGGCTGTACCAGTGACCTGTACAGGGGTAGGATAACCTCCCTACTTCTGGAGGAGATCCCTCTAGCGATACACCCCCGCATTTTGTTGGCTTTTGCCACCATCCTTCTGTGTTGAACAGAGTTGTTCATGCTTCCTGTTATGATCACCCCTAGGTCCTTCTCTTCTGTGGAGCAACCCAACTGAACCCCATTTAAGTGATAATCCTTCCCCTGATTCCAGGCTCTGAAGTGCAGAACCTTGCATTTCTTTTTCGTTGCACTCCAGCTGCCATTTATCTGCCCACTCCTACAGCTTTTTCAGGTCCTCCTGCAACCCCTTCCCCCCTCCGTGTTATCTACCACAGCTCCCATCCTGGTATTATCTGCGAACAGGCTGATTTTTCTCTGGATCCCATGTGAGATATTTGCAATGAAAATCCCAAACAGTACTGGTCCCAGCACAGATCCCTGTTGTACCCCGCTTGTCACCACTTTCAGAGTACCAGTTGCCGGTTTGGGGATGGGACGGGGGGGAGTGGGGTGGTGAGGCACTGCTTTCCAGGATGGGGGGTGGGGGTCCACTAGACCACCATGGAATGATATCTAATATTATATAGGCAGATCAGGGCTGGGGGGGTCTGCTAGACCACTGGGTGTGGGATCAATGTTAATAGGAAGGGGATCAGGGCTGGGAGGCAGTTAGACCACCAGGGATGGGACCAATGTTAATAGGAAGGGGATGGGGACTGGGGGGTCCACTAGACCACCAGGGATGGGAACAATACTAATCGGAAGAGGATTGGATCTGGGGGGGTCCACTAGTCCACCAGGGATGGGATTAAACTTAATAGGAAGGGAATCAGGGCTGGGAGGCAGTTAGACCACCAGGGATGGGATCAATGTTAATAGGAAGGAAATGGAGGCTGGGGAGTCCACTAGGCCACCAGGGATGGGAACAATATTAATAGGAAGGGGACTGGGGCTGGGGGGTCCACTAGACCACCAGGGACAGGAAAAATATTAAAAGGAAGGGGATTGAGGCTGGGGGGTCTGCTAAACCACCAGGGATAGGATCAATGTTAATACAAAGGGGATTGCAGCTGGGGGGTCTGCTAGCCACCAGGGATGTCCTAGAGTGGTGCATGGCTGCCCTGCAGCTTTGGCACAGCATCCAGATGCGTCAACTATTTTATGTATGGCCACAGTTGACGCAAGCTGCAGGACTTTGCCACCGGGATGCTGGATCTCTGCTGTGGATACTAAGAAAATCACTGGTGCAGTATTCTCAGATCTTAGCAAAGCATTTGACACCAATGACTACAACCGACTAGTTAGTAGCCTTACCAAAATAGGTGCTACCCCACTTACCGCCCAGTGGTTTACCAGCTACTTAACTGGAAGGAGCCAGAAAGTCAAGCTGATGGCCTTTTTTCAGCCTCCCTGCCAATTGCCAGGGAAGTTCCACAAGGTTCCAATTTAGGTCCTATCCTCTCTTCCCTATACATGAATAATCTAGACACACACATAATTAACTCTACTCTGCATTTCTTTACAGATGATACAGTACTGTATACATCAGGCTCAACACTTTCTGAAGTGAGGGACGTATTACAAGCTGATTTTGCCCAGCTAGAAATTAATCTTATTAATGCTAAACTCCTCATCAATGCCAAGAAAACCAAGGCCATGATCCTCTCTCTTAATTCCTCTTCCACCTCTTCCACTGACTCCCCAAAGACTTTGTTGTCACCTTCTTAGGAGAACCCTTGGAAGCTGTCTCCAAATTCAAATATCTTAGTATTTGGTTAGATAACAAGCTCTCCTTCGATGACCATCTTGAGGACCTGTCAAGGAGGCTAAATGCCAGGCTTGATTTCTTCTTCCATAACAGGTCTCTCTTTCCGTTAGATACTAGAATCAGGCTTGTTCAGGCCACATTTCTCCCTCTACTCGACTACAGAGATTTAATCTATACTTCCTCAGGTTACAAGCCTAAGAAAATTGGATATCCTCTATCATTGTGCTCTACGGTTCATTACAAACTTACCCTACCAAACCGACCACTGTGATCTATATACAGCTATTGGTTGGATGTCACTTTCAATTAGACATGGACATCATATGGGTATCTGGACTCTTAAGTTAATCCTGAATAAGCTCCCAAGCTATCTAACATCCCTCATCCGTATTTTCAATAGTGCCTACTCTCTTAGGATAACTGACTTCATCCTTCTTGATGTACCGAGGACTCGGACATCCTTTGGAAAACGCGCCATATCAAGTACCCATCCAACCCTCTGGAACCAGCTCCGATCCACATTGAAACTGTCCAGCATCGTCTCTGTCAATTTCTTCAAAAGGCTGGCTGCATCCAAAATGAAGGACACTTGTAGCTGTTTCTAAATCTTATTACTGCTATTACTCCTCTCCATGCCTCGCAACTATCTAGAAATAGTTCCAGCTCAGAAGTATTCTTCTAGCACTTGCCCTTGACCACTAGTCCAAAATGTCCTCCATGGGTATACTAAAAGAAGTCTATAGCCACTCCCTCTACTGTCCTTTGCCCTTTAGTCTTCCATTTCCTAGTCTCTCTTACTCCCACCTATCAACCCCCCGCTACCCCTACCCTAACTCTATCCTGTTACCCCATACCCCTAACTCCATTTCTACTTTTCCTTTCCCTCCTCAATTACACCCAATTCCCCCTACACCCTCTAGCCCTCTAGCTCCCTCCTGCTCCTCCATACTTTCATTTTCCTACTTTATAGCTGTTAAATCCTCATACACATTCCACTCTTCATTCTCATTCCTTTTCTCTTCACTCCAGGTTTATTACCTATTGGGTTATTTCCTAATTAAGCATTATGTACCACATTTATGAAACTGTACTTAATTACTGTGATGCTGTTATTTGAAATTGTGATTATGCAATGTATACTTGTCTGCTCATATGTCTCAGGACCTCATTGTGAATGAGCTTGCTCAACAGTTATTTCCTGCAATAAACTTGAATTTGAACTACTTGATAGAAAACTGGATGTAGGGTCCCTAGTTCACCGGCAATCGATGCAAATAGTCATTAGCGTGGCTTGTGCTGAGTTTTGAAACTCGAGCCCCAGGAGTCTGAATAACAAAATCAGTGACCTCCACACAGACATTGAGATGGACCTTGTAGCCACCACAGAAACTAAGACCTCAGAAAATAATGACAGGGACATCACAGTCCTTGACTATAAAATGATTAGGAGGGATAGAGGAAAAGGTAAAGGGGGTTGCGCTGTATTTTAAAGGAGAACTGCGCTGAACCTGTAAGTAATTTTTCCCAGTAGATGTTTTTTTAATATTATTTGATCCCTTTCTGTTATTGTTCCATCCTTACTGGCCTTGTAGTAAACATAGGGGGTATTTCTGTTTTACCATCTGCTGGTAAGTGCCATTTTAGAACAGTAAGATGTAGTTTATGTCCCATTTGGGCCACAGCATTCAGAGTACTGTAGAACATGAATGCACTGAGAAAGCAATGTAAGTTCCTTAACAAGAACATAAAGTACATCACACAGTTCTGCAATGGTACTGCCCACTAGAGTGTAAAGCAGAAACACCCAGTGCATTTACTAAAAGGTCAGTACATATGGAACAATAACAGAATTTGAACCAGTATTAGAAATACATCCTCTATAGAAAACATAGGCATGCAGATTCAAGGCAGTTCTCCTTTAAGGAAGAAATCAAGGTTGTGCAAGATGATTAAATCAGGGGAAGTAATGGGGAGACAGAGTTGATGTAGGTGCATCACTTGGCAGCCTCAGGTGAGAAACTATGGTTGGGGGTGATCTGTAGACCGCCAGGACAAAGGGAAGCTCGAGACAGGCAGTTTGGGGAAGAACTAGGAAAGGGATGACAACGGCGGAGGTAGTGGTAGTGGGTGATCTAAATCTGCTGAATACTGATTCCAGCTTTCCAGCTGCCAGAAGTACTAGAAGTCAGGACCTGCTGGATACATTCCAGGACTGTCTGCTGGTGCAACTGGTTAAGGAACACACCAGGCAAGCTGTCTTTTTCAAGGTAGTGCTGACCAACTTGGAGGTGGTAGGAGATGTGCAGGTAGGGAAGTCACTAGGGTTCCTCAACCATAACAATTTGGTTTTAACTGGACATTGGGACCAGAAAGCCCCACTTAATGGCTGAGGTCCTTGCTTTCAGAAGGGTGGACTTCAACAGGATGAGGTAGTTGGTCCAGGACAGGTTAATCTGGGTAGACAACATCGGAGTGTAAAGGAGAGATGGGGCAATTAAGAGGGCCATTCTCAAGGCATCTAAGTTATGCTTGAGAACAGTAACCAAAAGAAACAAGTACTATGCAAGAGACCAATATGGTTCTCTGAAAGGGTCAGTGAGAGCAAAGAAAATAACCTTCACCAGGTACAAGAAATGGAAATGAAAGGGGAGGGAGGAAGAATGGGAAGAATAAGGGAGGCAAAAGCAGACACAGTGCTGCATACTGCAGAGGAAACATAGAAACACAGAAACATAGAAGATGATGGCAGAAGGAGACCATAGGTCCATCTAGTCTTCCCAAGGGTTACTGAGGCCTTCAATGGGTCCCAGGACCTTGCCCTCCTACTCTATGTACCTTGTTGAGCTCTTACTCTGTCCCATCCTCTCTTGAAAGACACCACAGTTTTAGTGCCCACCACCTCAACAGGCAGTCTATTCCACAGTTCAATGACTCTTTCTGTGAACTAATACTTCCTCAGATCCCATTTGATTGAAGGTCCTACCCCATAGCTTCCATTCATGTCCCCAGGTGTCTGAGACTTCTATTCTGTTAAAGATTTCTGAGTAGGGCATTTTGTTAATGCCCCTCATGAATTTGAATATCTCAATCATATCACCCCTCTCCCTTCTAGTCTCTAGAGAGTACATGTTTGATGTCATTAATCGTTTCTAGTAAGAAAGCCCCTGGAGGCCCTAAACCATCTTGGAATCCCTTCTCTGCACAATCCTTAACCTATCCCTGACCTTCCTAATGTGAGGGCTCCAGAACTGGACACAATATTCCAGGTGGGGTCTGACCAGGAGCCTGTATAATGGGAGGATCACTTTCCTGTCCTTACTGTTGAAACCTCTCCCTATATGCCCCAGCATTTTATTTACCGTAAGCTTTGTTGCATTGGCTTGACTGCTTAAGGGTGTCACATATGATGACCCTGAGATCCCTTTCCTCATGTGAGGTGCTGAGTTGCACCCTACTGAGCCAGTACTCTGCTCTGGGGTTCTTCTTACCCAGATAAAACACCTTGTACATTTTTTGCACTGAACTGTAGCTGCTAAACCTTGGACCATCTCTCCAATTTCTCAGGTCTTTCTGCAGGTCCTTCACTGCCTCAGCATTGTCAACCCTAACTTATAGTCATCTACAAAGAGGACTATTTTGCCCTGGATGCCTTCTCCAGTGTCACTAATGAACCAGTCCCACCAAGACCAATCCCTATGGCACCCTACTAGTGACCTCCCTCTCATTTGACCTCACCCCATTGACCACCACTCTCTGCTGCCTGTCCTTTAGCCAGTTTATCACCCACCAGACTATACCCCCAGTGGTGCCTAGGTCTTCTAACGTCTTGAACAGGTGCTTATGTGGCACTGAATCAAAGGTCTTACTAAAACTGAAGTATAGAAGATCCACTGAGTGGCCTTTATCTAATTTCTTAGTCCCCCAGTCAAAGAACATGAGGTTTGTCTGGCACGATCTCCCTGCTATGAACCCATGTTGTCTCCCATCTTGAAGTCCATTCTTTTCCAGGTATTCTGCTGGGTCCTGTTTAATTAATGTTTCCATTAATTTCCCAACTATAGATGTGACACCAGGAGATCAAGGGTGGTATATTGGTGAAGAATGAAAGGAAGGGGAATTGTTAGGCTATCTGAGGGAGGTAGGGTAATAGAGGAGAAGGACATGCAAAAGGCAGCCAACCGTAATGATTACTTTTGCTCTGTCTTCACAAGGGAACACTGTGGGTCCCGGCCACAGAGAGTGGCTTCAAGGCAGCCATAAAGCAGGTCCTGGAAATGAGGCAGTCACTATTTACCAGTGAAAGAGTCCTAAAAGTGCTAGATGCCCTAAAAATAGATGGTAGCACATCAATATAGTGAACCAAATTGAGCAACTCAGAAATGAGCTCTTCAATTTGGTCGCTTTCAGGATCGGCACTGATGAATGGATAGCGAGGTGAGGGAATAGCGAGGGAGGACAGGAAAATGGAGAGGGGAGGGAATAGCGATGGAAGTAGGGAGGAAGGGGGATGGGCTAAAGGGAGACATACAGTGTGATGCCACTGAGCTACCCGCCTAGTGTAGCAGGTAGGAAAACCATCTGCAGTGCTGGTGGTCCCGGGTTCAGGACTGCATACAGGTGTGTGTTTTTTTTTGAAGGTTTTTTTTTAACTTATTGCCATCATCAGTCTTTCTTCTTTCCTTCAGTGTCTACCCCACCCAGAGCGATTATATAAGTATAGGAGGTTCAGGGGGCTTGCCCCAACAAGAGGGGTGCGGGGGGTATAGCCCTCTGAATTTAAATATTATTTAACATGTGTGCCGACTTCATCTTCAGCATTTATTGTGATGTGCCAAATTGGTTTTCAGCAGGGTGTACTCGTTGTTTTGTGAGTCGCCCCAAAATATTTGCTGTTATGACATGGAACCAAATAGATAAGGCCCCAGGGCCTGATGGGATGCATCTGAGGGTACTCAAATAATTGGCAGCAGAACTGGCTGAATCACTGGTAGGGCTATTCAGTAGCTCAATACTGATGGAGGTAGTTCTGAAAGACTGGAGTGTAGTGGACTAGTTCTATTTTGTATGTGGGGGGGGGCATCAAGCGGGGAACTCCAGATCTGTCAGTCTTACCTCTCTTGTGGGTAAACTGATGCAGTCACTGCTCAACGAGGAACTCATGTACTACACGGATAGAAGCAGACTCCAGAATAGTAAACAGCATGGGTTCATGGCAGAGAGGTCGTCACACTAACCTGACAGTTTTCATTGACTGGGTGATGAGGGTATTGGATAGGGGCCACACTGTGGATTTACTCTTCTTCAACTCCAGCAAAGCTCTTGACTCAGTACCTCACAGAAGGTTGCTAAAGAAGATGAAGGATCTGGGTTCAGCAAAGGATGCAGTAAGATGAGTAGATCCAGAAGCAAATGATTTGATACCTTTTAATGGACCAACATAGATGTAACAACAAGAACAAAGTGCACTAGCTTTCAGACCATCAAGTCCTTCGTCAGAGGCATAATGACAGTTATTTAGAAAAAAAACAATACTTTTAACACCCATATCATGCAGAAAAAAACAGAAAAAATCCTCACTGGTTTAAAATACTCATTTAAAAAAAAGCAGAAGATGATGTCAGAGAAGCTAAACAGTACCATGTCACCTTCAGCTGGGAGACTCTTCTGCTGAAAGTGACATGGTACTGTTTAGCTTCTCTGACATCATCCTCTGCTTTTTTTAAAATGAGTATTTTAAACCAATGGGGATTTTTTCTGTTTTTTTTCTGCATGGTCTGGGTGTTAAAAGTATTGTTTTTTTTTTAAATAACTGTCATTACGTTTCTGACAAAGGACTTGTCGGTCCAAAAGCTAGAGCACTTTGTTCTTGTTGTTACATGTATGTTGGTCCATTAAAAGGTATCAAATCATTTGCTTCTGGATCTGTTCTTACAAGGGCCGATACGGCAAATACTAAATCAAGATTTCAACATGTAAGATGGGTAGGAAATTGGTCGAAGGAGAGTAAGCAGAGGGATGTGAGTAATAGTGTCAAATCAGAATAAAAGGAGGTCAGGAGTGGGGTGCCACAGGAATCTGCCCTGTGTCCTCCTGTTCTCTTCAATGGAGGCAGTATAGCATAGTGGTTTAAGGCTCTGAGCTGCAAACCTGGAAACCTGGGTTTGAATCCCACAGCTCCACTTGCATACTATGTGACCCTGAGCAAGTCACTTAACTTTCTCGTGCTCCCAGGTCACACCTGGAAACAAGCTTTGGATTACTGTGCCTTTCCTGGTTAAACAATTTCCCCTTTCACCCCAATATGTTCATCAGTGACATTGGAGAAGAACCTAGAGCAAGCTGTGTCTTTTGGTGGAAGACACTAAGCTCTGTGGGAGGGTAGATAGGGATGAGGGACATAGGGAGATGCAGAATGACCTGCAAAGGCTAGAGAGGTGGTCTAAGTTTGGCAGTGGAAATTTAATGCCAGAAAGTACAAGGTTACACATACGGAACAAGAACATAGGACAGAGTACTGGTTGGGAGGGGTAAAGCTGAACAATACGGCTGAGGAAATGGACCTAGGAGTCATCATCATTAATGAATCCCTTAATCAAGCAAGTGTAACAAAGCCTGTAGTAAGGCAAATGGGATGCTAAGATGTGTCAGAAGAGGTACTGACAGTAGAAGGCAAGGCAAGGCAAAGTTTATTTAAAAGACGCCCAATCCCAGAGGCTCTGGGTGCCGTACAAGCATTAAAACAAACATTTTAAGCATAATAAGTATATAACTTACACATAATGCAAACAAATCTAACAAAAAACCAAACCTTAGCTATAAATATTCATCTAAACATTAAATGCTTTAGAAAAGAAAAAGGCCTTAAGCTGGGCCTTAAAAATATCCACCGATGAAGCTTCTCTGACCATAGTTGGTAAAGAGTTCCACAGAACAGGGGCCTCGGCGCTAAACGCTCTGTCGCCAGCTGATTTCAGCCTAGTTCTGGGAATGGTCAGGAAGCATCTACTGGAGAGGAACGGAGGAGCGAGGGAGAAGGCAGGTGACAGAAGGTCTAACAGGTAACTAGGGCCCCTGCCCTGTAGGGCCTTATAGGTGAGAAGACCCACCTTAAAGAGGACTCTCCACCTGGACTGGCAGTCAATGCAATTCATACAAAACCCGATTGTAATATGACAGAACTTTTGCTGCCCGGTAGCAACCGGGCAGCTGCGTTTTGCACCACCTGCAATCTGCGGAGAGATCCTCCTGTGACCCCGAGATAGAGCGCATTACAGTAATCAAGCCTAGATGTGACTAAGGCATGTATCAAAGTAGGGAGGTCCAGAGGCGGAACAAGGGGCTTGATCCTGGCAATGTTTCTAAGATGGTAAAAACAGGTACGAACTACGGAGGATATTTGAGCCTCCATGGTTAAATCTCTGTCCAGAATCACGCCAAGATTTCGCACCCAAGAGGAGGCATTCAATGGCACAGATCCAAGGACAAGCCCAGTTTCTGTGTCAGAGACCATCCTATCACGGGCTGTGTTCAACTCCACTACCAATACCTCCGTCTTATCGGGGTTCAGTAGCAACCAGCTGGAGGCCATCCAGTCGTTTATCTCAGAAGAAGAAAAAGGTTTCACTTACTACCTCTTCATAGATCACTGGTGAGGCTGCATCTGGAGTACTGTGCTCATTTCTGGAGTCCTCACATCAGAAAAGATATAGACCATCTAGAGATGGTACAACAAAGGATAACCAGGATGATTCAGGACCAGCAGGACAGATCTTACAAGGACTGGTTCAAAGCACTGAATATGCTCTTGCTAGAGACCAGAAAAGAGAGGGGTGATATGACAGAGACCTTCAAGTTCCTGAAAGGAATAAGCAAGGTGAACTGTGAGCACAAGCCATGGACACGAGGGCATGAGTGGAAGCTGATGGGGGGAGGTTCAAGAGAGATATGAGAAAGTTTTATTTTACGGAAAGAGTGTACTGTATTATATTGTATTCATGTTATATGGCTCTTTTTTAACTTGTCACTTTTGAAAACAGGCAGCATTGCTCGTCAGCTAACAAGTATAAAAATTAAAAATGAAATGAAATGAAAGAGTGGTGGGATCATGGAACAGTCTGCCAGCCAAGGTGGTGGGCTCCAAAACCATAACTGATTTCAAGCATAGCTTGGACAGAGTGAATGGTATAGTGGTTACGCAAGGCAGTAGCAGTAGGAAGGGGAACTAGGGGGGTGGATAGTGTGGGCTAGTACTCTGTATGGACAACAGGTCCTGAGGTTTAATAGGGAATTACCAGCAGACTGGATGGACCATTGGTCTTTTTCTGCCATCACTGTCTATATCTAATAGAGATGGGATGCACGGGTATCTGACCTGTTATCTTGCACCAATCAAATTTTTCAATTTCCGTCAATATCCAGCCCAATTGGATATTTCCCCCATAACAGGGATCAGGTAGTTCCTAGTTTTATGTGTCAGGTGTCAGATACTACATGCAATATAATGCCATCGAGCCACAGCCGTCAGCCATTTGCAGACATCGCTGAGCGCTGATTACCTTTTGTAAAAATTACACCGAAAAGCTTGCTTTGGAAATACTTTTCAGTATCAAGTGAAACTGACTCGAAGGCAAGATGTTCTTTATGCCAGATGTCTACTTTTCTAAGTAGAGGCTCTTCAAGCAAATCTTATGGTATGGCAGCCTAATTAATCTCGTTTGGAGCAAGCAATTCTCTCCAGCAATGCAAACATGCTGTTATTTCTAAAGCATAATTTATCACAAAGTGAAATTTGAAGTTTTTTCCGTAGTCTGTTTCTGGTCTAATTCCGGTACATTGATGTTAAAGGCTAAGCAGATGTTGTTTTCTGGTAATTCCAGACCCCCAGTGTAACTACACTGCATGCACTGTGTAACAAGTAATGCCACACAGAGTTTGATGCTTATGAAGTATATGCGTGCTGTGCTTATGTATTTTACTTATATTTGACTTTTTTATTGTATGGGCTTACATATTAAAAAATAACCTACTGAACCTCATGTTTATTGTTTTTTCATGTTGTAATATCCGGCCTGGTACAAATCTGGACCCGAACTGATGGCACATTTAATATATCTGGAACCGATATCTGGACAAATGTTGTTACCTGTGCCTCCCTAATGTCTGTATTAGGCGGTTCTTCTAGTAACTTGTAAAATACAATGGTTTAGACAGCATAACTAAACACAGTTCAGAAACTGTCAGTTCATTTTGTGTAGCATATGTCTAGTGGAACATAAAATATTAGGAAGTCTGATTCTCACTGCTGTAACCTCTGCTAGCCTGTACTCCTAGTCACTGTTTACTATTAGGAAAACACTCAGATCATTGTTTTCCAACAAAAACAACTTTGATATTCCCTTTAATATATACAATACCTTATTTAAGTAAATGTTGCCAAGAAGATGCTCTAAGGGCCTACACAGTGCCATAAACCTTAAAACCAATATCAAAATAAGTAAATAGTAAGGGCACTCACCAAACCTCTGTGGCACAAGGTGGGAGACACAGCAGAGATAACAAGGTCCTCCACCTCCTAGGTGCAGGCTGTGAGTCAGTTGTTTACATTCCCGTTGTCCACTTCAACCAAGGCAGAGGGTGTGGGGGGGGGTATAAATCAGAAAATCAAGGATAAAGGAGCAAAGGTGACAGGTAATGGAGAAGGCAAAAAGGAAAGAGGTGTGTCAGGGGGAGCTTTAGGGAACAGCACAGGCAGGAAGGAGGGAGGAAGTGGAAAAGTGGACAGGGAGGGAGGAAGATATGTAGAGCTATGCGTGACAGTGCACTGGGTCTGGGAAATAAAACTCTAGACATGGAAGCCACCCTAAACTTGATGCCCTGTACAGGAACCATGGATGTATCCACTTCCTGGTCAGACGAGCACTTGCCCAAAAAATTATCCTCCCAATATTTGACTACAGTGATATAGTCTACAGTGCCGCTCCCAAAACCTCCCTAGCTGAACTGGACACCCTCTTCCATGCTTTATGTCTCTTTGCTCTTGCCCGCCCCCTCTGCACCCACCACTGTGACCTCTACCAATCTCTCTCTTTCCCCTCCCTTGAAGACTGACGCCTCTTACATTGTGCCAGTTTCATAGCTAGTCACTGGCTCGGTTCTCTCCTTCTCTATCTCTCCTCTTTGCTATCCCTCCCTCTCCCCTCCACCTACTCACTTTGAAATCATGACCCTCACACTCTGGCCATCCCTTCTAGGCCCACCACTGTTGAACAAGCTGCCTTTTCCCATCACTTCTCCAAAATTTGAAATCCCCTGCCCCCTTCTATCAGACATGCCCCATCCTGCCATAGTCTCACCTCTCTCCTGCGTAGATTCACCTACCACTCCTTCAGCTGTCCCCACTCCATTAGCCCCTCTCACCCCCTGATATTCACTGACTTTTGACACAGTGAATTCTGCCTCACAGCGCACTTGCAACTCTTCTACTGTGTTTTTGTTGGTTGCTGGATTGTTACTATAATTGTACCATAGTTTCACTATCACATCAATTGTTGTCATGCAAATTGTTGGTGATGCATTTTGTTGTTTGATACCCTGTTCTTTCACTGTTACCCCACCCCTGTACTCCCAGGACACATCTGGAAATGAGCTACACTGCTCAGTATGCTTTTCCTGCTAAAATATTTAAATAAATAAATGGAGGAAGCTAGCCTGGATTCTGTTGCCATAACAGAGTCATGGTGCAATGACAGCCATGACTGGAACATGACCATACTGGGATACTCGCTGTTCTGGAGAGACAGGGCAAAGGGAGGGGTTGTACTATATGTGATGGAGGAAATAAAGGCTACAGGGGTATGGGACACACAGAGGACAAGAAAGGGCTGGAGATCCTGTGGGTCATCCTGGAGACAAGCTCTGAGGCCACTATCCATACAGGGGCTGAATACAGGCCTCCAGCATAGGGAGAGGAGTTGGATAAGGCACTAATGGAAGCCATTGTCAGGATGGCAAGTAAGGAGGCGGTGCTGCTAGTTGGTGACTTCAATCTGCCAGATGTGGAGTGGAGCCTTTCAGCTACAGCTTCAGCAAGGAGCAGGGCCATCCTTGACTCCCTACAAGGTATTTTTCTCAGGCAGCTAGTCAAAGAACCACTAGTGATGAGGCAGTGTTGGAACCAGTGCTTACAAACAAGGACAGCAATGCAGATGTCACAGTGTACAGTCCCCAGGTAGCAGCTATTACCATACATTGTGTTTTAACATTGAGACATGAATAGAGGCTAACCACGTAAGGATGAGGATCCTGGACTTTAGGAGGGCACATTTTAAAAAGATGGAATGCCTCAGAAACTGCCTCTTGGGGGGAATTGTCAGATGGGGTAGAGGCACAGTGGGAAAAAATAAGGAAGGGCATAACTAAGGCAACCAACCTCTGCATGGTGGAAGTGAGTAAACGCAGAAGGAAAAAGAGACCATTATGGTTCTCTAGGAAGATGGCCAAGGTGGAGAAGGAAAAAAAGTGCAGCATTTAGGAGATATAAAGATATGCAGAGGGGGGAGGAGGTGAGGGTGGTATGCCAAGTAAAAGAGAGAGAAGTGGGAAAGGAGGTTAGGGGAGCAAAGGTGCAGACAGAGGAAAGGATAGCCAAAGAGGTAGCTAAAGTGGATAAGACTTTCTTCAGGTACTTAAGTGAGAAGAGCAAGTCAAGGGGACAGATAGTGAGAATAAGGAGGGTGGCAAGGGGAGGCTGCATAGAAGAGGACCAAGAAAGGGCTTCCATCCTGAACAGTTATTTCTGCTCAGTCTTTGCAGTGGGGGAAGAGGAGTATGGATCACCAGGGAGCAGCAGGATCAAAGAGAGGGGAGGTGGACACAAGTCCATTTTCAGAGGAAGAAGTCATGAAGGAACTTGCAGCTCTGAAGGTGTACAAGGCTATGGAACTAGAAAAGATACATCTAAGTGCACTAAAGGAACCCGGGGAAGTACTTGCTGCCCCACTGACTGCCTTATTCAACAGTTCGCTGGAAACAGGCATGGTTTTTGAGGACTGGAAGACAGTAGATGTGGTCCCTCTACATGAGAGAGGCAGCAGGGAGGAGGCCAGCAATTACAGCTGGTCAGTCATACTTCAGGGTGGGGAAATTAATGGAAACCCTGGTAAAGGAAAGGCTGGTAGAGTATCTTGAATCCAATGGGCTGCAATACCACAGGCAGCACAGATTCATGGGGTGAGGTCATGCCAGATGAATTTTATTGATTTCTTCAACTGCCTGACCAGGGAAATAAGTCAGTGGAGGGCAGTGGACATGGCCTATCTGGGCTTTAGAAAGGCCTTTGACATAGTGCCACTTAGGAGACTGGTTAAGAAATTAAGCAGGATAGGGGCTGGAATCAAAGTGGTGAAATGGGTTAGAAACTGGTTATTGGATGGGCATCATAGGGCAGTGATTAATGGCACCCACTCTAATGATGGGAGAGTGACCAGCAGGGTGCTGCAGGGCTCAGTACTGGAACTGGTCTTCTTCAATGTCATCATAAATGACATTGCAGAAGAACTGGAAGGGAAAGTATGCCTTTTGTCAGATGATACCAAAATCTGTAATGGGGTGGACACTCAAGAGAGGGTGGAGAGAATGCACAGGGATCTTGGGAAACTCCAGGAGTGGTCAAGAATATGGCAATTGGGATTCAATGTCAAAAATGTGTAAAATCATGAACCTACAGCATAGAAACCCAAAAGCTGAGTATAGGATGGAGAGGGGCAGTACCGGCAGTCACTAAACAGGAAAGAGACCTTGTGGTTATCATAGCTGATGACCTCAAAGTTACAGGGCAGTGTGACAAAGCAGTGGGTAGGGATAATGGGATGCTGGGGTGCATAGGGAGGGGTATCTCCAGTAGGAGAAGGAGGAAGGTTGCGTTGCCACTGTATCGCTCCCTGGTAAGACCCCACCTAGAGTATTGTGTCCAGTTCTGAAGGCCGCATCTCAGAAAGAACATCGAGAGGGTAAAGGTCGCCAAGAGGAGGGCAACTAAAATGGTGCAACAGTTGCACCAAAAACCCTATAAGGAAAGACTGAGCGATGTCAACATGCACACACCCTGGAAGAGAGGAAAGCAAGAGGTGACATGATAGAGACCTACAAATACCATACAGTGGTGAACAGGGTGCAAGAGGGGAGTCTCTTTCAAATGAGAAACAACACTAGGATGAGGGGGCAAGCAATGAAGCTGGGGGGGTTAAGAGGGATGTGAGGAAGTACTACTTCAGTGAAAAGATGGTAGATACCTGAAACAGACCATCAGCAGAAGTGGTGGAGGCAAGAACAGTAGGGGGCTTCAAGCATGCATGGGATAGACACAGGAGAATATTAATAAATAGGAAGAGAGAAGGGAGGGTCACTAGAGACCAGTTAGGGCCTGCAGAGAAGGACTAGGCAGGTATCATCTGGGCAGACTAGGTGGGCTAAGCAGTCATTTGCTACAAACAAAGTCTATGATTCTGTGTTTCTATTTTATGCGCTTTAGTAAATGACACCTGTTAGTATGTGAACATCCCATGGAGGACCCCCTTTTCCTTCCTTGAGTAACCTCTAGGTGGTGCTATCCCAAGGGATACTACCCCTGCTTGCACTGTGGCCTGCAGGTTGAGGGGCCTGGACTCTCTGAACAGGTGCCTCCACCCGGAGGACATGGTTGTTGGCTATGTAATTGCCTTGGGTACAGCCCTCCGGGACACTGATACCCCACTCTGGCTCCCCTAGTAGTCTGACTATGCTTGCAGCTGCCCCACACCAATACAATTTGCAATATACAGTGAATTTCCCCCTGATAACCACTTACCACCAGGGCTGGATTGGCTGGAACGTCCTGGAGACCCCCTGTCAAACAAGGCCTGTAACAGTAAACAACAATATTACAGAGCTTTCAATACATAGGTACACCACCACCAGTTTAGATGCAAAAAGATTTAGATCTGATTTATTAGGGGGACGTGAAAAAGGGAGGGGCAGTAATCTAGAGGTTGATTCTAGATCTGATTGATTCAGGTTATAAGGCATGCACTCAAAGGTTCCTGTAATACAGTCGCATACACTTTGGGTACCCCATTTGGAACTACAGGCTAGCCTGAAGCATTGCCTGGGGTAGGCCTGCACTGTAGCTGGTCGGGGCCCTTTGGAAGGGAGGAAGAAAACACAACATGCACTTTAACCCTTAATTTGTAATCCAGAGCCGGATGGCTTAGTCCGAAAAGATTAGCAACAATTATTAAATCAGTTGACACACTTTGATTTGAGCTTTGTTGCAGGGAGCTACCCTGGTGTTTACTCATGCTACTCAGTACAGGATGCAGGATGGACAAAATGGAGACCTCCGGATGAAGAGCTGGATGGCCAGGAGAAGCAGGACTCACACGAAGCACCGTGGTGTCATTCCTGTCTGTTGTTGTTCAGCAGGGGGCCGAATCCCTGGCAGGTCTCTCGTCAGTTGTTTCTCTGTGGTGTGAACGATTTGTCTGGGCCAGGTTGGCAAGGTCCAGACTGGGTGAACAATTCGGATACAGTCGGTTTACGTGCTGGATACAGCTTCCAGCAAGCGTGATACATTAGGCAAGGTGGGGAACCAAATTGCAACCCACACTCCACAATCAGCACACTTATAGCAAAAGGTAGGGAATTACCAGAGATTTGGATGACAGTCCGGTTGCAATTTACAGTGTCTCTGTGCAAAACGTACGCTCTGTGGTCGTTTGGAAGTCCTGACTGGCCGATCGCGTAAACACAAGTCTTCGGTCCTCTTCAGGTGAAATGTAGTCACAGTTCAGAGATTCCATCACACTACTCTTCGGAACAGTCTGAACTATTGAAGGCTAAAGTTCCCTCACTAGGGAAGATGGTAGCGGGTAGGCCAGACACAACCTTCCTGCCGATTTGCCCTGCGCACTATGCAGGAGCAGCTGCCCGAATCTCTTGAGCTGTTCATTCTTTCAACTCCAACTCTACTCTGATTCTCTGCTGCTGGCAGCACCGGGACTTCCTAGTGATCCAACAGATTCAGTTCGTTGATCCACCTGTCTGTCACAGCAAGAGCTCCCCCTTCAGGTCCATTTAGGTGCCAAAATACAAAAACTACAATTCCTACAGAAATTCACTCCCATAAGACCCCTGGGGGCAGGCTCCATTTTAGAGCCCCCAAAGGCACTGATTGATGCAAGCTGACAGCCCAGAACCAAGATGGTGGTGCAAAACAGAAATGTCCATGCTGCAAAGGGAGGCAGGTTAGACAAACTACATCATCATTATTATTAGAACAGATAACCAGCAAACAAACACAGTTCTTAATAGAGCTCCCTCTGCGCAATTAGCAATGGTAGAATGAAGCAAATATGCTGCAGCCCAGGCGGGACTCAAGCCTAGGAACACTCGGCCCCACCCAGATTAATTATAAACTATGAAAATTATGTCTCTTAAAGAGACAGGCATGGAGGCTAACAGTGCACTCACATGCTGACACCTTTAAATCTGTAAAGACACAAAATGCCAGTCTGGCAGTGGGTATTTAGGCACACCCAAGGAAGGCTTTTGGGAACCCCCATTTATAGGAGGTTACACTTGCCTTCTATCTTATACTTCAGAGGATGGGTGAGTGCCACTAGTGCTTTTTATTTTAATACATCACTTAATTTCATTGTTTTTTGACAACATTCCCATATAGCTGCTTCTTAATATTCATAGAGGTAAATAGATAATGGCTTGGATAAACAACTTTTCACTGATCTGTGTGATTATTTTCAGCTCATGCTAGTATAATACCGTTCCCGTATGATTTTAAATTTAAATAGTGATTTTTTTTAAGTGTTCATGAAAGGTGTCAGACTATCAGCAGGAGAAACTGAAGCCCGCAGTTTATCTACATGAGATGTGCAGCATGGGCACTAACAGATCAAGTTTCCACACATTGCTCACTTATACGCCTCAAGAGTTGAGATCAGGTGTCTGGCCACAGTCAGGCTGTGGTGTTGCACCTGATGCAATACATAATACAGTTCAGAGTCAGAGACACCTACCGTGCCAGGAAATTACCTGTTATTCCTTGTGTTTACACTGCACGATCAATAACAGTATTTTAGCAGTTCTTCTTTCAGAACGATTCAAACATTTCCAGTGGTGTGCTGCCTCCGCCAGGTAGCCAGCAGGGTGACAATGAGTGTACAGAGACTGTGCGCCTGCACAGAGGCTGGCATTTTGGAAGGTCACTACCCTCCTCCTTTCTCAGAGACTATACACACCCTACAGTCACTAGCATACTGTATGTAAACTTACACATGCATATATGCAAGGGGGGAAGGGCGCTCAGCCTATGTGCATGTGCACGATCTCCACACATGTTTACACAGATTAGATAAGTACTGTTTAGAATAAGCATTTGTCAATGCTGAATGCTGTCTCGCTGGCATTGGCATTGATAGTGCAGGAGTTAGAGATGCATAACAGAAATGGCAGTGAAGTATGGAACTGAGGCCAACCTCACCCCCACCCTGCAGAGACTGACAGGCGCTGGGGTGTGCCTTTGGGGCGTCAGCTATAACGCTCATGCCATTTTACCTCACCCTACCCTGTAGACACTGACAAGAGTTGTGGTGTGCTTTGGGGTCTTTGGGCCTTATACTTACCCCGTTCCATAAGGAAATATGCTGACATGGGTGCAGTATAGGAGAATGGGGTGAACGTTAGGGCCGAACACTCCAAGACACACCTCGATGCCTGTCACTGGCTGCAGGGTGGGGGTGGAATGGCGTGAGCATTACAGCCAAATATCCCAAGTCACACCCCTGATGCCTGCCAGTCTCTACAGAGTGGGGTGTTACAATTGGAAACCCTAACATCATAGGCGTTTGTTGGTATTTTCACTCCAAATTTTCAACATAGGCTTTTTGTGACCCCACCTCATGAAGAGCAGCACAATCAGTTTGTTAGCTGAAAGGTGGTTTTGCACAGCGGCTATGCCATTTGGCGACACAGGGATGAAAACACATTTTGGGCAGGTTGTGGAAAATGACAACTGTATTGTTCATGAGGAGGCATAAAAAAATGGCAACATTGAAAATCTTGAGTAAAAATATGAAAAATTGGTGAAGTCATGAGCATGCATGGAAACTGCGCAACACACGTCCGTAACCCAATTATTTTTGGGAGATTTTTTAGCCACATTTTCAAAATAGGCATGTTGGGACCTCCCCTCATGAACAGTGGTGCTGTGATTTTGTTAATCTGTCCCAAATGTTGACTTCCCACAGTGACCACGCCATTGTGCGCCACAGGTGCGGAAACACATTTTGGGAAGGCTGTGAAAAATGACAGCTGTACTGTTGATAAGGAGGTGTGAAAAAATGCCAGTGTTGAAAATCTGGCATGAAAATATTGCTTATTTGCGAAGTTACAAGGGTGCGTTGAAACTGCGCAATGCACGCTTGTAACACAGTCATTTTATGGACTTTTGGGACCAAATTTTCAACATAGGCCTTTTACAACCTCTGCTCATGAACAGTGTCACCATCATTTTCTCGAACTGTCCCGGAAACTGATTTCACACGGTGACCGTGCTATTCTGCGCCGGACATACAAAAACACATTTTGGCCAGGAGATGTAAAATGACAGCTATACTGTTCATAAGAAGGTATGGAAAAATGCCAATTTTGAAAATCTGGAGTGAAAATATTACAAATTCACGAAGTTACAAGTGTGCGTGGAAACAGCGCAACGCACGCTTGTAAAACAGCCATTTTTTAATTTTTTTTCACCAAATTTGCAACATAAACTTTTGAGATCCCCCTCATGAACAGTGGCACTGTCATTTCATTACTCAGTCCCAAAAGGTGATTCTACGCAGTGACTGCGAAATCACCTTTCGGGACCGCATATCGCCACGACAGTGACTGAAATCAAGAGGAGGGGCCCCAAAAACCCCATGTTGAAGATTTGGTGTAAACATTCCAATAAATGCATGAGATATGCACCAAACTTAAAAAAAACCCTCTTTATGGGATTATACAGTTTACCGGCATTTCTTTCGTTCGCGGTTGGCTTTGAAGAGTGCAGCCGTGTTCCCGGTCCACTGGAGATCGTCACACCAGACTCTGGAGGTAGGTATGGGGTGAGGGGGGTGCGGGGAAGCCGGGTGCACAGAGGGTGGGTGCGGGTTAGGGCAGGGAGCTGGACAGACCCTGAGAGACCTTTTCTTCTTTTACAGGTAAAAAAAAAAAAACAAAAAACATTGTGGGATGTTTTTGTTTTACAGGGCATTTGGCATGCTGGAGTGGGCTCAAGCATGCCACCACAATGTTGGGGCTGGCTGATGGGGTTAGGGCACCTGTTGGCTTATACTGAAGAGAGGGTAAGAGCCGAGGATTGGGCACCCCTCGCACATAACAAAATGGGGGGCATTATGCCGACGGGGAGTGGTCTCTTGCTGGTACATAATTGTCAGGGCATGCCAACAGGGGGATTGGGCACCTCCGAAGTCGGCATTGTGGCAGGCAGTGTGCTGCCATGTTTAATGTAATGTTTCACCAGGGAAGGCACATCGGGAAGTGCTGCTGTGTATGACGAGCTTTGCTGTCATTGCAGTGGACCTTTCCTTAGATGTGCTCGCCACATTATATATTCCTGGTGTGGCGATGGCATGCAGGCTTATTGAGGAATGAGAGATACACCTACTGATGCACGCCTTGCATGTACCCAACAGTGACCACGCCTCCAAATCTGCTACTAATGCAATATGTTGGCTGCAGCGCACGTGCGAGCCAACATAAAAAGTATCTGGTTATTTCCTTTGAGCAAAGGGCAAACTATAATAGAGGCATATGCCTAATTTAGCTCATATAAACTTATGAGAACTATAAGAACATGCACTGTCACCCTACTTGCTAGTTGGTGGAGGAGCACGCACCAAATATTATTTTGAAAGAAAACCTGCTGAAGTAATGCTGCCGATGATGCTGTGTACACACAAGAAATATTATGCCATTTTCTGCCAAAGTAGATATCTCTTACGTGGTGAACTATATTATGTATTGCATGCATCACATGCAATGTTGTACCTTTACCACAGCTAGACACTTCTTTTCCAATACTGATCTCTGAGGTGTGTGCACGAGAGCTGTAGAACACGACTAGGGGTTTAAGCACTGAGAACAATTGTTCTACATTCCTAAAGAGCTGTCAGAACTTGTGTGGACCTGGAAGAGGTAAATCAGGCTATTGTAGTTGCTAGGTTTTCATTAGGCTACACTGACTCTGACATTCTAGGAGTCTACCAATCATCAGCTTGTTCAGGTAATCCTGAGGTTTGAATCCATTCTCAAAGGAGTCCGCCAACCCTGGCCAGCTTATCGTTATTCACTAACTTAAGCAACCTGATGAAGACCCCAGCTTCTAGATCACTGATGATGATTTTGAAGAGCAGTGACCAAAGCACCAGTTCCTGAGTCTTCCAGAAACTTATGCCTTCTGGGTTGAAGGGCCTCGATGGCGTTCAGTGCCATCTGAATGATAGACTTGTACATGGATGCATGCAGGCACAGGATGTCAACTTGTGAATTTAACCTGATTTCATTACTGTTTGTGGGGGTCATTTGTTTTCTCCACAAGGTGCTGAACAAGAACCTTCACAGGTAAGGGCTGGCAGCATAGCCTAGAGGTTAGAGTAATGAGCTGTGAATGAGGTTGGTACAACCAGCAGACCTGGGTTTGATTCCCACAACCTCCAAATGCATACTGTGTGACTCTGAGCAAGTCACTTAACCTCCCCAGTGCTCCCAGATTGCCCCTGAAAACAGGCACGTGTGCCATCAATTGGAATGGGAGGGCATTATGCCAATGGGGAGTAGGCTCCCCCATTGGAAAATGAAGTGGGTCGGGGCATGCTGACAGGGGGATTGGGCCTCTCTGAAGTCGGCATTGTGTGCGGTGGCACTCGGTGCCACCACGTTTACTGGAAAACTTCTCCAGTAAAGGCACGTTGGGAGGTGTGTTATTGTGCCACTGCATGACGTGCCTGCCTCTCAATGCAGTGGCACTTTTGTTAGATCTAGTGGCTACAAAACAGCACAGACAGTGGCACCAACACCAAGCATGGCACTGACCACTATAACATCACCAGGTGTGGCACCAACCGCAGCACCAACCATGACACCATCACTGGGCACAGTGCTGCTTGCGGCACCGTCTCCCGATATGGGGCCAGAGATGGCACAGGAGTCTTCAGCGGCACCGAATGCAGCACCAGCAGAGGAAAGGGTGGTGTCACGTAATGGTGTCAACCCTAAGAACCACAATCATGGACAAAAGAACTCTTGCGGATCTTGGGGAGCAATCATCGCTCCAGAAAGCTCAGTTGCCAATCTGGATGTGTCTGATTATCCTCCAAATCCAAGGAGGAGACCACGGTGATCCCAAGAGAGGCAACTCCAGCTATTCTACCTGTTCTGGCACCGAGAGTGGTGTCGGAAGGAGACTACATGGCACTGGGGGTTCGGCCTCACTCACTGACACTGGAATCTGTTCCAGGAGCCAAGGTCGCACTACCAGAAGCCCTCAAAGGTACCATCAATGCAGGTCCCATGTGTAGCTGAGGCCTTGACACCGGGGTTGGCCGGTTCCCCAAAGGAGAAGCAGGCCATAAGCAATCCATGGCTGGCCCCACAAAGGAGGCCAACTGTTCCCCTGACCACTCGCCCAGGCATCTGGGCTCAGTGAGACCTGAGCCAGCAGAGGTCTGCTCTCCCCCAGTGTATGTAGAAGTGGGGGGAGACCCAGGGATGGGCCAAAGGAGCTTACCTTAGCAGCCCTTATGCGATGCTAACCACCGAAGGTTGGGGGTCATGGCCCAACCTCACCACATGGATCTCCAAGGTACAGTAATCCATACTAAAACAGGCATTGCAGTGATCCATATCATAGTTTGGCCCTAGGCACGTAAAACACCAGTCATGCGGGTCCATTATGGAAAACTGACTTCCACAGGAGCACCAATGCATAGGGGAAGCCCCTGCCTTGGAAAGACTTTGCTCTGAACCCGACATGACCTGACTGCATAAAAATAAACAAAAAGAAAAGAAACAGACTTGACACCAAACTGAAAGATTTTTCAGAAAATAAAAAAGTGATGCCAAACACAGCATTGAACTAGTGTGGCATCCAGTACGATAGTAAAACAAGCAGAACCAGAAAGGGAGTGACGCAGTAGATTTTCCTGAACTGTCCCATGAAGTTGTTGCAGCTTTGATGGTGGGAAAATCAGAACCAAAGTAATGGAGGGGACGATGTCTGTTACAGGCCAACCAGCGAGCAACATGCAATGTGTCGGCCTTGAGGCAGCGCCATTCACGTTGTCAGCCCTTCCTCCTAGGAGGGAGAAAGCTTTTTAAAGCTAGAAAGCTTCCCATGGGGTCCTAGTGCCTCCGGCGTAGTACCCACCAGTGATGAATGGTGATGATTGATACAGTTAAGATCCATATGATGTTACTACTGCGTGCTCTTTGTGTGTGGGCTTGTGAGAAATGGCACATCTTGGGGGAAGAAAAGTTGTCCTTAGAACAGATCATCGAGCATTACAATATAGTTAACCCCACATAGAACCTGTCAGCAGCCAACACGTATTGCTCATTGGGTGTCAAGACTGTTATAACTATGCACAGGGTTATCATCAGGATGATAAAAATAAAGTAGTTGATACTCTGTCCAGGTTACCCCCTCTCTGACGTTTCAGATGAGAGTGCTGAGGATGATGTTACAGAATCTGTATACTGAGGAAGCTCAGATACTCTCCATTAAACTTTCAATTGGTCAACAAGGTAAAACTCTGTTACTTACAATAGTTTACATACCCTCGGGAAAACAAGGTCCAGGACTTGAGTTATTCACTGAACACGTCAAAAAATTAAAGCAGGGCTGGGAACAGGTTATCCTTGGGGACTTTAATTTGAACTGGCTAGCTAAGGATACAGTTACAGTCAGGGATAAAATACATGCCCTTTACCTACACAGATGGTAACTCAAACAACTAGGATGAACTATCAAACAGGTACTAGCACGCTCATTGATTGGCTTCTAGCTACTTCCCCCAAGAACATAAAAAAATATCACTGTCCTGCCAGACACCTTGAGTGACCACTCTCCCATTATCTGCTCCTGGTCTAACAAATGCCCTAAGGACATGACGCAACCCAGAAACAACCGCTCCCTGAGGAAAGGGCAACTTGGCCTCTTCAAGAGCTACCTGAGAGATGCAGACTGGTCTCCCCTTGTCACTTGCCCTGACCCTAACCAGGCTCTGGAATACTTTATTACCATCTTCAATAAAGCCTTCGACTTATTCGCACCATTCAAAACATCCAAAACAAAAAGGGCACCCAATCCTTGGCTTAACGACCCCATCTTAAAACTAATGAAGAATAGGGACAACCTCTGGCATGTAATGAGAGCTACCGGATGACAGGCAGATTTTATGGCCTACAAGACCGCAAGGAATAAATGCACCTGCTTGACAAGGAATGCTAAGGCCTCCTATTACAGAAAGGAACTTCAAAATTACTGGGGGAATGGGAGAGTGTTCTGGGAGAATGTAAAGACACTGACTGGGAAAGAATCCAAAGCTCCACCAAATCTAATTGTCACCCCTGCGGGCCCTCTCCAGCAACCCAAAGAGTTAGCTAATGCCTTTAATCGGGCCTTTACAGACCTCAGCTCCATCTTCCCTCCAGAGTTCCTTGTTACTGACCCAGACAGCCAGCTCCCAAACTCCGCTACCACCGCAAACACCACTCAACACCCATTCAACTTCAAAATGATCACGAAGCCAAACACTATTAAATATATGAAGAAGATCCTTGACAAAACTAGAATGGGTAGTGATATATTCAACATGAAGCTTCTCGCCATCACACTAGAGGAGCTTGGCCACCCACTAACGCAACTATTTAACATATCCCTTAAGTTGAACATATTCTCTGACAAGTGGAAAGCCGTCCTCATCACCCCGATCTTTAAAAGTGGAGACAGGAACAGCATAAGCAACTACTGCCCCATGTCCATTTTACCACCTCTCTCGAAAGACCTAGAGAGAATGGTGTCAGATCAGCTCATGGATTACCTCAACAAATATAGGCCTGATTATAGTGCCTGAATATAGGCAACACTGTTGTCTAGTGTACTTACCCGGTAAACAAAAACCAAATAAATAAATATAACCTACTCTCCCCTCAGCAGCATGGGTTCCATAAATCCCACAGCACTATTACTGCACTCACCGACTTTACTTATTTATTTACTTATTAGTTTTTGTTGACCAGGTAGGCGAATTAGGCAAAACCCTGCCTATTTTCAAGCACAACCTGGAGAGTACAATATACAGTTGACAAAAAGGAGACAATAATGAAGTACAAGGCAGTAAATAATACAAACCAATAGATATCCTCACAGGGTTAGAAAGGAAATAAAACATATTTTTAGCAGTAGCCATCCTCGCAGGGATGGAAGTGAGCAGGTATAGGAACAAGACAAAACAAAACATTACAATAATTACAATGACATTGGTAAACTAGATTAGGAAAGCTAAAGAAGAGGAGGGGATTAGGTACAGTCACAGGAATCAAGTGCATGTAGGTAAGAGAAAAGTGCAGTCTTGAAAGAGGAGTGAGATAGGGAGCACTTAAGAGAGGGAGGTAAAGAGTTCCAGAATTTGGGGTGCGAAGTGAGAGAAAGCTTGCTTCCCCATTTTCGTAGAATAGTGTGGGCCAGAGAGCAGAGAGGAATTTGAGGATCTCAGTAGGTGTGAGTAAGGCACTGGGGTAAGCATTGCCCCAATGCTGTTGGGGCGGGGGATTCTTGTCATGCAGTAAGTGAAGCAACCCAGAGCATATGAGTGCAGGTTTTTGGGGACAGCCAGTGTAGGGTGGAGTACAGGAGACAGTGGTGAATAAGGCGAGGGGCCGAGAGGGCAAACCTGAAGATATTGTTGTAGATGGTATCCCATTTATGAATAATACAAATGTTAGCATTTGAAAAGATGGGAAGGGCATACTGAAGCCTAGGGAGCAAGACGCCTATTGCCACTGAGATCCTAGCAGCAGGGGTTAGGGAGTGACGTACCCGGTATGCGGCACCTATCTTTATGTTGGCGGATCTACATACCTCATTTCGATGAGAAGAGAAATCAAGAGCAGGATCCAGTGTCACTCCAAAAGGTATTTAAAGGAGTCAGTAGACAGGACTTCATACCCATCATGGCAGCGCACGCAGAGCTTGGGGGTCCCAGCATGAACTTTTATAGCTGACCTGAACAGCATAGCCTGGGTCTTTGGTAGACTGAGGATCAGGAAGTTGGATTGGAGCCAGGATTGAATCAATTGGAATGCAGATGAAAGGAGAACATTAAGATCGGCTACAGAAAGGGTGGCTGAGTAGAGCACCAGATTGTCAGCGTACATGATGGAGTTACAGTTGGTAAAGTAAGTGTGATAGTCGTTAACAAAAATGGAAAAAAGCAAGGACCCCAGAATGGATCCTTGTGGGACGCCACAGGAGAGGGGAGATGAACAAGAAAGGCCTTTACTGAAGGAGATGGATTGGGAACAGTTTGAGAGGTAGCTGCTGATCCAGGATAAGGTGGAACCAGAGGCCCCAAGAGAATGCAGCTTGTGCACGAGTAGAGGGTGATTAACCAGATCAAAAGCTTTAGTGAGGTCAATGAACACGGCACCGATAAGTAGGCCTTTGTCCATGCTGGACGTAACCTCGCTAGTGAATAGGGTAACAGCAGTAGTGGTACTGTGACCAGCCTGGGAGCCATGTTGAACTGGAGACTGAAGACTGAAGTTTAATAAATGGGCAGAGATCTGATGGTGAATTAGTTTTTCCAAGGTCTTCCAGAGGGTAGGTAGTAGTGCAATGGGGTGATAATTGGACAGAATTCTAGGGTCGCCTTTCTTGAGGACAGGTATAATCCTGGCAGATTTCCAGGCCAAAGGCACAATGGAGGTGCTGATGGACAGATTAAAAAGCCAAGTAACAGGAGTGGCTAGGAGTGAGGCACTAAGACAGAGTACCCTAGGCTCAATGTCATCTGGCCCAGCACTGCCTCGGAGGGGAATGGACCGCAGTAACCTAAGAACATCCAGGTGAGAGATAGGAGAAAGCACCAGGGCAGGAGGAGTATTTGGAGGAGCCGTAGGAGGGGGCTGGGAGCCACAGGGTCCTGGAGGGGAGATATTGGGAACCTCAGTGAAAAGCGAGTTGAAGGCGTTAGCAATGGTGTGGGCATTGTTGCAGATGGAGTCTTTTAATAACATATCTTTGGGAGTCAGTGGCTTAGTATTACCCATGATTTCATTAATCTGGTTCCAGTATTTCCTGGGGTCAGTGGCCGAAGACTGTAGGAGCCCGCGGTAGTAGTTGCTCTTGGCAACCCAGATTGACTTCTTGCAGGTATTCCACAAGGCCTGGTACTCCACAAAGTCAGTCTGATTGGCGGATGACTTTCATTTTAACCAAAGCTTATCCCACTGCTTGAGGAGTTGCAGGAGAGGGCGGCTCAGACACTTGATCACCTTCCCTCTGACCCATCAAGTAGAGTAAGGAATGTGCTTGTACTGTAAGGCAAGTAGAGTTGTATTGAAATAGTTGGTGGCCCAGTTGATGTCATTTGTAGTAAATAGGGGAGACCAGTTGGTGTGCTTAAGATCAAGGAAGAACTCAGCGGGGTCAAGTTGGGAGAAGTTAGCAAAGGATAGAACTTTGTGAGGTTGTGAGGGAGGGGAGGCGCCTCGCACACAGAATACCGGGCAGTGGTCACTGATTGAATCTGGTAAAAACCCAGCAGGGGAGTAACAATCTTTCCGGTTAGTGAGAATCCAGTCTATCATAGTACAGCTGGGGCTATTCGGTGACTTCCGAGTAGGGGAGGAAATGAGTTGAGAAAGGTTGGCCTTGCTGATGAAAGAAGCAAGGGAGGAGGAGTTTGGACCAAGCCAGTCAAGGTTAAAATCACCCAGACAGATTACCTCATTGTTTTTAGTCAAGGCAGGAATAAGCTCGATAAGCTCCTCAAGACCAAGCTTGCTATAGCATGGGAGTATATAAGTCCCAAATATATGCAGTTTCTTCGCTCCGCCAAGAAGTAGAACCACGTGTATGGCCTTGTAGTTGTTGAGAGGGGGTAGGATGGAGAGCAACGTCCAGGTGGGCCTTGTAATACAGTGCCAGCCCACCCCCTCTTTTGGTGGATTGTCAGTCAGCCCAGTGCATGAAATAGCCTGGTAGTGAACAGCTTTGACTCGAGATGGTAGGTTTCAGCCAGGTTTCCAAAAGCATGAGAATGTCTGGATTATTAACCTGGACCCAGGCCTCCAAGTCAGTGAGATTGGACATGAGACCAGATATTAAGGTGGGCAAAGGTCAGTCCCAAAGCCTGTGGCCAAAAATGGGTGGCCTTGGGATGGGAATGGAGAAGATTGGCCTGAGGACCCGGGTTGGATTCAATATCGCTAGCTAAGGTAAGGAACAACATGGTAATCCAAAGCATAGCAAGTGCAATGGCACAGGATACTATCTCAGGGGAGGTAAGCTTTTTATGAACAAGGAACCTCGTTAGTGATCCTAGAGGTTTAGGACTTAGATACATTGGGGGAGTAGGGGTGGAGGCACTTTCAGCCACCATGTTAGAGTAGGTGAAGTCCCAGGTGGACTTCACACCTATATGACTCCCTGGATAGTGGAAAAATGGTTGGGTCAATCTTTATTGACCTAACCAAAGGGTTTGACACCGTCAATCATCACATCCTGCTCAACAGCCTCGCAGCCCTTGGCCTATCCACCAATACATTGTCCTGGTTCTCGAGCTACCTCTCGCACAGATTCCAGTGTGTTAGGATAAAAGGAGTATCTTCTGAACCCTGGAATGTTGCTTCGGGTATCCCACTAGGATCAGTTTTAGGGCCCTTACAATTCAGCCTCTTTATCAATTCCCTGCCAAGCATGTGCCCTGCTAAGATGCTGCTTTACGCAGATGATGCAGTGATCTCCGTACCAGGAACACACCTCCACAAAATAACAGCTATCCTTCAAAGTAGCTTTACCAAACTGAAGTCATAGTTTACTCACAACAAACTCCTCTTGAACTACAGAAAAACAAAAGCAATGCACTTTACCCTACGAAGCTCAAAAAAGCAGGGTGGCCCACTTACCATATTAAGTAACACAAGCGACATAATCAAACTGGTTACTACCTTTAAATACCTGGGCTTATTCCTAGACAACACCCATTCTTTCAACACCCATATTGACCATGTCATGAAAACAGCCAACTTCAGACTCGGGTTCCTTTACCGACACAGAAATGCTATGACCACTAAGGCCCTCAGCCTTGTCATCAAAAGCTCAAAATTGTCCACCGTTAACTATGGACTGACTATCTGTAGTGCGGCCACTGAAACTGCTCTCAAAAGGGTTAAATTCCTGCTCAACAAAGCTTGCTGACTTGTTCTAGGAGCTAATCGGTATCCCCACTCTTGCAAACTCTCCTCCATAACTGGCTGACTCCCATTACCTCAAGGGTCCCAGTACCAGGCATGTATCATAGGAAAAAAAGCCCTCCTAGGACTGGTCCCAGAATCAGCTTTGAAGCCTTTCCAGCATAATCCCAACACTAAAACAACCCAAAGCTCTGCTGAAGGGGTACTGCATGTACTTTACAAATGAATCTCCTTCGCCCAGAGGTCCCTCTCCTATCAAGGCCCTCTCTAGATGAACGACCTAACCCCCTCCCTTTTTCACCTTAAGAAACTCGGCCAATTCAAAAAAGAACTCCATCACCTCCTGCTAGAATCCCAAGAGTGCAACTGCTGTGCACAATGATTGGAGTTCCATCCCATGCCCTAGACTTCCAACCCTTACCCCCCCACCTTCTTACCCCTCTTGCCCCACGAGTCCTCACCACCTCCCTCCACTTGGTTTACACTTCCCCAGGCTGCTCCTGTGCATACAGCACTTATCAGCTTGTTCTCCCTCATCACCACACCCCCTTCTCCTATCCCCTAATAACATTATACAATATTCCTCTTCTGTACCCAAGTCAATACTCTACGTACCTCCTCCCTCCTTCCCTTTTCTTTGACAAAGCCAATTTTGGCTGCCAACTACAAGCAACCTGCACTTAGTAAGTAGACCTATAGACTAGAGATATTTCTGTAATAAAAGTATTTGCATTTGAGGTTATATTCCACATTTATCTTGCTTGTAAAATAGTCTTGTCACTTGGCTATTGTATGTTCTCATCATATGATGTAAATTGTATTGTTTTGTCTGTTCTTCTACTGACTTAAAGCCTTTGTAAAAGAGCCAGTTTGGCTCAAAGGTTGTAATTCTGAAACTAAAATAAATAAAAATAAAAATAAATCTGTATGGTGAGATGAGAAACAAGCTGATTTATCCTTGGCTACATATAGAGTGGCTGACCTAATCAGAATAAGATGAAAGCTGATGTACAATATTTGTTTTAACTTCAGGATGAACTGACTGTACGAAAGGGGAAAGGCCAGGCACCCCCTGGGTCTAGGGGTATATGGATGTTACAAGATGTATCCTCATCAAAGAAGCACCCGTCTTACATCATGGACTCATCCCTCTCCCTTTATTTCACACCCCTGATAGTGCTAGTACTGAAGATGTACAGTATCCTCTTTTAAGTACCTCAGGGTGTGACTTGATTGTCATCCTGATTTCTTGGTTCATATTGATGCCATACACCAAAAGCTCCACCACAAGCTTGATGTACTGAACAGAAACAAAGTGAGCATCCCTATTTCCGCCTGCCAAGAGATTTGTTTTAAAAATGATTCTCCCTATTTTTGATTATGGGGACGTAGTCTATAGCAGAGCTCCCGAATCCTCCCTTGCCAGACTGGACCCACTCTTCCACTCTTTTTGTTGTTTTGCTTTACATTGTCCCCCCTCGTAATCACCATTGCTCACTCTACTATGCCCTTTCACACACACACCCTTGACACCAGGCACTTTTCCCATTGTGCCTCCTTTATATCTAAATTCTGGTTTGGTTTTGTTGCCTCCTACCTTACATCCCTCTTTTCCTCTCCCTCAGCTTCCTTCTATCATCTCTGCAGTAATGCTTCCCATTCCCTCTCTATTCCTTCTAGAAATTCTACTGTTGATCAGTCTGCTTTTTCATACCACTTTCCTAAACTCTGGTCCTCCCTTCCCTTGTCAGTTCACTCTTACTCTTCTGTTTTCTCCTTAAAGTCTCTCCTTCATGACTATTCTTCTCTCTCTCTCTTGCAGCTGTCAATGATCCCCCACACACACACACCACTAGTTTTGCCCTGGCAGTCTTTTCCTTCATTCCTGTTCATTGTTCTGTAAGAGTAGTTCCATCACTTAATTTATCTCAATTTGTTTCTACTGCACGTATCTGTTATACTGATTTGTCTTCAATTTTTTGATGATGCTTCTTGATACATTGTATTTGCTGCATATGATTTTCCACATCCTCCAACTCCCAGGACACATCTGGAAAGGAGCTGTTAGCAGCCCAGTATGTCTTTCAGAAAGAAAGAAAGAGGGAGGGAGGAATGAAGGAAGGAAGGAAGGAAGGAAGGAAGGAAGGAAGGAAGGAAGGAAGGAAGGAAGGAAGGAAGGAAAAGGAAAGGAAATAAATGGAACCTGTACCTGCACCAAATACTTTTACCAACACAGGCCTAGGTTGCTGGAGGAGGGGCACCAAATACAGTACACTGGGGCACCAATAACCATGCCTGGCATTAAGAGAGGAGAGGGCAAGGGAGAATAACAGTAGAGCATACACGGGGGTTTATCAAGGAAAAATCAACAGAAGGAATGAAAGAGGGGTTCCAGTCTAGCTAAGCTGGACATTGAAATGGCACTGTAAACAATGTCTCCATAGTCAAAAATGGGGATAAACACCTTAGTGATAGAAACATAGAAACATAGAAGTTGACGGCAGATAAGGACCGCAAGGCCCATCCAGTCTGCCCAGTGAGGATTTTTCTGTGTATAGGAAGTGGGATGCTTGTCTTATTCCTGTACAGCGCTCCAAGTTTGGGGTTAAGCTTCTTGTAGATTGCATCCACATGAACAGAAAAATCAAGGTGGCAATCCAGATAGACCCCAAGGTACTTGAAGGAGAAGAAATCTTCAATTGCTGCACCGTCAAGGGTATGAAAAAAAGGAAGGGAAGAGACTCCAGCAAGTCTCTGCCAGGTGCCAAAATAGAGGCCATTTTCTTAGCATCGTGGGATAACTGATTCATCTCAGAACCAGTACTGGATGTTGTTAAAGTCCAGTTGGAGCTGGTTTATGAGGTCAGGGGCAGAGGAGCCAAAGGTAAAAAGTACAGTTATCATCTGCATACATATGACTGGCCACAGAGGAGCAGACAGTGGGGAGGTCATTTAGAAAAACGAAGAAAAGAATTGGGCCAAGGACAGACCATTGGGGGATACCTGAGCTGACTGTGAGTGGGTAGTGGAGGAAGTTTCCAATATGGACAGCTTGTGACCTGCCCTCAAGGTAGGAACTGAACCACTGAACTGAGGAGGCAGAAATTCCAGCTGCCTTAAACTTGTCCAAGAGAATGCAGTGGACAACAGTATCGAAAGCTCTGGCTAAGTCAACAAAGATGGCAGAGGTGACAAGTCCTGATCCATGCCAGAGAGGATAGTGTCAGTGAGCCGGAGGAGAGAGGTGGAGGTGGAATGGGATTTTCTAAAGCTAGACCAGAAAGGAGTAAAGAAGGAGGGTGAGTTAAGAAAAGGGGAGAGTGGGAAGAGAACAAGGTGATCCTGAGGTTTAGCTAGTATGGGGAGGAGAGATATAGGATGGAAGTTACAAGGGGAAGAGAGGTCACCCCCTTTAGGAAGGGGAATGACAGTAGTCAACTTCTGAGAATTAGGGACACAGGATAAGGAGAAAGAGGTTGAGGAGATATGTGATAGGGAGTGCAATGGCATTAGCAGAGAGATGCAAGAGTCTGGGGTCAAGACCACCATGGCTTTCACCCTTGTATGGGTCTAGAGCTACGAAGGCCTTAAGAGCAGCAGCTGGTTTAGTGGCGAGAATGAAAAAAGGGAGGAAGGGGACAGAAGGATGGGTAGACTAGGAGAGTGAGATAGTTGAGAAGAAGAGAGGGGGGAGAGGAAGAAAACTGGACAGAGTGGATGCAGAAGGTGAAAAAGGAACTGAAAGATGAAGTGACTGCAGAGGAGCCAGAGATAGAGAAGTCACCCTTCTTGAGAACAGGAAGGGGGGACTGGGTTGGAAGGGACAAAAGGGCATGATTTATCTTCCAGAATTTAGAGGGGTTATTATGGATGTTCTGGAGTGTTGATATAAAGTGTTCAGACTTTGCAAGCCTAGTAACTCTATTACAGGCTTTACGAAGGGTTCAGAAATTTGTAAGGTCAGAAGTGGAGCCAAAGGACTTGTAGGTCCTCCTGGCAAGGTCCCTTGCGTGTAGACAAGCCAGCAACTTTGCTGAGATCCATGAGAGGTGAGATCCTTGGACCTTGGATCTTCTAAAGCAGGTCAACAGACATGAATTTGGAGGTGAGAGATTTGAGGACACTGTCAACGAAGCCAGCTGTAGAAATAGGGGACCAAGCAGTTGCTACCAGGTCAGCATGAAGGCAGGCCAAGTCCAGCGATCAGAAAAACCAGATCTGGTTGAATTTTAGGGTGCTTTGAGACAATGAATCTTACGCACACAGTAGACCACATGATGGTCACTGAGGGCATTGGGGTGGGTACTAGCATTCACAATATAATGGGGATGACAGAAGAGGACCCAGACCACAAGGAAGTAATTTAGAGATTTGAAATTATAGTGAGTGGGGACAGAGATAAGTTGGGTTTGAAGGTGGGACTTTAAGACAAAATATATGAAGAAAGGGGGAAGAGAAGATTTATGTCAAAATCACCTAGTATGAGTAACTCTCTAGAAGAATCCTGGGAGGAGACAGTGGTGAGTAACTCAGTTTATTTATTTATTTAGTTTTTGTTGGTCGGGTAAGTGCACTAGACAAATCCTGCCTATTTTCAGGCATGACCCGGGGGAGGGGGATACAGATGAATGCCAACTGACCTTGAACCAGATTAAGCTGTTGGTGGTATTTTTAGTGAATGAGGGAAATTTAGCTAGGACACCAGGGAAATTTCCCTACTCTTTACAATAAGTGCCGTGGGATCTTTAACATCCACCTGAACTACCACCAGTCCAGGCAGATGGGACCTCGGTTTAACGTCTCATCCAAAAGATGGCACCTCAGAAATGCAGCACCCCTCTCATGTTGCACTATAGTGTCAGTACTGGGATATTAACCCAAGTGCCAGATGTGGGAACTGAACCCACAGCCCTCTGATCTCCCAGCCTCAGAGGCGAGTGTGCTACCTACTGAGCCACTGACACTGACAGTTACTGATAATGGGGGTGTGCCAGGGCAGCAGTAGAAACCAGTAATAAATACTGGGGCAGATAATGGAAAGGATAGTTTGAGGAGAAGCATCTCATAGGCAGAGGGGATAGAAACAGAGAGCACATGCTCTGCTGGATATTTGAGGAGAAGTAGATGGCTGCTTCACCATCTCTATTTGCTGGGTCCTGTCACACAGTGGTGAAACCGGAGATGGCAACAGAAGAATCAGGGATCCAGGGGGATAGCCAAGATTCCGAGATCACCAACACATTAGATTTGAGGTCAACCATGAGTGGTTGCAATAAGTTAATCTTAGGGAGAAATTTACGGATGTTGACATGGACCACTCTCAAACCTTTAGGGAGAGGGGGTGACAGGGTAGGGGCAGGTTTGAGCTCAATATCTCCTGCAACTAAAAGCAGCAAGTAGATGAGGAGCTTAAGAGGACCTATGAGACACTTACAGGAAGAGGACGGAGGGAATAGGTGGAATAAGAGTTAGGGAGGTAGGAGGGACATGAGGATTTCCAGGTGAAGCAAAGCAGATGAAATGGGACTGCAACCAGGATGCCAGGGAGAGTGAAGTAATGCAGGGAGACAGGAGGGGAGGGTGGGGAAGGGTGAAGAAGGGAGGGTGGTGGACAAGGGGAGGTTAGGATGGATGGAAGGGGGAGAGAGGTAAGGATAAACAGAGAGGAAGAGAGAAAGTGTTAGAGTGTGGTAGAGTAACAAAACAACACACACACCCTGCAATATACACAACTAGTATGGGGGGCCAAGTTTCACTCAAATGGAGCGAAAGTTGAGTAAGGTGAATGCAGTCCTTAACCAAATGTGAAAGACAAGAATTTAAAATTATTGCTAGGAGGCTGGAATATAACATTTGCAATTACGTACAGTGAGCAGTACTGGTGGAAAGAAGGTTCCACCATGCTGCAGTGACAAGAATATTGCCGACCTCCCCCACAGTGACACATGGTTGCCAGCATCCCCAACACCGCCAGGTTCTGATCCCGACCGGGGATCACACCGACACCTGTACGGTGTTCATGCGGGAGGGGGGTTGTGCCCCCTCAGACTTATAGATTCCAACTCCGGGGAGAGTGGATGTCAGGGTAGAGTGGCCAAACCCAGAGTCCATGAGCGGTCGTCGCTCGAGAACCCGGTCGAGTGTGGGTGTCGACGGGTTGGTGTTGCTGTAACAGTGTCGCTGTAAAAGCATCAGTGTTACAACAGTATACAAAGAAAGAAAGAAAGAAAAAGAGAAAGAAAGAAAGAAACCTGCTGGAGACCATCCAAAGGAGGGCAACTGAAATAATTATGGGCCAGCAGGGTAGGACACATGAGGAGAGACTGGAGGCTCTAAAGATGTACTCCCTGGAAGAAAAGAGGGAGAGGGGGGAACATGATTGAGATCTTCAAGTATCTGAAGTGTTTAAATAAGGTGGACAAGAAGAGTCCCTTCAGGCTCAGTGGCAATAAAACATATCACATGAGAACAGTGACTGTAAATAAGTGACTGCTAAAAGAGTGACTCTTACAGCGCTATCTACTTAGGCTACCCTACAAGGGTAGTGACCCTATGCTAAGGCGATGGTAGGGTAGGGCAGGGCAATGGAAAGAGGAGGAATAGCGAGGGTAAGGTGGGGGTAGGGAAGAGGGTTTGTAAGGGGGTAGTGTGTCTGCTGCAGCTGAGCTAGCCGTCTGGTGTGGTGTGGTGGTGAGGATGGCTAGCTCCAGCACAGCAGGTACTGGGTTCGGGGCTCGGGACCAGGAGAGGCATTTTGCCGTTGCCTGCTGCATCCGTGTTTTTTTTTTCCTTATGGAGTGTCACCCCCTCCCCAACGTGCACCCTCCTGGATTGGTAATCATAAATCAGGGGATGGGGTGCAGAGCCCCCGTGAGGGTGCACAGTCCCCCCATCAACACTTACTGGTTGCCAGATGTCTTCTTGCCAGCATGTATACACGTCTTATTTGCTTTTCGCTATATATTACTAACATAATAACAATCGCTGCTTTGCACCGCTATTATGACATGGGACCCAATAAAAACATGAGGGGGCACAGTTTTAATTTGGGGGAGAGGTTTAGGAGGGAGACCAAGTGGCATTTCTTCACAGAGAGGATGGTGGCAGGTTGGAATGGGCTTCCTGAGGAAGTGGTCTCGCTTAAAATAGTGGATGGCTTCTAGAGAGGCAAAGACAGAGTGAAGGTAGAAGTCAAGGTCAAGAGGGAGGTAGGCATAAAGGAGGGATTACTAGTTGGGGAGGGGGTACAGAGTTCTTAGCTAGTGCTAGGGCCCTGCAATACGAGCAGATTCAATAGACCGAAAAAGCCTTATTCTGCTGACATCATCGTATGTTTGTATGTAACCCTGGGGAGGAGGAAACTAGTAAAACAAAAAGAAAAATGTAGGCTTCAGCCAGACAGGGAGAAAACCAAAATTAAGAATTAGAAGATGGAGTAATAAGCTACACCCTGATAGAGGGAAGCTAGTATAAAACAAAAGGGTAAATAAGGACTCACCTAGAAAAAATAAAATTATTAGAATTTAGAAGGAACTAATTGACTTCCCACTGACATAGTGGAAAACAGTATAAAAACAGAAGGGAAAATTTGAGCTTCACCCAGCTAAGGAAGAGGCCAGAAACTGGAATTTAGAAGGGCAGGAAATATAAAAAAAAACATAGAAATGTAGACTCTGTCGGCAGATAACGACCATATGGCCCACTTAGTAATGGGTCCACAGGGGGTCACAAAGGGGGAAGGGGGGCAGCTGCAGTGAGTGGACTGTAGGCTATTATTCGAGTAGATTCGATAGACCACTGGACCTAATCTGCTTGCAATTTAGTATGTTAGTATGTTAGGCTGCCCTTTTCCCTACTCACTGCTGCAGCTCCAGATCCTATTTGATCTGCAACTCTCCTGCTTTGCACATCTCCGGGGTACCCTTATGTCAATCCATGCACTCTTGAACCCCCTTATTATTTTCGCCCCCACCACTTCTGCTGGAAGGCTGTTCCATGGCTCCACCACCAATTCAGTGAAAAAGTACTTCCTAACATTACCCGTGAGTCTTCCACCCTTCAGCTTCATATCATGCCCCTTATTCTTGTGAAGAGTTTTCTGTGAAATGTGCTTTCCACCTGTACCCTGTTTATTCCCCTAAGGTACTTGAAAGTCTCAATCACATCTCCTCTCTTCCTTCTTTCCTCCAGTGAATAGATATTAAGGTCCTTAAGTCTTTCCTTGTAGGGCTTCTGGTGCAGTCAGCGTACCATCTTTGTTGCCCTTCTCTGGATTGCCTCTGTTTTGTCAATGTCCTTCCGGAAATGTGGTCTCCAGAACTGGATACAGTACTCCAGCTGAGGCATCACCAATGATCTGTACAGTGGCATCACCACCTCTTTCCTCCTGCTTGTTACGCCCCTCCCTATGCACCCCAATATTCTGTTTGTTCTCCCCACCACCTTTTCACACTGTTTGGTCACCTTCGGGTCATCAGATATGATAACTCCCAGGTCTCTGACTCTCTCCTGACTTAAGGTGGCCAGAATTTCCACACTCATCCTTTATTCCTCCCTTGGATTCTTGTGACCCAGGTGCATGATCTTGCACTTTTTAGCACTGAAACTCAACTGCCAGACACCAGACTACTCCTCTAATAGGCTTAGGTCCTTTCTCATTTTTTTCCACCCCTCCATTGTGTCCACTCTGTTGCAGATCTTGGTGTCATCTGCAAAGAAGCACACCTTTTCCTCCAGATGCTCTGCAATGTTGCTAATGAAGACACCGAATAGGACTGGCCCCAACACCGACCCCTGTGGCACACAGCTGGTTACCTTCCTGTCCTCAGATTTCCTGCCATTTACCACTACCCTCTGAGTTCTGTCCCGTAGCCAGTTCTCAACCCACTTTACCACAGTAGGACCCAATCCCAGGCTTCCCAATTTATTTAGCAATCTCCTGTGTGGGACAGTGTCGAAGGCCTTGCTGAAATCCATGTAGGCTACATCCACCGCCCCTCCCTGATCTACCACCCTGATTACTCAGTCAAAGAAATCTATAAGATTCATTTGACAGGACCATCCTGGTGAAAATCCATGCTGCTTTGGATCCTGTGCCCTGCTATCCTCCAGATACTTCACAACCCTTTCCTTAAAAAAAGGATTCCATTAGTTCCCCCACTACTGAGGTCAACCTGTAATTGCCTGCCTCCTCTCTGCTTCCACTTTTGTTGAGAGGGACCACATCTGCCCATCTCCAGTTCTCATACAGGTTTTGTCCAGACAGGGAAGAGATTACAATAAAACAATTGGGGGGGGGGGAGGATGTGGACTAGCCCAGAAGGAAAGCTGCAATGGCAATCCCTAACAGGAAATTAAATAATGAAAATCATAGCAAGAATATAAACAAATTTGGCAGTACTAATAAATGTAGGCAGTAAGAGGGAAAGCCATATATAAACTCTAATGCAAGGCACATTTCAACTGGTGCAGGAGGCACAGAGCAGCAGAATACTTAGATAAGAAAAGCAATTGTTTAAATACATGCATAGGACAAAGCAGTTGCAGTAATTATGGCCAAGTAAAATAGCTGTTACAGCAACAACAGTAAAACATCTCTGAGCACACAACAGTGAGAAGGAGAACTGACTCTGTACTTACTAGGTCCAGTCCTCTTTAACATCTTTATAGGTGACATTGCAGAGGGTCTGGAGGGAAAGGTATGCCTCTTTGCAGATGACACAAAGATCTGTAACAGAATTGATACACAAGGGGGGGTAGAACGGATGAGAAGGGACTTGGCAAGGTTGGAGGAATGGTCAGACATATGATAACTTAGATTCAAAGCAAAGAAGTGCAAAGTAATGCACCTGGGAAACAAAAATCCAGGAGAAGAGTACACAATAACAAGGGAGGTACTAACAACAACAACAAGCATTTGTCAATGCCGAATGTTTGCTTGCTGGCATTGGCAGTGGTAGTGTAGAAGTTACAGAGCTGCGTAATAGGAATGGCAGTGAAGTATTGAACTGAAGCCAACCCCACCACCACCCTGCAGAGAGTGACAGGCATTGGGGTGTGCGTTTGGGTCGTCAGGCATAACGGCCACGCCATTTCACCACACCCCACCCTGCAGACACTGACAAGTGTCACGGTGTTCCTTGGGGTCTTTGGCCCTTATGCGCACCCCATTTCATTAGGAAATATGGTGAGATGGGTGCGATATAGGAGAATGGGGTGAAGTTTGGGGCCGAAGAGTTCAAGGCATACCTCGATGCCTCTCACTGACTGCAGGGTGTGGAATGGTATGAGCATCACAGGCAAGAATCCCAAGTCACACCCCTGATGCCTGTCATTCTCTACAGGGTTGGGCATTATAGTTGGAAACCCTAATACCTCAGGCATTCGTTGGTATTTTCACTCCAAATTTTCAACATGTTTGTTTTGTGACCCCACCTCATGAACAGGGGGAATATCAGTTTGTTAGCGAGCTGCTTATGCACAGTGACTTACATTTAGCACCACAGGTGCAAAAACATTCGAACAGGATGTAAAAAATGACAGCTGTACTGTTCAAGGAGTGTAAAAATGGCAATATTGCAAATCTGTAGTAAAAATATTAAAAAAATGGGTAAGTCACTGACGTTACATAGAAACTGTGCAGCAAACCCGTGATATAATTAGGTTGGGGATTTTTTACAGCAGATTGTCAACTCAGGCATTTTGGTGCCTCCAATCATGAACAGTGTCACTGTGATTTTCTTTATCTGTGCCGAACAATGATTTCCCACAACGACCACGCATCTTTGCGCTGAAAGTGTGAAAACACACTTCAGCCATGTTGTGAAAAATGACAGCTGTACTGTTCATAAGGAAGTGTGGAAAAATGTCACTGGTGAAAATCTGGACTGAAAATATTACAAAGTCATGAACTAACGAGGGTGCGTAGAAACTGCACAATGCTCACTCGTAACACAGTCATTTTATGGACTTTTGTCACCAAATTTTCAACATAGCCATTTTAAGACCTCTGCTCATGAACAGTGTAACTGTGATTTTCTTAATCTGTCCTAACATTGCTTTACTTTCACAACAGCACCATTATGCGCTACATGTACAAAAACACATTTGGGTGACATATGAAAAATTGCAGCTGTACTGTTCATAAGGAAGATGTAATAAAATGGCAATGTTAAAATCTAGATAAAAAATAAATTTGCAAACTTACAGAGCATGCACAGAACTGTGCAACACGCTCCGTAAAAATCATTTTAAATTTTTCACCAAATTTTCAAGATAGCCATTTTAAGACCTCTGCTCATGAACAGTGTCACTGTGATTTTCTTAATTTGTCCCGATACATTGATTCGCTTTACCGACTGCGCCATTGTGCGCCTACATAAGTGAAACACATTTTGGGTGAGATGTGAAAAATGACAGCTATACTGCTCATAAGAAGGTTATGGTAAAATGGCAATGTTGAAATCTGGAGTGAAAATATTGAAAATTAAGTGAACTTACGAGCCTGCGTAGGAACTGCTGCTGCCTTTCATAAAACAGTCATTTGGAATTTTTCACCAAATTTTCCAACATGGGGTTTTGGACCCCTTCTCATGAATGATGTCACTGTCATGGCATTATTCAGGCCCAAAGGGTGATTTCGGCGCGAGTGACTGCGACATCACCCTTCGGCCCTGAATAACGCCATGACAGTGACATTATTCGATGAGAAGGGGTCCCAAAACCCCATGTTGAAAATTTGGCAAAATTCAAAAATACCTGAGATATGCAACAAAGTTGAAACCCCTATCTAGCCCATTATACAGCTTACGGCATTTCCTCAGTTCGCGGTCGGCTTTGAAGAGTGCAGACGTGTTCCCGGTCCAGCAAGATCGTCGCCAAGGTCAGGAGGCTAAGTATGGGGTGAGGGGGGTGTGGGAGGCAGGCTGCGAGTGGGTGGGTGCGGGTTGTGGGAGGGACCAGGAGACTACGTGGGACCGTTTTTCTTTAGGTAAAAAAAAACAAAAGGACGACATGGGATGTTTCCACGCTGGGGTGGGCTCCCGCATGGCACAAGGACAGTTGGGGGCGTTTCAGCCGACGGGGATTGGGCACCCCGTTGGCCTAGATCGATTGCCACGCTGGGGTGGGCTCCCAGAGTGGCACTTACTACTCGGGGTTAGGACAGTGGAGCCAACGGGGATTGAGCACCCCGTCGGCTATATCATTAGTTGCCACGCTGGGGTGGGCACCCATGGCATTTTGGAAGAGCTTTGGGGGAGGCGGGCGAATGCAGCACAGCCGGCGGGGATTGGGCACCCCCCTCAGCTATACAGTGTGTGCAGGGGTGCGCACGCCTGCGGGCGTGTGTGTGTATGGGGGAGCTGCTGCGTGAGCAGCGATATCTTATCGTTGCTCACAGCGTAGCTCCCTCTTTAACATATGCCACTGCATTTTGGAGCTTGTCATAGACAGCTCCATGCATTGGCTTACAGGCTGCGCCCTGCCAACACTGACTGAATTGGAGGAGGAGGACACACCTCCCGAAATCTCCGATGATGGCACTATGTTTCTTGCTCATCGTGCAAGCAAACATAAAAATGGAAAGGGACTTGGGGTAGTTATATCAGATGATCTAAAGGTGGGTAAGCAATGTGAGAAGTCAGTAAGGAGAGAGGGGATACTGGGATGCATAGGAAGGGCATCACAAGTAGAAAAAGGAAGTGGTTATCCTTCTGTACAGACAGTTGGTGAGACCCCATCTGGAGTACTGTGTGCAGTTTGGAGACCTCATCTATGCAAGGACATAGACAGGATGGAAGCAGTCCAGAGGAGGGCAACTAAAATGGTGCAGGGTCTGCATCAGAAACCATGAAGAGAGACTGAGAGAGCTTAATATGTATACCCTGATGAAAGGAGGACAGGGGGACATGATAGAAACGCTCAAGTACCTTAAGGAATCAACAAAGTCCAGGAGGTAGCATCTTTCAGAAAAGAGATGTGTAAGAACAAGGGGCACAATTTAAAGATAGAGGGGACGTTCAGGGTAATGTGAGAAATTTTTTCACGGAGAGAGTGGTGGACACATGGAGACACGCTTGCCGTGGAAGAGCTGTGGGGTCTAAAAAGTGGAGGAATTCAAACATGTATGGGACAGACATAAGGCAATAATAGTGGGGCATGGCAGGAAGTAGGCCGTTGGTTAACTAAAATCTGCAGCTTATCCAGTAGGTAGGGAAATGGGCAGACTGGGTAGGCCAAGTGGTCCTTATCTGCCGTCAAAGTCTATGTTTCTATGTTTACCCACTGCGGGTAGGAGCAGGTGTGCACTGACAGGCAGAGTGGCTGGCCGATGGCTGACTCCACAGCTGATGCCCGGTGTGATGCTTTTAAACTCTGGCCCTTTGGTTCTGGACTGCAGTGGAGGATCGCTTCATAGTAGGCAGTAGAATAGCCCAAAATGAGTCCGCCCACACCAAAAAGATGGCCTCCTGATTGGAGGAACAAACAGGGCTAGGGGCACTGTCCTGGAATGTAAAAAAGTCCCAGTACCAGTCCCACAAGTAAGTCCTGCAGCAACGTGGAGCCCGACTGGCTCACAGTTCCACTCCCACACTCTGGACGGTGCTGATCTCCATCCCCCCGATACCCAGGGCCATAGGCGCCGGGTTGTATGCGCCCGTGGGGCATTGGCCCCAGCAATAAATTTTGACCTGGGCTAAGCCCCAGCAATATTTTGCCACATGCTGCCTTTTTTTAACCCTCCCCCCAGTTGTTTTTTCTGTCCTGCATGTGCCCTCTGCTGATTGTGACCGCGTGGCAGCTCCCCCTTCCCCCGCTGTTTAATTGGGCTACAGGGGTGTCGCGGCTTTGCTCCTTCTTTGTCTTGCCGCCTTACCGTTGATTTGAATTTTTGCCCACCCAAGATCATTGTGACTGCTCAACTTAACTTGCCGCGCACTGTGATTGACCAAATGGAGAAGGCTTATATTGAGCGCGATAAGCGTGCGAAGCGTGCGGTGCATCAGGCGATTCTGCATGTGCGAGATGGGAGAAAGTAAGGGGTGGTCCAGATATCAGTCGGCCCAGATGAGAGAGAAGCATCCAAAGACTGGCAGTGCGGCGGGAGTCAGCAGTTGTCCGGGACCCCCCCAACACAAACAGCAGCAAGGTAGCACAGCAGGCCCACCTGAAGCCAACCCAGCAGTCGCACTAGTCCTAGGAGTCGGGCCGGTGAGGAGGGAGGGAGGGAGAGGGAGGGGAGAGAGAGAGGGCCAGGGTCGGGCAGCCGGGAAGTGAAACGAGCCAGGCCAGCTGCAGTCCAGACGTGGATGGTCACCGGCGGGGCAGGGCAGCAGGCAGCCAGCAGCAACAACAAACAAAAGAGAAGGGGGTCCAGTCTGAGCAAGAGGGCACTCCGGATGGGGTCAGGGTCAAGGAGGTTTAGGCAGGCAGCAGGCCTACAAGTGGCTGGGTGGTGGGGTCCTTCAGTCCTGGTGGCCAGCGGCGGCACTAGTAGCACAAAGCAGCAGATCAGTTGGAAGAATGAGGCGAGCAGCAGAGGAGGAGAGCGTTAACATCATCCCCAGCAAAGGTAGGCAGCTGCCAGCAGGCTCATACAGAACTGAACTACTGCTACTGTCCACAATTAAAATAATGTCCTGTTTTACTTCACAGAGAGAATTGGTACTTAAACGAGGTTACTTTACAGTGCTTGTTTCATTCTCTGTGCTTATTAGATGCATGGCTTAACATCACATCCTCACTACACTCTGACCTCCAGTTGTCCTCAGTCTGCTTGCATATCGGTGTTCAGCCTTGCATACTGATTATTTCCATCTTCATTACTTATCAGCATATAAAGTGCCTACTCATGCACCTGGTTAGGTCAAGCCCAACAGGAGACTGACAGACTAACACCTTAAACATTTTTAAACAAAGCCTCTTAACTCCTGTAAAGAACCTTCTGCGTTAACATTTTCTGTTGATATCTGTACTATAAGTAAGGTGTGACTTGATCTGTAGCATATTTCATGTTCTGTAACCCTGGTTTGTAAAAGTGATAGGTCAGCCAAATCCATTTTTTGGTTTTATTTAGGATTGTTTTCTTATTGTTTGATAGACACTTTGCTAATTGTCTTTTGCTAAGTTAGTATAACATAGTAAACATAATCATTCAAGGCCAAAAATTACTCTGAATATTCTGTCTGCCAGCTAAATAATAATGTACATAATGTTCTGGCATGGTGGGATCACTGGGATGTGCAAATGTACAGTCGATGTTGACTGACGAGAGGGAGCAAGCCAGGGGTTGGAAGAGTGGGTGGCAGATGCGGCAGTGGTGGACTGGCTCCAGAGTTTGTAGGTCATGAGCTGCCAGGGAAGAGTTGTCCTCATTGTTCTCTGGTCCTCTCCCTTCTCATCATCAGGCTGCATGCTGAGGAGAAGGAGGACCACTGTGCACGACCACCACACCAAGTGGCTGGCAGTACAGGTAGGTCCTGATGATTACTGAGTTCTGCGGCTGCCCTCTCTCTCTGTCATTGCTGTGATGCCAGTAAGTTGCATCATCATAGGCTGCCCGGTCCTGCCACTGGTCTGCTGGTCTGCTAACTGTGGTTTCACACACCCTCGTTTAATGCAATATGTCCTTAGCTGTTTTGATTCTTGTGCCAGTACAGAACCAAAAACTCTTTCAAAATTAGGATGTCTGTCATAACTCTACACCTGGCATTATAATGCCACAAATTATTGGGCAGTAAACTGAGCCTCAGGCTGGCTGCTGTATGAGCCCAGCTTCACGCTGTAAGCATTTGGGGTTTATAACATTGGTGGTGGAGCATTCCAAAAGGTGGGGGTCACCACTGTAGGCTAGGGGATGGATCACAATACTACTGTGGTTCTACAACTTGAGGTCAGATGCTCAAGCAAACACTTATTCCTGCTGCCAATTTTACATCTGTAATTTAAGAAAAACTATGCCCTTTGTCCAGTCGTTAAGTAGTACCCCTTGGGGGTAGGAGGAGGGAGAGGAGACTGCTCTTGTTCCCAGTTCAGTGACAGGCCACTACACTAGTGTCAAACAGACGAGGCATACTGATGAGTCCTGGTAGGACGAAACACGTGTCTATGTTTTCTGTTAGCACCCTTTGCAAACTGTGTGAGAGGCCTTTCGGCATCATGCAATTCTGCTTAAAGTTGGACCAGCATAACATTCTGTGGTGATTTGCATATGCAGCCCATGATGCTTTGCATTGTGGGGGCATGTGTGATTTTGTATTCACTACACTAGGCCACATGTGTCTGTGTGGGAGGCTACAAGACACAACTAAGCAGCACCAGAGTTATCCATCATGTATTGTTTTTTTTTTTGTTTGTTTTGCTTTGTTTTTTATCAAATGCAAGGTCTGCAGTGAGTGAAATGAGAAAGACCTATGATAGATGTTCTACTGAATGATGTGGTTACAAAAATATGAAGAAAAAATAAAACCACAGTAAAGCTTTCTGTGAAATGAACTGAAAGATACTGAATACGTGGAGATTTTTTTCTGAAAAACAAACATACTGGTTGGTCTCTGCATGATGCAGTAATTCTACATGGATGCAGATTCAGATGTAAATTTGGGGACAATGAAAATGTGAACTGAAAACATTAACAGATTACTAATTTTTATTCTAGTGAGAATTAGTTGTCTCTGTTAATGTTTTTAGTTCATGTTTTAATTTGTCCCTAAATTTTGCCATATGAATATGCATCCATATGAAATTATGCAGAATTTTATCATCATGTTTCTGTTTGTCACGGGCATAAAATATCAGTGGATTATTTTTTGATCAAGTTTGGTAACTTAACAGTGGAACACCCATGAAATAATTGGTCATGGAATACTTTCCATGAACAATCCATAGATTTACATGGAAAACTGGGGTTACGTGGCCTATCCTTCTGGCTTCCTCCTTTATATGCAGAATTCTCCAATTCCACTTCTGAAAGAAATCATTGTGATAGGGGAATTTGTTGAAATTTCACACTGTCCTGAAAGAGAGCTTTGATTTACTCATTTAGTCTGAAAGTTTCACCAGGAAACCATCCGGGGGAACACTCCAACTGTATGGGGAGAGGTGTGTGGTCATGATGTCCCTGATTGTGGCTCAGGGGGCTAGGTCTGACCCAGTGACTATATTTTCAAAGTCTCCTTGTTGGGAGTCTCCCTGATTTTGCCCATGCTTCTTATGGCAGTGGCATCAATGAAGTCCTGCAAAATCATTAAAGAGCAGGCACTGGACTGAATTGGTACAGCACTACATTTCTTGTATTCAGTAGGAAGGCATGATGTGAACATTTTAGCTGGTAGAATCAGGAACTCTCCCAGTGTTAGAATTAGAATTCTGAGCTTTGAGAGAGAGAGAGAGAGTGTGTGTGTGGGGACGACAGGGCTTTACTTTAAACTAGCCCCCAACACCCACCCTGTTCAATTATAAGTCAATGGCACTGATGTGAGCTCATGTAGCTATAGTGCTGAGCACTAGAAAGCCCACCGTAATTCCAGCACTGTGAGCACCTTCTGCTGGGTACCTGTCCACCATTAAAACCATGAAAACCTGGACCTATAAATCCTCTTTTGTAATTTTAAGGGGGTTCTGGAACAGATTGTAATATGCAGAGTAACAATATTCCACTGGACTGGATGCTGATGTAAGTGTGACCTGCTCTCTCTCTCTCCGAGGATTCCATTTATTTTTCCAGGAGGGCTACCAGTATCAGTTGGGCCCTGGCACCCACACCCTGCATCTAGCTCGGAGTCTGAATTTTCAGCCAGATCTCTCAACTATCTCTAATTATGAAGGACGTCCCTCATTTCACCCATCAGAATTGCCCTGTCCAGACAGTCCCTCAAAAAAAATGGGTTGCCATCACACAGAATCAGAGAATATGCTGTAAATTTGAACCGTAAAGGAGAACTGCACTGATTCTGCAACTAATTTTTCTACTGGAGCTTGTTTGTAAAAACTAAGATAAAGTTTTGTATTTTATCTCTTCAAGTCTGTCAGTAACCGCAGTGGGCATTTTTGATTTACACTCTGGAGGTATGTGGCAGTTTAAAACTCAGATGTAGTTGCTATGTCCCTTCCAGCCACAGAATTCTACAGTAGAACACACATGCATTGTGCCAGCAATGAAAGAGCAGAGCAAAGGACATAATGCACAGTATACACTTCTAAAATGGTCCTTTCCAGTGGTGTGTGTAAACCAGAGATGCATACTGGGATAACTTAAGTATCCTGTAGAAATAGAAAACAAGTACATAATTTGGATTAGTATTTAAAAATAGGCTTCTTCTGTGAAACATGACTTGCAGATTTAGTGCAGTTCTTTAAAACAGAAAGGCATATTATTCTAAGGGGCAAATTCAAAAATAAACTTGTTGCATGTTAACACAATGTTTTTTATTGTGGTCTGAGCTTGTATCTCACTCTATCTTGAAGATGAGCTGCTCATTTTGGGGGTCATTGTCCCTCATTTTGAGTGTCCATGTCCCTCATTTCTATGACAAATTTTTTTGGTTTTTTACCAGGAGAGACCTTTTACCAGGAGAGACCTACTAAGCTGAAAGCTCGTTTACAGGTGTGACCTGAGAGCACAAGGAAGTTAAGTGAATTGCAGGGTCACACATGTGTGGGGGGAGATTGAGGTATGTTTACAGGTGGACCCCTGTGACCGACTGGGCCCTCCCCTGTGTGTCTGACTATGTGCTGCTAACTCTTGAGTTAAGAAGGGTTCTTGACTTGAACGCTGTCACACTGGCAGGGTCCTGTGAACCACATTCTCATTAGACAATCCTTTGGCCAATCACTGCAGTAAGTTCAGCAGTTGGCAGTTCAGCTGTTCGGCAAAGAAAGCATCCATCAATTGTGAGGCTAGTTCTAGCTTATGGTGAATTTCCAAATTAAACTTCCCTGTTGTCCTACCTGGATTTCTGGCAATTTTCCTCCATCTTTTAATAATAATAAATAATAATATTCTTTATTTCTAAAGTGCAATTAAAATAATCAAAGCACTGTACAAATGTAACAATAATACATTAAAAAGATAAAACAATGAAACACAGTGCAAACCAGCTTTTGCACCAATTTGCATTACAACGCTATAGTACATAAACTCCCCAATGGCAAGATAAAACAGAGGGGTCTTTAAAGCCTTCTTAAAGCTCTCCACAGTCTGGCACTCTTGAATCTAGGGCCACTAGTACTGCACATTTTTATTCTCAGATATTAAGAGGCACAAAGGAAGCTTTTCTGCATAGTGCAAGTTATGGGTAGTCTCTTGCGCTTTTGAATTAACTAGTATGTATTTGGGGTTTGTGTTGCCCCATTGCAGTAGAGTTTTTAAGAGTATTTTCAGTGTTTTGTTCATTCCTGAGGCCAGGGGCTTAACCTTAGACTCCACATTACCATATGGGGGTTCTGCTCCCATAGACCCCTGCTTGGGTGTGTGGCTTTGACCCCTGACCTGCTTGGGGGCGTGGCTTTGACCCCTGACCCCTGGGCCCCACCAAACATTTCACAAACCCGGCTCCTATGCCCAGGGCCTAACTTCCCTGAATCATCTCACAGTTGCTGTTGGCCAGGTTTACCCCTGAATTAAGGGCATTGATATTTCAGTTTCAATATTGCTCTAGTCTAGTCCAAATACATGTTGCCTTTCACTTCAGTCCCTAATCTTCCATTTGGTGTCTCTGTAGAGCAGGCACTCCCAAGACCATTTGTGTGACATGGCACCCGCCCAGGTAGGGTGTGTCATATCCCTGGGGACAATTCTATGCCTACATTTGTCTCACGGTGCCCACGCCAGACAACAATAAGGAAACACATGTCAGCATTGTGACAGTACTACTAAATAGCTAATAGCTGCACTGCCCATATCAGCCTCCTTCTGGCAGAATACTTACAGCCCTAATGGCCCAAAGAAACAAGTTCCCATGCCTGGCCCCTTACAAGGGATTAACCTGCCCCAGCTCTTGCCAGATCCCCTTCTCCTGACACCCATTCTTTCAGCTACCTACTAGGGGGAAATACTTTATTACCTGGGTTTTCTACTACATTACAAGCCATTCTTCCTGCAAGGATTATTTACAAATGTGCCCTTTCATCTAGTGCTCTCCTTCATCTTAAGCTGATTCCGCATCAGCGGATCCTCAAGGACCCCAGTGACCTCTCTTGAGGAGTGACCCTCCACTATTCCTTTTTGTGCCACCTGATTTCAGACCTTCAGGAGTCCTCAAGGCCCTCCTAGGATACCAATTTTCCTGGTGGTGCCTGCTTAGGTTACTCCTGAGACCTAAACATTGGATCAGTGCCACCCATAGTCAGGGACCCTGCCACCATCCCTGGGCTCACAGGCCTTCTTCATCAGTTGCAGCTAGAGGCTGGACTCCCTTCTCCTCCCTCTGGAAGCTGATCTTATGCTTCTATCCTGGGGTTTCTCTGTAACTCGAAACCAACTCCCTGAGCTTGCCTCCGCTTCTTATAGAGTTTCAGGGAAGGGCAAAATCATGAATATGCATGACAGAGTTCAGAGTTTCCCACTTCTAGCTGAGTCAGAACATGACAGTACCACAACCATTCAGACATCTTAGCAAGGCGTCCTCTCTAGAGGATATCTCTCAGGGTCAGACTTAACCCTTTGAGAGTCCTCTATTAACCGCCGTAAGCTACATATTCACATACTGGCACGCAGAAGCAGTCTTCTACGGTATTGCTAGTCTGCACAATGTGCAGCTAGCCCTCAACTCTGCAGCCCCCACCTTCCACACCCCTCTTCATCATAACCCCCCTCACTCTATCCCAATCCGTCTTAAAGCCACCCACCATTCCACAGGACACCATCCCGTCAGGCAGAGCATTCCACCTGTCCACCTCCCTTTCCATGACAAAATGCCTCCTGATTTCCCTCCTGAATCTTCCTCCCTCCAACCTCAACTGATGCCCTCTTATATCCCTCCCTCTTCTAAGCTGGAAAATCCCTCCTGTATTAACCTTATTTATCCCCTTGAGCTGAGTGAAGATAGAGGTTGGTTACAATGTCTTAACGTGAACATAAGCAATGTTGTTGGCATTTTTATTTGTATTTATACTTTCTCTGCCTCCACAGAGCTGGCAAGCGGCTCTGGCCCTCCCTAGGAGGGTTCATTCTCTGAGCCCGAACAACCCCCCACTCAGCCATACCCCTTAGTTCTCCCATGGATTGCCTCCCTGCAGTGGGGTAGGGGCGAGGAGCATCAACTCCCCCTCTCCCCAGAGCATAATCCAGAAGTCGGGGCGGCTGGTGGCAGTGGGCGCATTGGGCCATCATGGAGCCTTCCAGCTCCCGTTTTTCCATCTGCTTTACTCCCCAGGCCCACAGACGTGTAATGGGCAGAGTGTCTGGGCTCCACCTCTGCAAAGGGCCCTGGATTTGGGATCCCTCCCCATACTGGTGGCATGCATGTGCTGACACCCAGCCACTGCTGGGAGTCAGGCAAACAGCATGCCACACCATCCCCCCTCCCCAGGGAAGGAGAACTGTCTATAGATGTTCAGTCCTTCCTCACCCCTGCCAGTCCCCAAGCAACCTGAGTCCATTCCCGAACCCGGGTCATCAGCATAGCGCAATGTTGTTTACATTTTTTTAATATAATTCTAAATCTAGGTATGTGTGATGTCTGGTTTATTACCGCTGTGTATTGTTTTGTGTTGTTGTTTTGAAATAGTCCTATTTTCCATTATTTAAGGCCCCATATTAATGCAGCCCTTTTCCTGCCAAATATTCATTTTGTAATTACTTAGCAGTTCCAGAACCCTGTGGCATCTGTTCAGCTGAAGACTAAAGTGAAGTGGAACACAGTGTCATCAGCTGAACAAACTGTAAACACTTGTTTAGTCCGGCAGAATAATAATAATAATAATAATAATAAAATAGCTACTGCACATTTTGGCCATCTACAGCCAGGACTCTGCCAGACAGGAAGCCATGGGACAAATTGGCTGTTGACATTATGGGACCTTTGGAAGCAGAACCGTCAATTGCTGGTTTTCCAACAGTGCTGATTAACTAAATAGCCAAAGGCAGGATTTATGCTTGTTAACACTATCACCATTATACAGTTTTTACAAACTGTTTTCAGTTGGGAAGGGTGCCCAAATGAACTGGTGTCAGACTGCGGAATACAGTTCACTTTGCAATGGTTTGAACACTTCCTGCTCACAAGATAAGAACAAAAACACACTTGCATTGAATTCTTAAGTTTACTATCCACAGGTCAAAGGTCTTGTGTGCTTTAACAGAGTGCTTAAATAGACCTTTCAGTTAGCAAATCTGGAAGGTAAGCCATGGAAACAAGTACCATGCTACCCCACATGCTACTGCCTTGCAGTAAGAGAAGGTCCAGCATCACTCCTTCCCTTCCATAGCCCTGATTATACAAGGAAAGTTTCCTGGCATGCCCTCATCAGGAGCTGATTCCTTTCATTTGCTGAGACTGGGATCCTCCAGTTTATATGTGGCATAAAAGAATCTCCTAACGCCTGCCACCCTCTGGATGCTGTTGCCCTTCTTATAACTAGAGATGCAGCAAATTTAAATTCCGCCAGCGAAGTGAATGCGAAGTGGGCACTTTTCGTTGCCACTCCGCTACGTGGAGGGGTAATGAAAGTCTTTAATTCGCTTTGTCATTACCACTTTGCGTTAAGGCGGAATGGCAATGCGAAGTAAGGCGAAGTCATTGTTTTTAATGGACTTCGAGTTCCTCATTATGATTCTAAATGATCCACTTAGTGTTTCAGATTTGGCAGCCCCCCCACACATCACATGGCTTACAGTACTGTAAGTCACATGCTCTTTAGCTAGGCAGGAAGAAAGTGAATCATACAAGCAGACACTTTTACTTTCTCCTGTGCAGACAGAGAGGGGAGTGTGTTTTGTGACTGCTGATACTTTGAGATCAGAACAAGGAGGAGATTTAAGCTTTGATTTAGACCCAACAGCTTTTTTAAAAGCTACATTTTTTTGTCTTTTCTGTCTGTACTCTTTTTTTCTTAATTTGTTCTTTCTGTAAATTTTATTTTTCTTACATAGAAGGACATCAGTTGCAAATTATGTCCATGCTGGAACTGCTGCTGGATCACCATGGGATTCCACATTATTTTTTTTTTCTTCACACCATGTGCCTCCCCACTTCCTTGCTGTGTTATAAAATGTATTCCTCCACCATCTCTGACCCTTGTTTGTAATTATGCCCTTTTTTTGTTGTCTTCCGTATGTATTCTGAAAGGTGGAAGTATACTGTGCTAAACTGCATGGGTGCAGTTTTCTTTCCAGTCTGATTATGTACTGCAGACACTGTCCAACTCCCTGACTTATTAATGAGTACACTGGTGGGGTGGTGAAGACTGGAGATATACTACAAAACAGGCTTACAACATCCGAGTAACTAGTAAAAATATTAATGTTGTGATTCGTGACGTAATCGTAAATCGTGATTTGTGACTGCATTTGTGACCGTGATGATAAAGAAACGCAAATGCCTACGGCTGTACTTTCCCGGGCCCCGATGAGGTGTGGCACAAAACTCCCCAACTTAAAAACACTCATTAATGAGTACAATGGTGGGGTGGTGAAGCATGGAGAGCTACTACAAAGCAGGCTTACAATACATCCAAGCAACTAGTAAAAAAAATTACTGTTGTGATTCGTGACATGATCGTAAATTGTATTTTGTGACTGCATTTGTGACCGTGATGATGAAGAATGTGATTTGTATCGCAGGTGACTCCTGATGATGGTCCTGACTTAAAAACACATATTAGTGTAACCCCTCTGTTACCCGGGGTTACTAGAATCCCAGTAAGACCTAGTGGTAGGCAGGGATGGCAGCTTGTGAAACTCCAGTTAAATGGATTTCACGCTGCCTCACTCTGTTCTCGGTCTCAGCTGAGACTGAGGGATGACATCACCATAGAACTTTCGCAGTTGCATGAGCCACACTGGAATGCTGTAGTTGGAAGTTAGAATAGAATGTTGGGGATTTTTAAACAGATTCTGTGTGCAGCCTTGGAGAAAGGAGCAGCACAGCAGTCTGTGTACAGGCCTTCAAAGCCTTAAGCTCTGTTTTAGAGCTACTGTAAGGGAGGTGTGTGTTTCTACCGAAAGAGGAACACAGTAAGCTGATTGGGAAGTGGTGGATGTGCCCCATACCTGAGGGGATGGGAGTAGAAAGGTTTGCCTGTCTTCAGAAGCAACCCTCCTAGTTCCGGTTAAGGAAGAAACTGTCTTATTTCAAGTTGTGCTGCGGCACCAGAAGCTGTGGGAGAGAAATTCCTGTGAGGAATCGCCTGTGGAGCACCTGCAACCAAAAGGTTAGTTCACTCTAACATAGGGCCTATGTTTTCTCCTGAACTGTTGGAATGTGGGGATTGGGACTACTTAATTTACAGGAGGTCTAGTGTAATAGACATTGCCAGTTAATTCAAGTAGGTTCAAGTCCAGCACAAAGAGTGAAGTAAAAGTATGTTCAAGTCCAGCACAATGGGAAAGCAAGACAAGTAGAGGAAATGTGACATACATTTAGCCTTAATCTACATTGCCAAGCTTTACAGAATGAGATGCTTAATGTCCAGAGAAATGGCCGGGTATGAATTGTAGAAGCGAGAGATGGGAGACCCCCCATCAGTAGTAACCAAATTCACCTCTACGGATTTGCTCTGTGGCACCTTTACTTTCTCTCAGGTACTTGGCCAATGCCTGAGGAAAGTACCCAGATGTGGGATTAAAAGGAGAACGCCCTGATAGAGTTGAGGTGCTCTTAGGTGGTTTAGGGAGCCACCAGAAAATGTTTCCATGACATATGGAAGGTGTCCGAGTGGCCGGCAAGGGGGAGCCGAGCCAGGGAAATCCCAGATAGTGTACAAGTTCGGGCTGTGTACCCAAAGCAGTGTGCAAGTCCGGGCTGTGTGCCCAGTGGGTTCAGAGCCTGAGGGCTGAAGTGTTTAAGAAGGGTTCTTCTTTCTCTTAATCTGCATTACCAGAAGTGTAGCCCCGTGGGGTCCGTCTATGCTTTGTTTGTTCTGCTTGGATGTGAATAAAAGCCACACTTTAGAATCCCATTCCTGGTATTGGACATTACAGTTATTGCTTCCTGTGTTCGGAATTACTTGGGTGCCCCTGTGCAGAGTAGTCAAACCAAGCCCTTATGCCAAGTAACCTAGTCCTCACCTGACCCAGTCCCCATCTGGTACTGCTGTCAGATTCAAACAGCATACCACCTGTCATTTGCAAAAAGGCAGGGGGTGGGGGGCTTACAAAATGGAGGCACCACTTTGTATTTTAAATTTAGGGAGGAAAGGTGCTCGGGCAAAGGGCTAGCATTTTGGTTATCTGGCAAAGAGTAGCCCAAAAAGCTGAAGCAAGGTTAACTAGTGTGTTGCTGTGTGCTGTTGTCCATGTGCTGCTGTTAAATGTCAACTGTTTACCAAGGAGCAGTAAAGCCTGAGAGAGTATGCCCTTGTCCTGCATCAAAAATTTACAGCGTTTTGCCAGCTTTTAAAAAAACTGTGTGACAAAGAAAAGTGTGGAAGACTAGGGGTAGCAACAGGAAAATTGTGCCCTGGACATTGGAAATGCTTTCTAGTGAATGGAGAGACTTGCTGTGTTAATGGCCATGACAAATGGTTGAAATGGGCTCCCGCCGTGGAGTCAGTTCAAAAAAAAAAAAGTGGTTTTGCAGTTTAAATTTGCCTGCTCGACGATCGAAGTGAGAAGAAGAGCACTCGCGAGGGAAAGAGGCTCATTTGCATGGCATCATGTGATTGGTGAGACTGCAATCAGTCCCGCCCCCAAGCCAGCTCTACAGCGACAGCCCAGCATTCAAGAGGGATTGTGAGTGGAGTGCGTGTACTAGCTTATCGAAGGAGCATCCTGGTGACTGAAAGTGCTGTAAAAGTTTAAAAAACAGACTTTTCCATCTAAATTCGGGCTCAACCCGCATCTCGATTGACTGGACTGTGAATGTGGTGTTCGGAGGGACATTCAGCAGGACTGCCAACTCGCTTCTTTCCAGAGGCCTCCAAGACTGGCTGCAGGCCATTTTCCATCGCAGCAAACAGCTACTGATAACATTGAGTACCAACAGAAATAATTGCTCAAACCAGTGATTTTTGCCAAAAGCCAGCGGAATCTGTGTGCAGTAGTGTAATCACATTGCAGTCAAAGACTGTGTTAAGTTTACCAGCAAAAGCAAGCCTGTTAAGCCATTGACTGTGAGCATAGTTATGGGTTCAGTGTCAGAGTAAAGTTTCAAAGTCATGAGAGAGACTGTGAGTTGCAACAAGAGTTACAGGCAATCCTGTGCTTGAAATACTGAGGTTTTAAGGGACTGTGAGCTAGAGCAATGTCTTCAGCAAGTGAATAGTCCATGGTAAATCATATAAATGTGCTAGGAAAAAGAACAGTGCAAGTTTGTGCAGTTTGAGCAAAGTTATCAGTAGAGTGTGTAAATTGGATGCGCAGTTGCTTGACCCAATTTCAGAATGTTGATGCATAGGAGTGCTGCCACCGACCGCCATTACAGGGTGGGGTAGTAATGTAAGCACAGCAGCAGAGGAGCCATTTTAAAAGTGAAAGAAAGTGTTCAGTGATGTGGGACTTTCAATAACAGTGAGCATTTGTTTGTTTTTCTCTGCAGTCATGGCCTCAGGACCAGCCCGCTACCCGGATCATGCCCGGGCTTTGGTAGCAGCAGAAGTAAATAAGTTAAGGGACATTGAGAGGTATTTCTATGGAGGATGACTGTCTCCTCATGTGGCAATTCCTGGATACCCAGTGCAAGTGTGCTTAGTATGCTTAAATGCTGGAAGGACGTCTTCATGGTACGTCACTGTTCGGGGTGCTTAGAGAAATACGGCTTGTTTAATCAATCAATCAATCAATCAATCAATCAAATCAATCAAATCTTTATTTAATCAGGCGAACATCATTGAGCATAGCTCATTTACAAGATGGACCTGAGTGGTCAAGAAGTGCAAGTGTTATTACATAGACAAGGGTATCATAAACAGTAATACAATGACAGGTGTAACAAAACAGTAATACAGTGGCATAAGTGCTAGTATATAACAATATACATATGTACAAGGCATTAACACTTTTAATCTGTGAGACAATAGGCAGTTGGCACATCAGAAATTAATATGTAGATTATAGGACTTAGCAGGCATTTTGAGGGTGAATCTTGATACTGGGAACTGGAGTTTTTTTTTTCAGCATATAGAAGCACAACCAGAAAAAGGGGGGGTGAGTAGGGCCGTGAAATTAGGCCTTGTGGAAGCAGGTGCAGAGTTCTGGGAATAGGGTGGTGAATAATCTTTTAAAGGATATTAAGGGTGGGAGGTTATTTAGCTTCATGGTTTTTTGGAGTGAGTTCCAAACATTTGCTAGTGAGTAGCTGATAGCAGCCCTCCCAAGCTGGGTGCAGACATTGGGGACCTTAAGGGTGATAATTTTGCTGATCCTTAGGTTATATGGCCTAGAAGTAATTTGAGTAAAACAGTCCGAGATGTAGGTAGGTAGCCTGCCTGATAAGGCTTTGAATATCCAAATTGCAGCATTCCTATTTCTTCTGTGTTGTAATGATGACCAGTTAACTGCCTTATAAAGGAGCAATGGTGGGTGCTGAAGGAAGGTCAGTAATGAATCTGATGGACCTGTGGTATAGGGTGTCCAGTTTATTTAAGAGGGGGAGTGAACAGTGTCCATACAGAAAGTCAGCATAATCAATGAGGGATAGGAATGAAGCCTGGATTAATCTTTTTTTGGAGTCTTTGTTGAGGTAGTGCTTTATTCTAAAAAATAAACCAAGCCTTTGTCTCAGTTTCTTTAGTAGCTCCTCAATATGGACAGAAAAGTCAAGCTTGTTATCAATCCAGACACCAAGATATTTGAAGTTGTCAACAATTCCAGCTTCTCTCCAAGTAAGGTGGTTAGTTGTAGGGTGGTAGATGGTGGGGTAGTGGCAGAGCAACTTTGTGAGGAAAAGAGCATAGCTTTTGTTTTTGGCATTTAGAAGTAGTTTTTATCCAATAAGTTGTGTTGTAGGATGGAGAATTCAGATTGTAGCAGTTCACAGGCTTTAGATAATGAAGGATTGCTAACATATAGTACAGTATCATCAGCAAACAGATGGATGTTTGATTGAGTGAGGTTAGCATCAATATTATTAATATAGATGGCAAAGAGGATGGGGCCAAGAATAGAGCCTATGGTACACCTCTTAGCAGTGGTTTTGAAGTGGATAGGTAGTTTCCATTTTTACCAGTTGTGATCTGTCTGATAGATAGCACTTGAACCAATTGAGTGAAGGGGAATCCAACCCTAGTGAGCCAAGGAGGTGATTAGTGATTCATGATCCACTGTGTCAAATGCTTTGCTCAAATCCAGGAACACAGCACAGGTACTATTCTTCTTATCCATAGCAATCTGCCAGTCGTTGGTTACTTTTGGCTGGGGCTGAAATGGTGCTGTGCCTTGATCTAAATCCTGATTGTGCTGTGTTTAGGAGGTTATTGATATCAGGTAGACCCTAATTGTGAGTTTACTAACTTTTCGAGCATCTTGGACAGAACAGATAGGATGGAAATGGGCCTATAATTATTGAGATCCATGGGATCACCAGATTTGAGTAAAAGAACTACTTGAGCTGTTTTCCAAATGGAGGAATGGATCCAGTGGTGAGGAAAGATTGAAGAAGATGAGTGGGGGCAGATAAGACTGAGATGCAATCTTGAGGAAGTAGGGTCCAGGGAGTCTGTACTGCACTTTTGAGGTATCCAGTTGGAAGAGATCTTCCACTTCTTTTCAATGATATTGGGTTGAAGGAGAAGGTTGATGTAGCCTTTGGCCCACGGTGGATTGAAGATTCAAGGAAGATCTCAGGAGATTTGCAGGTGAAAAGTCAAATGCTAGTCCAGCTGTGGTGAAGTGGTCATTGAAGGTATTTAATTTCTTGTTTATCCGTAATTTCTAATGTTATTTAGTAGCAGTTTGCAGGTTAAGGCAGGAGTAGAGTTTGGCCCAAAGATACCCTTTATAGTTCCCTCAGAGCCTGGTTGAGTTATTGTAGAGGCATCAATTCGGCTCTATAATAGGCACTTAGCAGATCTTATTTGTGTAGTACATGAATTTTTGCTTTTCTGAAATTTAGCCAGTCCATAGAGTCCTTAGTTTTTCTTGCCTTTTTCCACAGTTTGTCTCTGGCTAGCAAGGCTGTTTTAAGATCAGTGGTGAACCAGGGCAGGACCTTGCTTTAGTTCTGATTTGGTGAATGGTGCATGAATATTTAGAGCATTAGTGATAATGTCTTTTAAGATCTGGAGAGCTGTTTCCACTGAGGTTGTAAGGTAGAAATCTTGCCAATATATTGTGTTACTCAGGTCATGGAGGTAACCTGGTATATTGAACTTCTTTGACCTTTGAGGACAAATTCAGCAGGGTTGGATGGTTTGGTGAGGATCTTATGCCAGCTATGGGACAATGGTCACTACATCATTTGGTAGTACTCCTGCATGAGTATATAAGTGAGGCTTATTTACCAACATAATATCCAGGAGTGAGCTGTTGCTAGAATTTTTAGGTTAACCCTGGTTGGGTCTTTTATTAGCTGTGAAAAGCCATAGGTGTCACAGAAGGTTACCAATGGAGCAGATGCAGTAGATAACCAGTTTAAATTCAAGTCACCAAGGATGATGGTATCTTCAGGGCCTAGATTGGTTATTGACCCCAGGTGAGATAGTAATTTGAGGCCTGCTGAGGGGGGCCTATAGCAGCCAATCAGTTTAAATGGAGATAAGTTTGGAAGGGATATTTTGATTGATAAACATTCAAATTCCTTTGGTTCGGATGTGATGATGAGGCAGGTAGCAGAGATGGTGTCCTTAATGTATATGGCCACCCCACCACTCCTGGAAGAGCGATCTGCTCTGAAGAGCTGATAGTTAGTAAGGTTTACAACACTGTCTTTGGTCGATGGTCTGAGCCAAGATTCAGAGATGACCAGAAGTCAGGCAGGGGTATGTGCCACCCAGGCCTGTATTACGGAGAATTTTTTTAAAAGGCTGCAGGCATTGATATGTAGGAAGCTTAGGCCATTTATAGAGGACAGATCAGCAGGGGAAAGAACACTTTCGATGGGGCCAGGATTTATTTCAATGGTACCAAAACAGATCAGAAGGTAGAAGATTAATTTGAGGAGGGCACCAAGGGACAAGGATAGTGAATGGTCAGAGCGTTTCCTCCTAATCCTGGGTGCCTGCTGTAAGCTGAGTGGTGGTCCTGATATATAGATGCAAAATTTTTCATAGCATAATATTTTAATGGACAGGCATAGTGGGTTAGTAAAAAGCCATGATACAAGTAAGATACCAGGGCTGTGCTGAATTGTTAGGGTGGCCTTATGTGGGATATCCCAGAGGTTGCATTGTAAATGTGGTTCGGGGTAAATAAGGAATCCGTGGTTGGCCCTTGTGGATGGCAGAAATGGGTTTAAAGTGCCCAAGATTCATTTGGCTCTTACATGGACAAAAGTTAAAGAATCTGCAGTTGGCAGCACATAGCACCAGGCAGAGCCTGTTGGAGAAGGCCCCTCGGGAGAGTGTGGCACAAAGCTAGAGGGTGCAGATTTGCAGACAGAACAGTATGCTGATGTTTCGGATGCTGGATCGCAGAGAGACAATTCAGACAGAGCATCAGTAGACCCTTGGAGAGGGGGGCCTAGCCCAAGTCTTATAGGAGAAGATGAGATGAGGGAGGCCTCATTCCTTCCTGATGTCGCCATATGGCGTCATAAAAAATACCTCTTTTTCCTGATGACGCCATGTGGCATCCTAAATCATGTGCTATAGTGCCTGATGACACCGACTGGCGTCCATATCTTTCTCTTGGTGCAGCTCAATCATTTTTTTACTTTTGATGAATTGACATGTACCAGCTAATAGGGGACATCGTACCCTTACTGATTTTACCTAATATAATATGCATTCCCATTGGCTATTTTTGAGAAAACAAGCCTTAATACATAAATAAATAACTTTACTATTGTTTGCATGTGCTGTGAAAACTGTATTATGTTCATTCTGCCATTAGTTTGTATTGTAACAACAAATCATCTTGTTTTAGTGTAACATATTAAGCTGATCAGGTTGACACTATAATTAATTTCATAATTTATATTTTTTTTATTCGAGCAATCCGATTGGACGTCACCACTTTGGTGTATTTTTTTGTCTTTTGGGGTATTTTTCTACAATAACACGTTGTCACTGATATCATGATTGTTATAACTATTAGTCCATTTATACTACTAAGTGAGCTGAATATTTCTGTATTTAAAAATCGAGCTCTGTGATTGGTCGGATTTTCTGACATCATCAATTCTGAATTTAATTGGTATAAAGGGATTGTCTTAGATGCAGGCACCATCCCCCTGATGAAGTCTTAGTTGTCGAAGCACCAGGGAACCTGCACGTAGATCCTTTGTTGTGCCTTCCACTATTCTATTCAATGTGTGTGCCTGAAACGTTCGACTAAATCCTTATTTAGCATTCAAGGAAGGACTCGTATTTTTTTACAACCGTCACTGGAGGGAAAGTGGCTCTCTGGGCTCTGGGTGTACAGTGATTTATTTATTTTTGATTACCAGTTAGGTTGCAGCCCTCACCTGCACCTGCCTAACTCTGTAGTGTGCTTACCATTTAATCATATTGGTCCTCACTGTTGCATACTTCCTCTGTGCTTATTGTACATGTCACTATTTCCATTAACCAGTCAGAGCACACACTGGTGCAAGAAGAGCATGGTGACTGGAAACTTAGTTTCAAGATGGAGGTGCTGCTTTTATCCTAAAATACTCACTCATTTGGTGCCAAAACCTCGATTTGTAATCTGTATTTACTTTATTTATTTTATTTTATTTATGATAAAAGTTTTTAAGTTGTTACTTTGTTCATTTTGGGATAATTTCTGGTCATCCTGTGATCACATCTTATGGATCCTGGCATTCCTGATGGGAGAAGTGTTTCTTGTGCATGTACTAGATGAGGTCACATGAATTCAGCACCTTTGCTACTTTTTAGAGTTTATGTTCGGATTATGGCTATATTTACAATCTATGTGGCAAGTTGCTCCTGCATTATGGATGATAAGTGTGTTAGGGTCAGTGGCATGTTTGTCTCATGTTCTGCACTTGAGTTTTCTCCCTAATACGCAGTTGCTGATTGTTTAAAATGAAAAAATAATGGTGTTGCCTTCAACTTATCTGGCATCAGTCCAGTCCCAATCTCTGATGCATTGTAAAGGCCAAATCAGTTTTGAATCCCTTCACAGTCACCGGTGTTGTCCATTGGCTTGTATGACGTCAGTCCAGACTCAACCTCTGATGCACTGTAAAGTGTTCTTCAGGTTAAAATCCCTCTACAGCCACTTGTAAGATCTAGCTCCTTACCATGCATAAGTTGAGCCCCAAACTGTAGTGAACAGTGAAGTGCATTTCAAGTTCAGATCCCTCCACAGCTGATGGTGTTGTCCATTGACTTACCATGCATCAGTCCAGACCAATCCCATAATGCACTGTGAAGTGCATTTCATGTTCAAAACCCTCCACATCCACTGGTGTAGTCCATCAATTCATATGACATCAGTTCAGCCCCAATCTGTGATGCACTGTAAAGTATTCTTCAGGTTCAAATCCCTCCACAGCCACTTGTAAGATCTGTCTCCTTATCATGTGTCAATCAAGCCCCAAACTGTAGTGGACAGTGAAGTGCATTTCAGGTTCAGATCCCTCCACAGCTGATGGTGTTGTCCATCGACTTACCATGTATCAGTCCAGACCAATCCTATAATGCACTGTGAAGTGCATTTCATGTTCAAAACCCTCCACATCCACTGGTGTAGCCCATCAATTCATATGACATCAATTCAGCTCCAATCTCTGATCCACTGTAAAGTATTTTTCAGGCTCAAATCCCTCCACAGCCACTTGTAAAATCTGTCTCCTTATCATGCATCAGTTGAGCCCCAAACTGTAGTGAACAGTGAAGTGCATTTCAGGTTCAGATCCCTCCACAGCCAATGGCGTTGTCCATTGACTGACCTGGTGTCAGTCCAGCCCCAACCTCTACTGCACTGTAAAGTGCTGTCCAGGTTCAAATCCCACCAGAGTCACTGATTTAGTCCATCTGTTCATCAGTCTTCAGTCCAGCCTTTATCTCTGACACTCTGTGATGTGCATTACTGATATGGATCCCTCCTCAGTCACCATGGTGTAGTCCATTGTGCACATCAAGATTCATTCCAACACTACCCTCAGATGCGCTGTAATGTTCTATTCAAGTTCGAATCACTCCACAACCACTTGTCTAGTCCTTGTGCTCATAATGCTTCAGACCAGCCCTTGATCAGTGCCAGTGTATGACTTATACAGTCCATTCAAATGAAACATAGCACACAGTACACATGTGCACCAATGAGCATCACTCCATGGTGCAGGCATACCCACACTCCTTCCAACCCACACAGTGCGCCATACTGAATGTTGCAACATATCACATGTGTATGCAGGCAAACCATGTGACACAGCACATAGTACACAACCTTTACAGGTGCCCATGTCATTACCCTGTATGTGTACCCACAATGTTTCTGCATGGCATATGAACACCATTACCAGGTGCAAGCAGCCCCACCTGCTTCCCTACAACTGAGTATACCCCAAGGACGGGTGCCAATTCATGACGCAAAATGACTGCAGTGCCTATGAGCATCATTCCTTGGTACAGGCACACCCACCCCCTTCCCCATAACACAGTATACCCCAAATCACCAGTGCCTTTTCAGCAATTTCATCATCCTATACGTATACCCATAATGTATCTACAGTGTATATTAGCACCATTATTACATGCATACAGCCCCTCTTATTTCCCCAGAACATATGACGTGCATCTGAGCATGTACTATGAATGCAGGACCCCCCCACCACTAACACACAGTTCTTCATCATACAGTCATTCCCTCACCTTAAACCATCCCATAATACAACTCTCCAAAAATAAACTATGCCAGGAAACATGATGTTTACTGAAAGACTGTGAACCTTTACATGAACAACATTATGCTTCATTTACAGTATGATAAAGCAAACAGCACAAATAAAATACAGTTTCCTATACTATACTATTATGGGATTTTATTACAAAAAATAAAATAAAATAATTTATTTCAATGAAATTACACATTTTAACTACATCAAATATGCAAATAATCATAGAGATACCTCCAACACTAACAAATGTCTCCAATTCCTGTGTCAGCTCACTGACCAGCACTAGAAGGGTTCTTCCTATTTACATCACTTGACCTCACAAAGCACTTCCTTCCTGCATCATTTCCCGATATGTCCTTCTAAGGTAATGTGTAAATATGTTCTTACTAAACTAGGGGAAAAACAAAAAAATTGATAATCAGATTCATAAACTAAAATCAGTGGGTAAGAAGAATTAAACACTGCAAAATTCCAACCAGTGGAGTGGAACAAAAACTCAAACTGTAATAACAAGAGATTCAGATATTGATTTCTGACTAAAAAAATGGTAAAAAACTTGCAAAATTTATATTTAGACAATGACAGATGTTTATTGTATATTTTTAACAATTTTAATCAACAATTTTACAGACATTTAATATTTTTGCATGACCAACTAAACAGAGCATAATTATATTTAGATAAAATCATCAGAATTTATTAAAATATGAAAACAACCTTACACAAAATTAAATCCAGTTAAACAGACATTACCAAACCGCTCTCATTTTGAAAAACTTTTTGTCCTGAAAAACTTTTCATTTTACAGTTTTAAAATTGGATGTATGGTTTTTAAGATATGTAGGTTTAAGCACAGTGTGTTTGTATGAATGCTGCAGATTTAAAACCCCTTCAGGCACACAGGTGTTCTAGCAGCAGGCAGAGGGTACCTGAACATTCTAAGCGACAATAGGATAGAATGAGTTAAATGGGAGGTATCGACCTCCACACCCAGTGAAGAATGGATAGTCTCAGGAGTGAGGACGACGGCTCACTCCTGGGCACAGATTATCAGTGAGGAAGAAGAAGAGTGGGAACCTATGTGGCTTTGTGAAAAAGGAACGGGTGCACAGCCTCAAGCTCTTGCCTCAGAGGAATGCATGGAAGAGAGTGGTGATTCCACTGCCCTGGCTGTGCAAGAAGAAGTCAGGGATCCATTCTTTGTCTCTTTGAGAATGCGTAGCTGGCAGAACCAGGACTGGCTGCTCCCAAGCCAGGCCAGCGGTCTCAGGTTGACCAAAGCTAGTAAAGAGGAGAGACTGGTTCGTAGGAAGGCAAATGAAATCTATGGGATGTCCTTTCCTACCTTTCCTCGGAGAGTCTGGGAGGAGATTGAGAACAGCAGGAAATCCTGGATTTGGGCCGAAGCAACGAAATGTGTGCATCCTGGTGCAAACAAGCATGTCAGAAACAGAATGTTTCATGAAAAATACAGCCAGTGGAAAAGAGGCAGGACACTGTTAATGGCCACTGTTTGAATAGTGGATGGAGAGGGACGTGAAACCTTTCACAGTGTGAATTATGTGCGCCCAGACGGGGTAATAATTCAAGCTCCTGACCCGTTGTACTATTGGCCTCAATGCAAAGACCTCCCTGCAAATGTGCCCATGCCTACCAACTGGAAAGCAGAGCAGTGGTAGCCAGTGCTGCCACTCCAGCCATTGCAGTGCCTTTGTTGTTCTGCCAGTATGGACGTCCAGGACTCCGGTGCCCCAGATTCATCAGTTCTACAGTGTACTGACTTTCCAGAATCCATCGACTGGCCAACCAGATGACTTCAGATCCAGAGAGGACACCAGTCCAGCTGTATCCTGATTCATCGCCTGGTAACTGGATGATGTCAGACCAGCTGTTTTCCTTTTTGTTCCTGTTCCAAGGTTCCATCTCCAGAGATGACATCAGCCCAGCAGTTTCCAGATGCACCCTCCTGTCATTCCTGGAAGATGTCCTCCCAGCTGTATCAGAAGAGTGCTGCCAGGGACAGTCTTTGGCCGAGGACCAGGTTGGTGTTTTGTTCGTTCTGCAAGTGACTGGTAAGTCCAAACTTTTCTATTCTTATGACATTGCAGTACACACCCTTCAATAGCAGACTCTAGGTGTGTGAACTGTCCTCAAAGACTCTCCCCTTCGGGACTTTGGCCTGTTAGAACTGTGCTTCACCGGGCTCCAGCCCAGGAGAGACTCTTTAATGGACTAGCCTTCGGGCACTGTGGTCACTAGATGGGACTTTTAGGGCACTCCATTCCCCAAATGTGTATTGTAAATAATGTCACTGTTTTTCTGCTGTTTTCTAATGTTTATACTGTTTTTCTACCTTTCCTAAATCTTTTTGGGATTCTCCAGTGTTTTGATGGTAGGGGTTTAGATAGACTGTGTATGCAGATTAGGAGTGTGTGTTGTCTTTCTTTTTCTTGCAAGTGTTTCTGAAGAAGATAGAACAGAAGACAAGAAGAGGAGGAGGGACTCATCGGAGTTCCTCACTAGTACTTTAGTGTGTAGTATTTAAAGTACTGTTGTTGTTGTTGTTACTGTGTAGTAACCCTTTTCTTCCACAGGTATGGTTGTAGGGGAGTGAGGGAGTAATGTAATGGTATGGTATTAGCTCCTGGTGTGTGGTTGCATGGTGCCCAAGGTCGGGGAGGTCCCCTGTTTGTTTGTTTTGGGGTTTGAGTTAAAGGCAGATAGGTTTTCCCTAGAGGGCTGGGGGGGTAGACAGGCTGTGGCCCTGATCTGCAGTAGGGGTTGCAGTGCTGATTTATTAGGGCTATGCTCTGGGCAGTTCTACTGGAGCCACTAGGTACCCATAGTCAGCGGGTAGAGTAGAGGCGGATGTGTCAGCCAATGGCCTCTAGGCCCTTAGTGTTGTCTGCCTGTGCTGGCACATGGTAGGGAAGAAGGTAGCGCTGCCTCCCCGTAGTCAACACATGGGGTGAGATGGCCTAAGCTGGGTAAATAATGACTGCAGACAGTCATTTTCCTGGCCCAGGGTGAGTGTAACCCCCCTGTTACCCGGGGTTACTAGAGTCCCAGTAAGACCTAGTGGTAGGCAGGGAAGGCAGCTTGTGAGACTCCAGTTAAATGGATTTCACACTGTCTCACTCTGTTCTCAGTCTCAGCTGAGACTGAGGGATGACATCACCATAGAACTTTTGCAGCTGCATGAGCCACACTGGAATGCTGTAGTTGGAAGTTAGAATAGAATGTTGGGGATTTTTAAACAGATTCTGTGTACAGCCTTGGAGAAAGGAGCAGCACAGCAGTCTGTGTACAGGCTTTCAGAGCCTTAAGCTCTGTTTTAGAGCTACTGTAAGGGAGGTGTGTGTTTTTACCGAAAGAGGAACACAGTAAGCTGATTGCGAAGTGGTGGATGTGCCCCATACCTGAGGGGATGGGGGTAGAAAGGTTTGCCTGTCTTCAGAGGCAACCCTCCTAGTTCCGGTTAAGGAAGAAGCTGTCTTATTTCAAGTTGTGCTGCGGCACCAGAAGCTGGAATGCTGCAGTTGGAAGTTAGAATAGAATGTAGGGAATTTTTGAACAGAGTCTGTGTGCAGTCTTGAAGAGAGGAGCAGCACAGGCTCTCAGAGACTTAAACTCTGTCTTAGAGCTACTGTAAGGGAGGTGTGTGTTTCCACCAAAAGAGGAACACAGTAAGCTGATTGTGAAGTGGTGGAGACCGCTGTTACTGGTCCATGTGCCCCATCCCTGAGGGGATGGGAGTAGAAAGGTTTGCCTGTCTTCCAAGAGCAACCCTCCTGGTTCCGGCTAAGGAAGAAGCTGCCTTATTTCAAGTTGTGCTGCAGCACCAGAAGCTGTGGGAGAGAAATTACTGTGAGAAATCGCCTGTGGAGCACCTGCAACCGAAGGGTGAGTTCGCTCTGACATAGGGCCTATGTTTTCACCTGAACTGTTGGAATGTGGGGATTGGACTACTTAATTTATAGGAGGTCTAGTGTAATAGACATTGCCGGTTAATTCAAGTAAGTTCAAGTCCAGCACAAAGAGTAAAGTAACGTGGGAATTGAACTACTTAATTTATAGGAGGTCTAGTGTAATAGACATTGCCGGTTAATTCAAGTAGGTTCAAGTCCAGCACAAAGAGTAAAGTAACGTGGTGATTGGACTACTTAATTTGTAGGAGGTCTAGTGTAATAGACATTGCCGGTTAATTCAAGTATGTTCAAGTCCAGCACAATGGGAAAGCAAGACAAGTAGAGGAAATGTGACATACATTTAGCCTTAATCTACATTGCCAAGCTTTACAGAATGAGATGTTTAATGTCCAGAGAAATGGCCAGGTATGAATTGTGGAAGCAAGAGGTGGGAGACCACCCATCAGTAGTAACCAAATTCACCTCTACGGATTTGCTCTGTGGCACCTTTACTTTCTCTCAGGTACTTGGCCAGTGCCTGAGGAAAGTACCCAGCTGTGGGATTAAAAGGAGAACTCCCTGATAGAGCTGAGGTGCACTTAGGTGGTTTAGGGAGCCACCAGAAAATGTTTCCATGACATATGGAAGGTGTCCGAGTGGCCGGCAAGGGAGCACAGCCAGGGAAATCCCAGATAATGTACAAGTTCGGGCTGTGTACCCAAAGCAGTGTGCAAGTCCGGGCTGTGTGCCCGGTGGGTTCAGAGCCTGAGGGCTGAAGTGTTTAAGAAGGGTTCTTGTTTCTCTTAATCTGCATTAACAGAAGTGTAGCCCTGTGGGGGTCCGTCTATGCTTTGTTTGTTCTGCTTGGATGTGAATAAAAGCCACACTTTAGAATCCCATTCCTGGTATTGGACATTACAGTTATTGCTTCCTGTGTTCGGAATTACTTGGGTGCCCCTGTGCAGAGTAGCCAAACCAAGCCCTTGTGCCGAGTAACCTATTCCTCCCCGAACCCAGTCCTCACCTGGTACTGCTGTCAGATTCAAACAACATACCACCTGTTGTTTACAAAAAGGCAGGGTTGGGGGGCTTACATTATTGAGTACAATGTTCATGCTGAATTATGCACCACACCTGTCCAGTACTCTGAAGGGAAGCCAAAGAAACAACTGTGACTTAAGTTAGAGATGGAGATTGGGCCCTAAAGAGATGTAAATGTACAGACAGATAAAGATTGCACTGCGCACTGAAGAGATGCAGATGCAAAGGCACAACACCTAACCAGTGCTCACCATCAGAAATTCAAATCTGGAAAAGAATATCTTTGCCGGTTGGGGCAGGCTGCGGGGGGGGGGCAGTGTATTGCACTGCTGCAGTAAGAGTCACTAGTACGAGTACCAGTAAAGATACCACAAAGAAGTACAAAAAATTAGACAGCTGCAGTGGATAGCAGGTTCACATTGCTGAAATTATGTGGCACAATAAAAGGTGTCTGATTTGATGACACGTGTCACACACATACTCACACACACACACACACACACACACACACTAAGTAATGCATAGCAAATTGAAAACTTCAGTAATATAATCACACATTTTAAATAAACTAAAATTATGCACTGCTGCGCCATAACAATCGGCAAAAAAATGGCAAGAATTATTGAAAATATTACTGTGTGTACATTAACATAGTTATACAAGAAATATCACCAAAACAGAAAGCACTGTCTTTTTCTCCAAGTTAATCTACCTACACCACAGATACTCCCCTCCCCCAATGCACACTTCCACTGTCTCTCAGTACACAGACTGAATGTTGTACATTAACATTCAAAATACACACACTAACAATAAACGCTTGATGATATGAGCACAGGAGGGTTTCCTATAATCGATAAACTAAAGTTTCAGCAAAAAAAAAGACTCAAAAAGGCTTTTTTAACAGCTTTTAGAAGGTTTGAATCACAGAGAGCTCTCAGAGCAGATTGTCTCCTACAGCTTCCTACATATACTACCCCAAACTGAGGCTGTGCAGAACAATCTAGAGCCCTTGTGACCTGAAATCCCATGAATCACTGCAAAATTCGCCTTCGGAGCTTAAAAACAAGGCGAAGTATATTGTTTTCAATGCACTTCGCCTTAAGAATTAGTGGAGTAGTGGTTTGGGAAGGCGGAGTAATGCGAAGTCATTGTTTTCAATGGACTTCGCGTTACTCATTAATAACGTGAAGTACTCTGCTTTCACGCTGCTTTCCACTTCGCGGAGCGAATTGGGGCCACTTCGCCCATCTCTACTTATAACCTCACCATATTCTCAGTCTACCTCCTGGCCCTGGGATGTGGTCTGTACAACACCACTTCCATTTTAATCAGTTGATCATTTCACATGGTTACCTGCACCCAAAAGATTTCTAACTAGTGTTGCTCAGATAGTATCCTATTAATCCGGATCCCACCAGATACCAGCATTTTTATCAGATAGTGGATCTGGTCAGATAATAGCACTTTTCAACCGTGGATCAGACCATCTCGGATCCACCAAATGGATCCGATGATCCGATGGATCCGTTTCTTTAAATGTGTGCTGTGAGACAGGAAGTAGCTGCCTTCACTTCCTGTTTGCTCTATCAGTTGTCGTCGCACTTAGAGAGGTTTAGCACATTGTGCAGTCACAGCTCTAGCTGATCTGGTGATTTCCATCATTTTTGGAGGTTGGAAAATAGTAGGTTACTCAGTTTTTGATGCATTTTTGGACCAAGTGAGTTACACCTTTGTTTCTATCTGAGACTGAAATGTAATTTACATAGTGTGTAAAACTGTGAATCATTTCTTTGATTGTTGTTAAATAATTCAAAGTTACTGTATTATTGTTGTTTGAAAAGTGTACTGTAGATTAGTCTGTTAGTATTAGGAAATGAGGAGGGGGGGTTACCCTCTCCTTCCCTCCCTAATCTCAGGGAAAAAGAAAGTGTGTGTTTCTCCTTTTTCCCCTTATATGTTTTGTTCCAGCCAGTTCCCATTGACTGTACAGTACTAGTTTACTGTGTGGAATAGTCTGATCTCTCTGTCTGTATCTGTAGCACCCCCGCATAGTGAGAGGGTGTTGTTGTTCTTTCTTCTCTCTTTCTGTTCTTGCTCCATTTCGTAAATTTACTTTCCAGTGGCACAGTGTGTGTGTGTGTGTGTCTGTATTGTTCAGCACTCTGCTCAGGTGAAGTATATTAATAAAGGAATAATACATGACAGGGTGTGTGTCGTGCTGGGATAATGCCACGCCTGGGGAGGTTGGGTCCAGTGCCCCAGGTGTGGCATTATCCCAGCACCACACACACCCTGGAGTGCATTATTCCTATTATACAATGGTTTGTTGTTATATATAGAATAAAAAAAATAATTTTAAAGAATGTTTTTATTAGTGTGAAAAATTATTTTTGTTTCTTAAGAGGAGATGCAAAAAAAGATACTCTCCAAACAATCATCAAGAGATTCACTGTGCTGAGACTAGAGCTGTGGTGTTATGCTGGGATAACGCCATAGATCCAGCCCCAGACTGACCAATTACAGTCCAAGATTCTTTCTTGCCTTTGTATAATTTAATTTTAAAGCCACTGCTGCTGGTAGGCTAGCTCTGTGTGTGTCTTTTTGTCTGTGACTGTGTCTCCTGCCCTCTACAGTGTGCTGCTGTGTGCTGTGTCCATCCACTAGTTGTCCACTAGCACAGACGAGTGAGTCAGCATTACTTGCCCTCGACCCCTGGTGGCACTGGTTATTATTATATATATCTTGCTTGTATAAATAATTTTACAAGGGTAGTAGTAATATTAGTAGTACAGTACTTGTGTACTGTAGTAGTGTATAATTGTACTAGTTTTATTTAGAATCAAATAGTACATCATCTCAGTCCTGTGAGGTTCAAACCAGGAACTACTGCACTGTGGCAGAGTGCTGCTGTACTGTACTGGTTACTGGTTTACTTAATGACTTGTTAGTAGTGTGATTGATTGTTTATTTCAGAGGAGTTTAAGTCACTTAGTTATGCTATCAGTCACTGTCTCTGTGTATACTGGTGTACTTAACTGTAGCAGTAATAGAATTATTTAGTATACATCATTACATTTACATTAGTCACTCAGTGCAGGTGTTTGTGTGCTTTCTTCTGTTTTATTAATTCACATAGAGTGTCTGTTCTGTATATCTCATTGTCACTACTACAATTATAGTAGTAGTAGCTGTTACTGTTAGCCCTTTGCGTGTTACCTTACCTGTTATCACAATACATATAGAGACTGATATAGAGCCATTGTCTGTGTAACAGTTGGGACACTCAGTTGCAGTACAAAAATTGTTACATATGTAATATATAAAAATAATTTGTTAATACAACAGCATTATATTTTTGTCAGTCATTGCCACTGGCAGTTCTTGCTGTGAGTGTGTGTTGTTTTATATTACAATACAGATAGATACACATATATATACATATATACATATATATATATATATATATATATATATATATATATATATATATATTATTTATTTATTTATTTATACATACATCAGTTTACAACCTTTGAGCCAGAGGCTCATTTCCAAAGGTACCTCACCACAAAGAGGACAAACGCAAACAACATTTCATTACAACATTGTAGATAACAGCATTTTTTTTTTTTTTTTTACACATCATAGCAGGCAACAGTTTAGGCAGTTATATGCTGTAGTTACTTTGTTTACAATAACAGTGTAACAGGTTAGGTATTTACAGGTTCATACAGTTATTCAGATAGGATTGAGAGGTAAGCATACATTGGTTAGGCAGACAACAAGTCATGAGCAGGGGCTGCTCGGATAGTAAAAACAGGTGGCTATGGGACGGGGTAGAAAAATGAGAGGAGGGGGCGAGCCACTTTGTGAGTTTTGTCAGTTGTTGATTGTGAAGCTACTCAGTGAGTTTTGTCTGGTACAAGGCCTCAACACCTATGACCGGGGACAAGCACAGCTACGCATGTTAAACAGTTGACTCGGCGCGGTTTTGAAGCTGGAGATTGAACGGGAATGTGATGGAGCTGGGGAGAGTATTGTACTAGGTGGGGCTCTAATAGAAGGACCATTGACCATGGGTGGTTCTGGTTCTTGGGATAGACAGGGTGGCCCTGGAGGAGCTATGAGTTTGGACTAAGGGTCGAGCTAGGTGGATAGAGGCAGTCAGACCGGGAGGGGATAGACCAAGGAGTGTTTTTTTAGTTAGGAGGCAGGTTTGGTATCTGAGCCGCTCGTCCAGGTTGAGCAGCTTAGCAAAGTCATATAGCTGGCAGGTATGGGTTAATCTGGTGGCTCCCGTGATTAATCTACAGGCCTTGTTCAAGGTGTGTCAAATTTTATTGAGGGCGGTCATATCCGCGGCACCATAGACAGGCAGGCCATAGTCCACAAGGGACAAGATTGAGGAGGTGACAGCTAGTCGGAGGGCCTCAGGGGGGAAGCAGTGTTTATGGCAATAAAGGATACCTAGCCGAGTATTTGTAGCTGAGGCTAGAGTATCAATGTGGTCATGGAAAGTGAGGGCAGAGTCAAAGGAGACCCCAAGGTACTTGTACAGGTGGACTAGCTCGAGAGGAAGTTTAGAGCCAGGGAGGATACGGAGTGGGAAATTACTGAGTTTGTTTTGAGGGTGGGCAAAGAGCATGGATTTGGTTTCTTTAGATTGATCACAAGTCTGTGCTCTTTGAACCAGGCTTCAGCATCATTGAAGGCTAGTTGCAAGGAATCTTGAAGGGCAATGGGGTTTCGTTGGGAGGCAAAGAGGATGGTATCATCTGCGTACAGCAGGATTTTACCCGTGCATGCACTGGCAAGGTATTGAGGTATAGAGAGAGAAGAGAAAAGGGCCTAGGATGGAACCCTGGGGCACTCCTGATCGGATGGGGCATGTATTGGAGAGGGTCCCATGAATTCTAACACGCTGAGAGTGGTCCGACAAGTAGCTGGAGCACCAAGCGACCGGGCCGGCGGCAAAGCCGATGCAGTTGAGGGCATCCAACAATAGGGGGTGGGAGACAGTGTCGAAAGCCTTTGAGAGGTCAATAAACACTGCCCCTGCTAGTGAGCCTGAGTCAAGTGAGGAATGAAGAAAATTTGAGAACTCAATAAGGGCAGTGCTGGTACTGTAACCAGCATGGAATCCGTGCTGTTCATGACAGAGGATGTTGTATTTGGTCAGGTAATCTGTGATTTGGGTTGCCACTAGTTTTTCAAGGGCTTTGGAGAGGGGTGGAAGGATGGAGATAGGCCGGTAGTTCCCGGCTGAGGACCTTTCACCACCTTTGTGTATGGGCAACACTGAGGCAGTTTTCCAGCCTGAAGGGAATTGACCCAGGCAGAGGGACTTGTTGAGCAGAGTAGTGAGGGGGGCAAGGACCTGATCCAGGACCCGGCGAAGGATACTGGGGTCCAGGGAGTCGCTGCCAATATTATTACTCTTAAGAGCTTGAAGCAGGTGGGGCCTAGCTTCCTGTGGAGTCACCCTACATAAGTGGAAGCTAGGATATTAAAAGTCAGGGGCGGGTAGGGTTGAAGGAGGGTCAAAGAAGTCACTGGGGAGGACCGAACTAAGGTCGGTGAATGATGTGTTGAGGAAGTTGGCTATGTGGGCAGGGTCAGTGGAGACAGAGCCTTCAATGTTGATCTGGGAAGGGGAGGAGAACGGTGTCTACTTAGTTGCTTAATGTTGTCCCAAACGTTCTGCCCCACCCCAAGAGGAGGTGTAGCCGCCTGATAGTGATCAGCTTTTGCTTCCTAATAGCCCATGTGCATTTGTTTCTAGCAGCATTGTAGGCCTGTCTGTCTGCAGCACAGCCTGTTTCAGTGGCCAGGTGCCACAGGTTATCCCTGAGTTTGAGTAGTTGCAGCAGGGACGGGGTAATCCAGGGGGCATTACGAACTTTGGTCCGGACTGCTGTCATGGGGGCAAAGATGTCGCAGGCATTGTTGAAGGTTTGGGTGAAGAAGGTAAGGGCGGAGTCAACATCTGGGGCGTGGTGTATGGGAGCCCAGTTAATTTGGGCAAGATGTAGCTTAAGGCCTTTTAGCCCGCCAGGTCTGAGGTGCCGACGAAGAGTGGGATGAGCCGTGGGTTTGGGAGTGGGGGTGGCCCAGTGGAAGGTGATCGGGGAGTGATCACTAATAGAGTCCGGAAGGACCTGGATATCATGGATTTGTAGTGGGCGGTTGGTGAAGACCACATCTAGCAGAGTGCTGGTACCTTTCTTTGTGTTAATCCTGGTGGGTTGGGAGACTAGTTGGGACGTGTCAATTGCTGCAAAAGAGTCACGGGTGTTGTTGATGGATGAGCTGAGCCAGTTAACATTCAGGTCACCTACAAGGACTTGATCAGCTGTGTGAGGTAGGGTTGAAAGATAATCAGTTAGCGAAGCCAGTACCACAGTTTGGTTTTTTTGGGGAATGTAAGCAGCGGTGAGATAGAGGGTACCCCTGGAGGGGTCGAGTCAGTTTGAGGGTAAGGGCCTGTGCTCTATGGGCTAGAACTGGAGCAGGGAGTCAGTCCAGTGAGAGATTCCCTGGTGTATATTGCACAGCCCCCTTCTACCTACTCGATCCTCCCTGTAGAGGGTGTACCCAGGAATAGTGACAAACGCGTCTGGTGTGGATTTTGATAGCCAGGTTTCCACCACCGTGATGACATCTGGCCTATGTGAGGTGACCCAACATTGGAGGGAATCTAGTTTTTTCATCAGGCTGCATATATTCATAGAAGCAATGCAGAGCCCGGGTGTCCCTGTTGGAGGTTTAGAGGGAGCTGGGCCAGGGTTCGGATGAATATTGCCTGTCAGAAGTAGTAGTATAACCACAGCCCTGGCCAGGGGATGGTAGAGGGTGAGCTTTCGATACATATGGCGTGTGGAGGGGGGGTGCTTTTGGGCACACAGGGTGGGCAGGGTTTTCCAGGCTGTGAACGTGTGGAGGATAAGTCTCCAGTGGGTGCCTGAGGAGGTAGTAGTAGGGAGAGGACTGGGGGGAGGGTGTTGATGACTGGGGCAGACGATGAGAGTAGGGTGTGGCTGGGCTAGCTCCAGAAGAATAGTAGGATCAGAAGCCATTGTGCCAGGGGGGTCTTAGGTTGGAGAGACAATGGAGCCAGTGTGAGGATGAAGGGGAGGCATTGTAATAAGAGGGCTAACATATTGCTTGTGGTTGCAGCTGGGTGGTAGGTTGAAGTTGTTTTTGTGTCACTCAGCAAGTGTGGATGCCACTTTGGAGTAGTGGTAGTGACACGGACTCTGGTGGCCAGGGTACCAGGTTCAAGACCAACTCGGGCAGTTGGTCACAGGACCTAAGTGCGAGCCGTTAAATCACGTTCAGAGGCCAGGACACAGGGTAGGTTTGGGACCAGAAAGAGGTGCTTAATAGCGACTCCTAGAGGCCACTTGAAGAAAGGGCACAGCTGTAATGAAAGGAGGTCCAGGCAGGATGTAGTACAGCAACTGGTGTGGGAGGGGAGCAGACAGGCCCAATGTGGTCAGGAGGGTAGGAAGAGGGATAGGTTGTTGGAGAAATCCAGAATAGGGGTTAAACCAGATATGGGCTTGGGGGGTGGAAGGAAGGGGGCCCAGGAATAGGCAAGTTTAGGAGCAGGTGTGGGGGTCAAGAGTGCTGGGAGAGAAGGGGAGAGGACCGGAAGTTAGAGGGTCCAAGGATAAAAGAGGGGAGGCTATCAAAACTCTAAGAGTTAGAGGCAGCAACAGAGGGTCCCTCTAGTGGCTGGCAGGTATAACCAGCAAAGGGGAAAATGGGGACTTAGTATTTCAAGCAGCAGGAAGTGATGTCATCAGGCAGGGACTATAAACAAAGGGACGACCCTGGGTGAGAGGGTGGCTGGGGCGGGCGGGGCAGTCGACGCATGTAGTGCTTCGATGGGCTAACCCCCCTCACAGGTGCTGGAAGAGGTTGTTTAAATTACCTCTTGAGCACCACCACTGCGACTTTCGGCTCTGGGAGGGAGCTCCGATCCTTCGGGGGAACATTGCTACAATTGCAATTTCTGCTGCCTTTGTTCAGTATTTGGCAGCCAATAATCTGTTTTTCTGGTGCCTGACTGGCGGTCACTGTGTAGGTCTGAGAGAGGAGGAGGAGGACACTTACCTATAGTTAAAGCGAATAACTTACAACTTATAATACTAGTGGTAGTAATTTAGTTTTGTGTGTGTGCTGCTTGTTAATTGTCATACAAAACACACAGTTTTCTCTTGTCACTAGTCTACTAGCACACTAGTATATACACTAGTAATATTAGTATTAGCCAGTTATACACTGACTTCTTTACTTATTCTTAGTGAGCCAAGTGGCAGCTAATATAGTTACTGTCCTCCAGACTGTGTGGTTCTTGTCCCAAGTGACTTACTTGCTGTTGCTGTTAACAGTTCAAACTTAAGTAATAATCAAATAATATGTCAGGTTGCACTGGTGATAGAGTGGTTAGGGAGGTTGAGGAGGAGGACATTTTGCAGGGACAGCTGGGAGCTGCAAGCACAGCGCAACAGACACTTGTTGAAACTGGCAAAAGGCAAAGTGTATCTGTTGCTGTTGGTGCTAAGAAAAAGTCTGCTCCTGTAAAAAAACAAATTCTTGTCAGATCCACCACGGCTGCATAATGAAGTTTGTGAAGAAAATGGGCAGACTAGGATGGCCTCTGTGGTCCTTACCTAGTGTCAAAGTGTATGTTTATGAGGGTAATATAGTCAGCTGCTTTGGAAAATATGGAATGTTAATACACCAAGAGCTATCTTTTCTGTGTCATATTGCCAATTCTGATGGTAAATTCTGTTTAAATTACACCAAGACTAGATGTAATTAAATATATTGTTACGAAACAAGGGCACTTAACATCACCTGCTGAAAGCCAGGAGATTAGCTGGGGATAAATAATGGTGTGCTAAAGACTCATATTTAGTCCATTGTGTGATCCCTAACATCGTACTGCTAGGTGCAAGATCTTAAGGAGCCGTTAATCACACCTGGGCATCTGGAACAATGGCAAACATTAAAAGAAATTAACATGCTCAATTATTCCAGAGAACACTAGCACTGCTATGAAATCCCTTCTCTGCACTTACTGCCCCCCTTGACAAATTACCTAGGTCTTGTATGATTAAAGCATCCCAACCCCCACCACCTACAACCAGGTATACACAACCACTGCAATGATGCTGGACCACACATAACTGAAACATAGAAAGGTGACAGCAGAAGGTGACTAGGGGTCCGGGTCCATCTAGTACACTCGTTTTTGTCTCTGTGGCATTTGCTGAAAGAGCAGCTGACATCAGCAAAACAATGCATTTTTCTTGCCCTCCTGTGGGCTAACAGCACCCTGGTTGGATAATTTCAGTGAAGTCTTGTGCTTTTCTTGGGTGCAAGAAGGGGTGGAGTGGGCTACAGAACTGAGTGTGGAGGCAACCAAGTGAAGCAACAAATTATGATAGCAGGTGCTGCAGAGCTAAATATTCAGTTCCTAATAAGTACAACACACCTGTCACTCTCACCATGCTGTAGACATGGTTTAAAACACAACTATACTGACTGTGGTGGGGGGGGAGCAGCCTTCTCAGGGTCCCAGCCGATGGACTTAGCTGCCCTAAAGCCTATATGTGAGACAGCAGTGCAACCCCCACCCCCAGATTTAAATATCACATTCGTGCGCTACATTTCAGAGGCTTCACCTGCCACTGAGGTAGACACTGGTAGTGCAGGGTCAGTACAGTAGAAGAGGTCTCCTCTGATATGGTTCTGGTGAGGCAGTGTGGTCTAGTGGCTAGAGTGCACTGGCTTAGGATACAGGTTCAAATCCCACCAGAGCCACTTAGTGTGACCCTAAACAAGTCACCCAAACTCTCTGTGCACTCAAATGTAACATTATGGGCCAGATATTCAAAAGGTTTGCGCCATGCGCAATAGGGTTGCGCCTGCACAAGTCCGAACTTGCTCCATTCTGCGATATTCAGCAGGAGGCAGTTGCGCCACTGAAAACAGGCTGAGCAACAGTGCAATGCAAATGAATGCATGCTGAACTGGAGGGGGAGGAACCATGCATAAACTGCACAGCCCGATATTCAGCCGGGCTGTGCAGAGTTGTGCAGGCGCAACCCCCCAACCTGCGCCTGCACAACTTTGAGCCAAAAAAAAAGGCTTAAGTTGAGGGCCACCCACAGGTGAGCTGCTGCATTGCAGGGTGCAACACAGCAGCTGCCACCTGTGGCTGGCCCCCAACCCACTCCCTGTGCCCCATGCAGCCCGATCGCCCAGGCAAAACAGTGTAGAATCCCACCACCATCCCCACTGGCCCGATCGCGGGCATAGTTTAATCCCCTCCCCCACCAGCCCGATCGCGGGCAGCAATGTCTGCTCCCCCAAACGTATCCCTGGTGGTCCAGTGGACTGCAAATCCCAGTCATGGGATGGTATTAAATAAACACCCCCGACACATCCCTGGTGCCTAGTGTCCCCCACCCCATCCACCCATGAAGCCCCACCACCCGCTCCCCGGCAGCGGCGGGCAGCAGCATCCCACCTGCCTGCTGCCCCACACGCCCGTGACTGACTGCCGGTAGGGCTGCATCCCATTGGTGAGAGCAAGAGCCAATGGGCGTGCCCTCCTGCCTAAGACAGTCCAGTTTTGTGAATGAATACAGTCATTCACAAACTGGACTTGTCTTATCTGATATAGGCTGCACACCCATTGGCTCTTGCTCTGCAACTAATGGCGCGTAGTCCTACCGGCAGTCAGTCGGGCGGCGGCGGGTGGCAGACGGCGGATGCTGCCGCCTACCGCCTGGGGGAGGGTGGTGGGGCTTCATGGAGTGGTGGTGGGGGACACAAAGCACCAGGGATGTGTTCGGGGATGTTTACTTAATACCATCCCGTGATGGGATTTACGGTCCACGGACCACCAGGGATGCGCTCGAGGGGAGCCACATTGCTGCCTGCGTTCGGGCTGGTGGGGATAAACTATGCCCGTGATCGGGCCAGTGGGGGGTGGTGGGAGGGATTCTACACTGTTTTGCCCGCGATCGGGCTGCAGGGGGCATCGGTCCCTGATGGCTGCTGCCTGGCAGGGCGCCAGGCGCAAGTCCTCGGGGATCGGCACACCTGCATGCTAATGGCATGCAAATGGGGCCATAATCAGATGCAAATGGTCCCCCCTGCACCTTGCATGAATTATGACCCCATTTGCATGTCACCTTTTGAATATCGGGATTTTCGCATGGCACAATGGTACTTGCACCACCACAAGTTGAATGCTCACTCTGACAACTTGCGGTGGCGCAAATTCCACTGCACCATGCACAGTGGCTGTGGCCGGGGGGTGATATTCAAAGGAGTTGCTCAAGGGCGCAACTCCTTTGAATATCACTCTGGACACACCCCAGCGCAACTATTTTGTGCAGCGCAAGGGCTTGCTCCACAAAATAGTGCAGTTTGAATATCTGGCCCAATGTCTTTCTTGGGAAAAAAATAAATATATTAACAAATATGCAAATAACTGGATGACTGATCCTCCCTATTAACATGTGCCCCCAAACCTACATTTTCCATTTGTTGTAACTTTAAATACTAGTATATCCCTCCAAAAATTCACATTTATTTAAAATCAAATAGAATGACTTGGCACTAATCAATGCTCAAAAACCCAGCTCTCTATCCTGGCTGGGTAAAGACTCACTGAGCACAGCACCATGGAATAAAGATCTGGTGCAGTTTTTTAAGCTGGAATGAACTAAACACAATGCAAAAGGTACTGCAGATGTTTTTCAGTGAATCTGGACCCCAAATATAGAAGTTATGGAAAATGGTAGGTTCCCAGGTTAGAAGAAGGATAGTGGTCAGCAGACAGTACCCAGCTGACAAACAGTTCAGGCCCTTACCTCCGCCCATGTTTTTATTCCTCCCTTATAAACACAACCAATGGCACAATTTACTGAATAACTTTCCTTACGGTGAGAAAAATGTCAGCCATTTGATTGACTGAAAGTCCAGTACAAGAGTATTATTATGAGACCATATTTACACTCCTGTACTTCTTTAGCCTATGCACCAGTTCAACTAAAATATCAACATTCGTCTCACACTATGGAGATGGTGTCTGTGTACACAAGTTCCAAATTCCTACAGTGTCATAAAAATTAGAACAGTCTCCAAAGCTATTTGAGCGTGTCGACTTGAAATGACGAGTAAGAGACCCATTCCAAAACCGCATTGATTCTGTAGTCCTCACAGTAAGGGGGCTGTAGAAACTGCCTGTTTCTTCATGCAATGTGATATTCTTTGGACCCAACATCAGCAGGTTTTTTTTCTTTAATTTTTTTAGCTTTTCTTAGGGGTGGCAAACGTTGATGAGTGAACATAGTTTCAGCAGCAGTTTTAACATCAAAGGGGAACTAAGCTGTTACAATGGACTATGTTGTCCAACAACTATAAATGTAATTGTTTTGCAGCATTCCAAAGTCAAACTTCATTTTTTGTTTCAATCAGTGACTCACAATGTTTCTCTTCCTGTTATTGGTACAACAGGACACTTTAGGGATGCCTAATTATGGGGGGAAATTGCACTGTGCTCTCGGGTGCTTAAAGGCACTCGGCAAAAGCGCCTTGTGCCTAACAACCTCCTTGAGCCATGCAATTGTTCCCCAACAATTACACACCCTGGCATGTCTTACTGAATACTCAGTAGTTCAGCATGTCTCAATGTGTGCAGTTTTCTGGCCTGTTATAACCTCTGTCTCCACATGATTGTTTCATTATTTCAATATGCTACTATCAACTGCAACAGCTTGTAAATGCATTACTGTATGCACTGCTCAGTATTAATAACAAATATCACTCTACTGGCTGGCTGTATTAACTATGTATCATACGGTTGTTTTATTAATTGTGCAATCCTCAATAACATTTTACAAAAAAAAAGTTGTTCGCCATAACCATTATAATTTTCATTGCTGGTACATATTGTATCCATTTCCTATACTGTATGGCAATGACTGTTTTCCAAGCTATCACTGTAATAAAATTAACAATATGACAATATATACATGGATACTATTTGGCCATATTTTAAAAAGGGATCCTACTTTTATGGCAAAAAAATATGCCCCAGCCAGACATCAACAATAACAATTTTCAACTGAACATATTAGTCGCAAATTAATGTCACAGCGGGCCGGATTTCGTGGATTGCTGCAACTGTCTCTGCTGGTGACATGTTTGACAGTCATTGGACAGATTAGCAGCTTCAAATTAAAAAAAGAACAGGAAATGCAAGCAAGAAACTCTGCACTGGTTGAAAGATAAAGTGCTGGCATTTTTCTAACAGATAGCGGATTCAGGAGAACAAGAAGACACGTAAAGGCAACCGCCATACGGCACTCAACTGAAACGACATGAAATTCAGCCCTTATTTGGTATTCGTATGTGGGGAAACATACAAGCCAGATTTCAACCAGCTGTGTTTGTTGTGTAGTTTTGCATTATTACATTTCAGCTGCTCCCCGCCATTCTTTTTTTTTTTGTTTGTTTTTTGGACATTTGTGTAATAATTTTTGATAGAATTTGCCTAACTTTTTGGAAACCGAATTAACAACTATCATTTTGGATCCATGTCTTCTGAGCAAACACGGAAACTGCGAGTCGGGGAACGCGCAGTAAAAAACATGACAGCCGCAGGAGCTAGGAGCACAGGTGGGCGCCAACAATCCATTGCAAGCAGAGGAAGCAAGAAGCATGTATAGCACATGGGGGCATACACAGTGGGCCCGGGGTGCTGAGTGGAAGGCAAACAGGTGAGTGGAGCAGTGGGACCCTGCCCCGAGGAGGAGGGGTTGCGGATCACAGCAGTGTGCCGAGCGGAGCTGTGTGACCCTAAGGGGGGGGTTGTGCTTGGCAGGCCGGGAGCAGTGGAGTGTGATCAGCAAAGGGGAGGGAGTGCAAACAGTGGCTGCTGTGCAGGACTGCGGTGCAGACACAGGATGTGACCAGCCGGAATCGAAGGGGGGGGGGCTGGTGATGCTGTGCAGTGTGTGCTGCTCCATATGTGTGTGCTGTGTGCTGCATTAGCCATTTGGCTAGGTTGTGTTGGCTGTCCCTGCCATGTGCTGCACTGTGTTTCTCACTCTACAATGTGCCGTGCTATTCTGGCATCTGCTGGGTTGATGTGGATCCCATCATTTTCAGCTTTAACTAAATTAAACTTGCATTTTTTATCTACACCATCTAAATCATTTCTTTGTTTTAGCACCACCTTTTCAAATGTATTAATCGCTGGGATTGTGCAGTTGGGTGTAAATGTTCCCTTACCCCTGAACAATTACTTTTTTTTTTTTCAAAATGGTGTTGGCTGATGGATTCTGTGCTGTCATTTCTTTATGATGGTCATTTGTTGATTCTTGGGCAGAACTATCCAGTCCCAAATCCAATGCCTGTTCCAAATCTCCTATTTCAATTTGGTCAGTGTTAAAGTCAGTTATGTTTGTATGCAAGTTCGGATCCCTCCCCCCATGGTCATTATTTGAGCTCTCAATTTCAGCCAGTAAATAATCAATATTTTCCAAAGGATCTGCAATTTCTGCAATTTCATCAACAAAACCCATGTTTGTAGTCTGTAGTACTTGTGTGTTTCTGTGTTTATTTGTGATTTGTTGTGCTGCTTGTGCAGACTGGCTGTGAACGTGTACAGTTGCCAGGTCCCCACCCGTCCACTTCCACTATCTCTTTAGCTAGCTGCTGGGCGGGGAGCCTATCTGTAGTGGGGGGGGTTATTATTAAAATGTCTCTCCCCAGTCTCGCTCACGTGCTGCATTCACAGTGTTAAACTAGCCTTTTGCAAGTCGGATGGGACTGCATGATTCCTGAAACAATCAACGAAAAACACCACATCAATGAATAAAAACCAGAAAGTTATTTTCCTTCTTGCTATCCTCTCTGGAAAACTTCTGAAACACTTAACAATTCGACCCCCACATTACAGCTCCTCTATTCGAGCTGGCAAGGTTAATTCCTGAAATGGTCGCAGTGTGTCTGATCCAATGCAACAAGCTTTGTTAAGGGAAGGGGACAGAAGTACAAAAAAAAGCCCATTAAAAAAAAAAAAAAACACCCACTGTGCTATAGTGCAGTGCTGCAGTCCATAGGGACAACATGGGCGGATTACTTTTTGGAGGAGGGTCAGACGGAGGAGAAACAGTTCCACAGATGGAAAACATGACGTCAGCCCTTCTCTACATGCAAAACGTCTGCAGGGCTCTGCCCATGCAGCCATAAAAACTGGCATCAGCTTACTTCCTTCACTACTCCTCTGCCACCATTCATGATTGGAGGGATGGTAGTCTGTTTAGATCTGATGGGTTAGTATATGTTTACTTTTATTGGTCCTTCATATGAAAAACGTTTTTGTCTGTTCTTGGAAAAAAAAAAATAAGAAACAAGATCAGGTATTGATTTTAGACACCTCTTCAATGTAAACTCAGCACAACAGAAACAGTTGGTTTGATTAGTCATAGAGACACCCAGCTACAATCACACGCTGATAACTGAGCACTTCTCACCAGACCACCCCTGCACTACATAGATATGACATTGTAGGTGGTCTGTTCTACCATGTGGATATTATCACAATCAAACCCTAATTTTTGTTCTACTGTTTTCATTTTTTTCTTTGTGAGTGTGTACTGCACCAAGCTGGTGGATTCCTGCTGTTTCATCCTCAACTTTTCCTCCTCTGCAGTCGGATGGTGGAAAATGAACCTGTGGTTGAGGTTTCCTTTTTTCCCCCGATTTTAGAATTGGCGAGCTGGTAAACATTAGATTATTCCTCAGCAGTTAGCAGAGTAACGTTTTTTCATGGCGAAATTCAGTAACTACTTTCGTTTATGAAGATTGATAAACTAAGGTAGTCACAAATCTGTAATACCACTTGCAGTTATCAGCTGCAGAATACACTTGATGCCTGCTTACTTCAACTTTATTTAAAAGGTAGAACAAGCTCGTAGGAGGCATCATAGCTGTAGATGCATATGTAATCCACAATGCAATGTTGTTCAAAAAGGCTGCAGACCTGACAATCTGAGTTGGTAATCTAGTCAAGGGTACAATTCAGCTTCCAGATTCGCTTCACAACAGTAACTAACAAGGCACAAATGTAAAAATAAAAAAAGGAAAACAAATTACGCAGAGAACGAAATGAGTAAATGAACAATCAGTTCTTTGTTGCGATCCAATTTCACAGAGATATTATTAAGTCTGATGGCTTGTTTATTTTTTTTTTATTTTGTGGACAGGTCAGCAAAGTTATAGAGAAAATGTGAGGAATTTTCTCTTTCTCCTGTCCCTGATCAGCAGCTATGGTAGGCGCTGGTTTCTGACATCTCGAGCTACAGGCATGAGCTCAGCACAGAGATGTCAATCACTGTCAGCTACCACATGAACGAGTGCCCACATTGTGAATGCAGTGGCAGCAGAAGGCAACACATCTGCATAAGGGTTTTCATGTGCAAGGTTGAGTCTGTTTCTGGGAGTGAGGTAGATAAGACTTGGGCCTGAGGCTAGTTCATGGACGGTGGTTTTTTTTTCAATAAATGGACCGGAAGGACTGAAACAGGAAGTATTACTTTACTGTTTAACATCAATTTGCAGTACACTGGATGAATAAACAAGATCAGACAAACAGTTGGTTCAAGAAAAATTTTATTAAAAATGAAGCAAACACACAATGTAAAATCACAAGTGCAATGTGAATACCTGCTCTTTAACAGTAACCATATGGTGCCCACTATTGTTGTTCTTTAAATTAGGAATGTGCCACAGTCTGGCTGTCTGTTATTCATTTGATAGGGGCATTAGCACATTCCATTTTCCCAACTGATCTGGTTCAATCTTTATTCCGGGTTGTAGTACCAGTACCCCCAGAACAGTGACCAGTACTGCAGGGGAGTTACGGTATGCAATGCTTGTCACTCAGGGTGGGCTGAGTTGCTGCAGAAACTGTCATCATCTTCAATAAAAGATCAATGTCAGCTTGGCAGTAGCAGCAGCTCCAGCCTGAGACCTCCTCCTGACGTCGGAAATTACATTGGTTACTTCTCCTACCTTGCTCACAGAAGCAGGCAGCTGGGGGAAAGTGAAAGACTGAGAGAGCAGGCAGAGGGATGGGAACATGAAATAACAGCAGAAGGACATACAGTGCCTCTAGTCGCTCTGACAAGGTTAATTCCCGAAATGGTCGCAGTGTGTCTGATCCAATGCAACAAGCTTTGTTAAGGGGAGGGGACAGAAGTAGAAAAAAAAAATGCCCATAAAAAAAAAAAAAACGCCCACTGTGATATAGTGCAATGCTGCAGTCCATAGGGACAACATGGGTGGATTGCTTCTTGGGGGAGGGTCAGGCGGAGGAAAAACAGTTCCACGGATGGAAAACATGATGTCAGCCCTTTTCTACATGCAGCCGTAAAAATACAGTAAATTGACAGTCAAAAACAGTATAATAGCAAAAAACAGTTTAAAGAAGAGCTTATGTATACAGCACTACAGAAATAAAATAGAAAATGCTAATTGCTAACCACAGTACACAAAACATGGTAAAAAGATAAAAAGAAGATCCAGATTTAGAGCCTGCGACCTTTGAAAATGGGCAAAGGGGGCTCCAGTCAGGCTTCAAAAATTATCTCCCAGAAGCTAAGTTTATAAGTAGGATGGGTTCATTATGAAACGGGCTCCTGAGTGGGCTTACTGTACTTCAGTGCTATTGCAAATTTAGGAAACATCTCAGCTCACCGTGAGCGGGTGGTCCTTGGACTCTGCAGCCAGCTCCTTCATCACTGACAGTAGTAGTTTTTAACTGGGAATCGGTTGGTTTTGATATTTCCTTCGTCCTCCACTCTCTGCAGAGTTCACTCTGGATCCTCTCTCTTCTGGATTATTCCAGGGTTGGAGGCACCATGCTGACCTACCCCTTCTGAGCCCACAAGCCAAGTCAGTTGGCTGGGCTAGGACTCGGAACTCCTGAAAAACCAAGGGGGCAGAAATGAAAATGACATGAAAGCAACCCTGAGCATCACAGTCACGTCAACCCCTCTCCTCTCCAACAAACACACCCCACTGTGAGGAGGCAGAACAAGGAATGCTACGGGGAATGTGTCCAGCTGTCACCAGACTGGGGGCTGTGTGGGAGGGGGGCACTAGTTATCATTATCACAAGCAAACAGTTTGGGGAGGGCTCGGAGCATGCATGCTTGTTGTAATTTCTCGCAAGACCATGTCTAATTATTGCAGACATTACGAGGAAGTTTTTTTCCTTTTGTTGACAGTATCTGAGGGGAAACTGACCCTGGCATATTTTGGGGGGTGGGGTCAGAAAATCCCCTCAGTAAGGGAGGGAGGACATCACTTTTAACTGTGAGGAGTGATGCATCAAATTAAGGAACGTGGCCAGAAAGGGAAAACTGCAGTTATTATCGGAGGGTGCCCATGACCACCGGTGCCGCTCTCACCCTTTTGGTATTTTTGTGTTGCTGTATTTATCCGAGTCTCTCTGCCTAAGTGTTTGATTCTAGGGATTCCCTGTTGGGTGGGGACTGGGGGTTTGTTACTTTTCAGTGCTGCCTCTCGGTTTGGTTATCTGCGGACCGGCTGCGAGTTTCTCTCCAACATCGTGCTGACCAAGCGGCCCCTCAACGGTCTCCGATCACCCGCTTTCCTTCTCGCTCTTTTATTTTCTGCCCTTGACAGCTTTGCTGTCGGCCAACTAGGACACATCTCCTGGTGACAGGTATGGCGGCCCTCCCCCGAATGCGTGTGCGCAAAGAGCCCCATTCTGCTTGGGATTCTGGGAGTTGTGGTGGGGGGGGACAGAAGTACATAAAAGCCTATTTAAAAAAAAAACGCCCACTGTGATATAGTGCAGTGCTGCAGTCCATAGGGACAACATGGGCGGATTGCTTTTTGGGGGAGGGTCAGGCGGAGGAAAAACAGTTTCATGGACGGAAAACATGATGTCAGCCCTTTTCTACATGCAAAATGTCTGCAGGGCTCTGCCCATGCAGCCGTAAAATCAGTTTACTACTTCCTAACCCTCCCCCCCCCGGAATAGCCTTAATTTGACTGTCCCATGCATTCTTGAATTCCACCAGTTTTTGACTCCACAACCTCCTCAGGAAGGCTGTTATATGCATCCACAACCCACTCCGTGAAAATACAAGGTTCAACATTAGGCATGTATTATTGCTGGATGTCTGTCCCCCAACTATTTGCAATGTAAATATTTTGGAATACCAACTTTTTTAATAATAATAATAATTTGGCAAAGTGCTGGGTCTTGGATCAGATACCAAGACTGTTCAGCTGATGTACAACAAACATTTTTGAATTACAGAGTACCAACTTCTGTAGTTTTTGTATAAGTCGCATCTTTGTCTTTCTCACTGTGGCTCTCTTTTGCACAGTAATAGACGGCGGTGTCTGCCACCTGCAGGCTGTTCATCTGTAAATAGAAATTAGAGCTGTCCTTCGAGGCAGAAAACCAGCTCTGGATCGCAGGGTTATAGTAGCTGTAATTGGTGTTTGGCTTGTAATACTCTACCAGTCACTCGAGTCCTTTCCCGGGAGCCTGGCTCACCCAATGCATGTTGCTGCTGCTCAGATCGAATCCACTAACCCACACATCTCAGAGTCACCGACTGACCAGACTGTTTTAGTTTGGAATCAGACTGGGTCAGCACAATATCGGATTGGACACCTGGGCAATATAGGAAAAGGAAGTGTTATGAAAATAGAAACATAGAAACATAGAAGTTGACGGCAGATAAGGACCGCAAGGCCCATCCAGTCTGCCCATTTCTTTTTCTACCTTATAAATGTGCCATCGGCCTTTGCTCTGTCAGTGGCCTATCTATTCATAGTCATTTGTATTGCTCCCTTATGCCTATCCCATGCCTGTTTGAAGCCCTGCACTGTATTCATAGCCACCACTTCTTGTGGTAAGCCATTCCATGCATCCACCACCCTTTCTGTGAAAAAGAATTTCCTCACATTCCCCCTTAATCGGCCCCCCTCTACTCTCATGCTGTGTCCTCTTGTCCTGCTATTTTTCTTATATTTAAACATGTTATTCTTTCACCTTGTTAATGCCCTTAAGGTGTTTGAATGCCTCGATCATATCACCTCTCTCCCTCCTTTGCTCAAGGGTATACATATTGAGCTCTGTTAATCTGTCCTCGTATGTCTTCTGATGCAGTCTCTGCACCATTTTGATTGCTCTTCTCTGGATTGCCTCAATTTGGTTAATGTCCTTGTGAGGGTGTGGCCTCCAATACTGCATGCAGTACTCCAGATGGGGCCTAACCAGTGTCTTGTAAAGAGGGATTATTACCTCCCTCTTACGACTTGTGATACCTCACTAATACACCCCAACACCCCCTAGCCTTACCCACTGCTTTAGAGGTCTGCTTGGATGATTTCAGGTCATCAGTGATGATGATGCCCAAGTCTTCTTTCTTCCTTTGTGACTGCTAGCAACTCCTCCCATCCTATAGGTGGCTTCAGGGTTTCTCTTCCCTATGTGCATGATTTTGCACTTTTTGCATTAAATCCCAGTTGCCACTCTTCTGACCATTTTGCTAGTTTATCCAGATCTCTTCTCATTCTGCCCACCCCATCTGGATCATCTACTCTGTTGCAGATCTTGGTGTCATCTGCAAACAGACAAGCCTTTACCCTCTAGTCCATCTGCAAGGTCACTAATGAAGATGTTGAAGAGGACTGGCCCCAGGACTGATCCCTGAGGTACCCCACTTGTGACCTGCATCTCTTCTGACTGTATACCATTTACCACCACCTCTGTTTTCTGCCCGTCAACCAGTTTGCCACCCAGTTGACCAACCTTGACCCACCCCAAGCCTACCCAGCTTATTTATCAATCTTCTATGTGGAACAGTGTCAAAAGCTTTGCTGAAGTCAAGGTAGGTGACATCAACTGCTCCCCCTTGGTCCACCACTCTGGTTACCCAGTCAAAGAAATCTATGAGATTAGTTTGACAGGACCTTCCTTTTGTAAACCCATGCTGTCTTGGATCCTGTGCCCCTATGGATTCCAGGTGTTGCACTATCCTTTCCTTAAGGAGTGCCTCCATAATCTTGCCCACTACTGAGGTAAGACTGACTGGTCTGTAGTTCCCCGCCTCCTCCCTGCTACCACTCTTGTGGAGCGGTATCACATGAGCCCTTCTCCAGTTTTCTGGGACCTCTTCTGTGCTCAGAGACTCACTAAACAGTTATGCTAATGGCTCTGCTAGTTCCACCTTTAGCTCCTTAAGTACCCTGGGATGTATGCCATCAGGTCCCATTGCCTTATCCACCCTGAGCTTAGCAAGCTCTCGTAGGACCCTTTCTTTTGTGAAGGGAGTAGTGCTCACCTCCCTCCCCCCTGTGTGCATGATGCTGAGCTGTGGGCCCTACCCTACCTTCTCTTCAGTAAATACTGAGCAAAAGTATCTATTTAGGATAGATGCCTTTACAGGGTCCTCCTCCTCACATGCTCCCTTTTCTCCATTAAGCTTAGCAATACCCCCTCTGGACTTTCTCCTTTCACTAATGTATCTATAGAAAGTCTTGTCACCTTCTTTACTGTTCGTGCTAGTGTTTCCTCAGTTTGGGACTTTGCCTGCCTTACTGCCTTCCCTGCTTCCTTTAGGGCAGTTTGGTATGTCTCCTATCTTCATCCCGCTGTGTTCCTTTATATTTCCTGAAGGCCAGCCTTTTGGCTCTGACCTTTCTGCTACTGTATTTGAGAACCAAAGTGGTTTCTTTCTTCTTTTGCACTTCCTTTTCTGTCTAACACAATGGGATGTTGCTTCAAGTATTGCATCCTTAACGTTGCCCACTTTGCCTGTACCCCTTCACCTGTGTTTCTTTTGCCAGGGCTAGCTTAACTCTGTTGGCCATCTTATCAAAGTCAGCTCCTCTGAAGTCCCATATTTTTGCCTTTGGAATGGGATGATTTAGATGTAGTAGCCAAACTGAACCATACCATGTGATGGTCACTGGCCCCCAGGTGACCTTCTACCTGGAGATCTGTGATCCCTTCCTTGTTAGTCAGTACTAGATCTAAGATAGCCCTGTCTCTTGTGGGTTGCTGTACCAGTTGTTTGAGGCCCTCCCCCTGCAGGGAATCCACTATGTGTCTAGTTCTGGCAGATGTTCCTGCTGGTATTGACCAATCTGTATCCGGCATGTTGAAGTCTCCCATTATCAGAACCTCCCCTTTAGCTGTCATGGTTTGTATATCTTCTAACAGTAATGTGTCTATGTCCTCCCCTGGTCTGGGGCCCGTAGACAACCCCAGTTCTTATGGCTGTCCCATTTCCTGTTTCCAGGGTGACCCACAGTTCTTCTGGCTCCTTATGTATTCTGAATTTCTGTAGCTTTGATATTTTCACTGACATACAGGGCCACTCCTCCCTTTTGCACCTCAGTCTCTTCTGAACAATACATAGCCAGGTACTGAAGTCTCCCAAGTGTGGTTACTGGTAAACCACGTCTCACTAATTGCTATTATGTCCAGTTTAGCCTCTGACATTATTGCCTGCAGGTCTGGGATCTTATTTCCCAGGCTGTGAGCATTTGTGTACATGATTTTCCATTGGCCAGATTTTGGTGTGTTAGTTGTTGGGTGAGGTTTGGCATTACCCCTGTGCATCGTATGGGGAGACAAACCTTTTTTCTTACCTGGTGATGCAAATGAACTGCAAACATGCTGAATCCCTGTTTGACCACTAGCTGAGGGGGGAGGGGTGTTCTTCCCATTCGACGTATGGGGTGCTGCACCCCTCTCCCCATTTGCTAGTTTAAATATTCTGCAAAGACATCAAACTTCTGCCTCAATGCACTGACTCCCTCCTTAGTCAGATGCAGTCCATCAAATTTAAAGAACTTTCGCTCCCAGAACTGTTGCCAGTTCCCTACAAATCTACAATTCCCTACAAAAAAATAGAAGTTATTCTATCGTAACTTGGATATACAATAACAGTGTAGAATTTATTGAGTATTTACATTGCAGGGAGGCAAGTAAAACAATCAATGACCCTAAAACGCCCATAATGTTATTAAACTGAATGCTGATCATTACTGTTCCTAATAAGAAGTGACTGCAGAGCTGAGCCTCGGTCCCTATTCATGACAGCAGCCAACATTTAAACAGGAGAGAGCATAGGCTGCTTTGCATAAAATACGTGAGACATAAATGAGGAACAACCCAGAAGGGATGTTAATCATGAATCATACTATTATAGGAATATGGAAAATATATTTCTGGTTTATCTTGGCAAACTGTCAGTTTGAACATTTATCCAGTATATAACATTTTTAACCTGTCACTAGACACCTTACAGATAATACATTGATATGGTTGATGTGTGGGATTCCAGACCCAAACAATGCACATTCTGTTAATAACTTAATATTTCTTTATAATATTTGGTAGGTAACTTCTTACATCAGATATACTAGTACTATGCTTGTGATCAGAATTTAAAAACCCACTAGGCGTTAAAAAAAAAGAAATACAAAAAAAAAAAAACATTGATCTGACAACTCTTTCATGCAGTCATTACCGATAGAATTTATTGGAGTTGCAGGTTTTCCTTTCTGAGTTATAACTTAGTGATGTATGGCTATCGGACTCATGAGAGTGAGTGAGGACATATATAGAATTGGAGGAAATATATATCTATATACATATATGTGTGTGTGTATGTGTGTGTATATATATATATATATTAGCTATGGCCTGGAAGCCTTTCCAAGTTATTCATTATTCTTATTCATGAGAAATGACAAGAGCTTTCCTACAAGGTGGCAACACTTGACTTCATATACCTTGATCCTCCATCGGTGACATAATTTCATGATCAATTAAGTGTGTCAGAAACTGGGCACTGCACTTGAAGACAAATTGCAGAGGTAGATGAAATGCACGAAACAGAGATACTGTTTAGTACAAGTGACATTTTAATAAACAGGTGAGAATTATGGATAAAGGGAAACATCAGCTGAAACGTGTGTTTTATATGTGTCCTGGTGGTGTTGGGGACTCTTGATGTTTTTCATTGCTGTGAAGCAATAAAAAGAAAGCAGTAATGTAAAAATGGTGCTTCTGTTATCACATATCCCATCAGAAGTGGCATTTCATTTTAAACCAGGATATCACACCACAAAACACATATCTCACTATAAGCACTGATGTATCAGGGATTTGCAGTTTCTCTCCAATGTCGTGCTGACCAAGTGGCCCCACAATGGTCTCCGATCACCCACTTTCCCTCTCGCTCTTTTATTTTCTGCCCTTGACAGCTCTGCCGTCCAGTCAACTGGAACCATCTCCATAGCAATGGGCACGCGGCAGCCTTCCCGGATGCGGTGCATGCAAAGAGCCTCGTCCTGCTTGTGATTCTGGGAGTTGTAGTGGGGGGGGAGGGGACAGTAGTACAAAAAAAGACCATAAAAAAAAATGCCCACTGTGATATAGTGCAGTGCTGCAGTCCATAGGTACAACATGGGCAGATTGCTTCTTGGGGGAGGGTCAGGAGGAGGAAAAGCAGTTCCACGGACAGAAAACATGATGTCAGCCCTTTCCTACATGCAAAACGTCTGCAGGGCTCTGCCCATGCAGCCATAAAAATGAGGCAGACTCAGCTGCAGCCAGTTAGAAGTGAAACTGCTTTACTGTGTCAGCTTGTTGGCACCAGCGTGCATGGCAGTGCTGCCGGTGAATCCCCTTTGTCTGCTTCTGGTGTTGAGCAAACAGTTGTTGGTGGTGATAGGTTAATTCTGGAAAGGGAGAAATGACCTGCCATCACAACCCGTAGTGGACGGCAGATGTATGGTGCCCATACATTGGTACGTTCTATGTCTGCCTGCTCAGGTTGAGGAGGCTGAGAAGTCAGATGATGCTGATGATGAAAGTGGTGATAATGATATGGATGTGGACTATAGTCCACCTTCAGAATTGTTGCATGATGAGGAAGGGGGTGATGATAGTGGTGAGAGTGCTGGGGATGATGATGATGAATCTGGGTGGTATGGCAAGGGAGGGCATACCATTTCAAAATCAAAAGGTGGTGGGGCAGTAGTGGCAAGAAGAGGAAGTCGCTGTCATCTCGGGGTTCCCATACAGCTGTTTCTCTGTCCTAGGATGTGTAACAGGAGGAGGAGGAGGAGGAGGACCAGGGGGTGGAAGATGATGGTGATTTTGGAGAATCAGGAGGGTGTGGGAATGTGTGTGGCAGGCTCACAACCTACCCAGAAGGTATGGAGGAGGCCGCAGCTCATTCAATGTGTGGCTGCATTTTAGTAAGAGCCCAGAGGATGTAACGCATGCCATATGCACATTGTGTGGTGCTAGTCTCGTCATGGTAAAATAATCACATCCTTGGGTACTTCAGGCATGTTTAACCATCTGCGATCCAAACATCAGCAGGAGTGGTTTGCCTCTGCCCCTCAACAACACCCACTACCCAGACAAATGTCAACCCCAATCAGTTTGGAAGCAGAGGAGGAGGACAGATCATCCTCTAGAACTAGTGATGACACACCGGTTCTCAGCAGCCTCAGACAGTCTGTACACTTGGTACCCGCACTGCATGTCCCCCATGTAAGAGACTGGATGTAGAATGGCAAGCTGCTACTGCTGCCTGTCGGCAGGCAACATTGGAAGAAATTGTGGAGACAGGAAAACAGTTTGCCCCATCTCACCCCTGAGCTAAAGAGATAAATGCGTCTCTGACTGAGTTAATTACCAGCAATCTTTTGTCACTGTCATTTTCCTCCAGCCCTGGCTTCAGGAAGTTTGTTTGTCATTGAGCCCACCTACAATGTCCCTTCATGACACTTTTTCACTCGGGTAGCACTACCGAAGTTGTATAACAGTGTGTGTGAGGAGATCAACCAGTGCTTGAGGAGGTCATCCTGTAAGTATGTACATATCACCACAGATACGTGGATAAGTGATCATGGACATGTTGTATTACATGGCAGTTACTGCACACTGGGCCTGCTTTGATGATGCACTTGGAACAACGCCATTCATGATGTCCACAACACCTAAGAGTACTGCTGCTGTGGTAATGCCTGTGTACAGGAGGCAGGCTGCTCTACTGAATGTGTCAGTGGACTCCCATCGGATCACACATCACAAAACATCCTGTCAGAGCTAAAAGATGCGTTCCAACATTGGCTTGGAAGCAATGGACTGGAACCCGGGATGATTGTCAGCGACAATGCTCGCAATATTGTTAAGGTCACAGAAGATTGACAGCTCTCCCATGTGCCCTGCCTTGCCCACTGCATGAATCTTGTCATCAATGACTTAATTTCAAGCAACCACATAGTGGGAGATGTCACAGGCACTGTAAAAGCTATCTGTGATCACTTTTCACACTCTGTGAAGGCACGAAAGGAGCTGCGCAGGATCCAGATCCAGAAAAATCTGCTAGAACATGCACTTAAGCAGGATGTCGCAACTTGGTGGAACTCCATGTATTATATGCTTCAGCGGTTCCAGGAGCAGAAGCTGGTGGTGCATGACTACTTACTGTATCACAAAATAGCTGGTGCTGATATTATGTTATCAGGCCGGGGCTGGACAGTGGTCCATACTCTTGTCCGCATTCTTGAGCCATTATAGGCATTCATGAGTGAGGTCAGCAGTGAGTCTGCCTGTTTGAGCATGGTGATGCCACAGCTACGATACCAGCACGTTTTTTTTTTAAGACAGGTATTCAATGTGTACCAGAGAGACATGGAGAAACAAGGAGATACAATAAACATCACATGGTCATTGCTGTACATATTCTCTGGGGATCAGCGCCTGAGCAGAATGTTCAACAATGAACAGTATGTTCTGCCATGCACGCTTGATCCCCGCTTCAAATCCCAGATGCAGAACATCTTGCCAGAGGTTACAGACCTGGAGGAGTGGAAGGAAGCACTGTGTGAAAAGATTGTTACTATGAATCCAAGTGTAGGAGGTGGTGAAGGGGAGGAGGAGGTTCCTGAGGGTGAGGTGGAGGATGAACCTTCAATGACAAGCAAACGAACATCCAGCAGTGGGAAAGAGGACAGAGGAACTATATCATCTGCCTGGGAACAGACCAATGTGTTTGAGGAGGAGAAAGATGATGACGTCCCCATCATGAAACCGGGTATATCCTTGCTCAATCATCTGTCTTCTGCCCAGCTGATATCTGCTTCGGAAGCGAGACGCAGGGAACCCCGCCACCTTCCAATCCATGACCAGATTGCTGCATACTTTGGGGACACAAGTGGTGTCAATAGGGTGGAAGATCCATTGATATATTGGCATGGAAAATGGAGTGCGTGGCCTGGACTGTGGTTCTGTGGTAGTATACTACCTCACCTGCCCATGCTCAAGTGTGTGCTCGAAAAGAGTCTTCAGTGCCACTGGTGCAATCGTGTCTGATCAGAGAACATGCCTGAGTCCTAGTAATGTGGAGAAGCTAACATTTCTGAAGCTAAATCTGCATGACTTCAACATCAAGCCTTCACAGGACCTGGATCTGGTATGTGACCCCACAGAGCCACCTTCACAGTCACATGATCCCGATGTTCAGTGGGATGAAGACTAGAGGAGGAGGAGAGGGCAAGGCAGGGCATGTAATGTCAGAACCCAGAATTGCAATGACACCTTCAGTTCAATATTTTTTTTTTTTTGCAACAGATATTCCTGTTGACAACCATGTCTTTTCCGTGTTCAGACTTATCACATGATGATGGGTCAGGTTCTACATTGACAATGACAGTCCAAAAAGTACTTTAATACCATACACCCACAACCAGAAGAGCGCCTATGTACTACAATCAAACTATCCTTAGAAGAGGGAGAATGGGCAGGCAGTGTCTTTGTATGTCATGGTAATATGGTCTCATGATGTATCACAATACTTTACCTTTCTGAAAACCATAGTAGTAGTAGTAGTATCGTGCAGCATGATATACCGCAATTTTTAAAGTGGTCATCAGTACTATGATTCAGTGTGACCTGTCATTATTGGTTAGTCATACGTGGTCAGCCGGCCATTCATTAAAAGGAAATGTCCACTAAAAATGGACCCCACCTCAGTGAAAGCCAGGGCACATTAGGAGTGTTAGAAAAAGTGCAATTTTTTTTACCTTGTGTGATGTTTATCATTTTAAAATATATCTGGTTGATCCTGCCTCCCTGTACACCCGACATTTTACCAACAGTAGTCCCGAGAGGCATGCCCCCAAATACCTGTGGCTGTCCTGAGAATGACGTAGCATGCGTGGAGCAGCTGCGTGTCCTTCCATTATATTTATGTTCACTTATGGCTTCTAATAGCTCCAGTTTTGATCATAGATGTCTCAGTGCTATACCAAGACCAGATATAGACTGGCAGTGCACTCGGGACAGCCACAGGTGGTTGTGGGCGTGACTCTTGGGACTATTGTTGGTAAAATGTCGGGTGTACAGGGAGGCAGGATCAACTAGATATATTTTAAAATGCTAAACATCACACAAGATAAAAAAAATTGGACTCTTTCTAACACTCTTAATCGTGCCCTGGCTTTCACTGAGGTGGGGTCCGTTTTTAAGTGGATGTTCCCCTTTAATGCCATGCAGACTGTCAATTGCCCGAAACAGCATTGGGGGTGGTGGGGGGGAGTGGTGTTGGAGGTGTGGGCCAACTGAATGTCTGAATGCTGCTGCTGGTGTTGACTGCTCCACAACATCAGTGTTTGGACATTTTCTTCTATAATTCTAGATATGATGTTGTGATATATCATGACATGATAACTTGTTTAACAGGATAATAAAAGAAAGTATGGTGACATCCATCCCTATATGTAACCTTATACATTGCTTCCATCATGTACCCTTACAAAGGGTGTGTTCCAAAGTATTGTTATAACAACAAATATTAATATAACACGTTACTGTATGATTAATCTGAGTCTAGTGAACTGTAGCTCTTCAAGTGTTTCCCGGTGTAATTTTCTATGACCAGCCCTGGTGTTGCTGTTAACATACCTTGTTGACAAACAGAAACCTGAAAAAATAAGTCAAAGCAGAATGCATTTTGCATAGCCAAACAATACTACTCATCAACCTGTTTTTCTGTTTGGGCATACTGCAACTTTAACATGAGGATCAGAAATTGAATTTAAAAATGCAATACCAAATGAGACTTGAAACAAAATGGCTACATTTCTACAGTCTGTTTGTAGAGATAATGAATTCCAAGTGACTTTTTTGAAAGTACACTGTCTGCCACTGATGTACACTTCTCAAGTCCAGTACCATGTATATTCTATGTAACTTACGTAACTAATGAACTAGTGGCTGCCTACAGTCTTCTCTGTGTATTGTACAACTCACTTGGTCCAAGCAAACTTAACTGTGTCCAGTTAGAAATATGCTGGACTGTGTCCCACTGTGGCTGTGTATTTGGCAATGCACTTTGTTTCCCAGACATTACTGTTTTTGCTTACCTAGGGTTACCACCTTTTAAGAAGCCCAAAGTGGGACATTTCTTACTGAAACATGATTCTTCATAGGACAGTATGTACCCTCGACCAATGCAACAGACTTGTTTTCTTTATATAATCAGAATTAAGGCTAAGTATTGTAGTTTCTTGGTTTCTTCTGTTGTTACTTATCATTTTAAGGTATTTTAGTTAAGGTATTATAGTTTTCTGCAACATTTAGTGGAAAGTTAGAAAATATTTTTTCTACTATAAAGTCAGGACATGTAGCATTTTTCAAGTTTTTTGGCAGGACACAACTGCCCAAATCAGGACTGTCCTGCGAAAAGCAGGACAGGTGGTAACCCTAACCATGATGCCACCATGTCACTGTCAAAAACGTAGTGCTATGCTTATGATCATGCCATGCACTGGCAAAGTAGCCTGTCAATTTTATTGCAACTTCTCAGCACTCCTCACACATTCAGTGAGGTCAAAATTGATAATTAAAACTGTTAGTGACATTTTCTGGGGGCATTTTTAGAGGACAGAGCTAGATCTCTGTGAACTGCTGTCAACTGTTGTTTGCCATTGCTATTGCGTTTCTTTAAGTTCATTCAGCCTGACAAGCAGATGTAAGAAGGCTGCCCGACATGCCCGAGTCTTCTTGTGCATTTCCTGGCTGGAACTATTTCTCGCTGTCCATATGGTGCTGGTGCTGGCACAACTGGATGATTCACCTTCTACGATAGTAAGACATGCATGGGACACTTCAACCATCACAAACTAATACCTATGAATTCCTTCAATATGTTTTTTCATAGATATGTATGTAATCTTTAAGCCCCTCTTTTCTTGTGTCTCCCTCACAGGTAGAATGATAACTAAACACTCCTCCTCTGGTTCTCATATCATGGAGTGAACATCCTGTGCCGGGTGTCACACGTGCGTGCCATCCTCACAGTTGCCCCTCTCCGATACTAAGGTAAAAAGCTTGGATTAATGACAGAGTTACGGACTACTAAATTCAGTCAGTACTATCCTATGGGGCAGATTAGGTTTTATTTCTTGAGTTTCTTCATGGCCACATATTACAATGAGATGGGGGAAGGGAAAATGTCTTGCTGTGTCTGAACCTCCTTGTAAAACATAGTTTCCTTCACTATGTTTCCCTCACAGGTGGCATCTCTGAAGAACTGTTGTTCTGCTCTGGGTCTACTCTCTACATCATAGGTGTGACACATTTGTGACATCCTCACAGCCATCCCTCTTGGCTACTAAGATAATAACCCCATAATTCTATCTTAACACATTTCCTTAACACGTACTGGTGTGGATACATTCGGCTTCCACATGTCTTTCCTGATGCAGAGCTAGTCCAGCTTGTCATAGATACTGGGGGAAGTGAAAATGTCTTGCTGTGTCTGAGCCCCCTTGTAAAACACAATTTCTTTCATCATGTTTCCCTCACAGGTGGCATCTCTGAAGATCCTGTCTGCCTCCTCCTACTTAAGCACCAGCAGCACCAAGCATCCTCTGGCAGCAGCCTACAAATCAAACTGCCAATGAATGCTCCTCCTCCTCCTCCTCAAGCACCATCAGCACCAGGCATCCTCTGGCAGCAGCCTACAGGCCAAACTACCTATGAACTCTCCTCCTCAAGCACTGGCAAAACCAAGCATCCTCTGGCAGCAGTCTACAAGCCAAACTGCCAATGAACTCTCCTCCTCCTCCTCGAGCACCAGCAGCACCAAGCATCCTCTGGCAGCAGCGTACAAGCCAAACTGCCAATGAACTCTCCTATTCAAGCACCGGCAGCACCAAGCATCCTCTAGCAGCAGGGTACAATCCAGAATATCCAAGTGAACTATCCTTCTCCTCCAGACTCAAGTGCAGACAGTACAACACATCCTGTGTCAGCAGCACAACCTTATGTAATTCTCCTGATGGGGTACTGATGGCAGTTGAACAAAGTAAGAGATACATTTTGTGCAAATTCGACAGACAGGATGCCAAGCCAAAAAGCAACACAAGATTACTGCAATTATGCATCTGAAAGAGGGGGAAAAGTAACACAATGGCAAAATAGACTGTCCCTGTCCAGTATCACCTTCAGCAGAGATACTAACATTACCAGTCCGATACAGTGACTGAGATGAAAACGAGTAGTACTACGCGATGCTGCCATCACTACAAGGATAGATTGCAGAGTAAGGAAGGAGAAAAGAACTGCTCACAAGCATGCTGCAACATTACCAATGCTGGCACCAGCCTGCCCCCACTGCCATTGGGGTTTTTCATGATCAGATGGAGAGGTACTCATGATTACTCTCTATCACTCAGTGAACACCTTGATGGCAGTACTGCCACACATGGGATGCAAATAAAGACATCATTATTCAACTGCAGGTAAGTGACGCAGTCAATACAAGGTAAGCGAGTCCTTTTTTGTAAAACATGCACAACAGTTACAAGGTGATGATGAGTCCGACCTATGGTGTATTAATAAATACATGTTAATACTTCACCCCCTGTCGACGCTCGTTGATGTAAATGAATGATTTCATTCATGCGCCTTTGGCTGCAGTGAGAACACCGAAGTGAAGCTGAGCTGTTCTGGCTCAAGCTGAAGGTTAATGAAACCACTCATTTACAGCAACGAGTGGCGATGGGGGACGTATCAATATATTATTGATTCAGAGAGCTGAATAATATACTTAAAAAACTGTTCTATGGATGTGCCCCTTTCCAGGGCATCTCATGTGAGATGCTCTTCAGTGAATAAGAGTGTCTCACATGCAGGGGAAAGGACTGATCCAATTGGTCGGTAGTGCTCCCTCGATCTATAATATTGTGCTGTTGGCACATCACAGACTGCTGCTTTCAGCATTTGAGATGTAACTGCTTATAAAGGGTTTTTAACGCACACTGTGTTGCCATCAAAGCACCAATACAAATGTCCAGGATCCCAGGTTTCAAATTCGGATCCCTGGATCCGATCTCGGATCCATGGATCTGACATCGGATCCCTTGGTATCTGACTGTGGATCCAACATCTGATTTTGGTCAGATTTCTAGTCGGATCCAAGATCAGATCCCTGCATTATCTGATGGATGCCAATCGGATCCACCAAGGCAGTATCTGAGCAACAGTATTTATAATCCCTTGGTTTTCTCTGGGTTATTAAATTCGTTGGCCTCTATATTCTCCTCTATATACAGTAACAGTACCACTCTGTACCACTCCCACAATCTTTCCTTTTTCCATATCCCTCTTGAATAATGCATAGTCTGGAAAAGTCAAGTCCCAGCTGGGGTTTTGTGTAGCACACATTTCTTTGACAGCCACTATCTCCAGTTGTGCTTCCATCTCCAGCACTTTCAACTCCTGAAGCTTGCTCACCTGACTTCCAGCATTTGTGCACTCAGCCTCCAAAAGTTTGTTCCCCCATTTACTTGTTCTGACCTTCCTGCATCCATTATGCCTTTGATGGGGGAGGCCAGCAGGACCCCTGAGTCATGTTAGTGTCCCTGCATTCAACTGAGTGGCTCCATGCCTAGTTTAAACTTTCCCTGATATGTTGTGTAACCGTTCTCCCAAGTACCCATTGCTCTCTTTGTCAGGATGTAGGCCATCTCCTTTAAATGCCCATCATCCCCTCCAGGTTGGGTCTCAGTTCCCTAGGAAACAAAAGCCCTCTTTCCTACACAACTACACCACCCTTTTAGCCACATGCTGAAGTGGAACAAGTGAAATGGTTCCCTCTCATTAAGGTGTGACCACCAACATTTGAAATGATTGTAGGCCTTGGTTTCTGTCACTGCAAATTAAAAGAACAAAATCTGAGTCTTCTGGCTCAGTCAGCTAAGTGGAGCCCATTTCTTGGCCTGCCTAGGCCCTAAGTGTTGTGCCGCAGCTCCGTGTTGCAGAATTATGCTGCTGTCGTCCTTGTGCCTATCTCCGTTGTGCCTCCAGCCCTATGGAGCTGACCTTTTGTTTTAACATTTAACATTTTAATTAATTAAATTTTCTATTATTTTTTTTTCATATAGATCTTTATTAGTTTTTATCCTTGTTTTCTCCCTGCCCCATGCCCTGGGCATCCGCACGTGTGCAGAGGCATGAGCACACCACACCTTGAGGCACCTTCCCGATGCACCGCCGCCCCTCTCACCTATGCTACCTATCAGGCCTCCACCTGGTGGGAGCAGAACTACGGGGGGGTGACAATCACCCCGGGAGAGGGGAGCTACCTTTCGGTTGCTCAATCCTGCTCCCCCCCCCCAGCTGGCTCTCGGATGACCCAAGGTCATTCCCAAACCCATTTTCGCTGGCGTGATGTGAAGTAAGGTGACCAGTGCCTCAGCCCTCAGCACCACAGGGTCAGCTACTACATTTTCTATTCTTTTAATTTTGTGTAACCCCCCTTACCCCAACCCCCCTGTCTAGGGGCATAACTTATCATCGTAGATGGTCCAGGGGGCATGACAGAGGACTACAACAAGTGCAAAACCTGAGCCACTGCACCACTAAATAAGACAGGAAAATATAAAATGGCTGTCCTACCCTGCAACTACTTCATGCCCATGTGCACTCTCGATCTCACCTCCAAACCTGGATTCATCCAAACGCTGACCACTGGCACAGGATCTCCAAACTACAACCTCCTGTCTCTTCAGAGCCCCAAAGCCCCTTGATCCCAATGCAACATGATGAACACCTTCTGGAATTACAACTTATGAAATAAATTAGACATGGGGGACTTCATTTCATTTGTCCCCCTCCAACTTAAAGAAAGAATGAATCACTACCAAGTTTCTTCCCAGCTAGCGTCTTTATTTTAGCTCCTGCACCCCAATTGATTCCAGGAATGCAGGGATCCCATCTTTCACTGGATAATAAAGCAGTTCCATGGGGCTATCTGAACTTTTTACAATTTACCCAGGCTGGACATTTTGAGCAGCATAAATGGTTTACAGGCAGTACAAGCAGACTTCTAGGAAAACATAAAGCGAACTTCTAGGAAAACATAAAGCGAACTTACAAACATAAAGCAAACTTACGAGCTCAAATGGGCAGACTGGGTGGGCCATAGGCCCTTATCTGCCGACACTGTGTATGTATCTATATATCTATGTTTCTTCACTCTGAATGTCTTGGATGATTTACCCAAGGAACCTCCCAACTTGGAAAAGACCCACAGGATCCTGGCTCACTGACGTTGGTAAGCCAAATCTATCTCTCTCTCTCTCTCTCTCTTCTTACTCTGGATTACCCGTTCTTCTCAGTCTCTATCTGGTCTGGCACTGGTTGGCTGCCCTATACCAGTGCAGGAAAGCATGCTGCTTCCTCCACCTGGCCCCTGGACTTTGGTCCAAATCTAGAGGGGTACCAGGATTTTTCTTCTCTGACCAGGCCCTGTAACCCTACTCTCTCTCTCTCTTTACATGGAACCTAAACCTGCCGATTCTCTCAAACTCACAGCACCAGTCCCCACACCTGTGGCTCAGCTCTCTCTCTCTCTCTCTCTCTCTCTACTGGTGCAGCGGCCCTCAAACCCAGCCCTGCTCCACACCATGAGCTACCTCAATTGCGCTACCCTGCTATGGGAGGGACCTGAGCCCTGCCACCGCCCAGGCCCCCCGAGGACCCCACTCCTCTACAGATGGCACCCAAACTCCTTTCTGTGCTCATAGATGACCATTCGAATAGTACACAGCCCCTGGCCCACACCCCTGCTACCTCATCCTGGACTTGCGGTAAGCTCTTGCTAGAGACACCCCCCAAGGCCTGTCCTAAGACCTGCGACCCACCCAGCCCTTTAAATGCTGGCACCCCAGGACCCGCCCCTCCATGCAGGTCCCCTGATATGGGTGAAGGGCCCCTGGGGGCCCCCTGGCTCCCTCTACTCTCAGGCCACCCTGCTACTTTGTATATGGGGGACAGCCACTGCCACTGGCGTCCCCCTGTGGAGACCCTGCTACTGTCCCCACCGTCCTGGCGGCATGAGCCACTACTTCATGGGATATCTTGGGCTCCTGCCTATCCTGGCATCCTACTACCACCTGCACCTCCCTTCTACTGATGATACAGGCACATCCTCCCCATGGAGCTTCCTCCCCTGCTCCTTGATGCCACGTCGCTGTAGAGGCCATCCCTATCTGCCACTAATGGGGGGAGGTTCCCCAACAGGCCCACCCAGACCAACGAGCTCCCTTCCTGCCTGCCTACTCTGCTCCTTCAGCCACTCCCCTCCAGCCCCAGGCCTAATGCCCCAGCTGGAAAAGGCCCCAAAACTTCCTGTCTCCAGCCTTATATACCTTCCCTAACCTGCCATCTGATGTCACCTTGAGGCGCCCAGCAGGTATTTACCCTCAGAGCACTAATGAATTCCCCAGCTCTGGGGGGGGGAGGATAGGATGGAGAAAGGGGTTCCTAAATGGCAGCATAAGCCCCTTCTGCAAGGGGGGGCTTACATTTGGTACTTCTGTCTGTTTGTGCTGCCATTTCCTAACCGGTTTTGCCCCCAGTTTAGCTCCAGTGCCATACTTGCCTACATCCATGCTGTTTCATCCATCTAGCCACACTATAAATCCACCAGCCCTTGACTCCATGAATTCAGCGGTCAAGGTAAGCCCAGCTAGTTTCTTTGCTGTTTTGGATTTCTGTGGTGCTTCCTGGTTTGTGCCCCTGTCCAACAATTTTAACATCAGGACCCCCCTAGACACCACTGGAGGGTGGGTTACACTTCATTAAACAAAATTTTTATAGTGACATTGTGGTTTTTAAGTATTTGTATTACAAACTGTACAAGTGTAACCCCACCCCCCAAACTGTCTATGGGCCGATGTTCCCCAGGAAAGGTGGTACAGCATAGAAATTCTTCCAAAATATTTCTCTGGGTCGCATAGTAATAAATAAGTTTTATCTTAACGTGAAGCTGCAGGCCCTTTGCCCCCAGCCTTTCCAGGGGGAGGAGAAACAAAATTCATTTAAAGATGGCATTCACTTTCTCCTCTGGCCCCGGACCCCCGAAGAGACTCAGATGGAAAAAATGCCTAAAACACACCCTTGGAAATAAGACTTGTGGATATCTCTAAAAACTAAGCAGTAATTTCATTAGGTGAGGAATAGAAGAATCAAATTAAACACAGAGGCTGTCATCTCAAACAAATCAAATTTATTCTCCTGGGTCCTCAAATGATTTAGAAGGTTCCAGAGGCCCCAGTTATTTAAAATTCAGGAATTCTTACAGCTCCATGGGGCTAACCTTTTTACAAGCACAGAGAAGGAGCTTTTTTAAGGGCAGAAGTAGACAGGCAGATATTTTCAGCTCAAACTACAACAAACTGCTGGAATTAAGGCCAGAAGTGTTATCACCAGAAGTGTGAAGCTCCCCAAGTCCCACCAGCACGAGTAAGTAAAAGAACCTGAAGCTCCACCTTACTCTGTAAGTTTATCCCACTTCTTTCTCTTTACTGGAGTGCTCTTCTTCTCCACTGAGCACCTCCCTTTATCCTGAGAAGCAAAAAGATTCTTCAAACCCCATTCCCTGGCCTTCCCTCGCCCAAGGGACACGGATGGTGCAGCCTGCTAGTACCTTAGCAGCCACTTCCTCTGAATACATACTGCAACCCTGTATCTAGCCTGACTTTCCAGGTACACTAGTTCCCATCCACTCTGTGGCCTACCTGGCTTTCCTCACAAGATCTTTTACCACACCAGTGGTCAGTTCCAAAAACCACTAAACAGACTCCCTTCAAATTTCATCCTGTACTCAAGCAGAGCGTGCTGGCATGGGGAACCTAAATGGCCTTCTATGACCTGCCCGGGCAAATTCATCCAGCTGCCCCAGGACCCTTCTCTCCAAACAGGCCCCTTTTGGGTAAAGGCCCCCCCCCCCAGCTCCATCACATTAGCACCTGGGCTGCCCTGCCACATTGGGAAAAAGGGAAAATGCTCACATTAGCCCCCTCCTTCAGCAGCCCTCCCACAGCCCCTGTAGCCTCGGCAGCCCCGGAATCCATACCTCCTCCATGAGCCTCCTAAATGTCCCCCGGGGCCTAACCTGCTACCATCCTGCCTAATCTACCCGGACCTCTAACACTCCAACCCCCGTCCCCCTCCCGGAGACCCAAGGCCCAAACAACCACATCTGTGGCTACCTACCACCACCCGCGGAAAACCCAGGCCAGGACCTGGCACTTCACCACTGCATAGCCATCCTTCCTAAAGGAAGGGGGATCCCACCTTCACATTGCCCTAGCAGTGCCCAACCGTCTCCTGCCTCACTGTCTCCCTTCTCCCAACTGCCTTTCAGTTTCCTCTCGCCTAATATATATATGAACAAAAACTCTGCTGCCCCCAAGTGGTGACCAGCAGAAAAACTCCCCCCGGACACTTACAGCTACCTAACCTGGGGAAAATAAGGTGGAAAACAAGGGAAGGAGGCCAAGGCTAAGGCTCTAAAGTCAGAAGAAGCTCTCCCCCCACCCAGGAAATCATTCTGTCCTGGGAATGATGGCACAGAACCCTAAACAGGCACTCCAACCAGTAGCCTGAGTATTAGCACTCCCCAGACCACTGCTAGGCCACCTGAAACAAGCCTAAAGCACAAAACCTGCCAAATCCCTGCCCCCCACTGCCCTACACCTAACTACCTACCATACCTGTGCCAGGAGGATCTGCACATAAACTGAACACAACTGTCAGAAATGTGATATAAACACATGCGTAAGCAACCGGTCAAAAACATTTTAAACATCATTGCCTTAGAAGGAAAACATTTATAATCACATTTTTTAGCACTTATTAAAGTACGAGCAATTATCACTTACACACACCCACACACATCCATCCACTCTCTCTAACATACACACTCATACATATTATTAATAGCAGCAGACGTTTTCATTTTTTGCTCTTTTAAAGGATTAAGACTTACTTTGTACTTATGTTAAGTAACTTAATAGAAATAGTCTCTAGTCCCTTTTTTTTCCATAAAGTTTCTCTTGCCTGCTCTGGGGAGCAGCTTCCTGGCACAGTCCCAACGTCCTTAAAAGGGCTTTTAAGTGGCAGATCCACTTCTAGGTGGAAAATAGAATTCAGGGTCTGGCTTGGTAGTAAAATTCCTGAAAAGACTTTGGACATGATGTAATACTTTACCCATCACCCAGCCAAGTCCTGGACCAATGCAAAGTGCTTGAACAATGTGAGTGGGATACGAACTTATAGGTCTCTGGCTCCTAAGCCTGTGCAATAGTTACTAGACCACGATGTGTGGAATACTGATAGGCTACAAGAAAACTAGTTTTGATCTTTTTTTTTTTAATTATTATGTTCGTATCCCACCACAGCCAGTTACAGCATAACCTTGAACAAGTCGCTCTATCCCTTAGAGTTTCAGTCCCACTGAATGTGCCCTGTTTTGTTCTTTAACCCATATAACGGTTAAGTGTTTATACTTTATGGTTTCTTTATTTATAGAAAGTTCGTAGGGCACCACATAACAGACTCACTGAGACAAAAGTCCCATTTACAAGAGTGTCCTAATAATAAACATGATACATTTGAACAAAGGTAGAAGGTAAAACATTTTTACAAATTAAAAATACAGTAGAAAATAGTTGCATAAAACAATTACAAATATGTGTATTGTTTATGGTAAAACTGTCAGATAAGATTATCAGGGGATGGTGCTGCATGCTTGGAGGAGAAAAAGCAACAAAGAAGGTTGTGATGAGCCAAGGGCCCCCATATACAATTTTTTTCGTATATATGTTTTTACTTCACTCCAGTAAAGAGTCCACTGCTTGCTCTTTGACTCTCTTCCTAGCCAACAGTAGAAGTGTGGAACTGCAGGAAACCCAGAAAAAAAGCTGATTGCACTGGATGTGGAATTGTTCCAACAAAAAGCTTTATTCACAGCTCTTATCCAAACATGCAAATGAGATTTCTCAACGAAGATCTTAAATAAATCAGGAGGAGTTAATTCGAAAGGAAAATAATCCCTTTTTAAGGCTCTGTCTCTCCTTCACTGCTTGCTGGTGTAACTTGGTCTGTTATTTCATGAATGGTAATTAGTGCTTGACTTAAGCCAATGTAAGTTCAGTCCATGGAGAAGTATGGCACAGAGATCGTGATTTTTGAAACAGTTCCTGAGATGGACGTCCTCCGGCTCCTGGTCGATGTTTCAGCCTTTCCATTCGCTCCTTGTAAACGCATTCTTTACGTATTTCTTCAATGATATCCCGAAGTCCCTCAGACACATAAGGGTATTCCAAATGTGGGTACTCAATTTGCATTCTTTTTCTAACCTGTCTCTCGGCCTGGCTCCACCCAGAAAGATCTCTTACACTTGTTCTCCTAGCCATCCCTGAATCTTCCAGTTTCCCTTGTGATACATTATATTTAGAGGGTCACTGCAGTTTAGTCCATCCATCCTGGACCTAAGGGTCTTTGAGCGCAACGGAAGGCATGGGGTGAGGTCAGTTAAAGTAATCACAGGGTGATGATATGGGTTTGGAATTGCTCAATAGATCTCATAGTCCAAAAACTGAAACTTTTGGTTAATCAGATTCTCCTTATCAAAACCTTCGTCCTCTAAGACCACCTCTCTCTCAATGGTCACTCCAGGGCTACTCCAGGAGCTATTAGCTTAATCACGGGTCTAGTTTTTACAGGTGCTGAAGCAATCGGCCTTTCAGCCAGGGCTGATGGACTGCCTCTGAACAGGGACTGAGTCAGGAAAGGGGTCACTCACAGGTTTTCTTAGGCCCCTGCCCCTCCCTCTGTCACAGGGAGAGCAGCCAGCGAAGAGGGGCAGGGCAGACATCTATGCCCCCATCGCCTTCTTGATCCTGCTTTCCAGTACCACCCTCCTCCTCTACCAATTCCATCATAACATCCTTGGAGGGTTCAGACAACTTGCCCCTTGCTGGAGATGGGTCATCCAGGGAGAGCTTCTCAGACAGCCCTGGCTCCAAGCTTCCCTGTGACTACAATGAAGAGGGTCCTTCCAAAATGCTAGGAGAGTGCTCCCAATGAAATACTGGTGGGGCCCAGTCGAAAATGCCTCCAGGGGCAGAACTGGAGCAAATGGTAGAGACGGGCAACCTCATGATGCCCTTCCCCCTAAATCCACATCTTACACAGTGCTCATCCAGTTGCCTTCTCCCTCCTGCATTCCACAGCCAGGCAAGGAGTGACATAGAAACAGCAGACAATGGCTCCTCAGGGGAGACACCTCCTCCATTTTAAATCCTGGGCCAGCCATTTTAAAGAAGGGGTTCATTCGACTGTAGCCTACCTCCCTCTCACTCTCTTCCAACATCGAGGGCAAAACAACGTGCTCTTACTTTTTTTTTAAAGCTCTCTTCTGCCTCGCTTACGATTCCTGGCTCCAGGCTCCTGCTCACACCCGCACTCTCTGAGTTATGGCTGCAAAATGGTATTGGCTCTTCGGTCTGCTTTCCTCTCACAGAGCCTTCAGCCAATTAGATTGCTGAAAAACTACTGTGTGACCCACAGTCACCCAAGAGCACCACCCAGGATTGTGCCTGAGGCCTAGCACCAGAAGGGCCTACCACATAGAAAAATAGAAGTTGACGGCAGAAAAAGACTGCAAGGCTCATCCAGTCTGCTCATTTTTTCTACCTTATGCAGGATCAAGGAGGCGATGAGGGGCATAGATGTCTGCCACACCGCTTTTTGCCTGCTGCTCACTATCCCTGTGGCAGAGGGAGGGGCAAGGGCTCTAGGAAAACCTGCGGGTGACAACATCCCAGACTTGGTCCCTGTCCGGGGGCAGCCCAGCGGCCACCATTGAATTCTTTACTGCACCACACATCCTGGGAAGGCCAGAATCAGACCCACCAGCCCCTCAGTCCAGGGATTGAATTAATTTGGCCTGCAGGGGTTGCAAGAGATCCCAGAGGAGCCCCCATAAGTAACCCCCCCTTCCTCAAACTGTCTAGGGGCTGGTGCCCCAGAGGAAAGGTGATACAACATAGAAATTCTCCCAAAACATTTCTCTGGGTTGCATTGGTATAAATGAGTATATCTTACCATGCCTCTGCTGGCCCTTCGCCCCCAGCCTTTCCCACTCAGGAGAATCAAAATTCATTCAAAGATGACACTCACTTTCTTCTCTGGCCCCGGAACCCCGAAGAGACTCAGATGGAAAACATTTTTAAAACACACCCTCGGAAAGAAGGCTCATGGATATCTTTAAAAACTAAGGAGTAATTTCATTAGGTGTGGAACATAAGAATCACATTAATCCTCTGCTACTTGCTCCTGTTTCCTCGAACACTTCTCCTTTCTCCTCCTCTACCTTCATGAGCCTCTATCAGGTCTGGGTACTGTTTTACTTTCACCTGCTACTCTTGCCTTTATGTGACAATTTACCTTGTTCAACTGTGCTGAGCTGTTACTGTACTCAGAACTTATATTTGTAATCATTGTTTTGTACCAGAACATCTTATAATGTCAATGTTTGACTAGAGTTCTGGGACTCTGCTCCTTGTTCTACATTTAGTTGCTTAGAAATTGTTATGTACTCCATGCCCGTACCCAATGGCTATGTATCATTCTTTTGTACTACTATGTTTTATGCTATTGTACTGCTTTGTATTTTTGCACTGTGCTTTCCCAGGTCGACCCTGAAAAATGGACTGCAGTTTGTCTCAGTGGTCCTACCCAGTTACCAAAATTCAAATAAATAAATAAAACAAACACAGAGGCTGCCATCCCAAACAAATCAAATTTATTCTCCATGGGTCCTCAAATGATTTAGAAGGTCCCAGTTACTTAAAATTCAGGAATTCTTATAGCTCCATGAGGCTAACATTTTTACAAGTGTAACCCCTAGGCGGCGCTACTCCTAGAGTTACACCCCTGCCTACTACTACTCAGGATGCAGGTTGAGGGGTTTGGGTTCTCAAACTTACATTAGGTTCCAAAATGTGCAGTGCCTTCACTCAGAGTTTAACTTTAATGTGGGCTAGCTGTTACCTGGTACAACCCCCTGAGATGTCATACCACCCAGAATTACCTTTTGCCACCCCAAAACATGACCCATTGGCATTTCTGCATATTTCTGACATTTTGTAATTACCAACTCTCTCTAATAATATGCTCATGACAACCATTTGCAAAAGGCAATAACAATAATATTTATTTAGGGAACATAGGAATTAGGAAAGGAAAACAGGAGGAATGGAGGTTATACAGTGATTCTAATTTACAAATGTACAAATGATCTGTTCGTGCTGGTGAAACCCTCCAGCTGGGTGAGTACCAGACTAACATAAAAAGAATCGCATTTTTTTCCAACCAGAATGATACCCAGAGCCCTGGCTATCTAGCTGCTGACTAATCAGATGTTACACATGTAATTTCCCCTCCACTGGTACCAGTTCCCAGACAGGTATGAAACCTTGCAATCTCGCACTATACCCTGGGTACCCAGTTACCAAAGTCCTAGATGGTTGTAGGCCTAGTGGATGTTGCAGCTGGTGACATTGGCTGGCTTTAATTCACAGAAAAAGGATTTTAACTTTAAAGAACTTTAACAGCACAGCTATTAATTTATTAGCAAAAGTGCAAGGGTTACCCTTACTGTGGCAGAAAGCAAAGTGTAACCCCCCTGCAAATGGGGGTTCCCAAAAGTCCCCTAATAGCTTGCTTAAAGGCCCTAGCCTGAGTGGTGTTTGGCATTTAACCCACCTATTTGTGAGTGTTTTTAGAGCCTCTGGTACTGTCTCTTTAAGAGCTGTCTGCTTACAGGCAGGGCTGGAACCTAGGGGGGCTGGTGGTTCCTTGCTCGAGTCCCGCTCGAGGTGCTGACAAAGTGCTCCATTTCTGCCATCGCTAAGTGGGCAGAGTGAGCACTACCCAGGAAGGCAACTGTTTGCTAGTGATCTGTTAGAGTGGTGATGAAAATGTGGATTGTCTAACCTGCTTTTCTTGCAGCTGGGACTTCGTGTGCTTTGCCCCTCTATTTTGGATCTGGACTGCAGATTAGATCCAACCAGGAGGGAGGGGCATCTAAAATGGAGTATTGAGCGACCAACCAGGATCAGGACTCTCTCGGGAGCCAGCTAGCAATGGGGGATATAGCCAGTAATTCTGGGAAGTGAAGTTCTGGACTGTGGCGCCTTTTCGCACCAATGGGAGAAGCTTTGAGTGACTGGCAACTGAAGCCCACCAATTGGGTTGGGTGGCACTTGACAGTAATTCCCTGCCTAGTGGCTGAGAAGGCAGATCTGTTATGGCCGTCACTGGGGAAGGAGCTCTGGGCTTCTGCACTGCCGATTTTTCGCACGGGAAGCGCGTGTGGAGGCCGAAAGTCGGGCAACATGTTTGTGTTGCGATTCAGACTGAATCCGCTGTGTTTGGAGGAAAGGAGAGGCTGTATAGCCAGGAACCAGGCTTACCCTGTAGAGGACTGGAGAAACTGCTTCATCGCACTCGGTCTGTCAGGAGAGTGAAGCTGCATCGCGAACTCCTGGGTTGGCAGTAAGTGCGTAACGATATGAGAGCAGCTGCTTGGTATGGTAACCTTCTTTTTCATATAAATGTGTGGGGTGTGTTCTGATCACAGAACCGTGTTCTCCTGCTGTATGAAAGGTGTCCAGCCAAAAGTAGTGAGTGAAAATCAGGGTAGCTCCCTGCCAGCTGTACCGTTGAAGTGCAAGTGTTTCTTATGATTTTCTTTCTTGACACATGAACTGAGCCAACCGGCTCTGGATTACAAATTGGGTATTATTCAAGTATTTTCCATCTCAGGGCCCCAACCAGCTGTACTGATCCTGGCTAGCCCCCCTCCATCTTGGGTACCCAGTGAAAGTGACAATTAGGGACTCTAACATTGTGCACAGTGTCTGTGAATATTAGTGTGATTGATCTAATTAACCTGATTTTCCCCTGCCCTTGTTGCCATCCCCTAAATAAATCAGATCTGGTTGTTTCAGCAAAGTTACACTGGCTAAGATATGTGTTTGTGTTGAACTGTCATACAGTGGCTATTGTATTACATCATCTTGCTTTACAGGGGTCCCCAGAGCCAAGCTGACCGAACCAGTCCTGGGGGTAAGTGTATACTGTGAAAGTACTTCTGATCTATTGTGTGGGCCACTAGTGGGAAGAAAGGGGGGTTGCAGTGTCCCAGAGGGCTGTGACCAAGTCATACCAGACAGTATTAACCCTGACCTCTGGGTGGAGGCACCCACCATTGGACCTAGGCCCCTCAACTTGTCAGTAGTCAGTCAGGCAGAGGTAGTAGCCCTTGGGATAGTGCCACCTGGAGGTTACACAGGGATGGCTCTGCATGTCGCAAACTGAACGTTTCAGGGGCAGGTGACCAGCAGGGTTACCATTGTTGGAACATGGATTGGCAATCCTGAATATCCAGCACATTCATATGGTTGTCACATCCAGTACATTTATATCTCTAGTACATCTATATTTCCAGACATATTTAAGCAAGATGGAAAACTGTCATTTCCAGATTATATAAGCCAGACTTAATTGACTTTGAGGTCTCGTCCCTTAATGCGGCTATGGCTGGCAGCTCCACAGGACAATCTTGACTAGATAACTGACATAGGTGCATCTTAGCACATTTATATGATTCTTCTTGACATAGGTGCATTTCGGCATATTTATATGATTCTTCCTAGCATAGGTGCATCCTAGCACATTTATACTGGGGCATGATGGCCCATATTCATTAAGCTTACTTTTTTGTCACATGAACAGTTACGGGGGCATAACAGCCCATCTTACTTAGCTTGTTTTCTCTCTTCCCTTGGAATAGTTACTGGTGCATGACAGCCCATATTTACTTATCTTACTTTCTCTCTTGCACCAGGAGGGGGGTACAAGAGTACTTACTCAGGTCTCTCATGGATGATCTTTGCTATAGAAGGCTCCTGATGTTCTTCAGTTCTCTCACAACTGAGGTTCTTTTCAGCACCCTCACCACTGCTTGCTGTCATCTGGTTTTGGTCCACATCTTTCCCCGACGTGGAAGGGAGGGTTAGCACCTGAGGGACAGTCTGACAACCCCCAGGCTAGCAGTTCAACAAACTACATTACTTTAAACTTTTAACTAAATAAAGAAAGCACACCTTCTATAGGCTAGAGAGGATTAACTGGATCTCCAGGCTTGGCTGCATGGCTGGGGCCTGAGCCCCCACCCCAGTGGGGAGGGGGGCTCCTGCTCGAATCTCCCTCTCTAATCTACTAAAATGCTGGAAAACAGTCTCTTATAGGGCTCTCCTGAGGCTCCTGATTGGCTGAGAGTTTTGGGTGCAAGGCTTCGATTGGCTGGAGGACCTGTCAATCAGAAAAATGAATAATGCATGAACCTCACTCGATGCACTGTTGGTCTGCTGTTTTGGTACCTAGAATTAGGTCCCTGTAAGTCCCCATGAGCACTTGATCTTTTCCCATGAGCTTTGAGTAATGTCCCACAAGTCCTGGCGTTGTTATCCAGGCTTTCGGATTGGCTGAGGCTACTTGCAATGGCTGCTGACATTCACAGTCCCTTAGCAGAATAGGTACAATCCTGAATCAAAGCTCTGGTGCAGCCAGGAATAATTAAATATTTGCCCTAATGCTCCACAGTTCATTAGCTCTGGTAGTGTACTTGCTGTCTCTGCACAGAGCTGTTAGATTGCTCAGTCCATTTTCCTGTCGCTGCTGCCGATGTTTTAGCTCACTGACATGCAGCAGCAACCAGACTGATCTATTTGAGCCCCAACATTGGTCTGGTGTAGCCAGGAGTGAAGCAATATTTATTTTAACACTTCCTCTCGGTGCAGCATGTTTCTCAAGCACACATGGTAGATACAATATTTAATTTTACAATTTTCTTTCTTTTTTGGTTGCAGCCAAGAACACGCTGCCCTGAGGGCAGACAGACATTCATGAATATTCATTTGTGATCGGGGCTCTTGATCAATAATATTCATGAGCCCTGATCGAAACTCCCTTGTGGATCTCTTTATATTTTCAGGAGAGCGGCCACTCAGGGGCCTGTCCATGGTCACCGGGTCCCACTCAGCACATGGGGATCCCGGGACCAATGGAACACTCTCCAGACTGACTGCAAACTTGGGCAGCTGCAGATCAAAGGCACCGCTTGTGCCTGCATGATCCCTGCTGCCCCAAGGGCATGCTTCAAGCGGGAGATCACAATTGTGTTTTTTCGAGCCCCGGAGGGCTGGATTTACTTCTTTGGCTAGGGCTGGAACAACAGATAAGGGCACAGAAAATCGGGACCAGGGCCAGGGACAGCAAAAAAATTTACAGGCTGCTTCGAGAGGCACTAGAGAGAGAGAGAGGCTGGAAACAAGAGCAGCATGGTGGCAGGTACGCCCCCATTTGGCAGGGGGATTACACAAGCACAGAGAAGGAGCTTCTTTAAGGGCAAAATTACACAGACAGATATTTTCAGCTCAAACTACAATGAACTGCTGGAATTAAGGCCAGATGTGTTATCATCAGAAGTGTGAAGCTCCCCAAATCCACTGGCACGGGTAAGTATCAGAACCTGAAGCTCCACCTTACACTCTAAGGGTATCCCACTTCTTTCACTATGCTGGAGTGTTCCTCTTCTCCACCGAGCACCTCCCTTTATCCTGAGAAGTGAAAAGCTTCTCCAAACCCCATTCCCTGGCCTTCCCTCACCCAAGAGACACAGATGGTACAGCCTGCTAGTACCTCAGCAGCCACCATTTGCTCTGAGCACATATTGCAACCCTGTATCTAACCTGAATTCCAGGTACACTACACCCTGTCCACTCTGCGGCCTACCTGGCTTTCCTCATGAGATCTTTTACCACACCAGTGGTCAGTTCCAAAAACCACAAAACAGTCTCCCTTCAAATTTAATCATGTGCTCGAGTGGAGTTTACTGACATGGGGAACCTAAAGGGCCTTCTATGACCCACCCAGGCAAATTCATCTGGCTGCCCCAGGACTCATCCCTCCAAATGGGCCCCTTTTGGTTAAAGGCCTCCCCAGCCCCATCACATTAGCACTTGGGCTGCCCTGCCGCATTGGGAAAGAGGGAAAATGCTCACACTAGCCCCCTCCTGCAGGAGCCCTGCCACAGCTCCTGCAGCCCTGACAGCCCAGTAATCCATACCTCCTCCATGAGCCTCCTAAATGTCCCCCGGGGCCTAACCTGCTACCATCCTGCCTAATCTACCTGGACCTCTAACACTCCAACCCCCGTCCCCCTCCCGGAGACCCAAGGCCCAAACAACTGCATCTGTAGCTACCTACCACCACCCACGGAAAACCCAGGCCAGGACCTGGCGCTTCTCCGCTGCATAGCCGTCCTGCCTAAAGGAAGGGGGATCCCCCACTTCACACTGCCTTAGCAGTGCCGACCATCTCCTGCCTCACTGCCTCCCTTCTTCCAACTCCCTTTCAGTTTCCTCTCTCCTCATGGGCAGACTGGGTGGGCCAAGTGGTCCTTATCTGCCGTCAAAGTCTATGTTCTATGTTAATACTTATATGAACAAAAACTCTACTGCCCCCAAGTGGTGGCCAGCAGAAAAATTCCCCCCTGGAAATTTACAGCTACTGTACCTAACCTGGGGGAAATAAGGTGGAAAACAAGGAAGGGGGGGGGGCAAGGCTAAGGCCCTAAAGTTAGAATAAGCCCCCTCAAAATTTGGAGTAAATATTTTTTTTAATTAGTCTTTCTCCCCTACTGGTTGGCCTCCATCCTCCTGATACCCCAGTCCTGCCATCCTAACATTCACCAGGACTTACCACCAACCTTTCTTCCCCCAGAGCTCACCCCCAGTGGGGTAGGCCAGGTTCTTCAACCTCTGCCATCATTCAGGATCCAGTTCTTGCAGGGGGACAGAGGTGGTCAGGTGTGGGGGTCTGCGGATGTCTGGCACCATCCTGACACCAGTATTTTTCCTTTTTCTGTGCCCCTGCAAAGTCATGGGATGCAATGACACCATAAGGTACACCATACGCGCCCATGTGACACAGGTCGGTGTTTGCCACACACACACACACACACACACTCCCCTTGCTTTCTCTTGCAGTCCTGGCTGTCTTTCCCCCAGCATCCACTAGGGGCCAGACAACTACTGGGCTCTGTAAACCCTCCTTCACCACTGGAGGAGGAGGGCAGTCCTTCAAATGCTCATTCCTACTCCTCTCGGCCAGCCCTCTGATGCCCAGAGTTCGCTCCTGAACCCCGGTCATCGGTGCGGCAAGAGATAGTGCTACCACTGTGCTGGTGAGCCAGCGTAGGAAACCAAATAGTTAATACCTAAATGAAGTACTGTGCTAATTTTCCAATATTTTACTAATGCAACGTAATGCACCTCTATTATCACCCACACGAGTCTATTATTCAGCAAAAAGTTGGTGCACCAAAGTTGGCAGATAATAGAGAGTGCACTGTATGTGGGTTTAGTTAGAAAAAGGGGAGGCAGTAACAAGGAAAGGAGGACTACCACTAGGGCATGGCAGAATAGTCAAGTAGGTAGGTGGGCAGACTGAATGGCCCAAGAACCATTTTCTGCCATCAGTGTCTGTGTATTTATGTATCACTGCAGTACTTCTGAGAAGGATACCACCCCTGCCCTTTCCTCTACTACATGCCCTGAAGCATGGGGCTTGCCTTTACCTCCTCCATGCTCCTCTTGCTTAGATCATTTGTGCCTACATGTACAATCACATATTTCCCTCCAGTCTGCCATGAGTTCCACCACCCTGGACCTGAGTCTGTCTGCTGTAGTCCCTAGGTAACAGCACATCACCTTTTGCCCATCCGGTATGAGAGTCACTTCCCTCCCCATATCCTTCACTATTAAATCCTCCAGTACTATTATCTTTCTCCTACCCCCTGTGGGGCCCTCTACCCACCTTGGTATATCCTCATCTGATGATACCTGCCTAGTGGGTGTGCTGGTCCCTTCCCCCACTGTATGGGGTTCCTGGGACACCTCTATCAGCAATGGCAAGTATATGTTGCTCATACACAGCACTCGTTCCATAGGCTTCTGCCTCACCCTTTCCTCCCTCTCCCCCTACTACTGTCCAGTCACCAGCTTGGGACTGAATGGGTCTTTGTGGTGCCTGACGAAGTACTGCAGCATTCTAGGTGACCTAGTGGCTTCAGCCCTCAAGTGGCATATTATGTAGAAGGCAGCAGTCTGAAAAGAACTCATCCCTTCACTGCCAGGTAAGAGAAATGAAGGAAGGGGAAAAGGGGAAGGGAGGAAAGGGGTGAGGAAGATAGGAATGTGGGGGAGGAGAAGGGAGGGAAAATAGGGATTCCCAAGGGTGTGGTGAGGCATAAAAATCCAACTCCAAACAAATGGAGGATGGGGAAAATGTGGGAGAGGAAAAAGAAAGGAGGAGAGAAGAAATAAAGTCCTGTATGGAAACCAGTCAGTACATTAGCAAGAGATAAGAAATATTGCAAACTGCAAAATTGTAAGTCCAGCAAGGAGTCCATGTGGGCAGAATTACCTGTTGAAAAAAAAATCACTGGATTAAATATTGATTAAATACAACCCTAATAAATAAGCAGGATGATCACAAAAAAAGAGTGCATTGCCAATTCATCATTAAATCCTTGTGGTCCTGGTCTGTCATCATGCTTTCATGTAACACCTTGATGCCTCTGTCCTCCCTTTGATACTGGTCTATCTTCCCGCTTTCTCCAGCCTTCTTTTCACAACTCTATACTGCAATCATCCACAATCTACACACAATCATACTATAAAAGTCCTAACTCCCCTTTCCCTCTCCCCGTAGGCCCCCACCGCCACATCAGTTCTACTGGCCTATCCTCGGAACTTCACTTCTCACAATGTTTATCCTTCGCTTACATATTACATACCCCTCCTAGTACCCCATCTGCCATTAGTTGGTGGTTCTCCAAGCCATTTTCATGGCTAGTACCAGTGACTGCCCCTGGTAAATGAACTAACTGGTACTTCTATACAGAGAACATGGTTTATATACAGTTGCATGGTTCAATGGTGGACCTGCCCCCTTATATTTGAATCCTCCTCTGTTATGGCTTGCCTTGTCTTCCTTTTATCATTTGACTCCCCTATTACTGCACTATTTTGTTTGTGTTTACATACTTATTTGCATGTATTTATGTTTTTATGATGGATGTTACCCGACCCTGTTCTAACCAGGTCCATCTTGTAAAAGAGCTGTGCTCAATGATGCTCGCCTGGATAAATAAAGATTTTGACTGATTGATTGATAAGGGTACCAAGAGTGCAACTCCAAAAGGTGTTGCATTGTAATATACATTTGGCGCGATCACCACCTTGAATGCCTAAGTCAATTTTTTTTCAAGTTTTATGAATTTCAAGCAGAAATTTGAACTATATCCATCATCTGAAAAGTGCTTTGCCATAGCATAACTAAAATTCTTGGTACGAATAGTGGTCTTATGTTTACCTATACATACTTAAACATAGAAACATAGAGACATAAGTTGGCTGACAGATAAGGACCGCAAGGCCCCATCCAGTCTGCCCATTTCTTTTTCTACCTTATAAATGTGCCATCGGCCTTTGCTCTGTCAGTGGCCTATCTATTCATAGCCATTTGTATTGCTCACTTATGCCTATCCATGCCTGTTTGAAGCCCTGCACTGTATTCATAGCCACCACTTCTTGTGGTAAGCCATTCCATGCATCCACCACCCTTTCTGTGAAAAAGAATTTCCTCACATTTCCCCTTAATGGCCTCCCTCTAATCTCATGCTGTGTCCTCTTGTCCTGCTATTTTTCTTATATTTAAACATGTTAGACTCTTTCACCTTGTTTATGCCCTTAAGGTGTTTGAATGCCTCGATCATATTCTCTCTCCTCCTTTGCTCAAGGGGTATACATATTGAGCTCCGTTAATCTGTCCTCATATGTCTTCTGATGCAGTCCCTGCACCATTTTGGTTGCCCTTCTCTGGACTGCCTCAATTTTGGTTAATGTCCTTGTGAAGGTGTGGCCTCCAGTACTGCGCAGTACTCCAGATGGGGCCTAACCAGTGTCTTGTACAGAGGGATTATTGCCTCCCTCTTACGACTTGTGATACCCTACTAATACACCTAACACCCCCTAGCCTTACCTGCTGCTTTAGGGACTGCTTGGATGATTTTAGGTCATCAGTGATGATGATGCCAAGTCTCTTTCTTCCTTTGTGACTGCTAGCACTCCCTCCCAGCCTATAGGTGGCTTCAGGTTTCTCTTCCCTATGTGCATGATTTTGCACTTCTTTGCATTAAATCCAGTTGCCACTCTTCTGACCATTCTGCTAGTTTATCCAGATCTCTTCTCATTCTGCCCACCCCATCTGGATCATCTACTCTGTTGCAGATCTTGGTGTCATCTGCAAACAGACAAGCCTTACCCTCTAGTCCATCTGCAAGGTCACTAATGAAGTTGAAGAGGACTGGCCCCAGGACTGATCCCTGGGGTAGCCCACTTGTGACTTGCATCTCTTCTGACTGTATACCATTTACCACCACTCTCTGTTTTCTGCCCGTCAACCAATTTGCCACCCAGTTGACCAACTTCTGATACCCAAATAGCCTGCCCAGCTTATTTATCAATCTTCTATGTGGAACAGTGTCAAAGCTTTGCTGAAGTCAAGGTGAGCGACATCAACTGCTCCCCTTGGTCCACCACTCTGGTTACCCAGTCAAAGAAATCTATGAGATTAGTTTGACAGGACCTTCCTTTGTAAACCCATGCTGTCTTGGATCCTGTGCCCCTATGGATTCCAGGTGTTGCACTATCCTTTCATAAGGTGCTCCATAATCTTGCCCACTACTGAGGTAAGACTGACCGGTCTGTAGTTCCCCGCCTCCTCCCTGCTACCACTCTTGTGGAGCGGGATCACATGAGCCCTTCTCCAGTCTTCTGGGACCTCTCCTGTGCTCAGAGACTCACTAAACAATTCTGCTAATGGCTCTGCTAGTTCCTCCTTTAGCTCCTTAAGTACTTTTAATTTCATCTTGGTTTGTCCAGTGTATAATAATCCATAGACAACTCAACACGTACATTTCTCCAGATAAACTGCAGTTGATAAATTGGTTAATTTTAAACCATTTACCTTGTCTTGGATGAACAAATAAATCTGTGTTATAAGTATTGGAACAGTGGCTGCCTCGAACACATCTATGGTTTCCCATTGGTATAGATGGAAGCCAGTTATTTGTAGGTTCTTTTGGTAGGAAAGAATGGAATATCATATATTTTATGTTCCTACCTCTCTGGAACATTACCTGTGGTGTATTAGCTGTCAGTCACTTTATCCAGGGTCTGCTCCCAGTACAGGCAATGTTTCCTTATGACGTGTCCAGTTTTTTGAGCTTCTGGATTGAATTATGTCACAAACATAGGTTGTCTTAAATGTTATTTTCATTCCTATTTGGATTACCCTGCACCTGCAGTATATTTGTCCTACTGGTTCTCTTAGCATGTTGGCAAGCAGCATTCAGGCATCTCGGCCTACAACCAGGTACACATTTTGAAGAGCAGCCCACAGCTACCAACAGGATTGAACTTGGCACTTTTTGCCTTTCAGGATATTTGACTGCACTACTACTGCTGCTGAACTCTGATTAGGCATAACGCCATTCCCCCTTCTCTTATTGGCTCCTGACTCTACCCTTCCTGAGACCTCCTTTCTAATACAAGAACTGCTAATGCTGAGTTTACCCATACCAACTGTTAGTGGAACAGGATTGTTAATTTTTCTAGCTTTTTTTTTGTGTCTTCTTTTCCATTTGCAAAGTATACTGCAAAGCCACTAGAGGGCAACAACTCTTGGAAGTTGCATTCCTCTTCCCACTGCTATCCCCTAAGCACTTCTTGTCCTGGGTCCTTCTTCCCTAAAGCAGATTATTACACCCCAACATACCATAGTCTGTCACCCTACCGCTGTGCCATAGAAACCACCACACCAACCCCGACCGCTATTAAATACGTATAGTTTCCCACCCATTTCTCAAGTCCTCCTCTACCTTCAACTGCATACTAATCAACACAGACTATTTTATTTTTTATTTTTTCTGTACCCAGGCCTGTGTCATCTTAAAGGTACACAGTTAGCACTCCCTGCTCACTGTCTAAGTAACCATGGCCCCAAATGTTAAACTCTTATTGAGTGCCTTTCCCATTCTCATATTTCTGTCTTTGCCCACTCCCACAAGCAAGACAAGCCATAGTTTGATTTACTCATCCAGTACTGAAATCTTGAAAAACCTTCACGTCAGCATAGATTGCTCATGTGGGAACTTTTTCACTATTAATAAAGGACCTTGGTCTACATCAATGTTCCTGCCCCCTATAAATAGTTGGCCCCCATGTGAATCACATCCCCGTCAACATGTCCTTAAGGACCACACCATCCTCGTTTTATACAGAGAAAAGACAAAACCTTGCTGTGTTCACATGAAGGTTAAATGTTTCTCCAAGGCTCGAAGAGAACTCCTACTCAGGATAGCCCTTATGTTACTTCTGCTATCTGGAAACATTCATCCTAATCCAGGTCATGAAGCACCTCCCACCTACAATGTGGGCCCTAAACAAGGTACCATTAAACTGGCCACAATTGATATCTGTAGCCTTTTAAGCAAAATTGACATCCTGAAAGTTTGGGTAACTCAGCACAACCCTGATATACTATCTGTCATTGAGACATGGACATCCGTCTTTCGGATGAGACGTTAAACCAAGGTCCCATCTGCCTGGATTGGTGGTAGTTCAGGTGGATGATAAAGATCCCATGGCACTTATCGAAACGAGTAGGGGAATTTCCCCGGTGTCCTGCCAAATTTCCCTCATTCACTAAAAATACCACCAACAGCTTAATCTGGTTCAAGGTCAGTTGGCATTCATCTGTATCCCCCTCCCCCCTGGTCGTGCCTGAAAATAGGCAGGATTTGTCTAGTGCTCTTACCTGGTCAACAAAAAATAAATAAATAAATAAATAAATGACCCCCAAAATACCAGATTCTGCAGTAGCTATACCTGGATACACTATATTCAGGCTGCACAGGCTGACCAAACGTGGAGGTGGATGCGCTATATTTCTAAAAAATTCCCTGAAGGGGTATGCTATGCCACCAATTGATCTTAGTGGCAATACCCAGGGACTGGTGATAAAAGTGCTGTTGGGGGCTCACCATAAAACAATATCAGTACTCTCAGTCTACATACCTCCCAAAGACCCGGCCACTGGTCTCTTCAGTCTCCTTGACCATCTCCACTCACAGAATCACCTCACGGAGACAACTGTCATGGGAGATTTTAACATAAACTGGTTGTCACCTGCGACCAACTCACTAAAGGACGCAATAACAGCCCTTCACCTAACTCAACTTGTTAATGCACTCACTAGGATAAACTATAAAACAGGGACTAGCACCACCCTCGACTGGATAATTTCTAACCAACTTAACCGCCTTTCCAATGTAACTGTGCACCCTGACTCCATCAGTGACCATTCCCCAATCACATGCAGTTGGACTAATAAATTCCTTATTCCTCCCCAAACTATCTATGGCAGGTTTCTCAAAAGGGGCCACCTGGACCTCCTAAAACAATAGCTTCGTGCCCAAAATTGGAACATTCTGGACTAAACCAATGATGTTAATGTAGCCCTCTGTCACTTTATAAGGGTTTTCAACACTGCTTGTGATACACATGCCCCTCTCAAAATGATTAAGGTCTCTGGCATGGTTAATCCCTGGATCACTCTTGTGGTCCTTTCCCACATGAAATTTTGGGACCTTCTCTGGCACTGTGCAAAAGCCACTGGAAAGCAGCAGGACCTACAAGCCTATAAAGCTGCTAGAAATAACTGCACGAGGGAGACTCACCAGGCAAAAGACAAGTACCATAGGGAGATGCTTACCAACTCCTGGGGTGATAGCAGAAGGTTCTAGTCTAACATAAATGATGTCACTAGCAAAAAACCTAAAGTACTGCCTACAATGCTAAACATAAATGGGACCCCTACCGCTGACCCTCTGGAAATAGCTAATGCCTTTAACAATGCTTTTACCAATTTGAGCTGTATTCTCCCACCTGACTTTTTCGATGATGATGCTGCCTTCTCCACAAGCCATGGTGATGAAAATAGTCCTGAGCACTTCCCTTTTTATTTTAAAAGGGTATCATGCAACCTGGTTAGAAAACTACTAGCTAAAGCCCTAAGAAACGCAAGACACAGTAGTGACGGACTAGACCTTAAGCTTATCACCCTAACCCTAGGTGAAGTTCTCCTACCTAGAACTAAGATTCTAAACCTTTCTCTTACACTGGGACAATTTCCTGATGCCTGGAAAACGGCCATCGTAACTCCGGTGCATAAAACTGGTGATCGTTCCTTACAGGATAACTATAGGCCTATATCCATTCTCCCTCCATTCTCCAAGGTGCTCGAGCGAATTGTTACCAACCAGCTTGGTGCTTATCTGGACACATACTCCATCCAGTGCCCACAACAACATGGCTTTAGAAAGGGGCACAGTACTACCACAGCATTATTAAATTCACAAGCTTCGCACAACGAGGCAATCGATCAAGGCAAGATTGTAGGTGCAACCTTTGTTGACCTAACAAAAGACTTTGACACAGTGAATCACACACTGTTGCATGGCCAACTCTCTAAAACTGGTGTTGCCCCAACACCCTGAAATGGTTCGGAAGCTACCTCAGTGATAGACTGCAGAGGTTGAGGATATCAAATGCAGTTTTGGAGCAGAGGGCTGTCCGATCAGGGGTACCTCAAGGCTCAATACTGGGTCCCTTACTGTTCAGTGTTTTCCTGAATGACCTTCCAGCTGTCTTCAACCAGTGTACTCTCTTCTACGCAGATGATACGGTCATCTTTACTAGCCACCTGGATCCCAATTCTCATGAAACAGTCTTCAACAAGGCTTCACAGAAGCAGAGAGATGGTTTAATAATCACAAACTAGTGCTAAACTACAAAAAAACTAAAGTCCAGCTGTTTTCATCCTCTCGGAATAAGTTTAAGGCCCATCAACTCACTATAACCAAAAACCACGGAGATGCTCTTGAACAATCTCAGCTTTTCAAATACCTAGGTCTAACCCTGGATAGTCACCTTACCTTTGTGCCTCACATTGAAAATGTTGCCAGAGATGTTAATACTAGAATTGGGCTCCTCTTCAGACACAGATGAAGTCTTATCCAAGAAGCCCTGAAGGTTGCAGTTCAAAGCTCGGTTCTCTCAATCATTGATTATGGTCTAATCATATACTGTGCTGCAACCTCCACATCTCTTAAATGACTCACAGTGGCCCTGAACAAAGCCTGTAGGTTAGTTACGGGTGCTGTGCGCCTCACTCATACCTGTGAGTTATATGCTCAATCTGGCTGGCTCCAACTAAATAACAGGATCAAATATCAAACCTGCCTCCTGTCCAAAAAAGCTCTACTTGAATTACTACCCCCGAGCATTGGTTGCTGCTAAACAAATCCCCTAAGACCCAACACACATGTACCTCAGTTTCTGACCTCCTTCTAGTACCCCACTGTCGAACTGCTCAATACCAGCGATCCTTTCAATACAGAGCCCCCTTGTGGTTTAATAATCTAAGCAACCAACTGAGCAGTCTTTCTAGTCTGTCCCAATTTAAACTTATGCTTCATCAGCATCTCCTAGCCAAAAGCACTTGAGATTGTTACACCTAGTTTCCCCCTTCGGCAGACACCCCTACACCACCTTTTTCACTCTCTGAGGCTCTTACTTAGCTTCCTGTTTTGTTTCACCTCTCCTGACAGAACAATTTTCCCTTTCCCCCTGCCACCTCCTCCCTTACTTCACCCCCTCCTTGCTCTTATCCCACTGACCCCCCTCCTGGACCTGTCCAGGCCCTCTGGTCCCCACTCTCCCTTATCTTCTTCTCCTTCATCTGCCCTCCTTTTCCCCTCTTTTACCCCTACTCCCACCTTAGCCTCCCCTCCCTCTCACCTTATGACAAGGCCTCTGGCTGCCATATTTTCTTTACCTTCTCTATCTGGACTCTGCCCTCTCATCTCCCTTACCTCTTCCTTACTCTTCTTTCCCCCACCTCTGATTAGCAATGTTGCTTCAAATGTACCTTATGGTTTTCTATGCTTGCTTGTAATCTTGAGTGTAGCACTGTTCCCACTTAGTTACCAGTTGACTTGCTATGCCCCGATGATATCAAGAATGTTGTCTGTACCACCGTTGACACCATGAATGTTGTCTATACCTCCCAACCTTATTGTAACCCTTTCCTTTGATGTGGAACCTTTGTAAATGAGCTGCCCCTAGCTCAAATGTATTTGTAATCCGAGATTTAAATAAATAAATAAATAAATGTATCTATGTTCCGTTGTAGTTCCTTCAGATCAACATCATTGAATGTTCTCTTTAACCTCAAAAACTGATTGTTGATGAGGAAATAAGGATGACAACTATTAGCTTTTAAAATAGTGTTCCATGAGCTCAGTTTCCTGAAAAGATGAGTTTTTAGTTTTGGTACATCCTTTGAAATATTCAAGTCTAAAAAGTTCACTTCCACATAGCTCAATTCTGATTGGAATTTGAGGTGACCACTGGTAGAATTTATATACTGGATGAAATTTTGTAATATCAGTTCTGGCCCCTTCCACGCTAAGAATGTCATCCAAATAACATTTCCAGGTTGCTACAAAAGGTAAAAACCTATTTTGTGCTTTTTTTAAAAACTAACATTTTATTAGGTATTTGTACAGAGCACTCAGAGACCGTAACATGTACAACTAACAGTCAGATCTAGGTCAACAGTAAATGTAAGCATTAATCTGAACTCCTCACTGTTAATAAGAAACAGTACTTAGTAAGTTTGTTCAAGCAACGCAGAGACACCCCCAACTCCGATGGGGCCATGGCTCTGGCAAATTTAATAAATGGCATGGTCTTTTTCCCTCCTTCTTACTTCCCACCCCCCTTTCTCCCAATTCCCTAATGTCTCATAAATTAATGTATTCCTAATGTCTCTCATGGGATAATGTCTGGTCTTTTTCCTGTTATATGAAGAGCCATATATTCCATCTGTTCTGGGTTGGGTGTCACATTTCTGTATTTGAGCCATAAGCTTTACCATCCTACAGATGTCCCATATCATGTCTTTCCACTGGGACAGCATTGGAGGTTCTGTCGTAAGCCAAAGTCTCGTAAGAAAAAATTACTCACCATAGTAAGCTTGTTTCTTCAAAGGGATCACTCATTATGATTAAACTGATACAGTCAGTCTCCTGTGTTGGACTTCCCGGAGAGATGGAATTATATGCAAATGATGGAACTCTCAATTGGCTCATGCCAATTTCAAACTGCTGCCCTAGCAACTGCTGCACTCTGAGTGCTTCAGATTCATACATAGCCTAAACTGGGTATAAGACCCACTATCTAGAGTAATATTTCCATAAAATAATTTTTTGTCCTCTCAGGTCAAAAAAAGCATCCCAAGAAGTAAACCTAAAAAACTTGAGACCACAAGGGAACCAACTGGTTAACAAAAGGTGAGTCTCTAACCGGACCTATATGGAAAAATATCCTAAAACAGGGATGCAGAACAACTTTCATAGGTTTTAGTAGGGGAGGCAGGGTGGGTGCTTTAATCATAATGAGTGATCCCTTTGAAGAAACAAGATTACTATGGTGAGTATTTTTTTCTTCTAACCCCAGGAATCACTCATTATGATTAAACTGATGCAGACTACCAAGCAGTACCTTTGGAGGTTGGGCAGAAAACTTATTTTAGTATTGCAGCACTGCTATACCAAATTTGGCATCACTTCTGGATTGCAGATCCAATCTGTAATGCTTTGTGAAGGTGTGCACTGTTTTCCATGTAGCTGCTTTGCAGATTTCCAATAGTGGAATTTCCATTGATACTGCCACTGAAGCAGCTGTGCCCCTGGTGGAATGTGCTGTCAGACCCAGGGGAGCCTGTTTACCCACTTTACTGTAACAAAACTGTACACACATGCCACTATCCAGCAAGCAATTGTACATTTTGTGGCAGGTCTGCCCTTACCTAGAAACATAGACTTTGACGGCAGATAAGGACCGCTAGGCCCATCTAGTCTGCCCATTTCCCTACCTACAGGATAGGCCGCAGATCCTAGTTAACCAACAGCCTATATCTTCCTGCCCCCCACAAGAATTGCCTTATGTCTGTCCCATGCATTCTTGAATTCTCCCACAGTTTTAGACCCCACAACTTCCTCAGGAAGGCTGTTCCATGCATCCACTACCCTCTCTGTGAAATAATACTACCTCACATTGCCCCTGAACCGCCCTCCTTCTATCTTTAAATTACCTACCTCTCCACAGGTAAGAAAGAGCTGTGTCTGACCTGGTCTGTATGATTTAGTTCTGTTAATATAGTGGCTAAGTGCCCTTTTGACATCAAGAGAGTGAAGCCTCCTTTCTGGAGAGCTGGAGTTCTCTGTACAAAAGACAGGTAAAGTGATGGACTGATTTAAATGGAAATCAGACACCACTTTGAGAAGGAATCTTCTATTGGTCCTGAGGACCACTTTATCCCTGTGGAATGAGACTTTGTCTGCATCCATGCACAGGGCCTGTAACTCATTGATTTTTCTAAAGTAATAACAACCAGAAACACACTTTTCCAAGTGATATACTTCAAATCTGCTGTTGCCATTGGTTCAAATGGGGCATCCATGAGCTTGGCAATGCAGATATTCAGATTCCAGGCCGAAACTGGTTCTTTCAAAGAAGGGTACAAGAGGTTAAGTCCTTTAAAATATTTCCTGAAGACTGGATGAGAGGCCATTGATCTCTCTTTACCAGCTGACAAATAAGCTGAAACTGAAGCCAAATGAACCTTGAGTGTCAAAGGCTTCAGACCTAAAGAGTGCAAATGTGTCAGGTAATCCAGGAGAATGGCTAAGTTAGCCCTGGATGGCTCAACACCCTTACCTGTACACCATATGGAAAACCTCTTCCATTTAGCAGAGTATGTCTTCTTAGTGGAAGGTTTCCTGGAACCCCTAAGTACTGTTAATGTCACAATCCTACTCAACAGGTCAGGCCCTATGATCCCACAGTGCTAACCTCCGAGCACAGTCTTGTGAATAATTAACAGAACAGGGTAACCCTCCTGTCTGTTTTGTGGGTTTGAATCAAACTTTGATCTCAAGTTCTGGAGGGATTCAAACTGTGAACCTCTTGCTAGCGTACCCAATGTACAGGCTTATATAATTCTGCTCTTGGGGCCAGATATCTTTTGTCTATGGGCACCTAACCAGGCATACAAAATGAACCCTTAAAACTCTACTAAAGACTACAGAATAAACTCTTAACTTTTCCCAGTTTGGTAAAACCAGTAAGCTTTGTACAGTGTCAACTTTAACCATGTATGCTTCACTTGTCAAGAAAAATAATTTCAAAGGCACACCAATTAGTCTCTAAGGTAGAGGTTTACTTAAAATAGATAAAAAATGTAAAATGTAAATACAGAACCATATATCACAAAAACATACAATCATTTAAAAGAACAAGGGTTAAAAAAAGTGCAAAATTCCTACCACCAGACAATTAGACTTATATATCTAATATATCTCTTCTAATAGTGCTGATAGACAGAAGTTGTTGTCAAGAGGGTCCAAACGTGTGTCAGTAAAGGTCTGTTACAGCATAATTAAAACACTGTCTTGACCCTGCCTTCTCCATGATGTCACCCAGCTCCTCCTCTGTTTATTAAAAATTATACAATCAGGATGTCTATCCAGCAGGAGATAAATTAATAAAGGTGACCTCAGCAAAACTCATGTCCCCACATGACTTTCTTTAAATAACATCCCCTCTTTGATCTCAAGTAGCTTTTCTTCCCAGGACACATCAAATAATCTTTTATGACTACACACTAAAGCGTTATTACCTGCTCTCTTCCTCTAAATGTTATAAAAGTTTATGATTTCCCATCCTAGCAGCTGACAAGCTACAATTAAGCTAGATAAACAGGGGATCCTTAATTTAATCTCTTCTAGCCTGTAATTATCTCCTGGCTGTTCTCTTTTAGCTGAAACAGCATGTCTCATGAGAGACACTCCATGACACATTTTTATATTACAAAAATCATACAGCAATCAGAACCAGCTGTCCAAGTGTCACAGTTCTCCCATGATGTCCTATATTGGCCATAACCTCTCCCTCTATTGCCTCTGTTCCCACCTCCATCTCTTGCTCCCCTTCCCCTCCTTAATTTTGATTTCCTGTTCCCCCATCAATAAAACAGAAAAACAAAATGGTTATATTAAAAGCACGCTGAAAATAGAAAATAGAGTTAAAAATCTACGTTTTGACCTTAGGTCTTCTTCAGGAAATATCTAAAGGAAAAAAAAAACAAAGTTAGTGCCATGGAATGCCCCCTTTCCTTGGACACACCTGGAAACATGCTATCACTGATAAATGTGCCTTTCCTGGTTAGTTAATAATAAATAAATAAATAAAATTTGTTAAGTAGGCAAGTGCACTGTGTCTATTTTCTGGACTTTTTCTTTTATTTACTGTTCTTTTGCCCTGTCTGGCCCACTCATCAATCTGCATCTCTGCCCAGTCCCATCATCCACCATCCCTGGGACTTACCTTTTGCACCTTGCTCCCCCAAGGGTACCCCCCATGGGAAGTGCTACAAGATATTGCCCCATACCCCTCCCCGAACAGAGCTGAAGGTTAGGTGTGGGAGCAAGATCCTGGCTAGTGGTACGGGACCTGCAATGTGTGGCAGATGGCATTCTCCATGATAGTTTTTTTCTGCTTTTTCTCTCCACCCTTGAACATTGTGGAGTTGGTGTGTCTAGTGTAGGATGCATCAGAGTGACAATTCCCCCTACCTTACCACTGGCACCAGCCAGCACCACCACCTGTGGTCACCCAGGTGGCAGTACTGTAGCAGAGACCAGAAACCTTCCCTCCCCAAGGGGGGGGGGTGTGTCCACTGGGAAGCTCAGCCATCCCCCCCAGGTCAGACCTACAATGACCCAGACTCATTCCCAAACCAGGGTCACTGGCATCGTGATCAGTAGTGCTACCACTGGGCCAGAGGGCCAGCTCTATTTTCTGGACATATCATACCCATGAGAGTACTGTGCAATCTACACAAAGGACATTATGTATTTGATAGATTGATTGATTGAATGAATGATCTATCTATCTATCTAAAAGCTGATAGTTTACAGGATAGATTGTATGACACGCAAGTCTCATTTACAGAATGGCCCATATTATAAATATAGTCAAACATGACTATAAATCATACAACAAGCTTTATGAGTTAAATTATAGCTAATCCCATGAGCAAGGTTCAATGTAGAGTTAATTGCTTTATATACAGCAGTGACAGGATAGAAAAATATCTAATGATCGTCTAGGTAGATCCTTAAAGAAGTAGTACACCCTTATATCTTGTAAATGTTATTTGTTTCCTTGTCAACAGACAACTCTTTTCCTGTAGCTGCTGTGGATATTTGTATTTGACTTTGTTTATTTTCACTATTCATACCAACACCCATAACTATCCTGGGGGTCTCCATTTCATGGTTGTTGAACTCTCATTGTGCCTGAGAGCAGCATTAGCATATGAGAACATGATGCATCATCACCCTTTAGACTCCACAGTACGTCTTTCTGCTTAACGACAGTTCAACAAAATAAGTTACCAGAAAGTACGAAATATCACATTTACCCTCAATTAGCTTTACAAACTGTTTTAGGTGTAACGAAGGGTTGTTCCTTTAAATTGCAGTTGGTCCGTGTGTTTCTAGAGAGTTTTTCTGGTTATGTGTACTTTCAACATAGAGATACATGGTGTAAATAGGTTCTGTGACATCATGTTCTCATATGCTAATCAGGGACAATGAGATTTCAAGAACCAGAAAATGGAGACCACCAGTCTAGTTACAGGGGTTAGTATGAACAATGAAAACAAACACATATATCCCCAACAACTACACGAAAAGAGTTATCTGTTGATACAGAGACAGATAACATTTACAAGCTATGAGGGTGTACTACTCTTTTAAGTACTGTGCTTGAAAAGATCAACAGTATTCAGCTGGAATCATTATGACAGGAGCAAACATACTGAAACTTACCAGAATTTTAGAACTGGAACTGAACTGTCAGATCGAGTCTTTGGTTTAGGACTAGTTTGTTTTGAATGAAGCATAGCATACCAGGGCTTTATGGAAGTCATGATTTAGTTGACAGTTTAAAATAGCAGTGCTTTTCGAGCTACAGTATAGAACAAGGTTATCCAAGTACAATAAGCAGTAACAAGAGGAAGATTATTGATGGAGAGAGAGACAGAGAAACAGAGAGAGAGAGAGAAGCAAAAGGACCAAGAACTGAGCCTTCAGGGACACCAACTTGAGTAATGGCCATATCACAGAGACAACAATCAATGTTCACATGTTGCATTCTATTACACAAGCAACTTTTTTTAAAAACTTAATTTTATTAGGGAATACAGCATCTTAACATATAAATGTTTCTTCTGCATAAGTTTACATTTCATGCATATTGAACAAAGAAATGGCAGAGCTAATGTCACAGTGCTGACTTTACTAATCTAGTATTCAGTGTCCAGGAATCAAGAGTACTTAGATTAATCTTTGTAATGTCCAAAAGTAACTAACATACCAAAATGCCAGCAGAATAGGCCTCACGGTCTCTCGAGTCTGCTCAATTAGTTCTTACTATCATTTCTCTGTCTCCACCTTCTCCCCACTTAATAGTCGATAACCGGTATAGCCTGGCCTGCTGTGGCCAAGAAGAGACAGTAGATGGGACACCCAAGACTTATAGCTTAAAACATAGTAGAGGGTGATCAGCAAGGGCAAAGGCCTTGGTCAAGTCTGCACACACCACAACAGTCAGCAAATCCTTGTCAATAGCTGCTCTGAATGAGGTGTTGCCATACCGAGATCCTTCCTGAAACCATACTGAACAAGAGACAGAAGCCCAGATATTCAAAAGGGTTGCGCATGGCGCAACAATTTTGCACCATGCACAACCCACTGATGTGCCCCGGTGCACTATTGAAAAGGGAATAGTGCGCCTGCACAAATCCTGGTGCGCCAGGGCACATCAGTAATGTATGCAGACACAGGTGGGGGGGCATGCCCATGCATAAACTGCACAGCCCGATATTCAGCCCGGCCCATGCAGAGTTATGCAGGTGCAACCCCTACCTGTGCCTGCACAAAGTGACGCTGAAAAAAAGAGGAACAAGTCGAGGGCCACCCACAGGTGAGCTGCCACATTGCAGGGCGCAACACAGCAGCTGCCACCTGTGGGTGGCTCTGGACCTGTTCCCGCCGCACCTGGCGGTGCCCCATGCCCGGTCGTGGGCTGAAGTGTCACCCCGCAACCCGATCGCAGGCAGAACAGTATTCATTCCCCAGCAGCCCGATCGCGGGCATAGCGATGTTTCCCCACCCGGGTAGCCCGATCACAGGCATAATGTACATCCTCCCCCACCCCGACTAGCCCGATCGGGCATAATGTATCCTGCCCCCAGCAGCCCGATCGCGGGCATAATATACTCCTCCCCACCCCGACTAGCCCGATCGCGGCGCATCCTCACCCGTCCAGAATCCCTGGTGATCTAGTGGCCCCCCCTCCCGCCCACGGGCCCACCATCCCTCTCCCCCATCAGCCAGCGGCGGCAGCACCCACCCGCCTGCCGCTCCACCGCCCGCCGACTGACAGCTCGGTAGATCTGCATGTCAGTTGATTCAGAGCATGAGCCAATGGGCATGCAGCCCATACCGTACAAGTCCAGTCCAGATATGTGAATGAATTTTCATTAATTTTAATTTTATTAATTTTCATTCCACATATCTGGACTGACTATACATTATGGAAACTACATGCCAACCATGCTGAACAACAGGCGTGCAGCCCTGCGAGCTGTCTGACTCAGTGAAGCGAAGGCACTGGCCCGAATTGATCCTGCCACCACGCCGGTGGGGGAGAGGGGTGAGGCCAGGGGAGCTCCATGGTGGAGGTGAGGGCCACTGATCACCAGGGATTCTGGACATGGAGGGGTGAGGATGCCGCCCGTGATTGGGCAAGTCGGGGTGGGGGAGGATGTACATTATGCCCGATTGGGCTGCTGGGGGTGGATGTACATTATGCCCGCACTCGGGCTACCCGGGGTGGGGAGGATGTACATTATGCCCGCGATCGGGCTAGTCGGGGTGGGGAAGGATGTCATTATTAATTTCATTCACATATTCGGACTGACTTTAGTCGGGTATGGGACACCCATTGGCTCATGCTCTGGAACCAATGGGCGTGCAGCCCTACCGAGCTGTCAGTCGGAGGGCAGCGGGCGGCAGGCGGGTGGGGTGCTGCCGCCCCGGCTGACAGGAGAGTGGGTGGTGGGGCTCCGTGGGCGGGAGGGTGGGGGCCACTAGATCACCAGGGATTCTGGACGTGGGGTGAGGATGCCACCCAGCGATTGGGCTACTGGTGGGGAGATTAACATTATGCCAGCGATCGGGCTACTGGGGGAGATTTACATTATGCCTGCGATTGGGCTACTGGTGGGGAGGATTAACTTATGCCCACGATCGGGCTACTCGGGGGTTGGGGGAGGATTAACATTATGCCCATGATCGGGCTGCTGGGGGAGGGATGGAATACTGTTCTGCCCACGATCGGGCTGCAGGGGGGTCAGGGGGATACTATTATGCCCTCGATCGGGCTGCAGGGGGCGTTGGTCCCCGACAGCTGCTCCCTGGCAGGGCGCCAGGCACAAGTCGTCAGGAATTGGCACACCTGCATGCTAATGGCATGCAAATGGGTCCGTAATTAGATGCAAATGGCCCCCCTGCGCCTTGCATAAATTGTGGCCCCATTTACATGTCACCCTTTGAATATCGCAGGTGCTGCGCATGGAGCAATGGAATTTGCACCACCGCATCTCAATGCTCCACTCTGACTACTTGCGCTGGCGCAGTTCCACTGCGCCATGCACAGTGGGTGTGGCAAGGGGCCGATATTCAAAGAAGTTGTGCCATAGCACAGCTCCATTGAATATCGCCATGGCCACACCCCTGCACAACTTTTTTGAGCGGTGCAGGGGCTTGCACCACACAATGGCGCAGTTTGAATATCTGGGCCAGAAGATTATATTTATACTCAGTAAGTTGGGCAGAGATCAGCTTTTCAAGGAGTTTACTAAGTATAGATAAAATTTGCTATTGTGTCAATAATCTTAATAATCCCCCCCCCCCCGGTACACTGGTACAAATTCTGGCCACTTTCCAGACATCAGTGACCATGCCTGAGACAAGGGATATATTAAACATCCATGCTATGGGAGAAGCCAAATAAGGGCTACTAGTTTAAGAATCTGAGGCTCCAGACTGTCAGAGTCAGCACTACTGCCAGGAAGCACAGCAGATGACAGTTTAAGGAGTCCAGTAGGACTCACAGCTCTTAAATAGAACTGAGAAAGGCCTGAACTGCCAGGAATATGATGAGGGGAAGCATGGAGGGTACATCTACTGAGCTGGACGAGGGACAAGTGTAATCAGACATATCTGAGAAATGATCATTAAAGGCATTAGCAGGAGGTGCTAGAGAGCTGACTCCATAAACAGATCTACATCACATCTGATTTGAGATCATTTTTAACCTGCAGAAAGCTTGTACTTTTTTGAAAAATCTTAAAGAGACAGATCATCTTGTAGCCCTGAGTAAAAGGAGTGTTTGGATATCATTTTTTCTATGGGACAACCACAGGGAGCAGTAGTAGTAGGTAGTAGGTGTCCAGAAACAATCACAGCCCATAGAGTCATCGAGTAGTCCTGGAGCTGGGAAGCTCGACATGGCAGGATCTGTATCACCATGGCAGACAGCAATCAACACAGTTCAGGCAATGGACTAAAAAAAGGAGAAACACTCCAAAAGCTGGAGTTGCAAGCTGCACAAATGAAAGTACTAACAGAGACAGTCACGGACATGGATCAGAGATCCACTACAACTAGTGCAGCAGTTTCCAAATTAACACAGGAAGACTCCCAGCTTCACAGCTATCTGGAAGCACTTGAACATGAAGCTAGGTTGTTACTTTTTGTTGTGTTTCTTTCCTGAAAATGTTCAATAAAAAGTTTAACTGAAAAAAAATGTAATGTTAATGCTACATATTTGTTTTAGTATCTTTTCATGATTATTTCGCTGATGTGCTTTTTGGTTCAGGTTAATAGACTTCTATGATTTATCCTAGGCACTGTACAATTTCTAAATTTCTAATTTTAAACCTTTGTATTGTACTTGGATGAATGGTCCATTGTTACTTTTTGTTGTGCTTCTTTCCTGAAAAAGTTCAATAAAAAGTTTAACTGAAAACCTGTGTCTGGTTAGTGGACATTGTGGAAGGGCAGTGGGGGACATCCTGCTGGGATTTCTAAAGAGTTGACTTGAAGTTGGAAGGGTAAGGGGGGGAAGAGGAGGAGTTTTTTCACTGAGAGGGCAGTGGATCCTTGGAACGCGCTGCCTGGTGAGCTGGTTCAGAGATCCACAGTGGAGGGCTTCAAGAGAGGGTGGGACAGACACAGAAAGTGGGTGTATCAGATGATGGCCTGGGCCAGGGGGGTGGGGATGGATGATAGGGGTTTCTGGAACACAAGAGGGGGAGGACCTCGGTACCCAACTAGGGATCTGAGGTTCGAGCAGACTCGATAGACTGTAAGGTCTAATCTGCTGGCATTTAGTATGTTAGCATGTTAATATGGCAGTTCAGCCCCAACATGCTGGTTAATGCCCTCCACATAAATATCCTATCATCCCCCGGAGTCTCAAACACACCTCTGACTGTTTTATTTAAAATGACCAGAATGGAAGCCTGGACATTATATTAACCACCATATGTGCAGCCTACTTGCTTTCTATACAGGACAGGGATGTTGAGTGTTATCCTGACCTATCTTTTGTGTAACCCCCATGCCACTTTTGGCTAGTTGGCAACCCCATAAACAGAACTAGTATCTACATATGGCATACCATTTACTTTTAGCAGAAATACTCAGATTGGTACCACCCCTAGCTGTAGACTGTATACCAGGCTCATTGTCTAAAGGAAGGGGTTGGGGGTACAATTACCAAAATGGACCTTTGTAAGAACAACCAGGTCCAGGGGAGAGGATGCTAGGTGTATACTAGACCTGACTGCTGAGGGGGCCCCATAAAGTCCACACAGAAGCAGTGATCAGATTGTCCAGTGCAGCAGCAGTTGGGATTGTGCAGTATGACTTCATTCACAGATGTTACTAGAGCACAAAGTGTGCCCCCAGTGGTTGGTCAAGGCAAACAAGTACATTCCTTTTCCAGACATTCTTTGCTAGGCAGTACAATTTTCCACAGAAACCATTCCTTTCTCTTTCCCATGGTGTATGCACGTGGATTGACCCACACACCTGAACATTTCCAATTCTCAAGAGTGTATGCTTGTGGACTGTTGCCATACACTCAGAACATCATTTTTTCCCCAATGAGTGTACTTTTGTGGATTGAAACACACACACTCAGAACATCCTTCTGTGGCAATGGCCCTTGCCCAGGGAAACCTGGCACCCTGCAGTGAACCAGGTAGCCTTGCCTTGTAGACTCCAGATGGCATTCCTCCCATCCTTTGCCCCAGCCGACAGATTCTGCCATTCCTTCAGGGTTATACCACAGAAGCCTTCAATCCCTACTGAATTGCTAAAGACTCCGAACTTTACTTCAAATTAACACACTTAGGTGAACAGAGGTCCTGGCTGGTGTGATCTAGCCTTATCTTGGGCACACACACCCCAGACAACCTCCTAAATTGAGAACTTGTCTCCCGTTCTATACTCACAAATTAGTTGCTCCTTCCTTTAGGCATGGAAACAACCCAGAAAGCACCCTTTTCCATGGTAACTTGTCAGAAAGTCTCACACAAAGTCCTACTCAAAGGCAGCTGTACACACACTAGGACCTTCAGGGGATTTCCCCTTGGATCCACTGAAGAAGCAGTCCCGCTCACTTCTTCTGGAGTGAAAATCAAGGAATCCTGCTGAAGAAAGGTCTCCACCTCTTCGCTGGGAGCTGGAGATGTAATCCAAACTAGGGTGAGAACTCAGGGCTCTCAGGGACAGAGCCCCAACTGGCAGACCTCCTGCTACTCTGACTTCCAAACTAAGACTCTCTGAACATTCTAAACTTCTCCTGAGCAACTGACTCAGAAATGGTTATGCTGCTGGGAGAGTTCTAAATTACATAATCATCCCCACTCAGGCTGAGTAAATAATGATGTCATTATGTAAGAAGCCCCTAAATGAGCTCCTTACCAGCTGCCTTTTCTACCTGCCTAACATTAGTACTAATAGGATTCTATAAAATGAACAGGTGGCTAAAAGCTAAAAAGAGGAGCCAAAAAAGCAAGGTACTCACATAAAGCAGACGGCAGCTCGGCTACACATCACCACTGGTGTAAAATAACAGCATGTCGCAGTCAGGTTATAGGCAAAAAGGCAAACTTTTATTGCACCAGATGCCAGTACACAACTAAAAGCGTGCCCCTCCTCAAACAGACAAACGTTTTCACTCCAATCTCGCGCTTTCTCAAGGCTGAAGCAACAATGGTAAAATTACCCCATTTACACAAGAAGATTTAAAGTGACAGTGCAAGTCATCAAGCATAATATGGAACACCAAAGTGCCCACAAAACATAAATGGACTTCCTATAATACAAACAAATACCATCATTAAAAATCCTTATAAAGAGAATAAATCCATACAGCAAATAAATAACATTCTGAATTTCTGAAAAAATCAATATCACAATATCACATATATCAATGTACTCATAAATATGGAGACTACTGGAAAAAATAATTTAACCCAGATGTAATATATGACTTAGTTTTAAACTGCCAAAAATATTCTTTTTGTCTCAATTTTGTATTCTCTCCATATTTATGAGTACATTGATATATGTGATATTGATTTTTAGCTGTGTTCTGGCGTCTGGTGCAATAAAAGTCTACCTTTTTACCTATAACCTGACTGCGACATGCTGTTATTTTACACCAGTGGTGATGTGTAGCCGAGCTGCTGTCTGCCTAATGGGATTCTAGTAACCCCCAGGGACTGGGTGGTTACACTTGTAATCCATAACAAGTGCAAACAATATGACACCATTTGCAAAAAGTTGAGACCCCTGGGGATCATGAACTCTCTGTTGTTCTCTGCTTGGCTGAGAATCATACAGTCTATGGTAGCAGGAAATTTCAATTCGTAGACATAGAAACATAAACAATGATGGCAGAAAAATATCAAAGGTCCATCCAGTTTGCCTGAGTTTCCTATTTATCTTTGTGCTGTACTGTTCTTCCAGAGTCCTAGCCCTCCCCACCTACCCCCTCCATTCTCGTCCCAAATTCTGATACCCTGAGTAACTACTGTGCCCTTCATTGTCTCCCACTGTCTTTACACCCACCAGTATGGCTGGCAGCCTGTTCCAGGCACCTCTAATATTTTCTCACATCCCTCCTGAACCTCCCTCCTGTTAGCTTCCACTCATGACCGCATGACTGTGAGCAGGTATTCAAGTTATATAGCTCCCTGCAGTTCACCCTGTTAATTTCTTTTAGAAATTTGAAGGTCTTTATCATATCTCCTCTTTCTCATCTGGTCTCCAGTGAGTACATGTTCAGCGTCTTGAGGTGCTTCTCGTTGGACATGCCCTGCTGGCCCTGAATAATTTTTCTTACCCTGTGCTGCACTGTCTTAAGCCTCTCCCTAGCATTCCTCAGATGAGGACCCCAGAATTGGGCACAGTATTTCATTTGTTACCTCATCAAAGATCTATACAGGAGAAGTAGGACCTCCTTTTTCTGCTATCATTACCTATCCTGATACACCCATGCATCCTATTTGCCTTGCTATAAGACTTGTTGCACTGGCTCAGTTGCTTTAGGGAGTTGCTGATGTTAACTCCAAGGTCTTGTTCCTCTGCTGTGGTACTGAGTCTCACCCCTCCCATCCAGTACACTGTCCTGGGGTTCTTTTCCCTAGATTCATCACCTTGCACTTTTTGGCATTGAATTTCACCTGCTAAACCCCTGACCACCCCTCCAGCTTTTACAAGTCTCTCTACATTTCCTTTATTCCCTCATCATTATCCACCCTCAGATGGAGCACAGTGTCATCTGCGAAGAAACACAGCCTTCCCTGGATCCCCTCACCAATGTCACTGATGAACATGTTGAACAGATGACCCAGGACAGATCCCTGTGGAACCCCACTTGTGATCTCCCTATCTTCTGATTTAAACCCACTGACCACTAACCTCTGCTGTCTTCTCTTTAGCCAGTTAGCTACCCAGTGTTCTATGTCCTTAGCCACACCCAGATCCTCCATCTTCTTCAGCAAGTGTCTGTGGGGTTCCGAGTTGAAAGCCTTCCTGAAGTTGAAGTAGTGCAAATCCACAGTGTGGCCCCTAACCAATTCCATCGTCACCCAAAGAAAAGCATCAGATTAGACTGACAAGACGTCCCTGCCATGAATCCGTGCTGCTTAGTGTAACCCCCCTACAAATGGGGGTTCCCGGAAAGTCTTTCTCAAGCTTGCCTAAATGCTCACTGCCAGGCTGGTGTCCTGCGTTTTTTAGCAGTTAAACATTATTGCCAGAGAGTGCCTGTGTACTGCCTCTTTAAGGGCTGCCTAGATTTGCAATGGTGATTAATCTGGGAGGGGGCTGAGTGTTGTCATGCTCAAGTCCTGCCAGGGCTGCCTGATAATCGCTCCGTTTCTGCCATTGCTAATTGCACAGAGGGAGTTCTGTTGAAAGATGAAACTATTTGCTGAAAATCATTTAGAGTGATAATGATAATGTAGTTTGTCTAACTTGCCTCCTTTGCAGCAAGGACTGTTTTGTTTATCCCCACCACTTTGGCCTGGGACTGCCGAAATGGACCAATCAGTACTGGTGGGACCTAAAATGGAGCCGGACTACAGGAGCTGTCTGGAGTCAGAATCTGTAGGAATTGTAGTTTTGGGCTTTTGGCGTCTTTTTGCACCTGAAGGAGGAGCTCCTGTTGTGACTGACAGATGAATCAGCCAACCGAACCTTTTGGATCTTGGGGAAATTCTCAGGCTTGCTGGCAACTGAGTCAGATCTAAGTTGGGAGCTGAAGAAGCAACAGCTTGAGACAGTCTCTGTGGAAAGGCCTGGGTTTTGGCCTGCATGCCTACCTGCTGCCCCTGAGAGGGAAAATAGAATCAGTTTGGACTGAATCCAAGTTTATGAGACCGAAGTAAGCCACTGAGTTGTGACCAGGATTAACCTGAAGAAGACCGAAGATTTTCTGAATGCATCAGCCTGTCAGGATTTCCAGCTACCTCTAAACTCCCAGTGTGTGCAGAGACTTTGCGATTGTGACTGGAGAGCAGTTTGCCTGGTATAGTAGAATCCCTTACATGTAAATGTGCTGTGTGTTTATAGTGTGTCGTGATTTGGTTACTCACTGTGTGGATTGTGTTCTACTTGCTGGAAGCTGTATCCAGCTCAACCGGACTGAATCCGTGTTCATCTCCATACGGCCTGGGCCTTGCCACACTGGCCCTGCCAGACTACCTCACTGCACAGAGAAAGCCATCGACGAGAGACCTGCCTGGGGATCAGCCCCCTGCTCCATGCTTGAACAGGAATGAAGCCTCGGTGAATCGTGTGGGCCCTGCTTCTCCTGGCACTCCAGATCAACCACCTGCAGTCTCAATTTTTGTCCAGCCTGTGTCCAGTCTTGGGTATCGTGAGTAACCATCAGGGTAGCTCCCTGCAACAACAGCTTAATCTAAGTGTGTCATCTGATTGTCTTGTTGTTTCTTCTCTTTCACAAACTGAGCCCTCCGGTTTCGGATTACAATTAATGTGTGTGGTGCATGTTGTTTTCTTCCATCATAGGGCCCTAACCAGCTGCGACGCCAGCCTACCCCGGGCAACGATCCTGGCTAGCTTACCTCTTCTTCACCTGGGTACCCGGAGTGTGTGACTGTTTATGGACCCTGAAGTGCATGCATAACTGTTTGATTGATACAGCCTTTAAGCAAATTAACCTGATTACGCCCCTCCCTCATTCAAGTCCCTTAAATAAATCAGATCTAACTCTTTTTGCATTTACCCTGACTGTGGTCCTGGTTTGTTCAAGAGTACTGTACTGCTGTTATTTGCTGTGTATAACCTTGTTTAACAGGGGGTCCCCAGGGTCGAGCCAGAGGAAAGCCCTGGTGGTAAGTGCAAACAGTGTGTATACTTGTGTGGTGTATCAGGGGTATTGTGAAAGTGATTATTGTGTATTGTTCCAGGCCCCTAGTAAGGAAAGGGGGGGGGGTTACAGTGTCCCGGAGGGCTATGCCCATGTTAGCTTGACCATTACCAACCCTGACCTCTGGGTGGAGGCACCCGTTTCAGAACTCAGGCCCCTTAACCTGCTCCTAGCCATGCAGTCAGGGGTAGTAGCCCTTGGGATAGTGCCACCTAGGGGTTACATTAGTATCCTGGAGACAGTTGCTCTCCAAGTAGTCCACGAGATCTTCTTTGACCATTGACTCATCAGTTTTCCTACAACAGAGGTAAGACTGACAGGTCTGTAGTTCCCTGCATGTCTCCCCCCCCTCAAAGGAGTGGAACTATGTCATCAGCCAGTTCCACAGGGCTACCACCTGTCCTGATTTTCACAGGACATTCCTGGTTTGGGCAGCTGTGTCCTGCAAAAAAAAAAAACATGAAAAATACTACATGTCCTGATTTTATACTACAGAAAATATTTTCTAACTTTCCACCAAATATTGCAGAAAACTACAATACCTTAATTAAAATACATTACAATGACAAGAAACAATTGAAGCAACTAAGAAACTACAATACTTAGCCTTAATTCTGATTATATAGAGAAAACAAGTCTGTTGCTTTGGTCGAGGTTACGTACTGTCCTGTGAAAAATCATGTTTCAGTAAGAAATGTCCCACTTTGGGCTTCTGAAAAGGTGGTAACTCTACAGTTCCACTGCCAATTTCATGAGTATCCTCAGATGCAAACCATCTGATCCTGGTGCCTTATCAATATTTAGGGCTGCCAGCCTTTTCAGGACCTTTACACTAGTAAATCTGGCTGCCTCATCTCCAGAACCTCCTTAATGGCCACTTTGATACCTCTATCTAGCAAGGGCCCACTGTCCTCCCTAGTGGAAACTGAGCAGAAGTAATTGCTGAGGACGGCAGCCTTTTGCTCGTCCACCTTAATCACCCTATCCCCCTCTGTTAGCCTCACAATTTCCCCATCTTTCTTCTTTTTTCACTAATATGCCTGAAAAACTGTTTTTCTCTGCTCTTGACCCCCCTCCGCAATATGCAATTCTGTGTAAGCTTTTGCCTCCCTAACCACTCTCTTTGCCTCCCTATTTTTCAGCAAATATTCTTCCAGTTCTTCCTCCCCCTGCATTTTCTTAAATTTGTAGCAGTCCTTTTTTTGGCTCTTACTGCTTTCCCGACCCTTGCTGAGAACCATAGTGGTCTCTTGGACCTGTTTTTTTGGTTACTGTTATCATGAATATCTTAGATACCCCGAGAATGGCCCCCTTAATTGTCTCCATCACTCTTCCACCCCATATGTGTTATCCACCCCCTACTATCTTATCCCTGACCAGCTCCTTCAGCCTTTTGAGTCCACCTTTCTTAAATCAAGGACTTCAGCTCTTGATTGCAGTTTACCAGACCTGAGGGCCAGGTCAAACCAAATGGAATTATGGTCACTGTTCCCTAATGGCTCCCCTACTCTCAGAGCTCCTGCCACCACTGAGTTGGTGAGCATCATATCAAGAACTGTGGTCTGCCTGGTGGGCTCCTTAACTAACTGTACCAGCAGACAGTGCTGGAATACATCCAGCAACACCTGGCTTCTGGTTCTCCTAGTCTTTGGAACATCCCAATCAATGTCCAGCAGATTCAGATCACCCACCACCACTACTTCCCCCTTAGCTATCCCTCTTTCTAGTTCTTCTGTGAGGTCTCAGTCCCTATCCTTCCCTTGACTTGGCAGTCTATAGATCACCCCCAAGTGCAGTTTCTTGCCTGAGACTACCATGGGTTGCACCCACAGTGACTCTGTCTTCCCCTTACTATCTGTGATGCACCCATCTTACATCACCTCCATGCCCTCCTTGGCATAAAAGGCTACTCCTGCCCCTCTACCTGTTCCTCTATCCCTCCTTAAAGGGGAACCGTCAGCACTAAGAGCCGCATACCTAAGTGTGGGGTTGGTTCTAACTAACACTTTGTATGTAAAAACATATTACCATTTACTGCAGCATAGTAGCTTGCATAACACTAATTGTGTTGACTTGCAAGCTGAAATTTTTCTGTAACAAGAACTCCCAGAATCCTTTGCTGCTGACATCAGAGGAGAGCTGCAGCAGTGAGTGATTCAATAGCCTGCAGTACATGTTAGAATTTTATAAGCTCTGATATTTTGTTTGCTGTTCCTGCTGTCCTCCCTGGGCTAAGTATAGTCACAGATGACTGTGCTTAGCCCCAGGAGAACAGTTGAACTGACAAACATATCGCTGGAGCTTATGAAAGCTCAAAAATACACTGCAGGTGACTGAATCTCTAACTGCTGCAGCTCTCCGCTGAGGTCAGCTGCAAGGGATTCTGGGATTTGTAGTTACAGAAAATATCAGTTTGCAGGTCAACACAATTAGTGTGATACAATCTACTATACTGCAGTAAACAGTAAGTAAACACAATGTTTTTGCTCACAGAGTACAAATTAGGACCAGCCCCATACTTGGATGTGGGGCTCTTAGTGCTGACAGTTCCTCTTTAACACTCAGTACCCAGGGACCGTCATTTCCCATATGTTCTTTTCCGAAGCCCATGTTTCACTTATGGCCACAAGATCCACTTCGGTGTCTGCCGTCAGAGCCTGCAGCTCATTGATTTTTTTACCTAGGCTACTGTCATTAAGGCATAATCCCTTTCATCTGACCCCTGATCCTGCTTTGCTACTACCCTTGCACTCCGCATGTCCTCTCATCCCTTTGTGTTTCTTGGTGCTTGCACCCTTTATGTTCCCCCTCTTCAAAGTCCCTTCACCTAGTCCAATATGGGACACAGCTTTCTTTGTACCTGCTATACTATTACAAGCCCCCAGATGTGGGGGAGTACTAGCTAGGATCATTTCCTCTCCCCTGCCATCGAGGTTCCTCTAGATCCAGTCTGCCTCACAGTAAGTATAAATGTCCAACATAGACATCAAACTTCTGCTCCAGTGCACAGACCCCCTCTGTCATCAGGTGATGTCCATTACCTTTGAAGGGCCTCATGTTCCAGAAGTCCCCCCAGTTCCCCACAAAGTTGTACCCTTTATTCTTATGCCATCCCTTAAGCCATCCATTAAACTCCTCTATTATCTCCTCTTTATCCTATCCTGATCTCCCTCCCTGTTCCATACAGGGAAGACTTCGGGAAAGGCTAGGGAGGCTGAGTGTGCTGCCAATCGATCCCCCAGTCTATGAAAGTTCTGCTTCACCATCTCCACTGACTGGTTCACCAGATCATTGGTACCCAGGTGTACCAGCACTCCAAGCTCCCCTTGCTCCCTCTCCACCATCTTCCCTATCCTGTCTAAATCCCAGATGGCAATTGCCCAAGGAAGGCACTGGACCATCTCCCTCTTGTCCATCCCCCCCAACCACCCTCTCTACCCCTCTAATTATTGAGTCCCCCAACACTAAGACTCCTGGTAAACTTTCTCCCCTTGGCTGCGAACATGCTGCCTTGCCCTTTCTCATTGACTGTCTCAAAGACCCCCCCCCTCAGCAAAGTCAGGTGCCTGATCCTCCTCTAGGGGTGCAAAGTTATTCATCATCTGGATGATGAGGGGCTGTCAACCTACTTGTAACTAACCCTGCATCCCCTCCCCACCACTCTCCTCCCCCTGACCAGTGGGTTTCTGGGGTAGTGGGGGTGTGGGGGGAAGGCTCCTGCTGAGCTGATGGTGCAGCTGAGGTATTTCTACCCTTGCTGCCATCTGCTGAGCCTGTAGCTTTGCTAAAGTCCTGCAGATGGGGCAGTGCCCCCTCCCCCAGAGCATACCATAGAGAAGAGCGCCCCACAGCTGGCACAACTGAACTGCCTCAATTCTAAACCCTATTCCCATAAACATCTATACTAAGCAGACATCTAATTTAAGTCATAGAGCTCACCCAGATAGCATCTAGCTGGAAAAAGCACATAAAAACAAGGATAAAATGAAACTATCCAGCCAGCCGAGAGTGGCAATGAAGGTTGAGGCACTGGACGCCACACCTTGCACCATGCCAGTGACCTGGGTTCAGGAATGAGCTCGGGCCACCAGGGATCAGCAGGGGATGGAAGAGACTGATCGTTCATAGGACTGCTGTCCCTTCCCAGGGATGGTTCCAGGGGAAGCGCCACTCCTGAGTGGCCCCTGGCGGTGGTCGGGGGATGATCAGGAACAAGCAGCGCTACAGAAAGCAGGGGAAGAGCTGTGGCAGATGTCAGCATGTGCATGACCAAGACATCAGTACATGTCCAAGCTCCGTGGGGGAAAAATATGGAAAAGTCCTGCAGCCACAGCACAGATGATGGAGACTCCAGGGACCTGACCACATTCTGAGTGTCAGACCCACCTGCACCGGTACCTCCCATGCCTGATCCTTCCCCATGGTAGGTCCCTCTAATTTCAGACAGGCCACCAAGGGAAGGCTCTTGGCTGACTCACTGGCAGACTCCTGTGATGTCCTTTGTGCTCAGTCCTTCACACAGAGGGGCCACAATATGAAGGGGCCACTAGTGGTAACTGCCTTTAAAGGGCTAGTCTTAGCTACCCAGATGATTGGCTGCCAGAGCTGTAGTGGACATGAAGGATGTGGGATGGTGGACAGAGAAAACCTCTGTGGAATTTCGACCAAGATCTGACTAGGGGCATCGGATGAAGATGAACGAAAATTTGGTTTGGACTTTAAAATGTGGACAGTAAATATGGGGCACAGAGTTGTCTGCTTTAAGTACTATGATTAATCTAACAGTCTCTTACTTCTTTTTCCATGGAATGGGCTTTGCTCTCAGCTGTTGGTCTGGACCCAGAAGGATTGGTTTTATTCTCTGGGTTGGCGTTTATAATCAGTCTGGCTCATTATCAAGATGCTAACTTTGTGTAGGGAGCTCGAGACTGCGAGGTAAGGCACATTCCATGGCACATGTTCTTTTGCCATTTCTGTTTTTAAATTCACAATTCTGACATCTTGTGTCAATTCAGGTTAAGTACCATGCCAAACGTTTAACTGTTGCTTTTACAGGGAGTGTAAATTCTGTTTGGGGAATTGTTACTTGAACTAGAACGATATTGTTCATGTATATAATTGTTACACGTTTTTTGCAGCTGATGGTTTTTATATACACCAGTCTTTTTATTACCTTTTGAAAAATGCTTGGCAGTGGTTCATAATAAAACATAATGTTTCCTCATAAAATCAGTATTTTATGGCTGCAGCAACCTAACAGTTGCAGTGATAACCTTCTACACTAGTTACCTTAGTTACCTAATCCATTGACTTGGTTTGGTATTAACTGTAACCTCACATAATATACTATGTGGGTTTCCTCCACCTCCTCAATTTAAAGCAGCAGTGCAACAAAATTTGACAAAAAATTAGACCTTACCTTTTTTGGTATGCCATCGCTATGGCAACAACTTTACCATGACTGACACTACAGCGACAACAATGCCAGATCACTGTAGTGTCAGTGCGGGACCCCGGCACTGCTCTCTGGGGGTATTGCAACCCCTCCCCACAGCAACTCCGATTCAAAGTTGATTAATTTAGTAGTGGGGGTGCGGGGGGCAGAGCCCCCAGAAGAAAACAGTCTGAAGTGACTCCCTTTATGCTGACCGCAAATGCGGTCGACATAAAGGAGTTGCTGTAACATTGGTCGACAACAAAATTGTCGACCGACTATCATGGATCCCCTTTTTTCACTATACAAGATTTCAGGAATAATCCAGATTTTTTTTTTGGTGGTAACATTTTCTACTTCCATCAAAATATGAGTATTTTATGGATGTTTTAATTAATTTGTTTCTCAAGAAAAAAAAAGATGGCCACCACATTTGGCTTAGAAATAGCATTGTAGACCTGGCAACGGTTAGGACTGAGACAAGTAATTAGAAAAAAAACTAATAGTGCAGAGCATAGGCGGTAGATAGAAAAGTAGATTTGACAGGTATGCTAATATTTTTAACAGTAGCTAAAACTAGCTTTTTTGGAAAAATATTTTTTGTTGCATTGGTGGTATTTTTTACTTATTGTAATTAACCTCTTATGTGACTGCATTTTCATATACTGTACTGATACCTTATAGCCTTTTGAATATTTTGTATTGGTATTCTGCAATTGCCCCATTATCCCTAAGTTGTTTTATTTGTCTACTGTGATATTTTCCTTTGTCCTTGAGCCACTATAATGATATTGTTCCGTATACCTCTGCATAACTGTAAAACTGGTGTTGTTTTTCCCCTGCCTTTCTCCATTCAGTAATCTCCTGGGTCACACTTGAAAATAGGCATGCAGGTCAGCCTGGTGGCACTGAGGGTTGAGGCACTGGACGCCACACCTCGTGCCACGCCAGCGACCCATGTTCAGGAATGAGCACGAGCCATTTTGGGTTGGCAGGGGAGGGATAGGATAGAGCGTCCAGAAGACTGCTGTTCTCTCCCGGGGAGGGAGGACTAGCACTCCCACCGAATGACTACCCCCAGGCAGAGGCTGATGGGTAGTGTGGGTCAGAAGGGCCAGACATAGGGAGGCAGCTGTGGGACTTCCACGGACATGTGCATGCCTCTACATGAGCACATCCTGCGTGTGCGCCCCAGCAACAGGGAAGGGAGATAATGTCTAAATACCCCTCCAGCTGCAAGATGATGACCAACTCCCCACAGGCTTCACACCCGGCAACCAGGCAGAGGTAAGTCCAGGTGACATCGGGGTGACGAGGCTGGGGGGAATCGGTCAGAAAAGGGGCAGCCGGGGGCAGAAGGAGCATAAAGGACTTATAAAAAAAAGAAAAGAAGATATGCATGCAATTGTCTAATGTGCTTACCTGGTCAATAAGAGCTAAGGACTCTATGCACCAACCTGATCCAGGCATGTGCGAGAGGCATGTATCTGGCCCATGTAGCTCTGCACCCGGCCTGTCCACTGCTCTGCTCCCTTTGAGCACAAGATCACAGGGGGTGGATGGGTGCAGAGCAAAGGACACAGGCAGCCTATCCTGGGTCCCATAGCAGATCCTCTATTGCATGCCTGCAGAGGATTCTGAAATGGCACAGAGTGTGAACAGGTATGCAGAGTCCCTTTTCCAAAGTACACAATGAACATGGTTGTGGGTCTACCAGAGATACCACATATTGGATGATGGAGTGACAGCACACCAGAATACTACTGTGTACAGTACAACATTAGAGGCAGACATACACCTACAGTACATTGTGTTTGTATATTTGTCCAGCACTGGATCCCTGATGAACAGTGTTAAGTGCCAGTAATGTAATAGGGGATGTGGTGCAGATAGTGTTGTAGGGCCGTAACACAGTAATCGTGCTCACTATTGTTTATACAGTACATTTACATACAGAACTATTTCATGGTCTTCTATTACAAAATGTACTGTAGTAAAACACATTTGCAGCCACAACCTCCCAAAGGGAAGGCATACGTTCAGTACATTCAAACCTCAAACCACAGTCTACTCATGTTCTGTATGTAGAGTGTGATTTGAAGGTACTGTACGGAAGCCTCCCTTTTGGGAGAAGGAGTATGGCTACAACTGTGTTTCACTGCATTACATGTTGTAATAGAAGACCATGACATATATCTATACATAGTTGCATTGCATACACAATAGCATGCACGGTTACTGTGTTACCATCCTACAACACTGTCTACACCAGATTCCCTGTTACATTATTGGAAAACTACACATTGGTGTGCATCTGAGATCCAATGCTGGACAGCAGTACGAACACAACATACTGTAGGTGTATGCATGACTCTACTGTTGTACTGTATGTAATGAGGTGCCATAACACCAGTCTGTGGGATTTCCATTGTGTGTACCATACTGGGCCACCACGGGTGTGTGTCTAACTGGTTGTCCCCCACCCTCCAAGTTTGCCCAGTGAGCTGGGACAGTAGTGTGTAGTAGGTTCCCCTCCCACCACACTTGGTGGGTGTCCATTGTGAGGGGCACATAGCCTTTATAGCAGGGTCCTCCCTGCCATATCTCACCTCCCCCATGTGCCAGGCACTCTGCACCTTAGTGAACAGTGCAGAGTGTGGATACACTCCCTGACATGCCCCCAGACTGCCTGTGACATGTAGCAGCTTGATTGGCCAGGGAATCGTGTGTGCAAGGGGCTCTCACCCCTGCTGTGAATGCCACTTGGGGTCCACTGGACCTTGCTGTGCAATATTCAGACTTTGGGTTACCTATGCACCTCACTTTTGTGCACATAGGCAATCTGCCCATTGAGTCATAGAATCCTAAATAAGTAAACTAAGTGAAGCTGTCTTGTATTGCTTTTATTGAAAATAATTAAATATAAGTAACCCCCCCCCCCCTCCATTTTGGGAGTTACAAGGAGATGCCCGTTTGGCATCAGGGATCCTGCATGATGCCAGGCTTGAAAAAGGGGTGGAGCCTGGGCATAGAAACATAGACTTTGACAGCAGATAAGGACCACTTGGCCCACCCAGTCTGCCCATTTTCCTACCTATTGGATAAGCTGCAGATTCTAGTTAACCAACAGCCTACTTCCTGCAACCCCCCACTATAATTGCCTTATGTCTGTCCCATGCATGTTTGAATTCCCCCACTGTTTCAGACCCCACAAGCTCTCCAGGAAGGCAGTTCCATGCGTCCACCACTCTCTCCGTGAAAAAGAATTTCCTCACATTATTCCTGAGCCATCCCCCCTCTAACTTTAAATTGTGCCCCCTTGTTCTTACACATCTCTTTTTCCGAAATATGCTACCCTCCTGGACTTTGTTGATTCCCTTGAGGTACGTGAACATTTCTGTCATGTCCCCCTTGTCCCTCCTTTCATCAAGGGTATACATATTAAGCTCTCTGTCTCTCTTCATATGGTTTCTGATGTAGACCCTGCACCATTTTAGTTGCCCTTCTCTGGACTGCTTCCATCCTGTCTACAGTATGTCCTTGCATAGATGAGGTCTTCAAAACTGCACGCAGTACTCCAGATGGGGTCTCACCAACTGTCTGCACAGAGGGATAACCACTTCCCTTTTTCTACTTGTGATGCCCTTCTCAATGCATCCCAGTATCCCACTGGCATCACACACCACTGTGGGTAAGGTGGGAGAATGTGCCTGCAAGGGTTGGCTGTTGGGGAGTTTGTGTGGAGAGGAGCACCGGGGCCTGTAAACACCAGTGAGGGGGTGGGCCACCAGTCAGAACTGGAGGAGCCCAGGGCCAGGGTGGGTCAATGGCCCCCCAGTGCCTAAACATAGATGATGGACCCCACATCCATCAGTGAAGAAGGCATGAGGAGGTGTCGCAGCATTGAGGAAAAGGGAGTTTGAAGGTTGGAGCCCGTCCAGCTCCAGTGGAACAATGAAGACATCAGGTGGCTGCCATGGCAGGCCCAGACTGGGTAAGTGGCAGTGCCCTGGTTCTGGAGGGTCCAGGGTGGTGGACTGGATCCCTGCTGTAAGTCCATGTCCACCTAGCTACTGGTGGAGAATGCTGTTTGTGAGTGCATGCCCTGGGAAGGTTGTTCCCTTCCTTGTGACCCCCCGCAGAGTTGGCAATGGATGGAAAGGCTGTAGGACTAAGGACTGTGCCCAGTATCCAAAATATATGCCCCACTTGCAGTGATGTTTCCCCATGCCCACTGGCGGGGAGAGTGAAAGGCCACAAGGGACTCTGAGAAAATAATGAGCCAGAGCCTGCTTGCCCATAGAATGCTGGGAGCCATTTGGCTCCCAAGAGAAAAGTGTTACAGGATCCAGGTTCAGGACCCAGGTCCCCTACAAGAGAAGTGCCACGGACGTCTGCCATTGTAATGTGCTGATTCCAATCTGATGCCCTTCCTGCCCCATGGAGTTGAATCAGTTGTGACTTGAGCATTTGAACTGCTTGAAAATAAAACTATTGTATGCCTGATTGCATCTCATTGTCCTGGCTGGACTGCATTCTTGTGTTCATGCCTGAATGAACTATTTGACTGTTTGCCAGTGTTTCTAATGAACTTGCCTCCAGTACAGAACTGTGCCAAGTTGCCCCTCCAGCTGAATAGAACCTAACATCTCCTGTACCCTGACAGAGCTCATGCTGTCACCTGAAGAATTCCACCCCTTACTAAGGTGCTGTTTATCTGTATTCTGCTGAAATAATGTCTACTGCTGTAGTTAGGAACTGGTGCTCTCCCCCTCTTCTCCACGACTGCTCCATCTTACCCCTAGACATGAGAGGGGAGGAGGGGTGCCACTATGCCACCTCAGAGACTCAGGAGTATGCCGTCTGCTCTATGGTGAAAGCAAAAAAACTGACTGACCCCCAAGTAAGACAATGGCTTGGGTAGGAGCTGTAGGGAAGTACCCAAATTTGCAAAGCAGAAAAAGAGAAAGAGGCAGAGGGTTACAAAAATGGGGGCTCATCCAGGATTTGAAATGGAGTGCTCAACACCTACCTGATGAGCTGGAGGAAAACAGTCCTGAGGTAAAGGAAAGCAAGGCTGGAGGTGCTGTGTAAAGTCTGAGTTGCTGCCTGAGGTCTAAGTGTTACACGAAGAGACAAAATGGTGCTGGAGCCTCGTGGCAGGAAATGTGATGCATGCCTAATTAATTGGGGAGAACTAAATGTGGATTGGTGGACAGAGTTAATTAGATGGGAGCCTATAAAGGTAGGGTCCATGTGAGAGACTGTTATACCGCCTTTGACCCTTGCTAGTGAAGCCCACAGAGCTGAGTTTGGAAGCCTTAGAACAGCTATTTGAAGGGAAAAAAAGTGTGAAGAAAAGTTTTTCAAGTGCTGTTCTGGAGAGAAAGTAGTGGAAAAAAGTTACCATCAAAATGCTGTCTGCTCCAGGAACTGGTGGTCGAACTGTGACTTTGCCTGAGTCCCTGTTGAGTTGATTGTGGGACATGGTGGAAAGAAGCAGCACTGGTTAGAAACGTGTTCTATGTGGAGCTGGTGGGAGCAGAGTATTGCGCCAGCCACTGTGCCTCCAGTGCACCTTCTGTGCCACTGCCAATGATGTATTTGCCTTGGAATCGTGTCACATGAGTATGTGGTAGAGTGCCCCCGGACAAACCTCTGCTGTTCTTTATTCTGTTATTTTCTTTTTAAATCTACTACAATAGTACTAGTTTATTTCTATATTTATTTTTACTTTCTTACTCTATCCTTTATTTCTACTGTAACAGGGTTGGCCTCCTATTATAGTACATTCCTCTATCTGATTTCTCTACAGGACTTGTTCAGGAGGTGGAAAGTTCCACATTTTCAATTAAATTACAATATGAATGTCAGTTTGTAAAATGTAGACACTCATCGATTATGATACCCCGGTTGTTGAACCCAGGATGTAGATGTTAAAATAATGGTTAATATAAAAGTCCCCCTTTTCTCGGGTACTGGTTTTAATTGCGATACTGTGATACTGTGTGTGGCTTAAATGTCCCACGGGAGGGCAGGGGTAATGCCGTTAACAGCCGATGCAAGGCTACGGTGGTCATTAGCTGTCCAGGCCAGGGTAAATGCCAGTAAAGCTTAAAGCATTAAGTGAAAGTAGCTGGGTTTGAATTAATGGTCGACAGAGTGAGGAGAGTGTTGCCTGACTTGCCCTGTTTTCCTGCTGCCTCTCTGTCATCGGGCTGTGAGTATCATGCAGTTCAGTGGTACAGTATGCGGATGATGCAGTCATCTACCGGCCCTCCACCAACCTGGGAGAACTCTGTTCTGGGCTCCAAGATTACTTGGAATCCCTAGAGGAATGGCTGGTCTCCAATAGAATGGTCATCAATCAGAACAAGACTAAGGCCATGCTGTTCGGCTCCAGAACCCTCATTCGAGACAGAAGCCAACTCTTCCAACTGTCGACCACCTCAGGCAAGAGGCTTGAGGTGGTAACTTCTATAAAATACCTTGGCCTCACCTTGGACCAGGGCTTCACCCTCAAGGAACTCATAGACCAGGTAACCAAAAATATCCATTCCAAACTCGGGACCCTTTACAGGTTGAAAGACCAGCTGATACCAGTGGCCCGGGCCTCCATCGCCACTAGCGTCCTGCTCCCAACCATTACCTACGTGGCTCCCATTGTCCTGGGAGCAGCTAGACAAGAGCTAAACAAGCTACAAGTTCTCTATCATAAGGTGGCACGCTTTGCCACATTAACGGGCCCTAGGACCCACCACTGTGACACACTGTCCCAATTAAACTGTCCCTCCTGGGACGCCAGGCTCCAGTACCCCTCACTCTGCCTCACCTATAAACTACTCCCTCCTCCCACACCCAACCTCGCTGGGCTCGCCGCCAGAGGAATCCTAGAGCACCTCCATGCGGACTGACCGGCCTCTCCTCGCGGTGCCCAGGGTTAGAACCAAGGCGGGTGGCAAGTCGTTCGCCTTTACTGCCCCCACCCTATGGAACTCCCTGCCCCCCGGTGTTCAGGAAACTACCTCCCCCAACACCTTCCGCACTAGGCTTAAGGCTCACATGACGGCCTCCACTAAGTGCAACTGTTAAGTTAAAGAACTCCCAAGTGTAAGCCCACACTCCCTGGTCCAAGTCCTACACCATGGTTATCTGTTGATTTGCTACTATGTTTACCCTGTTATGTGACTATGTGACACATGTAATGTATCTTGCTGTATTCAATCCCTTGTAATAATGTATGTAACCTTCAGGTCGCCCTTGAAAAAGGGACTCTTGGAGCCCAGTGGGCTCACCCGATTATCAAAATTTAATAAATAATAAATAAATAAATGTTTTGAAAACAAACAGGAACTGTTTACTCATATTGTTAATGCAATGCTTATTTTTCAAAAAGGAGTTACAGCTTTTGAAAAAAAATGTGTAGCTTAGGAAGTAGCTAGTTTAGCTATAGACAGTAATAAAAGTAGTAGATAGGATTGTTAGGTAGGAAATGTTATGTGAGACTGTGCTCTAAAAAGAAAAAATGGAGGTAGGGACATGGACTCTGTTGACGAGACTGCCACCATATGGACTCCTTGGGACTTAATCGCAGAGCACTTAGTCATTTATTAGGCCTTTAATTATAGGTTTAAAATGTTAAGTGCATAGTATAAAGTGGTAGTATGTTTAGATAGGACAGGATCGTTTCTTAGCACTTAGCCATGCTGTAGTGAAAACACAGACAGTATTTGAGACAGAGGTACTGGTAGCAAGCAGTTCTGTGCTGGTAAAAGCAGTTCTGCAGCCTGTTCTTTTATTTAGGTAAAATGTATGCAATATTCCACCTTGGTGGAGCTAGAAAAGAAAATGTTGTTAAAAAATGTGCTATTGTTAATGTTCATTGTTGGATTCACCAAATGTGTTCCCCCTGGAACAGTTGGGTCCTGGTTATGTGGTAGCAGAAGTGTAGGTTTGGGTCTTCTGGGGGGTGAGTAGGGTGGGGATGCCGGCTCTGAGAGTAACAGGTGATTTGACAGTGGGAAATCAAGCCAGGTAGCCATGACCCTAGGTAGGGACGTAGGTAGATGAGGGTTGAGTGTACTGTAGTTAGGTGCGTTTTCCCACCTAGGGTTATGGGAGGCTGTGGTAGTGTGGCCTAGCTGGTGGAGCCATGGATGTTGTGGCCTGTGGGGGAATGCGCATTATCCCAATAGGGCTGACAGCCAGGTTAGCCAGCCTCTATAGAGAGTTTTACCAGGAGGCAAAGCATTTCTGTGGGGGGAAAGTGTAACCCCTCCCCCCATTTTGGGGGTTATGAGAAGATGCCTGTTTGGCATCAGGGACCCTGTGTGATGCCAGGCTTGAAAAAGGGGCTGAGCCTGGGCATCACGTGCCACTGCGAGTAAGGCGGGAGAATGTGCCCGTGAGGGTAGTTCATTGAGGAGTTTGTGTGGAGAGGAGTGCCAAGCCCTGTAAGCTCCAGTCAGGGAGTGAACTGCCAGTCTGGGCCAGAGGAGCCCAGGGCCGGGGTGGTTTAATTGCCCTCCAGTGCCCAAACATAGATGATGTACCCCACATCCATCGGTGGGGAGGGCGTGAGGAAGTGTTGCAGCATCGAGGAGAAGGGAGTTTGAAGTTTGGAGCCCATCCGGCTCTGTTGGAACAGTGAAGACATCAGGTGGCTGCCATGGCAGGCCTGGACTGGGTAAGTGGCAGTGCTCTGGTTCTGGAGGGTCCAAGGTGGTGGACTGGATCCCTATCGTAAGTCCATGTCCACCTAGCTACTGGCTGAGAATGCTGTTTGAGAGTGCTTGCCCTGGGAAGGTTGGCCCCCACACTGTGACCCCCTGAAGAGTCAGCAAAGGGTGGGAAGGCCATAGGAGTAAGGACCGTGCCCAGCATCCAAAATGTGTGCCCTGCTTGCAGTGATATCTCCATGCCCACTGGCGGGGACAGTGAAAGGCCACAAGGGACTCTGAGAAAATAGTGAGCCAGAGCCTGCTTGCCCATAGAATGCTGGGAGCCATTTGGCTCCCAAGAGAAAAGTGTTACAGGATCCAGGTTCGGGACCCAGGTCCCCTACAAGAGAAGTGCCACGGACGTCTGCCGTTGTAATGTGCTGATTCCAATCTGATGCCCTTCCTGCCCCATGGAGCTAAATCAGTAGTGGCTTGAGCCTTTGAGCTGTATGAAAATAAAACTATGAGACTGCATCTGATTTCCCTCATTGGACCGCATTCCTGTTTTCATGCCTGAATGAATTGTTTGACTGTTTGCCAGTGTTTTTATAATGAATTTGCCTCTAGTACAGAACTGTGCCAAGATGCCCCTCCAGCTGAACAAAACCTAACATCTCCTGCACCCTGAGAGAGCTCACGCTGTCACATGAAGTATCCCACTGCTTACTAAGGTACTGTTTATCTGTATTCTGCTGAAATAATGTCCACTGCTTGAGTTAGGAACTGGTACCCTCCCCCCTTCTCTGCAACTGCTCCATCTTATCCCTAGACATGGCAGGGGAGGAGGGGTGCCGTTGTGCCACCTCGGAGACTCAGGAGTGTGCAGTCTGCCCTATGGTGAAAGCAAAAAACTGACTGACCCCCAAAGTAAGACAATGGCTTGGGTGGGAGTTGCAGGGGAAGTACCCAAATTTGCAAAGCAGAAAAGGAGAAAGAGGCAGAGGGTTACATAAGTATAAATAACCAAAACAAAACATTAGCAATATTTTAGTCTCACACCAAGACTAGGCTCATGCCGTGAAATACTGGCACTCTAGTGCAGTATTGGGGGAGGGGGATGGAGGGGGGACCAGTGTAAGCAGAGGTTGAAAGAAGGTCCTTGCAGATGCCATTTTTCTTTGTCTAAATGGCTTACAGGTAGTCCTCATTTTCCTGTTTTTCCCAGTGTACAATGAGAGAGGATAGAATCTGTCTCTTGCTTAAATCAGCGATAACAGCTCACTGTTTAGCTGTTAACCATCCCCCCATTCTCCTTTTGTAAACTGATGCAGACCTTTCTTGAAGTTCAGAAAACTTGGCTATAAAGAATGACAAGGCAGAGGTAACATCAAAAATATTAACAATGTGTGATCAGTCAATACCCTGGAGAAGTCCATTAGATAAATTATCCTGGAGGTTGATTAGTAGAGCAACCTTTCCTTTTTTTGAAACTCTACTTTATTCAAAGTAAAATTATCATACAAAATAATAGTGGCCACAACATCTGTCCTACATTACACCACCGTATATTTCCAAGTATTCTAATACAACATATTATACTCATAGAGTCATAGAAGTAACCAGCAGATAAGGACTGTTTGGCCAACCGAGTTTGTCCATGAAAACCCCCAAGCAGGACCCATCTACTTGGGGGGGTCTCAAACCTGTCCCTCCCATTGCCAGTATATCCATATACTTATCCCATGCATGCTTGAACTGCTTGGTTGTTTCCACCCCTACCACCTCCTCCAGCAAGCTATTCCAGTCATTCACCACCCTCTCAGAGAAGAACTTCCTTCCATTTTCCTGGACCCTGCCCCTAACAATTTCATACTGTGCCCTCTAGTGTTAGTAGCTCCACTTAACTGAAACAGACTCTCCACTTGTGCCTTAATTATCCAATTCAAGTATTTAAATGTCTCAGTCATATCTCCCCTTCTTCTCCTGACCTTCAAGGAGTACAGATTTAATTCCCCAAGCCTCTCCTCATAGGACATCTCCTGCATTCCCAGCATCATCCTGGTAACCCTCCACTGCACTGCCTCCAACCTGTCCTTGTCCTTGTGGAGATAGGGCCACCAGTACTGCATGCCATACTCAATGTGTGATTGTACCAGTACTACATGCAGGGGGAGAAGCACCTCTCTCCTCCTGCTGGTGGTCCCCCTTCCTATACATCTGAGCATTTGATTAGCTTTCCCACACTGCTTTGTCATCTTAAGGTCATCAGTAATAATTATTCCCAGGTCCCTCTCCTCCCCTGTGGCTTCCAGCATCCCCACCCCCAAGTCTGTATTCTACACCTGGGTTTCTGTTCCCCAGGTGCATTTTACATTTCTCTGTATTGAACCTCAGTTACCACCTCCTGACCCACTCCTCCAACTTACCCAAGTCAGCCCTCATCTTGTCCACCCCCCGGAATATCTACCCTGTTACTGAGCTTTGCATCATCTGCAAACTTGCATATTTTCCCTCCCAGACCTTCCATAATATCACTGACAAGGACGTTAAAAAGCGCTGTTCCCCCTGAGGTACCCCACTGGTCACCCTCCCCTCCTTCGATCATACCGCATTTACCACCACCCTCTGACACCTATCCCTAAGGCAATTTTCAACCCATTTCTCTATCCTTGTCCACACCCCCAGGCTCCTCAACTTCATTATCAGCTTCCCATGTGGGATGGTATCAAAGGCCTTTCTGAAGTCCAGGTAGGCCACATCCACAGCCCCACCCTGATCGACCAACCTGGCACTTCATCAAAGAGTTCGATGAGGTTGGTTTGACAGGACCTGCCCCTGGTGAATCCATGTTGACTCTGGTTTTGCAGCCCACTGGCTTCCAGGTAATCCTCAATCCTTTCCTTGACTAGTGTCTCCATAACCTTGCCAACCACTGAAGTAAGGCTTACTGGCCTGTAGTTCACTGGATCTTCTCTATTTCCCCCTTGTGTATTGAAACCATGTCTGCCATTTTCCAGTCCCTCTGTACTTCCCTTGTATCCAGTGATCTATTGTACAGGGCAGACAGAGTAGCATCCAGAACCTCCCTGAGCTCCCGGAGCAGCCTAGGGTGCACTGCATTAGGCCCCATGGCCCTGTCCACCCTGAGTCTCGTAGTTTCTGCACTCCTTCCGAGGCCTCCCTCAGGTATATGGCTATTTCCCCAAAGCTAGCCTTCCTAAAGTCAGTACTCAAGCACTACTGATTTGTTCTAAAAATTGTCAATCTTTTTGTAACCCCCCCTACAAATGGGGGTTCCCAAAAAGTCTTCCTTGAGATTGTCTAAATGCTCACTGCCAGGCTGGTGTCCTGCGTTTTTGCAGTTTAAATGTGATTGCCAGAGAGTGCCTATATCTACTCTTGAAATAAATTCTTCAGATGAACCCTTCTCGCTTCAGGAAATCCAGAAAGCTTTGTCTTCCTTGAAATCCGGCAAATTGCCTGGGGGTGATGGATTCCCTGTCGATTTCTATAAAATGTTTTCCAACACCTTATGTCCCCTTCTTCTTAATGTTTATCAAGAAGCTTCCAGTACTGGCAAGCTTCCCCCATCTTGCACTGAAGCAACCATAACCCGAATCCCTAAGAAAGAAAAAGACCCTACTCACCCAAAGTTACAAGCCCATCTCTTTATTAAACACAGATGGGAAGATATTTCTAAACTACTAACTTCTAACTTGAATCCTTGATTCCCAAGCTAACTCATTGTTACTTAAGCTGGTTTTATTAAACATAGATCTGGTTCTGATCACCTACGTTCCTTATTTAATTTAATTCACAAAGCCAAATCCCTCAAGACACCAACTGCAGTCATAGCTATTGATTTCGAGAAGGCCTTTGATTCCTTAAACTGGGGCTAACTTCATCAAGTTTTATCTTATTTCGGTCTTTCTCATACCTTTTGCTCCTGGATTAAGCTATTATATAACTCCCCTGTTGCTAAAGTACTTACTAATTCCACCCTTTCCTCTTACTTTCATCTAGCAAGGGGAACTAGACAAGGCTGTCCCCTGTCACCTTCCCTGTTTATTTTAGCCATGGAACCCCTGACTGCTTGTTTACATCAACATTCTGGCATTATGGGCATACCTGTGAGCAATTCAAGCTATGTTTCCCTCTCCTACGCGGATGACCTCTTAATCTTACTCGAAAACCTGAATGAGGTTGGGCCCCCTGTTGGTTGATTTGCTTAATAATTTTACTCAAATTTCTGGCCTTGCTTTGAATTATGGCAAATCACAAACTATGCCCCTTCATGACCATTGTAAAGCCTTTATGAACATACCTCTTGGATTCCGCTGGTCACCACAGGGTATAACATATCCAGGAATCAAAATTACTAGTAACGTAGGGAAGATATGGGACATTAACTGTAACCCCTTATTTGATAACATCAAAACAATTCTGGACAGATGGAAGCTTCTTAATCTCTCTTTCGTGGGGAAAATTGTAGCCATTAAGATGTCCATTTCTCCCAAGATTCTTTACCTCTTTGCCAATATTCCTTTAGTTTTACCATCCTCCTTTTTTGCTAACATTGATAAATTAATAGGTAACTTTATCTGGGATGGGAAACCACCGAGATTTAAGCGCAACAAACTTCGATCACATTGGAAAAAAGGGGGATTCGGACTCCCCTGGTTCAAAGGCTACCTCTAGGCTTTCTGAATGGCCCAAACCATTAAATGGTTTCAGAAACCCTCCCCTCACTCACCACTATGGGTTGCAATGGAATCAGCATTGTGCCTGGGAGGAGTTCCCACTTCCCTCATTTTTAATCCCATTTCCTCTAAACTAAAATCTCACCCAACTATATCATCCTCTGCTCTTTATTGGAAACTAACCCACAAATTCCTGAAATCCAGTCCAACACCCTAGCTTTATGTCCCCTTATGGGGTAATCCACTGCTCACTCTAGAAGATCACCCAATTTTCTCTCATACATGGAGGAACAAAAGCATTTTCTTTCTCGGAGATATCTTGGACCAGAATTCATTCACTCTTAGATCATTCTCAGACTTGCAGGTCACATGGAAACTTCCTAAACAGGACTTCTAGAAGTTTTTACAAATTCGGGCAGCTTATAACGTTCTCTCTAGTTTAATGTATAGGCATACTCTTCTAAACCCATACATCTTGCACTGGACTAATTTATCAGTAAAATTAAATAGCTCCATTTACAAAGACATTATTGATAATCTACCTGATCAGTCTATACAGGCCAAAAATAAATGGAGTACTCTTCTTAACTACAATATTTCAGGCGCACAATGGAGTAATTGGTGGTGTATTGCACATAATACCTTTAAAGATGCCTGTAGTTCTTTAATACAAACTAATATCCTACATCTTTGGTATAGAACCCCCTCTGTGCTTCAACGAATGGGCCTATTAAATAATAATAATTGCTGGCGCTGCAATTTGGCCAATGGGGATCTACTTCATATCTTGTGGTCTTGCACTCCCATTAATAAGCTCTGGAATAAAATCTGTTTACTTGCCTCCAGAGTAACAGGACAAAAACTACCTTTTGACCCCAAGCTAGTCCTTCTAGGCATCCTTATTCCCAATAGCTCTCTCCTCTCACATGCACATTTTAGATGGCCAAATATACTTTCTCTTCTGGTCAAACGTCTGATTCTTATGAAATGGAAATCAACTCTGGCGCCTTCTCTTTCAGATGTTCTTCAAAGCCTCTCTCAGTATGCCTCCCTAGACTGATTGTCTCATGTTACTCATAACTGACTCACTGTATATGACAGATGTTGGCAGGATTACTTCAAGTACATCAAACCTAGTTCTTCTAGACCCTAATTCTTAGAGATATTTAGCCCTCCTTCTTATTTTGGTCTTAGATTAGGTTTTCTTGAAACGTTTGTGCATAGATTTCTCCTCTTTTTTCCCTTCTTCCCTGTTTTCTCCCTCTCCTTCCCTTCTTCCTTGCCTTTTTCTCTCTTCTTTCTTTCCTTGCACACTTTTCTCTTATCTTCACTTCTCCATTACTGAACATTGTTCATATTACCACATTTATCACTTTTTGCAATTTACTGAATGCCTTGCCATAGCCTGCCCTAGCACATATTTTGTACATGGCTCCTGTTTCTGATCCTATAATACCCTATTGATTGTAACCCTTCTGCTTTCCACTTACATCCTATCTAGGTTTGTGTTTTATTATCAATACGTGTATATAAGGCTTCTCCGATATGTTTACCCTAAATACTATTTTTTGTTAAGTGATATTTTATACCTTACATGGAGGATAGTCTTCTATTGTATTAGATGTGTGCTTTCTTATATACTCAGATTTCAATAAAAAGATAAAGTGAAAAAAAGCATGCCTATATAGCCTCTGTGTGCTGTCTCTTTAAGAGCTGCCTGGATTGCAGTCATAATTAACCTAAAAGGGAGCTCTGTTAGAAGAATGTGCTTGTTTGCTGATCATTTGTTAGAGTAGTAATAATATTGCAGTTTGTTCTAACCTGCCTTCTTTGCAGCATGGGCAGTTCGGTTTGTTTCTATCATCTTGGTCCTGGACTGCGGAAATGGGCCAATCAGTACATTTGGGACTCTAAAATGGAGCCTGCCTACAGGGGCTTGGTGGGGTCAAAGCTTATAGGAATTGTAGTTTTGGGTTTTTTGCTCCTAAAATAACCTGGAGGGGGAGCCCTTGTTGTGACTGACAGACAGATCAGCCAATGGAACCTTTGGGATTTTGGGGGAAGTCCCAAACTGCTTGTAGTTTCAGTTAGATCTAAGTTGGGAAGTGAAGAAGTAACAGCTCGAGGTAGTTCGAGCAGCATTCCATAGCAGATTCACGTGGGAGAACTGTGGAAAGGCCTAAGTTTTGGCCTGCATGCCTGCCTGCTGTCCCTGAGAGGGAACTTGTGCCTTTTTTGGACTGAATCCAAACTTGGAGAGCGAAGTAAGTCACTGAACTGTGACCAGACTCCTACCTGAAGAAGACCGAAGATTTCTTGAATGTGATCAGCCTGTCTGGACTTCCAGCCACCTCTGAACTCCTGGATTGTGCAGAGACTCTGCAATTGCGACCAGAGAGCCTTTTGCCTGGTACAATGGAATTTCCCCACATGTGAATGTGTTGTGTGCTTATAGTGGGTCGTGATTTGGTTCCCCACTGTGGTTTGAACTGTATTCTGCTTGCTGGAAGCCACATCCAGCCCCACAGACTGAATCCAAAATCATCTCCATTGGGCCTGGTCCTTGACACACTGGCCCAGCCCGAGTACCCGCTGCACAGAGAAAGCCATCGATGAGAGACCTGCATGGGGATCAGCCGCTGCTCAGCACTTGAACAGGAACGACACCTCGGTGATTCATGTGGGCCCCGCTTCTCCGGGCACTCCAGCTCAACAAAGTGCAATCTCGATTTCGTCCTACCTGTGTCCAGTATTGGGTATCGTGAGTAAACATCAGGGTAGCTCCCTGCAACAACAGCTAAATCTGAAGTGTTGTCATCTGATTGACTTGTTACTTTTTCTTTCACAAACTGAGCCCTCCGGCTCTGGGTTACAAGTAGTGTGTGTTGTGCATGATGCTTTCTTCCATCACAGGGCCCCAACCAGCTGCGACGTTCCTGGCTTGCCCACCATTTTCCTACCTGGGTACCCAGAGTGTGTGACTGTGTGGGGACTTAAAGCGCATGCATAACTGTTTGATTAATATAGCATTTAAGCCAATCAACCTGATTACACCCCTTCCTTGTTCAAGTCCCCTGAATAAATGAGATCTGACTTTTTTGCTGCATTTAACTTGACTGTGGTTCCAGTTTATGCCAAGAGTACTGCACTGTTGCTATTTACTGTGCATAACCTTGTTTTGTAGGGGATTCCCAGGGTCGAGCCAGAAGAACCAGCCCTGGTGGTAAGTGCAAACAGTGTGGGTACTGGTATGGTGTACAAGGAGTACTGTGAAAGTGATTATCCTGCATTGCTCAGGCCACTAGAAGGGAAAGAGGAGGGTTACAGTGTCCCAGAGGGCTGTGCCCAGGTTAGTTTGACCACTAGCAACCCTGACCTCTGGGTGGAGGCACCCATTTCAGAACTCAGGCCCCTTAACCTGCTACTAGCCGCGCAGGCAGAGGTAGTAGTAGTCCTTGGGATAATGCCACCTAGGGGTTGCATTTAATTATGCTTCCCTCTCTTTTCTAACCTTTTCCAGTATTTACCTATACCTTCTAATGTGAATAAACTGAATTAGTGCTGTAAATAACATCAGTTTACTACAAATAAAGCATTTCTTTTAGCAACTCAACCATGCTATCATTTTAACTATGCCAAATTTACATATAGTTTTAACTGAGCCATAATGCCTGTCATGTAATGTAATGTTCTGTAATCTGTAACAAATGTTGTTCCTGTACCTTCATGTATGATATGGAACCTTTGTAAATGAGTCTTTGACTCAAAGGTCTGTCTGATTATCTCAATAAATAAATAAATAAATATGTAAATCTTAAACTTGAAACTTGAAATTTAGAACTTAAAACTTAGGGTTACTTATAACCTATTCTTTTCCTATTTATTCTTATATCAACAAAGAAAAAAGTGAGCTAGAAATTGAGCATTTGGGTTAATTGGTGAGATCTGAGGACAAGTGGATCTAAACTCTACATCTCTGGAAGCTCTGGGTATCTCTTGAAGATGGAGACCACTTCATTTTCCACACTGGACCCTACAAAGGATGTATTTCAGAGGTTAGTCTGGGTCATAGGGTTCCTGGAAATCGCTCTGCCCAGCAGACCAGAAAGTCCAGCCTTTACAACATGCTGTGTGTTTTTCCTCTGAAAGGTTGAGTTTTGCTGTCAGGTGTTCTGCGTCATGAACTCTGGATATTCTACCCAGTCACTCTTCTCATGCTGGAGTGGTTGCTATGAGCTAATGTACCATGATACATTTTAATGTGGTTACCATGCACACTAAAGCTATTTTTCTGTTATCAGATGTCAATTGTGCCACACTGGGAAGGCCTAAAATCCAGTCTGCAAATTAAAAAGGAATTTGTGTGCATGTAATAGATTGTGTTACCTTTTGAACCATTTCCCAAATGGGTACAATTATGGGGCACTGCCAAAAAATGTGACAATGACTACCTAAAGCATCCTTTTCACATGCAACTGTAGTTCCTAGTCAAAGATTTGTCTCAGTCAATTTTTAGATATATATCGGGACATATCACAGGAAATCCTATAGAAATAATATGTATTTTCTCTGAAATATACAGATATATAGGGATTATGGACTATACAATAGGCTGACTCATAATAATCAGTTTATATGTACGTGTGAGAGGGCTGGACCATGACTCATGAGTGGCAAAGCAAAAAAAAGAGAGAGATAACATTTCTGCCCCTTTACAAATTATAATACACTGCATTGTTTGCTGTTACTTTTAACTAGATTGGGCACTCTCTTATGGCTGTCCCTGTGTGCCCAGTGTTCTTTAAGTCCCTAGATATCTAAAATTGATTCCCTCCCACACAGCTCATTACCGAGTCAACCCCAGCTCCACAGATTATTCCCTCATTGACTTGACTCCTTCCTTACACCCCCACTGCATAATTTCTGTAGGTTCCCTATCTGATACCTTCAGTGGCCATCACATGGTCTACTGCATTTGTATGATTCTCTCACTTAAGCCCATCAAAAGTTTATCTGATCTAGGCTGCACAGTCTCTTGACCTTACTTCCCTGCTAGACAATCTTCAGGCCACTGACTGGTCAGCGCTCAGGTTATCCACTGATACAGATGTTGTTTTAACCTCTTTCATGGCCAAATTAATTGCAACATGGGACAAACATGCTCCTCTCAGAGGGTCTTGTGCCTGTGGGTCCCACCTTCTCTGGAGCTCTGCAGTCATCATTGACCCATTCTAAGCCCATGATTCTGGGTAGCATCTCCACAAAGCCTCAGGCTCTTTTGAGGACTTGCTGAGATACAAACAATTATGTCATGCCAGCACCAAGACCACCAGAAATCTCAACCAATTTACTTTCCCTACAGCCTCCAGAACATCCTTAAATCCCATGATAGGTTCTGCAAGGTTATTCACTCCTTTCTCAACCCTCTAATCAGTCTACCTCCTCTATCCTTAAACCAGGAAATTCACCAACCTCTGACTCAGCCAAGGTCACAACACCTTCAACAATGCACTCACATCCTGTGCCCTATGCCTGCTTCTTCCTCTCCTCCCTCTCCAACCTGCCCTGTCTCTTCTCAAATGCCCCTTTCTCCCTACCCTCCACCCTAGTATCTTTTTGTTCTCTTCAGTGTTCTCACAGATCACCCTCTTTGCCTTACGCTGTTTTCAATCCTCTAAAGGGCACTACCCAAATGAGCTACATAATGTTTTTTCTTCTGGCTGTTACTAATTGGTAATTGTGCATACATTTTGTCTTGAATTTATGGCATTTCTACTAGTCTGTTGTGTTGCCATCCTCTTGGCTTGGGTCATGCCTGAAAACAGTCCCTGGGATCAGTGCACGTACCTAGTGTACACATAAATAAATATTCTTTATCTCTCTCTCTCTCTCTCTCTCTTTTCATACTGTCCATTGCTTGCCTTCCATTTCAATCTTTCTTTCCAACTTGGGTTCATTCCCCCGCCCCCGTCCTGGAAGCAGGCTAAAGTCCTCCCCCTCCTCAAAGTAGGCAACACCACTTCCCTAGGTAATTACTGGATCATCTTGCTTCTCCCTGCCCTGGTTAAGGCTCATGAAAATCATGTTATCTCCCAGCTATCCATTTACATTGACATTTTTCCTCTCTCCTTTCCAGTCTGGCTTCTGCAAACAGTATTCCACTACCTCCTCCCTCCTCTGGATCACTGACTGTGTACTGAAAGGTATGGTCCAGGTTCTACTCATAGCATCTTTTTTCATAGACCTAGCAGAGACCTTTAACACTGTGGCTCACATCCCTCTCTTTGACAAATTAAGTGCTGCAGGCTTATCTCACATGGCAGTTGAGTGTTTCTACTCCTACCTCTTGGATTGGCTCCAGTCGGTCCAGGACGGTGTTGCCCTATCCACCACTAAGCCCATCAATGTTATCAGTGTCAGTGGCTCAGTAGGTAGCACACTCGCCTCTGAGGCCAGGATATCAGAGGGCTCTGGGTTCAGTTCCCACATCTGGTACTTGAGTTAATATTTTATTTTTATTTATTTTTATTTAGTTTTTGTTGACCGGGTAAGTGCACTAGACAAATCCTGCCTATTTTCAGGCATGACCCGGGGGAGGGGGATACAGATGAATGCCAACTGACCTTGAACCAGATTAAGCTGTTGGGTATCCCAGTACTGGCACTGTAGTGCAGCATGAGAGGGGTGCTGCACTTCTGAGGTGCCGTCTTTTGGATGAGACATTAAAATGAGGTCCCATCTGCTTGGATTGGTGGTAGTTCAGGTGGATGTTAAAGATCCCATGGCACTTATCGAAAAGAGTAGGGGAATTTTCCCCGGTGTCCTGGTCAAATTTTCCTCATTCACTAAAAATACCACCAACAGCTTAATCTGGTTCAAAGTCAGTTGGCATTCATCTGTATCCCCTTCCCCTGTGTCGTGCCTGAAAATAGGCAGGATTTGTCATGTGCACTTACCCGGTCAACAAAAACTAAAGAAAAAAAAAAAACATTCAGTGTCCCTCAAAGCTCTATCCCCTGCCCATTCCCTTTCTTCATCTTCTTAAATGACCTCCCTTCTACCTGTGTCCATACACATGTCTGCTGATGAGATAGTTATATTTGCTTCTGGTGTTACAGTCCCTAAGCTGGAATTATCACTCCAGCAACACCTAGCACTGGCTCTGCTCAACCAGCTTTAACTAAATGCCAAAAAGAGTCTCTGTGACTTTTAGCACTAGACAGAGACTAGGAAAGCTCCAACATACCACAGACTTCAAAACTCTGGATGGCAACCTACTTGAAAAGGTACCCCTCTTAAAGTGCTTAGTATGACTGGTCCATGCATAAGAAATTTTGTCCTAAGCTTGGTGTGATGTACCAAAATTAATCCTACTTTCCTCTCTTGGTCTGCCAAGAGATCATCTTTAAGATGATCTTGTCTGTGTTTGACTATGAAGATGTAGTCTTTTTTTTGTGCCTCTCATGCTCCCCAACTGGCCACTCCTTCAGATCACCTAGGTTCACCCTGCAGGCACTCTGTTCCCGTCGCCAACCACCACCCCAGATTACAACCCCCCAGGTAACCTGACATTTCCCTTAAGGAAAATGGACGGGTCCTTTTGGATGGGTCTCCCCCCGGGGGGGCACTGTTGGGGATGGCCAGCACAACTTACTTGGCCCAGGTGCTGCTGGGGTTGGTCCGAGCTGTTCAGTGCTTCATGGTGGTGGGGGACCAGCAACTGTCATCTGGCCAGTCAGGGAGTCTTTTCCTGGTTTTCTTTCTGGGAGCGTGATATGCCAGGACATCAAGGCATGAGCCGACATTTGTCATGCTTCCTACGCAGCAAGACCCGATGTGCTGCCATGCCTCCAGCCTCTGTCAGAAGTTGGCAAACACTGACCCATGTACCCACCTCCCCTGGGAGATGGTGGGCCATTGTGGGATGCTTGAGCCATCTCCCCCCCAACTGGTCCTCTAGCACCCAGGTCCATTCCCGAACCGGGTCGTCGGCATCACAGGTGGAAATCCAACCATTGCACCAGTGGGCCAGCCAAAGATGTAGTCTACAATGCTGTCTAAAGTCTACACTTGCCAGGCTGGACCCCCTTTTTCATTCTTCCTGCTACCTTGCCCTTAGTACTCCATCTCTCACTCATCACTGCTCACTCTATGCTAATCTCTCATCCTCTCTCTTGAGGTCCAGCATCTCTCACACTGTTCCTCCTTCCTGGCAAATAGTGGCTTGCCAGTGTTCTCACTTCCCTCTCCTCTCCTCTTAATCCTATCATCCCATCCTCCTACTCCCTCCGATCATCCGCTGCTTGTTCCTTTCATATCCCATGCAGTAAATCTTTAGCAGACCAGTCTGCTTTCTCTATCTACTTTGCAACACTGTGGAACAACTTCCCTCATCCCATTTGTCTTTATTCCTCTCTGCACTTTCACAAACCACTCTTACTGGGAGTCTTCTCAAAAGCATGCACCTGCAGCAAGGCTTCTTCCTCTTCTCTTCACAATTCAACAACCCATGTCCTTTTCATTCCCCTCTCCACTATTTACCCATTTTCACTCTTACTCTGTTCTATTGTTTAAAACTCAGTGTACCCTGTAATTTTAATTTTATACCACTATGATTGTGCTACAGATATCTTGTCATATGTTAGTGGCACGCTTCACTAGCTCTCACCCTGGCAATCCCCAAAACTGATGTACTTTATACTCTTTTTACATTGTTTTTTTTTTATTTCGCTGGAATTTATCAAGTGTAGTTTGCTTTTATTATTCATGCACTGTACATGCAGTCATTGCTGTCATTCTATTTATTGCTGTTTCAAACCATGCTGTATGTATCCCCTCCCAATGGTCACACCTGGGAACAAGCTCTGGCTCAGTGTGTCTAGCCTGGTCACCACATTTTCAATAACCAAATAAATAAAAAATGTGGTACCTGGCAGTGCCTCATGCCACATTATACCCCTGGAGTGGGATTAACATGCCATTAATATACCCTCTGGTCATACCTTATTGCTTAAAAAAAAAAACTTATTGTAGTATACATCACCCGTAAGCAGTGACTCTAAGAACATACACACACTGGTAGTTGCCAAATAAACAGCTATATTTAGAAAAAGAAGAAATCATGCATGTATGAGAGGAAAGAAACAGGATTCAGCAGCAGACTGAGAGTAGCACAGAGAAAACCTGCACCAGCCTTTGACCTCATGGTTTATTCTGTCTCCAGTGTCACCCAATGAAATTACCAACTTTTTCTTCACAGGCACCCAATCATAATGCTCTGTATAATACACAATATGGTTTTTCTGTGACCTATGTAGAAGAAAAAACAACAACAAATATATAGTGTTTGGTAGAATGTTATTCTAGGTAGAAATCCATACCTAGAATAATATTGTTGTGCTGCAGTAGCTACGTCATTTATTTATTTTTTTTTTGTAATTTCTGATTTTGCCTCCTTGAATGCCGGCACTGTCACCTTGCTTACCTTCCAGCACCCCACCTCCCAGGAGGACACCCTACAGAGCCATTGCTCTACCTCCCAGATGAGGATGAAGTGGAGGAGGGGCCCCTGGACTCAACTCCATCCCCCGTGCCACAAATTTGAATTTCGTTGGGGCCCTCCTCCATGGATTGGGGTGCCGGTGGACAAGAGCCATGTCCAGCTCTCTTGGTGGTGTCGCACCAGGGCCAAGCTTTTTTGTGTAAGTCCCCAGGAGCATGACATACACATGACACCATGGCTTATGCTGGCATCCATCACGCTCCACCCCAGGTCTGAGTGCTCAGTCATGCTGAACCTCTAGCTTCCGCTAGAGGTTGGTAATGCACAGAGCTGAGGTTCTTCCCTCCCCCCAGAGGAGATGGATTGTCCTACGGATGCTTGAGCCTCCTCCTCCCCGGCCTTCCCTCCAGTGACCCAAGCTCATTCCCAAAACTGGGTCGCCAGCATCGCAAGCGGTAGTGCTACTGCTGTACCAATAGGCCGACCCTAGCTATGTCATTTTGTTGTTGTGCTGCACTAGATATGTACCTACTGCAGCACAACAACTTGGAACACATTCTTGTGCCATGCTCACTGAAGCCACGGCTGCAATTGCTAGCGCTGCGTGAGTGAAAGTGACAGACAGTTTACATAGCACTAACATTTCTAACAAGGGCAACTGCAGTATTTTGTTTATTTATTCTCATAAAAACCTCTGTTATTGTTGGACTGTTGCCAGTTGACTTGTTTGCTCCATTTGAGTTTTTTTTAATTCCTATCGGTGCTTGTAAGTTGCTCCGATTCACCAACTGCCTTGAATTCTATGAATAAAAGTGATTTTTTTTTAATTATATTGACTCATGTTTCTTGTGTTTATAAGGACCATACACTGTAAAAGACAATGTCTGTTCCACTATTCACAACAAGCATGAGTAGCCATCTCAAGGTTGCCATGGCAACCAAAAACTTCTCAAGCTTCACTCTCGAGGTTTAAATGGTCACCATGGCAACCTCTCAATGGTTACACATGCTTGCTGTGTATAGTGGAACATACATTATCCATTATATTGCAGGTGATACCTTTTACTGGGCTAACAAAATTATTTCTGAGACCCTAACCTAAAAACACTTTTCTTAGCATAGGTTGAGAACAACTTTTTTAGAACTGTAAGCTCCCCCAAATCACTCAAGGAGTTTCAATGGAATCAGTTTGTTTTCACAGGGAAGAGGATACATCAAATTACTTACTTGACCTTCTTAGCCTGCAATGACTCCACAGTGGTGTGGTCATCTTCAGGCAGGTACATAGCTGAAAATCAATAGGGGTTAACAAACTTGTGTTCTGAAATACATGATTGTCTATACCACAGATGAAGGTCCAACCAGGGATTTACTGAAATTCATCATCTCTTGAGTACTTCATAATTCACTTACAACTTTGCAAAACATAACAAAATTTAAATCCAGATGTTGCATTCCATATTTGTTTAGGTTCTTTTTCCTCTCGGGGGTAAACTAATCCTTGACACGGGTTGTAGTCCCATCAGGTTCAAGTGCTTTGGCTAAGGATCGGGCTACAGGCAACCCGGGGGGGGTAGGAATTTTCATCCTGAAATTAAATTTAATCTTTCAGTACATTTTGGGCTGTCTCACAGTAGCTTACATAGTTCACTGACTACCTGGGAATGCACTGTCACAGCAAATGCTCTAGTAACTGCATACAGGCTAATTCAATATTCTTTTGATTTGAACACAAACTTACTAAATTGGCTTCAGGGCTGGGCATTCGTCGGGCACCACACTCGTGGACTTTGTGGACAGGGTGGCAACTGCCCTGGATGCAGGAGAGTACGTGGGTGCAGTGTTCGTTGACTTGTCCAACGCCTTTGAGTTAGTGGACCACCACATCCTCTTAGGGAGAATGAAAGGATTGGAATGGCATCTAAGACAACACAGTACTTTAAATCTTATTTTTAGGAAAAGAAACAGCGAGTTGTAATTGAGAACCAACTATCAGATTTAGGTCACATAACAAGAGGTGTGCCCCAAGGGTCAGTCTTGGGGCCACTATTATTCTTAATTTATGTGAATGAGTTGCCAGAATATATTCAAAATTCATATATTAGATTTTATGCATATGATGCTGTATTAATAGCAACAGCAAAAACTCAAAATAAAATGCTAATGAAACTTCAGTCAAATTTTGATATCCTTCAGGACTGGTTCTATGATGCAAAGCTATTAATGAGTGAGAAGAAAACACAAGTCATGTTCTTCAATAAAAAATGAAAAACAGTAATAACACAATAATGGATAAGGGGCTTATAACTAGAAGTAGTAAAAAATGAACTGTTACAAATCAGTACAGATATCTGGGAGTGATCCTAGACAATTCACTTATGTTTGGTGATCACATAGAATACACAACAAGGAAAGTAAACAGTAGAATGGGGCATTATGTAGATTTTTTTCAATAGTGACTTATCACATGTGGAAAACAATTATGACTCAGTTAATAGTGCCAGTCCTGGAGTACGGCAATTTTGTTTATGGATCAGCTGAACAAAAACATTTAGATAGGGTTAATAAATCTTATAATCGACTGGCAAGATTTGTTCCGAGATGCCCCACCAGAATTCATCATTGTTTAATGTACAAAAATTTGCAGTGGAATAGTTTAGCAGTATAGTTAAAGAAGCAATATTCAATGTTAATGTGTCAAATCAATAGAGGGCTGATTAAAGGAACTCTCATTATTGAATTGGGATGTGAGACACAACAATTTGAATTGAGGGATGCAGTACATAGGGGAACAAGAATACCACAAATTAATTTCACCAGAAATAAGGAATCTGACAAGAATATCTACTTTTAAATCCCAACTGGAAAAGTGTTTTACTCAGAAATGTACTTGTATTTAAGTATGTATCATAAGTACAAGTATGCAATTTTAGTGTCTGTACTATAATTTTGTGATGATGAATGGTCATGTGGTAAAATAAGTCTAAATTGATGGTGTAGTAGGTAGGTTACAATTAATATTTATAGAAATTGTGATATGTTATTATGTTGTAACTTACATTGTTGAAATGAGTGCATGTATGTTGTGTAACAGGACAACTTTGTAAATAGATCTCCAGATCTAAAGTTTTATCCTGTATAAAAATAAAGTTTTAACTAACTAACTAACTAACCATTCCATTTTTACAGGCCAGGGCAACATTTGGCTAGTGGGGGCCCTGAGTGTCTTGTTCTTCAGTGATAAAGACCAAGGGGAACACTCACACACTTGGTTCTTGCAGATTCCATCCTTACTTGAGTATCTTACCTCGCACAAACCCTCCTTAACCTGGCCCTGCCATAGTTCTGATTAGAGATATCAGCAGTTCACCAATAAATGTTTACTTTGACTCCTAAACCTGCTTGCAGGCACTGGGTGCTGCTAATCATTGCAATTACACAACCTTCACAGTTGCATGGTACAGCTTATGTTACCAGGTTGTTTCAGGTCTCTTTGTGAGATTAGGGCGAGCACTGGGATGGTGGTGCTTCAGTAAAGAAAGGATATCCAAATGCATGCATAGTGAGCACTCACCCCTGCTAATCGAACTGGTGAAAAATAAAGTGGCACTTCACTAGTCCAGTGTTAGGCCATCAGGTTTATTCACTCCATAGTGCAGCCAGCAAAACAGATGAAAGGTGGTCTGTTTCAAGTCTCCTTGGTGGCTCCCTTTCATGAATTATCAGATAGTCCGAGTTTTTTTCTTTATCATTTCTATTAGTGCCTAATTTTCCTTGAGGAATCTGTCTAAGAGAGGAAATTCATCCCCTGAGGAACACTGATGCCAAATGGCTTCCGCCAAGATTCCCAAGGATTTTCCTAGAGTCCTTCAACAGGAACTTTAAGTTAATCTGGGCAGATGTTGTCACTTCTCTGCCCCTGATCCAACTGAACAACAGCTTCCTGGGTTGGTTAGAGCCAAGCAAGTGGTTCAACCCCTAGAACCCTTAGTCAGTGGCCTGCTGACTCAGAGATCTTAAATGGTACATTAAGTATTCAAACTTAGTGTGCCTTGCTGGCCTCTGCTTCTGAAGTCCTGCGCTTGGGCGGGATCTCAGGTCCCCCACTGCTCATTGCCACAGAGTCAACCACATAGAAACTAATTCTCAACTTAGTCTGAACTGAAACCCATGGGAACCTCAGCATTGTAATTACACTTCTGGAGTATAATATTGAAATGGAATTTGAGAAATGTGGTAGCAGATGGCTACACTCATGTGTGTTGATATAACATATTTTTTGGAAAATGCCTCATAGATGGATTTTCAAGATTGATTAGCAATGTGAATGTGGAATGTCACTCTGGTAGTGCACACGTTTGTTTAATTATGAGAAGAATAGCGTTTTTGCTGTTAGAGTCCTGGCATTGTAATAAGTGATAACATAGCAGCAGTTATTTGCTAAATTGTAAAGCAAGGGATAATATGCATTATGAGAGATGGAGTAGAGACATGAATAGTTTTTATTTTGGTTTTACTAAGAATGTTCTGAACAGAGAGTAGCTATATTTTTTATGTTCCCGCTGGATAAATGTTTAAATATGAATTTTTGGAAAGCGTATAACAGAGCATCATCTGGTCAGGTAGGAACAGAGACCATACCATTACTACATTGTACTGTGATTACCTGTACAATTAAAAATAATGGTTCAGTTATAACAAGTCCTAAACAAATGTGCAATTTATTTTTATCTAAATTTACAGATTTCTCAAAATATGCTAATAATGTTGATTGTAATACTTCATCGATAAATGATGCCCAAACACTAATTAATCTAACCAATCCCCCTTTCTATTTTCAGAAAATCTGTCCTCAACAGGTTCTCAAATTACTAAGACAGATACCTATAAATAAAAGTTCTGAATTGGATGGGCTTGAGCCCAGGTTTTTGAAAATCATTCCACCTTTTGTTTATCGTCCTCTGACAAAAATTTCTTCTTGATTACAGGTGAGTTTCCACAAAATTGGAAACAAACAGATATAAAACTAATTCCAAAGTCTGTCTCCTTCCAGGATGTAGACAATTGTTGGCCTATATCAATTTCGTCACCTTTGATTAACATTTTATAAAAAATAGTTGATAAACAAATCATAGAATATCTCCAGGTCAATGGACTCTGCTCTCCGGAGCAGCATGACTTTTGGAAGTCTTTTAGTACAGGCACTGCTTTGGCTTGCTTTACAGATCATGCCTTAAGATCTATGGACCATAGTAAGTTAAAAGTTAACTGGCTCAGTTTTTGTTGACCTGTTGAAGGCTTTTGATTTGGTTAATCATGCCATGCTACTCCAGAGACTGAAGGACATTGGCCTGGTGGAAAGCCCTTATATGTGGTTTAAAAGTTACTTGTCAAACCACCCACTGAGGGTTAATTTTTGGTGGTGTATGGTCTCAGATAAATATTTTAGAACAAGGTGTTCCCCATGGGTCCATATTAGACCTCTGTTATTTTCATTACATATACTGTATTTCATTGTTTAGTAACAGTGGCTTCAATAAAATTTTGTTTTAGCCTGCGGTCTTAATTTGAGGATGGCAACTAAACAAGGGTGGCTTTAAATGCAATCAGACATGTCTGACATACAGCTGATTGCTACTCTGCCATCCCTCTGTGCCATTCATACACAGCACCACACAGAAGAATACCAAACAGAAAAGCCTACAACCTGGAGTTTAAACTCCAGGTTGCCAAGAGAGCAGAAATGGAGGGTAATCATCCTGTGGCACTTGCTTTGAGGGTTGATAAAAAGCAAGTAAGAGAATGGCAAAAATACATGGCAAAACTCGAGGAGAAGCTCTGGGAAGAGAGATGCTCCGGGAACAATTGGAAGCATCAATGACTTGATGGAGTAGGTTGGTACGTTGCTTTCCCCACCGAAGAAGTTAACCTGACAACTTGGATGGCCAACAATGAGAACGACACCTTTGTGTCACAAGAAAAAACACCTTACTTAAGGCTGCTTCACTCATCACAAACCCTTACTTTAAAGCAAGCCGTGACTGGCTTGATAGATTCTTCTCCCGCTGGGGTTTTACTATCAGGCAGAAAACTACTGTGGGCCAAAAGCTCCCCAAAGACTATGCTCCTAAAGTAATAGACTTTATTGACTTTTGTTCAAAACAAATGCAGAGATACAATTTATGCCTTTTAAGTACAGTCAGATCTTGATTATCTGGACAGTTCGGGGACAGTGATTTTGTCTGAATAATTGATCATCTGGATAATTGAAAACTCCCCCCAAAAACACGTCTGACCTTGCAGTGCACAATTCTTTATTTGCAACACAGTGCATATGGGGACACAGCGAATGTGCAGGCACATTTTTTAAAAACAAACAACTCTCTGTTGGGTGACAAGGGTGGCAATGTCACCATTGGTGAGATCAGGAGCAGTGAGCAGCTCCTGATCTTGTACGTTGAGCTCCTCAATCTCTGCTTCTATGTCTCTACTGTAAAAATCTCAGATCTCCTCCTGTGTGCTTCCTTTTGACCACAGTACTTTGGGCTTCCATCGGATGAGACACGGAACACATAGAACACAGCTCAGGCTATGGTGACACAGATATTGTGGCTAAATTCAGGTATTGTAGCCTTCCATCAGCAGAGCCACAGCAGAAGCCAATAAAAAAAATCAATGCAGGGTTAAAGGCTGCTACACTAATAACAAACTAAGAGTCACTGCAGCAATGATTAATCACCTGTTTTCACACATATTGTGGTGACTGTAACACCTTGTTAGGCTGATAATGACTCTTGCATTGTTATATTATTCACCTGAGCATCTATGCTAATCCAGCAACTAAAAAAATTCTTAACTCGCCTAAGCGTCTATGCTTAAGTGCTAAGCATTTAAAAGTAGGCACAATCAGTGCTAATGGGACTGCAATAGCAGTCTGCTCGAGCGAGTAGTCCAAATAATTGAGGTCCGGATAATCGAGGTCCGACTTTATTGGGAATGTGGATGAAACCACCAATCTTACTTAGAGAAATAGCTCTTGCAGCAGGTTACACCATTAGGACTGTAGCCGGCAGGCACCAGGACCCCACGGAAAAATTCTAGCTAGCAGTATCCAGTGGGGGCCCACCCCCAACATCAGGCATCACATAAAAGGGGGCAGTCCCCCAGCATCCCCAGTTCTTTTCCCACTGTCGACTCACCAGCATCGGCCTCATGGACGCCTGAACAGACAAACGACGCGTGAAATCTTCAAACAAAAATGTTCTTTTTTTTCTACAAAACTCCATGTCTACTTCTCCTACTCCTTCTACTGAAGGACATCTCTCCAAATGCGCCTGCGGCAAGCAGATCCCATTTACCAACCACCACACAGCCTGCGTGAGGTGCCTAGGCCCAGAGCACGATACTCAGGCCTGTCCTATTTGTCAACAGTTTAATAATAGGACCAGGATCCACCACCAAAAGGCCCTCCAGGAGTTCGTTCTCGAAGAGAAGCTCAAGAAGATGGAGAAAGGCCCTACCTCCAAGGGGGAATCCTCCCATAAATCAGGGAAGCACCAGGATAAGCATCTCCAGTTACAGTAGAGCAAAAATTAGTGATATCACATGGATGACAAAGGATATCACAAATAACTTACCTGAACACCCCATGGTCATTATACACATTGGTGCTAATGACACCTTTCAAGAAACTGCAAACAATATAATTTATTTATTTATTAGATCATCGGTTTACAAACCTTTGAGTCAAAGACTCATTTACAAAGGCACCTCGTCAAGAGAGCAATACATCACAGCACACAAAACAGTACAGTACATGACGCTTAGATTAAAAAAGCAACCAGTGTTACAGGCATTCACTGGTGGTACAAGCTTGGTAATAGGTAGATCACAGTAGTCAGAATCAAATCAAATCAAATTTTAATTTTAAAGCACTTTTCTGAAATCAAAGCGCGTATACAATATTAAAACAACCAATAAACAGTTAAAACACACAGAATTACAAGGCAGCAGAAATAAGACTAAACATCCTCCCCAAATGCTAGGCCAAATAAATATGTTTTAAAGAGTTAAACATCTCAGTGGACAGGCACTCTGTAATCCGATGAGGTAGAGAGTTCCACAGGGTTGGGGCTACAAGAGCAAAAGCCCTAGCACATGATGTCTGAAGACGGACCCTGGGAATCTCTAGCAATCCCTCTTAGGCAGAGCAGAGAGGATGGAGGGGGCGGTAAAGCTGAAGGAGGTCTTTTAAGTAACTTGGTCCCTGTCCATGTAGGGTCTTATAGGTCAGCAACGCGACCTTGAAGGTGATCCTCCACCACACCAGCAGCCAGTGCAATTCGCGCAGCACAAGCATGACATGGCAAGATCTTGACTGCCCTGTCAACAGCCTGGCCACTGCATTTTGCACCAGCTGCAGGCAACCGAGATCCACCACCGGTAACCCTAGATATAGAGCATTGGAGTAGTCAAGATGAGAGGACACAAAGGTGTGAATCAATACAGGAAGGTCATCAGGCGGAACAAGGTAATTTATCTGGGTGATGTTCCTCAGATGGAAAAACAAGGACTTGACAACTGCTGACACCTGTGCTTTAAGCGTCAGTTCGCTGTCAAGCACAACCCTCAGATTCCATACACTATCAGAAGGTCTCAACTGGTCACCCCCCCGGCACCAGGCTGGACGGTTGCCAAGGAGTCAACTTCTCTACCCACTGACTTAGGTCCACCACCAACATCTCCGTCTTATCCAGATTTAGTCTCAACCAGTTAGCACTCATCCAGTCTTGAATCTCAGGGAGGCAGTTGTTAAATACTGAGACCACACTACTCTGTTCAGGTTCAAAGGACATGTAGAGCTGAGTATCATCTGTGTAGCAGTGAAAACTCAGCCCATGCCGTCTTGGAATGTCTCCCAACAGCAGCATATACACCATGAACAGCATGGGGGACAGTACGGAACCCTGCGGAACCCCACAAGGCAGGACAAAGGGGGTAGAGGAAAAAAATCCCTGACACCACCCTCTGAAACCTGCCCATGAGGAAAGAATGGAACTACTTGAGGACTGTCCCTGACAGTCCACAGATTAGCTGCAGGCGTTCCAACAACACCCCATGATCCACGGTGTCAAATGTTGCACAGAGATCAAGGTGGACCAAGGTCGAATGACTCCTCTGATCCCTCGTTATTAGGAGATCATTCATCACCCAAACTAATGCTGTCTCAGTACTGTGCCTCTTCCTGAAGGCAGACTGGAGAGGATCATAGATTTCATGGGTGGTAAGAAAGTTCTCAAGCTGCAAAGCGACTACCTTCTCAATAACCTTACCCAAAAAGGGTCGATTAGAGACGGGTCTGTAGTTCACAAGACAGTCTGGGTCACTGGATGTTTTTTTTAAAAGGGGAGTCACCACCGCCTCCATCAATGGATCCAGGAACACCCCTTGATCCAGCGAACACCAGACTATCTCGGCGAGGATCGGTTCCGATGACATTTATGCACCTCACAAGGAGGCGCATTGGACCTGGATCCAAACTACAATAAGTTGGTCACAAGCCCTGGATAATCTTCATGATATCCATGATCGCTGGCTGGTCAGAATCTAACCAGACAGACCGGGTGTCTGCGCCCTCGCATCAACCTCCGCTATACTCATTTGAACAAGTTGAACAGATCTCCAACCTGATGGATGACAACTTATCTGCAAAACATCGAGTGAATTCCTCACACTTAGACTGTGAAAAGGCTCTCCGGCCCCGGGAGACAGGCTGGATTGCACAGCCTGTCCATGGTCCGAAAGAGCTGAGCAGGTCAGTTTCTTGCTGCAGTAATCTCCCTGGACAGGAACTCTGCCTTCTTATGGGAGATTTCTGATTGATAGTCTGAATAATGGGCAATCAACCTAAGTCTGTCCTCCTCCGGGCCGGATTTCCGTCAACAATGTTCCAACTTTCGCATCACTCTCCTCAACTCTCTCAATGTCCCATCAAACCATGGGGACTGAGGACAAAGAGGGAGAGAGCAAACTCAGACAGGAGCTGTGGAATCCAGGGCCTCCAGCACCGCACTATTATAGCATATTACTAGAGCTCCTGGATCCAACCATTCCAATGGCCATCTCGAAAGGTCCAGCACCGCCAGCAGACCCTCTGGGGTAACACCACTCAAAGGGTGGTACCGGACCATCTCCAAAGGGGCTGATCTCATGGGGGGGGGACCGTGAAACTGAACCTAATAGAGTGATGGTCTAACCATCCTACCGGTTCCACCACCAAATCAGCGGCCTCCATCCCCAGGAGGAACACCAGGTCCAAGGAGTGACCCTGACAATGGGTTAAAGTGGTAACCACCTGTGTAAAGCCCAATAAAATCATCAGTTGGAAGAAGTTTTGGCCAAACCGTGAGAGTTCATCATCAACCCAGGCATTGAAATCCCCCAGGACCAATCACCTGGAGGATTCCAACACCATGTCGACCATGAAATCTGCAACTTCCTGCAGGAAAGCTTTCTCATCTCTGGGTGGACAGTAGATGAGAAGAATCCTGCTACCCACACCTGCTACCAGGATACACTTGAAGGATCTGGTGATCCCCACTGGAATCTCCACAAGGCCCAGTTCCATCCTAAAACAGATGGCTACCCTCCTGCCCCTTAGATCCAATCTCGGGTGGTGTATCACCGAGTACTCAGCCGGAACTGCTGACTCCAATACTGGACCGGCATTTTCGTACAACCAGGTCTCGGTGATGCAAGCCAGATCTGATGACTCAACCAGATCAGCAATAATTGCTGTCTTGTTTTTTATAGATCTGGCATTGAACAAAACTGCCCAAGTTGGATGAGAGGCCATGGAAGAATGGGCAACTTGCCTACTATCAGTGGAGCCCTTGAGTATGGGAACCAGGCAGGGAGAACCCCTTTCCTGGACACATTTCACCCCAGGGCACCTCCTCAATCTCACCACCCCTATCTACATGCCCCGCTCCTCCTCCCCAGTCCAGGGGCCCCACCCCGTCGGCCCCTCTGTACAATATCTAAGGCATGACAAAGCCTATACACCTCAGGCTGCAATGAGGGACTATCAAAGGGGTGAAGGTCCCTTAACCTGGCTGGGAAATAGCGCCTGCCCACCAGAACATGATTCCAACACTTTCTACCTATGCAACTACCTACTATAAATATTTAATACAAACACACCAACATCAATTATTAATAAAAAAAATAAAAATACCCCTCGATCTCTCACTTTAAGGGTTTAAAACAAGCTAAATTTAATAAACTTTTGAATGTGAGTTCTAGAAACCAGAGTTCTCTCACTACTCCGGCAGATTGACCAACCTCCTCCCCCACACCCCCTCTCACACAGCAGAGGAGAGTCTTACAGGATAAAAAAGAAAAAGTCAATTTAGACAAACCAATGCGCAAAATGTTCAGTCAATTTAAGTTCAGCAGCAGTGGCCACAGGCAGCAAGCTGTGCACATACAATAATTGGCATCCCTAGAGAGCCCCCCCCAATTGTACCAACAGGAATAACCCCCTTAAACCCCAGCTACCCGTGACCCACGACCACAGTTGTCCCAGAGGCAGACCACTAGGTCTGCCTCCTAGACAACTTAGAGAACTCCCCTCCAACTTCCCGGAGAAGCAGTAGGGACACCCCACCTGGTCCCAGGCCATGCAAGGAGAAAGAATAAAGGTTTCAGGCACAAGGAAGGAGGGAGGGAGGGAGGACCCCCCATCCACAGTACAGCACAGCACTGCTCCCTGACCTCACTGCACACTATCTCTCCTGCTCATAGATCCAGGACAAGTAAAGTTCATATATGGTTGTTTCAGTGCTATACAGTCAACTCCAAATTCCATCAGACTCCAGCCCATGAACTCCCCTCAATCCACACAGCATTCAGGGAGTTTTAGCAGCAAATAGCAAAAAAAAACGTTCATCCATTAGGCAAATCCCATCCTTATTTGTCCACATATGACACTTCACTCCAGCATTCCAAAGAAAGAACACCCAAAAATAGCCACTAATCAGATGCCACACTTTCAGGTCATTTAAGCATTTCAGACAGTTACCGAACTGATTACTGAACATTCGATGCACTGATCACCTGCTGAATTATTCTCTCACCAACATCTCTCAGCTCCAAGGCGGGTTCAGACAAACACCCACTAATATTCCCCTGTTCACTGGTCAAAATCACTTGGCGGCTCCCATTCAGCTCTGAAATAGATTCAGATAAACTCCCACTGATGTTCCTTGTCCACCGCTTCAAATCACTCGGCGGCTCCCAATCAACAGCTCCCAGTCAGACCAGCAACCAAGCTGCTAGGTGAAAAAGGCAGAATAATATCCACCAGGTGAATGCCGACACACTCCCTCGAGTAGCAGTGGATCACGTACATCTTTCCAAACAATCTTCTCAATCGACAAACTTATCAGTCAGTAATGCATATAATGACGATAACAACAATAATGACGATAACAACAAATGGTTTAAATATTAAAAGTAACTCAAAAATAACCTTTCACAAGAAGGAACAGCCACTCGAACACCTAATAAAATAAACAAAAATCTAACAGATCTAAAGACGTCTGACAGCCGTCCCAGTGTGGCCACCATCTTTATTTGGGTCACTAATATAGGTACATGAGTACCACATCAGACAGCAACCAGAGATATTTTATTGCATTAGTCAGCAGATGTTGCCTGAGTCCCCAGGCATATACAGCAAAAGTAGACAGGGCAGACCCAGCCTAGGGGTGAAGGTAAGGGGCAGGTGGAGGATTATGTGCAGTTGCAGCAGCAAGTGCTTGTCAGATGGTTTCTGAGGGAGACCTTGAAAGGACCAAGCTTAGTGGAGTCAGCTAGGTTGGCTGGGAGGGAACTGAGCCAGGAGGGAGCACAATAGCAAAAGGATATTTGAGCCATAGAGGTCTTTACCCTGGGGACAATAAGGGAGGTTTTGACAGTACTGTGGGTGGAGACTAAGGGGTCAGCACGCTGCAGAAAGGTGGCAACCCTGGGGGGGGAGCCCTAGCAAGGTCTTTTTTGCAAGAAGGCAGGTTTGGAAGTGGAGTCTTTCTTCAAGGTTGAGCAGTTGGTGGTGGAGTACAGCAGGCATGTATTGGTGCACCTAGGGCTCCCAGCATTAGCCTGCAGGCCTTGTTTATAGAGAGCTGGATTCTTGCAAGTGCAGTGTTGTCAGCTGCAGCAAAGATGGGCAGCCCATAGTCGATTAGCGACAGGACAGAGGAAGTGATTGCCAATCTAAGGGCCTCTTGTGGTAGGCAGTCCCTATGGTGGTATAACAGTCCAATCCTGATATTGGTGGCAGCAGGAAGGGCATTGGTATGGAAATGGAAGGAGAGTGCCGAATCAAAGGTAATGCCCGGACACTTGTAGGAGGAAACCTGCTCAATGGGGTTTAGAGTGCTAGGCAATATCACGAGAGGGGCACCACTGGCTTTGCTTTTGTGATGCAAGAAGAGCATAGCTTTGGTCTTTTTTAGGTTCAGGACTAGCCTTCGTGATGTGAACCAATGCTCAGCTCCATCAAAAGCTTGTTGAAGGGTGGTCTGGAGTGTGTTGGGGTTGGGGTTGAGGTCAGAGGCGAAGAGCATAGCATCATCCATGTAGAGGAGGATCTTACTTGGGCAGGCTGAGGGGAGAGAGTTGAGGTAGAGACTGAAGAGGAGAGGGCCTAAAATGGAGCCTTGGGGGACCCCAGAGTTGACAGGTCATGTGTCAGATAGGGTGCTTTTGATTTTTACACACTGAGTTCTGGCAGACAGATAGCTGGTGAACCATGCAAGGGGGCTGGGGAAGAAACCAAGGCATCTGAGGGAGTCAAGCAGGAGGGATGGCAAACTGTGTCAAAGGCCTTAGACAGGTCAATGAACACGGCACCAGCAGGACTTCCAGCATCAAGAGCAGAGTGCAGAAAGTTGGAGAATTCAAGTAGCACGGTTATGGTGCTGTGCCCTGCATGAAAGCCATGCTGTTCAGGGCACAGGATATTGTGCATGGTCAGATATTCGGCAAGCTGGTTGGTAACTACCTTTTCAAGGGTCTTAGAGAGTGGGGGGAGGATGGAGATAGGTCGATAGTTACCCGGGGTCACTCAATAGCCGATCTTTAGGATGGGATTGATGATGGTGGTTTTCCACGTGCTGGGGAACTGCCCCAGGCACAGATAGTGGTTGAGCAGCTCGGTAAGTGGGACCAGAATAGCATCCAACATCAGATGAAGTAGCCTAGTGTCCAGTAGGTCGGTGCTGGGGTTGTTACTACTAACAGCTTTTTGCAGAAGGAGTCTAGCCTCCAGTGGGGAGATGGTACATAGATAGAAAGGAGGTCTCTGGAGAGTGGGCAGGGGTGCTACTGGAATGGGGTCAAAAAAGTTACTAGGCAGGACTGAACTCAGGTCTGAGAAACTGTGGTTTAGGCAGTGTGCAATGCCAAGGGGCCAGAGCAGACAGTTCCATTAAAGGAGAGTTGAGAGGGGGTGGGGAGCAGGATTTTCCATTCAGATCCTTTACATTATCCAAAGGTTTCTAGCCAACCCCCAGGAAGAGACAAGAGTGGATTGGTAGTACTGGGCTTTGGCCTGTCGCATGGCCCAAGTACACTTATTGTACTTGGCGTTGTACTCTTGCCTATCAGCTGGCTTGCCAGATTCCACAGCAATGTGTCATAGGTTGTCTCTCATTTTAAGTTTGTGAAGGAGGAAGGGGGTAACCCAGGGCATGCTTTGCTTTTTGGTGTGATTTCTAGTGAAGGTGCATAAAGGTCACAGGCAATGTTAAAAGTGCAAGGGAAAAAATCCAATGCCTTATCTATGGATGGTGCAAGCCTGATTGGGGACCAATCCAGTTTTGAGAGGTACAGTTTAATGCAACACCTTAAGGCGACATATAAAACAAGATTACGTAGACCTAACTAATAAACTAATAGAATATAACTGCAAAATTGTATTATCAGAAATTCTTCCAATCCCTAAAGCAAGCAAAATGCAACAACAAAAAATTTAAGATATAAACAACTGGTTAAGGAGCTGGTGTCTTGAACAAGAAATACACTGCATTACTAGCTGGGAAGAATTTTCATGCAGACCAGAGTTGTACTGCTGGGATGGACTGCACTGCATCTCAGCAGAAGAGTCAGCAGACTCCTGGGCAAACAATTTGAAACTTATATTAACACCAATTTAAACTAGGCACAATGGGGTGAGTTCAGACAACGCTCCTGCTCTGGAAACAAATACGATGAAAAAAATTACAGATAACAAAAACAGGGGTATAAATCTACCAAATGCAAATAAAAATAAAATTAAGAAGGCTCATGGCAGTAATAACCAAATTAAAATGGACTAGAGGGTAAGGCTTGTCTGTTTGCAGATGACACCAAGATCTGCAACAGAGTAGATGATCCAGATGGGGTGGGCAGAATGAGAAGAGATCTGGATAAACTAGCAGAATGGTCAGAAGAGTGGCAACTGGGATTTAATGCAAAGAAGTGCAAAATCATGCACATAGGGAAGAGAAACCCTGAAGCCACTTATAGGCTGGGAGGGGAGTTGCTAGCAGTCACAAAGGAAGAAAGAGACTTGGGCATCATCATCACTGATGACCTAAAATCATCCAAGCAGACCTCTAAAGCAGTAGGTAAGGCTAGGGGTGTTAGGGTGTATTAGTAGGGTATCACAAGTCGTAAGAGGGAGGTAATAATCCTCTGTACAAGACATTGGTTAGGCCCCATCTGGAGTACTCATGCAGGTATTGAGGCCACACCTTCACAAGGACATTAACCAAATTGAGGCAGTCCAGAAGGGCAACCAAAATGGTGCAGGGACTGCATCAGAAGACATATGAGGACAGATTAACAGAGCTCAATATGTATACCCTTGAGCAAAGGAGGGAGAGAGGATATGATCGAGACATTTAAACACCTTAAGGGCATAAACAAGGTGAAAGAGTCTAACATGTTTAAATATAAGAAAAATAGCAGGACAAGAGGACACAGCATGAGATTAGAGGAGGCCGATTAAGGGGGAATGTGAGAAATTCTTTTTCACAGAAAGGGTGGTAGATGCATGGAATGGCTTACCACAAGAAGTGGTGGCTATGAATACAGTGCAGGGTTTCAAACAGGCATGGGATAGGCATAAGGGAGCAATACAAATGACTATGAATAGATAGGTCACTGACAGAGCAAAGGCCGATGGCACATTTATAAGGTAGAAAAAGAAATGGGCAGACTGGATGGGCCTTGCGGTCCTTATCTGACGTCAACTTCTATGTTTCTATGTTTCTATGTAAAATGCTGTTACTAAATGCTCATAGTCTGGGATCCATAATTGGTGAATTAGCTTCCACCCTTAACCAACATGACATTGCATGTTGTAGGGTAACTGAAACTTGATTTAAGGATGGTGACTGGAATATGGAAATACTTGGTTACCAATTAATACAAAAAAATAGAAAAGAAAAAAGAGGAGGCGGAGTCGCCTTTTATAGCAAGGAAAAATATAGAGCATACGAAGTAACTTAACATTACAACATCCAACAACAAAATTATATGGGTAAAGGCTTCTTTCCCCCCTAAAGTACTCACTATTGGATTAGCATATAGATCACCTAGTTTAAATAAGGAGGAAGTAGAAAACTTGTTATCTGAAATAGAAAATATAAACATTCAGGGCGATATTTTAATGGGTGATTTCAACTTTCCAACTATTAACTGGGCTTCCTTAGAAGGGGCTAACGTTGCAGAAAACCAATTTCCAGATATCACCTTACTCCATAATTTCAATCAACTAGAAATCAAACCAACTAGGGAAAGAAACATACTAGACCTCATACTGACTAACAATAGTGAAGACATAGGGAACCTTAAAATACTACCCCCGCTAGGCGACAGTAATCACAACATGATAATTGTGGTCTAAGACAACAATATTAAACATACCAAGGGAATTACCACTATCAAAGATTTTAATAAAGCAGATTAGATTAAAATGCAAGAATACTTAAGGGTCTGGGGCTAGAAAAATGAACTTCTTGACCAAGACTTAGACAGCACATGGAGTATTATTAAAAAAATAATTACATACTGTATAGATGAAAGGGGGCCAACAAGAACAAAATATGAAAACAATAGGCGCACTCCATTGTGGTGGAATAAAAACATCAAGAAGCAAATTAAAATCAAAAAGAAACACTATAAAAAGTACTAAAAAAATTATTAACAGGTAACTGGCTCACATTCAGGCTGGCAGTCAAAACAACAAAAAACATAATAAGGAAATCCGAAGCAAGACTAGAATTAAAACTAGCAACTAAAGTTAAGGACAATCAAAAACAATTCTACTATTACATAAGTTCCCTAAAAGGCAAGCAAAAAATCATAGACTCACTGAAAAGTGAATCAGGATTTACTACTGAAGAAAAAGAAGTAGATTCCAAACTGAATGAATATTTTGTAAGCATCTTTGAGCCCGAAGAGAACTTTACATTTCTTCAAACTGAACCGCATCCTAACATTCCAGTATTTTCATTGGAGGATGTAGGAAAAGTAATATCCACATTGAGAAATAACAGATCACCAGGTCCTGATGGAATTACACCAAAACTATTAAAGGAGTTCAGGAATGAACTAGCGGGCCCACTGTCATGCCTGTTTAATAAATCATTAAAAGAAGGGAAAACAATATCTGAATGGAGGGAGGCAGTAATCACACCAATTCATAAGGGAGGAACCTTAACAGATGTAAATAACTACAGACCAATAAGCTTTACATCGATAATCAGGAAAATACTGGAAAAATTACTCCAGACGTCCATACTACAGCACCTAAATGACGTAGGATTTGTAGACCCCTCACAACATGGTTTTACAAAAGGCAGATCTTGCCTCACCAACCTCATTCAATTTTTGGAGCCAATACGTGCAGCTCTGGATAAAGGAATTCCTGTGGACATTATTTTCCTCAATTTCACTAAAGCTTTTGACAAGGTGACACATAATACTCTGCTTTCCCTACTCAATAAAGTTCAATTGCACCTCAGCTTCATAAATTGGATAAACTCCTGGCTAGACTCCCGTTGATAAATGGTTGCTATTAAAGGACACTTCTCAAACTGATTCTTGGTCACTAACGGAGTACTACAGGGCTCCATCTAGGCCACACTTTATTTAATATACTTGTATCTACCTTACAAACTCCCAGTAATACATGGCTCTGCAAATATGCAGACAACTGCTAACTGGGTGGGATTGTTCAAACACCAGCAGATGGGCAGCAGTTGCAAAATAACTTAGACCAAATATCTAACTGGGCACTACAAAACAAAATGAAGTTCAATGAAAAGAAAAGTATGGTAATATATCTGGGGGTGAATAACCCAATGATCCAATACAAACTAAATGAGATTGTACTAGATAGTGCAGCTGAGGAAAAAGAGCTTGGAATATGGATTACTGACAACCTAACATTTGACAATTACAAAAGGATAACAGTTAAAAAATGCTGTATCTTAAAAAAACATTAAATCCACGAAAAAGAAAATACTGCTACCACTATATAAGGGCTTGGTAAGTCCTCATCTGGAGTACTGCTCCCAGTTTTGGGCACCCTGCACCTTAAGAACTAATAAACTAATTGAGGGAGTTCAGAGAAAATGAACTAAAAAAAAAACTCTAATATCAAAAATCTGAGCTATAAACAAAGACTGAACACATTGGGGTTGTACTCAGTAAAGTACAGGCAACTGAGAGGAGACCTTTGTTTAACATACAAAGCAACTAGAGACCCTTTGATGAAGGATACATTGGACCTAGTATCGCATGAAACAAAAATACCCACAAAAACCCACATAAACAAACTTATTGGTGAAAAATGCTCAACTAAAAAAAGGATTAGATTCTTCACCCAAAGAATAATCAACATTTGGAATGCACTGCCTCAAATGATAGTTGATAGCCCAAACATACCAATATTTAAACACAGACTAGACCAACATATGGGAAAAAAAGTATTCTATTTCCACCCATGATTCATGAGTGGTGAATTCACTAAAAGGCATTATTGTCTATTGAATTAGTAACAAACTATGAACCTATAAAATGGAGAATGCAGTAGCTGCTGGTGGGTAGGTGGGGATTTTAGAAGGAATCTTAACTTATCTGAAGCCCATAAAGGTAGTACAAAAATGGGTGGACTGTATGAACCCGTGGTCTTTATCTGCTGTCACAATCCATGATTCTATGATTCTACTAACAGGCCTAGAAGACCTATAGGGAGCAGGGATCCCTGGGGTACAGAAAGTTTAGAACAACTTGGAATCTTTAGTGGAAGTTCAACTGCATCACTGCTGTGCTAATCAGAGCCAAGTGCTCAGTTAAACTGCATTTTAATTTTAGAACTCACTCACCAACATTGTCTGATGCCCGAGGCCCCTCAACAGCCAAATACAATCCCAGACCTATCCAAATTCTGCCTCCATGAAATGATTGCCAAAATGAAGCTGTAAATGAAACACAGAGCCCTGCAGCTGCCAATTAGTGTACCGGTCCCGATCCCATCCACTTCCTGCTTTTAAAACACGTGTGCCACACCAAAGAAATCCTGGACACCCACCCAACACCATAATACTTAAATGCTACTCCAACTCCACCCATGAAAAAACAGCCTACTGACCCACTCAGCAAAACAGCAGAGAGCAGTCTTGCTATCAGAACAAGGAGGCAGCTGACTAAGGCAGCTAGAACTTTTCTGCTACAACATTTCTGACTAGGAGGTAAGTAGACAGATACTTTATTAGAAGTGCAGGGTCTGCAAGGTAAATTGGAACCATCAGTTAGGGTAAAAACAACAAATTCTGGTCAGATCCACCATGGCTATATAATGAAGTTAGTGAATTTGTGTGAAATTGTTAAGGAGGCATGGAGAAACAAGACAATGATTTGTAAGTGGTAAGAGTTGTTTTAATTTCTGTTCTAAGGAAGGCATACACATTATTAGGAACATATATGGAGGTGTACGTTTAATGGAAGGAAATGAAAGCTTACAAAAGAACCCCAGAGCAAATGCCACTGATGTATGTGTTATCCCAGATGATATTTGCCAGCCAGACTAATTTTAAAGAAAACACAATTGCACATATCCCAATAATGCAAAGCATCAAGGGGAAATATATGCAAATCCCCATGATGGCACAAAAGGTGGCAGTACATGAAAAAGTAATGGCTGGCATATATTCATACTTGGGATTATTTACACATTTGTTTTTTTTTTTAAGAGAAACAGGTTTTTGTCCATAAGGTGATGTAAGTTCACCTCAGAAGGCAGTATAGCGCAGTGGTTTAAGGCTCTGAGCTGCAAATCTGGAGACCTGGGTTTGAATCCCACAGCCCCCACTTTCATACTGTGTGACCCTGAGCAAGTCACTTAACTTCCCTCTGCTCCCAGGTTGCACCTGTAAACAAGCTTTCAGCTTAGTGTGTCTCACCTGGTTAAACAATTGGGAAAAAAGTTATATTTAAGCAATGTGTTGATGTCAGGAAGTCAGGTGTAATGATGATGGACTGTTAGAGAAAATGTGATATTAACTTTCAGAGGGGGGCACTTTTGATAAGGGCAAGGTAGTTATGCATGTGATAATGGGAATATTAGGAAAGTATGAGGTCTACGCAGAAGTGGAGTGCAAATATGCACAGTTTCATAAGTATGTGCTCAGAGTGCTGGCAAATGGTGATATACAAGTTTGTTTTAGAAATAAGTAAAAATAGCAGTACATACAATTAATAGAAAGATAGATAATTACATGGACTTATAGACAGAGAGCACAGACACAGGCAGAATAGGAATGGCAGTGAAGTATTGAAGTGACACCAACCCCACCCCACAGACATGGACAGTCATCGGGGTGTGCCTTTGGGTCAGTGGCCATAACGTTCATGACATTTCACCTCACCCTACCCGGCAGACACAGACAAGAGTCGAGGTGTGCCTTGGGGTTTTCATACTTCACACTCACCCCATTCCATACAGAAATATGCTGAAATGGGTACAGTATAAGAGAATGGAGTTAACTTTGGGGCTGAAGAGTCAAAGGCACACCTCGATACTTGTCACTGGCTGCAGGGTGGGGGTGGAAAGGTGTGAGCATTACTGTTGACAATCCCAAGTCACACCCCAATGCCTGTCAGTCCCTAAAGTGCAGGGTGTTATGGTCCAAAACCCTAGTGCCCTGGGTGTTTCTTGGTATTTTCATTCCAAGTTTTCAGCATAGGCTTTTTGTGACCCCCACCGTATGAACAGTGACACTATCAGTTCATTAGCTGAAAGGAAATTTTGCACAGCGATGGTGCCATTTGGCATCACAGGTGCAAAAACACATTTTGAACAGGATATAAAAAATGACAGCTGTGCATTTCTTGCTTCAGTAACTGCTCAGCACATCTGTTGCATGACCTGATCATTGACATTTTATATCTGCTATGCAGTGTACTGCTGCTATGGCTGTATGGCTGAGAGGGACCTGAGGGTGGTGGTGGATGTCAAGATGAACAACTCAGAGACTTGTAGGAGGGCAGCGGCCAAGGCCACAATCCTGGGATGCATTGCTAGGGGGATCACTCCAGAAGGAGGGAAATGATACTCCCTCTGTATAACTGCTTGGTGAGGCCACAACTCTAGTACTGCAGGCAGTTTTGGAGGCCACACTTAAAGAGGGACATTGAACTCCTGGAGAGGGTCCAAAGAAAGGCAACCAAAATTATCTGGGGCTTGGGGAAAGGATCTAAGGGGAGAGGCTCGAGGAACTGAATATATACACATTGGAAGAGAGAAGGGATGGGGGGACATGATAGAGGTCTTCAAGTACATGAAGGGGGTAAACAGGGGTGGCGAAGTCATGGTGCTCCAAAGGAAGGGGGGCAACTAGAGTGCATGGGTGGAAGCTGGAGGGGGGATACTCAGGGAAGAAAGGAGGAGGTGATACTTCAGTGAGAGGGTGGTAAAACCATGGAATGCACTGCCTGGGGGACTGGTGGAGGCAGAGACTGTGGAGGGGTTCAAGAGGGGGTGGGACAGGTACAGGGGAAGGGTTGTGGAAGCAAAGTCCAATGAAGTGAGAATACCCTGGACTGGGAAGGGAGAAGCCCAAGACGGCGGGGGAGGGCAGCAAGATCAGCTCCCAGGGTGGAGACTGACCAAACAAGCAGGCATGAAAGACCACTATGCCTATTCTGCTGGCATTTTTGAATGTTAGTATGTTGGTATGCTTACTATACCAACATCCTGAACCATAAAACAGATGACTGCCATAACTGGGGAGGCAGTATAGTATGGTGGTTTAAGGCTCTTAATTGCAAATCTGGCGATCTGGGTTTGAATCCCACAGCCCCTCCCCCCCAAAAAAATCAAAATTTTCTTACAGAGCAAATCAGCACAAACTGCTCATAGAATGCTGGTACCTACATTTATAACTTAGCAAATACTTGAACTCTAACTGAGTGAAGTTTCTGTAAGAAAACAGCTAGAGTTTTTATTAATTATATTATAGCATTGATGATCTGGGCAGTTTCTGTGCTTTTATGGTTGTGTATAGTTTGATAAAATTTAAAGTTTTAAAATTGAAACACTCCTGCTAGCTAGTTCTGACACGCATAGAAAACAAAAATAGTGAATTATAGCTATTTAGTAACTGTTGTCTTACAGAAACCCCAGTTAGCTAGCTCTCCCCTGGACTGGGAAGGGAGAAGCCTGAGAGGGTGGGGGAGAGCAAGGTCAGCTCCCAGGTTGGGGACTGACCAAACAAGCAGACACAAAAGCCCACTAGGCCTATTCTGCTGGCATTTTTATATGTCGGTATGCTTACTACACCAACATCATGCACCATAAAACAGATGACTACCATAACTAGGGAGGCAGTATAGCACAGTGGTTTCAGGTTCTCCACTGCAAATCTGGAGATCTAAGTTTGAATCCCACAGCCCCCACAAAAAAAAAATGAAAATCTTGTTACAGAGGAAAATTAGCACTAACTGGTAATAGAATGCTGATACCTACATTTACAGTTTAGCAAATACTTGAAATCTAACTGAGTGGGGTTTCTGTAAGAAAACAGCTAGAGTCTTTATTAATTGTAGCATTGATGATCTGGGCAGTTTCTGTGCTTTTTTGGTTGTGTATAGTTTTAAAAAATTAAAACACTCCTGCTAGCTGGACCTGATGCAGATAGAAAACAAAAATAGTGAATTAGAGCTACTTAGTAGCTATTTTCATACAGAAACCCCAGTTAGCTAGCTCTCAGGCCTCTGCTAAACTTAACAGTTGATGTGCCTGTGACCGGCAAAACTACACTTAAAATCTCACAAATAAATAAATAAAATATCAGAACAGCATTTATTTTAGTAGTATATTCTTTCTTTTCAGGTGCCCATGACACTAGGTATATATATTTATATATTTTAACTTCAAAGCACTAAATCTATTCAAATGCAAAAAACACATGACTTTATTCTCTTCGCATATTAATGTTAAACATTAGATCCCAGAATGGCCAAGAAACAATTTAGGATTCACTCTTGCATGTCACTGTCAAGCCCACTTCTCATGCCAACAACATTAACAGAAACCTTTTCATTTCAATGCTATGCACTCTTATGTCAGAGAGACATAAATCTTATAGACTGCTAAAAAAACAAATTTATCAAGACTGGATTTCTGTAAGAAAACAGCTGCTAAATAGCTCTAATTCATTATTTGTGTTTTTGGTGTGTGTGTCAGGTCTAGCTAGCAGTAGTGTTTTCATTTTAAAATGTTATTTTATTAAACTACTCACAACAATAAAAAGCACAGAAATTGTCCCAGATCATCAATGCTGTAAATAGTAAAGACTGTAGCTGTTTTCTTACAGAACACCTACTCAGCTTTCAAGTATTTGCTAAACTGTAAATGTAGGTACCATCATTCTACTAGAAGGAACTGGGAGTTAGGGCTGATTTTACTCTGTGACATGCTTTTCATTTATTTATTTATTTTTTGTTTGTTTTTTTGTTACAAATGTGGAGTATCTTTTTAATAAAGTATAAAATATGTATGTGTGAGTTATTTAGTTTGGAGAATATTTGTTTCATTATTTGAAAAAGTGTGATAAACTAAATGTGTAGTGCAGTGAACCATTGTAATATGGAATCAAATGTGTAGCTGAAATTACTGTGTTACTGTTGCCATTTATGCTCACAGGATAAGAACAGTTCCACAGATTTGCTGTTGTGAAATTATTTTAAAACAGTGTACATGCTAAATCCTACTGCCATGTTCAAAACACCATCCCCTACCTACTTGCCACATATAAACTCAACTATATTAAAAAAATAATTCTAGGCACTTTTTTTTTTTTTTACCAGGAGAGACACACTAAGCAGAAAGCTTGTTTACAGGTGCTACCTGGGAGTACAAGGAAGTTAAGTGACTTGCTCAGGGTCATACTGTATGCAAGTGGGGGCTGTGGGATTCAGACCCAGATCTCCAAGTTTGTAGCTCAGAGCTTTAAACCACTGTGTTATACTGCTTCCTTTACCTACCTGCATACTTAACAATTATTCATTCCCCAGTCCCATTTATAACACGGTTACACTTATATATAATGCATACTTCTCAAACTTGAAAGAAAAAATACACTTTATCATTAAAGTCTGTTTACCAAGTACTGTGCCCATGATTAAAATAATTTGAACCCCTCCTCCAAAAATGTGCCCTGACATGAAAATGCATGTTTAACTGTAAAGACAATTACAAATTTTATTTCTAAATGCATTACTAACACCAATGCTTCATGGTTAAAACAATTTCAACCCCTTCCCCCCAAAAATGTGCCCTGACAAACTGCATTCTGGGAAGATTGCCTGGGACAAGACGCAATAAAAAAAAAACCTGAATAACAGGTTTCACAGAGTAGATATTGATATCCTGTTTTTAGTGTCCATGATAAAATAAAAAATACAGTTAAGATTTTTTTTTAATGTCAGCTCTGATCAGAATAGCTTTTAAAATCACCAATTGTTTTCTTGTTCAGTGTTTTCTAATACATCTCAAACTTAAAAGAAAAAACACATTTTATCATCAGTCTGTGTTCACCAAGTACTGAGCACAAGATTAAAATAATTTGAACCCCCTCCCCCAAAAAATGTGCCCTGACATGAAACTGCACGTTTAACTGTAAAGACTATTAAACATGTATTTTGAAATGCATTACTAACACCAATGCTTTCAAAGTTTTGAAACTACTAAAGACAAATTATATATAAACTATACATATATAAAATGTTTAAGAAAAACATGTGGTTCTTACTGTAAATTAGAATGTCTGTCTAGGTCTCCTTCTGAGGCCCCAGGTGGCTCTGATAATCATTTGTTCCAAAGGATTTTTAAGTCAATTTGAAGGCATTAAATATCTTCTGTTCTTCTAGTCCTTAATAAAGGCATTAAGTATCTTCTGTTCTCCACTGCACAGACTTGTTCTGTTGGTTGATACAGGTCCCAAACTAGTGTGTCGTGTTACAGCATGAGAGAGCCATCTCATGCCCCTCCCACATGAATCAGAAAAAAGTTTGGGGTTGATCTTTAGGAGCTTCTCAGGTGGAGGCGGGGGTGGATCTTACCCACCCAAAAAAAAATAATGCTGCCTCCCACTACTCAGGTTCCAGTTCTTGTACCACCCATTTAAGAAAGAAAATAGTATCCTGCAACCATTGACTAACATGAAAGCATATTTATTTGAGGGAGGAAAACATTGCTTGGAGGAGGGTAAGGTGGAAGTGACTATTTACACCTTCAGTCAGTTTCATAGACAGAAAACATGACATCACTCCTTCTGTACATGCAAAACGTCTGCAGGCTCCGCCTACTGCAGCCGTAAAAACACAAAAGTTAGTGTGCTAGTCTGAGTTGGGGGAAGGGAACTGATAATCATCTTTGCAATTAGATGGGTCTTTAGGAGAGCTATAAATTGGGTGGAGTGGCTTAGGCTGAAGTGAAGCAGGTGTCTGCATATAGACTTCCCAGTAGTTAGTTTTTGGTCAGGGAGCACTCTTGCTATCCCCAATCAACAGCCAATCCCATTCACTGCCTAGGAATCAGGAAGTGGACAGGGGCTTTCTTAAGGACTAGGCCATTAAGCAGCACCCCCGTACTGTGGCCTCCTGCACAGTGGACCAATACACAAAGGATATCGGAGTCTGCCTACTGGAGTCAGGCCAACAAGACAGCCAGCCACTCTGCCCCCCCTGCTGACCCAAGGTACCCTTACCCAGGTAAGCCTGTGGGGGGCTACATTATAGGGTAGCTGTACTTGGGAGGCCAGCTAAGCATCTCAATGGGATTAGGGGCTTGCTGTTGTTGTTTTTTTTCTTGTCTTTAGTATGGTGTTGTTTGTTCTTAACTGATACAAGATTTTAAAGTGTTTCTAGTTAGTAGAGATTGTAGGTAAACTGTTGCTAGGTGTTAGGTTGATTCAGAGATCAGAGGCCTACTGTTAAATAGTTGCTAGATATATTAGGGTACAGCAACTTGCTGTAAAAGGCCTGCTAGGTACTAGTGAGCTTCAGGGTTTAAGAGGGTATGATTACTGCGTGGTGATAGGATAGCCCGACTGGGTCTGGGACAGACAAACAAATAACAAGCATTTGTCAATGCCGAGAGTTCACTGTTGGTATTGCTGTTGTACATGCCTCCCATATTTTTCTGTATATATTACCCTGCCTTGCATTTTAAGAGTGGGCATTAACGCCCCAGGTGTTTGTTGGTATTTTTTGCTCCAAATTTTCATCATGCTCTTTTTTGGGATCCCACCTCATGAACAGTGGCAGTATCCTTTTGTTAGTCAATCCCAAAAGGTGATTTCGCATAGCGAGTGTGCCATTCGGCAACACAGGTGCAAAAACACATTTTGGGCAGAATGTGAAAAATGACAGCTGTACTGTTCATGAGGAGGTGTGAAGAAATGACAGTGTCGACAATCTGAAATGCAAAAATATGAAAAAGTGGCCACGTTACGAGTGTGCATAGAAACTGCACAACACATGCCTGTAACGCAGTCACTTTTATGTTGTCTTGTGCACATACAAGCAACATTTTGTGGCAGTAGGAGATCAGTAGGAGAAATGCAGAGATGTGCTAATTCTGGCGAATGCAGGGCACGCTTTAGAAGGTGCGTCCCTCATTCACCAATTAGTGAGCATGACAGAAGTGTTTTGCAGTGCCACCAACTTGAAATGATTTTGCCTCTGCAATCAGAGCCAAGCTCATCATGCAGTGGCAGCGATGACACGCCTTCACTACATGCCTTGTCTGGTGAAACATTTCAATAAACATGGCAGCAGCTTGGCCATCCTCCTCTTGCAATCCCTAAAAAGCTGACTTCAGGGTGCCTAGTCCCTCTGTCAGCATGTATAACCCCCCCCCAAGATTGTGTGGCACACTGGGAGCCCACCCCAGTGTGCCTCCCTGTATTCGGAAGCTGACCACATCAGCATTTTCCTGACCCTGCCCACCCTCATTGTTCATGAGATGGGCTCCCAAAAAGCTTATTTTGCAAATTTGGTGAAAAAATTCCAAAAAATTACTGTGTTACGAGCATGCATTGCACAGTTTCCACGCATGCTTGTAACTTCAAAAATGCTTAGTATTTTCACTCCAGATTTTCAACATTGCCATTTTTTCACACCTCTTTATGAACAGTACAGATGTCATTTTTCACATCCTGCCCAAAATGTGTTTTCGCACATCTGGCGCACAATGGCTCGGTCACTGTGGGAAATCAATGTTTGGGACGGATTAAGAAAATCACAGTGTCACTGTTCATGAGCAGAGGTCCCAAGATGCCTAAGTTGAAAATTTGGTGAAACAATTCCAAAAAATTACTTTTACGAGCGTGCATTGTGCAGTTTCCATGCACGCTCATAACTTCGAGAATTTTTAATAATTTTTACTCCAGATTTTTAACATTGCCATTTTTTTACACCTCCTTATGAACAGTATAGGTGTAATTTTTCATATCCTCCCCAAAATGTGTTTTCACACATCTTGCGCACAATGGCGCGATCGCTATGGGAAATCAATGTTCGGGACAGATTAAGAAAATCACAGTAACACCGCTCATCAGCGGATGTCCCAAAATGCCTATGTTGAAAATCTGGTTAAAAAAATGTGCAAAATAATTGCGTTATGGACATCTGTTGCCCACTTTCTATGCATGCTCATGACTGCACCAATTTTCCATATTTTCATTCCAAATTTTCAACATTACCATTTTTTTACACCTCCTCATGAACAGTACAGCTGTAATTTTTCACATCCTGCCCAAAATGAGTTTTTGCACCTGTGGCACCAAATGGCGCAGTCGCTGTGCAAAATCACCTTTCAGCTAACAAACTGATAGTACCACTGTTCATGAGGTGGGGTCACAAAAAGCCCATGTTGAAAATTTGGAGTGAAAATAACCAACAAATGCCTGGGGCATTAGGGTTTCCAACAGTAACACCCTACCCTGTAGAGACTGACAGGCGTCAGGGGTGTGACTTGGGATTTTTGGCTGTAATGCTCACGCCATTCCACCCCTAGCCAGCAGCCATTGACAGGCATCAAGGTGTGCCTTGGACTCTTTGGCCACAAAGTTCACCTCGTTCTCCTATACTGCACCCATCTCAGTGTATTTCCTTATGGAATGGGGTGAGCGCAAGTCCCGAAGACCCCAAGGCACACCGCGACACTTGGTGTATGCAGGGTAGGGTGAAGTGAAATGGAATGAGCATTATGGCCAATGACCCAAATGCACACCCCAGTGCCTGTCAGTCTCTGCAGGGTGGGGGTGGGGTTGGCATCAGTTCAATACTTCACTGCCATTCCTATTATGCATCTCTAACTTATGAGACAAAGAACCTCTGTGTGTAAACACTGAGGCAAGGGTTACCCCGGGTAACCCTTGCCTCAGTGTTTACACACAGAGGTTCTTTGTCTTTTAAATGTTTTTTTATTTTAATGGGTTCACCACAATATATCCCAGGCACACTGCCTTAGGGGTAGCTGGTCCGGTCCACTGGGGTGTTAAACAGACAAGGCATACTGATGAGTCCTGGTAGGATGCAACACGTGTCTATGTCTTCTGTTAGCACCCTTTGCAAACTGTGTGAGAGGCCTTTCGGCACCATGCAATTCTGCTTAAAGTTGGACCAGCATAACATTCTGTGGTGATTTGCATATGCAGCCCATGATGCTTTGCATTGTGGGGGCATGTGTGACTTTGTATTTTCTTCTAACTTATGCACTACCAATGCCAATGCCAGCAAGACAACAGACGGCATTGACAAATGCCTGTTTGGAATGTTGTCACTAAATTTTCAACATGGCCTTTTTGGGATCTCCCCTCATAAACAATGGCACTGGAATTTTGTTAATCTGTTCCGAAAGTTCATTTTGTACAGCGACCACACCATTCTGCACCACAGGTGCAAAAACACATTTTGGGAAGGATACAAAAATAACAGCTGTACTGTTCATAAGGGGGTGTGATGAAAAAATGGCAATGTTGGAAATTTGGAGTGAAAATGTTAAAGACTGATGACGTTACGAGCGTGCGTAGAAACTGTACAATGGACACTTGAAATACAGTCATTTTTGGGAGTTTTTCATCAAATTTGCAAAAAGGGCTTTTTGGGACCCCACCTCATGAACAGTGGCACTGTCGTTTCATTAATTTGTCCCAAAAGGTGAATCCGCACAGCAACTGCAAAATCACCTTTCAGGACTGAGAAATGAAATGACAGTGACTGTGTTCATGAGGTGGGTTCCCGAGAATCCCATGTTGAAAATTTGGGACCAAAACTCCCAAAAATGGCTGAGATATCAACCTAAATTGAAACCCCTCCATTCAGTGCCATTATAGGACTTACCATCATTTCTTCAGTTTGCCCGGTCACCTTTGAAGAGTGCAGACGTGTTCCTGGTCCACTGAAGATCACTGCTCGTGACCTCTGGAGGTAAGTATGGGTGAGGGGGTACAGAGAGGTTGGGTGTGCAGTGGAAGGGTGCGGGTTGGGGGACGGGGGCCGGCGGGAATGAGGAAAGACCATTTTCTTAGTTTTCATGTTTAAAAAAAAAGACATCGTGGGTCTGTTTTCTTTTTTACAGGGAAACTATGGATTTTGGCACACTGGGGTGGGCTCCCAGTGTACCAGAGTACTTGGGGGGCAAGGGGGGATCAATATCGACCCAGGGATTGGGCACCCCGAGGTCAGAAGATATGTGGGGGGGTGCATCTGACACTGGGAATGACCATCCCAGTGTTGGAAAAACCACAGCAGGTTTTGGCACACTGGGGTGGGCTCCCAGTGTGCCACATTAAAGGATGAGGGAAGGGATACAGGCTGACACAGGGATTAAGCACTCCGATGTTGGCAGGTGAGGAGGGGGGTCCACCAGCATGATTGATTCCATTTACAGTAAAAGAGTCTTTGGGCACTGAATACTTCCAGCCCATACGGAGCTTAGGCTGTGGCCTGCTCCACACGTATGGGAGAAACTATTGAGCCGGCAGAGACAGCGAGACGTGGAGGAGACAGGTGAGGAAAGCACCTCCTCCCAGCCAGCGTGATCAATCATGCTTACAGTAAAAGTGCCTTTGGGCACTGAATAGTCCCAGCCTGTATGGAGCTTAAGCTGTGGCCTGCTTTACATGAGTGGAGAAACTTTTGAGACAGCTGGACGTGGAGGAGGCAGACGAGGGAAGCGCCTCCTCCCAGCCAGCACAATTGAGCACACTAACAGTAAAAGTGCCTTTGGGCACTGAATACTCCCAGCTTATATGGAGTTTAGCCTGTGGCCTGCTCCACATGGGTGGGAGAAACTTTCAAGCTGGCAGAGACAGCGGGACGTGGAGGAGGCAGGTGAGCAAAGCGCCTCCTCGCACCTTTCAGGCAGGGCCCAGTGGGGTGGCAAGGCAGAGATGTCAGGCCACAAACAGCTTTTTGCTCTTCGGTGAACTGCAGATGAAAGGAAAATGCCATCTCCTGAGTGGTGTGGCTTTTCCTTTTCAAGTGAAGACCACTGCAGGCAAAACAGCATCAGGACCAGCCTGGCTGATGACTGATGCAATACTGTCACACCCCTGCAGAGCACTCTACATTGCACAGACAGTGTCACACCCCTCAAAGCCCACTGTCCCAAGGAGTTCACCGTGCATGCGCAAACTCAAAAAGGAAGGACTTGATAGGGAAAAGGAAATGTGGGGAGTGGTGCAGTGCAGTGGTTGTGGGGCAGCAGTCTACAAGAAGACCTTCTGGAGGCTGCGGTGCTGTCCCATCTGTGTACACCTCTCTCGGTGGACAGAACAGGTCTCAAGGCTCCAAGCAACACTGGCAGAGAGTCAGGAGAATGACACAAGACTTAAAGTCACCTTGGCAAGGAGCCAAGGGACCATCTCTCTTGCCAAGGAACCACCTAGCCACATATCGCTACTTCAAAGGTTGCCAGAAGGAAGGAGTGGCTGGACTAAGGGGGGCTCAAGGAGAGCAGGGGTAGTAGGATTGGGAAGGCTGGGGTAGCAGGTAACAGGCACTCTCCTCATCTAGTGCTACTAAGAAACTCATACACCATTCTGGCAGAGAGAGATTGCCATGAAGGGGCACCTGAGGTGGTGGATGAAGAGGATGTTGGGGAATACCTAAATGGAATCCCCAGGAGGGGGAAGGAGACCCCCAGAGATTGAGGAAGCAACTTCTAGCAGGGGATTCTATAGTCAGAGGATAGAACTGTGGAAAGGAAAGGGGATAGAGAGGGAGGTAAGTGCCTATCTGGCGTATCAACTTGAAGGGATGGAAAGTGTATCCAGCAGATCGCGAGGGCAATAGTAAGGAAGGGGTAACTGGGCATTATTGTCCACATGGGGACAAATGACCTAGCTCTGGAAGGGATGGGGCAGTGCTGGAGCAGTTTAAGGAGCTGGGGAAGGGTCTTAGGCAGCTACAATGCACTGTAGTCTTTATGGAAGTGCTGCCTGTCTACAACAGGGGGAAGGAAAGGGAGCTCCACACTAAGGTCTTCAACTCACGGTTGAAGGAATGGTGCAGAGAGGAGGAGGAGGAGGAGTATGGCTTCATTGAGGACTGGAGCTCCAACTGGATGGATCAGACCTTGTACCGGGGGGGGGTAGCTTGCATCCATCCCGGAAGGGAGTAGCAGTCCTCAGTAGATGTTATAAGTGTTGCTACAACTGACATTTAAACTAGCCGGGGGGGGTAGAAGAAGGCAAAGGGGTGGCAGAAACTGCCTCCCCTCAGCCTGTGATGAAGGGTAGAGAAGTACTGGGGGAAGGATTCCCACCAAAATGAAGGACAGCAAAGGGTGCAAGGGATCAGCATGGGAGGAAGGGGAAAGAAAAGCAGGCAGTATGCAAAGGAGGAGGAGAAGAAGTGGGAGCAACTAAATAAAATGAGAAGGGACAAGAATAGGACTAACAAAATCTTGATAACCATTTGTGTCAATGCAGGAAGTCTGGGAAATAAGACCAGACCTGGAGGCCACCATGGGTGAGGCAGGCCTGGATATTGTGATCAGTTTGCCCATGCCACAGTGACAGCAATGAAAGAGACATCCCTGACAGCGACAGCAGAAGAGCGCCGGCGAGCACAACAATGCGGATGCAGGTCAATGGCCGAAACAATGAGTCCCTGTCGGGGAATGGCAGCAGGCACAGTGACCCACACAGTGGCAAGGGCCCAACTCACTGGAAGGCAACCCCAGTGCAATGGGGGAGGGAGGCACAACGTGGTCAAAGGAACCCTCCCACCCAGCAGGCTGCTACACCAGGACATGAGGCCATGGGCAAAGACCAGGGGTGGGCCTGCCATGACTGAAACACTCCAGGGATTCGCCAACAGGGTGCCCAACAGACACAAACACCCCGCACAGGAGGCCAGCCAGCAGAGGCACTGGGATGGTGGGCATGGGACCCTGTATCCCTCATAGTGGTTCCCCACCTTGAGGTGCGCACCCAGACAGCGCAGCAGGCACAGCTGCTATGTGGGTATGGGCGAGGGCCCGGTACAGACAGAGGGAGCACTGACTAGTGCAGGCAACGGTGGAGCCACCCACATGGAACAGATTGGAGCCTGTCCAATGTTTCTGGGCCCACTGTGGCAGCCCCTCCCCAACAGGATGCGGCCACGGATGGCACAATGCCCCCCCACACAGGCCATGGGACACTGCCCCAGTCCCCCCACCCTGAACATGACACAGGGACACATGATCTGTGGTTTACTCATCAGCAGTTTATTGGGGCACAGGCTGACAATGCAGTGATACACATCAGATGGTCACCCACCACCCCACACACACAGTGCACATATCTGCCCATTGTGCCAATGGCACTCAGTCAGTCAGTTGGGCACAGCTACACCTGCAGCTTGATGTTGAGGGTGATGCCCATCAGGTAGTCCCTCCTGCTGTGGCTGCCATACTGCTCGACGATCTCCATGAGCCTGGTGGTCATGTCCCTGCACAGGTGCTGTGATCTGCACACCAGGTGGTCGCTGATGACCTGCTGCATCTTCACCTTGGTCATCCGCTGCTCCACCCGTAGGACATTGATGAACCTCTATATAGATAGATGCGTTGTACCCATCAGGGAACTGAATGCCCGGTGCCATCCCTTGATGGCATTGTTCATCCGAGGTAGGTCCTCCTTCACGGTGGCATAGCAGCTCCAGAACTCTATGGTGTACACCAGTCACCGGCATATCCCATTCTTGATCGGGCACCCCAGCCAGGTATCCTCAAAGTAATCGAGGTAGTACTGCAGCAGTTCCCCATACTGTGTGAACATGTCCCATGTCCACAACTCCTCATACACCTGGCACACATCCTGTGGTGGCACGAATGCCAGTGTGGGGAGCATATGGAGGTGGAGGGCGAAGGCATCATTCTCAGTGTAGTGGTGCACTAGGTCAGGAGCTGGAGTTTGCGTCAGAAGCTCTGGCACAGGTGAAAGAAACACCCTCTGAGCTCCAGGTTCAGAAATATGGCACAGAGTGCCCCATAGGCAGCAAGATCATAGTCCATCATCATGGCACAGGGGCGTACACCAGGGCACAACTCAACCACCTTGTGGAACACGCTTGTGTATGCTGCCACGGTCTTGTTCGTCATCAGTATGTAGACCACTGGCAGCACTGCTGAGAGCTCCACCCCATGCACACTGTAGAGCGGGTAGAAGAGCCGGGACAGCTCCTGAAGGTGCCATCGCTGATCCACAGGCTGCTCCTTGACAGGTACTCCAGATTGTGCTGAGTGCTGAAGATCATGAACCTGTTTGTTGTGCCCCTGAATCATGCAGCAGGAACGGCTCACCCCCAAGTGTTGTCTGGTACTCCTCATGAATATGGAGGTCTGCTAGGGTGAGTGGATCCACTGGTGCATGGTGTGTGCCCCATCACACCCTTTGTATGGCGTGCTTCAGGTATCCAACAGGTGGCAGGGACCCCCTGACTGCTTCACAGACCCCGGTGCAGCATGCCACAACCGCCTGCTGGGTGGTCTCCATCGTCTCAGCTGCCTGTTGCTTCACTGCTTCCAGTACTTTCCAGACACTGACACCTGCTGTGTCAGGGACGTGGTTGTGCCAGTCTGACAACCCCACGGTGTGCTCCCCATCCGTCTTCACCCTGCCCTTGCACCAAACTGAGGTGTACTGGACACACTTCCAGTATGCCACCGCACCATGGCTCCTGTCCTTCTGGTACACATAGCTGCTCTGCGCTAGTAGCTGCTTGCCCCATACGCTGAGCATGTATTCCTCTGGTATTGTCTTCCTGGTTACCACCTGCACCCCCTCCCCTTTTTGTAGCCACTTCCGATGTCTTTGCTGCCGTCCACCTGCATATCGCCGAGGTATACCTGTCGGCATTTCTGGACTGTTGGTGCGCTGCACCTGCCGTTGTGCTGCCATTCACTGTGCCGGCATCATTCTCCATGTTTTGCTGTGCTGGTGTCGTTCTTGTGATGGTATACCATTGTGACCGTCACTGAAACATGGTGCACAAACAACTATGACTGAGAAGTGGTCATACCTTGCTACACAGCGTTTAGAAGGAACAGTGTAGGAAGGAAAGGTGGGGGAGTGGTGCTTTATGTTAATGAAAACATCAGAATGACAAAGGTACAGGGAGGACAGGGGGAGATCGAGGTGTTGTGGGTCAACCTTTAGTCCGGAAACAGCCACCATTCACATGAGAGTGGTATGCAGGACTCTGACACAGGGAGAGGACATAGACAAAGAGATGTTGGAAGACACAGGCAAAATGGCTACAAAATGGGGAGGTGGTGCTGCTGAGGGACTTTAATCTGACAAATGTAGAGTGCAGCCTACCTGCTGCAGCAGCAGCTAGGAGCAGAGACATCTTGAACTCCCTGCAGGGGGCATTCCTCAGACAACTGGTCAGTGAACCCACACAGGGTGGGGCAATACTGGACCTGATCCTTATGAATGGGGACAGTGTGGCAGACGTCAGAGTGGGGAGTTATCTGGGGACCCCGACCATCACAAAGTATGGCTTAAAATAAGAACAACAGTAGAATCCAGTCACACAAGAGAAGATCCTTGATTTCAGAAGGGCTGACATTACAAAGATGGGGGAATGCATCCAAGAAGACTTGGTGGGGGGAGATGTCCGGGTGGGAGGGGGAAAATGGGCCAGAATAAAATACATCATAGTAAAGGTTACAAACCTGTACATCAGGCGAAAAAGCAGAAAGAGGACGAGACCATTATGGTTCTCAAGGGACGTGGCAGAAAAGGTAAGGGCAAAAACAGTGGTATTCAGAAGGTATAAGGAGACCCAGAGAGACGAGGACAGAGAAGTGTATCTGGGAAAACAAAGGGAGGCAGGTAAGGCAGTAAGGAGTGCAAAAACACAAACTGAGGAAAGAATAGCCCAGACAGTATCAAAGGGGGACAGGACATTTTTCAGGTATATCAGAGAGAAAAGGAAGACCAAGGGAGGAGTTGCACGGTTATTAAAGGAGGCAGGGGGCTATACTGTGGAGGACCAAGAAAAGGTAAATATCTTAAACAAATATTTCTGCTCAGTATTCACAGTTGAGGGGGAAGGGGAGGGCCCACAAATAAGCATCAAGAGATTAAAGGAGAGGGGAATGGACACCAGTCCCTTTTCTGAAGAGAGGGTCAGGAAAGCACTCGCTAATCTGAGGGTGGATAAAGCCATGGGGCCAGACAGAGTACATCCAAGAATGTTAAAGGAACTCATGGAGGTGCCAGCTGCACCCCTGACAGAGATCACTGAAGACCAGTGTGGTCCCGGAGGACTGCAGAAGGGTAAACATAGTCCCACCTCACAAAAGTTGTAGCAAGAAGGAGGTGGGAAATTACAGGCCTGTCTGTCTGACATCTGTAGTAAGGAAATTGATGGAAACACTATTAAAGGAAAGAATTGTGGAACACCTGGAATCCAATGGAGTGCAGGACCCAAGACAGTATGGCTTTATGGAGGCGAATTCAATGTTCTAATGTTGCCACAATGCCAGCCACACCTTCCTTGTATTCAAAAAGTGATTTAGTCTTTTGTTATGGTAACTCAAAGATCCCCTGATATTGCCCAACATCTCACCCAGATGGGCTTCCTTGGGGGCTTTAGGATCCGGGGTTGTTTAGAAGTATCTTAAGGGCTGTTTTTATCCATGTCTGGCTCATTTTGTTCATCCTAACAATGTTGTAGGCTTCAAAGTGGTCCTATTATTCAAGACTTAACTGTCGTTCCTGCTTTCTTTTAGGATCCTGTATTTTTATTTAGCCACAGTTAATTTCTCATGTTCCCTGTCTTTAAGATTCATTGGTTCTGGTTTGATCTGTTTGACTGGCGCTCTCTAGCTTCCTCTTACAGTTTCATGGCACTTAGTGATTACTAAGTCAGTACTGGGCCAGTCCTCTTTAATTTCTTCATTAGTGACAGAGAAGAGGAACTGGCAGGGAAGGTCTACCTCTTTGTGGATGACACCAAGATCTGCAATAGGGTGGACACGCCGAGGGGGGTGCAAAGGATGGAAAGAGACTTTAAACATCTTGAGAAGTGGTCAAAAGTTTGGCAGCTAAGTTTTAATGCAAAAAAGTAGAAAATAATGCACTTCAATCAATCAATCACTCTTTATTTGTATAGCACCTTTCAATATCAAGGTGCTGCACACACTGTAACAACAAATATAAAAACAGAGAGCAGTATAATTGTCTAAAAATCATTCAGTCTGGGAAGGCCAACGAAAATAAAAAGGTTTTTAACATAAGTTTAAAACTACTTGGGTCACAGAAACCAGGGAATGCATTACAAAATGGGGAGAGAAATACTAGCAGCGACCAAGCAGGAAAGAGACCTGGGGGTAATCATATTGGATGACCTGAAGGTGGCCAGACAGTGCGACAGAGTGATCAGGTGAGTTAGTGGGATGTATAGATAGGGGTATTACCAGTAGGAAGAAGGAAGTGGTGTCGCCACTATATAAGTCTTTAGTAAGACCCCACCTGGTGTACTGTGTCCAGTTTTGGAGATCACATCTCAGGAAGGACACAGACAGGATGGAGGCTGTCCAAAGGAGTGCTACCAAGATGGTACATGGTCTACATCAACTGTTCTATGAGGAGAGGCTAAAGGAATTAAACATACACACCCTGGAGGAGAGGAGGGGGAGAGAGGGGATATGATCGAGACCTCTGAATACCTAACGGGGTGAATAAGGTACAAGGGGGAGGTATTATTCAGAGGAAAGGGTGCTCCAGAACAAGGGGCCACAATATGAAGCTGAAAAGGGATAGGTTTAGGAGAGATATGAGACTTCTTCACAGAAAGGGTGGTGGATGCCTGGAATGGTCTTCCAGTGGAGGTTGTGGGGGCAAAAACAGTGGCAGGATTCGAAAAAGCATGGAAAAAGCACAAGGAAGTCATAAGGGATAGATAAGGTGGTGGAAGAGAAGCTGATGTAGACCTGTAGGGGTCTACACTGTAAGCAATACAACAATAAAAAGGGCAAACTAGATTGATCATGCAGCCCTTATCTGCCATCAGCTTCTATGTTTCTATGTTAAAACCATCCAAACTGCTAATAAAATAGGACAACTCCCAAAAGTGCTTAAAACATTCTAACTTTTGTATTATAAAAGATAAAAAATACCAAAGTGTTAAGAACTTGCAACTTCACTTTGTGGGTGCTGCGACATCACTGAGGTACTTGAGCTTCACTCTTGTGTCAAATGATGTCACAGCACTCTCTTGGTGTGTGAACCAGCTTATTGTTATGACAAAACAAATCCTAAACTAGCTTCTTCCAGAGAACAGGCAGAGAACACCAAGAAGAAGGAGCTGCTGTTATAACTATACTTCTCTACTGAGTCTAAAGAAATAGAACTCTACTACTTGGACCTTCAATTTAGGGTAAAAACAAAACAAAACAAAAAAAGTGAGTGTGTTTGTCTGAGTTGGCTGAAATTAATTATTATCTGTGCAGTTATCTAGGTGTTTGTCTCAGGTGGCCGAAGGGAAATGTTATCTGTGCAGTTATCTAGGTGTTTATCTCAGGTAGCTGAAGGCAGTTGTTATCTGTGCAACTACTAAGTGTAGAAAGAGCTGTGAAATAGGGGAAAAAGGCTTAGCTAGAAGGAAGCTAGGTTAAAGCCAGATTTAAACACTGCCCTAGATAGCTTCTGCCAGATAACAGGCAGAGAACACCAAGAAGAAGGAGCTGCTGTTATAAATAAACTTTTCTACTGGGACTAAAGAATTAGAACTCTACTACTGGGACCTTCAATTTAGGGTAAAAACAAAACAAAAAAAGTTAGTGTGTTTATCTGAGTTGGCTGAAGTGAATTGTTATCTGTGCAGTTATCTAGGTGTTGATCTCAGGTAGCTGAAGGCAATTGTTATCTGTGCAACTACTAAGTGTAGAAAGAGCTGTGAAATAGGGGGAGAGGCTTAGCTAGAAGGAAGCTAGGTTAAAGCCAGATTTAAACACTGCCCTAGATAGCTTCTGCCAGAGAACAGGCAGAGAACACCAAGAAGAAGGAGCTGCTGCTATAACTATACTTCTCTACTGGGACTAAAGAACTAGAACGCTACTACTGGGACCTTCAATTTAGGGTAAAAACAAGATAAAACAAAAAAACGTTAGTGTGTTTGTCTGAGTTGGCTGAAGTGAATTGTAATCTGTGCAGTTATCAAGGTGTTTGTCTCAGGTGGCTGAAAGGAATTGTTATCTGTGCAATTACTAAGTGTAGAAAGAACTGTGAAGTAGGGGAAGTGGCTTAGCTAGAAGGAAGCCAGGTTAAAGCCAGATTTAAACACTACCCTAGATAGCTTCTGCCAGAGAACAGGCAGAGAACACCAAGAAGAAGAAGGAGCTGCTGTTATAAATATACCTTTCTACTGGGACTATATTGCCTTCCTTCCTTCCCCTCCACCCCCCCACCCTAAGCCACTTCTACTTTTATAGGCACAGAATTTGACTGACAACAGGAACTTCCTGTTTGGGAGCAGGAAGTGTCTGATCACAGAGCCACAAAAGGCTCACCATCCTAGAAGGAAAAGAGTAGCTCTCCGTACCCCCTAGCTGCTGGAGATCTGACACTGAGCAAGTAAGGAGACTAGTGAGAAATATAGGAACTTCTTGTCTCAGAACTGGAAGATCAGGAGCTTAAAGAGCACATAGGTGTTAAGTAAGTAGAGAGAAAAAAAACAGAGGAAAGAGTAAATATTCCCAACAACGGTTAAGGGGCCATACATAAGACATCATGGGAGTGGTGCAGTGCAGTGGCTGTGGAGCAGCAGACTTGAGGGAGACATTCTGGAGGATGTGGTGTTGTCCCATCTGCAGGCACCTCTCTGGGCTGAGAGAGGAGATTGCTCATCTCCAGGCTGAGTTGGCCAGGATTTGAGGGACCTCCTCTCCCACCCAGGGACCACCAGGGCCACTGCCCTTGCCTCAGAGGTTGCCAAGAAAGAGGAGTGGTTGAACCACAGTGGGCTCAGGGAGGGTGAGGGTGGTGGAACAGAGGTGCATCCCTCCAGTTGTACCTCTCCACAATTCATATGCCATTCTGGCAAAGTGTGGTTCCTCTATGGAGGCACCCACAGTGGAGACCAAGGAGAATGCTGAGAAATTCCACAAAGGAGACCCACAGGAGGGTGGCATGGGACCCCACAGTGGAAGGAAACAACTCCTGGTGGGGGACTACATTGTTAGGAGGGTAGAACTGGGGAGGAAGGGAAGAGGGAGGTAAGGTGGCTGCCTGGTGCCATGGCTTGGAGGGATAGGGAGAGAATCCTCAGGATCACTGGAGCAGCTGCACAGGGAAGGGAGCTGGATGTCATTGTCCACCTAGAGACAAATGACCTGGCTGAGAAAGGGATCAGAGCGGTGTGGGAAGAGTTTGTGGAGTTGGGGAGGGGCCTTAGACAAGTAGCACGCATGGTAACCTTCTTGGAGGTGCTGCCTGTCTACAGCATGGATGAGGCTAGGGTGCTCCACACCATGGGATTCAATCAGTGGTTGAAAAACTGGTGCAGAGCTCAGGGATTTGGCTTCATTGGGGATTGGGGGTCCACCTGGAGTGATGCAGGCCTATACTGGCGTGATGGTCTGCATCTGACTAGATGGGAACCAGGATCCTAGGTGATAGGTTTAAATGCTTCATTGGCAAGCATTTGAACTAGCCAAGGGAGGAGACACTGAAAAGGAGCAGGGAAATCCTAGCCCCTCCCAAAAAATCAGGGTGGTAAGTGAGGTAAACACTAAGATAGAGATGTCGATAGGGAGAAAGGCAGGGGTAAATGGAGAAAATGGCAAAGGCAACAAGGACAGAGATGGGGCAAAAAGGGGTAAGGCCATCAAGAAATGGAGGGTAATGAGTACCAATGCCTGTAGTCTGGGCAACAAGCTTCCTGACTTGTGGCCTTGATGGAAGTGGGTGCCTGGATATCATAGCAGTCACAGAAACTTGGTACACAGAGAACCATGACTGGGATGTTAACATAGTAGGGTGCACAACCTACAGGAGAGACAGGGAAGGAAGAAGAGGGGGAGGAGTAGCTCTGTATATAAGGAAAGGGATAAAAGCAACTGAACAAAAGAGTAAGCAGGGAGGAGAGGAGGCACTGTGGGTCACCTTAGAGACTGGAAATGGCACCACAGTCTGCACATGGGTTGTATACAGACCCCCATGTCAGGAAGAGGGAATGGACAAGGATATGATAGAATGCATCCTTAGGATGGCAGAGAAAGGGAAGATACTGTTGATAGGGGACCTGAATATGCCAGATATTAACTGGAGCACTTTTTCTGCTGCCACATCCAAGAGCAGGGCCATTCTTGGTGCCCTACAGGTGGCATGCCTCAGACAGCTAGTTTTGGAACCCACTCGTGAGGGAGCAATCTTAGACCTCATACTCTCAAATGGAGACAGCGAAAGGATCTCAGATCTAGAAGTGGATAGCAATCTGGGAACAAGTGACCACCAAACAGTGTGGTTCATGATAAACTCAGCTACAGAGTCAAGCCATATAAAAGTGAGGGTACTGGATTTCAGGAGGGCTGACTTTGGCAAGATGGGAGAGTGCCTTAGAAAAGCACTAGCAAACGGGCTAGAAGGAGCGGTGGAGCAGCAATGAGGAAACATCAAAACTGCCACCACAGAGGCAACAAGCCTTTGTGTGAAGCAAATCAAAATGAAAGAAAAAGCCACTATGGTTCTCAAAAGAGGCGGCAGGGAAGGTTAGGGAGAAAAAGAGCATTCAGTAAGTATAACGAAACACAGAAGGAGCAGGACAGAGATACAGAGAACTGCATCAGTTAAGCCAGAAGGAAGCAGGGAGGGAAGTCAGAATAGCAAAGGCCCAAACTGAGGAAAAGATAGCCAACTCGGTTAAGAAGGGGGATAAAACCTTTTATAGGTACATCAGGGAGCATAGAAAGACAAAGGTAGGGATAGTGAGGCTGACTAGAAAGGACGGTGGGTGGGCAGAGAGGGACAGTGAAAAAGCAGGGATACTGAACAAATACTTCTGCTCAGTATTCACACAAGAAGATGAGAGGGAGGTGCCTAATCCAATTAACAGAAGCACTCTGGATAAGGGGGGTCGATCCCAGTCCTTTCACAGAAGAAAGGGTTCCGAAAAAATTCCTAAAACTGAAGGTGGACAACGCAGTGGGGCCTGATGGAATTTACCCCAGAATTCTAAAAGAATTAAGGGGAGAACTAGTGTCACCACTGACTACACTTCCTAACAAATCATGGGAGGATGGTGTGGTACTTGAGGACTGGAGGAAGGTAGATGTGATTCCCCTTTACAAAAGTGGGATCAAGACAGAGGCAGGAAACTACAGACCTGTCAGTTTGACCTCTGTGGTAGGAAAGCAATGGAATCACTTCTGAAGGAAATAATTGTTGAGTACCTAGAGGAAAGTGGGGCACAGGACCCAAGACAGCATGGGTTCACAGTGGGAAGGTCATGTCAGATGAATCTAATTGATTTCTTTGACTGGGTGACCAAAGTAGTAGACCAGGGAGGGCTGTGGACATGGCCTACCTAGACTTTAGCAAGGCATTTGACACAGTCCTACACAAAAGATTAATAATCAGATTAACCAGCCTGGGAGTGGGTCCCAGGGTGGTAGCCTGGGTAAAACATTGCCGGGACAACAGGACACAGAAGGTAATTGTAAATGGAGTCCACTCTGAAGAAAAAGGGGTTACTAGTGGGGTACTGCAGGGTTCAGTACTGGGTCCAGTCCTTTTTAATGTCTTTATAAGTGACACTGCAGAGAGACTGAAAGGAAAAGTATGCCTCTTTGCAGATGATACAACGATCTGCAACAGGTTTTTTTTTTATTTTTATACTTAGTTTATTATCTTTCATTTGCAGCATTTTTTACATCATTTGCATGATTCACAATGTGTTCTTTGGGGTAAAGGCCCCTAGGACTAACAACATCACAGAAATATTACAGTACTTTTGGTTCACAGTAGTCAACTTTACTACAGTCTAGCTAAAACAGTAACTGTAGGTGCAACTGTCTGGGATGTGTTCCGTCATTTCACTATCTATAACTAGTTATCTCGTATCCAGAAAATACCTATAACAGGAGTCCATCAGGGGACATTCTCTAACTCCGGTGTAAAAGGTAAATATCTCTTTTAGTACAGTTCAGGCATCTCTCTCTTAACCAGTGTCATGGAGTAATCATCTGGTCCATTTCTGTTGATATATCTGTGGCTTTTGTTTAAGATTGATTGTTAACCTTTCCATCAAATGTATGGTTTCAACCATATCCTTCCATTCCCCTACCCCTGGGGTTCTCGGCTGTAACCAATTCTTTGTGATAATTTTTAAAGCTGCCGCAACCAGGATCTTCCATAGGTATCTGGCATCCTTATCTCTAACCTCCTGGGATTAATCCTAAAACCAAGTGTTCAGGTCCTAACTGCGTCTGAATTGAAAATATCTGTTCTAGATGTTTCCTAACCTCCCTCCAATATACGGTGATACCTGGACATGACCAAAAGACATGTGCCTGTGAGGCATGTTGTTCTCCACAAGCCCTCTAGCACCCAGCAGTGGTCCCTCCCTTCAAATGCACCATTTGTGTTGGTACTAAAAAACATCTGGTTCTCAACTTCCAACAGAAGTCCCTCCACACTAAGGAGCTAGAAGTTGACCATGTACTTCTCCACATCGGAGACCAATGTTTATCTGTTATAGGAATTACTAAGTCCTGTTCCCATTTTTTCTTTATATGCTGGGTCGTGTTGGCCATATCTGCCACATAGTTATTATACAGCAACGAAATGGCATGGTCTGCCCCCCTTGCCCCCCACACTCTTTGAAATAGCTCTCTCTTCCAACACCGGCTCCTCCAGCATTATTTTGTTAATCTGTATATTCAAGTAGTCTCTCAATTGGTAATACCTGATTTTATCAGTCTGCTTCAGGCCATATTTTTCATGAATTGCTTCAAAGGAGAGCAGGGTATTCCCCATCATTATTTGATAAGACGCGCACAGACCCCTTCTAGCTTGTTTCTGATACCATTTATCAAGTGTTGCTGGTATAAACTGATGGTCATAGGCCCACCATCTATACCTCCATAGATTCCCAAATGTGCCCCCCCTGCTTATTCCCCTCCTCCATCCTTCCAACACCGTCCTTGTGCCTGAGAAACCAAATGTTTCCCCTGTGTCCAGAGGTCCAAACATCACCGCCCACAATGGGGGATCCCTTTGTTTCCAAAGATCTATTCACTTCCAATGGGTGTCATATCCCGCGTTGCCCCATAGTAGTGCAACCCTCATCTGGGCTGCCACCCAGTAGCCCTGCAGGCATGGGAACGCAAGGCCCCTCTCTTCCTTAGGAAGATAAAGAAAAGATCTTCTTAGTCAAGGTTTTTTACCCTTCCATAAATAGGAAAAAAAACATACTCTGCCAAGTCTCCAGATCCACTAGAGTTAACAGACATGGGACACATTGGAATAAGTAGAGAAGGCGTGGTAATGCATTCATCTTGAGGGCTTGAGCCCTAGCACTAAGTGAGATGGGTAGAAGGGACCATCTTTGAAAATCACTTTTAAGCTGCACTTTATAGGAGGATAGTTCAGCTCTTTCAATTGTGCATTGTTCCTACCCAACTTTACCCCTAAACTCTTCAGTTGGGGTAAAATTAAAACAGAGAATTTTCATTTTATTATTATTCAATTTATAGCCGGATAACCCAGAAAACTTATCCAGCCATCTGAATACTGCTGGCAAAGACACTACGGGGTCCGCCACATATAAAAGGACATCGTCAGCGTACAAAGCCAGTTTGTGGGTTTGTCCCCCATATTAATCCCTTTTATCTCTGGGCACTGATGGATGCTCTGAGCAGGGGGCTCGATGAACAGGGCAAACAATAATGGGGAGAGAGGACACCTTTGTCGCGTTCCCCTTTTCAAATTAAAAGTCCCAGAGATATGTCCATTTGCTCTAACCTGCACTCTCGGAGACTCGTATAACATAAATATGGCTGTTATCAGCTGCCTCGGGAACCCAAACTGGGAAAGGACCTCCTTCAGAAACAACCAAGATACTCTATCAAATGCTTTTTCAGCGTCAAGACTTACTATCAGCGACGGTAATTTTTGCATGGAAATTTGATCAGTTATATGTGTTTTTCTACGAAGATTATCCTGTGCTTGTCTGCCCAGTATGAAACCGGATTGGTCTATCTGTATTAAAGAGGGGAGGTACTCCTGAATACGTCTTGCCAAAAGAGATGTGAGTATTTTGTAATCAGTGTTCAATAGAGAAATCGGTCTATATGAAGGGCATTTTGTTGGGTCCTTTCCTGGCTTGGGTATCACCAAAATCACCACCTGGGCCCAAGAAGAAGGGGTCACAGCCTTGTCTCTCATGACCTCTTCAAAAACCTTCCCCAGAAGTGTCTGTATCTGGTTCCCAAAGCATTTATAGAACTCCGCAGGGAGTCCTTCTGAACCCGGACATTTACCCACCTTAAGCCTTTTAATCTCCTCCTTTATTTCCTCTGGTCTCACAGGTCCCATTAACCTTTCCCCTTGCTCCCTAGTTAGGCCCGGTAGTTTAAGTGAACTCAGGAATCTCTTTATGACTTCCTTTCCCGCTTTTGTGTCTTCTGCGTATAACTTAGTATAGTATATTCTGAAGGCGTTTGCTATCTCATGAACCCCTTGAACCATTTTGCCTATCCCTGGAAGCCACACCTTCATAATTGTTGCTCTTGCCCATTTTGCCCTCAGCCTACTAGCCAGGTAGTGCAATGATCGAGGTCCTCCCTCATAATGTTGTTGTCTCAGAAAGAGCAACCTCTGTTCCACCTGATAATCCAAAATTCCCGTCAACTCCCTCTTATAGTCCAACAACTGTCTCCTCCGTTCCTTGTCATACTTTTGTTTTTGCTGCCCTTCCAAATCTGCTATCAGCTGCATTAGCTTAAGTCTTCTGGCCTCCCGCTCCCTCTTTTTCCTCGAGGCCAGTTGGATAAATTTACCTTGCAGGACAGCTTTTGCGGTGTCCTAACGGATGGCCTGCATGGTATCCTGCTCTGTATTATCTAGAAGGTATGCCCTATAAGTTTCTACTATCTGGTCCCTAATTTCTTTATCTTTCAGAAGAGAGGTGTTCAGCCGCCATATGGTATTCCGGCGAGTCTCCCCTAGGTCTATTTTTATATATATGGGCACATGGTTAGACAGAAGTAAGTCCCCTATCCAAGTATCCTCAATTCTCTGTACCTCAGTCTTCATGACTAATATGTAGTCTAACTTTGAATATGGGTTGTGGGCTGCAGAAAAAAAGGTATAGTCCCTCTGTCTAGTGTGTTGGTGTCTCCAAGTGTCTAATAGTCCCATTTCTCCTATCAATTTCTGGATTTTCCTAGCTGTTTTGTGTGGTTTCCCTCTTACCCTTGAGGAGGAGTCCATATCCGGGTTCAAAGGTAGATTAAGATCCCCCCACAAATTATGACCCCCCCACTCTAATAGAGTGGCTAGAAAGGAACGGTACTCAGGTAGTGTTGAGCCAGGGGGAAAGTACATGGATGCAAGTGTGACAACATTGCCCCTAAATTTGCCTTTCAGCATCGTATATTGTCCCTCCTTGTCTGTCTTGGCCTCCATTTTTTCAAATGGGGAATTAGAAAGCACCAACACCATCACACCCCTCCTTCTACCATTCTTATAGGAATATGCCGCCATTTCCCCAAAACCCAATTTTAGGAACTTATTGTGCTCCTTCATCCACAGATGAGTCTCCCGGAGAAATAAAAAATCTGCCGTGGCTTTACTTACCTGGCTCAATATTTTAGATCTTTTAACAGGGTTTGTAAGGCCGTTAACATTATAGGAACAGATAATCGTACCCTTACCTGCCATTGAAAGGGTGTGTATTTAGAAATATATTCTCAGGGTCTCCCCGGACTCCTCCTCGAAAGCCCTCCCACACATCTCCCTTCTTTATTTCATTTAACTCTCTCTTGCGACGGAACACATCCCAGATATGAAATAACATAACAACCATTACTTGATAACAGTAGCTTAACTTTACAGCCAAGTGGGCTAGTAACCAATGCATTATCCTTGACCTCCAAGGCAGAAGTCCCACTTTTTGGGGCTCTAGTCCTACCTCCACCTTATACAGGTGGAGGCAAGTTCAGAGGGGTTACCAGTGTCTCTACAATGGGCAACCCCCTCTAGAGAGCTCTTGTTCATAACTTGGAGCTCTTCGCTTTCCTGTGTGACCAATTACTCTATTGATCAGAAAAGCTTTTTAATTGGAGCACTGTGTGCCCAAGCACCATCCAAAAGACAATGATGTTCTATGCTGATCTAACCGTCTTTCATATAAACATTTAACTCCTGACCTATTCACGATTTCATGTCTTCTATAAGGCCAGAGAAATCTTCCTCCACCACTTCCCCAACAGGGGTACTCCCCCCGGGGGAGATGGTGATCCCTCCTCACGTGGGAGGGAAGCAGACCCCTCAGCAACCAACCAAGAATCATTCCCCCCTTCCCCAATCCCCCTCCCCTGCCCCATAATTCACTAACCCCACTAATTTTGTTTATTTTATTCAATAATCCCTCAGTGGTATTCCCCTTTTCCCATACCTCAAGAACTTCTTATCTTTTCATCCCCATCTTTTGTGTTATTAATGCCCATTCTTGTAATCCCGATATCTTAAACCCATATCCTTGTACAGTTTCAGATATAATGGCCCACACTTTATATATTCCTTCTCGAGCCCTGCCTCTTCCCCTGTTTCAGCTCCATAATTGGAGCCCTTGTTTACTTTTACCACAAATCCAATACAGTGGCCCCTTTTCCAGTGTCAAACCAATGATTAGCCCCTTTATATTCCCCCCTCCCACTTCCACCCTCGCCCCCCCAATCAAGTAAAAAATAACCCAATTCCTGATGGAGATATGATTCTTGCACTTCTGTTTCATTTTCCTTCACCCTCCATCCACTACATCCACGTTTATATCTGCTCATAGACCCTTCCATGTCGAATCCCACTTCCCTGGGACATCCTATACCTACATAGCTTTATAACTGCTGCAGGAAGTCGGGAGATGTTAACCTTCCCCCCGGCAATCCCATTAAGATTGTTTAGTTATTATTCATGTGCCATGTAATCTGATTATGCAGGCGTAGTCTCAAATTATTAAAGTCATTTTCATTTCCCTTCAAGTGCTCTGAGCACACTTTACTCCCTTTAGTCCACATCAAAGTCTCTTTTGAGTAAGTACTTGCAGTGTATTCCCGTTTCACATCTTCACCCTTCAGCCGTTAAGTTGTTGTTCAGCACGATGTCCTGTTCTCTCGGAGAGTCACCTTGTTCCTGCTGTCCTCACTCTAGTTCTGTGCCTGGGGTTTTTCTTTTGGCTAGGACCTTGTCCCACACCCCAAACATGCAACAGGGTTAATACACAAGGAGGTGTGGAAAGGATGAGAAGGGACTTGGCAAGGTTGGAGGAATGGTCAGACATATGGCACCTTGGATTCAATGCAAAGAAGTGCAAAATATTGCACCTGGGAAACAAAAACCCTGGGGAAGATTACACAATGGGGGGGAGGTAGTAACAACAACAAAAATGGAAAGGGACCTGGGGGTAATCATATCAGATGACCTTAAGGTTAGCAACCAATGTGAGAAGGCAGTAGGGAGATCCTGGGGGATACTGAGATGTATAGGGAGATGCATCACCAGTAGAAAACAGGAAGTTGTTATCCCTCTGTACAGACAGTTGATAAGACCCCATTTGGAGTACTGCATCCAGTTCTGAAGACCCCATCTCTGTAAAGACATAGACAAGATGGAGGCAGTCCAGAGGAGGGCAACTAAAATGGTGCAGGGTCTGCAAGAGAAGCCATATGAGGAGAGATTAAATTAACTTAATATGTATACCCTTGAGGAAAGGAGGAAGGGGGGGATATGGTAGAAACTTTTAAGTATCTCAGTGGAATCAACAAAGTCCAAGAGGGTAGCATCTTTCAGAAAAAGAGATGTGCAAGAACAAGGGGAAACAATTTGAAGATAGAGGGGGGACGGCTCAGAGGCAATGTGAGGAAGTATTTTTTCACAGAGAGGGTGGTGGATGCATGGAACAGCCTTCCTGAGGAGGTTGTGGGGTCTAAAACTGTGGGAGAATTCAAGAATGCATGGGACAGACATAAGGCAATTCTTGTGGGTGGTAGGAAGAAATGGGCTGTTGGTTAACTAGGATTTGCAGCTTATCCAATAGGTAGGGAAATGGACAGACTAGGTGGCCAAGCGGTCCTTATCTGCTGTCAAAGTCTATGTTTCTATGTAAAACAGTATATTACATATCCATGAATCACCCCAAAATAAACTGATGCCTGTGATAAACAGAATATCCTACCTGGTATTTGTTACTATATGTTTTAATGTAGTGTACTAGGTTTGTTTGGTTGTTGTTTTCTGGGAGTTCTTGGATAAGAGAACTGTGAAGCAAAGCTGAGAGATTCTAGCCCCAAAAAGATTTGCAGGGACTTACCTTAAGAGTTGCATGTCAGTGCCAATGACTCAGTTATTATGTGTTTATACTGGTAATCTCTTCTTTGTTTATTACTAGATTTTCTGGAACTTTAAACCTCCCAGGACTTCTGATGTTTAGTGGGGGTCTGTGTATTCAGCTTATTAGCAACCGTGACAGAACAGCATGAACTGAAATCTGGGCTGGTATTCTGTATCCTTCAGCATTCAAGACAACCAATCTCTGACTTCCCCAGCCTCTTGAACTGTTGGTAATGCTAGAGCAGGAAGGATGCTGTGCTTGGAGTCAACTGGGCTCCTATCAGGAGCAAATGGGGCTGACTGACACGTGAGGTGATGAACTGGAGCTCAGGATCAGAGTGCTGTATAAAAGGGTGACACCATAGAGAAAGGAAGGTCTGTTTAGGATTCCAAAACAAGCAAACATAGTGTGAGTCTGCAGCTGAAGTGTGTCATTCCCAGGCCTTGAGTTTTGGTGAATGGTGTTCAACCAGCATATGTGTGCTGGGCTGTGACAGAAGACAGCTGAAGATTGTCACATAGCCCTTGGTGGAGGAACACAGACTCGAACAATAGCTGAATGGAGAAGCAGCATCTAGCCAAAACCCAAGCAGCAGTGCTAAAAGTGATGTGGATATGAGCCTGATTACCGTTGAGCCTCAGTGAAAAGTGTAGCCCTATAGAGCTATCCTTGGTAACCGTAAGTACAAACAGAAAGTGTTAGGCAACCTGCAAATGTAGCATTTCCTCGATGTGGATTACAATTTTGGGTTTCAAGTTTAGATTACAAATGCCTCGCATTTAGAGGTGGGACAGCCATGTAAGCAAATGCATTTGCCTGTGGTGCTTAGACCAATAGAGTTGTTGTGTTCAGAGTAACTGCACCAACACCAGCCAACTCAAGGTGACATCTATAGGCCTACAACGTTTCAACACTGGGTACCCAGGGACCACTGCAATGGAGCTTCTACTAGTTTGCAAGTACAATATCCTGGTACCAGGCAAATGTGGGTAGAGCCTCCAGCACAGGAGGTTTACTGAAAGGGATTCCTAATGTGACAACTAACAAAGTAAGGAGCTGCACCTAGCTGGGCCTAGTTAATGGCAGCTACCAGTATCTAGTATTGCTGCTAATCTCAAACTGGGTTTGCCTTAGCAGCAGCATCTAACATTCATTCATTCATCCCACCTAAGTTGGGTGCCTAACTAGGGCTGGTCAGATACAGTACTGCATGCCTAACAGTTTTATCTTGCAGGGGCTGGACTTGTCATAAACATGTGATACTCCTGTTATCCTAACTTTCCTTTGTCTCATCATTGTTCTGTACTACAATGGAGGGAGAAGTTACTTTGAAGGGGAGAGGGGTAGGTACAGCTTTCCACAGGGTCATACCCCATCACCAGTTAACCCACCTGTGACAAGCTGGCCTATGGTATATGGAAAGGCAACACGCTGTGTTTAAGGTTCACAGAACAAAATGCACTTTTATTGCTTCAAATGGAAGTTGTTACTCCAGAAAATCATAATCAGTCAGTTCAACTTCCCTAGCCTGGTCAAGCAACATAAAGGTTAACATAAAACAGTTCTCTCAGGCTGACTTGACAATGGAATCTTTGCACCACCTATGTGGGCCAACAGTTTGTTCAAGATACAGTCTTAAATGAAGCACAAACAGTTTCCCATTTAGTCTTCTTTGCAGTCAGTTCTCAGCAGTATATTCCACTCACAATTATTGGTCCAGCTGGCTAAACTAGTCCTTTACCTCAGGACCCTCTGCTCCAGGTATAGTCTGGTTTTCAGTAGCAGGCTTCAGCTGTTTTTCCCCTAATACTCTCTCTATAACTTAAACATCCTCTTTGGTTTTCAACTCTGGTTCCTCTCTCACTGAGCAGCAGTTTCCAGCCTCTCACTCCATCCCTTGCTTGATCCCTCTGCCATTTTGCAATCTCTCTCTAATTAACTACACATGTGGAGGCAACCCCCCTTTGCCTGTTGCAGTCTCTACATCTCCTCAGTTTCAACCAAGGGGTTAACCCCTTGTTCCCTGGTGTTGTGTTTACCCTGTCACACCACCACTGTCAAATCTGTGGATAGAGACACTGCACCTTGCCAGGTTAAATACACCCCGAACCCACGTGACTGCCAGCCCCCATCTGAGTGTTGGGCAGTGCAGTAAGGTGAGTAGTTACTCCAAAGCCCTCCTTATATATTTAAACATATATAGCAATACAAATTTAAATATAACAATAGGAGGCAGTACAGGCCAGTGGTTAGAGGCAGAGCACCTGCTTGGGGGTCAACAAATCTCATGTTCAAATGCCACTAGAACAGAATTCGCACCATGTGACCTTGGGCAAATCACTTTACCTGCTAGTGCTCCAGTCCACCCAATTGTGAAAATGGGTAAAAAGCAGGACATTACTGGAAATGAGATGTTGCATTTCAGCTGGGCTATCCTGGGACAGAAAAAAATAATTAAATAAATAAATAAATTGATTGCTTTGTAAAGTATTTTAGAATACTGTGTGTGCAAAAGACACTATATAAAAGCAAAATTCTATTCTGTTCTTAACTAACATATTAAAGCATTTGCCATACACTCTTCTGTTGTGGATTCTATTTCTGTACCAAGATTACTGAAATCATTAGTCACCTTGTGAAGCAGAAGTAAGGAATTCAGTTTCAGAGCATTATATTTTCAGTTCTAAAAACACCCAAATCATTCTAACACAGGAGACACATTTGAGCAACCAATGTCATCTCAGAGGCAGGCTTGCCTCCAAGGCAACACTTTACAGCCATGTTTATTCCTTCCTATAACAACATGTCTTTTTGTGTATCTTTACTATTCTAACTGCATGCTACCATGAATTACCACTTAAAATGAAATTCCAAGTGAATTTTTTTTAAAATAGGAATAAGTTCCTATTAGGATTTCAACTTGATCTCTTACTAAAAAAGGTTCCTGTGTGGATTTGAACCTAAACCACTAATTCAGTGGCACTCAGTGAAGCCTGGGTGTGTGCTGCTGTAAGAGGTGGCTAAACCTGTGCTACGATTCATTCAGGTACAACAATTTCAGCTGTACTTCCAGGAGAGTTTGGAGCAACAAAAAAATGCTCAACACACAAAGCAGAGTGCTACAAAAAAAAAACAATGCATTCTTGCTCAAATGCACATATGAATAAAGCAGCAACACGATGTGGTGCAAACAGACAAATATGCTGGTACAGAGGGACAAGCCCCAGCACTTTGACAAAGAAGCTTCATCAAGGACGAAGACATCAAGGAATACAATGCGTAAATTGTCCCATATATAGTGCATCATCAGTGTTATAACCAGGACCACTGGGAAATTGTGGAAAAAGTTACCCCAAATTGTGGAGACTTTTGTAAAAATTGTGAAGAAATAGCAGGAGTTTTATTGTAGACCCTGAGTGCTTCACAATAAATCTTTTACTGTTTTCTGCAGTATATATTAGCATAAATGGGTAATGACTACACACTGCCACTTGAATATATTTTAAATATGAAGAAAAGCTTATGTTCCTAAAATGAACACTAAACTGATAAATGTGTTGCTTATCTTCCAAAATTTAAAAACATCTGCCTCATATAGTGCTAAATAGATTCTAGTGAGCCACAGCATATCAATATTAAATAAATCCAGAATAAACATTTTTTTTTCAGTTTCTGGCTGTAGAATAATGAAGCCTGATCAACAGCTGTTTACAGTGCTCTGTCAACTATTCACCCACTTTGGTGCAAGAAAAAATAAGCAGACAAAGTGGCGAATGATTGAGTTTTAGTAAAATGTTAAAATGTTTAATATTCATAATTTGCACTGTAGGTGCTGCACACAATTTTTGAAATCACATATTAAAATATTAAATCTGGGGCTGGCAGTATAGCCTAGAGGTTAGAGTAACAAACTGTTAATGAGCTGAGTACATCTAGTAGACCTGGGTTTGATTTGATTCCCACAACCTCCGCTTGCATTCTGTGTGACTCTAAGCAAGTCAGTTAACCTCCCCAGTGCCCCTGGGTTGCCCCTGTAAACAGGCACTTGTGCCTAGTGGGCCTTACCCACTTACCAAAGAATGTGAAAAAAAGACCAATATATTTTTACTGTATCATACAGTAGTCAGGGTACTCTGTAATTTACCTTTTGTTTTATTCTGGCTGCAGTGATTTTGTTTAGTTTAAGATAAATGTTCAGATACATTTCATGTGTTTTATTAGCTTGTTTTCAGACTTTAATCAGGTTTTTATTGTAGTATTTGCATGAGAGCATCTAGGTTGTAGACAACTAAGAGTGAGATCACTGTTGCCAACTAGCTTATTCAAGTTTATAATCAGCAGGGCCATCCAAAAATCCTCAGCTGTTTGAATCAAAATTAGTCTGAATGAAAGTACTGTACATTTACTCACAAGGAAAAACATGCCCAAACACTTGAAAAAAGGCTTTGCACTTGCCCCATTTAGGTAAATGGGATCATTTGCACCTTTTCTCCCATCTGCTGTTTCAGTCTCTGTGGCAACAGCAAGATTTTTGACAGACTGCTTCAACGCAAACCAAATGTTAAGTGTTTACAGTAAGTGTACTTATGTTTGGCCAGTAGATTTTGAAACCAAACAAGACAAGGATTCAAAAGAAAGCAGTGTCACATAAAACTCTTCCTCCACCTTGCACTGCACTGTTTTGGCCAAACCCAAGTCTGCATGCAAAACTGTCAATATATTTGAGAGTATTTTATTAAAAATGTTAATACTTTTTACACTGTTCAAAGTAAAAACTCAAAAACTGCAAGAAACTTGTGGAACATGTCAGTTTTTGTGGAGAATGGTGAAAATTGTGGATTCTGCAAAAAAATTGCAGGTGCAACCTTCCAGTGCCCCTGGTTATAACCAATCACAAATGAATGCAGTTTACATCTGAATTAATGGATTATTATAAGATTTAGCATAGTAGATTAGTCTTGGTACAACTGTAAATAACTTTGTTGTATTGATCCAGCAACTGTTCTGAATGTGGTGTGGGCTAAGTTGATTTTATAGTCAGGGGCCCAGATATTCAAACTGCGCCCAAAAAGTGCGCAATAGCAGGAGCAAGCACAAGTCTATTGCGCCCATGCACAAGAGACACAATATTCAAAAAAGGAGCGGGCCAAATTGCGCCTACAGCCAACGACTGAATATCGCACCACCTGCGCCATAGCGCAACTAGGGAGGGGAAGCTGAGCAGATCTGATGCGTCATAGCACAACAAGGGATGTTTAGCTGAGCAGTCCAAAGGTGCCATAGCGCAAGCAGAGAGCCCCCCCAGCTTCAGAGCAATGTAACTGCACAATCAGGGAGGTAGGGGTCCACCACCCATGCCACAGATAGGCACAGGAACACACAGCAGAACAGACATTGTCCCCACACACCCCAAGCACATTACAACTAGGGAAGGGCTGGAATAACCACTGGTGAATGGAGACAAGCAACCAACCCACAGCCTGGCCATGGTGCCCCATCACACCTACCGGCAAGCTGTGACTGGCACACAAGGAGGGCAGACCACCCTGAGCCACACCATCCCCCCCAGTGCACAGCACACTCTGCACCGTGACCCCCAGAGACCCCCCCATGAGCAGTGACCACCACAGCAGGAAACCCCATGCATGCCACCACCCCCCCAGTGTCAATGAAACCCTGTGCACCACAGAACCATGCAAGTCAGCCCCACCACGAGCACCCATCAGCAGGTTGCAGCACACAGCAATGCAACAACGGCAGACACAGTGCCACCACACACAGTCCCCCGAGGTACTGCTGAGAGACCAACCATGCATTGGCACAAGAGTTACCCCATATGGGACTGTCATGTCCTTGACACCACCACCAGTGGTACAGCGCTCTGCACAGTAGTCTAGTGACACACCCCGGCCCACCACTGGCCACAACAGCCAGCACAGACACCCACAGTGGTGTGTGGAAGCATGCACCACACCGGATGCCACACAGGGTCTGGACAGATACCCACCCATACCCAAGGGCACAACAACACAGGGATGCAGTGGTGGGCCAACCAAGCCCCCATTGTGGGCCCATGTAAGCCGTGTACACACAACCCGCAGTCCACCATGGCACTGGAGTGCCAACCACCCTGCGCAGGCACCATGGACCCATACACCACCAGTAGTCACCCAGAGCACAAGCCACAGACAGTGGGGCACATCCTGCAACACACACAAGCCACAGCATGGAGGTGGGAGACCGTGTCACCCACAGTGCCACCTGAGCCAGGCATGCACCACACCAGTGACATGGGCAACCCAGCAAAGTGACAGGTACAGTGTCCGCCCTGCAGGGAATGCCACCACTGACATGCCAGTGGACCATGCAGGTCACAGACAGGCATGTGTGTCGGCTGCACAGGCCATGGATGGGCCGATGGGTGCACCATGGACACAGAGCATGCGCCATGGACCACTGCACACAGTCATCCAGTGCACAGGGAACAACACACACAACACAGACACTGACTGATATCTACCCCCACACCATAGACACCTCCACACGGACACACACACATACCGTGACTGCACCACCCTGATGCCATACACACCACTGCAGCTGAGCACCTATAGCCCGCTGCAAATCAGAGACCACCACGGTATTCATATAAAAGTCAAATGTATTGTAAAAATAGAAAACTCAACTATGTACAAGAATAAAAACTATTTACAGGTTTGTGGTGGGGGACACAAAAAAGGTGGGGTGGGCAGGGGGAAGGGGTGGACAAATGGGATTGGATAGGAGGGGTGTGAGGGTGGGTCAAGGGGGTAGGGGAAGTCAGGGACCAAGGGACTATTAAAGGCTCTGCCATTCCTGGCTCTGGCTCCCTCTGGCTCTGTGTCGCCGCAGAACCCCAGACTCGTCCAGCCTCCTCAGTATTGCCACCATCTCACGGGCCAGATTCAGGAGCTCCCGCATGGTGTCCCTGATGTCCCTCAGATGTCTCACACCTAGGACAAGGGAGCACAGTAAACAGGTGTGAATGCACAACCCCATACAGCCCACCCACTGTGCATGGCATACAGCCATGGGACATACCACTGTGATGGTGTGTGACCACCCGCAGTGAACATGTCCACAGGACCTGCCCACACAGGCACATACAGCCATGCGGAACACTACACACACCCACCGGCCAAGTCATGCGCAGCACCACCGTGGCTGTCTAGTGACATGGCTATGTGGTGCAAAGGCAGTGGCACAGCCATGTACCTGGTGCACGCATGGACCACCAGTGACACACACCCAGACATGCATTGCCACTGGACAGTGTTGACTGTAACAAGTGGCGTGCATGGCAGTGATGTCAATGAATGGTGGCCATGCCCCGCTACCCACCTTGTCACCCAGCATGCAATACTAATCATGGATGTCTGGCACTCACCCACATTGGGTCGGTCAGGTGGGCGTTGCTGGTCCTCGGCCCGCCTGGCTGCGGTTTCCACTCTCCTCTGCTGCTCTGCCCGCACTCTGCATAGTTCTTCCAGGCCTGTGGGGACAAAAAGGAGAGAAGAACATCGGTACATTCCCGAAGCAAAGTCCCCCTGCCCCAAGGCGTGTGCCCTCCCACCCAGCCAGACCCACCCACCCCACACCCTGTGAACACAGCCACGGCCAACCCCATACGGTCCCTCCCCTATGTGCTGGACACATACAACACTGTGACTCATATGGACGATAAAAGTGTGTTGACAGAACCCCTACCTGGACGTGGCACCGTGCCCCTCCTGGCACGTGACCACAGTCGGGCCAGTAGCTCCGGCTCCCTCCTGCGCAGGTCACCATAGCAGTGCCTGCACTGCTCAGCTGAATGCCCCCTGCCTGTTGCCTCATCCAGGGCAGTGGCCACCTCCTGCCACACCTGGGTCCTTGCCCTATCCGGGGGGGCCTCCCCAAAGAGAGGCCCATGGTGTGGCTCGACTATGGCCACCAGATTTGCCAGCTCAATGGCCGTCCAAGGAGCAGCTCTTCTACGCGCCATTGCAATAGCTATAGTAGTCAATATGGTGCTCTGCAGCACGGTTCCCCATGTGCAGATGCTGCGCGGTACAGTGCTGCCATTCCCTATCACGCTGTTACCGAACAGCGCGATAGAGGTGCACCTATGCCTGACTTATGGCGCCAAGGGGGCAAAGGTTGGGCACAGGGTCAAGGGTCTGTGGCACCAGGCCACACACAGTGCCATCAGATGAAAATGTGTGTAGCACGATTGGCTGCCTGTGTGCCAGCACCACAGCGAGCTATCAGGCAGTTGGGCCATTGCACCTATGAAGGCCCAGTGCCACAGCGCCATGTAGTGACCATCGCTATAGCACCACTGGCACAATGGTGGCCATGCCCTGCATTGCCTACCGTGCACAGCACATCATCAGTGCGGCAGATGCCTGCGTCAGCAAGCCGGGCATGCGCAGTGAGGTGTACTACGCATGACACAGAACTGCGCCATTGGCTCAGCACGTTTAACACAATTGCACAAAGCGCAACAGTGCGATATTCAGTCGTCATATGCAAATCATCCAACCAGCCATTCAATGGCGCAGCAATGCAATCTGCATCTAATTAAAGTTGCTCCTTGCCTCATTTGCATGGGTTGCACTATAAAGGTGCGACAATGTGCTGCAGTGGCCATAGTCAGTTACTGCAGTTTATTGGTGAGTTGCATGCTGTTTGGGAGTGTGGACTGTGGATTTTGGGACATGCATGGGACTGCACAGTCACAGGTAACAACTGCCATTCTTATAGGCTACATAATGACCGAGCACGTTGTTGGAGAGGAGGACAACAGTGGTGGGAGGAGGAGAAGGCCGAATTTTACCAAGGCTGAAACCGAGGCCTACCTGGATCAGGAGCCACTGCTCAGTGGATGGCGGGGAACCCCTCAGGCCCATGCTGCTGCATGGGAGGAGGTGGCACATGCCGTGAACCTGCATGGCAGCCACCTGTGCTCTGTGCAGGAGTGTAAGAAGAAGATGGGCACAGACAGGAGGAGGGTGAAGGAGAAGGTGGCTGCCATCAGGACAGCACATGCTGCAACAGGTGGGGGACAGCCAGAGGTGGTACAGCTGACCCCAGCGGAGGACAGGCTTGCTGCAAGCATGCACCGAAGTGCCATTGAGGGTGTTCCGGGTGGTGACTTCCAGCCGGGTGGTGGCCCATCACTGCATGGTAAGTCATGGTCTGTCTGGGGGGGGCAGGGTAGGTCACATGCAGTAACGCAACTTTGCTTTCCCTTACAGATCCTGAGCGTCTGCATGGGTCAGCGGTGGTGGGCCTGTCCACTGCGGACAGTTGGATGGAGTCGGAGGTGGGATCATCAACCTCCACAGGTATTTGTGGATCAGTACGACAGTGGGGCTGCCTGGCTGTCCACACTGATGTCGTTGAGACAGGTGTGGAGGAAGCCCTGCCTGTGTCCCAGCATGCTGGCGTCCACAGATGCCAGCACACTGTGGCTGTGACCAGGGCAGAGTCCAGCACCAGTGATGATGACATGACCGTCTTGGGCAGTGACACCTGTGTGCCACAGGATGGACACACAGAAGGGCAAATTCGGGCCCATGGCTGTTGGTGGTGCTGCCGTGGAGGTCTGTGTGTCAGCACAGTCCCAGGCTGTGCCTGTCAGCACCAGTGGGGCAGCACTGGTGTCTGTTCAGTACAGTGGGACTGTTGTGGCCACTGCGGCGGCACCACTGAGCCCTAGGGTGTGGCAGCCGGAGGGGCAGCAACAGCAGTCACCCACTGGGCTTGGGGTTACAGGGTTCAGCGACGGCATCTGTGCACCATCTGTGGACATGTCCAGACCTGGTCCCACCCACCCTCAAGGGGTGCTGAACATCAGACCCTTGCACACCCTGAGGGACAGGATGCCGAGGAGGCTGATGACCTCTTGGATGAGCACACCCGCCTACTGTGAGCATCGGTCCAGCAGCAGATGCAGCTTGTGACGTCCGTGGATGCACTGCGTGTGTCTCTGGAGCGTGCAGAGGAGCATCGCAGCAGGGACGCCGAAATGATCATGGCACGGATGGACCGTTTGCGGGAGGATGTGACCGCTGCCATTGACAGGCATGCACAGGCGTTCATTGCTGTCATGGCCACAATGGGCACACAGTCAGGTGCCCATGCATCACAGACACCACGCAGTGCACTATCCACCCCATTCCTGGCATTGTACTACTCCCACCCTGTCAACGCCAGGTTCAGCTGTGGGCATCCCGAGCACTCTGGTGCAGGCATGTTCAGTGTGCTGCAGACCCCTGCTGCGGGCACGGTTGTGTTCATGCAGTGGAACCCTTGGCGGACCATCGGTGCCACCCCATGAGAGCCAGTGGTCGGCCTGCCAGTGCCCACATCCGCAGTGGCCATGGCACTGTGTCGGGACTGACCTGTCTCCCAGCGCGGCTACTGTCTGGTGCTGCCCTGTGTGCATTGTGTGTTTCAGTGGGCAGTGCAGGGGTGGGTACCCGGCCCTGCACACGGACACACAGTCCACCTGCACACCCTCCCGGCTGCTGTCCGCAGTTATGTGTGCATGATGATGCCTGCATTGTGCTGTACACCAATGTGCAATGGTGCTCATCATCTGACACATGCACATGGACAGGCAGTGGGCATGGTGGCCTGTGGACATGTGTGCTGCTAGGGTGTGCGTTCTGGGTCGGTGTACCTTCTGCCCTCTGTGCACATTTGTTGCGTTGTGTGTGTGCGTGTGTGTGTGTGTGTGTGTGTCCTTCGGCGTGGTATGTTAATCCTCACCCATCCCTGCCTGTGTGTGTGCCTCTGTGCCCTGCCACTTCCCTCAATGGCATGCACCCCCAGTGTGGGTTCCTGCGTGTTTGTGGGTTGTGCCTTGGCCACTGGTGGTTGCGCATGGCCCCATGACTTACCTGGGTTGCCTGAAGTGCTCCTCCATGATGGTGTCCCGGTGCAGCTGTGCCAGCCAGAGCAGTCGGGGGTCCCATCGGCCAAAGGGGTGCTGCCCATCACCATCGTCACCGGCGTCCCCATCGTCCCCATCGCTGTCCCCCTCTTCGACCTGTATGGCTAGCCCACATTCGTTGGCCATGTTGTGCAGGATGCAACAGGCCAGGAATATCCCACAGGCCTTTGAGGGGCTATACTGTAGGGCACCACCAGAGGTGTCCAGGCAACGGAAATGTGCCTTCAGCATCCCGAACACCCGCTCGATGACATTCCGTGTGGTGGCATGTGCCTCACTGTAGCATTGCTGCGATGGGGTCGTGGGCCACTGGTAGGGTGTGAGCAGCCAGGGACGGAGTGGGTATCCACTGTCACCTGTGTGTAGAGGGTGGAGGTTAGTTTGGTGATCAGCATCGCCCTGCCCCAAGCCATGTAGGCCACTACCCATGGCACCTCTGGCCATGCCCCCCCAGGCCATATATTTGTCCATGTGGTTTTCATACTCACCCACTAGGTGGCCAGTGGGGATATCCACACTCTCGAATCTGTGGCACAGTGCCGACTGGTGCCAGATGTAAGAATCATGTGCTCCCCCAGGGTGCGTGGCACAGACATTGATGATGCACCCCCTGGCATCGCACACCACCTGGCAGTTGATGCTGGCATAGCCCTTTCGATTTATGTATGCGGCCCCCTCGGGGCCAGGTGGTGTGCGTATAGCCACATGGGTGCAGTCTATTGCCCCTAGCATGCCAGGCATATGCGCTACCCTGTGGAACTCCTGTGTGTTTGCTGTGCGCTCCGCCGCTGTGCTGGGGAAATGGATGAACTCCTCAGCATGTGGCAGCAGTGCGCTGAGGAATTGGGTGAGGTGGCGTGACGTGGCCAACTGGGTTATGCCTGTGGTGTCCCCAGTTGGTCTCTGGAAGGTACCCGTGGCGAGAAAGCACATGCAGTCTGTTACCTTGCTCTCCACTGACAGGGCATGGCTCCGTTGTGTGGGTGCCTGCATCACATCACTGCACAGCTCACAGAGCCGCCTCAGAATTGCCCTGTTCAGGCAGTACCAGCCCACAATCTCAGTATCTGTGTACAGCTCAAAGCTGGTGCAGGCTCGGTACTGCCTGCTGGGGGCATACCACCGACAGACCCTTCCACGGCCTCGCCCCCCTGCTGCATGCCTTCTCACCCTCCTCATTATGGACTCCATGTGGAAGGTGGCACTGGCCATGTCCCTGGCTTGCGTTCACCCCCCCGGCAGCTGTTACACTATTCCCCCACTGTCCTGGCTGCTACCTCCCCTGCACCGGGTACACCTGCCTGTGCTGGCCTCTGTGCTGTGTGGCTCCCCACACCTTCCCTGTGCCTGGCTGTTAACTGTGGCCTTTCCCTGGCCTGCCCTGTTCCTGCCACTTGCCCTGTCTGTGTGCCTCTGCCTCTGCCTCATGTGGCTTCCCTGTAGTGTTCTTGCGCCTCTTCCTTGCTTCTTTTTATTTTGGCTCATTTCAGCTATGGCGCAACTTCCGCTTGCTCCACTGTTGCACATTGCACAAGTCTTTGAATATCACACTGCGCCATTTATGCATGGTTCCTCCCCCTTCGGTTGCACATGCCTTCATTATCATTGCGCTGTTGCTCAGCATGATTTCGGGGGTGCAACTGCCTCCTGCTGAATATCGCAGAATGGCGTGATTTCAGACTTGCGCAGGCGCAACCCTATTGCGCATGGCTCAACTCTTTTGAATATCTGGGCCAGTATCTCACTATGATTGCTTAACTATTGTATACCATCAATCATACACCTTTTAATTTGTGACTGGTTATAACACTGATAATGCATTATGTATGGGACTATTTAAGCATTGTTATTCCTTGATGTCTCCCTCCCTGACAAAGTCTCTTTGGCGAAGAGCTAGGGCTTGTCCCTCTGTACTGGCATAGTTGTTTTTTTGCACTGCATTGTGTTGCTGCTTTATTCATATGTGCATTTCAGCAATGATAATTTTTTATTTGCAGCACTCTGCTTTGTGTGCTGATTGGATTTTGTGGCTCCAACCTCTCCTGGAAATGCAGTTGTAGTTCTTCTACTGGATTCAGACCCATCTGTTGACATTTCCTCTGTGCCACCATCCTTGCACAGCAGAAATGTACAGCTCCTGGGATCTAGTGGTTAATTAAGCAATAATGCATGGCAAGGTGTGTGTTGTGCTGGGATAACATGATGCCTTGGGTGGTTGTGCATGAGGCCACAGGCTGAGTGCGTCCAACACTCAAAAGTGGCATTGTCCCAGCATAACACATACCCTGGAGTTCATTATTGCTATTATACAATGGCTCATCTGTTAAAAAAAATAAAAAAAATACAGTTTTAAATATGTTTTCAGCTTCTTTTTGGTGGATAGGTGTACAAATGTAACCCTCCACTGGCCCCGTCGTCTAGGGGCATAAATCATCATTGCAGTTGTTCCAGAGGGCATTAGGAAGGGCTGCATCATATGCAACACTCGAGCCAGTGCACCCTTAAGCAAGATAGGAAAACCGTGGTCCTGCCTTTCAGCAACTTCATTCACAAGTGCACTCTCGATCTCACCACCAAAAATCTGGAGTCTCCCAGAATGCTGATGCCAGACCAGGATCTCCAAGCTGTAACTTTCAGCCTCTTTGAGCCTCAGAGCCCCTTGATCCAAAATTCAGAATGATGGAAGTTCTTCTGGAATTAAAACTTATGAAATGAATTAGGCACAAGGAGAGAGGAGTTCCTATTTCATTTTGTCCCCCTCCCAGCTTAAATAAGGAAACATCGCTACCAATTTCTTCCCAAACTGGCTTCTTTATTCTAGCTCCTGCATCCTAAATGATTCCAGGAATGCAGGGGTCACATCCTTCACTGAATAAATAAAGCAGCTCCATGGGGCTATCTGAACTTTTTACAAGGTACCCTGACTGGATCATTCAAAGCAGCAATAATGGTTTACAGGCAGTACAAGCAGAGCTTCTTCACTTTATCTTACTTGGATGATTTACCCAAGGAACCTCCCTGCTTAGAAACCCACAGGCTCCTGGCTCACTGGCACTGGTAAGCCAAATCTTTTGTTTGCTTCTCTGTTCTACTCTGGGTTACACATTCTCTGTCTGATCTGGCACTGGTTGCTACCCTAACTCCGGCAAGGGAAAGAATGCTGCTTCCCCCACCTGGCCCCTGGACCTTAGCCCAAACCACAAGGGGTACCAGGATTTTTTCTTCTGACCCAGGCCCTGTAACCCACTCAGTCTCACTCTACAGGGAACCTAAACCTGCTGGTGCTCCCAATCTCACTGCACCCATTTCCTTCTTGCAGCTCAGTCTTTCCTTCTATACTGCTCTGCACTGGTGCAGCAGCCCTCAAACCTGGCCCTGCTCCAGTACCTGAGCCTCCTGCTACAGACTGTCCTGCCACTGGAGAGCCCCAGCCTTATCACCACCCAGGCCCCTCCAAGCAGCCCAACTCTGTAAGTAATGCCAAAATCCTTTTTTCACTCCCAGCTGACCCTTCATGGAAGATACATGCCAAGGTTCACATCCCTATCAACACACCCTGGACTTGTGGTAAGCTCCAACCAGTGGCCACTCTACAAGACCTGTCCTATAACCTGTGACTCACCCTGCCCTTTAATGCAGTGACCCAGGACCTGCCGCTCCAAGTAGGCCCCAAAATGGGTGAAGGCCCCTTGGCTCCAACTGCCCTCAGGTCACCCTGCCACACTGGGTATGGGGAAGAGCCACTGCCACTGGCCTTCCCCCTGTGAGGACCCTGCCACTGTCCCCACAGCCCTGGCAACCTGAGCAAACTACTTCATGGGATCTCTAAGGGTTCCTGCCTATCCTGGCCTCCTACTGCCACCTGCACCTCCCTTACTCCAATGATGCAGGACCTGGCTAACCATCCTCCCCACGGAGCTTCCCTCCCGGCTCCTCAACACCATGTTGCTGCAGAGGCCATCCCTATCTGTCACTTTTGGGGGGGGCCCCACTGGCCCACCTGGACCACGAGCTCCCTTTTTGCCTGCCTTCCCTGCTCCTACAGCTGCCTCCCTCCAGCCCCAAGCCTACTGCCTGGGCTGGAAAAGGCCCTGAACTTCCTGTCTCCAACCTTATATACCTCCCTCAACCTGCTTTCTGCTGCCACCTTGAGGCGTCCAGCAAGTATTAACCCCCAGAGCAGTAATAAATTCCCTAGCTCTGGGGAAGGGGGGGTAGGAGGGGGAAAAGGATGCCTAAGTGGAAGCATAAGCCGTTCCTTTATGGGGGGCTTACACAAATATAAAAAAATAGTCTCATGTTACTTCTGCTAGCCAGGAAGTGGGGCAGTCTTTAAGTCCCTGTTTCCCTCCATTTACATTTTCCCTCCTTTTCTGTTTGCCTCAGTATAGCCCCCTTCCCCCACCATTACTCCACAATCTCAAGTAACAGCAAGACAGTTTTGAATGATTACCAGTGTTCAAGCAGGCTGCTGAGGAAGAATTATGAGGACTGCATGGCTTTCAGTTTGAGATGTTTGGGTGGGCTGGTGAGCGGGGGGGGGTGAGGTTCACGAGCGTGGCTCTGACTTTCTGCATGCCAAGTCAGAACGACTTCACCTGTTCACTGAGGTATGTTGTGCTGGGCTGATGAGCAGGCATAGCAAGAGGGACTGCAATTTAAAAAAAATCTAATTTATGATTTGAGTGGGAGAAAACTTGTACTGCAGCGTGCTTTTAAAAGCACAGGTGGTCACGTGGTGTGTTTGCCAACAGTGGGTAGAAAAGAGGGATGGAGAATAATAAATGTGAAGCTGCTTTGCATTTTCTCTCAGCTGTGAGGAAGAAAATAAAATAAAATACACTACTCTCAATGGACTTGTGGAAAGTGACAGCATGTGCTGAATACTGTGTGAAGCTGCTCATAGCGGGGTTTAAAAAACATTGCGGTTTGGCTGCCTGGCGGCATTCCTTTGCTTAAGTTTTAAAGCAGGAGTGTAGCAGTCATTTTTAGTTATTTGGTGGATTTCTCTGAACACTAAGAAGGGGGAATTGGAGGGGAAGTATTGTCATTTTCATTAAGTGCTCAGCCGATCAGTGTGTTTGGAAATCAAAGAGTGCAGCAATTTTGTTTTTTGTTTCCTGAAGTCCTGTTGGTGTCGGACCTTCATACAGTGATGTTATGCTGGGATAACTTCACTGGTGAAAGTGGGCACTGACCAGTCAAAGCCCAGAAATTCTTTCTTGCTACTGTATAATTCACATTATGAAATGGGCAAAAAGTCTAGAAACCTGATTGGCCAAGGACCTTGGAACCCTCTGCCAATATGCCAGTACAACACCCCTGAAAAAAGATCCATTACCTGTTTATCCACAGAATCAGTACACTATCAACTTGCAAAGCAAGGTACATGCCAAACAAGGCTGTCCTGGCATCACTTCACTTGCTGCTTATTTGTAAGCAAACAATCTATGCCTTACAGGCTCTCACTGCTGCTTTGGCATCACTTTAGTTACTCTTTGCTTTACAGGTATACCTTTTTGTAAGGGGGGGAAGGTCACCATCCTGCCTCTAGGGATATATGAAGGTATCGCATCCTGGAGAGCACCCATGCCCTTACTCCTTGGACACCAGAGTCTACACCACAACCAACTGCCTTGCCATTCCAGGTCAGGGGTCAAAGGGATGAGGTGCTCCTCAATAAATACTCTGGGACACCAATAATATAAGACCACACCCAAACTATGTCCATGCAGGAAATGGGATCAAGCAAGGTAGTTTTATAGCTACCTAGGTGGTAGACAGCTCTCTGGTCATTTCCATACCATATACCTTAACGAGTGTTCCTTCTCACACTACATTGTCTTGCTTCCTGGGCCATGCCCTACACAATGTTTCTTTCAAATACTCATTGGGCTGTTACCTAAACCCCCACTGCTAGTGTGACATATATCCTGACTGCTTTCTCCTATCACTGATTTGACAGTACCCAGCACATCTGTGTGGCTTATTGTCCACCCCAAAACCATAGCAGTTTCCAGATATACCCCCTGAACTAAAGAGGCACTGTTATGTTTGACCAAAATACTGGGTCTCTTTCAGCCCTACAGATCCCTAACCTCCTTTTTGGAGACCCTGGAACTCCCAAGTTCAGTTGTACAGTGGCATTCTCCCCAGGCAGGGTGAATATTACCCTGGGGGGGCAAGCTGTGCTGTGATGTGTCTCAAATGAGCCCAGAAGGGCAATAAATATGAAACCATATCAACATACAATATCACTCACTACTAAGTGTATTAAAGCTTTGGTTTGTCTGGCTGTGTGTGCCTCTCTTTGACATCACACTGACAGCTCTAGAGGTCCCAAAAATGGACTCCCATGTCTGGCCCCATTCCCGGGAGTTACTAACCCCAACCCTTGCCAGGCCCCCTCCTACCTGACACCTATTTATTAGACTATCCTGTAGGGGGTTTCTATTAAACTGCCTAGGACTTTTCACACACGAAGGGCATTTCATTTAGCAAGGTTAACTTAGTTTGCTCCAGACACTGATTAACTTCTCTCATTTTATTTCTGCTGCTGGAAGTGAATTCACTAGGGTTCTGGTGACCACCCTTGAGGGTGGTCCACCACTCTCCCAATGTGCCTGTTGGGAGATGATGGTCTCTGCTCTTCTCGAGGTGCATTCCCAGGATCTGCAACCCTCCTGATGCTCCTGATGGTATCCTTCCCTGAAGACAGACATGAGGGAGCCAAACCCTCCCGCAGTCCCTGAGACCACAGACCCCTGCAACTCAGTCATAGTTAAGGATGCTTGGATTTCAGATATAAAATTTGGATTCATCAGATATCTATCCATTTTTAGGATTTCGGGTTTTTTGGTATCAGTGGCTGAAAATCCTAACTCCTAAAAATGCAAGGTTCTTAAAAACTGAAGGTTGCATCTTGTACTACTGGTTTGGCGGTTCTAGTGCCGTCGCAGTTCTCTGTGAAAGGAAAGAGAATTAGTTGTCATTATTCTTCAATCTTCTGAGAGTTTCTACCACTTGATTTAGTGGTTCAACCATAAGCTGTTCGAGTTCTTTATCTTCTGCTTGGACAGGTTCTTTTATAAAAGTAAAAGTGATTTTAGGATTTAGGATTTCCAATACCGATCCCGTTTCTGTAGTCAGATAGGAACAGGATTTGGTATAGGATTATCCCCAAATCCTAATAATCCAAATCGGATTGGGTCTGAGGAAATCCAAGTATCCATAGTCACAGCCAAAGAGGCTGACTTCTCCTCTCTCTCTCTCTCCTCACTCCAGACTCAGTCTTCCTCCTTCCCTTTTCATAGGTTTTTGGGACGACTAAAGAAATGGGGGACGAAGGTGGTAAATGAGGCAATCAGATTATGCTGTAGCACAAAAGGTAAAAAGAATTCCTCAATGAAGGTAATGTTCTTTAATGCTATTAGCTTAAATAAAAATAGTATGGCTGAAATGGAACTTTTAATGGGGAGAGAAGAACTGAGAATTATTAGGGTAGTTGAAACATGGTGGAATACAGCAACTGAATGGAATCAGCATATCCCTGATTACTGTCTTGTAAACAAAAATAGGCCAGATAGACAAGGAGGAGGTGTGGCCTTGTTTATTAGGGAAGGGATAGAATTTCTAGTAATTAATGATAATAATGACTGTGGTAGTATTGAGGCCATTAGTGTAGATTTATTGGGGTTGAGGGTTAAAAAAATAAAGCTGACAGTATTCTATAGAACACCCGATACAAGCATGGGAGAGACAGAAGCATTTCTAGAGAAGGTTGCTAATCTAGCTGAAGTATCAGATATAGTGTTAATAGGGGACCTGAATATGCCAGATGTAGATTAGGGCAACACAGACATAAATAATAAAATGGCTACTAGGATTCAGAATGAATTAACATCTGTAGGAGTTAAACAGTGTGTCCATGAGGCTACAAGGAGAAAAAATATTTTAGATGTGGTATTAACAAACATCTCTGATGACATTCAACAAGTAATTAATGGTCCCCCAATAAGTGCAAGTGATCATGGTTCAATTACTTTTTGAATTGATAAAACAAATACATCAATTAAGGGTAGTACAATACAGGTGTTATATGATAAAGGTGATTACAGAATAATAAGGGAAAAGCTGGCAGGATTTGACTGGAAAAATATGATGAATGGATTAACAGCTAAAGAATCATGGGGAGTGTTTGCTAAGACTATAAATCAGATAGTAGATAGTTATATTCCTAAGAGAAAGGTGTATAATCGAAGAGAAAAAAAGTCACCATGGATGAATAATAAGATTATTAAAATTTTGTAACAAAAAAAAGTGTTGTTTGTAAGAATGAAACACTTAAGAACAAAGAAAAGTAAGAGTAAATATAAGCTGATACTGAGACAGCTAAAAAGGGAAATAAAAAAAGCAAAAAGGCAGTTGGAATTCAGATTAGCTATGACGAAGAATAATGTAAAAAGCTTTTATGCTTATGTAAACAATAAAAAAGGATGGGATAAGACAGTGGGACCCTTAAATATTAATGGAGAAATGATTTCAAAATCAAATGAAATAGCTGAAGAGTTTAATCAATGCTTCAGTACAGTGTTCACCACACAAGATCATAATACCGAAGTTAGCATGAATGGTGTAGAAAATTCTAAATTAGGAGACATAATAACAGTGGAAAAAGTGAAACAGGGAATAAAGCAGATAAGGCGGCTGGACCGGATGGAATCCATCCAAGATTTATTAAGGAATTGTAATATGAGCTGGCACCAGTAATCACCCTATTAGGTCAGAAATCCCTGATAGAAGGATGTGTACCAGGTGAGTGGAGGTCAGCCTATGTTGTGCCGATATATAGAAAGGGGATAGGAGTGAGGCGGCTAATTATCAGCCAGTGAGTCTGACCTCGGTTGTCGGTAAGATAATTGAGGGGATTCTGAGTGAAGGGATAACAAACCGTCTTGTACAAAAAGGAACAATGGATAAAAACCAGCATGGCTTTGTTAAAAACAGGTCATGAGAGACTAACTTGATCTGTTTTTTATGATTATGTCACTAAGAGGATTGATGAGGGTAGGAATATGGATATGGTAATGTTAGACTTCAGTAGGGCATTTGATACAGTCCCACATGGGTTAATAATTTCCAAACCCATAAGTACGGGTATTGATGTAGGCCTTGTAAGGATGATTAACCACTGGTTGATTGAGAGAACAGAATAGGTGAGGAATACAGAGTTATTTATCGGGGGAGGTGAGGGTGATGAGTGGTGTGCCGAAGGGGTCAGTGTTGGGACCCCTGTTGTTCAGTGTTTTTATAAGAGACTTAAATATACCAAGTGATAACAAGTTGGTTACATTCGCTGATGACGTTAAGTTGGGTGGCGTGGTGGATACCTTTGAGGATAGGCTAAGGTTTGGGCAGGATTTGTTGTATATCTCGGAATGGGCAGAGAATAATAAAATGAGCTTTAATACCAAAAAATGCATTTTAATGCATATAGGAAGGGAGGGAGAATATACAGCAGAACTATTACATTCAGGGTTCAAAGCTGACAGCTTCCAACTTTGAAAAGGACTTGGGTGTATATATATATATATATATATATATATATATATATATTTATATATATATACAAAAAGATATAAAAAGTGGGACCCATAGTAGAGTTACAGCTAATAAGGCTATGCATTTAGTAAACTGTATTATAAGAAGTTTTCATACCAGAAGCAAGGGGGTATTGACTCCACTGTTTAACTCATATGTCAGGCTGAGTTTGGACTACTGCTCTGCTGTCTGAAGTCCCTATTTGAGGAAGGATAAACTGTTGGTCTAGAGACCACAAAGACTGTTCACTAGAATTATATCTTGGTGTAGGGAGAAAACATATTTAGATAGATTAAAAACACTGGGATTGTGGTCATTAGTAGGCATGCTAGAGGGGATCTGTTGTTGCTATATAAGATATTGAAACAGGACACTTTAAGGAAGGAATTAGGATTAGTATATAAAGAGAGTACATATGTATTGAGAAGGCATGATCAGCAGTTAGTAGGTGAAAGGTGTAGGACAGATGTAAGGAAAAATAGCTTTAAGTGCAGAGTGGTTAATCTGTGGAATAAATTACCAACACAAGTAGTGCAGGCAGATAAGTTTCTTACATTTAAGGCAAGGTTGGATCATTACTTTTGGTTGGTGACACTTGTTACCTCCACTGAAATGGTGGGAATAGCCTATATGGGTGATTGCCTTCTTGGCTGACTTAAAACCTCCAGTATGAACTCCAGTATGAAGGGAAGAACCATGCATGTTCATGATCGTTTCCCACTCTTAGCTAAGTCAGGCCACTCCTGTCTCTGGCAATTCACCCTAGAGAACAGCTCTCAGGGTTTGGCTTCACCTTGCAAGTGTTCTTTGGTAACCTGCCTTGAGCTGGCAAAGGACAGAGAATAGCTACATGTAAATCTTCTCTTGTCTTGTCAACCACAACTGACCCTGCTCTTCATAACAGCAGCTGACCACAGCTATATCTCGCTTCCAGTCTCAGCTGATTTGGCCTTGATGGCAGTCATGAAGTAATGTTGCTCCCCCACTCAGTCTGTATATTCCTTTTTTTTTTCACTGCTTAAACCCAGTCCACATTGGCACCCACTCTGTTTCCCTGCTTTTGGTGCTACATTAAAGACACCACCATGGCCACTATTGACCCACTGGTGACTGTGCTGTTCACATCATATTTTAACATATGGCCCCCAGCATATGTCAATGATATCACTCTATTAACGACCAAGATGAAGCAGGCAAAACTGCTGCTGGCCATGACACACATTAAATAGCCTATTGGCTGCCATGGCAGGATCAACTAAGCCACACTGCTTTACATCACGTGGCCACTTCAAGACTCCCAAAACTGTTTGGACTGCACTGTATATTGCTCATTCTCTAAGACTGTTCTTACCATGAGATCCACAGCCTACTCCCATTCACCTAGTACAGTTTGTTTGAGATTCACTTTTCTGCAGAAAGATACAGCACTTTCCATTTACAATAGTGCCACCTGCTGACCAGACATCATCACTGCAAACAGTAAACAGCACTACATTTATTTCTTCTGGTACTGTTTTTCTGTCTGTTATTTAAGTAGTTAAATTTGACAAGAATTAAAACAAAAATTATCTACTAATAATTTACTGGACCCATTTCATAATCGCGATAAGGTACTCCAGGGTGTGCGTAGTGCTGGGATAACAGTACTTCTCAGGTGGTGGATGCATGGTGGATGCATGGTGGGCTGTTATCCCAGCACAGCACACACCCTGCTGTACCTTATTGTTTAGTTACTGCACAGCAACAGAAATTGAAACAAAGTGCTGAATCTGAGACAACGTCAGTTACCCAAACATTCCTCTACCCAGTTGCACTTTCCTACGAACCATATGATTTCTCCTCCCTGACCTGTCAAGTTCAAGCTCAAGTTTATTGTAGGAAATAACTCTGTTGAGCAAGCTCATTCACAAGGAGGTCCTGGGACATGTAGGCAGACAAGTACACATTGGATAACAACAACTTCAAATAACAACATTACAGTGATTAAGTACAGCTTTGGGAGATGTGGTACATAATGTTTAGTTAAGAAATAACAAGGTAGGTAATAAGCCTGAAGTGAAGAAAGAAAGGAATGAGAATGAAGAGAGAAATGTGTATGAGGTGTTTACAGCCATAAGGTAGGAATATAAAAGTATGGAGGAGCAGGAGGGAGCTAGAGGGCTAGATGGAGTAGAGGGAATTAGATGAAATTAAGGAGTGAAAGGAAAAGTAGAAATGGGGTTAGGGTAAGGGGTAACAAGGTAAAGTTATTGTAGGGGTAACAGGAAGGGGGTAGGTGGGAGTAAGAGGGAATAGGATATAGAAAACTAAAGGGCAAAGGAGAGTAGAGGGAGCAGCTGTAGACATCTATTAGTATACCCATAAAGAACATTTTGGACTAGTGGTCCGGTGCAAGTGCTATAAGAATACTTCTGAACTGGAACTAGTTCCAGATAGTTGTGAGGTGTGGAGAGGAGTAATAGCGATGATAAGGTTTAGAAACAGCTACAAGTGTCTTTTATTTTAGATACAGCCAGCCTTTTGGAAAAGTTGACAGAGACAATGCTGGACAGTTTCAATGTAGATTGGAGCTGATTCCACAGGGTAGGAAGAGTACTTGATATGGCACGTTTGCCAAAGAAAGTGCAAGTCCTCAGTACATGAAGTAGGATGAAGTCAGTTTTCCTAAGAGAGTAGGCACTGTTGGAAATACGGATAAGAGATGTTAGATAGCTTGGGGACTTATTCAGGGTTAACTTAAGAGTCCAGATACCCGTATGAAGCGTTCGTCTAATCGAAAGTGGCATCCAACCAACAGCTGTATACAGATCACAGTAGTAGGTTCGGTAAGGTAAGTCTGTAATGAACCGTAGAGCACGATGATCGAGGATGTCCAGTTTTCTTAGGCTTGTGACAGCTGAGGAAGTATAAATTAAATCTCCGTAGTCGAGTAGAGGGAGAAATGTGGCCTGAACAAGCCTAATTCTAGTCTCTAACAGAAAGAGAGACCTGTTTCGGAAGAAGAAATCAAGCCTGGCTTTTAGCCTCCTTGACAGGTCCTCAAGATATTCATTGAAGGAGAGCTTGTTATCTAACCAAATACCAAGATATTTGAATTTGGAGATGACTTCTAAGGGTTCTCCTAAGGAGGTGACAACAAAGTCTTTGGGGGTCAGCAGAAGAGGAGGAAGAGGAATTAAGAGTGAGGATCATGACCTTAGTTTTCTTGGCATTGAGGAGGAGTTTAGCATTAATAAGATTTATTTCTAGCTGGACAAAATCAGCTTGTAATATGTCCCTCACTTCGGAGAGTGTTGAGCCCGATGTATACAGTTCTGTATCATCTGCAAAGAACTGCAGAGTGGAATTGGTTATGTGTGTGTCTAAATTATTGATGTATAGGGAAAAGAGGACAGGGCCTAAGATGGAGCCTTGCGGAACTCCCCTGGCAATTGGCAGGGAGGCTGAAAAAAGCCCATCAGCTATAACTTTTTGGGTCCTTCCAGTTAGGTAGCTGGTAAATCACTGGGCGGTATGTGGGGTAGCACCTATTTTTGTAAGGCTACTAACTAGTAAGTTATGGTCAACGGTGTCAACCGCTTTACTAAAGTCTAAGAATACTGCACCAGTGATTTTCTTAGAATCCATAGCAGAGACCCAGTCATTGGTGACTTTAGCCAGTGCAGTGAATGTGCTATGATTGGGCCGAAAGTCAGATTGTGCTGGGTTGAGGAGTGAGAAAGTTTCAATATGGTGCTTTAATTGAGTATAGATAAATTTTTCAAAGATTTTAGAGAGGATGGACAAGATTGAGATGGACCTGTAGTTATTTAGGTCTCATGGGTCCCCTGATTTAAATAAGGGAAGGATGTGGGCTGATTTCCAACAAGAGGGAACTGTGGCAGTGGAGATGGAAAGATTGAATATGCGAAGAATGGGGCAGTGAGATAGAGGTAGCCTAGTTTTAAGAAAAATGGTTCTAATCCATAATTTCTGGCGCTTTTCTTTGCATCAAATTTAAAGAGCGAATCTTCGACATCTTTAAAGTTGAGAGGTAGCAGCTGGAAGGGGCAAGTCGAGGTTTGGGGAGTGATGTTACTGTTGTCTTGGTCATTAGCACAGTCTGCATATGGTGAGGAGTCGAAGGCTAAGTCAGCTGTAACAAAATGGGAGTTGATTTCTTCAAGGATTTGGAAGTTGCTCTCCATAATCCTACCATTGCTGAGGATCTTAGGAGGAATGGCGGGGGCAGAAGGCCGACCTTCAATAGACTTAAGTGTCTTCCAAATTTTATGGGAATCCCCTTTTGCCTGTTCAAGGGTGGAAACATAATAGTTTGCTTTAGCTGAGCAAATACATTTGACATAGGCATTCCTAGCTGCTCTAAATGCCTGCCAATCTGCCTGGCACTTAGTGCATCTAGCCTTCGCCCAGAGCTTGTCACGGTTTAAGAGTGCGGCCTTAAGATCTGTTGTAAACCAAGAGTTGGAGGTTTTGGGCATTCTAGCCTTAACCACACAGGGGCATGCTTGTTAGCCAGGGCAATAAGGCTGTCATTAAGGACTGCAATGGCCACTTCGGTTGTTTTAGCAAGGTAGAGGTTTTGCCGTCTGATCTTGCCTAAGTCAGACAAGTATTTCGATGTACTGAACTTACGATAGAACCACTTGGTTATGAGCTTGGGCTGATGGCTAGCTTTTGCTTGCAATCTTGAGCAAACTACAACCCTGTGGTCACTCATGTCGTTGTGGAAAACTGCGGAACGTAGGATTTTGTGGGGATGTGTAGTTAATATAACATCAAGGAGTGAGCTATTGGCAATGTTTAAAGTATTGACCCTGGTAAATTCGTTAACTAGCTGAGCAAGGCCGACTTCATCACAGAAGGATTTCAGATTGCGTCCTGCACATGCCCAAAAAAACTCCTAAATGGCATGCTACCCTTCAACCACAAGGTGGCAGTATAGACAGGACACTTACAGTATACTAGAAGTACACTTACAGGATACGGAAGATATTAAATGTCATTTTAAGTTGACAGTATTACCATTTTAATCAGTTAACATAATCTTAACCTTACAATGATATTGTGATGGAGGGACTCAGGGTCCCTCTTTTCTGCCCCTCTTGCTGTACAGCAGTGATCATGCCCTATTTGAGGATGGACACCCTTTCATATCAGATGGAATACACAGATTTTAATTGTAGCCATAACAATCAAGTCAGTACTGACTTTTATGGCTACTATAAAAATCTGGGCTGACGTTATTATTACAATGGTTAACATAACTTAGAATGGTCCAGCCCGATAGTGCAGCAGTAGCGTTCGTTACCCCTCATTTTGCTGGGGTGACCCAGGTTCAGGAACTGACTTGGGTTGTTGGGGGGGCTGGGCAGGGAAAAGAGGATCAAGCATCTCAGCGACAGCTCTCCTCCCTTGGGGGGGGTTGCAGTGCCTTCTCTGTTCACCTGCCACTTGGCAGAGGCCAGGAGACAGCACAGTGGGACTACAGCAGGGGGGCAGCTGCCAGTAGCTGGCTTGCACACGCAGCACTGCGCATGTGTGTGTGCGTCATTGGGTGTCAGCACCCTTGTGGAAAACAACAGGAGCTGGAGGAAAAAGTCCTGTCCTCCATTGTACCAGCATCCTCCAGTGAGGCTCAAGTACAACTGAACTGGCAGGACCCCCCACAACCACCCCCATCCCCGCTATTTTGGTTCTGGGCAAGTGTTCAATAACTGGTAAATCCATGAGAAAGTTGGTGGCTGGACTGGGGGGTACCATCAGGGAAGCTGAGGAATGAGAAAACTCTTAATTGTTTTAAAAAAAAAAAGATGGGAGTGTCGGCTGTGACCGAGTTCTGATTCCGATGCTGATCTTTTTCCAAACGGTTCTGATTTACTCTTGGTTGCCAAGACAGGTGAAATTTCAAGTATGAACCAAATTAGAAGGCGAACTGGACTGGGTCAAAGCAAATGACAGGCTCTCATTTCCCCTACTTCCTCATTTTCTTTATGACACTGAGGTCCCAATGAGTGTGCATCATCAGTGGTATAGGACAAATTACTGAGCAGCTACAAAGATGGATGGAGCAGGAATATAGGATTAGTTAGAAAAGGGGTGGCATAAATAAATAATAAAATAATAATAAATTTATTTCTATAGCACCTTTCTGCATACCAAGGCACTGAACATATTAAAACCACAGCATCAAATATAAATCAATAAATAAAATCATATCATGTTAACAACAATTATTAAAATCAATTAATAAATACAAATAAAAAATCTCAACAGAATAAATTTGCTTAAGCATCCAAGAAGGATAAAGCATCCAAAAAGGCCATTTGCCACAAATAGGTTTTCAAGTTCTTCTTAAATTCCTCCATGGAGGTGCACTCCCGTAACCGGCATGGTAGAGAATTCCAGAGAGTGGGGACAGCATGAGAAAAAGCTCTACTACCAGAAGATTTTAAACTCACTCTCGGAATCTCTAGCAACCCCTCGTCGGCCGAGCGGAGCGATCGGCCAGGGTAGTAAGGCACCAGAAGTTCTTTCAGATAGGCCAGACCCTGATCGTGAAGGGCTTTGAAAGTCAATAAAATGACTTTAAAAGTGATCCGCCACCATATAGGCAGCCAGTGCAGTTCGTGCAGCACCGGGGTAATATGGGAGGACCTACTTGTCCCAGTCAAAACCCAGGCTGCAGCATTCTGCACCAGCTGTAGGCGCCGGATTTCAACCCTGGAAATCCCAAAGTAAAGGGCATTGCAATAGTCCAAATGCGAGGACACAAAGGCGTGGACCAACGTTGGCAAAGAGTCAGACAGAACAAGGTGCCTAACCATGGCGATATTCCTAAGATGGTAAAAGGAAGTCCTGTAATGTCAGCCTGTCATCTAGGACAATCCCAAGGCTGCGCACCCGTTCAGAGGTTGGAAGTGACACACCTCCAAGAAATATTCAGGAAGGCGTGCCACCACACGACCTCTCTATCCCACCTCCTGGGTCCACAACCAAAACCTCTGTCTTCTCTGAGTTCAACTTTAACCAACTAGAATCCATCCAACCATGGATTTCCTCAAGACAGTTGTTAAACACCACGGCCATCTTTCATCTTTTACGAAAACCGTATTGGAAGGCTTCGTAGATATTGTGGATGGTTAAACGGTCTTCCAATTGGGCAACCACTACCTTCTCAATAACCTTCCCAATAAAGGGAAGGTTAGAGATTGGTCTCCATCATAAGGGGGGGGTGTGGCCACTAAGGCCAGTGCAGCGTAGTTAAGTGGGGAGGGCAGGTTGGATAGGTCTATGAGTCTTTTTCTGCTGCTATTATCTTGGTATTTATGTATCAATCCACAAACCAAGATATGCCCCCTCCACGAGTGCAAGGACTTGTGAATCTTATGTGGTGCCCACACTGTATGTGTGGAACATCCAGTGATATCATGAAAAGCCATATGCACCTCTTCCACATCTGATCTCATGGCCAAATGCATCATCCCACATGTGGCTAAGATGGTGGCAGGCAAGGGGCAAAAGTGTGCCAGCACCCCATGCGTGAACAGATCTCCACGTTGTTTAGAGATGACAGAGGGGGTGCAGGCTCTGAGATACAAGGCCCTGCCATAGCACTTATGCTGCTACTAGTAGGAACTACCTCTGAGAGGAATCACTCAACCTTCCCCATGACACCCCCAACCCTCTGAGCTAGTCTGAGAACTGTGGGCTACTGTCATATCTCAGGTTGTGTTTGTAACCTAAATGGGGTTTTATTTAAAGGATTCAGTAGTCCTTAAAGGATTGCCATACCCCACAATTTCTTGCTCCATGCAGAGCAAGAGATCCACTGTAGAGTTAACCTGGGTATCTGAATGAATGCCCAGTGTCAAGCACACCTCTGCCCTGGGATATCCCCAACCCCCACATGAAGATCCTCATTGGCAGAGAGCAGCCGGTGGGGGTTGTGGACACAATCCATTGTGGACAGGAACTGGAACGTGGAGGTATGCAACCCAGAATTGTGTGTATCCCAGACCACTATGTGGCTTAGGTCATTAATATTTAAATTAGTTATTTTGTGTGTTTTTGTTTTTCACCAATTTCTCATTTTTAACAGGGCTAAAGCTCTCAAATCACTTTGGCTGTCCAGGCCAGGTCAACTCAGAAACAGGTCATTGAGAGATCCAAACCTGGTCAATGGAGTGGACTGAGTCAAATCAGAGTCATGGCACAAATGGCTCTGATTTATATCCTGTTCAGTCCTTGCCCGGCCATCATTTAGCCATTTTATATATTTTTTTTCTCTCCAGGATTATTTTCCCCATCCTTCTCCCCTGGTATGAGTGATCTTTCATTGGCTTTGTGTGAGCACACACACACACACACACACAGCCAACCCTCTCCAGCTGAGACTCAATGCTGAGCGGCAGCTGTCTTTGCCCTGGACTATCTCCCTAGGTGTTTATGTCCAAACCTGGATCGTCAGCATAGCAGTGCAACGCACTGCCATGGGGCTATTTAGGTGGAACTCTGTGGTTTATTAATACTTAGAAGTCTGATGAATTATTCATAAGCCTAGTAAGGCTCCTGCTTGGCTGCTGCATTGGTCATTATGTCTTAGAAATTACTGATCCAGCTGCCAACTGACATTGTGCGGCACACACGGATCACACCACTCTGCTTAAAGCCTTAAGTTAAAAATAAATGGAAAAAAGAAAGTCGTTATTGTGATTAGACTTATAATCACAATAACAACCTTGTAGCTGGTCATTTCCTTGGATTAATGACTGGCTGGAGGGGCGTAGCTTTCGACTGTGTCTTGGGCCACCCATCCCCCCAACTGGTCGTTAATCCTTTGGAAATGACCAGGTTCTTGGTTGTTATTGCTTAAATACAACTCTATGGGGTCCTACAACTCTATGGGGCCCAGCAGTAGCTACTAATAATATTATCTCTGTACAAGCTGCTCAGGTCACAATTGTGGACTGGGCTGAGGAATGGAGTATGTCATTCAACCGGGATGAATGTATGACATTGCACTCCAGTGCATGAAGCCTGGAAGCTGACTATTATCTAGGTGGTGCTTAGTTTAGGGCCACTAATGAGAAGAGAGATCCAGGGCTTTTAATTTCAACTGCAGTTTCAATTTCATAGATGCATAAATACATACATACATAGATGCTGTCAGCAAATAAGGATTGCTAGGCCCATCCAGTCTGCCCTTTAAGGCTGCCTAATGAAGCGTCCAGTGACCCTATGTGGTCATTGACTTTAACTTTTTCTCCCAGTCTCTATTATTCCTTTGTTTCTGTCCCATGCATGTTTGAAGCCCACCTCTGTATGGGCTGCCACCACCTCCTGGGGCAGGCTATTCTATGTATCCACCACCTTTTCCGTAAAAAAGAACTTCCTGACATTTCCTCTTATGCAGACACCCCTTAGTCTCATGTTGTGTCCTCTTGTCCTGGCACTATTATTAATCTGGAATATATTGTTCCCTTCCACCATGTTAATGCCCTTGAGGTACTCGAATGATTTTATCATGTCACCTCTCTCCCTCCCTCCTTCCTTCATTCCAGCGTGTATAAATTGAGGTCCCTCACTCTGTCCTTGTAAGTATGATGATGCAATCCCTTCACCATTTTGGTCATCCTCCTCTGCACTGTCTCTATTTTGTCAATGTCCTTTCGAAGGTGTGGTCCCCAGACCTGTACACCATATTCAAGGTGAGATCTCACCAGGGTCTTGTACAGTGGAACTATTACCTCCTTCCTTCAGCTTGTGATTCCCCTTCCAATACACCCCAACGTCCACTTGCCTTTCCCACCACCTTTGCAGTCTACCTATCAGCCTTTAAGTCATCTGTGATTATGACCCCCAAGTCCCTCTCCACCTTTGTTACTGTCAGCAGCTCCCCCCAACCTGTAACTTGCCCCAGGGTTCCTGCTCCCCACATGCATGATTTTACACTTTTTTGTGTTAAACTTCAGCTGCCATGCCCCTGACCATCTCTCCAGCAGTTCCAGGTCTTTTCGCATCCTTTCCACTCCCTCCGGAGTATCCACCCTGTTGCAGATCTTGGTGTAATTCGCAAACAGGCAAACCTTTCCCACCAGCCCACCTGCAATGTCACTGATGAAGACACAGAAGAGGACTGGCCCCAACTGACCCCTGAGGTACTCCACTGTCACCTCCCTTTCATCTGATTGGAATCCATTCACCACTACTCTCTGTTTTCTGTCCCTTACCCAGTTTCCAGTCCAGTTCACCACCTTGCGTCCCAACCCCAGGCTGCCTAACTTGTTGACCAGTCTCCTATGTGGGACCGTATCAAACGCTTTGCTGAAATTGAGGTCGGTAATATCTACCCACCCTCTTGGTCTACTGCCTTTGTCACCCATTCAAAGAAATCTATCAGATTAGTTTGACAGGATCGTCCTGCTGAAAACCCATGTTGCCTGGGATCCACCAGTCCATTGGCTTCCAGGTGTTCCACAATTCTTTCCTCAAGGAGTGCCTCCATTATCTTTTTGACCACAGAAGTTAGACTAACTGGCCTGTAGTTCCCCACTTCTTTACTAGTGCTCTTGTGAAGAGGGACAACATTTGCCCTTCTCCAGTCCTCTGGGACCACTCCAGTGTCTAAGGACTCACTGAACAGAGCTGCCAGAGGGGCTGCTAGTCCAATCCTCAATTCCTTTAGGATCCTGGGATGTATGACATCTGGACCCATGACTTTTTCCACCTTGAGCTTTACCAGTTCATCTAGGACCATCTCCTCTGTGAATGGACTGGTGTTTACCTCCTTATCCTTAGCTCCTTTGAAATCCAGCTGCAGGCCCTGCCCATCCCCTTCATAGTGAAGACTGAACAGAAATATTCATTCAGGATCACTGCTTTTTCCCCGTCTGCCTCCACTATCTCCCCCTTGGCACCTCTAAGCTTTGCTACTCCCTCCTTTGCCTTTCTTCTTTCACGAATGTACCTGAAGAATGTCTCATCTCCTTTTTTAACCAATTGAGCTATTCTCTCCTCCATTTGTGCTTTAACACTCCTCAGTGCCTTTTCCGCCTCTCTCAGACACTTCTGGTACATTTCCTTGCCCTCATCCCTTTGTGTCTCCTTATACTTCCTGAAGGCTAGCCTCTTGACCCTTTCTTTTTCTGCTCCCCCCTCCCCGAGAACCAAAGTGGTTTTCTTCTCCTTTTACTCGTGTCTATTGACCTAATGCATTCTTTTGTTACCTCCACTATAGCCTCCTTGATGTGTGCCCATTTCTCCTCAACTGGGAACTGGTTATGAAAACAGTGCTATCTGTCTTTGACTATGCTGATGTGGTTACTGTACTGCTTCATCCTCTTCCCTGGCCAGACTGAACATCCTCTGTAAACGCTTTCTGTCATTTTGCCACTAACTCATCTCCTTGTAGCCATCATTGCACACTCTGCTCTTCCCTATCCATCCTCCCTCTTCCCTCCCATCACCTGCATCACTGTGTTCCTTTCATCTCTAAATATTGTTTGAGGAACTGCCCTCATACTTATCCTCTCTCTTCTCTCCCATTCCATCTGACTCATACCCCCTTTGTTCCAGGGATCGCTCGTCGGCTGGGCAGTCAGCTTTCTCCTATCTTCTTGGCTCTCTGGAACATCTTCCCTTCAGTACTCTGTCACTCACCCTCCCCAACCTCCCTTAAGCACCAGCTTAAACTCTTCCCACCTCCCTCCTGTACCTGTCAGCTCCCTTTCTGACCTGCCTTTTCCTCCCCCTTCCCTAATTTTTGCCCCTTCCCTTGGGACTACTGTATGCCTCCCATTTCTCTGCACTGTGATGGTCTACCAGTTGCTTGATTTTTGTCTCAGGAAGTAGAGTGCCTTCTTGCTCCTGATACTCATGACTTGAAAATGTTGCACCTTTTGCCAAATTGCACTACTGTTGTTTGCACTTTGTTTGTAACCTATTTTATTGTATCTGTTTGATGTTTTCTCCCACCCTTTCCCCCAGTTCGCACCTGGAAATGAGACTTGGCTCAGAGTGCCTTTCCTGGTTACCAGTTTTTAAATAAATAAATACATTTCACCAGATTTTTTTAGCATAGGCCAAACTGTAAGGATGTGGTCAGTAAAGCTAACCAGCTCTTGGAGTGTAGCCATAGGAATTTTGCACTTACTGTACAGCAGATAAAGTGCTTGTCCTACTGTACGGGGCACAGGTGAGACCCCATCTGACTACTGCTTGCAAGTTTGGGAACCATACCATAGGCATAGTAGTGATCATCTGGAGAGGGTCCAGAGCAGGGCCTCCAAAATGATTACTGGTCTGTCAGAACTGGAAAGTGAGGAGAGACTGTTGAAACTGGCTCTCTTTAGCCTACAACAAAGAGTGATCCTCAGGGATCTCCTGCTGTTATTTAGGATCATAAGGGATGGAACTTTACTGGGAATGGAGATAAGGCAAGGTGATTTAAGAATAAGGGGCTGAGCCAGCAACTTTGGATACAGACATTTAAGAGGACTAAAAGGAAGTTCTCCTACACCCACAAAACATTCTAACTGCTTTAAACAAGCCCTAAATAGGTATATAACTCTGGGTAAATTGAATAAAAATGCTACCACTGAATGGGGGGAGGGTTGGAATGGCCTTGTGATTCAGTCTTTTTTTCAATTCTGTCAAGCTTTTTCTGCCCAGGTTGCAGGCGGACTCTTCAGTCTACTACCTACCTCAGGAGTTCCCCTCCTCAGAATCATCCATGGATTTCCCCCCATGGCGGGGCTGGGGAGGGAGGGCCACCCTGACTTCCACGGAACACACATCCAGGAATTCAGCAGGGGTCTAAGGCTGTTAAGCCAGCATGGGCAGGCAAGTGGGGCTTAATGTGCCTGCTGCCTCTTTTCCAGTTTTTCTGGTTTCTCCCCTGATTGACAGCATGCAATGGTGGTAGGCATGTGTGCATGTGGAGGTGCACAAAAACAGCAGCGTCTGCTGCCAGCCATCCCCATACTAGTCACTCCTGCTGCCCAGCCACAGATCTATGACTGGTCATTGGCCAAAATTTTGTCAAACGACCTGACAGTGAAACCATCATGTTGACCACTTTTTGCGGTCCACATACAGTTTCTAACTCCCTAACATGTTTTCTTTGGGGGGGCTTTGCCTCCCAGAACCCCCCACTAAATATAGTCAACTCCAAATCAGAGCTGCTTAGGGGAGAGGGTGCAAGACCCCCCAAATACAGTGCTGGGATCCAGCACTGACACTACAGTGACCTGGTGCTGTAGTCACTGTAGTGTTGGTCGATGTCGCAGTTTTGACATTGGATGTGTATACCCCTGGCCACCACAGCTCCATGTGGTAACAGTGTAGGAGTGGTGTGGCTGATCCCCACTCCACGTGAGAGGACAGCAGTCAAACGGACCCTCACGCTTCACCCTCCCCAGTGATCCAAGTCCATTTCTGAACCCAAATCGCCAGTATGGTGGGAGGTGTGGCATTCAGTACCTTAACCCTCTGTGCCACTCGGCTGGCCCCATGAGTCAGTCTTGCCCTTCTTTCGTCCCTTGTCACTTCAGTATGAAAGTATAGTTTCTCTGGGCTGGACAGGTACTGTGGAGATGTTTGTTTGACAGACACCATATGTTGTTACCACTTTTATGCTGTTACAGATGGGTATGAAACATTTTTACATAGGACCTCTTGGCCCAGCAAGTCTGCTCATTTTTTCCCTGCTTATACTGTCACTACAGACCCCACGTGATCTCTAGCTCCTCACCCCCTTGTTTCCCACTAAGATTCCCTTGTGACCATCCCATGCATGCTTGAACCCCATCACTGTTTTTGCTCCCATCACCTCCGCTGTAAGTCTGTTCCAGGCATCCATCACTTTTTCAGTGAAGAAGTACTTCCTTGCATCTTTCTTGAATTTATTCTCTTCCAGTTTCACTACATATCCTCTTGTTCTTGTGCATCTTTTCCTCTGAAAAATACTCCTCATCTGTTTCCTTATTTTCCGCTGTGAACTATTTATAGGTGTCTAGCATATTCCCCCTTTCCCTTCTCTCTTCCAGGGTGTACATATTGAAGTTCTTCAGTCTCTCCTTGTAGGGCTTCTGATGCAGACCCTGCACCTAGGGGTTCAGTTAACTCCATTTTTGGAGTATTTGACTTCCAAAAATAAGGCAATATCTTCCAAAATAAAGGGGGAGGAAGTCATTGACTTCCAGATGTGAAACAAAAAAAATAGATGACTTCCAAAATTGTAGACATGAAAGTCAGAAATGATGGATTTTTTTGAAAGAAATTATATTTTATCACTAATATGTTAGTAGCTATATATTCATCCTTCCTAGAATATTAATTTCCACAAGTGGGTTCCTGGAAGTATTTTGACTTCCAAAAAATTAGAATGACTTCCAGATTTTAACTCACGGAAGTTTTAGACTGCCACTGAAAATAAATTAACTGAACTCCTGCCTGCACCATTTTAGTTGGCTCCTCTGGACTGCCTCCATTTTGTCTATGTCCTTCCTGAGATATGATCTCCAGAACTAGATACAGTACTCCAGGTAGGGTCTTATCAGCGATCTTTACAGTGGCAACACCACCTCACTCCATCTGCTGGTGATAACCCTCCCTATGCACCCTAACATCCCACTGTCTTGTCGCACTGCCTCTCCACACCGAGATCATAAGATATGATTCCTCCAAGGTCCCTTTCCTGTTTAGTGACTGTCGATACTTCTTCTCCCATACTGTACTCCGCCTCTGGGTTTCTGTGCCCTCAGTGTATTTTGCACTTTTTTTCCATTGAAACCCATGTGAGATGCTCTTGACCACTCCTTGAGTTTTCTCAGGACTCTACACATTCTTTCCACCCCCTCTAGAGTGTCCACCCAATGGCAGATTTGGTGTCTTCTGCAAAGAGGCATATCTTCCCTTCCAGCTTATCTGCAATATCACTTATAGAGACATCAAAGAGAACTGTTCCCAGTACTGAGAATTGTAGCACTCTACTGGTCACCCTCTTTTCCCCAGAGTGAACTCTGTTTACCACCACCCTTTGTCACTTATCCCTTAACCAACCTGTTACCCAGTTTATCACCTTTGGTCCCACCACTAAGCTGCTCAGTTTCCTTATGAGCCCCAGTATGTGGAATGGCGTATGTAGTTACAAGCTTTTGAGGGAAGAAAATAAATTAATTTTTTCCTTCATATTATAAGCTGATTATATTTTAAACCATCTACATCTGCTCTAAATTTGGCCAAATTAAACACTGAATGCTTCAAAGTTAGGGGGTTCCACTGAAAATATCATGACAAGCACATCTATTATGAGATTTGTTCTCTCTGGAGACTTATACAATCTTATAATTTAATATTTACAGTAAATTATTTGTTTTACGTAATCACCCTTCCCCCAACCACTGACTCCTCCTATTCCTTACCTCTCCAGTTTGCAGTCACTCTAGACACCCCTGTTGCACTGCTGCTGTGCCCCCTCCAAAGACACCAGATCCCCATGAATATATCAGTATTCCCATAAGTAGCCCTCTATATTAGAGCTTGGGCCGCTGTTTCCTGCCTGTTCAGGTCTCAGATGCAGTGCTAATTGTTGGGGATGAGGGTGAGCTGCAGATGTGAGGTAGGCAGACAACCTAAAGACTTCATTTGTATATAGTGGAGACATTTCCCTATTTGGCCCTGCCACAACCCCTGATTAAAGGTCACCTGAAAGGCTACTCCTGGGAAAGGTTACCTGTGGCATCCATGCTGTCCCACCTCCTGCCATAGGAGGCAGTGGTAGAGCACAAGTGGAGCTAGAGGGGGGGGAGGGGGAGCAGCAGCCCCCCTTCAGGTCCTCAACTATGAAACTAGCACCCCTCTGCCATGATGTGTGTCGATTTCAGACATCTGCGGTGATCTGAGTGGTGCCACATTTGGCCACTAGATGGCATGCAACAGAGCAAATTGCAAGATTTATGTGTGAAAATACAATCGTCAGAAGGCAACAAATGCAGCTGTGTGTGCATGTCCACATGTAGAATGACACACTCAGTCAATCACAGACAGGCCAGGCTACCTTTAGGTTAAAATGAAAAAAGACTCTTGCCAGATGCCCTGCTATGTAGGGAAAGTGTCACTCCCAGCATCTTTGTATGCAAAACCTCTCAACCTCTCTGCATTAAAATAGGTCTCATACGTAAATACAACGCTAATAAGACTAAAAGTCCATAGCAGCTTGCCACAATGTTAACTATAACCTGTAATACCAGTTTTTATCAGATATTCATCTAGGCATGACTTGAACTGTGACATTGTCTGACTAGCTACCACTTCAACTGGGAGTTCATTCCATATTTTAATAACCCTAACACTAAACCAGCAGCACTGGCCTTTAAAATTCAGAGAAAATGGCCAGAATGCATTGTACATTTATATTTTTTCACAGAGAGGGTTGTGGATGCATGGAACGGCCTTCCGGAGGAGGTTGTGGAGTCAAAAACAGTGGTTGAATTCAAGCATGCATGGGACAGCCATAAGGCAATTCTAGGGGTTGGGGGTAGGAAGAAGTAGGCTGCTGGTTAACTAGGATCTGCAGCTTATCCATTAGGTATGGAAATGGGCAGACTGGGTGGGCCAAGCGGTCCTTATCTGCCGTCAAATTCTATGTTTCTATGTTTCTATAGTCCAAAGAATAATAACATTAAGAATAGATGGCACCATATGTTGAGTGTTGAGGACTGTTCCTATCCAGTTAGTTTACATTTTAACAGTTTGTTCAGAAATAGCTCTGACATTATAAGGGACATCAGTATATCATCACAGAATAAGGGTAAATTTGGATGTAAAATACATAGCCCTTTGCAAAATGTGTAGCAGCTGAAAGCTATGGTCTTTGGCCCTGATACTCAAAAATGTACATGCAACCCCCTTGCCCCTTTGGCCTGTCCTGCCGAGTGTCTCACTGTCCAGAAGGTGGTGGGCATAGTTCAGGGCAACTCCCATATCCAAGATAAACTGAGTGGCTCGTAGGGAGTGTCCTCCAAAAACACTGTTAGCATTCACAGCCTTTCTCCTTTCTTCAGCTGCAGAAACAGTCACGATGACATAGTAAAAGACTACTCTTTACAATAGATTGATAGTTTAAATATGCAGCCCTTTTGCTTAGGGAATAGGGGTTCAAGGGTAATTCAGTTCGTGCACCATTAGTTCATTACTAAGCCAATTATGGGGTTAATGCCCGCATTACAGTTCATTGCTCTTAGGCCCTATTTCATCAAGTGCTATCGGTACACTGGCATATAGAATAGACTTGCACATAAGACTGACACATCCTTTACAGTTACTTTGCACTACTGTGTACTGCTTTCAGCTGTCATTGGAACTGCTGTTACACTATCAGGGCTATAAATAATGACCTTAGTGGTACATTTCCCTCTGTAAATGTGGGTGGTGCAGCATACATTTCCAGGGCAAATGCTTCATTTCCAAATATAAATGAAAAGCTTTCTCTTAAAATAAAACTAGAGTTGTTCAGGAACACAAGTTACACCTTCCACACTCTCCCTCAGAGGAACCACTTGACGGAATCATTTTTATGCTGGCTCGTGCGTGCGCACCAGTCAACATATTGCATTAGTAGCAGATTTGGAGGTGCAGTCACTGTGGGCGAATGCAGAGCATACATCAGAAGGTGTGTCCCTCATTCCCCAATAAGGCAGCTGCAGGCGGTGACACCAGGCATATGTCAAGTGGCGACCAGATCTAAGAAAAGGTCCATTGCAATCATGCAGCGGCACCGTAACACGCCCTCCCCCGACATGCCTGTCCGGCGAAACTGCCTACAGAGTGCCCTGACCCACTTCATTTGCCAACAGGGGAGCCCACTCCCCATCAGCATAATGCCCCCCTCCCATATAAAATGTATGCCAAGGGGGTGCCCAATCTCCCTCAGCATCATGTGCCCCAAACAGTCTTTCTTTGCCAATGGGGGCCCCAATGCCTGTTGGCTTTATTCCCCCTTTCCCATTTATTTTGCCGATGGAGGAGCCCACTCCCCATCGGCATAATGTGCCCCCCCCCGCTTTTGTTGTGTGCCGAGGGGTGCCCAATCTCGGCTCTTGTCTCCCCTCTAGTATAGTAGATGCCAACAGGGTGCCCAATCCCCCATTGTCTACAGCATCTCCCCCACAAAACACTCAGGTCGCATGCTGGGAGCCCACCCCAGAGTCCCAAATGGCCCTGCAAACCAAAAACCATCCCGCAATGTTTTTTTTTAACCTGTGAAAGAAGAAAACAGTCCCTCGCAGTCTCTGTGCCCCTCTCCCAACCTGCGCCCACCCTCTGTGTGCCCTGCCTCCCCACAACCCCCTCACCCAATACTTACCTCCGGAGCCCAGCACAACAACCTTCGGTGGACTGGGACAACGTCTGCACTCTTCAAAGCCAACCGTGAAAGGAAGAAATGCCAGTAAGCTGTGTAATGGCATAAATAGTTTTTTTTCAACTTTGGTGCATATCTCAGCCATTTCTGGGAATTTTGGCACCAAATTTTCAACATGGGGTTATTGGAACCCCCCCTCATGAATTCAGTCACTGTCATGGTGTTATTATGTCCCGAAAGGTGATTTCATGGTCACTGCACGGAATCACCTTTTGGGACCGATTACTGAAATGACAGTGCCACTGTTCATGGCGGGGGGGGGGGGGGACTCTCAAAAGCCTATGTTGCAAATTTGGCGGAAAAAATCCAAAAAATGGCTGTTTTACGAGCATGCATTATGAAGTTTCCACGCACGCTTGTAACTTCATAAATTTGTAATATTTTCACTCCAGATTTTCAAAATTGGCATTTTCCCACACCTCCTTATGAACAGTACAGCTGTCATTTTACATATCTTGGCCGAAATGTGTTATCGCACATCCAGCACACTATAGCGCGGTCGCTGTGCAAAATCAGTTTTTAGGACAGTTTGAGGAAATAATGGTGACACTGTTCATGCGCAGAGGTCCTAAAATGCCTGTGTTGAAAATCTGGTGATGAACGTCCATAAAATGACTGTGTAAACAAGCGTGCATTGCGCAGTTTCCACGCATCCTTGCAACTTCGCAAATTTGCAATATTTTCATGCCAGATTTTCAACAATGGCATTTTTTCACACCTCCTTATGAACAGTACAGGTGTCATTTTTCACATATTGCCCAAAATGTATTTTCGCACCTGTGGTGCACAATGGCATGGTCGCTGTGGGAAATCAACTTTTGGGACAAATTAACAAAATCACAGAGCCACTGTTCATGAGGGGAGGTCCCAAAATGCCTATGTTGAAAATGTGATTAAAAAATCCCGAAAATAATTGGGTTACAGACGTGTGTTGCACAGTTTCTATGCATGCTCATGACTTTACCAATTTTTCCTATTTTCACTCAAGATTTTCAACGTCGCAATTTTTTTACACCTCCTCATAAACAATACAGTTGTCATTTTTCACATCCTGCCCAAAATGTGTTTTAATCCCTGTATCGCCAAATGGCATAGCCACTGTGCAAAACTACCTTTCTGCTAACAAACTGATAGTGCTGCTCTTCATGAGGTGGGGTCACAAAAAGTCTATGTTGAATATTTGGAGTGAAAATACCAACAAATGCCTACAGCGTTAGGGTTTCCAACTGTTACTCCCCATCCTGTAGAGACTGACAGGCATCAGGGGTGTGACTTGGGATCATTGGCTGTAATGCTCATGCCATTCCACCCCTACCCCCACCCTCACCCTGCAGCCAGTGACAGGCATCGATGTCTGCCTTGCAGTGTTCGGCCCCAAAGTTCACCCCATTCTATACTGCACTCACCTCAGTATATTTCCTTATGGAATGGCATAAGTATAATGCACAAAGACCCCAAAGCACACCACAACACTTGTCAGTGTCTACAGGGTAGGGTGAGGTAGAATGTCATGAGCATTATAGCTGATGACCCAAAGGCACACCCAAATGCCTGTCAGTTTCTGCAGGGTGAGGGTGGCTTTGGCTTCAGTTCCATACTTCACTGCCATTCCTATTATGCATCTCTAACTACTGCACTACCAATGCCAATGCTAGCGAGACAACATTTGACATTGACAAATGCTTGTTTTAAATAAAACTTTAAGCTGCTTTTATCACCTACTCAACAGCAGGCAGTCAATGACTGTTAGTTTAATCACAAATAAGGACTGAAAAGTACATTGTATACTATGACAAATTTTCACCTTGCAATCACTATAGGATTCAAAAGAAATTGTCTCCCAACTGCCTTTCTATGGAGCTGCAGAGAGCCTAAACAATTGCTATACACAAGGCAACCTGAAAAACAAATTAGTGCAGAGATTTAAACTATTGCTGAGACTGACCCAGGAAAGAGCTGCAGATCAGGCATGGTCTGAGGTAACAGTGTAGGAAGGGAGAAATGGGCAAACAGGACTGGCCAAGCAGTCCTTATCTGCCACCAGATTCTGTTTCTTCTGATGACTAATCCAGTCTTGGTTAATTGGTGAGCTAGGACAAAATAAGGCCGAGGCCCATTGTGATTGTACCCCACTAAGAAGTGGAACATTATTCTCAAATGCGATTACCCACAAGCCAGTTATCCAAGCCTAGTAGCAATTAAATAATCCTACTCTTTTAAAAGCAATATCTTGACCCTAAGAATGTCTGATTTATTTTTTTTAGTTGCTGAGGCTGACCCAAATGAAATGGACAATGCTCTCCCTCCTGCTCTCAACTCAAAACTGCCACTCGACCTTAATTGCCACTGCAGTACTAGCTAGTTTCCCAAATCAGTGAAGGCTTTGTCACCAGAGTTGGGGTTACGTCCACCCTGCATACCTACAGCATAAAAAGCTGTCCTTAGTGTTGTCCTCTCAGATGGTGTCAGGACCCATAGCAAAAAATGATAATCCTGATTACAAAGCAGAGAAAACCCTGGTCCCAACTGAGGATATTTCCAACATCTGCAAAAATAATTAATTTTTTTCCACCCTCCCTGGCTTCAGTACTGTCACACCACTCACCCCCACTTCAGCACATGATGTGCATGACTTTACTGCCACAGGCTCCCCACTTCAGAGCATACTGCGCATGCCCCACTTCAGTGCATCACTTGTGCGATCATCTCATTGTCAGAACAATAGGCTGGAATATCAATTACTTATTATGGGCACCCAGTTAAGCCTTCAGCCCTGTGTCATAAAATATGCATAAAACCATATAAAACAATGTAAAACTGGCTTATATTCTTACTTTACAACCTATTGTATAAAACGTTCTAGATCAGGGTGAATAATATCTCTGTCACACCCTTTTGTGGTATATAAAAATGGATTTTATTTGTCCCTGTACAATATAACTAGTTTCTAATAACTTGCATAGATATAAAACATTGTAAACACTGAAAAACAGCATAAATATAAAACAATGGTTTCAGAAAATAAACATAACAAAAGAATACAATTGAAAGTTTGGCAACTTTTGTAAACAGTAAAATTGTTGTAGTAGAAATTTTGGAAATCCCTTGTAGGTAATTCAAAAGAATCTAGTTACTTAAACAGTCTAAGCTGCTCTTTCTTGCATAAAGATTTTCTATATACCCAACATTCTAGTATGGAAGAAATTACTTTTCCATGCAACCTCCCAGCTAAGTCCAATTATAATAATATAAAAATTATTTAAAATAATACTTAAGATATCTGGTTGGCTGCAGAGTCTAAATTTTCTTCTTACTTTCAGGATGTTGGTGAGTTCTCCTTCTCCTAGATGGCAAAAAAGTATTTTAGTGACTGGATCTTGTTGTATTTGTTCTTGTTCTTAACTCTGTTCACACTTGAACCCTAGACTTTGCCCCCGCCCCATCTGTTAACACAGCAATGCAAACTAGCTTCTTGGCTGATGGCCATCAAAAGTCAGCCTCTGTCCTCTTCTGGTTTTGGAGGGAACTTTTAAAACAGTACTATAACAGAAACATGTCCATTGCAAGAACACAGAACCTTTCAGCATCTCAGTTGGAAGGTGACTGACCAGCCCCCTTAGAAAATAACTTTTATTATCTCTGGTCCAGAGTGACGTCACTGTCTGGCTCTGTTATTATTGCACCAGTCCTGACTGGTTCTTGCAAAGGAGGTGGAATGGCTAGCTTACTCTTTCTGAGACTCCACCTCCCTCTGCTTTGACACAATTTTTAGTTCAAAGTTAATTTTCCATGTAACTTTTGAAAGCAATAAGATGCAGTCTTCAAACAAACATTTCTAAACCAAGTTCATTAAACTCAGTCTTTCAAAGTGTCTATCATGTCTGTGAGACAAATATTTTCTGAGATAAGCTAATAATGATCACGACATCCGTTCTCAACAAACTCTTTAAAAACTGACATAATCATCCTGTTCTCTATGTCTCAGGCTCCAAAATGAGTTATTTTTCTTCCAGATTTCTGGTTAAGAAAGGTCTTAAAAGACAGAACATCTTTCTTGAGGAGATCTCTCTTTGTGCTCAGTCAACCATGAAGCCATACTCTTTGCAAACTATTACAGATATCTTCAAATGCACATGCACAAACATGACATTTTTGGATTTGTCATCACACCAGTTTTTATTTAAGACCAAACTCAGGTATTTCAGCTTTTAGGCTTTTGACATAAAACCTTTCTACTGATAATTAGCTTTCTCCACCAGTTGCAAATCTCAAACTTGGCCAGGTGATAGGTCAAGATTTTCTTTAGCAGGTGATGTAATTTGGTGTTGACAGCATGTTGCATTCTCTAGTAACAAACAAAAGTATTTTCTTGCATTGAAGCTTATGGAGAAGTTTAAATGCATCACTCTCTTTTTTATGACTGTGGGCGGAGCCTACAGGAGTATTGCATGTACAAAAGGAGTGATATCATTTTTCTGTCAGTGGAACTGACTGAAGGTGTAAATAGTCTCCTCCTCCTTACCCTCCTCCAAGCAATGTTTTTCACCCTCAAATAAATACGCTTTCATGTTAGTCAACAGTTGCAGGGTACTATTTTCTTTCTTAAATGTGTGGTACAAGAACTGGAACCTGAGTAGTGGGAGGCAGCATTAGGTTGTTTTTTTTTTTTTTGAGAAAGATCCACCTCCGCCTCCACCCCAGACTTTTTTCTGATTCATGTGGGAGGGGCATGAGATAGCTCTAGCATGCTGTAACCAGATACACTAGTTTGGGACCTTATCAACCAACAGACATGCCTGTGCAGTGGAGAACAGAACAGAAGATATTTAATGCCTTCAAACTGGCTTAGAAATCCTTTGGAACAAATGATTATCAGAGCCACCTGGGGCCTCAGAAGGAGACCTAGACACACATCTAGCTCTGTAAGAAAATGTTCATGTTTTTTGTGGGGCTGTGGGATTCAAACCCAGATCTAACTGCCCAGATCATCAATGCTATAAACTGCTATAATTAACAGACTCTAGCTGTTTTCTTACAGAAACCCCACCCAGTTAGATTTCAAATATTTGCTAAATTGTAAATGTAGGTATCAGCATTCTGTTAGTAGTTAGTGCTGATTGTGGTCTGTAACAAAATCATTTTTTTACAAATGAAGTGTATGGTATGAAGCTGAAATCAGACTTTGATGATAAAGTGTGTTTTTTCTTTTAAGTTTGAGATGTATCAGAAATCACTGAACGAGAAAACAACTGGTGATTTTAAAAGCTATTCTGATCAGAGCTGACATAAAAATATCTTGACTATTTTTTATTTTGTCACAGACACTAGACATAGGATGTCAGCATTCACTCCATAAAACCTGTTTTTCATTTTTTTTATAGCATCTTGCCAAGGTAATCTTCCCAGAATACAATCTGTCATGGGAGAAGGGTTGAAATTATTTTAAAGGAGTAGTCCACCAAGAATGTGCAAAAATCATATGTTATGTAGAGTGTTTTGATATGTATGTTAAGTCCTAATGTGTCCTTCCCTCTGTCTGCTATTTGGAGTTTTTCCTAAATTGCCTGCTAGCTGTATGTTAGTTTTACGACCAATGGGGATCTCCATAACAAATAGTTTTATTGGCTTTCTTTCTCCTATGATGCCCCCTGTCTCATGTGACAGTGATGTAGCCATGCCCTTAGATTTAGCATGTGTATGTCTTTAAAATTAGTTTAGCAACAGCAAAGCCTTGTAACTGTTCTTATCCAGGGAGCACAAATGTCAACAGTTAGTTTAGCAGATACCTGAAAACTATCTAACTGGGGTATCTGTAAGAATACAGCTGCTAAATAGCTCTAATTCACTATTTGTGTTTTTGATGTTAAAACACTCCTGTTAGCTAGACCTGATGCACAGAGAAAACCAAAATAGTGGATTAGAGCTATTTAGTAGCTGCTGTCTTGCAGAAACCCCAGTTAGCTTGCTCTCAGGTATCTGCTAAACTAACAGTTGACATCTGTGCTCCCTGGATAAGAACAGTTACAAGGCTCTGCTGTTGCTAAACTAATTTTAAAGCAGTACACATGTTAAATCTAATGGCATGGCTACATCACTGTCACATGAGACGGGGGCATCATAGGAGAAAGAAAGCCAATAAAACTATTTGTTATGGAGATCCCCAGGGGTCATAAAACTACTATACAGCTAGCAAGCTAAATTAGGAAAAACTCCTAATAGCAGACAGAGAGAAGGACATACTAGGATTTAACACACATATCAAAACACTCTATATAACATATGTTTTTTGCACATTCTGGTCGGACTACTCCTTTAATCATGAAGCATTGGTGTTAGTAATGCATTTAGAAATACAATTTTTAATTGTCTTTACAGTTAAACATGCAGTTTCATATCAGGGCACATTTTCTGGGGGGTTCAAATTATTTTAAACATGGGCACAGTACTTGGTAAATACAGACTTTGATGATAAAATGTATTGTTTCTTTCAAGTTTGAGAAGTATGTATTATATATAAGTGTAACCGTTGTTGTAAATGGTTAAGTAGGCAGTGGTTTAAGGCTCTGAGCTACAAATCTGGAGACCTGGGTTTGAATCCCACAGCCCCCACTTGCATACTGTGTGACCCTGCTCAAATCACTTAACTTCCTTGTGCTCCCAGGTCACACCTGTAAACAAGCTTTCAGCTTAGTGTGTCTCTCCTGGTAAAAAAAAAAAAGTGCCTAGAATATTTTTTTTTAATATAGTTCAGTTTATATGTGGTAAGTAGGTAGGGTATGATGTTTTGAATGTGGCAGTAGGATTTAGCATGTGCACTGCTTTAAAATCATTTCACAGTATTTTATACTTTCTTGAAAAGATACTCCACATTTGTGTGGGGGCTGTGGGATTCAAACCTAGATCTCCAGATTTGCAGAGAAGAGCCTTAAACCACTGTGCTATACTGCCTCCCTAGTTATGGCAGTTATCTGTTTTATTGAATCGTGGCTGTGACTATAGGTGTTTACAACTGAATGATAATAACCACATTTGCTTCGCTTGAAAATAGGTAGGCATTTGTATCTAATTTCTGTTTCACTTACTGTAGATTACACATAGAATCTGAAAAATTCATAACATGCTGTATTGTGAGTCAATGAACTGATAAATGGGGATTTTGGTTTCTTTTACAAATTCATTTTTCCTGACCATGGATATACTAAATCAAACATTTCTCAACAAAATGTTTTTAAATAAAGAGTTTAACTCACAGTAGCAAAAGAAGCATGTTGGCATTAAAAGCTTAGTGGCGTGGATGTAGAGGCACCAGTATTTAAGCATGACTTTGGTAGAGGATTAATTGTGACTGGGGGGTGAGGGAGGGAGCGAGTCTTGATATTTGTAGCATAATGGTTTTCTGAAACTTCAACCTTCAATGGGTTAGACTCTACAGCCATCTCTACAGTATATCACTAAGCCATATGTAGTGTGGTATGGGTAAAACCCAAATCACCAGACCAGGACCAGTGCTGTAAAATCTGCACTGAGCACAGCTTGTGCAAATATTGCTGATCCAGTGGATCAAATAAATATGTGCAAATAAATAAATACTCAGTTTCACCTCATGCTTCAACCCAGACCAGGAGTGATGTTATTACATGATAACACACACCCTGTCATGCCTTATTACTTAAATAGGCAATTTCTCAATGTACTATACTTTGATTCAGTTAGTGCATGCAATAGCCTTCATGTGAATACTCTGGGCTTCTCTTTGACTGCTGGGGTGGGATATTCAGAACTGCGCCAGGCAGGGGCACAAGCCAGGTGCAGTGCAACAGGAATATGCCAGGGCGTGGCCTGGGCGACATTCAATGGTGCTGTACCATGGCTCTGCACTGTTGAATATGGCACCGTGGCCACCCACATTGCACATGGTGCAGTGGCACTGCGCCAGTGCAAGTGGCCAGAGAGGAGCAGGGGAATGTGCTAGCGCAAGTGCCATTGTGCTAGGTGCAGCAATCACAATATTCAGTGATGGACATGCAAATGGGGCCATAATGTATGCAAGGTACAAATGGAGCCATTTGTATGCTATTATGACCCCATTTACATGCAGGTACACCGATCCCCTGTGGCTTGTGCCTGGAGCCCTGCCAGGCTGCTGCTGTCAGGGACTGACACCCCCTGCCCCTTACCAGCAATGCACCCCATTGCCCGATTGCAGACTGTAATAAACATGTTACTCCCTGGTGGTCCAGGTGAATTCCATGCCCGATCATGGGCTGTAATAAATATTCTACTCCCTGGTGGTCCAGTGGATCGAATTCCGTGCCTGATCATGGGCTATAATAAATATGTTACTCCCTGGTGGTCAGTGGTACCCATACCTCCTCAACCCACCCACTCATACCTGCTGCCCTGCTTCCCCAGTCAGCGGCGGGTGGCGGCACCCACCCATAAGCTGCCCGGCTCCACTGACTGACGAGTGTACAGTACGGCTGTAAGCCGACTGGTCGACAGTGTGGGCCATTGGGCATGCACGATTACATGCTGTATTACACGATCCTGAAATGTGAATGGATCCATTCACATTTCGGATCGTGTAGTACAGTATGGTTCAGTCATGCCCATTGGCCCACACTGTGGACCAATAGGCTTACAGCTGTACCGTACACTGTCAGTCGGTAGGCGTCGGGCGGCTTGTGGTGGTGCTGCCACCCACCACTGACTGGGGAGCAGGGTGGTGGGTATGAGTGGGTGGGTTGGGAGGGAGGTACAGGTACCACTGGACCACCAGGGAGTAACATATATTTTATAGCCCACGATCAGGCACGGAGTTTGGTCCACTGGACCACCAGAAAGTAGAATATTTTTTACAGCCCACCATTTGGCATAGAGTTCAGTCCACTGGACCACCAGGGAGTAGAATATTTATTACAGCCTGCAATCAGGCACAGAGCTTGGTCCACTGGTTCACCAGGGAGTTAACTAATTATTAAAGCCCATGATCGGGCACTGGGGGGGTGATATGCCACTGGACAGTGCCACCCATTCTCAGGTGGCTACCCACAGATGGCAGCTGCTGTGTTGCACCCAGCAATATGGCAGCCGGCCTGTGGTTGCTAGTCCTTGCTCCTGTTTTTTTCGGGCACATATTTGCACCCCCCTGTGCGGTGCAAGGTGGGTGTGTGCCTGCATATGCACCGCACATCCCAGGCTGAATATTGGGATGTGTCACAAATGCATGGGCATGCCCCCCACACTTGCGCTGCATACATTACTGGTGTGCCCCGGCGCATCGGGATTTGCATGGAGCAATTTCCCCTTTTGCATATCACGCCGGGGCGCATCGGTGGGTTGCGCATGGCACAACACTGTTGCATCATGCACAACGCCTTTGAATATCCCACACTTGATGTCTATTTGCTTTAGCTATTGTATATTGTTTGAATTGTTTTGATCTTCTTGATGTGGTGACTGTGTTCCTAAACTATGTAATCTGTTTATCTACTGCTACCCATGTATCTCCAGTGAATGATTGTTATAACTGTTTGCTGTCCGAGCCATTGTTTTTGGACTTGTTAACTGTGCTGTCTTTGTATTTGTTTTGAAGAGGTGCCTTTGTAAATGAGTCTCTGACTCAAAGATTTGTAAATCTGATATTTTTTTTAAATAAATAAATGTTTATGTTTAAGCCCATGAAACACCCTTATCTAGTTAATGCATTCACAGTCATAGTGGCTCTGCCATGCTTGTTTTATAAGCACCATTTGGTCCTTGCCAGTACTGTCATAAATCTTGATACCTGGTCACTTGGTATGAGCTAGCTAGGCAACTTTTTACTTTCTGGTTTTAAACAGAGAGTCATAGATACCTTTTTCCAAGTTTCTTTTAGGTAGGATTTTAAATCCCTTCTCCGAAAGAATTTTCTCCTTGCTTAGAGAGCTCATGTAGGCAGGAATTTAATCCAGTTGTCTTGCATTTAGTGGTGGGTGAAGTGGCCCCAATTCACTCAATGAAGTGATTTGCGGAATAATGCAGAATTTGCAAAGTGAAATGCGAAATGAGAAGCAGAGTACTTCGTATCATAATGGGTAATGTGAAGTCTATTGATAGCAGTGATTTGGCATTATTCCACCTTCCCCAAACCCCTACTCCACCAATTTTACGGTGAAGTACATTCAAATCAATGTGATTCGCATCACTTCGCCTTGTTGGTGAGCTCCAAAGGTGAATTTTGCAGTGATTCATGGGATTGTAGGTCACATGGGCTCTAGGTTGTTCTGCGCAGTTCAGGGTAGTGTGCATATGTAGCTGTAGGAGACAGTTTGCTCTGAGAGCTCTCTGCAATTCAGACCCTCTAAAGTCTGTTAAAAACATCTTTTTAAGTAATTATTTTGGCTCAAACTTTAGTGCATTGACTGTAGGAAACCCTCCAGTGCTCATATCATCAATTGTTTATTGTTTGTGAGTAGATTTTGAATGTTAATGTACAACATTCAGTCTGTGTACTGACAAACAGTGCAAGTGTGTTTTGGGGAAGGGGTGTATCTGTGGTGTAGGTAGATTTAAGTTGGAGAAATAAGGAGTTCTTTGTTTTTTGGTTATATTTTTCTTGTATAACTGTGTTAAGGTACACACTGTAATATTTTTAGTAACTGTTGACATTTTTTTGCTGATTGTGTTGTGGACCTGGTGTAGCAGTGCATAATTTCAGGTTGTTTAAAATACATGGGCCCAGATATTCAAAAGGGTTGCACCATGCGCAACAGAGATGCACCTGCGCAAGTCCGAAAATGCACCATTCCGCGATATTCACTGGGAGGCAGCTGCGCCACTCAAACTGCAATGCATAAGAGTGCAATGGTAATGAATGCATGCGCAACCGTAGGGGGAGGAACCATGAATAAATGGCACAGTGCGCTATTCAACAGCATGCGCAATAGGGGAGCAAGCGGCAGTTGCGCGATAGCGGAAATGATCCAAAATAAAAAGGAACAAGAGAGAGGTGCAAGAACGCTATAGGGAAGCCAGAGGTGGGAGCAAGGTGAAAGCAACAGAAAAGAGGGTAGCAGTGAGTGGAACTGAAAAGGAGCAGGACAAGGCACACCTGGGAACAAACAGCAACAGAACAGGTGTGGGGAGCCTGTGCCACTGTGCAGGAGAGACAGGGGAAGTGCCATAGTGGACTGAAGGCAGTGGCAGTGGGCAGGACAGCCAAAGGTTGGAAGTGTACCCGGTACAGGGGGGAGCAACACAAAGGACAGCGGGGGAAATGAGATAACAGCTGCCGGGGGGGAACACCAGCCAGGGACATGGCCAGTGCCATCTTTCAGATGGAGATGGTAATGAGGGGTGTGAGAAGGCAGGCAGCAGGGGGGCGCGGCCGTGGAAGGGCCCATTGGTGGTATGCCCCCAACAGGTGGTACTGATCCCATACCAGCTTCAAGCACTACAGTGACACAGAGCTTGAGGGCTGGTATCACCTGAACTGGGTGATCCTGAGGCGGTTCTGTGAGCTGTGCAGTGATGCGATGCAGGCACCCACACGACGGAGCCATGCTCTGTCAGTGGAGACAAAGGTGACAGCTGTCATGTGCCTGCTCACCACGAGCACCTTCCAGAGACCAACAGGGGACACAACAGGCATAGCCCAGTCTTCCGCATCATGCCTACTCACACAATTCCTCAGCACACTGTTGCCACATGCTGCGGAGTACATCCATTTCCCCAACACACTGGAGGAGTGCATAGCACACACACATACAAGAGTTCCACAGGGTACCACGAATGCCTGGCATGCTTGGGGCCATTGACTGCACCCATGTGGCCATCCACATACCACCTGGCCCGGAAGGTGCCACATACATCAACCAAAAGGGCTATGCCAGCATCAACTGCCAGGTGGTGTGCGATGCTAGGGGGAGCATAACCAATGTCTGTGCCACGCACCCTGGGGGAGCACATGATGCCTTCATCTGGCACCAGTCTGCACTGTGCCACAGGTTCGAGAGTGGGGACATCCCCACTGGCCACCTAGTGGGTGAGTATGCAAACACACAGGATGACATGGATTCCAGGGGGGGCATAGTCAGAGGTGCCATGGATACTGGCCTTGATGGCCCATGGCAAAGCGACGCTGACCACCATACTAATGTCCACCCTCTACACACAGGTGACAGTGGCTACTCACTCAGTCCCTGGCTGCTCACACCATACCGGCGTCCCGCGACCCCATCGCAGCAAAGGTACAATGAGGCACATGCCGTGTCATAGAGTGGGTGTTCAGGATGCTTAAGGCACATTTCTGTTGCCTGGACACGTCTGGTGGTGCCCTACAGTACAGACCCTCGAAGGCCTGTGGGCTATTCCTGGCCTGTTGTATCCTGCAAAACATGGCCAATGACTGTGGGATAGCAGTAGAAGTCAAAGAGGGGGGCAGAGATGGGGACGATGAGGAAGCCGGTACAGACGGTGATGGGCAGCCCCCCATTGGGCGAAGGGACCCTCACCTGATCCGGATGTTGCAGCTGCACCGGGACACCATCACAGAAGAGCACTTCAACCAACCCAGGTAAGTCATGGGGCCATGTGCAACCACCAATGGAAAGGGCACAACCCACAAATTCACATGGACAAACCCCGGGGCACATGGCAGCAAGGGAATTGGCTGAGCGTGGAACCACACACGCCATCAGGGATGGGCAAGGCTTAACACGACATGCAATCATGCACACACACACACCCCAGAAGACATGCACAAGGGGTAGGAGGCACGCCGACCCCAACCACTACCCCTAGCCACACACAGTTCCATAGATGACCATGCCCAGTGCCCGTCATTGTGCGTGTCTCAGACGCTGGGTACCACTGCACAGTGGCAGACAGTGCAACGCAGGCATCATCATGCACATGCCACAGTGGTCAGCAGCTGGGGGTGTGTGTGCAGAGCCAGGTACCCCACCCGTGCATCACATGTTGAACAACACACTGCACACAGGGCAGTGTCAGACAGTAGCCATGGTGGGAGACAGGTCAGTCATGCAGCACAGTGCCATGGCCACCACAGATGTGTGGGTGGCCCTGCTGAGACCTGCCAGCCATGACAGGCTGGCCATTGGCCTCATGGGGTAGCACCGACGGTCCCCCAGGGGTGACACTGGGGGAACATGACCGTGTTCGAGCAGGGGTCTGCAGCTCACCAAACATGCCTGCGCCAGGCATGCTCGGGATGCCCACAGCTGAACCTAGTGTTGACATGGATGGTGTCACATGATGCCAGGAACGGGGGGGTGGACATGACACTGCGTGGTGTCAGCGGTGCATGGGCAACAAACTGTGTTCCCAATGTGGCCATGACAGCTGTGAATGCACATGTCTGCCTGTCAATGGCAGCGGTCACATCCTCCTGCTGATGGGCCATCTCTGCCAGGAGCAGAGCATGGCCTCTGTTGCGCCGCTCCTCTGCCTGGCGCAGAACTGCACTGAGTGCATCCACCACCCTGACAAGCTGTGACTGCTGATCCACGGAAGCCCGTAGCAGTCGGCTGTGCTCATCAAAGAGGTCATCTGCCAGATCGGCATGACATCCCTCATGGTGTTCCTGGCCCTGCTGAGCATCACCCTTTGATGATGGGTGCAGCACACCAGAGTCATGCCGGGGAATGGCCACACATGGTGCACTGATGACGCCCCCCCGACACTGTCCTCTCATCACCATTGGCTGACCGCTGACACTGCCCCTCCAGCTGCCACTCGACAGGGCTCAACGGTGCCGCTGCAGTGGCAGCAACAACCCCACCGGCCTGGACGCACACCAGTGCTGTCCCACTGGTGCAGACAGGCACAGACTGGGACTGTGATGTCACGCAGGCCTCCATGGCAGCACCACCCACGGCTATGCCCGTGCTTTTACCTGCTGTGGGGACATCCTGTGGCCCACATGTATCACTGTCCATGAAGTGAGCTCCATCGTCATCGGTGATGGATCCAGCACCAGTCCGAGTCTCAGCATGCTGGCATCCATGGATGCTGTCATGCTGGGACACGGGCAGGCACTCCTTTGCACCAGCACCACCAACTTCAGTCCAGACAGACAGGCAGGTACACTGTTGTCCTGACCCTTGGACACCTGTGAAGGTGGATGGGTGCTCCTCTGTGTCCAGGGTATCGCCCTCAGTGGATGAACCACCACCGCTGACCCATGTAGATGCTCAGGAGCTGTAAGGGAACACAGTAGCATTAATGTCTCTGCCCTACCCTGTGGCATTCTCCCCCCCCACACAGTGACAGATCAGGACCTACCATGCAGTGACGGGCTGCCACCCATCTGGAAGCTACCACCTGGAACGCCCTCTAGGGCACAACGCTGCATGCTGCCAGCCACCCGCTCTTCCTGTGACGTCAGGCATGGCACATCAGGCAGTCCACCACCAGTCACAGCACGTGCTGCCCTGATAGCAGCCACCTTATCTTTTATCCTCCTCTTATTTGTGCCCACCTTCTTCTTGCACTTCTGCACAGACCGCCCGTTGCTGCCATGTTGGTTGATGGCACATGTCACCTCATGCCATGCCGCAGCACAGGCCTGTGGTGTTCCCCGCTGTCCACTGAGAAGTGGTTCCTGGTCAAGGTAGGCCTCAAACAGGGCATCTGATTCTGCCTAGGTGAAGTTGGGCCTCCTCCGTCTCCCATGTCTCTGTTCCTCCTCCTCCTCCTCATGTTCGGTCATTATTGATCCTGTGGGAATGACAGGTGTTACCTCTGAATGTGCAGTCACATGCATCTCCCACACACCACAGTCCACACTGGCAAACAGCATGCAACCCACCACAATAGACAGCAATACCAGACTATGGCCTCTGCAGCCACATGTCACATTTATATAGCGCAACGCATGCCAATGAGGCGAGGCTCAATTTTAAGTGGATGCTAATGCAGTAGCTGCACCATGGAATTGCTGATGAGCTGATTTGCATATGCCAGCTGAATATCACGCTGTTGCACCTTGCACAATTGTGTTGAACATGCTCAGGCAGAGGCGCAGCTCTGTGACATGCACAGTAGCACCGCATGGCACATGCCCGGGGTGCTGACGCCTGCCATGCTGCTGACGTGCTGAGCACAGGAGGCAGTGCAGGGCACGTCCACCACTGTGCCAGTGGTGCTAGTACACTGTTCAAATGTATGGCACCCTTGCACTGGGGCACCATAGGAGCCATGGTGCCACAGCACAGTAGGCCACTACAGGCAGTCCCACACAGGTGCCCTACCGCCCTACACATGGGGAGTACCAATCGCGCTGTGGCAGCCCGTGCATGAGAGACCCTTGACTCTGTGCCTGACCTTTGCCCCCTAGGCACCATGTGTCCACATGGGTGCACCCCTATCGCACTGTTCGGTGACAGCATGATGGGGAATGGCAGCACAGTACCACACAGCATCTGCATGTGGCGGACATGTGCTAGGGAGTGACATTTTGATTCAGAGATGATACAAAGATGGCATGTCGAAGGGCTGCAATTTGGAGCCAGACAGAACTGGCCAATTTGGTGGCACTGGTGGAGCCCCATGCTGGTGCCCTATTTGGTGAAGCACCCCTGGACAGGACCAGGAGTGCCATGTGGGAGGAAGTGTCGGTGGCGCTGGAGGAGGCCGCAGGGATGGAGAGGACAGCAGAGCAGTGTCAACACCAGTACAGGGACCTCCAGCAGAGGGACCCCGACAGTCTTGCCCACCTGCGGGAATGCGTCAGGAGAGGAGCTGTTCCACGGCCAGGTAGGTGCCCCATCCATACACTGGTTGCGTCTGTATGAGTATCGTGGTGGGCATGTGTCCACCACATGGGGGGGTGGGCCATCCAATCTGGGCAGTGGTGGTGGTGGTGGTGGTGGTGGTAATGTAATGGTGGGGGCTGAATGGTTTTGCTGTGTGGGATTGCACACACCCAGGGGTGGGGGGGGCCTTTGCTACTGGATTGTACTGATGTTCCACTCTCCATGTTTGCACCCTAGACCCTGAAGAGCTTTGCCGTGCTCAGGTGGACAGGCAGAGACGTGAGCTGAGAGGAGGGGAGCTACATTCTCATGCCTGGAGGTCCCATAGTGGGCCAGTGCCAGGACCAACCCGATGATGGTGAGTACCTTCCATCCAGGTTATTCTGTGCATGCTATGTAGCAGGGCAGACAGCGGGGCATGGCCACCATCCATTGACACCACTGCCATGCACGCCACATGGTACAGTCAGTACTGTCCTGTCTGGGTGTGTAGCGCTGGTGGTCCTTGCGTGCACCGGGTACAAGTGCCACTGCCTTCACACCCCATAGCCATGTCACTGTACAGCCACGGTGGTGCTGTGAGGGACTTGGTCGGTGGGTGTGTGCAGCAGTCCATATGGCTGTGTGCACCTGGATGGGCAGGTCTTGTGGACACGATCGCTGTGGGTGATCACACACCATCACAGGGGCGTGTCCCATGGCTGTATGCCATGCACAATGGGTGGGCAGCAGGGTGCTGTGTATTCATGCCTATTGACTCTGCTCCCTTGTCCTAGGTGGACGGCAGCTGATGAGGATCGAGAGGGCACTGAAGGAGCTTCTGCAGGTGGCAAGGTCCTCTTTGGAGATTCTGAAGATGGTGGAGCAGCTTGGAGTCCACAGGAGGCACCATCGGAGCGAGGAGCGAGGCTCCCGCTGAATTGCATGTGCCCCAGGATGACACCTACCCCCCTGGACCCACCCTCGCACACCTCCTTCCCTCTCCCATATGTTCATCCCTGACCTCACCCACCCCCAGCTTGTAGGCTCCTCACCCCATAATTATTGTAAATAGCTATAAATAGTTTTGTTATTACTATTCAAATAAATATGTTTTGTTATGCCTACTGTGGTGGTCTCTGATTTGCAACGGGCTAAAGGTGCTCAGCTGCAGTGGTGTGCATGGCATCGGGGTGGTGCTATCATGGGGGGGTGTGTCCATAGGGGAGGAGACTTTGGTGTAGGCATAGCTCTCAGTCACTGTCTGTGGTTTGTGTGTTGTTCCCTGTGCACTGGATGACTGTGTGCAGTGGTACATGGTGCATGCACTGTGTCCATGGTACCCCTGTCAGACCATCCATGGCCTGTGCAGCTGACACCCTTGCATGTCTGTGACCTGCACAGTCCACTGGCATGTCAGTGGTGGCTGCCTATGTTGGAGAGCCACTGTACCCAGCACAATGCTGGGTTGCCTCCTGTCACTGGTGTTGTGCACATCTGCCCCGGGTGGCAGTGTTGCCTCCGCTGTTGTTGTCCCACCTCGATGCTGACACTTGTGTCTGTTGCAGGGGATATGCTCCAATGTCTGTCACTTGTGCTCCAGCCGCATGCTGGTGGTGTACGGCATCGGGCTGGCACACCAGTGCCATGGAGGGGTTCTAGCCGTGTGTACACGGCTGCCGTGGCCACATGCTGGGGGCTTGGTTGACCCACTACTGTGTCCCTGTGTTGGTGTGCCCTTGGGTATGGGTGCTTGTTTGTCTGTGCACTGTGTTGCATCCTGTGTGGCGCATGCTTCCATGCACCACTGTGGGTGTCTGCATTGGGTGTTGTAGCCAGTGCTGGGATGGGGTGTGTCCTTGGGAGGGTGTGCAGGGTGCTGTCCCACTGGTGGTGGGGTCCGGGGCATGCTCTGTCACATGTGGGGTACCTCGTGTGTCGATGCATGGTTGGTCTCTCAGCTGTACCTCGGGGGGGGACATGTGTGGCGGCACTGTGTATGCAGTCATTGCATCGCTGTCTGCTGCCAACCACTGCAGGGTGCTCATGGTGGGGCTGCCTTGCATGGTTCTGTGGTGCACAGGGTGGCATTGTCACAGTGGGGATGGTGGCATGCATGGGGTATCCTGCGCTGTTGGGCGCCACTCCTGGGCAGGGTGTATGGAGATTGTGGAGCAGGGTGTGCTCTGTATTGGCGGGATGGTGTGGCACAGGGTGGCCGGGCCTCCATGTGTGACAGTCACAGCTTGCAAGGGGGTTTGCTGGGGCACCATGCGGGTGGGTTTGTTGCTGGTGTCCCTGGGCCAGTGATTCTTCTGGCTCTCCTCCAGTTCTGCAGTGCATGGGGTGTGGGGGGTGATGCCTGTTCTGCTGTGAGCTCCTCTGCCCAACCTACCATGGGTGGTGGGCCCCTGCATCCTGTCCCTGAGCATCCCTGGTTGTGCTGCTGCCCTGCTCCACTTAGCATCCCTGGTTGTGCTATTGTGCATCTAACCTGCATCACTGCACATCCCTGGTTGCACTATGGCGCAGTTGGCGCGATGTTCAGTCAAGTGCCGCAGGCGCATCTTGACCTGCACAGTGTTTGAATATCGCGTGTATTGCACATAGTCGCAGTGGACTTGTGCATGCTCCTGCTATTGCGCTACTTTCTGGTGCAGTTTGAATATCTGGGCCATGGTATATTACTGAAGTTTTCAAATTGCTTAGACAAAGTGTGTGTGTGTGTGTGTAAGTGAGTGTGTGTGCAGTGCGTGACATCAAATAATACACCTTTTATTGTGCCACAGTGTCATTGCAGCATTGTGAACCTGCTATCCATTGCACGTGCATGATTTTGTACTGCCATTTTGGTATCTTGGTTTTGCACTGTTACCATAATCTGTAGTCACAGTGCCTCCAAATCGGCAAAAGGTATTCTTTTTCAGATTGATTGTGACTTGAGCTGCACTGGTTAGTTAAGATGTTGTTGAACTTGATGTGATTTTGCATCTGTATCTCTTGTTGAAGCCACAGTTGTTTTTTTTTGGCTTCACATCCATCGGCCCAGAGTGAATGTTCCAAAATCTAAATTTGTTTAGAATATTCTTGTTGATCCCTCAAAATTTCTGCAAAGAGACATGCAAGCTAAATTGTTTCTCGCCATGGCACTGCTGCCAGTGGTAATATTGTCTGTGGGTGTGATAGTATGCAGTCGCAAAAGTGTATTGCTGATGTGAGGAAAGGTATTTCTCCTTCAATGTTTTTTATAGCACAATCGGTAGCTTCACTCATAGTTGGAGGAGATGATGTTGTCCCAGCTGGTGGTGTTAGTGCAGCTGCCGGTGGTATGACTATTCCTGCCTCAAGTTCCACTTCTGACCAGTTGAACGTGTCAAAAAATATAGTTGAGTATAAAGCAATGAGTGATAGTGTAGATGATGTCGTACTTCCCAGTAACATATCATTGGCAATGGAACATGAGGATTCTGATCATCATGGCAACAATAACAATATTATGGTCACATGTCTTCCACTTATGGTTAAGTTCACGATTTGCAATGCAAGATCATAGTGTGGTGAAAAACATATGGGTGATGGTGGTGTTGATGATGAATCTGATGATGCTGATGTTGCTGCGGTTGCAACACGCAGTCCACATGCCAGCATCCAAGCAGAAGGTGTGGATGTGGATGATGCTGGTGAATATGATGATGATGTCAGTGACTCCTGTTGTGAACTGGGGAAAAAAAAATACAAGGTGGCTATGTCTGGGTCTGTTTGCATTACCCCCCCTTAATAAAAAGTTGTAATTTACCAGTTTCAGTTAATGATGATTATGACTCAATAATAATGATAGGTAATCGTGGTGCTCATTTGCAGTCCAAGTGTGTCCTACTTGAAAATCATGTAGCACAAGATCTCTTGAGGGCTTAGAAAAAACGCCCAATAAGCAAGCATCAGGGACATGTTAAAAAGTAGAGGATCACAATCCTTTGTTTAGGATTTTTTGTGCAAGATGCAAAATGATGAGCTGCTGCAATCTGCCAGGTTTGGCATGCCTGGTGAGGTGGAAAGTGCAAGGAGCCATCTGGGCATAGGGCGATGGTGCATACACATCTTAAGAATGTGAAGCTATGGCACTTGTGGACCCAGCACAAGATAGCAGCTATTGCTCACAGTGGGGCGCCTCACCCCTCATCGCCAAACCATAATCAGCATGTTATCCCCTTCCATGACTGTAAGATCATGTAGGAAATGAAATGTGTGCAGTAGCAATGAAATAACAGCAGAGGATTACTACAGGCATGATGAGGTGGAGGAGCATAATGATTTTGAAATTTTGTCCGGTGGTGGTGAGAGTAGCAGTGGTGGTGGTGGGCAAGGCAGTAGAAACATAAAAACATAGAAACATAGAATTTGATGGCAGATAAGGACCGCATGGCCCACCTAGTCTTCCCATTTTCCTACCAAACAGATAAGCTGCAGATCCTAGTTTACCAACAGCTTACTTCCTCCTACCCCCCACTAGGACTGCCTTATATCAGTCCCAGCATTTTTGAATTTCTACTGTTCTTGGACTCCATGACTCACAGGGGAGGCTGTTCCATGCATCCACAACCCCTCCATGAAAAAATACTCTCAAATTACCCTTGAGCCGCCCCTCTATCTTCTGAATTGTGTCCCCTTGTTCTTGCACATCTCTATTTCTGAAATATGGTACCCTCTTGGACTTTGTTGATTCCCTTGAGGTACTTGAAAGTTTCTATCATGTCTCCTGTCTCCTTCTTTCCTCAAGGGTATACATATTAAGCTCCTTTAGTAAGTTTCAGATGTCTTCTGGGTGCAGACCCTGCACCATTTTGCTGCCTCCTGGACAGCTTCCACTCAGCTCTAGTGTCTTGTGGAGATGGAGTTCCAGAACTGCACATAGTACTCTAGATGGGGTCTCACAAACTGTCTGTACTGAGGGATAACAACTTCCTGTTTTCTACTATTGATACCTCTCCTATGCATCCCAGTATCTCCCCAGCCTTCCTCACAGCCTTCTCAAATTGCTTGCCCACCTTTAGGTCATCTGATATGTCTACCCCAGGTCCCTTTCCATTTTTACTGTTGTCAGTATCTCACCCCCATTGTGTACTCTTCCTGGGTTTTGTTTCAGTGCATTACCTCACTTCTTTGCACTGAATCTGAGCTGCCATATTTGACCATTCCTCCAACCTTGCTAAGTCCTCTCATACTTTCCACTCCATCTTGTATCAACCCTGCTGCAGAATCTTTGTGTCCTGTCAAGAGATATATTTTCCTTCCAGTTCCTCTGCAATGTCACTTATAAAGACATTAAAAAGGACCGGTCCCAGTACTGTACCCCTGTGGTGCCCCCACTAGTAACCTCTTCCTTCCTTTCTTCACTGTGGACCCATTTACTACACCCTTTAAGGGCCCTGTTGTCTAGCCAATTTTATCCAGGCTACCACCTTGGGACCCACTCCAAAGCTGGCTAACTTGTGTATTAACCTTTGTGTGGGACTGTATCAAATGCCTTGTTAAAATCTAGGTAGGCCATGTCCACAGCCCCTCCCTGGTCTACTACTTTGGTCACCCAGTCAAAGAAATCTATTAGATTCATCTGACATGACCTTCCCATCATGAATCCATGCTGCCTTGGGTCCTGTGCACCACTGGCCCTAGGTACTCAACAATTATTTCCTTCAGAAGTGATTCCATCATTTTCCCTACCACTGAGGTTAACCAACTGGTCTGTAGTTTCCTGCCCTGTCTTGCTCCTCACTTTGTGAAGAGGAATCACATCTGCCCTCCTCCAGTCCCTCAGGTACCACCCCATCCTCCCATGATTTGTTAAAGAAAGTAGTCAGTGGTGTCACTGTTCTACCCTTTAGTTCTTATAGAATTCTTTGTGAATCCAATCAGGCCCTATTGCTTTGTCCACCTTCAATTTTATTAGTTCTTTCAGAACTTTCTTCTGTAAATGGACTGGTATCGACCACCATCTTCAGAGTGTTTCTCTTGTTTGGTTTAGGTACCTCCCCCTCCTCTTCCTTTGTGAATACTGAGCAGAAATATTAATTCAGTATCCCCGCTTTTTCACTGTCACTCTCTACCCACATTCCCTCCCTTTTATTAAGTCTCAGTATCCCTCATTTGGTCTTTCTTCACTCCCTAATGTACCTGTAAAAGATCTTATCCCCCCTTCTTAATAGAGTTGACTATCATCTCCTTGGTTTGGGCCTTTGCTATTCTGACTGCTTTCCCAGCCTCTTTCTGCTTTAATTGATAAAGCTATCCATCCTACTCCTTCTGTATTTCCTTATATTTCCTGAATGCTGTGCTTTTCTCCTTAATCTTCCCTGCCATCTCTTTTGAGAACCATACAGTTTTTTTCCTTCATTGTGTTTTGTCGATTTGCATTACACGAAGGCTTGCTGCCTCTGTGATGGCTGTGATGGCTGTTTTAATTCCTCCCCATTGTTCCTCCACCACTCTTTCTTGCCTGTTTGCTAGTGCTTTTCTGAGGTACTCTCTCATTTTCCCAAAATCAGCCCTCCTAAAGTCCAATATTATTGCTTTTGTATGGCTTGATTATATGGCTGTGTTTATCGTGAACCACACTGTTTGGTGATCGCTTGTTCCTAGATGGCTACCAACTTCTAAATCTAAGATTCTTTCTCCGTCCCCATTTGAGAGTACCAGATCTAAGACTGCTCCCTCCTGAGTGGGTTCCAATACTAGCTGTCTGAGGCATGCCCCTTGTAGGGTATCAAGAATGACCCAACTCTTGGATGTGCCTGCAGCAAATGTGCTCCAGTTAACATCTGGCATATTCAGGTCCCCCATCAAGAATATCTCCCCTTTTTCTGCCATTTTAAGGATGCCTTCTATCATTTCCTTGTCAATTCCTTCCCCCTGAGATGGGGGGTCTGTACACAACCCCCATGCGGATTGTGGTACCATTTCCTGTCTCCAGGGTGACCCAGAGTGCCCCATCTGCTCCCTGTTTTTTCGTTAGTTCTGTTGCTTTGAACCCATCCTGTCCCTCCTGTAGATTGTGTATCCTGGTATGTTGACATCCCAGTCATGGTTCTCTGAGTACTATGTTTCTGTGACTGCCACAACATCCAGGCAACTCCCTTACATCAAGGCCACTAGATCAGGCAGCTTGTTACACAGACCACAGGCATTGGTACTCATCATCCTCCACTTTTGGATGGTCTTACCCCTTTAACCCTATTCCTGTCCTTACTGCCTTTGCTTTTTTACTTACCTCTGTCCTGCTCCTAATGACTTCTCTGCCTTGGTGTTTACCTCTATTAATTATCAGCGTTTTTTGTGGTGGAGGCTGGGACTTCCCCGCCTCCTTTTCAGTGCCTCCCTTGGTAGTTTTAAAATGCTTGCCAATGAAGCAGACAAACCTCTCCCTTACTATGATCCTGGATACCCCCCTGGACAGATGCTGACCATTGTACCAGTGTAGGTCTGTATCCCTCCAGGTGGCTCCCCAGTCCCCAATGAAGCCAAAGCCCTGAGCTCCACACCAGTTTTTCAACCATTCATTGAATTCCCTGGTGAGGAGTACCCTAGCATCACCCTTGCCATAGACAGACAGCATCTCTGAGAAGGTTACCATAGCGCTACTGTTTAAGGCCCCTCCCCAACTCTACAAACTCCTCTTGCACTGCTCTGATCCCATTCCTAGCCAGGTTATTTGTCCCTAGGTGGACAATGACATCCAGCTCCCTTCCTCTGTGTAGCTGTTCCCACGATCCTGAGGATTAGCTTCCTGTCCTCAAAGCCATGATGCCAGGCAGGCACCTTGCCTCCTCTACCTTTCCTCCCATTTCTACCCTCCTATGACTGAAGTCCCACCAGAGTTAGTTTCCTGTGGGATCCCATGCCACCCTCCTGTGGGTCTCCTTTTATGAAGGTTCCCAGCATCCTCTTTGGTCTCCACTGCAGATGCCTCCATAGAGGTATCACTATCTACAAGAAGAGTGTATGAATTGTGGAGAGGTACAGCTGAAAGGATGCAACTCTGTTGGATGACCCTCTCCTTCCCTGAGCCCACCCTGGCCCAGCCTCTCCTCTTTCTTGGCAACCTCAGAGGTAGTGGCATTGGCCCTGATGGTCCCTGGGTGGAGGAAGAGGTTTCATGAATCCTAGCCAGGTCAGCCTGGAGATGGGCAATCTACTCCTCAGATCAGAGAGGTGCCTGCAAATAGGGCAGCATCGCAGCCTCCAGAATATCTCCTGGAACACTGCCGCCCCACAGCCATAGCACTGCACCACTCCTATCATGTCTTATTTTGTGTTCTCTCTCTTGTTTCTCTGTATGCTTACTCTCTCCTCTCCATACAACTCTCATTCTTCCTGTTCTGGGACAGCAACTTCCTATCTTCTTCAATAGTCTCAGTCTTTCTTGCTCAGTGTCAGACCACCAGCAGCTGGGGGGGAAGCAAGCTACTTTTTTCCTTTAGAGTTGACAAAACCAATGTTCATCTATGACCCTTCCCTTCCTACTACCAAACAGGAAGTTCCTGTTGTCAGTCAATTCCAGTGGCTATAAAAGTAGAAATGACTTAGGGCGGGCGGGTGGAGGGGTGGGACGGAAGGCAATTAGTAAGAAAGAAAGGCTACCAACAGGAAGTTGAAATTTGAGACATCTGCATTTATAGTGTCTAAGCCACACCCCTAATTCAGCACTCTCTACCCCTACTGATTTAGCAAAGTAAGTTGATACAGTAATCTTCATAGCAAGGAACACACAATGACTTTCTTTCTTTTCTTTTTTAACCCTAAATAAGACCGTTCTACATCTAATAAAGTATTTGTCTGCTTAATCTCAACAGAGACTGAGTCCTGCTGAGATAGAAGTGTTAAATTATTAAGAAAATTGTAGCTTATTTTAGTTAGCTGCTTTCTACTCTACAAGCAAGGCTAACAAAAGGAATTTGTAATTTCAGTCACCTGCTTTTATATTGTCTAAGCCACAACCCCAATTAAGTTCTCTCTCCTGCTATTGATTTAGCAAAGTAAGTTGATACAGTACCCTTCTCACCACAGAACACACATTGACTTTCTTTCTTTCCATTTTTTAACCCTAAATAAGAACGTTCTACATCTAATAAAGTATTTGTCTGCTTAATCTCAACAGAGACCGAGTCCTGCTGAGATAGAAGTGTTAAATTAGTAAGAAAATGATAGCTTCATTTAGTTATCTGCTTTCTGCTCTATAAGAAAGGCTAGCAATGGGAAGTTGTAATATGAGTCACTGCTTTTACATTGTCTAAGCCACACCCCAAATTAAGCTCTCTCTCCTCCTACTGATTTAGCAAAGAAAGTTAATACAGTACCCATCCTAGCAAAGAATACAGTGACTTTATTTCTTTTCTTTTTTAACCCAAAATAACATCCTCTACTTAATAAAGATATGTCTGCTTAATCTCAACAGAGACTGAGTCCTGCTGAGACTGAAGTATTAAATTATTAAGAAAATGGTAGCTTCTTTTAGTTAGCTGCTTTCTACTCTACAAGTAAGGCTAACAAAAGGAATTGGTTATTTCAGTCACCTGCTTTTATATTGTCTAAAACACAACCCCAATTAAGTTCTCTCTCCTGCTATTGATTTAGCAAAGTAAGTTGATACAGTACCCTTCCCACCACAGAACACACATTGACTTTCTTTCCTTTCATTTTTTAACCCTAAATAAGACCCCTTCTACTTCTAATAAAGGATCTGTCTGCTTAATCTCAACAGAGACTGAGTCCTGCTGAGACAGAAGTGTTAAAATATCAAGAAAAGGGTAGCTTCTTTTAATTAGCTGTTTTCTGCTCTACAAGCAAAGCTAGCAACAGGAAGTTTTAATTTGAATCACCTGTTTTTATATTGTCTCAGCCACACCCCAATTAAGCTCTCTTTCCTGCTACTGATTTAGCAAAGAAAGTTGATACAGTACCCGTCCCAGCACAGAACATACACTGACTTCCTTCCTTTTCTTTTTTAACCCTAAATAAGACCACTTCTACTTCTAATAAACTCTCTGTCTGCTTAATCTCAACAGAGACTGAGTCCTGCTAAGAAAGAAGTGTTAAATTATTAAGAAAAATGAGAAGCTTTTTTATTAACTTGCCTCTAAGGAGCAAGGCTAGCAACAGGAAGTTTGAATTTGAGTCACCTGGCCTTCATTGCTCCAAAGCCACAACTCTCCAATTGCTAATTTCCTCTCTCCTCCTGTACTCATTCAGCAAAGTAAGTTGGATACAGTACCCATCCCAGTACAAACAAATGATTTAATTTTTCTTTTTAACCCTAAAAAAAGATCATTTCTACTTTTAATAGAGTATATGTCTGCTTAATCTCAACAGAGACTGAGTCCTGCTGAGAGAGAAGTGCTAAATTATTGAGAAAAAATAGCTTCTTTTAGTTAGCTGCTTTCTGCTCTATAAGCAAGGCTAGCAACAGGAAGTTGTAATTTGAGTCAACTGCTTTTATATTCTCTAAGCCACCCCTCCAATTAACTCTCTCTCCTCCTACTGATTTAGCAAAGCAAGTTGATACCCATTCCAGCACAGAACTTGCACTGACTTACTTTCTTTTATTTTTTAACCCCAAATAAGACCTATTCTACCTCTAGTAAAGTATCTGTCTGCTTAATCTTAACAGAGACTGAGTCCTGTTGAGATAGAAGTGTTAGATTATTAAGAAAATGGTATCTTCTTCTAGTTAGCTGCTTTCTGCTCTACAAGCAAGCCTAGCAACAGGAAGTTCTAATTTGAGTCACATACTTTATATTGTCGAAGCCACACCCCCTATTAAACTCTCTCTCGTCCTACTGATTTAGCAAGGTAAATTGATACAGTATCCTTCCCAGCACAGAACACACACTGACTTTCTTTCTTTTCTTTTTCTTAACCCTAAATAATATAGTTTATACTTCTAATAAAGTATCTGTCTGCTTAATCTCTACAGAGAATGAGTCCTGCTGAGACAGACAAGTTAAATAATAAGAAAATGGTAGTTTCTTTAAGTTAGCTGCTTTCTGCTCTATAAGAAACGCTAGCAACAGAAAGATGTAATTTGAGTCACCTGCTTTTATATTGTCTAAACCACACCCCCAATAAAGATGTCTCTCCTCCTACCGATTTAGCAAATGAAGTTGATACAGCACCCTTCCCAGCACAGAACACACACTGACTGTCTTTCTTTTCCTTTTTAACTCTAAATATGACTACTTCTACTTCCAATAAAATCTCTGTCTGCTTAATCTCAATGGAGACTGAGTTCTGCTAAGACATAAGTGTTAAATTATTAAGAAAACGGTAACTTATTTTAGTTAGCTGCTTTCTGCCCTTCTAGCAAGGCTACCAACAGGAACTTGTAATTTGAATCACCTGCTTTTATATTTTCTAAGCCACACCCCCCCAATTAAGCTCTCTCTCCTCCTACTGATTTAGCAAAGAAAGTTGATACAGTACCAGACCCAGCACAGAACACACACTGACTTTCTTTCTTTTCTTTTTTTTCTAACCCTAACAAGACCCTTTCTACTTCTAATAAAGTATATGTCTGCTTCATCTCAACAGAAACTGAATCCTGCTGAGATAGAAGTGTTAAATTATTAAGAAAATGGTAGCTTCTTTTAGTTAGCTGCTTTCTGCTCAATAAGCAAGGCAAGCAACAGGTAGTTGTAAATTGAGTCACCTGCTTTTATCTTTTCTAAGCCACACCCTAATTAAGCTCTCTCTCCTCCTACCGATTTAGAAAGGCAAATTGATACGGTACCCTTCCCAGCACAGAACACAAACTGACTTTCTTTCTTTTCTTTTTCTTAACCCTAAATAAAATAGCTTCTACTTTTAATAAAATATCTGTCTGCTTAATCTCAACAGAGACTGAGTCCTGCTGAGGGAAAACTGTTAAATTATTAAGAAAATGGTAGCTTCTTTTAGTTAGCTGCTTTCTGCTTTACAAGCAAGGCTAGCAACAGGATGTTGTAATTTGAGTCACCTGCTTTTATATTGTCTAAGCCACAAAGTCAATTAGGCTCTCTCCTCCTAGTGATTTAGCCAAGTAAGTTGATACAGTACCCTTCCCAGTTCACAACACACAATGACTTTTTTATTTTTTAACCCTAAATAAGACTCCTTCTACTTCTAATAAAGTATTTGTCTGCTTAATCTCAACAGAAACGGAGTCCTGCTGGAATAGAACTGTTAAATTATTGAGAAAATGGTAGCTTCTTTTTGTTAGCTGCTTTCTGCTCTTCACACAAGGCTAGCAACAGGAAGTTGTAATTTGAGTCAACTGCTTTTATATTCTTTACGCCACAACCCCAATTATGCTCTCTCTCCTACTGATTTAGCAAACTAAGTTTATGCAGTACTCTTCCAAGCACAGAACACACACTGACTTCCTTTCTTTTTTTACTTTTTCATAACTCTAAATAATATAGTTTATACTTCTAATAAAGTCTCTGTCTGCTTAATCTCAACAGAGACTGAGTCCTGCTGATATAGAAGAGTTAAATTATTAAGAAAATGGGAGCTACTTTAATTACCTGCTTTCTGCTCTATAAGCAAGGCTAACAACAGGAAGTTGTAATTTGAGTCACCGTCTTTTATATTGTCTAATCCGCATACCCAATAAAGATCTCTCTCCTAATACTGATTTAGCAAAGTAAGTTGATACAGTACACTTCCCAGCAAAGAACACACAATGACTTTCTTTTCTTTTTTAACCCTAAATAAGACCCCTTCTACTTCTAATAAAATATCTGTCTACTTATTCTCAACAGAGACTGAGTCCTGCTGAGATAGAAGTGTTAAATTATTGAGAAAATGGTAGCTTTTTTTTGTTAGCTGCTTTCTGCTCTACATGCAAAGCTAGCAACAGGAAGCTGTAGTTTGAGTCAACTGCTTTTATATTCTCTATGCCACGCCCCCAATTATGCTATCTCTCCTACTGATTTAGCAAAGTAAGTTGATATCCATCCACGCACAGAACACACACTGACTTTCTTCCTTTTCTTTTCTTAACCCCAAATAAGAATCCTTCTACCTCTAATAAAGTATCTGTCTGCTTAAGCTCAACAGAGGCTGAGTCCTGCTGAGATAGAAGTATTAAATTTTTAAGAAAATGGTAGCTTTTTTAGTTAGCTGCTTTCTGCTCAACAAGCAAGGCTAGCAACAGGCAGTTGTAATTTAAGACACCTGCTGTTATATTGTGTAAGCCACACCCCTAATTAAGCTCTCTTTCTCCTCCTACTGATTTAGCAAGGTAAATTGATACAGTACCCTGCCCAGCACAGAACGCACACTGACTTTCTTTCTTTTTTAACCCTAAATAAGACACCCTATACCTCTAATAAAGTATCTGTTTGTTTAATCTCAACAGAGTCAGAGTCCTGCTAAGGTAGAAGTGTTAGATTATTAAGAAAATTGTAGCTTCTTCTAGTTAGCTGCTTTCTGCTCTACAAGCAAGGCTAGCAACCGGAAGCTTCAGTTCGAGTCACAAGCTTTTTATATTGTCTGAATCCACAGCCCCACTAGTTTTCTCTCCTCCTACTGATTTAGCAAAGCAAGTGGATACAGTACCGTTCCCAGCACAGAACACACAGTGACTTTCTTTCTTTTCTTTTTTTAACCCCAAATAAGACCCCTTCTACTTCTAAGAAACTATATGTCTGCTTACTCACAAAAGAGATTGACTCCTGCTGAGATAGAGGTGTTAAATTATTAAGAAAATGGTTGCTTCTTCTAGTTAGCTGCTTACTGCTCTACAAGTAAGGCTAGTAAAAGGAAGTTATAATTTGAGTCATCTGCTTTTATATTGTCTAACCCACACCCAAATGAAGCTCTCTCTCCTCCTTCGGATTTAGAAAATAAGTTGATGCAGAACCCTTCCCAGCACAGAACACACTCTGTCTTTCTTTCTTTCTTTTCTTTTATACTCCTAACTAAGACCCCTTCTGCTTCTAATAAAGTATCTGTCTGCTTAATCTCAACAGAGACTGAGTCCTGCTGTGATAGAAGCCTTAAATTACTAAGAAAATGGTAATGTCTTTTAGTTAGCTGCTTTCTGCTCTACAAGCAAGGCTAACAACAGTAAATTGTAATTTGAGTCACCTGCTTTTATATTGTTTAAGCCACACCCCTAATTAAGCTCTATCTACTCCTACTGATTTAGCAAGGTAAATTGTTACAGTACCATTCCCAGCACAGAACACACACTGACATTCTTTATTTTCTTTTTCTTAACCCTTAATAAGATAGTTTCTACTTCTAATAAAATACCAATCTGCTTAATCTCAACAGAGACTGAGTCCTGCTGAGACTGAAGTGTTAAATTACTAAGAAAATGGTAGCTTCATTTAATTAGCTGCTTTCTGCTCTACAAGCAAGGCTAGCAACAGGAAGTTGTAATTTGAGTCACCTGCTTTTACATTGTTTAAGCAACACCCCTAATTAGGCTCTCTCTCCTCCTACTGATTTAGCAAGGTAAACTGATACAGTACCCTTCACAGCACAGAACACACACTGACTTTCTTTCTTTCTTTTCTTTTTCATAACCCTAAATAATATAGTTTATACTGCTAATTAAGTATCTGTCTCCTTAATCTCAACAGAGATTGAGTCCTGCTGAGATAGTAGTGTTAAATTATTAAGAAAATGGGAGCTTCTTTTAGTTAGCTGCTTTCTGCTCTACAAGCAAGGCTAACAACAGGAAATTGTAATTTGAGTCTAATCCGCATACCCAATAAAGATCTCTCTCCTCCTACTGATTTAGAAAAGAAAATGATATAGTACACTTCCCGGCAAAGAATACACCCTGACTTTCTTTCTTTTCTTTTTTAACCCAAATAAGACCCCTTCTACCTCTAATAACTTATCTGTCTGCTTAATCTCAACAGAGAGAGAGTCCTGCTGAGACAGAAGTGTTAGATTATTAAGAAAATGGTAGTTTCTTATAGTTAGCTGCTTTCTGCTCTGCAAGCAAGGCTAGCAACAGGAAGTTGTAATTTTAGTCACCTGCTTTTATATTGTCTAAGCCAGAGCCCCAATTAAGCTCTCTCTCCTCCTACTGATTTAGCAAAGCAAGTTGATACAGTACCCTTCCCAGCACAGAACACACTTACTTTCTTTCTTATCATTGTTTAACCCCAAATAAGACCATTCCTACTTCTAATAAACTGTCTGCTTAATCTCAACAGAGACTGAGGCCTGCTGAGATAGAAGTGTTAAATTAAGAAGAAAATTGTAACTTTTTTAGTTAGCTGCTTTCTGCTCTACATGCAAAGATAGCAAATGGAAGATATAATTTGAGTCACACGCTTTTATGTTGTCTATACCACACCCCAGTTAAGCTCTCCCTCCTCCTACTGATTTAGTTGAATAAGTTATTATGCCCTTCCACCACAGAACACACACTGACTTTATTTTTTCTTTTTTAACCCTAAATATGACTACTTCTACTTCTACTAAAATCTCTCTCTGCTTAATCTCAACTGAGACTGAGTCCTGCTAAGACAGAAGTGTTAAATTATTAAGATAATTGGAGATTCTTTTAGTTAGCTGCTTTCTACTTTACAAGCAAGGCTAGCAACAGGATGTTGCAATTTGAGTCACCTGCTTTTATATTCTCTAAGCCACAGAGTCAATTAGACTCTCCCTACTGATTTAGCAAAGCACATACAGTACCCTTCACAGCAAAGAATACAATTACTTTCTTTTTTAACACTAAATAAGGCACCTTCTACTCCACTTATATCTGTGTGTTAATCATAACAGATTGAGTTTGGCTGAGAAAGTGTTAAATTATTAAGAAATTGGAACTTATTTTAGTTAGATGCTTTCTGGCTGCCAAGGCTAGCAACAGAAGTTGTAATTTGAGTCACCGGCTTTAATATTGCTCCAATCCACATACCTGTAAAGATCTTCCTCCTACTGATTTAGCAAAGTTGATACAGTACCCTTCCCAGCACAGAACTCACTGACTTATATTTTTTTTTAACCCTAAATATATCCTTCAACTTCCAATAAAGTATCTGTCGTTAATGATAACAGAGACTGCTCCTGCTGAGACAGAAGTGTTACATTATTAAGAAAATGGTTGCTTTTATTAGCTGCTTTCGTTTCTCCAAGGTTAGCAACCAGTTGTATTCAATCACCTGCTTTATTATTGTCTAAGCCATGCCCCCAATTGCTTTCCTCTCTCTCTCTCTCTCCTCCTACTGATTTAGTAAGTTGATACAGTACCTTTTCCAGCACAGAACACTACTGACGTTTTTTTTCTTTTTTAACACCAAGACCCCGTTCATTCTAATAAATTTTTCTGTTCACGACCCTCAACAGAGTATAGAGTCCTGCAGAGATGGTAGAAGTTATAGATTATTAAGAAAAGGGTAGCTTGTCTATTAACGGCTTTCGCTCTGCATGCGTTGTTGGCAGCAGGTAGTTGTACTTTAGTCACCTGCTTTATATTGTCTAAGCCATAGCCCCCACTCAGCTCTCTTCCTACTGATTTAGTAAAGTGTTGACAAGCAGTACCCTTCCCAGCACAGAACACACGACTTTCTTTCTTTATCCATACCCTTCTACTTCTATCAGTCTCTGCTAATCTCACAGAGACTGAGTCCTACTGGATATACATGTTGAATTATTAAGAAGTGGGACCTTCTTTACCTTTAACCAAATTGAGGCAGTCCAGAAGGAGCAACCAAAATGGTGCAGGGACTGCATCAGAAGACATATGAGGACAGATTAACAGAGCTCAATATGTATACCCTTGAGCAAAGGAGAGAGAGGTGATATGATCGAGACATTCAAACACCTTAAGGGCATAAACAAGGTGAAAGAGTCTAACATGTTTAAATATAAGAAAAATAGCAGGACAAGAGGACACAGCATGAGATTAGAGGAGGCCGATTAAGGGGAATGTGAGGAAATTCTTTTCACAGAAAGGGTGGTGGATGCATGGAATGGCTTACCACAAGAAGTGGTGGCTATGAATACAGTGCAGGGCTTCAAACAGGCATGGGATAGGCATGAGGAGCAATACAAATGACTATGAATAGATGAGCCACTGACAGAGCAAAGGCCAATGGCACATTTATAAGGTAGAAAAGAAATGGGCAGACTGGATGGGCCTTGCGGTCCTTATCTGCCGTCACTTCTATGTTTCTATGTTCTTATAATGCCTTACTTTTAGTTCTGTAGCTTTGATCCCTTCCTTAAGTATAAACTACTCCCTCTCACCCCCCACGTCCTTCTGCAGACTGTGTACCGTATTAATCTAAGAAGACCTTCACTTCTAATAAAGTATCTGTCTGTAGTAACAGGGGCCGAGTCCTGAGTGAGATACAAGTGTTAAATTATTAAGAAAATGGTAGCTTCTTTTAGTTAGCTGCTTTCTGCTCTACAAAGCAAGGCTAGAAACAGAAGTTATATCTGAATCACCTGCTTTTATATTGTCTAAAACCCCCAATTAAACTCTCTTTCCTCCTACTCAGTTGGAAAGTAGTTCATACAGACAATTACAGCACAGAACACACACTGACTTTTTTTCTTTTTTTCTAAATAAGAACCCTTCTACTTCAATAGTATCTGTCTGCATAAGCTCAACAGAGACTGAGTACTGCTGAGAGAGAAGTGTTAAATTATAACCAAAATGGTAGCTTCTTTTATATCGCTGCCTTCTGCACTACAAGCAAGGCTAGCAACACGAAGTTGTAATTTAAGTCACCTGCTTTTATATTGTCTAAGCCACAAGCCCAATTAAGCTCTCTCTCTTTCAATTGATTTAGCAAAGTAAGTTGATACAGTACCCTTCCCAGCACAGAACACACACTGATTTTCTTTCTTTTCTTTTTTAACCCTAAATAAGACCCCTTCTACTTCTAATAAAGTATCTGTCTGCTTAATCTCAACAGAGACTGAGTCCTGCTGAGATAGAAGAGTTAAATTATTAAGAAAATGGTAGCTTCTTTTAGTTCACTGCTATCTGTTCTACAAACAAGGCTAGCAACAGGGAGTTGTAATTTAGTCACCTGCTTTTATATTGTCTAAGCCACACACACCTCCAATAAAAGCGCTCTCCTCCTACTGATTTTGCAAAGTAAGTTGATGCAGTACCCTTCAGTAGAACACACACTATTTCTTTCTTTCTTTTTTTTAACCTAAATGAGAACCCTTCACTTCTAATAGTATCTGTCTGCTTAATCTCAACAGAGACAGGTCCTGCTGAGATAAGTGTTAATTATTAAAAAATTGTAGCTTTTTAGTCAGCTGCTTTCTGCTCCACAAGCAAGGCTAGCAACAGGGTTATAATTTGAGTCACCTGTTTTATAACTCTAAGCCACCCAAATTAAACTCTCTCTCATCCTACTGATTTAACCAAAGTAGGTTGATACAGTACCTTCAGCACAGAACACACACTGACTCTTTCTTTTCTTTTAACCATTAATATACCCTTCTACTTCTAATAAGTATCTGTCTGCTTAACCTCAAAGACTGAGTCTGCGAGATAAGTATTAAATTAATACAATGGTAAAACATTTAGTTTGCTTTCTGCTCAACAAACAAGGCTGCAACGAAATTGTAATTAAGTCATCTGCTTTATATTGTCTGACCACCGTCCAATAAGTTCTCTCTCCTCCTACTGGATGCAAAGTAAGTTGATACAGTACCTTCCCAACACAAGCCACCAGCTTTACTTTCTTTTCTTTTTTTAACCCTAAATATAGAATTTGACTGCAGATAAGGACCACTTGGCCCCAGTATACCCATTTCATTACCTAATGTATAAACTGAACCTAGTTAACCAGCCTACTTCTTTCTACCACCACCTCTAAATTGCCTTATGACTCTCCCCATGCTTAATTCTAACCATTGTTTTGACTCAACAACCTCCTCCGGAACCGTTCCATAAATACAACCCTCTCTGTGAAAAATTAATTCCTTAGTACCTCTGAGCCATCCCCTCTATCTTAAAATGCTCCCTTGTTCCTACACCCTCTTTTTGAAGATCTACCCTCTTGGACTTTGATTCCTTGAGGTACCCGAAGTTTCTATCTAGTCCCCCATCCTCCTCAGGGCTATACATATTAAAACCCTTTAGACTCTCTTCATATGTCTTCTGGTGCAGACCCTGCACCATTTCTGCCCTCCCCTCTGGACAGCCTCCATCTTGTCTATGTCCTTGCAGAGATTAGGCCCCGAGAACTGCACATAATCAGATGGGGCTCACCAACTGACTGTACAGAGGGATAACAACTCCCTGTTTTCTACTAGTGATGCTCTCACGCATCCAGTATCCCCAGCCCTCCTCACTGCCCTCTCACATTGCTTGCCTACCTTTAAGTCATCTGAAATGACTACCCTGGTCGCTTTCCATTTTTGTTGTTCATTAATATCTCACCCCCATTGTGTACTCTTCCCTGGGTTTTGTTTCCCAGGTGCATTACCTTGCACTTCTTAGCATTGAATCTAACAGCCATACATTTGACCATTCCTCTAACCCTGACAAGTCCCTTCTCATCCTTTTCCACCCCACTTAGCATCAATATGTTGTAGATCTTTGTGTCATCTGCAAAGAGACATACTTTTCCTTCCATTCCTCTGCAACAGTCACTTATAAAGACATTGAAGAGGACTGGTCCTAATACTGAACTCCTGTACCCCACTAGTAACCCCCTTTCTTCAGAGAGTGGACCCATTTGCCATTACCCTCTGTGTCCTATTCTCCAGCCAATTTTAGCCCAGACTATCATCTTAGGACCCAATTCTGTGCTTGTTAACTTGTATATTAATCTTTGTGTGGGACTGAGTCAAATGCCTTGCTAAAGTCTAGGTGGTAGGCCATGTCCAGAGCCCCTCCTTGATCTACTACTTTGGTCACCCAGTCAGAGAATCGATCAGAGTCTGCCTGGCATGACCTTCCTGCTGTGAATCCATGCTGCCTTGGGTCCTGTGCCCCTCTGGCCTCTAGGTACTTGACAATTCTTTCCTTCAGAAGTGATTCCATCATTTTCCCTATCACTGAGGTTAAACTAACAGGTCTGTAGTTTTCTGCTTCTGCCCCACTCCCACCTTTGTGAAGGAGAATCACATCTGCCCTCCTCCAGTCACCAAGTGCCACCCCATCCTTCCATGATTTGTTAAAGAGGGTAGTCAGTGGTGTCAAAGTTCTACCCTTAGTTCTTTTAGATTCTGGGATGAACCCATCAGGCCCCATTGCTTGTCACCTTCAGTTTTAAGGTTCTTTCAGAACCCTTCCTTCTGTAGATACGATTGTATCATTCGTATCCAGAGTGTTTCTATTGTTTGTTTTAGGTGCCTCCCCCTCTTCATTTGTAAATACTGAGCAAAAATATTTGTTTAGTATTTCTGCCTTTTCACCATCACCCTCTGCCCACCCCGCCTCCCCTTTAGTAAGTGTCACTATCTCTCCCTTGGTCTTCCTTTGCTCCCTGATGTACCTAAAAAAAGGTTTCATCCCCCTACTTAACTGAGTTGTCTATCTTTTCCTCAGTTCAAGCCTTTGCTATTCTGACTGCCTTCCCAGCTTCCTTTTGCTTTAACTGATACAATTATCTGTCCTGCTCCTTCTGTGATTCCTTGTACTTTCTGAACGTTCTTTTTCTCTTAAACTTTCATCACACCCTTTAAGAACCATAGTGGTTTCTTACATCATTTGTTTTGTTTATTTGCTTCACACAAGGCTTATTACCTCTGTGATAGCAGTTTTAGTATTACCCATTGTTCTTCCACCTCTCCTTCCTGCCCATTTGCTAGTGCATTCATGAGGCACTCACCCATTTAGCAAAGTCAGCCCTCCTGAAGTCCAGTACTTTTACCTTTGTATGGCTTGACTCTATTGCTGTGTTTATTGTGAACCACACTGTTCGATAGTCGTAAGTTCCCAGATGGATACCCACTTCTACATCTGTGATCCTCTCTTCATCTCCATTTGAGAGAACCAGGTCTAAGATTGCTCTCAGTGGGTTCCAATACTAGTTGTCTAAGGCATGCCCCTGTGGGGCATCTAGAATAACCCCTACTCTTAAAAGTGGCTGCTGCAACTGCACTCCAGTTAACATCTGGCATATTCAGATCATGCATCAGCAATATCTCCCTTTATCTGTCATTCTAAATATACTCTTATCATTTCCTTGTCCATTTCCTCCCCAGAGCCGGAGAGCCTGTATACAGCCTGAGCAGATTGTGTTGCCATTGCCTGCCTCCAAATTGACCCACAGTGCTTCTTCTCCTCCCTGTTTACCCCTTTTATTCTGTTGCTTTGATTCCTTCACTTATGTGAGGAAACTACTCCTCCTCTCTTTACCTCCTGTCCTCCTGTAGATAGTGTTCCTGGTATGTTTATGCCCCCAGTCCATGGTTCTGTGTGTACCATGTTTCTGTGACTGCTACAATATCCAGATGTTCCTCCTCCATCAAGGCCACTAATTCAGGAAGCTTGTTACCCAGACTATGGGCATTGGTACTCATTGCTCTCCATTTTTGATGGCTTTACCTTCTGTAACGTCCCCACTGACCTTTCTACCTTGGTCTTTTTCTCATTTAGTACCCTGTTTTGTAGGGGGTGGGATTTCCTGCTGCTTAACAATGCCTCCCCTTGACTAGTTTAAAAGCTTAGATGAAGCATTTAAACCGATTACTGCTCAAAAAAGACTTGTTCCCTTCCTGGACAGATGCAGACCATCCTGCCAGTATAAGTTGGTGTCCTCCAGTGGAAGTCCCCCAGCACCCAATGAAACTGAACCCTGTGCTCCACACCATTTTCAATCATTCATTAAACTTTATGGTGCAAAGTATCCACGCCTCACCCATACCTACTGACAGGCAGCACCTAGAGAAGGATACTGTGTGTATACTTGTCTTAGGCCCCTCCCAACTCTACAAAAGTCCTTCTGCACTGCTCTAATCTCAACCAGTGAGCCAAGTCATTTGTCCCTAGGTGGACAATGACATCAGCCTACACTCATGCAACTTTCTCTCGTGATCCTAAGGATAAGCACCTGTCCCTCAAGCCTGGCACCAGGCGGGTACCTTACTTCAGTTTTCCTGCTCCCCCAGTTCTATCCCCCTAATAACTGGAGTCACCCACCAGGGGCTGCTTTCTTTCCTGTTGTTGCCCTCTGCCTCCTTCCTGGGGCCTCCCTTGTGACAGTTGTCTGCAACCTCCTTAGTCTCCTCTGTGGGTGCATCTGTAGGGGAACTATGCTCCCCCAGAATGGTGTATAGATTGTGGAGTGGAACAACTGACTGGGTGTGCCTCTGTTCCACCACCCCTACCCTCTCTGAGCCCACTGTTGTCCAACTGCTGTGTCTTCTTCACAACCTCTGAGGTAGTGGTAGTGGCTCTGGTACTCCCTGGATGGGGGAGGTTCCCTGACTACTGTCCAGTGTGGCCTGAAGATGGGCAACTGCTTCCCTCAGGGCAGATAGTTGTCTGCAAACAGGGCATCATCTCAGCCTCCAGAAAGACTCCCGGAAGACTGCTGCCCCACAGCCATTACATTGCACTACTCCCCACATGTCTGTCTACCTTGTTTAGTTTCTTTTTTTGTGTGTGTGTGTGTGATTGGTTTGTTATACGGAAAAATATATATATTATATAATGTGTATGCTTATAGTGTCAGTGCAGTGTGCTAGAGAGGATATGACAGTGATATGCACATTGCCCTCTTGAGGAAATGATGTCAGAACCCCAGGTATAAAGGAACTATTCGAAAAATTTGGGTGGGGTGAGGGTGGGAAGGATTGGGCCTAAACTGTGCCCTCATGAAACAATCCCAGCTAAAAGCTCTGACCTGCTGCTGCGATGAGTGCCTTCCTGTCAACAAGATACCCTACACGATGATTTGACAGAGAAAATACCCTGCTAATCAAACAGCAAAAAATCCAAACATCCAAGTCAGACATAGGTAAACCTCCCTAGCCCCAAAACAGCCTGTGACTTGTGCTCTGAAAGCAGTCAGCCCCAAAACACATCAGCTGTGCACAAGAACAGACACAGTAAGCAGTATTCAGTCCATGTGGGTTTAAACTCTTTCTGCACTGACAATTTTAACAATTGTAACAAAAGAAAAGCAAGGTCCACCTCCCTCTGTTGATTGAAAGACTGACTTTTCTGATAATTCTAAGTTCCTTATTTCACCCTTCAGTTATGATATCCTCCACCGAAGAATATTAACTTTCCTAAGGAATCTGCTTCAAACCAAAGACAATTGTAAATTGTAAGGTTCACCTCCCGCTGTTGTGAGCACAACTTGCTTTCTTGCAAATCCTAAGTCCAGTGTTGCAGCTTCCAGTCAGAGATAGCTTCACCTGAAGAATATTAGGTTATCTGATGAGCCTGCTAAAATTAGTACTGTTATCAGGTCTGTAAGATTCTTCCAAAGCTATTGGCTGATAAGTATCTGTGATGTAAGCACTTCCTGACACAGTCTGGCCTGGCCTTTTAAGGCACACAGAGATAAGCAAAAGAAAAACCAGTTTCCATCCTCAAGGCATTGTCTGGGTCAAATACACAGCCTGTAACCTGCTCTCAATTCAGGGCTTACGACAAATTCTTAGCCCAGTGAATAACTCACAGTATTACAAATATTGCAATGTAAACAGTCAATCACTAACTCCAATCAAGTCAGCTGTGCACAAGGACAGACACAGTAAACAGTATTCATTCCCTGTGGGTTGAAACTCTTCCTGCACTGAAAATCTTAACAACTGTAACAAAGGTAAAGCAAGGTCCACCTCCCTCTGTTGATTGAAAGACTGCCTTTTCTGATAATTCTAAGTTCCTTATTTCACCCTTCAGTTAAAAGTATCCTCCACCTAAAGAATATTAACTTTCCTAAGGAATCTGCTTCAAACTAAAGACAATTGTAAATTGTAAGGTTCATCTCCCTCAGTTGTGAGCACAACTCGCTTTCTTGCAAATCCTAAGTCCAGTGTTGTAGCTTCCAGCCAGAGGTAGCTTCACCTGAAGAATATTAGGGTATTATAATATATAAGAATGTTATAAGACCCCTTCTACTTCTAATAAAGTATCTATCTGCTTAATCGCAACAGATTGAGTCCTGCTGAGATAGAAGTGTTAAATTATTAAGAAAATTGTAGCTTCTTTTAGTTAGCTGCTTTCTGCTCTACAAGCAAGGCTAGCAACAGGAAGTTGTAATTTACGTCACCTGCTTTTATATTGTTTAGGCCACACCCCCAATTAAGCTCTCTCTCTGCTCAAACTGATATAGCAAACTAAGTTGATACAGTACCCTTCCCAGCACAGAATACACACTGACTTTCTCTCTTTTCTTTTTTAACCCTGAATAAGACCCCTTCTACTTTTGATAAAGTATATGACTGCTTAATCTCAACACAGACTGAGTCCTGCTTAGATAGAAGTGTTAAATTATTAAGAAAATAGTAGCTTCTTTTAGTCAGCTGCTTTCAGCTCTACAACCAAGGCTAGCAACAGGAAGTTGTAATTTAGTCACCTGCTTTTATATTGTCTAAACCACAACTCCAATTAAGCTCTCTCTTCTCCTACTGATTTAGCAAACTAAGTTGATACAGTACCCTTCCTAGCACAGAACACACACTGACTTTCTTTCTTTTTTTAGCCCTAAATAAGACCCCTTCTACTCTCAATAAAGTATACGTCTGCTTAATCTCAACAGAGACTGTGTCCTGCTGAGATGGAAGTGTTACATTATTAAGAAAATGGTAGCCTCTTTTACTCAGCTGCTTTGTGCTCTACAAGTAAGGCTAGCAACAGAAAGTTGTAATTGAGTCACCTGCTTTTATATTTTCTAATCCACCCCCCCAATTAAGCTCTCTCTCATCCTACTGATTTAGAAATGTAAATTGATACAGTACCCTTCCCAGCACAGAACATACACTGACTTTCTTTCTTTTGTTTTATTTTACCCTAAATAAGACCCCTTCTACATTTAATAAAGTATACGTCTGCTTAATCTCAACAAAGATTGAGTCCTGCTGAGATAGAAGTGCTAAATTATTAAGAAAATGGTAGCTTCTTTTAGTTAGCTGTTTTCTGCTCTACAAGCAAGGGTAGCAACAGGAAGTTGTAATTGAGTCACCTGCTTTTATATTGTTTAAGCCACACCCCCAATTAAGCTCTCTCTCCTCCTACTGATTTAGCAATGTAAGTTGACACAGTACCCTTCCCAGCACAGAACACACACTGACTTTCTTTCTTTTTTTAGCCCTAAATAAGAGCCTTTCTACTTCTAATAAAGTATCTGTCTGCTTAATCTTAACAGAGACTGAGTTCTGCTGAGATAGAAGTGTTAAATTATGAAGAAAATTGTAGCATCTTTTAGTTAGCTGTTTTCTACTCTACAAGTAAGGCTAGCAACAGGAAGTTGCAATTGAGTAACCTGCTTTTTGTATTGTCTAAGCCACACTCCCTTAAGCTCTCTCTCCTCCTACTGATTAGGCAAAGTAAGTTGATACAGTACCCTTCCCAGCACAGAACACACACTGGCTTTCTTTCTTTTCTTTTTTTTAACCCTAAATAAGACCCCTTCTACTTCTAATAAAGTATATGTCTGCTTAATCTCAACAGAGACTGAGTCCTGCTGAGATAGAAGTGTTAAATTATTAAGGAAATGGTAGCTTCTTTTAGTCAGCTGCTTTCTGCTCTACAACCAAGGCTAGCAATGGGAAGTTGTAATTTGAGTCACCTGCTTTTATATTGTCTAAGCCACCACTCCAATTAAGCTCTGTCTTCTTCTACTGATTTAGCAAACTAAGTTGATACAGTACCCCTTCCCAGCACAGAACACACACTGACTTTCTTTCTTTTCTTTTTTTTAACCCTAAATAAGACTGAGTCCTGCTGAGACAGAAGTGTTAAATTACTAAGAAAATTGTAGCTTCTTTTAGTTAGCTGCTTTCTGCTCTACATGCAAGGCTAGCAACAGGAACAGCAACAGGAACAGTATATCTTGTGCAAGTTGTACATCAGCCCCTGGTCATAAATCTGGGAAAATATCTTTATTTGTGGATTTTTCATCACCTGTGCAACTATCTTCATCACATGTCCACACTCCACCCCTGCCATTAGCAGAGCAGAACCATTTGTCATCACACCCCATGTAGAACATTTGTCAGCCCATGTTACAGACTGTTTTTGTACATAAGGTGAAGTACCCACCCCAATCGTACAGTGTCACATGAACATAATGCTGCTGTAACTGAAATGCTGTCAATTGATCTTTTGCCCTTCTCCTTCATGGAGAATTCTGGGTTCCAGCAGTTTGCAGCATGTGCCTGTCCAAAAAGGAAAGTCCCACCCAGGACATACTTTTCCTCCAGAGCTGTCCCTGAGTTGTACTATACTGTGTTTGACTCTGTAAGACATTCAACATTCCTCCTCTCCATTCATCCATTTAAGTATGAATATGTGGACAAGTGGCAAAACAGTGGGGAGTTCATATTTGTGTATAACTGCACATTGGGCGCAGGTGCCGGGTGTTGTTTGTGCTGTTGGTAGTGTGAATAATCAATGTAGTAAGGTAGAGTGTCATGGTAGCAATCTTCCAGGAATTCAACAGCATGCAACAATTGCTATGCACAATGTGACCTGTTCACACACTGGTGACAACATGCTGGACTTGGTACTGACTGAAATTGACAAGTGGCTGAACCCCCTGTCCCTGAGAGCTGGGTTCATAGCAAGTGACAATGGGTCAAATGTGGTGAAATGCATCATGAATGGTGGCTTTGTTCGGGTTCCATGCATGGCCCTCTGTTTAAATCTTGTGGTGCAGGAGTTTCTGCAGCACCCTGATATAAAGGAAATGCTGACAGCTGCATGCTGTATCTGTTCTCACTTTTCATTCTGTGCAAAGACCCATGACCAACTTCAGCAGTTGCAGATCCAAAACTTCCTCCCACAGCACCACTCGAAGCTGGAAGTTGTCACCTGGTGGAACTCCACTTTATACATGACAGAGAGGTTGTATGAACAACACAAAGCCATTTCAGAATATCTTGTCATGTACACTTGTGGTGACAGTTCTGGGGCCTCCATGTCTATGATGACTGAATAGTGGCACCTCGTGGACTCTGTAATAACAATTTTGAGGCCTTTTGAACATGCCACACAGGCAGTGAGTGGCAAGTCTGCCTCCATTAGCCAATCAGTTCCACTGCTGCAGGTGCTGAGGCAGGCATTGGTGAATGTACAGCACAGTCTTGATGTTGCCAGAGGCAGTACTAGCAATGTGTTGCTGAAACACATGCTGGCAGTATTCAACCAGAATCATCACATCTTGAGCATTGAGCATAGTGACAACTTTGCTATACAGTAGCAAAAATGCTAGCCCCACGATACAAACATGGAGTTACCTCAGTACTGGAGGGCAGGCCTGAACAGGTAAAAAATGTCAGTGGGCAACTGGTGCACTTGGTTCATGGGGCACAGAAGTCATGTGCCAAGGTCAGCAAACCTCAGCAACATAATCAGACTGAAGGTGAACCTGGAGTAGTATCAAGCATATCCTGTAAGGGGACTGCAGTTCCAGGTGCTCTGTCATCAAAACCGGTTGCCATTAACCCACTTTGGGAGGCTTTGTCCCAAGTGGGGATTTGTGATATAAATGATTCCGGAGAACAGGATGATGCATCAGCCACTGTGCTTAGTGCAGCACAGTGAATGGTTGAGTCATATTTGTTTGAAAACAGGAATCTGTCAATAAATGATGATCATCTTTTATACTGGAGTGGAAAGGTCAGTGAATGGCCAGAGCTGACTGTAGTGGCACTGAAGTATCTGACATGCCCACCCTCCAGTGTAAGTGTCAGGATGGTATTCAGCTCAGCAGGTGCAATAATTCGGGATCATCATACAAACCTCTTTCCTGCAAATGTCAGTTTGCTGACATTCATAAAAATGAATGAGAGGCACATACTAACTCAGACTGCAACCTCAGTATTCGTTCCTCGGCCTAGTCATGGTTTTGCTGATGTAGAAATGGACCAACCTGGTGGCACTCGCAGTGGCAGCATGAAACAGCCTACCACTGATGTAGGTGATGACACAATGGAGAAAGAATTTCCTAGTGGTCAGAATTCAAACATAGATGACTGGGAGGACAGCTTTCTTTATGAGGATGATGATGAAGTTAATGTTGACAGGTTTTAACTTAAGTGGTTAAAAGGCTGTCACATTTGTTGTATGATACATGTTTTCTTTTTCATTAACTTAAATCAGTGTCCCACTCAGAGTGACTCAAATTCCATATGTCACGTCACATTTGTAACACAGAGCACAATATATCCTTGCCCCTGGACCACCACCATAAGACTGCTGTTAGCTACTGCCACTATAAGGAATGTCACCGTGTGCCTCCCTGGACCACCACCACCATAAGAACGCTGTTATCCACTGCCACCAGGGGAAATGGCTTTGTGTGCTCCCCAGACCAGCACCATGAAACCGCTGTTAGCCACTGCCACCAGGTGGAATGGCTTTGTGTTCCCCCCGGACCACCACCATGAAACCACTGTTAGCCACTGCCACCAGAGGGGAATGAGTTTGTGTGCCTCCCTGAACCACCACCATAAGACTGCTGTTAGCCACTGAAACCACCACCTGATGCAGGAAGATGTGAGAGGGAATGTCATTATGTGCCTAAGCTATGACCACCACCCACCACCACCACCATTCTGACAATGCTTTCCATTACATTTCATGACCATGCCAAGGCAGAGGGAGTTGAACAGGAGACCACATCCATCAGCCACAGGCACAAGGCTTCTTACTATGAATACTATAAAGTGAGTATGTGTACTAATGTTTTTCATGCTACTGAACTTCCTTTAGCTGAGTGTTTTGTTTCCTGTTGCTTTTCCGAGCTGCAATGGTCAAACAAATATGGTTAACTTATTTTATTTTTTTTACAGATTAACAAACGGCTCTCCTTTGCTGAAGATCTGTATCAGTGGTACAGCATTACTGTGTATAGCAACCTATGGAATATCCATTTCCATACTGGCAAGTATATAAATTTTATTTAATCTGTGTTTTTTTCATAACAGTGCAAAAAATCTGGTTGATGATTCATAAAGTAGGTGACATGTACGTCACAAAATATTTTCCCAACACATCATGCACTGTATTCTAAATTTGCAGCTGCAGGCATGCCAGTGTTGAAAAAAGTTTGACCCAGGTCATGTGACTCGACAAGATGTGGTTTTAAAATGTAACTTGAGTTAAGACGCAGGGACACTGACACAGTGTATTTCTTACAGCCTGGTACTAAAATTTAATTGTGATCTGATGATTTGGTGTTCTTGTGACTTCACAGCTTGCCATCTGTGTTAATCCATATACTCGTTGTGGAACAGCTACGGCTTAAACATAATGTGTTACTGCTGCAATCAAGTTGTAATAAGTCCTTCATATCTTTTTTTAGGAAACTTCCAGATGCTTTGTTGTGTCATAGTTGCCTTATCCAAAGAACTTCAACATCATCCCCCCCTCCTCCTCCCCCTCCCCAGGCTGGCAGACATGCAACAAGTAGAAGTCGTATGAATCGATAATGACCATGACCATCATTACTGGACTGGAAAAGGATGCAGATAAAATCTGTGAAGAAGTAACCAAACAATAAACCATTAATGAGATCTACTTGCAAATATGATTATCCCCCCTCCCACCCAAAAAAATACTTACCTTCATTGACTTGAGAGTATTCCATTTCCAATTCCAGCACCACCATTTCTCAAGCACGGGAATGCACACACCAACAGTATGTGATCTGTGACAGAAAACAATACAATGAGTACATGTATTTATATGTCAACCCCCCAAGAAAATACATACATGTATATATCAACTCACCAAGGCTACTATTGGTGTACACAAAAGACACCCTTCCTGTTTAGGTGATTGCAGCACACTTTGGGCACCCAATAGTTTTCTCAGTGTCATCATTCGTGACGGTACACTGAATAGTCATTCATGTTACCCCTCCTTCATACAGTTTAGCAAGATACTGTGCATCATCACATCATCATCATAGTAAGGTCAAAACACAGCAGCATTACATGTAATTGCAACAGCAGCAGCATTTGGTGTAATGCTCCCATTTCACTTTGTTGGCATTGGGAAATTTTCTGAACACAAGACAGTTGCATTTTGGAGATGCACAAAAATTCTGGTGACTGTATGTGAGCACTGTGGGCATGACTGAGTGTGCCATTAATTCTGGGACACTTTGCATTTCATGTTATGCTCTCATTTCACTTTGTCAGCACTGGGGAATTTTCTGGACACAAGACAGTAGTCTTTTGGAGATGCACTTTATTTCTGGTGACTGTGTGTCTATTTCCAAAAATAAAGATTTTTGGAGCCTCAGTAATGTTTACTTTCTGTTGTGAAGTGTTCATCAAAATGCAGGAATAAGCAGTGCAAGTATACTGTGCTAAACTGCATGTGTGCAGTCAGTGTTCTTTCCTGTGTGTGCAGACACTGTCCAGCTTCATGCAAACATAAATATGGTGTGACTTGTTGCAGTATGTAAGGAATAAAGATAAGAATATATAACATATTTTTTATTTGTCCCATCAGCAGCAGCAGAGTAAGTGATATGTGTAATGCCCCAAAGTTAGGAGCACCACAGAAAAGGGGAATCAGTAGATAAACTAGGGGTTTACAGGTACCCAGGGTGCCTGCAGAGGTGTGGGCAGCAGGATACAATGACAAAGGGGCCCTTCGTAAGTGAATTTCCCTCCTGATAAAGGAAAACACTGTAAATAATAGAAAAGTGCCCTATGCACTTTACAGTATTGTTAAAAAGTAGATGTAATTGCAGCACAAATAACAATGGCTTGGATGGAATGCTGTGCTGAGCTGCTCATGCACAGCATTCCAGTCCAAAACAATCTAGAATTAGAAGTGTTAGCTTTTGAAATGTTTTTTTTTTCAGTTTTTCAGTAGTTCCTGCTAGCTGTAGAGAAGAGAGGACACAGAAAGTTAAGGGGAACCAGGAAGGCTTACCTGGTGGGTTGAAGCCGTTCCTCGAGGGCTGTTCTGTGTGCCTGCTCTGGCTCCAGCTAGTAAAGCCTTCAAGAAGCGACTGTTGCCCCGAAGTTGTGTGGCGCGATCGGTGGTGCCATCGGGGCACCACAAAGCAAGAAAGTGACCAGTTCGGCTGGTTTGGGCTGAAGAGCCCGTCGTTTATTTATTTTGGGCCCCCCGCTATTTCAAAAGCTTAATTTCCAGCCCCTCGTTGGCGGCTTGCAAGCACTGCATCACCGCTTGTCCTGTCGGCCCTCCAAGGCCCCTTGAGTCATCCCCCTCTCTGCCTGTTGGTCATTCACTCCCTCCCTCTGCCTGAGTACCGCCCACCTCCCGGTTGTCATCTGAAGCTTGTGGTGCGGTGAGTCGGCGGCAGCACACAGATACGTGCTGTCTGCCTAAATTATTGAAGGGACTGTTATTTCTTTAGTGCGCAAGGCCTAAAAGAGGAGCGGCCGAGCGCCGCGGGGAGACTCTGGTCGCTAGGACCCAGATTAATTATTCAGAAGGGGCAGGGAGGTAGCGATGCCGACAGGGAGGGTTAGCGCAGGATGGCCAAGCAAGGGACTGTTAAATATTTATTAGAGGGGTGGGACTGAGGAGGTGGCTCTCCTCAGGAGTGACAGCAGGCTCAGAGAGCCTGAGAGATTTAAAGGGGCCAGTCAATTAAAAGGGGCAATGTAAAGTGGGGCACCAGGCCCAATAGAAAGTGGGGCACCAGGCCCAATTTAAAGTGGGGCACCAGGCCCAATAGAAAGTGGGGCACCAGGCCCAATAGAAAGTGGGGCACCAGGCCCAATTTAAAGTGGGGCACCAGGCCCAATATAAGGTGGGGCACCAGGCCCGATGTAAAGTGGGGCACCAGGCCCAATATAAAGTGGGGCACCAGGCCCAAGTCTTAGTAGGGCATCAGGCCTGAGGTAAAAGTAGGGCATTAGGCCCGAGGTAAATCTTGATACTAAAGGGAGGCCCCGGCCTAGTGTAACAGGGCAAGCCAGCCTAGTGGTACTAAAGGGAGGCCCCGGCCTAGTGTAATAGGGCAAACCAGCCTAGTGGTGCTAAAGAGAGGATTCCTTAGCCATGACGTCCAAGAAGAGATCCTATTCAGGAAGACCCTACATTTAGGAACAGGGGTTCATCTAAGAGTGATCGATTTGCCTATACTGGGAACCTACTGTAACTACTGTACTGCTTATGCCTGAACTATTGCTCTAAGTACCTGAACTATTGCCCTAAGTACCTGAACTATTGCCCTAAGTATCTGAACTATTGCCCTAAGTACCTGAACTATTGCTCTAAGCACATGGATATTGGCCCTCATCAGTAATAATTACTTCTAAAGTTATAATTTGCCCTCCTTCAGTAAATTATTGTATCATTCCACAGTTCTCTGGACATTTTTCAGTTATATGGTTACTACTGTATGAAGATAGTCTCAATCTTCTACCACACTGCAGTCCCATAGTGTGGTCTGTAATACCATGTACTCCGAAACAGTCTCTACTCAGAAGAAGACGTCTTCTCAGCATTCTTTACTCCTGTGAGATCATCCATCAGCTCATCACATCCATCTGTGTTGTCCGCCGAAGTCAAGCCCGTCGCCAGTCATACAAGTCGTACCCGCCGTTTCTTGTTTTCCACAGCTTGAAAGTATGTCTGCGAAGCATCACGACAGCCATGCCAGTGTCGTTCTGTATGGTTCCTGTTCCAGATGTCCCGAAGTTGGTCGCCCTCTACAGAAGAGTGAGCTCATCCTGGAGAAACTAGTCTCATGCCCCACCTGGTCGTTCACGAAGTCGAGTCCGTCGAAGCCCAGTACGGGACGCATCCGCCGTTTCTTTCTTTTGTGTTAGTTCCTGATCCTAGGATTGCAGAGTCAACCTGCATCTCTTCAGATTCTTATGGTTCCTGGTCCTGTCAGAGTTCCTTCCGAATTTAGCTGGCCCTTGGAGTGCTGCAGCATCAGTCAGGTCATGGTAGTCCTCCATTGGTTTCATCACCACGCAGGTCTTGCTTGATCTATCTTCATCCTTGGCGACCCTGGAAGTAGGTTTTGGCCAAGGAACCTTTGTTTTCAGTGTGTTATCTCAGGAACCAGTTGCTCTGGTTCTACATTCTGGCAGCCTTGGAGAGAGTGGGCTTTTGCCGACGAAACATATGGTCTGTTGACCAAACCTCTCACCACCCCAGTGGCCTTAACTAGGTCTTTGCTGGGAATTGTGATTAGGGTTCTACAGTTCTGTTTTACTTCCCTTGTAGCTACCAATGCAGAAAGACGGTGTACACGAAGACGACAGATATTTGGACTTTGTGAGAATTGGATGGTCATTGTAAAACCAAATATTGTACTGTATTGTGGGTAGTGAAGAACACCTGATTTCCATCTATGTACTAGTTGCTCTTACAGGATACTGCTAAGGAATTTTAGGAGTATAGTGGCAATAGGCCATGGTGCACCCATAGAGAAGAATAATCTAGAGTTTAGACATTTTAGAGTTTAGTTGTTACTGTTTAGATATCCATAATGCTGTCCATACTTCCTACTGTTTTTGTGGTTGGTATGTTTCTGTACAACCATGTCCTCCTTCCCCTTCTGTCTAATAAATGTCTTTACTTCATCCAGTCTCTGTGTATGACTCCTGCCTCTCCTTGTCAGGTGATTCCACCAGCCCAACCCCATTCGGACCTCAAGCGGCCCCTCACCATCCCACCTGCTGAGGGTGTCGCTGACGCTGCTAGTAGTGAGACAGTTCCCTTCACCACTCTGAGTGAAGAACCACGAGGTTTACCAGTGCAGCGACCATCACATATGATATTTTCTCAGAGGTCTCCGGCCAGTGTGCACCTCAGTCACTCATGGTGCACACATACTTTTCGGAGATAATAGCACAAAAACCTCATGCTTTTCAACAAACCATACCCAACAGGCATTAAATATTGCTGAGGCACCAAAAACATGTGTTGGTGTATAGATATTTAAAAGTCATAATATATAACAGGTCATGCAGTCCACTGCCACCACACTGTGCAACCACTGGCACCGTATCGTGTTATGGTATACATCAACTTGCTAAAAAACTGACATTGCCAGTCTAAACTAGAAAGACATCTCTTATTCCAGAACAAAAAATTAAAAGAAGAATTGTGGTAGCACAGTGTGTTGGCATTTGACAGTGAACTGGACCTTATATATTTTCTGACTTTATAGTGTCTGCACACCATCCATCAAATATTTGGATGCCTCACCATCACCAGTACTTCATGTCTCATGGGTATGGTTTATTGAAAAGCAGGATTTTTAGTTGCTATATGATATCTTAAAAGTAATGTGTACACTGTGTGACCAAGGTGCACTCTGGCCAGAGACCTCTGAAAAAATTTTACTTGGTCCGCTGCTGATGATGGTACCAATAAAATATATGTTATATATTCTTATCTTTATTCTTCATACCATAAACACTGCAACAAGTCAGCATATATATGTTTGCAAGAAGCTGGACAATGTCTGCAGTCCATACACAGGACAGAACACTGACTGCACACATGCAATTTAGCACATCATTCTTGCACTGTTCAGGCCTGCTTTTCCACAACCACTCCACGACAGAAAGTGAACATTACTGAGGCACCAGAAATACATCAGGATACACATTCTTAACCTGGATTATAATAACAGGGCAATAAGGAGCATGTATGTATGTATGTACAGTATGTAAAGTCTTACTGTGTCCTTCCCTCTGTCTGCTATTAGGAATTTTTACTAAATTAGCATGCTACCTTTATGGTATTTTTATGAGGAAGGGCATAATTACATTTACATACAGGGGATGGGGAGGAATACATTTTATGACACACCGGGGGGGAGGTGTGATGAAAAAAAAGCTAATGCGGGATCCCCTGCTAGTCCAGCAGCATTTGGAGCACAGCCACAATCTGCAACTGATGTCTCTCTATCTGCTCCAACTGCTGCTGGACAGCACTCACCCTCTTGTTCTCCTCGATGGCACCACGCAGCACTGCAATGTTGGCCTGAGTTACAGGCAGCTCTGGTGGGTCCACTGCTGGTGCAGCTGGTGGTGGTGGGGTGGTGGTGCTGGTGGAGCAGCAGGTGCTGCTGTGGCCCTCCTCTTACTACAGCAATGCACAGCCGCATTCTCTGCCAGTGCCACAGAAGGTCCAGCAGATGCAGGCCTGGCCCGTTCTGTGGCTGCCTGCCACTTCACCTTGTGGTGATTCAGCATGCGGGTGTGCTGGCCCTCAGTCCCTGGTGAATCCCCCGGGGGCCATAGCACACCTCCACACCACAAATATGATACCGGACCAGGCTGATGTCCCCCCCGACACAGGCAAAGAACTCCCAAACTGGGGAGCTGCCTGGGGGGAACCAGGAATGAGAGGGCCAGATGCACTGGCAGCAGTCTGGTCATGGTGCTCAAGCTCCGAGTCCACACTTCGGCCCGGGGGCACAGGCACATCCTGATTTGAAGGACCTGCAGTTACAGCTGGTTCTGCTGGAGCTGCTGCTGAAGGTGGTGGTGGCGGTGGTGGTGGTGCTGCAACTGCATGAGGTGCTGGTCCTGCTTTGGGGAGGGACCCAAGATTTTGGACCAGTCCAACATCACCCATCCACACCATCTATACATGCGCACTCTTCCCCTGTCAAGCATGCTGCCACATGGTCCCACAACTGCCCCCGGCACCGTCCCAGACATTCCCTGACCCTGTCCCTGGTCCATTTCTGCTGATAGTGACTCAACTGATTCGACTCGACTGCCCTCCCTCCTTCCCTACATCCGAGTAATGAGTCGACAACACAAAACACTCACACACACAACACAGGCACACACTCAGTTAGACACACACACACAGACACACAACAACTTATAAAAGTAAAAAAAGAAATTACAATCACAGAAAGAACAAATTAAGTACAAAAAGAGTACACAAATACAAAACAATATAGCTTTGAAAAAGGCTGTTGGGTTTATATGAATGATCTCTGCTCCTCCTAACTGTAGTCTCTGTCAGACACACACAAAGACAAAATGCCTCCCCTCACTCCCTCTGCACAGGAGAAAGTGAAAGTATCTCCTTGCATGAGTCACTTCCTTCCTGCTTGGTTAAAGCATTTGACTTACAGTACTGTAAGCCATGTGATGTGTGGGGGAGCTGCCTATATTGTTGTCACTTCGCCTTACTTCGTGTTAAGGCAGAATGATAACGTGAAGTCCTAATTACAAGGTGAAGTGAGCCTTTCGCACTGGCCACTCCGCATAGCAGAATGACAACGTGAAGTGCCCACTTTGCGGGCACTTCGCTGGTGAAATTTAACTTCACTACATCTCTACTTGCATTATACCTCCCAACTACCTCAATTAATGATTAGGCATTTATAAAGAATATAACATAGTAAATAAAATAATGCAAAATAATAAAATTATAATAAGATATTTTTGTAATTTAGGTTCTGTTCCCACATCATACCTGTCAGCCCCCCTGCTTCTGCTCATGACCCATGTGCCTAGAGACTGCTGCTCACTACTGCCATTGTGACCAAGCACAGACTTGCATTTCCAGATGGAAATGCTGGTGTTAAAATAACATTTCTTGCAAAGAAAGTTCCTTTCTGTGGAAATGTGGAAAGACTATATTTTGAGCCCTGTATGGATATTCAAATGGATACTACACCTAGCCTTGGTTCTAGTACCCCTGGAAGGACAGTCTTGCCTCTGTAAAGAAGCTATGGCCCATTCTTGAATAAAATAGAGCGTTTTATCTTTATCTTAGTCTAGAAGTTGTCTCTCATAGGGCCTTGCAGCTACCTCATACTAGAGGTGGGCAAATACATTATTGTTGATATTTGGCTTAATATTTGTATTCGGGGCTCCTAATATTTGGAAATTCAGTATTCATTATTTATGTTCCAGTGGGGGTGGGCCAAAAAACAGCCCCCTCCCCAGCCCAGTCATGTTAAAAGCAGTAAATCCCCAACTCCCCACCCTCTGCAACAAGCCCTCTCCTGCCTTCCTCCTCCCCATAGTATCCACAAATTAAGTTTTCATAAAAAACTCCCACAATGGGCAACCAGCACAACCTGCCCGCCTCCATGGCCAGCTACAGTCTCCTCTTACAGCTTATTTATTGTAAAAAATCATCCTCCCGACTACCCCCAGCAACAGTATCCAGGTCCCTCCTTCCTCCCCCCATGTGATCAGCTGTTTTACTAAGTGAGCGAGCACAGGTGTGCTCCCATTTCAGCTGTGGAGGAGAGCGGGTTGTGCCAATCATCGTTCCATGCCTGGGGAGGGACTTCATGTTATGAAATTTGGGTGCCGGGTGGGGAGGAGGGTGGGACTTGGGTGCTGCTGCTGGGTTGGTGGGGGTATGATTTTTTTACAATAAATAAATTGCAAGAGGAGATGGTGGCCAGCCTTGGAGGTGGATGGGTTGTGCTGGTTGTCTGTCATTGAAGTTTTTTATTAAAGCTTTAATTGTGGGTTCTGGGGGAGGAGGGTGGGAGTGGGCTTGATGCAGAGGGTGGGGGCAGGAGGTTGTTTTTAGTATGAGTAGGCTGGGGAGGAGAGTGGGGTGTCAGTTTTTTTTTTTTACTTTCTTTTGTTTGTAGTACTTCCCAAAAACCAATGGGATGAATAATGCCACTATTCATTATTCACATCCGAATAAGGAATTGTGCATTATTTGTGGTATTTAGGAAATACTATTTGTTACTTGCACATCCCTACCTCTTACAAACTCCAATGATGTTGTTTCATGCTTAGCATGTTCGATCATCATATCCTATATCGTTACTTTACCTGGAATCTTCAAAGAACCCCCCTCCCCATCCAAAAGCCATTTGTACACATCCCTTGAGGGGATGCCCACCTGGGAACCCATTGCTACCTCCCAAGCCATTGTCTGGCCACCCTTACCCTCAGCTACTCCCTGCTCAGACACATGGCCTGCCCAAAGGATTCCCAACACCAAATAGAATACCTAGGAAGCACCTCAAAGAGCTGAAGAGTGCAGGCTCTGACCGCAGCGTCTGTCCATACCCCAGTGTGGCCTCTCAAACACATGGCCATCAGATCTCCCTCAAGCAACTCTGAAAAATGTCCTGGTTAGCAAGTCCTGAATCGTTCTGCCCTCCCCCCCAGTATGGATAGGAACAGCCTATCAAGGGGTACCATACCACTTCAATCCTGACACCCTGTCATTGAGTCAAAAGTTGCAGTCCTCCTCCAACTCCCAGTGGTACCCTGGGGCCCAATGGAATCCCTTACAAGTTCAGCCCTGGATCACTGCCACTGAGACAAGGTTGGTACCTGCCTTGAACTGCTACGGTCCAACTCCAGCTCCAGACCCAACTTAGACCTAACCACTTCATGCCATAGCACCCTATTTATACTCTGACACTAGGCACCACCATCCCATTCTGAAGGTTAAAGGTTTTGGTGCTCTGGCACAGAGTGCTTTGATGGATGTATTAGTAACAACCCACTCCTTCTGGGAAAGGGTTGTTACATACTGTACATCTCACTGGACGTTCAAGCTTTGATTCAGCTCCTATTCTGCCATCAGCAAACACTTGTCTTGAACTTTGAACTCTATTTTTATGCTAGCACCAAGGAGGGGAGAGACAGAACCACTACTCACATCAGCCCAAATAAATACAAAAATCATGCTTGCATCCTCTTACTACTCATCTCATGTGCCAGAATTGGTGGGATCATCACTTAAGTTGTGTACGTAAAATACAGTTCATCCAAGTTTCCAGAAATGTTTACTTCAGTACCCATTTTAAATTATTGATTATGCAGCAGACCACATTATATTTTCAAATTAGCACCCATTTGCTGCCATCTCAGTACCCTTGGTTGGCTGTTGCGCCCCCCCCCATCCCCTAAACCTGGCTCTGCCACTGTGGTAGAGCATGGAAACGTGCTCCTTCCCCCGATGGCTTGCTGGACTGCCTTCCTAGTGCACCATAGATTCCTTTGGCCTGAGGAATGTTAGTTGGACTCAGGACATGAACCTAGGTCTCCTGCCCAATAGCCTGACAGGCTACCCCCAGCAGCGGGAGCAGTAAATTAACCCTTTAGATGTAGATGTATGCTTGACCAAAGAACTTAAATTTCCAAATGCTTCACTTATACACCTTTTTGGAAATCTACTTGTAAGCTCTTCTTATCTGATAGATAACGCTTATTCAGTTTAGAATTCTAAATAATTTATTCAACAAGTGTAAGGGCCAGGCACCCTCTGTGTCTATGTGTATATGGTGGTGTTTCTCATCAGGGGAACACCCGCCTTACCTCAAAGAACATGAACCTGCACCAAACACCATTACCACCACAGACCTGGGACACTGTAGTAGGGGCACCATAACCATTACACTAGGGTACCACAGACCACACACAAACTGAATGGTGCTAGGATCAAGTTGTGGACAGTTATTAGCTGCCCAAGATATTATATAGCGTGAAGGGCATTCCCGTCACAATTACCCGTACTTCTCTTCAATAGCAAAGTACCGCATCACATTGTAGTCTGCATGTCAGCTGGGGCTCTGATCTCCATCCCCACCATTCTCAGGGTCTAACTTTCCTGAAACATTCCCATGGCTACTGAACTAAGAGCATTTATTATTACATTTGAATGGCTTTGCTCCAAATACAATTACATCTCACCACATTCCCTAGCTTCCCTATGTGGTTCCTGGAGCCCTTGAATGCCCAAGCCCATTTGTGCGTAGCATACTGCCACTTAGGGCAAGCACTATCCCTGGGGGAAATTATATGCCTGCACTTGTCTCACTATGTCCACACAGGACAACTATAGATTAAGCATGACAGACTTATGACAGTACAGCTAAATAATGAATAGTTGTCCTGGCCATACCTGTCTCTCTCCAATAGAATATTTATAGCCTTAATTTCCCAAAGAAACAGACTCCCATGCCTGGCACCTCATATGGTTACTGATCTCAACTCTTGCCATGCCCCATCCTCGTGACATCCATTGATTCAGCTACCTGCCAGGGGGTAATACACAATTGTACCTAGGTTTTTTTACTACTTATCTCAGAGCATCTTTAATGCAATGTTTACAGATGTGCCCATTCCAGCTATTGCTGTCCTTCAAAACTTGAACTGCAATGGCAAGAGTGGATCCTCATAGATCCAGGTGGCCTCCCTCAAGGAGTGGCCCTCCACTACTCCTATTGGTATCGTCTTGGTTTCTGATCTGCTGGGGTCCTCGAGGCCTTCCAAGGAGGCCGATCCTCCTGGTAGTACCTGCTGGTGTTTTTCTGGAGACATCAACAGGGGACTAGCGCCACCTGGACAGGACTCAGGGATCATGCTACTATCCCTGGGTCTCCTCACTCTGGATGCTGATCTTGTGCTTCTATCCTGGTGTCTCTCTTCATCACTCCTTTTCCCAGGCTTGCCTCCTTCTCTTATGCAGTTTCATGGGGAGGGCACTATCATGAATATTCATTACAAAGTTGCCCTCTTGTAACCGGCCTCAAGTTGATTGAAGAGAGACTGGTTACACAAGCTTTATAAATTGAATGGCATGGGCCTGCACTTATTGTATCTGCAGTGGTAGAAATGGTGAGGGAAACCCATGGGAACTCAGTTCTGGGAGTGCGACATTAAAAGTCTGATTCAATTCCAGGAGCAAAATAGGGAAGGGCTGCTCCTGTGCACAATGCACTCCTCAAAGGGCATGAAACTTGTTAATAATAATTCTTTATTTGATATAGCGCCTTTCAATTACCAAAGCGCTTTACAAAAATAATTAAAAACAGGAACTTAAAACAACAATATAAAATAAACTATAAAATCTGCTGCTAGAAATACTTAATTAACAAATGCTTGGCCCCATAAATACATTTTTAATGCCTGTTTGAAGCCCCCCAGGGTCACACACTCCCGTAGCTGATGGGGTAGAGAATGCCAAAGGGCTGGGGCTGCGTACATAAATGCACGAGCCCCTGAAGATTTTAACAAAACCTTTGGAATCTCTAGCAACCCCTTGTCAGCCAAGTGGAGCTGTCGCTTGGGGCAGTAGGGAGTCATATGCTCTTTCAGGTAATCAGGGCCAAGTCCATGTAGGGCCTTATACATCAGTAATCTGACTTTAAAGGTGATCCGCCACTGAACTGGCAGCCAATGCTGCTCGCGCAGCACTGGCATGATATGACATGATCAGGAAGTCCCTGTCAACAACTGGGCTGCAGCATTCTGCACTAGCTGGAGGTGGCAGATATCAACCCCCGGTAGCCCTAGGTAAAGGAAGTTGCAGTAATCGAGGCGCAAGGTCACAAAGGCATGGATCAATGTGGCAAGGTCACCGGACAGAACAAGGTGCTTGATTCTAGTGACGTTCCTTAGATGGTAAAAGGATGACCTGACGACTGCCAACACCTGAAACCGCAGAGTCAGCCCATCATCAAACATCACCCCCAGGTCCCGCACCTGTTTAGAGGCAAGAAGCTGGGAGCCCCCGAGAAAAAGTCCTTTGGGTTGACCAGCCCTCAACCCCCTATTTGGTGACCAGGATCCACCACCATCACCTCTGTCTTTCCTGAGTTCAACTTTAGCCAGCTGGCATTCATCCTGTCCTGGATTTTTGTGAGGCAGTTATTAAACACAGAGAGAGCACTATCCTGGTCCGGTGCGAAAGACAGGCAGAGTTGGGTATCATCAGCATAGCAGTGAAATCTCAGCCCATACTGTCTTACAATGACTCCGAGGGGCAGCATATACACCACGAACAACATGGGGGACAGCACTGAGCCCTGAGGGCCCCCACATGATAGAGAGAGAGGGACGGAGGAATAAATCCCCGTCTCCTCCCTCTGAGTTCTGCCAGTGAGGAATGATTTAAACCACCCAAGGACTGTGCTAGTCAGGCCACAGATGCACCTCAGGCACTCAAGCAGCAACCCATGGTCCACGGTGTCAAATGCTGAAGAGAGATCAAGAAGTACCAAGATGGAATGGCTTTTCCGATCTCTCGCCATCAGGAGATCATTAAGCACCCGAACCAGAGCAGTCTTATTACTGTGCCTCTTTTGAAAACTGGACTGGAGAGGTTCATAGATGTTCTGGATGATCAAATGGCTCTCCAGTTGTACAGTCACTACTTTCTCAATAACCTTCCCACAAAGGGGAGGTTCGAGATCGGTCTGTAGTTAGCAAGAGAGTCTGGGTCCAGTGAAGCTTTCTTCAGGAGGGGTGTCACCACCGTCTCCTTCAAGGAGCTAGGAAACTCACCTGAATAAAGGGAGCAATGATGTCACAACAGCGCATAATCAGGGAAGTTGGGCCCGGATCCAAACTTCAGAATGTAGGGCGTATACCCTGGACAATCCACATAACATCCATGAACTCTGGCTGGTCAAAGGTACTCCAGGAAAGATGAGGGACAGAGACCAATCACCGATTAAGAGCATTCCCCATACAGTGTGAAGTCTGGATCTTCACCCTGATGTCGTTCACCTTATCCACAAAGAACTGAGCAAGCTCATCGCACTCCAACTGTGAAAAAAGCTCTTCTAGACTGTAGACAGGCTGGGTTGCAGAGCCTGTCCACTGTTCAAAAGAGCTGAGCTGGTCGGTTCTGAGAAGCCACAATCTCCCCAGACAGGAACTCTGCCTTCTTACAGGAGATTGTTGATTGGTAGACTTGGTAATGTTCTGACAATCTAAGATGGTTGGTCATCAGGGCAGATCTGCACTAGCACTGCTCTAACCTTCGTTCTTGTTGCTTCAATTCCCTCAAAGTCCCATCAAACCAAGGGGACCAAGGGTGAAGAGAGAGGGCGAACACAGACAGGAGCGATGGAATCCAGAGCAGTGGTCACGACCTTATTATAGGCCTGCACCAAAGCCTCTAGATTCCTGCTGGCCACAGGAAACTCTGATAGGTCAAATACCACTGCTAAGCCTTCAGGGCTCACATCCCGTAAAGGGCCATATCTGACCATCACCACAGGGGTAGGCCTACGAAGGGGGGTGCAAAAATTGAACCCTACGGTGCAGTGATTGGACCACCTGACAGGTTCCACCACCAAATCGGAGGCTTCAACCCCCAGGAGAAAGACTAGGTCAAGAGAGCAACCATGTTTATGAGTAGCAGAGGTAACAATCTGTGTAAGGCCCAGTGATGTCATCAGCTGGAGGAAGTGCTGTTCAAATTGTGAGAGTTCATCATCGACCCAGGCATTGAAGTCACCCAGGACTATCAGCCTGGGACACCCAAATGCCATATCGATGATGAAGTCCACTACTTCCTGAAGGAATAGCTTCTCATCTCCAGGTGGACAGTAGATGAGGGCTATCCTACAGCCCACACCTGCTACTACAGTACACTCAAATGACCCAGCCTCCTCAACCAGTACACTCGTGAGGCCCAATTTGGTCTTGAAACAGACTGCAACACCACCCCCCTGCAGTCCAGTCTCGGGCGATGTATCACCGAATACCCGGCTGGAATAGCAGCCTCCAATATGGGGCCAGCATTCTCATCCAGCCAGGTCTTGGTGATGCAAGCCAGATTCACTGTCCCAACAAGATCTGCAATAATTGCAGACTTGTTCTTGATGGATGTGGCATTGCATGACACCGCTCGAATTGGACGGGTCTCCTGGGCCGCCCCCACTACCAGCCCACCAATACTGGTGGTGCCCTTGAGTATGGGGACCAGACATGTAGAACCACGTTCCAGGCTCCATTTCACCCCAGAGCATCTTCTGGGCCTGACTACCCCGATCTGATGGCCCCACTCATTTGTCCTCTGCTGTTCAAACCCCCCCCACTCCTCCTATGGGCAATACCCAGTGCTTTACAGCGCTGGTAAGTTGAAAACACCAGGGGAGGGAGGAGAAGAAAGGATGGAATGCACAAAGGGCAGAGGATGAACAACGGACGACCCCGGGGGCAGGCCCATGACACATAATGAAAGACAGAAAAAAAGCTGCTAAACAGTCTGGTGCACACAAGCGAGCAGCCAGCTCGTAAATGTAAGACCAAAAAACAAAATATGTGGCACTCTGACCAGATGAATGTATGGCTGTACAGACCCACAATTGCAAAAATATGCACAATATGCACAATATGCACAAAAGAGTAAATCCACAAGTATTCTTTTAATGAAGCTCCAAATACAAATTGCACGCCGACTGACCACCCAGTGGCCAGAAGATGGAAAAACAAACTTATATACATATTAGCATCATGCCGTGACTTCAACAGCACTTTTAACCATATGTGTGCTTGAAACAAAACTTAGCTAATTAAACATTATCCCAAAGGTTCCTACAAGTACAAAACGTATTCACGATCACAAATGCTATTGTAATAGGAAGCAAATAGTGTTAATGCTTGAATTTAACCTGAAAGATAGTAACAATGTCACAGGTGCAGCTGAATAAGCTCGCTGTCAAGATATTGTTTATATAATCATCTTCAGCTAAATTAAGTAAAATATAAGATAATGGTTAACTACAACAGAAACACCTGTACTTCCACTATGAAGGGATTCAGTCTCTGGAAGGGTACATTTTCCTTACAAAAAATAATAGTGGCACCAGTTGGCTCCAAACCATATTTTATAACCAGCTTAGTAGTCTGGACCCAGAGAACAGTGTCCCATGCAAATGCTCTGAAAAGAAGAAGAGAAAAAACATTATAACAAATTGTATGATAAAAAATGCAAAATAAATATATCTCACTAAGCAAGACCGTATTTAAGCAGGGTGAAAGATAATCTGATTGCAACCAGAAAGTTTAAATATTTGTCAGTAGCCATAAATGTACAGCAGTTAATATAATGGCACTGCTAGGTTAATGTGATGTCACCCTTTATACATTTATTTTTTGAGAAATGGTTTCAAATCCCATCTCTCATTTAAGCCTCCAGGTTTCACACTCTTGAGTTTAAAGATCCATTTACTTTCTTTTTCCAAAAGAAAGTTTCAAGTTCAAGTTTATTGCAGGAAGACTCCATTGAGCAAGTTCATTCACAAGTAGGTCCTGAAGCATGTACACAGACATGTGGACATTACATAAAAGGTATCATTGGCTATAAATATACAAAGTGCATACAAAGTTCACAAAAAGCATTTCATGATAAGATACAACCTAGTAGAGCAAGATCCTGTTAGGAGAATTTGCTTCTTTATGTTCTGGCAATACAAGGGCAGATTTGTACACATAACTCAGATAAAATGTCACTAAAAATACACCAACAGCTTAATCTGGTTCAAGGTCAGTTGGCATTCATCTGTATCCCCCTCCCCCGGGCCGTGCTTGAAAATAGGCAGGATTTGTCTAGTGCACTTACCCGGTCAACAAAAACTAAATAAATAAATAAAATAAAGGCAATACAAATGGTTAGTGTGCAAGGATGGGGGAGAAAGTATAAGTAGGTAGGGTTGATGATTAAAAGAAAGCAGGGATGGGTAGGGGTTAGGAGAGTAGGGGGAAGAAGATGTGAGTAGGAGGTCTGGTGGTAAAGGGCAGTGAGAGCAGAAAAAAGGACATATCATTTAGCACTTTAAACCTCATGCTGTCTGTGTAGTTGCAGTCTTGGCTTGGACAGAACAAGGGCAGTCAGTGAATGTGTAACTAACATAAGGGTGTGGGAGAGGCTTAGTGGCAGCTGCAAATATCTTTTATTTTAGATGCAGCTAATGCTTTGTAGAGATTAATTGAGACAATGCTGATTAATTTCAATATGGAGTGGAGTTGGTTCCATAAAGTAGGAAGGACAAACGAAATAGCTCATTGGCCAAAGGTAGTACGAGTTCTTGGGACAGCATGTAGGATGTAGTCTGATTTCCTGAGAGAATATGCACTGTGGGAGATGCAGATAAGAGACGTTATGTAGCTTGGTAGTTTGTGAAGGAGTATCTTAAGGGTCCAGATACCAGCATGGAGCAAGCATCTAGTGGCAAGTGAAGTCCAACCAAGAGCTGCGTACAGGTCACAATGGTGAGTTTTTTAAGGAGAGCTAGTGATGAACTGCATAGCATGGTGGTAGAGAACGACCAGCTTATTTAGGCTTGAGATTGCAGAGGAGGTATAGAAGAGATCTCCGTAATCAAATAGGGGAAGAAATGTGGCCAAGACAAGCCTGGTTCGGGTCGCAAGATGGAAGAGAGACCTATTTCTAAGAAAAGAATTGTAACCATGCTTTGAGCCTCCTGGATAAGTCCTCAATATGGTCGTTAAAAGAGATCTTATTGTCTATCCAAAATCCAAGATATCTGAATTTGGGAACAACTTCCAGGGGTTCTCCCAATGATGTAACAATAAAGTCTTTTGGCAGTGCAAGGGGGGGTGCCAATGGAGGTCCTACGTGTAAAAATCATTGCCTTAGTTTTCTTGGTGTTTAGCAGAAGCTTGGCTTTAATAAGATTGATTTCAAGCTGAGCAAAGTCAGCTTGCAAAACGTCACTAATTTCCAATAGAATTGTGCCAGAGGTATACAATACAGTGTTGTCCGCGAAGAAGTGCAGGCTGGTGTTCGTTATGTAAGAATCAAGATCATTGATATACAGAGAGAAGAGGATCGGACCTAGAATGGAGCCTTGGGGGACTCCCCTGGCACTCGGTAGGGAGGCTTAGAGTAAACCATCTGCTTTGACTTTCTGCATCCTTCCAGAAAGATAACTGATAAACCACTGTGCAGTAGATGGAGTGGCACCTAATTTAGTAAGACAAGTAATTAGGAGGAGTTTGTCAACAGTATCAAATGCTTTACTGAGGTCCCGGAAGACTGCACCAGTAATCTTCTTGGAGTCCGCAGCAGAAATCCAGTCATTAGTGACTTTAGCCAATGCTGTGACAGTGCTGTGTTTAGACCTGAAACCAGATTGTGCCGGGTTTAGGAGTGAGTAGGTTTCAATTTGATGTTTTAATTGGTTATAGATCAGCTTTTCAAAGACTTTGGAGAGGATTGGCAAGATGGAGATGGGCCTGTAATTGTTTAAATCGCAAGGGTCTCCTGATTTAAAAAAAAGAAGAATGTACGTGGATTTCCAGCAGGATGGGACTGTGGCAGAAGTGATGGATAGATTGAAAATATGTAGGATAGGGGCAGTGAGATGGGCTAAGCCTAGTCTCAGGAAAAAAGGTTCAAGACCATCATCCCCTGCACTTTTCCTGGAATAGAAACATAGAAGTTGACGGCAGATAAGGACAGCAAGGCCCATCCAGTCTGCCCATTTCTTTTTCTACCTTATAAATGTGCCATCGGCCTTTGCTCTGTCAGTGGCCTATCTATTCATACTCATTAGTATTGCTCCCTTATGCCTATCCCATGCCTGTTTGAAGCCCTGCACTGTATTCATAGCCACCACTTCATGTGGTAAGCCATTCCATGCATCCACCACCCTTTCTGTGAAAAAAATTTCCTTACATTTCCTATATCAGCCCCTCTAATCTCATGCTGTGTCCTCTTGTCCTGCTATTTTCTTATATTTAAACATTTGGACTCTTTCACCTTGTTAATGCCCTTAAGGTGTTTGAATGCCTCGATCATATCACCTCTCTCCTCCTTTGCTCAAGGGTATACATATTGAGCTCTGTTAATCTGTCCTCATATGTCTTCTGATGCAGTCCCTGCACCATTTGGTTGCTCTTCTCTGGACTGCCTCAATTTGGTTAATGTCCTTGTGAAGGTGTGGCCTCCAATACTGCAGTACTCCAGATGGGGCCTAACCAGTGTCTTGTAAGAGGTTATTACCTCCCTCTTCGACTTGTGATACCTTACTAATACACCTAACACCCCCTAGCCTTACCTACTGCTTTGAGGTCTGCTTGGATGATTTCAGGTCATCAGTGATGATGATGCCCAGTCTCTTTCTTCCTTTGTGACTGCTAGCAACTCCTCCCAGCCTATAGGTGGCTTCAGGGTTTCTCTTCCCTATGTGCATGATTTTGCACTTCTTTGCATTAAATCCCAGTTGCCACTCTTCTGACCATTTTGCTAGTTTATCAGATCTCTTCTCATTCTTCCCACCCCATCTGGATCATCTACTCTGTTGCAGATCTTGGTGTCATCTGCAAACAGACAAGCCTTACCCTCTAGTCCATCTGCAAGGTCACTAATGAAGATGTTGAAGAGGACTAGCCCCAGGACTGATCCTAGGTACCCACTTGTGACTTGCATCTCTTCTGACTGTATACCATTTACCACCACTCTCTGTTTTCTGCCCGTCAACCAGTTTGCCACCCAGTTGACTAACTTCTGACCCACGAGCCTACCAGCTTATTTATCAATCTTCTATGTGGAACAGTGTCAAAGCTTTGCTGAAGTCAAGGTAGGCGACATCAACTGCTCCCCTTGGTCCACCACTCTGGTTACCCAGTCAAAGAAATCTATGAGATTAGTTTGACAGGACCTTCCTTTTGTAAATCCATGCTGTCTTGGATCCTGTGCCCCTATGGATTCCAGGTGTTGCACTATCCTTTCACAAGGTGCCTCCATAATCTTGCCACTACTGAGGTAAGACTGACTGGTCTGTAGTTCCCGCCTCCTACCTGCTACCACTCTTGTGGAGCGGGATCACATAAACCCTTCTCCAGTCTTCTGGGACCTCTCCTGCGCTCAGAGACTCACTAAACAGTTCTGATAATGGCTCTGCTAGTTCCACCTTTAGCTCCTCCAGTACCCTGGGATGTATGCCATCAGGTCCCATTGCCTTATCCACCCTGAGCTTAGCAAGCTCTTGTAGGACCCTTTCTTTTGTGAAGGGAGTAGTGCTCACCTCCCTCCCTCCCCGTGTCCATGATGCTGAGCTGTGGGCCTGCCTACCTTCTCTTCAGTAAATACTGAGCAAAAGTATCTATTTAGGATAGATGCCTTTACAGGGTCCTCCTCCTCACATGCTCCCTTTTCTCCATTAAGCTTAGCAAACCCCCTCTGGACTTTCTCCTTTCACTAATGTATCTATAGAAAGTCTTGTCACCTTCTTTTACTGTTTGTGCTAGTGTTTCCTCAGTTTGGGCCTTTGCCTGCCTTACTGCCTTCCCTGCTTCCCTTAGGGAAGTTTGGTATGCCTCCCTATCTTCATCCGCTGTGTTCCTTATATTTCCTGAAGGCCAGCCTTTGGCTCTGACCTTTTCTGCTACTGTATTTGAGAACTAAAGTGGTTTCCTTCTTCTTGCACTTCCTTTTCTGTCTAACACAATGGGATGTTGCTTCAAGTATTGCATCCTAATGCTTGCCACTTTGCCTGTACCCCTCACCTGTGTTTCTTTTGCCAGGGCTAGCTTAACTCTGTTGGCCATCTTATCAAAGTCAGCTCCTCTGAAGTCCCATATTTTGCCTTGGAATAGGATGATTTAGATGTAGTAGCCAAATTGAACCATACCATGTGATGGTCACTGGCCCCAGGTGACCTTCTACCTGGAGATCTGTGATCCCTTCCTTGTTAGTCAGTACTAGATCTAGGATAGCCCTGTCTCTTGTGGGTTGTTGTACCAGTTGTTTGAGGCCCTCCCCTGCAGGAATCCACTATGTGTCTAGTTCTGGCAGATGTTCCTGCTGGTATTGACCAATCTGTATCCAGCATGTTGAAGTCTCCATTATCAGAACCTCCCTTTAGCTGTCATGTTTTGTATATCTTCTAACAGTAATGTGTCTATGTCCTCCCCTGGTCTGGGGCCTGTAGACAACCCCAGTTCTTATGGCTGTCCCATTTCCTGTTTCAGGGTGACCCACAGTTCTTCTGGCTCCTTATGTGTATTGTGAATTTCTGTAGCTTTGATATTTTCATTGCGTACAGGCCCTCCTCCCCCTTTTGCACCTCGGTCTCTTCTGAACAATACATAGCCAGGTTCTGAAGTCTCCCAAGTGTGGTTACTGGTAAACCACATCTCATTAATTGCTACTATGTCCAGTTTAGCCTCTGACATTATTGCCTGCAGGTCTGGGATCTTATTTCCCAGGCTGTGAGCATTGTGTACATGATTTTCCATTGGCCAGATTTTGGTGTGTTAGTTGTTGGGTGAGGTTTGGCATTACCCCTGTGCATCGTATGGGGAGACAAACCATTTTTCTTACGTGGTGATGCAAATTAACTGCAAACATGCTGAATCCCTGTTTGACCACTAGCTGAGGGGGGAGGGGTGTTCTTCCCATTCGACGTATGGGGTGCTGCACCCCTCTCCCCATTTGCTAGTTTAAATATTCTGCAAAGACATCAAACTTCTGCCCCAATGCACTGACTCCTCCTTAGTCAGGTGCAGTCCATCAAATTTAAAGAACTTTCGCTCCCAGAACTGTTGCCAGTTCCTACAAATCTGTGTCCTTTTTCCTGGCACCAGCCTTTGAGCCACGTGTTTAGCTCCCTATCTCCCTTCTCTGACCTTCCGTCATCTGCTCCCTCTCCCAGACTGGCAGGATCTCAGAGAAGGAGATGCCGGATGAAATAGATGATAGTTGTCACCCAGCCTGGTCAGGTGTTCCTTGGTCTCCACAACTGACCGACTGGCGAGATCATTAGTCCTATGTGTACCAGGACATCAATGTTTTCTCCTGCTTTGTGAACAATTTTAGCAATGTGGTCGTATCTCGCCATGCTGATGTACCTGGGAGACATCTGACCATTACCCTGGCTGGAGATGGGTATCAACTCCCGAATCATGGAGTCTCCTATGATCAGAAGTTTTTTGATTCCTTTTGCTTTTTTTGTTTTGGTTCCTGATTTGGGTGAGTTTTGTTGTGCTAGCTCCTGTGCTGCATTGTCCTGCTCTGCAGTGTCTTCTGCCTCTTTGTTTGATTTCAGAGATCAAGGCAGATACCTGTTTGTAGTGTTTATATGTTTTTTGGAGGTAATATGTTGGAGAGCAGAGAGTGATGGGGCACCCGATTTGCCCCTCCTAACCACCTGCCAACCTCCTGGACCAACTACCCTCTGCGGTCGAGGTTTTTCTGTTGGATGCTGGGGAAATGGCGGGTGGTTCTTATAATGTATTTCCTTTTGAATATGAAATTTGAGGCGTGCAATCTCTGCCCATGCTGCCCGGAGCTGAGCCCTAAGATCTCCAAAGGCCCAGCATATAGGACAGTGTCCTAAATCCTGTAAGACTGTCCTTCTGAAAATTGTTCCACAGTACCTGCAGTTAATGATATCCATTCCAGATAAGTTGCTGGGTTTATAACCTAGTCAGAGTAATTAGAAGGAAAAAAGGAAAAAAATGCAAGTAATGGTTTGACTGTGTTTTGTTTAACTTGTTATAACAAGTTAAATTACTAAAACCTCTAAATGAGCTCACCTTGTGAGGCCACTGATCCACCCCTTCCTGCTCTGCCACAGGAAATGTCACAACTGTGGTACCCTATAAAAGGAGTGTAGTGTGGGGTGGTTGGGGATGGGGGTGGGTGGCTGGGCCCTTCCCCTGCCGAAAAAGAAGAACCACGGATGAAAGAACAAGGAGGTAAGAGCAGAAACAATCAGTCAACAACAAATGCAGTAACCCTGAAAGCTTATCCTAATGTTAGATAAAACTGTAAAACCTGTAAAGCACCACCTGTAATAATTTCAGAGAAGATATACGCTGTAAGAAACATTTTGCTACAGAGAAAAATAAAGCAATGAAATGTTAGCAACAAACAGTAGCAATCCCTGTGAGTAAAAATTAAAAACAACACTACACAGTAAATCTGCTTAGCCAAAATAAGTCTTAATCCTTTTCCCTTGCTCTAGTAAGTTTCTCTACTCTGCCTTTCAAGCAGTCTTAGAAGAAAAGAGCTCAGGTGAAGCTAGGTGCCTTGGCCAGCAAACCAAGTCTTCTCTAGGTTAAGGAGTGAGTCTTCAACTTCTTTATAGGTAATCATGCACAACTGAAAGGGATGGGATGGGATGGGATGCAGGTAGCAGAGGTAGAGCTAGCACAATTTTTCACATGGCTAGCATAAGGTGAGGAGCCAAAAGCTAGGCCAGCGGTGACAAAATGTGAGTTAAGTTCTTCAAGGATTTGGGAGTTGTTTGCCACCACCCTACCATTGGTGAATATCTTGGTTGGAATAGAAGGAGCAGAGGGATGGCCTTCAATAGATTTAAGTGTCCTCCAGATTTTTTGGGAGTTCCCATTAGCCTACTCCAGCATGGTGATGTAAAAGCTTGCTTTTGCAGCACAAATGCTTTTTACATAGGCATTCCTAGCAGTTCTAAAGGCCTGCCAATCTGCAGGGCTCTTTCAGTACCTAGCCTGAGCCCAAAACTTGTCTCTGTTGGTAAGCGCTGTCTTGAGAGCTGGGGTAAACTAGGGGTGAGAAGTGTTACGCACCCTGGCTTTGATAATGAGGGCATGCTTGTTTACCAGCATGGTAAGGTTGTCATTACGGACAAAGACAGATTCATCGGCAGCTTTAGTAAGATATAGATCTTGTCATCTGACCTTACCCAAGTCGGAAAGAAAACTTGCCGCATTGAACTTGAGAAAGGACCGTTTAGTTCTAAGTTTGAACTGTTGGCGGGTTTTAGTTTGAGATCTTATGCATACCCCCACACCATGGTTGCTCATATCATTATGGAACACTGCTGAATGTGAGATTTTATAAGGATGAGTGGTTAGAATAACATCTAAAATGGAGCTATTGGCAGTGTTAGAGGTATTGTTCCTTGTGGGTTCAGTAACTAGCTGTACAAGGCCAAGCTCATTACAGTGGGATTTAAGGCAATGAGATTTTGTGGTAAGCCAATCCATGTTGAAGTCCCCTAGGATTATTGTTTCTGTGTTGGCAGCAATGGTTAGGGATTTCAAAATGTCAAGGATTTCGGCGCCACCAGTCAGAAGCCTATAGCCACCTATAATAGTAATGCATTCCATGGAAGGAAGGTGAAACTTCAGCGAAACAATCTCAAATTCTTTAGGCTTAGATTTGCAAAAGATATCGCTAGCTGCAGACTTGCTTTTGGCATAGATGACGCCCCCCCAGTTTCCCTATCTGCCTAAATAGTTTGTAGTCCAGGAGAGTAATTTGAAGGTCAGAATTAGTCTTTTTAAGCCATGACTCAGTAATAATGATAAGATCCGGGTTAGTATGCGCAGCCCATGCTTGAAGTTGGTCAAATTTTTTAGTCAGGCTTAGAATGTTAACTGTAACCCCAGGTGGCACTATCCCAAGGGTTACTACCCCTGCCTGCTTGACTACTGACAGGTTGAGGGGCCTAGATTCTATGGTGGGTACTTCCACCCAGAGGGCAGGGTTTGTAGTGGTTAGACTAGCTTGATCACAGTCCTCTGGGACACCGTGACCCCCTTTGGTTCCCTCTAGAGGCTCACACAGTACACAGGAGTTACAAACCCAATACCCCACGTATACACACTGTTCACTCATAAAGCATCACTTACCCTCGAGACTGGTTCTGCAGCATGTCTCTGAGGACCCCATGTAAAATAAGGTTAAACAACATACACAACGAAATACAATACTGTTTCCATAAGTACCAAGACCACAGACAGTATATAGTATAACAATAACAAACCTGATCTATTTAGGGGGCAGTAACATGGGAGGGGGAAATCAAGTTAATTGGTGGCATTAAATCACAGTACTGTGCACACATACAAGGTCTGAAAAGTCACAGTCTGGGTACCCAGGTTGGCGGGGGCTAGCCAGGTTCGTTGCCTGGGGTTGGCCAGCAGGTGCAGATGGATAGGGCCCAGTAGAAGAAAATATATGCACAACACTCAACTGTAATCCAGAGCCGGAGGGCTCAGTCCATGAAACAGTGAAACAACAAGAATTAGGTGACACACTTGTGATTAAAAACAAGCTGCAGGGGAATACCCTGATTTGTACTCACAACACCCAAGCTGAGGATCGGATGGAGAATGTCCCTCTGGATTGCCAGAAGAGCAGGGCATGAGGACAAGGTCCTTGTGACTGGACCCCACTGCAGTTGATAGCAAATGGATGTAGTCCGAATTAAGCTGGGGGCTTAGTTCTAGCTTCAGCACACAATTCACTGTACAGGGGATTTGAAATAGCGATTCCCCACAAGCACTACGCACATTTATATGTAAAAGGAAAGTACTATACCAGGCAGGCTGCTCCTCGATCCCAATCGCAATTACTGAAAAATACCCGGGAGCACACACAGCAGCTTCAGTTCCTGACAGACCGAGTGCGATTCAGCAATTTCTCCAGTCTTCTTCAGGGTGAGCCTGATTTCCACACTTCTAGTGCTTCTTTCGCCTCACAACTCGGATTCAGTCCAAACTGGCACTCACAAGGCTACAGACCCGAAAGTCAGGGCCTCACATACGCTTCCATGCAAACTATACACACATGAGCGCTTTACAGCTCCTTCTCTCTTCACTGCCACAACTGATCTGATCTTTCCAGTCACAGAGCAGGGCATTTCCTTTAGCTCCACACTATTATGTTGGCTGATTCAGCTGTCACTCACAGTAAGACTCCCTCTATTGGCAGAAAAAGGCGCCAAGGTCAAAACTACATTTCCCAGAGTCACTGCCCATACAATCCCCTTGTGGCTGGCTCAATATTAAGAGTCCAAGTTCTGATTCGTCCACAGGCTCCATTTTAGGGAACCCTTAACCCAATTGGCCCAGCACAGCAGTTTAGGTCCAAAATGGAGCCGAACACTGCAGGGGGGTTACATAACCAACATCATTTTTATACCGGGGCAGCTGCAAACTCCGAAGGAGAGGTAAGCTGAACTGGAGGGCCAGGATTTAACGCCACATTGCCTGAGCAGAGAAGGAGTAGCAATAGCATTTTCTTTAAGGCATTTATCAAAAATGAGAAGGCTTTTGCTCTATCACCACCAAATTCCATCTGACTGTAAGGAATGGAATCTTTCAGATGTTTGGAGTGTGCACTTGTGGCATGCAAAATTGAGTTGGTAGCTGTAGGTTTCTAATAACACTGTGTGTCAATGATTCTTTGATCCTCATTCACAGATAAATTCATACTAAGAGTCATACTAAGATGGATAGATGCACAGAAGGCCGAGTAGATTTAGAACTCCAAAGATTCCTAGAAATACCTGGTTACCCAAAAGAACAAATGGGTGCTTTAAATGTGCTAGATGTCACATTTGTAAATTCCGTGTTTCAGGCAAAGAATTCCAACACCCTAAATATCAGGACATAAAAACTGAGATCAGGGAACTTATTACATGTGATACAAGTTATACTGTTTATGCACTATGGTGCAATTGTAATTTAGTTTATGCTGGAAAAACTATAAGACCATTGAAACAGAGGATACAGGAGCATGTGCGTTCCATCCTTAACAACAGACAGGATACACCTGTAGGAATGCATTTTAGCCAGATACATGACTCAAAAGCTGATTGTTTAAAGTTCATGGGGATCAACTGGATATCATCACTGGAATGTGGTGCTGATAGGGCAAACTTGCTTTTAGAAAAAGAAAGTAAATGGATCTTTAAACTCAAGAGTATGAAACTGGAGGCTTAAATGAGAGATGGGATTTGAAACCATTTCTCAAAAAATAAATGTATAAAGGGTGGCATCATATTAACCTAGCAGTGCCATTATATTAACTGCTTTACATTTATAGCTACTGACAAACATATATAAACTTTCTGGTTGCAATCGGTGTCTCTTTCACCCTGCTTAAATACTGTCTCACTTAGTGAGATATATTTATTTTGCATTTTTTATCATACAATTTGTTATAATGTTTTTTTCTCTCCTTCTTTTCAGAGCATTTGCATGGGACACTCTGTTCTCTGGATCCAGACTACTAAGCTGGTTAAAAAATATGGTTTGGAGCCAATTGGTGCCACCATTTTTTTTGTAAGTAAAATGTACCCTTCCAGAGACTGAATCCCTTCATAGTGGAAGTACAGGTGTTTCTGTTGTAGTTAACCATTATCTTATATTTTTCTTAATTTAGCTGAAGATGATTATATAAACAATATTTTGACCGAGAGCGCTTATTCAGCTGCACCTGTGACATTATTATTATCTTTCAGGTTAAATTCAAGCAGTAACACTATTTGCTTCCTATTACAATAGCATTTGTGATCGTGAATACGTTTTGTACTTGTAGGAACCTTTGGGATAATGTTTAATTAGCTAAGTTTTGTTTCAAGCACACATATGGTTAAAAGTGTTGTTGAAGTGACGTCATGATGCTAATATGTATGTACGTTTGTTTTCCCGTCTTCTGGCCACTGCGTGGTCAGTCGGCATGCAATTTGTATTTGGAGCTTCATTAAAAGAATACTTGTGGATTTACTCCTCTGTGCATATTGTGCATATTTTTGCAATTGTGGGTCTGTACATCCATGCATTCGTCTGCTCAGAGTGCCACATATTTATTTTTTTTGCCACGACACATAATACAGGCTCCTGATCAACAAAAATACCAAGTTAATATAAAAAGACCCCCCCACAAACACAAAATAAAAATAACAGCAAACCCTGTCCCACAGCTCACACTCACAGGGACAGCAAACAAAAAAAAAATACAAATAACAAATGTCCAAAAGCTTAAAACAAAACAAGACCCCTAAATTACCACTCCCCCACTCTTCTATCCCCAAAAGGGAGGGATACAACTAATGTAAAACTGAAATACCCACCCCACAAATTTACTAGAATAAAATATAATACAATCTAACAACAGAATATAAATACTATAAAAACCCTTTCCCAGTCAATCTGGTATTACAATAAAAGCACAAAGTCTCCCATAACCAGAGTTAAACAAAGTGGTCTCAATAAGTCCAAAGGGAAAGATAGTATATCAGTCACTGAAGGTCTCTGATTAGAGCTTCAACTCTCAACGAGTCAAAATAAAACAGTATAAACTAAACTTAAAACCATTAAATGCAGAGAAAAACTATATAAATACTTAGATACACTCTCTCTCACTGGGTGTACCAAGCTCCTAGAATAATATCAGATAACATGTGGGGGCCCCACGTCCTCTCACTACCTGGGAACACCCAATTAAAGTATGGCACTCTCATTGTCCAAAAAACAGGAAAATAAAAGTCTGACCATAGGCTGATTATCTCAACAGCTGACTTGGTAGAGATCCCAGAACTGGTAAGAATTTTGCTTGTAGATGTAAAAACAAAGGACTGTGCCCATGAGGACCACCGTCAGAGATAACTGCCCCGCAACCTCGGTGCCTCGCGTAGGCCAACCCACCGGCAGGCCCAGCGAGGGGTCTTGGAGAGCAGAAAAACCCACAGGCCGACTCCCTGACCCGTTCAGGCCTCCTCCTCCTGTACAGGGAAGATTCTGGATGGCAGGCCACCCACAAATGCAGGGCCCCAATAGTCCAGGCAAAAGAAACCAGTTACTCCAACCAAATGATGTAGCCCCTCCAAGTAACACTCCTCTAGGAACGGTAATCCAAATCACATGAACAGATGTACAAGATAGTTCCAACCTGAGGCCTCCGTGGAACCTCTCAGACTCAGTCCCACAGCTCTAAGCTGTTATAGCGGGCCGGACCAGTTTCTAGTTTTAATGCTCGTTTCTGGAGCCAAATCCACTCGCAAGCTGTCCCCATGACTAGAATCTCCTTCACAAATACAATCTCCTTCTTCCTTGATATTCCCCAATTTTCATTCTCCCTTCCTCCACAACATGAGCACGTCTTTCTGCCACTATCTCGGCTAACAGAACAGAACTATTGGCGAGGCTCCCCTCATGGGCGCAGGTGGTCGTGAGGGATCCTACTCCTTCCCCGGAGCTTAAAAATAAAAGAAAGGACCATGGCAGTATTGCAAGGGACCCGCGTTTGGCCTCATGGAAGCCGTGAAACAGGTAGAGTGAGGAACACAGCCTGAGCGCTCTCTCTCCAGCCGTTCGAGCCCCACTGACACTGCGTGTCAGCTGCCCCGCCGCCCCAACCACCACCCTTGGTCGTGTTCTCCTTATATACAGAAGGTGAGCTCTTTTGATTGGTGAACAGAAAAAAACTATCAGGCAATTTCTCCACTAGCAGGTTATCAGGACCTGCCACTAGAGGGCTACCATTGTTCTCATAGCCTTTCTTTCTCTCACTCTCTGCTTTTACTCCTGCGTTGATGATCTCATGGTTTACCCCTTGGTGTGAGTAAATAAAAAAAAAAAAAAACAATCAAATGATGTTGCTAAAATCATGGCTTATCCTCCTCGTTTTAACCCTCTCCCAATGCCCACTACCCTCCTACCTTCATCATACTTGTTCTAGTACTACCCCCCTCTTCCCCAATTTTACCCCCTGCGTTAACCCGACCAATAAAAACTCCCTCATCAGTTACTATGTCTTATATCCCCTTCCCTCCTCTTCTGCCAGGTCGCCCCACCTCTGAAACCAAGATTACCCCATTACTTTATGATCAGGAAATATTACGCTTTACATGCTCCTGTATTTCAAATAACGCACTCATCAGGGGTCACATCTCGTCGCACCTCAAAAGATCAACAAAACTATTTTAACAGGGACAGCAATCATCATCCTGCTACTTGTGGGGCAATATCCACCCTAATCGTGGTCCCATTCTCCATACCCCACGGCCACCAGCTACACTAAAGGGACTGCAGCTGGCCACCATTAATGTTTGTAGCCTACAAAAGAAACTTGCCTCATTTCAAGCCTGGGTTTGCCTCCACTGCCCTGATGTAGTAGCGGTTACTGAAACATGGCTCTCACAGCATATCCCTGACTCGGCTGTAAGTGTACCTGGTTACACACTGTTCAGGTCTGACAGACTAAATAAACGGGCGGGGTAGTGCTCTGTATCTTCGTGAGCACCTACAAGGAATAAACACTACTACCATAAGCCCCTCGGAAGGTGTACAGTCTCTCACTGTTAGGGTTGAAGTTGGGAACTCGAAAAAATCCCTCTACATAATGTCTGTTTACATACCCCCTCGTAACCAAAGGGATGCCTTCACGTCCATACTAGATATAATCGAACAACTCCCAAATAATTCGGAAGTCATAGCCCTAGGTGATTTCAACTCAAACTGGCTTGCCCCCAAGACATCCCCCCTCAGGGATGCAGCTGCTGCCCAAAATCTGTCTCAAATGGTCCTCACCCCCACTAGAGTAAACAAAAATATGTGCCATAGCTCCCTCCTCTACCTAATACTTACAAACCATCCTGAGCATATACTGGATGTCCAGGTCCTCTCGGACTCCATCAGTGATCACTCCCCGGTAACTTGTCTCTGGACAAATAGCTGGAAGCCACCCCCACCTAGGATCTCCATGTGTCACCAACTCAAGAGGGGGACTCTAAAACATCTCAGAAACCTACTCTGGAATCTGGACTGGTCCCCTCTTGATCACTTGACGTCAGTTGACGCCGCCCTGTCTTTTTTCATAAGTTCCTTCCAAGCAGCCTGTGACATCTTTGCCCCTATGTCAAATGGATTGAAAAGTCTAAATCATCCCCCTGGGTAACTAGATCTTTACTTGATCAAATGAAGGTGCGTGATGACCTGTGGCTCAGAGCCCTTCAGTCAGGTAAACCAGCTGACCGACAACGTTACCCTGCTGCAGAAATACTTGCACCTAGGAGATCACGGCTGAGCTGCTTACTACAAAAACTCACTGCCACTTGGGGTGATGGTAAGAGGTTCTGGGATAATATTAAGGAACTTAGTGGAAAGTCTCCCGCCCCTCCCCCTTCCATGCTTATCCTAGATGGTATCCCTACCCAAGAACCCAGCAAAATAGCAGATGCTTTCAATAAAGCATTCTCAGACCTAAGATCTATTCTCCCCCCCGACTTTTTCAGCACTGAAGCGGGACATTTCCCGCCACCCCCAGTGCACCACCTTTTCGTCTCAAAACTGTCTCCACTAGTGTTGCCCATTCATATATTTCCAGATTCCATAGGAAAGACTAGACATAGTGGTGACTCACTAGATACTAAATTGCTATCTTTAACCCTTGATACTGTTCTAGTACCTCTTACAAAAATTTCCAACATGTCCCTCTGCCTAGGACAATTCCTGTCTCTATGGAAAAAGGCAAGGATTACGCCAATACATGAAAATGGTGTGCGTACTGCAACTAGTAACTACAGGCCCATCTCTATACTCCCTCCACTCTCAAAAGCACTAGAAAAAATTGTGGCTGATCAACTTACTAACTACCTAGATTCACAACACCTAATCTGCAAACAACACGGTTTCAGAAAAGGTCACAGTACCACCACTGCTCTACTAGAACTCACCTCCTTTGTTCATGACGCTCTTGACCAGGGAGATCTGGCTGGTTCAGTCTTTATAGATCTCTCCAAGGCATTTGACACCGTCAATCACACCATGCTCATAAACTCCCTCCTCTCTGTTGGCGTCTCCAAAGAAACCACAAGCTGGTTCTCCAGTTATCTCTCTGGCCGCACTCAACAGGTGAAGATAAGAAACACCCTCTCTGCAAACCTTCCCGTCCGATCAGGTGTCCCTCAAGGGTCTATCCTTGGTCCGCTCCTTTTCTCACTTTACCTGAACTCACTACCTCTAGCCACCTCTGGGCATCTTCTCCTCTATGCTGATGATGCGGTGATTTTCAGTCTGCGCACTGACCCCACGCAACTCCAAGAATCCTTGCAGGGCTCTTTCACTCAAATTGAAGCCTGGTTTTCCTCACACAAGCTCGTACTCAATACAAAAAAGACAAAAGTCATGCTATTTGCCCACCCACAACATAAGCACAGCACTACAAAATTAGCCATACACAATGTGATGGGCACCACGCTGGAACCTGTTTCCAATTTTAAATATCTTGGGGTTACTCTAGACTCTGCCCTCACCTATCGTGAACATATTACGTCAACTTGTACTGAAACAAACAAAATAATCGGTCTCCTCTACAGGCTTAGGTCCTGTCTACCTACAGAGGCGGCTACGCTTAGCCATCTCCAGCTCCATCCTCTCACTGGTAGACTACGGCGTAATCATCTATGGGGCCTCCTCTGACACAGCTCTGTCCAGCATTAAACGTGCCCTAAACAAGGCCTGCAGATTGTCCACAGGATGTGATCGTCTTACGCACACCTGTGACCTCTATCTACGCTCATCATGGTTAAACTTCCAGGGGCGACTAGTTTATCAGACCTGCCTACTGGCCAAAAAAATTCAGTTGGGCCTAGCCTCCCCAGGCTGTCTTAAGCTCCTCCAAAAAAACCTACCGGCCCGCCCCACTAGACACTCGGAAACCGCCACTTTCCATGTCCCCTGTGTAAGGACCACTGCTGGCCAAAGATCCTTTTGCTACAGGGCACCACTCTGGATGAACGCAATCCCTGACCCTGTCTTATCAATCCCCAGGCTTGGGCCTTTCAAACAGGAGTTACTTAATCACATTATGTCAAATTCCCACTGTGACTGCAGATGAAACTTGGAAAATGTTGAATACACCATTATTTCAAAATTGCTGTCGTTCCATTGTTTGTGTTCATTATAATTTTTGCTGTCATTTTTTCTGTACTAGTGCTGTTGTCTATATTGTATATTCTATGTAACACTGTGTTCTAATCCATTTATGTAAGACATGGAGCCTTTGCAAATGAGTCTCTGACTCAAAGGGTTGTAATTCCTAGACTTTAAATAAATAAAATAAAAATAAGTAACACAACACAGAAGCAGGGAAGCAAATTTACAAGGGCATTGATAGGCTTTTGCAATCAGGGTGGCAGTGGAGCTTGGCCCAACAGCCCCAGTGCACACTACGCGGTCATCATTAGTGGCCCCGACAACATTCCAATGCTCCAAAGCAAGCTACCATAAGTCACTATAAAGTCCTCACTATGATAAAACAATTTTATAAATTAAGCTATTTTAACAAATTAAACAGTGACACGATGGCAGAGGACACTCCAGAATATAAGAGAAATGGGAAAAACAGATGGGAAAACAGGAAATGTTAGCAAAACACCATCGGAGCAAACTATACCGCGCCCAGCATGTCGGCCATAGATAGATAAATGAAGTGTAAAATGCAACTTATGAGAAATGTGCCGCATCCCTATCAGGTATGTTCAGTCCTACATTAAAGGTGGTGGGTTCTCCTAGTACATATGTTCCATTTCCAACACAGCTTATCTGAGATATGTCATAGATACTAACAACAAAAGGAAAATAATTTTGTTTTGTATAGTGCCTTTTATACAAACTGTATCCAAAAGCATTTTACAGTCCAGGAAAGGGAGGGCAGAGAATGTTTACTTATTTATTGATTTATTAGATTATTTGGAAAGTACCTTTGAGCACAGTGCTCGTTTACAAAATGTCCATGTCAGGGTCAGTACAATACAATAAGACAACAACTATAATACAGTGAAGCAATTTACAGGACAGAATAGTTCATCAGGCAACAAATCAATGTTGCAATCATTTCAGGTACACAGGAAGATTCAAACAGCACAGAGACAGAGACTTCCTTGGGGTCAAACAGTGAGCAAGTGGTGGCTGTAATACTCAAACATGGCTTTCCAGGTTCATAGCCCCAGACCCTGACCTCTAGGCCAACCTATGTTCCAGGCACATGACTTCAAACCCAGGTTTCAGGGTCATAGCTCTGTGCTCTTATCACTAGGCCAAACTGCATCAAAGGATTTCTGATAACGCTATGGGAATGAATGACAATTCCGAAATAGGGGGCTGAAGTATTAAAAGTAATCTGAATCACATTTTGAGAATAGTGGAATGTTTAATGTAGGATGTGTATATATTACTTATTTATTAATGTGTTTAATTTTTTAAAATCAGGTAAACTGTGCTAATAAAATGCCTATTTTCAGGAATAACTGGGGAGTTCTAGTGGGGGTAGGAGGAAGTTGGCTGTTGGTCAGCTAGGATCTGCAGCTTATCCATTAGGGAAATTAGCAGACAAGGTGGGCCAAGCGGTCCTTACCTGCCATCAAATTCTACGTTTCTATGTTACAGAGTAAACCAACAGGCAAACGATTACATAAAACTTGTGACATAATCAATACATGTCCAATACAATACTAAAATTAAGAACAAGTAACAACTCAAGGACAAGAACAGGTAGGAGACATGCCTCAGAAATAGCACAGATAAAAAATACACATTGGATAGGATATTCAAAGGGGTTGAGCATGGTGCATCAGTGTTGAGCCATGCACAACCCATCGATGCACCCTGGCACAGTAGTCAAAGGGGTAGGTTGCTCCATGCAATCTCCGATGCGCCGGGGTGCACCAGTAATGTATGTGGTGCAAGTGCAGGGGACGAGCCCATGCATATTCGGCACATCCCGACATATTCAGTCCGGGATGTGTGGTGCATATAGGCACAAACCCAGCTTCGGCGCGCTTGAGGGAGTACAAAGATGTGCCCATCAAAACCAGGAACAAGTCGGGGACACCAACGGGTGGGCTGCCGTATTGCTGGGCGCACACGGTGGCCGCTGTGGGTGGCCACCCGACCTCCTGATACAGTCCGGCGCTGCTGCCCTCGCCCGATCGCAGGCACAGTTATAATTAACCTTGGTGGTCCAGTGGTCTCGATCCCCTGCCCGATTGCGGGCATAGATATAATATAACCCTGGTGGTCCAGTGGACTGCTATCCTCTGCCCAATCGTGGGCCTGTAGTCAGATACACTCCGGTGGTCCAGTGGACCGCTATCCTCTGCCTGATCATGGGCCTGTAGTATAACACACCCGGATGATCCAGTGGACCCGAACCCCTGTCCGATCATGGACATATGAATATAATATCTCTGGTGGTCCAGTGGACCCGATCTCCTGCCTGATCACGGGAAAATGTAAATACGATCCCTGGTGGTCCAGCGGTACCACCCTTCCCACCCGCCCACTGAGGCCCGCTACCCTGCACCCCCCAAGTCAGCGGCGGGTGGCAGCTCCCCTCCACAAGCCGCCTGGCCGTCCGCTGACTGACAGTTGTACAGTACGGTTGTATGCCTATTGGTCCACCGCATGGGCCAACAGGCATGCAGAGCGTACTGTACTACACAGTCCCGAAATGTGCATGAACTATTCACAATTTGGGACTGTGTAGTACAGTACAGTCTGCATGCCCATTGGCCCATGCAGTGGACCAATAATGCACACCGTACTGTAAGCTGTCAGTCTGTGGGCAGCCGGGCGGCTTGCAGTGGGGATATGCTACCCGCTCACTGACCGGGGGTGCAGGGGGCCGCAGTGGGTGGTAGGGAGGCGGTCCGGACCGCCAGGGATTATTTACATTTGGCGCCATCGGCAGGGGAGAGGGTCCACTGGACCACCAGGGATATTATATTCAGATGCCCACAATCCAGCAGGGGAGAGGGTCCACTGGACCACCAGGGTTATTTTATTGCTATGCCTGCAATCAGGCTATGGGGCACGTTGCCTGCCGTGGGGCAGGGGGTGTCGGTCCCTGATAGCTGCAGCCTGGCAGGGTGCCAGGCACAAGCCACCGGGGATTGGTGCACTGCATGTAAATAGGGCCATAATGACATGCAAATGCCCCCATTTGCACCTTGCATACATAATGGCCTCATTTGCATGCTCATGGCTGAATATCGCTCTTGCTGCACCTAGCGCAACCGCACTTGTGCTGGCGCCACCCTTTGATCCCCTGCTGACACCTACATTGGTGCAGTGTAACTGCGCCGTGCGCAGTGTGTGCGCCCTCAGTGCCATATTCAACGGTGCTGTACCATGGCACAGCAACGTTGAATAGTGCCTGGACTATGCCCTGGCTCAACCAAGTTGTGATGTGCCCAGGCTTGCGCCCCAGCCTGGCGCAGTCTGAATATCCCGCCCATTATCTCTTATCTTTCTGGCAGCCAAGAGTCAAATTAAGGTATTGCATGAATTCCACCTTTTCCCTTCTTTTCAAGACTGGTATAGGGTTCAATAATGCCTATGCTAATAATAATGCTAATCTATTAAATCCAGCTCAATCTGGATTCAGGGCCAAACATAGCACTATCACTGCATTAGCCAAGGTCACCAATGACTGGCAAACCGAATTGGATAAAAAGAACAATGTCTGTGCAGTATTCCTGGACCTGAGCAAAGCATTCGACACTGTGGACCATGAACTGCTACTCTCATCCCTACATTCTATTGGCCTAGATCCATCCGCCCTTAAGTGGTTCAGATGCTACCTCTCCAGTAGATCACAGCAGGTAAAAGCTGAAGGTGACCTATCCCCATTAAGACCACTGTCAAGAGGAGTCCCCCAAGGCTCTATTCTGGGTCCTATCCTTTTTGCCATTTATATAAATAAAATTGATTCAGCTCTTACCAAGTCCTCAGTACATCTCTTTGCTGATGACACTGTACTGTATGTTAGCAACCCTTCGCCCTAAAGTTGCTCATGAAATCCTACAAGCAGAATTCTCCTGTTACAACATCAGCTTCTCAAGAAAAGCCTGCTAAATGCAAAGAAAACCAAAGCAATGATGTTCACAACCCAAAACTCCACCAACACATCCTCTTCAATCAATCTCCCCAGCTATGCACTATACTTGGAGAAAATCTGAGTATGTTGAAAATTTCAAATACCTAGGTGTGTGGATTGACAACAGACTTGACTTTACTCAGCATCTAGAACAACTGCTGAAAAGCTTCGCCTAAGGCTTGGCCTCCTCTACAGATTAAAACCCTTCCTTAATAGAGATTCAAAGATGAGATTAGTCAGGCCATCTTTCTATCAGTCATTGACTATGCAGACTTCCTCTATAGTCACTGCCCCTCCTACCTTCAAAAGTTGGATACCTTATATCATAGAGCAATAAGGTTCATTACAGACCTGCCATATAATACTCACCATTGTTCTCTCTATGACGCAACTGGATGGGTTTCCCTTCATGTCAGGAGGAGCAGAAATGCAGCTCTATGGATCTACAGAGCTTTATCAAAAAAACTCCCAAGCTATATCCTGGACTGCTTCAACCTGACCACTCCTAGCTCCTATGCCCTAAGAAGCAACAATATCATCCTGCTCAAATTGCCCAAAGTCAACACCAAAATAGGGAGGGCAGCAATCAGCTATTCTCTAGCCATAGCATGGAACACCCTACAAAAATCCCTTAAACTGTCCATTATCATTCCATTTACATCCTTCAAGCAGCACTGTACAGCCTTCTTCACAGAGAAATGCAGCTGCTATCGCTAGAGATAGAAGAGTCATCCCACAAAACCATATTCCAATCACATATGGCATATTCCTTCCAGTCACACACTGCCAGTATATGGCACCCAATATTCCCTTCAGCATCCTTGCACTCATTATGTCAGTGACTGTCATGATCCTCATTGAGATATATATGTACTGTACATATTGTAGATGTTAGTTTAACTTTCTCTTAGCCAAGCTTTAACATGTGAATTCTCTGTATATTATTGTGCTATAAATAACATTTTCCTTTCTTCTGTATGTATAACTGTCTCATAAGTATGTGATGTAATTGCTGTGCATCAACTCGAACCTTGACCTTATCAGATCCATCTTGTAAATGAGCCTTGCTCAATGATGATCGCCTGAATAAATAAAGATTTGATTGATTGATTGATTGATTGATTGAATAAGTTTTTAGGTTAGAATGTGAATGGCTCACAGCTTTAAACAGAAAAAATAATTGATCTGATGAGAAAAGTCATTGTTTGATCGTCAGTATCAAATACACTGCCCACTTACAGTATGTATAGCATCTGGTTAGCCACTGTAGTGTATGGATTTCCATACACTCAAAATCAAAATCCTTGCAGAGTACAGTATGGGCAGTCATTGCTCTCAATAGCTGAAAGCCTTCATAAAGTTAGTGTGTGATGTCACAACCATATAGTACACAACAGCTTCTCAGGTGCCCAACTCTTCGTGCCAGTCTCATGCCAATATCTTCATCAGACACATTTGTTTTACAACTTTACCTTTGTCACAACACATTCAAAGGGATACCATAACTGCCATGGTTATTTCAAAGCGCAGTTCCAATCACACACAGTTTACTTATGAACCAGGGAGTAAGCAGACCTGTGCTGTACTAAGTAACAACTTCTGTTAGTGCCTGTTCATACCTGTTGTTAGGAACAGGGGAAACATCCTAACTAGGGTAGTGATAGAGACACTGTTAAGGAAGGAAGAGGGAAAGTAGCAAGCAGGCAGAGGGGGGAAAGGAGTGAGATAAAAAAAAACAAGAAAGGGGTAAAACAAAGGAAATAAGGGGAAAACAAGAAACAATTTCCAAATTTGTTGCGCTCATAAAGACTGGATGTCCACACCAGGTAAAGATAAATCCAACAAATTTATTATTTAAAGGATAGCAATATTATGCTTACCAGTGTGACACTAAGACCCACTGGCCACTAAAGCTAAAGGCTTTGGTGGCCAGTGAATCTTAATTCACTAGTGACCTCTTCCTATCACTAAATAATAATTATTGATTTATCTTTACCTGGTATGGACATCAAGACTTTATGAGTGCAACAACTTTGAATAGTTTTGCTGCAGGTTTGGCAATCTATTTTGTGTGCACCGCCCTTATTTTGTAGTTCGGCATTCACTTCAGAACTGAAAACGAGAAACACCCTCTGTAGGGCAGGGTGACTAGGTAAATAGCTGAAGAAGTTGTAGTGGGAAAGGACCAAAGCAACAGCAACGGGGACAACAGAGGAAGACACAGTCATCAGTGGTAGTTAGAAAACTATAAAGGCAATTATGGGATTAATGTACTGTAAAGGATGCAGAGCTACAGTTTTCTGGGTGAACTTCTGGAGACTGAAGTGCTGCCCCATCTACACACACCTCTCTGGATTGAAGGAGGAGGTCACTGGTATCTGGGCTAGGAGCTGGAGGATGTCTTGCCCAATCCAGAGGCCACTGAGTCAACCATCATTGCCATAGAGGTTGCTTAGGAGAAGGAGGGCTGGCTGCACTATAGTGGACTCTGGGAGGGTGGGGATGGCAGGTCAGGGGCACATTCCTTAGCCTGTGCCACTACAGAACTCCTTTGTCATTCTGGCATGACAGCACTGCTTGGAGAAGGCGCCCATAGCAGTGGCAATGGAGGATGTCGGGGGGGGGATCCTCTGTAGGGGATGCCCCAAGGAAGATGGCAGAAGAAGCAGCTTCTGGTGGGTGACTCAATTGTTAGGGGGGTAGGTCTGTAAACAATAAAGGGGAAGATGGAGGTAAGGTGCCTTCCTGGTGCCATGGCTCGGAGGGATGGACAGCAGATCCTAAGGATTGCTAGAGTGGCAGGGCAGGAGGCATAGTTGGATGTAATTTTCCATCTGGGGACCAATGACCTAGCCAGAGATGGGCTGAGATTGTGCAGGTGAGTTCAGGGAACTGGGGAGGGGTCTTAGGCAAGTAGCATGCATGAAGGCTTTCACTGAGGTGCTGCTTGTCTATGACCAGGGGAGGATGGGGTACTCTGCACCAGGAGCTTCAACTCATGGTTGAAGGAATGGTGTAGAGAAGAGGGGTTCAGCTACATTGCAGACTGGGGACCAACCTGAAGGGATATGGGACTCCAGGACAGAGGTGATGGCCTGCAGTGATCTGGAAGGGGAACCACAGCCTTCAGTATATGGTTTAAATGTTACTTTGATGAACATTTAAATTAGCTGAGGGGAGTGGCAGAAGGAAAAGGGGAGGCATAAACTGCCCCCCCACACACACAGACAGACTAAAGCAATAGAAAAGGAGGACTTGTGGGAGGAGTATCCCCCAGGGAGCAGGATAGTGAGAACAACAGTACAGTACAGAACAAGGGAGATAGGAACAAAAGTTGGACTAAGAGAGGGGGGAAAAGGAGGTGAGGCACAATGGTAGGAAGGGGGTCACAGGCACAGTGAGAACAAGATGAGGGGGTCCATGTGTGCAAATGCAAGAAGTATTGGAAATACAATTCCAGACCTGGAAGCCATTATGGCTGTGGCAGACCTGGATATTGTGGCCATTACTGAGTCATGGTACACAGGAAACCATGACTAGGACATGACCATACCAGGCTACACTCAGTTTAAGAAGGATAGGGAGGGAAGGAAGGGATGAGCGGTTGTGCTGTATGTAAGGGAGGGTATCAAAGTACTGGAAATGCAAGGAACACGGGGGGAAAGGAGAGGACTGGAGGCAGGGAGGGCCATAGAGTCAAGTCATACAAAAGCAAGGGTACTGGACTTTAGGAAGGATGACTTTGGCAAAATGGAAGAGTGCCTCAGAAAAGCACTAGCAAATGGGCAAGAAGGAGGAGTGGAGGAACAATGGTGAAAAATCAAAACTGCAATCACAGAGGCAACAAGACTTTGTGTGAAGCAAATAAAACAAAATGAAGGAAAAAAACACTATGGTTCTAAAAAGAGTTTCCGGTGAATGCTAGGGAGAAAAATATAGCATTCAGGAAGTATACAGAAACACAGGAGGAGCGGGGCAGAGAACTGCACCAGTTAAAGTAGAAGGAAGCAGGGACAGCAGTCAGAATAGCAAAGGCCCAAGCCAAGGAAAAGACAGCCAACTCAGTTAAGAAGGGGGGTTAAAACTTTTACAGGTACATTAGGGAGCGTAGAAAGACCAAGGGAGGGATAGTGAAGCTTAATAAAGGGAAGGGGGTTGGGCAGAGGGTGACAGTGAAAAAGCAGGGATACTGAATAGGGTTGTCTGAACTAGTTTGGGAAAGATTCGAACCCATCACAAACCCTGGTGTTTGAGTTCTAATTCAGAAATTGAACACTAGAGGGTTCGCAAATGGGTTCGAATCAATCTGAAACAAATCAGGGTTTTTTTATGCATTAAGGAATAAGCCGCAATGCAAGCAACATGAAGCAACCTGCCTGGTTTCAAAGTAGCAGCCCCAGAGTGAAAAAATCTCACTTGCATACTGTCAGCTCCCTCTAGTCCCGCTTCAGCTCCAGTATGATCAATACCATCCCATCATGCCATGCCATGCCATTAGTGTTGTTGGGGGCTGAATGGTGTGGAGTCGGACTGCGCGTCTGCGTATTTACTTCATCCCAGTCTGTGTTACCACCTGACCATTTGCCCTGTGGTCAGGTGGTGGTCGAATACGTAAACAGCGTGGCTGCAGCTCCATTCATTTAGTCCCACCATAAAGGAGTTGCAGCAGCTTGTGCTACTATGCTCTGTCTGGGCTAGCTCTGCTCTTTAGTCTCTGGCTCTGCTAATAATTGCTAATTGTGAAATCGTCGTGTCAGATTGAATTGATTTATTGCAAAGAAAAGTAAAAAAATAAAGCTAAGGGGTGGGTGAGGGGGAAAAGGTAGGGGGAAGTGGGAACAGAGGAAAGAAAGGGCCAGAAGGAACAGTTGGTGACAGGCTCAGCCTCAGGATGAGACAGAGGGAAATTAAAAAGTTGCTAAATATCTGAGAGAAACTGAGAATTTATCTTTCATTTTCAATCTCAATTCAATCAAATCAACAGTTCAAACTTCATTTCTGCCTGGCGTTATTTGTTTCACACTAGGAAGGAGCGATCATCATTACCCTGGCTGGGAGAGGGGTGAAGAAATTAAAACAAACAGATTTACTAATTGTGAGGAAAATTAAGTTTAACTTTAATGTGTGAGAAGTTGAAACATTTGAATTTGATGGCATTTTACTTACTTCTTTATACCTTACTCCACAAAACAAAGTAAAATAATAGCCAGGAGGACAGGATTCTGTCTAAGGACTATAGTACTGTGCTGAGCGTTCTTCTATTCCACCCTATAAAATTCCTGATAGAACAACACCAGGCTGTTTTTAGTTTTTTTTACACAGTACTCCCTACTTGTGTGTTGCGTGTGTGACTCCACTTTACTGTATCTCTCTGTTCTCCTGTGGTGTTATCCCATCACCCTGCTGTGGCTGCTGTGTACCCTACCCATTGTGTGTTACTGCGAGAAGCCCATCGTTGGGCAGTCGTGTGGTGGCATTATATTTAAGTGCATGACAGAAGCATATAAATAAATTTTAGTGTTGGGAGGAGAGACAGAAAAATCTCTTTCCTTAGGTTGTATGTGTGTGTGTGACTCCATCTCCTGTGGTCAGCCCAGCTCCTTCTGCTGTGTGCCATTTGACTGCACTGTACCCTACCCAGTGTGTGTTACCGAGAGAGGCCCAGTGGCCAGTTGTCGTGTCATGGTATTATCCTTAAATACATGACAGAAGCCTAGAAATATATTTCCCTGTTGGGGGGAAGAGACAGAACAATCTCTTTCCTTGGGTTGTATGTGTGTGTGACTTTGTCTCCTGTGGTCAGCCCATTTCCTTCTGCTGTGTGCCATTTGACTGCACTGTACCTTACCCAGTGTGTGTTACCGTGTGAAGCCCAGTGGCCAGGTGTGTGGTGGCATTATCCTTAAATACATGACAGAAGCCTAAAAATATATTTTCCTGTTGGGAGGAGAGACAGAAAAATCTTTCCTCGGTTTGTGTGTGTAACTCCATCTCTAGTGGTCAGCCCATCACCCTGCTGCTGTGCACCCCTTGACTGCACTGTACCTTACCCAGTGTGTGTTACTGTGCGAAGCACAGTGGGCAGTTGTGTGATGGCATTATCCTTAAATACATGACAGAAGGCAAAAAATATATTTCCCTGTTGGGAGGAGAGACAGAAAAATCTCTTTCCTCAGTGTGTGTGTGTGTGTGTGTGTGTGTGTGTATGTGTAACTCCATCTCTTGTGGTCAGCCCATCACTCTGCTACTGTGCGCCTCTTGACTGCACTGTACCTTACCCAGTGTGTGTTATCGTGTGAAGCCCAGTGGCCAGGTGTGTGGTGGCATTATCCTTAAACACATGACAGAAGCATAAAAGTATATTTTCCTGTTGGGAGGAGAGACAGAAAAATCTCTTTCCTTGGTTTGTATGTGTAACTCCGTCTCTTGTGGTCAGTCCATCACCCTGCTGCTGTGCGCCCCTTGACTGCTATGCATATGCCTATGTTCAGCAGCCCAATCATTCTGTAAGCCTTGAACATGGGATCCTTTAGTTGCAAACCATCATATTCTTCAATTACCTTCAGTCCACTGCATCACAGTGTCACACAGCCAAAATAAAATTTTGGAGTTGTAGCCAGCGATCACAGATCACATTGCTTTCTTACACAGGAATTGTGTGGGTGTATTCACTGCAGTATACTGGTACTGTTATGGCTGACACCAACATAGACGAAGCATCTGGTGCTGGTGTTGGAGCAGGTGTTGGTGGTAGTGGTAATCCTGGTGCTAGCAGAAATAACCAAAATGTTTCACGGATAAAAATTCAACAAACAGCAAAGAGCAATAGCGAAGTGTGGTAAAGGGGACCTTTAAGAAAACTTGTGCAGCTGCTGGGGTCACACAGAGAGGCACCATAAGGTATGCCGTTCATGCTGTTAAAATCCCTGTGACTAGCAGTAATAATGCAAGTGACAGTGAGTCCCTCTCTGACTCAGACAGTAGCTCTTTGTCTTAGTCTGACACTGTTGTGTCTTGTGATGTATCATTACTTCCTCAACAAAGTGAAATGAGCAAGTCTGCTGACAATGAATCAGGTAGTGCACCTGCAAATACATCTAGCACTGTTGGCAAAGAAAAGGACATATCCATTGAATCCACCACTTCTGTGTCGGCCAGCAATGAAAATCCATCAAAGTCCTCTGCCCATTCTTCTAGCGACAGGGAGCATGTCCCAGGTTCTGTTAGGACAGGTGAAAAGACACAAACAGTCTTTAGCTATCTTCCTAGCACTAGCACTCGAACAAAATCTGTCACATCTGAGGTGTGGAATTATTTCTCTGTCAGTAAAACTGATCCATGCAGAGCAATTTGTATCCTGTGTAAACAGAGTGTAAGCCATGGTAAAGTTGTGTCATGCCTTGGCACTACAGCTCTTAAATGCCATCTGAAAAAGCATTCAGTTTTGCTTGATCGTCCAAAACCCATGTTTTCCATCTTCCAGACCACACATGAGAAGGGTCAGGAATCTGAAATGGATACTGAATTGTCTGAACTTGATGCAGACAGGACCACTGCCAGCCTTAGGATCACTGTTACCACCAATGTCAGCACCATTAGTACCAGTTGCACATCCAGTGAAGGCACTGAATGTATAAGTCCTAGTCCACCAACTCAGCGTCCATCTGCCCATCGAAGCACGGTGTATAGTAAACCGGCAGGGACATGTTGTAAACAGCTAACACTGTCTCAGGCATTTGAAAGGAAGAATACCTTTTCTAAAAATCATCCAAAGACCCTTCATCTTAATCACAGAATTGGTGAACTGTTAGCCGGAGCCCTTCTCCCATACTCTTTGGTAGATCATGAGGATTTTAGAGAGCTCACGAAACTAGCAGAGCCTCGTTACAATGTTCCTCATCAAAGGTACTTTTCCTATGTTGAAATACCAAACACTTATCAAACTTTAAAAGCGACAGTGATGCTGGCACTTAAAACTGCAGAGGGTGGGGTTATTCATGTCACAACAGATATGTGGACCAGCACTCAAAACATAGATTACATGTCCCTTACCACTCATTGGGTCACTTTTTCTTGTGCTTCTTCAAAAACAAAGACACCCCAAAAGATGGCGCTGCTGCATATAAAGAAGTTTGGGCAAAGTCATACAGCTGCAAACATCTTGCAGGAACTAAATGACCTCCTTGATGAATGGGTTTATTCTCACGGTCTAAAATGTGGCTTCATAGTAAGTGACAATGGAGCCAACATCTTGAAAGCAGTACAGGATGAAGGATTTATGCATGCTTCTTGCTTTGCACATTGCTTACATTTAATTGTCATGGGATTTCTCAGCAGTGAAACACAAATGGATGGTATGATTGCTGTTTGCAAAAAAAATTGTGACTCACTTTTCACATTCAACCAAGGCTATACAGACATTGTCTGAACTGCAAAAAAAACACAAGCTGGCCCAGCAAAAGCTAATTCAAAATGTTTCTACTCATTGAAATTCAATGCTTTATATGCTGCAGCACCTCTTGGAGCAAAAGCAAGCTGTACATGAGTATTGCTCTGGTTACATTATTGGAGATGGCATTATGCTGTCTGTGCTCCAGTGGAAATTAATGGAGACAGTGTGCTGCATCCTAGCTCCTTTTGAGACAGCTACAAGGGACATACCTTCTGAAGGCGCATCTCTAAGTCAGGCTATCCCACTCATAATGCTGATTTCACATCATCCTAGTGTTCTAAATCTACAAATAGAAAAAGACAGATCTGAAGCTCAGACAACATGTCGGCAGTATCATTGGAATCTCGCAAAGAGAATGAGCGAGCGTTTCAAAACCAATGACAAATTAGTTGCAATAATGAAATCAAAACACTACATCCTTTCAACTCTCTTGGATCCCAGGTTCAAGACTATACATCTTCCATAAACAGATGATACAGAGAAGTACAAATGTCTGTTGCTAGATGAGCTGCAGCAATCACAGGAGTTAAACACAGACATGCACAGTACCCTCAGGTTGTCATCACCACAACATGCGGGGTTCATCTTCACAAAGGGATACAGAACTGGAAAAGTCAAACATTAACAGTAGTTGTTCCACAACTGTCACTTCTTCAACCCTTAGTAGCAAGCTAAATCTGTGGCAAAACCTTTCCCAAATTGCTGCCATACCAGCTTATTCTGATTCCTCTTCTGAGCGGTCTCTGTCCATCATGGTAGACAGTTACCTGCAAGAACTGCCTATTCCTATTGATGCATGCCCTTTTGAATACTGGATATCAAAAAAAGTCGATTTGGACAGAGCTGTATGATGAAGCCTGCAAATATCTTGGTTGTCCTGCAACAAGTGTCTCTTCAGAACGCATGTTTAGTACAGCTGGCAAAATTGTGACAGTCACCAGAAATAGGTTGCTGCCAGAAAATGTACACACACTAACTTTTACTAAAGTTAATAAGTCATGATTTTCGTATCCCTACAAGAGTATACAAACTGATCCTGAAGTAGCTGATGTTGTGGATGTTGATGGTGATGATAACTCAGATGGTGGTGGCTGGTAAATATTGTGTGGGACAGAGTCTCTCTGGACAAAAAAGGAAACTTTTACAGACTGTGATGACTTTGGTTGTCTCTCTCTTTTCTCGGATCTACTACCTTGGTCTATATACCCCCAAAAACTTTCACCATTTAATGGCAAACTGCTTTCTAGCTAGGGTCTAAAGTCAACAAGTTTTATATACAGGGCAATTTTAACATCAGTGGGAAAAGGCCCAAATTTGGCATAAAAGGGACACTGTCATGTCAATCATTTCTGTATCATATTTATAGTTAAAGTGCAAACATATATTTTTGGATTTACCATCTGTGACTTTGTGGAGCATTCGTATGAGCTGGGACCGGGGGTGGTCTATTTTTCAATTTTAAAGAGGATAAAACAATGAGTTCTAATTGGTAGCTGTTTATTATTTTTTCAATTACAGAAATGTTAGCCATAAACCAAAATGATCCATATGTAACTTACTTTACTGAATAAAAAAATATTGGAAAAACTGTATTTTGTATTGTTATGTTTCTGTGGGCAGCATCCTGTTACAAGTCTCTTCCAGGAAACAGAGTCATCTGGAGTTTTTCCTATGTCATGGTTGAGCACATATCATTCTATAAGCATAGGTCTCATACCACAATAGCTTGTGTTTAACATTCTGTTGTACACAGACCATGGCATAATAGTAACAACTCTCAAATTACTGGTTCCATGAAAAGAACTGTACAGAATGTTGTCCATAAGAAGAAAGCAATTGAAAAGACAGTTTTTCACGTAAGTGTTGTTTATTAAGGAACTGTTAAGTATGGCTCATTTGGAGGCAGGAGTTTCATTTTTCTTGAGTAAGCATGTGGTAGTTTTAGCATTTGAGAGGGGGAGGAGAGTAGAATGGGCGCTGGAGGGTGGGAAAGGATTGGAGTGGAGGTTGGTTTTAACATGGATGCAAGAGGAAGAAAGATGGCATGGATGCTAGTGCATGGGTGAGGGTTGGGGGTTGGTTTTAATATGGATGCAGGAAGGAGAAACATGGCATAGTTGTTAGTACATGGGTGATGGTTGGGGGAGTGGGTGGTGGAATTCAAGCATGCATGGGACAGTCATAAGGCAATTCTAGGGGGTGGGGGTAGGAAGAAGTAGGCTGCTGGTTAACTAGGATCTGCAGCTTATCCATTAGGTAGGGAAATGGGCAGACTGGGTGGACCAAGCGGTCCTTATCTGCCATCAAATTCTATGTTTCTATGTAACATGGGTGCAGGACTGAGAAGGGTGACATGAACGGTAGTTCATGACTAAGTGTGGGGTAGTTTAAACATTTGGGTGAAGGAGGAGGGTGGAATATGTGCTTGAGGGCGGGTGAGGGTTGTGGGTTGGTTTTAACATGGGTGTAAGGGTGGCATGGGTGCTACTGCATGGATGAGGGTGGTGGAAGAAAAGTGGAATTGGTGCTGGGGTGAAAGGGGGGTGTTGTTTTAGTCCTTTCATTTACAGATTCATGATCAGCTGGGGATGGTGAGGAAAAAGATGATGACAGACTGATGGTATGGGAGGGCTGTACCGATTGCCACTGTGGAACCTAATATATATATATATATATATATATATATATATATATATATATATATATATCTTATTAAATACATTGAAAACTGCTGCCACCTAGCACAAGTGTCCTATCCTCTTTAAAAAAGAATAAAGGAATCAGAAATAAAAGAAAATCTGCATCAGCAGTTTTCACAGAATGTGACCTATCATAAAGTGTTTTTGCTTTACAAGAAGTGATAATTTGATACATAATGGGGTTGACAGACACTGCCCCTTAAACATCACATGCCAACTACTGCAGCTACATTAAATGTTCCTTAAGTTATTTTGTGGTGAGGAAACCACTTTTTTTATTTATGTGACTGAAATACAGATTTTATTGATGTATTAGCTGGAAAAATGCATTATTTTAGAAAGTTGTATGTATTTTTGCCAACAAGAATGTTGGTATATGTACGCATTATCTTAGAAAATTGCATGCATTTTTTGCCAGCAACAATGACTGGTATATTTTTTTTATTCAAATGTCTTGACTGACTACATTATGACATAATATGTTTTGCAACAGTTCCACAAGCTGCGGCTGCAGTACCTTGGCTTGTCTTTGTTATAAAAGCTTTCTTTTAAACATAGCAACTTTCGATTTACTCATTTAAAACAGAAAGCAGCAAATAGCTGAGATTAGGTAATATCAGTTATTTTTTCTCATAATTCATGACAAGTATATATAACTGAGTACATAAATGGCTAATGTGCCACTTTTTTTCACTAAGGAACTATGATGCAGCTGCAGCAGGAAAACTTGTAACATATGGGTGGGTGGGCCTGTTACATATTAAGTTGCTGGCTTTAGCAAACAGAAGAAACCATAAATAAACCTAGCTGTATTCCTATCAATGTCACACATGATAATTTCTCTCCCCCTTATATTGAACAGTTTTCCCTTTACATGTATTTTATTACTATTTTCATTACTGGCAGCACAATTAAAAAGTAGGGTTTGAGTTCTATAAAGTTCTAAAAAAGATTAGAACCCAATAACTTTTTCAAAAGTTCTAGACTAGAACTAGAACCCAGAACTTCAGAGGGTTCTGACAACCCTAATACTGAATGAATTTTTCTGCTCAGTAGTCACAAAAGAAGAGGAGGGGGAGGTACCTAAACCAATCAATAGAAGCACTCTGGCTAGGGGGGTTGATATCAGCTCATTCACAGAAGAATGGGTCCTGAAAAAACTCCTGAAACTAAAGGTGGACAAAGCAATGGGGCCTGATGGGATTCACCCCAGAATTCTAAAAGAACTAAGGGGAGAACTAGTGACACCACTGACTACCCTTTTTAAAAAATCATGAAAGGATGGTCTGGTACCTGGGGACTGGAGGAGGGCAGATGTCATTCCCTTTCACAAAAGTGGGAGCAAGGCAGAGGCAGGAAACTACAGACCTGTTAGTTTGACCTCAGTGCTAGGGAAAATGATGAAATCATTTCTGAAAGAAAGAACTTTGAGTACTTGGAGGCCAGCGGGCGCAGGACCCAAGGCACCATGGATTCACAATGGAAAGGTCATGTCAGATGAATCTTATAGATTTCTTTGACTGGATGACCAAAGTAGTAGACCAGGGAGGGGCTGGGGACATGTCGTACCTAGACTTTAGCAAGCTATTTGACATAGTCCCGAACACAAGATTTATAAACAAGTTAACCAGCCTGGGAGTGGGTCCCAGGATGGTAATCTGGGTAAAATATTGGCTGGACAACAGGATGCAGAGGGTAACAGTAAACAGAGTCCACTCGGAAGAAAGGGGGGCTACTAGCAGGGTACTGCAGGGTTCAGTACTGGGACTGGTCCTCTTTAATGTCTTTATAGGTGACATTGCAGAGGGACTGGAAGGAAAAGTATGCCTCTTTGTAGATGACACAAAGATCTGCAACAGGGTTGATACACAAGGGGGGGGGTGGAAAGGATGGGAAGGGACTTGGGAAGGTTGGAGGAATGCTCCAAAGTATGGCAACTTAGATTCAATGCAAAGAAGTGCAAAGTAATGCACCTGGGAAACAAAAACCCAAGGGAAGAGTGTACAATGGGGGGGGGTATTAACAACAACAGAAATGGAAACGGGTCTAGGGGTAGTCATATCAGATGATCTAAAGGTAGACAAGCAATGTGAGAAGGCAGTAAGGAGGGCTGGGTGGATACTGGGATGCATAGGGAGAGACATCACCAGTAGAAACAGGAATTTGTTATCCCTCTGTGCAGACAGTTGGTGAGACCACATCTGGAATACTGCGTGCAGTTCTGGAGATCCCATCTCCACAAGAACATAGACAAGATGGAGGCAGTCCAGAAGAGGGCAACTAAAATGGTGCTGGGTCTGCACCAGAAGCCATACGAAGAGAGAGACTAAAAGAGCTTAATATGTAATACCCTCAAGGAAAGAAGGGAGAGGGGAGACATGATAGAAACTTTTAAATACCTCAAGGGAATCAACAAAGTCCAAGAGGGTAGCATCTTTCAGAAAAAGAGATATGCAAGAATCAGGGGTACAATTTGAAGATAGAGGGGGAACAGCTCAGGGGCAAAGTGAGGAAGTGTTTTTTCATGGAGAGGGTGGTGGATGCATGGAACACCTTCCTGAGGAGGTAATGGGGTCAAAAACAGTGGGGGAATTTAAGAATGCATGGGACAGCCATAAGGCAATTCTAGTGGGGGGGTAGGAGGAAGTAGGCTGTTGGTTAACGAGAATCTGCAGCCTATCCATCAGGTAGGGAAATGAGCAGACTGGGTGGGCCAAGTGGTCCTTATCTGCCGTCAAAGTCTATGTTTCTATGTCTATGACAGGAGCCAGATGCCACTATTTGTACTGGGGTGATATACAGACCTCTTACACAAAGAGAGGAACTGGATAAGGCACTGGGGGAAGCTATCAACGCATTGGCAGAAAAATGGGAGGTACTGCTGGTGGGGAACTTCAATCATAGAATGTAGATTGGAGTCTCCCAGACATGGCCTTAGTTAGAATCAGGGGCATCCTAGACTCCCTGCACAGGGTGTTTCTTAGACAATTAGTAAGGAAGCCCACTTGTGATGGGGCAATACTGGACCTGGTGCTCACAAATAGGGACAGTGTTGCAGGCGTCAAGGTGGGAGGCAACCTGGGGGACAGTGATCCCCATACAGTGTGATTCATCATAAGGACGACAGCAGAAGCAAACCAAACTAGGACAAGGAACCTGGACTTCCAAAGAACAGTTAAAAATGGGTAAATGTCTCAGAGATGACTTATCAGGGGGGATGGCTGGGTGGGGTGGTGAACCAGTGGGCCAAATTAAGGGATAGCATAGTAAGACCAAAAAAACTGCACAAAAGAAGTGAGCAAAAACAGGAGAAAACAAGCATTTGTCAATGCTGAACATTTGATGTTTGGTAAATAATTTTTTTTTTTTTTTTTAATTTTGACCCCAAATATTGAAGATACTTGTTTTAGGATTCACCTTATAGATGTGATATGTTGAATTTATAGTACATTGGCTGAAATGTCATTTTACACCAGAGGTGCGAAAACACATCTCGCCCTGGATTTTAAAAATGACACATCACGTTTGTACTGTTTTTGATTTACACATCTTTTCAAAATGGTTGCCATTATGTTCAGTTGTGAGCGTTTCCATCAGTATGTTTATGGGAGAAAGGTTACCACAGAGTCAGACCATAAACCGCTGGAGATTATTATGAAATACACCCTTGCAGCAGCACCAGCCAGACTGCAGAGAATGATGTTATGTCTACAGAAATACAACATTCTAGTGAAATACAAGCCAGGGAAAGATATCCCAGTAGCTGACAAGCTAAGCAGACTGTCATTGGCTAGGCAGGACATAGAAACATAGAAGCTGATGGCAGATAAGGACTGCAAGGCCCATCCAGTCTGCCCATTTCTTTTTCTACCTTATAAATGTGCTTTACTGTCCTTTACTCTGTGAATGGCCTATTTATTCATACTCATCTGCATAGGACAGTATAGGAGAGTCATTTGAAGCACAAGTTAATTTAGTCATGTCCAGTTTACCTGTATCAGACCAGAAGTTAAAAGAATTAAAGATGGAAACTGAGAAAGACTTCCAGTTATCCTCACTGTTTGAAACGATCAACACTGGTTGGCCGAGGGCAAAACATTTGTGCCAGTCAGAAGTGGCGGAATTCTGGAATTTCCATGAGGAATTATCAGTTGTGGGAAATTTGATTTTCAAAGGGGACAGACTTGTAATACCAAGATCAATGAGGTCTGAATTAATATGGCTTATTCACTCCAGACACATGGGAGTGGAAAAATGTAAGTGCAGGGCCAGAGATCTGCTGTACTGGCCAGGCATGAATACCCAGATTGAGGAAGCTGTGCTGAAGTGTCCAATCTGCCTATAGCATTGCATGTCAAACCCGAAAGAACCCATGATTCCACATGACGTGCCCTCTGTCCCATGGCAAAAGGTAGCATCAGACCTGTTTATGCAGGACAATGAAAGTTATGTGTTAGTAGTGTACTACTACAGACGCTATTTTGAGTTGGAAAGGTTGAGAAACACTTTGATCTCTGTTGTGACTGGTAAACTCAAAGGAATATTTGCCCAACATGGCATACCTGAGGAGTTGGTGTCGCACAATGGTCCTCAGTATGACTCGATAGAGTTCAAACAGTTTGCACGTGATTATGATTTTCGTCACATGACTTCTAGTCCACATTACTCACAGTCAAATGGGCAAATACAAAAATCAGTACAAACTGTGAAACATCTAATGGTAAAAGCCAAACAAAGCGGAGGGGATCCATACCTCGCAAAGCTGGAATACCGGAATACTCCTATTGACGGTGTGGGCTCACCTGCTCAACTACTGAAGAATCGTCGCCTGCGTTCAATTTTACCATCTACAGGCAACCAGCTCAAGCCAAAGGTCATTAGCACAGCTTTGGCCCAGAAAAAGTTCAGAGACAAGCAGGGTCATCAGTCAAAATACTACAACAGAATACTAAAGCCTTACCTCTCCTTCAGGAAGGAGACAGAGTCTGCATGCAGAGACCTGATGGGAAATGGCAACCTGCTACTGTTGCAGCAAAACTGCACACTCTAAGGTCATACCTAGTACAAGCAGACAATAGAGGAGAATACAGTCATAACCGTCGCCATTTGCTCAAGTCGCAGGATGTTCGACAAACTTCAGTCAGTGATGATTTAGACTCTGAGAACATTGATGCCACACCACAAGATGGTTTAGTTTCTCAAGATGACTCTAAACCAGCAATATAACCATTAGAGACTCTGCCACCAGATCCCAGCAAACAAGCAAAGGACATGGGAAATCTTATTGTCACCCATGCTGGTCGTATGGTAAAGCCACCTAAGAGAATGAACTAATGAACTGAAGTAAGAAAGTTTGTTCTGTATTTATTTATTTTATTCATTTGAGAGAAATCGGAATTACAATCCTTTGAGTCAGAGACTCCTTTGTAAAGGCTCCATGCCAGATACACATATACAAATAACACATATACTTACATAGGTAATACAATACATGGAATATATACAATTGGTAGGTTACAGCTGTAGCAGTCATTAACAGTAGACCCCATGTCATTACATATGGTAGGTTACAGTTTCTGGGGGTCTTAAGTGGACGCCGAGTTATAATATATACACAGCGTGAGAGGACTAATGAGGGAGATAAACAAGATACAGATATGGTTCCTCTTCCCAGTGTGAATCCTAGTGAGTGAACTAACAAGTTATGAAAATATTCCTCCTAGGGATTAAGCTATGCAACCAACAGAGCTGAAAGTAGGAAGATGGAGTATTATCTGCAGTCACATGCTGCGGAGGCAAGGAGGAGGGTCTTGAGGCCTGTCTTAAATCAGCCAAGGCTGAGTGTCATGGAGATGGAGGGTGGAAGGTTGTTAAACCACAGGGGAGCCCGATACCAGAATGATCATTGACTGAGGGAGGTCCTACATTGAGGGACCAAGAGGCTGTTATTGGGGGAAAGCCTGGGGGCTCTTCTGTTAGGGACTATTTGGATGAGGTGGTGAAGGCCTTGGAGGGCTTGATTCTGGAGTATCTTTTTTGCAAGGAGGCAAGTGTGATACTTGAGCCTGCCTTCAAAGTTTAGCCAGTTCGTTAGGTTATACAGCTCACAAGTGTGAGTAAAATGTTCACATCCAGGGATCATGCAGCAGGCTTTATTGAGAGCTAAGTTGATGCGTCGTAAGGCTGTTTGGTCTGCAGTCCCATAAATCACTACGCCGTAATCCACCAAAGAAAGGATTGAGGAGGACACTGCTAGGTGGAGGGCCTGGGGGCGGTAAGCAGTGCTTATGACGGAATAGGATCCCAAGCCTGGTGTTAACAGAGGATGAGACGTGTTGGATATGCATGTGGTAGGTGAGTGAAGTGTCAAAGTTAATACCAAGGTACTTAAAAGAGGAGACCTGTTCAAGTTTGGTGCCTAGTAAGTTCATGATTATTAGCTGGGTGTTACAGAGAGGACTCTGACGGTGAGCAGAGATCATAGACTTTGTCTTGTGGTAGTTGAGCAATAGGCGATGCTCAGAGAACCAGGCTTCAAGTTCCCCAAAGAATGCTTGCAGGGCAGTTTGGACAAAGTTAGGATGGTGATGTTTCCAGAATACCACAGCGTCATCTGCATAGAGCAGTAGTTTACCATTGCAGGATTGGGGAAGGGAGTTCAGGAAGAGGGTGAAGGGTGGTGGACCAAGAATGGATCCCTATGGGATCCCAGCAAGGACTGGTCTACAGGAGGAGAGAGTGGTATCTATTTTGACCTGTTGAGTGCGGCCGGCTAGATAGTCTTCAAACCAGGCGGTGGCTTCAAGGGAGAAGTTCAGGGCACTGAGGGAGTGGAAGAGCAGCGTGTAGTTGACAGTATCAAACACTTTTGTTAAATCAACATAGATTGCCCCAACAAGGGAGCCTTGTTCTAGTGCCTCATGTATGTATGATGTGTATTTGACGAGGGCAGTGGTAGTACTGTGGCCCCTGCGGAAGCCGTGTTGTTCACGGCTGAGTAGGTTGTGCTTGTTCAGGTACTCTGTGAGTTGGTCCGATACGATTTTTTCAAGAGCCTTGGAGAGAGGAGGTAGGATCGAGATGGGCCAATAATTACCGGTGGAGGTGTGATCACCACTCTTCAGAATAGGGGTTATAACTGCTTTTTTCCAGGGCATGGGGAATTGGTTGAGACATAAGGAGAGGTTAATTATTTTGGTGAACTGGGGTACAGTCACATCCAGGTTGAACCTGAGGAGTTTGAGGTCCAGCGAGTCGTTGCTATGGCGGGCATTCATCAAGAATTTGGTAAGATAGCGTTTTGCATCACTGCATGTGAGGACCCGCAGCCAGAAAGGGAGGTGATCAGTGGTGACCAGTTTGTTAGCAGTGGGACCTGGACACTGGCTGAAGAAGTTATGGGAGAGGATGTTACTGAGGTCTGAGAATGCCAGATTGAGAGCATTGGAGATGGCTGCAGGATCCTGGGAGATGACCCCATCAATTTATAGCTGGTCTGGGGTAGGGGATACAGTTTTCCCACAGAGTTCTTTTATGTTGTCCCAAAATTTTTTCCAGAGCCTCAGGAGGAGGTTTGGGTTTGTCTACAGTAATTGGCTTTAGCTTGTCGTATAGCCCAGGTACATTTGTTCCTGGCCTCTCTGTAAAGCTGTCTGTCATGGGGGAGTTGTGAGTCCAGTGCCCTGTGCCAAAGGTTGTTTCTGATGTGCATTTTATCTAGCAATGATTGGGAGATCCAGGGTGTGTCCCATTGTTCAGCAATATGCTTGGTGATGGGGGCGAAGATGTCACAGGCCGAGTTAAAGGTAGTGATAAAATAAGTGAGGACAGCATCAGCGGAGGGAGCAATGTGGAGAGGGGTCCAGTCACAGGAAGCGAGGTATGATTTGAGATTGGGGAGGGATCCTTTTTTGAGGCGCCTATGGGCATGAACTTTAGGCATGATAGGGGGCTGTTTATTGACCACCAGCGAACGACTGGGGAGTGGTCACTCAGTGAGTCTGGGAGCACTTGGACCTTGGTGAGGTTGTTTGGGCGGTTTGAGAAGATGAGGTCGATAAGAGTGGAGGTACCAGATTTAGGATCTACTCTGGTTGGTGAACAGAGGGAGGATGTAGTGGTTAGCCAGTTGACTTTGAAATCTCCCAGAATAATGATTTCACTCTTGGTGGGGAGTTGAGTGAAGTGAGACAGAAATGATTCAAAGGCAGGTTTTTGGTTACCTGGAGAGATGTAGACGGCCATGATATATAGCGCCTTTCCAGTATTGCCCAGTCTTAGTCTGATGGTTGGAACTTGGGCACCAGGCATAGTGCTAGGGAGGGAGACCGTGGTGGCATGCAGTAAGTTTCTTACATAGATGGCACATCCACCTTCACACTTGCTTAATCTGTCAGCATGAAAAATGGTGAAGTCACTTAAGGAGATAGATCCATCAGGGATGTTATGGGATAACCAGGTCTCTGATAGTGCTATGATGTCCGGAGAGTATTGTGTGACCCAGCACGGAAGGGGAGTAAAATTCTTCTGGAGACTGCGGATGTTGATGGAGGCCAGAAGAAGGCTCCCAGGTCTTGCAACCAGGTTGGGACAAGGTCCCGATGGCCCCGGGTTGGGGTGCACATTACCTGATAGGAGGAGGAGAAGTAAGAGGGTGTGCTGGGACAATGTTAGCCTCAGCAATCTAAGTTTGGGGTGAGAGAATAACAAAGAGCGAACATTGTTTCCAGGGGTGACTGGTATAAGAAGAGGGCGTATGTGGTGAGCTAGCAGAGCAGAGGATATGGAGGGATAGGGACCGTGAGGGAGGTGATTGACAGGGGTGAGGGGGTGCTGACCAGGGGAGGTAAGGAATGCAGAGCAGCACCGGCAATGGGAATAATAGTTCTCCACCGGATCATGGTGGTGATGTAGGTGGATGTGGTGGAGTTGTAATGGGGAAGGGGATATTAAGGTCTGGTGGGTAAGTGGAGTGACCAGGATCAGTAAACCAGTAGTATGTCATATCATGCGATAGGCTGGAAGGAGGAAGCGACTGTGATGGGAGGAGGGAAGCAACAGTGAGAAGCATCAGGAAGTGGTAATCCATGTTTCATTTTTTTTTTTTAGAGAAGGGGAGGAGTTGTTGACCCTCTACTGGTAGGAGCGTACAAGCTGCAAGTGGGAAAGTGGGCTGATAGTTTCCAGCCAATCATAGATGCTGGCCCTCTACTATAGATGCTGGCCCTCTACTATATAACCCAATGCTCACCAAGGGTGGTGGTGGGGGTAGTGGAGCAGTCGACGCCTTAGCCAAAGTCGGCAGGAGACAAACAACATTCAGTGTAACAGCCGTCAGGTTACTTACTCCACACTCACACAGAAAAACGCTGCCTGAAATGGGTTCCCGGTTTGTCGTGGAACAAGTACCTGCCTGCTGCTGCTTGAATCAGGGAGAGGGCTGCTCCATGTGGACCCTCACAACCTCCTCTGCGACTGGGAGCAGCTGTGGATGGAGAAAGGAAGGAAGAACTGGGTTAAGTACAGGTGGAGGGGGTTAGATTCTAGGGGTTGGTCTAAGGTTACTCCAGATTAGATACGCAGCACAGAGTGGATAAATTGTTTGGCAGCCCAACTACAGACTACTTTAAAGGCAGCAAATTATATTAATTATCTACACAGCAACTGCCTATGCACAGACTGATTTAAAAAGGCACAATAGCACACTCAGTAAGCAGGCAGCAGAATTAAAGTAACTCTCTAGGCAGCAATCAGGAAATTGAAGTATCAGCCAGTACAACTGTTAGTAATTTAAAGTCACATCTAGTACGATGTAAAAATCCCTGTGTTCTGTGAGGAGAATCACAGTGCAAAAACTATCTCCATTTCCACGCCGAATTTTATTTCAACAGAAAAGGTGCCAAAAAACAGCATTCAGTGTAACAGGTGTCAGGTCGCTCACTCCACACTCACACAGAAAAACGCTGCCTGAAATGAGTTCCTGGTTTGTCGTGGAACAAACGCCTTCCTGCTGCTGCTTGAATCGGGGGGAGGGAAGCTCCTTGTGGACCCTCGCGACCTCCTCTGCAACTGGGAGCAGCTGCTACTGCTTGAATCGGGGGGAGGGCAGCTCCTTGTGGACCCTCGCAACCTCCTCTGTGACTGGGAGCAGCTGCCTGCTGCTGCTTGAATCAGGAGGAGGGCAGCTCCTTGTGGACCCTCGCGACCTCCTCTGCAACCAGGAGCAGCTGCCTGCTGCTGCTTGAATCGGGAGGAGGGCAGCTCCTTGTGGACCCTCTCGACCTCCTCTGCGACCAGGAGCAGACAGAAAAACGCTGCCTGAAATGGATTCCCGGTTTGTCGTAGAACAAGTACCTTCCTGCTGCTGCTTGAATCGGGGGGAGGGCAGCTCCTTGTGGACCCTCGCGACCTCCTCTGCGACCGGGAGCAGCTGCCTGCTGCTGCTTGAATCGGGGGGAGGGCAGCTCCTTGTGGACCCTCACGACCTTCTCTATGACTGGGAGCAGCTGCCTGCTGCTGCTTGAATACGGGGGAGGGCAGCTCCTTGTGGACCCTCGCGACCTCCTCTGTGACCGGGAGCAGCTTGCATACTTGTAGGATGCAACTGACATTCTGCCAATTCCAAATTCATAATGCATAGTCTGCTGAACAATTTCATAAATTTTTTTTATAAGAAGAGGATATAATATTATGTAAGAACCTCTAGATGGCACTGTCCCCAAATATTGAGTGCTAGGTTTACCCTATAATATGTAATTCAAGAAAGCATGGGACAGACATAAGGCAATTCTAGTGGGGGATAGGAGGAAGTAGGCTGTTGGTTAACTAAGATCTGCAGCTTATCCGTTAGGTAGGGAAATGGGCAGACTAGGTGGGCCAAGCGGTCCTTATCTGCCATCAGATTCTATGTTTCTATGTATATAGTTATATTTTGTACCCTTTGCAGTACTCTGCAGTCAAACCAGTGGGTATTCCTCATCCATCCTATAGGTTGATGCACAATCAAATCAAAGTGGGCAAGGACATGCCTCTGTGCTCATCAGATTATCCCCAGTTTACTTCATGCATCAAGAAAGGTTGGTCACATCCTAACTGCTCCCAACAGCCCTCACTAATATTACAGGCACAGCTTCGCTTTTTCACTTAACTAACACTACAAAGCAGCCTGGTAGCCTGCATAGCTCTATATAGTACCTAACTGCATGCCAACAGGTATTTTTTTATAGCAGCATCTATACTTTGCTCCGGGTAGTTTTTATAAGAAATCTCAGTAACTTTTAGACTGAATCAGCAGGGCTAACATGTTGCCAAAAAATACTCCGAATAATCTGCACAGAACAGTGCAGGGAAAGGTACCCTCTCCCGTAGTGGGTCCTGAACCCACAGCATCTGCCTCCCTCATTTGGGCAGCATCAGGGCTTGGGTCCATTCTGTAGTGACCCCTACCCAACAAGAATTTAACAGCCAAACACTCACAACTTTGATGAGGCCCCTCCAGCAGCGACCTCTCCAAGTAATATTACCCAACCACAAGCTGCCTCATGGAAGGTAGGAGGAGCACAGCATGGGACAAGGACCTCCTGTAGCCCCTCACCCAAACACAGGAAGCTGAGGACACAAGGATACAGAAGCCAGACAGCCTACCTTAATTATGAGGTGCCTCTCTCTTTTTCTGCAACTCCATGCGCTCTCCTGGCTGATCGCAAGGGAAAGCAGCCCAAGTTCTCCTTGCTGCTCTCTTTTCTTCTCGGGACCTGATTCACACCATTCAACAACTTTTCCCACATTCTCTTTGTCTCAGGGGACAAAAAATCAATGTACTCTGCCCTCCCGAGATAGCTCGCAAACATTTCCTTCTCTCCCCTAGGAGACTGAGAAGCCCCATGATGCTCTGTGGCTCCTGCGAGATCTGGAGCCACAGGAGCTGGAGGGGCACTGCAAACCACGCACATAATCTCGTGAGATTACGATGCCATTTTAGCTGGGGCAAGGCACAGCATACAGGGCTCCCATACCTCACGGTTTCCCACAAGAACTGGCTGCCGCCATCTTGCCTGGGTTCCCTTTATGCAATTCAAGATGGCTTTGTCCCTAATTAAAGGGACAGTCAGCAATAATTCACAGAGTAGCAAATCTGAGGCAGTAAATGAGAACATATGTGGCCCGCTGCTCCAGCTGGCCCTTATCTGATGCAGTTTTTTTCTTAATTTCTATAGATCAACCAGAAGCATGAGAAAATGAAGGGACTGTGGAATATCTTTCACAGCAGTCGAGGAGGATGACACAACCTGTGCAGTGTGCACGCTTATACCCTGTAGGGACCCGGGAGGCATGGAAGAGGAGGGATCCATTACCGAATCCCCAACACTACCAACCGTGCTGATAGCACTGGATGCTAGCCAGGCACAACTTCTGTTCCAGCTTCTGGAATCCCTGAAAGCAGGCAATCCGACTCCGGCCCCATGCATGCCAAAACACCCCAGGGAGGAACCCCTCAAAAAATGCCCTAGGCTAGAAATGGACAGAACCATGACTGAAACCACAGGGGAGCTGGAGGAGGGGCACAGCAGACAAGTCTACCAGAATGTGCCACAGTGATAACATTGACAAACTCATTACATTGGTATGAGCGGCCCTCAAAATATCACATCAGTCTGAACAACCATCCACGTCGGAGGACCCCCTGCTTTTCATGGGTGAACCAGATGAAAGGATCCATTTCCCCACATGTAAAACCATTGATACACTTCTAAAGAAGGAGTATGAAGCATCCAATCTGACCAGATTGCCCAAGAGGAGCATGGTGAACAAATGGCACCCTCTCGCCCAAGAAAGAAGCGACCACTGGGGGAAGGCCTCCAAAGTGGACCAACCTGTCTTCGAACTCTCCAAACGCATGACTATTCTGACTGAGAGCACAGCAGCCCTCAAAGACCCAATGGACAAAAGATTAAAGAGCACCTCAGATAAATTCACGTGGTATCGGGCTTGCTGCACTCGGCAGACACAACAGTGTGGTTCACATGTAGAGCCCTCCACAGGTGGCTGGACACACTCACCAAAAACATCCCAGAGGATTCCCCCCAGGCCGACGCAGCAAAGTGTGCCTTACAGACAGTAAAATCCGTAATGGACACTTCCTTGGACATCCTCAAGTATGGAACACAAGTAACCGTACTAGCCAACAAGGCACAGAGGGCACTGTGACTCAAACTTTGGCAAGCGGACAAGGAACCAAAAAATGCCCTAATGAAGCTCCCATTCAAAGAGGGAACATTGTTCAGAGAAGTTCTAACACCATACCTCAAACACAGGAGGGGGAAACAAACACAGGGGGACAAAGACATATACTTGCCCTCGGACAGGCCTGTTTGTCCCAAAAATAAGTTTTTTAAGCCCAAAACACAGCCCTACAACCTGCCGGCATCCAGACAGTGGCACCAGAGACCCAGATTCCAGCACAGGGCTTACAATAATAAAACAAAAGGTAACATAGGTGGACAATATGCCAAAGGAGGTTGCAAACCAAATTTCAGACCCCAAGGTAACAAAAAGTGAAGGTGCGCTGGCCCACACAAGCCTACCGTTGGCAGGGAGACTGCAGTGGTTTGCACAACACTGGGCCCAAACAACATCAGACAAATGGGTGCTGGAGGTGGTGATGAAGGGTTATGCGACCTAATTCAACAGCAAACCAACACAGCACAGACCCTTTGTTTCACCTCTACCGAGGTGCCCAATCAAGATACAGGCAATAAAAGAGGCAATATAGGACTTACTCAACAATGGAGCTATCATGCCTGTCCCTACAAAGGAAAAAGACACAAGGGTCTACTCCTTGTTCTTTGTTGTCCCAAAGAAGACAGGAGGAATGTGGCCCGTACTAGACCTCAAGTACTTATACTGGTTTGTGATGTACAGAAAATTCAAAATGGAAACCCTGCAGTGGACACTACTGTCCATTCAACTGGGAAACTACTTGATCTAGATAGACCTCAAGGATGCTTACCTTCACATCCCCATATGGACCTCACACCACCCATACCTCAGGTTTAGTATTCAGGGACAGCATTTTCAGTACACCTGCCTACCATTCGGCCTGGCATCAGCGCCCCGAGTATTAACCAAGACTCTGGTGGTCATAGCAGTACACCTAAGAAAACAAGGGATACATGTCATTCTGTACCTGGACAACTGGCTAATAAGGGCAAGGACAGTGGAGTGAGCACAGCACAGCACCAAGCTGGCAATCAACTGCCTATGACAACATGGGTGGATAATCAATACAGCAAACAGCCAGCTGACACCGTCTCAATCCATCACGCACCCAGATGCAGTGATTGACACACAAAACAACAAGGTAACTCCAACACACAAGAAAGCCCACAACATGCATACACTGGTGTCAGGCCTAATCAGCAGACCCAACAGGGTGGTATGGGACTACCTCCAAGTCCTGGCCATCATGGCGGCACTAATAGACTTGGTACCGTGGGCCAGACTGCACATGCGGATACTTCAGAGATTGCTGATAGAGTCATGGGACCAGACAACACAGAACTTCAAATTTCGAATCGCACCCCCTTGTACAGGTACTCACCAGCCTCAGGTGGTGGACTCTGCAAAGCAATATGCAGCGCAGACGATTATTGATGCAAGCGTCCCCAGCGGTGATTACCATGGACGTGAGTCTGTCAGGATGGGGGGCAACATACAAGAATCATGTCACCCAGGAACTATGGAATCAGTCGGAATCCTCACTCCCGATCAATATACTGGAAATGAGAGCCATGCGCCTAGCCCTGGCCTTCTTCACACCCCTCCTCATCAACAAAGCAGTGCTAGTTCAGTGCGACAACCAAGTAGCAGTCGCATACCTAAACAAGCAAGGAGGCACCAGAAGCAAAGCCATGATAAAAGAATCGCTACAGCTCCTCCTCTGGGCAGAGCGGAACATCCAATCCATCGCCACAATATACCTCGCAGGGGCATCCAACACCAAGGCAGACTGGCTGAGCAGAGTCACCATCAACCAGGCAGAGTGGAGACTCAACCAGAACATCTTCCAGAGGTTGCAGGTCAAATGGGGTCCTTTCCAAGTGAACCTGATGGCATCGCACCAGAACACACAACTGCTCAATTACCACTCCAGATTCTCAGATCCCAGGGCACTGGAGGTGGACACACTCTCAGCCCCATGGAGTTTCAGATGAGCCTATGTGTTTCCCCCTCTTCCAATGATAAACAAGATCCTTCACAAAATATGATGCACAGGGGCTTCAGTAGTAATGGTGGCCCCCAATTGGACCACGATGCTATGGTATTCACTTATTCAAGCAATGGTAGTGAGCACACCAATGACACTACCCCATTGGCTGGATCTTCTAACCCAAGCCCCAGTCCTTCATCTGCATCCATCCAGCCTGAATCTGATGGCCTGGCTATTGAAAGGAACAGACTGTTTAACCTAGGCGATCAGACCAGAGTGGTGAAGTGACTATTACAATCCCAGAGACAATCTTCTAACAAGACTTACCACAGACAATGGCAAATATTTCACAAATGGTGCAAAGAGATGGGAACTTCACCATCAGTGGCAGGATTTGCCACAAATTCTAGACTTTCTAAACGAAGGGGCAAATAAGGACCTAAGCCCCGCATCACTCAGGGTTCAGGCATCAACAATCTCTTCCATAAAGGGTCCACTACCAGGAGTAGGCCACACTGGCTCACACCCAGACACAATCAGATTGCTTAAGGCCATAACATTAGCATCACCAAGGGTCAGACAAAGATGCCCACCGTGGCAACTCAATACAGTACTAGATGCCCTACAATCTCCCACTCTTTAACAAGATTCTGTAGACTGGTATACAGTTAAGACAGGCTTCCTGGTAGCAATCTGCTCTGCTAGGAGGATAGACGAGATACAGGCCTTATCATGCAGGGAGCACTTCATAACATTTCACAGTGATAGGGTCATTCTTAGAACAGTACCTTCCTTCCTGACCAAGGTGGTCACCCCATATCACAGGGACCAAGATGTTCTACTACCTTACATAAAGGTAGTCAACATCCCAGACATGCCACAACCTCATCCACTAGATGTGGGCCGTCAGCTGAAGAAACACCTCAGCATGACAAGCGGCATATGCAAGACAGACAGGCTGTTCGTTCTGATCAAAGGGCAGAGAGTAAGGCAGGCAGCCTCTAAAGACACCATTGCTAGATGGATTGAACAGATCATTAATGAGGCCTACAGGGCAGCAGGAAAGGTTCCACTGGAAGGGATCAAAGTACACTCCACCAGGGCGGTAGCAACATCCTGGGCAGAAAGGGGGAACATATCAATACCAGACATTTGTTCAGCAACCACCTGGTTTCCCCTACATACATTCACCAAGCATTATCGGCCAGACATAGCATCTGTTGAAAGGACAGTATTCGCTAAAACTGTATTGAGGGTGGGGGCCCAGTCCATATAGCAACATCCTAATCTGCCTTTGTTCACCTACCAAAGAGTGATCATTTACTCTATATACACTGCTACTAAGGTCCCACTGGTTTTACTGCAGAGTACTATAAAGGGTATGAAATATAATTGGGTTTTACTCACCTGGTAAAGGTGATAATCAGAGTACCCTTTATAGTACTCCGCAGCCCCACCTGAGACAGCAGATTACTCCATAGGCCGGGTTACCAAAGGGTACTAGTATCACGATAGATGTGATCAATGAGCATATTGGTAAAGAATGTCAGTTCTTAAGTGTATAAACATATGGCATACAGCATATAAGACTCTTATTCTAGCAAAAAAATTATTACATTTCAATGAGATATAATGAATGTATTGCATTAAAGAGTGTAGGTACCCAACAATGCTTGAATAAGTCATCTATTCTATCCTACACTGCAGTAAGCGCTACCAGGCACTAGTTAGGGGGGACATAACTCAAAGAAAGAGGTCATTTTTTTGTGACTCCATTTCTAGTGTGTCTCTTTTTCCAGCTTGTACGTCTCTGTTTTTTTCACAATTTAGCTAAGGAAGAATCACACTGGAGATAATCTGATGAGCACAGAGGTATGCTCTCGCCCACTCTGGTTTGATTGGATCGTGCATCAACCTAGAGGATGGATGAGGAATACCCACTGGTTTGACTGCAGAGTACTATAAGTGGTACTCAGATAATCACCTTTACCAGGTGAGTAAATCCCAGTTCTTGTGGAATGCTTTCTTCTTGTTGGATTCTAAAGAGTTCTGAGGAATACACTGTTGAATTGAGACCTGTCTGAGTTTCTCTTTTGACCAGAGCAGTTTACTTAATAAAGAACAACTGCTTACAGTTTTTCTAAGAAATTACTAAACAAAAAGTAAAACAGTACAACATTTATGAGGTGGTGTAGAAAAATGGCTATGTTGAAAGGCTGGAATCAAAATATTGAAAATTAGCAGAGTTTTGCGTGAACACTGACATAGTGTACCTTTCAGTCACAATCTGGGCATTTTACTGTATTTGTAAACCAAATTTTGTAGTATAACCTTCTTATTATCCCACCTAATAAACCTGGAGGGGGAAAATGTTAAAATCCCTGTCAAAATGTAATTCTGCACCACTAAAGCAACATTCTGCACCACAGGTATGAAATCAGATTTTGGTCCGGATTTGAAAAATGACAGCTGTCTCATTCACGACGTGCTGTGAAGAAATGGCTACGTTGAAAATTTGGGGTCAAAATATTGAAAATTACCAGTGTTACAATCCTGCGTTCATAAATTTCAATGTAGGCTCATATCTTTGTCATTTTTTAATATTTTTGCCCCACATTTTCAACATAGCCTTCTTATGATCCCACCTCATGAACAAGTGCAGAGAAAATTTTCAGCTCCTGCCTGAAAGGTGATTTCATGCAGCAAATGCAAAATCACCTTTTGGGACACGAAAACAGATTTTGGCCAGGATTTAAAAATGACTGCTGTCACATTCATGAGGTGCTGTAAAGCAATGGCTATGTTGAAAATCTGGGGTTGAAATACTGAAAATTACAAAAGTTACAAGCCTGTGTTTGCAAATTTCACTGTAGGCTCACAACTTTGTTGTTTTTTAATATTTTTACACCAAATTTTCAATACAGCCTTCTTATGACCCCAACTCACAAACAAGGGCAGATAAAAACGTTCAATTCCAGCCTGAAAGGGGAGTTTGCTCAGCGACCATGGAATCACCTTTCGGAACAGATTTGCCTAATTTCACTGTAATTGTTCATGAGGTGGTGTCCCAAAAAAAGGCATGTTGAAAATTTGGAGCAAAAATATTCAAACTGGCCAAGTTATTGCCACTGAAATACATTGAACTAGCTGGCCTGGTGGCGCTGAGGGTTGAGGCAGTGGACGCCACACCTAGCGCCACACCGGCAACCCGGGTTCAGGAAAGGACTCAGGCTCCAGGGTTCTGCAGAGGGAGGAAAGGATCATGCATTCAGAGGACTGATCTTCTCTCATGGGGTGGGTCAGAGGGGAGTCCCCACCTTGTAGCAGCTGTCGGTGCAGACTGGGAGCACTACATTCAAACGGGGACGTGAAAGAGGGATGAAGTGGCATCGGACGTCTGTGGGGGGGAGTGGGAGTCCACCCTCCACATGCTGATGTCAATGCATGTCTGTGCCTCGAGAGCCGTAACTAAGGCAAAAATCCCCAACTGCTGGGAAGATGATGGCGAGGATCAAGCGACCTGGCCCACATCTCTATACTGGCCCCCAATCCAACTTGACTCTCCATGGTCCCCGCCTCCTCCTGTACGGGATCTCCAGGAGAGGGGGGCACCCAGCACCCAATTCCTCGGTCAGATCAGAGGTTCAGGCAGATGGTAGAAGCAGGCCAAGGGGGTTCCCACCTGAGAGATGCCCCAGCAGTCAGTGAACAGGAGTGAAACAAAGTTGACAAAAAAAAAAAAAGAAATACATTGAATCACATACCTGATTTCCTCAGTTTTTGGTCCAGCTTTGAAGAACGAAGATGTGTCTGCAGTCCAGAGAAGATTATGGAGTTGGACCCCCATGGGTAAGCAAGGGCTTGGGGGGGCAGGGGGGTGGGTGCTGAGTTGGAGGGTCGGGTGGGGGGACTAACATCGCAACAGACACTGATGGACAGCTTTTCTTTTTTTCAGGATTTTCATTAAAAAAAAACAGGAGGGATGATTTTCTACATTTCAGGTGAGGACACAGAGGGATTGGGTACCCCAGTGTCAGTGTTATGTTTAGGAGGTAGGAGGGTGCTGAGAGGGAGGGTCGGGTGGGGAGACAGTTACAGGGCATCAGCAACAGACATTGACAGACGATTTTGTTGCAGGCTATAATATAAAAAATAAAATATGAGGTAGTGACAGTAGGAGATTTTTATTTTTTGTTGTTTAACCAGGTATAGCGCACTAAGCTGAAAGCTTTTTTACAGGAGCGACCTGGGAGCACAAGGAGGTTAAGTGACTTGCTCAGGGTCACACAGTTTGCAAGTGGAAGCTGTGGGATTCAAACCCAGGTCTGGTCTGCTGGATGTCACCAGATTTGCAGCTCAGAGCCTTAGACCACTGCGCTATACTGCCTCTAATTAGGCAACCCCAGTGTCAGTGTTATCTTTGGGGGGGGTGCTGAGAGGGGGGGTTGTGTGAGGGGGACAGTTACAGAGGTGCCAGTAACAGACATCGATGGACAGTTTTCTCTGTTGCAGGCTATAATATAAAAAAAAACATAGGTGGCATTCATTTACTCTGGGTCACACTGGAGCACTTTTCGATTTTCACTGTGTGACCTGACCATCCCACTTAAAAAAAAAGTTAATGTGGTCCATTCTCCTCTGGAACTGCTGTGTGTGTGTGTGTGTTGGGGGGGTTGCTTTGTGGAACTTGGGAAGGACTCAGAGACCTTCCCCAAGTTCCACAAAGCAACCCCAACACACACACACACACACACACACACACACACTGTCTGTCTCTGACACACACTGGTTTGTTTCATTCTTTAGTCAGCCAGGACGGGTCCGAGTGGTTGGTCAGCAGGGTTGGCTACCTGCATTATTTTGAATACTAATAACTATACTGTTACCAACATTTTTTTAATTCTAATACCATTTCTGTTAGTGTCAGTCAAGCAATTTGAATGCTGTTAATAATGTTACTCAAGCAGCATTTCATGCATTATCAGTTACTAGTGAGTAGAGAGAAACATTTTTTTAACTGAAAATGTATTTGCAGTTGAAACTCAAAACTCCCAAAAATCATAATGCAAATGAGAGACAATTTTTTTCTCAAAATTCAATGCCGTTGGTCCTGAGAAAGAGAACCACATCCAATGCTTTTTCTTTCAGTCTGGATCTGAGGTGGCTAAGGATGTAGGCAAGGCCAGAAAGCAGCCTTTCAACAGATACCTGTGTCACAGATAGACCTAAAACACTTAATGCAGACTGACATAAGGCTTCATCACCATTTTTTAACCACCACACTAGTGGATCTTCATTCTTGTCTATGCGCTGCATTGCATTGAAGGCCGCCATAGATTTTTGGAATTCGGCACAACTGAAACTGAAACGCTGATCTGGGGTCACACAGTTACGAGCTCTGTGCTGGGCTTCTCTGTCATGTAGCTTGAGCAAGTGATCGAGATTGTCTTCATTGTCGGCCACATCGCTGTTGTCTGAATCACTTGTGTTGTTAACAACAGTGATCGTGGTAGAAGTATCAACTTGCGGCTGACAGCTACCGTTCATCAGAGACAGTTTTGCACCAAGTGTGAGAAGATGCTTCTCTGGCCTTTGGATCTGTTCTCTTTGCAGAAATCACTTGTACCTTGGATCGCAAACCATTGATGCTAGCAAAACATCATTGTCTGACACCTTTTCTCTCACATATTTTGACCAGGAGAACATTAGCTAAATTTCCTTTAATCTTGCTAAGCTTCAGCTTTAAATGTTCCCATTCAGCCAAAAAGTCTCCTGCAAGAAAGCTTTCAGCCTGCATTCACATTGTTGGTACTTTGGCCAGCTCTAAACAGTTTGGGATGTTGTTCGGTTGGTCCCACATTTTCTATCTAAGGTGCAGATCACTTGATACAGCTCCCAGTTCATCACAAAGTTCTCACATTTTCACTAAGGTTATTAGCATATCATACGTTGACATCTATCGAGTTTCATTGTCAAGAACAGGGCGTACTCCATACCTCTTTAAAACAACTTCCCTCATGCTTGGCAGGCACAGATTTTTGTGACGCCTTGAGCTCTCAGAACGGCGTTTTCAATTTGTAGATTTTTCATGGCATCACAGATAGCGAGCTGAAGAGTATGCTCTGCACATCTTGTTGAAGTGACAGTAAGAAGACAAGCTATGTCAGAAGGCAAATCCTGATCATCTTCGGTGAAATTTCTGTTCTCCAGAGGACTTGTGGTCAGACTCATTACCATCATCTGCCTCCGCTGTTGAAGCCTCGTTAATCAACTGCACACACTTTATCATATTAGATCCGTCTGTTGCTATGGATATCACATCACTCTCTTTAATATCAAATACGTTGAGAACATCAATCAGTATGTCATGTATAACCTCAGCCATGTACCTTTCAAAAATTTCCTTCGCAGCTAAGGTTTTCAGCTCTAATTTTCCTTTGCCATCCACAAACTGTGTATTTATGCAGAGAAATGACTGGTCTTGTCATGTAGCAATGTTCATCTTAAGACACAACTTATTTGCTATCATACTCTTAAGCCTCTCCTTGGTGGCATTATAGTATGCCGTAACATCCTCTTTTATGGACTGTGTTCAGAGAAATTCCCAGCGATCTTGCTACTGGTCCCATAAGCATTTTGAATCAGGAGTCTTCAACAACTGAGAAAGGACATCCAGCAGCAGTCACCAGCGACACAAGGCCTTTTTAAATGTCTCAATATCAGTGGAGATATTCACCTGTTTTTTCGTGAAATTTGGAGTTGTTTACTTCATGATCTTGGCGGGAAGGGTATCATCAACAGAAAGTGGTTTGTGTTGTTGTCTTTTCAAAGCAACTTTTTTGCCTCTCGCAAACACCTCTTCATAGAGTTTAGGGTGGCAAGATTTCAGATGTTTGTTCATACTGTCAGCATGTTGTCCCTGGAAATAATAACAGTTTATTTGTATACATTTAGGGGTATAATCAATGAAAAGTAAGAACTAAAAAGTTACAGTAAATATAGAAGCTTCAGAAACTGTCTGCAAGTTTGTCTGAAATCACAAATCATTTCCAACCTATTTCCAAATGATTACAAGACTACTTACCAAAATAATTGTCTTGCAGCCTTCAGTCTTACATGCCCTTTTGTCTTCTGCCAGCAAATATGTACAATGATCAAAAACACATGACTGTCTTTTTCTACCTCTTCCTGGCGCCATTCTTCCATAAAATAATTCAACTTTTCACAGTGTTAACGAATCAATTAGCTAGGCTACACAAAGGCATTGGATAAAACAGAAGCCTTTATGCCCTATGCTGCACTACTATAATATAACTCGGCCCACGGTGCCCACGGGCATGCTCATTTAACACAAGACAAGTTGACATCTCTAATCTAATACAGAAGCTCAAAGATCATGGCTAGTGCAATAGGGTATCTTTATGCTTTCAATCAGTAAGTGACGTAAATATGGTTGTATAATTAATAAGCTTGTGTACAGTGTAAAGTATGAGACACCACTGTCTGTAGCCTGCTAATTGCTTTACTGAGCTACACAAGCATTTCCTGCTCATGCTAAAATGTGTGCAACACCCACATGCAGGAACATGTGCTCCACTACATGGCTTTCTATATTCTATTGGCACCACCTACTGTTGTATCCTTATACTACACAAAGAAAGCCATTAAAAAAAAAATACCAATGAATTTTGTTATTAACATTATCCAAATTTTAATTTCTACTGCTAATACTGTTACCAATTAATTTGAATACCAGTAGTATTTTCGCTTCTGTTACCGAAAGTTATCTGTTAGTAATCTAATAGCTATACTAATACTGTTTCTGGTAGCCAACCCTGTCAGTCAGTCATGGTGTGGATTCTGAGGTTGCTGGTCAGATCAGATTTATAGGATGGCTGGGATGGGACTGGAATGCGATGAGGATGAGTGAGGGTCACAACAACATGGGTCGGGAGTTGGGCCTTGGGAATCTGGATGGATACTGCTGCTAGCTGTACATTGACACGGGGAGTCGGGGACAGGTTGGGGTCACAAGAACATGGGTCAGGATAGAATCGGTATGGAAAGGAATCTGCAAATTTTCCAAAATGCACATTGTCGTCATTTTCAATAAAACAGCACTGGCACTGCACAACTGAATCATTCAAACTGTTTTATCAAAATCACACTGCTTTACTACTCCTGTTTGCTTTTATATTAATGCATGTCACCAGTCAATTCTTGGGTGTTGAACGCATTCAGCCTGCGGCCTCATGCTTCAACCACCCGAGGCATGACATTATTACACAATAACACACACCCATCGTGCCTTATTGTTTAAGTATGCATGGGATAGACACAGGTAGGGTCTACAGTGTCAATATAGGCAGGGAAAGATGGGCAGACTAGGTGGGCCAAGTGGTCCTTATCTCCCAACAAACTCTATGTTTCTATGTTTCAGACATTCAAAAAGTCACTACCAATAAATATTTATCATCTCGTACTTTATAGAGGTGAGCAAAAGCAGATAACTATTTCACATACTGAAGTAAACTCAGTTCTCTAAAAAATAAATATCAGTTACCTTCCTTTTTTGTTTTCAAAATGGTATACTCTATAATATAAAATGTAGGCAACCATGCCTCACTCAGCATGTATTTCCATATTGGGGTTGTGGTGATATTATGGATCTCTCGAGCTTCACTCTCAAAGTCCATATGATGTTAACTCAGCCCTGAGAAAGAAAAACATCCTTGTTATACATGGTTGCCTATACATTGTTTTTATTTTCACCCAGTGGGTACATGCAAGCAAACATCTTGATATGAGAGTGCCTTTTGAGGGGTGTGACACTGTCAGTCCAATGCAGAGTGGTCTGCAAGGGGCACATCAGTGCCACACCACTCATCAGCTAGGCTGATCATGACACAGTTTTGGCTTGCTGGTCAAAAGCATCCTGTACTTGAAAAGGAAAAGCTGACGCCATCATGGGTCGGCTCTTACCTTTGATCTATGCTGCGCAGCAAGCAGATCTTTCATGATCAGTCTGCTGAGGAATTTCAAACATCAGAGAAGAGGTTCACTCTTGCAGATGCCAGCTGCAACAAGGAAAACCCTCCATCAATGTATGTTGCTAGCACCCCTGTAACTGCCCCTCCACTTGACCCTTCCTCTGAGCACCCACCCCAACCCCCTACAAACATAACACTGACATTGGGGGAGCCCAATCCCCCAGTGTCACCACCTCATATTTTTTTAAATGTATGCCAAAAACTACCCATCGCTGTCTGTTACTGCCACCACTGTAACTGTCCCACCCACCTGACCCTCCCTCTCAGCACCCTCCACCCCACACCTGCCCCACAAACATAACACTGACACTGGGAGTGCCAAATTCCTCAGTGTGACCACCTCATATTTTTTTAGAAATCTATATACACAGTCAAAAACCATACACTGTTGTCTGTTGCTGCTGCCCTGTAACTGTTCCGCCCACCCGACCCTCCCTCAGCACCATCACCTCCAATTATGTTGCTGTCACCCTGTAACTGTCCTGGTGCCCACCCAACCCTCCCTCTCAGCACCCATCACCCTCCCACACAAACATAACACTGACACTAGGGTGGCCAATCCCCAGTATCGCTGTCACCATCTGAAAAAGAATATCATCCCTCATCATTTTCTTTCTTTACCCTGCAAAACAAAACCATCATCGATGTCTGTTGTGCCATTAGTCCCCACCCAACCTCCACTCAGCCCCACTACCCCACACCACCCACAAAGCCTTAATTACCCCACCAGGTGTCCAATGCCATAATCTTCTGTGGACCGCAGAGACATCTTCACTTTTCAAAACCAGACCGCGAACTGAGGAAATCAGGTATGCAGCTCAATGTATTTCAATGGTGTTTTGAACTTAGTGGCATTACTTGGTCAGTTTTGAATAGTTTTGCCCCAAATTTTCAACATAACTTTTTGGGACCCCACCTCACGAAGAACTGCAGTACAATTAGACAAATCTGTCCCAAAAGGTGATTTCACAGTCACTGCATGAAATCACCTTTCAGGCAGGAGTTAAAAATTTTCTCTGCCCTTGTTCAGGAAAACAGGTCATAAGAAGGCTATATTAAAAATTTGGCGTAAAAATGTTAAAAACAATGATTATGAGCCTACTGTACGTTGAAATTTGTGAATGCAGCCTCATAACTTTGGTGATTTGCAATATTTGACCTCAAATTTTCAACACAGCCACTTCTTCACTGCACCTCATAAATGAGATAGTTGTCATTTTTCAAATTCTGGCCAAAATGTGTTTTTGTGTCCTGAAAAGTAATTTCACAGTCCCTGTGCAAAATCACCTTTCAAGCAGGAGTTGAAAAGTTTCTCTGCACTTGTTGATAAGGTGGGGTCATACGAAGGCTATGTTGAAAATCTGGAGCAAAAATATTTAAAACAAACAATGAAGATATGAGCCTATGTTGAAATTAATGAACACAGGCTCATAACTTTGGTAGTTTTCAATATTTTGACCCCAAATTTTCAGTATAGCCATTCCTTCACAGCACCTCATGAATGTGACAGCTGACATTTTTCAAATCTTAGCCAAAATGTGTTTTCACACTTGTGGTGCAAAATCACCTTTTGGGCAGGATTTGAAAATGTTCTCCAACTTTGTTCATGAGGTGGGCTCTTAAGAAGGCTATGGGGGTCATAAGAAGGCTATGTTCAAAATTTGGAGTAAATATATGAGAAAACAACAAAGTTATGAGTCTACATTGCAATTTTTCAACGCACACTCGTAACTGTGGTCATTTTCAATATTTTGACCCAATTTTTACACATAGGGCTGGATTTTCAAAGGTTGTGTGGATGCCATAAGCCCCTGGTGCGCAAAACAACAAACAGCGCAGGGGGCTTGCAGCATTCACCCAAAACAGATCACGATTTTCAGTCCCCTGTGTTAAAGGGCAAAAGTTAAACCAGCCCCCCACCCCAGTCTAACTTTGCACCACATGGGGACCCGGCTTACAGGGCTTGCAGCAATGCTTTAGCGAAAATCTGCTGTAAATTGTGGAAAATGTCGCACCTGTTGCCAAGGTACTAAAATTGGGTGCAGGTTGCGGAAATCTGTTTGGCGTAGCTGCGACAAACACAGCAGCTGATGCAGGGCTTGTCACAAGCCCTACATCCACTTTTGAAAATTGGGGCCATAGTCATTTTTTCACACACCTCATGAATGTGACTGCTGTCATTTCTCAAATCTTACCCAGAATGTGTTTTAACACGTGTGGCACAACATGATGTTTCAGCCATTGTTTTATAAATGACACCTGTCATGCTTGGAAGGAGTGGTCATAAAAAGATTATATTGAAAATTTGGGGTACAAATGTGAAACACCAACCAAGTTATGAAGAAACAAGTTGTTCCAACATTTACTCATAACTTTATTTTTTGCAGATTTTGGCCCCTCATTTTCAACATATCCCTTGTGTTACCCCACCTCCTGAACATGACAGGTGCCATTTTTCAAATCACCTCTGAAACTTGTTGTCACAGTCGCACAGTGAAATCACCTTTCAGATGGGATTTTAAAAATTCCACCTGCTTGATCACAACATCAGGTCATAAAAGATTTTTGGACATTTGGGTTAAAAATGTGGGAGCCCACTTAAAAGTAGATATTGTCTCTCTCAGCCATAGGAGCCGACTTTTGTTTTTCCGGGGGGGGGGCTCAACTAATGGCCGGGGGTCTGGGGCCGCCAAGGCCCTTAGAAGCTCTGGGGTTTTTGGTGTTCTGTGGTGCATTATGAGAGTTATACTTTAACAGATTGCACAGTATACACACCATCACTGAAATTACAGAATGGTACCCAAACTTGTCTGTATTACATCGTTTGTCTGCTTGGACTTTGGTGCCAGAAAAGGTAACTAACATAGAAACATAGATTTTGACGGCAGATAAGGACCGCTTGGCCCACCCAGTCTGCCCATTTCCCTACCTATTGGATAAGCTGCAGATCCTAGTTAACCAGCAGCCTACTTCTTCCTACCCCCATCCCCTAGAATTGCCTTATGACTGTCCCATGCATGCTTGAATTCCACCCCTGTTTTGACTCCTAGCCTCCTCCTCGGAAGGCCATTCCATGCATCACAACCCTCTCTGTGAAAAAATACTTCCTTAAATTACCTCCTGAGCACGCCCCTTCTATCTTCATTGTGCTTCTTGCTCTTGCACACCTCTTTTTTGAAAGATGCTACCCTCTTGGACTTTGTTGATTCCTTGAGATACTTGAAAGTTTCTGTCATGTCCCCCTCTCTCTCCCTTTCCTCAAGCCTATACATATTCAGCTCCTTAAGTCACTCTTCATATACCTTCCGGTCAGGCCCTGCACCATTTTAGTCTGCCCTCCTCTGGACAGCCTCCATCCTGTCTATATCCTTGCGGAGATTGGGTCTCAGAACTGCACGCAGTACTCAGATGGGGTCTCACCAATTGTCTGTACAGAGGGATAATAACTTCTTGTTTTCTACTGGTGATGCCTCTCCTATGCATCCCAGTATCCCCCAACCCTCCTTGCTGCCCTCTCACATTGCTTTCCACCTTTAGGTCATCTGATATGACTATCCCAGGTCCCTTTCCATTTTTTGTTGTTAGTATCTCACCCCCATTGTGTACTCTTCCCTGGGTTTTGTTTCCCAGGTGCATTACCTGCACTTCTTAGCATTGAATCTAAGCTGCCATACATTTGACCATTCCTCTAACCTTGCCAAGTCCTTCTCATCCTTTCCACCCCACCTTGTGCATCAACTCTGTTGCAGATCTTTGTATCATCTGCAAGAGAGACATACTTTTCCTTCAGTCCTCTGCAATATAAACTATAAAGACATTGAAGAGGACGGTCCTAATACTGAACCTGTGGTACCCACTAGTAACCCCTTTCTTCAGGTGGACTCCATTTACTATTACTCTCTGTGTCCTATTCTCCATCAATTCTTTACCCAGGCTGTCATCTTGGGACCCACTCCCAGGCTGGCTAACTTGTATATTAATCTTTTGTGTGGGACTGTGTCAAATGCCTTGCTGAAGTCTAGGTAGGCCATGTCCACAGCCCTCCTGATCTACTACTTTGGTCACCCAGTCAAAGAAATCTATCAGATTTGTCTGGCATGACCTTCCGCTGTGAATCCATGCTGCCTTGGGTCTGAGCCCCTCTGGCCTCTAGATACTCAACAATTCTTTCCTTCAGAAGTGATTCCATCATTTTCCCTACCACTGAGGTTAAACTAACAGGTCTGTAGTTTTCTGCTTCTGCCTTGCTCCCACTTTTGTGAAGGGAATCACATTGCCCTTCTCCAGTCCTCAGGTACCACCCCATCCTCCCATGATTTGTTAAACAGGGTAGTCAGTGGTGTCACTAGTTCTACCATTAGTTCTTTTAGAATTCTGGGATGAATCCCATCAGGCCCATTGCTTTGTCCACCTTCAGTTTTAAGAGTTCTTTCAGAACCCTTTCTTCTGTAAATGGACTGGTATCAACTTCTGTATCAGAGTGTTTCTACTGTTTGTTTAGGTACCTCCCCACTTCCTTTGTAAATATTGAGCAAAAATATTTGTTTAGTATCTCTGCCTTTTCACAGTCACCCTCTGCCCACCTCCCTCCTCTTTATTAAGCCTCACTAGCCCTCCATGGTCTTCCTTCGCTCCTGATGTACCTATAAAGGTTTTATCCCCCTTCTTAACAGAGTTGGCTATCTTTTCCTCGGTTTGGGCCTTTGCTGTTCTGACTGCCTTCCCAGCTTCCTTTTGCTTTAACTGTACAGTTCCCTGTCCTGCTCCTTCTGTGATTCCTTGTGCTTCCTGAATGCTTTCTTTTCTCTTGAACCTTCACTGCCACTTCCTTTGAGAACCATAGTGGTTTCTTACATCGTTTCATTTTGTTAATTTGCTTCACACAAGGCTTGTTACCTCTGTGATGGCAGTTTTATTATTCCCCATTGTTCTTCCACCCCTCCTTCCTGCCCATTTGCTGGTGCATTCCTTGAGGCACTCACCCATTTTAAGCAAAGTCAGCCCTCCTAAGTCCAGTACTTTTGCCTTTGCTTGTGGCTTGACTCTATTGCTGTGTTTATTGTGAACCATACTGTTCGATGGTCGCTAGTTCCCAGATGGCTACCCACTTCCATCTGTGATCCTCTCTTCATCTCCATTTGAAAGTTAGGTCTAAGATTGCTCCCTCTCGAGTGGGCTCCAATACTAGTTGTCTAAGGCATGCCCCTTGTAGGGCATCTAGAATAACCCCACTCTTTGAAGTGGCTGCTGCAACTGCATTCCAGTTAACACATGGCATATTCAGATCACCCATCAGCAATATCTCCCCTTTTTCTGCCATTCTAAGTATTCTTTCTATCATTTCCTTGTCCATTTCCTCCCCCAAGAAGGGGGTCTGTATACAACCCCTGTGCGGATTGTGGTGCCATTGCGGTCTCCAAATTTACCCACAGTGCTTCTTCTCCTCCCTGTTTTCCTTTTGTTCTGTTGCCTTGATTCCTTCCCTTATGTAAGAGCTCCCTCCTCCTCTTTTACCCTCCCTGTCCCTCCTGTAGATAGTGTATCCTGGTATGTTTATGTCCCAGTCATGGTTTTGTGTACCATGTTTCTGTGACTGCCACTATATCCAGATGTTCCTCCTCCATCAAGGCCACTAATTCAGGAAGCTTGTTACTCAGACTACGGGCATTGGTACTCATTGCTCTCCATTTTTTGATGGCTTTACTTTCTTTTGCAGCATCCCCCACTGACCTGTCTACTTCGGTCTTTTTCTCATTTAGTACCCTGTTTTGTAGGGAGAGGCTGGGATTTTCCTGCTGTTTATCAGTGCCTCCCCCCCTTGACTAGTTTAAAAGCTTGCCAATGAAGCCTTTAAACCGACTGCTCAAAAGACTTGTTCCCTTCCTGGACAGATGCAGACCACCCTGCCAGTATGGGCTGGGTGTCCCTCCAGGTGGAACCCCAGTCCCCAATGAACCAAACCCTGTCTTCCCACACCATTTTTCAACCATTCATTAAACTGCATGGTGCAAAGTACCCTCGCTTCACTCATGCCATTGACAGGCAGCACCTCAGAGAAGGATATTGTGTGTGCTACTTGTCTTAGGCCCCTCCCCAATTCTACAAAGTCCTTCTGCACTGCTCTAATCTCATGATTAGCCAAGTCATTTGTCCCTAGGTGGACAATGATGTCCAGCTCAGATTCCCGTGCAGCTGTTCTCATGATCCTGAGGATGCGCTTCCTGTCTCTCCAAGCCATGGCACCAGGCAGGCACCTTACTTCAGTTTTCCCTGCTCCCCCCAGTTCTATCCCCCTAATAATTGAGTCCCCCACCAGGAGCTGCTTCCTTTCCTTGTGGTGTCCTCTGCCTCCTTCCTGTGGGCCTCCCTTGTGACAGTTGTCCTCAGCCTCCTTAATCTCCTCTGCAGGTGCATCCATAGGGGAGCTATGCTCCCCCAGAATAGTGTATGGATTGCGGTGTGGAACAACTGACTGGGTGTGCCTCTGTTCCAGCATCCTCACCCTCCCTGAGCCCACTGTGGTCCAACTGCTGTGCTTTCTTCGCAACCTCTGAGGTAGTGGTGGTGGCTCTGGTGCTCCCTGGATGGGGGAGGTTCCCTTCCTACCGTCCAGTGTGGCCTGGGGGAAGGTCCCCTTACTACTGTCCAGTGTGGCCTGAAGATGGGCAACTTCCTCCCTCAGGGCAGAGAGTTGTCTGCAAATAGGGCAGCATCTCAGCCTCCAGAAAGACTCCCGGAACACTGCTGCCCCACAGCCATTACATTGCTCTACTCCCCACATTTTTTTTGTGTGTGTGTGTGTGTGTGTGTGTGTGATTAGTTTGTAATATAGAAATATATATATATATGGGACCCTGCCTGAATAGCAACACTGACTGGTTCATTCACGTACATGCACTCGCTCTGGACTCTGAGTCCAGAGATTGCCTAGGGGCTCCAGACTGACTCAAGCTCCAGTTTTAGCCTGCCAGCGGTGCCAAGTGCCAAACTGAATTCCCAAACCACAATGGGATTTTGGAAATCACTTTGGCATTTGGCACCACTGGCAGGCCAAATTATCACAGTCCTGACACCCATCCATTACACACACACACACACACATACACACCTGCATAGTATAAGCAGTGCTCAGGAGAATCTCCCGCCTCTCACTCAGTTACTGGTGGGCCATTCCTGCTGTCTCCAGCAAGGAACAGCCTCCTCCATCAGCAAACCTGTGTGACCTGAAATTTTACAGTGATTCTCGGCAGCCATCCTTCCATGACCAGCCTTCCTTGTCCTTCAGACTGAAGCATATGGTGAAAATAAAATTCTAGTGAAAAATCTTCATATAATTTTTTTCCCCAACTACAGTGCCAATAAGTGAATCGAAGGAGGAGATGCAACACATTCTTAATACTCTTTTCAATATCGATCCATCGTTGGTTTTGGAGTCTTTTTCCATCCACTTTCAAACAACATTCAAAAGAGTGGGCTGGACACAACATATACACAGTCAGGTGCAGCCAGTGTGGAGCCAAGGTTTATACCTATGTTTTGGGGTAACTTGATTGCAAAGACAAACAGGTACTCTGCAGCGTCAGTTTTACAGATGCACCCTCCAACCATGTTACATTTAAACACATAATTATTAACTCCTTACATTCAATCATCCCTTTGTACAATTCTGCACAGTGAGTACATACCATAGAGGGTTCCATATAGGAGTTGTACACACCCCACCGAACCGCAGAGTGCCATACTCCCCAGGTCCCCAGGCCCACATCTCAGACAGATGACTGAGGCAACCAAGCTTACTGACTGACCACACTGTATTCATTTAAGCCAAGGAATATGACATCCTCTGTGGCCAGGGAACAGAGGTTGTTGGATGTCTTTCAAGACGCATTCCTAACTCAGCAGGTGGGGGAACCGACCAGGGAGGCACGGGTACTGGATGTGGTCCTGGCAGACAGTGACCAGATTGGGGGCCTGGAGGTAAGGGACCCATTGGCAGGGAGTGACCATGCCACGGTCTGGTTCTGCTTGGACCTAGGAGGGGTAGAAGGCTGCACAAAGACGAAGGTAACTGACTTCAGGGGGGTGGATTTTAAGGAAATGGGAAGGATCCTTAAGGAGCATTTGGATGGGATTGGGTCAGACATGGACACTGATAGTAGGTGGGAAATCATCAGGAGAGGGGTGCAGGATGCTACCAGCAGCTGTGCAAGAGTAAGACGAAAATGTGGTAGGGCCTGAAAGCCCTGCTGGTGGGCCAAGGAGGTCCAGGAGGTGGTGTGGGGAAAGAAGGCAGCCTATAGGCAATTCAAGTGCTCAAGGAGTGAAAGGGATCGAGGGGAGTACAAGCTGATGGCTAGAAGGGCCACTAGGGTGGTGAGGGTGGCTAAGGCAAGGAAGGAGCAGAACCTGGACTGGGAAATTAGGAGAGGGAACAAGGGGTTCTTTAGATACATTGGGGAAAAACGAAGGGTGAAGGGGCAGATTAGCAGGATTAAAACAGGGGAGCAGGCTGAGGTACTAAATGAGTACTTCACCTCAGTTTTCACCAAGGAAAATGGGGGTGCTGCATCATACATGGGAGGAGACAGTGATACTGAGGAAGGGGGGACCCTTACCGATCGGCGGGTCTGGGGAGAGGGGGAGGCATCACTGGCAGGAGGGGAAGGCTAAGCAAGGAGAAGAGGTAGCGGAAGTGGAAATCACAGCAGAGAGAGTGAGGGAAGCCCTCAGGTCCCTTAAGATGGAGAAAGCACCAGGGCCGGATAAATTACATCCCAGAGTGCTGAAGGAACTTTCGGATGTCCTGGCGAAACCCCTGGCAGAGCTTTTCACCATCTCTCTCTCTGAGGACAGGGTGGGTGCCCCAGGACTGGAAGGTGGTGCATATAGTGCCTATCCACAAGGGGGGATCAAGGGAGGTGGCAGAGAACTACAGGCCTGTCAGCCTGACATCGGTGGTGGGCAAGGTGATGGAGGGCATTGTCAAGGAGAGGCTGGGGGGGACCTGGAAAAGTCAGGGTGCCTGGATGATAGACAGCATAGATTCGTCCCAGGGAAATCGTGTCAGACAAACCTTGTGGAGTTCTATGACTGGGTGACAAGTGCCTTGGACCTGGGTAGACCAGTGGACGTCCTCTTTCTAGACTTCAGCAAGGCATTTGACTCTGTTTCTCACGTGGGCCTGTTGGATAAGCTGGGAGAAATGGGGGTGGGGAACCAGATGATCAGATGGATAGGCAATTGGCTCCAGGACCGGACCCAGAGGGTTGTAGTTGGTGGGATAGTCTCATCCCCAAGGAGGGTCATTAGTGGGGTCCCACAGGGATCAGTCCTTGGGCCCCTCCTGTTCAATGCCTACGTCTCTGACATAAGGACAGGTATCAGGAGTGAGATGAGTCTCTTTGCGATGACTCAAAACTGGGGGCGGTGGTGGATGGGGAGGAGGGGAGGGTGGCCCTACAGGGGGACCTGGAGGCTCTGGAAAGATGGTCTAGAAAGTGGAAGCTGAGGTTCAATGCAGGAAATGCAAGGTACTGCACCTGGGGCCAGAAACCCGGCCAAGTGTACACCCTGGGGGCAAGTGCTATAAGTCTGATGGCTGAGAGGGACCTGGGGTGGTGGTGGATGTCAAGATGAACAACTCGGAGACTTGTAGGAGGGCAGCAGCCAAGGCCAACAGGATGCTGGGATGCATCGCTAGGGATCACCTCCAGAAGGAGGAAGTGATACTCCCTCTGTATAACTGCTTGGTGAATCCGCACCTCGAGTACTGCCTGCAGTTTTGGAGGCCACATATAAAGAGGACATTAAACTCCTGGAGAGGGTCCAGGAGGAGCAACAAAATGATTTGGGGCTTGGGGAACAGGACCTATGGAGGAGGCTCGAAGAGCTAAATATGTACACACTGAAAGACAGAAGGGACCAGGGGGACATGATAGAGGTCTTCAGGTACATGAAGGGGGTAAATAGGGGAGGAACAGTCAGGGTGCTTCGAAGGAAGGAGAAGGGGTCACTAGAGGGCATGGATGGAAGCTGGAGGGGGGAAGATTCAGGGGAGAAAGGAGGAGGTGCTACTTCACTGAGAGGGTGGTGGAGCCATGGAATGTGCTGCCTAGGGGGCTGGTGGAGGCAGAGACGGTGGAGGGGTTCAAGAGGGGGTGGGACAGGTACAGGGGAAGGGTTCTGGAAGCAAAATCCAATGCAGCGAGAATATCCGGAACTGGGAAGGGAGAAGCCAGAAAAGGCGGGGGCAGCAAGGTCAGCTCTCAGGGTGGGGGCTGACCAAACAAGCAGACGCGAAAGACCGTTAGGCCTATTCTGCTGGCATTTTAGTATGTTAGTATGAATACAATGTGGTCGGTCGGTGAACTCTGACTTTTCATATTCCATTCCACCTCCTTGGCTCAGCCTCTCAGAGTGATTATCTTCCTTCCCCTCACCCCCACTCCAGGCAGGCACACACGACACCAAATCCACAGAGTCAACCCCAACCCTTACCTAGCTACCTCACTCAGCCAAACCAAGTCCAAGGTGGGACTCAGGAGATGGGAGTGTAAAATCACATGGGCCTGCACCTGTGCATGCTGCTGTACATGTTCTGCTGGAGCCTGGAACTGAATAAATAAATTTAACTTTAACCTCTTAGTCTCAGCTCACCTCCAAAAAGATTAGACAGTGAAGACAGTCACAAAAGGTCTTCTTTTTTCAGCCAGGCAGCCACACACAGGGAAGGAGGTATTAGATGTGGGAGAGCCTAAGGTTGTCTCATCTTGTCACCCAAGCAACAGCATGACGGCATGAGAACACATACAGATGATACATCCCCCAAAATACTGTGCGCTCCATGGTGGGGAGATGGTTTTACTTACAATAAAAAAGAATAGCTGATGGTTTTATCATACACACAAGCTAGTATACAAATATTTTGTAAGTAAATAAATCATCATGTTTTACATTTAAAGGCTTGAGTGCAAACAAAATTGTTAATAGATTCACAAATCATCACCCTTTACTTAAGTTGGATGCGTTCATATGCAAAAGCCAAAAGTCATAGTGCAAAAACATCTGTACCAAATTAATTAACCTGATAAGATGCTGCAGCTTCTAGTTCAGGAGAAAAGATGGGGAGGGGTGAAATCCGGATCGTTGGAACCATAATGGCTGGAAGTGCAACTGTGCAACCAACTAAAAAATGGAATGTCTGAAGGAACAGGTACAAACTGTATTCTTTGTTCTCTTCCAGCCAGAATGGTCATTCTGGATACTACTCTTTCTGTCTGGTTGTAACTTGTTTTTTTAACCCAGAGAGACACACTAAGCTTGAAGCTTGTTTACAGGTGCTACCTGGGAGCACAAGGAAGTTAAGTAACTTGCTCAGGCCAGGGTCTCATAGAAACATAGAAACATAGAATTTGAGGGCAGATAAGGACCACTTGGCCCACCCAGTCTGCCCATTTCCCTACCTAATGGATAAGCTGCAGATTCTAGTTAACCAGCAGCCGACTTCTTCCTACCCCCACACCCTAGAATTGCCTTATGACTGTCCCATGCATGCTTGAATTCCACCACTGTTTTTGACTCCACAACCTCCTCCCGAAGGCCGCTCCATGCATCCACAACCCTCTCTGTGAAAAAATACTTCCTTAAATTACCTCTGAGCCGCCCCTACCCCCATCTTCAAATTGTGCCCCCTTGTTCTTGCACACCTCTTTTTTTGAAAGATGCTACCCTCTTGGACTTTGTTGATTCCCTTGAGGTACTTGAAAGTTTCTATCATGTCTTCCCTCTCCCTCCTTTCCTCGAGGTTATACATATTAAGCTCCTTAACTCTCTCTTCATATGTCTTCTGGTGCAGACCCTGCACCATTTTAGTTGCCCTCCTCCGGACAGCTTCCATCCTGTCTATGTCTTTCTGGAGATTGGGTCTCCAGAACTACGCAGTACTCCAGATGGGGTCTCACCAACTGTCTGTACAGAGGATAATAACTTCCTGTTTTCTACTGGTGATGCCTCTCCTATGCATCCCAGTATCCCTCAGCCCTCCTTGCTTCCTCTCACATTACTTGCCCACCTTTAGGTCATCTGATATGACTACCCCCAGGTCCCTTTCCATTTTTTTTGTTGTTAGTATCTCACCCCCCATTGTGTACTCTTCCCCTGGGTTTTTGTTTCCCAGGTGCATTACCTTGCACTTCTTAGCATTGAATCTAAGTTGCCATACATTTGACCATTCCTCTAACCTTGCCAAGTCCCTTCTCATCCTTTCCACCCCACCTTGTGCATCAACTCTGTTGCAGATCTGTATGCTCACAGTATGCAAGTGGAAGCTGTGGGATTCAAACCCAGGCCTCCAGATTTGCAGCTCAAAACCTTAAAAACTATTGCGCAATACTGCCTCCAACTTGTTCAAGACAAGTCACAGGCAAGCACTGCAGATTTTACACTCAGTGGAGAAAATAGTGCATTTTGCACCTGTTCCATCGAACAGACATTCTGATTTGTAATGGTTCTTCTGGCTGTTCTGGTTCTAGCATTGAATACCAAAGTCCCAATTCATGTTGAATAGCAAACCATTAACATTTCATGATTGCCAAATGCTAGATGCTTCATCACCAATTCAGATTCAGAGCACATCTCTGATGAAGTGCCTAGCAATTGCAAGAAAAACATTAGGTCAAATAGATGCAGGAATGTCTAATGATTGCAAGTTTGTTTTTAACAACAATTTTTATCTATTGTGAATGTGTTCAAGAGATGCTTCGGGAGGGGTTGTACAGTAAATTGAATTATGCTGGCCTGCTGCTGCTGCATTTATCTAAACTCCTATGGGGAAGTGAGCATAGCCCCCTCGACTCATTCAACTAAACTACATTATTTGTTTTTAATTTGAAGTAGGCACTGATTTCTTGAAACTTTGAAAGGCACCCACACCAGTGATGCTACCATGTCACTGTGCCAGTGAAATGGCATTTTTTTTATCTTTCTCCTCTGAAAATATTACTATACCTTTGTATTTTGAATGCGAGCTGCAGATCTGGTGTTCCTTCCTTTGACCTCTTCACTTCTCTCTGTTTGCCACACCAGCACACCGACTCTCACAGGCTCTGCTCCTCACAGCACGGCCCCGAGCCCTGGTGCTAATTATTTGAGGCAGTCAGCTCAGCCCCACACAGACTCTCAACCCAACAACAACCATTACCGGACCACCTAATCTTTAATGGGTCAGGAATGGCACCCCTCACACAGTCATCAAAATCAAACCACCCACCACATGCGCTGCCAAGGAGGACTAAAATAGTGGATCTCTCTGGTGCCAAAGAACAACAGCATGCAACAGAGGCGCCACAGTGCATACATACTTCACGCCAAGCTACGTGATTGGATTACACCACGAACCCTCCACCAATGGCACGCATTGCGAGTCTGCACATAATAAAAAAAGCCGGGCCCGGGTTATGACTTGTTAATTACTGACAGTGGTGGCACATCGCACTGCTGCTTCCACCTCTCGTGGAGTCGCCCTCCCTCCCCACTAGCACTGGCCCGCCCCCACTCCTGAGGGCAGCAGTGAGTGAAGTATTAAAAAAAACAAACAAAAAAAAAACGTAATTCTGATCAGGCGTTGACCAGGGGGGAGGGGCAGAGCCCCCACTTCAACTTCAGCCCCCCTCCCCCGTAGTCAGTGCCTATGATCTCAGCTGCCCTATCCTGGGTAATTACAGTCTAACAATGTGTCAAAGCAGGACACCACGGAAAATGAGATATTGTAACTCATCTGCTGTATCCTGGGTAAATATATAGGAAAAATGTGTACAAGCAAGACCCGGTACTATAAGTATGTCAAAGGTTCAGCATGTATGTACAGATGCAAGTACTGAGACAGGGTTGCAGCTGCAACATACATTATGAACATCTTTTCTGACAATATTTTTAGGCTTGGTGGGTCATTATTTGTAAAGCATTGTTAAAGATTAGTACTCTGGGAATGGGTGAAAAATTGAACACAATAATCTCCTCTACCAGGACTGCTCAGAGGTGTTATTTAGCTGCAACATCAGCCACAAAGCACACCACAAAGCATCTAGTACCGCAGGCCTTCTATACCAGGGGTGAACATGTAAGCATTAAACCATGACAGACCATGGTTCTACTGTGGAATTCATCCATGGTTTTGGGGGTTGGGCCAGTGCCTCCAACCACCCAACCATGGATTAATTCCACAGTAGAACCATGGTCTGGAGTGGTTTAATGCACTTCTAACATGGCAAGCACTGCAATACTAATAATTTGGCAGTTTTAGTAAAAGAACAACAGCAGAAATCATGAATGTGTGTTAGTAGATACATAGATACATAGACAGTGTCGGCAGATAAGGGCCTATGGCCCACCCAGTCTGCCCATTTGAGCTTGTAAGTTCAGTTTGTTTTCCTAGAAGTCTGTTGCCCCTTACCCCTGACCTCCAGAATTCCTTTATGTCTATCCCATGCATGCTTAAATCCCGTGATTGTTTCATAGTAATACGTTTTATGTGTCTGCTGTGTACTTCTGACAGGATGTATAGAGCTGGAAATCTGCAAGTGCACGTTGAACAGTCAGCCTATATTAATATAGTGGTTGAACATTTTGGACACATATATGGAGTGAAAAAAAAACACACACAACAAATAAGCACAACCAGAAATATATAAAAGTTTTCCTTATGATGCCCGTTGACAGGTTTTCCTGCTCCATTTTTAGCTCTGATTTATTAATAATTCTGGTGACTTGTGGGTATCGCTGTGCATTTGCATATTTGAACAACAAGGATGACTGTCCCATGGGGTGGCTCAAGGGAGTATTATGGGATCCACAGGAAACTGTTAGAGCTGCCTGCAGGGGCCCAGTTCAGTGTGACCAAAAACACTAGAGCAACTGCAAAGAAGGTCACTGAACTCACCCAGCAATAATGAAACTGCTGTCCACACCAATAATGTGCTATCAAAATCAGGCAGTTTATTCAAAGTTACACACAAGAAAAAAAGCTGAGCTCCTCACAGAGGCCCACACAGACTGACATTTCAACCCAGATGGCTTAGGCACCCACATGACACATATGCACCTTTTGTAAAAATAACACCCGGCATAGTATAACCGGAGATTTTAATATCTCCGTACATATGGGCAATGGGGATGAAGAGGCAACACCACGTCATCATCTCTCGGTGTTTGCCAGAGCAATCTCCCAGGGGGCTGCTCTCTGGTTGTCAATATGACAGCTGCAGCCCCAGGAAAATTATTTTAGCGAGCATTCAGGTATTTTGTTAAATTGATAAATATTGGAACTCACAGGGGGGAAGGGGAGCTCGAGCCACAATCTATGCAACAGTGGCTCGAGCTCCCTTCCCAGTAGATCTCCTTTACTATACTCTTGTATCTATTGCCAAAATTCCAGGGAAATACATTTCTGACCCTGGTCTTCCTGATTGTTCTACAGATGCCTTGTTCAAGTCTTGAGGAGGAGCTGTGACTATCTGCTGCCCTCTTGTGGCATGATTTAGCTAATGTTATAGCTGGCCATCTCATGCTCTGCCCTTCAGCACTGCAATCACTAGCAGTAACCATCTGTCACTGGCATTACCTGGGCACAAGATGCAAATCCTGACCACATATACACTAGGTCCCTCTGTAAGGTCAGCAAGCAGTAATCTGGCACTCTGCACCAGTTGGATGAGCCACCACAGAGAACACAATGTGACCAAAGGAGTGGGGCTCGCTCGCGCTCACTACTCATAGACTGGCTTTCGCTGAAAAGAAGGCACAGTTCCAACAACAAGGTTTATAACTGCCAAATATTTATTTAAAGTTAGAGGAAGCCAAGGCACAGAGAAAAAGTTCCCATTTGAGGGCACACTGCCCAGGCCTTGGCAAACAGGGGAAAAGGGAAGCAGACCAAATTCAACACAAAAGAATACTTAACTTTGATAATTGGGTGTATGAGAGAGGGATGGAAAAAGTAATGTAGATACTTTTTATTAGCTATATGCAGCTTTATTGTAGCTGAAAATAAAACCATCCAGAAATTCTTGGGGTTTGGTTGTACTGGATCCAGATTGAATCGCAGACAAAGAAGCATAGTTTGGTTCAGATAAAAGCCCTAAGGTGGAACACAGTTTTAAAATTGCTCTGCTTAGAGAACGCACTATTTGTTATGGTACCTCTCACTTTGGGATGGAGGCTCTTTTCCATGACATCCTCCTACATTTGAATTTAAAGTAATAGAATTTGGAAGACAAATTGTGTTTCTCTCATTTTCTTGTGCACAAGTTATGGGCATCCCTATAGCAGCAGAAAACTCTCTTCTTTCAAATTTTAACAGTCTCCCCACATCCAATGAGCTATGCTTTTCTAGAAACAAGGGTATACATCAGATGCTAAATGTATTTAATATTTTTCAGCATAACTATTTCTTTTCTTTAACTCTTAGTCCTGCCTGCATCCTCACCCACTATAAGCTTGGCCACTGGACTGGAAACCCTTCGACATTCAGCTCCCATCCTCCATAGCCTCACGATGTTTGCCTGTTTAAATTGGATATGCCCAAACAGCTCCATTGAAAGCAACAGTATGTGTGTGCAGTTGTACAGTATGTGTGCAGGGGTTCACTTGAATGGTAGATGCCAGCACCCCCATGCTGCAACACAGGCCCATTAAGGGATAGAAGCTTTAAGTTAGGAAATCAGGGACTGGAAATCATATTTAAAGTCAAGGTATCCTAGCCTACTGACATAAGTGATAGCCCCATATAGGGGACCCAAGTTTGCATCAGGAACTCAGCCCCTTGCTCTGGGACACTGGAGTCTGGCATGCATTGTAGAGGTAGTGGGTTAAAATTCAGGGGCGGGTACAGGGCTGCCTGTTGCTGTGGTACCTTCTATGATGGCTTGGTGTCATGGCTTTGTCTCCATGGGTGACCGCATGCAGATGGGTAAGCCCAGGCTAAACTTTTAACACTGAAGACAATCCCTGTTAGCAGAGGGAGGTGGATGGTGGGAAGATCTATGAGAAAATGGGAAGTGCTGTGTAGATGATGTGGCTAGTGTACCATCATGTCCAAAATTTGCTGTTATAGATTTCCACACCACTGCTTTGGCTGGTGGATCTTACCTCTCCCCATATGTAAGTCATCCCCCCACCATTGGGGGCTTACCTTTGTGCTCTCAGACCCCAGCATCTGCCCCTTCCACCCAAACTATTCACCCTCTGGTCCCCTTGGACCACAACAGGGCAGGTACTGACAGAGCACAGCAAATGGATGTATTAATAACAACCCACCCCTTCTAAATCTTTGCAGCTGAAACCACATGCACTGGTCTCACAGTGACGGCCATCAGACTGTGCTGCAGGATGAGGACAATGGAAAGAGCCCCATCGGACATGCAGAAGCTTCCCAACCCTCTTTGGATCCTGGACATCAGGGCAGCTAGCGGAGTTGGGATTGGGGACTAAAAAGTGCCATTGTCTGCTGGGATGAAGTTCTTTCTGGACCCAGCACATGCAACAGGGCCAGGAACTGAGAGAACTTGGTGCTGAGCATCATTTTGTAAACCATTTATGCACAGCAATCCCAAAAACAGAGCAGGAGCTCTCATCAAGAATCGGGCCTGAAATTACGACACCAGTGCCAGGGCAGGCAGCAAGGGTCAGGATGTGGAAATGTAGCCCTAAGGGGCATCAAGGAGGCAGCAGGAAGATGCTAAGTAAGCAGATAGCAGTACACAAAAAATATAAACATATATGGCTGCTATAACGCAGCTGGAAGCCCTCTGATCCGACAAGGACTGCTGAGAAAGGGTCAGAAGTGTTACTGTATTTCTGCCCACGAATTCCACTAATGAGGAGTTCAGTTTTGCAGGACTTGGCCATGAAAACTAAATGCATGAAATCTGTCAGCCAATCAGTCACCAAGTTTCATACCCTATAAGAGATACTGTTACAGAGAAATCTGGACTCAGTACATTCATACCTGTCTGACAGCCAGGAGGCATGTGATTGAACCACAGAGACTGCGGCTACCAAGGCTCCTCGAGTCTGGTAGTCTGAGAAGTGCACCTATGGACTGAATTTTGTAGTTTACTGAAACTAGACTATGCGCCTTCTGTGATGCACAGTAAGGAGGCACTTGTTGAAGAAAAGGCAAGCACTACCTCGGAAATGATCAAAGCTGAGGATCTTTCATCGCAGCCAACCCAAAGACTGGACCACCACATGAAACCAGAAAGTGTTCCAACCAGAGTCCTGGAGTAGCAGAAGTAAGGGGGGCCTGTGTTCTGCCTGTGTTCACAGTCACTGCGGAGAGCTGGCACCAGCCAGCTCTCATAGCCAGAGAGCTGATGTCTGACCTCCTAGACTGAGGCCTTGCCTGCAAGGGGATTGGGGGCCAAGGCCACTGTTGCACAGATGCATTCCACCAAGAAATGATCTACACCAGCTGAATTCTGATCCAGTCCTGTGAAGGGAGATGATCCGGAATCTGTGAGAGACTGGGATGCAGCCCAGCATAGGCAATCAGCACAGTTCACTGCCAATGAGGCCGAACTGTTCTCAGGGCGACCAGCCCTCAGAGATAATCAGAAATGGGAGTAAGCTGGGTTTCTAACCCTGCAGCAAAGGTTAATCCATTGGGAGAACCTGAGGTTAAAAGACCTGATAGGGACTGTGCCTGGTAATTGATAGACCCAGGCAGAAGGCCTGCAGAGGACATTAGGCCAATTTTCATGAGATTACAAATAGGAGCCTTCTCACAGCGAGGTACTCACTGCAGCAAGTGGACAATTATACCAGAAGGCCTTTGTGGAAAACTCGAGTGCACCAACCCTTGGGAAAGTGGATTGACAGGGGTAGGGCCATGTATCCTGTTACAGAGTTATAATACTTTGTCCTATTTGCATAGAGTACAAACCCCCCAAATCCCAATTTTTACTTGCTACCCCTTGTCTTTCCTTCCCCCTTCATTTTTTTCTGTCTCCCCTTGTCCAGCTGGCCCTCTTTCACTGGTCACCCCTGCCAAGTCACCACAGAACCCTACAGGATTTATTTGTCCTGGATCTGCCCTCAGGGCTTGTCCCCCCCACCCAAGTGGGGTTGGCGGAGTTCCCCAACCTCTGCCATAAATCCAAATCCAATTCTGTTGTACAGGACCTGGATAGCGAGGCACAGGGCCTGCAAGGAACTGGTGTAATCCTACTAGTTGGACATTTTCCCATGTTTCCGGGTGGAGCTTCAGACATGCAATGCTATCATGACACGTCGCACATTCCTGCACAACGTGAGTCAATGGCCACCGCACCTCCATGCTTGTCTGGTGGCCCTGGACTGTCTTGCAACTAGCCTTCACTAGGGGCAAGGCACATGCCGAGCTCCACATCCACCCCGAGGAAGGCAAGCAGTCCCTCCGACCATAATCCTCCTCTCTCAGCTGACCTTCTGATGCCGAAGTTTGCTTCCGAACCTGGGTCATCAGGCGTTGCAACTCAATAATGCTACTGCTGCACCATAGGCCAACCCTCCCCCTTTTTTTGTAGACTTCATTTCTACACCTCTCCCAGAGGAACTCTCTCCAGCTACCAACCTTACCTGATCTCTACCTCCTGCTGTGGCGCTGTATCCACTCTCCTCACCTCGACCGACGAACCCCCCCAGATCTGAGCCCTCATGGGGAAGGGCCACCCTATCCTCCCAGAGTGCTCTATCTTGAGTGTAGAGTGCTGGCTGGAGTGACTGGGAGCAGAGAGGGTAGAGCACCCAGCATTGGGAGTGTGGATCATGAGGCAGCGCCTTCACCTATCCTCCAGAGAAGGGGGGTTTTTGCATCTTGTTTCCCCTGGAGCTCAGTCATGCAATGGCATCTGGGCTGAGTGCTGATGCCCAATGCAGCTCCACCCCCTAATTGCATGAGCACCGCATACCTGGCCCACCTCCAACCACTGCCGGAGGCCGCTCCTGTGCATCGCATCCCCCAGAGCCCTCCCCAGGAAGAGAGAGCGGTCCTCTGGATGCTCGATCTCTACCCTCCCCAGCCGACCCCCAGAGGCCTGAGTCCATTCGAACCGGGTGCTGGCGTGGCGCGGTGTGGCGTCCAGCGCCTCAACCCTCACTGCCACTGGGCCAGCCTCCCCCCCCCCCCAATAAACTTGCTGTTTGTTTGCATTTTAGCTCGGGGTATCTGCACATCACAGGTGCCCCAATCCAGTCTCACAGTTAAAAACTTCAGTTCACCAGGGTCAATTCAACATGTCTCTGCCATTTCATTACAGGGTCACAGCTATTGTTTGTGGGATAGTACTGTTGTGTGGGAGGGAAATTCATATTATTTATTGGGGGGGGTAATATACCTTAGCATAACCCTTATGTCTCTTATATTGCTACCCCAGTTGGAGGCACCATGTCAGTATTCATCTTTTCTTATGATAAAGTTTTTATTAAGAAAATGTTTTTGTTTTGCAGAGATAAGTCTAAGAAACTAAACTGGTTGATACAGAATTCACTGTTAGTTGATAAAGAATTTACTGTTTGCCTTATACGTGGGTATTTATGAAATTCTGAAACTAGGTGCTGGAGACAAAGAAATCCAAAGACAGCAGTGGCGGGGGTGGGGAGGGGTCAGGGGTGGGGTGGGGGCAATAATGTATAAAGAGAATATCAAAAACTAACTTTACCATGTTATAATAAAGGGATTTGCAAAGTTTTAGAAAAGTGGGATGAGGGAAAAGAGTGGGAAGCAGCTTGGGGAGGAGGGAAATGGGAGCATGAGAAGGGGGTGTCCTGCATCACAGAACAAAGTTGGGAGAATGATCCAAGTGGTAGGTGACCCACCTTTGCCAGCATTCTTCAAAGTCGGACACTTTGTTATACAAGGTGTAATTTAATTTTTCTAATCCATAAATGTACTGAATAGCATTCCACCAATGAAGCAGGGCAGGGTTTTTTCCTGTATGCCACAGACGTGTGATTGTTTTCTTCACCACTAACATACAGATTAAGAGCAGTTTTAGGGTTTGTCCCCTATAGGAGCTGCCTGGGGGGAACAACAAGGAAAATTAAGGAGGGTGTCATAACTCCAGGGCAATTAAAGATGTCCTCCAATTCTCCTATAACCTCTTGCCAAAAAAGCTGGAGGGAAGAGCAGTACCAGAAAATGTGTACTGAATTCACCAGGTGCTCACTACAATTCCTCCAATGCTTACCCCTCTTGCTGCCTGCATATTTTCCCACAGTTTCTGAGGAATGGAAAATCCAGAATGACATTTCCATGCAAATTCCCACCAGCAGGTAGCTGCTGTGAGACGGTATACTGAGAGAGCAAATTTCAACCATTTTGCAAGAGTGTGAGCCATTGCAAACTCAGTATTACATCGCTGAAGAATGGACTCTGTGGTGCTTTGTGAAGTTTCCAACAGGGCTTTGTATATAACTGCCGGATAAGTTAAGACCACCTGTCCCACTTAATGTGATTCCTTAATAGGTGGACAAGCTGCGGGGTTGGGGGGGGTTCTCTGCGAGGGAAGTGACTGTCGGCCCAAACTTTAATAGATAAGAACGTACCTGTAAATAACAATAGTGGTCTGTCACCAGGAGCTGGAAAGTGGTTTGCAAAAAGGAAAAGGGGAGCACTACATTAGGGTCTAATAATTGGAAGATACAGTGAAGGCCCAGACAGCTCCATTTCTGCATAGCCGTATCAAGCCTACCTGTATTACAATGCTAATTACTCCAGATATATTTTTATGTGCCTGATGCTATTGTTTGTACCCTGTATTCGTCTGACGTTCATGTTTGTACCTTTGTAATCCTCCCGGGTCACACCTGAAAATAGGCACTTGGCTGTCTAGTGTGCTTACCCGGTTAACAAAAGCAAATAAATAAATAAGCTTGCTGTGGGTGAAGCTTGCTGGAAGCGGGTAAGGCAGTCAGAATAGTAAAGGCCGAAACTGAGGAAAAGCTAGCCAACTCAGTTAAGAAGGGGGATAAAACCTTTTATAGGTACATTAGGGAGCAAAGAAAGACTAAGGCAGGGATTCTGAGGCTGAACAAAGAGGAAGGTGGTTGGGCAGAGAGCGACAGTGAAAAAGCAGGGATAGTGAACGAATACTTCTGCTCAGTATTCACAACGGAAAAGCAGGGGGAAATACCTAATCTGGTCAATAGAAGCACTCTGGATAGGGGAGTTGATATTAGTCCTTTCACAGAAGAAAGGGTTCTGAAAGAACTCTTAAAACTGAAGGTGGATAAAGCAATGGGGCCTGATGGGATTCACCCCAGAATTTTGAAAGAACTAAGGGAAGAACTAGTAACACCACTGACTAACTTTTTTAATAAATCATGGTAGGATGGGGTGGTACCTGAGGACTGGAGGAGGGCCGATGTGATTCCCCTTCACAAAAGTGGGAGCAAGACAGAGGCAGGAAACTACAGACCTGTCAGTTTGACCTCAGTGGTAGGGAAAATGATGGAATCACTTCGAAGGAAAGAATTGTTGAGTACCTAGAGGCCAGTGGGGCACAGGACCAAAGGCAGCATGGATTCACGGTGGAAAGGTAATGTCAGACAAATCTAACTGATTTCTTTGACTGGGTGACCAAAGCAATAGACCAGGGAGGGGCTGTGGACATGGCCTACCTACACTTTAACAAGGCATTTGACACAGTCCCACACAAAAGATTAATAAAAAAATTAGCCAGTCTGGGAGTGGGTCCTAGGGTGGTAGCCTGGGTAAACACTGGTTGGACAACAGGACACAGTGGGTAATAGTAAATGGAGTCCACAATAAAGAAAAGAGGGTTACTAGCGGGGTACCACAGGGTTCAGTACTGGGGCCGGTCCTTTTTAATGTCTTTATAAGTGACATTTATTTATTTATTTAGTTCATAAATCGGATTTACAACCTTTGAGTCACAGACTCATTTACAAAGGCACCTCGTCAACGGGAGGGGAAACAACAAATAGTGCGGTGAGACAGGGTGGAACAATACAGGTGCAGTACATACATTATACATAGCATAAGACATAGGTATTTTACCAAAGTACATTATACATAAGTTAAGACATAGGTATTTTACCAGAGAACAGAGCAGAGGCTGTTGGGACTAGTGAGGTCATGAGGCTAAACCATAGGAAAGCGGGGTGGGGCAGGCCAAAGAACCTGGGGAACAGCGGTAGGCCTACCATGGCACGACACTCCGGCCAAGTAGGTGGTTGCTAGGGCAGTTTGAACTGACCAATTTTAGGGGTGTCTGAGATGTGCTTGGGGAGGGAGTTATACCTGGACGGTGCTCTGTAATAAAAGACCTTTGGGCAAGGGAGGTCCTGGCTCTAGGCACCTGGAAGGCGGCCTTGGAAGCGGTACGGGTGGTGGTTGAGTGGGAAGCAGGCTGGAGCTGAGTAGTGACACCAGGGGGACACAGTCCAAGAAGAGTCTTTTTTGCTAGGATACCTGAGTGATATTGCAGATGTTCTTCCAGATTGAGTATGTTCGTTGCGGCATAGAGCCGGCATGTGTGAGTTCCGCTTGGGGCACCGGCCAGGAGCCTGCAGGCTTTGTTGATAGAGGTCTGGACTTTGGTGAGGGTAGTGGGGCCAGCGGCTGCGTATATGGGGAGGCCATAGTCAACTAGTGACAGGATGGAGGAAGTGATGGCCAACCGTAGGGCGAAGCCAGGGAGGCAGTCTTTGTGACGATAAAGGAGCCCAATCCGCGTTCATGGCAGAGGATAGGGCACTGACATGGCATGAAAGGAGAAGGCTGAGTCAAGGTGATGCCCAGATATTTGTATGTTGACACCTGCTCAAGGGGATGGAGGTGTTGGGAAGGATGGAGAGGGGCATTTTGGAGCTACTTTGGTGGTGTGTAAGATCATTGACTTTGTTTTCTTGAGATTCAGGACCAGGCGGTGGTCGAGGAACCATTTTCAAGCTTGGCTGAAGGAGGTTTGTAGGCTGTTCTGGAGAGTGGCTGGATTGGGGTGCGAGGAGAGCAGGACTGCATCATCTGCATATAATAGCAGCTTTCCTGCACAAGAGCTGGGAAGGGTGTTCAGGAAGAGACTAGATAACGTGGGACCCAGAATGGAGCCTTGAGGACTCCGAAGGACAGACAATGCAAGGATAGGCAATCAGTTACTTGCAGCGTTGGGATCTACCATAAGGTAGCTGGAGAACCAGGCTAATGGGCAGATGACAGCCTACTTTACAGAGGTGTCAAGCAATGAGTGGGTGGTTCACAGTATCAAAGGCCTTGGACAGGTCAATGAATACTGCCCCAACCAATTCCCTGCCATCTAATGCAGAGTGTATGGTGGGAGAATTCCAGTAGAGCATGGTAGTGCTGTGACCTGGGCGAGCCATGTTGTTCAGGGCACAGAATGTTGTGGTTGGATAGATAAGTCACAAGTTGTGTGGATACTATTTTTTCGAGCGCTTTGGAGAGGGGGGGGAGGATGGAGATAGGTCTGTAGTTATTTGGTACAGTGCAGTCTCCATTCTTATGTATAGGGATGATTTCGGCCTGCTTCCATGCCTTCGGAAATTGGCCGAGACACAGGGATCGATTGAGGAGTTCAGTGAGGGGGACTAGCATGACATCCAATGTTAGGCGGAGTATCCATGAGTCGAGGGGTCATCACTCGGGTTTGGGAAGAGAGGCATTTTGGAGGACTGGTTTCGCGTCCTGTGGGGAGATAGTCCTAAAGAAGTAGGGGCGAGCAATAGCTGGATTGTTGCATGCGGTATGGGGTCAAAGAAGTGGGCCGGGAGGCAGGCTTAGATCAGTGAAGGTTTCGTTAAGGCAGTTGGCAATACGGGAAGGGTCCGCATTAACAGCGCCATTTATGATCATTTGAGTGGGAGGGGTGGAGCAGGTTGTCCCGTTTAACTCTTTCACGTTATTCCAGAAAGTGCGGGCATTGCCCCATGTGGATGTTAAGGCGGATTGGTAGTGGCTGGCTTTGGCTTTTCTTATGGCCCAGGTGCACTGGTTGCGAGCTGCATTATAGGCCTGCCTGTCAGCTAGTTTGCCAGTATTGACAGCAATGTGCCACAGATTATCACGTTGCTTCAGCTGTTGGATCAGGGGGGTGGTTATCCAGGCAGCTGAGTGTCTCTTTGTATGGGTGCGGGTGACAGGGGCAAAAACATCACAGGCCTTGCAGAAGGCATTGGTGAGGAAAGTAAGGGCGACGTCTACATCCACAGCAAGGGAGATCGGGGACCAATCAAGTTGTGCAAGGTGACGCTTAAGTTTGCGTAGACCTCCGGGGTGAAAACGGCGGCAGGGGGTGGCGTGCCGCGCAGTTTTGAGTGTGGGGGTGGACCAGTGGCAAAGAATTGGCGAGTGGTCACTGAGGGAGTTGGGCAATACATTAATATCCTTTATTTTGTGAGGGCGGTTGGAGAGCACAATGTCAAGAAGCGTGCTAGTCCCATTTGATTGGTTAAATCTGGTGGGTTGAGTCACTAGTTGGGATAGATCGAGGGCTGTGAAGGTATCTTTGATTTGAGCAGCGGTAGCACTGAGCCAGTTGATGTTAAGATCACCCACTATGAGCTGTTCCGCCTTGTGTGGCAGGCAGTGAGGTACTCAGTGAGGAGCGGATAGCTTGGTTTTGTTCTCGTGGGGGTACATATGTCGTTGTGAGTAAAAGAGGGCCACGGCCTGGGTCAGGAGATTTTAACGGTGATTATTGGGCCCCATGATGCGAGCTTAAAGGTCACATGGGGCATGACTCAGGAGGGAGTTTGTTAGGTAAAGCGGCCCCGCTTACCCACCACGATCTTCTCTGAAGAGGGAGAAGCCAGGAGGGAGACCGTCGAGTCCGGGGTCACTGGTGAGAGCCAAGCTTCCACTATGGCAAGGACTGCCGGGCTTATGTTGGGAGACCCAACATTGGAGTGCAGCAGTCTTTTAGGCAGGCTGCAGATATTCATGCAGGCAATGCGGAGGCCATGCCCTGTGGAGGGCAATGCACCGGGGTCTGGGCCTGGGTTGGGATGGACATTACCAGCCAGCAGGAGGAGCAAGATGGTGAGCCAGAGTAAGGGACTGCTGCTGTGACGGCGGTGATGTCTGGGTGGTCGGGAGGATTTGCGAGGGGCACAGCAGGGGATGAGTAGGGAGCTAAGGGTGCGGCAGGGCTAGTGCAGGGGATGCCACCAGCTATTGTGGGCTGCGGAGGGTATGGGTGCCGAGGGGTGTGATGAGGCAGTTGGGCGAGCCAGTGTGTGTGGGGTGCAGGTGGAGAAAGGGGGTAGAGGGAGGGTTAGAGGAATGGGAGGTGCACGAGAGGCTAGCATAAGAACATATGTCTGAGTGTCATGGATATTTAGAACTGTGTTTTTGTAGCAGTGTTGGGGTGAAGAGGATCAGCATGAATAATGCAATACCTAAAGGAGCCATTATGATATGCTGTTGTTAGAAAATAGGAGGGCTTAGATGAGCAGGGTCCCTCTAGTGTCCAGCCAGTATAACCTGCAGATGGTAAAGTGGGCTGATTGGTTCTACAGCCTCACGTGGTAACTTATAAAGTGGAGAGCCGACCAAGGGTGGTGGTGGGGGTGGTGGGAGCCGGCACACAGTGCGGCGAGGTTCAACTTCTTCACTTCAGACTCCCTGTACTCGCGGTCTGCAGTACCTGAGGTCTGGGGGGGCCAGCGTCCAGTCCCCGCTTTTTGGCTGCTGCTGCTGCTGGGGAGGGCGATCTCCTTCTCGAGCCCTCGTGACCCACGGGCAATCTGAGGAGAGAGAGGGGTTTAAATACTGGTATGAGGAGGCGGGCCAGGTAAGACAAAAGAGCAGATGTAGTCAAATCAGCGTTTTTTCCCTTTTTGAAAATCGCAATCCCAGACTATGACACCGCAAGCCTTCAGCAATCATCAGAATTAATAATTACACAGGGAGATGCAAGGCTACACTATAAGAGTATGGCTAACAACAGCACACTAGTTAAACATCAGCCTATATGCGGTGGAAAAAATTAGCAGCACTCAGAGTTCAATTGCAGGCGCTGTGTAGGAGTCAAGTTTAGGCGCCAAATTCAAACTGCTAACTTCAGACTCCCTGTACTCCGCGGTCTGCAGTACCTGAGGTCTGGGGGGGGGAGCGCGAGCGGTCCAGTCCCCGCTTTTCGGCTGCTGCTGCTGCTGGGGAGGGCGGTCTCCTTCTCGAGCCCTCGCGACCCACGGGCAATCTGAGGTCTGGGGAGCGAGCGTCCAATCCTCGCTGCTGCTGCTGCTGGGAGGGCGGTCTCTCTCGGTTCCCTCGCGACCCACGGGCAATCTGAGGTCTGGGGAGCGAGCGTCCAGTCCCCGCTGGGCTGCTGCTGCTGCTGGGGAGGGTGGTCTCCATCTCGAGCCCTCGCGACCCACGGGCAATCTGAGGTCTGGGAGCACGAGCGGTTCAGTCCCCCGCTGGCTGCTGCTGCTGCTGGGGAGGGCAGTCTCTTCTCGAGCCCTCGCGACCCACGGGCAATCTGAGGTCTGGGGGGCGTGGCGTCCAGTCCCGCTTTTGGCTGCTGCTGGGAGGCGGTCTCCTTCTCGAGCCCTCGCGACCCACGGGCAATCTGAGGTCTGGGGGCGGCGATCGGTCCAGTCCCGGCACCCGGCTGCTGCTGCTGAGGAGGGCGGTCTCCTTCTCGAGCCCTCGCGACCCACAGGGCCATCTGAGGTCTGGGGGCAGAGCGGTCAGTCCCGCTTTTCGCTGCTGCTGCTGCTGGGAGGCCGGTCTCCTTCTTGAGCCCTCGCGACCCATTGCAGAGGGACTGGAAAGGAAAGTATGTCTCTTTGCAGATGACACAAAGATCTGCAACAAGGTTGATACTCAAGGTGGGGTGGAAAGGTTGAGAAGGGACTTGGCAAGGTTAGAGGAATGGTCAAATGTATGGCAGCTTAGATTCAATGCTAAGAAGTGCAAGGTAATGCACCTGGGAAACAAAAACCCAGGGGAAGAGTACACAGTGGGGGGTAAGACACTGACTACAACAAAAATGGAAAGGGACCTGGGGGTAGTCATATCAGATGACCTAAAGGTGGGCCAGCAATGTGAGAAGGCAGTAAGGAGGGCTGGAGGGATACTGGGATGCATAGGGAGAGGCATCACCAGTAGAAAACAGGAAGTTGTTGGCCCTCTGTACAGACAGTTGGTAAGACCACATCTGGAGTGCTGTGTACAGTTCTGGAGACCCCATCTCCATAAAGACATAGACAGGGTGGAGGCTGTCCAGAGGAGGCAACCAAAATGATGCAAGGTCTGCATCAGAAGATATATGAAGAAAGACTAAAGGAACTAAAGATGTATAGCCTCAAGAAAAGGAGGGAGAGGGGGGACATGATAGAAACTTTCAAATACCTCAAGGGAATCAACAAAGTCCAAGAGGGTAGCATCTTTCAGAAAAAGAGATGTGCAAAAACAAGGAGGCACAATTTGAAGATAGAGGGGAGATGGCTCAGAGGTAATCTGAGGAAGTATTTCTTCACAGAGAGGGTTGTAGATACATGGAACAGCCTTCCTGAGGAGGTCGTAGAGTCAAAAACAGTGGGGGAATTCAAGAATGCATGGGACAAGACATAAGGCAATTCTAGTTGGGGGTAGGAGGAAGTAGGCTGTTGGTTAACTAGAATCTGCAGTTTATCCGTTAGGTAGAGAAATGGGCAGACTAGGTGGGCCAAGCGGTCCTTATCTGCCGTCAAATTCTATGTTTCTAAGTTGGTGTCATAGACTAAAACCAGATGTTGTTTTAAGGAGGGAGCCAAAAGGAATTTATTTCCTGGAGTATAACCAGCAAAATAATATAATAGCTGTATACCTAGAAAATTTTGACAAGAGCATATCGTCAGGTGGATTACCAAACTGGAAAAATCTGAGTTAAATCATTCATTAATAGTAAATTCAATCTGCTTTCAGTATGCTGGGAAAGTAGGGGAAATCCATAGGCAAATGGTACACAGTTGACAGGCATAGTCATACAGCTTAAGGCTGGGCATAGTAACTCCTCCCTGCTCCCTGGGCAGATGAAGAATAGAAAACCTGATTCGTAGAGGTGCCCTGTGTCATATAAAATGTTAAATAAAAATGTATTCCACGAAGTGAAATAGATGGAATCAGGCATTAGGAGCAAGGTTTGGAGAAAATAAAGAATGCAGGGCAAAATGTTTTGTTTGACAACTTCTAAGCAGTAAAAATTCCAAGGGTTAACAGATTCCATCATGCTAAATCTTCTGTTACCTGTTGGGTAAGTGGCTCATAATTCAGAAGCTCCAAATGGGATAACTGCTTGGTAAGTTTTAGCCCCTGGTATTACATAGAAACATAGAATTTGACAGCAGATAAGGACCGCTTGGCCCACCCAGTCTGCCCATTTCCCTACCTAATGGATAAACTGCAGATCCTAGTTAACCAGCAGCCTACTTCTTTCTACCCCCACCTCCTACAATTGCCTTATGACTGTCCCATGCATGCATGCTTGAATTCAACCACTGTTTTTGACTCCACAACCTCCTCTGGAAGGCCGTTCCATGCATCCACAACCCTCTCTGTAAAAAAAATACTTCCTTACATTACCTCTGAGCCGCCCCCCCCTTCTTCAAATTGTGCTCCTTTGTTCTTGCACACCTCTTTTTGAAAGATGCTACCCTCTTGGACTTTGTTGATTCCCTTGAGGTACTTGAAAGTTTCTATCATGTCTCCCCTCTCCCTCCTTTCCTCGAGGCTATACATATTAAGCTCCTTTAGTCTCTCTTCATATGTCTTCCGGTGCACACCCTGCACCATTTTAGTTGCCCTCCTCTGGACAGCTTCCATCCTGTCTATGTCCTTGAGGAGACTGGGTCTCCAGAACTGCATGCAGTATCTCAGATGGGGTCTCACCAGCTATCTGTACAGAGGGATATCAACTTCCTGTTTTCTACTGGTGATGCCTCTCCCTATGCATCCCAGTATCCCCCCAGCCCTACTTACTGCCCTCTCACATTGCTTGCCTACCTTTAAGTCATCAGATATGACTACCCCCAGGTCCTTTTCCATTTTTGTTGTTGTTAGTATCTCACCCCCCATTGTGTACTCTTCCCCTGGGTTTTTGTTTCCCAGGTGCATTACCTTGCACTTCTTAGCATTGAATCTAAGCTGCCATACATTTGACCATTCCTCTAACCTTGACAAGTCCCTTATCATTTCCACCCCACCTTGTGCATCAACTCTGTTGCAGAACTTTGCGTCATCTGCAAAGAGACATACTTTTCCTTCCATTCCCTCTGCAATGTCACTTATAAAGGCATTGAAGAGGACCAGTTCTAGTACTGAACCCTGCGGTACCCCACTAGTAACCCCCTTTCTTCAGAGTGGACTCCATTTACTATTACCCTCTGTGTCCTGTTCTCCAGCCAATTTTTTACCCAGGCTACCATCTTGGAACCCACTCCCAGGCTGGCCAACTTGTATATTAATCTTTTGTGTGGGACTGTGTCAAATGCCTTGCTAAAGTCTAGGTAGGCCATGTCAACAGCCCCTCCCTGATCTACTACTTTGGTCACTCAGTCAAAGAAATCTATTAGATTTGTCTGACATAACCTTCTCGTTGTGAATCCATGCTGCCTTGGGTCCTGCGCTCCTCTGGCCTCTAGATACTCAACAATTCTTTCCTTCAGAAGTGATTCCATCATTTTCCCTACCACTGAGGTTAAACTAACAGGTTTGTAGTTTCCTGCATCTGCCCTGCTCCCACTTTTGTGAAGTGGAATAACATCTGCCCTCCTCCAGTCTTCAGGTACCACCCCATCCTCCCATGATTTATTAAAGAGGGTAGTCAGTGGTGTCACTAGTTCTACCCTTAGTTCTTTTAGAATTCTGGGATGAATCCCATCAGGCCCCATTGCTTTGTCCACCTTCAGAACCCTTTCTTCTGTGAAAGGGCTGGTATCAACCTCCGTAACCAGCGTGTTTCCATTGTTTGGTTTAGGTACCTCCCCCTCTTCATTTGTGAATACTGAGAAAAAGTATTTGTTTAGTATCTCTGCCTTGAGGAAGTTGAGACTTTGGCTCCGTGACTGACCATTAGCCTGGTTGTTATGAGATAGTAACTTTTTTTTTGCTGGGGCAGCCCGGACCCTCTGGACCTTTTGAATTTGGGGGATGTTTACTGAGTGGCCCTATTTTTATGATAGATACTGTTCTGTTATTTGGAGCTCTTGGGATTGTGTGAAAAATTAATGAATATATAGTGCTTGTGTAAATGAGAATATTTAATATGTGGACACATTGTGATGTGACATGTATGATGAAGACATGGCATCTGTACTTTCTCTGAGAGTTGAAATAAAGAGCTTAAAAAAACAACTGTAATGTGGGGAGTGGGGCAGGGTCAGTAGCTCAAGCTGTGGACCTGGCAATACTAGCAAACTAGATAGAACAAATGGCCTTCTTCTGCTGGCTTCTTCATATGTTCATAATGCCTCCAAAGCATTCTAGCTCACAGGCCACTGCAGCCTCACTATTGGCCAACACCAATATGGCTGAGAAGGCAAGAGATATGGGAAGAGACTGTACAGAGCCACCATAGAGCTGCTGGATGAAATGAAGACTTTTTTTTTTATAAATGATAAGCTTGCCCTAATTCAAACAACCACCTTGCAGCTTACTTCGAAACTCACAGATTTGGATAACTAGGTGGAAAAAGAAGAGCACCAAATGAGCAGAAATGAAGACAGCATTGGACTATTAGAGGTTCTGACTACCCGACATGAAAAGATTATTGTAGCCTTGAAGGGGAAAATAGATTGGCTTGAAAACCACAGCCGAAGAGAGACTCTTAAGATAGTGGGCCTGCCGGAGGGAGTGGAGCGTGAGCACCCCGAAGAGTTCTTCTCCTGCCTCTTTTTGGAGTTGTAGAAATGGGAGGTGTTTTCTGGAAAGATGGACATTGACCGAGCGCACAGTGCCTTGCCAGCCCCTATTGAGAAATCCAGAATTCTCATTGTTAAATTTCGTAAAGAAGCAGATAGGGAGTGGATGATGCATGGGGCAGGGAGTAAGATATAAATCTCACATCTTGCAGATCTTTCTAGACATCAGTGTGGAATTGTTCACTAAGTGTAAAGATTGGGTCCACTAAAAGAGAATCTTAAAAAGAACATTCCATTTGCTTTGCTTATGCCAGTGAAGCTTCCTGGCAAGCAGAACCTTCTTTATGAACCTGAGGAGAGCAGAGGACTATATAGACTCTTTGCCATAAATAGATTTTGACTGTGTAACAGTTTCCTTTTGTGAAGCCCTGACTCCAATATTCATGCATCCTTGAGCTGCAGCTTCTGTTACACCCTGTGCCCCCAACAGCCTGCACTAAATGACTTGGGCACTGTTCATGCATCGTGTTTATAATGCCACCCTAAGCCCCACATAATGTGGGCTCAAACTCAGTGTGACTGGATATTGCATCCCCATTGTTATGTTGGATTTAATGGTGACCAGATTATTACTCATGGTGTTTTTTCCATATAAACAATTGTATGCAGAGTGTGGTGCCTTTTCAATGGTGTGACTTGGATCAGGCTTCCGGGAGGCACAGTCGCCATTACATGAATATCTGGGTACTGTTCTCCCTCCCTGCACAGACACCAGCACTACTTTCAAACTGTTGAGTGTTGTTAGAGACCACCTTGTCACAAACCCACTCAGCAGGTCAGACCCTCTACTCCCAAAGTGCCAACCTCTGAGCACAGTCTTGTGAACAGTGTAACAGACAAGGTAAACCTCTTGTCTGGTTTTGTGAGTTTGGATCAACCTTTGGTCTCAAGTTCTGGAGGGATTCAAACTGTGAACCTCTTGCTAGTGTGCCCAATGCACTGGTTCAGATATTTCTGTCTTCGGGAGGCCAGATATCTTTGCCTACAGGCACCTAACCAGGTATACAGAGATGAACCCTTTAAAACTTTAATAAAGACCTCAGATTTAAAGCGCTTCTATGTCCAGTTTGGTACCACCATTCAAGCTTATGTCTATTTGTCTGCTATAATCATGTACTTTTCTTATAAATAAAAAGAAGTCAAAGACAGACCAAGTAAGTTCTAAAAGGAATTTTACTATAATAGATAAGAATATGTAAAACACAACAATACAGAACTGTTATATCACAAGACATACAAATCTATTAAAAGAACAAGGTTTTAAACAGTGCAATTCCTATTTCAGTACTTAGTCTCTAAATACTTGCTTAAAGTGCTCCAAAGATGTGTCCTTGTCAGAGTCTAGGTAAAAATGTGTCTTTGTGAAGTAAAACAGACTAAATTAAAAGCTGGCTTTTAACCCACCTCTTTTCAGGAGGTCACCTAGCTCCTCCCTGTCAGGATATATGAAAATATATATCTGATACAAAAGTATTACATTCTGCAACTTCAGCATAATTCATGTCCTTCAAATGACACTTCGTTTGATCCCATGCTGTATCCTCCCTCACACAGGCTTCACAGGGACATTTACAACCTTACACCCCTGTGTAACAACCTAGGTTCCTCTCCAACGTTATAAACCTTCTTTATGATTTCTCTCTATCAAAATTAACTTAAATAAATCTGTAATTAACTCAGAGAAACAGGATCCTTGATTAAAGTCTTCCATGTAACACATTGTCTCTAAAAATTGAGTGTGTGTGAACTCACATGCTGTCAGCATTTCCTCATGGCTTCCATCTCTCGGCTGAAATCTTGGGGGGGGGGGATGAGTGAGGTCACTCCTAGAGCATTTGATTTTCAGCAGGAGACATTCAGTAATACATTTTATATTAAAAAGAAATGATACAGCACTCAGAGCTGGCTGTCTATGTCACACTCCTCCCCACCTAGACTGAATTTAGGGGCTCTATCCCCCCTACATGGGATGAGCTTCCCAAATCAGTTCACTCCTCATAGACCCTAGACATCCCATCTGAGTTCTGATTCTTCACTCCAGCCCTATGTATGATTTTTAGATCATGCCCTTGTAATAAAGCAAGACTCCATCTTGGTAATCTGCCATTGTTTTTTCCCATCTGCATCAGCCAAACCAGGAGGTTGTGGTCAGTCTGCACCACAACATGCTGCCCAGACAAGTATGGCTCTAGCTTGTTTAGGGCCCACACTATGGCAAGACACTCCCTTTTCTTCAGATGGATGCAGCCCTAGCTCCATGGGGTAACTCTGACTCAGGTACACTACTGGGTGATCTGTCCCTTGACTAGACGCCTGCCCAGTACTACCCCAATACCCACGTCTGAGGCATCCGTCTGAACTATAAAGGTTTTGCTATAGTCAGGGCTTGGCAAAACAGGAGCAGTGCACAGTGCCTCCTTTAGTCTGGTAAAGGCTTCCTCACAGGCTGGGCCCCAGGTAATTTTCTTTGGCATCTTTTTCTTTGCCAGGTCAGATAGGGGACCAGCCAGGGTACTGTAATTGGGTACAAATTTCCTGTAGTACCCTGCTGTCCCTAGAAAGCTCCTGACCTGCTTCTGGATTTCTGGTCTGGGCCATGCCTGGATCACCTCTATCTTTATTTTGTTAGGATGGAGCTGTCCCAGGCCTACCACATGCCCGAGGTATGCCACTTCTCCCATGGCCACCTGGCACTTCTCAGCTTTGACAGTGATCCTGGCCCTCTGTATCCTGCCCAGCACTTCCCTAAGGTGGATAGGTGTTCCTCCCAGCTGGTACTAAAGATGGCAATGTCATCCAGGTATGCCACGGCATACTTCTCAGCACCATTTAACACCTGGTTCACCAACCTTTGGAAAGTGGGTGGGGTGTTCTTCATTCCGAAAGGCTTTACTTTAAACTCAAGTAAGTCTATCAGAGTGATGAAGGCCGACCTCTCCCTAGCTCTGTCTTTCAATTCTACCTGCCAGTAGCCCTTGGTCAGGTCAATAGTTGTAAGGTAGGTCATCCCTCCCAACTTGTCCAGGAGTTCGGCCATCTGGGGCATCGGACTTTGTGACTGCATTCAGTCCACAATAGCCCACACAGAAATGAGTTGAGCCATCTGGCTTGGGCACAAGGACTATGGGTGAGGCCCAGGGGCTGTGAGATCTCTGGATTACCCCTAAATCTGCATCTCCTTCACTTCCCTCCTAATGTCCTTTTGGACAGCCTCTGACACCTGATATGCTGTTCGCCATATGGGCATCTGTGTCCCTGTCTCCACATCATGTGTTGCTAAGGGGGTTGGTCCAGGCTTGGCGCTAAATAAGGGGCCAAAGTCCGCTAAAACCTCCCCTACTTTCTAGACCTGGTCTGGGGCCAGCTAGGAAGACAATTTACTGCCTCTACAGAGGACTCCCGCTTACTTTCTTCCAGCAAATCCAGAAGGGGGTCTCCTACATCCGTCCCCTTCCCATGACTACACACTGCAAACACCACATCAGCCCTATTTGCATATGGCTTCATCATGTTGACATGGTATATCCTTTCAGTCCATCTTCTGTCAGGTAACTCCACAATGTAGTTCATGTCATTTACCTTCCTAACCACTTTGTACTGTCTGGCCCACTCAGCTTGCAGCTTGTCTTTCCGGACCGGAATAAGGACCATGACTTCCTGACCCATCATGTACAAGTGAGCTCTGGCTCTGCAGTCGTACCACATGTTCTGTTTCTGTTTGGCAGCTGCCAGGTTGCTCTGGGCTGTCCCCATAAGCTCCTTCAGCCTTTCCCTAAACCTAAGGACATAATCCACAATGGGAGTTCTCTGGGTGGGGTGCTTGCCTTCCCAGTCCTCCCGAATCAAGTCTAGGGACCCACGTACCCGGCATTCATATAAAAGTTCGAAGGGGGAAATCCTGTCGACTCTTGGGGCACCTCCCTGTATGCAAACAACAGGGGGGAAGGTATTTCTCCCAGTCCCTCCCATGCTATTCAGCAAACGCCCAGAGCATTGACTTTAGGGTCCACTGAATCATTCCACAAGTCCATTGGCTTGTGGGTGATATGGTATTGTGCATCTCTGCACCACCCCACACTTCTCCCATAAACATTTCATCAGGTCCAACATGAAGGAACACCCTCGATCAGTGATTACCTCCTGCAGAAACCCAACACAGGAGAAAATCCCAAGTAAGGCATCGGACACTTTGTGCATCCTCAACGAGGATAGGGCGACTGCCTCTGGGTACTGGGTAGCATAATCCACCACAGTCAGGATGAATCTCTTCCCTGAGGAGCTGGGAGTATTTAAAGGCCCCACAATATCCATCCCCACCCTCTGGAATGGCTCCTTCACTATGGGCAATGGAATAAGGGCTGCTTGGGTTTTCTTGCCCGCTTTCCCTATTTCTTGGCACCGGTGACAAGATCTGCAATATTCCTTCACCTGCTGGGTGACATTAGGCCAGTAGAAATTCTGGGCTAACCACTGCGTAGTGCACGCGATTTCCAGATGACCAGACATGGGAATATCATGGGCAACCTCGAGCAACTGCTCACGATATCCCTGGGGAATGACAAGCTGCCTGCCTAGCATCCCTCCCTCTGTCTGTACTGCCTGTGTATATACAAGTCCATTTTCCCAATAAACCTTATGTCTGCCGTCACCTCCCTGTTTGCCCTCCAAGTCTGCCCAAGCTCTCAGCTTCTCTAAACTAGGGTCACTCCTCTGAGCAGCTGCAAACCCCTCACACAGTCCCAAGACATGGGACAGGTCCCCTTCAGTCGCTAAACTAAGGTCCCTAGCATTAGCATCAGGGCCCTCAGGATCACTGTCAATCCCAACCCTCTGACAAGGGGTCACCCCTTCCTCTTTGGAGTAACCCTCTCTAGCTATGTGGTTACTTGCTACTGGGGAAATTTCTACCCCCTTTTTATCAGTCTCCCAATCTGGAGACACAGGCTGGGGAATCAGATTCTCAGTGGTTTCAACACGGGTTTCTGTGGGGTTCAGGGAACTACTATTTTCCCTTGCTGCTTGGCTATGGGTAACTGCACATACCACCCCCTGTTGGAGATTATTACCCAGGATCACATCCACTGCTAATGTGTTGGCTACACCACCTGTTGCACAGTTCCCCGTTTCACCCCTGTCCAGGAGAACACTAGAGAGTGGCAATGTTTTCTCTTCACCAGTAAACCCTTGTACAGTTACATATTTATTGGGTATAAGCTGACTAGGCTGTGCCAGATCCCCCTTTACCAATGTCAGGAATGCCCCTGTGTCCCTTAACCCCTGCGTCTGCACACCATTTACTATGACTGGGTGCGTGTGTTCCCTCATGTTCACTGGCATGCTCTCAGGGACACACAAACAACCCACTTCTTTTCTAGCACCCTGTTGTGTATTTTGGCTCACCTTTTTAGGGCACTGTCTGGCAATATGCCCAGTTTCTTTACACAACCAACAGGCATTTCTTACTTCAGAGAAATCTTTTCTTTGAAACCTGGGGCTAACTGGTTTCGGTGGAGGCAGTGAGGGTTTTAGCTGCCCTGAAGGTGCGCTTTTCCCTTTCTGTGCTGCCACGCCCACCCCATTCACTCTCAGAGCAGGTCTGCTCTTGGCATAGCAGTCCGAGAGTTCCGCAGCCTCTTGCACTGTTTGTGGATCTCAGTCCCCTAGCCAGGTTTTTAGCTCTGCTGGTCAAGCCCAATAAAACTGTTCTAATAAAATCACATTTTCAATTTTATCAACAGAGGTTGCCTCAATTCCTTCCCACCAACATTTTAAAAACTGACATTGTTTCATGGCTAGCTCCTCATAGCTCATATCAGGGCTTCTCCTGAGCTTACGGAATTTAGCTCTGTATGATTCAGCAGTTAATTCAAACTTTTTTAACAGGGCAACTTTTAACTTGCTGTAATCATCACTGTCCTCATTGTTCATTTGACCCAGTGCATCCCGAGCTTTCCCAGTAACGGGGATAGCTGGAAGCTCCAGGACTCTCTAGGAATGTTAGTCTGAATACACTTTTTCAAAAGAATTTAAAAAGGCATCCATGTCCTTTCCTTCCTTAAACTCGGCTATTAATTTGGAGTTCAATTTGTAACCCAGTCCTGCAGTCCCAGTTAAACCCAAGCCACTTACCTGCCCTGGTGCCACTGGTCGGAGCTGTAGCTTCTCCAGTTCATGTTGCCACTGGCACTCCTCTCTCCTCTCCTCTGCCTCCCTGCATTCTTGCTCTCTCTTCACCTCTGCAGCTTGCTGGCACTCACGCTCCTCATGGTCTGCCTCCCTCTGTTCTCGCTCTGCCTCCAGTTCCATCCTGCACAACTCAATTTGCAGTTTGAGTACCTCTGGATTCAGGATACTGGTGACCATCCCCTACTGCTGTGGCCCTTCACTGACAGTGGCCCTGCTGTCCTTTTCAGTCACGGTCGGTGACGCACTGCTCTGGGCATCTGCTACCATCAGGGCCTCTATGAGGTTCTGTTTTTTGGCTGTCACCACTTATGGGACTCCACTGTCCCCTCACAACTGCTTCAAGTAATTTACAGTGTGCCTGCTGTAGTCAGAAGCCATCTTCTTCTTCCCTGACTATGGCTACTCTGACTTGCAAGTACTTTAGAAAAAAAAATAAAATGGGTAGGAACTGGACTGTATGCCAAGTGATATATAGTTCTGTTTCCTTTTTTAAAATAAAACTCTGCCTTTTTCTTTCTTTGTAAGAGAGCTTACAGTCACAGCTGACACAGAACAATACAAGCTTGTGACACCAAAATTATGCCACCGCTGCCAACCAATCTGTCACAAACCCACTCAGCAGGTCAAGCCCTCTTCTCCCAAAATGCCAACCTCTGAGAGCGGTCTTGTGAACAGTGTAACAGATAAGGAACCCTCTTGTCTGTTTTTGTGAGTTCGGATCAACCTTTGGTTTCGAGTTCTGGAGGGATTCAACTGTGAACCTCTTGCTAGCGTGCCCAATGCACGGGCTCAGATATTTCTGTCTTTGGGGGGCCAGATATCTTTGCCTATGGGCACCTAACCAGGTATACAGAGATGAACCCTTTAAAACTTTAATAAAGACCTCAGATTTAAAGCACTTCTATGTCCAGTTTGGTACCACCATTCAAGATTATGTCTATTGTCTGCTATAATCATGTACTTTTCTTACAAATAAAAAGAAGTCAAAGACAGACCAAGTAAGTTCTAAAAGAATTTTACTATAATAGATAAGAATATGTAAAACACAACAATACAGAACTGTTATATCACAAGACATACAACTCTATTAAAAGAACAAGATTTTAAACAGTGCAATTCCAACTTCAGTACTTGGTCTCTAAATACTTGCTTAAAGTGCTCCAAAGATGTGTCATTGTCAGAGTCTAGGTAGAAATGTGTCTTTGTGAAGTAAAACAGACTAAATTAAAAGCTAGCTTTTACCCCACCTCTTTTCAGGAGGTCACCTAGCTCCTCCCTGTCAGGATATATGAAAATATATATCTTATACAAAAGTATTGCATTCTGCAACTTCAGCATAGTTCATGTCCTTCAAATGACACTTCATTTGATCCCATGCTGTATCCTCCCTCACACATGCTTCACAGGGACATTTACAACCTTGCACCCCTATGTAACAACCTAGGTTCCTCTCCAATGTCATAAACCTTCTTTATGATTTCTCTCTTAACAAAATTAACTTAAACAAGTCTGCAATTAACTCAGAGAAACAGGATCCTTGATTAAAGTCTCCCATGTAACACACTGTCTCTAAAAACTGAGTGTGTGTGAACTCACATGCTGTCAGCATTTCCTCATGGCTTCCATCTCTCAGCTGAAATCTGAGGGGGATAAGTGAGGTCACTCCTAGAGCATTTGATTTTCAGCAGGAGACATTCAGTAATACATTTTATATTAAAAAGAAATGATACAGCACTCAGAGCTGGCTGTCTATGTCACACACCTTACTCATAGAAAGAGGGGGGGCCGTTTAGTCAGTTTTTGTTTCCAACCCTGCATGATGCCTCACAATGCTGCAGATCACTGAGGGCGTGCCACGTGGGGGGGCAGTCTGCTACGTTAAATGGCACCGCTGAACAGTATCTTCATCCTGAGCTGCAGACTGGCTTCTGGAGACAGACTTCTTTATTCCCTGGGCTCTGGCAGGAGACCTTCTCTTGGGCAACACACTTGTGCTTAAAATTGGAGCCCAGGGGAGAAGACATTGAAGGTCTAGATTCTGCTAGAATGCCTGGGGACACTAGTGGAAGTATTATGCTCTGGCATGCACGTCTTTGAGTAAATGCGGCAGAGCAAGGATGCAGATTTCTCTAGGGTGGACTAAAAAATGTGGACTTTTCCATAAATGGGTTGTCTGCTCACTTCTGTATAAATGGTTGTTGTGGACATTTTGTGGGGGAGAGTCCTATGTAAAGAGGGGAGGCAAATCCTGCCTACTGGGTTTTACTTTTTATGTGACATAGGGTATTGCGATAGCAAGAGCTGGTCTTTTAACTATAATTTTGAGCTGAAAGCCAGGGTAGGTGGGTGGGAAGGGGGGTCCTGCACTTTTCATCATAGAATTTGGATGATCTAACATTGGATCTGGGCTAGCACCACTGATATGGGAGGCCAGTCCTCAGTGGTAGAGTTGTAATACTCTATTTGGCCTGAACAGCAGGCTGTATTTCTCACGTCCCTTCCCAGGGTGCTTAGAGTGGGGGACCAGATAGAATGCAGAGTTACACCCTGTGTCCTAAGGAGCAGGTAACCTCGACTTCATTGGTACTCGTACCCTTAGTCTCACTGTAGAACACAGACTCATTCTTGAAGTGCTTGGTACTTAGACAGGGGAGCTGTGCCCAGTCAGTGGTACCTGCATGTTAACTTGGAGGCAGTTTAAAGTGGGCTGTTGCACCACCAACTACTGACAGTATCTACTATTTTTCTTTATACTCCAACCTCTGGTGCCAGTTCCAGTGTTATACATGTTCTCTTCTGGATGTATTTTTTTGGTTCACAGAGCTATGCTTTGGTATGCCCTGCAAGGTAAAGAGCCTTTGCTCATTGTGTCTGAGTTATGGGAGGAAGTGGGAAGGGGGAAGCTTCAAAGTTTGATTGTGCATAGCTATATATGTGTGTGTACATGAGTTGTTTCTAAATGGATGATCTTGCCTGCCTGCCCTTGCCTCATGCTGTTGTCAGCTTGCTGAGTCACTAAATCTGGATGTAGGTTCTCCAGGCAGGGGGAGGATGGCCCTCCCCTTCCCTTCCCAGCCCTGCCCAAGGGGGGCAATCTGTGGGGGATATGGGGCTTGGCAAATCGGAGGGGCAGTTGCTGGGCAGGGGAGGGATGGACAGGGCTGGTCAGCTGCCTGTGACATGCATGAGAAAAAATGTATATATGCATTAAAAAAATTAAAGTGGGGTTGGGTGGGACAAGTTTTTCATTCCTCGTATACTTCTCATTCCCCAGGAGTGGTGATCATAATACACAGAGCCTCCCATTTATTCCAACAAAGGTAGACTCTGATACAAGCAGTAGCTGGATTTTGGTGCAGGGGACCCTATTTCACAAACCAGTGACCCTGCTTAAAATATTTATGCCCTTAATCATAAGGATACAAAATCCTTCCAGGACCTTTTTTTGGTCATTAGTTCTACCTAGGGCACTATTTTGTGGGAAGGAGATTTCAATCTTATATTTGATTTATAATTGGATAGGACCTCCACTAGGCCACATCAGCTTTCAAAGGCAGCCCTTATGGTTCAACACGAGGGGCACACTTGGGGCTCAAGGAAATTTGGACATCCCTGCATCGAACCATGAAGCATTACTCCTTCTTTTCCCCAGTTCTTCAAACCTTTACCCAGACAGACATGTTGCACACTTCAGAATCAGTATTAGGAGATGTGATGTACTGTGAGTACCTGCCCACTTTATTTTCTGATCATGCTCCACTTAAACTGATCTGGAGAGCAGGACATAAACCTAATAGGGGGCAGAAAGTTTGAAAGCTGGACCCTATTTTACTAAATAAAGAGGAATTTTTGGAGCAGCTCCAGGTCAAAATAAAATAATTTTGGGAGCAAAATAAGACTTCTGTGGAGGATACTGGAACAGTATGGGATGTTACGAAGGCCTTCCTACATGGAAGAGCCATTGCTGATGCTTCCAAGTTTAAGAAAAATGCTCTGAAAAAAATGCAGGAGTTAGAGGTTAAAATTCAGAAGTTGGAAAAATATTTTATGGGGTAGTATTGTGAGGAACCAACTTTACCAGAAGGCAAAGTTATTATGAAGTAGGTAATAAGTGTGGGAAATTATTAGTTTTTCAGCTTAAAAAGGAAGAGGCTATAGGAATGAGGTAAATGAAACTTTTTTCCTTAATTCCGGAGGCTCTGGGAGCTGTACAAGTAGGTGAAGGTGATAAATAGCAATAACAATAAAACATATGTTAATGACAGTGAACACAAACGATAATATTTCAATTAAAATCTCAATACAATAACAATTTGGCAGTCAGTAAAGTCCTAAATCCCATAACTGGTTCTCAAACATTCTCTAAACAGATGTGTCTTCAGAACCCACTTAAATGCCTCCACTGATGGTGCTTCCCTCAAGGATCTTGGAAGCAAGTTCCATAGGACCAGGCCGGCCACCTTAAATGACCGATCTCCAGAGATCTTCAGCTGGGCCCTTGGAACCGCTAGGGGGTCCTCAGTGGAGGAGCGGAGTGAGTGCCCAGGGGGACAGAAGTCAGGAGGCCACTCAGATATGTCCTTTCTGCTGTGAGTCACAGTACAGCAATTCGCCTGCAAAATGGCCAGACATTTACTAAGCAGGCTGAGATAAATGAGACATTTGTGGATTATTACCTAACACTTTATACTGCAGAGCAAGGGAATCCCAAAGGGGACAGCAAGGAGAGATATCGATTTCTCTGAGGGGATACCAAGGCTCACTGAGGAGGAGTTTGCCATAATAAGAAGGCCCAATTACTAAACAGGACATTTTAGCAGCCTTGGGCTCTATGGTGAGTGGAAAATCTCCCAGACCCAATGGGCTCCCTCTAGAGTTTTCTAACTTGAATCTATAATGGGCACTTTAAATAACATAACCAAAACAAAGGCTGCACAAGGATGTGGGTACTCTAGGACATAAGTTAAGGATATCAAGCACAACAGTTGGGAACACACCTCCTCAAATTAAAAAACAAACACTTGGCTCCATAAAGTAAAGCTGCATTGTCCTTTATTAAAAGGTACACTCAAACAAAGACACACTGCACACCAAACACGTTTTGGACAATTCTGTTCTTTATCAACGGCTGATGCTTGACTGTTGTGCTTGATGCCCTTTAAATTATACCTTACAAGCGGCTTTTGCAAGTGAAACCTTGCCTGGTACCATTACATATGGTTAAAGTTCCAGGGCCTTATCCCCACTCCCCACCCAATTTTGCTGCACCAAAGCCTGCACTTTTTTCCAAATTAACTCTAATAGTCTTATTTTTCATACTGTTCGGAGTGGCTCTTGGTTCTCATCAGTGATCTCTTCAAAAATATAGAGGAAGCAAGGAGACCTCAGCTCTGATAGGGCAAGTTAAAATGTGATGCTTTTTACCTGACTGATGGAGGTGGTCACTTTGCCAAAGTGGTCAGGCTTAATCAAGGTTCAGCTGGATGATGAGAACCAAGAGCCCCCCGAAAAGCATGAAAAGTAAGACTACTGGAGTTAATTTGGAAAGAAATGCAGGCTTTGATGCAGCAAAAGGGTAAGGCCCTGGAAATTTAACCATATGTTTCTGTTTGGTCACACACCATGAGCCACCCCACTAAATGTATTAGATTGTATTGTAAATACAGGGGTTTAGCTTGCAAACCTTTTGTACTGGTTGTATTACATAAGCAAGGATCACCATACTTCCTAAGTCTAGCAAACCCAGAGACCAGGTCTCTTCCTATCTGCCATCTCCTCATTAAACTGCAATTTTGTAAGTGAAACCCTTGCCTGGTTCCTTTACAGAAGCAATGATCACCATGCATTCTAAGCCTAGCAAACCAAGAGACCAGGGCCAAATTCACAAAACCCATGAAAATCCCACAGTTATGGGGAAAACCCAGCGCAAGTGGGTTGCCACTTGCGGAGCTGCAGTTTTTCCCGCAACTGCGGTATTTACAAAGGAGGAGCCAGTTTATGACTGCTCCACTATTTATGGCAGCTTGTGGGTGGGTTTTTTTTCACAGCTGCAGAAAAATGTTATGCCTGGTGGGACCAAGTGTAACATCTCTGCAGCTGTGGGGGACTGTGAATACAAATCTCCACAGCTGTGGAGATTTTGGTTCACAATAGGAGTTGCGGAGTGGGACTTAGTCCCATTTCGTTTTGTGAATCCAGCCCCAGATCTCTTCCTGTTGGCTCATCTCCTTATTAAAGATAGATTTTAAAATGTATGCTAAGATATTAGCTGGAAGACAAGAGAAAGGGCTTTCTAAACTGGTGGCAATAGACCAGGCTAGTTTTGTTTGTAACCAGGGGGCCCAACTGAATGTCTGGACCCAGACACAGATACTAGTGAGGGAAAATTTAGATCAACTGGGTACCCAGTGGTGGTCTCGCTCAATGCCAAGAAAGCATTTGACCAGATAGAGTGGTACCACCTCTGCTGTACCCTGGAAAGGATGGGCTTTGGTAGAAAATTCATGGACTTGGTAAGTAAGTAAGTAAAAATGTATTTTTTAAGCGCTTTTCAAAGCCAAAGCGCTGTACAAATAGAAACAATTAAAATACATACATATAACATAAAACAACAACAATAACAATATAATCACAATAAAATCACTCTCCATATGCCTTTTGAAATAAATAAGTTTTTAATTCTAACTTAAAACTCTCAACGGTCAGGCAGCTTCGTATCCGAAGGCTATTTGAACCAAACCAATGGCCAGGATGCAAACAAATACCTGGGTTTCGGACAGGATAGAACTCAGTAGAAGTACAAGACAGGGGTGTCCCCTTCTCCACATTTATTTGATACAACGATCGCGCCACTGGCTGTGGCAATTAAGAAATATCCCCAAATAGTGGACACAAGGTCAGTGGCTCAGCAGGTTGCACACTTGCCTCTGAGGCTGGAAAATCAGAAGGCTGTGGGTTCTATCCCCACACCGGGTACTTGGTTAAATCCCAATACTAACACTGTAGTGCAGCATGAGGGGGGGTGCTGCACTCCTGAGGTGCTGTCTTTCAGATGAGATGTTAAACCGAGGTCCTGTCTGCCTGTGCTGGTGGTTGTTCAGGCAGGCGTTAAAGATCCCGTGGCACTTCTCAAAAAAGAGTAGGGGAATTTCCCCAGTGTCCTGGCCAAATTTTCTGCATTCACTAAATATACCACCAACAGCTTAACCTGGTTCAATTTCAGCTGGTTGCCATCTAGTCTCAGTAGGCTTACCTGGTCAACAAAATTCAATAAATAAAATAGGGCTAGGAAATGTTGCATCCCCAGTGACACTATATGCAGACGACTTACTGGTTAATGTGTTACACCCGGAGGCTTCTCTTCCACCCTTAAGCAGATACTGGAAGCTTTTGGGACCAGGGAGGGCTATAAAATATTTCAAAATCCATAGTTATTCCCCTATGTAACTGCAGTCATCAAGAGTTGGTGTCTTGGGGTTAATGTTATTCCTAAATATGGGGACCTTTTCGAAGCTCACTATGTAGCTCTGTTATGGAACACTAAGGAATTGTTCAAGGTGTGGTCCACCCTGCCATTATCTATTATAGGCTGAGTGAATATTCTCAAGATAACAATTCTTCCCAGGTACCTCTACCTATTTCAGGTCTTGCCAGTGACAGCCTCTTATTTTAAACAGCTAAAAGGCATCTGTGTCTCTTGGGTATGGAGAAACCAGACACCCAGGATTAAATTTGATCATACTGCCTTGCCTCTAGGGAAGGGGAAACTGGGCAGCCCCAGACTCTGAAAATTACTATAAGGCAGCACCACTGGCAGGCCTGAAACATTGGCATAAAACAAATTGTGAATATAAAGGTGTATTGCTAGAGCAGGAGCTCACACAGCATTCCTGCCATACTGATTTCTTGTACCGCTCCAGTCCGATGCATCTGGAAGTTGCAGAAGACAATCCTGTCATAAATATTTCCTTTGAGTTTGGCACAGGACACATCATTCCTTGGGGTCTGGGGTGATATATATTAATTTGACGCTGCTCTGTGACAATCTCTTGTTTCAGGAATTTTAAAGGAGTTGGAATTCCAGTTATGGAAGGATAAAGGGATAAGGTTGCTGGGTCATCTTTTTGAGCAGAGTAGATTCCTGTCCTTTGCTGATTTAAGTGCCAAAATTTTGTTGCCCCCAATACATTGTTTTAGATTTAGTCAAATCAGGCATTTCCTGGGTTATACTCTGTCTTCATCTATGTGACTACAGGATGCACCAGACTTGGCTAACATTCTGGATAGCTCCAAAGATACTAGAGGGCTTATTATGCAACTATATGAACATCTCTTGATTAGGCCATAACTTAAACTGATAGATCAGTGCTGTAGGAAGGTATTTTGGTGCCCTGGGCAAGACACTAATTTTATGCCCCGAACCCCCAAAAGAGTGGGGTGGGTGGGGGCAGCAAGGCCCCAGAAGCTCTGGGGGGTTTACATGCTCTGTGGTGAGTTTTGGGGCTTTTCTTGAAGAAAAAACACACTTTTGCAATATGTTACTTACCCCTGATTTCAGGTGAAAGTTTTGCTCCCATGGAGTCTGAGGTATGGGAGACTGTGGCTGGTATCAGAGTGTGCAGCTGCAACTGTTGTGGAAAACTGACTGACCAATATTTTCATTAACCACCCACCCTATATGCATTTTTGAAATATACTGTGAAAGATTTATACATAAAGCATGGGGTCTGGGGGGCAGCTAGGCCCCAGAAGCTATGGGGGGGGGGTTACAAGCTCTGTGGTCATTCTGGGGGTTTTCTTGAAGAAAGTGCATACTTTTGCAATATGTTAGCTACCCTTGATTTCAGGAAAAAATTTTGCTCCCATGGAATCTGAGGTATGGGATACTGTGGCTGGCATCAGAGTGTGCAGCTGCAATTGTTGTGGATGACTCGCTGACCAACAGTGCCATCAACCACCCACCCTATACTGTATATGAATTTTTGAAATGTACCATGAATAATTTCTACATCAAGCATGGTTGTCTGGGTGGCCGCTAGGCCCTCCTGAAGCTCTTGGGGGGTTACATTCTGTAGTCTGACATGGTTAGTTTTGGGTCTTCTACTGAACCAATCCCATACTGAACCAAAACACACTCATGTTACATGTTCTCTTGAATCGAGTATCAATGTTTTTTCCCCATGGAATCAGAACTAACTGCGTTGTAAGTGGCCAAATGGCAACCAGTTCACCTGGCTTACTTTTTAAAATCTGTTTGCTCACAGCGACTTCTGCATTAGAAAGCAATGCAGATGCTGTTGGCAGTTCAGTACTGCAACTTAACTGATACATATACACATGACAGAACTGAACAATCTATTTAACACACAGGAACACAGTAATAAAAGATATGGAGCTGAATAAATTAACGCCCCAAACACAATAGCATAGCCCACTTACTATCAAACCAAAAACCTCAAGGCAATCAGGACAGAAGGGAATCCTAGGAACTGTTAACATGATAAACAGTACAGCAAAACAGTCATATAAATAAAAATACCAGGAACCAACAGAAAATAGTGCCATACTGTAAGGGACCATTTATTTGAGTTGCGGCCAGAAGCTCCTACAGTATATTCTGCCAGCCAGTAACAAACATGATGGAACCTTGGAATGTGGTTGATTATCCATGCTGTGCACTGATGAGGGGTGATGCTATATATTTTCATGCAAAAAATGTTATTCGCATCGCATGTCCACAGGAGATACAGCATACTCATACATACAGTTGTCTGTTTGGCCAATGTGTGAACCTCTCTTGCCTTCAAAGAGGCAAATTCGTCAATTACTCTGTCGAAGTTAATGGCACTGGCTACAGAATTTTCAATAGATAATATAGTGAGATTTGACAGCCTTTCTTGCCCCATAGATGATCTCAAATATGTCTTGATCAGCTTCAGTCTGCTGAAACTACACTCGCAAGAAGCAGCGGTCACAGGGAGCGTCAAGACTATTTGGAGAGCAATTTGGATGTTTGGATACAAAATACTCAAAGACCATTTGTGAATCAGCTTCAACAAGCTGAGCGGTGAGGCATTTGAAAAAATGGGCAGTTCTAAAGCTGCCTGAAATTTGAAGCTCTCTACCTCATATACTATATCACAAGCGTCTAGATTCTTTGAATACTTCATTGCCAGATCAGCTGCACATTTCTTTAAATCGTTAACTGCCATTATTGAGAAAGATGGCCCTGTAAGGAAGTTAAAGTCAGCAGCCACTTCAGACAATGCATCATACCTCCACTGAATCAGGGAAATGAGGGTGTCAAGAACATTGTTGAACTGCATCTTGAAAGCCTGCTCAGAAGAAAATAAGTGCCCTTCATCTTCGAAATTCTCATCGGTCATTCTTTTCACCTTTCTTTTTCTTTTCCTTTTTTCTGTGAATTCTGCATTCAGTGACATCTGTTCAACAAGTTCTGCTGCATGTTGTACAACGTTATTCATTCCATCATCCCGCATGTGCTGCAGTGCGTCCTTTAGTCTGATGATATGCATTGAGGCGCTATCAACAGGCAATCCCTTGACTTGCAAAAGTTGGTTTACACGTTCAAACAGGTTCAGTATTTTGTCCCACACTGCTAGGGTGCAAAGAAATTTGAAATCAATTTGCTTGATTAGGCTCTGGGCTGTTGATACCGCGTCAGCATTGGTGGCATCTTCCGCTATTTGGTATAATGCCTTTAAGACATAGGGTATTTGAAGATGAAGAGAATGAACTGCTTGGAACTTGGAAGATCATCTTGTTTCAGTGTGACCCTTCAGAGTGACCTTTACTGCTTGGGACAGCACCTCCCAGCAACTTGTCAAACCTGTGAAGAATGTAAACAACCTCTGCACAGTACCAAAAAATGATACCATTTCCACTGATACACTGACAGCATGGACCCCAAATAAATTAAAAGAATGAGCTGCACATAGAACAAATCTAGCCTGTTCATTCACTTGTGCTAACCGGGCTTGCACCCTACGGTACTTTCCTGCCATATTAGCACCGTTAGCATACCCATGGCTATGACAGTCAGTTATATCTAAGCCATCATTGCACAATTTCGTTTTAATCTCTGCAGCTAACCCATTTCCTGTCTTTGCATGTGAGTCAATGAAATCAATGAAACTGTCCTCAGTACTGCAGCCATTGTCCCGTATCCTTACATACCGAATGATCTGAGACATTTGCTCCTTGTGAGCCACATCTGGTGTACAATCAAACATAATTGAGAAATATTTTGCTTCCTTAATTTTTGATATTCTTTCACACCTCACAGTGGAATCCAGTAAGTTAATGAACTCGTTCTGAATCATAAGAGAAAAATAGGTGGTAGACCCCTTCTTATGGTTCACAATGTGCTCTACAAGCTTATAGTGGTTTATCAGCTCTAACAAATTCAGAAACATTCCAGAATGTGTGTGTCTGATCATATCTGTTGCCCCGAGCCAAGTTACTCTTGGTGCAGAATAGTATAGCATCAAGAATAATTTTAAGACTGGTACACCACTCTTCTTTTTCAGAGGCAATGGACTTTTGCAGCTGATCATCTATCGCATCCCCCCAATCTTCAAGCTTATTTAAAAATTCTTCCAAATTAGGTAATTGTTGCAGTGTTCAGGTGAGTTCTTGTGATCTGGTATTCTTGGATTTAAATGACACCAGTCATAAAATCTTTTCTTTGGATTTGCCAGACTTGATGTAGTGGATGATTTCTTCACAAAAATCATGCACAGGAAGCAATAGATAGCTTTCTTGGTCTTACTATACATTAGCAATGTGTGTTTGACAGTTTCTCCAGCTGGAAGAATTTTGGTGAAACAATCCCAATAGAAGTGCCTGATATCATCAGACACTAAGAAACTAAAATCAGCATCTTTCTTTTGTTCAGGGTCATGTTTCACCAAGCAACATCTAAATCTGTCAGTCATGTTGGGCCATGACATCGGGTCATTGAAATTAAGTTGGATTACTGAACTGGCAACAGCATCTGCATTACTTTCTAATGCAGAATCCTGTGTATCTTTTTCAATGTTGCACGCTGACGTCTGGCAATCATCTTCTTCAAGTTCTTCTTCTTCTCCAATATTGCCCTCAACATCTGCATAATCAATGTCACCATATGTTGACCTTGGGCTCATTACATCTGCTGATGGGTCAAAACTTGTCTTGGTAGGGTTAGGCTCAGTGATGTCATTGATGGCGACATTGTCAATTGGTGTTGCTACTGACTGAGTCGCTGAACTTCCCTCTTGCTCCTTAGACTTGGTAAGCCAATTTTGCCACTGTTGGGATAGTTTTTGATTTTATTCTTCTCTGGCTTTCCTCAGTTTTCTAAACTCTGCCCCTGATGGTTTCTTTAGTGGCATCTTCAAGAAACAGAGCACCTTTAAAAAATACTAAAGAGATAGTGTACAGTATAATAGATGTACTTAATCCCTGAGCATCCCAGTGACTGTTCAGCTTCCTGTTTGTTTTGCAAGTAAGACCTCAGGGGTGCAGCAGTGCTAGTTATGTCTGATTAGCATTACATCAAATCAAAACACTGAGTATCTCAAACCGTGCAGTGCTGATGACTATGACTAGCATATATTACAGCATTGTTCTATAAGGATGGATTTATATATAGAAGTTCTATATACAAATCCATCCTTGTCGAAATGCTGTTGAACCAAATGCTGTTGTACCCCAGTTCAGTGGTCATGGAATGTGATTGTACCATACCATTCTGTGGTAGTACAGCATTATAGAACCTCTAGAGACTGCTCAAGACAGTGTCATTGTGAAAGATAAAAATCACAATGTACACATTTCGCACATATTACAACGCACTATAAAAAACACAGGATGAGCATGCACACTTTATGCATACAGTATGCAGCCCCCACCAACTTGCACCCTTCTATGACCAATTATTATTAGCCCTGGCTGGAATTTCATGTGGCGCTACTCCCATTGCTGCTGCATTCCATTGCGGTACAACTGCTGCGAGAATTCTAAGTGACGTTAGAAAAAGGGTCTCAAAAATGCTGCAACCTGATGGGCTGTTAGGATTCCAACAGCCTTACATTAATCCCTGTTAAACTGTCATGTACAGCCTGATCAGTGATCACCATGCCACATGGATTCTTCATGACTGTCAGCATTCCATCATCTAGCGCTGATGACTGACTGGAATGCTGCATTCTGATTTTGAACCAGCATTCTTAAACTGTTGGTGGAAGAACTATTTTATTAAAAATTTCCCTCTGAATGAGTCATTTAGGTAAACATTCAAAGACTACACTTAAAACACTTTTCTAATAGCAATAAGGCTCTCCTAGGAGTTAGATTGACAGTCACTTAATAACCACCTTGGGGCAATACTGCACTCGGCTACGCCTCATGCCACATTACTTTTACACTCCTAGGGGTGATAACAGACTGTTAATCTAAGCTTGGGGAGTGACTTATTACTTATTATAAAATAGGTTGGGAGTTTTCTGCGTCCTGATTGGATGAGAGATAATGGTGGCCATGTCCTTATCAGGGTATATTGTGCCAAACAGAACCTCTTCAACCAGTCAGGACTCACTACAATAGTGATATCAGTTTGCTATCCTCGAAAAACTGTGTAGCCACTGAACTGAAGCCCCTCCCACATGTACACACAATACGCTGTTTCTTAGTTAGTATAGCCGTGATTTATTTATTTATTCTATTTATTTTTTTTAACCAGGAGAGAGACACTAAGCTGAAGCTTGTTTACATGTGCGACCTTGGAGCACAAGGAAGTTAAGTGACTTGCTCAGGGTCACACAGTATGCGAGTGGGGGCTGTGGGATTCAAACCCAGGTCTCCAGATTTGCAGCTCAGAGCCTTTAAACCACTGCGCTCTACTGCCTCCTTCACTACACAACAAGGCACTATCATGGAAAAAAGCTTTCTATTGCCTTGTCCCTCATTTAAAGAATAAAAATACTACCTCTTATGATCCAGTTCACAAAGCCACCACTGATCCAGTAAGCCAGGTCTGCATGCTGTCCCTTGTACTGACCGGCCCTGACCAGAAACCTCACTTTACTGTTGTTAGCTCCGTCCCCCCCATGTGATGAGCGTGACTGGGAGAAGTTCTCCATGTTACTAGCTTCTCCCAGTCTCTCAGTCAGTGGGAAGTGCTCTTCCATTACAGCAACAGAAATCATAGCAAACCTTACAGCTTCGCTCTTAAAGACATGGTGAGATGCACTAAAAGGGAGAACCACTTGGCTACAGCCACTGCAGAGGGACACATTTACTCCAAGAAAAACCTGGAGCTGCCAGAGATTTAAAAGATTAAATCCACTCGTGTCATGCTCCAAACAAAACAGATCCTCACACTTAAATGAAATAAAATAAATAAATAAAATGTGGGGGGCAGATGGCAAGGGGAATCAGACATTTAAAAGATGAACAGCCTCATACTTAAATTACAAAATGAAAATAAAAATAAAAGTGTGTGTGTGTGGGGGCAGACACATAACCAATGCCCTCTAGTGCCTTCCTTTACATATGCTCCCATACAAATACTGTTCAAGGACAGGAACTATTTTCTACTTTTTTATTTATATTAATCTACTTTTTAAAACTGATTGCAAATTTTCAAATTTTTTTGTTTTATATTGGGACCCATTTTATAAGCGCAGTAACACACAATGAGGTGTGGGTTATCTCCTGATAAGAGCAAGCCCAGGTGTATATGGCACTCGGTGCAAGTGCCTCATGCCTCATAACACACCTGGGTGTGCTCTTATCAGGAGATAACCCACACCTCATCATGTGTTATTGCTTGCAAAATTCATTCCCACTCTCCACTCGCTGCAGTTAAGCAGGCATGAACTATGTTCATGTTGTACAGAGCTACTAATAAACTCCCTAAACACTTTAAGTGGCAGAAAATGCAAGCAAACAGTAAAACTTTGGCTTTGTCTTTACAATGCCCCCCCCCACAGAGAGTCAGGCAGACTACCAGTGAATGCTATATGAATGCAACTGCAATATGCCCAATTTAAAAACCCACTGACTTACTGTACCTTTAATAAGACTGACTGACTGTGCTGACTTACGTTCTTGCATGGCCTCTGCAACACGAAGTTGCAGGAACCCTGAATTCAGCTCCAGGAGTCCGCACTTAAGACCAGCCCTAAAAACTTAAATCCACATTACACTAAGTAAGGTAAATAAACAATTTATTGTTATTTTCACTCAGGAGCAGAGCCCCTCCTTACACACATACAGAGATTCAGAAACAAAGTACTAGTCAGGATTTCCATTATGAAGAAAGACAGATGACAGACAGTTCAACGGTGAACCGTGAAACACATACGATGTTTATGCATCTGAACACCTTTTGAGTGCTTTCTTTTTTAAAGTTGCCTCTCAGGCAATTTTATATATGCAATAATGAAGGTGCTTCACTTCAGTGACATTGGTTGTACTAGGTTTACCCCATGATAAGGGGCTAAATGCATTCTGCTTTGTGTTGTGTCTTACAACGCCCCTGACCATGTGGTAAACCTAGTATACATACACCAAACGTCCTGCATGCTGTGCCCCCCCAACTAGATGCAGCTGAATTATGGATATTTACTGATTGCCCTGTCACAATCCCAGTACTGTAACAGACTCACACAGCTTTATAAAAAAGCACTACCTTCACAATTTAAAAACCCATTGCCTTGCCTTGACCTTTAGTAAGACAGACTGAGCAGCTGAGTCACGTTCCTGCCTGGTCTCTGAAACACAAAGTGGTAGTCTCAGTGGAGTACACACTCAAGTCCAACCATAAAAAATGAAAGCCAATTAAATTAACTAAACTAAGTAAATAATTTCTTGTTATTTTCTCTCAAGAGCAGCCCCCCCCACACAGACATATAGAAATTTAGAAATAAGGTACTAGTTAGGGTTTCCATTGATGGTGTTTTTTACACAAAGAACCATCAGAGGGACAGTGCATTGAGACCAAACTGTTTTAGTTTTGATAGCAGTAGAGTATAGCTGACCATGTCAAATACTTTAGTGAGGTCAATGAAGACTGATCCAGTTAACTGACCTTAATCCATGGCACCCAGGATGTCTGCAGTCAGTTTAATATTGGCAGTACCCATTCCATGGTGCCTCCTGAAGCCATGTTGCCTATCTGACAACAGACTCCTCTGTTCAAGGAAGTCTAGAACCTGGTTATAGACAAGCCATTCTTGTATTTTGGCATGGGAGCATAGGAGAGAAATAGGACAGCAGTGCTCCACCAGTTCCTTGGAACCACCTTTGTGCACCAGCATAACAACGGCAGTTTTCCAGCACTTAGGAATTTGCCCTTCTAGGAGGGATTTGTTAATGAGCAGGGAAACCGAGGAGGCAATAGCTGAGGCAGCAATTTTTTAAGAGGTTAGGCTCCAGTTTATCAAAACCTGCAGATCCTTTAGTCGCTTTAGGAGAGTTAGTACCTCCTTCTGAGTGGCCAATCAAAAGTGGAATTCAGTGGTAGTATTCACAGTTTCTAGAGGAGTGGTGTGACAGGACATAGGACCAGAATATTGAGCATTAAGCCTCTCCAGGTCTGTTAAAAAGTTATATAAAGTACTGGCTGCAGTTAAGGAGTTGCTAACTGTTTGACCTTCCCCCTCTGTATCAATTACTATGGAGCTACAACAGCCTTTCAGAAGGGTATTTATTTACATGCAAAACTTTTTGGGGTCAGAAAGATTTTTGTTTTGCAGTTTGGCTAGATAGCTTTTGTCACTGTTAAAATCTTTTTTGCAGGTGTTCCTAAGTTCCCTGTATTTAATCCAATCCTCCATGAGACCAGTGGACTTGAAAAGCCCCAACACCTTGTCCCTGAGCTTTTAGAGTTTCCTTAGAGAAGGGGTGAGCCAGTTAGCATGTTAGCCTTTGACCCTGATCTGTTTAAAGGGGGCATGAAGATTAATAGCTGACAGGAAGTTATTAACAAAGAAGCCTAGGGTGGCTTTTATGGTGGGCAAGTATTTTATAGTGGCCCAGTTGATGTCAGATAAGCAGGCCAGGAAGGAGGCAGGTAAACATTAGATAAATGCTGGGCCACGGAAATCCTGGGGTGGGGGGTTCAGAGCACTGTTCTTCCATATGCAGAAGATTGGGGAGTGGTCACTGAGAGAATCAGCGAAGATCCCAGCAGCGCTGATCCTTAGCAGGTAGGAGACAAGGGCCTAGTCGAATATTGTGCAACTGCCAGACTTGTTAAGCCTAGTTGCTTCACTGATTACCTGGGTAAGTTTGGCCTTGAGCAAAGCTGACTTGGGCTTATGACTAAATCTGCAGACCAATGGATATTAAAGTCCCCAAGTAGAATATATTCCCCTAGTGGCTTATTAGAAGTTAACTGGCAAAGAGCAGCAAGAGCAGAGGTACTGTAGCCGTCTGGAGATGGGAGATTGTAGATGCAACCCATATTAAGGGGCTTTGCTCCTCCAAGCAATATTTTTGTAATTATGGCCTCCCAGTCAGACACCACTAGGGCTGGGAGATTAACTGGGGTAGCATTAAGTGAAGATTTTGTGTCTATAAGGACACCACCTCCCTTCTTACCCACACTATTTTTCCAGACGTGTTGTAGCCAGAGAGCTCAACCTCATGAGGGAGCACAAAAGGTTTTAGAGAAGTTTCTGATACAGCAACTAAGTCAGGAATATACAGGTCTACTGCTCCTTCCTATTCCTGCATCTTGGGCTGAAGGCTGATAACATTCATATTAACATGGTGAAGGCCAGGAGTATTTGATCACCCAATGTCAGAGGGAGAGGAGCTCGTAACGTTTGGAGGGCAAGGACCCAGATTCAATTTGATATCTCCAGCTAAAAGTAATAAAAGAGCTAGCAGAGCTCTAGTTCAGAGAAGTCTATTAGGTATGACTCCTGGATATCTCAGATAGCTAAATCATTTCTAACAATTACCCCTACTATGTAATCCATGCTTTTCTAGCAATAGGAGGTCAGGGTTACAGGGAAATGCTATCAGTGATAGTGGGGGAGCCTCCATATCAAGCTGCACAGACAGGAGAGAGGCTGGTGGAAGAAGCAAGGTCAAGCCACAGAACTAGCAATGAGTACAAGGCAGTGCTGAGTAAACCTCTGAATGCCATAGGCAATAGGGAGTGGCTGGAACTAGCTAGTAAGAGCAACCAACTGCAGTTAGTCAAGGACTTCAGGGGTAGCAGGTTGGAGGGAGGTTAGGTAAAGTTAAAGGCCAAATGACCTTCAGGGATGAAGCAAGCTGAGTCCCAGTAAGTGAAATCAGACCACCCTTAGCAAGAAAGTTGGCAGCTACCGGAGCATTGCATGTGACATATCATATAAGTTGCAGTAAACACAACTTTGTGGTTATACAACACAACCTGTATACATAAGATTACACAACTGTATCAGTAGTCAGAGAACCTTTGATAAGAAAAAGAAAGACTAGATGCAGTTTCTGTGAATGCTGAGGTACCGAATGAAAATAATGACAGTAGTTCAAGCACTAAAGAAGCTGTTGCAGGTACTACAAGTAATCCTATGGGTAACATATGAGCACGCAGATGAGAACACCACTGAATGAGTAGCCAGGGAACCTTTAAAAAGAAAGGCAGTAACGACACATAGTTTCTGTAAATGTGCCACTGTGCTTGGCATGCTAGCATGAGCTATAGTCTGCAGTTTCAGCTTACAAACAGAAATCTGCCAGCAAAAGGTCTTGCGATCTTATGAGCCTGACCAATTGCCTCTGTTCAAGGCTCATTTTGTAGTTCTCCTCTGAAGGTTCTCTGTACACTGTATATGTTTTCTGGGCTCTGTATGGTGCATATTATGTTGTATCCCTATTCCCTTCTCCCCAGGACACATCTGGAATCGAGCAGTAGTCTGCTCAGTATGCCTTCCTGGTAAAATTTTTAAATAAATACATAGAATGCAGGAGTTAAATGCAGTAACTAGCACTGCATGGTAATAACAACTGTAGATTCAAGCACTACATTGGCTATTGTAGGTACTGCAAGTGATCGCATGGGTAACACACGCTAGTACTGTACCTTGAGAAAATTATACAAAAACAATAGAGGACATTCAGCACAATAAACAACTGGCTGCAAACCAGAGGTGAAATGAATCTGGTTTACTACTTTGGTCACCCAAAGAAATCTATTAAATTCGTCTGACACGACCTTCCCATCGTGAATCCATGCTGCCTTGGTTCCTGCAACCCTCTCCATGAAAAAATACTTCCTCACATTACCTCTGAGCCATCCCCCCTCTATGTTCAAATTGTGCGCCTTGTTCTTGCACATCTCTTTTTCTGAAAGATGCAACCCTCTTGGACTTTGTTGATTCCCTTGAGGTACTTGAAAGTTTCTATCATGTCCCCTCTCTCCCTTCTTTCCTCAAGGGTATACATATTAAGCTCCTTTAGTCTTTCTTCATATGTCTTCTGGTGCAGACCCTGCACCATTTTGGTTGCCCTCCTCTGGACAGCCTCCACTTTGTCTATGTCTTTGCGGAGATGGGGTCGCCAGAACTGTACACAGTACTCCAGACGGGGTCTCACCAACTGTCTGTACAGAGGGATAACAACTTCCTGTTTTCTACTATTGATGCCTCTTCCTATGCATCCCAGTATCCCCCCAGCCTTCCTTACTGCCTTCTCACATTGATTGCCCAACTTTAGGTCATCTGATATAATTATCCCCAGGTCCCTTTCCATTTTTACTGTTGTCAGTATCTCACCCCCCATTGTGTACTCTTCCCTTGGGTTTTTGTTTCCCATGTGCATTACCTTGCACTTCTTTGCATTAAATCTGAGCTGCCATACATTTGACCATTCCTCCAACCTTGCCAAGTCCCTTCTCATCCTTTCCACTCCATCTTGTGCATCAACCCTGTTGCAGATCTTTGTGTCATCTGCAAAGAGACATACTTTTCCTTCCAGTTCCTCTGCAATGTCAGTTATAAAGACATTAAAAAGGACCGGTCCCAGTACTGAACCCTGCGGTACCCCACTAGTAACCCCTTTCTTCAGAGTGGACTCCATTTACTATTACTCTCTGTGTCCTATTCTCCAGCCAATTTTTATCCAGGCTGTCATCTTGGGACCCACTCCCAGGCTAGCTAACTTGTGTATTAATCTTTTGTGTGGGACTGTGTCAAATGCCTTACTAAAGTCTAGGTAGGCCATGTCCACAGCCCCTCCCTGGTCTACTACTTTCGTCACCCAGTCAAAGAAATCTATTAAATTCGTCTGACACAACCTTCCCATCGTGAATCCATGCTGCCTTGGTTCCTGTGCCCCACTGGCCTCTAGGTACTCAACAATTCTTTCCTTCAGAAGTGATTCCATCATTTTCCCTACCACTGAGGTCAAACTAACAGGTCTGTAGTTTCCTGCCTCTGTCCTGCTCCCACTTTTGTGAAGAATCACATCTGCCATCCTCCAATCCTCAGGTACCACCCCATCCTCCCAAGATTTGTTAAAGAGAGTAGTCAGCGGTGTCACTAGTTCTACCCTTAGTTCTTTTAGAATTCTTGGGTGAATCCCATCAGGTCCCATTGCTCTGTCCACCTTCAATTTTATTAGTTCTTTCAGAACCCTTTCTTCTGTAAATGGACTGGTATCGACCCCCATCTTCAGAGTGTTTCTCTTGTTTGGTTTAGGTACCTCCCTCCTCTTCCTTTGTGAATACTGAGCAGAAATATTCGTTCAGTATCCCTGCTTTTTCACTGTCCCCTCTACCCACATTCCCTCCCCTTTATTAAGCCTCAGTATCCCTCCTTTGGTCTTTCTTCGCTCCCTAATGTACCTATAAAAGGTCTTATCCCCCTTCTTAACAGAATTGGCTATCCTTTCCTCGGTTTGGGCCTTTGCTATTCTGACTGCCTTCCCAGCCTCTTTCTGCTTTAACTGATAAAGTTCTCTGTCTGCTCCTTCTGTGTTTCCTTATATTTCCTGAATGCTATCCTTTTCTCCTTAACCTTCCCTGTCACCTCTTTTGAGAACCATAGCGTTTTTTTCCTTCGTTGTGTTTTATTGATTTGCTTTACACAAAGGCTTGTTGTCTCTGTGATGGCTGTTTTGAATACTCCTCATTGTTCCTCCACCCCTCCTTCTTGCCTGTTTGCTAGTGCTTTTCTAAGGCACTCTCTCAAACAGAAATTTGCCAGCAAAAGGCCTTGTGATGTTATGAGCCTGACCAATGTGTAGGTTTCTTATAGGTCCAAGTCCCTCTTCCCTCCTCCATCTCTGCCCCTTGTTCTTCATCTCATACTTGTCCCATTGCCTCTTGAAGCAATCCAGGACCAATTTTGACATTTATCACCTCCTCCTCTGACAGCCTGTTCCACACCTCCACCTCCACCACACTTTCCATGAAATTGTTGTACTTTCTGGTGTACCTCCTGAAAATACCTACTGCACTGCCAGCTTGCTGACATTCACTGTAGCTGATGAAATCACTGAATCTGAACAACTCCCTAGGGCCCACATTGTTAATTCCCTTTATATATCCATCTGAAGGACTCTGATGTGCCCTTTTCTCTCTCTCTCTCTCTCTCTCTCTGTCTCCAGAGAGTACAGCCTAGAAAGGAAGGCAAGCAGCGCAGGTGGGGACCAGGTGGGCAGCCAGGCCTCCTGGCCTACAACAGGCCTGTCGGGACTTGGGTGGGAGTCATCACGTCGCCGTAGGCACCCACGGCACTTACTTGCAGCACTCGGTTGGCATGGCAGACTCAGAGCATACTGTAGTGCAGATTATGAAATCCATTGCCTCGGCTTGATAGGAGGAAGTTGGCAAGACGGGCAGGGGAGGATACTCCCCTCCTCAGATCAGGGGACGGGACCCAGATGGGAGAGAATTGAGGGAGAGGGAGATCATTCAAATTCAATTTAATTTATAAATCAGCAGCTGCAGACTGGACAAAGGAGTGGAGGAGGGTGAACAAAATAAATCAGGGTGCAAGGGAGAGCGTGGCCACACCAGACCCAGTCAGCTCCATCAACAAGATCCACGGTAAACAATCACAACACATTCAAAATAAAAAATGTTTTTCTTTTCATTCAAAAAATGTTAATAAACCAACGTGGAACTGACAAGAAGGCAAGGCAAGGGTGTCTCATCCATCCTCCTCGTCCTAGTGTTCTAAGAGAACTAGAAACTCAAACTCCGAATCCATGCAAACAATCTCTCTGCTCTGTTCACTGTTGATCTCTCTCTCCCTACTCCAAAGCTATCTCCAACTCACTGTGGATGCTGTGGTGTGCACTCGCTTTATATAGTTGGCACCGGTGCCAGACTGCCCGCACCACACATGTGATGACTCCTCTCTAACAGGGTCTGTACCACATGATTCTTTTACTGGCAAGACTGGCATACCATGTGACCCCCCCGACTGACTTGATGGTCTGTGAAAGTGCCCACTGCTGGCAGCAATAGTAATTAAGGGCAAACAAAGTACAAAAACAAATTTAAAGTGGCAGGCGCATTTAAGTTCTGATAGACTGGATTTGAAACTGCACTCCTTGGAGGCTTGCATCAGGGGTGGGGGCACCACCCACCCTGCCCTTCCTATGTTACTGTGCTAGATTACAGAAGGAAATGTGAATATACATTGGGTCTGAACATTTTGGAGGAAGATTGGTTGGACTGGTAGGAGGAGGTGTGGTATATTCCTATTCAATGTAAATTTAAGATTATTCAGTATTTTACATTACATATTGCCTACTACACCCCCAAAAGATAAAAAGAAATCTCTTCTCAGTATGATGTGCTCTGTCCCAAGTGTAGAATGGAGTTATGGACTCTGTCCTGTATGATGTTTCGTTGCTCCAAGCTGGGCCCCTTCTAGGGGGAAGTAGAGACCATTTTCAGTGCAATAGTTTTATTTATTTATTTATTTATTTATTCTAGGATTACAAGTACCTTTGATCCAAGGCTCTTTTACAAAGGTTCCATGTCAGAAATAACAAACAACAAGGAAGCAACAGTGAAATAACAGTAAACAATTTATGTACAACAGTGCTATTGAAAGGGGTCAATTATAGGAAGAGTAAGGTGTAGAGGAGGAGGAGGAGGAGAAGTGTAGGTAGTTAACAGAGGCAGCTATAGTAAAATGGTGAACACAGCTAGGATGCATGTGCCCACAAGGAATAGGTAGGGTCAGGTGCCCGGGGGTGGCAGAGAAACAGGGATGAGAGGAGAAGGGGAGGATGAAGATGCAGCCAGAGGCATTTGGTCGAAAAAAAATGGGAAGGAGTAGATAGAAAAAGGGGCAGGGTGAGGGGAAGCTAAGTGCTATAATGGGCAAGGAGACTAATGAGGTGGTAAGTGAAGACCTGAGATTTGAAGTGGTGCCTCAGGAGCTGAGGGGGGAGGGGGACTGGGGGGCCTGGGGTTAAGCAGTATATAAGTTAGGATTTAAGCTGTGTAGGTCATCAGCTAGGAGAGGCAGTCACAGGAGCTAGCGGCAATGAGATGGGCCCGGAGCCTGGTTTTGAACAGACCTAGTGTTGAGGCAGAGGAGATGGTGTGGCTAAGACCATTCATCCATAGAGGAGCACTATAGGGGAAGGAGCATTGGGCCTGCATAGTTCGACAGCGAGGAACTTGTATAATCTGGGTTGTCGAGCTCCTGGTGTTCTGTCGTTTGGTGTTTTGGTGTAACAAGGCAGTAACACCGGGGGCTGTGAGGCCAAGGTTGATTTTTCCCACCATAGCACATGTGAGATACTTTATACGGTTGGAGAGTTGGATCCATCTGGATTGTTCATAAAGGGCACAGGTGTGGGTGAGGTGGTGGGCACCAGCTGTGAGTCGGCATGCTTTGATAAGTGCAGTTGTTGTATGTCGGAGGGCCTATTAAACTAGAAGCCCAAATGGTTCTCCTGGGAGACCTCGAGAGGTTGCCAAGAATGGACAAGGACCCCAGGAGATTTATATATATGGCTGTAATTTGTGCCATATTATTGATATTGGCCCTATGGAAAGGTAAGCAACCCTCCAAAAGCAAGGTCAGGCTGGCGAAGATGGTGGATTTTGCCAGAATGGAGAAAATCCCCTATGGGACATGGGGCAGGTCAGAGATTTATGATAAAATGTGGTTAGCACTGGAAGAGTTCCTGTCTCATCCCCGGAAGGGACATGATGGAATGGTATAGAACTGGACATCCCTTCGTCCCTCCTTTACCCCTTATAGCCCCTATAACTCTTATATTACTTGGCTATAAAGATCTCATTTTTATTATTGTATATAATATTGTAATATTTCTTTAATGTTCTTTTTCCTTCTTTATCCCATTTGCCATCTTTCTTTTCATTCTTCTGTGGTCTGATCTGCTTGTTGTTCTCTCTTTGTATCTTCTCTTCTTTCCCTATCTGCATACTCTACTAGATTTATCACATATAGTTTGGGAGGTCTCTACAATTGCATACACCATAAGGCAGATGGTTTTTACTTTGTGGCTAAAACAAAGCACATGTACTGCATGTTACTCTCGGTATTACTCTCAGTTTTTGAAAGTGGAAGCAGGCACTAGGCCCATTGAGACCACTTTCCCCACAATAGTGGGGGATATCAATTTTAACTACCCAGCAGTAGCCTGTCTAGTTCTAATTTAAACTGGTTACATGATGTTTGCTTAACTATATACTGTGGCAAAGAGTTCCAAAGTACCGCAGCTCTCACGGTAAAATAATATTTCCACTTATTGGTAATTGCCTTTGGTATTTTTATTTGCCTATTATAACATCTCAGTCCGTATACTTTATCCAGGTATTTTAATCCACTTAGCTTCATGAGGTATTCGTCATTTAGAATATTAAACAATAACAACAAATCCCCTCTGTCCCGTTAGATAGGGTTAATGTACCGCTGTATGCTTTTTGAAATACCTATGTGTATATTGTAATGGAAAATCAATAAAATTCATTTTAAAAAAGGGCCAAAGGAAGCAAGCATATCCACTGTTCCCTACCTGATGCAGGAACAGAGTCCCCATCTGAAAGTATTAGATAGGATGATGCAGGGCCCCCCACACAACCCCATTTGAGGATTCAAAACTATGGAGAAAAAATACCCGAGCTTTGGTTTTAAAGGTAGACAGCTGATTGAGAGATTTGTACAAAGTAAGAGATAATGATTAATGACCCAACAGGGTCATTGGGAGAGAGCAAAACAACCACAGAGAAAAAGGAAAGAGCATTATGCCAACTGGACAACCGTTTAAGAACTCAGTAGAATGCACATGGGGTTGGCCAGCCTGGCTCACTCTCGAGTAAACTGCTGAAGGGTGGGGGAGGAGGAGAATTACTCTCCACATGCTTCCAAGGTAGGGAGAGAAAAAAAAAAAACTTTCCTGTGATGGGACTGGTGGTAGTCCCCAAGGGGGGAAAGTCACAGTAAAGCTGTGGGCCTCTGTAACAGTTAACCTGTTACTTGGAGGTAGGGTGAATAAGCTTGATCTCTGACCCTTCGCCACACCCCCAGAAAAGAAGACAGGCTGTGAAGGAGAAACCAGATGTAACAACCAGCTCACAACCCTATTAACCAGCTCACAGCCCTCCTATATAACCTTGAATTAATGAAAGTGAAGAGGCAAAACACTGGCAAACATAGCGGCAGAGGTCTGTAATATCGTTGCAGCAAAGCAGCCCTTTCTATTGCCTATTCTGGAACCCTCTGATGGATAACATGGGTAACATTCAAGTTGACTGTAGTAAGCGGTCAGGATTTCAGTGTATATACCAATAAGTAATGGCAGGACAGGAAGGTCAAGAGGCAGCTGCAAGCAAATCTACCTTAAAAGTGAGGAAGCTACTAGATGACTTGGAGGAGGCCCCCCTACGAGGGCCCCCAGACCATGAAGGTCAGCCAAAGAAGTGCCTCGACTGGGACTTGAACCCAGGCCGCGCAGAGTACCATTCTGATTGCACTACCAGCTGCGCCACCAAGGCAACTGGAAACTGGGCTGTCCCGAGCACATTACTATTTCTCAAATGCACAACCTGGTGGCTGCACAAATAATTACATTTATTTAATCACATGTAGCCTCTCTCCAACGCCATCCTAGAGAGGGCCACTACCCTTGCCTTGCTAGTCAGACCAAGGATAAGGGGCCTGGGTTCCCATAACTGACCTATGGGGGTCCTTTCCCAAAAGTTAACAAACAAAATGGCGGTGCCTCCACCCAGAGTACGTATTAGTGGGTCTGATTACCTACAGTACAACCCCCGGGATGTCATACCAACCTACCTCCCCAACAGTTTCCCCAGGCATGGACTCACCAAGATTTGAACCTCCCCACATTCAGTTACCAATTACCTTTTCCATCTCAGCCAATAACATGCTCACTAAAATTAGGCTCTAGATTCATCTCTGCTGAAAAACAATAACACCTGGTTTATTTATGGGGGTGGCTTAGGATGGGGTAAGTGGAATAGAGTTCAAATATTTTCAATATTTGCCATTTCCCAGTAATCACATCCCCGTTTGATTCAAACCCATATTGCAATCAATGCAGCCACCATGTCTATCTAATCTAGCTAACTGCTACAGAAGTGCCCAAACTCAGACCCACAGGTCCCAGTCCATTTCAAACCCCAAAGTCCATTCACTGGGTACCCAGATTTAAAGTTACAGGCCTGACGTGCAGCTGTTAGCCTGCATTGGCACTCTTAAGGAATTTTAACTTTTTACATGCTTCCCACTTGACTACCTCCAGCCCTAGTGTGCATACTTTAACTATTTACAGTTCCCAGGCACAGGGCAATTACTGCTTTTTACTCATGGTTCTGCAGAATCAGTCTTTAGATGGCACTGTTCGCTGAAATTCTGGGGACTGATGGAAAATGCATTCACAACAGGGCACTTTACTTAAAACAGGGGCACAGAGGCTGCAGCTTGCTTTTTCTCTTCTTGCTTGCAGATCTTGCAGCTTGTTCCCTTCGGCCCATTATAGGCCCGTTGCAGGGCACATGTGCAAGGTCTGCCAACTACAGAGGACCCAGACCAGGGAGTAGCCCCATAGCCCAGCTCCCTCCGATCAGAGTGCCCTAGCACTCGGGTACAAGACCCGTGATCCCCTGCAGCAGGAGACCCCACCTAATTGGGTTAGCGAGTTCCCTACCTGGCCCTGGGTGCCAGCAGAAACATTCAACACATTCTGTTCTGCTTCTCTTTATTTTTCTTTCTCGATCTTCTCTGCCACAGTGTGTAGCAACAGCAATCTGTCTCTTTTCCTTGCTGTTTCTCGGGAGCAGACAACAGGTACCTGACCCGGAAAAGCACTTGTCCATCCTTCTGCTTTCATAGTCTCTCAACTTCAACACAACCACATTCTCGCTCTGGTCACACATATCACCTACACTCAAAGTCCCTTTTCTCACTGTGCAGGTACTTAGCAATTCTCCAACTGAAGAGGTTCACTCTTCCTTTTCTTCTCTCAGCACATTCATATTCACATGTTCTTCAACATTCATCTGTATTCTATCTCTTCCCAGGCTTAGATGCAACCTTTGTCCTTTTACCAGGTTCAGGACACAACCTTCATCCTTTCTCCAGGCTCTGGATGCAACCTTTGTCTTTTTTCAGGATCAAGACACAACCTTTGCCCATTTCCCAGGTTCAGGACACAACCTTTTCTCTCTTCCTCTTTATCTCACCGCTGTGGCGCTATTTCAGAACAACACAGAACATTCAGCATCCTGCAGCTTTCCTTTTCTCTCCGCCAAGCTGCTTCTTTAATCTCTTTTTTCTCTCCAGCTTTTCCTTTCCTGGTGGGGAAGACACTCCCTGCCCTGGGGGACAAATTGCTGGCAGCCCCCAGGCAGGCCCATCCTGCAGCCCCATTCTCTCGGGCAAGAGCCCCCCTCCTCCTAGAGAATCTCCCACCAAACTGACTCAAAGTCCAACAGTCCTTAACTTTTTGGAGCCCTTTCCTTACTCCCCATTGGCTGGAGCCACCGTCTGTAGGCCAACATTAATATGCATAAGGCTCCCTCGATGCCTCATTGGTGCAGAAAAAAGACGCCTAAACATTCCCCGGTATTTCCCCCCAAAAGTCTGTTCATACTGTCCCAGAGTCCCTGGCAAGAATCCTGGCTCAGTGGTTGGCTACCTGGTGTCACATGGCTGTTAAACATGGTGGATGGAGAAAACAGTGCACCACAAGTTACACAGTGTCCAGGTTTTAAGAATTCCAGCAGCCGAAGCCTTTAACTGTATCTTACATTTTCCCCACATAGTTGTAGCCACCCCTGTGCCCTCCAAAGCAACTGCACTCCTAAACAGCTTCACTTTACCCTTTCCCAGTCACTGCTGCCAGTTCCTATTGCCCTCTAGGCAGCTCATTCATTTCCCTGTGCAGCTCATGTGTGCCCTAACTTCATTCCTTTGCTGCAACCACAATATACATTTTATTTAATTATTCTCCCATGGTCTGGAGGCAAACCTTTTTTCCTTGCCCACCAGTGCTTTATTTCTTATTTTACTTTATATATATTTTTTTGTTGACTGAGTAAGTGCACTAGATAAATTCTGCCTATTTTCAGGCACAACCCGAGGAAGTAAGATACAGATGAATGCCAACTGACCTTGAACCAGATTAAGCTGTTAGTGGTATTTTTAGTGAATGACTTTCTTCTCCTGCCTGTCGCTAGCACTATTCTCTGTGCTCCAGCGATAGACAGGCTCTTGCATCTTGCTCATGAATATTGATGAGCTGCCTCATGAATATTAATGAGGCAGCTCCAGATCTCTTTAGCATGATTGGCACTTTTCTTCCTCCCGGTTGCCTCTCCCTCCCAGCTAAGGTCTCTAGGTCCTTTTCTTGCTCTGCACAGGGACCAGGACCAAACCAAACTGGATGGAAATAGCCACACGAAAATGCACTACTGGATGGCACCAGCACAAAAAAGAATGGGGGTGGAACCAAAACCCTGGGGAAATGAGCCTTTTTTGGGGGCTCACAGGTAAGCCCCTGACAGGGAGTTACACACATGACTGTGGTTCGCATATTTTATGGAACACATACAAACAGAGGAGAGAAAGAAGTAAGTGGCTTGACTGGGACATGAAACCAGGCCCCCCAGAGTACCATTCCCATTGCACTACCAGTTGTATCACCAAGGCAACTGGAAACTGGGCACATTACTCACATTACAGTCTTTTCCAGTGGTCAATATAAAGTCCAGATTAGTGAGGAACCTGCCGGGAATGCTGTAAAAGATCCTTAATGTCATGCAGTGTGAACAGGGCTTGCTCCTTTGCAGTGTATGCCGCTGAGGTTGGGTCAACATTATCTTGTTGTGTTGTCCTAACCCTTGAAGACAGTGGAATAGTACGTCCAAGTCTGCCTGCCTGCTTGGTTCATGGGGGTAAGAGCACATTAATTCCCCTTTGTTTTAAATCCTCCATTGCATCCTTTTCCATATGGAAGACAATTGGGCAGTTCTGGAAAGGTAGCCAAAGTTTAGCTGAAAATGGGGTCTGGAAACATAGACCTGCCTGATGGAGGGCTTTGAGACAGGGGGAGTAGGCCATATGCTGTCCCTGGCTGGCCAGAACATAGTCCTGATCAAAATATATCTGCTATGCTCCCAGAAAGGTTTTTTTTTTTTTCTTTTGTTGTGCCACAGACAATATGTCTTCCTTTGTGGTATAGCTAGGAAATCTTAGTATAATGGAGTGAGGGCATTCTGTGGTGCTTGGTTTTGGTCCAAGTGGCCTACATACATGCTCTAGATGCAAGGGTTCATATTCCGGAATTTGTAGGTTATCATAGAGTCATTTATCAATAAAGACTAACATCTGCGAACCCTCCATGATTCCATATATACATACATTTCTGCTCTTGACCGTCCCTCCCTCCCTTCCAGGTCACAGCATTTTTGTTCTGTCTGTACCTGCTTATGATGGATGTGGAGAATCAGGTTGCTAACTGCGTCAGTCCTATCTGAGAGGGTCGAGAGGGCTCCTTGCTGTTCTTCACTTTCTGCCTGCAGAGTGTCCACGTCGTGCTTTAGGATCGTAGACAGCCTACCACCACCATATAAAAGGACTTCAGTTCTTCAAGTATTTGGGCATCAATGAGTTTCAAGAGAACACACTGTGGGTGTGATGGGATGTCACCATGCTAGAGGTCAGTGTGGAGACTCCAGATATTATATCCCTTTGTCCGCCAGTAAGAGTTGCAGCCACAACGTTCTTTTTTCCCTTACTAGAACCTCCCATGTTACCTGCTGGCTACCTAAATGTTTTAGTGGTATTTGAAGCAAAACAATCAAGAATGGTAGATGCTTTGGTGAAGTTGTAATGGAGCTGTAGAGCTTCACTCCATCACAGTCAGTGACGTCACCAGATGTTCCACATAGTTTTAGTTTAAGCAGTATAAAGCTGCTGTTTTATGCTTTAATTGTTGCCTGAAATGAGTGTGTAGCACTTTGTGCTGACCGCGACCTCTGCAGTACTTCCAGGTCGCAGCTCAGCATAAAGCAGGGACCTTAGCGAGCAGCTGTGTTACTGGTGACAGCAAATCCTGTGCGACCGCCAAAAGCGGTGAGACAAGGGGCTAGCGCCAACTGCATAGTCCACTTTTTTGTGTGCCTGCTGTGTGGATTATTTCTGGAGTGATTTCTGCCAAAGGAGAGGAGGGGGCAGAGCCTCAGGAAGTGCTTGTGAGACAGCAGTTCCTGAACTGTGAACAAGGAACTACAGCTAGGGGCAGTGAGTTATATTTTAGCACCACTGCTTTTGGTGCACATAGTTTTTGTTTAAGCAGAATAAAGCTGCTGTTTTATGCTTTAACTGCTGCCTGAAATGAGCTTGTAGCACTTTGTGCTGACCCCGACCTCTGCAGTACATCCGGGTCGTGGCACAGCATAAAGGCAGGGACCTTAGCGAGCAGCTGTGTTACTAGTGAAAGCAGATACTGTGCCACTGCCAAAAGTGGTGAGACAGGGGCTAGAGCCAACTGCATAGTCTGCTTGTTCAGGTGCCTGCTGTGTGGATTATTTCTGGAGTGATTTCTGCCAAAGGAAAGGAGGGGGCAGAGCTTCAGGAAGTGCTTGTGTAACAGTAGTTCCTGAACTGTGAACAAGGAACTACAGCTAGGGGCAGCGAGTTAAATTTTAACACCACTGCTTTTTGGTGCACATAGTTTTAGTTTATGCAGAAAAAAGCTGCTGTTTTATGCTTTAACTGCTGCCTGAAATGAGCTTGTAGCACGTTGTGCTGACCCCGACCTCTGCAGTACTTCTGGGTCGCGGCTCAGCATAAAAGCAGGAACCTTAGCAAGTGGCTATGTTACTGGTGATAGCAGATCCTGTGTGACCGCCAAAAGCGGTGAGACGGGGATATAGCTAACTGCATAGTCCACTTGTTCGGGTGCCTGCTGTGGTGTATTTCTGGGGTGATTTCTGCCAAAGGAGAAGAGGAGGCAGAGCCTTAGGAAGTGCTTGTGAGACAATGGTTCCTGAACTGTGAACAAGGAACTACAGCTGGGGCAGTAAGTAAACTTTTGGCACCACTGCTTTTGGCAACATAGTTTTAGTTTAAGCAGTGCAAAGCTGCTGTTTTATGCGTTAATTGCTACCTGAAACAAGTTTGTAGCACTTTGTGCTTACCGTGACCTCTGCAGTACTTCTGGGTCGCGGCTCAGCATAAAGGCAGGAACCCTAGCAAGCAGTGTGAGTGTGAACAGGGCCTCACATAGAGACATGCGCAGAGACACGCACATCTCTGAGCATGTTAAAGTGTGTTGAAGCAGGGAAACGGGAACAGGAACCCCCTAAAACTTGTAAGTAACATCAGGGCTTGACTACTCTCAAAAAACAAACAAAAATAAGTTGCATGTATAGACTCTCAGGATTTAGGATTGAGAACCCTATTGTAGCTCTCAAGACTGGAGAACTGGACTTAAAATGTAAGGAATGCAAGATGTTTAGTGTGGAAAATTGTGTAGTCTTGAAAGAATATGTGTGCAACAAATGTTTGGAGGTCAAAGAATTAAAGATTAAAATCCTGGGGTTAGAATTTGAATTAAAATGTTATAAGCAGAAAGACAGTAATGAAAGTGTTGCAAAGAATATGCAAGAGTTACAAAATGAACCAACTCAAAAAAGGGACAGCAATCAAACAGAACAGGAAGGAGATTGGGAATATCCAGCCTCAACAAACAAAAGCAAAAAGGGTAGAAGGGCTATGACTTTTAATATCCCAGTAGAGAACACCTTTTCCCCATTATCAGCCTTGGTTGAGAATGATGTGAACCAGCTCTCTGAAGGTCAGCCTCACATAAGTGAAAGTCTGGGATATGTGAATATAGGCAATACTGCTCAGACATTAGAGGTAATTCAAGGGGAAACCCCAAATGTAGAACATCAGACAGATGCCACAGTACAGGAGGATAATAATGCAATGGAGACAAATGAAAATTATGATGGAGTAGGGGATGTTAACAATAGACTTTTTGTAACTGGAGATTCAATAGCAAAAGCGCATTGCAAAATCAGTGGGTAGAGGGGACAAAACCTTTTACAGGTGCAAAAGAGAAAAAAAGAAAGGCAAAGGGAGAGATAGTGAGACTGGAGGGGAGGATGGCGGCTGCGTGGTGGATGACAACAGTAAAGCTGACATATTGGATAGATATTTCTTCTCTTTATTGAGGAAGATGAGGGTAATTGGCCTGAAGGGAGTACAAGGGGTGGGAATGGTGCAGAAATGGACACAAGTCCTTTTACACGAGAAAGGGTCCTGAAGGAACTGGAAGGAATAAGAGTTGATAAAGCAATGGGGCCAGATGGGGTGCACCCCAGGGTCCTAAAATAACTAAGAGAGGTGGTGGCTGAGCCTCTGGCAATCCTGTTTAGCCGATCACTGGAAACAGGGAAGGTACCCAAAGACTTGAGGACAGCAGATATAGTTCCCTTATACAAAAGTGGGAACAAAGAGGAAGCAGGGAACTACAGACCAGTCAGCCTCACCTCAGTAGTGGGAAAGTTCATGGAAGCACTACTGAAGGAGAGATTGGTGGAACATCTAGTTGCCAACAGACTACAGGATCTATGGCAGTATGGTTTCACTAGGGGGATGTCATGTCAGACCAACCTCACTGAATTTTTCAACTGGGTGACAAGGGAGGTGGATCAGGGAGGGCAGTGGACATGGCCTATCTGGGCTTCAGCGAGGCCTTTGACACTGTGCCAGACAGAAGGCTATAAAACAAACTAGGGAATATGGGAGTGGGCAGGACAGTAGTGCGGTGGGTAGGTAACTGGCTGGGCAGCAGGACAGAGAGAGGGGTGGTGGTAAATGGCTGTCACTCCACAGAAGGAAGATTGACCAGTGGGGTACCACACGGAACAGTGCTGGGACCGGTCCTATTCAGCGTCTTCATCAGTGACATTCTGCAGGACCTAGAAGGTACAATTTCCCTGTTCGCTGAGGACACAAAGCTCTGTAACAGAGTGCACATGCCAGAAGGTATAGACAGAACGAGGAGGGACCTGCAGAAACTTGAAGAATGGTTAGGGGTTTGGCAGTTGAAATTCAATGCAAAGAAGTGTAAGATAATGCATATGGGGTACAAAAACCCTGGAACAACATATCAGTTGAGGGGTGAGGATATAGCATGCAACAAGCAGGAAAGGGATCTTGGGGTTATCATCTCTGATGACCTCAAGGTAGGGAAACAGTGCAACAAGACAGTAGGTAAAGCAAATAGGATACTGGGATGCATAGGCAGGGGCATCACCAGCAGGAAAAGGGAGGTCATAATTACAGCATACAAGACACTAGTGAGGCCCCACCTGGAGTACAGTGTACAGTTCTGGAGACCTTACCTTCATGAGGACATAGACAGGGTACAGAAGGTTCAGAGGAAGGCAACAAAGATGGTACATGGATTGCATCACAAGTCCTAAGAGAACAGGTTGAAGGACTTGAATATGTACTCCCTGGATGAGAGGAGGGAGAGAGAGGGGGGGATATGATAGAGACATGCAAGTATATTACAGGGAGGAACAGAGTGCAGGAATACACTATTTTTCAGCGAAAAAGATGTTCCAGAACTAGAGGGTATGGGATGAAGTTGGAGGGAGGGTGATTCAGAGGAAACATGAGGAAGAATTTCTTCACAGAATGGGTGGTGGACTAGTGGAACACCCTGCCAGAGGAAGTAGTGGGGGCTGAAACAATCATGGGATTTAAGAAAGTATGGGATAGACATAAGGGAATTCTGGAGGTCAGGGGTAAGAGGCAACAGACTTCTAGGAAAACAGTAAGTGAACTTACAAGCTCAAATAGGCAAAATGGGTGGGCCGTAGGCCCTTATCTGCCAAAAGTGTGTATGTATCTATGTAAAATTTACTGATGCCTATACAACAAAGGATCTTAAAGAAACATTTAGCAGCTTTTGCGCCCAACCTGTTGTAGTTTGGATCCGGGCCCTACTCACCTATTAGTGGGTTGTGTAGATGCTATCTGCCCGATCCTAGCTGAAATTGTATGGAGATCCTTGGAGAGGGGAGTCTTTCCAGACCCCCTAAAGGAGGCGGTCATTTGACCACTCCTTAAAAAGCCCTCCTTGGATCCCAACAATCCAGTTAACTATCGACCTGTCTCTAACCTTCCTTTTGTGGGGAAGGCTATTCAGAGGGTGGTTGCGTTGCAGCTGGATGATCACCTTGTGATTCACAATGTCTATGAAGTTCTTCAATCTGGTTTTAGGAAAAGGCATAGCACAGAAACTACCCTTGTTCGAGTATTTAATGACCTCCTAATGGTGAGAGATCGAAAGGCTTGTACCATCTTGGTCCTTCTCGATCTCTCAGCAGCTTTTGACACTGTGGACCATGGGGTGCTCTTGGAGACCCTGCGGTTCCTTTGTGGACTGTCGGGTACAGTCCTCAAATGGTTTCACTCTTTCCTTGTAGGTAGGTCTCAGAGGGCAGTCACTGGAATTTATTCCTCTGACGCCTTCCCCTATCCTGTGGGGTGCCGCAGGGCTCCATATTGGTGCCCATATTGTTTGCAGTGTATATGCTGCCATTGGGAGATATCATCAGATGATACAGCTTGAGTTTTCACTGCTATGCAGATGATACTCAGCTATATATGTCTTTTGTATCCAGACAGGTTGATGCGATCTCCGTGCTAAATAGTTGCCTCTCCAAGATCAAAGACTGGATGAATTCGAGCTGGCTGAGATTGAATCCGGATAAGACTGAGGTGTTGGTTGTGGACCCGGGTCACCTGGGGGTAGGTTCTGGAGCTGGGCACATGTCGGGTCTATGGCTTGATGGTGTCCAGCTCACTATCTCAGACTGGATGCGTAACATGGGCGTTAATTTTGATGACGGCCTGACCCTGAAATTCCAGGTGTCGGCTGTGGTTAAATCCTCATTTTACCATCTAAGGAATATCGCCCGGGTGAAACACCTGGTTCCTCTGGGTGACCTTCCAACATTGGTCCATACCTTCATTACTACCCGTCTTGACTATTTCAATGCCCTCTACCTGGGGCTACCTGGGGTTGATATCCGCCGCTTCCAGTTAGTGCAGAATGCTGCGGCCAGGCTGTTGACTGGCACTTCTAGGGCCAGTCATACTACGCCTGTGCTGCATGAGCTGCACTGGCTGCCAGTTCAGTGGTGGATCACCTATAAGGTAGGCTTGCTTACCTTTAAGGTTCTACACAAAGAGAAACCTGACTACCTGAAAGATATCCTGACTCCCTACTCCCCCAATCGTCCTCTCCGATCCACCAACGAGGGATTGCTAGAAGTTCCCAGGGTTCGTCTAAAAACTTCTGGTGCTCGCGCCTTTTCATTTGCAGCACTGACCCTGTGGAACTCTCTGCCTCATCAGTTAAGAGAATGCCTGACCATCAGTAGTTTTAAAACTATGTTAAAAACGTATTTATTTTCTCCGGCTTATCCAGACTGATTATAAATATTCATACTGTTGATGTTTTTATATGACTGTACAGAGCCTTGATTTTGAAAGGCGCTTAACAAATAAAGCATTGATTGACTTGATTGATTACTTGCTGGGAGCAAAACTGACAGATGTGAGGGCATTGTTACCAAAAATATTCACTAAGAAAGGAGACACACCCATTGTTTTGGTACATGTAGGAACAAACAATGTTAGACACACCAGGGAAGACCAAATGTATTTGGGATATATGGCCATCGAGAAGCTTACACAACAAGTAAATGCACCCCTAGTAGTATCAGAAATTCTCCGTGTCCCAAGAGCAAGTGAGGCAATAAATCAAAAAATAATGAGAGTAAACAACTGGGTGAGAAGATGGTGCTTAATGCGGGGAATATGATGTTTAAAAACATGGGATGTTTTCATTTCCAAACCCAATTTGTATAGTAAAGATGGACTCCATCTAAATAAGAAAGTAAGTAAGGAGTTGGGAAACATGTTTAGAAAGGTGATTGATGAAACTTTAAACTAAATCTAGGGGGAGACAGGTCCAGCATATGACTTCAGCACCCAAGAAAGTCATACACAGGGGAAAGAAAACTGCAAAGACTCAGCCTAATAAATCTAAATAACTAAAGGTGATACTTATAAATGCTAGGAGCATCAGGAATAAGCTGGATGAACTAAAATATATTTTGAATAAAGAAGATATAGACATATGTGGCATAACTGAGACATGGAGCAATGAGGAAGATTGGACTAATGAGATTCCAGGTTACCAATATTTCCAAAAAATAAGGCCAAACAGAATTGGTGGTGGAGTTGGCTAATATATTGCAAACCACTTAAAGGCCCACACTGTGCTAATAAAAGACATAAACTATGAAAACATGGAAGAACTATGGATCAAGTTTAGTACAAGAAAAAAATCAATAACCCTGGGCTTGTGTTATGGGGAACCTTCCCTTCGAGAAACTGAAAGTGAACACTTTTTGGATCTTATGGATGCCATGGTTCTTACTGAAAACTGTATAATAATAATAGAATAATGCATGACAGGGTGTGTGTCGTGCTGGGATAATGCCATGTCGGAGGGGGGGGTTGGGCACGAGGCTGCAGGCCGAGTGCGTCCAATGCTCCAGGCGTGGTGTTATCCCAGCATGACACACATCCTGGAGTGCATTATTTCTATTATACAATGGCTTGTTGTTATATATAAAATTAAAAAATAATTTTAAAGAATGTTTTTATTAGAGTGGAAAAATATTTTTGTTTCTTAAGAGGAGATGCAAAAAAAAAAAGTAAGTCATGCTCATCATGGTCCTCTACATTGGTTCACAGTGCTGAGACTAGACTTGTGGCATTATGCTGGGATAATACCATGGGTCCAGCCCCAAACTGACCAATCACAGTCCAAGATTCTTTCTTGCTATTGTATAATGGGGGATCTAAACTTCCCAAGTATCAACTGGAATTTACTACAGGGTAAGGGTAGAGTTGAAAATATGTTCTTGGAAATCTGCCAAGCAGGTGGCTAGAGCAATATGTCAAGCATAATACAAGAGGAAGTCATGTGTTAGATCTTGTACTTAGCAATATGGACTGACCCACTGAAAATGTAAAGGTTATTCAGCCATTAGGGAATAGTGACCATAACATGGTTAAATTCTCAGTGTTTGAAGAATCAATCAAGATTACTGGTAACACAAAAATAAAGAAATATAGGCAAGCTGATTTTGTTAAATTAAAAGTTTTGCAGAACTGGGATTGGAAACGAGAGTTAACCAATCTTGGATTAGAAGGAATATGGGAAAAAATAGATATTAAACTACAGTCCTGTATACGGAATACTGTACCTGAAATAGTGAAATATGATGAAACAGGAAGGGCTCCAAAGTGGTTCAATCGCAGGATACAAAAACTGGTAAAAAAGAAAGAAAAGACAGATATAAGAAATATAAGGCAAACCCATATGAATCAAGAAAACAAAAATATCTTGAGAAAGCTAAAAAATGTAAGAAAACTATACAAAGAGCCAATGCCAACATAGAGCAAGAATTGGCTAACAGTAAAAAAGACAACTGCTTAATTTTTTATAGTTATGTAGGAAGCTTGAGGAAGGGCAACAACCAAATAATGAATAAAAAGGATGGTGACAAGATTCTTAAAAATGAGGAAGAAATTGCATCAGCTTTTAACAAATATTTCTTGAATACATACCAGGCCCCAGAGGCACTAAGTGGCTTAAGGGTAAAACAGGATGATAGAGGTGGAAGGCATTATGCTATTAATGTGACCCAAATTAAAGATAGGCTTAAGAAGCTGGATAAATTTAAAGTGGGAGAGCTGGACGGTATCCACCCTTTGTTTCTAAGCAACATAGCAGAGGAAATAGCTGAACTCTTAGAAGTAGTATTCAATGTCTCTCTTAGGGAGGGTAGAGTTTTGAAAGCCTGGAGAATGGTCCATATTACCCCAATACATAAAAAAGGTGACAAGGCCCTAGTCGACAACTATAAGCCCATTAGCGTCACATCAGTAATTGGTAAAATCATGGAATCCTTTGTTAAGGATTTTTTGGCTGAGGATTTTAGATAATTACAGCTGTCAGATGTGTCACAGCACGGTTTTGAGGTTGGTAGATTTTGTGCCAGTAACCTGCTTCATTTTTTTGAATCAGTAAGCCAGGCACTAGACCAGGGCCTACCAGCCGATGTGATTTACCTTGATTATGCCAAGGCTTTTGACTCAGTATCACATAACATCTTGCTGGAGACATCACAGGAGGTAAAGATTAATGGGTACCTTAGAGCTTGGATTGGAGCCTGGCTTTATGAAAGAGTACAGAGGGTGAAAATAAGGGGATTTATGTCAGATTGGGGAATGGTCCCTAGTGGTGTTCCACAGGGATCTACATTGGGGCCAATTTTATTTAACCCCTTAGGTCCAGTAGCCACCATATGGCATCAGAACCATTTATTGCTGAACCTGACCCAAAATGGCCACCTGGAATCAATGTTAACATCTTTGTTTCTACCGTGCAAGTATCAAAGGGGGCATGGCTCTGCAAATATGCAGACGATACCAAGATGGGAGCAGTTGTAAACAACACAGCTGCAATTAAAACATTACAGGAACAGCTTTATAATTTGGAAAACTAGGCAAAAGCACATAGACTGAGGTTTAATGAAGCAAAGTGCAAAGTAATGCACTTTGGGTACAACAATCAGAAAGCTCAATATAAAATAAATAATATCATAGACAGCACTGATAACGAAAAGACCTTGGTGTGATAATATCTATCACGCTTACTTTTGGCAGGCATAGCACAGAGGTAGCCAAAAGGGAAAACAAAATTATTGGCAACATTTTGAGGAATATAAATAGTAGAAGCAAAACGGTTGCAGTGCCCCTGTATAATTCACTGGTTAGGCTCGTTTTAGAGTATGGTGCACCCTTTAGTGCTCCTCATAGTGTTGGCAGTTTGAGAGTAATCAAGAGAGTACAAAGAAGAATTACTAAGAGAATAGGCATAGTAAAAAATAAAGAATGTAGAAATAGACTGTAAGAACTGGGTCTATACTCTATGAAATATCAGGGAATCAGAGGTGATCTCTACTATGCGTATAATGCATTTAGAAAAAATATGCTCTGGGAATGTACGGGTCTGAAATTAAAGGATAAACCAAACAGGGCAACCAGAGTCCATAATTATCATTTACATGGTGAACTATATAAAATCACCAAATTTTTAATCAGAGAATAGTGCAGATGTAGAATTCGCTACCACAAGACATTGTAAATGCTAGTAACATAGAAATATTTAAGAGACTGTTAGACCAATACATGGCTGAAAAAAAAAATGGGAGTTTGACCACTGATTAGTGGCAATCCTCTTATGGCTCAAGTAGCTACTTGGACTAGTAACACCAAACCTATGAACCTATAACCTATCAATATTCATCTGTATTCATTCATTCTGAAACTACTAGAACCCAGGCTTGCCCCCTTGGAGAGGTAAAGGTGAAGGAAAAGTTAGGTGGGACCCCGGAGAGCCCTGGGCTTTACACATTTGATTCGCCTATCCTCAGAGGAGGAGTGTACCCAGCCTTCTCTGGAACTGAGGAGGGAAGAACGTCACCTGTAGGTGTTCCCTTCTGCTGAGCTTGTTTGATATGAGGTGTGCTGGTCTGAAGGAGCAGTATAAGTAGAACTGGTGTCTAGATGGATGGAGGGGAAGGGGAGTAAACTTATCCCAGCCTGGTGTTGGTGAGCAAGGCAGTCAGGGATTGTGAACCACAGAAGGAGGTCCTGGCTGAGTTGGAAAATCTGGGGCAAAAAGATATAAAACAATAAATAAGAACTAAGGTAGGTGAGGCAGAAAACGGTATGTATGTGTACGTGTGTGTGGAGGGTGGGGGATGAACTCCTGGGCCAGGCAGCTCCGGCTTGTCATTTTTATGGGACCTTGTTTGTTACTGCATTTTTAGAGTCACAGGAGCCACAGTGTCTGTTGTTCTAGCCCCAGTGCACATCTCTGCCTACACAGCTCATGGCTAGTGCATGGTGGCAGCCTCAAAAGCACGAGAGAAGTCAATGCCACCAGATTAGCACTGGCAGTGGTGTTTTCACAGAGACACACTAGCCTGTGTATGCCATCAGGTTCTACCCATTTCAACTTCTGTTAAGAAACTCAGGAGACTTGGTGAGTTCGCAGCAGATTACTTCTCTCACAAAATGTGTTTAAAAATTCTGAACCCATTTTTAATGCTGTATCAGGTACTTGTGCAACATGGTACATTTACACTGTTTACTGTTATATATACTGTATTTGAAACAAAAGGATCACTCCCCTTGAAAAAGCCGGCAGATAGGCCAGTGAACCACTGAGGCATTGAGACTGTGGCCAGAGCATAAACATGTATTTGTCAGTGATGAATGTTCACCGGTTGCACTGCAGTTGTGCCGGGTCTTGCTTGTACGCATTTTTCTATATATTTACCCAAGACAGACCAGATGAGACACAATATCTCATTTTCACATTTTCATTTGGATTTGAAAAATGACACCTGTCATGCTCATGAGGTGGTGTGAAAAAATGGCTATGTTGAAATTTTGAGGGCAAAATATTAACAATTACCGAAGTTATGAGTGAGCATTGAAAAATTTCAATGTACCTTCATAACGTTGTTGATTTTTAATATTTTGACCCCAAATTTTCAACCCATCTCATGAACCGAGTAGATGAAAAGTTTCAAATTCCTCCCAAAAGGTGATTTGGGGAACTTCAGAATCACTGGATTTGAAAAATGTCACCTACCTTGTTCATGAGGTGGGGTCCCAAAAAGTCCATGTTGAAAATCTGGGTAAAAATATATAAAGATTTATTTATTTAGCTTTTGTTGACCAGGAAAGGAGGACTAGACAGTTCTGCTTATTTTCACGCTTGTCTCGGGGGCGGGGGGGGGGATGCAAATAGAAGCCAAGTGAAATTGAACCAGATTAAACTGTTGGTGGTATTTTTAGTGAATAGGGAAATTTGGCCAGGACACCACATTGCATCTGCAGAAACTGGTCTCAAAAGCTGGGACAGGACAATCTGACTATAGTTGATCCAATTAGTCAGGTTATGAAGAAAATGTGTGCATTACAATATGAAAGGGCACAATCTCTGTCCTGTGAAATGCGTTTTGGAACACAAAATGAAAAGCAAACTTTCAACCCCTTTAAAGACTAAAAAAAGAACAGATAAGTGTTTCGAGAACTGCAGACAGGAAGGCCCATCTGTCTCTACTACTGAAGAAATATTAAAAGAAATAGAGATTTTTATAAATAAAACAATGGGCATGAAAAAACTGGTTGTATCTGATCAGGAATTGTTTTCTAAGCTAGATCTTCCGCAGCCCACACTGCAAGAAAAAGAAAATTTAATACACCCAGTCTCGGACAAGGAAGTAGATGTAGCCATCACACCATTCCACAATAATACTGTTCTGGGCACTGATGGGTCAACTCCTGAATTTTACAAAACTTTCATTTCTGATTTAGTACCAGCTTTGGTTGTACTGTATGATTATATTCTAGACAAAGGTATTCTATCAGATACAATGATACAAGCATTATTAATATTTATACACAAGAATGTGGACAAGTCAGATCTTGGGTTTATTAAACCCTGGCCTAAAAATATTAGGGAAAATATTAGCCAATAGACTAAGTAAGGCTGCAGACAAATTAATAAGTAAATAGCAAACATGTTCTATTCCAACCCAAATTACACAGGACAATCTACTCATTTGGAGACAGATTTTCTACCAGGGTAATATAGGGAAACTGGAAGGCTATATATTAAGTTTGGATCAAGAAAATGACTTGGATTGTCTAGCACATGACTACTTTCCTCCTTAAGAGCATATGGGATACCAGAAACATACATAAAGTGGATTTCTACGATTTATGAAAAACCACAGTGCTGCCATATGTAAATGGGAGTATGGGGATCAGCTGACTGTGTGGAAGGGAGCTAGGCAGTGCTACCCTATGAGCCCTTTGCTTTATGGATTTGGTATAGATCTTTTATTGAGGCACATAGCACCAGATCATAGGATTACAGGGTTGCACCTACAGACAAACCTTATGCCAGTAAAACGTTTGGCTTAAGCTGATGATTTAGTATTAACACTTGCTAAAACTGCTTCTGGTTCTGAGACAGCAGTGTTAGAACAGCTGCAGAGGTTGTCTAAAGTTTCTGGGTCAAAAATGAATTCTAGTAAATGTAAAGGCACAACATTTGGAACAACGCTGAGTCATGAAATTGGGACTTTAACACAAGTTAATATCTTAGATGAAGATATTATATTTATCTTTCCAATAAGGACGCACAGCCACTGGTTCTATAAAAATAGATTCTTTATTACTAAATACTATAGATATTTACAAACATGATATATACAGCAACTGAAAAGGTTTACACACTTACGAGAAAGGAAAGATAATGCAGTTAACAGACAGCTGACTTAAAGCAAACACTCACAGTCTAGTCGCACACTAGGATCTATATTTGCATGCCAGCTGATTTGAAAGAACACTCACCTAGCCTGTCCTTTTGTCACACAGATAAGCTAGCTATTGAGATGTCCAACAGGAAATCCTAGTGGTACCTCCACTGTATGACCCCTGGGTTGCCATGTTCAGGTTCACACCCTTGCCTGGTGACTATACAGGGCCTACCTGGTTAAAAGGGTTGGGTTTGTTCTTTGTCCAGTGGTGGTGGTGGTGGTGGTGGGGGGGGGGTGTTCATCCCAGAACAAAAAATAAATAGTGTGGCTCTTCCATGGAGAGAATAAGTTGGCCAGATGTCATGTGCAGGACCGCCCCATGGGATGCAGTACTACCCACCTCTCTTCAATGGACAAGACCACCCCATGGGAACTAATAAGACAGTTGTTACCTTCTCCAATAAACACTTCAAACAGGCTGAACAAATTGGGCACACACACAGAAGTATAATTCAACCAATTAACAGTGCTTTTATTTAAGAACACAGGCCTGGAAGCTGGAAGAAAAGCAGGGGTTAGCAGCTGCAAGTCACCTTGAGCACTACCACCCTATAGTAATGCCCCATGAAAGACACTGTACTGTGTGTCACTACCACCTTCTCAGATTCCACACACAGTCTATACCACACTTACCCAGATCAAGGGGCACAAAAGGATAAATTACACTACACAGGGGACGTTAAACCTTCAGCTGGTACCAGTAGTACAACTACAGTTTCAAGTATGACACAAAAACCAATGACTCTGGGTACCTAATAGTTACACTAGCATGCTGGTACATGCCTGGTAGCTATGTTGCCCAGATTCTGTCAGTGGTACACTTGATGAAGATTAGAATGCTTGTAATCTAAACCCCCAAGAGACCATAGTGTGCTAATACAATCTAAAGAACTTAAAATCCAACAGGAAAATGCTTGAAACCAAACTTGTAATACAAACACAATAATGGTAATCCAAAATTGGAAAAGACAAGATCCCAGCCAACAATGCCACAGCAACAGGGTGAGTAGCAGTCAGGAACAGGGCCCAGTGGCCTCGGGATGAAGCACTTCAGATTCCCTCAGACATTCCGCAGCAACCCCCCTTCTGGCTCACACCTCTCAGGATACAGCCCTTCTGGCTCACACCTCTCAGGATACAGCCCTTCTGGCTCACACCTCTCAGGATACAGCCCTTCTGGCTCAACTCTGTCACAGGATACAGCCCTTCTGGCTCACACCTCTCAGGTCACAAACCTTCTGGCTCAACTCTGTCACAGGAGCATTACACAGTGGCTTTCTGGTTCCCAAGGAGCCCAGACCCCAATAGCAATCCCCATGGGCTGACTCCCCTCTGGACTAAGAGTACCCACATAATCATGGCACATGCCCCGTGGCTTCCTGGATTCTGATCAACCCACTAGATAAAAGCCAGCAGGTCCCTTACCTGACTCCAGAGCAACCTGGGTAGGATACAGGTCTTTGTCTTCGCTTGGTACAGCTCAGCAGCTTGGCATGCAGAAGTTGCCCACAGGCTCAAACTCTCAGTAATTTCTTCCAACACATGCTCATCTGGCACACTGTCTGAACAGTGTAAGCCCAGGATAAGGATTCCAGAGAATTCACAGAATTAACCTTGATGAGGGCTTATAGGATTTCTTGTCTGGCTAGGCCGCTCACTTGGTCTCACCAGCAGCAGGTATGAACACCTTCGAGTTTTTCTCAGACTGTTCTGAGATCGAGAGCCCAGCAACATCTTTCCCTCCATTCAGTGTCTCATTGGACAGGCAGAGCTGTCCATCAGTTTTTCTGCCATGTCCTGCCCTTTGACTGGCCCTCACAGCCCGCACGTCAACTAGGGTGGGTCTGACTGCATCATCCTGCTGCAAAGCTTTGTGGCTGCTTGCTGGGCATCACTGCCCTCTAACTGGCTGGCTGGCAGGGTTGGATGTCAGCAAGTTGGCTGTGCCTATGTCAGAAAGGAGCTTTGGCTCCAAACATATTCAGTTTAATTAACTATTTGCCCCCCCCAAAAAAAAATCAGTGTGCGGACCCCTACAGAGTGTAGAAGACCTCCTGGGCTGTTGTCCAGATCTTCCAGTGGGATCATGGTGCAGCAGAGGAGCGCATTGCTGTGCTGGCAGGGTGAGCATGACTGGGGAGTGCTGGAAAGAAGCCTCTACAGTATGATTTTTGGCTTCTTAGTTGTAGCATTATCATGTGGAAGGGTGCATGGAGCACCAAAGAGGAAATGTGGCAGTTGGCTTCCGGTCCCCTGTGCCTGACTGGGGGCAGGCCTGAACAAATACAGCTGCAGCCATGAGCGAAGGTGCATGAAGCACTGAGGAGTTCCTTACAGCATGGCTCCCTCAGCATGCCACGTAATGCCGCGAGCAAGAGCCGTGCTGCAAAAGTGTGCAGCAGCGCCAGGGAACTCGGGAGGGTGGCAGCAGCAGTACAGGTATGCCCCCTCCCAAAGAGGGGGCTACACTAATACCACTCTTCAATATTTGTATTTTAAACTGTATAAAGTAACATTAGACTTGTCCTGAGGCTCAGTGACACACATATGACTACTACTGCTGATTATATGAATACATTTTTTTAAATTTATAAATCTACATCTATCTATGTATGATACATGATCAGCATGTTCTTCTGACATTTTCAAAAAGTTGCTATCAATGTTAGAACCACTCTGAATGTTTAGGACACTGCAGGAGCCACATGCACCACACTAATTGGTGGTTCCTTTCATTTTTAAAAACAGCGTTGCAATAGGCTGAAACTACCAGTGGCCCGGCAGGCTTTAGGCCAAACTGCAGACAACACAATTTTAAATGATGCTTATCATGTTAAAAAACATGCTAATCCTGTATTATAAAAAATATTAAAAAGCACAGAAGTGTGAAGAATTCATTGATTCTCACACCTCAGAGGTTTTGTGACATCATAGCAATACTTAAGTTTCACTTTTGTGATCTATGACGTCACACTACCTATTTAGGGTGAGAATCAGCTTGTGCTTCACACTTGGGTGTTATTTATTCTCTATAAGATAGATAGATAGAAACATAGAATTTGACGGCAGATAAGGACCGCTTGGCCCACCCAGTCTGCCCATTTCCCTACCTAATGGATAAGCTGCAGATCCTAGTTAACCAACAGCCTACGTTTTCCTACCCCCACCCACTAGAACTGCCTTATGACTGTCCCATGCATGCATGCTTGAATTCCACCACTGTTTTTGACTCCACAACCTCCTCCGGAAGGCGGTTCCATACATCCACTACCCTCTCTGTGAAAAAATACTTCCTTAAATTACCTCTGAGCCACCCTTCCCTCTATCTTCAAATTGTGCCCCCTTGTTCTTGCACACCTCTTTTTTTGAAAGATGCTACCCTCTTGGACTTTGTTGATTCCTTGAGGTGCTTGAAAGTTTCTATCATGTCCCCCTCTCCCTCCTTTCCTCAAGGCTATACATATTAAGCTCCTTAAGTCTCTCTTCATATGTCTTCCGGTGCAGACCCTGCACCATTTTAATGCCCTCCTCTGGACAGCTTCCATCCTGTCTATGTCTTTGCAGGAGATTGGTCTCCAGAACTGCATGCAGTACTCCAGATGGGGTCTCACCAGCTGTCTGTACAGAGGGATAATAACCTTGTTTTCTACTGGTGATGCCTCTCCTATGCATCCCAGTATCCCCCAACCCTCCTTGCTGCCCTCTCACATTGCTTGCCCACCTTTAGGTCATCTGATATGACTACCCCCAGGTCCCTTTCCATTTTGTTGTTGTTAGTATCTCACCCCCATTGTGTACTCTTCCCTGGGTTTTGTTTCCCAGGTGCATTACCTGCACTTCTTAGCATTGAATCTAAGCTGCCATACATTTGACCATTCCTCTAACCTTGCCAAGTCCCTTCTCATCCTTTCCACCCCACCTTGTGCATCAACTCTGTTGCAGATCTTTGTGTCATCTGCAAAGAGACATACTTTTCCTTCCAGTCCCTCTGCAATGTCTCTTATAAAGACATTGAAGAGGACCGGTCCTAATACTGAACCCTGTGGTACCCCACTAGTAACCCCCCTTTCTTCAGAGTGGACTCCATTTACTATTACTCTCTGTGTCCTATTCCCCAGCCAATTCTTTACCCAGGCTATCATTTTGGGACCCACTCCCAGGCTGGCTAACTTGTATATTAATCTTTTGTGTGGGACTGTGTCAAATGCCTTGCTAAAGTCTAGGTAGGCCATGCCCATAGCCCCTCCCTGATCTACTACTTTGGTCACTCAGTCAAAGAAATCTATCAGATTTACCTGGCATGACCTTCCCGCTGTGAATCCATGCTGCCTTGGGTCCTGTGCCCCTCTGGCCTCTAGATACTCAACAGTTCTTTCCTTCAGAAGTGATTCCATCATTTTCCCTACCACTGAGGTTAAACTAACAGGTCTGTAGTTTCCTGCTTCTGCCTTGCTCCCACTTTTGTGAAAGGGAATCACATCTGCCCTCCTCCAGTTCTCGGGTACCACCCCCATCCTCCCATGATTTGTTAAAGAAGGTAGTCAGTGGTGTCACTAGTTCTACCCTTAGTTCTTTTAGAATTCTGGGATGAATCCCATCAGGTCCCATTGCTTTGTCCACCTTCAGTTTTAAGAGTTCTTTCAGAACCCTTTCTTCTGTAAATGGGCTGGTATCAACTTCTGTATCCGAGTGTTTCTACTGTTTGTTTTAGATACCTCCCTCTTCCTTTGTAAATACTGAGCAAAAATATTTGTTTAGTATCTCTGCCTTTTCACAGTCACCCTCTGCCCACCCTCCCTCCTTTATTAGATAAATAGATAGATAGATAGATAGATAGATAGATCATTTATTAAGCACTCATTTCCACAGACTCTGGGCACTGTACAACAACAATAAAAGTTAATAAAACCAACCAAAATTCAATTACAGTAATTCCAACAGTTCCATTCAGCAGTTGGTCATAAAAGGCCAGCCGAAATAAATACGTTTTGTGGACCTTCTTAAAGGCTTCCACTAAGGAGGACCCTCCTCAAATTTTCAGGCAAAGAATTCCACAAGGTGGGCGCGGCAACCGAAAATGCCCTATTCCCGGAGCGCTGCAGCCTCACCCTGGGAACCTCGAGGAGGGCTCCCCTGGCAGAACGAAGTGCCTGGGAGGGGTGATAGAGGACAAGGAGATCTTGCAGATAGACAGGCTCCACATCATGTAAGGTTTTGTAGGTCAGGAGCCCTACCTTAAAGACAATCCTCCACCTCACTGGCAGCCAGTGCAGTTCGCGGAGGACAGGAGTAATATGCTCTGATCTTCTTGCTCCCATCAATAATCTTGCCGCTGCATTCTGCACCAGCTATAGTCTGCGGAGGTTGCCTCCAGATAACCCTAGGTACAGGGCATTACAGTAGTCCAATCTGGAGGTGACAAAGGCATGTACCAGTGTGGGCAGGTCATCGGGGGAATCAGGAATCAAATTTGGACGATATTCCATAGATAACAAAAACCACTCCTGACGACGGCCAACACCTGGACATCCAGGATCACACCCAACTCACTCACCTGTCTGGAGGGGACAAGAGGAACACCTCCTAACATTAGGTCGGAGAGTATCCCCTCCTCCCCCCCCCAATGACCCAGATCCACCACCAGCACCTTAGTCTTGTCTGGGTTTAGTTTGAGCCAGTTTTGAGTAAACCATGACTGGATCTTCTCGAAGCAGTTGTTAAACACGGCAACCAAAACCTGCTTCTCAGGTGCGCAGGACAGATACAACTGGGTATTGTCTGCATAACAGTGAAAACCCAGTCCGTATCACCTGATGATGTCCCCCAGTGGCGGCATGTACACCGTGAACAACAAGGGTAACAAGACTGAACCTTGCAGAACTCCACAGCACATAGACTTCGGGGCAGATGAAGCAAGCCCCATCATTACCCTTTTCACTCGGCCTACTAGGTATGACCTGAACCAGCAGATGATCTTGCCAGACAGGCCACACCAGAATCGCAAGTGGTCAAGTAGCACCGCATGATCCACGGTATCAAATGCCGTGGAGAGGTCTAGGAAGACTAAGATGGTATGATCTCTCCTATTCCTCACCATTAGGAGGTCATTCAACACCCTTACCAGGGTGGTCTCCATGCTATGCCTCGCCTGAAAACCTGACTGAAATGGTTCATAGGAAGAGGAAGAGGTGAGGTGTATCTCAAGCTGAATGGCCACCACTCTTTCAATAATCTCCCCTAAAAATGGGAGGTTTGACATCAGATGGTAGTTGCTGGGACAGTCCAAGTCCAGAGAAGGCTTTTCCAAAAGGGATCTAACCAAGGCCTCTTTCAAAGCCTGTGGAAAGATCCCACTCCTCAAGGAACTCCAGACAATCTTGGCAACCACAGGTCCCAATAGGTCCAAACATCCGACCAAAAGCCGGGTTGGTCCCGGGTCGAGATCACATTGGGTAGGTCATAGCTTAAAGAGTATCCCCATCACCTCCTCCACCCCTACTAGCTCAAACTCCTCCCAGATAGGAGGAGTGTTTCTACACCTCTCAGACCACCGATGCCTTTTCAAGAGACACTCGAAGAGACCTCAGCCCTGATGGAGGACACCGTGTCAGTGAAGAACAGAACCAGCTCCTCACACCTAGCAACTGAACCCGCTCACCCCACACGTAGATAGTCAGGGTGTAACAACCTGTCCACCATGCAGAAGAGCTGAGCTGGTCTATTCCTCGCTGGAGCAATCTCTCTTAACAGAAATTTCACCTTCTTCCAAGAGATTGCCCCTTGATAGTCAACATAATGTGACTTCAGGGCCAATCTGTCCCCCTCCAGTCGAGATATCCTGCAGCGTCTCTCTAACCTCTGCCCCTTTGTCTTTAAACCACACAGGTCTTCATCAAACCACAAGGGTCTGCAGTGTGCACGCAATAGGTCCAGCACCGCCGCCAGTCCTATAGAGGAAACACCTCTCATAGAGCGGTACTGGACCACCTCCACAGGGGCAGAACCTTCTAAGGGGTGGAATGCCAGCGTGAAACCTACGGCACCATGATCCGACCAACTTACCGGATCAACCCTGAGATGATTTATTTCAAGATTCAAAGAAAAGACCCAATCCAGTGTGTGACTGCCTGGATAAGTGGTAGATGACATATTTTTCACCAGGCCCAGGGCCCCCATGCTCTGCAGGAGATCATGGCCTAACCTGGAACCCCACCGTCGACCCAGGCATTGAAGTCCCCCAGGATCAGCCACCTGGGGAACTCCAACACCAGGCCAGTGACCAGCTCCTTGATCTCCTGCATAAATTCCTTTGCCAAACCAGGGGGTCGATAAAACATATAACTATCCTTGACTACTGTATTATGTCTGTATTAATGATTAGTTGTTGACTGTGTTTATATTTTGCTGTTATCTTGCTGCTGTGACCTTTGTAACCATCCAGGCTCTTCCTGAAAATAGGCAATGGTTTTATCTGGTGCATTTATCTGGTAAAAAACAACAACTATATAAATAAAGTTTTCATTTATAACTCTATCTCAACCCGATGGTCTTGTGCCATCATAAATAACAGTTACGTAAGAACTTACCGTAACAGTAGATCTTCGAGAGAGATTCCTGCAGTAGGTCTTCACAGACAGGACTGTGCCCCCTGGCATCAGGACCGTATGGCAAACTTCTAGTTAGCAATCTATAGTGGGGGACCACCCCCAGTGTCACATGATGGGACGTCAGCGTGGCCGTATACAGAAAGTGGTCCCCACCACTCCCCTCCAGTTCTCCCTGGAAGACCCAAAAAGAGGAAAAGCGGAGAAAAGTACCACTCCTAGAGCCGAAGCTACTGAAAAACAAAGCCCTGGGAAAGGAGAGGAAATATCAGAAGCTGGGGAAGGTGGGAAGAATATCCTATGTGGAACCCTCTCAAGATCTACTGTTACGGTAAGTTCCTTAGGTAACTATTATATCTTACTTCGACAGGGTTCCTGCAGTAGGTCCTCACAGATAGGACTGAATACCAAGCAGTCAAGAAAAAGAAGTCAGAGACTAAGTTGCAGGAGGAGGAAAAGTACACTAACTAGAAAGCTGATTATGACAGGAGGCCTTGCAGAACAGCAAGGCTGAAACCAGCATTACGCCTAGAGGCGATGTCCAGAATATAATGCTTGGTGAAAGTATGGATGGAAGACCAAGTGGCCACCACACAAATATCCGTGGCAGACATATTCCACAGGAAGACCATTGAGGTAGTCATGCCATGTGTCGAGTGGCCTTTCACCTCCCCCAGAAGGGGCTTCTCATACTTTTGGTAGATGTATGATATGCAATTAGCCAACCATTTAGACAAACCCTGTTTTGAAATGGCTGAACCCTGAAGTCTGGGTATGAAAGCCACAAACAACTGGTCAGTTTTACGCACCTCCTTGGTCCTAGAGATATAGTATCTCAGAATCCTGTGCACATCCAGCATGTGCAAGAGGTATTCCCTCCTACTGGAATATTCTGGGTAATAAACCGGCAATTGAACATCTTGGTTAAAAGTAAATTCCAAGACTACTTACGGAAGAAAGAAAGGGTTAGTCAGCAGAGCCACCCGGTCTCTGTGGAAAATCAAATATGGTTCCTTACACACGAAGGCCTGCAGCTCTGAAATCCTTTGAGCTGAAGTGATGGCGACTAAAAAGAGAGCTTTCCAAGACAAATGTCGCAACTTTCTGCTGGCTCAAAAGGGGGCAAAGTAAGTTTCTCTAAAATAAAATTTAAATCCCGGGGGGGGACCAGATTACGGACTGGAAGCTTCAGATGGAGGATCCCCTTAAGAAAGGTTTTTGGAGACCTGCAGCTGAGCGAGGGTTTGCCCCCCCCCCACACCGGAAGGTGACAGGCAGAAACCGCTGAAAGGTGGACCTTCAGAGAAGAATAACTGAGGCCCAAATCAGGCAGGTGCAAGAGGTACTCAAGGACCTTGGGGGGACGAGCAAGAGAATGGGTCCAAGCCCTTGGCCCATATAGAGAATCTCTTCCACTTCTTAGCATATGTGGATCTAGTAGAGGGCTTTCTCACCTACACTAGAACTTGGGCTACTCTAGAAGTGATGACAAAGCAAGAGACTATGTCCAAAGGTGCCACGCATGCAGGTGGAGAGACTTGAGGCTTGGCTGTACCAGGCTGCCCTGCTCCTGAGACAGGAGGTTGTGAGAGAGGGGCAGTGGTACCGGGGGTTCCAATGTCAGCTGCCGAACCAAATCTGCAGAGGCCAAAGAGGGGCTATAAGGATCATGTGAGCCCCCTCTGCTTGAAGCTTCAGCAGAACCTTCTAAAGAATTGGAAAGGGATGGAAAGCGTAAAGAAATCTCCCTGTCCTGGATAGAGACAGCGTATCTCGCCACAAAACACCACACCCGGGAATGAGCGAGCAAAAGCTGGGTAGTTTTACGTTGGATGGGGAGGTGAAGAGGTCTATCTCTGGCCGACCCTACTGATCAAACAGGTCTTCCACTACTTCCTGCTTTAGCTCCCACTCATGATCTTGTGCGACAGTGCAGCTGAGACTGTCTGCCAGGATGCTGTGAACTCCTGGAACGTGGACTGCTATCAGAGACAGGCCATGCTGGACTGCTCAGTACCACATCTGCATCATCTCCCTGCAAAGGGGGTACGATTGGGTGCCTCCCTGTTTGTCGATGTACCAAACCTTGGTCGTGCTGTCCGTCTGGATTAGTAGTGTTTCTGGAAGAAAGAGGGACTGGAATGCTTGGAGAGCATAAAGCGCAACTCTCACCTCCAGAATATTTATATGTAGATGCTCCTCTTGTGGAGACTATGTCCCCTGAGTTCGACGGTCTCCCATGTGGGCTCCCCAACCTTGACCCAAGGCATCCATCATGAGGGTCATGGAAGGGGATAGTGGATGAAAGGGGATCCCCAGAGAAAGGTTGGATAGATCTTGCCACCAGAGGAGGTTATTCGCTGGAGACTAAGACCTTGTGGTCCATGTCGTCCAATCTTTGGTCCCATTGGACCCGAAGGATCCACTGGGTTACCCTCATGTGCAGTATAGCCAGAGGAACTGTGGGGATGGCAGCTGCCATGAGACCCAACAGTCGGAGAACGGATTGTGCTGTGGTCCACCGAGAGTTGGACTCCAATGCAGCCTGTTGAATCAGAGTATCCGAACTGTCTGTAGGTAGAAAGGCCCTGCCCTGGACCGTATCCAGCACCGCTCCAATGAATTGGAGGTGTTGAGGGGGTGAGAGCTGAGATTTGGGATAATTCACAGTGATGCTAAGTCTGGAAAAGAGGTCCAGGGTGGTGGAAAGGGAATCCATCAAACTGTCCTGTGATGGAGCTGACAACAGTCAGTCATCCAGGTAAGGGAACACATAAATCCCCTTGCAGCATAATGCTGCAGTTACCACAGCCAGGCATTTGGTAAACACCGGAGGTGCTGAGGAGAGGCCAAAAGGAAGGGCCTTAAACTGATAATGGTTCTCCTAAAAGGAGAATCTCAGGAAATGGTGGTGGGCCTGGAGGATAGGGATATGCAGGTAAGCATCCTGCACGTCCAGCAAGCATGGCCATTGTTTCTGTTGGAGCAGGTGTAGAAGTCCCTGGAGGGTTAGCATGCAGAACCGCTTGTATTCGACAAAGAGGTTGAGCAAGCTGATATCTAGAATGGGTTTCAGCTCTCCCGTCTTTTTGGGCACTAGGAACAAATGGGAGTAATATCCCCTTCCTATCTGCCCTGGAGGAACCGGCTCTATAACTGACTTTTCTAATAGAGCTTGGATTTCCTGCTGAATGAGGCCTTAGTGGCCTGACGGGAAGTGAGACCTTTCTGGCAGGTTGTCTAGGGGTCTGTCCAGGAACTCTATTGAGTACCCTCTTGCCCTGTCATCTGCCCTGGTTCCGCCTATTCCACCTCTTCTGGGGGCAACGAAAAGGCTGCTTAGGTTTTTGGCCCAAGCAGCACAAGAAGCAGACGTTCTTAACTGACCTGCCACTCTCCTGTAGCTCTGTTATGATGTCCTTAGCGTCACCTCCAAAAAGGACAGAACTCCTAAAGGGGCATCCAGAAGAGTGCTTTGGATATCTTGCACCAGTCCCGCAAGCCGGAGCCAAGCCAGATGCCTCAAACAAATGCCCGTAGTAGTGCACTGGGCCACCAAATCAAATGAATTGTAAGTGGCCTGCAAGGCATGGCGGCATGAAGACTTGTTAAGTCTTTCTTTTTCCAGAAGCTTATTCCTGAGGGTCTCATCCAGAATTGCCTGAAGATCCTTTTCCAGGTTGGATAAAGCCGACTTTTGGAAGGATACCATGAGAGCCACATAGTTTATAGACCAAATGGCACAAGTGGAGGTGGCGTATGCCTTGTGGCCATACTGGTCCATCTGTTTAGACTCTTTATCCAGTGGGAAGGCACTTAGGTGCTTTGGCTGAGCAGACCTATCATGGGCTACAGTAATAACTATGGAGTCGGCCTTAGGCTGACTAGTTAAATGGTATGCCCCTTCCAGGGGGTGATAAGTCCTGTCGGCTTTCTTGGAAACCACAGGAATGGATGATAGTTGCTGCCATATTGTCAACGTCAAGTCCTCATGTGGCCCCATCCATGGGGGTTGGGAAGGGGGTCTGCATTAGTGAGGTCGAGGTGTTCTGTGAGCCTCTTCCATTTGGGGTCCATCTCTGGAGATGCCCAGCCACAGGTTTGCTGCATGGACCTGAGGAGCTCCGCAAAGGATGGGTCCTCTGGTGGGGACTTGGGAGACTCCTTTGGTTGTGGCTCAATAGGTGAATGAGGCTCCAAATGACCAACAGAGTCAGAGTCTGATTCTGAATCGGAAGACTCTGGTCTGCTTGGAATGGGGGTGAAGTCTGGTACTGCCTCCATGGTCTTAGCTCCAATGAAAACCCCAGCTGGGCATCTGTCCGAGTCCCTGTCCAACAATCAGTGGTCGCATGGGGATGGGCTCTTTGTCAGTGCCCTGTGAGGCGGGGTGGCAGCCATGACCAGATGGGGTTGTCCCAGCTCTTGTAGGAGTTGGGATTTTGCATCCTTCCACCAGGCCGGGATCGTCTCTTGCGGTTCCAACTGAGGAGGAGGAGGAGGAGGTGGTGCTGGAGGAGGAGGCTGGAAGCCTGAGTACCCCATGGTAGAGTAATGGGGGTAGCCAGGAGACTGATACCAGTAGGGGTAAGAATGGTACTCATGGTAAATGTGGCCTGGCGTTGCATACCCTGGTGGGTAGTACAGCAACAGCCCTCCAGGTGTCGGGTAATATGGGAACTGTGGTGGCAGGTAGCCGGGGTAGCTGCCAGAGGGACCCGACGGTGGATGGGCTGAAGACCCATAAAGTGGTGATGCCAAGGGACCACTGGGAAAGTGTGGGTCCATCGACCAATAGGGATCTATAGGGATCAGTGATGGGCCGGGAGGGAGCTCCGGCATTGGAGCGTAAGGCCCTAAGTCCATCCCCAAATCCATGGGGGTCTGAACCAGAGTTTGGCCTGGTGTCAGGGGATGAATACCGCCCGTCTGATCTGAGAATGGCGAGGGAGGGTAAGGGAATCGATACTACCATCGACAGATCTGCAGTGGAAGCAGAAATCCCAGTGGAAAGGCCCGATGTAGGAGAGATCTCCCTGACAGCAGAACTTGAGTCCCGGAGGTCAGGGGAAAACGAGAGGTTGGGCTGGGTCAGTTAGGCCTGGAAGGGAGAACCCTCATGGGACGTAGGGGAGCCTGGAAGCTGGCTCTGTGTGTCACTGGGAACCAATGAAGGATCCAATGGGAGAGCTTCAACCGAGTGGTCAATGGACAAGCCAGCGACTGACTGATCGGCTTCGAGTGGGCGGGCATCAGAGGAGCCGATGTCCGGCTTATCAGTCGTAGTCGACCAGACAACAGCCAAGGAGCTGGAGTCTGGCTTATCAACCAAGGCCATGCACCCAGCGGTGGAGCCGGAGGGAGTCTTATCAGCTGAGCTATCGACAGGTCCCATGATCAGGTCCCCCTGAGAGGAATCCCCTTGCTGCCCAGTGATCGAGGCAGGAGGGAGAGAAGTCGTCCGATTCACCGGGGTGGATGGAGACCTAGGAGGTGGAGTACTCACCGAAGTGGAGGCCCCAGCAGAAGAGGCGTCAGCTGTCTGACGACGTTAAGTAGAGGGAGACCGGTCCCGTTCATGGCGCTTCTCCTTCTTCTTTTTCTCTGGGGTGGGCAAAGAGGAATGTTCCTGCAGCTCCTGAAGCTCCTTTTCCATCGATGTAAGGCATTGTTTTTGGAAATGGGCAATGAGGGCCTTCTGGCGCTGGCTGCGTGTGGCCTGGTTAAATGACTGGCAGATCTTGCAATCAGCCACCCGGTGTTTGGGGCCCAGGCAAAGGATGCAGCAGGAATGATCGTCCCTGTGCGGGATTTGAGCGCCGTACTGTGAGCACTTCTTTTTAATTTTACGTGAAGACATGCAACAAAATTTTTGTAAAAGAGAAGTAAAAGACTCGATAACACTTATAGAAAATGGTGGTCGACTGAAGTAGAGTTCACTGCAAGGTCCAACATATTCAGGTCGATGGCGGGAAAGAACTGGAGGGAGGATGTGGAGACCGCCCCCATAAACGGCCACGCTGACGTCCCATCATGTGACACCGGGGGCAGTCCGCCGCTACAGATTGCTTGCTAGACGTTTGCCGTGCGGTCCTGACGCCAGGGGGCACAGTCCTATCTCTGAAGACCTACTGCAGGAACCCTCTTGAAGTAAGATTTGATAGTACCCAGTTTACATAACTGACTTCCACAGTTTGATAAAATCTGGGGTAAACTGTACACTCGCTACACATTGTGGGTTAGTCCTGGTCTCCCCTAGTAATTATTCTTTTATTTAAGTTTTGGATGGTGTTTATACCTATTTGTTTTATTTTGTCTCAGTGCAGTGCTTCATACCACTCTGCTGTCTGGGGGTGGGAGGAGGGCAGGTTTTTGGGGGAGGATTTGTCGTATGTATTTGTGTTTTATGGCTGTTACTGTTGTTTGTGAAAATCAATAAAGTTTATTCAATTTAAAAAAATAACTGATAGTACCCTTATTTACTCTTTTCATATTGATACCATGGTCAAGTCTGTTTGCAAATGTTTAGGGATGCGATATCAATACTGCAACAGCATCCTTGAGTCCTCCTTGATTCCATGGAACTATGGACTATTAATCTATTCGGAGGCAAACTTGAGCACCTTAACAAGAGTGCAAATAAGGGGCCGACTATTAGAATTGCCTTTGCCCCAAAGGCGAACTTGCCAGCAGCGCCCACAATAATTTTTTTTAGAATCTTCATCCCCCTCAAGAAGCATGACATTCCTAGTAACAGTTAACTTCATTAGAAAAAAAAATACTGAATGATTTACCTGAGGGTTGGGGGTGTGAAACGGCATGAAATCCCTTGGGGCAGAGAAGATGTTTCTCCAATAAATTAACAGATATTTTCTCAAAATATTTGAGAGCTGCTCCTGAATAAACAGTGTTCATCCCATCTTCCTAGAATTTGTTATACAAAGAGTATTATCTGCATTTACATCCTCTCGACTTTAGTTTGATGGTATAATAAATATTTGCCAAATTCATGCAAATGCAGTCACTGGTTACTTTCCCAAAAATGTATTTCAGCAAAAAACATGACAGTGAAAAAACAGTGTCTACAATATAAATGTCTAGTACTCTTCCCCCTCTCTGTGTTGGATAAGCTATATTACCCCAGCCAAATCTCCATTGGTAATGTCACTGAGCAGCCTAAACATAAACTCTTCTGATCTGTCCAGTAGCTTATTACTTCTCAACATTATTTTTTAATCTTTGGATTTCTTTAAAGATGTCCTTATATGTCATCTACATTTCAATTATTATTATTTTTTTCTGCGCATGTGTATCACTGCTAAAATTATAGTGATGTTTTGAAATGTGACTTTTATAAAGAAACAAATATCTCTGAGAATATTTAGGGCATCATCTCTGTAGCCAGCAATGTGGAATGGCTAAATGTATATTTTTTATTACAATTGCATACCATTTTTTGTTGTACAAAAACTATTATACAAAGAATATTGAGATCCCCAGGTCAAGTTTGTTACAGGCAATACATTATTTAGTAGATTCCAATGTATAGAGACTCCCTATTTGGTCTGCCAAATGAGGATTTTTTTACTACTTTTGTTTCCCAAAATTGGTATCCTTCTAATGTAACATGTTCATTACTTGGTAGCCATGTTTCTTGAAAGACCATGATGTCAAATTTTCTAATACAGCACATTTTTACCAAGTCACCATCATTATGTTTTGCTTGAAGTCTGGCCATGTTCCATCTAATAAGATTCAACCCTTCCCTGGCTATTTTTTCTCTATTTTTGCACCCTTTAATTGTCAGATAGAGTACTTCCAAGTGAAACAGCCAAAGGTCCAGCTCCTGGTACACAGGACTGTGTGCCCTAGCTCCCAATGTGGCAGCACACTTAAACAAGCTAGGAGGCTAAAGGCACCTGCTCCTCAGTTGGGTCTAGCACCACGGGTACTGTGCAGAACCAAGTCACTTTCTGCTTACAAGGTTAAAGCATTATCAGTTGATTAGAAAGCATCTCAGAACCCTAGTCAGCACTAACACAGAAACAGTCCAAACTAACTAGGAAAGCGATGTATAAACTAAACAAGCAATTGCTTGCCTCAAGATATGCAGCTTATCACTTGAAAGTGGGCAAGACTTTCATAATTCACCAGTGGCTCTGCCACCTGTAAGTTATGGTTTTGTCCCCACACACTTGAAGATAAAATGCATATTTTGAGTCAAGCCATTACGTATCCCCTATTTATTTCTCATTTGACCCCTCTTACACACATACTCACAGTGCCTTCAGGACTACTGAACCAACCAGCCCAGTTGGCAGATTCCCTTCTCAGTACAATACAGACAAGCAGGAATAACTGCATGCTCCAAATACTATGAACCTTTTCTTTTCTTTCTTTTTTTTTTTTTTTTTTTTAAATCATACCACTCTTTTTTCTTCCCTGGTCAGAGCAGTCCCCAACAACCCCCAGCCACCGGCACCTGCACCCCTGGACACGGTCTGGTGTGTGAATTTATATGCCCCATTGACACGGGCTGGCCAATGGTAGGATCCCCCCATCCCTATAGGGACATGCGGCGCGGACCCAGTGAAGATGCCTCTCGAGTCCAGGGGTGCAGGGCCGGCCATCAGCTGCTGAGGTCACCCCACCTCTTTCCTCCAATTTTGGCCCACTGAGGAGCCAGTCGTGCAGCAGCATTGGCGTACTACCATGCAGATGCTTGCTGTGCTCCTCCCCCTGAGAATGCACGCAATTGCAGGGCATTCAGCCTCCACTAGGTGTCGCTGCAGCACAGTGCAGATCCCTCGCCCACCCCGGAGGAAGGAGAGCAGTCATGGGACGCGCGATACTTCCTCCCCCCCACCAGCCCCTAGGGACCCGAGTCCATTCTCGAACTCGGGTCACTGGTGCTGCATGAGGTGTGGCATCCAGAGCCTCAACCCTCAGTGCCACCTGGCCAGCGATGAACTTTTTCCAATGTGTGCTAGGCCTCACTTGCTATCATGCCCTCAGAAAGAATATACACATTTTCAGTAAGTTGTTACCTATTCCACTACAGAAAACTGGGTCACAGATACATGTTAAATAATTAATATTTACAAAATGTATACACATGATCATAAAGCATGAGCAGTGCAAGTATATGCAGGATTATAATCCTCATGGAATGTTCAGCAGGAAATCATTCGTTCTGATTGGTCCACTAGTGGTCCTTATTCTACTGGTAATGGACTGCTAGTATGAACAGAATGCAGGACCCACTGCACGGGTGCAGCAATACAACTTTTTTTTTTTTTACATTAAATCTAGGCTTTCGTATCTTTATTTTAATTTAACAAAAATGGTAAGTTATTAATACTACAGTAATAAGGCCCTCTATATCAGGCTTAGCAGTCAGATAATGCCCTTGATGGGATTCACCTTGGGTACTTCTATACCCAACAGAGGCATTGTAGAACTGGTAAGGGCCTCCCTAAAAGGCCTTATTGCTTAAATATTACTTGTACACCGGAAAAAAAAAAAGAAAACACAGACTGAAAATAAATGAATCTCACCCCCATGCAGCCTAACCTTGTTGACTAGGGTATAATGGGTTTCATTCCAACAAGCACCCCTGACAGTGACAGCTCTAAAAATAAGACTGAGAAATGGAATAATTTCTGAATATTTCATTCCCTTCATCCATCCACCATGGTCTAGTGGCAGTATATCAAAAGAGCAGAAAGAAAGTAACATGCTAGCTTGACATCCCTCATTTTATATCATTGAGAGGCAGTATAACCTAGTGGTTAGAGTACCAAGCTGTGAACCTGGAGACCCAGTTAAGCTGGGTTTGAACCCCACAACTGTCACTTGCATACTGTGCAAACCTGAACAAGTCACTTTAAGGGGCAATGCCAACTCTTTTTGCATCCTATGTTATTTCCAGTTAAAAACACATTTTATGATTGCTTACCTTCTCTAAAATTCATTGATTTTGCTGTTCATTCTATCTGCTTCCTTTTTAGTAGAATTGAAAAGCATGCTAATGGTAGAATTATATTCAACCTTGTTTGGTTTCAAATTCTTGATCTGTACTGCGCACTTCCTGAACAGTAGGAATGCCCCCAAATAATGCAGCCGCTCATTCTGCAATAGTTTTCTCTCCTCCCACTGTATCACGAGTGGCTAGACTCTGTTGGTGTTGTTCCCAAGTCAAAGAAAGATGCTGTGGGAGTTGATCAATGACTATAACCAAACACTTCTGTGTAGTAACACCAGGTTTTTCACTTTTAAAAAAGAAAATAAAGAATCAGAATCAAATCACCAGCTACATCAGCAATCTCTGCAGAACGTGACCTATCATAAAATCTGTTTTTTAAACTAGAGGCACTCTAAGACCTAAGATTGTTGACAGTATTACTTAAATCTCCATGTGCTTTCGGGATTTTCTGGAAACAGGCGTTAGCTCAGTGTAATATCTTAACAAATATAGTGCATGGTCAGGGATTGATGTGTATGGAAATCCTTACCACTCAAGATCATGTTGTACCACTGCAGTAATGTAACTAATGTGGTACAATGACTTTTCACTGTACCACAGTAGCTATGTCATAGAGCCAAGCATGCCCACTAAAACTGCTCTGTGAAACCGACACAACACCATGGACAGCGGGAGTTTGTGTACTGTGTTTACTCCATCAGGTGATAAGGTGAGTAACTTAAAATACAGTTACAGTATATAGTCAGGACTTACTGTATATGGAACACAGACCCTTTGAAAATATTGTTGTGTATGTCTGAACTTCTTATGCACATTCTAAAGATGCTATGTGCACATTTTATCATTAACTAAGTTGCGTTTCCACCCTCATGGTTACTCCCATAATTTTCAGTTTTTCCACTCCACTAACTCACACATAGTGTTGTCCCCCTTCCCCTCCCCCTTCGAGTCTGAGGTCCATATGCTGTTATGTCAACTCCTTGATGAAAACACTGGCTCACTATGTACAGTCGCCCATACATTATTCCTTATTCAAAGTATAGAGAACCTTATATGCTATTTCTGTATTAATTAATCTCTTTTGCCTCCATTGGAATGCTTGTACTGTATCTGTCTGTTGTTCCCAAACCTCTCCTTCCCAGGTCATAGCTGGAAAGAAGCCCATCCAAACTTTGCTTACCTGGTCAAATAATATATATATATATATATTATTTGACCAGATAAGCAAAGTTTGGATGGGCTTCTTTCCAGCTATGACCTGGGAAGGAGAGGTTTGGGAACAACAGACAGATACAGTACAAGCATTCCAATGGAGGCAAAAGAGATTGCCAGATTATAATATATACATATATATATATATATATATATATAACACCCCACTGTTACCCGGGGTTACTAGAATCCCAGTAAGACCTAGTGGTAGTCAGGGAAGACAGCTTGTGAAACTCCTGTTAGATTTCACACTGTCTCACTCTGTTCTCGGTCTCAGCTGAGACTGAGGGACGACATCACCATAGAACTCTTGCAGCTGCATAAGCCACACTGGAATCTGAAGTTGGAAGTTAGGCTAGAATGTTGGGGATTTTTTGAACAGTACGTGTGAGAGTTTGGTGCAGTCTTGAAGAGAGGAGCAGCACAGCAGTTTGTGGACAGGCTCTCGGAGCCTAAAGCTCTGTCATAGAGCTACTGTAAGGGGAGGTGTGTGTTTCCGCCAAACGAGGAACACAGTAAGCTGTTTGTGAAGTGGTGGAGACCGCTGTTACTGGTCCAAGTGTCCCATCCCTGAGGGGATGGGGGGGGAAGGGTTTGCCTGTCTTCCAGGGGCAACTCTCCTGGTTCCAGTTAAGGAAAAAGCTGCCTTATTTCAAGTTGTGCTGCGGCACCAGAAGCTTTGGGATAGAAATTCCAGTGAGGAATCGCCTGTGGGGCACCTGCAACCAAAGGGTGAGTTTGCTCTGACAGAGGGCCTATGTTTTCATCTGAACTGTTGGAACGTGGGGAATGGACTACTTAATTTGTCGGAGGTCTAGTATAATAGACATTGCCGGTTAATTCAAGTATGTTCAAGTCCAGCACAAAGAGTAAAGTAAAGTGGGGATTGGACTGCTAAATCAGTGGGAGGCCTAGAGCAATGGGCTAAGCCAAGTAAAAGTATGTTCAAGTCCAGCACAAAGAGTAAAGTAAAGTGGGGATTGGACTACTTGATCAGTGGGAGGCCTAGAGCAATGGGCTAAGCCAAGTAAAAGTATGTTCAAGTTTAGCACAATGGGAAAGCAAGACAAGTAGAGGAAATGTGACATACATTTACCCTTTAATCTACATTGCCAAGCTTTATAGAAAGAGATGTTTAATGTCCAGAGAAATGGCCAGGTATGAATTGTGGAAGCGAGAGGTGGGAGACCCCCCCATCAGTAGTAACCAAATTCACCTCTACGGATTTGATCTGTGGCACCTTTACTTTCTCTCAGGTACTTGGCCAGTGCCTGAGGAAAGTACCCAGACATGGGATTAAAAGTAAGTTTCCTTTATAGAGCTGAGGTGCTCTTAGGTGGTTTAGGGAGCCACCAGAAAATGTTTCCATGATAAATGGAAGGTGTCCGAGTGACCGGCAAGGGAGCCGAGCCTGGGAATCCCAAACAGTGTACAATTTCGGGCTGTGTACCCAAAGCAGCGTGCAAGTCTGGGCTGTGTGCCCGGTGGGTTCAGAGCCTGAAGGCTGGAGTGTTGAAGAAGTGTTTCTGATTCTTTTTAATCTGCATTACAAGTGTAGCCCCGTGGGGGTCCGTCTATGCTTTGTTTGTTCTGTTTGGATGCGAATAAAGCCACACTTTAGAATCCCATTCCTAGTATTGGACATTACAGTTATTGCTCCCTGTGTTTGGAATTACTTGGGTGCCCCTGTGCAGAGTAGCCAAACTTAGCCCTTGTGCCGAGTAACCTATTCCTCCCCGAACCCAGTCCCCACCTGGTACTGCTGTCAGATTCAAACAGCATACCGCCTGTCGTTTGCAAAAAGGCAGGGGGCTGGAGGTTACATATATATATAATATATATATACATAGAGAGAGAGAGAGAAAATATGATCAACCAGAACAACTCAGCTAGGTTTCCATCTTGCAGCTTCGCTCTGGAGGTCCCTATCATGTCATAAAAATCCCTTGATGGAAACACAACCTTTTTGTGCAAAATTGACCATAAATTATTCTATACATTTAGAATTTTTGGTTTGTACAGGCACAATGAGCAGAAGCTTGTTTCCAGTTGTGACCCGTTAAGAGAAGGGAAGAATACGCAATGAGGGGTGAGATACTGACAACAAAAATGGAAAGGGACCTGGGGGTAGTCATGTCAGATGACCTAAAGGTGGGCAAGCAATGTGAGAAGGCAGTAAGGAGAGCTGGGGGGATACTGGGTTGCATAGGGAGAGGCATCACCAGTAGAAAACAGGAAGTTGTTGGCCCTCTGTACAGACAGTTGGTAAGACCACATCTGGAGTACTGTGTACAGTTCTGGAGACCCCATCTCCACAAAGACATAGACAGGGTGGAGGCTGTCCAGAGGGGGGCAATCAAAATGGTGCAGGGTCTGCACCAGAAGACATATGAAGAAAGACTAAAGGAGCTTAAGATGTATAGCCTCGAGAAAAGGAGGGAGAGGTGGGACATGACAGAAACTTTCAAATACCTCAAGGGAATCAACAAAGTCCAAGAGGGTGGCATCTTTCAGAAAAGAGATGTGCAAGAACAACGGGCACACTTTGAAGATGGGGGTGGCTCAGAGGTTATGTGAGAAGTATTTCTTCACAGAGAGGGTTGTAGATGCATGGAGCAGCCTTCCTGAGGAGGTCATAGAGTCAAAAACCGGGGCGGGATTCAAGAATGCTTGGGACAGACATAAAGCAATTCTAGTGGGGGGTAGGAGGAAGTAGGCTGTTGGTTAACTAGGATCTGCAGCTTATCCGTTAGGTAGGGAAATGAGCAGACTAGGTGGGCCAAGTGATCCTTACCTGCCATCAGATTCTATGTTTCTATAAGCACAAGGAGGTTAAGTGACTTTTTCAAGATCGCACAGTATGCAAGTGGCGGTTGTGGGATTCAAACCTGAATCTGCTGTGTTTCCAGGTTCACACCTGTGCTCCCCCCACATTAAGCTTTTTATCCACCAGTACCAGTCTGCCTGTGGTTCACATCAGAATTATCTGGGCTACCTCTCAAACTTGTCATCCGCTTTCATTTGCCATTCACTGATGAGGTCCACGCAAAGTGGGGCCCAACAGTGCCTACGTGACTCATTTAGACATAGCACCGTGGAGTTTTTTCAGTTCATCTTTCTTCCCTTCAGAGAGTAAAATGACCAATACCACCTACCACATACACCACCTCCCCCCAGTCCTGTACTGTACCAACTCAAGTCCACCCCCTGTCCATACCCACAGAAAATATTCCTAAACTCTGTTGTTAAAATCCCCCATCCCTGTCACTGGGTTCCATAGCTCCCAGATCTACAGATTCCTGTATTTTACAGGGAAGTGGAGCTATCTGTAGGAAAACTGGTCCCATAGTCCTGCACTGGTATACAGGAAAATTAATGCACTCTGTGGGAAAATACCAAATCAATCTAGGAGCACTGGGTTTCTAATTAAGGATTCCATTAATCCAACCCTACCTAAATAATCCCTACAATTTAAACACCCCTATTTCTAGCTCTCTCCCCAGTTTCTGCATCTTTTTCATTTATACCACTCAGTCTCCCCATCTATACCCTGCCACAACCATTTGTGCTCTAGTTTCTGTTTTTCCACCCCATTCCCCATACCCCAGCCTTCCACAGTTTTGCCTCTCTCCCTATTTGTACCCAAATTTCTCCCCCCTCCCATCTAAATCCTGCCCCTTCTCTCTTATACTGTCTGATTTAAACTAGCCGGGGGGGCAGACTTGGGCAGAAAGGCATGGACTGTCCACCTCCACACGCTAACAGGAACAACATCAAGAGAATTCACAAAAAGTCCAAGGAGTACAACTGGTAGGAGAGGCAAGGAAAGGGAGCAAAGGAAATAAGGGAGTAATTAGAGAAGGACATCCCAACTCCTTCTCCATTTTTATTTTAAGCCAGGGAGCCATGTGGTGGCGTGGTAGTAGAAGGACCTTTGGGCTAGGGAGGTCTTGGTATGGGGCACCAGAAAGGTGGCCTTAACTGAGCTATAGGTGGCAATAGATGGGGATGCAAGCCGCAGGGATGCAGTTAGCCCTGGGGGGAAGTCCTAGCAGGGATTTTTTGGCAAGTAAGCAGGTTTGGTAGCGCAGGCGCTCCTCCAAGGTGAGCAGGTTGGCGGTGGAATAGAGCAGGCAAGTATGGGTGCGGAGTGATGCGCCGGTCAGGAGCCTGCAGGCCTTGTTTATCGAGGTCTGGATTCTGGTGAAGGCAGTATTGTCGGCCGCAGCGTAGATAGGTAGGCCATAGTCCACTAGGGACAGGACGGAGAAGTTGATGGCCAGTCAGAGGGCGGTTTAGGGGAGGCAATCTCTGTGTCAATAGAGAAGGCCAATCCGAGAGTTTATGGCTGAGGACAGGGTTCTGATGTGGGTGTGGAATGTAAGAGCCGAGTCGAAGTTGATGCCCAGGTACTTGTAGGACGACACCTGCTCGAGAGGGTGAGCATTACTGAGGAGAATGCAGAGGGGGCATTTTTGGCCTTATTCTGGTAATGCAAAAAAAAGCATAGATTTTTTTTCTTTTTTTTTTGAGGTTAATGACCAGCCGGTGGTCAAAGAACCACTTTTTGGCTTGGTTGAATGTGTGCTGCAGGGATTCCTGTAGAGATGCGGGGTCAGGGTGGGAGGCAAGGAGAACCGCATCATCAGCATAGAGTAGCATATTGTCCGAGCAGAAGCTGGGGAGGGTGTTGAGAAATAGGCTGAACAGAACGGGGCCCAGGATGGAACCCTGGGGGATCCCCAGGCGAACGCTCAGAATATTGGACGGGGTGCCATTTTCTCCTGCTTCCTGCACGATTTTAGCAATGCGGTCAGTGTCTCTCCATGCTGATGTACCTGGGAGACATCTGACCATTACCCTCGGCTTGAGGTAAGTATTAACTCTCCGAATCATGGAGTCTCCTATGATCAGAAGTGTTCTGGATTTCCTTTTTTTTTTTTGGTCCTTGTTTTGGGTGAGTTTTGTAGCACTAGCTTCTATACAGCAGTGTCCTGCTCTGCAGTGTTCTTTGCCCCTTTGTTTGATTTCGGAAATAAAGGCAGATACCTGTTTGCAGTTTTTATATGGTTTGTGAAGGTGATACATTGGAGAACACTGAAAAGTTTTTTCTTTTTTGTTTGTTTTTTTGTTTTTGTTTTCTTTTTGTTTGTTTTTGTATAACTTGTTCTAACAAGTTAAATCACAACCGAGTGCAACCCTTAAAACTGGCTCCCCAGCTATGTTTCCCTTCTTCTCCCCACCAAGACAACTCCTAGGACCCCCTTACATACATGCAACAGCCACTTCTCCCCTTTTCCTCCACCCAGACCAGTCATTTGACCCCACGATCAGCATCCAACAAACACTTCTCACCACTCAGAAAACCCTTTGGATTGCAGAACTTGCCTCCCTCAGCTATCAACACCCATTCTCCCAACAGTACTAGTCCTTTAAGACCTGGACTGGCTTCCTTCGACTACATCCCCTTCTTCCTCTACCTAGACCACAACTATGACCACTGGACCTGCTTCCCTTGCTAACTCTCCACTCTTCCCTAATATGGACCAGCCTCTGTACCCTGACCAGCTGCCAACAACCTCTCACTTCTTTTCTCCACCATACTAGATCTCGCACCCATGGACTAGCTTCCCACACCTACCTCCACCTTCTTCAATAAACTGACCCAGCCCCTGCACCCCTGAACTGGCTTCCCCCACATACCTACTGTCACACTTGGACAGCTGGTTCTGATCCCTGTATCATTTTTTTGTAAATATAAAAAAAATGTGTGATGGACTATGTCAAGAGAATATGCAGTCTTGCTGGAACTGACTCATCAAACCCCCAAGGGATAAGTTCAAAGGACAGGACATAGCTTAAAACTGCAGCTATCTGAAATGCAATTACTTTATTAAACTTGCTTTGAAGCCAGGAACCAAGATATCCATTTTAGAATGCCCTCAGGAAAATCCTTTGATATGCACTAGGTGGCCTGAGAAAAGGGACACAGGCCAGTGTTATGGGTTACTTCCCAGGAAGCCAGCTCATTTCATCAAAGAGACCTTTGATGTCTGGGGATACCAGGTCCCAGACTAAATTAAGGAGTCCAATATACATTTGCTTTGAATATACAGTGACTTACATCAAAGAGACTTTTGATGTCTAGGGTAAAGCAGTTCACAGACCAGTGTGGACAAGCTACAGGAAGAGAAGCTATTTATTATGTCATCTATTTTTTTTTAAATATCTTAGTAGGACAGCCTGTGTTATAAAATATAAATTTTAATACTCCAAGGCGGAGTTAGGTGACCTCCGAGAGAAGGCCAGCTCAAGAGTGTTTTTAAACCTACTGAGCAAACCTTAGAAGACACATTCATATTTCTGACTGAGAAAGGAGGAACATCCAAGCACTGAAAGATTAAGAAGTAAGGACCTTAGACAAGACTAGTCTGAGTGTTATTATCTGTAGGAATCTGCACTTTTAAACTTGTTTGTTTTAAGGCTGTATGTGTTGGGATATCTTGTTCTGTATTTTACTGTTTTCCTATTTTTTCTATTTTATAGTAAAGATATATATTTTAAAAACAGAAACTGCCTGGTGTGCCTTGAAATTTCTTTTCATATAAGTGAAGCTTTGAAGGTTATAGTTGACACTGTGTATGAGTTTATTGTAATACCAAACTGGGAAACAGATAGAGTTCTCTAAGGTCTTACATAGAGTTCTAAGGGTTCATTTTGCACTACCAGGTTAGGTGCCTGTAGGCAAAGATATCTGGCCCCCCGAAGACAGAATTATCTGAGCCCGATAATTGGGTATGCTAACAAGAAGTTATCAGTTTGAATCCCTCCAGAACTTGAGACTAAGGTGACTCGAACCCACAAAACAGACAAGAGGGTTACCTTGTACTGTTCACAATTCTACGCTCAGAGGTTGGCACTTTGGGAGTAGAGGGCTGACCTGCTGAGTGAATCTGTGACATCTACCTCTCACTCTGTCCCAACCAGATCAACCCCATGAACCCTGGATTGGTGTCCACTACCTGCATCACACCTGTTCCTCCATCTGGACTACCTCTAAGACCCATGGACCCACATACCACACCCTTCCTTCTCAAGCTGGACCACCTCCTGAACATCTGAACCAGACTCCCTCAGGCTCCCCACTTCCCCTAGCTGGACAACCTCCAGTTCTGCCTCTGCCACTTAACTCACCTCATAAGTCTGTGTCAGTGGCTTAGCAGCTTGCACACTCACCTCTGAGGCTGGAAGATCAGAAGGCTGTGCAATGTTATGCATTTTCAGAGCCAGAAACCCCAGGACCAGCTACTGGCTGGGCAGAGTGCAGGGATTAGCTTCAGAGGAGGAGAGGGACCTGGGGGTACTAGTCACAGGGGACATGAAGGTATCGGCACAGTGTAGAAGGGTGCCAGAAAGGGCAAATCGGATGCTGGGGTGATTTGCCAGGGGTATCACCTCCAGGAAGGAGGAGGTCATCCTGCCCTTGTATAGATCACTGGTGAGGCTGCACTTGGAGTACTGTGTGCAGTACTGGTGCCTTTACCTCCCGAAGGATGTGAGATTACTGGAGGGGGTGCAGCGTAGAACAACAAAAATGATCATGGGGCTAGGGGAGATGTCATACTAGGAAAAATTGAGGGTGCTCCACATGCACTCTCTGGAGGACAGAAGGGAGAGGGGGGACATGATAGAGACCTTTAAATACTTAAAAGGCATAAACAGGGCCAGTACAGGAGGATTGTTCCACTTAAAGGGGGGAAGGTCACAAGGGGGCACAGTCTGAAGCTGGAATGGGGAGGATCAGGAGATAGATAAGGAGGCACCACTTCACAGAGAGAGTGGTGGTGGGATGGATTGTGCTGCCGGAGGAGTTAATCTAAATGAGAACAGTGGACAGTTTTAAGTGAGGATGGGATAGAGTCAGGGGCAGGATAAGGACGGACAAGAACGTAATGGATGATAAGCCCAGGAGAGGGGATGAAGGGACAAGATTGGGTGGGGTTGGGGGCAGCTGTAGGAGTATTAAACTGCAAGCTGCACACTCGGGCAGACTTTGATAGATCTATGGGCCTTTTTATGCCAGCGATTTCGTATGTTCGCATGTTCTATCCCCACACCAGGCACTTGGGTTAAATCCCAATACTGACACTATAGTGCAGCATGAGGGGGATGCTGCACTCCTGAGGTGCCGTCTTTCAGATGAGACGTTAAACCGAGGTCCCGTCTGCCTGGTCTGGTGGTTGTTCAGGTGGATGTTTAAGATCCCATGGCACTTCTCGAAAAGAGTAGGGGAATTTCTCTGGTGTCCTGGCCAAATTTCCCCCATTCACTGAAAAATACCACCAATAGCTTAATCAGGTTCAATTTCAGTTGGTTACCATCTGTAACTCCTCCCCTCGGATCACCCCTGAAAAAGAGACTTGTAGTCTCAGTGGGCCAACCCAGTCAACAAAATTCAAAAAATAAATAAATAAGCCCCAGCCAGTTCACCACATAGACCTGCAGACCCACCTCTGACATCCTCTCCACCCATGTCTCCCAGCTGGACCATACCAGATCACCACCCCTTTCCACAGCTGAACCACATTCAGACCCCCCACTGACCATCTTGCCCAATCACCTCTAGCTGGACCACCACCTAGACCTCAGACCAGCCTTTAAGGACAGTGCAGGGTTCCTGGGATGCTCCAGCTGTGGGAATCAGGATAGGCTGTCTGAGGCTGGTCCAGTGTCTGGGTGGAAGTTGGGTGGGGTGGATGTCAGAGGCTAGTCCATGAGCCTAGGTGGTGTACCAGCTGGGGTAGTGGGGAGTTGTGTGTGGTGAAGGCTGGCCCAGGGGAGGGGTGCTGGAGGTGATATGGTAGCGTGAAAGGCCATTTCAGGAGTAGTGGGGATGTTCGGAGTATGAATAAAGGGATCAGATGTGTTTCAGAAGCTGGCGGTGGTCAAGCATGTGGTCTGCATTGTGGAAGTGGGGTGAAATTTGTGGGAGACGCTGATCTGGTCCAGGTGGGGGAAGACTGTCAAAATAGCTGTGAAAGAACCCTCTGAGCATCCAAAGATCAGTCCAGGTGGGTGCACATGGGGTCATATATGGTTCCAGGGTTCCAAGGGCTGGTCTAGGTGGGTGGACAGTGAAAACTGACCTCCTGGCAATGGTGCATAACTGATGCAGGAGGCTGGGGATCCTTGAGAGAAGGAGCGATGGTTGGAGGCATGACTGGGAAGCAGGTGTTGGGTGGGTCGAATCGGGAGTGTTAGGCCGAGTAGGTGCCTGCATTTAAGAGGGCTGAAGAGTGTGGCCCTCCCTGCCACATCCCAATCCCCAAGAAGCCCCCCCCCCCAGTAATAGGGGGCAGGTAGTCCATGAACTAGCTGCTCCAACTCCTCCCCTGTGGTGCACGTTGTGTAATATCATTAGGAATAAGAATTCCATGATCTCAGACTGGATTGCAGACTCCTTAAAGGATCTGGTATGTCTCACTGAGACCTGGTTGGTTGATAACTCTGGGCCTATCCCTGACAGGTACTCAGTAATACACTGCCCGTGGAGGGAGATAGGGATGGCCATCTGTTTTAGATCTTAGATGCTGTAGTTTTCTGGAAACACCACAATCCTAACTCCCTCCAAACTGCCCTACAAGGGTTTTTTAGAGAATTAAAATCCTGGTTCACTGAGCATCGCTTAATACTCAACTACAACAAGACGAAATCTATGATCTTTGCCCACTGCCAAAGCCCATACAGTAATGCCCCTCTAACCATCTCAAACTCACACGGCCTCCACATTGAACAGGTCTCAAACTTCAAATATCTGGGTGTCACACTGGACACATCTCTCATCTACCACACACACATTAAACACCTTTCCTCCTCTGTTAACACCCAGCTAGGGATTCTATATAGACATAAGCACTGCCTACACCACCAGGCCTTACGTCTTGCTGTAACCTGCTCAGTCCTTTCATTGATGGACTACGGTATTGTAATTTATGGCACCGTAGACCAAACAGCCCTACAGTGCATTAGCCTAGCTCTCAACAAAGCTTGCCGACTGGTCACAGGCTGTGATAAATTAACCCACATGTGTGTGCTCTACAAGCTTGCAGACTGGCTGACCTTCGAAGGGAGACTTAAGTACCACACTTGCCTACAAGCTAAAAACATACTTATGAATCTTACACCCAAGTACCTCCACCCCCTCATCCAGCCAGCCCCTCACAGGAGGGCCCCTAGATGCCCTGCAAGCACCTCCCTCCTAGTCCCCCACTGTAGGACCTCCTTAGGGCAAAGGTCTTTCCATTATTGTGCTCCCTTCTGGCTTAACAACCTACCACCCTCCATCTCCCTGCCCCCCAGTTTTGGCCAATTAAAAACTGGTATCAAGAGCCTTCTTCTTGACTCGGAGGCCTGTGGCTGTAACCAACATTCCTCCCCCTTGTCCAAATATGATAAATGACTAGCTTATCCTCTGACTAAATCCTCAGGTCCTACAAATTTAGCTGTATATAAACTTTGACTCAGGGCTCTGTAAATGACCCTCTGAATCTGTAACCTGACTTGTCTCACTACAATGACCCAGGATCCACCTAAGATCCTAGAGGCTGCCAGCTAATATAAATACACTGTACTGTGTGACCTACGTATAATATGATTAAATGTAATGTTTGTGCTTTTGTACTGATGTGGAGCCTTTGCAAAGGAGTCTATGACTCAAAGGATTGTAATTCCGATTTTCAATAAATAAACAAAAAAATAAAATAATAGTACTCCCTGTGAGAGAGACAGGGTAATTTGAGTGTGAGGCTGTGAGGGGCAATGCGGGTGTGAGGTGTAGAATACTTATGGTCTGTTGTCCTCTGGATAGGGACTAAAAGTTTGGGTGGGAATTTGCGGACTTCACTGTCGATTTTGCACTGAATGATCCTAACTTAAAGATGCTAAGGGACTTCAGTGTTTGGGTTAATGATGAATCCTCGCAATTTGCTCAGCAGTTCCTCCAGGTGATGGATTCACTGGACCTCACACAGGCAGTTTCCTCTGCTGCTCATGAACAAGGCCACACCCTTATCCTTGTCTTTTTCCAGAGGACTGACGTCTGTGATGTCAAAGGGGATCTAGTGGGGTGGTCAGATCACTATGCTTTACAGCTCTTCACAGTCCCCCCACCGGATACTTTTCTCCCTTGTGGAGATGGTCTGGTATTGCTTTTTATGGTACTCAGTAATACACCGCCTGTGGAGGGAATACCAACACCAAGATCTGTGCTGAGGTAGATGGGGGGGAGGGTGGCAAATTACTTCAGGAGGACTTGGCAAAACTGGAGGAGTGGTCGCACACCTGGCAGCTTGGGTTCAATGCCAAGAAGTGCAAAGTGATGCATTTCGGAGCCAGAAACCCAGGATACAGTTACTGGTTGGATGGTGTCAAATTGTCCACATCCAGTGAGGAGAAGGATCTGGGAGTGCTGGTGACCGGGGAACTGAACCACTCGGCTCAGTGTAGGAAGGCAGTGGCAAAGGCTAACAGGATGCTAAGGAGCATAGCAAGGGGGGGATTACATCCAGATGCAGAGAAGTCATATTGCCCCATACAGGTTCCTGGTAAGGCTGCACTTGGACTACTGTGTGCAGTTCTGGTGCCCTTACTTGAAAAGTGACATCAAACTACTGGAGGTGGTGCAATGAAGAGCAACAAAGATGATCCTGGGGTTGGAGGATAGACCTTATGAGAAAAGACTAAGAAGACTCAACATGTATACCCTGGAGGATAGAAGCAAGAGAGGAGACATGATCGAGACCTTTAAGTGCCTGAAGGGGATGAACAGAGCAGGCTTCCATGGTGGGTTCACTCTCAGGAACAGTAGAGATATCAGAGGGCACTCCCTGAAGATGAAGGAGGCAGAATCAGGAGGGAAAGGAGAAGGCACTACTTCACTGAAAGGGTGGTAGCAGGATGGAATGCACTGCCTGAGTAACTCGTATCAGTGCAGACTGTGGGGAGCTTCAAGAGGGGGTGGGTCAGATTCAATGGGGAAGTACATATTGGGAGGGGGCGGGGAGGCGGAGATAGGGGGAGGTGGGGCAGCTGTAGTCTAATGGACTGATGTGCTGCACACTCGAGCAGCCTAGATAGACCATAAGGCCTGTATCTGCTGGCAATTTCGTATGTTCGTATGTAATATGGAGCCAGATAAGCTCTTGAGTGTACTGGACATTTCAAGCATGGTGGCTGTGTGAATGGAGACACTGTCTGGGCCACTGATGGCTATAATTCAACCATTTTGGAAGTGCTGGACTCCACTGCACCAATTCATGTTCACCTGATGGCATACTGCCATAACTATGGTATAAGGATGAACTGTGACAGATGAAGTCAACAGGGTGGAGGTTAGAGCATTCCTGGAAGTGTTCAGGCTCTATGGATGACAGGATGGCGCTGAGATTTCATCATAGTGTAACCCACACACACACACGCCCCCATCTAGGGCCATAAACTTCTTTTGCAGGTGGTCCGGGGCAATGGAGGGGGGGTACCCTCAAACGCTAACATTGAGACCAATGCACGTCAAAAATAAGGCAGGGAAAGTGGAATCCTACCTTTCTGGTGTCTTCAATACTGGTACCTCTCATCTTTACCCTCTGAATCTGATTTTTGCCCTGAAGGCTGCACACCAGACCAGGAACTCCACACTGTATCTCTACCGTCTCTGGAGCCCCCCTGAGTCCCTCGGACCCACCCCAGGTGGAATGAAACTGTATGTGGAAGGCGACTCATGAGAAATTAATTCAACTGAGCATAAAGGGGAGAAGAAGGATTTAATTTCATTTGCTTCCCCCTCTTAATTTAAATAATGCACATCACTACTATTTCCTCCCAAACTGACTTCTTTTATTCTGCTCCTGCACTGCAAATGGTTACCAGCAATACAGGGGTCACATCTTCATTTTGTAAATAGATAATGCAGTTCCATGGGGCTAATTCAAACTTTTTACACATACTGGCTGGACAATTTTAAAACAGCAGTACAAGGACTCTTAAAGCAGTACAAGCATGGATTTTTTCCTCTCTCTCTTTTTCTCGGATGCTTTATCCAAGACCTATTTGAAACTCAGATCACTGCAATCTCCTGGTTTCTATGGATCTGGTAAGCTAAACCTTTTTTTTTCCTTTCTTACTCCCGGGTTACCCATTATCAAATTACAGACCTGTCTCAAACCTTCCCTTTCTGGGGAATGTGATGAAGAATGTTGTGGTGATCCACCTTGAGACTCACCTGGAGAGGTTTGACATCTATGAGTCAATAAAGTCGGGTTTCTAGCCTCGCTGCAGTACCAAAACTGCACTCTTTAAGTTGTTAAATGACCTGCTGATGGTGAAAGACAGGGGTAAATGATCTAGTCTCATTTTCTTCAGTTTCTTGTCATCATTTGACACTGTGGATGGGGTGTTAATAGAATGCCTTGAAGAATATGGAGGACTCACCCAGACAATGTTGAAGGGGCTTGAGTCTTTCCTGGCTGGCAGATTGCAGAAGGCTGTGATGGGAACTCTCCTGTTGCAGCCAGCAGTGATCAGCTGCAGAGTTCCACAAGGGTTGGTTCTATCACGCAGGTTATTCATGGTATAAATACTACCACTGGGATGGGTCATTAGAGGGCACAGCTAGATCTTTCGCTGCTATGCAGATGACACTTAGCTGTACCTGTCCTTTACACCAATGGGCAAGTGGCAGTTTCAGTGCTGGTGCAATGCCTCCAGGCGATTGCAGACTGTATGGCCTCTAGCTGGCTGAGTTTAAATCCAAACAAGATGAAGTTATTGTTGGTGGAGCCAGGTTATCATGGGTTAGCAGCCAACTGAAATGATGCTGTGTGGCCATCTTTGCATGGCAGAACTATGGTTGTTGTAGATTCTGTGAAAAAATCTGGGTGCCACTGTGTACTCTGGAATGCAAAATCACACATGCCCCATAACGCAAAGCATTATGGGCTGCATATGCAAATCACCACAGAATATTATGCTGGTTCAACTTTAAGCAGAAATGCATGGCGCTGAAAGGCCTCTCACACAGTTTGCAAAGGGTGCCAACAGAAGACACAGACACACATGTTTCGTCCTACTAGGACTCATCAGTGTGCCTCGTCTGTTTGACACCCCAGTGGAATGAACCAGCTATCCTAAGATGGTCTGTCTGGGTTATGTTGTGGTGAACCCAATTAAAACTCTGGTCTCACTTTTAAACATCATGTGTCAGCCATGGTTCACAGTGGATTTTTCCAGCTTAGGAGCATCTCCTGCATTAAACTCTATCTGGTGCAAGAGGATGTGGCCACCCTGGTTTATACCTTTGTGACCTCAAGGCTGGACTACTGTAACACTCTCCACCTACAGTAGGGCTGGTCAGGGAGGCTGGTGCATCACCTGCAGTTTGGTGCAGAGTGTTGCTGCCAGGCTGAATACTAGATCCTCATATATGGAACATATCTTGCCGTGCTGCAACAGCTGCAATGGCTCCCTGTCAGGTGCAGCACCACCTTCATGACTGCATTGTGAACTTACAAAGCCCTGCACAGTTTGGGGCCTGATTACCTTAATGGTCTCTTAGCTTGGAATGCTACTGATCAACTACACCGTTCCACTGGAGGATTTCATTTGGCCATCCCGAGGGTGTGTCTTAAACTTTTGGGAGAGAGAACGTTCTCAGTCATGGACCCACTGATTTGGAATTCCCTGCCACTGTATCTTAAGTGTTTGGTTTTGCTGGAGAGCTTTAAAAAGATGCTGAAAAGCTATCTATTTTCCTTTAGCCTTTAAATAGCTTCTTTTAGGGCACTGTTCTCAGAATATTTTCATCTTAATAGGTTTATTCATTTAGTTATTGCTATTTATAGTGTTATACGCACTATGTTCTGTGAGAAGTTTATAAAAACATTCTGAGCTTTTGTTAAATGTTGTGTTATATATATAAATAAATGCCTCACCTCAATTGCTTGTGTGCGGAAGGTCATTCTGGGAATCCCAGCGCATGTCTGGGTTGGGAATCATGGGGGACATAGGTGGGAAAAGCTGGTCTGGGGGCTTCCTGAGTTGGTCTGGATGAGCAGACAGGGGGGTTATTAGTAGTGAAAGCTAGTTCTGTGGTCCTAGTGCGGGTCTGGGTGGAGGGACAGGGTGATGCTGGTGGAGGCTGCCATTCTGGGTCCCAGGGCTGATCTAAGTGGGTGGACAGTGGAGACATTGCTAGGGGAGGCTAGTCTGTCGGTCCTAGGGCTGGTCCGACTGAAGGGACATGAGGGACTTAGCTGTAGGAGGCTGGTCTATGGGTCCCAGGGTTTGTATGGGGCTTGGAAGTGTTGTAGCAGTTGGTAGTAGGCTAGTCCAGGGACTGGAAGGGTAGTCCAGGTGCAAAGAGGATGGTCGTTTGGGAAGGGTAAGGCTGATACAGGCACTGGAAGTGTGGTCCAAGTGCTGGGAAAAAGTTCAGCCAGAGGTTGGAGGCTGGTAGGGGGGGGTGGGCAAGAAGTGTGGTTCACTACTGGGAGGCTAATCAGCTGAGAAGGGGATACTAGTCTGGGGGCTGGAACAGCAGTTTAGCTCCTAGGAGGCAGGTCAGCTAGTGGTTCAAGGCTAGTCTGGGGCTGGAAAGATGGTCAGCTGGGGGTTGGAGCCTGGTCATGGGGTGAAAGGGTGGTCCAGCTGCTGTCTGGGTAGTTGGCTGACGGTCAGAGAATTGTCTGGGGGGCTAGAAGAAAAAATTACTCACCTTAGTAATGTTGTTTCTTCTAATGGAGTCTTGCTATATTATGATATATGCAGTGAGTCCCAACCTTCGAACTGCTCTGGAAGTGAAAGAGTTAATTTTCCATGCCAGGCATGGAATCTTGAGTGCGAGCTCGGTTGAAAACTCTGTCTGTTGTTCTTCAAACTCAAACTGTCAGATCATTACGAGCAAAACTCACTAAGGTTCTGTGTGGAAGCTGTAAACCTACACTAGCCAACTGGCTACTAAAAATATTAACACATTTTTTGGTCCCAAAACAAAGACTCAAGTAAGGGGATCCAAAAAATGAAAAACACAACAACAAACACCCCAGAAAGGAGAATTGAAGAAAACAAGGTAGCGACTACTAAGTGCCGACAGTGCACTGCCCACCCACATCCCAAACAGAGGTTCTGAGAGGGGCAGGCAGGGGAGGTCATAATATAGCAAGACTCCATTAGAAGAAACAACATTACTAAGGTGAGTAATTTTTTCTTCAAACAACATGAAGTCTTGCTATATTATGACATATGCAGACTACACAGCAGTACCTCCATGGAGGAGGGACAGAACCTACTTAGGAAATAGGCACTGAAGCATGGCTGTGCCAAACCGAGCATCACTCCTAGCCTGGATGTCCAGGAGTAATGCTTGGGAAAGTGTGAACTGTTTTCCAGGTAGCTGCTTGACATATCTCTATGATAGGGATGTCCCTGGCTGCAGCCAGGACGAGCTGTACCCTGGTAGAGTGAGAGCCCTCAGGCCTGAAGGGGAACCTACCCAGTTTTGATAACAAAATTGATACAAGAGACAATCCACCTGGCAATGGATCTTTAGTGGCAGGTTTCCTCACCCACCTCACCATAAGTGAGGAACAGTTGGAGGGAGTCAAACCTATGACCCTTGGTATGCTCTATGTAGTAGCTAAGGGCTCTTTTGACATCTAGACTGTGTAATCTCCTCTCACCAGAGGAGGAATGGTCAGTGAAGTACACAGGGACAGACATGGATTGATTAAGGTGAAAGTCCGAGACCACTTTAGGCAAGAACTTTCTGTTAGTCCTGAGGACCACTTTATCCCTATGAAAGGCGATATAATCAGGCTCCACTGACAATGCTTGTAGTTCACTTATGCGCCTGGCAGAAGTGATGGCTACCAAAAACACAGTTTCCAAGTCAAGTACTTAAGCTCTGCTGAAGACAAGGGTTCAAAAGGGGGTTGCATAAGCTGGGCAATGCAAACATAAGATCCCAGGCAGGGCAGGGGTCCCTGAATGGGGGTTGTGAAGCAACCCCTGAAAACTTGAGAATACCAGATGAGCTGAAAGGAAGAGGGTTTACCTGCTGATAAGAAAGCAGACGGCTGCCAGGTGCACTTTTAGGGTAGCTGGTCTCAGCCCCAAAGAATTCAAATGTACCATATAATCCAGAACTGTGGGCAAACCGGCAGACTCTGGGGAAATATTCTTGCCACAGCACCATATGGAAAATCTCTTCCATTTGGAATTATAAGTAGCCCTGGTGGAAGTCTTCCAAGAAGCTTTCAAGATATCGAGTACACCTTGAGAAAGGTGTAGGTCAGCAAACTCTAACTCTTCAAGAGCCAGGCCTTGAGGTTGAGAGATTTGAGATTCGGGTACCAAACTCTCCCCTGGGCACAGGTTAACAGATTGTGATTCCTGGGAAGACACAGGGGAAGGTGGACTGCTAAGGACAAAAGGAGTGGATACCAGGGCTGTCTGGCCCAATCTGGAGCAATCAGAATCATCTTGCAAGGTTGAGATCTGATTTTGACTAGCACCTTGAACAGGAGAGGGAAGGGGGGGAAAGGCGAGAGAAACTTCCCTTCCCAGTTGAGAAGGAAGGCATCCAGAGGACTGAGCCGAACACTGGGGCCTGCAGCAAAAAGAGGAAGTTGGTGATTGTCTGGGGCTGCAAAAAGATCTATCTGAGGAGTGCCCCACCTGGCAAATACTACCTCCAGAATTAAGGGATCCAGTGACCATTCGTGATGGCCCTGGGAAATCCTGCTGAGAGCATCTGCCAGGACATTGTCCTTGCCTGGGAGGTGAACTGCCATGAGGAAGGTGTTCAGGGAATAAGCCAGAGACCACAACTTCATTGCCTCGGTGCACAAGGCCGTAGACCGAGTGCCCCCTTGCTTGTTGATGTACCACATTGTAGTGGTGTTGTCTGTTCTGACCTGTACCACTTTGTTCTGAACAGATGCAGAAAAAACCTGAAGTGCTAGAAAAACTGCTCTGAGTTCCAACAGATTGATGTGGAGCAGAGATTCAATCAATCAATCAATCAATCAAAATCTTTATTTATTCAGGCGAACATCATTGAGCGTAGCTCATTTACAAGATGGACCTGAGTGGTCATACAAAGAGGACACAAGTTTATTACAAAGACATGAGAATAGCATAAACATTAGTACAATCAATAAATAAGAAATATATACAAAATTTACAGATATACAAGGCACAGTAACAAAAACCTAGCCTGTAAAAATTAAGAGGATAATTGATATAGAAGGGTAATGATCAAATAATAGGGCTTCTACAGGCTTTTATGAAATGTGATAACTGACTGGGTAGAAGAGGAAATTCAACATAGTGGATCACAGAGGGAGGGGTATAGGTTCGGTGGGGACTAGCCTTATGGCGAAGCAGTTGCACAGCTCTGGAAATAGGGTGGTATATAATTTTGAAGGATGATAAGGGCAAGAGGGTATTCAGAGTCATAGATTTTTGGAGTGAGTTCCAGACAAATGCTAGGGAATAGCTGATAGCAGCCTCCCAAACCGGTGCAGGTATTGGGAATCTTTAGCATAATGAGCTTATTAATCCTTAAGGTGTATGGCCTGGATGTGATACGGGTGAAACAGTCAGATATAGGAGGGGAGTTTGCCTGATAAAGCTTTCAAAATCCAGATTGCAGCATTCTTTTTTCTTCTGTGTTGTAGGGATGTCCAATTGACTGCCTTGTAAAGGGAGCAATGATGGGTGCTGGAGGGAAGGTCTGTAATAAATCTGATGGATCTGTGATACAGGGTGTCCAGCTTATTTAAGAGGGAGAGTGAGCAATGGCCGTAGAGAAAGTCAGCATAGTCAATGAGGGATAGGAATGATGCCTGGATTAATCTTTGTTTGGAGTCCCTGGTAGGGTAGTGCTTTATTCCGTAAAATAGGCCAAGCCTTTGTCTCAACTTTTTTAATAGCTCTTCAATGTGGACAGAGTAATCAAGCTTATTATCAATCCAGACTCCAAGATATTTGAATTTATCCACAAATTCCAGCTTTTCTCCAAATAAGGTGGATAATTGTGGGATGATGAAAGAAGGGGTAGTGGAAGAGCAATTCTTTGTAGCAAAGAACATAGCTTTTGTTTTCTTGGCATTTAGAAGTAATTTTTTTTCCAATAGGTTGTGTTGCAGGATGGAGAATTCTGACTGTAACAGTTCACAGGCTTTTGATGGTGAGGGATTGCTGACATATAATACAGTATCATCAGCAAACAGGTGAATGTTAGATTGAGAGAGGTTGGAGTCAATATTATTAATATAAATGGCAAAGAGGATGGGGCCCAAGATAGAGCCTTGTGGTACACCTCTTAGCAGTGGTTTAGAGGTAGATAGATTCCTGAGGGGACCACAATCCCTGGGTGGTGAGGTTGCCCATGTGAGCTCCCCACCCCAAGAGAGATGCATCTGTAGTAAGGGTCAAGGAGTGAGACTGAGGGATGAAGGGAACCCCCTGTCTCAGATTGCTCTGATCCTGCCACCACTGTAGGGCCTGGATCAGGGTTCGATTTACTGGGATCAATTTGGTTAGAGGATCTCTCCTTTGAGACCAGAAGGCTCTCAAATGGAACCAACATCTCCTCATCTGAAATCTTGCTCCCTGCACTACTGCTGTAGAGGCAGCCATGTGCCCTAGGAGCTGCAGAAAGTGCCTTGCTGGTCGAGAGACCTGCAGAGTGAAGGAGGAGGCCAGAGACACTAGAGTCTTTGCTCTTTCTAGAGGAAGGAAGGCTCTGGCCTGCTTTGTGTCCAGTTCTGCGCCTATGAAGGTGAGTAGCTGAACAGGCTCTAGAACTGACTTTGGGAGATTGAGAAGGAAACCTAGAGATGTAAGCAGCTGCTGGGTAACCTGAAGGTGTAATTTGACTTGTGCTGGAGACTGGCCCACTATGAGCCAGTCGTCCAGGTAAGGAAAGATGGCAATCTTTTGCCTTCTTAAATGAGCAACTGCTACTGCCAGGCATTTTGTGAATATCCTTGGGGCAGAGGTGAGGCTGAAGGGCATTGCTCTGAACTGGTAATGGCCTGAGGGCAGTTCGAATCTGAGGAACTTTCGGTGGGAGCTTCTGATGTTAACATGGAAGTAGGCATCCTTGAGGTCCAGGGACGCTAGCCAGTCCCCTGGCCTTAGAGAGGGTAAAATAATTCCCAGAGTCACCATTTCGAATTTTGGTTTTAAAATGTGCTTGTTTAGGTAACTGAGATCCAGGATGGGCCGCCATTCTCCTGTCTTTTTTGGGGTAAGGAAGTACCTGGAGTACAGTCCTTTGCCCTGGTGTAGGGGAGGAACCCTTTCTACAGCTCTGAGAGCCAGGAGGGTTGAAACTTCTGTTTCTAGGGCAAGAGCTCTGATGGATTTGAGTGGAAAGGATCTGGTTCATCTTTGGAAATTTCTTGAAGCTGAGAACTAGTCCTGGCTTACTACTTCCAGGACCCACTTGTCTGATGTTAAAGATTTCCAGTCCTGGATCGAAATAAGCCAGCCTGCCCCCTACAGGTAATGGAGAATCGGCCCTGGTCATCCCATCAGGGTGCCTGTTTGGCAGGGACTTTAGGCTGGGGGGTGGGAGCAGGCCTGCTCGTACCCCGTCTGCCTCTCCCTCTGAAGAACCCCCTCTGGACATAGGCTGAAGAGGCCTGGGCTTGGTAAAAAAGGCCTGTGAAAAAGCCTGCCCCTGCCCCTGGAAGGCTGCCTCTGAGGGGTGGACTGCCTTTCCTTGGCCTGTGCACTCCTATAGGTAGTTCTATACTCATCCATTTTCTTCATGTAATTCTCTGTCTGCTCCCCAAACAGAGAGTTACCCACAACAGGAAAATCTATGGCTTTAGCCTGGGTATCCTGTGACAGGCTAGTACACCTGAGCCAAGCCATTCTGCGAAAAGCCACAGATGTAGCCATGACTCTTGAAGATACATCATTAGAGTCCACTGCAGCATGGAATTGCACCTTGGATGCCTCAATACCATCAGCAGCCACCTGCTCCAGCTCTGGCAATCTGGCCAGGGACCTGTTTCGTTAGAGCCCATAACAGTATCCCATCTGGATTTCTGGTATCTTGCAACATATAGCCATAATTTGCCTGTCTGAGTCCCAAGGATGCTGCCATGTACTGTTTCTTTGCCATGGCATCAATCCTCCTGGAGTCCTTGTCAGGGGGGTGTGAAGCCAAGGGAATATTTGCCTTATCACAGGCTGCAGCCTGCACTACCCCAACATGGCTGCATTGTTGTGAAAGGAACTCCGTATCAGAGCCTGACAATGTGTACTTCTTGTCCATTTTTTATCCACAGGAGATATAGTGTGAGGAGCTTTTAAAATCTTTATTGTCTGTTTCCTAAAAGATTTATGTAAGGGAATAGACAATCTCCTGGACTCTGGGATATCCATCATTTCCACATAGTCAGGCTCCTCCTGTTCATCCACAGCTTCTTCCAAAGGAAGCTGGAGGGTTTCAGCCACTTTTTTATAAAACATAAACTGAGAAGGGGACTCAGAAAGCCTAGGGGGAGACACTGCTAAAGGTCTGTCTGGGGAGATGTCTGGTTCAATGGGCACATCCAGACTTTCAAAATCACATTCACTCTCTTCATAATCTTCCTCCCCCTCCTCCGTTCATAAAATTCTCTATATCATATTCTTGAACCGTGGCACCGACCGAACCGACCGCTTACTCTGATGGTGCGGTTCGGTCGGAACTGGGAAAGCGACTGGACAATTTTGATCGCTGTATCTCTGCAGCGGTTGAGAAGGAATTTTTGGCTCCACACCTGCTGATTTTCTAGTCCTTTTGCTGGGACTGACTCCTCCGAGTCAGCTCTCCTTTGCCCCAGGAAGTCTCGCCTGGTCAGAGGGCACTCTCCAGTTCGGTTGGCACCGAACCGGGCTGGCCATCCGGCCAGCGGGACTTCTGGTTTCTCGCCCCTGAGCCTACACAACTCTTATCCAGGTAGCTGCAGGAAATTCTTGCAAATCTGGCAGTCTGCATTGAGGTGGTCAAACCCCAGACAAAAACACATGAGGTGTGTGGGTCAGCCTTGGCAAAGACTCCCACAGACACTACAGTGTTGAAACCCAGTGGGCCGGTTTTTCTTTGGGTTTCTCAGACATAATGCCAGCCTAACCAAAACTTGCCCGTTTACGGCAATTCGCCAAGCAAGACACCCTTATCGGTTCCCAACCGTGTCATGGGTCGTGCAAAAAAAATGTAATGAAATCCGTTTTTTTTAGAACCGATAAGAACCAGGAACCGCACTCTAAATGCAATTCAAATGAAGTTTAACAATAACCTGATCGGTTCAAACCGAACTGATAATACCGTTTGCAAGTTCCACACAGAATAATGTAAAATCTATCTATTACTTATGATACCACAGACAGAGCTTGAACCGACCGGTTGCAGTTTAAATACAGACAAAATGCGGTTTAAAACCGAGAAATTACACTTTTAATCCGACAAATGAACCGAGCAGCAGGAGAAATCTCCAGAGCAACTGTTCAGTGAGGCAGAGTAAAGAATCTGACAGTTTGAGTTTGAAGAACAACAGACAGAGTTTTCAACCGAGCTCACGCTCAAGATTCCATGCCTGGCACGGAAAGTTAACTCTTTCACCTGCGGAGCAGTTCGAAGGTTGGGACTCACTGCATATGTCATAATATAGCAAGACTTCATGTTGTTTGAATAGTGGTTCAGCTATTGAGGGTGGTTGGCCAGGTGTCAGAGGCTTGTCTGGAGGCAAGAAGGGTATGGAAGGTGTAAGGGTAAGTGGTCAGTTGGGGGGGGTTAAGGGGTCAGGCCCATTTTTTCTCTTCTACAGAGTTGTTCTTGCTCTGGTCATGTCCAACAGCACCCCCCCAGCCCCATCAGTGACCTTCTCATGGACTTGCAGGTTATCCACTACCAAGGCTTCCCCCAGACCTTTAAAAATTATATGCAAACTTTAAGAAATATATTTTTTGCAGCATCACTGCCACAAAGTATTGCTTGCAGGATGGTTTCAACTTAAAGCCAGTACTCTTACTATAATTTACAGTATGTACAGTGCATACTTGCATATGTCTGCAGACAGCCTTAGCCACCACTTACCCAGCACCAATATTTGGTGGGTGGCCAGCTATGTTGAAGCCTGTTGGGGGGGGGGGGTGCCAGCTTAGATGGCTGGTATTTTCCTCTTGGACTCCTGGTTTTACTCCCTGGAGTGCCATAATGCAGTGACATGGCCATGCAAGTCGAAGGGCAGTCAGCGGCAACCCCACCCCCTTCTGGTGCTCCCAATTGTGCTGCTGATTGGTCACCACTAGTCGGCAGCCATGTTATGGAAGCAGCATCACCCCACACACACACAAAAGAAAGAGAGCTGTTCTTGGGGCATTCAATCCTTCCTCCCCTGAATGGTCCTCAGTGACCCATGCTCATTCCTGAATGCTGCCCATCAGTGCCACGAGTAATAGTGCCACCACTGCCCTGGCTGGGTCAGGCCCCTTTCAACGGTTTTGGAGGATTTACAGACAACCCCATTAATCCCTTGGTGAAATGTTGACCAGCAGGAGCAAAATGGTAAAAAATGGACCCTGCAAGATGCATCTGGAAAGCTGCATGATTTTATTTTCATGTATGACACATCCTCGATGCAGTAGGAGATTTGGTCTGCATTACCTTTGCTAATTTCCCTTAAGATCCACAACCCCTGTTGTGGACTGGTTCTGTAGCTACCTGTCAAACAGGTTGCAAGCTGTCAAATTTAACTCCTCCCTGTCCAACATGTCTACTATCAATCTTGGGGTCTCCCAGGGCTCTATCCTTGGGCACCTTCTGTTCTCAATTTTTATCAACAATGCAGCTGAGGTCCTGGAATCCTGCTCAGCTATTCTCTACGCTGATAACCTGATCATCTATACTAGTTCTTCTAGTATTGCCTGCATAAACACATCACTTATTTCAGACTTTAATAAGGTCTTAGACTGGCTACTATACCATAAGCTTGTACTAAATGAAAAGAAAACGAAAGCCATGCCCCTAGGTTCCGCACCGAAGATTAAGGCCTGTTCTAGTTTGCTGGAGGTTCTTCACCCAGGAGGATTTCCACTTGAAAATGTTACTTCCTTCAAGTACCTTGGGATTCTGCTGGACCAGTCCCTGGATTTTAATCTTCACATTCAGTCCTCATGCAAAGCTGTAAACTCAAAACTGGGAGTAGCTTACAAAACGAGCTACAGGCTTACACCCTTGGCCAAATTAGCAATGCCCGAGGTATTCTGCTCCCAACCCTTACTTATGGTGCCTGTATTCTTACTCTGCTCATAAAACCTCCCTTCTAAAACGGGACGTAATTTATAACTAATATATGCCGATTTGCTCTTTCTGTCACTTCTGACTAAAAACATCACTGCCATCTTTATAAGGATCTGAATTGGCTCTCACCCTCTGCCAGTAGACAATACTACCTTGGCTCACTAATGGACTCGATCATCCGGGAAAAAAACCCATCCCAGCTGGCGGCATTGCTGGTCCCTCAACCATCCTCCCATGGCCTGCGATCAGCTGACAAATCCTTGCTCTATGTTCCGAGATGTCGGACGACGAAAGGCACAGAGGCCTTCCAATTCTCTGCTCCCAGGCTATGGAATGCTCTTCCACTCAACCTCTGGCTGTCTCAGTCTCACTTTGGATTTAAAAGTGAATATCATCACTATCTATCCTTAGCTGATGCTTGTACATGCTTTGACCCAACCTGAAGCTCCTGAGACTTACCAGTAATGTCACCCCTCCTCTAATCCAGCTCCAAGAATGTCTCCTCTTCCCCTCCCCATATCTTTCCTTCTCTTTGTAAATAACTTCTTGACTACTAGCTCTCTTCCTTCTCGAACCTTGTTGCTGACCATCCATTGTTGTGATGCCAATTACCACCCCTGACCTTCCGTCAGTCTTTCTTGTTATGTTTGAACATTCTTCAAAATTTCTCTCTATATAACCTTACTATCTTATTAACCCTTTCACTCCACAGGTCGGGTCCGTGGTTTCTGCACTTATTATATATCTTACTGCCATTATCTGTATAATGCTTGCCATTATTTTATGTTGTTTCTACCCATTGTATTTTTGTAGCACTGCTGTACTGGTCCTCTATTTGTATTATTGTACCCATGTTGCTGTTGTTCAACTGTTCTCTTTGTCTTGTACTCTCCTGGGTCGTACCTGATAATAGTCATTTTATGGCTAGTGCACCTACCCAGTTAACAAAAACTAAATAAATAAAATAAATAAATAAAAGATGAAATTTACACCCAAGGAGATGACAGTGAAGAACTCAAAGCTCGTTTCAAACAATATTCCCTAGGGTACAGAACTGTTTGACAAAGTGCAAAGAGATGTCCTGAAAAGTAATTGTAATACCAATATAGTTGCAGGTGATGTTCATAATTTTAATTGGCAGTAAAACATTTGTTAGGTATTCACAGCAAAAGTATATCCTGGACATTATCATCTGTTATTATTCTGAATAAATAGTGTTAACATCAATACACCCCACAGCTACATCCCTTTGTGACTGCTTAACAAGAATTACTACTGAATCAGTAGTCAGGTTAGGAGCAGATTCTTTTGATTTATAGTTATAGTGTATAGTGGGGGGATGTTCTGCATGGATTTCCATGTCACCTGAAACCTTCCTGTGTCATAGTTCAAAGATCATGGAATGCCACAGTACCGTTCTGTGGTACAACAATGTTCCAGCTGATCGGAAATCCTAGAGACAGCTGGTGTTTTTCACAGGGCAAGTTCTGACCTGAAATCACCTGCATATTCACTGTTGCTGCAGAGTGATGTGAAAACACTTTCCTTTAAAAATGAAACCAAAACCAAAAAACTATACACTATAACATATTCTGGTTGAGCAACCACATGCCCAACCAGCTTGTGCTGCCACATCGGGCTTCTGATTACATCGGACTTCTTAAGCTTCGCATTCGAGGTCTGGTATAATCAGAACCCCACTATGGCAGCACAGACTGGTTGTGCATGGTTACCCAATCAGTATTCTCTATGTTATGAAATCCAGGCAGCTGACCTGGACTGGACCAACACAATAAAAAAATCAGACCTGCTAGAAAGTCTGGACCATGCAGGGGTTGCCCACATACCTCTCAACCTTTTGTCATTGAAATAAGGGACATGGATATGCAACATTCAATTCAATTCACTTTATTTACTGGGTAAGATCACTGGGCCAAGGTCCTTTTTCAGGATTGACCAGAACAAGGACACGACCCTGACCTTCATAATGAGGGACATATCCTAAAACATTGTGAAATCCAGACAGCTAACCTGGACTGGACCAACACAATAAAAAAATCAGCACAGACTCCAACAGCCTCACTGCCTGTGCACAGTGGATAGGAGTGGGGTGCGCTGAATAAGGGTCACTAATCCTAAAGAACAGACAGTTCAGAATACCAGCAGCACTCCTAGTTGCTAAGCATAATGTCGATACTCAACCACTTAGTGCAGCAATATTTGTGTTTAATTTAAAAATCAAAAAAGTGGTTAAAACATAATACATAACACCCTGTGTACACATTGCCTTGGGGCAGTATGTACACAGGGTGTTATGTACTATGCTTTAACCACTTGTTAAAGGTTTGGGCAGGGGGAAGGGTGGTGGTGTTGGGGGAGTTGAACATGCCAGGAACAGACTGGGAGACTATGACATCCTCGGTGGCCAGGGAAGCGAGGTTGTTGGATGTCTTTCAGGATGCATTCCTAACTCAGCAGGTGGGGGAACCAACCAGGGAAGCACGGGTACTGGATGTGGTCCTGGCAGACAGTGACCAGATTGGGGGCCTGGAGGTAAGGGACCCATTGGTGGGGAGTGACCATGTCACGGTCTGGTTCTGCCCAGACCTAGGAGGGGTAGAAGGCTGCACAAAGACGGAGGTAACTGACTTCAGGAGGGCAGATTTCAAGGAAATGGGAAGGCTCCTTAAAGAGCATTTGGATAGGATTGGGCTAGACATGGACGCTGACAGTAGGTGGGAAATCATCAGGAGGGGGGTGCAGGAGGCTACCAGCACCTGTGCAAGAGTAAGACGAAAATGCGGTAGGGCCCGAAAACCCTGCTGGTGGACCAAGGAGGTTCAGGAGGTGGTGAGGGGAAAGAAGGTGGCCTATAGGCAATTCAAGTGCTCAAGGAGTGAAAGGGATTGAGGGGAGTATGAACTGATGGCCAGAAGGGCCACTAGGGTGGTGAGGTGGTTAAGGCAAGGAAGGAACAGAACCTGGCCAGGGAAATTAGGAGAGGGAACAAGGGGTTCTTTAGATACATTGGGGAAAAAACAAAGGGTGAAGGGGCAGATTAGCAGGATTAAAACAGCTGGAGGGATGGGCACAAGACCCGGGGGAGCAGGCTGAGGTACTAAATGAGTACTTCACCTCAGTTTTCACCAAGGAAAATGGGGGGGCTGCATCATACATGGGAGGAGACGGTGAAATTGAGGAAGGGGGGACCCTTACTGATCGACGGGTCTCTGAGGAAAGGGGCCATCACTGGCAGGAGAGGGGGAAGGCTAAGCAGGGGGACGAGGCAGCGGAGGTGGAAATCACGGCAGACAGAGTGAGGGAAGCCCTCAAGTCCCTTAAGATGGAGAAAGCACCGGGGCCGGATAAATTACATCCCAGAGTGCTGAAGGAACTGGTGGATGTCCTGGCGAAACCCCTGGCGGAGCTTTTCAGCATCTCTCTGTGGACAGGGTGGGTGCCCCAGGACTGGAAGGTGGTGCATATAGTGCCTATCCACAAGGGGGGATCAAGGGAGGTGGCAGGGAACTACAGGCCCATCAGCCTGACATTGGTGGTGGGCAAGGTGATGGAGATCATTGTCAAGGAGAGGCTAGGGGGACCTGGAAAAGTCGGGGTGCCTGGACAATAGACAGCATGGATTCATCCCGGGGAAATCGTGTCAGACAAACCTTGTAGAGTTCTATGACTGGGTGACAAGTGTCTTGGACCTGGGTAGACCGGTGGACATCCTCTTTCTTGACTTCAGCAAGGTGTTTGACTCTGTTCCTCATGGGGGCCTGTTGGATAAGCTGGGAGAAATGGGGTTGGGGAACCAGATGATCAGATGGATAGGCAATTGGTTCCAGGACCAGACCCAGAGGGTCGTGGTTAGTCTCATCTGCAAGGAGGGTCATTAGTGGTGTCCCGCAGGGAGAGTGTCCTAGGGCCCTTCCTGTTCAATGCCTATGTCTCTGATATAAGGACGGGTATCAGGAGTGAGATGAATCTCTTTGCGTATGACTCAAAACTGGGGGTGGTGGTGGACGGGGAGGAGGGGAGGGTGGCCCTACAGGGGGACCTGGAGGCTCTGGAAAGGTGGTCTAGAAAGTGGAAGCTGAGGTTCAATGCAGGGAAATGCAAGGTACTGCACCTGGGAGCCAGAAACCCGGGTCAAGTGTACACCCTGGAGGGGGAAATGCTACAAGTCTCAATGGCTGAGAGGGACCTGGGGGTGGTGGTGGATGACAAGATGAACAACTTGGAGACTTGTAGGAGGGCAGCAGCCAAGGCCAACAGGATGCTGGGCTGCATCGCTAGGGGGATCACCTCCAGAAGGAGGGAAGTGATACTCCCTCCGTATAACTGCTTGGTGAGGCTGCATTTCGAGTACTGCGTGCAGTTTTGGAGGCCACACTTAAAGAGGGACATTAAACTCCTGGAGAGGGTCCAGAGAAGGGCAACCAAAATGATTTGGGGTTTGGGGGACAGGACCTATTGGGAGAGGCTCAAAGAGCTAAATATGTACACATTGGAAGAGAGAAGGGACCGGGGGGACATGATAGAGGTCTTCAAGTACATGAAGGGGGTACATAGGGGAGGAGCAGTCAAGGTGCTTCGAAGAAAGGGGGGGCAACTAGAGGGCATGGATGGAAGCTGGAGGGGGAGATTTAGGGAGAAAGGAGGAGGTGCTACTCACTGAGAGGGTGGTGGAGCATGGAATGCACTGCCCAGGGGCTGGTGGAGGCAGAGATGGTGGAGAGGTTCAAGAGGGATGGAACAGGTACAGGGGAAGGGTTCTGGAAGCAAAATCCAGTGCAGTGAGAATATCTGAGACTGGGAAGGGAGAAGGCAGAGAGGGCGAGGGGGACAGCAAGGTCAGCTCCCAGGGTGGGGGCTGACCAAACAAGCAGACACAAAAGTCCATTAGGCCTACTCTGCTGGCAATTTAGTATGTTAGTATTGCTGCAATAGGTGGCTGAGTATCTTCTTTATGCTTAGGAGCTAGGAGTGATGCTGGTATCCTGAATTGGTTTACTCTTTAGGGTTAGCTACCCTTATTCAGTGCATCCCACTCCTATCCACTGTGCACAGGCAGTGAGGCTGTTGGGAGTTTGTGCTAATTTGCTAATTTTCTACCTGCGACCAGACAGACCGCAAGGTTTTCAAGAGCGTGTTCTATACGAAAAGCATACACCCGGAATGTAGATTGGGCTGAAGCTTGTATTGAACAATGGAAGCAGCTGAAAAGGAGTTTTAAAAAAAAAAAAAGCTGGCTTTTCCTGAGCGGATTAATTGCAAGCAGTGGCAACGTATATGGAGATAGCTGCCAAATGCGTGAATCCGATGAGCAGCAGCAGGAATGTCAACAGTGGAATCAGTGAGCAGAGAAGAAGCAAGCTTCAGCCTGGGAAACACATTACCTTTACAACAGAGACAGGAGCTGGCAAAGCCAAAACTTGGAGGCAATAGCAGCGAAGCAGCTGCACCATCGGAAACTGGAGATAACATTAAAGCTGTTTTTACCAAGCTACAACAGAAAGACTTAATTCAAGAAGTAAATATAAGTTACAACATCTCCACATTAAAATACAAAATCACACATGCCCACACAATGCAAAGCATCATGGGCTGCATATGCAAATCACCACAGAATGTTATACTGGTTCAACTTTAAGCAGAATTGCATGGTGCTGAAAGGCCTCTCAACACAGTTTACAAAGGGTGCTAACAGATGACATAGACACGTGTTTCATCCTACCAGGACTCATCAGTATGCCTCGTCTGTTTGACACCCCAGTGGAATGAACCAGCTACCCTAAGACGGTCTGTCTGGGTTATGTTGTGGTGAACCCATTAAAATAAAAACTATTTAAAAGACAAAGAACCTCTGTGCGCAAACACTGAGGCAAGGGTTACCCCAAAGGGCATTTGGCTGGAAAGCCAAGTTTCAAGAAAATACAAAATCACACATGCCCACACAATGCAAAGCATCATGGGCTGCATATGCAAATCAACACAGAATGTCATGCTGGTTCAACTTTAAGCAGAATTGCATGGTGCCGAAAGACCTCTCACACAGTTTGCAAAGGGTGCTAACAGAAGACATAGACACGTGTTTCGTCCTACCAGGACTCATCAGTATGCCTCGTCTGTTTGACACCCCAGTGGAATGAACCAGCTACCCTAAGACGGTCTGTCTGGGTTATGTTTGGAATGAGGTCAGGTTTCACGAGGACTAAAAGTAATGAAGTTCCCTTCTTGTGTCCTGTAGACATTTAAAAACAAGGAGGTTTGGTTAAGAATTGCCGAAAACGCATCCATTGAATTTACAAAATTAATTATGAAAGAGGACTCTAAAATATTTTTTTATTTACATGTTTATCACTTCTGGGCAGCTCGATACGGTCTACTATTGACTATGGACTCGTCATCTACAGTGCTGGTACTGAAACTGCACTGAAAAGGATCAAAATATTCCTTAAAAAGGCATGTAGACTGGTTTTAGGGGCAAAGCATCTGACACACGCCTGTAGCTGCTACTCTAAAACAGGTTGGCTCCCACTGCACCTAAGGGTGCAATAGCAGATATGCCTGATCGGGAAAAAGGCTCTACTAGGTGTGACAGGGAGATCCTGCCACTCTAGAGGACCGACCTTTTCTTAAACCTGTTGTAGCAGTTCTATTTCTTAGCCTTATCGATTCTTTACAATTTCTAGTCCATAAGGTTTGCCACCTATGAGCACCCCCTTCCCTTTCTTGACTATGCCATAGTGTACAATTTAATTTTCCTTTTCCCTCGCAGGTCCTCATACAGGGAGGTTATTGTTGTGGCTGCCGAGCTGATATAAAACAACAGGCTGTGTTCCATGTTGTTGGATTTAGTATGCAATTGCACTATGTCATAAAATACTTTAATGTATATACCTTATGTGTATAAAATCTGTAAATGTTAAAAATACCATGGCACTAGGTGTTTTTGATAAAGGTAAAAAATTACTAGGGGACTGTATGATAAAAATGAAGTTAGTTGTGCAAATAAAAAATGCATGTAAATTGCCATAACCTGAACAAGTCTGAAATATTATGGTGATTTGCATATATCTCATGATGCTTTGCATTATGGAAGTATGTGTGATGTTGAGTTTCTTTGAAACTTGGTTTATAGTCAATGCCCTTTGGGGTAACCTTTGCTTCAGTGCTTCTGCACTGAGGTCCTTAGTCTTTAGCTTTTTTTTTTTTATTTGAGCCCCCACCACCCAAGCAAACAAGGCCCGCACAGGGGAGGCTAAATCTCAACAGATAAGTTAGATCAGAGATCAGTGAATCAGTAGGTGCTGGCAAAATATAGAGGAAAGACTTGTATAGTCTGTTGCTACAAACTGATGTACTGAAAAGGGATATGCTATTGCTAAAGGTTGTCTCCTGCATTCTGAATAAACATCACACAGAGATTGTGTGTTGAACTTGAAGTTTGGTGTCTGGTCCATCTGTTATCCCACAACCCCTCCACATTAGGGCTAACCTCAGATTCTATTGCAGATATTTTGCAACATAATAGAACCTGAAACATTTTTTAGAAGAACAGCTAAAGGTGTACTCCAGGTCCCTTTCAAGCGTACCACATTTGCCCAGTGTGCACTTGCATACCGGGGGCTTTGGTGGATAAATTACCTCTCATTCTCCCTCGTAGACTGTGGCAAGATTGGCCCCTTCAGAAGAGAATTCTGCCTCCTTCTTGCCCAAGCAAACTACTGTGATTGCCCATCATAAACGCATGACATTCCCTTACCCCACTTCTGGTTGACTCACCCCCTTCTTTTAATATCTTCCCTTTTCCATCCCCTTAACCCCTCTCCTCTCCTCTCTCTCTCATATCAGACAAAGCCTTTTCAGGCTGCTACCACCCCACTGCCCTGCACTTAGTAACATAACTGTGTTTACAAAACATTATTACTGTGTAACTCCAACTCAATACTATATGTGAGTTGATGCTATTGTATATCTTTTTGCACTTCTGCAACTGCCAGTCTTTTGTATATCTATGTATTTAACTGTTTTGCCTCATGTATCATGTCTGTATCTTATGTAATGTATTGTGTCTTTTAGACTTGGGACCCTTGTAAAAGAGACTATTTGGCTCAAAGGTTATAATCTGAATCTGAAATAAATAAATTAAACACCATCAAATGGCAAGAGCAATTTCATTGGATCACAATTTATGTGGAGGCACTCTATACCTCCATTAGGTATGAGACAGGGACCAACGCTGCTGAACATTTTCTGAGGGAAGAAAATATAGGAGACATCATACCAATAGACTTCCTAAAGAGAAGCCTGGAATTTGTATTATCCCATAACCATTTTGAGTTTAATAATGAATACTTCATACAGAAGTGTGGGACTGCAATGGGGCTTCAATGGCCCCTGCATATGCAAATCTCATCATGAGAATTTGGGGAAAAAAATACTAGTGAATGATGCAATTAACCCTTATTTTGGAAAAATTGTCAAATGGGGGTGATACATAGACGATTGCCCATGTATATGGAGTGGCACACTGGAGTGTGCCACAGAATTTGTAAAATGGCTTAACTGCAATGACTGGAATGTAAAATTCACTTCTAAATATGTAACACCCTGTGTACACATTGCCTTGGGGCAGTGAGTACACAAGGTGTTACGTACTATGCTTTAACCATTTTTTTGTTTTTCAAATTAAATGCAAATATTGCTTTAGTGGGTGACTGAGTATCTTCTTTATGCTTAGGAACTAGGAGTGATGCTGGTATCCTGAATTGGTTTACTCTTTAGGGTTAGCTATCCTTATTCAGGGCACCCCACTCCTAGCCAGTGTGCACAGGCAGTGAGGCTGTTGGAGTTTGTGCTAATTTGCTAATTTTCTACCTGCGACCAGACAGACCACAAGGTTTTCAAGAGCATGTTCTATACAAAAAACATACACCCGGAATGTACATTGGGCTGAAATGTGTATTGAACGACGGAAGCACCTGGAAAGGAGTTTAAAAAAAAGCCGTCTTTTCCTGAGTGGATTAACTGCAGGCAGTGGCAACGTCCATGGAGATAGCTGCCAGGTGTGTGAATTCAGTGAGCAGAAGCAGGAATGTCAACAGTGGAATCAGTGAGCGGAGAAGAAGCAAGCTTCAGCCTGGGAAACACATTAACTTTACAACAGAGAAAGGAGCTGGCAAAGCCAAAACTTGGAGGCAACAGCAGCGAAGGAGCTGCACCATCGGAAACTGGAGGTAGCATTAAAGCTGTTTTTACCAAGCTAGAAAGACTTTAATTCAAGAAGTAAATATAAGTTACAACATCTCCACATTAGACATATATGGAACAAGGTCAGGTTCCACGAGGACTAAGAGTATTGAAGTCCCCTTCTTGCAGCCAAGAGACATTTAAAAACAAGTAGGCTTGGTTAAGAATTGCCGAAAACGCATCCATTGAATTTACTAACTTAATTATAAAAGAGGACTCAGTGGCTCAGTAGGTAGCACACTCGTCTTTGAGGCTGGGAGATCAGAGGGCTGTGGGTTCAGTTCCCACATCTGGCATTTGGATTAATATCCCACTACTGACACTGTAGTGCAGCATGAGGGGGGTGCAGCACTTCTGAGGTGCCGTCTTCCGGATGAGACGTTAAACCAAGGTCCTGTCTGCCTGGATTGGTGGTAGTTCAGGTGGGTGCTAAAGATCCCATGGCACTTATCAAAAAAGAGTAGTGGAATTTCCCCGGTGTCCTGGCCAAATTTCCCCCATTCACTAAAAATACCACCAACAACTTAATCTGGTTCAATTTCAGTTGCTTACCATCTGTATCCCCCTCCCCCCCCGGTTGCCCATGAAAAGGGACTTCTAGGCCCAGTGAGCTTACCGGGTCAACAAAATTCAATAAATAATAAATAATTTAAGTGTTTATCACTTCTGGGCATGCTGGGGGCCAGAACTCTGTCCTGCACCACCCATCCACCAACCCGATCAACACAACTATCCCCAAGACCCCCCGTGGATTACCCCCATGGCAGGGCTATGAAGGGAGCTACCTCCCCTCCCGGAGCACAGTCCAAATCCGGGGAGGCCACAACAGCAGATCAGCAGAATTGGGTTGGGACTTCATGAAGCCCCTGGCCATCATTTTTCCATTTTCTGGTGTCCCTCACTCTTGGCATATGGTGCAGGCACACAAGTGTGGGGGCACACACCCGCCATGCCTGCCAGCTGCCTGTCTTCCAGACTGCACCACCCCCCAGCCCCCACCAGAGGGTAATCGACAGGCGAGACAACATTTTTTCCCTCCTTGAGAGAGGAGAGGAGAGTAGTCCTCCCAACGCTTGGTCCTCTCTCACCCCTGCTGACCCCCGACGGCCCAGGCTCGTTCCTGAACAAGGGTCGCCAGTGTAGCGCGAGGTAAGGCATCCAGCACCTCAGCTCTCAGCTCCACCAGGCCAGCCTGGGCTCTGAAAAATTTGAGGAGCTCAGTGAGGCACTGGGGGCTTTAAAAACAGAGGCTTCTTCTTTTAAAGATCATAAAGATTTCGCACAGTTGGATAAAGCCTTAAGAAAACAAAGTTATAAAACACAAGAAGGAAGTCCTGGCAAAGCAACAGAGTTAAGTACTGAGGGGTAGCAAGGATTACGAAGCAGGCACAGTGTTTTCTCATCAAAACAAATCTGACAGGTCCAGATCAAGGAGCCAAGGAAGACGGAGGAACAAGTTTAATAAAAATATTAAGGAACATTGAAGTTTGGCTCCACAAAGAGGTAAAACAGTTTCCACTGATTTCACTAAAAACACAACATCTGAGCCTTTTTTAGAAGAAATGACAAGGAAAGAAGACGGAGGAGGAGATGTGCAAGGAAGGGGAAGAGAGGATGATGCTGCAAACACAGTCAGGAGGTCACTGAATGAGAACAATGGTAACCAAAAATTACAAATTGTGAATCTCTCAGACTGTGAACTGGCTGCTGCACAAACTTCACTGTTAAAGAAAGGTTTAAACTTTGCTCCTACTACATGATTGAATAAATTCTCAGTATTCATGGATCTACTGTATACAAGTTATTTAGGAAGATCAAACTTCTGTATTTTTTGAAATAATTAAATATCGAGCTGAAAAAGCAAATATGGGGTTCACTGCATTAGACAGACCAGATACCAAAGAGGACCTGAATTTCCTGATCCCTGAACTGGATAATTCAGCAGCAAGAGACAATCAAGTAACTGAGGAAAGGGCACTGATTGATGACACTAACCTGGAATCTTCACTGAGTTCATTAGAAGGAAATCAAGTTGAAAATGAACCAGAAACTGAAGAAGCAAAATAGGATATTAAATCTCTCAGAGACAATTTTTTCAAATGTAAGTCTTACTTTTGTCCTAATATACAAAATAATAATGTCTTGGTATTTGACAAAACGGTGTTAAACCAGGTTAGGTGGTATACTTTCATTTTACCGAAACAAAAAGCTCAACATCTGGAAGCCTGATGCCACATTCCTGAAAACTATATCCTGACATTGGAATTATGCCTGCGGCGGATTTTGTTTTATTAAGTAATGGGGTGGGGGTGGGGCATTAAATAAACTCCAACGTTGGCTGTCGGGATTTTGTGTGTCGGGAAAGCGGCGTTGGGATACTGGGTGTCGGGGAAGAGCCTGTCAGGCTCTTGTAGTAAATCCAGTTATGGAGTTACTAAGATAAGAAAATGGAAGTATTCAGGGAAATTTGACATTTTTAGAAAAACAGGCTTTAAAAGAACTATCAAGTAATTGGAATTGAATTATAACAGCAGGCAAGGGTGGGAATCTGGTTTTAATGAACAGAGAGAAATATTAGATAAAGGTGGAAGATTTGTTGCTGAATGTGAATAATTATGGTAAACTCAGGCGCAATCCCACACACAATCTCAAGAGGGAACTGTCTACCTTATTAGAGTAAGCACAGTCAGAGGGAATAATCAGTAATGAAGAATTCAAGTACTTGCATTGAGAATATTTGATCTTGCCAGCTTTTTATGCCCTCCCAAAGATCAATAAAAACTTACACTCCCCAGGAGACCAATAATCTCAGGTAGGTTCTTTAATTTCACCTCTTTGAGAGATTTTGGATCTTTCTTACAGAAGATCATGAAGAAATTACTCTCTGTTTTGAGGAATACTGGTGACAACATTAAGAAATTTAATGGTACGTGTGGATGATGGTAAACCTTTGGCAATACCCAATCCTGACCAGCCAACAGCACACTGCCCATTAATACAACAACCAGGGATGATGGAGGGGTGGAAGCTATTCATTCACTAAAAATACCACCAACAGCTTAATCTGGTTCAATTTCAGTTGCTTACCATCTGTATCTCCCCCATTCACCCGGTTGCCCCTGAAAAAGGGACTTCTAGTCCCAGTGGGCCTACCGGGTCAACAAAATTCAATAAATAAATAAATAAATTCTGGGTCAACACTGTGCAACCCTCACCACAACTGAACAGATTACTAATCCTCGTGCCCGCATCTGTTTTGGTTCTCTATGCAATCACCCTGCAACAAAAAGAACCAAGAAATGCAGCCTCAGAAAGCGCAGGCAAATCCGCACACTGACAGCCTACTGGAAACACTACCTTAAAAGGCTAATTGTCATCCTTCTACTCTTGTCCGGGAATGTACACCCTAATCCAGGCCCACCTGGTTCAGTGAACCCCAAGGTTCAAGGTCATCTCAAAATTGCATCAGTCAACAATCGGTAGCCTACTACCTAAACTCCCTCAGTTCCAGGCATGGGTTGTGCAACACAATCTGGACATAATCTTGCTCCCTGAAACCTGGCTTTCCCATAAGATGCCACAGTTTCCCTTGATGGCTAAACCATCTTCTGACTAAAAAGACTGTCCAAACAAGGGGGTGGGTGCCTAGTGTATTTGAGTAATGATATCAAAGGACAGGTAATGCCTAACAAAAGAGGCACAAATATTATACATCAACCTTACAATAGCTCACCAATGTAAAACACTGGTGCTCACAACAGTCTATTTACCCCCGGGAAAACAAGGACTAGGATTAAAGCAGTTTTATGACCACTTTAGCCAGATTAAACAGAGTTGGGAACAGGTGATTCTAGGAGATTTCAACACCAACTGGCTAGCTCTGGATACCGTGGCTATCAGAGACAAAATCAACAGCCTGTACATCACATAGATGATCTCCCAAGCAACCAGGTGGAACTACCGTACTGGTACCAGCACCCTTATTGACTGGCTTCTCTCCACATGTCCTGAACACATAAACATTTCCGTCCTACCTGACTTTCTAAGTGACCACTCCCCAGTAGTCTGCTCTTGGACCAACAAGGTTACAAAGGACCCCCCCAGCTCACTAAAAAATGATCATTGAGAAACGGACAGTTACAGCACTCCGAACAGTACCTAAAAAGCTCTGACTGACACCACTAGATGTCATAGGTGATGCCAATCAGGCCATCGATTACTTCATAACAATCCTCAACAATGCCTGCGACTTATTTGCCTCCGTCAAATCCTCTAAAGTCAAAGGCACCACCAACCCCTGGCTCACGGGCTCCCTTATTGAACAAATGAACTTACAAGACAACCTACAGCCGAAAGCTAGGGCGACTGGTAGACAGTCTGACTATACTGCACACAAAAGCAGCCAGAAACAAATGTAATAGACAGGTGAGGAATGCCAAGGAACCTACTATAAAGAGTTAATGGAAAGAAACTAGGGTAACAGGAGGGATTTCTGGAATAACATTAAATCTCTGATGGAAGGGACTCCAGAGTGACAACTGATCAAATTGTCATAGCATATGGCCCTTTACAAGAGCCTAAGGACCTGGCAAATGCCTTCAACAACGCCTTTACGGACCTAAGCTCGGTGCTACTTCCAGAGTACCTAAAATCCTAGCCCACCAGCAGGTCCTCCAATATTAACCTCCCTTCCACTCAAACCTCTGTTTAACCATTGTATTTCAAACAAATCACTAGGTCTCAAACCATTAAATATGTCAGGAGAGTCCTAGGCAAAACTAGGATTGGTAGTGACATGATTGACATGAAGCTAGTTGCTCTCACCCTGGATGAAATAGCTCTTCCCCTCACAAAGCTATTTAATATAGCCCTAAGGATGGGAGTATTCCCAGATAAGTTGAAGACCACCCTTGTCACCCCAGTGTTCAAAAATGGGGACAGAACCAACGTGGGAAACTACCAACCCATATCTATACTACCCCCCTATCAGAAGCCCTTGAATGAATCGTATCCAATCAGCTAACTGAGTACCTGAATAAATATAATCTACTTTGCCCGCAACACAAGTTTCAAAAAAAGCACAGCACTATCACAGTGCTTATAGACTTTACTTCTCACTTGTACGATGCTCTAGACACTGGAAAGTCAGTGGGGTCCATCTTCATAGACCTCACTAATGCATTTAATACTGTGAACCACCAGATCCTACTGAACAACCTTCGGACACTAGGCTGGTCCTACGACACTGTTTCCTGGTTCAGTAGCTACTTGTCTTGCAGATCGCAGTGCATGAGAATAAGAGGGGTAGCCTCAAACCCCAGGGATGTAACCCTGGGGGTCCCCCAAGCATCTATTCTCAGATCACTGCTCCTTAGCCTATTTATAAACTCCCTACCCTCTGCATGCTCTGCAAAAATGCTGCTGTATGCAGACAATGCAGTTGTCTCCGTACCAAGTAATCATCGGAACAAAATAACAATGGCCCTGCAGGATAGCTTCAAAAACTTGAGTCATGGTTTTCTCAGAACAGGATCCTCCTAAACTATAAAAAAAATACAAAGTCATGTACTTCATTATGCCTCACAATAAGAAAAAGAAACGGCCCACTGACCATCCTTAGCCACAAGGGAGACACCCTAGAACAAGTGACCTCCTTCAAATATCCCAGCATTCACCTTGACAACACTCTTTCTTTCACCTCACACATTGAACATGTAATTAAAATGGCAAATATCAAGCTTGGTATCCTCTATCGTCATAGGCAGGCAATGTCTCCTGAAGCCCTAAGCTTGGTAATGCGAGACTCGATACTGTCTACTATTGACTGCGGGCTTGTCATCTACAGTGCTGGTACTGAAACTGCACTGAAAAGGATCAAAATACTCCTTATCAAGGCATGCAGACTGGTTTTAATGGAAAGCATCTGACACACGCCTGTAGCCTCTACTCTAAAACAGGTTGGCTCCCACTGCATCTAAGGGTTAAATAGCAGGCATGCCTGATTGGGAAAAAGGCTCTACTAGGGCTAACCCCAGATTTTACTGCAGATATTTTCCAATGCAATAAAACCTCAGAAATGACTAGAAGAACGGCTAAGAGTGTACTCCAGGTCCCTTTCGAAGCTTACCACATGTGCCCAGCATGCACTTGCATACTGGGGGCCTCAGCAGATTAATGACCTCCCATCCTCCCTCATAGACTGTGGCAATAGACTGTGGCAAGATTGGCCCCTTCAAAAAGAGAATTCTGCCTCCTTCTTGCCCAAGCAAACCAGTGTGACTGCCATCATAAATGCATGCTATTTGTTGCCCCACTTTTGGCCGACTCATCCCAGTCTTCTAATATCTTCCCCTTTCCATCCCCTTAACCCCTCTCCTCTCTCCCTCCTTGGACAAAGCCTGTTCAGGCTGCTACCACACCACTGCCCTGCACTTAGTAACATAACTGTGTTTACAAAGCATTATTACTGTGTAACTCCAGCTCAGTACTACATGTGAGTTGATGCTATTGGATATCTTTTTGCACTTTTGCAACTGCCAATCCTTTGTATACCTATGTATTTAACTGTTTTGCCTCATGTATCATGTCTGTATCTTATGCATTGTATCTTTTAGACTTGCAACGTTTGTAAAAGAGCCTATTTGGTTCAAAGGTTATAATCCAAATCTGAAATAAATAAATAAACCATCAAATGGCAAGAGCAATTTCATTGGCTCACAATTTATGTGGAGGTACTCTATACCTCCATTAGGAATGCGATAGGGATCAGAGCTGCTGAACACTCTCTGAGGGAAGAAAATATGGGAGACATCATACCAATTGACTTCCTAAAGAGAAGCCTGAAATTTGTATTATCCCATAACTATTCTGAGTTTAATAATGAATATTTCATATAGAAGTGTGGGACTGCAATGGGATCCTCAATGGCCCCTGCATATGCAAATCTTGTCATGAGATTTTGGGAAAAAGAAGTACTATTCAATGATGCAGTTAACCTTTATTTTGGAAAAATATTTTAATGGGGCCAACTGCCCATGTATAAGGAGTGGCACACTTGGAGTGTGCCACACAGAATTACAAAATGGCTCAACTGCAAATAACTGGTATTTAAAATTCATCTCTAAAGTAACAAAAAGTAATTAGTTCAAAGCACCCATCAACAAACAAATAGACTCAATGGTTATATATTCTTTAAATCATTTATTTAAAAAACAGTACTAAAATACAAAAAGAACTCTAAACAATGAAGAGACTTACTTTTTAGACGTGACATTTGTGGGCAATTCTCTCACTGGAGAGATTACAACACAAGGCTTTAGGAAGCAAACAGCAACTAATTCATGACTACACAACAGCAAGTCACGCCCAGTTAAACCTAAAAATTCCATACCACATGTCCAACTAATAAGGGTACGAAGGGATTGCTCTAGTGATAATGAATTTAGACAACAGGCTGCTGAACTGCTATAGAGATTTCAGAAAAGAGGATATTGAGAACCTATCTTGCAGGAGACATTTAATAGTGAAGCTGATGACACAGGGAGAATTGTATAAATCTAAGACTGGGGGAAAGTTAGAGAGAGATAGAAGTTTGGGGGAGTCCAATAACATTCTCTACTGAATTCAACAGAGCTGCAGAATGAATTAAAAATATAATTTGTTGCAATTTGAGTATTCTAAAAAGTGACAACACTTTGAAGGAGGTAGTGTCGGAGACTCCAAGAATTACCTTTAGAAAAACTGCAGCTCTGAAGGATAAATTAGTGCATAGCCAATTCAGTACAAACAAATTCTGGTCAGAGTCGATATGGCTGCTCAGAGCTTTCAGGAGCTGTTTATGCCCTACAGGGCTCTCTTTGAGAAGGCAGCTGGAGTAAAGGAGCAGCAAGTGCAGCAAGGAGCTGCTTTTCAGTGCAGTCACTCTGGTGGCAGTGCAAGGTGGGGAGGGAGAGTGTGCTGGGCCACAGGAGCAACTATTTAGTGAAGCCGCTCCATGGCATATGAAGAGTCCGGGGGGAGGGGTGTTAAAGAAGCAGAGAGGAGCTTGCTGTTCTGTAAAACTGCATCTTGGTTAAAGCAAAGTGGGGGTGGGGATTTATAGAGAGCAGACTAAGGAGGAGGCAGCAGTAAGAGCGGCACATAAATGAATAATAAAGAAATAAAAATGGTACCTGCTGCCTCCCAGAGTGGTCTGCTTGCCAGCCAGCTTTTCACGACTCCAGAGTATGCCATTCACAAGATGGCGCAGACTGCAGAACTGTGCATGCGTGGTACGTGCGCATGTGCAGTCTGAGTCAGTGACCATCTTGTGCACGGCACCCATCATTTCAGCAATTGCAGAAGAAAAATAAGTGCCTACCAAAGTGGGTGTGTTTATGCAGCCAGTGGAGGGGAAGCCCTGCATAAACACAATCACTGGAAACTATACTGCAGCACTGTGGAAGCACACCAGACAGCAGTTTGGTCACATGCTTCCACAGCGCTACTCTTAGATGATGATGATGGCACAACGTCTGTGGAGCTCTGCCCACAGAGCCATAATAAAAGAGAGCAAACTTCATGGCTCCCAGTGAGACCAGCAGGGGTTTATAAGAGCCCAAACTGTAATGTCTGCCAATATATGAATCCTGGAAAGGAGTTTATCTACCCAGCCACAGGTGAAAATATAGAAATCAGAGAATTTATCACATGTACAACAACCTTTGTTGTTTACATATTATGGTGTGGCTGCAATCTCTGCTACATGGGGAAAACAGCAAGAATATTAAAAGAAAGGATTCAAGACCATGTACGTTCAGCTGTAAATAAAAGAATGGTAGATACTTTTTGCAGGTACACAATTCAGATATTAGTACAGTACATTGAAGTATTCGAGATCGGAATGTGTGCAACAACCCCTGAGGGAGGAGTGATAGAGTCTGTTGTTGCAAAGAGAAAGTTATTGGATTTTTTTCATTGAATACTGTAAAGCCAAATGGTTTGAATGATGCTTGGGATTTGAAACCTTATCCGAGGACAACAAGAAACAAATATTGAATTGTAAAGACCCAGCTATAACGGAAATTAAAAATAAAAAAAAAACAAAAAAAACACCACCTTCCTCCCAACTCCCTCCCCCCCAAACTTTGCCCTTAGGTACCTCTTAAATGTAAAAAAAAATGATAAACTACTGTTTAAAAAAGACTTTCACTAACATTATGTTTTCTTATTTTAAGGTAAACTGATTCACACCTCTACCTTTGAATCCCTGGATACATGACCATCCATAAGGATTGAATACAGTATATTCTGGTATTCAGCAAACTTTTCTTTTCTTCCTTACCTGTATCTCTCACCTTCTGACCTCTTATAAGGAATCACGTAAGGCTAGTATATGGCAATATGGGAACCAATTAAATTGTGATGTTAGATCCCTGAGTGCAGAGGTATCAAAGGAGATTACATTCATTATAAATTAGGATCCATCATGAAGCCGTTATTAAGTAGTTGTGTATCAATTACATAGAAAGAAATTAGACTAATTTGCTAGTCCTTAACTGTTGTAAAAGTTAAGATGTATTGTAAAGGTGGATCTTTCCATGATATGATATCTATTTTCTATCAATTGTAAATGTAACGTTTTGCTATTATAAGGATGTTTTGGTTCACTTTTATTTACAGTGTGGCTTTTGCAATAGCCTAGAGAAAAAGAGGAATGCTACCTTATACATAGACAGTGTCGGCAGATAAGGGCCTATGGCCCACCCAGTCTGCCCATTTAAGTTTGTAAGTTCAGTTTATGTTTTCCAGGAAGTCTGTTGCCCCTTACCCCTGACCTCCAGAATTCCTTTATGTCTATCCCATGCATTCTTAAATCCCGTGATTGTTTCAGCCCCCACCACTTCCTCTGGCAGGGTGTTCTACTTGTCCACCACCCGTTCTGTGAAGAAATTCTTTCTCACGCTTCCTCTGAATCATCCTCCCTCCAACTTCATCCCATGCCTCTAGTCCTGGAACATCTTTTTCGCTTAAAATAGTGCATTCCTGCACCCTGTTCCTCCCTGTAAGATACTTGTATGTCTCTATCATATCCCTCCTCCCTCCTCTCCTCCAGGGAGTACATGTTCAGTGCCTTCAACCTGTCCTCCATAGGACTTGTGATGCAATCCATGCACCATCTTTGTTGCCCTCCTCTGAACCTTCTCTACCCTGTCTATGTCCTTACGAGGTAAGGTCTCCAGAACTGCATATGTACTCCAGGTGCGGCCTCACTAGTGTCTTGTATAGTGGAATTATGACCTCCCTTTTCCTGCTGGTGATGCCCCTGCCTATGCATCCCAGCATCCTATTTGCTTTACCTGCTGCCTTGTCACACTGCTTCCTGCCTTGAGGTCATCAGAGATGATAACTCCAAGACCCTCTTCCTGCTTGGTGCATGCTATATCCTCACCCCCAACTGATATATTGTGCCAGGGTTTTGTGTCCCATATGCATTATCTTGCACTTCCTTGCATTGAATTTCAACTGCCAAACCCCTGACCATTCTTCAAGTTTCTGCAGGTCCTTCTCATTCTGTCTACACCCTCTGGTGTGTCTACTCTGTTACAGAGCTTTGTGTCATCAGCGAACAGTGAAATTCTGCCTTCTAGGTCCTGTGCAATGTCACTGATGAAGATATTGAATAGTACCGGTCCCAGCACTGATCCCTGTGGTACCCACTGGTCACTCTTCCTCTGTGGAGTGACAGCCATTTACCACCACCCTCTGTGTCCTGCTGCCCAGCCAGTTACCTACCCACCGCATACTACTGTCCTGCCCACACCCATATTCCCCAGTTTGTGCAATAGTCTTCTATGTGGCACAGTGTCAAAGGCCTTGCTGAAGTCCAGATAGGCCATGTCCACTGCCCTCCCTGATCCACCTCCTAGTCACCCAGTCAAAAATTCAATGAGGTTGGTCTGACATGACCTTCCCCTGGTGAAACCATGCTGCCTTGGTCCTAGTAGTCCATTGACAACCAGATGTTCCACCAATCTCCTTCAGTAGTGTCCCATGATCTTCCCCACTACCGAGGTGAGGCTGACTGGTCTGTAGTTCTCGCCCTCTTTGTTCCCACTTTTGTATAAGGGGACTACATCTGCTATCCTCCAGTCTTTGGGTACCTCCCTGTTTCCTAGTGATCGAGCAAACAGGGTAGCAAGAGGTTCAGCCACCACCCTCTTAGTTCTTTAAGGACCCTGGGTGCAATCCCATCTGGCCCCATTGCTTTATCAACTCTTATTACTTCCAGTTCCTTCAGGACCCTTCTTCGTAAAGGGACTGTGTACATTTCTGCACCATTCTCACCCTTGTACTCCATTCAGACCCATTACCCTCCTCTTCCTTAGTAAAGACTGAGCAGAAATACCTGTTCAATATGTCAGCTTTACTGTTGTCATCCTCCACACAGCCCCCATCCTCCCCCTTCAGTCTCACTATCCCTCCCTTTGCCTTTCTTTTTTCACTTATGTACCTGTGAAAGGTTTTGTCCCCTCTACCCACTGATTTTGCAATGTGTTCTTCTGTCTGAGCTTTGGCTTCCCTTACTGACCTCCCTGTCTCCCTTTGCTTCTCCTGGTACTTCTCCCTATCCCTTCTGCCTTAAAGGAGAACTGCGTTGAACCTGTGGTTCATTTTCCTAGTAGAAGTTGTTTTTAAGTACTGGTTAAAATTTGGTTATTGTTCCATTTGTCTAGGCCTTTTGTAACCTCAGTGGGTGTTTCTGCTTTACAGTCTGATGATGAGTACCATTTTAGAATTGTATGATGTAGTTTAAAGAAAACACAAATTGCACATACCCCAATAATGCAAAGCAGCATGGGAAGGATATGCAAATGCCCATGAATTAATTTGGACTGGCTCAACTTTAAGCAAAATTGCATGGTGCCAGAAGGTCTCACAATACAATCAGCAAAGGCTGAGAACAGTAGACACAGACATGTGTTTCATCCTCATTTGGACTCATCAGTGTGCCATATCTGTATCTCAGCCCAGGGAGAGGGAGCCAGCCAGCCAGTTCTCGTCTCTCTCTTCTTTGTTTTTCAAATTAAATGCAAATATTGCTGCACTAAGTGGTTGAGTATTTTCTTTATGTTTAGCAACTAGGGAGTGACGCCGGTATCCTGAACCAATAAAAAAAATTGGACCTGCTGGAATGTTTGGACCATGCATGGGTTGCCCATATACCTCTCAATCTTTTGTCACTGAAATGAGGGTTATGGACACTCAACTAGATAGACAAGATACTGACTCTCATAATGAGGGACATATCCTCAAACATGGAGATAGCTCAGAACACTGTGGAAACCACTGTTTACTTGTACAAAGTTGATTTTTGATGTAGCTTCTTAGAATATTATACATTTCTGCTTTAAAGTCTGAATTTTGGGCTAGTTCCATGGTGTCGAGCGATGGGGATTGCTCTGGCATGCTGGCAACCCAGGTTTGTGCCCTGAGCCTGGGATGTCAGGAGCAGAGGGCAGCAGGGAGTGCTCAAGAGTGTCTCAAGAGGAGCAGAACCTGGCCAGGGAAATTAGGAGAGGGAAAAAGGGGTTCTTTAGATACATTGGGGAAAGACGAAGGGTGAAGGGGCAGATTAGCAGGATTAAATCAGGGGAGAGATGGGCACAAGACCCAGGGGAGCAGGCTGAGGTACTAAATGAGTACTTCACCTCAGTTTCACTAGGGAAATGGGGATGCATCATACATGGGAGGAGACAGAGTAATGAGAGGGGGACTCACCGACGGCAGGTCTGGGAGGGGGGGCATCACTGGCAGGTGGGAGGAGGGCTACAGGAGAAGAGGTACCTGTAGTGGAAATCACAGCAGAGAGAGTGAGGAAGCCTCAGCCCCTTAAGACGGAGAAAGCACTGGGGCTGGATAAATTACATCCTAGAGTGCTGAAGGAACTTGTGATGTCCTGGCGAAACCCTGGCAGAGCTTTTCACCATCTCTCTGAGGACAGGTGGGTGCCCCAAGACTGGAAGGTGGCGATGTAGTGCCTATCCACAAGGGGGATCAAGGGAGCTGGCAGGGAACTACAGGCCTGTCAGCCTGACATCGGTGGTGGGCAAGGTGATGGAGGGCATTGTCAAGGAGAGGTAGGGGGACCTGGATAAGTCAGGGTGCCTGGACAATAGACAGCATGGATTCATCCCAGGGAAATCGTGTCAGACAAACCTGGTGGAGTTCTATGACTGGGTGACAAGTGCCGTGGACCTGGGTAGACCAGTGGATGTCCTCTTTCTAGACTTCAGCAAGGCATTTGACTCTGTTCCTCACGTGGGCCTGTTGGATAAGCTAGGAGAAATGGGGGTGGGAAACCAAATGATCAGATGGATAGGCAATTGGCTCCAGGACCGGACCCAGAGGGTCGTAGTTGGTGGGATAGTCTCATCCCCAAGGAGGGTCATTAGTGGGGTCCCACAGGGATCAGTCCTTGGGCCCCTTCTGTTCAACGCCTACATATCTGACATAAGGACAGGAATCAGGAGGAGATGAGTCTCTTTGCAGATGACTGAAACTGGGGGCGGTGGTGGATGGGAGGAGGGGAGGTGGCCCTGCAGGGGACCTGGAGGCTCTGGAAAGATGGTCTAGAAAGTGGAAGCTGAGGTTCAATGCAGGAAATGCAAGGTACTCCACCTGGGGCCAGAAACCCAGGCCAAGTGTACACCCTGGGGGAATACTACAAGTCTCAATGGCTGAGAGGGACCTGGGGGTGGTGGTGGATGTCAAGATGAACAACTCTGAGACTTGTAGGAGGGCAGCAGCTAAGGCAAACAGGATGCTGGATGCATCATTGGGGATCACCTCCAGAAGGAGGAAGTGATACTCCTCTGTATAACTGCTTGGTGAGGCTGCACCTGGAGTACTGCGTGCAGTTTTGGACCACACTTAAGAGGGACATTAACCTCCTGGAGAGGGTCCAGAGGAGGGCAACCAAAATGATTTGGGGCTTGGGGACAGGACCTATGAGGAGAGGCTCAAGAGCTAAATATGTAATACATTGGAAGAGAGAAGGACTGGGGGACATGATGAGGTCTTCAGGTACATGAAGAGGGTAAATAGGGAGGAACAGTCAGGGTGCTTCAAAGGAAGGAGGAAGGGCCACTAGAGGGCATGGTGGAAGCTGGAGGGGAAGATTCAGGGGAAAAGAGAGGTGCTACTTCACTGAGAGGGTGGGTGGAGCCATGGAATGCACTACTTAGGGGCTGGTGGAGGCAGAGACAGTGGAGGGGTTCAAGAGGGGTGGGACACTTACAGGAAGGGTTCAGGAAGCAAAATCCAATGCAGCAAGAATATCCGGAACTGGGAAGGGAGAAGCCAGAGAAGGTGAGGGGGACAGCAAGGTCAGCACCCAGGGTGGGGGCTGACCAAACGAGCAGACACGAAAGACCGTTAGGCCTATTCTGCTGGCATTTTAGTATGTTAGTAGTATGTTAGTATGTTAGTCTCATGAACACTCTCCTCCTGGGAGGCAGGGAGGCTGTTGCATTGCTCATTCATGGCTCCTGGTAGTGGCGCCAGCAGGCACCCCCCCAAGCCAATCATGAGCATGCGCAGCCAACAGGATGGGGTGGGCAGGACCAGGAAAAAACAGAAAAATGGCCACCACGGCCTCAGGTAGGCTTCTCTATGCTGCCCCAGGATGTGCTGCACAGACCATTCCTGCCACTCCTGCCGATGTTCCCAGTTAAGCCCCCCACCAGGGATTGGTCGGAATCAACAGGCGTGCCTGACGGATCAGACATATGGGTCTAATGGACGAAAAGCATTGAAAGCTGATGCTGTCTAGGCGGACATGGTGATGGTCCAGCATGAGAGCCCAAAGTGGGGCCACGGTAGTCGTGGGGGAAAAAAGTCTGAATTTACAGCACTTTCCCTGTGTGGGCATAACCTTCTCCATGAGGGACCGATAAGGGACAGAGCAATTTTGAGGAATAAAATGAGGGACATCCCTCCTAATCAGGGACAGCTGAGAGGTATGCTTGCTGGGTACAGCCCAACCGATGTTCACAGTTTTGGTCTGGTATACTGATCATGTTTCACTTTCCCCTCTGCTAAGCCTTACTTTGCCTAAAGTGTTGGAAGATAAGTATAACAAATAGGAAGAAACAAAATATTGGATCAGAAAAAAATGCTGGCACCTGCCAAAAGGCATAAGTTAATTACTTGATTCTTGTTTCCTCTCCAAAGACATGCAGTGGACTGGACCACACTCTCAGTAGTGCAAACCCCCAAAAAAAAACAGCAGGTGAATAAAAAACAGTTCATCACTCAACAGTTTTTTCAAAACATATACAAAGGCCTTTGACAAAGCGCGGCAATCTCAAAACTCGTCGGGTAACTGCTTCAGTGGAGGAACTGGGTGTGAACCTGGAACACCTGAACGCTGAACTGTGTTCTTTCTGTTGTTGCTCAGCCTACTTCATCTCATGAATTGTGGATGTTATGGATTTTGCATGTTTTTGGAAAAAACTGAGTGCCAAACTGTTCTTTTACTCACCTACTGGATTTAATGAAAGTTTTTTTTGCACTACTGAGAGTGTGGTCCAGTCCACTGCGTGTCTTTGGAGAGGAAACAAGAATCACAGGAACATAGGACTGTGATGGCAGTAGTCCCTCCTTATTTCACCAATCCCCTGTGTTTATCCCAGGCCCTTCTTGAACCACCCCCCAACCACTGTTCTCTTACCCAGCAACCCATTCCAGTCGTCTACCACCCTCTCAGTAAAGAAATACTTCCTGAAGTTGCCTTTACATTTCCCCCCTGTAATCTGGTACTATGCCTTTTGGCAGGTGCCAGCATTTCTTTCTCATCCATTGTTTTTTTTTTATACTGAGCACTAACTATCCCTAGGTGCGGTCTCTCTTCTGTTCCAGAAACAAAATATTCAATTTTTTGTCCTACAATATCCTGTCACCCCATCATCAACACGTTAAATTTGGCCCATCAGGTTTTTAGTTATGGATCAGATTAGCTGGAGGTTGTAGGAACCACACTAGCTGCTGGCGTTTTGCTCCTAGATCCTCATCTAATAAGGGAAAACTCTACAGTTCTGTCTCCAACAATACCTCGCATAGCAGCCACTGCTTGGATGCCGAGGAAGATTTGCAAAATCCAGTCTCGTCCCACTCCGCATCTCAATCATCTCTCACCTCTGGTATTGTACACCCAGATTGCACAATAGCAACAGCGCATGCCCGTGGTGTTGATTACACTCGCAGGATTATTTGTTACATTTCTTCCTGTGTTACACCCTCTCACCCTTCCCCCGTTAGCAGTTGCCTCCTGCTCTGATAGCTTTCGGCTGATCGGTTTGACTCACTTGCAAAACCACCACTAAATAATTAAAGTGAATTGGAAAGAAGGATAACTCTGCTGGAGGACCCTTGCTCCCACTCTCTGGACCCTGAACGGCAATAGGACGGTCGACGGATAAATTGCAAAAAAAAAAAAAAAATAATATATATATAGACAAGAGAAACCAGGACCAGCGGCGGGGTCTCATTTTCAGGGGGATGGCTTGGGGGGTTGAATCGATGCTGCTTTTGCTGCTTCTTTGTGGAAACTGCTGCTCTCAATCTGCAACAGGTAGGTTTCTTCTCCGTGCTTTTTCTTCTCTCGGCTCCCGTTGCAGCAGTGACAGGTTGCGTGGAACAGGGTCTCGGTCATGAGGAAACTAGTTTCATGAAGTAAAAATATAACCCAAACTTTGACTGTGGCTAGCTACTTAATTGCTAACTGTTCGAAGGGAAGCAGTGTAAATCATTGACGTTACGTATGTTGTTTTGCTCTTGTTATTGTGGTGCCCGTTGTTTTATACAGGCATGCTGCCTGAAGCGATGACGAACTGCTTGCCTTCTCCGAGTATAGCTACAGTATATGCCACAGCACCCAGGCGTGGGATTATAACTCATGAGGAATACATTCATATCGGCTATAGGATGAAACGTTAAACCCATGTGCTGTCTGCTTGTTCTGGTAGTTGTTCAGTCGAAGGGTAAATATCCCATGTCACTTCTCCCAAACAGTATGGGAATTTTCCCTGGTGTCATGTCCACATTTCCCCCTCGCTAAAATTCCATCAACAGCCTAATGTGGTTCAGTTACAGTTGGTTTCCATCTATTTCCACCCGCCCCCGTTGGAGGGGGCTGCAAATAGGCACATTTGCCTAGCCCTAATTTCTGTATCGACTAAAACAAAATACTTGTGTAAATAAAATGGAAAGAAAAAAAATCTAGAAATTTCATTGGCTGAAAAGATGTCACCTGACCATGCATTAAATCACTATAAAGACAGGGGCAGGTGCCAAATCTCATTTTCCTTCCTCCCAAAAAAACAAACAAAAAACCTAGAGCCATTTTATAAGTGTAATAAGCACCCTGTTGTGGCATTTTCCTATCCTAAATTCTGCCCCCTACCATAGGTAAAGAAGTAGTACACCACAGGGCATGTCCTCTGGCTGGGGGTGGTGGCATTAGAAAGCATTATAAGGCTAATTACATATTCATGAGGTGATGGTGCTGTGTCATTGGCTTCTGAATCAATCAATGGTCAGTTAATGACCGATCCATCTGTGAAACTGACACGAGCGGCCACCTCACATAACTGTACTCTATCACAGCATCCGGTCAGGACCACACACACAGAGTCAGCTGATGTGCGAATTGTCAGCTTGACGCAGTTAAAAACAAGCATGAACTGCGGTTAGTGACAAGGTGCACATACATCTGTAAAACTGAAAAGGAACGATTTGTTCTTTAAAAAAAAATGTCAGCCAACAGCAGAAGTTTTGCCTATCATAGTGATGTGTGGCAGATGAGCTGGACAGATGAGGTTCATGGCTGCATTGTATTTGACAGTGGCTCTGTGAAAGTGCACACGACCTAACCTAATGATGCTTGGGCAATGTCGGATGTCACAGAGGTCACATGCCCACTCCCCCTGCTCTGAAAAATAAAACAAGAAAATCAGTGAGTAAATCAATAGATATCCTGCATTTGGATGAGGGGCGGTGGATGTGGCCTATTTGGATTTCAGTAATGCCTTCGACACTGTTCCTCATAGAAGGTTGCTTAACAAATTGGGCAATCGGGGTGTGAGCTCTAAAGTGGTAAAATGGGTTGGAAACTGGCTAAAAGGCAGGACCTTGAGGGTGGTAGTAAATGGCATAAAATCAGAAGAGGGGGAGGTGACCAACAGGGTTCCACAGGGATCGGTACTGGGTCCAGTTCTATTCAGTGTCTTCATAAGGGACGTTGCAGAGGGGCTGGAGGGGAAAGTATGCCTGTTCTCAGATAACACCATGATCTGTAATGGAGTCGACACACAGGAAGGGTTAGATAAAATGAGAAACCACCTAAGACTACTTGAGGAATGGTCAAGGGTTTGGCAGTTGGGTTTCAATGCTAAGAAGTGCAAGATAATGCACCTGGGACACACAAACCCAACAGAGGAAGACAGGATGGGGGGGCAGGTTCTAGATACCACAAGTTAGGAGAGAAACTTGGGGGTTATCATATCCGATGACCTGAAGTTAGCCAAACAATGTGAAAAAGCAGTGGGGAAGGCAAACATAATGCTGGGGTGCATAGGAAGGGGCATAACCAGTAGGAGGAGTGAAGTGGTGATGCCACTGTATAGATCACTGGTGAGGCCTCATTTGGAACACTGTGTCCAATTCTGGAGACTGCATCTCAGGAAGGACATAGACAGAATGGAAGCAATCCAGAGAAGAGCAACAAAAATAACACATGGACTGCACCACAAGCCTTATGAGGAAAGGCTCAATGAACTAAACATCTGTTCACTGGAAGAGAGGGGAGAGAGAGGGGATATGATAGAGACTTTCAAATACCTTAGAGAAATAAACGGTACAGGAGGGGAGCATATTTCAGAGAAGAAAGTGCACAAGAACAAGTAGTTATAACATGAGGTTGGCGGGAGGGAGGCTTAGGGGGAATACTAAGAAGTATTTTTTCACAGAGAGGGTGGTGGGTCCATGGAACAGTCTAACAGTGCAGATGGTGGAAACAAAAACAGTATGGGGATTCAAAAGTGCATGGGATAAGGGCACCCTGCTGTAGAGTAGAGCAGGGGAAAGGCAGTCCAGATAAGAGTAGGGATTGCCAAATCAAGTAGGGAAATGGGCAGACTAGGTGAGCTGTATGGTCCTTATCTGCCGACAGATTCTGTGTTTCTATATGTAACCCCTCACCCCTGCCCTTTTGCCAAAATGACAGGTGGCATGCTGTTGAAGCTGACAGCAGTACCTGGTGGGGACTGGGTTCGGGGAGGATGAGGTTACTCGGCACAAGGGGACCTAGGTTTGGCTACTCTAAACAGGGGCACCCAAGTAAATCCGAACACAGGAAGCAATAACTGTAATGTCAGAACCAGGAATGGGATTCTTCAGTGTGGCTTTTATTCACATCCAAGCTGAACAAACAAAGCATAGACGGACTCCACGGGCTACATTCCTGTAATGCAGATTAGAGACAACAGAACACTTTATCACTATTTCCAGCCCTCAGGCTCTAAACCCACCAGGCACACAGCCCGGACTTGCATGCAGCTTTGGGTACACAGCCCGACTTGTACACTACTTGGGTTTTCCCCACTGGCCCTGCTCCCCCACCGGCCACTTGAGGAATGAACCAATTATCCTGTTGTGGCTCCCCAAACCACACTAGAGCCTTCAACTCCTAGAGAGAATTTTCCTTACAATCCCACGTCTAGGTACTTCCCTCATCAGTGGCCAAGTGCTTGAGGTAAAGTAGAAATCCACAGAAGAAATCCGTAGAGGTGGACCTGGTCACTAAAGATGGGGGGCCACCCACCTTCAGCTCCCACAGCCCATACCCGGCCATTTCTCTGAAACTGAACAATTCCTTTACTGAACTTTAAATGTAGATTCTGTAGACGCTCGTCACATCTCCTCTACATATCATTTGCATCCCAACAAGCTCTGGACTTGAACCTACTTTTTACTTTGCTTAGCCCATTACTCTAGGCTTCCCAATATTTAGTAGTTCAATTCCCACATTGTCACACAAGTCCCAGGGTGAAAAACATAGGCCCTTTTAGCAAGAGCAGACACTCACCCTCATGTTGCAGGTGCCCCTCAGGCGACTTACAAATCTTCTTGTTCTCCCAAATAAACTCTGGAAACACATAGGCAGCTTATCCTTCACAAGCAGAATTAGGGGGTTGCCCCAGGAATCTGCAGGGAAACCCTTCCTACCTTCCCCCGAAGGGAGGGGGCACTGAGACCCGAAAACAGCGGTCTCTACCACTTAAATTATCTTCTGTGTCTCTCTCTAAGGTGGAGACACGCACCCTTTTACTTAAAAGTAGCCCTCTGTCAGGGCTGAGGCTCCTAGAGCCTTCACTGAGCTGCTTTCTCAGCAAGCTCCCAACTTCACTCTTCACTGACTCACACTCAACTGAAGACTGACTTCAAAACCTCCCAACATTCTAACTAACTCCCTTGCTGCAGATTCCAATGTGGCTCATGCAGCTGCGATAGTTCTATTGGTGATGTCATCCCTCAGTCTCAGCTGAGACTGAGAACAGAGTGAGACAGTGTGAAACCCATTTAACTGGAGTTTCACAAGCTGCCTTCCCTGCCTAGCACTAAGTCTGACTGGGATTCTAGTAACCCCGGGTAACAAGGGGGTTACATATATAACACTGAATTAGGTTTATACTAAAAAGAACAACCTCACTGGTGGTCATTTCCTGGGGATTAACAACCTTGTGGTGGGTGGTTGCCCTCGGCTGTGCCTCAGGCAACCCAACCCCCCACTCAGTTGTTAATCCCCAAGAAACTACTGCAGGTTTGGTAGTTACTGCTAGACACCCTGTATCATAGAGCTATTAGATTCATTACTGACCTTCCCTCTAGCACCCATCATTGCTCTCTCTACAATGCAGTCAGCTGGACATCCCTGCAACATAGAAGAAGAAAATGCTGCTACCTGGATCTACAAAGCTCTGACAAACAAACTCCTTCCTACATCTCAGACTGCTTCAACCAGATCACATCCAGGCTCTACACCTTGAGGATCAACAAACTGATCCTGCTGAAGATTCCTATCACCTGCACCGGTATGGAAGAGCTGCAATCAGTTATTCCTGGCACTTGTCTGGAATTCTATCCAAAGACATTGAAAATGGAAACACTGATTCCCCTTACATCCTTCAAAAAGCTGTACACCAGCCTAATCCCAGATTCGTGCAATTGCTTCCCACAAGGCCTAGTCCTCCCACACCCACCCCTCCCACACCCCTCTCCCCCACCCCCCTTTAAAGCTCCTCCCTATTCTTCTATCATTCCTCTGGTCCTTCCACATCAAACCTCAAACATATATGCCCACCCATGTACCATTATCCAAGCCTTATCCCTACTAGACTGTTTGTTTCTCTCCTTTATTAGGTTTTTTGGTTTACTGTCCTTTGCCTTGTATATATGTAAATATTTGTACATCTATCTCACTCATAAATGATTGTATTTGTGCTTATTCAATATCATGTTTTTGTATACACTCTGTAACCTTTTTTTGTTATGACCACTCAGGTCCATCTTGTAAATGAGCTATGCTCAATGATGTTCGTCTGAATAAATAAAGATTTTGATTGATTGATTGATTGATTGCTTAATTACTTTATTGAAAGGGTAGTGGATGGGTAGAACAAACTTAGCAACAAGGTTATGGAGCCTCAGGCAGTAGTGGGATTCAAGAGAACATGGGATTCATGGAAAAGAGATATGAGATGGGAAGTGGTGGGGGAGAAGGGATGACTCGGAGAGAGGACATAGACTAGAGCATCTCCAAGTAGGGAATCCTGGGACAGACTAGATGGCGTGCTCGGGTCTTTTTCGGTCTGTCACTTTTTTATGTTTCTGTGTACACAAAAGGGTGTCTAATTGTCCTGAGAGATGCAAACACCTTGGGTGTGCTAGGAGGCAAGAGGTGAGGTCTCTGTTTTTATTGAAGGTTGCACAGTCTTGTGGCTAGAGCTAGCACAGGCTTGTGGGGGGGTGGGGTCAGAAGTCTGATTCAGATCCCACCAGAGCCACGTACTCATGGTGTGACCATGAGCAAGTAACTCAACCTCTCAGTGTTTCAGTTCACACAGCTTTAAAATGAGTGAAAGCAGGAGTCTGCTGAAAACTGATATTGCATCTCATCTGAGATATCCCCGGTAAATAAACTGTAAAACAATGAAGAGCATACCCATATCTAGCACAACAGCAGGGTGTTCTTCTGTCTATAAAATAGAAACCATTTGCAGCATGTGGGACCTGGGTTCCAGGGGTGTAGTCAGACAATAGAAATGGGTGCACCATCACATTGTTTGTGTCCCCATTTGACAGTAAAAACATGTTTTTTTTTGTTTTTTTTATACATCATTGCATTGTGTATTGCCCCAACTATGTACTGATAAATACAGATAACATGCAATTCTTTCTCAGGACACACACAGAACACCCCAGAGTCTAATTTTGTATTGTCCTGGAGAGGCAAAGGCAATCTCTGAGGCCAGCTCTTCAAATTTTGACTCCAGAGAAGGAATGTACAGAAAGGATCGGTTGGCCCTGTATTGTTTTTCGTGAAACAATGGCACAATACTGGCAGGAAAGTCATGCCAAGATAATTTCTGGGGTAGGGGAATACAATTGAAACTGAGTCTTGGGGGAACATCAGATTACAGTTTTCAACCTTTCTCAGTCCAAAAAGGAGTATTCAGATGGGGATTCGGGGGGGGGGGGGCATATGCCCCCAGGATCTTGTGGATATGATGGCCATGGTGGAAGGTCTTGTTGCCCCCTAAAATAAAATTGTACACCATTAAGTACATGAAGTATGTCTTCCTGCCCCACATTGAGTTCTGTTCCTAAGCCTTGGATCTAAGATGGTCTGGTAGAAATCAGAACGCAGTCCCAGGCACATACATTAACTTTGTGAAGGGTGGTGAGCACTTATCACTGAACTACTGCCCGCTGGTGGTCCCTGTGACAACATGTGCCATATGTGTATGCTCTACTCCACCCATTTCCCACCCCCTACTTCCATACGCAAGGCATGATTGCAGGTGGGGGGGGGGGCGCTACGGAAGCTGCAACACCAAGGTCTCTTCCAGACACTAGTTGAGGGCAAGAAAGTTCTGGCATGAACCTTGTAGCTTGGACTGAAGAAGCAGTTGTAGCGTGTGACTGCACCATTAGGTGGTTGATGGAGATAGGCAGAGAAACGTGCCAGCATCAGCCCTAACAAAGGACCATGAGAGGGCTCTGTGGGATACTTGGGACAGAAGCCAGGGGAGGGGAAATAAAAGGTAGTTAATCCAGGAGGAGTAAATAGAAAGTAAAATAGTACCTTTTTAGTGATAAATCAGCTGCCTGGTTGCGCTGAGATAACCAGACACAATGGTTTCTCATCTAATGGATTCAACTTGTTTTATACCTCACCATAACAGTAAACAAAAGTTCAAGTATATGTTTACCACTGTGGTATCAATACTCACAACCCACAACGCTCATATACATGTCGGCATACACAAAATTATATTTGCCTAGCTGTGCCTTGTTGGTGTCCCAAAAATTAGAAATAGGCAAGTCATGGCAGGCTTAAGCCTTTTGCTTTGCTCCAGCTTGACCTCTACAAGGAACTGGGAACTAAGGTCAAGCTGAGCCTGTCATGACCAAAGCAGCAGTTGTTGTCAGCCTGATCAGTTAGTGCAGTGGCGAGAACTTTCTTCTCCTCTCCCGCAACTCATGAGAGGCACTGTCAGTATTGCAGAGCACAGCCTTGCTGGAGCCATGACACAGCTCTTGCTTTGGCTGGTAGTCATAGTCGGGGCAAACCCCCTGGCTGAACTGAGGCTTGGATCTAGGCAAACATTCCTGGCTTGCCCACCTCTACCAGAAATAATAAGAATAACAAAGGATAAGTCAAATAAATACATATTTGTGATAGTAACTCCTACAGTATATGGGATAAGGACAATCTATAATCTTCCTTTCCCTAGTCGTCTCTTTCTCCTCTCTCCCTACCCTGCTCCTGTAGCTAGCCACTCACACTGGATTTGGCTGGAGCATTACCTTCACCTGGCCACCATTGCATCCCAACACTGCTCACTACTTTAATAATTTGTTACTATTCACACTAAAGTTTTGCAGTTGAAACGTGCATAAAAACGAACAGCTGGTTATGATCTCTATTTAAATCACAAGTGACGGAGTTATGAGTGAGGTGTATAGAAGTCATACCCAGCCATTGCAAATCGTTTATTTTCATGCAGGACATGGCATGTGTGATTTATACAATGTCAAATAGATTAGCAGGTTGGGGTTCTAATGTAAAGTCAGCAGGCACGGACAGAATGTTGGGTACAGTGGATGAATCTGCTCAGAACACTAGGGAGCTAGAGTGGAAATATCCATTGTTCTCTGAGCTGGAGAGGACATACCAGCTCCCCAGCCCATGACAGTATAAAGAATACTGGATAGGCAACCATGCACAACCAGTGTTTTCTGCCACAGAGGGGTTCTGATTCCCTTTCGCTCTCTAGGTCCCTGGGAATCAGAATCCCAAGGTGGCAGAACACACTGGTTGTTAATAAAGTTGCATATCCTGTATTTTTTATAGTGTATAGTATTATGTGAAATGTATAAGCGGCGGTTGTTTCAGAACAAAAATGACTTGCGCAGTCTCTAGAGGTTTCAGATTCTGTTGTACCACAGAAGGGTGCAGTCACATTCCATAACCTTTGAACTGTGATATAACAGCATATTTTTTTTCAGTCTACTGCTGGGACCCATCGGCCATGCATTCTGCCCCAACCAACACCCTGAGACTTCCAACTCTCTGAGCACCTCTCCCCAGCATACCCACCAGGGGCGGGGTCACCGGTAGAGACCGGTGGACTCAGGGACGGGAGCAGGAGCCTGGTTGGCGGTGCAGGTTCCGGCATGGAGCATCATCCGTCAGCAGTGGGACCATTTTTTGGAATGCTGTACTCCCTGGGAGATGGGATGTGCAATGACATCTGTGGGACAAACCCAACATCTGTCCCGCCTTCCATTAATCCTGCTGCTGGTCGCAGTGGAGCCCCTGGCCTCTGCCAGGGGTCCATATTGCACCAAACACTTAGCCCCTCTCCCCCCAGAGAAGGAGAAGGAGAGCCATCCCTTGGACGTGCAATCCTTCTACTCCTGGCTAGCCCTCTGACTCCAGAGTCTGTTCCCAAACTCAGGACATCAGCATCACAGGCGGACGCCTTTCCGCTGCACCAGAGGGCCTGCGGTACAACAGCATTTTGAAAAGGATGGAATTCCATGCAGAACAATGCTGTACTATACAACTATAAAAGCATTTATGCAGTGCTTGTGAGGATAAATTCTTCTGGCAAATATTTTTAATATCTAGAGAATGGTCAGACCTAGAGTGAGGATATTGCATTTATTCTCATTCTAGGTCCCCCATGATATTGCATTTATTTTCACTCTAGGTCCCCCTTGCTAGAATTTATCCACGCAGAAGGTGGGGATTGTTTGGAGCCAGCAACACGAGCAGCTCAGTTTCACTTTCACTGGCTGCAGTCTCACAATGCCAGCTGGCTCCAAACTCCAGCTCTGTCAATCTCCATGAAGCCTCTTACCCGGAAGTGCGTTTTCCTTAAAACTATTAAAAAAAAATTAAAGTGATCAACAAACAGCACAATCTGCGCAGAAGCATTTAAATAGTGTACAAACTATTCTCTGAATAACTTTCTAGCATCCCCTCCCCCCAACAGACTCACTTGGAAAAACCCTGCACCTCTGCCAATACTTGTAACTTTCCGTTGCTGTCAACAGGGTCACTTTCCTCAGTCTATAACTACACAGCCACCCTCTTTCCAACCGTGGCAACCTGCTCCCTGCTACTCCAGTTACTTTGATTTGCACTGGTGCACTCTGGTCCCGACGAATGACGTCTGTGCTCACTCACTCTCTGCTCAGTCATCCTGAATGAAACATTAAAAACAATAGATTTAAATAAAACAAAGGCAACATACAAGAAATTTCAACTCAGCCTTGCATAAATTCAATATTCATGACCCACGACTAAAAATATCATCGATATTCTCCTCATGTGCCGTTTGACCTTTGATATGCCTTGTGGCTACATCACTCATGTCATAAGGTCAGACTGCACTTGGGAAGAATATCAATGATATTCTAAGGCGTGCTGTGGCATATCCTTTTATTTGTGAATTTTTTTTAATACCCACCTGCATTATATAAATGTAAATATACTGTAGATGTGTAGTTTGTATATAGAAAAAATCCGACAGGAGAGTGTCACATATGAGGAAATGTCGGCATCGAGGGGTCGAACAAGCCATAAAGCCACAAGCCAAAAGGGTAAGTGACCTTTATGATTTTGTTTGACCCCAGGATGGTGATATGTTACGAATATCTGGGACTTACCTGTGAAATGTTTCATATATTTCGTAAGGTAGGTCATTTTTGTTTCCCGGTCATTTCTTGGTTCCTTTAGTGTTTTTCATGGTCTCTTAGTGAATTTTTCTTATTGTAGTGCTTTTCTGTACCGTAGGGGGAAACACATGCACACATTAGTGGTATGGCCATGTAAGAGGACGTGTAAGGGTAGGAGCTTCTTTTCTTTTTCAGGATGGCGTGAGTGGCTGGTGCTAGTGGCGATGTGGCATTTTCAGCTGAGAGGGCCGTTTTTGTTGTTTCTGGTTGTGAGCATAGGATCATTTGGCAGGGGCAGAGGAGCAGCAGCATGGAGAGACTGGAAAAGAAGGAAAATCGTTGTGAAAAACTTCATTAATGCACCAGTTAGAGTTAAACCGACAAAAGTAGGGAAATGTGGCATTAGGGTTTCCAACCATAACACACCACCTCTACCCTGCGGGCAGCAACAGTAGAAACCATTACAGTTTGCCCTCTCCTGCATCTTCACAAATCAGGTGTGGGGTGTGCCACGGGGTTGTCGACCCTAATGCTCACCCCATTCCCTTGCACTCTACACATCTTGCCTTCTTTAATGATGGAATGGGGTGAGTGTTAGGGTTGTCAACTCGTAGGCACACCCCACACCTGATTTGCGAAGATGTAGGATAGGACAAACTGTAATGGTTTCTCCTCTTACTTCTTGCGGGGTGGGGTGTTAGGGTTGGAAACCCTAATGCCACATTTATCTGCTTTTATTGGTTTAACCCTAACTGGTGCATTAATGAAGTTTTTTGCAGTGAAGGGGTGTGTGTGTGTGTGTATACACATACATAACACACATACAGAGAGAGAGAGAGAGAGAGAGAGAGAGAGAGAGAGAGAGAGATTTAATTTTGATCCTAAATTTTCAAGATAGTCATTTTATGACTGCTCTTGCAAACCTGACATGTATCATTTATATTATGTTGTTTGAAATGTCATTTCACACCAGAAGTGCGAAAACATGTCTTATCTAGGATTTCAAAAATGACAGCCGTCACGTTTGAGATATTGCGTAAAAAAGGCGATGTTGAAAGTTTGGAGTCAAAATATTGAAAATTAGCAACAGTATGCGTGAACATTGAAATACTGCAATGTTAACCCATAACATTGGTATTTAACCATATTTTTACACTTAATTTTCAGCATAACCTTCATATTATCCCACTTTATGAACCTGGTAGGTGAAAATTTTCAAATTCTCCATTGAAACGTCATTCCGCACCACAGGTGTGAAAACACATTTTGAGCAGGATTTCAAAAATGACAGCTGTCCCGTTCATGAGGTGATGTGAAGAAATGACCATGTTGAAAATTTTGAGTCAAAATATTGAAATATACCAAAGTTATAAGCGAGCTTAGAAAAATTTCAATGAGCGCTCATAACGTTGTCATTTTCACACATTTTGACCCCCATATTTTCATCATAGCCTTCTTATGACCCCACCTCTTGAACAAGGGTGGTGAAAATGTTCGAATCCTGCCTGAAAGGTGATTTTGCCGAGCGACTCAGGCCTTTTGGGCCTGATTTGCATAATTCCACCACCATTGTTCATGAGGTGGAGTATAAAAAAAGGCCTAGTTGAAAATTTTGGGTCAAAATATGCAAAAATGATCAAGTTATGCATCAAAGTTCAAAACCCCATTGAAATACATTGAACCGCACTTACTCTTTACAACTGCATGGGCGGAGCCCTGCAGTCATGTTCTGATCACATCACTGTAGGAGAAAAGCGGAACTGATATCTGTGTTCTCCTACAGAAATGTGGTCTCCTGTCCAGAGCGCTGAAGTGTCACTTGTGGTCTGCGGTGTCTCCTCTTCCCCAGTCGTCCGTGGACGCAGCTTCCTTTTATAGTGCTCAGTCGCCCCCACCCCCCGGTGCACTACTTTCCACAACTGCAGAAGTGATGGCCCTCACTCAGACTGCACTTGAGTGAGAATCGCACATGCACAGATCTGTCAGAGTCACCATCTTGTGCACGGCAGGTACCCGGGCAAACTTCCGGTGTGGTGAAAGCTCCGACTGTGGTTTTACTCGCTCTCACCACACAAAAGCACCACAGTCGCTCTGGGAAGCTCGTATTGGTTCTGACCAGAGTGTGTTCATATTGCAGTTGCCGGTTCCAGCAGCAAAGACATGTCTTCGCTCGGAGAGTGGATCTACGCTGTGGGACATGTTCAGGCGAGTGAGGTGTGTGTGTGTGTGTGTGTGTGTGTGTGTGTGTGTGTGTGTGTGTGTGTGTGTGTGTGTGGTGGGGTGGTGGGTGCTGAGTGGGAGGTCAGGGTGGGAGGTAGCAGATCGTGAGGACAGTTTTCGTTTTGCAGGGGAAACAACACAATGCGGAATGGTTTCATTCTTCTCAGGGACATGACTCTACATTCTGATGCTGGGGATTGGGCACCCCAATGTCTGGTGACTGTTTAGCACTAGGGTGGGCACCCTGGTGCCGTCACCTAGAAAATGGGAATGGGAGCAGGTGTCCATGAGTGGGATGGGGGGGGTGGGGGGCCAAGACGGGCAGTACCGGGGGTTGTCACCCTGGTCCACTATAAAATATAACAAAATATCAGGAAAGGTGGGCAGGCGACCTGGTGGGAAGGGGAGAGGAAGAAGTACTGGAAGTGGGCACCCCAGCCACTTAACAAATAAATTCATAGATAGATAGGTAGCTGGACAGCCAGACAGAACAGGGGATCAGCGGCTCACTGCTCTTAGTGCAGCCCGTAGCACAACTTCCAGCTGCGGCTGCAGAACTCGAGAAAGTGTTGCTATTCTCATACGGAGAACATAGATCAACAGCTCCTCTCGCTAAGCTGGGCTCCCTGGATATTGAGGTGCCCAGAATAGGTATTTCTCTCACGTTAAAAACAAACAGTAGAATCTTGCTAAATGGGTCCTGTTTAGCTAGGTTCAGGGTTTTTTTTTTAAGAGATCAATGTGTTTTCAATGTGAGTTTAAAAGGAAGAAAAAAATGGCCTCCATCTCGGTCAGCATTTTTTTTTTTTTTTCCCTCAACACACTAATTTTTTTGCCCTTACGAATGGTATTTTCCCCCCACGAGTAAATCATGAAAATAAGCAGTTGCAATATGTATATATTTTTTTAAACCATTTGCATTTCTTGGTTAAAGAGCAGCTCTCAAATAGCCCACCCCACTGACACATATACGGCAACTGACTTGGCCAGGAGTCCTTTTCCATAAATGTTTCCTTTGTGGACTGCCATTTAAAAAAGTTATTTCATTTGTAAATTTATTTTCTGACCCGCCGGCTGAAAATGGAATCCTACGGCCATGCTCCCACGCCGACACATACAGCCCTGTTTTGTGATGTCACTAAGCGAAGGCTGCCTGTACACGCCTATTGACCTGAATGGGGGTGTTTATTTCCAAAGGTTTTATGTATCTTTAATGTCAGATTTTAAGAAATCAAAGTGACCACCCAACTAAGAGGGTCCCTCTTAGTCGAGTGGTCACTTTGATTTCTTAAAATCCTGCCATTAAAGATGCATACCACTTTTGGAAATAATCGCCCCTCCATTCAAGTCAATGGGGCGTGGACATGCAGCCTTCGTTTAGTGACATCACAAAACGGGGCTGCGTGTGCCAACGTGGCTGTAGGATGCAAAACTAGCTGTTTTTTGCCAGCGGGTAAGGGACTAAATTTACGAGTGCTATAACTTCTTTTAAATGGCAGTCCACGAAGGAAACATTTGTGGAAAACGACTCTTGGCCAGGGTAGTTGTCTTATATGCGTTGGGGAAGGGGGGGGCAACACATAAACGTAGAAGCTGCTGTCTAACTCAAAAATCCTTAACTCTGGAACTGTTTTATGTTTTTTCAGGAAACCTTCCAAAGGCACACCCTTGGCACAGGCCCCTCCAACTCTGAAAATTTCCTGAAAAAATTACACACCCTCTAGGCTGTAGATGAGAGCAAAAAATACATAGTGTTAAAGGAGAACTGCCATTAGATGTGAAGCTGTGACCGCTGCACAGATTGAGGATTCACCTCATAGATTCCCCTGAGGCACCATGCTACATTAAAATATTTTTTACTTGAATGCTTTTAAAAACTATCTAAACCCTGGTGCAGTCGGCATGTTTAAATATGGCACTCCTCCCTCCCCCCCCGGATCATGCTGCAAACACTGTAATGTAATGACGCGGCACTGCTCCTTCCTTATTGGTGCCCTTCTGTACTGAGATTTAATAAACTCTGTGTCTCCCATGCCCAGCTCTATGTTTACAGAATTTGCCTAAATTATTTATTATTTGCAAATGAGTTTCAGCTCAATTGAGTAAATCCTTATTCATGAATTTTATGAACAAAACATTTTAAACATTTATTTAGTTATTGAATTTTGGTAACCAGGAAAGCCCTTTGAGACAGTGGGAGTCCCTTTTTCAGGGGCGACCCGGAATTAATTACATAAAATAGAAGAAAGCAATTACAGTACAAATGATACAGAAGGCATAGAAACATAGTAGTTGATGGCAGATAAGGACTGCTAGGCCCATCCAGTCTGCCCATATACCCTACCTGTATCAGCAGCTGCTGACCCTACTTGGTCATTGGCTTTAGCGTCTCCTTCTCACTTCTAGTGTTCCCCTTATGCCTATCCCATGCATGTTTGAATCACCCCACTGTGCTCGCTTCTGCCACCTCCTGGGGCAGGCTATTCCATGCATCCGCCATTCTTTCTGTGAAAAAGAACTTCCTCACATTACCTCTTATCCTGTCCCCATCCAACCTCATATTGTGACCCCTTGTTCTTGTACCTGTCCTCTACCAAACAATTGTCTTCCACTTGGTTTATGCTCTTAAGATATTTGAAGGTTTCTATCATATCTCCCCGTTCCCTCCTCACTTCCATTGTATACATTTTGAGGTCTTTTACTCTCTCCTCATATGTCTTCTGTTGCAAGCCCTGCACCATCTTCATCGCCCTTCTCTGAACTGCTTCCACCCTATCTATATCCTTATAAAGGGGCTCCATTTTGGGGCCCCTTCTCTTCTTTCTTTTTATTAACAACATTGCAGATATCTTTCAGCACTGCTCTCCGATTCTTATGTGGATGACCTTGTCTTTTATACCAGCTCCTCAAGTGTGGCCCCCATTAACACATCACTGATTGCTGACTTTAGGAATTTCCAAATCTGGCTGAGCGCCATAAACTTGTGCTAAATGCACAAAAGACTAAAGCAAGGTTGCTAGGTTCTGCTTCAAAGCTTAAGGCCTGCTCTGTGCCCGTGAGGGTCTGCGACTTAAAGGGGACTCTAATTGAATCCGTTGAGACTTTCAAGTATCTGGGGGTTCTACTTGACCAATCCCTTGATTTCAGCTTGCACATACAGGCTACCTGCAAAGCTGTCAACTCCAAGCTGGGGGTGGCCTACAAAACCAGCTACTTACTCAAGCCATTTGCCAAGCTGGCTATAGCCAGAGGGATTCTTCTCTCTGCCCTTACCTATGGTGCTCCTATTTTTGCCGCAGCTCACAAAACAAACCCTGCAGAAATGGGATGTTACCTACAACAACATATGTCGATATGCTCGTCTTAGGCATCCTTGTCAACTATATAGTGACCTTAAATGGCTCTCCCCCTCAGCTAGGTGGAAATACTCCCTTGGCTCACTCATTGACTCTATTATCAGGGAATGACCCCCCCCCCCCCACTCGCAGCATTACTTGCTCCGGTACACTCCTGTCATGGACTTCGATCTGAAAACAAATCTCTGCTGAATGTTGCCAGATGTCGCACTTATGAAGGTTCTAGTGCCTTCCAGTGTGTTGCCCCAAATTTATGGAACTCACTTCCCCTTATCCTTAGACAGTTGAAGTCCCATAGTTGTTTCAAATGAGAACTGCATCGGTACTTATTGCTTGCTGACTTGAGCACTTGTTTTCACCACACTTGATACTGCTGTGTTCCCCACCCTGCTCCTACCTATGCTCCCTCAATCTCACTACTGCCACTCATCACCTTATCTCTCTGCCTCCATCCCATCGCTTTCTGCTCCCTTCCCGCTTATTCCAGTGAACCTACCCTTCTCTCCTGTCTTACCCTGACCCTTTTTTGCCATATTCCTGCTGCATTTCTCCCTTGGCTTGTCTCATAGTTTGTCTCTCCATGACTTGCTCCTTCTTTACCTATAGCTCCCGTACTCCTTATCCCTGTCCTTGATATTTACCGTACGTGTCTCTGTCAGTGTTTACTTTCCTGCTGTTCTGTTTACTGTTGCCCTATAACCTTTTACTTTCACTACCGTTTCACATTGTTTAGGTTATCTTAAGTCACTTATTTCCGGCAGTGACCTGTCTGTCCCTGTTTTTTATTACCGTTTATTGCTTCTCACTGAATGCACCTGATATGTTATGTACATTTGGAATGTTGTATGCTTTTCTGTGTTGTACTCTCTCGGGTCGTGCCTGGAAAAATAGTCATGATATGGCTAGTGCACCTACCCAGTTAACAAAAACTAAATAAATAAAATAAAGATGCAGCCTCCAGAACTGCACACAGTACTCCAGATGAGGTGTTTTGTATAGTGGTATCACTGCCTCCCTCCTTCTGCTGGTGATACCCCTTCCTATGCACTCCAACGTCCCGCTGGCCCTCCCTACAGCCTTTGTACTCTGCTTGGCCACCCTTAGGTCGACTGAGATGATAATACCCAAATCCCTTTCCTCCTTGGTGACTGCCAGAACCCCCACCCCCCATCCTGTAGCTCTCCACAGGGTATCTACTTCAGGTGCATGATTTTGCATGATTGATGAACAATAACAATTATGAAAAATCACCAATCGATAGTATTAGTTACATACAATTTGTATACATCAAGCAGATGGAGGTAGTAAGTACATCACAAGGCATTTAGGCAAATTCTGTAAAAAAAAAAAAAAAAATTGGCACTAGGCATCTGAGATACGGAGATTATTAAATCTCGGTACATAAAGGCACCAGTAAGGAAGGGGCAGTGCCATGACATTATATTGTGGTGTTTGCAGCGTGATCGGGGGGGGGGAGGTTGTGAGCAACTATATTTAAACGTGTTGGCTGCACTGGGGTTTAGATACATTCTACAAGCATTTGGGTAAAAAAATCTCTTAACTTAAGGTGAGTGCATGGGGGATCTGTTGGGTGAAGCCCCAATCTGTGCAGCGATCGGAGCTTCACCTCTGTCAGCAGATCTCCTTTAAGTATAGAGTTTTTTTTTTGTACCCTGTATCTCAGAAACTGAACAAGATGTCATTACTAAATTTGACACGTCTTGAGACTCTGACAGCCTCACTGTGCATACGAAATTTTGTATTATTTTGTCAAAGGATGTCAAAGTTATTAAGGTGCAAAAATTGGGATTTGACATTAAAGGAGAACTACGGGGTAACTGGAAGCTCCGACTGATGCACAGATCAGGGCTTCACTACCCCATTTCTCCCTGCAGTCACCAAATAAGTAAATGTATTAGCTTATCCCATTCCTTGTAAAATCTGAAGTTCCCCGGGCTGCAGCCGGCATATTGTAAGTGCCGCAGTGCCGGCTAGGTGCCCGCCCCCAAGATCACTCTAATTGAGTCGCGAGATGATGATGCGGTGTTGCTACAGCTTATAACGTGCCCCTATGTACAGAGTTTTAATAAATTCCATTTCAGCTGTGCCCGACATTATTTTTACATAATATGATTATATGCCAAATGTATAGTTTGGCATATAATCATATTTAAGTAATAAGGCATGACTAGGGATTAGATTTAACAGTCTGTTAATCACCCCCAGGGGTGTAATGAGGCACGAGGCTCAGCCGAATGCCATATTGCCCCTGGGGTGATTGACTGTTGCTCTAACCCTTGAGAATGCCTTATTGCTATTATTATATTATATTTTAAGACACTTTTGTGGAGTAAGGCTTTTATGAATTGATGTTGCTGAGAATATTGTTTTTATATGTGTATTTTTGCTTTTAACATTCATTTGTACAGCGCCTTGGTGCTTGAAAGGCACTTAATAAATCAAGTTGTATTATTATTATTATTATAAAAATATTATTACAAAAAAAAGTGTAAAGTGTATTTTTTTTTTAATGTTCCTCATTTAGAGGGAGATATTTAATAAAATAGTTCTTCCACCAACAGTTTGTAAGAATGCTGGTTCAAAATCAGAATGCATCGTTCCAGTCATTCAGCAGTGCTAGAGGATGGAATGCTGACAGGAAGAATCCATGTGTCATTGTGATCAGGCTGTACATGACCATATAACATGGATTAATGGAAGGCTGTTGGAATCCTAACAGCCAATCAGATTGCAGCATTTTTAAGAAACTTTTTATAATATGTAAAAATAATGCCGGGCACAGCTGAAATGGAGTTTATTAAAACTCCGCACACAGGGGCACATTATAGGCTGCAGCAACACCGCATCATCATCTCGCAATTCAATTAGCTTGATCTCGGGGGTGGGCACCAAGCCGGCACTAAGTCACTTACAGTATGCCGGCTGCAGCCCGGGGAGCTTCAGATTCTACGAGGGATGGGGTAAGCTAATAAACTTACTTATCTGGTAACAGCAGGGAGAAACGGGATACAGAAGACCTGATCTGTGCATCGGTTGGGGCTTCCAGTTACCCCGTAGTTCTCCTTTAAATAGCCTACTCAACTCTAACTATAGGGCCGCTACTGCGCCACTATAATATACATACATACATGCGCACACACACACACACACACACACACACAGTACAGGTGCAATAGTGCCTGTATAGTATGGTTGAGTAAGCACTTGTATGTTAGATTCAGTGCTAAGAAGTGCAAAGTAATGCACCTGGGGAAACAAAAACCCAGGGGAAGAGTACACAATGGGGGGGTGAGATACGAACAACAACAAAAATGGAAAGGGACCTGGGGGTAGTCATATCTGATGACCTAAAGGTGGGCAAGCAATGTGAGAGGGCAGTAAAGAGGGCTGGGGGGATACTGGGATGCATAGGGAGAGGCATCACCAGTAGAAAACAGGAATCCCTCTGTACAGACAGCTGGTGAGACCCCATCTGGAGTACTGTGTGCAGTTCTGGAGACCCAGTCTCCGCAAAGACATAGACAGGATATAGGCAGTCCAGAGGAGGGCAACTAAGATGGTGCAGTGTCTGCACCAGAAGACATATGAAGAGAGACTTAAGGAGCTTAATATGTATAGCCTTGAGGAAAGGAGGGAGAGGGGAGACATGATAGAAACTTTCAAGTACCTCATGGGAATCAGCAAAGTCCAAGAGGGTAACATCTTTCAGAAAAAGAGGTGTGCAAGAACAAGGGGGCACAATTTGAAGATTGAGGGGGACGGCTCAGAGGTAATGTGAGGAAGTATTTTTTTTTCATGGAACAGCCTTCCTGAGGAGGTTGTGGAGTCAAAAACAGTGGTGGATTTCAAGCATGCATGGGACAGTCATAAGCCAATTCTAGTGGGTGGGGGTAGGAAAACGTAGGCTGTTGGTTAACTAGGATCTGCAGCTTATCCATTAGGTAGGGAAATGGGCAGACTGGGTGGGCCAAGCAGTCCATATCTGCCATCAAATTCTATGTTTCTATGTTAAACTCAGATTTGTGCACCTTAATAACTCGGCTCTTGTTCAACCAATTTGCTCAGCATTTAGTAAGCATGGAGTCTGAGCCGAGGTCTCTGGATCTTGACAAATGTTGCATCTATCAGTTTGAGGGGAGTATTACGGAAGTGCAAAAACACTGCGGTTCACCAAATTTAAGACTAGTTTTGCTCACCTATAACAAAATGACTTTTTTAATTTTTAAATTTGAAACTTACAGGTTTGATAGAATCTGTCCCAAGGTACACACGTTCACAAGTTTTAAGTTTTAAACTTGCATATTTTTTTTTTTTTTTTAAACTTACAAAGTTTATTAAAAATTGAAAAACAGGTTTACACAGAGATTACAATTCCAGCTGGAAATAAAACAAATGATGTCAGTGGGGCTACCTAATGTTTCTGCTGCATAGGCACGGTAAATTTCAAGTAACCGAGGAACTGCTCCAATGCTGATACAGTACATGTTCCTTTTCTTCCCAATAACGGAAGAAGAGTAGCAAGCAGGAGTTGAATTAATCCTGCTGCAAATGCAGTCTGTCTGTAATTGATTGTGTGCTTTGAATACTTAAAATGTTATGCTCCCAGTGTATCAACTGTGGTGGGGATCTGGAGAGCCAGTGTGGGTTAACGGCTTTGCCCGCTGCTGCAATCAAAATTAAGAACAGGTAGTTTTGTTTTTTCAGTTCTTACCCCCCCTCAGAGGGAGACCCAGTAACAGATGCTCAAAGCTGGGGGAATGAACAACTCCAATATGTTTCTTATGGCTTCTGACATCAAAATCCAGAAGGGTTTAATGATGAGGCTGTCCAAACAAATTATGGTGGCATGTACACCAACACCCACATCCTCTCCAGCAGTTATCTGTGGACCTTGCATCAAGGTGTCTAGGTATCACCAGGGGAATAAAAAAATCGACCACAGACGCTCCACCCTCTGCAGAGGGACCTTTTCCAATCCCTCCACACCAGGACCTCTTAATATGAAGTCTCCACGCTGTAGATGCAGATGGGGCTCCCTGGGTGTGAGTTCAAATTCTTCCAGTTAACTGCTGGAAGCGTTTGATAACATTCAAGATATAAAGATATAAAGATGTATAAAAATTTAAAGATATAAAGGTAAGGTAAAGATATAAAAATATATAAAGATAAGGTAATGTATGTAATGTATAAGATGTAAAGGTAAGGTAAAGATATAAAGATATGTAAAGATATAAGATATAACAGTAAGGTAATGTGTGTACTGTATAAGGTATAAAGGTAATGATATACTGTATAACAAAATATGTTCACGCCCGTTAATATTGGCGCTGAGCGCTGACTGAACTTATTCGCATCTGAAAATATCCACGGACGGACCGATATAACACTTGTATGTGACCAACAGCAATAACAGAAAAAACTTAACTTTATTTCACTGCCCTACCTTTCTTGTCACAGTTACACCACCAACACTGCCAACAAAGCAGCAAAGAGAGAGTATCCTTTGGATGTTGCTAAATGTTCAAGGAGCCTCATCGTAATGGTGATCGGAGAGTGTTATGTGTATGGAGGCTCCAGGCTTACATCTATCTGATCAGCTTTCTGCTGGACCTGTTGAGTTTGTAGCTGTTGGAAAAAACTACTTCACTGCCCTACTTTGATTCTGAACTGAATAGGAGCTAACACATTCTTTCTTAGACCTTAGACCTTTCTTTTTCAGATCACTTGTCTGCAGAGCAGCTGGACAATTGGGATACACTCCCGTTTCTCTTACCCTCTCTTGTTATAATTTTTTTTATATTTAGCAAAAGTGAATTTCTTTTGAATTACTGCACTTTGCATTTTATTTTGCCTTGGTTATTTATTAAAAATAAAGGCTGACATAAATCAATAAAATACTGGTGCTGCTTTCTGTTTGCCACTGTTCACCCCCACCCCACCCTGCAACAGTATACAGAACGGCTTTAGGAAATATTAGCGATCCGTTTATATTAGCGCTTACTCTGAAACTGCGAACATAGCGAATATAAAAGGAATGCGAATATTTCCTGGTATACGGTATCAAGAAATATAAAGATACAAGACATAAAGGTAAGGTAAAGATAATGTATGTAATGTATAAGATATAAAGGGAATGATATATAAAGAAATATAAAGATATAAGATATAAAGGTAATGTGAGGGGGAGATTCTTCACGGAGAGAGGGAGAGAGTAGTGGAGGCCTGGAACAAACTACCGGTAGAAGTGCTGGGGGCTGATATGGTGGAGGAATTTAAGAGGGCATGGGACAGCCACATGGGGGGCTGGTTGGGGGAATGAGGAGGGCCTGTGTTATAGACGATTAGTAAGGGGGGGGGGCGGTGGACACAAGGCAGACTCGATGAGCCAGTGAGGTTCTTTTTTGCCAACAGATTTCTATGATTCTGTGATTTTCCCCCATCGCAAATTGTGTCCGGGTCAACAGCCTGCTCTTGGTCCATTAACGAAAAGTGTAGTCCCATATAGCAGGTAAGAACTGAGGGAGTCTGTAGATAGGGATTTTGGGTCAAATGGGATCATTTGCCCCCCCAAAAATTTGTTTTGCCCTTAGTCATTCCTGCATGTTTTTGTCTAGCAAATTCGTGATATTTCAGAGCTCCTGGACCATCATTGCCCATGGAAGCCATTTCAGAGGAACATGAACGTAAGTGTTGAGCTCCTTATTTATCCAGTTGGTATCCTCAGCCCCTCCCGCCCCCAAAATAAAATTTCTATAGTATGAATCAATTGTGCAGCAGTCTAATAGAGCTGAAAGTGAGGTAACCCCCTTCTCCCTGTAAATTTACTTTCTTTTAAAATTGACCAGTGTATCCTAGGTTTTCTCCCTCCCCAAATCAAATTAGAGAGCTTTTTTTTTGAGCTCTTTCTAATCTTTTTGTGGAATTGGAAGCTTGGAGTAAAGGAACAGGTACCTCGGCAGTGAATTCATTTTAACTGTTTCTAGTTGGGCAGCAAAAGACAGGGGCAGGTTACTCCAACTACTTAGATTCTCCCTTACCTGTTGGTTAAGGGCTTTGTAATTTACTGTGACTAAATTATGTAGATTAGTGGGTATTTATTTATTTATGTCCTTGGTAACCGGTTGAGTGAGCTGATCCAAAGGACTGATTTCAGTCATGACCCGGACCCGTATCTGGATACCTAAATAACAAACTTTCCATTTAACCCTTTTAAAGGGGATGATATGCTGCAGGGCAGATTGCACTGTTCTGTGATTCACTGTGGTTTCCCTTTTATCAATATTCACTTTGAATCCAGAGGCTCAGCCAGTTGGTTGTAATAGAGTGGGTATTGATGTTTGTGGGTGATCTATGTAAATTAAGGTATCGTCAGCATATAATGAGATCCTGTTATATCGTTTAACTCCGATACCCTGAAAGTCCGCTTCTTGTTAATAGCAGCAGCAAAGGGCTCCATACTAAGTGCAAACAAGGCATCCCTGACGTGTTCCTCTCTCTCTATTTGAAAACTCTCGGAAATTGTGCCATTAGCCCTCACTCGACCCATGGGATTAGCATACAGCATTTTTATTCAGGACAGGAAGTCCTCATCATGTGTTGCAAGTAGGTCCAATTTAAGCAATCAAGCTCTTTTTGGCATCTAAGAATAGGGCTAATTGCAAACGTGGGCTATCCCTGTGGTGAGAGAAAATATTCAACAGTCTTCTAATATTACTGTGTAAATGGCATTGTGGGATAAAACCTGTGATCTGAATGTAACGGGGTCACTGAGTGTTCCTTAAAGAGTACCTAAACAAGCAGTTTTTTAAAACTGCAAACTCCAAAATCTGGCTTCATTACGAAGTAAAGTAAAGGCTGCCGTTTTACATTTATGCTAAAACTGCATTTATGTAAATAACATAAATGCAGTTTCATAGTTTTTGAAAAACATAAACATTAGCCTTCCACTTTCAAAAAACAGCCTTGCTGGTGCCCTAAAATGTCCGCCAAGTGTGTTAAGTGATGAGTCATGATGATGATATTGGAGCCAGAGGCAGAGACCCACATGGCTCCCAGTAGTACTAACTAGTTCTTCTTTGCCCCTTTCTTTTGAATTGTTTCACCAGAATGATCAACACCATGTGTTAACACTTGGATTATTTTGATTAGTATACGTTAGGCTATGGTTTTGTTCATTTTGTTTACTTTAACTTGGTGAAAATGTTTTGTAATCCAGCTGACTTTCTCTTTGGCAAACTGCAGTACAGTACAACACCTCAAATACCTGATGATCTAGTGGTTATGTGATGCCCTGAATTTTGTAGCGAAGTACTGGTCTGGTCCAGTTCTTAAAATCATGCTTTCTTGGTAATCCACTTATCACTTATTTGTGGATTACCACTTTTTTTTTTTTTTTTTTTATCTTAATGTCCACAATTAACCCTTTAGTATCACCTCCTGTATAACCTCTGACGTAGAACTTATGTAATGAGCTTGTTCTCAAAAGGGTTTTCCTAGATCTCAGTAAACAAAAATTAATAAGCTTCTCTTGTAGTCTTTCCATGTGAACCCCCAGCACCTAGCCTGTCTTCGGTTGAACACCCCGCCATCCATACTATGTTCTCAGTACTGCCTGGGGCCGCATATGAGCTTGCGGTCTCATGAAGAGAATTATCACACCTCAGATTGTAATCTTGTACCTAAGAGAGTTGTGCACACCTATACTGATACACCTCGTCAGCTGGCACTGCTAAAAAAATGCCTCCCAAATCACTCTCCAGTCCACTTTCTCAATGTTTGACTTCTGCTCCCACAGTAAACATTGAGTGGATCACCACCCTTCTGCACAGTGAGGCAGTATGTACAGTCCCCCGTTGTGTTTTTTCCTGCCTCATTAACCAACAACTAGGTCTTCGTGGAGGGCCAAGCAATAAGCATCAGGACCCACGAGAAACGCTGCTGTTCATGCCCTCATAAGGGCTGCGCTTATTGTGGATAACAATATTATTGGCAGGAGAGGCATACTAATGCCTTGAGCGAATCCACTCGACTTCCAGTGTCAGTCTACTCATTTACCTGTGATCTGCAGAACCCGCAGGATGGTTCCCGGCAATTCTTCTCCAGTACTTTTCTGTGAGCTACTCCACAATGTGAGCTGGCTGGCTAACACCATTCCAAATCTTAAATGAACTATACATAGCTCCCTCGATACTGTCCTAACAAACGTCAGCATCCCCCCCAACCCGAGGGTAATCTCCCTACACTGAATTCAAGTAACAGTTTAGGTGCAGCCCTGCCACTCTGAATATTTGTCGTCGCTGGCTGCTGTCATCTACAGTCAGGTAGTGATCATGGTGCTGGCAGCCTCACGTCTCAGATCTCTCAATGATCTGCTCAACATCCCCCTTCCTGTTTTCCTCTAACCTGAATGTAGCTGTACCCTGCTGGAATAGCCTCTTCAGTCTCTCTCTGGCATTCATTCTTCTCACCTGCTCCCCACACCAAAAACTGGTGAGCTCACTACCCTTCCGTATCATGAATGTGGTTAGTATAGTCTCCCGTGTTATTTTTACATATTAATAATAAATGTGAACTTCTGGTAAGCCAGGCTGACAGCAGCAGGACTCAAGGGGAAAAATAGACTTTCCTACCCATATAAGATCTAAGCCACCTGTGATTAGGCAGTATTAAATGACATGCATAATGATGTGCACACCCGTCATTTAATAATGCCTAATCAAAGGTAGCCTAGATCTTTTAAGGATAGGAAAGCCCATCTGCTGCTATCAGTCTGATTTACTGAAAATATTTGTTTATTTTTCATATGTCAAAAAACTCTGGGACTGTAGTACTTGCATTCATGATGCAGAAGGGTGATGAGCTCACCAGTTTTAGGTATGGGGAGAAGGAGTGAAGAATGAATACCACAGGGGGACTGAGAGGGCCACTCCTGCATAATACTGCTGTATTCAGGGAAGAGGGGAGACGGAAGGGGAGAAATATGTGTAGATCACTGTGAGATATTAGATGTGAGGCTGCCAGCACCATGATCACTACCTGCCCTCATTGTCCTGGCCAGCATTCCCCTTCCCATAAAACCAGTTCATGCAATTGTCCAAGGCTGTGTGTGGGTATTAATGTGTGAAATGGCTGCCACTACACGTTCAGTCACTTCACTACCAGTCTAGCATTGCTTGTAAAGCACTTTGGGATACAATGTATATGAAAAGCCCTATAAAAATGCTGATTTTCATTTATTTATTTATTTAGTTTTTGTTAACCGGGTAAGTGCGCTAGTCAGCAAGTGACTGTTTTCAGGCACGACCCGGGAGGTACAATTACAATACACAAAGAGTACAGCCAGATTATTAAGACAACGAGTACAAAAAATGCAGAGAGAAATACATATGGCAATGTAACATACATTAGTAAACAAAAATATACTTTAGCACTTGATCATGGAACATACTCAAAATGTGAATAGTAGAAGGCAGAAAATAAGAGAGGATAGGCATCAGTAGAAAAGACACAAGGAAGGAAAACTGGCAAAGGACGGAGGGAGAATTAAGTGGAAAGGAGGTGCCGTCCAGATACGGCAACAGCGGTGAGGTACCAACTCGCAGCGGGCCTATGGAGCCGAAGAACGAGGCGAAGAGAGGGTGGTGGGGAGCGGCAGTAGACAGCAACAGCAGTAGGAGGTAGGAAATACAGCCGGTCTGGTGGAACCGATAGACGGCAGGGCGAGAGGAGGATGCTGTGAGAGGGGATAGAGGCGGAGGAGTTACGCAAAGCGGCAAAGTGTCAAAGTCAGCCGAGCCAGTGGAACCAAGAGATGGCAGGGCAGGGAAGGGGGTCGGTAGACGGTGGGAGTAGGTGGTAGGTGGAGAGAGGTGACTAAGCACAGCCAGGAGGGTGGGGACTAAGGAGAGGCATGGATGAGGTAGGAACAGGTAAAGGTGAGTTTGGTGGGAGTGGCAAGGGGAAGAGATATAACAAGAAGGGAGGAAGAGCAGCAGTGGGGTTAAGTGAGGAGGGCTGTGAAGTGAAGATAAGAATGTCATGGAGTAGAATAGCGACTTACAATTGTCAACAGCTAACATTAGCTTATAAAGAAACAGGTTAAGGCAACATTAATTACAAGGCACAAAATAAAACATTAATTACAAGGCACAGTATAGAACACCCATTTGGACAGGCAAAAGTGCTAGCAATGAGGAAACAGTACAAATGCAGCGGATCATGTAGGGTCAAAGCAAACACATTTGTCCATAGTAGGGAGGAAAGTCCTGAGTTTGCTCTTAAAAGTCACATGAGTGGAGACATCTCTTAGATCCTGAGGTAGTAGGTTCCATAGGTGGGGGGCAGCATGATGGAAGGAGCCCATGCCCTTTTAGTCCGACAAAGGCGATGGATACTAAGGTCTGATCAGCCGATCTAAGATTCCTTGTGGGAATGGCGGCCTGAGGAGATCAGACAGGATAGCAGGCTTGGACGTCCTTAGGATGGAATCAACTAAATTGTACAAGTAGTACTGCCTGGTAGAGGAAGGAGAGCCAACCAAGGTCCTGATATAAGAGACAATGATGCTGCAGCCGAGGTGCTTTGGTTGCATACCTGCACACATTATTGAAGGTAGTATCCCATAGTTGCAGTGAAGATTTGGTGGCCAAGGACAGGATGGGACACCCATATGTAAGGGTTGGCAATAGAATGCCTCTGGCTATCGCCAATTTAGCAGCAGGGGTGAGCAGGTATTTGGTTCTATAGGCAGCCCCCAATTTGCAGTTAACTGACTTGCAGGTTTCCTGTATATGTGCTTTCAGGTCCAAGGTTTGATCAGGTGGATGCCAAGGTAACGAAAGGAAGTGACAGTTTCTATAGGGTCCCCATCGATATCAGAGACAGAGATGGTCAGAGGACAGGATCTAAGCTTGTGGTTGGAGCCAAACATCATAACTTTTGTTTTATTTGTATTTAAAACCAGGCGTTGAGAGTTCAACCAGTGTTGTACAGCACGAAAATCTGCAGTGAGGGCAGCATTTAGATCCAGGACCTTATCAGAGTGATAATAAATTACCAGGTCATCCGCAAAAGAAGTGAGTGACCTGTGGTGACCAGCTCAGGAAGTTTATTGACGAATAATGAGAATAGAAGAGGCCAAGTATAGACCCTGAGGGACCCCAATGTTGATAACAGCACTGTCTGACATGGATGAATTAAACTTAACAGCTTGTGTTCTGTTGGAGAGGTAGCTTTTGAACCAGGTAGTGACTGGGGGAGAGAAGCCCAAGGTACTGAGGGTGAATAGTAGCAGAGAATGGTCAACCAGATCGAAAGCTTTGGTTAAGTCAATGAAGACTGCCCCTGTTAACTTTCCTCTATCCATATTGGTAACGATATCTGAAGTGAATTTTGCAGGTGCTGTCATGGTGCTGTGATGCTTTCTAAAACCATGTTGTGCTGAGCTTAGTAAATTGAATTTCTCAAGGTATTCAGTGATTTGCATGGATACTACTTTTTCCAGGATTTTATTCAGAACAGACAAAATAGCAATAGGCGGTAATTTGATATGTCATTTTACTGCCTTTCTTAAATACAGGAGTGACTCTGACTGCCTTCTATACTTCAGGGACAGTGCCATTGGAGAGATAGGGTGAAGATGTGCCAGGGGCCAGAGATGTAGTAAAGCCATTTTAGTAGTCTTGGTTCTAGGCCATCTGAACCAGTACTGGTGTTTTCAGAGAGTGACCTGAGCAGCTTTAGGACCTGATGCCTAGACACTTCCCTGAAATAGAAGGGTTGGTTAAGTTTGGGGTCCTTCAGATGCTGTGGGGTTAAACTGTGAAGCAGAGGATTGTGATGGGAGGAAGCTGTAGGCAGATAAGTCAGAAAATTGTTGGTTAAAAGCATTTGCAATGGTAGTAGAATCATTACAGTGTACACCATGTAGGACCATATCTGAGGGAGTGACATCTTTAGCAGAACCCAAGAAGGACTTAATGTGACCCCAAAACTTGCGAGGTCATTGGAAGAATTAATCAGCAGGTTTTGGCAGTATTTACTTTGGCCTGCCTGATGCATCTTTTACAGTCATTTCTGTATTGTTTATACAGAATGAGATCTGACTGCAGTCCAGTTTGTTTGTACTTTTTCCATTGATTGTCTCTAACTTTAACTTTGAAGCAGGTCTTTTTCAGCCACCTCGAATGCTGGCCCTTACCCTCCTTTTGACTGTAGGGAGGTGCTTCTTTTGGATGTTGCCAAATTTAGTCAGAAATGAATTGAGGGCAGTATCAACATTGGTTTTGTATAAATGTTAGACCAGTCAACACAAGAGAGGTCAAATAGGAAGGCTTGTTTGTCCAGGGCAGCATAGTTTGAAAACCTAATCAGACGTGGTGGAGGAGGAGGAGGTGGACAGGATCGCCATCGACAAAGTGTGGGGAATGATCAGTGATTGAGTCAGCAAGCACTGTGGCATCTAATACATGATCAGGTCTGGTGGTGAGGATCCAATCAAGTAGGGACCCTGAGTGCTGAGTAGTAGTTCTGGTAAAGCCTGTGATAGTTTGGTGTAGATTGTGCTTCTGTATTAGAGATTCAAGGATGCTGTGCTGTGGACCCAGCCAGTTAAGGTACAGGTCCCCAAGGAGTAGAGCCTCATTTGATTTTACATTCTGGGAGACATATTGTAGCAAATTCTGGAGACCACTCATCCCGCCTTTAGGTGGATTGTAGCACACATGATGTGCAGCAGTTTTGAACCCAGTGCCAGGGTAGCGTGCAGAGTTTCACAAGGTGTTAGGGAGTCAGTCGCAGGGTAGGATGTTCAGGGATAGATGATTTTTGTACATAATCGCAACCCCCCCCCTTTGACCCAATACGGTCTTTCCTTAGAATGCTATAACCAGGCACAAGACAAGTGGCATCAGGCACCCAAGGCTTCAGCCAAGTCTCTGATAGGCATAAAATGTCAGGGTTAATCAGTTTAGCCCAGGCTTCGAGCTCAGCCAGGTGACTTGTGAGACTCCGGATATTCATGTGGGCTATAACCAGACGCTTTTTTGTTGCAGCCGTTGCAGGGGGTGAAGCGCAAACCATAGGGCCCGGATTGGGTTCAATATCTCCGGCAAGCATAAGGAGCCGCCGGGCAAGGTGAGAAAGTAGGTTGGCAGAGAGAGTGCCTAGCTGGCGTTTGGGTCTACGATAGTTCAAGAGATAGGAGTGGATAGACAGATAGATACAGCCCTTTTTGATGAGGATAGAGTGAGCAGGGGTAGAATTCGAGTAATAGTACAGCAGGATGTTAGAAAACCTGAAGTCACTATCATTGTTAGCGCAGGGATAAGTAGCAAGAGATGTACAAGTTGTTAGCCAGTTTAGACATAACAGGAGAGACAGGAGTATAAGTGGTGAAGTTTTAGAGGTGAGAGGAGGGTTCATTAGGGGGAGACTGGGATGCAGCACCATATCTGAAGTGGCCAGTTTCACAGAAGAAACTATGTTGCTATCTGAATACCCTGATCACGTAAATGACCTAACCTAAAAGTTGAACTTCAGCATGATTTGTGTAATTTCTCGACTTCAAAACGAATATTAAAACTACGATGCTGACGAATATTTAATTCCAACGTTTCCTGCCAGCCCCTCCTGTGCTCTGCATGGGGGGTGGTGCTAATTTAATAGTTTCAGGATACTGCTTAACAGTCAATAACAGAATAAATTATTTAACAAAAGCTGTAGTAATGACATTTTGAGAGTGCTGAGGTGGCCCTGCTTATATACACACACTGAAAACTAAATGGCAATTAGTGCTCTAATGCTTTAAAACAGTTATGAACAATCTTATTTGCTATTAAGATTTTCCAGAATTAAGCAGTAGAATTTTGAATGAGAGAAGTTCGTACTGTAGAGCCACGGCATTTCAAAAGAAACTGGCCAGTAGGAGCACACAGTCAGGAGACCAACCAATCAGGTTGCAGAAGTAAGCAAACTGCTTTCGGCTGGTCAAAAGTTACCGTACCTGTCATTGTTGCTGGCTGGAGAGGGTGGGCGTGGGTGGTGGCTTTGAAGATGCGGTCGCCCTTCAAAAGGTCTTCGAGGGCTGTGGTTGCTTGCAGGCTTTTGTGGTCTCGGTTTTGGAGGTGCCACTCGGGCTGCTGGCAGAGGCACAGTTAGGAGGGAGCTTGGAGGGCTTGTATGGCAACGGAACGCCCGCTCAGGGGATCCTCCAAGGAGAAAGCAGCAAATGAAATAAAAGATATATCCAGTGGAAATGATGAACTGAAGAGGACCAGAATCACAGAAAGTGTTAAATTCCTTCAATGTGATGAACTTTGGCCTGGGCATATGCAGGATGTGAAAACCTTTGTCTGTCTGTTTCCTTTGTTTTCAAAGTTGTTGTAGAGCAGCCCTTATTCATATTATTTCCCATGAAAAAAAGAAGACAAGACAAGCATATTTTTGATTTCTGAGAAAGTATGAACACTGGCATTGGACCACACAAGAACTTTGCTACAAACAAGTGTTGGACCTAGGGGGTTGTGAAAGGAGTGGCTGCACCCCCCATTGTAACTTGCTTGCTTGCTGCTGCTGCTGCATTTCACTTTGTTGAAGAAGTCTGATTTATTGATTGTACAAATGTTTACATTCAAAACTATGCATTACATTTGCAGGTTCTGTCAAAGGCTTACTAGAAAAGAATAATAGAAAATAAAAAGGTTTAATAAAAATGTTAAAAAGTACATATCGAGTATGTACACTGCCCCAGCACCCCCATTGTAACATCCTGGATTTGCCATAACCACTAGACCATCAGGTTATTTAAGATTTGTACTGCACTGTGGTTTGCCAAAGAGAAAGTCGGTTGGATTAAAACACAATTTCAGCATGTTAAAGTAAACAAAATGAACAGAACCATAGCCTAACAAATGTATTGATCAAAATAATGCACATGGTTTTGACCATTTTGGTGAAACAATTCTATACAAAGGAAAAACAGAACTAGTTAGCACTATAGAAAGCCATATAGCTCTCTGGCTCCAGTGATGTCATCACTTAACACATTTGGTGGGCATTTTAGGAAGCAGGTAAAGCAGTTTTTTTTAAATTGGAAGGCTAATTTTACATTTTTCAAATGCTTTGGAACCAAATTTAGGTAAATTATATAAATGTAGTTTTAGCACTAATTAATACAGCAGCCTTTCCTTTAGTCCCCTATGAAGTCAGATTTTTGAATAGTTTGTTGTCAAAATGATGTTTAGGTATTCTTAAGACTGTTAGATAAGGTCTTGGTGAGGCTGCTGGTCTGCTGGCACAGCGGTAAAGTTTCTGCCTGCTACATCGACATCTCAGGTTCAGGAATGGACCCAAGAGTTGGAGGCTGGCCGGGGAGAGAGAGGATCGAGCATCCAGGGGACTGCCTCCTTCTCGGGGGCCGAGTGCCTGGTGCACGACTGGCCTCTGGTAGAGGTGGGGAAAGCAGCTGCTGGCACCTGCATGGTCACTGAAGGCAGGGACAGATGCCGGTGTTCATGCCCTTGACGTCCCTACACCTCCTGGGGTGAAATGGCGGAAAAACTGGGCTAAGCGGGATGCCGCCCGCCTCATGCTGCAGGTCCTGCACCACCCGCATGGCATCACTGGGGATGTATACTGGCATCTGGTGGGAGGATAAGCCCCTCCTGAAGGCCTCACCCTTGGGGGTAAGCCAGGCTGTAAGCCTGGGATGGGAGCACTCCAGGGCCATATTCCAGCAACTGCTGGGTGGTTGGGGTCCCTCCTGCAGTCCAACTTGAGGGGTAAGCCAGAGCGCATTCCCGGTGGGTAAGTCCACAGGAGGTAGTTGATGGGGCTAGACGTGGAGCAGGGCCAATGGAGGGCGGTCCACAAAAAAAAAAAATCTTGGTGAGGAGCTTCATGTCCTGATTTAATAAGGGTATTGGTCTGTATGCTGTGCACAGTTCTCTATTTTCCTGGCTTTGGTAATATAACCAGAGCCTCCTGCCATGTATCAGGAGTTTTACCCTCTTTCGTGCAAGCGTGGAATACCCTTGTAAACATAGGGGAAAGCCCTACTGTAAAAGCTTTATATAAATTGACATTAAAGCCATCAGGCCCTGAGGCCTTCCCGACTTTGGATTCTTTAATTGCTCTAATGACCTTTTCCACTGTGGTAGCAGTGTCCAGCCTACAGTATCTCTGATTTCTGGGGGTAATATCGCTAGTCATAAATTCTCAAGGAAATTTCTGGTGTGTTGAGTGGCTGTTTCGAGTGGAGTAGGTTCGGCATACAAATCTTGATTTAAAGACTTTAAAACACTGAGCAATACGACTTGAGGTTTACCCACGTCTGAGAAGGATCCTCAATGGAGGCTACAGTAAGGCTAGCTGTTATTTTCCGTAGGCGCAAGGCCAATAATCTAGCTGCTTTCCCCACCACTTCATAATACTTATGACCTGTGTAGTAAAGGTAACCTGTGTCCTTCGGCTGCCCTATCCTTTAAATCCCTTACCTGTGGCCTCACTTTGGTTAGTTCTGGTAAGACTCGTGTACCACCCGTGTTTAATTTGTGTTTTCTTTTCCAGGTCAGCTATGGTGTCTAGCAACTTTTGATTTTCAGACTCAGACACTTTTTTTTTTGCAGTAGCACGACTAGTGATGTCGCCCCTAACCACTGCCTTTACCATGTCCCATGTTACTCCCATAGTTACAGTGGGGTCCAAGTTCATATCAGAGGGGTCCTTGAGACTTTGAGTGATTTGTGTTCGGAAGGCTGAGTCATTCAAAAGAGAGGTATTAAAATGCCAACAAGCTTTTTTGTCTTATGCTCCCAGGAGCAACTGTAAGGAGATGGGGGCAGATTGTGAGATGTTATGGATCTCCGCTGACCCCACTTGATAAAGCAAGTTTTGCTGGGTGAAAAAATGTCGAGTCTTGAATACTTTTTGAGAGTGGGAGTAAAACATGTAGTCATGTTTACCGATGTGCATCCATCACCAGACATCCACCAGGCCCATCTCCTCGGTTAGTGCCTTAAGCGTTTTGGCAGCAGGTCTGTTTGTAAATTAGGGTATATGTATTAATCCACACTCACCTATTCCTGTCAAACATATGCAGCTGTATTATCTAATTATATGTTTTCAAGGTATAAAGCATGACTTCCCCATGTAATTGCTACTATTCTATAAGTAAGGGTAAATTGTCATCTACGTCCAACTATTTCTGCCAAATGTTTTCAACTGTATTGTAATTGTATGCATACAGTATATGTCAGGACCTGGACTATCCTTGTCCTCTTCCCCACTGTACCCCTCCCCCCAGGTCACACCAGGAGACGAGCAGTTCTTGCTCAGTGTGCTTTTCCTGGTGACACAATTTCAATAAATAAGTAATTTCCCTGAGGACCTGTCCTCTCATGGAGATGGGGCACAATTAAAATCACCTCCCATAATTATTTGTGCCCCTTGGAGCAGAGCCACTGTCCCAACCATTTTCTTAAAAGAAAAAAAACAAACAAAACCTGCTAGCCCCCCCATTTGGAATGCGCTGCTGGAAGAGGTCATCTCGTTGAAGACAGTTGGCAGCTTTAAGGGAGGCTGGGATAGGCATAGGGGGAAGGTAAGGATCATGGGTAGGAAGGATGGGAAGAGTGGGGAGGGAGGGTAGGAACATTAGCTCAAGCTGTGGACCCTGCAGTATGAGCAAACTAGATAGATCAAATGACCTTTGTCTGCTGGCTTCTTCGTATGTTTGTATGTTTACCAGCTGAAGGAGTTCACCCTGAAGCCTCCCTGTAAGAATGGCCAGCCTGCTCACCATACTCATTACTGTGGAAGGGATCTCTAATGGATGCCCCCCTGTTAATTAGAATGGCAACCCCTGCCGTCTTGCCATTGGGATGGGAAGCTGCAACTACCTCTCCTACCCAGCTTCTGTGCTATTTAAGATGTCCGGCTACTGTTAAGTGTGTCTCCTGTAAAAAGGGAATGTCACATTTCATAGGTTTTCACTCTAGTAGAATATGGGCTTTCTTTATGGGAGAGTTGATCCCTTTTATGTTGTAGCACACAATTGTAAGTCACCACATTATAACCAATTATGAATCTACCAAAGTAGCAACCTAGCAGCCCAATGTGTCCTCGGCATCTACTATTCGCTACACTTAGTGAGTCATCCTTGTACCCAACTTTAAAAAACCTGTATAACATTACCCTACATGCAATGCAGTTCAACACAACACGAACAAACTCTAGCCAGAGCCGATACAGCTGTGGTGAGCTTATGGAGCTCTGAAGAGCGAGTGCCGACGACCGGTGATGATGCTGCTGTGCATGCGCGGGATTTGCACGTGCGTAGTTGCAGTGAATGGCATTCTGCTATTCACAAGATGGAACTGCACATGCACGCATGCACAGTTCTTGCCCCAGAATGTGGAAGTAACAGCTGAAACAGTACGTAGCGGCCGATCGTGGCAGAGTGTTACAAGCTTCATTAGACTTTTGGAAGGATACTTCCAAAAGTCCAACGGAAGATGCCACGATCGTCTGTTTTAAGGCAACAGATCACAAAACATAACCCTGAGAAATGTATATTTCAATCTTGCTGTGTCCTATAGTACAATAGAATGTTGGTGGCTCAGTTGGTTACACGCTCCACTCTGGGGCCAGATGATTGGAAGGTTTTTATTCTCTATGTCATGACTTTGCATATCTGCCATAGAAACATAGAAACATAGAATTTGACGGCAGATAAGGACTGCTTGGCCCACCCAGTCTGCCCATTTCCCTACCTAATGGATAAGCTGCAGATCCTAGTTAACCAGCAGCCTACTTCTTCCTACCCCCACCCCCCAGAACTGCCTTATGACTATCCCATGCATGCTTGAATTCCACCACTGATTTTGACTCCACAACCTCCTTCGGAAGGCCGTTCCATGCATCCACAACCCTCTCTGAAAAATACTTCCTATAAATTACCTCTGAGCCCCCTCTATCTTCAAATTGTGCCTCTTGTTCTTGCACACTTTTTTTGAAAGATGCTACCCTCTTGGACTTTGTTGGTTCCCTTGAGGTACTTGAAAGTTTCTATCATGTCCCCCCTCTCCTTCCTTTCCTCGAGGCTATACATATTAAGCTCCTAAAGTCTCTCTTCATATGTCTTCTGGTGCAGACCCTGCACCATTTTAGTTGCCCTCCTCTGGACAGCTTCCATCCTGTCTATGTCTTTGCGGAGACTGGGTCTCCAGAACTGCACGTAGTACTCCAGATGGGGACTCACCAGCTGTCTATACAGAGGGATAATAACTTCCTGTTTTCTACTGGTGATGCCTCTCCCTATGCATCCCAGTATCCCTCCAGCCCTCCTTGCTGCCCTCTCACATTGCTTGCCCATCTTTAGGTCATCTGATATGACTACCCCCAGGTCCCTCTCCATTTTTGTTGTTGTTAGTATCTCACCCCCCATTGTGTACTCTTCCCTTGGGTTTTTGTTTCCCAGGTGCATTACCTTGCACTTCTTAGCATTGAATCTAAGCTGCCATATATTTGACCATTCGTCTAACCTTGCCAAGTCCCTTCTCATCCTTTCCACCCCACCCTGTGCATCAACTGTGTTGCAGATCTTAGTGTCATCTGCAAAGAGACATTATTTATTTAGTTGGTTGTTTGTTTATTAAAAATCCATAGAGTGGGAAGGCTCATTAAGACTGAAGTATTGTTTGCAAGAAGGTACTCATAAAATGCAACAAAAGGACATTATAATAACCATACAACATTGTGTAAAATACCTAACTTGGTTGTAACAGTTACAAAGATTATTGAATAAAGGTTTAAGGAGTAAGACAAAATAACCAAAGCATTACAAATATCATCATCATCTATTATCATCATCATCATCATTTTTATATTTAAAAGGCGCATTTCCTTTGTTCAAGGCACCTGTACAATTTATGATTGCACACCAACACAAACAATAAAAAAATCATAAAACTGCTATAAAATACTACACAAATAAAAGAATTCGGTACCATAGCCAGTACGAACTGTAAATATTACTTTGTATTTATTGCTATAATTTATCCAACCTAGGACCTGCTTGTAAATGAGCACTACTCATCTGTGCTTTTTCCTGATAAAGCAAATGAATACTAAAAACAAATGGAGCAGCTTTCCTCACTCCCCCCACCCCAATTATGAGTGCCAGTGCTACATTTCAGTGACAACAGGGTAAGTGGTATGCCTCCCTCTGCCCCCACGGTTGAATATCTGTGTCGGCAACTCCCTTTCTAAGAACACTGATGGTTAATATGGGGGTAAATTGTTCGCCACTAGGACCTAGAGGTGGCTTTCTGCCCTGTCTGGGGCTCCCTCACTAGTGTAATAAGAACACCTCCTCACTCTGTGTTGCATAGATAAAATAGATACTAAATTATTACAAATAATATGCCAGTATAAACTATAACTATTACTTTGTTATAATTGGATTGTCCAACCCAGGACCTCCTTGTAAATGAGCACTGCTCATCTGAGCTTTTTTCTTGTAAAGCAAATAAATACCAATACACCTGGAACTTGGCCAGTACTGACGCTATAGTGCAGCACCAAGGGAATAGTGCCCTGTTAAGGGGCTGTCATTCAGATGACACATCAAATAGAGGTCCCCTCTGCCCATCTCTGGTGGCTGTCCAGGTTGAAATTAAAAGCCCTGTGGTAAGTGTAAATATTTTTCTCTATGTCCTATCCAGTGTTCACTGCCAGTAAAACAGCTCAATGTAATTCACCCACATGATGCACCCGCTATGAGCTGTCACGTCTAGTGTGCCCTTCCTGGTCAAAAACTACACATGAACAAACTTAGCAATGTGGTCTAGTGGTTCGACAAGTCACTTAAACATTTAGTGTGACCAGGAGCAAGTCACTTAACCTGGCAGTGTAGTGCTTCAGTCCATCTAGCTGCAGAAATGAGTAGAAACTGGACTCGCTGGAAACTAGATGTTGCATCTCCGCTGGACTGTTGCATATTATTGCTGTAATTATAGTTAGTTTTTAGTTCACCGGAAAGGAGGGCTAGAAAGTACTTCATATTTTCAGCCTCATGGGGTGGGGAGTGAGTGTGACGCTTGGGCAGCTGGTTCTGATTACTCTGATTTTTGTAATATAAACATGTGTTATTGAGTGTTGCTGAAACAGCCTGTGGGATGACCATCCCCCCCCCCTCCCGGTTTCAACTACAAGCTGTTAACCTAAAAGCCAGGAGATAATCACGGCTAGAAGAGACACAAATTAAGGATCTCCTGTTCATCTGGCTTATTTGGGGCTACCAGCTGCTAGAATGAAAATCATAAACCTTTATGACGTTTAGAGGAAGAATACAGGTTATGTCACTTAGGTGCTGAGTCATAAATGTTCCTTTGATGTCTGTGAAGCAGGAAACAGCTCATGGATGAAAGATGATACTGGAAAATCACAGACTTGATTGGGAAGTCACATGGGGAAATTAGTTTTTGCAGATGTCACCTTAGTTAATTTATCTTTTGAATAAGACATCCTGTTTTGTATAATTTTTTATATTCTGACAGGGAGGAGCTGAGTGCAAAGAGGTTGGCAACACCAGTTTTAAACAGTATTCTGTTTTCCACTTAGTGTCATGCATGTTTGGACTCTGGAAAAAAAAAAGCAACATCAGGCATTGTTAGAAGGTATACATTAGAAAGACAAGTCTAAGTGTACTGTGGTAGGAGATTTTGTTTGTATTTACACCCTTGTTTTTTTTAAGTGATTGTATGGTTTTGTGATATATTGTTCTGTATTTACATTTTACATATTTTTATCTATTTTAAAGTAAACCTCTGTTTTAAAGAGACTGCTTGGTGTACCTCCGAAATTCTTGCTTTGACAAATGAAGCATATACTGTATGGTTAAAGTTGACACTGTGCATAACTTACTGGTAATACCAAAATGGGAAAAAGGTAAGAGTTTATTTGAGGTATTTCATAGAGTGCTAAGGGTTCGTTTTGTCCACCTGCTTAGGTGCCTGTAGGCGAAAGATATCTGGCATTTCCCCGAAGAGCAGAATTATCTGATCCTGTACATTGGGTACGATAGCAAGAGGTTCACAGTTTGAATCCCTCCAGAACTTGAGACCAAAGGTTGATTTGAACTCGCAAAACAGACAGGAGGGTTACCCTGTTCTGTTCCTGTTCACAAGACTGCGCTCGGAGGTTGGCACTGTGGGAGCAGACGGCCTGACCTGCTGAGTGGGTTTGTGACAGTGAGTACAGATTACAGATGGCAACCAAATGAAATTGAAGTAGATTAAGCTGCTGGTGGCATTTTAATGAATAAATGAACTGTAACAAAACAAAATGTAGCACCTTTCTTCATTCCCTTTTTGAGGATTCTGAAGCACAAAAATAAAAGCAGTGCTTCAGCCCTGAGCCTGTATATTGAAAGGTTTGCACAGATATCCTTGGCAGGAAAAGTATCTGATAATGTTGTACAAAGCCACTTCAGAAATTTCTGACCCCAATATTTTCTGGCCTGACCACCAACATTTGAAGCAGAGGGTCAAAATGACTCCCACTTTACTGGTGCTAATGCAAGCCCTGTTTCCCCCCACCCCCCATGCATCACTAACAAGATGGACCATAGATAAGGGGATCTTACAACCCAGATGACATTCTACTTTTTTTTTTTTTAACCGTCTTTATTGCCACAGTTATGCAGACTACATAGTATGAACAGAAAAAGACATTTTATACCATGACATGCCTCATACGGCTGATTCCTGTTGTCAGGGCTCCAGATAAGAATTTTTACAGTGAGTATTTTACTCCTTATTCTTAAAATGAGGTGAGTAAAACCAATTTCAGGTGTGTACAAATGGCTAAAAAATTTTGCTGAAGAGTACATTTCAGAAAAATGAACGTATTTGTAACATTATTAAAAAAAAAACACTTGTACAAGACAATAATATTGCATAACTCTCTACCGGGGCCACATTTCCCATCCCATGCCCCCGACCCCATATCCTGATTAATCATTCACAGATTACCACCATCCCTTACCCCCAGAACGAAGCAAGCCGAGGTCAGGAGGACCTGCAAGGCACTTTGGCAGGCTGTAGCCAGAGAAGTGAACTCATCAGTGCTAGTAGACATGATACCCTTATTCAAAAGGTAGCCTGCCTTTGGCAGAGCAGAGCCCCTAATTATATGCCCCTTGTGGGTGGGAAACATTCCATGAGAAATGAGAACCATAATTTATATCCAATGGGCAATTGCAGGTGCAGACACTCTGACAACAAAATATAATGTTACCAAGCAGGAAACTCATAACAAAACAAGAAACATGTATGATGTACTTATAGCCTGCCAAGGCATAGACAGTAAGTACATACTGTACAGACAGTACTAATATGGTATTACATACTAAATCCAACAACGAGGATGGAACACAGCCTGTTTTTACATCAGCTCAGAGGACACCACAATAACCTTCCTGTACAAGGACCTGAGAGGGAAAAGGAAAATAAGAGGACACTATAGCACAGTCAAGAATGGGGAGGGGGCACCCATAGGTGGCTAACCTTATGGACTAGAAATTGTAAAGGGTAGATTAGGCTAAGAAATAGAAGAACAGCTGCAACAGATTTAAGAAAAGGACGATCCTCAAGGGTGGCAGGATCTCCCTGTCACAGGGCAGTAGCACAGAAAAAGGCAGACTGGCCAGCAGAGATGCTGCAACAAGGAACACCATAGGAGCAAAAGTAGTCAAAACAGATAGGGTGAGAGTAGGTCCTGAACAACATCTTCTGGCATGAGTATGCTTAGAAGTGTCATTTCAGGTGCTTAAACATTCTGGCTATTCAGGCGAGATACATGGGGCTAGCAGCAGGGCAGCGTAAGAGGTGGTGTGAGTGACGCCCTTTCAGCTGACCATACTCATATATTTAATTTAGTTTCATTTTGTAGTTTCTTATTACACACACAATCCTTAAAGCAAGGAGCTAGTACAGTGTGACTTTGTGTCCAATACAACTTCTGCTCAAACTACCTCACCCTGAACCCCAAAAAGACTGTCTTCTGGCTTCAGGCAGAGCCTCTTGAAACTCAGTCTGTCCCCTGTCTTTTGAACCCAGGAGGGTGTTACACTTGAATAGATCACCTACTTCAAGTACCTCGGTGTGTGGTTGGATAGAAACCTGGATTTCTCCATCTGCATTGACGCCATACACAAAAAACTCCATTCAGAGCTTGGCCCCTTATGCAGAAACTGCTCCTGCCTTTCTCTCCTGGGCCGTTCCATCACAGAATCCTCCTCAGGATGATCCTACAGATGTTTGACTATGGATGTGGTTTATGGTGCTGACCCCAAGTCAGCATTGGCTAAGCTGGATCCCCTCTTCCATTCCTTCTGTCACTTTGCTACTGACCCCCTTCTCATCAATGTACCCTCTGCTAGAATGTCTCAACCCCATTTCTTGCTTTTTTTTTTTTAGCCAGGAGAGAGACACTAAGCTGAAAGCTTATTTACAGGTTTGACCTGGGGGCACAAAGAAGTTAAGCGACTTGCTCAGGATCACACAGTATGCAAGTGGGGGCTGTGGGATTCAAACCCAGGTCTCCAGGTTTGCAGCTCAGAGCTTGCTTATCAAAGCTTTCCTCACCATGCCACCTTCCTCACAAAATACCAGTTTGCTTCACTCCCGCCATACCCTACGGACCTACTCTCACCCTGCATCTCTTTTGCCTACTTACTCTGCTCCTTGGGCTTGTGCTCCTATGGTGTTCTTTGTTGCAGAATTTCCACTGGCCAATCTGCCTTTTCTGAGCTACTGCCCTGCATTTGGAACTTCCTTCCTTTGGATATCTGCCACTTTTCCTTCAACCCCTCTCTTAATTGTAACCCCTCCGAGCTCAGTATACCCTGTCCTGCTCCTATCTCTACCCTCCCTTGGCCTATTCTCTGCAAATATCTCTCATACTATCCTTCCATGGCTTGTCTAGGTAGTAGCAGATTTTCTCATTTTTTTCCCCCACTTTGCAAAGCCCTTTGCAGATAGATTCAAAATATTACATTCTATATGGCTAATCCTCTTCCCATGAACTGGTTAATTTTTAAAATTTTGCTAACTACATCCCCCCCCCATTGCAACACAGTGATTTGCAACAGACAGTACTGTTAATCTTATTACTGTGGCCTGGGTTATGGACTGGTGGTGCTAACTCGCACCCTTCCAACTAGATTGATGATGGGCAGTGGCAGTGAGATGCGACCAGGATGCCGAATTACCTGAAGGCCGCCTGAGAGAGCAGAAACTCGAGTCCTGGGCTGTCCTGACAAACAGACGATGACCGGGAGGCAGGAGGCTTCTGTGAGATCACCTAAGCTCCTACTCCTCAACGGCGTCAGTGACCCGGCTCGACTACTGCTGGTCTGGCTGCTTGGAGTGTTTTAACTGTGTGTGCCGAAATGACAATCACATCTCCAACTCCATGCATGCTACAGCCCTTCTCAGTGTTGACTGACCCCCATACTTTTCAGAAGACAGCCTAAATACATGCGGTCAGGAATTTCTTAACAGACGGATGGTACAGTTGCGGACAGACACAGACAAGCAGCAACAAAATAAAAAAAACAGGTCCCTCTTCGGGTTCATCATTTGGGAACAGCAGCAGGTCAGAAGGGGGGAAAGCAAAGCTTTACTGTGAACGCAGTTCAGCCCACACTAACCCATGCAGCTTACACAGCTTATTTACACAAACTGAGCAGAATTTTTCCCCCTTTTTCGTTCTCTACAAATGTCTCCTGAGGTCATCAACTGCTGTAGCCTGGCAGTGTGGAATCCAGCCTGCCTACCCACCATCTTCCTACCACGCTGTACAGAGTTCCTGCCCGACTGCACAGTGAAGAGATCACTGTGTAAGCCAATGGCAAAAAAGTATCTGGGTGGGCTCTGTGGAGTCTGCAAATCAGCATGTCCAAAGACCGCTTTCTAGCAGTGAATGACACCGCCACGGTGGGGGGGAAGTCGAGGGAGGGTTTTCTTCTATTTTTTTTTTTTTTTAAATAAAGGTTTGCATGCAAGAGTTTTTTTTTTTTCTTTTAAAGCAAAACGGAACATTTTTAAACAGGCGATAAAGTGTATTATATAAGGGCATCCACATGTGTATTTGATACGCGATTTTACATAGAAACAGTGTGTATTTCATGATTTAAAGTGTAAATTGACCATGTATGCAACTTATCTGGAGCCCTGCCTATTGTGGAAATTTGCAGAGTGTTATCCATCCACTATTTAAAAAAAAAAAAAAACTTCTTTCCAGAATGAAGTGTCTGTTTCCGATACAATCAGAAATAAAGAGGAAGACATTAGTTTTCTGCTGCAAAGTTGCCTATCTAGTTAGACAGCTGTTTAGATTATTCTTACGGCATTAATACACGTGCAAGCAAACAGGAAAGAGCTCTCATTATTATTCTTTTCACACATCAGGTGGTATCTTTCTCAATCATGTAAAACTTTCCATTCGCTATATTATCTAACACTTGTAGTGACATAAAGTCTTGCCATATCTTTCTAAATGCATATAAATGGCCAGAAGTCTTTTTACGGCTTGTGTCTTATATATTTCCAGGTCTAACATGGACCTCGAAGCAAAAATCGTGTATAGCCCAAATATTCTAAGTTTTACATCTAGCACCGAGAACCATGAATTTAAAAACTCTGCTTTAAACTTCAAACTTTCTCTTTAGGGGATCATCGAAAGAGCTGTGTGCCAATTTCCTTCCTTTTCCATAGTCAGAGTTCCGGTTGGTACTGACCACCATGAAAGTGACATCAAGGAATTCCTCTTTCTCTATATGAAAAAATCTCTTGCTGGAGGACAGCAATTCACTACATCACATGCACAAATGTGAGGGTCTGCAGCCTGTCTGAATGATTGCAGGGAGAGCAGAAAAGGACATGACAATAAGTAGATGGACAGTTGCATGACAAGAAAATGAAAGAATAAGCTTTGGCTTTAGACCTCCTAATGTTACTACATTAAAAGTACAGAACGAAGTTTGTGCTACAGTACTCACTTTCAACAGCACTGTTGATTGGTTGCACAGCTGCATTCCTTCTCCCTTTGTTTGATTAAATGCAAGTCCGGTAGCATCCCGTGTCCCGCCCAAGGGCCCACTCCTGGGTTCTGCAACTGACCAGTCGGCACACTTACCAGCGCAGGCGGCCCGAGAGGCAGGAGAAGCGCATGTGAGCAAGACGCATGTGTGTTTTCTGGGATAGACGCAGAGACTATTTGGGGTTCCTGCAGCCCAGGTATAGCTGCACACAGCACCTCTAGCAATTTCTGCTATCAATCTTACAAATTGGTTGCCTGAGCACTCACGCAATTCAAACACTGTATCCAGCTCTACTAACGAGGGAGACCTAAAATGATTTGTTACTTTTTTTTGTTTTTTGTTTTGTTTTGTTTTTTAGGTACTGTGGAATCCGTATCACCTATACCTATGTGCCTGTTATAGGATGTAGTTACAGTTATTTTATAACAGGTGAGGTAGACTGATAACGCACCCCTGTCTTGCGTTTGCTGGTGAAAGAAAGCCTGTTGATCAAGTAAACTGAAATGACTTATATCAGGCCAAGCCCAAGTTAGAGGGATTCTGATTGGGAAGTTTTTTGTTTACTTGACATGTTTTCTGCAACTTTCGCTGAACTATTGTTTTGTTGTGCTGCTGTGCTGTGATTTCATTATCTTAGAATTTTCAGTTGGCTGGGAAGGTTAGACGTGCTGCGAAATGGCACCTTGACCGTTATTGCATATTTACAAATGAACCAGCAAGAGGGATGACAAATTTGGCGCCACTGACACTCGTATTGGTATTCATTGTGAACTGTTTTGGATGCCATAATCATGACACTATAAGTGTGGTGTAAATGGGAGAACATGCTATCCCTTTGTAAGTAACCAGTTCTGGCAGAAGTCTAAAATAAAATCATACTGCACCCCTCACCTGTCCCACATATATTAGGAGGTGTAGCTTCATACTTTACCTCATGAAATCCCTCTGTCCCACATGTGCTGTTACACATTCAACTAAGATCTTAAAGGAAAGATGGGCACAATGAAAGTGACAAATGTATCCGTGAACAACAAACATTGTAAACATAGATGTATACATTTGCTCTGAGTTCTGACATTCTGTCTGGAAGATTTGACGGTGTCTCAAATTTGACCAGTTTGCCTCACATTTTGAGGAACAAGGTTCCACAGTAGAGGATGAAACGTTGGGAGTTATGTAGTCGTGGTGAATGGCATTCTGCCATTCATAAGATAGCGACCCCGGCAGAATGTGCAGTTCTTGCCCAGTGATGCGGAAGTAACAGCCAAAATAGTGCGGCTGTTACTCTGTAGTGGCTGATTGTGGCAGAGTGTTACAAGCTCCATTGGACTTCTGGAAGGATACTTCCAAAAGTCCAACAGAAGGTGTCCCGATCGGCCATTTTAAGGCAATGGATCGCAAAAAGGCTGTAGGCTTCACCCACAGCCATAAAAATAGATTCAACTTTAAAACTCTTGAATGAAGAATTAACAAGCTTTAGCCTCTGCTTAATGTCCTTCCTTGGTAATAGTAAGTACTCAGGTATTACAAGTGTGGGCCCCATCTCTTTGACAAAAGAAGGAGACAGGAACCCAAAACTAAATGCTCCTGCTATAATACAGAGCAGAACCCCCTCCCACCTCCCTATTAGAGGAGGTGAGTTGATAGTCTGGACATAGGCAATGCAACAACAGACAGCCACTAAACTGGATACCTGCTGCAGAACAGAACCAGACCCCCTGTTCCAGCAGCCTGTCTCTTTAGGTGTTGTAACCCTACGAGTCTGCCCTCAAGGCAGAAGAAGCAGCCACCCCAAACTGAAGCCCTGCCCACAGCCACGGGAACCCAGACCATGCAAAAATAACATTATACTGAGAGGGAAGGCACTGAGAAGCTTTAGTGCAGTTGAGAAGTTGCTATGAAGGGAAATCACTACTCAGTTGTTGTTTCCTCAGTATAGAGACTGCATTTTAGAGGGCATCCCCTGTGGATGGCAGATATGACTGTGTGCAAAAGGATGGGCAGACTGGATGGGCCTTGCGTTCCTTATCTGCCATCAACTTCTGTGTTTCTGTGAGCCCCCCCCCCAGCCCCTGTGCTCAGAAATATTTGTATAATATGGGCTTCAGAATCCGTGCCCGCTGACGCCCCTCCCCTAAGAACCTCCAGTGCAGTCGGCACCTGGGAGGACAGAAAGATAACCAAGTTTCTGCCCCCTTTACCTGCAGTTCAATTTTGGGCCCCCCACCCGCCTCCTCTACCTACCTTATTAAATACTCCTTTGAAGCCCAAACCATCACTGGCAACTTTGTTAAAAAGTAACATTGGTTCTCAAGGGTACCAGTTCACGTTGTTAGGGTTGAACACAAGGAGGATCTAGTTTCAGCTGTATCTCTGAGTGTCATGAATTGACTTTGCTGACTGTTGAGGCTTCAGAATCATGCTACAGTTGTTTTTGCTATTCATAATCTGTTTTACTTAAGGATTGTCTTATGGCACAGTCTAGGGAACATCAGTAGTTTCTTCAAGCAGTGCATAATTGTATTACATCAAGTTATTAAGGGTATCTCCATAGATATTTTTATATGCAGGAGTCATGGTGGAAGGATTTATATAAATGTTAAGCTACTGTTCTTAAACACATGACCCAAAGGGAAAACCAAGGAAGGGCCCCCTCTCATAACTCTTAAGTGGATCTAAGTCTGTGCCCTCAATCTGCAATCAAGAACTACCTAATATAATTTGTATGTGTTTTAAACACTTGTAGAAAGGTGTGTCACTCAGCACTGGTACAGCTTAAGTGAAGACTGTACTGTCAGGGTGGCGTGGGGCATGTTGTTGGGCTGCATTTATATTCTGACAGTCCTATGCATGGACGATATGTTACAGAACCAAAGGTGTCCTGACCAGGGTTGAAGAAGCCAGGAAACTGCCCACTTTAACCCAGCTTACCACAATGCCTGCTCTAAAACAAGTATAGTTGCGTCACATGTATTACAAAAAGGTGGGCACTACTTTAAAACCATGGCATGCCTTAAGTCTAAGAAATGGACTCTCTCAACCCCTATTCCATACACGCTCCTATCATTGATCCTGGGCCTAATGATCATGTTAGCAGGTGATGTGGAGCCGAACCCTGGTCCCCCATGTACCAGTATCCCGGCCATTACTCCCACTATGCCCGCCTGGAGCAATGCCAAGGGATTAAGATTGATACTTATGAACATAAACAGTCTCAGGCCCAAGATGCACGAACATGAGGCCTGGGCTAACCTTTACTCCCCTGACATAGTTGCCGTATCAGAAACATGGCTAAAACCCAATTTTCTACCACATGAGGTGGAACTAAACAGGTTTAACTCCTTCAGAAAAGACCGACAGGGCAAAAAATGTGGTGGAGTTCTGATATATGTCGAATCCCACCTAGAGGCTTCTCTGGAAACCACCCAGGACCTAGAAATGTCAGGGTGCAAAGCAGTGTTCGTTACACTTCTACTGGGAGGGGTGAAGCCCCTGCTAGTTGATTGTGTCTGCAACACTCCGAAAACAGCCATGAGTGCTTTAACGGCTCTCATGGATACCATTGCTGAGTTACCATGGTGTGAGAAAATATTACTGGGAGACTTTAACCTACACTGGGGTGCCCCCTCGAGCGGGGAGGTTAAAACCAACCTGCAAGATATAAGTTATGTAACAGTTAATTCAAGAGCCCACACGCCTCAACCAAAAACCGGGCAACCACACCACGCTTGACTGGGTATTGGTAACCAACCCAGACAGAGCTAAGCTGGTAGGTACTTGTGCTGACGCACTCAGTGACCACACGCCAGTGTTTGTGATTTGGAAAAATAACTACCCCAAGCAGCCCCCTAGGACCTTCTGGTCTCGAAGCTACTCAGCCCTTGATGAGGGTTCTTTCCTCCAGTCCTTAGCAGGGGTGGAGTGGTCACAGGTTCGAGACACACCTAGCTTGGATGAAGCCCTGGATTGCTTCACTAAGCACTTCCTTTCTGTTGCCAATAAGCACACCCCCTTGAGGAAGATTAGGGTTGAGGGCCAGCACTCTGGGTGGCTGACTACAGACCTAAAAAGTCAAATGAGGGTAAGAGATCGGGCTTGGTGCAAATTCAAAGAAACTAATGTAGCTAATGATTGCGTTAAGTACAGGGAAATGCGAAGCAGCTGTAAAAAAAAAAGCTAAAAAGGGCCAAGAAGCGCTATCTTCACACCCTGCAAATCGACAGTCTATTGGATCCAAAAAGGTTCTGGACACAAACTCTCTGCTTAAGGATAATACCACCAAAGGGGCTAGTGAAATCATAGCAGATGGGGTATGTCACGCCACAGCTCTGGACTCCGCAAACATCTTTAATAGGTTTTTTACAAATCTAGAAAAATTAAAATCTGATGCCCCCAGCCCAGTATCTACCACTCAAGATAGACGGGGGAATTCGTCACCAGGGCCCTGAATTCCACCTCAAACTTGTGTCCAGTGGTGAAGTTTTAATGCTGCTTAGGGTCATAAAGGCAGAAGAATCAGTGGGTAACGATAGCTTGGAACCTAAGTTGCCTAAGATTGCTGCCCCGGTCATTGTGGCACCAGTGGCATATCTATTTAATAAATCATTACTCGAAGGGAAAGTGCCCTCGAAATGGAAGGTTGCCCTAGTAACCCCTATTCCCAAAGGTGGGTCAGATACTGAGGTGGAGAACTACAGGCCTATCCCCATACTCTGTCCCCTTAGCAAACTACTCGAAAAAGTGATCTACCAGCAGGTTCTGTCATACCCGGAGAGGAAAGCTTGTTGACAGAACAACAGCATGGCTTCAGAAAGAAGCATGGCACAGAAACAGCTCTGGTTAGTTTCACCTCTGTTATCTATTCAGCCCTAGATCAAGGTCAGCTACTTGGCTCGGTCTTCATTGATCTTACCAAGACATTTGACCTAGTGAACCACCAGCTGCTTGCAGGGCACCTGAAATCCCTGGGACTAGATGAACTAACTTTACAGTGGTTCACTAACTACCTCCATGGCAGGACACAAGTTGTCCGCTGGCAGGGTGCTAGATCTGATGAGCGCCAGGTAACTGATGGGGTTCCTCAGGGCTCCATTTTGGGCCCTCTGCTATTTTCACTATTTGTGAACAGCTTACCACAAAACCGTGGTGGGACCAAGGTTACCCTGTATGCAGACGATGCCGTGCTGTACAGAAACTCTAGAGACACGGCGTCCCAAAACATATCACTGAGTCAGGATCTGTTAATTCTTGAGCAGTGGTTCCATGACAACAAACTAATAAACAGCTAAAAAAACGAGGCCATGCTTTTTGGCCCCAAGAACCTGGGGGCTAATAGGTCCAACCTGCTATCTCTCTCACTCTCAAATGGGTCAAGAATTGAAGTTGTTAACTGAATAAGGTATCTAGGAATGATTATAGACCATGAAATGCCTTTTAGATGTCACATTCATCACACGACCAAAGTGGTCAATCAGAAACTCTGCCTTCTGTACAGGCTTAGCCCTTTCCTAACCAGGGAGTCAAAACTTATTGTCAGTAATGGAACTATCCTGCCCACTTTACTGTATGGAGCCACGCTGCTGCAGTCATTAAAGGCCACAGAAATGGGACGTTTGAGAACACTATACCACCGAGTCAGTCGTTTTGTGGCTGGAGCACATCATATGTAGCATCACTGCAAAGTGCTGGGTACCATAAACTGGCCATCCTTAGAAAACAAGCTAGCATACCCAGCACTATGCTTGGCATACAAGCTACAGCAACCAGACACTCTCCCAAGTCTAGTGAACCTATCAAGCCTCAAACTTGGTAGCAGAGACCTCTGATCCTCCAACCACAAACTTCTTCAGGTTCCCAGGGCCAGGTCCTCCGATAGAGAGAGAGAGATCTGCTAGGTCAGTTCTCCCTAGACTCTGGAATAATCTCCCTAAAGAACTGCAGGATTGCAAATCACTCGCTGGTTTCAAATCGGGACTTAAATCACACCTGTTTAAACTGACTACCTGTTCTTGCTACCGATGACCCAATACTTTGAGTCCATGGGGGTGTTGCCCATGCAGCCTCGTGCTTGGATAGTTCCCCCATGTTGAGCACAGCTTGGGAACCTGTAATACTGAAACATGGATTCGAACCTTGCGCCTGTGGCTATATGTTGTATCTGATAGCACACTTTGTCCATTACGTGTCAACTTTGTATAATTTCTCAGTCGTATGTGTGGAACCATTGTCATGTACTTGTCGAGTTGTATAATTCTCAATCGTATGTGCTAAACCTTCTTTTTCCCTTTAGGTACTAGTAACTAATCCCGGGTCACCCCTGAAAAAGGGACCATCATGGTCTCATTGGGCCTACCCAGTTACCAAAATTTTAAATAAATAAAAACTCTGCTCATTTTACCTCCCCTTGGGGAGTATGCTGCCCCTGGCAACATTGTCGATTATGCATGCCTGTTGCTGTGATTCTTGCTATCACTGCGCAAGAGGTGTAGAGATGCTCAGCTTAGCGGGGAAAACCAAAACTTTACTTTGGTTCCGGAAGCTATTTCGGAGGAGAAGGAGCTACAAAGGCAGGAACCCACACAGCATACATGTCCTGGGTGCAGCCCCGCCACCCCCTCCGTCCATTATTCAGCTTTCTAGTCTTATCAATTACATGTCCTGAAGTGCTCAATACTACAACATTCCAAACTGTGCACTACATAACAGTTCAGCTGCCATAATCCTGGGAAACCAGAAGCTCATTTCTGGGAGCAACCGTGAGGGGAAAGCCACGGCCGCACAGATCCAGAATCCTAACCCTGCTAAGCTTGAGGGAAGGCACCCCCCTCCCACTGCACACAATCTAGCTGTCCGAGACCACTCGCCTCCTTTAAGTGTGAGCCCGTAAGTCCCGCTCTCTCCTCTCTGCCCATCTCTCTCTCTCTCTCTCTCTCTCTCTCTCTCTCTCTCTCTACCAGAGGGTTTCGTGTTGCTGCATGAGAGGTCACAGCCCGCCCCCAACTGGGCATTGCCAGACTGCAGGAAACTCACACTCAGTATTGGGTCTAACTGTAGAAATTTGCTAAACAAAACATTGACATCATGCAAGTGTGTTATGGGAATATAAGTAACAACTAATATTGGAAAGATAAAACCCTCCCACCAGAACATGAAAGTCATACAGTGCCCTAAAAGTTACTAAAAAAGAGTTCAGTCACCACATTGTTTGTGGCATGCAACCTTTGAGCTGATATCTCAATCCCTGAGTCTCTGAATGATTCCGGCAGTTTCAGGAGCAAGTTGTTTAGGGAGGGACACTTCGGATTTTGTTCGTTTGTGACTTCGTCTCGCAATGCCCCAGGCAACTTTTAGGAGGTTGCTTTGAGGTCTGCCATTTGAAGGTGTGCTAGAGGGATTTGCCATTCTTTTAAGCTGGGGGACCATATGCAGCAGGCTGTCATAGATTTTTTTTTTTTATTCTTTTTGGTAACTGGGTATGGCTCACTAGTCACAAGTGCCTATTTTTAGGGGTGACTTGGCATTTATTCCTGATCCAGATGTACTTTAGGCTTTGCTGGAAAGTTCATTTGAGCCTTGATGCCCTTTTTTCCCCTTTACCTCTGTTGCCATAGCCTGTACAAACTGTTGCTCTGCTTTAAGTTCCGTGGAAAAATCGTGATTGCAAAAAATCCTTTAATTTTCATATTTTACATCTTTTAGTTTCCAGGCTTCTGAGAGGATGTGCTGCTTCATTTGAAAGCGGAGCACTCTGATTATCCAAGATCACGGACAGTCTTCTAGGTCCGTTGGCTTGGGGCCTAAAAAGTGGTGGGCCATTTCCTTGTCCAGCTGAAGATCTGTGGGAATTTCCAACGTGGTCTGAAGTACGTGCTGGATAAAGTCGATGGTAGTAGGGAAACAATTCTCTGCCCCCTCCTGGATCCCATGGATGTGAAAAATTATTCCTTCTGAATCTGTTTTTGACATCTTCAAGGTGGGCATGCATTCTCTGTCACATTTTAGTAGGTAGATAAGGACACTGTTTTGCATCTTCTGGGTCTCGGTTAATGCTCCAACCTTCAGTTCATGAGCTGCCACTTTCTTGTCAATACTTTTAAGATCCATGCGCAAATCCACTATGGAGGATTCTGTTTTTTTCACAGATTTGAGGATTTTCTGGAGGGCTTTTTCAGATTTACTGGGTTGCTTGTCATCCACCAGGTCCAAATCTACAGAAGAAACCAAAGGCGATCGTCTCCTGGTATTGCGACTGCCGAGGCTCTCCATTTCAGCGTCTAAGGTTAGCTGTTTTAGTTTGTCAGTTAGCATATTGGATTGTAGCTTTGTGTTTTGGAGGTTTTAGGGACATCCAGCTGGCTCACGATTGCACTCACAAAAAAAACATTTATTTAAAAGTTGATGTCTACGGATTTGTATCTTTAGGCTACCTAAGCTCTTAGAGATAACTTGCTCTCATCTCCGTGACATCACCGGAACCTTGCATGGTTTTTAAAATGGGTAAACAGTCCATTTTCTGTGTATGCTCAATTAAAAAAAACAAGTATTTACCAATGCTGAATGCTTGCTGTCTGGTATTGGCATTGGTAGTGCAGGAGTTAGAGAGATGCGTAATAGGAATGGCAGTGATGTATTGAACTAATGCCAACCCCCACCCCCAACCTGCAGAGACTGACAGGCATTGGGGGGGTGCCTTTGGGTCATCGGGCATAACGCTAATGCCATTCCACCTCACCCTACCCTGCAGACACCGATGGGTGTCGTGGCATGCCCTGGGTTCTTCGGTCCTTACGCTCCCCCCATTCCATAAGGAAATAAGCTGAGATGGATACAGTATAGGAGAGTGGACTGACCGTTGGGGCCGAAGACACGAAGGCACACCTCAGAGCCTGTCTCTGGCTGTAGGGTGGGGTTGGGGGTGGAATGGCATGAGCATTATGGTCGACTACCCCAAGTCACACCCTGATGCCTGTCTGTCTCTACAGGGTGCGGCATTATGATTGAAAACCCTAATGCTCAGGGCGTTTGTTGGTATTTTTGCTCCAGATGTTCAACATGAGTTTTTTGGGACCCCACCTCATGAACAGAGAGGCACTATCATTTCATCATCCCGAATGGTGATTTCGCACAGTGACTGCGCCATTCGGTGCCACGGGTGCAAAAACACATTTTGGGCAGGATGTGAAATATGACAGCTGTACTATTCTTGAGGAGGTGTGAAAAAATTAGTGTTGAAAATCTGGAGTGCAAATATGAAAAATTGGCGAAGTTACGAGTGTGCATAGAAACTCTGCAACGCATGCCCGTAACGCAATAATTTTTGGGAATTTTTTCACCAAGTTTTCAACATAGGTTTTTTGGGACATCACCTTATGAACAGTGACACTATCATTTTGGTACTCCATCCCAAAAGTTGATTTCACGCAGTGACTGCGCCATTCTGTGCCACAGGTGCGAAAACATGTTTCAGGCAGGATATGAAAAATGACAGCTATACTGTTCATAAGGAGGTTTGGAAAAAGTGGCAATGTTGAAAATCTGGAGTGAAAATATTAAAAATTGGCAAAGTTACAAGCATGCGTAGAAACTGCACAATGCACACTCGTGACTCAGTCATTTGTTGGAATTTTTTCACCAAATTTGCAACATGGACTTTTTGGGACCCCACCTCATAAACAGTGGCACTGTTATTTCGTTAGTCCCAGTAGGTGATTCCGTGCAGCGACTGCGAAATCACCTTTCGGGACTGAGAAACGAGATGACAGTCACAGTGTTCATGAGGTGGGGTCCCAAGAACCCCATGTTGGAAAATTTGGAGCCGAAATTTCTAAAAATGGCTAAGACATCAACCTAAGTTGAACCCCCCATTGAATCTCAGTATATGGCTTAGTTCGGCTTTGAAGAGTGCAGACGTGTCCTGGTCCAGAGAATATCGCAGAGCCGGACCTTTGGAGGTAAGTATGGGGTGGGGGGATGAGGAGAAGTGGGGTGCGCAAAGGGTAGGTGGGGATGGAGGAGGAGGTGGGCCTGGGGAGACAACAAGGGACCATTTTCTTTTTTAAAGTTTAAACAACAAAAAAGATGTTGAGGATGGTTTTCTTTATTTACAGGTAAATATTTATATTTTAGGTACACTAGGGTGGGATCCCAGTGTGCCAAACTAGTGTGTGTGTGTGTGTGTGTGTGTGTGTGTGTGTGTGTGTGAAGCCGACTCGAGGATTGGGCACCCCGATGTCGGCTTACAAAGAACAGGCTTGGGGGAGGGCATCTGACACCGGGAGGGGTGGCATCCTGGTTTTGGAAAGATTTAAGAATTATTACGGCACACAGGGATGGGCTCCCAGTGTGCCACATGAGTTGGGGAGGGATGGGCATACATGATGCCAACAGAGGGATTGGGCACCCCCATCGGCAGTGAAAGATGGGGGGGGCAGGCATACAACATTGGGGGTGGGCATCCTGGTGTTGGAAAGTTAACAAAACAAAAACAAGCAACAAAACATTTATCTACTGGGCACACCTGGGTGGGCTCCCAGTGTGCCACAGTAGTGGGATGGGGGGCATGCTGACATGGGGATTGGCCACCCTGAAATCAGCTTTTGGAGGACTGTGTGAATATGCGTCACCATGAAAGGCACACTGAGCAAACTGGTTGCTCGTTCCTCTGGCTGTGCGCATTACTGTGCACTGTAATGCGCATAGTTGGAGTCTTCTCCATCGCTGTGTGCCTGGTTGTGGGCCGGGGAGCTGCTGCAGTCAGGGATGACAAAACTGTCCCTGATTGGAATAGCAGATTTCTTTTCTTCAAGTCCAGCGCCGCTTCAAAACTGTAGTCATCGGCAGCTTCCCTGTTGATTGGTGGCTGAGGGACGCCCCCCTGAAAGCATTTCCTGGATTGGCCAAACACTGCCGTACCTCTACAATGCTCTACTCTCCTCAAAATGTTTCTTGTGCACTGCACGTGCAAGCAAACATAAAAATTAACATTCCATGGATAGCCGTTTTTTTTTTTTTTGCATTAGTGAAATGAACCTTAGTGATTTTCTTCAAAAAGCTTTAGTCATCCACAGCTGAGGAAAGTATTGTGAAAGAAATCACTTTCAGTTGACTGATAATGCCACACGCAGCTATCTACAGAATATCCCTCCCTCCTGACATCTTATGGAAAACAGCAGGAGGCTGCCCAGTCCTGTTGTTTGGTACCCCACCTCCCTCCCAGCCTGCATCTTTTAAAAATGACTGGTGCATGCCCAATCCCACCAGCTGGTACCCTCCTCATGGCATAGTATAAATAATGGCTGGTGGGTGCTCATTTTCACCAGCTGGTAGGCACCCTTCCTCCTGACACAGTGCATGATGATGGGTGGCAATCCCACCACTGCATGCAGACACTTTTTCCCAACACCAGTGTGCCCGACCTGTGCCACTCAACAGTTAGCCCCACTCCTCTAGTATTGATTGGTACCGGGGTGCCCACCCCCAGTGCTGCCACACCTGAACCTCCTACCATGTATCTGTCAATCCCCCCCCACCAATAGGTAGCAACACCATTGTACCAATCACAGGTGGCACTGAACAGTTGGCCGGTATACCTCTAATAAAGAAAACAGCCCCCTGTCATTTTTTTCCTGTCTTTCTGTTTGTTTACCCGGAAACAAAAAAAAGGTCCATCAATATATTTTGTGGTCAACTGATTAAAGTCTGAAACTTTTGGGTTTGATAGTGTTTGGTCCAAGGATGGTGCTTTGCTAATTAGTTTTTTCTTATTACCGTTGCTAAGATATAGAGAATAATGGATATCTCCTCATAGTTAATAAGCGTGTTGTATCTAGAGGTTGCCCCTGGGGACATTAAGAACCTCGAGAGTGAAGTTCAAGAGGTTCTGTTGCCAGGGGCAGCCTCGAGATACAGTGGCATGGTTGTTAATGATGGGGATGGTATCCATTATCTCTTATAGTGTAGGATGCCACCCAGTACAAGCGTGTACAAAAATTTAAGGCAACCAGCACAATCGGCAACAGAATCCCCAAAAACAGCACAAGTGGAGACAAAATCCCCACACCCAGCACTAGCGATGATAAAATCAGGCCACACGCTCACCGCTGCCAGTGCAGTAATAAGGAACAGAGACAAACATTTAAAACTTTGAAACTTTTTTACTCGCAATTCAGCAGGGATCAGAAACCGTAGATGAGAAGTCAAGCACATGGTTTACTGTTGAAACTGACTAGCGCCAGCTGACATGCTGGGACAGCATGAATGATCGCAAGAAGAGTTGCATGCAGCAGTTCTATGTTGTTATGCTGCAGTAGCGCATAACAACATAGAATGACATGCCTAATGCAGGTTAACAGCGTTTTGAGAGATGGATTTTGATGTATTATAACGTTCCATCATACACTACATAAGCAAAAATGTGATCTGTTTTCTGCACATGCTTAGTAGAGAAAATGAACATTTTAAGGATAACAGGATTTTTACGAAAGCATTTTTTTATGCTTTTGTATGAAAAAATTGCTTTCATGGGGTAACAGATTAACTTTCCTACAAGATAGTGATTCAAAAGAATGAATAAAGACAGAAACAACTTTTGCTCACTTAAAACAGAAGTTTAAGTGGAGAGGTGGTCTGTGGTTTGTATGGTTGATATATTAGTCTTAAAGAGCAACAGCCGCACTCCTTATTTAACAGCCCAACCCCCCATGGAAACATACCTACACTGGACTTAAACAGTCCAGGTTAAGAGCTCTTATTAGTGGAACTGTGGCTTTGATTTGACCTCAGTGGGCTCTAAATATATATATATATATATATATATATATATATATATATATGGTAAAAAAAAGAATTGTAAACTCTGCTTCTATTCTAATCAGTACATTGCACCCCCGTGCTCTACAAACTCCTGCATCAGAAAATGTAGGAGCACAGGGGTGGCACAAAGGTGGATCTTGCAACAGACGGCACCAGGAAGGGGAAGGGATTGGGTGGCTGAGGGGAATTTATGATCCCTTCTAATACTGTATTTATGCATCTAAAAATTCTTCCAAGTGGACTGTTGCTGTCCAGTGTAGTTATGCTTTTGTGTGTGGGCTCAATTAAAGCATTGGAACTGGTGCGCTTGAGAGGAAAAAAATCTCTGTTATTTTTGTGGGTAGATACTGTCTTTTTTTCTCTCCTGGAAATCTGAATTTTTAAAAATCATAAGTGAAGAAAACATAAATATTTTATGGTTTCGTGAGTATGCTTTCATAATTCACAGTTATGTTTTTGTATGTTATTTTTGCTTTCATGACCGACTGAAGGCTAGCAAATGATGCACTGTAACAGTTGAAAACAATGTGGACTGTATAGTTGTAATTTGTATGTTTGAGAGTTTGTTGTGTGAGGGATTCTTTTTGATGTGTTGAAAAATGGCCTTATTTTAAAGGGGCACTTAGGCCTCAAATTTTCCCTAGATTAAAAACGTTATGATTGCTCACGTTCTGTAGGGATTGCTGATGTAGCTGGTAGTTTAATTCTTATTCTTTTTTTTTTTTTTTTTGATACCACACTGAAACGTGTTTGTTTACATTCTTTGATCATGTTCACTGCATCTGTCCTGCACTTGGGAATGCCCCTAGCACAATCTAGTCACTCATTGGGGGGGGTAGACTATTGCATTATCAGAAGAAGACGTACAGCATGTACCAGGAAATCAAAACTGAGAAAGACTGAGTCGTACAAGGAAAAAATGAGAGCGTCAAACAAACAAAATAGAAAGGCAAAAGCCCAGACAGAGAAAAAGCAGAAGGGGCAAAGAGACGAGACAAATCATTTTTTAGATACATTAGGGAACGTAGGAAGACAAAAGGGGGGATAGTAAAGATTGCTACCGAAGAAGGGAAATGCACCAGACATGGCCCAGAGAAAGCTGAAATCCTCAGCAACTACTTCTGCTTGGTGTTTACCAGAGAGGACCCAGCGGATGGCCCAGCCCTGAAAAAACACAGTATCCCAGGACCAGGGGTAGACACGAGTCCCTTTACAGAAGCTGATGTATGGGAGGCGCTAAATAAACTAAAGTAGACAAAGCCATGGTACCAGACGAGATGCACCCAAGAATCCTTAAGGAACTGAGGGTAGAATTAGCAGTCCCTCTGGCACTTCTATTCACGGAATCCTTGAAGAGTGGTGTGGTACCCAAAGATTGGAAAAAGCTGGGTGGGGTGGACGAACAGTGGGGGAAAGTAAAAAAGGGCCATGGTGAAGGCAGCAAACTTCTGCGTCAAGCAAGGGAGCAAAAGAAAGAGGGGAAAAAGAGACTGGTATGGTTCTCAAAAGAGGTGGCAGAAAAAGTAAAAGCTAAGAGGGTAACATTCAGAGGGTACAAGGAGATGCAGAGGGAAGAGGAGGATGAGGAGGCATATGAGTGGAACAGAGGGAATCAGGGAGAGCAGTATGGAGTGCAAAGGCTCAAACTGAAGTGAGAATAGTCAAGGCAGTAACAGAAGGGGACAAGACATTTTTTAGGTACATAAGCGAGAAAAGGAAGAACAAGGGTGGGATTGTAAAGTTAAGAAGGGAAGGGTGGGACTGTGCAGAGGGGGAACAGGAAAAGGCAGACATGCTGAACAAATACTTTTGTTCAATGTTTTATTCACAGTGGAAAGAGACAGGAAGGGACCACAAAAAATGTATCAGGAGCAATTGAGGGAGGGAGGTGGACACTATTAATTTTTTGGAGGAGAGAGCCCTGAAAGGACTCGCAAATCTGAAAGTGTACAAAGCAATACAGTGGGTCCAAACAGGGTCCACCCAGGGGTATTGAGGGAGCTTGGGGAGGTACTGGGTACACCTCTGATGGTCCTATTTAACAGCTCATTGGAAACGGAAGTGGTCCCGGAGGACTGGAGGAGGGCAGATGTAGTCCTACTTCACAAAAGTGGTAGCAGGGAAGAAGTTGGCAATTATAGCCAGCCAGTCTGACTTTGGTGGTGGGAAAGTTAATGGAATCACTGCTGAAGGAAAGGATTGTGGAATATATTGAATCCAGTGGGTTACAGGACCTGAAGCAGCATGGATTCATATGGGGGGGGGGAGAAGAGTGTCAAATCTGATAGAGTTCTTTGATTGGGTGATAAAGGAACTAGATCAGGGTGGAGTGGTGGAAGTATGCTACATAGATTTCAATAAGGCTTTCAACAGCATTCCACCTAGGAGACTAGTAAGCAAGCTGTAGTTTAGGAGTGGGTCCAAAGATGGTAAACTGGGTAAGAAATTGGTTAAGGGATAGGTGGCAGAGGGTGGTGGTAAACGGAGATCATGCAGAAGAAGAGAGGGTGACCAGCGGGGTGCCTCAGGGATCAGTGCTGGGACCAGTCCTCTTTAATGTCTTTATAGGTGACATTGCAGAGGAGCTGGAAGGGGAGGTCTTCATGTTTGTGGATGACACCAAACTCTGCAGTAGTGTCGACACTCCTTCTGGGGAGGTGGGAGGGGGGATGAGCAGCTACCTGAGAAACCTAGACAAATGGTGAAGGGTATGGCAGCTTGGTTTCAGTGTGAAAAAATGCAAAATAATACACTTGGGGCACAGAAACCCAGGGGCAGAAAACAAAATGACGGGGTGGTATTGACTACCACCAAGCAGGAAACAGACCTGGTGGTGATCATATTGACTACCTAATGGTGGTTAGGCAGTGTGACAAGGCAGTTAGGAGGGCTAGTGGGATGCTGGGGAGCATAGGGAGGGGTATCGTCAGCAGAAGGAGGAAAGTGGTGTTGCCACTGTATAGATCACTGGTAAGACCCCACCTAGAGTGTGTCCAGTTCTGGAGACCACATCTCAGGAAGGACATAGAGTTGAAGCAGTCCAGAGGACAACTAAAATGGTGCAGGGTCTGCATCAGAAGCCCTACGAGGACAGATTAAAGGAACTAAACATGTACACCCTTGTTCAGGAGGAGAGAGAGGGGAGATATGATAGAGACCTTTAAATACCTCACAGGTAAACACAGTACAAGAGGGAAGCATTTTTCTGAAAAGAAAAAAAAAAAAAAAAAGGCTGCTCATGGACAAGGGGGCATGATGAGAAATTGAGGGGTGGATAGATTCAGGAGAGATGTGAAGAAGTCCGTCTTCACAGAAGGAGATTCCTGGCACACTCTTCCAGCGGAGATGGTAGGGGCGAAAACAGTAGTGGGATTCAGGAGTGCGTGGGATAGGCATAAGGGAATCGTATGGAAAGGGAAGGGGGTGAATGTGCCGGAGATCAAGTAGGCTCTGCTGTGATACTAAAGGCAGGGAAAATGGACAGACTAGGTGTGCCAAGCGGTTCTTATTTGCTGACAAATTCTCTGTTTCAGTCTTATTTAACTTACATGCATTGCCTTTACAATTGATTTTCTTTAGTATAGCTTATTCAGATAACTAACTCACTGTTGGCAGACAGTTAATTCAGCAGTGCATAGAGCGGTTCTCCTTTCAAAAACCATCATTGGAGCACAGTTGTCATGTCTTGTGTAAATTTGCTGCAGCACTTGTTATGCGCTTCTTACTGGGTGAGCACCACTGATGTCGGATGCCGGGCATGCGTCATGCTGTCAGACGCTTGCTAGGCTCAGGGTCTTTCTTGTGAGGCCAGTGTGGTGGCGCGGCTTGTGTGTACGCACCTGGTCCCAGCATGTCCCAGTGGAGAGAACCTTCAGTATGGCTGGCATCATTTAGAAAAGCAAAAGAGATAATTTAAACTGAATTAAACTCTTTAGACTACTACTTGTGCAAGGCATAAAGCAAGAAGGTTTGCATCGCAATTTGTGAATCAAAAACAGGCAGTTGCGAACCAATTTCGATTTTGATTCGCAGTAGGTGCTAATCTAATTTTCTAGGACCGCAGAGCTTGGAATGCACGAATTGTGCTATTTTACACTATTTTTAGCCATCTCCTCCACATTCTGGACCTCCCACTGCTAATCTATTTCAACCATTTGCTATTCATTTTTCATTTTTATTAGCAAAGGCCGCTAATCAGATCTCCGACACTAATTTATGCCTTGTTGTGAGGCTCACTAGTTTGCAAGAGCCATATTCTACAGAACCTATATTTGTAAAAAAAAAAAATATATTGTGATTTTTAAATAATGTCTTCATACTTTGTTTTATAATTAAAGGCACATCAAAAATTGGCACTGTTTCACACACAAATGTATGTGTTATTACTGGAGACATGTAGCTCGGAGAGCTTTTAAACTGTCAAAAACAGGAGGCGTTAATCGGGGAGGTTTATTGGACTGAAAAACTAGGGGCTTAGAGAGAAAGATTGGGTATGAGTTAAGAGTTGGATGGGGGCCTTATTCTAGAGATTCCTAACTCTGAGATCATGTCACTTAACTGTAGCCCACGTGACCTAGAGAGAATAATTCCCTTGGCTCCTACCTTCAACTGGCAGCACCACACAAATTGCACCTTACTTTATAGAAATATTTTTCAGACTGTTTAAAACTTATTTTAGGCTGGTTAAAACCTCTCTGAGCTATATATATGTCTCCAGTAAAATATATGCATTTTTTGTATCAAACCATGCCTATTTTTGTACCTTTTAGGGCTGAGCGAGGGATTCTGTGTTAAACCTCTAACTTTGCTTCTTAATAGCTTTGGCAGTGTTTGATGAAATTTTGCATGTGTTGCCTTAGGAGGCAAGGTCTAAATCTGTGGAAAGTTTTGAGATGGCAGCTTGTGTGCTTTCTGAACTCCACTCATGTCATTTTTTTTGTAGACATCTTATTTTTTTCCTATACTTAATATGGGATTTGAATTTGCTCTCACATACAGCCTACACAGAATGGAATTTTTTTCTCCAAAACCATAAGGGTAGAAGCATACCTCTCAACTGTCCCTGATTTTCAGGGATGTCCCTGATTTTGCCTCAAAATTTTACTCTGTCCCTCCTAAAATTTATGTTTCCGTGGCTAAATAGTGGAGACTATAAGCACAAAATAATGTCATGCATTAAAGTTACAGACTTGTTCTTCATTAGAAAATGCATGTTGCATTAAGCCCCATATTCTACCAGCTTTCTGGGTGGATATATCTAATTTTGAAGATGTGTCCCTGATTTTGGTCCTCTGTCCCTGATTTTTTTAAGCAGTGTCCCTGATTTATGAGGCAGGAGGTTGAGAGGTATGGGTAGAAGTGTGCTGTGCCAGGGTAGTGCCACTGGAAGCTTTCATGAAAAAATATTAAATGGTTCCAGAGTAATAAGGATTTAAAGTTGTTTTTTTTTTTTTTTGCTGTTCTGAGCATGCTCAGTATGCTCAGTCGGGTCTTTGGGATAATGTTCTGATAAGACACCAACAATTCTGTGTTCCCAAGACCGTTTTTGGTTTCTCGCCACTTGCTTCTCACAGCACCAAAAGGTTTTTTTCGTGCCGTGACCGCCACAGTCATGTTTTGCCCTCAGCCAAAAAACATTGAAAATACATAACAGTTGCTGGCCTGGTGGCGCTGAGGGTTGAGGTGCTGGAAGCCACACCTCGCAGCACACCGGTGACTCGGGGTTCGGGGTCGGCAGGGAAGGGAGAGGATTGAGCGTCCGATGGACAGCTCTCCTCTCCGGGGGGGGGGCACCTGCTCAGTGCTTGGCTGGCCTTTGGCGGAAGCCGGAGGCATAGCAAGCAGCAGAGCGCACGCAAGAAGGGGTTGGGAGTGGCGGACGTCAGCGGGTATGCCTTGATGTCAGGGCGCTGGCCACTTCCTCAGAAAGGAGGAAAAACACACCGCTGGAGCACGGGTAGACAGAGCACCGGTACTGACCCTAATGGTGACTGCCTGCCTGACCACTGGGGGACCTGAAGAGTCTTGAAGTTATCGGGACATTGTGGTCCTGTCCTGTACCTGCCTGGGGGGTATATCCACGGCTCCATAGGGGGATTCAGGTAAGACAAGTCATGGGGTGGTACCTTGGTGTCTCCTGAAAAAGCGTAGCTCCGGGTGAGGAAGGCAATAAAAATAGAAAGTAAAAAAAAAAAAAAAAAAAAAGAAAATATATAACAGTTATGTAATTTAAAACAAACACCTGAACCGAGCTAATGGAGACCCATTTATCTAGAGTCTGGTGTGTGTGTGTTTTTTTTTTAAATGCCCAGAAATTCCTTTTCAGAGCACTCCATAATCTAGGGTACCCAGCTTAGCGAGAGAAGCCATTCACCCGCACTCTCTGTATGAGAACAGCAGGACTTTCTTGGTATCTGCAGCCTCAGATGGAGTGCTGCTGCTGGCTTCAGTGGCAGCAGTGAGCCAGTGATCTCTGTCTGTCTAGCTAATCTATTTTTAATTTGCTATGCAGATCGGGTGCCACCCCCGATACCGCTTCTCCCCCTCCAGCTCGCCTACCCACCCTTCCCAGTATGTTTTTTATTAATCTGTGTGGACTGGGGTGCCCACCCTCAGTACTGTTTCTCCTCAGTCCTCGCTCCTCCAGGTCACCCTCCCCCATGCAATAGCCTGTCACTGGAGTGCCCAATCCCCAGTGTCGGAATTTCAGTGTCTTCCCTTTAATAAAGAAAAGCATCCCTCGTTGCTTTTTTTTTTTTTTAACCTGTAACAAAGAAAATGTTCCCTCTTTGATCTGACCACCCCTATACTCACCTGAACATGTCCCATGGCATAGATCCACTCTCTGACTGAAGACACGTCTTGTTGATGGAACTGCCGACTGCAATATGAGAAAACAAAGCAAATGCGGTATGATGTATATCAATGCGGGTCTGAACATTGATTCATAACTTTGTCATTTTTACATATTTTGACTCTACATTTTCAATGTGAACGTTCTGGGACCCCACCTCATGATTAGTGGTAGTCGAATGATGCAAATCTGGCCCAAAAGGCAATTTCATGGTTGCTTTGTGAAATTGTCTTTTGGGTGGGATTTGAACATTTTCACCACCCTTATTTATGAGATGGGGTCATAAGAAGGCTGTGTTGAAAAGTTATGGTCAAAACATTCAAAAATGGCATAGTTATAAGCGTACATTGACATTTTTCTATGCTCGCTCATAAGTTTGGTAATTTTTAGGAACAGTTTGACCCCAGATTTGCAACATAGCTATTTTGTCACACCACCTCTTGAACATGACAACTGCTGTTTTTCAAATCCCAGCCAAGTGTTTTTGCAGTTGTGGCACAGAATGAGGTTTCAGGGGGATTTGAACATTTTCACCTATTGAGTTCATGAGGTGGGGATAATAAGAAGGTTATGCTGAAAATTTGGTGTACAAATATGGTAAAATGCACAGGTTATGAATGAGTGTTGCAATATTTTAATGTTCACTCAAAACTTTGCTAATTTTCAGTGTTTCAACTACAGACTTTTAGCATAGCCGTTTTTCCACACCACCTCATAAACTTCAGAGGTGTCATGTTTTAAAGTCCTGAGTGAGACATGTTTTCACATTTGTGGTGTGAAATGATATTTTGGACAATATACTATAAATGCCACGTGCCATGTTTATAAAGGAAGTCATAAAAGGACTATCTTGAAAATTTGGGGGTTAAAAAAATTAAGAGACTTTGTATGTAGTGACAGCCTTCACCCCAGCAGGTGTCCTTTGTGATCCTTTGTTGGTGACCTGAGTTTGGGGACAAGCTCAGTGACCCAACTACATGAGTGAGGGTGCTGAGATGGCACTGTTATGTGACACCCCCCAGCCAAAGAGTGTAAGCTGCAGGGTTGCCTGCACATGTCCACCTACCATGTAGTGAAGACAGTTTTTTCTCTTGGCATGTAGCTCTGCACCTCTGCTCCTGTGGCTGACAGAGGGTCCTGTGCATTGCCTGACAGATTGACTCTTTGTCCTGTGCATCGATATCTGTGGCCACATGTAAGCACAGGGACCAGAGGGTCTTGTACTTCTGCAGCCCACCAAACAACCCCATGAATTCTTCACATCCGTTGCTGCAGGGAACTACAGGGACCACAAGGGCCCTGCACTTCCGTGGATGGACAGGTTTTCCCTTGGTGCAGGGCCCAAAGGGCCCTGCACATCTGCTTCCGTTCGCGCTGGTCCCAAAGGGACCTGCATGAATGAGGATACAGTTCCACTTTCTCAAAAAGAAAAGAAATTCTTTGCAAAAACACTTTGTGAATGCACCAGTTAGGGTTCAAGTTAATACCACAAAAGATGGGAAATGTGGCATTAGTGTCTGACCCTAACTTCCTCTCCCCCCCGCCCACCAAAGCAGCAAAAGGAAGAAAACGTTACAGGTTTGGGTCTCTGCAGTCTTGGCGAATCAGCAGTGGGATCTTCTTTGGGGTGGTCAAGATATATAGATATAGATATAAACATAGGAACATAGAAATTGACAGCAGATAAGGACTGCTAGACCCATCCAGTCTGCCCATTTTCTCTACCTACTGCAAAAGCAACAGGTCCTACTTGATCTCCGGCTTTACCTTCTTGTTGTTCCTATTGCTAGGGTTCCCCTATGCCTGTCCCAGGCATTTTTGAATTCCCCCACCATGTTTGCCCCCACCACCTCTGCTGATAGTCTATTCCATGCATCCACCCCCTTTCCATAAAGAAATACTTCCTCACATTACCCTTTCGTCTACCCCCTCTCAACCTCATGGAATGCCCCCTCATTCCTGAACATCTCCTTTTTTTGAAAGATGCTTCCCTCCTGTACCTTATTTATTCCCTTTAGGTACTTGAAGGTCTCTATCATGTCTCCCCTCCCCCTTCTCTCCTCCAGGCTACACATATTGAGCTCCTCCAATCTCTCCTCATATGACCTTTGGTGCAGGCCCTACACCATTTTTGTTACCCTTCTTTGAACTGCTTCCACCCTATCTATGTCGTTTCAGAGATGCGGCCTCCAGAACTGGATGCAGTACTCCAAATGAGGCCTCACCAATGACAACATAAATAATAATAATGTCAAATAGTATGTCAATCATAATATAAATAATGATGATAATGCAGGGTTAGGCATACGAGGAGTGGTTGAGGGCACTGAACATGCACTCCCTGGAAGACAGTAGAGAGAGCAGGGACATGACCTTCCTTTTCCTGCTGGTGGTGCCCCTGCCTATGCATCCCAGCATCCTATTTGCTTTACCTGCTGCCTTGTCGCACTGTTTCCCTACCTCGAGGTCGTCAGAGATGATAACCCCAAGATCCCTTTCCTGCTTGGTGCATGCTATATCCTCACCCCCCAGCTGATATATTGTACCAGTGTTTTGTGCCCTATATGCATTATCTTGCACCTTTGCATTGAATTTCAACTGCCAAACCCCTGACCATTCTTCAAGTTTCTGCAGGTCCTTCTCATTCTGTCTACACCCTCTGGTGTGTCTACTCTGTTACAGAGCTTTGTGTCATCAGCTAACAGGAAATTCTCATGCTCTAGGTCCTGCACAATGTCACTGATGAAGATGTTGAATAGGACCTGTCCCAGCACTGATCCGTGTGGTACCCCACTGGTCACTCTTTCCTCTGTGGAGTGACAGCCATTTACCACCACCTTCTGTGTCCTGCCACCCAGCCAGTTACCTACCCACCACACTGCTGTCCTGCCCACACCCATATTCCCCAGTCTGTGTAATAGTCTTATATGTGGCACCGTGTCGGAGGCCTTGCTGAAGTCCAGATAGGCCATGTCCACTGCCCACCCCGATCCACCTCCCTAATCACCCAGTCGAAAAATTCAACAAGGTTGGTCTGACATGACCTCCCCCCTGGTGAAACCATGCTACCTTGGGTCCTGTAGTCCATTGACAACCAAATGTTCCACCAATCTCTCCTTCAGTAGTGCTTCCATGATCTTCCCCACTACCGAGGTGAGGCTGACTGGTCTGTAGTTCCCCGCTTCCTCTTTGTTCCCACTTTTGTATAAGGGGACTACATCTGCTGTCCTCCAGTCTTTGGGTACCTCCCCTGTTTCCAGTGATTGGATAAACAGGATTGCCAGAGGTTCAGGCACCACCTCTCTTAGTTCTTTAAGGACCCTGGGGTGCACTCCATCTGGCTCCATTGCTTTATCAACTCGTATTACTTCCAGTTCCTTCAGGACCCTTTCTTATGTAAAGGGACTTGTGTCCATTTCTGCACCATTCCCACCCCTTGTACTCCCTTCAGACCCATTACCCTCCTCTTCCTCAGTAAAGACTGAGCAGAAATACCTGTTCAGTATGTCAGCTTTACTGTTGTCATCCTCCACGCTGCCCCCATCCTCCCCCTTCAGTCTCACTATCCCTCCCTTTGCCTTTCTTTTTTCACTTATGTACCTGTAAAAGGTTTTGTCCCCTCTACCCACTGATTTTGCAATGTGCTCTTCTGTCTGAGCTTTGGCTTCCCTTACTGACCTCCCTATCCCCTTTTGCTTCTCCTGGTACTTCTCCCCATCCCCTTTTGCCTGTGTCTTTTTGTATTGCCTGAATGCAGTCTTTTTGGCTTTCACTTTCTCCGCTCCCTCCTTGGAAAACCATAATGGCCTCCTCATCCTTTTCCCCTTTGCTAACCTGCTTAATGCATAATTCTGTTGCTCTTGTAATCCCCGTTTTAAATACTGCCCACTGTTCCTCAACCCCTGATCCCTGAGGTACCCCACTTGTGACTTTGCATCTCTTCTGACTGCATACCATTTACCAGCACTCTGTTTTCTGCCCGCCAACCAGTTTGCCACCCAGTTGACCAACTTCTGACCCACCCTGAGCCTACCCAGCTTATTAATCAATCTTCTATGTGGAACAGTATCGAAAGCTTTGATAAGTCAGGGTAGGTAACATCAACTGCACCCCCTTGGTCCACCACTCTGGTTACCCAGTCAAAGAAATCTATGAGATTAGTTTGGCAGGACCTTCCTGTTGTAAACCCATGCTGTCTTGGATTCTGTGCTCGTATGGATTCCAGGTGTTGAACTATCCTTTCCTTAAGGAGTGCTTCCATAATCTTGCCCACTACTGAGGTAAGACTGACTGGTCTGTAGTTTCCTGCCTCCTCCCTGATACCACTCTTGTGGAGCAGGATCACATGAGCCCTTCTCCAGTCTTCTGGGACCTCTGACAAATCTGATAGATTTCTTTGACCGAGAGATCAAGGAAGTGGATCAGGGGAGAGCGGTGGATGTAGCCTACCTTGACTTCAGCAAGGCGTTTGACACCGTTGCACACAGGAGGCTTATAAACAAGCTGGGCAGCCTGGGATTGGGTAAAAAGGTGGTGAACTGGGTTGGGAATTGGTTGAAGGAAAGAACACAGAAGGTGGTGGTAAACGGAACGAAGTCTGAGGAAGGGAGGGTGATCAGCGGGGTGCCACAGGGATCAATCAGTTCTTGGGCCAGTACTGTTTAACATCTTCATTAGTGACGCTGCGGAGGGGCTGGAGGAAAGGTATGCATCTTTGCAGATGACACTGATGTAGCCCAGGCACCGTGTACCAATGGGCTACTACCCCTGCCTGTTGACTACCACACAGGTTAAGGGGACCTGGGACCTACTACTACGGTAGTGATCTGGGGTTCTATCACAAAATGGTAAGAAAGTAGCACAGTGTCTTCACCCAGAGTAAAGAAACAGTGGGCCAGGTCTTTGCTTGGTATAACCCCCTGGGATGCCTTACCTATTCACCTCCCCTTCCAGCCACCCCACACACTAGATACCATGTTGTACTCCAGTACTATAAAATACATATACTTAACAGCTCTTACCAATAACTTGATCTCAACATAGCTACTTGCAACAAACAAACCACAGCTTTATTTTTAAGTGGGAGGGCTAGGGAAAGGGGTGCTGTGAACAGGATAGCTGTGAAGAGAAAGTTATTTTTGGATTAAGAGAGTCTGTGGACCCAAACACACACAATGTCCACCTCCACTGGTACCAATGAACCTCCTATATCCTGACTGGGTACCCAGGTTTTGTGCAGGCCTGCTAGATGCCACAGGTTGGCTGGCATTGGGGCCCAGGAAACAATCCTCTCCAGAGTGCGAGCAATTTTAAACCTTTACTTCTGGTTTAGTCAGGGCAAGCCCTGTGTTACTCACGGCCCGGAAGCTGGGGAATTCAGTCACTGGCACAATGGGCACTGGCAGTTCGGGGTTCTGCCAGTCAATTTCTGGGAGGGCAGTAAGCAGATCGGCAGAAAAGGTGTTGGTCGACCTTGGGCTTGCTTGGAGGTCTAGCCACTTGTCCACTTTAGCCTGTTTCCAGGCCCGGTGCAGAACTCAAACGCAAGGACTACAAGGCCACAAAGGACCCAGGAGTGACTTTACAGTCCGGCTCCCCCAATGATCAAGAGTGCCCCAGTACTCAGGCACACGCCCATGGCTCTCTGCAGCCCAGTCTGCCCCACTTGGTAGGGGTTGGCAGGTTCCCTACCTGGCTCCGAGTTGCAGCTGTGTATATGCTCAGATTCCGCCTTTCTCTTGAGCTAAACCAAACCGCTCCAGTGTGCAGTAATCAGGTTCTCAGAACTTTCCACCTTCCCAGTGGCTTTTGGCTAGTGACTTTCAGTCTCAGCAATGAACCTCCACCTTTTCACAGCTGGCTTTCAGCAAACTACAGGCTCCTGAAATACTGGACACCTGCAGACCTTTTTTCCAATGTCATCAGATTCAACAGGAGGACCATTTTTGACTCTGGCACTCACAGTTCCAAATTACCCCTTTCCCTGGCTCAGGGTTTTTTCTCCTCACACCGATGCAGTCTCACTACAAAATCCTGGCTCTCTCACACCCCCGGAGCTTTCACCAAAAGTCTCAGATGTTCACATGCAGTATCACAACTCTCTCCGCTAGAATAAAGTCCTTTTCATATCCTCAAACGCTTGACCAATTGACCAAACTAAGGCCTTCTGCATTGTCACATACATAGCCTGAACCCTTCTTGACTCAAAAAGAGCCCAGCAAAGACTGCCCAAACTACCCAAAGTCCCAGGGGTTGCTCCCGAAAATCCTGGCTTCCGATTGGCTGAATCCTGTTATCAATCACATATATTCATTAGCCCACTTTGACTATTGATTGGCAAAGCTCCTCTGCACCTGAAATTAGTTCACACCACTTCCTATAAGCTATCACAACCAGTTTTGGGACGCCTAAATAGCTGATTGACTGTCCATTTGGAGTCATAGTATCACAATATGGTTGCTTACACACAGTCCCATACAGTGTGACAGCAGTCCTATTTTTCTGTCCTATGACAGCCAGAAGAAACACTTTTATTTTCATTTTCCCCAGTAGTCTTGTGGCAGACCCTTTTCTCTATCACACCATGCCACAGTTTAGAATTGTTATTAATCCACCTGCCTGTCGCTGCTGCAGTTTCATACTGTCCCCCCCCCCCTCCAAGCAGCAGGCAGCTTGTTAGTATTTGGGTCAACTCATTAATATTCATAGGCTGGTCCAATTCTTGAGCACTATTAGCACTTCTTAACAAAACAATACAGCCACTGTTCAGGGACCTCCCCCAGGTGTCCGATTCCCCCGATTAACATTTAGGGGGTCGAGAGCACCGGGATTCATGTAGTCAGCCAACACAGCGGTGAGAAAGCAGGCCAGCGCTACTGAGCATGTGCAGGCTCCACTACCACTCCTCTAGCCCCTGTAACGACAGGAAGCACTACATGGCTGGACGGAGACAAGGGGACACTGCCAGGTCCCAGGACTGGCAGCAGAAAGCAGCAGGGAAATGGGAGCAGGAATGGACTCCCAGAGGGCCAGGTAAGTCCCACCTGAAGGGGGGGGTACATGAAGATCTGCAGTAAGGCGGACACTCCGGGAGGGATAAAGAAAATGAGGAGGAACCTAGCTAAACTGGAGGAATGGTCCAAAGTGTGGCAGCTAAGATTCAATGCAAAGAAGTGCAGAATCATGCACTTTAGGCATAGAAGCGCAGGGAGAATTATGCGATTGGGGAGGGGGGGGAGTTATTAAAGGCCACCACACAGAAAAGAGATTTGGGGTGATCATATCTGACGACCTCAAAGTGGCCAGACAATGTGCCAAAGTGGTAGGAAGAGCCAGTGGGATATTGGGTTGCATTGGGAGAAGTATCACCAGCAGAAGAAAAGAGGTGGTGATGCCACTGTACAAATATAAACATACGAAGAAGCCAGCAGAAGCAGGCTATTTGGCCTATCAAGTCTGCTCATGTTGCAGGGTCCACAACTTGAGTTACTGTCCCTGCTCCCTTTCCCCACTCCTCCCATCCTCCCTACCCATGACCCTAACCCTCCCCCTATACCTGTCATAGCCTCTCCTAAAGCTGCCCACTGTCTTCAACGAGATTACCTCTTCTGGCAGTGCATTCCAAGTGTCCACCACCCTCTCTGTGAAAAAGTGCTTCCTGACCTCCCTCCTAAACCCACTGCCCTCCAGCTTAAGACTGTGGCCCCTCGTGTTATGGTTGCCACTCAGCTTAAAGAGGCTCTCTTTATCAGCCTCATTTATCAGGCTGATAAAGAGAACAATGACATCAGTCACAACTGTTGAGCAAATAAATAGCTTTTTACTTAACAGAAAGTGCACTGAGCATTTACAGGATATATATTTACAACACAAGAGAATAACACTCATACAGGAAAAGTAAACAAATGTTTTTAAATAACAGATGGCAAAAAAAGAAAGGCTATTACTGCACTATGCTAGCACTAAACTTAACCTTCCCTGTCCTTACAAGAGACACTGGATCCTGTTCTAACTGCCGGCTCCCACGGACATAGCTAAAAGGGTAGGCTCTCAGCTTATGTTTCCCCTTCCAGCTTCCCAAAGCATGAGGAACCCTCTTCATTGTCTTTCAGCCTCTTATATATTCTCCTGGGAATAAGTAATGCCTATTCCCCCTTTGAATGCACCAACCAACTAACATGTATGTATTTAATTGTCCCAATCAGAGTGAACACCTATCAGTGACCAATTATATTCCATTTTAACCTTCAGTTAATATTTGAATGACCCAATCCATTCAAACTGGCCTGTGTATGTGTGTGTGTGCAGATGTCCACTCAAGATTTATGACCCAGCTTTTATCTAGCAGCTAGGGAGGACTGCGAATTCCACAAGCTGGATGCTGCTGGACAGTGGATTTTAGCTTGTGTGTGGTTTTTTTTTTTCCAAACTGCTAAAAAAAAAAACAGCTAGAGAAGCCAAACCATTAACACTTTCCTTCCCATTTCTGTCACAGTAGACATAAAGGAATTCTGGAGGTCAGAGTTAAGGGGCAACAGACTTCTAGGAAAACATAAAGTGAACTTACAAGCTCAAATGGGCAGACTGGGTGGGCCGTAGGCCCTTATCTGCTGACACTGTCTATGTATCTATGTATGTAGTCCTGTGGCCAGTCCTCTTCAATATCCTCATCAGTGACATTGCAGATGGACTGGACGGTAAGATTTGTCTGTTTGCAGATGACACCAAGATCTGCAACAGAGTGGATGATCCAGATGGGGTGGGCAGAATGAGAAGAGATCTGGATAAACTGGCAAAATGGTTGGAAGAGTGGCAACTGGGGTTTAACGCAAAGAAGTGCAAGATCATGCACGTAGGGAAGAGATACCCTGAAGCCCACCTATAGGTTGGGAGAGGAGTTGCTGGTAATCACAAGGGAAGAAAGAGACTTGGGCATCATCGTCAAAGATGACCTGAAATCATCCAAGCAGACTACTAAAGCAGTAGGTAAGGCTAGAGGGATGTTGGGGTGTATTAGTAGGGGTATCACACGTTGTAAGAGGGAGGTAATAACCCTCTTTACAAGACACTGGTTAGGCCCCATCTGGAGTACTGTGTGCAGTACTGGAGACTGTACCTGCACAAGGACATTAACAAAATGGAGGCAGACCAGAGAAGGGCAATCAAAATGATGCAGGGACTGCATCAGAAAACATGAGGACAGATTAGTGGAGCTTAATATGCATACCCTAGAGCAAAGGAGGGAGAGAGGTGATATGATCGAGACATTCAAACATCTTAAGGGCATTAACAAGGTGAAAGAGTCTAACATGTTTCAAAATAAGAAAAATAGCAGCACAAGAGGACACAGCATGAGATTAGAGGAAGGGCGATTAAGGGGTAATGTGAGGAAGTTCTTTTTCACAGAAAGGGTGGTGGATACATGGAATGGCCTACCTCAGGAAGTGGTGGATATGAATACAGTGCAAGGCTTCAAATAGGCATAAGGGAGCAATACAGATGAATATGAACAGATAGGCCATTGACACAGTACAGGCCTATGGCACATTCATAAGGTAGAAAAAATGGGCAGACTGGATGGGCCTTGCAGTCCTTATCTGCTGTCAACTTCTATGTTTCTATGTCTGACATGATTTTCCTGATGTGAATCTGTACTCCCTCGGATCTTGTACTCCGTTGGATTCATGGTGCTCCACTATCCTTTCTTTTAGCAGCGATTCCATAAGTTTCCCCACCACTGAGTTCAGGCTAACAGGTCAGTAGTTTTCAGCCTCCTCCCTGCTCCCTCTTTTGTGGAGAGGGACTACTTTAGCCCTTCTCCAGTTCTCTGAAACCACTCCCGTATACAGTGACCTGTTGAATAGGACTGCCAGTGGTGCTGCCAGTACCTCCCTTAACTCCTTTAATATTCTAGGGTATATCCCATCTGGTCCCATTGCCTTGCCTACCTTCAGTTTTGCGAGTTCCTGTAGGACCCTCTCCTCTGTAAATGACTGATGTCCACCCCCCTTCCAATCCTGTTACTTAGCTGTGGCCCCTCTCCTTCCTCTGTAAATACTGGAAATAAGTGATTGCTCAGGATTGCTGCTTTTTCCTGGTCTCCTTCCACACTTTCTCCATCCTCCCCTTTTAGCCTTATAACCCCCCACCGTCTTCCTCCTTTCACTAATGTACCTATAGAATGTCTTGTCCCCTTGTTAAACTTCTTTTGCTATTTCTTTCCTCTGTCTTCACTGCTTTTCCAGTGTCCCTTTGCTTTTTTTTGTATTTCCTGAAAGCCATTTGTTTTGCCCTCACCTTCCCGGCCACTTCCCTCCGGAGCCATAGTGAGATAGATATATAGATATATACATACAGAGAGAATAAATTATGGCAAAGTGTGGTATACATATAGAATAATGCATGGGGTGCTCAGCATTATGAGAATGTTCTGGCTTGCTGCAACATGCCTTGAATGCAGATGGAGCTGTAGCTTGTTGTCGGCAAATCCATACAAGCACATTGTTTTCACAGAGTAGCTCACTTTCCATTGCTGTACCAGGATAACAGATTTCTTAGAATGACCAGTGAAATTTGCATGGAGTGAGTGTGACAGTGGGATAGACATCTACGTGGCCATAAATTGCACTCTTCCTAGACAGCTTCACTGGTCATACAAATGCGATTGGTCCCAGGACCATCTGCTTCATTTTCCTACTACCGAATACCACCTCTGTCATACAGCCCCTCAATCAGGAGGTTATTTCTCTGTGAAGAGATATTATTTCATTGCTGTGCGGTCATTGATATTGGCTGAGATGGGTGACACTGCGGAGCTCACAGCGGGTGAATATATTAGGAGAAGTTTTTACACAAGTAGTTAGCGGAGGTGAAACGCTGACCACTGTCACAGAGATCAGTGACAAGAGATTGGTACAGACACACAAAGGTCTTAATGCCAGTCAGTTGGATGAGCTATGTCACTTGGGTGACAGCAATCCAGACCTGGAACTGGCCACACAGGATGATACAGCCTGCTTCATACGGGCACTGAACCCAACTGGCTGCATGGAACCAGAAATGAGTGAAGTGGATGAAACAGAAACTGCTACTTGTGTGATGACCTGTTCTGACATCGGAGCAGCTTTACTGACACTACACTGCAGAATGGAGCAATGGTGAGACACTGCTCCTGACTAGGAACTGCTCAAGAAAACTGAGCGAAGCTGGCACAGGTACGCTATATCAAGTGCTAAACAAATCAAAAAGTCACTTTGTCTTTTAGAAGAGACAACTAAGTGCTTAGAAGCACATTTTGGTGGGATAAAAAAGTAAAGGGTTTTTTTGGCTTTTAACAGAATCACCCAGCAGAAGTTCCACAAGGACAACTGTCTGTCACACAGTCACGCAGAATCACCAAGCACATGTTCCATGAGCACAACTGTCCATCCCTGAATCACCTTGCACCTTGTGTGCTATACTGTGCACCAAGCAACTGCTAATGTAGAACCAGAAAAATACTGAGTACCACTCCCAGAGCCAAGCATATGGTACTATAACACTGAAACAACAAACCTAAGCCCTATTCTACATGCTAATGTGATATGTTATAAGCACTAATGAAGAGCAACAAATCAAAGCGTGTATGGTATTGATACCACATATACGGTTATCGGGTAGAGCGGACCGAATTACTGTGCACCAGTCAATCCACTGTGTGTGGCATTCTCTGTGATGTTTTTATTAAGAAGGTGTTAACTCATTAATACTGTGTAATTGGCTAATTTGGGTCATTCTCTGCAACGCAAGATCACCGAGGACTATGATGGAAGTGATGGAGAGTTCCATCACTGATTCCTCAGCTGACCTTGTTTGTATCATGCAAACCTGACTGGGCAGTGACTCTGGACCTGTTCAGGGGATATCTGTCCCACCTGTTTTTTCTGTGGTACATTGCTTGAGGAGGGACCGCAGAGGGGGCAGGGTGGCCATCTGCTTTAGATCCATCCTGGGATTCACTGCATTCCCCATGAGAACTTTCTGGTCCTTTGAATGTGTGATGGCTAGATGTGGTTCAGGTGTTAGTGGCAGAATCATTCTCATTTACCGTCCTCCAGAGGGTGGGAGTGAGTTTCTGCAGAAATGGCAGACTTCATTGCTGAACAGGTGTTGGATGCCCCCAGACAGCTGGATCTGAGGGATTTCAGAGCCTGGATCGATGATGAATTCTCACAGTTTGGTCAGGAGCTTTTTCAGTTAATGTCTTCAGTGGGACTGACACAGGCTTTTACCTCTGAAAGCCATCAGCATGGTCACACATTGGACCTGATCTTTTCATTGGGACTTGATATTTGTATGGTCAGTGTTGATCCAGTCTCTTGGTCAAATCATCATGCAGTGTCATTCCAGTGTGAGGTCCCCTGTTTAAATACCTCCTCTGTGGACTCTATCCGGTGCCATCCCAAATACGATTTGGAGTCTTGCAACTCCAGGAGGCACTGGATGTCTTGTGTATGTTGCTGTCATGTGCACAGGGTGTGCAGGTGGCCGTGGAGTACTGTAACATGGCACTTAAGGACACCCTGGACTGTATTTACCATACTGTGTTCGTCCCTTGACCTCCCATCATAGTTCACTGTGGTATTGTGCTGAACTGCATCAGTTAAAGACTAAGGTACGGAGGGTGGAGCATTCCTGCAGGAGGTCTAGATCTATGGAGGACAGATTGGTGCTGAAAAATCACTCTGCTGAATATCAGTGGGCAGTACACTTGAAAAAGGCAGAGTTCCTGTCACGGTCCATTGCTGCGGGAAAAATCATCTAGCTCAGCTCTTCTGCACTGTAGACAGGTTGCTGAATTCTCCATGTCTACAGTAAGGCAGAGCATTTTCTGCAGAAAAGAGTTTGGCCGATTTTTTTACTGACAAGGTGTCGGCCATTAGATTGTGTATCTCTTTGGGTAGCCTGGCCTGGGCCAGTAGTAGTCGTGCCTTTGGTGATGTAGGTCTGCCTGTCTGGGATGAGCTTTGACCTATTTCTGAGGCTGAGGTACTCTGGGTTATCTCCAGTTTGCACCTTACCAACTGTATGCTGGACCCAGGACCAACATGGCTGATTCTTGGCTGTGGTGAGTTCCTGGGTCCAGTGTTGTGGAGATCATTAATGGGTCCCTGAGGGAAAGTGTCTTCCCATCTGCCCTAAAAAAGGCTGTGGTTAGACCCCTTCTTAAAAAACATCCTTGGGACTCTGATGCTCTAGTGAACTACAGGCCTGTCTCTAACGTTTGGTTTTGGAGAAGGTTATTGAGAAGGTGGTGACGGAGCAGCTGATGGACCACCTGGAGTCTCTTTCCATTTACCAACCTCTCCAGTCAAGGTTTCAACCCTGGCATAGCACTCTGGCTACTTTCTTTAGAGTAACCCATGACCTCCTCCTTGCGAGGGACTGAGGACAGTGCTCTGTCTTGGTGCACTTGGACCTCTCGTCAGTATTTGAGACAGTTGGCCACGGGGTGCTTTTGGATTGCCTGAGGGGCTGTGTGGGCCTCACTGGCACCTTCCTGCGCTGGTTCAAGTCTTAAATGGCCAGGAGAGCACAGCAAGTCACCCTGGAGAATTTTACCTCAGAGGCCTCTGTGTTATCTTATGGAGTGCCAAAAGGCTGGGTCCTTTCACCCATTTTGTTTTCTGTATACATGCTGCCGCTGGGGAGATCATTAGATAGTGCAGAGTTGGGTTTCATTGCTATGTAGATGACACACTGCTCTACCTGTCTCGTTCCCCTGATGATGATCTTGTGGCCTTGGTGCTGAGCCAGTGTTTGACTCAGATCAGCGACTGGATGGCCTCAAATTGGTTGTCTCAACCAGCTGCAACGCCGGCCTACCCCGAGCAACGGTCCTGGCTAGCCCATTTTTCATCCCCTTGGGTATCCAGAGAGTGTAACTGTCATAGGGACTCTAAATGCCCACACTGTAGAGTAAGTGATAGAGTATTCAAACTAATTACCCTGATTGCTCCCCTCCTGTGTTACTACCCCCAGAATAAATCAGATCTACTGTTTTTCTGCAATTTCCTTAGACTGTGGTGTCAGTTTGTGCTCAGGGTATTGTGCTGTTGCTTTTTGTTCTGCCTAACCTTTTTATATAGGGGGTCCCCAGAGTTAAGCAGGAAAACTAGTCCTGGGGGTAAGTGTTAACTGTATGTGTACGTGTATAGCATATCAGGGGTATTGTGGAGGTAAATATTGTGTACTGCGTGGGCCACTGGGGAAAAAAGAGGGGGCTCACAGTGTCCCAGAGGGCTGTGGCCTGGTTAGCTTGATCAATACCAACCCTGACCTTTGGGTGGAGGCACCTGTCACCAAACCTAGGCCCCTTAACCTCCTACTAGCCAAGCAGGCAGGGGTAGTAGCCCTTGGGATAGCGCCACCTAGGGGTTACACTTGTAAAGTACTTTGGGATACAGTGTGTGTGAAAAGTGCTTTATAAAGACAAATTATACTTCTTTTCATGTTGTTTAGCACTGCTGTTCCTAGTCTCACCAAACCAGCCCTTAAAGGAGAACATTCATGTATACTGTCCAACATGGCGTGAAAGCCCGTGAAATGTTCTTTTAAACAAGATATTTGTCCTGCCTTTAGCTGGAAGCAGTCCAGAGATATAGTGAGGCTAATCCTGCTGTATACTGATACTGCATTAACACCAGTATATGGAACTTGTGATTTCAACAAGTTGTGGTTGGCTACGTGTAGTTTCTGTGTACTATACAGAGAGAGTGGTGGGTGCCAACACCATTGATGGCTTAAAACACAGTTGTGACATAGTTAAAAGGACACTCATCTTTAAGGATGCTTGACTGGAGTCTGCCCAGAGGCAGCCCAGTGTCAGCCATCACCTGGACATGCTTCTCTACCTCTGATATGCCGACTTCCTACCATATCTGCCAATCAGCCTCTCATCTCTGCATGGCAACCTGCTCACCCCAGCTACTGTTCACATCCCATCTGGTTGAACTTGAACACCTACTTATTATTACTGTACTCTAGGGACTATTCATATCCAGGCTGTAATGCTAATTACTGCTTTAGCTCACCTTGAACTTGAGTTTCTTATACCCCTAGGATAAATAATTTGCTGCCTGGTTTATTTGCTTCTGCTGCTTCTGCCTCTGTAGTCACTGATCTGCTAATCAAACCTGCTCTAGTTGTTATCTCCAGGTTTGCTGCCATTTTACCTGCACTGTTTGCTTATCGGCCTGTCTGATTACTTCCAAGTTAGGAACATACGAAAAGAGCCAACAGAAGAAGACCACCCGGTCTAGCGCATCTGCTCGGTAAGTGATGCAGGGTCTGATAGTGCAATTTACACCAACTACCCTGCCGCCCCCCACCAACTGTTCTCCCTCCCCCCCTTCACCTCTTCTTGGTCCCAAGGGTTCCCTTTGTGCTTGCTTGTCATGGGCTTTCTTGAATGCTTCCACCATCCTTGCTGATACCACCTTCTCTGGCAGCTCATTCCAGGCGGACACCACCCTCTCTGTATAGAAATGCTTCCTTCCATCCCTTCTGAATCCCCCCCCCATCAATTTTAGGTTGTGCCCCCTAGTGGTGCTGTCGTCACTCATTTTAAAGAGACCCTCCCTTTTTACTCTTGTTAATTCCCTACATGTATTTGAAGGTGTCTTATCATATCACTCTTCTGCCTCCTCTCGTCCGAGTACATCCCCAGGGCTCCCAGCCTCTCCTCATAGGACCTACGATCATCTTGGTTGATCTCCTCTGGACCCCCTCCAACATTCTGATGTCCTTCTTAAGGTAAGGATGCCAGTACCTCACCCAATATTCTAAATGTGGTCTCACCAATGACCTGTACAATGGTAAAATAACATCACTCTGCCTACTGCTGAATCCCCTTGCAATAAACCTCAGCATCCTGTTAGCCTTCACCACTGCCTTTTTACACTGAGAGGTGTGTTTCAGGTCACTCATAGTCACTATCCCTAGATCCTTTTCCTCTTTGGAAGCAGTTACTTGAACCCCTGTTATGTAATACTCTGTCCTGGGGTTCTTGGCCCCTATGTTCATCACTTTGCACTTTTTGGCATTGAAACTAAGTTGCCAGATTCCTGACCATCTCTCTAGTCTGGCGAGGTCCTCCCTTGGGTCCTGTATCCCCTCCTCACTGTCCACTCTCCCACAGAGTTTAGTGTCATCCAAAAACAGGCCAGTTTTTCCTTTAATACCTTCCCCAATGTCATTTATGAAGACATTGAACAACACTTTCCCCAGCACCAATCCCTGCGTGACCCCACCGGTGACCTCCTTGGTGCTGGAGAACTCAACTCCAACCATTACTCTGTGTTCTATCACTCAACCAGTTTTCAACCCATCTTACCAAATTCTTCCCCACCCGTAAATCCCTCAGTTTCATCATCAACCTTTTGTGTGGTACAGAATCGAAGGCCGTGCTAAAGTCCAGGCATATGATATCCACCACCTGGCCTTTGTCTACTGCCCTCATGACCCAATCGAAGAACTCGATCAGGTTCGTTTGACACAATCTGCCTGCCACAAACCTGTGCTGTCTTTTGTCCTGTAGACCATTCTTCTCTATGTACCTCACCAGCCTTTACTTTAGTGTGGTCTCCATGAGTTTACATGCTATCAAGGTCAGGCTGACTGGCCTGTAGTTACCTGGGTCATACTTGGGTCTGCTGTTGTGGAGTGGCACCACATGTGCTATTCTCCACTCCAGCGGCACCACTCCCGACTCCAGAGTGCTATTGAAAAAAACATCCAGTGGCCCCGCCAGATCCTCCGCTAACTTTTTTAGCACCCTGAGGTGTATTTCGTCTGGCTCTGGGGATTTGTCCACCCTGAGGGCCATCAGCCTCTCCCTCACTCTTTCAATCCCGATTACCCCTATGCCCCCCCCCCAGTCCCCTACCTCCTTCTCCCTGCCTGTGGCACCAGTCCATCCTTTTCCTTTGTAAAGATGGAGCAGAAGTATTTGTGTAATACCTTTGCTTTGCTCCCATCTTCATCAACCCAACCATCCCCCTTCCACAGCCTAAGAATGCCGTGCTTCTTGTCCCTCGTTTCGTATATAGCAAAAGAAGGCCTTCTCCCCATTCTTTATTCCTTTGGCTATTTGGAGCTCTTTCCGTGACTTTGCCTGCTGCACCTCCCTTCTTGCCACTTTAGCTAGCCTCTTCCTCATCACCTTCCTTTGCTGTTCTTTTGAATTTTCTATAAGCTGCCCTCTTTTCCCTTACCACTCTGGCCACCTCCTCTTTAAATCAGCTTGTTGGTCTGGCTTTCGATTTCTTCTCCCTCATTTTGATACAGCTGCTTGTGGCCTTCTCAGTGGCCCTCCTAATGATGATGGCCCATAATTGGTCCACCTCACACCCTTCTCCATGCTGTCCAGGTTTTCCCTTAGCACTTCTTTCATCTTTTTAAAATTTGCCCTCCTAAAATCTAGTGTTCTGGTCCTAGTGGGGATGTCATCCTTGCCCATGTCCAAACTGAACTACAGTGTATTGTGGTCACTTCCACCCAGGGTTCCCTAACTTTGATCTCCTGTATGTGCTCCCCATTGGTGAGCACTAGGTCCAGTATTGCCCCCTCTCTGGTGGCATCAGTCACACACTGAGTCATGAAGCCATCTTGGATTGCATTTAGGATTTCCTGACTTCTGGCGCAGGATGTGCGGGAGTAGCCCAGTCTACCTTAGGCAGGTTAAAATCCCCCACCACTACCACTTCCCCTTTTCTGACTGCATCTGTCTTCATTGTCAAGGTATTTGTCACTGATCTAACCATGCCATGTCACCTGTCTCTAATTATACCTTGCTGTGCCCCATACCCCTCCTATCTGTATCCCTCTTCTTGCTTCTCTCCTTCCCCCAGATCTTTTCCCATACCTTTGCTTCTCTTCCCCAGCCTTTTTTCGTTTGCTTCACTTCACCTCCCCCTCCCTTGCACCTGCCTTACCCCTCCCCCTCCACTCTCTCCTCTTCGCTTTCCCTTTCCCCAATCCTACTCCTGCCATTCACCCTGGGCTTCTTCAGACTCCTTTCTTAAACCTTGAATCTCTCCACCATGCCTTCCTCTCCGTTTCGCTCTCCTCCTTCCTCCTCCCCTTCCCCCTCACTCAAAGGGGGGGAGATGGAAGTCCTGCCCTGTTCTCCTCCTCCTCTTCATTCTGCTCCTCCTTGCTGGTGACGTTGAACCCACCCTTGGTCACCATTCTCCCTCCTCTCCCCCTGCTCTCCCTAAAGGCCTCAGCATTTTCCACCTTAATGCTAGGATCCTGTTCCCTAAGCTCGACTCCATTAAAGTCTGGATCTCTCAGCACTCTCCTGGCCTCCTGTGTATCTCTGAATCCTGGCTTTCCTCCAGGGTACCTGACTTCAACTTGGCTCTCCCTGACTACCACCTCTTTCATCAGGACCGTGGGTAGCATGGTGGTGGAGTTGCCTTGTATGTCCTTCAGAACCTATCCAGCTGCGTCACCTTCAGAGAGTCAATCCCTTCCTCTCACGAGCTCCTCCTTGTCAAGTTGTCCCACCCTTCCACCCCCCTGTATTTGCTGGTGTTTTCTATTACTAACATACTATTTGCCAGCAGATTAGGCCTTATGGTCTATCGAGTCTGCTAGAACCTTAGATCCTTAGTTGGGTGCCGAGGCCCTCCCATCCCTAGTGCTCCAGAAACCCCTATCATCCATCCCCACCCCCCTGGGACAGGCCATCATCTGATACATCCACTTTCTGTGTCTGTCCCACCCTCTCTTGAAGCCCTCCACTGTGGATCTCTGAATCAGCTCGCCAGGCAGTGCATTCCAAGGGTCCACCACCCTCTCAGTGAAAAACCTCCTCCTCTTTTCCCCCCTCACCCTTCCACCTTCTAACTTCAAACCATGCCCTCTGGTGATACCTCCCTGCTTTAGTCTAAAGAGCCCCTCCATGTTTACCCTATTAATTCCCTTGAGGTACTTGAAGACCTCAATCATCTCCCCCCTGTCTCTCCTCTCCTCTCCAATGAAAACAGGCAGAGCTCCTCAAGTCTGTCCTCATACGTCAAATCCCCTAGCCCTCGTATCATCTTAGTTGCCTCCTCTGTACCCTCTCCAGGAGCTGTATGTCCCTCTTTAAGTGTGTCTCCAGTACTGTACACAGTACTCAAGGTGTGGTCTAACCAGTCCATTGTACAGCAGCAGAATCACTTCCTTGCTCCTAGAGGTGATCCCCTTACGATGCATCCCAACATCCTGTTTGCCTCTCTAGCCACTCTCCTGCATTGCTCAGAGTTATTCATACATGCATCCACCATGACCCCTAGGTCTTTTTCCCTATTGAGGCCTCCAGCCCCCTCCTCCCAGGTGTACCTGTGTTTAGGTTTCCACCAAGATGCAACACCTTGCACTTGGTGATATTGAAATTTTAATTTCCATGTGTGAGCCCAGCTTTCCAGGCTGTCCAGGTCCCCTTGCAGGGCCAACCTCCTCTCTTCTCCCTCAACTACTGCTCCCATCTTGGAGTCATCTGCAAAGAGACTCATTTCACATCCTATACCCTCCCTGATGTCCGATATGTATGCATTAAACAGGATCGGACCCAGGACCGAGCCCTGCGGTACCCCACTACCAACCTCTCTAGGGTTCGAGAGCTCCCCACAGACCACTACTCTCTGGGTGCGTCCAGCTAGCTAATTTTCAATCCATCTGACCATCAAAGGGCCTACTCCTAACCCCATCAGTTTCTCCACCAGACCATTGTGGGGGACAGAGTCAAACTTGCTGAAGTCAAAGAATAATACATCCACAGGCTTTCCCTGTCCAGTTCTGATGTTACCCATTCAGTAGAACTCCACAAGATTGGTTTGACATGATCTACCTGGCACAAACCCATGTTGCCGACTATCCAGACCTCCCACCTCCTCCAAGTACACCCCCAATCGTTCCTTTAGTATACTCTCCATTAATATTCCCACCACCGAGGTCAAACTGATGGGTCTATAGTTACCTGGTACTTCCCTTGACCCCCCTTTATGGATTGGCACCACATGTGCCTCTCGCCAATCCCTAGGTACCCTCCCTGTCTCAAGTGACCTGTTGAAGAGCTCCGCTAGGGGTGCAGCCAGTATGTCTGCCAATTCCCATAGTACTCTCGGATGAATGCCATCCGGCCCAGGAGATTTGTCTTTCTTTAGGGCCTTGAGGGCTAACCACACCCTTTTGGTGGAGATGGCATCATCTGTCCCCTCCACCTTACTGGCCTTTTTATCCTTATCCAGATGTGACACCCCTGGGGTACCTCTCCCTCCCTCTTGCTCCATTTCTGTTGCTCCCCTGATCCCACTCACTGCCGCTTTTATCCTCTTCATGCCTTGCTTTGTAGATATCCCATCCCCCTCCCTAGTGAACACAGAGGCAAAGTACTCGTTAAATACCTCTGTCTGGTCCCTCGCCTCTTCCACCCACCCTCCTTCTGATCTCAATCTGCTGAGATGGCCCTTAGTTTTTCTCCACTCCCCAATGTACCGGAAGAACCCCTTTTCCCCTCCATGTATCCCCTGTGCCAGCCGCTGCTCTTTACTGGACTTTGCTCTCCTCACCATACTGGTGACTTTTCTAGATGCAAGATGGTACATTTCTTATCCTATCCCTCTTGTTGTTTTATATTTTTGGCCGCCTTCTTTTCTCTGACTGCTACCTGTACCTCACTGGACCACCAGCATGGTTTATGTGACCTTGTTCCCTACGATTCAACTTAGCGCAGATCCTGACTGCCTCATGAAGTCCCCATTTTATGACCTCCCATCTCCTTTCCACACCTGTCATTGACATAATCCCTTCAAGTGATCCTTGAGAATATTTCCTATGCCCACAAAGTCCGCCCCTGAAGTCCACTGCCAGTGTCCTAGATCTCCCCCATGCTTATTTGAAACCAGACAGTATTGTGGTCGCCCCAGTCAGGGGTCCTGTACAACCAGGTCCCTTACCAGATCCCCATCTGCCAGAACCACGTCCAGGACATGCCCCTCCCTTGTGGGCTCCATCACATGCTGTGTTAAGAACACATCCTGGAAGCCGTCCAGCAGCCTCTGCTCCTTGGCCACCTTAGAGGACATGGTTCCCCAGTTTGTATCTGGCATATTAAGGTCCCCCATCAACACCACTCCTTCCGTTTTTGGTCCACACTGGGCAATGATGTTGTCCAGCAAACCATCCTCTAGAACATCAGTCATCCTGGGGGGCCTATATACTACACCCAGCTTGACCTTATCTCCTGCTGGGGGTCGTAAGGTGACCCATAAGGCCTCCACGTTTCCCTCTGCCTCTTCTACCCTTGCAATTTCTATGTCATCTCTAATGAATATAGCCACTCCACCCCCTCTGCCCTCCTTTCTATCCTTCCTGAACATAGTGTACCCCCACACGTTTAGGTCCCAGTCATGGTTTTTGTTGGCCCACGTCTCGTGACCGCCGCCACATCCACCCCCGAACAGCATGGCCTGGAACTCTGGCAACTTGTTTCCCAAGCTTCTGGCATTTACTAACACCAACCCCACCCCTTATCCCTGATCCTCTTTGTCGAACCCCACCCAGATTCCTTATACTTCCATCCTCCCTCTGCTCCTCCTGAAACCTCCAACCCCAGTCTGTTTCCTCTCCCCCTTGGGCTTGAAGGCTACTCCCCTCATCTGGAGGAGAGGGCTTCTGGTCAGCCCCTCCCTTATCCCTTCCCCCCCTCACAAGTTTAAACCCCACCTTTCTTTAATGTAGTCAGCCATCCCCTGTTTAAGGACTTCCTTCCCTAATGGGGCAAGATGAAGCCTGTCCTTGGCATATAGTCCCTTATCCTCCCAAACTTCTTTCCAGTTCCCTAACACCCCCAACCCACTCTCTTCACCCCACTTCCTGAGCCAGTCATTAACCTCTGTGAGCTTCATTTTTTTCTCCACTGAGGCCTTTGGTACTGGCAATATCTCCGAAAAGGAAATGTTGCATCCATTATCCCGACAGACTCTGGCAAGTTCTTGGAACCTTGCTTGGTTTCCAAAACGCTATTTCCCTCTAGATCGTTAGTTCCCAAATGCACCAGGAAATCCGGTTTCCCTCCACAATCCCTAACCATTTCATACACCATGAACTTTGCTCTGTGCACTGTCAGCCCAGAGATACTCACTACCTTCACCTGGCTATGGCATCCACCCCCCTGTCCCTCCCACTGGATACCCCTAATCATCGAGTCTCCCAATAACAGAACCTTAACACCACCATCATCCTTATGGTTACCTCCACTATGCCCTCTCAGCCCCCATCCCCTCCTTTATTCGTGATCTCAATTCCATGGGAGTCTTCCTGCCTTATTAGAGACCCCCTTGTCACCCTCCCTTTCTGCCTCCTCGTTATTTTGCCCACTTAACTCAAACCCCTCTGAATAGGTGTCCCTTTAGCCTCTCTTATCCGAACCATTTATCCTGGCCCTGATGGTTTTCCCTTCCCCACACCGCCATCCTCCCCTGTAAAGTACCCTGCCTCCAGAGGCTCTGTGGGTCCCGCTTAGCTAGGGCCCCATCCTTGGTACTGACCCTCTGCTGAAGGGGGGCTCCTCTCCCACCTCCTTGTCTCCCAGTTTCTCTCCAGTCATGCTCTCCTCCCTCATGTCTGCAATATGTTGCATCTCCCCCATTTACCTAACATTTATGTTTCCTCTTCTCCTTCTGGGACTATTTCTATCCTTTCCATTGCCAGCCTGTGATGCCCTATGGGGATCCGACTCCCTCCCCCCAGCCTCTGTATAAGTTTCCTCATTTCCACCAACCCCTTCCTCCCCCTCTTGGTTGCTTAGTAGCTCAAATTTATTGTGACACTCTATGTCAGCCTCCATCAAGTAACCAGAGTTTCCCCTGACTGCACCTCTAAACTGCCCCTCTTCTTCCCCTCTTGCTCTGTTCACCTTAGGAGCTCCCTTCCCACAGTCTGCTGTTTTAGGCTTCCCCACAACAGCCCCTCCTGACTCTTCCCCCTCCACTTTCTTTGTATTCAGAATGTTCACCCCGTACACTTTCCCCTTAGCGTCAACATCCCTATCTAAGGGTCCTCTGTCCCTAATATCCCCCCTCCTGCTTGCTGTAACATAACGTCCTGTAATTTCAGAGCGTTGCCCCAGCCTCCCCTCAGCCCCACCCTTCTGCTGCCCATATCCACACCCCTTCTCCTTGGACACCCCCCCAGCTCCCCCAGCTTACTCCTTAACCAATGTACCTCACTCCTGATACAAGATAGCTGTCTACAGAGTGGGCAGCCTCCCTCTCTCCAGGTCCAATTGAGAATTATTGCCATCCCACAGCCTGTGCAGCCTACAACCCTTCCAAAAATGCCTGCCATGGTGGAATATGGCCACCCTGTTTATCCCCCTCTGTTTATAATGGCACACCACCTTTTCTCAGTCCCTTTCCCTTGGAATACAGTTTCTCTCTATACTGACTGCAGTTATTTACAAACTCAATTTCAACCCCACCAATAAAGTTCCCAAGTCTCACAAACACATACAGTCCAGTGTGTGTTCAGTCCCACTAACTGTGTGTGTATCCAGACATCAGGTACCGTATGATGTCACAGGCCCACCAGCTCCTGTTGCTTCGAATTTCAGTCCCAAACAGAAATACTCAGCCCTTCAATCCCAACCCCCAGTGGCTTTTCAGTATTTAAGAAAGCCTACAAAACAGGGTAGGTGGGAGGGCTCTTACCAACACCAGGCAAACACATTTAAATTTCACTCTAATTATCACTGCCAAACAAGTGTTCCCAAGCCTCAAAAGTTACAATATCACAGCCCAAGTAACAGTTCTAACTCAAGGTAATAATTTTTAACACATACAACTAATTTCACGTACAAAACTATTCAAATATTTCAGTTAAAACAGAATATAACCCCAGACCTCTGTCCTTACCAGCCTCCTGCTTATGTTCCCAAGTCTCTTCCTCCTCCCCGAACAACTTCTTCTCATCTCTCGTTTCCCATGCTCCCTCTGGTGAGCTTATCCTCCTTGCTGACTTTAACATAAATTGGCTCTCCCTTGCTTCCAGCTCCACCCTCCACAGGATTGAGTCCCTGAACCTCTCACAGTTATTCACTGAACCAACCCAGCTCAGGCATCACTCCCTCCTGGACTGGGTGCCTTCCTCCCACCCCCACTGCATCATTGCAGCAGACACTTTACTGGACACCTTCAATGACCACAGTATGACCTGCCGTATCAGGAAATTGAGGACCACTCATGCTGTCCCCAAATACATTTGGTTCAGGTCACTTAACTCTACTGCCCTCCTAAGTGACCTTTCTGCTTCCAACTGTCCCCTGTCTATTCTATCCCATACATTGGCACTGCCCCTCCCTCTTCCATGCCATATTTAGCCACACCTGGAACATTCACGCCCGTAAGAAAGTCCGGGTTAATACTCCACCCCCAGATTACATCTGACCTGATTGAGCTGTGCAAGTCCTGGGACCAAGCTTGGGCATGTTTTAAATTCTCCCCATCCCTGCCTGACCTCTTATCCTACAGGTAACACAGGAATTTCTGCATAAAGGCTGTCCACACTGCTAAGGCCCACTACTTCAAATCAAACCTCTAGTCTAACCTTAACTCCCCCACAGAATTCTGGAAGATTATCCACTCCCTCTTTGATTCCCCCAGCCCAGTCAGTTCCCCCTATCCTCCTGATGGATGGCTCACCAGTCTCTGACCCTCCATTAGTTAATGATCATTTTAATAAATTCTTCACTATCTGTACAATACCTTCTCCATCTTCTGGTCACGCCCCCCGTTCTGTACCTTGCTGCCTCTCCCCTGCCCCACTCACTTGAAGGTTTCCATTTCCCTCCAGGTAGTCTTCCTCACCCTAACTTCACTTAACCCTTCTAAGCCCAGCTGTAATGGGCTGGACCCCAGTCTTCCAGGTCTCTCGGCTCCGGACATTGCCTTCCCACTTACTCACCTTCTGAACCTCTCCTTAGTGCTGTCTTTCAGGCTTGGAAGGTTGCAAACATTCTGCCTCTGCACATATGGGGCAGTCCCTCCTCCCCTACCATCTTCTGGCCGATCTTGCTCCTCCCCTGTTTTGCAAAGCTTCGTGAGACCATTGCCTGCTCCAGGGTTGCTGGCTACTTTTACTCCTCTGATTTTCTTTTCCTCTTGCAGTCTGGTTTTATGAAGGACCACCCCACCATTTCCTCACTGCTGCAAGTAACTGACTCTGCCCCCACTGGCATGGATCATGGACATATCACCTCAGCTGTATTCATCGATCTGGTGAAAGTCTTTGACTCAGTGTCCCACCCTCTCCTCCTCTGTAAGCTGAGCTCTACTGGCCTCTCGGTGTCCGCTGTTGACTGGTTCCATTTATACCTCACAGGCCATTTACAGTCTATATACAGAGTACACAGTGAAGAAAGGAGGGTTACAATCTACAGGAGGGATAGGGAGGGTAAAAGAGGAGGAGGAGTAGCTCTCTATGTAAAGGAAGGGATCAAAGCAACAGAACTAAAGAGTAAACAGGGAGCAGCTGAGGCACTTTGGGTCACTCTGGAGACAGGAAATGGCACCACAATCCGCATGGGGGTTGTATACAGACCCCCATCTCAGGGGGAGGGAATGGACAAGGAAATGATAGAAGGCTTTCTTAGAATGGCAGAAAAAGGGGAGATATTGTTGATGGGGGACCTGAATATGCCAGATGTTAACTGGAGCACCTTTGCTGCAGGCACGTCCAAGAGCAGGGTCATTCTTGATGCCCTACAGGGGGCATGCCTCAGACAGCTAGTATCAGAACCCACTCGGGAGGGAGCAATCTTAGACCTGGTACTTTCAAATGGGGATAGAGAAAGAATCTCAGATTTAGAAGTGGGTAGCTATCTGGGAACAAGCGACCACCAAACAGTGTGGTTCACGATAAACACAGCCATACAATCAAGCCATACAAAAGCAAGAGTACTAGACTTTAGGAGGGCTGACTTTGGAAAAATGAGAGAGTGCCTCAGAAAAGCACTAGCGAACAGGCAAGAAGGAGGGGTGGAGGAACAATGGGGAGTGATCAGAACAGCCATCACAGAGCTTTGTGTAAAGCAAATCAATAAAACACAACGAAGGAAAAAAACGCTATGGTTCACAAAAGAGGTGGCAGGGAAGGTTAAGGAGAAAAGGACAGCATTCAGGAAATATAAGGAAACACAGAAGAAGCAAGATAGAGAACTTTATCAGTTGAAGCAGAAAGAGGCTGGGAAGGCAATCAGAATAGCAAAGGCCCAAACCGAGGAAAGGATAGCCAATTCTGTTAAGAAGGGGGATAAGACCTTTTATAGGTACATTAGGGAACGAAGAAAGACCAAAGGAGGGATACTGAAGCTTAGTAAAGGGGAGGGAATGTGGGTAGAGGGTGACAGTGAAAAAGCAGGAATACTGAACGAATATTTCTGCTCCGTATTCACAAAGGAAGAGGAGGGGGAGTTACCTAAACCAAACAAGAGAAACACTCTGAAGACGGGGGTCGATACCAGTCCATTTACAGAAGAAAGGGTTCTGAAAGAACTAATAAAATTGAAGGTGGACAAAGCAATGGGGCCTGATGGGATTCACCCAAGAATTCTAAAAGATCTAAGGGTAGAACTAGTGACATCGCTGACTACTCTCTTTAACAAATCATGGGAGGATGGGGTGGTACCCGAGGACTGGAGGAGGGCAGATGTGATTCCTCTTCACAAAAGTGGGAGCAGGACAGAGGCCGGAAACTACAGACCAGTTAGTTTGACCTCAGTGGTAGGGAAAATGATGGAATCACTTCTGAAGGAAAGAATTGTTGAGTACCTAGAGGCCAGTGGGGCACAGGACCCAAGGCAGCATGGATTCACGATGGGAAGGTCGTGTCAGATGAATCTAATAGATTTCTTTGACTGGGTGACCAAAGTAGTAGACCAGGGAGGGGCTGTGGACATGGCCTACCTAGATTTTAGCAAGGCATTTGATACAGTCCCACACAAAAGATTAATACATAAGATAGCCAGCCTTGGAATGGGTCCCAAGGTGGTAGCCTGGATAAAAAATTGGCTAGACGACAGGACACAAAGGGTAGTAGTAAATGGAGTACACAGTGAAGAAAGGAGGGTTACTAGCGGGGTTCAGTACTGGGACTGGTCCTTTTTAATGTCTTTATAAGTGACATTGCAGAGGAACTGGAAGGAAAAGTATGTCTCTTTGCAGATGACACAAAGATCTGCAACAGGGTTGATACACAAGATGGAGTGGAAAGGATGAGAAGGGACTTGGCAAGGTTGGAGGAATGGTCAAATGTATGGCAGCTCAGATTCAATGCAAAGAAGTGCAAGGTAATGCACATGGGAAACAAAAACCCAGGGGAAGCGTATACAATGGGGGGTGAGATACTGACAACAGTAAAAATAGAAAGGGACCTGGGGGTAATTATATCAGATGACCTAAAGGTGGGCAAGCAATGTGAGAAGGCAGTAAGGAAGGCTGGGGGATACTGGGATGCATAGGAAGAGGCATCAATAGTAGAAAACAGGAAGTTGTTATCCCTCTGTACAGACAGTTGGTGAGACCCCATCTGAGTACTGTGTGCAGTTCTGGAGACCCCATCTCCACAAAGGCATAGACAGAGTGGAGGCTGTCCAGAGGGAGGCAGCAAAATGGTGCAGGGTCTGCACCAGAAGACATCTGAAGAAAGACTAAAGGAGCTTAATATGTATACTTGAGGAAAGAAGGAGAGAGGGACATGATAGAAACTTTCAAGTACCTCAAGGGAATTAACAAAGTCCAAGAGGGTAGCATCTTCCAGAAAAGAGATGTGCAAGAACAAGAGGGTACAATTTGAAGATAGAGGGGGACAGCTCAGGGGATGTGAGGAAGTATTTTTCACTGAGAGGGTTGTGGATGCATGGAACAGCCTCACTGAGGAGGTCGTGGAGTCAAGAACAGTGGGGGATTTCAAGAATGCATGGGACAGGCATAAGGCAGTCCTAGGGGCGGGTAAGAGGAAGTAAGCTGTTGGTTAACTAGGATCTGCAGCTTATCTGTTAGGTAGGAAAATGGGCAGACTAGGTGGGCCAAGCGGTCCTTATCTGCCATCGAATTCTATGTTTCTATACAGGTGGCAGGTATTCTGTCCGCTCCCCTCCCCCTCCTAGCAGGGGTCCCACAGGGTGCCATACTGGGTTCCATCCTATTCTCCCTTTTCCTAAATGACCTCACCTTCTGCTCTTGCAGACTCTTTGCACATCCACATCTATGTGGATGCCATGGTAATCTACACCTCTGGCCCTTTGGCTTCAGCTGTGAAAGTTCCTGGCTAGCAGGACTTCCACAACTTACTGTACTGGTTCCACACCAACCATCTCAGGGTCAGTATCCAGGAGACTGTGTCTGTGACCTTTGGCACCAGCCAGAAGCTGGCCAGACATTTGCCCTTTCTGTTTTCTCCACACTGGATGGTAACCTCTGGAGGTTGTCCCTGCCTTCAAGTACGTTGGTGTGTGGCTTGATAGCAGACTTGACTTCTCCATCCACATTGATGCCATCTGTGCCAAACTCCACTCAAAACTCCATGCATCGTACTGCAGTAAGGACTGCCTCTCCCTCCAGGTCCATCAGGAGCTAGAAATCAGAATGGTTCTCCTGGTCTTCAACTATGCCGATGTGGTCTGTGGCTCTGCTCCTTCCTCTTCCCTTGCCAGACTGGATACCCACCAGGAGCTGGTAACCAAAATAATTCTTCCGGTCTTCGGCTGTATGGATGTAGTTTATGGCACCACCCCTTCCTCATCCCTTTCCAGATTGGCTACCCACCTCAACGCCTTCTGTCATTTCACTACCAACTCTCCCCTCCATACTCATCACTGCTGCCTCTATTCCTCCCACTTCTATCACGTTGCTTGTCCCATTGTGCCCCTTTCATTATTTAATACTGGTTTGGGTCCCTTCCCTCCTACCTTTCCTCACTCATTTCCGCTATTCTTCTTCTTCTTACTCTTTCCATTCTAGGGATTCCCACACCTTCTCCATTCCCCACCCTCACTCCTCTGCTGGACAAGCTGCTTTCTCCTGCCACCCCTTCTTCTCTCTGGAATCTACTTTCCTCTCCCTTCCGCCTCTGCCCCGACTCCTTGCCTTTACGTGTCAGCTGAGGCATCTTCCTGCACCCTCCTGTCCCTGCAGCCCCCTTCTTGACTTCTTGTCCTGTCTCTCTCTTTTGACCCCCCAGGTCCATTTTGGGACTAGCACTGTCCCCTACCGCAACAGACACTGCACACTTTATTGTATTCTCTTACAGTTATCCACATATTATTACATTAATCCATGCTGTTATACATTTCATCACCACATTGCTACTGCTTCTGTAATGTTGCCTCTGTAACCACATTTTTATGTTTTGTAACTTTGATCCTCCTGTACTCACCTCCCTTGGGTCGCACTTGGAGATGAGCCTTGGCTCAGTGTGCCCTTTGTGGTATAAAGTGGAAATTATCATTTGCTGTTGGACCAGAGTGCCTGCTAACATCTGCTTGTACGCTGATTACATAGTGGGCCCCCTGAACTGTTATTATAGGATGTATGATGGGCAGGAGTGGAATATGGAAAATATTCTTACTCCTGCAGAGGAGAATATTTTCCATATTCCACTCCTGCTCATCATGTGTGCGATTTATACAGTAGGCAACAAGTGTTGTATGGTTTTGGTATTTAAATATTGTGTCTGAGGTCCGTTTTGTTGTTGTTACTTTTTAAGTTGATGTTATTACTCAGTGATTTGGCTGCTGTGTGTTAGTCTGCTCAACTGTGTGATAGGGATTGGTGATGTGAGAACAGCTGAAGAAAATATCTTCTTCGATGTTCAATGGTTTCTGAGGACGATTAAATTTTGGTTTATTCATCCGTGGTGCTTCTGAAGGTTTAGGAATTAATTTTGAAAAGCTTATTGTACAGAAATACTGTTTTTAGTGAAGTCTTTGTAATTTGTTTTCAGTGCTAAGTACTGTTCTTAGTGTACTGCTTTCAGCTTCTGGCTGTTTAGAAACTGCAAGTAAAAGTTTCACACTATGCAGGGGGTGTGTAGTTGGGTAGATTGATGATTTCATTTCCAGTTTTAAAACAAGTTCCAGCTTGTAGTGCTTAACTGGTGCTGCTGTGAGAACATCTGGTAATGACATAGCTACTATAGGTGTAAATGGATTTATTTTCACTTCAGCTATGTCATCACCCGATATTCTCACTGGAGTGAGAATACATGCTTTTATTCTCAATGAATACACAACACCCCTATTGTGTGTGTGTGTGTGTGTGTGTGTGTGTGTGTGTGTGTGTGTGTGTGTGTGTATGTATATATAAATAAATAAGTGATATGCAATGGAAGCAAGTGGAAAAAATGATTAATCTGCACAACAGCAGTTCGACCTTGGGTGACCTCATGAGTGGCGTACCACGAGTGAGGTATCTGAGGTCAAACTGCTCAAGTGCATGTAAATCATTTATTCCATAAGTTTTCCATCATATATTCCATTTATGCAATAGGGAGGAAGTATTTTGGTTTGATTTATATACATATTTTTTTAAAATTTGGCTTTTTTTTATTTTGTAAAGAATGTGGAATTTTTTTTTCTTATACTCGGTGTGTAATTTGCGCTATTTGTAGCAGGTTGCTAGGAATGGGAGGGAGTGTGCTTGCTAGGGATGCAGCTTGATGACATTGAGAATGTGTGCTTTGATTGGTTGCCTTTCTGTGTGTGGGCGGGTTTATTATTTAAAAAAAGGTGACTGTTCTTTACTGAGAAGCTGCAGTATTTCTAGACATGCTGCTTGTTTTTATTATATTAATCTTTTTTATGTGGTTGATCCTGCCATTTGAGTTTTATTGATCTGGTTGATCCTATATGTGGAGGTGGTATTCCTCGGTGTATGTGGCTGCTGGGAGCCGATCCGTACAGAGTGAGGAAACCGCAGAATGGAGAAAATAAAGCGGATGGAAAGCTGTTGTCTTTTTTTTTTTTTATTCTTATTCTTATTTTTTATTTTCTTTTTACCAAGGAACCCACAAGGTCAGTGTTAACTGTCTGGTTGATCCTGCCATTTTGAGGAAGTCGTCACTTTTATTGTCTGATAGATCCTGTCTGTGGAGGTGTTTGTCGAGTCTGGAAGAGAAGAGAGTAAGTGTGATCGGGAGCATGCAGCGCTACTTATGGTCTGTTTCAGTTTAGGGAAGCTAGTCAGTGATGGGCGTCTCGGCACCAGTTTTGTCCCGTACTTGTAAGCATATATTTTGTTTTAAAATTGAAACACTGGGTATTTGTAAAAAGAGCAGACCTGTCTGTGGAGTGAGTTTACTGTTGCTGCAGGAGGATAGGGAGTGCAGCTGCGTGCAGTGGGACTGTGTTGTGTACAGGAAGGAGCGGAGTCTGGAGCAGCCAGTTCAAGCAACATGTGATTACAAAAAAAATGTTTTATTTTATTTTATTTAGCTTTTGTTGACCGGGTAAGTGCACTAGACAAATCCTGCCTATTCTCAGGCACGACCCGGGGAGGGGGATACCGATGAATGACAATTGACCTTGAACCAGATTAAGCTGTTTGTGGTATTTTTAGTGAATGAGTGAAATTTGGACAGGACACGGGGGAAATTCCCCTACTCTTTTCGATAAGTGCCATGGGATCATTAACATCCAACTGAACTACCACCAATCCAGGCAGATGGGACCTCGGTTTAACATCTTATCCGAAAGACGGCACCTCAGAAGTACAGCACCCCTCATGGTAAACAGAACTAAAGGCAAACTGTGAGTTGTAGTAGGGAGAGTGTGAAGAGTTTCTGTTTTACATGACTGTGTGGTGGATGGGGGTGGCTGGAGCGCTGGGTGGATGGGGTAGCTGAGGGGCTGGCAGGCAAGTAACCTGAGCAGTGAGTAAAAGTAAAGGTAGGACATGTAGTACTGGTTAGTTGTTTGGGGGCGGCTGTGTGTGAGGAGTTTAAAAATAAAATGCTTATCTGGGTGCTCTGTAGACTTCTGGATGCTGGTATACAGAGAAGGAACAGGCAGTCAGTGGGAGTTTTGTTTTTAGATGAGAGTGGGTGCTTGTTGAGGTTTTGTGAGGAGAATGGTGAAGTGGTTTACTGTGGTTAAGTTTAAGGTGGAGAAGTAGTGCTGGCAGGGGGGATTTTGATTGACAGCTTGCGTTTATCACACGTCTGATAAATTTTGGTTTTGAAATTTCACACATATGTGGAGCTAAATAGATTTATCACATGGATTTTAGCTCCATACCTATTGCATAAAAAAAAATATATATTTTTAATATTTTAGTTAAAACTGCATGTTATGCAACTCAACCTTGCTGGCTTTGTCTGATGCCCAACCCATTCATGTTGTAAAGATATCTGCAGCACCGTCAGAAAACATGTGCATGCATGAGTGATTTTTGTTTTTCTGTTATTGTTTGCAGGCAGACGAGAGGGCTTCAGACTGAGTCAGCCATATAAGTCCTACTCTGAAATGAGCATTCTGACCCATTTATCAAGGGGTTAGTAAAAGCTAAACTGTGACTCTGGGAGTGCCCATCAGCCTTGATGCTGGTCCAACAGCAACTGAAATTTCCACTCTCAAAGAGCTAGTGTACTGCCTGTAATTAATTGTAACTTTTAGATGAACTCAGCCATTACTTCTTATATCTCAAGTATTTTTTCTTTTCTGTTTGCTAATTAGAAGATTTTTCACCTGGCAGTACTGGGCTGATGTGTGGAGCAGCACTATGTCTGGAGGCTCACAAAAAGGCAGTTCTGTTCCTCCCATTACATCAACACTGAGACCACACTGATATGACATCACTAGTATCCAGGGAGAACCATTTCTCACTGCCAAATTATTCTTTCACATGAAGCGACATGGACTGGCTCTTCTCGGTTACTAGTGATGTCACAATTTCCTGAATTTTAATTGGTAACTTTTGAAAATCACTGCTCAGAGTGCAAGGATTGTGGTGCCTCAGTGTGGTTGGTCACATTTCTGACGATGTAGTGGGAAGAACAAAACTGACTTTTTTTTTTGTTTGTTTTTTAGCCTCCAGACAGAGTGCTGTTCTACACATCAGCCCAGTTACTGCTAGGTGGAAAATCTTCTAATTAGCAAACGGGAAATAAAAAAAATACTTCAGATATAGGAAGTGACAGCTGACTGCATCTGAAAATTACTATTAATTCCAGGCAGTACACTAGCTCTTTAAAGCTGACAGTGTCTCTTTTAAGGACTAATTGAAACCTGGGGGTAGCTTCTGTGACAGGAGTGGGTAAGACCCAGTCCCATTTGTTATGCAGAGAGTGTTAAAAGCAATAATCTAGTTTGTCTTCTCCTGTTTTTCCACTTGCTTGTCTGATTGCGCTATCAGATTTTCCTGTGGCGTCCAAGAATTGGCCACTTTGATGGTCCCACAGTTTTCCCCTGTTATCTCCCTTCCTTCTCTTGCTGTTTCTATATTTTCTTTCTACCCTTACTTCTCTGTGGTTAAACATACTGTATATGTGCATCTTTGTGAAACTGGGATCCCTTGATTTGCAAATGTATATAAATTATATTGTTGAAATGACTGCAGAAAGCTGTTTGGGGTTTATTAGAAGAGATATTAATCTGGAACCTAGGGAGTTGACTTTGAGATGCATTTCGACCTCCACAAGCTTGTTTACAGAACTGTCAACAGAAAGCCAGCTCGGGGACAAAATGTATTATTTTGTTGCACCTGTTAAGACTAGATGTGCTAAACAGGAGGTGTAACTTGAAGGAACAGGATGCAGTTTGAACTGGCAGGCAAAAGCATCTTGAATAATCGGCTCGCTGTTTTTTTAGAGAAACTCTCAGATATAGGAGTTTTTGTACTGCCTGTATGAAGAGCTGTCCTGTACAATTTAAATTTTTTTTTTATTGATTAATAAAATGCTACTTGTGAATTTTATAACTTCTCCTAGTCTGCCTATGGTTCCTGATCTATGCCTCTATGACAGTTGGTGTTAGCATTGGGATTTATACTGTGCATACTCTGCGCCAGGGGTTTTGTGTGTTTGGTACTAGATGTGGTACCAGGTTAGCATAAAAGAAAGGTATAGGTCCTGCAACAGCAAGCCATAACAAAAGCAGAAATGAAAGTCCAAACTGAGCCTGTGCAGCTGACACCAGTGGTCAACTAGGCAGGGACAGAACCTGAAAATGTGTCTGCCTTCTTCAAATGGTGGGCTATACAACAAAGGGAGACTGAGAAACAGAGACGAGACACAGTGATGGGAGCAGCAACGGCTGTATAACTTGCAAGCTATCTAAGCTGGAAGATCTGGTGCAGGTCCAGCAGATGAACAAAACACAAACAGCTTAATTAAACTTACAAAGCTGTGTTCCTTGGATGATACTGAAGCATATATAACAACTTTTGAAAGGATTGCTGGAGCCCCCCAGTGACCAAAACAGCAATCGGCAACTGGGCTGGTACTTTATCTGACAGGTAAAGCCCAACTTGCCTGCAGCAATATGGACATTTCACGGTCTGTAAAATATGACTGTGTGAAGAGAGAAATCCTTGAAAGAGATGACGTCTCAGGCAAGACCTACAGGCAGAGATTCCATTCCCTGAAGTACCACTCAGTCGACAGTGTCTGAAGCCTTCACCCAACTGGTTGAACTCCTCATTAAATAGCTCCAACCAAAGGGCAAAACAGTCCAACAGATCATTGACATATTTGCAGTAGAGCAATTCATCAACCTCCTTCTTACATATGTGCAGCTATGGGTAAAATAACACTGACCAGAAAAAGGTGAAAAAGGACGTTTCTTTGACTGAGGACTATCAGATTGCCAGACAGATACCACCGCAGTGAAGTAACAGCCAAGGAACAGTAAGACCCTGTTTTTTCCTTGATTATCTCCAGATTAGATAATAACTCTGATGACAATAACAAATCTGTACCCAAAGATTTTACTTGCTATAACTGTAATAAGCTGGGCCATATTGCAAGAAACTGCCATAACCATAAGGAGGATAACACCGGAGCAAATGTGATCGTAGCAAATTGGGGCAAGTACTTAACAGATATCAAGGTGGGAGATAAGACTGTGCATGGAAGCAGTAAGACCCTGGTGCATGGTGAAGTTGTGGGACAAGATTGTGTAAAAGGACCAGGTACTGCGGTCATCTGCATCCACAGAGACACTTGATACTATCCCACCACACAAGTGACTCTGCAGCATTAATGGGGTGTCACGCCCAATTTTTATTTTTTTTTTAATTTATTTCAGTTTGGGATTAACACCTTTGAGCCAATGGCTCATTTACAAAGGTTCCAAGTCAATACATATAGTTGGACAGACAAGACAGCATGAGACCATACATATGCAAGCAGAACAGTAAAGTACTTGGCCGGCCCGGTGGCGCTCAGGGTTGAGGCGCTGGATGCCACACCGGTGACCTGGGTTCGGGAACGAGCCCGGTTTGCTGGGGGTCGGCAGGGGAGGGAGAGGATTGAATGTCCGGAGGACAGCTCTCCTCTCCTCTCCTTGGAGGGACAGGGGTCCCTGTTTGGTGCTTGGCTGACCTCTGGCGGAAGCCGGAGATACAGCAAGCATTGACAATGCAGATAAGGGACGGGGAGTAGCAGACGTCGGGGGAAAATGCCCTTCAGCTCCGGCAGAGACAGTGCACCGGAACTTGCCCTCAACTTGCGGCCGCCCACCTGGCACCCTCCCGACCGACTCTACAGACAGCTCAGGGTGTTGAGGCCCACCTTGTCCCCGCCCGGGGGGGGGGTAATCCGAGCTACATGGGTGATGAGGACTGACCAGGTAGGGCGAACCACAGAGGGATGATCTTGGTGCTCCCGAGGAAACTGGAGCTGATATTGGGGGGGTGGGGGGGGGCGCGGAGGAATAAAAAAAAAAAAAAAAAGAAACAGTAACGTACTTGAGATAACTTGATTTCAGATTACATGGGTTCCATAAACAATTGTGCTTAATTTTCAGGTTACCCTTTAATTACCAGTTGTCTAGAAATGTTCAACAAAATTTCACCGTCGGTTTAATGTATAGAGACATGCCAAAGTAGTTGAGATCCTGGAGGTAAACTCTCCCGAGGCTGAATGCACAGGTTGGCAGCGTGGTTGCAGCATCACGTACTAGGGAGGGTAGGGTAGTCAGAGAGTTGGTTAAATGAGGTTGGGCTTGTGTGGCAGCCTGAGAGGGCTTTGTTTTTGGTGGTGATGGCGAGGGTCATTAGGGAGGGGTAGGGGAGGGGAGAAAAATAGGAGGGATAGGGGACAAGGAGGAAGATGTGATGGGGAGGACGAGGGGTTGGCAGTCTAAAGTGAGTGGGGGGAATCGTATGGGTGTGGGGTGGGTCAGGGGAGGGCAGAGGATTAGTGGGGGGTAGGGCGAAGCAGAGGAAGGGGCGGGTAGAGGAGGGGGTAGGTCACTAGTAGTGAAGGACATGGTGGAGTTGGGGGCATTAATCAGCATATCCAGTGATTGATAAAGAACGTTCTGAGAGCTCTAGGACGCAAGTATTGGGTTAAGATTTGTTAGGGCACTCGCAAATGCAGTCGAGAGCTAGGAGTGCTTGGAGACCTGTTTTGAAGTTGCTGATCTGTCTACATTCAGTGAGTTCTGATGGGAGAGCATTTACCCACATGGGCCCTCTGTAGGAGAGAGATCTCTGAGCTATTGAGGTCCACGTGAAAGGTACCTCAAGTCCACCCTTCGAAGAACTGCATGTACTGGCGGTTGGTTGGATTGTCTTGAATAGGTAAGAGGTGGATTCAGGAGCTAGCCTAACTAAAGTTTTCTTTGCCAGAAGGCAGGCCTGGTATTGAGCCCTGAGTTGAAAGGGTAATCATCCAATTGCTTTATAGAGATCACAAGTGTGTGTCCAGCGGTCTGCACCCAGGCCCAACCGGCATGCTTTGAGTAGGGTTTTTACTTCTTGAGGGCTGTGTCAGTGCCGGCTCAGTAGACTATAAGGCCCTAGTCTACTGTAGTTAGTACAGTGCTGCTGGTGACCAGCTTTAAGGCCTCAGGAGGCATGTTGTGGCGGTGTCGATAGAGAACTTCTAGTTTAGCATTGGCAGTTTTGACAACATGGTCAACATGTGTAGTGAATGAGAGGGCATTATCCAGGTGTATCCCAAGATATTTAAAGGTGTCGACCCGCTCCAGTATATCCCCTTTAGTGCTCAGTACCTGTAGTTTTCCAAACTCCTTTCGGTTCTGAGGAACTGTGAAAAGCATGCTCTTAGTTTTTTTTAAAGTTGAGCAGCAGTTTATTATTAGAGAACCATGTCTCTAGTCTGTGCAGATTTGCTTCCAGTTCATGAGTGATGGAGGGTAGATTTTTTTCAGTAACTGAGACGACTGCATCATCAGCATATAGTATGATATGCGCTGTGCAGACCAAGGGCAGGGGGTTGATGAAGAGGCTGAAGAGGAGTGGCCCAGTATTGAGCCTTGTGGGACTCCCAAGACTCGCTTCTTTAGGCTCAGAGAGGGTGCCTTTGATTTTAACACATTGAGTCTTGCCTGTGAGGTAGCTCTTGATCCAAGTAACCATGTCTATTGACAGTCCTATAGAAAGGAGGCATTCCAGAAGGAGATGATGGTTGATGGTATCGAAGGCTTTTGTGAGGTCAATAAAAATAGACCCAACTGCCAAACCATCATCAAATGCATTGTAAATTTTGTTGGTGTAGTCAGTCAGGGCAGTGATAGTGGAGTGGTCTTTACAGAATCTGTGTTGTTGGGCACACAGAAGGTTGTATTTCCGTAGGTATTCTGTGAGCTGGTCGGATACAATGCGTTCAAGGGCTTTAGACAGGGGAGGGAGAATGGAGATGGGCCTGTAGTTAGACAGGTTTGTGGCATCCCCAGCGTTGAAGACCGGGGTGACAAGTGCCTTCTTCCACTTGTCTGGAAAAACTCCTGACCTTGGCATTGAAAACTTTAGTAATCTGATCCGCCAGCTCATTAACTGTAAGTGCCACCAGCTTCATATCTATGCGGTCACTCCCTATCCTTGTCTTCCCGAGTACACGTTTGACATATTTAATGGTGTCGCTTCTGGTAAGCTGCTTGAAGTGGGGGTGGGGGTGATCAGATCCAGATTTGGAACTGAGGGTCAGGTATTTGCTAGGAAGTACTGAGCTTAGATCAGTGAAAGTCAGGTTGAAAGCATTGGCTATGTCATCAGGTTCCTGGTGTGTTCCAGTGGCAGTGACTATTAGACTTGGTTGAGCCTTGGAACGTTTCCCAGTGAGTGATTTGACTGCATCCCAAAACTCCTTTTCATGACCCCAGCTTCTTTTTAGTATGTCGTAGTAGTAGGTTGCCTTGGCCTGACGGATGAGTTTAGTGCATTTGTTTCTGGCAGCCTTGTACACAAGATCATCAGCCAGTTTGAACGTTGCTTTGGCCTTATGCCAGAGATTATCCCTTTCCTGCATGAGCTCAAGGAAGGAGCCTGTAAGCCATGGATTTGTTGCCCTTTTGTTTGTTTTTTTGTTTATGGGGCCAAAAATGTCACAGGCCTTATTAAACATTATGATGAAAAAATCAAGTGTTTGGTTGCCATCCTTGCCTCTGTCGTGTGGCGACCAGTCCAGGAGTTCCAAGTACTTCCTAAAGTAATCCAGCTGGCCAGGTCTCGGGGAGCAGAAGAATCAGCATTTATATAGCACTTTTCATACACAGTATCCCAAAGCGCTTTACAAGCAATGCTAGACTGGTAGTGAAGTGACTGAATGTGTGGTGGCGGCCATATCTCACATCATCACCCACACACAGCCTGGATAATTGCATGAAGCAGTTTATGGGAAGGGGAATGTTGGCCAGGATACTGGGAATGTTCCCTGCTCTTTGCGAAGTGTGCCCTGGGTTCTTTAACTTCCACCTGGACACCCACCAGGACAACACCAGGATGGGCAGAAGGGACCTCGGTTTAACGTCTCATCTGAAGGACGGCACACCCCAGCAGTACAGCACCCGCTAATACTGCACTCGGATGCCAGCGATTTTTAGGTGCAAGTCCAATCCCGGTGTGGGACGAGAACCCACGACCTTCTGGTCCAGGGGCGGATGTGCTACCAACTGAGCCACGCTGACACCGAGCAGCAGATGATGCTGAGCAGTTTCATGAGACCAGGGGAGGACTACTGGTGGGCTTGTTTGACCATGTACGCATTACCGGAGAGTGATGACTGAAGGTGTCTGGAAGGACGGTGACCTCGGAAATGCGCTCCAGGTAGCTAACAAGAAGCCAATCAATTAAAGTGCTTGTGCCTACTTTGTAGTTAACTCTTGTAGCATGTGAGACCAGTTGTGTGAGGTAGAGACCGGATAACTGATCTTGAACTGCAAGGGTGTCATGGGACAGCCAATTGGTGTTGAAAACGCCAACAGTAATATGCTCCCAGTTGTGCTTTAGCTGATCCAGGTTGCTTAGGACCTGCTGAATGCCCGTGTTATGGGTGCCAAGGGGTATGTACACAGTGGATAATAATAACACTTTGTGTTGCCGTCCCAGGGTGAGCTTTAGACTTAGGGTTTGTGCATCCTTGGTGTGAAAACTATTAGGCAGTAGTTGGGCATTTAAACCACTTTTCAGGTAAACTAAGCAGTCTCTACCTCGCTTCGTCAATCTGTCCTGTCAGAATGCAGTGTAGCCATCTAAGGCAATGATAGCATCACTGACCTTAGGTGAGAGCCAGGTTTCGGTGAGAGCTATTACGTCTGGTTGAAGTAGCTCCACCCATGCTTGAAACTGCAATAGTTTGTTTAGGAGACACTGAATATTTAATGAAACTATCTTGAGGTGACCCAGCCTCATATGTTTCTTGTCACATTTCAGCCCTGGGTTCGGGTGGACATCTCCAGAGATAAGTAGCAGTATTAGTGGCAGCTTTCTTAGCATGCGAGCCCAGCGTACCCAGCTTGAATAAAAGTGGGGGTAGTACCAAAGTTACCTGTACCTTTGCTTACTGGAAATTACTTTCCAGGATTTACTAAGTTAATCACAGGGGAGTAAACCCTGGTGTGTCAGCAGCTATGATAACAATAGCACAGTCAAAGAGAATCTCAGATGTCTGTTGCTTTTTCCTGTTGTCATTTTGATTTGGACTTGTTTGAGTCCAGCTCTAAGATCCAAACTCCAGGAAAGAAAGAAGACACCTGAAAAAACATGGCAACAAAAGACTGATGGACATAAGGAGTTGATATATGAACTGCTGAAACTGCACTGATGACTGATTGTAATTTTGTTTCTGAGCAGGGCCAGAAATAATTTTTTCAGAATGGCTGTCCATGGGACAGGTGGAATGCAAATTCTGCCTGTCCCACAGAAATGGTAACAGTCCAGTTTATTTCTCAGTCGTTTTGCGTATTTATTTCCAAATTGAATAGGGCTTTGAAACTGGTGCCCCATGGACTGGATGGACTCATGCCCTGAATAGGGCTTATTAATTGGTGTCCCAGGACTGGACGAATTTGTGGCCTAAATAGGGCATAGAAACTAGTACCCCTGACCTGGATGACTTGCGCCCTGAATAGGGTTTAGTCTCAAGTCAACTGGCTGTAGCTGATGACTTCTGAGGAAAGCAATGAAAAGGGACCTAGGTAGGCTCGAGGAATGGTCAAGGGTGTGGCAGCTGAGCTTCCAAAAAATGTCAAATTATGCATTTGGGACACAGAAATCCAGGTGAGGAATACATGATGGGGGCAGGTTCTGTCAACCATGGATCAAGAAAGGGACCCAGGGTGATCATAACTGATGACCTAAAGAGGTCCAGGCTGTGTGGGATGGCAGTAGGGAGACTCAGCAGGATGCTGGGTTACATAGGGAGGGGTATCACTAGTAGAAGAAGAAAGGTGGTGATGCCACTATACAGACAGTTTGTGAGACTGCATCTGGAATACTGTGTACAATTCTGGAGACCGGATCTCAAGAAGGACGTAGAAAGAATAGAGATGGTTCAAAGAAGGGCTACAAAGATGGTACAAGGGTTGCATCAGATGACATATGAGGACTGACTGAGGGCCCTCATTGTGTATTCACTGGAGGAGAGAAGAGAAAGGTGGAGATATGATAGAAACTTTCAAATACCTCAAGGGCATTAGCAAAGTACAAGGGAGTAGCCCCTTCCAGATAAAACTGGGTATGAGAACAAGAGGTCATGATATGAAGTTGGAGGGAGGCAGGCTCAGGAGTAACGTGAGGAAGTACTTCTTCATGGATAGGGTGGTGGACAAGTGGAGCAGCCTCCCTGCAGAGGTAGTGGAGGCGAAGATGGTTGGGGAATTCAAGAGGGCATGGGACAAACATAAAGGAACGCTGTCGGCAAAGAAGTGGGGGGAAGCTGCAGACCAAATGAGGTCTGAGATGTTATCAGTAGGTAGAAGAAAAATGGGAAGACTTGGTGGGCTAGGCGGTCCTTATCTGCCATCAGATTCTATGTTTCTATGTGTGCCCTTAGAGTTGTGTTTTTTTTTGGTTTTTTTTTTAACTGATGCCCCTCATCCAGGTCTGCTTAGTACCCCCTTCCCCCAACACACACACATTTTGCTCAATCAACATTGAACCTGGTGTGCTTCCAGCTGCTGTTTAGGCAGCACTTATAAGGCTTTTAACTATCATTTAGCGCCTCCCCCCCATACACACACAGTACTGTACGTAAGCAGCAGCCTGCTTGTCATCACACTCCTCCTTAACTTTTACAACGTCGTCTTTGATGTGTTTTTTTTTTTTCTTTCTCTGCTGTCCTGAAAGGGCTTTTAATAATGGCTCACCAAGTCCTGCTTTTAAAAACATCTGTTTCCCAAAACTCACCTTGTGCCGCTGCTTCTCATCCGATCCGAGGAGGCAAGTGAGGAATGGCAATTGTGCATGTATGGTGACAATTTGTAGTCTTCCCGAATGTGCTGCTTATCTTAACTGCATGCCCGCCAAAATGCGGAGAGCTCAGAGCCAGACATGGATCACTTTAATCTATGTTTCTATCATAAGGCAATTCTAGGGGGTGGGGGTAGGAAGAAGTAGGCTGCTGGTTAACTAGGATCTGCAGCTTATCCATTAGGTAGGGAAATGGGCAGACTGGGTGGGCCAAGCGGTCCTTATCTGCCGTCAAAATCTATGTTTCTATGAGATCAGGTTGGAGAGTGATAACGTGCACAGTGTGGCATCATGACCTGTGCTTCCATCAGTATCTGACCTGACAGGCGGCAGCAAGCTGTCTCTGCTGATCAGCTCAACTCCAGGGTCCTAGTGTGCATTATTCATGCTGTTGCCATCTGCCTGTCCCAGGGACAGGCAAAGGGAAGAAAACACCTGTCCTGTTTGAAAAATGGCTGGCTGGGATGGGTGGACAGCCGATGCTTCTCTGCTGTGTAGTGGGCTACTGTACAGAGATAGTTTTACTCGGATACAGAAGCAGAACAGTTAGTTATACCAAAGATGTATAAAATTGAGTTGTTACAGATAACACTTGATAGTCCTGTGGCTGGTCACTCAGGGAGAGACTGCACCCTTGCCAAATTGTTGTACAGATTTTACTGGCCTGAGATTCATGAGGATGCTGCTGCCTATTGTAGGTCTTGTACTGAATGTCAGAAAGTAGCTCCACTAACTAAACAAGTTTTGGTCGGAGCTGATATGGCTGCGGGCAAGCTCTTACCTGTCCGGGTAGCAGAGCTGTGGCAGCACAGCTCTCGGAGCATGGGTCAAAGAGTGGCGGCAGTGACATCAGATAACCGGTTTTAGAGCCGTGGTGGTTTATGACTCAAAAGCTGTTGGTGGGGCAAAACTGCGCATGCGCGGTAGTCACGCATGTGCAGTTGTACCCGAAGTTCGCTTGTGAAGTAGTGCACCATGGGGAGGGGGTTAACCATGCTGTGGAGGGGAGTTGTGTCGTGGAGGACAGTGCCTATGGCATCAGCACTGTCATGACGTGGCTGCATCACTGTAGAAAAACACAGGGTCGCGTTCCGGGAGCTGACCCACTGTTCTCCTACAGTGATAGCCAAATGTTTGCGGAGATCTGCCCACACAGCCATAAAAAGACAAGGTGCCTGCCTCTACCCTTGATAGTTGTGCATTTTGAGAGAATTGCAGTGGATGCAGTTGGTCCCTTAGAAAAAAAGTAAAAATGGTAATCTATTCATTTTAGTAGCATGTGACTATGCTACTTGATACTCAGAGGCCATTCTAATGCGTACTCTCCCATCCCCAAAAGTGGCAGCAGAACTTGTCGAAATTTTCAACAGGGTGAGCATACCTAAAGAGGTTGTTACTAATCAGGATAGTAATTTTGGTGCTGCATTGCTGAAGGAGCCATACTGACTACTAGGTATGACTGCAATAAGAACCTCCCTTTATCACCCTCAGACTCTCTTCTTTTTTGTATACTTTCTTTCTCTCCGGTCACCGGTCCCTGAGGCATCCCTCGGGAATCACTTGCTTGTCCCGTCTGGCCTGAGGCCCCCCTCACCCTAGATCCTCGACCTGGCATCCTCCATCTCACTGGTGACCCCTTGACTTGTGCCCCTCAGGATGGGACCACTCTCCACTTACCTTTGGTGCTTCCTCAATCTAGTCAGGTGGGCTGGATGCAGGCCAACGGATATTGAAATCTGGGGAAGGCGGGGTCTGATTGTGGGCATGGGGCAGGCACTCCATCGTCTCCTTCAGGTGCTGGGGTTTTCCTCCATGTGTTGCGTGCATGTCATCATTACCACCCCCCGGTGGCATGGAGGAGAGCTGTCATTGGCCGCTCTGTCCTCTCCCTCCCAAGCCATCCCCTGGCAACCCGAGCTCGCTCCCAACCTCGTCCGGCACCCTCAGACTATCTTGTTGAGCACTTTAATCAAACCATAAAATGCATGTTGAAAAGATTTGGAGGAAATGTGAAAGGAAAATGTGTGCCTTCCACTGGGATTTGAACCCAAGCCCCCAGCGGTCCGTGCTGTGCTCTAGCATCTGAGCTATGGAGGAACTCGGAAATTAGCAGACCTACTCATCTCTAAAAGGTTTGTGGAAAATGAAGGGAAAGATTGAGACCAATACTTACCTTACCTGTTTGTTTTTTTTGCTTATAAAGCAGTACCACAAGCATTAAAATCAGGAAGAATCCCCAAAACAGCAGAAGGTGTATTATTACCATGGGGTAAAAGAAACTGTTTTGAATCTGGTGAAAAGGTCTTTTTACTGTTGCCCGTCACAGAAAACAAACTGTTAATGAAGTGGCAAGGGCCTTACGAAGTGGTTAGACGTACTGGTACAGTTAACTGTGAGAGTGAGTCCCCTTATAGGAAAAACACCAAAGTACCAGTATGTACCATTCTAATCTCCTGAAGAAATGGGTTGAAAAAACATTAGGGAGCTGCTGACGCCTCAAAGAAAACTTGATATTTAGGTACAGTTCAGCTTGCATTCCATATGTATTCTATAGCTTTCTCCTCCTCATTATTTATTTCTGAGGAAATTTGCATTGATACATGATCTTTATACCTTAAAGTTCATCTGCCTCTTTAGCTTACTCCTACTTCAGGTCATAATCCTGTGGTGTAACATCACAATCTGTTGCATGGGAGTAACTGTGATGTCACAAGGAGTGCATTATAACCTCAGGTATGGAGAAGGCAACAGGGATAGATGAACTCTTCTGGAACAAAGATTCTGTTTTCATGCAAATTACACCAGCATTAAATAATGGGGAGGAGGAATATAGAATAATGTGAAATACAAGCCGAACTTTGTCAATGTGTTTTGTTAAAGTTCTCCAGAATGCGTCGGCTACTCTTTAAAGTTTGCTTTGTTAGTGTTACCAGAAACTGCTTAAGAAGATATTGATTTAGCGTATGACTGACTGGAACTGGGACAAACTGTAACTACTGATGCTGTAAAGGTGAATGTTTCCTTATCCACAGAACAAACCTCAGAAATTCCTAACTTGGTAGACATTTAAAAGTACTTCTACCACAGTGCCAGGCTGAGCAAAAGGGGTTGAACATGTAATAGTGACAGAGAATGCTTCCCCTATCAGACAAAAGACATACAGATTACCAAAGCAGTTAAGAGTAGACGCTGTAAAGGAAAAGCAAAAAATGAGAGTTTGGTATCATTCAAGAATAGAAAAGTGCTTAGTCATCAGTAATGGTGATGGTAAATAAAAAAAGAAGGTGGTGCAAGACTTAGTCAAGTGTCCGTATTTAACAGCTGTCCAATGGCCAGGATAGATGATTTGGTGGACAGATTTTGAAGTGCCAAGTACATTAGTACTCTTTATCTCACCAAGGGTTACTGGCAAATTCCCCTAGCTAAAGAATCCTTAGACAGAACTGCATCTTTCACTCCTAGTTGGATTCTGTCAGTTCACCACCATGCCGTTTGATTTGCATGGCTTACCCACTACATTCCAGCAATACATAGATGAAATTCTAGCCCCGCACACTGGTTATTGTGCTGCTTACCTGAATGATGTATAGTTCAAACTGAAAGAGCCACCTGGAACACCTATGAACAGTTATCCGATCTATCAAAAATGTTGGTCTGACCATTAATCCTACTACATGCACACTAGGCGTGCAGGAAACCAGATACTTAAGTTATATTTTGGGAAATGGAGATGTAAACCCAGAGATTTCAAGACAGAAGCTGTAGCTAGCAGGCCTGTCCTTAAAACAAAGAAACCTGTCCGGTCATTTTTTTTGTCTGGCTGGTTACTACCAGAGATTTGTTCCCAGCTTTGCCCAGTTAACTACTCCCTTCCCTGAACTCATAAAAAAAATGGTGTCTGAATAATGTGAAATGTCCCCAGTGTGTGGTGAGGCTTTTCAGGCAATCATGACTGCATTATGTTCAGCCCGTTTTAAAAGTCCAGACTTTTGAGAAACAGTTTCTTTTACAGACAGATGCATCGGAGGTAGGCCTAGGTGTAGTCCTGCGTCAGAATATACAGCATATGGGAAGGAACATCCCTTTTTGTATATCTGTAGGAAACTGCATGGCAGAGACAAAAAGTACTCCAGTATTGATAGGGTTACCACCTGTCCCGATTTTCGCAGGACAGTCCTGATTTGGGCTGCTGTGTCCTACAAAAAAACATGAAAAATACTACATGTTCTGACATTATAGTAGAAAAAAATATTTTCTGACTTTCTTCTTAAATATTGCACAAAACTATAATACCTTAACTTGAATACTTTAAAATGATGGTAAACACTAGAATGAACTAAACAAGCATTTTTCAATGCTGAATGTTTGCTTGCTGGCATTAGCAGTAGAAGTGCAGGAGTTAGACAAATGCAATATAGGTATTGCATTGAAGTGTTGAACTGATGCCAACTCCACCCTCACCCTGCAGAGGTGGACAGGCATTGGGGTGTGCCTTTGGGTTGTCACCCATGACGGTCGCGACATTTCACCTCACCCTACCCTTCAGACACTGACAAGTTGTCGAGGTGTGCCTTGGGGTGTTTTGGCTTTACATTCACCTCATTCAATAAGGAAATTTGCTGAAATGGGTGCAGTACAGGAGAATGGGGTGAAATCTAGGGGCAAAGGGTCCAGGGCACACCTCTATGCCTGTCACTGGCTGAAGGGTGGGGGTTGAATGGCATGAGCATTACTGTCGACAATCCCAAGTCACACCCCTGACGCCTATCAGTCCCTAAGGGGTAGGGCATTATGGTAAAAAACCCTAATGCCCTAGGCGTTTCTTGGTATTTTTACTCCCAAGTTTTCCACTGGGCTTTTTGTGACCCCACTGCATGAACAGTGACACTATCAGTTCGATAGACGAAAGGTGATTTTGCACAGCGACTGCACCATTTGGCACCACAGGTGCTACAACACATTTTGAACAGGATGTGAAAAGTGACAGGTGTACTGTTCATTAGGAGGTGTAAACAAATTGCTTTCTTTAAAATCTGGAGTGAAAATATAAAAAAAAAAAACTGGTGAAGTCACAAGCGTGTATAGAAGCTGCGCAATGTACACCTGTAATGTAATTAGTTTGGGGATTTTTTACAGCAGATTTTCAAAATAGGCATTTTGGGACCTTGCCCATGGACAGTGTCACTGTGATTTTCTTAATCTGTCCCGACCAGTAATTTCCCACAGCAACCGTGCTATTCTGCACCGGAAGTACGAAAACACATTTTGGCCAGGGTGTGAAAAATGACAGCTGTACTGTTCATAAGGAGGTGTGGAAAAATGTCAATGTTGAAAATCTGGACTGAAAATATTACACTTTTGTGAACGTACGAGGGTGCGGGGAAATTGCGTAGTGCACGCCCATAACACAGTCATTTTATGGACTTTTGCAACCAAATTTTCAACATAGCCATTTTAATACCTCTGCCCATGAACAGTTTTACTGTGATTTTCCTAATGGGTCCCGAACATTGATTTCGCAAACTGAACATGCCAATATGCACTATATGTGTGAAAAAACATGTTGAGCAAGATGCGAAAAATGACAGCTGTACTATTCATAAGGAGGTGTGGTAAAATGGCAGTGTTGAAAATCTGGAGAAAATATTTAAAATTCTCGAGATTCTGACGTGCGTGAACTGCGCAATGCTGCGCCTCGTAAAACAGTCATTTTGGAATTTTGTCACTAAATTTTCAACATAGGGTTTTGAGGCCTACCTCGCGAACTGTGACACTGTCATTTCGTTAATCAGTCGAAGAAAGGTGGTTCCGCGCAGTGAGCACGAAATCACCTTTCGGGACCAAATAACAAAATGACAGTGACTGAGTTCATGAGGTGGCGTCCCAAGAACCCTATGTTGAAAATTTGGTGAAAAATTCCCCAAAATGACCGAGATATGCACCAAAGTTGAAAAAAAAACCATTTATACCATTATACAGCTTACTGGCCTTTCTTCAGTTCGCAGCTGGCTTTGAAGAGTGCAGACGTGTTCCCAGTCCACCGAAGATCGTTGCGCCGACTTCCGGAGGTAAGTATGGGGTGAGTCGGGGTTGGGGAGGTAGGGCACGTAGAGGGTGGCGGGTTGGGGAGGGTAAGACAGTCAACGAGGGACTGTTTTTTCTTACAGGTGTTTTTTTTTTTCTTTCTTTTTTTAGGAAGACGACACGGGACATTTACCACGCTGAGGTGGGCTCCCAGCATGGCAGCTGGAAGTTTGTTTGGGAGGGCAGGAGCCGATGGGGGATTGGGCACCCCCGTCGGCCATACGGACTGTTGCCACGCTGGGAGCCCCTGGAAGTCTTTCTTGGGGGGGGCAGTGGAGCTGATTGGGGATTGGGCACCCCATTGGCCATACAGTGTTGGGGGGGGGAGAGCACATGAGCATGCTGGGGTGGGCTCCCAGCGTGATACTTGGGTGTTTGTTGGGGGGTGCAAGAAAAAAAACAGAGCTGTCTATGACAGCTTTTCGGGTGCATTGCTGACGTGTAGGCACTTTGCATACTGCCAGCGGTGGTATGTAAATTGCCTACCAACGGCAATATGCAAATTGCCTACACTTTACCGCCGTTGATTGTAGAGGTGTTTTGCTTTGAACTACGCCACTGCATCTGAACTGCTGTCATAGACAGCTTGGACATTTATTGGTGCAGTGAAGCCGTGCCTGCAAGAAGGAGCAGGGCATTGGAAGCGAGGTGGCACACCTACGAAAATTCATATGGTGGCACTATGTTTCTTGCACATGCATGCAATCAAACATAAAAACTACAATACCTAGTCTTAATTCTAATTATATAGAGAAAACAAGTCTGTTTCATTGGTTGAGGTTCCATATTGTGCTGTGAAAAATTATATTTTGGTAAGAAATGTCCCACTTTGAGCTTCTTAAATGGTGGTAACCCTAAGTATTGAAAAAGAATGCCTTGCTGCGAAATGGACAATGGAGTCCCTTAAGTTTTATCTGCTAGGAGCTGACTTTGTACTTAAAACAAATTACAATCCTCTTCTGTTGGCTTAATCAAATAAAGGATAAAAATACCAGAATCACAGGGTAGTGTCTGGCACTATAGCCATTTAAATTCAAAGTGTTGCACAAATGCGGAAAAGATTTTCTGTCATGATATGGTTCAGGTATTGATAATTCAAAATGTGTGAGCTTAGAAATGTTTGCTATAAAAGGTGTTATGAAAAAAGGGATACTGCACATGCAAAGAACTGGTAGTATTAAAAGAGAAACAAAAGAAGGTCTTGGAAACTTGTGGTTTTTTTTGGGGAGCAGGTTTCCTCTTAAGGAGGTGTTTAGATGTGACAGAGTTGGATAAGACTCCCTTCCGTTTGTTATGCAGTGAGAGTGAGAAACAAGGATCTGTTTTGTCCTTTTCTGCCCTGCCTCGTCTGTTTGATTGCACAATCAGATTTTCTTGTGGTACTTGAAATTAGCCACTCAGATGGTCCCACAGTTTCCCCCCCAATATCTCTCTTCCTTCACTTGCTGTTTCTACTCTTTCTTCCCTTGCTTCTTTTTGTTTAAACAAATATATATGAATCTTTTATGTGAAACTGGGATCCTGTGGTTTGCAATAGATATATAATTCTATTGTTAAAATGATTGCAGAAAGGCGTTTGGGGTTTATTAGAAAAGATATCAATCTGGAACACGGGGCTTGACCTTGAGATGCATTTTGACCTCTTCAAGCTTGTTTGCAGAATTGTCAGCAGGAAGCCATCTTTGGGACAATTAAGCATTATTGCATGACAAAGGAGGGCTCTATTAGGGAATTAATGCCCGGTTTGGGGAGGGGGGGATTGGGGCACAAGGCCAGAGGCTGAGTCCCTCCAACCACCAGCCAGGCATTAAAGGTGAACTACTGGATAAAGTCTAGGAGCCACTGCTGCATAATTTGTTGCTCAAGCTCCCCGAGCCCCACTGTGATCCCAGAAAATAGTTAGCAGTAAAAATACCTGCTCGCTCTTAATTTTAGGGTGATGATCTGGTGCAGCTGGCGTGTTGACTATATGCCATGTGGGTGCTGCACCCACATGACATATAGTTAACTTTTGTAAAAATATCACCGGTCATACAAAATACAGAGATTTTAATATCTCCGTAAATATAAGGGCAGTGCACAGGAAGAGGCAAAACCGCAGAGTCATATCGTGGTTTTTGCCCAGTGCGATCTCCCAGGAGGCTCCACAGCACATTCATCATGCTGGCTGCACCAGATCACCATCCTAAAATTATGAGCAATCAGGTATTTTTACCACTAACTATTTTCTGGGGTCACAGTGGGGATCGGGGAGCTTGAGCCATGAATTATGCAGCAGTGGCTCTTAGAATTTATCCAGTAGTTATCTTTTAATTTCCTAGTAGAACAGCCTGACTTTGGAGTGCATTAGTGTGCTTGTAACATGGCAAGCGCTTGAAAAATTCTTATAAAATAATGTCACTCTACATCCCTTTGAGACAGCTTCGCTCGGCTGACAAGGAGTTGCTGGAGATTCCAAGGGTTAATTTGAAGTCTTCTGGAGCCCATGCCTTTGGCTTTGTGGCTCCATCCCTCTGGAATTCTCTACCCCGTCCGCTCCGAGAGAGTACAACAGTGGATATTTTTTAAAAGGGCTTTAAAGTCCTTTTTATGGAATAAGGCCTTTCCACCCATATTGTAATTGGTTTAATTTGTTGAAACTGCTGTTTTGTTTTATTGTATTTGTTGCCTGGTTTTATGAACTGTACAGCACCTTGAAAACTTGAAAGGCGCTTAGTTAAATAAATTTTATTATTATTATTATTATTATTATATAAGACATACACAGATGCATGTTTTAGCAGGATTCATTTTTTTTAATGTGGAACTCTGGTTTTGTTCAATATAACATGCTTCAATATTGTCGTGGCTGATTAACGACTTTCTTAATAAATGTAACCATATAGGTACATAGGTAGAGATTGGGTCTAGTTAGCTGCTAGAGCCAAATAAGGGCCTTCCATCGTGATAGTGGTCAAATAATCCATTTTTTTACTTCCCATGTAGGCATCAATCAGTTTCTTGAAATTGTCCATACTGTTTGCACTTACTAGTTCATATGGAAGTGTATTCTATGCATTCATAGCATGGTGGTTAAACCACCTTCTTCTCCTTGTGGTATTATATCTCTCTCCCTGTACTTGCCAGGGATGAGACCTAGAAGCAGTTTTTGTCTCATCCTTCCGACAGAGGGCTGCCATGTGCCAAATTATATCTTCCTTGAAAGCTTTATAAATGTAGCAGAGGTCTCCTCTTACCCTGTGGTAGGTCATGAAATATAAGTTTAATGATTTCAATCTGTCCTGATAACCCAATCCATGCACACTTCTCACTTTTTTGTGATCCTCCTCTGTACCTGCTCTGTCCGGTTGGATGTTCCAGCTGTTTGTGATGAGCTAAGTGGGGCCCGATATTCAAGTACTGGTCTCATCAGGGTCTTATAGAATGGGACCAAAACCTCTTCCCTCTGACTTTTGATGTTTCTGAGAATATTACCCACTATTTTATTACATTTCTTGACTGACTCGGTGTTGACTATCAAAACTGAGGGTATTTGATATAACCATCTCAAGGTCTCTTTCTTTTTCAGTTTCTAAAATAGGTTTGTTTGTTCAATCTATAGAGGGCTAATCTGTTATTTGCTCCAAAATGCATAACCCTACATTCATCTTCGTTGCACTTCAGTTTATGTTCCATAGCCCACTTTTCCAAGTTTATCAGTTGTGTTTGCAGGGCGTGGGCAGACTTATCATCATTTACAATCATCCCTATTTTGGTGTCGTCCACATACTTACAAATCCAAGCACCTTCTGACACCTTCATGGAGGAGACCAAGATATTGAATAATAGTAGCCCCAGCACTGACCCTTGGAGCGCCCCACTTGTCACTTTTCCCCAATCAGACAAATATCCTCCTATTTGCTATAGTGCTGCATGTTGATATGTGAAACAGCACTAAAATTCTTTAAACTATACTGAGAAACACAATATTCACTTGTTAACAACTCTTTCCATCGTGTTTATGGCAATTGGAATAATGGGATTGCACATTTACATAGTGCGATCGAACATTAGCGCTACAGATCGCCAACAAACAGGGCATTAATACTGCGCAAAAATTATGATTCTCCAGCAACTTTTTTACAAAAGCTCACTGGGCACATTGCTGTTTCTCACTTTTGAAAACATTGCCATTGTGTTCGGATTTGCGGCGAGTGAATGATTGCCACTGGGTGGGTGAGTGGGAGGTGGCAACGTGGTGGATATGTGCTACACATTGATTCTGCTGTGGACAGTTCTAGTACTGCAAAATGAAGCGGGCATTACTAGGGGATTAATGCCTGCTTCATTTTGGGTCATGGGTTGCGTTTCCACCTACAGTATGGTATTGCTTCATTACACATGAAGTTTTCTTGCCATGTTACAAAATGCGTTATGTTGTTGCACCTGTTAAGACTAAATATGCTAAACAAGAGTTATAACTTAACAGGATGCAGCTTGAACTGCCTGGCAGAAGCATCTTATACAATCAGAGCAATGTTTTTCTAGAGAGACACTAAGATGCAGGACTTTGTTTTTACTGCCTGTATAATGAACTATCCTGTACAATTTTAATATTTGTATTTCATTTTTACTGATAATAAGATACTACTTGCAAATTTTATAACTTCTGCTGCTCCGTCTATGCCTCCTGACCTACGCCTCTCTGACAGCACCAAGGCATCGAACATTGGGGTGGGAAGCGTTGTCCTAGACTAAGGGTAGATCTAGGTCTCTGGGAGGGTAGGATAAGGTATTGTTACAGGCATACTAGATGGACCAGTGGGCTTTTTCTATGGTCCATAAAATATTGGCAACATAGTTTCAATTAACGGTAGATTTTGCTGTATCTCAGGTAAGCCCAGTATCTGTAACTTGTATGGGCTTTCAGGTTGTGTGGGCCACTGTACATGGATGTTCCCCTTTAAGTGCTGAGGATGTTTTTGCTCCCCTGCCTAGATATTGAGTGTGCTGCTTCCAAAGTGCACCCCAAACTTCCCTGGCAAAGTACTCCAGAGCTCGGGTGTGACAAATAGGCTCACCATGTGCAACCTGGCTAATCATTCTGGCCACCTGTTTGTTGTACAAACTCGCCATTCTGGCGAGTACTAAGCTGCAGTAGTTCAGCATACTTGTCAGTGAATTTTGAGCTAAGCTGCCGTCATCGCGCATGTGCGGGATCGGAAACTCCTTGGCCATGCGCTGCTATGAGAGCACGGCCATATGCCTCCGTCTACTGCCTGGGATCCATCAGTCCGGCTTCACCCATCAGTGAGTCTGCACATAGGAGGACATCAAAGGGGGTATCACGAGGTGAGCAATTGGGCGACCACGTGGCTGGTGGGAGCCGCATTATCAGTGCCCGTTTATCAGAAGCCTGCCATTCTGATTTCAGGTGGCGAGGGAGACGGGAGTGAGAGCTTAACTTTGCTGTGTGTGTGTGTGTGTGTGTGTGTGTGTGTGTGTGGATAAATCTTCGATCGAACACTCTTGCATCAAAAGTCCTGAAAAAGGCTCAGTGTGAAAAACATAACGCCTACAGTGGTTGCTCAGAAGTCCTGATCTGGGCATTTATTTTTTTCAACAAGGACAACAGAGTTTAATTTCAGTTTAGCACAGATGACAACATGCTGACTGGGGAAGGGGACGGAGAGTCTGTTTGGTGGTCCAGCAGGGGAGGTCTGTACTGCTATGAGGGGGCAATTAAATCAAAATAAAACATCATTGCATTTGCTCAGTTGCTAACACTGTACTTGAGAGTTTTAAGATGACGATGTGCTGAGCCTGATTGGGGGAAGGGGACAGAGAGCTTGCTTGGTGGTCTGAGGAGAGCTCTGTCTCTAGTCCTGCTGTGTGGAGGAAAATCGTAAAACCAAAAAAAAATATTACTAATCATCAGTTGCTGCTGTTGCTTGTCTGAGAGGCTTTATGTTGATTGGGTCTCCAGAGCCATGCATATAATTACAAAACATACAAGGCACAGCAGCTGTGCTAATAGTTTATTGTCTCTGATACTGTGAGAGTGAGACTGCAGTTTTGACATACCAAAAAACATTGAGAATTTTATCAAAAGGATCCGTTTTGAGTACTACTATGGAGTCCGTCAGTGTGAAGCCTAGTAAAATTCATTAAAGTTGATATAAACATTTCATTGAACTGAGAGACATCTGGCTAAAAGAGTAGGGTGGAATGGAGGGGGAGAGCGTGTTGTATAAATCTTGTGGAATTAAAAAAAAATAATAAAACAGCTTGGTGAAATTATTTAAAAGTCCACTCCAACCATATTCAACCCTGCCTTGTGACTGCTGTGCATATAAGTGACACTGGCAGCATTACTGGTGGTTTGGTTGTGTGTGTGAAGTTGAACGATGTGCACTGTCCATCTGTCTGTCTTGTCCAGTCCTCTTGTGGTTGTGTAAGACATTCTTGTAGGGGAGCCGTCCACTCCCCCAAAAAGTAAAGCTTGCTACAATCAATTAAAGTCCATAGTACTACCTGTGTGCATATCATCAGCGACAGACACAGCGTCTCTTGTCTTTTCAGTCCATCTGTCTCGTCCTGTCCGCTTGTGCTAGTCTCAGGCCCTTTTGAGGGGGACACAAACATAAAAAAAAATTCAAAAATTAAAAGTCTTCCAGTACTACCTGTGTGCATACTATTGTCAGTCTCTTGTCTCTTTGACAGTCCATCTGTCTCATCTGGTCCGGTCCAGTCCAGTCCTATTGTGCTTGCCTGAGGCTTCTTTGAGAGGGACTTAAATACAAAGTTGCTACAGTAATTAAAAGTCCTGTACTTACTACCTAACATACTAACATACTATTTGCCAGCAGATTAGGCCTTATGGTCTATCAAGTCTGCTCGAACCTAGATCCTTAGTTGGGTGCTGAGACCCTCCCATCCCTTGTGCTCCAGAAACCCCTATCATCCATCCCCACCCCCCCCGGGACAGGCCATCATCTGATACATCCACTTTCTGTGTCTGTCCCACCCTCTCTTAAAGCTCTCCACTGTGGATCTCTGAACCAGCTCACCAGGCAGAGCATTCCAAGGGTCCACCACCTCTCAGTGAAAAACCTCCTCCTCTTTCCCCTCACCCTTCCACCTTCCAACTTCAAACCATGCCCTCTGGTGATGCCTCCCTGCTTAGTCTAAAGATCCCTCCATGTTTACCCTATTTATTCCCTTGAGGTACTTGAAGACCTCAATCCTTGTCCCCCTGTCTCTCCTCTCCTCCAATGAAAACAGGCAGAGCTCCTCAAGTCTGTCCTCGTAAGTCCAAATCCCCTAGCCCTCGTGTCATCTTTGTTGCCCTCCTCTGTACCTCTCCAGGAGCTGTATGTCCCTCTTCAAGTGTGGTCTCCAGTACTGTACACAGTACTCAAGGTGTGGTCTAACCAGTCCATTGTACAGCGGCAGAATCACTTCCTTGCTCCTAGAGGTGATCCCCTCATGATGCATCCCAACATCCTGTTTGCCTTGCTAGCTGCCTCCTGCACTGCTCAGTGTTATTCATACATGTATCCACCATGACCCCTAGGTCTTTTTCCCTGTTGAGGCTTCCAGCACCTCCCTCCCAGGGTGTACCTGTGTTTAGGGTTTCCCGACCAAGATGCAACACCTTGCACTTGGTGATATTGAAATTTAATTTCCATGTGTGAGCCCAGCTTTCCAGGGTGTCCAGGTCCCCTTGCAGGGCCAACCTCCCTCTTCTCCCTCAACTACTGCTCCCATCTTGGAGTCATCTGCGAAGAGACTCATTTCACACTATACCATCCCTGATGTCTGATATGTATGCATTAAACAGGATTGGACCAGGACCGAGCCCCTGTGGTACCCCCTACCAACCTCTGTAGGGTTCGAGAGCTCCCCACAGACCACTACTCTCTGAGTGCGTCCAGCTATCCAGTTTTCAATCCATCTGACCATCAAAGGCCTACTCCTAACCCCATCAGTTTCTCCACCAGACCATTGTGGGGACAGAGTCAAACGCCTTGCTGAAGTCCAAGAATAATACATCCACAGGCTTACCCTCTGTCCAGTTCTGATGTTACCCATTCATAGAACTCCACAAGGTTGGTTTGACATGATCTACCTGGCACAAACCCATGCTGCCGACTATCCAGACCTCCCACCTCCAAGTAAACCCCAATCGTTCCTTTAGTATACTCTCCATTAATTTTCCACCACCGAGGTTAAACTGATGGGTCTATAGTTGCCTGGTACTTCCTTGACCCCTTTATGGATTGGTACCACATGTGCCTCTCGCCAATCCCTAGGTACCCTCCCTGTCTCAAGTGACCTGTTGAAAAGCTCCGCCAGGGGTGCAGCCAGTATGTCCGCCAATTCCCATAGTACTCTCGGATGAATGCCATCCGGCCCAGGAGATTTGTCTTTCTTTAGGGCCTTGAGGGCAAACCACACCCTTTTGGTGGGGATGGCATCATCCGTCCCCTCCACCTTACTGGTCTTTTTATCCTTATCCAGATGTGACACCCCTGGGGTACCTTTCCCTCCCTTTTGCTCCATTTCTGTTGCTCCCCTGATCCCACTCCCTGCCGCTTCTATCCCCTTTGTGCCTTGCTTTGTAGATATCCCATCCCCCTCCCTAGTGAACACAGAGGCAAAGTACTCGTTAAATACCTCTGCCTGGTCCCTCGCCTCTTCCACCCACCCTCCTTCTGATCTCAATCTGCTGAGATGGCCCTTAGTTTTTCTCCGCTCCCCAATGTACCGGAAGAACCCCTTTTCCCCTTCATGTATCCCCTGTGCCAGCCGTTGTCTTTACTGGACTTAGCTCCCTCACCATACTGGTGACTTTTCTAGATGCAAGCTGATACATTTCCTTATCCCTATCCCCTCTTGTTGTTTTATATTTTTGTAAGCGCCTTCTTTTCTCTGACTGCCCTGGACCTCACTGGACCACCAGCATGGTTTATGTGACCTTGCTCCCTACGCTTCAACTAGCGCAGATCCTGACTGCTCCATGAAGTCCCCATTTATGACCTCCATCTCCTTTCCACACTTGTTGTTGAGGTAATCCCCTCAAGTGATCCTGAGAATATTTCCATGCCCATAAGTCTGCCCCCTGAAGTCCACTGCCAGTGTCCTAGATCTCACCCCACTCCCCCAATGCTTATTTGAAACCAGACAGTATTGTGGTCACTCCCAGTCAGGGGTCCTGTACAACCATGTCCCTTACAGATCCCCATCTGCCAGAACCACATCCAGGACATGCCCCTCCCTTGTGGGCTCCATCACATGCTGTGTTAAGAACACATCCTGGAAGCCATCCAGCAGCCTCTGCTCCTTGGCCACCTTAGAGGACATGGTTCCCAGTTTGTACCTGGCATATTAAGGTCCCCATCAACACCACTCCTTCCCTTTTGGACCACACTGGGCAATGATGTTGTCCAGCAAACCATCCTCTAGAACATCACTCATCCAGGGGCCTATACTACTCCCAGCTTGACCTTATCTCCTGGGGATCGTGAGGTGACCCATAAGGCCTCCACGTTTCCCTCTGCCTCTTCTACCATAGCAATTTCTATGTCATCTCTAATGAACATAGCCACTCCACCCCCTCTGCCCTCCTTTCTATCCTTCCTAAGCATAGTGTACCCCCGTACATTTAGGTCCCAGTCATGGTTTTTGTTGCCCCATTTCCGTGACTGCCGCCACATCCACCCCTCGAACAGCATGGCCTGGAACTCTGGCAACTTGTTTCCCAAGCTCCTGGCATTTACTAACACTAACCCCCACCCCTTATCCCTGATCCTTTTTGTCGAACCCCACCCAGATTCCTTATACTTCCATCCTCCCCCTGCTCCTCCTGAAACCTCCACCTCCAGTCTGTTTCCCCCCTCCCCCCCTTGGGCTTGAAGGCTACTCCCCTCATCTGGAGGGAAGGGCTTCTGGTCAGCCCCTCCCTTATCCCTTCCCCCCCTTACAAGTTTAAACCCCACCTTTCTTGTATGTAGTCAGCCATCCCCTGTTTAAGGACTTCCTTCCCTAATGGGGCAAGATGAAACCTGTCCTTGGCATATAGTCCCTTATCCTCCCAAACTCCATTCCAGTTCCCTAACACCCAACCCATTCTCTTCACCCACTTCCTGAGCCATTCATTAACCTCTGTGAGCCCTATTTTTTCTCCACTGAGGCCTTTGGTACTGGCAATATCTCCGAAAAGGAAATGTTGCATCCATTATCCGACAGACTCTGGCAAGTTCTTGGAACCTTGCTTGGATTTCCATAATGCTATTTCCTCTAGATCATTAGTTCCCAAATGCACCAGGAAACTGTTTCCTCCACAATCCTAACCATTTCATACACCATGAACTTTGCTCTGTGCACTGTCAGCCCAGAGATACCATCACCTTCACCTGGCTATGGCATCCATCCCCTGTCCCTCCCAATGGATACCTTAATCATCAGTCTCCCAGTAACAGAACCTTAACACCGCCATCATCCTTATGGTTACCTCCACTATGCCCTCTCAGCCCCTCCCCACTTTATTCATGATCGCAATTTCATGGGAGTCTTCCTGCCTTATTAGAGACCCCTTGTCACCCTCCCTTTCTGCCTCCCTTGCTATTTTGCCCATTAACTCAAACCCCTCTGAATAGGTGTCCCTTTAACCCTCTCTTATCTGAACCATTTGTCCTGGCCCTGATGGTTTCCCTTCCCCGCACCTCATCCCCCTTGTAATAGTACCCCTGTCTCCAGAGGCTCTCTGTGGGTCCCTTTAGCTAGGGCCCCATCCTTGGTACTGACCTTCCTGCTGAAGGGGCTCCTCTCCACCTCTTGTCTCCCAGTTCCTCCAATCATGCTCTCCTCCCTCATGTCTGGAATATGTTGCATCTCCCCATTTGCTTAACATATATGTTTCCCTTCTCCCTCTGGGACTATGTCTATCCTTTCCATAGCTGTTCTGTGATGCCCTATGGGTATCTGACTCCTCCCGGCCTCTGTATAAGTTTCCTCATTTCCACCAACCCCTTCCTCCCCTCTAGGATGCTTAGTATCTCAAATTTATTGTGACACTCTATGTCAGCCTCCATCAAGTAACCCGAGTTTCCCTGACTGCATCTCTAAACTGACCCTCTTCCTCTCTTGCACTGTTCACTTAGGAGCTCCCTTCCCACAGTCTGCTGTTTTAGGCTTCCGCACAACAGCCCCTCCTGACTCTTCCCCCTCCAGTCTCCTTGAATTCAGAATTTTCACCCTGTATGCTTTCCCCTTAGCATCAACTTCCCTATCTAAGGGTCCTCTGTCCCTAATATCCCCCCTTCTGCTTGCTGTAGCATAATGTCCTGTAATTTCAGAGCGTTGCCCCAGCCTCCCCTCAGCCCCACCCTTCTGCTGCCCATATCCACACCCTTATCCTGGACACCCCCAGCTCCCACAGCTTACTCCTTAACCAATATACCTCACTCCTGATACAAGATAGCTGTCTACAGAGTGGGCAGCCTCCCTCTCCAGGCCCAATTTAGATTATTGCCATCCCACAGCCTGTGCAGCCTACAACCCTTCCGAAGATGCCTGCCATGGTGGAATATGGCCACCCTGATTATCCCCTCTGTTTATAATAGCACACCTTTTCTCAGTCCCTTTCCCTGGAGTACAGTTTCTCTCTATACTGACTGTAGTTATTTACAAACCCAATTTCAACCCCACCAACAAAGTTCCCAAGTCTCACAAACACATACAGTCCAGTATGTGTTCAGTCCCACTAACAGTGTGTGTAAGCAGACTCCAGGTACCGTATGATGTCACAGGCCCACCAACTCCTGTTGCTTCAAATTTCAGTCCCAAACAGAAATACTCAGCCCTTCAATCCCAACCCCCAGTGGCTTTTCAGTATTTAAGAAAGCCTACAAAACAGGGTGGGTAGGAGGGTCTCACCAAACACCAGGCAAACAATACATTTAAATTACCTTCTAATTTTCCTGCCAAACATCTATCCCCAAACCTACAATATCACAGCCCAAGTATCAGTTCAAATTCAAGGTACTAATTTTTAACACATAGAACTAATTTCACTAACAAACTATTCAAATATTTCAGTTTAAAACAAAATATAACTCCTGGCCTCTTTTCTACCAACCTGTTGCTTAAGCTCCCAAGTGAACAATGAAAGCCACAGTAATTCCTGTTTAAAGACAAGTTAATTGCAGCTAATGTCCCCTCCTCCAAACACCAGGCAAACAACACATTTAAATTACCTTCTAATTTTCCCTGCCAAACATCTATCCCCAAACCTACAATATCACAGCCCAAGTATCAGTTCAAATTCAAGGTACTAATTTTTAACACATAGAACTAATTTCACTAACAAACTATTCAAATATTTCAGTTTAAAACAAAATATAACTCCTGGCCTCTTTTCTACCAACCTGTTGCTTAAGCTCCCAAGTGAACAATCTGTGTGTACCTGTGTGCATATTATTTCTTGTCTTTTGACAGTCCATCTGTCTCATCCAGTCCTATTGTAATAGTGTGTGGTTGTGTCAAGCTATTTTGAGGGGGTCATAAATACAAAAAAAACAAAAAACATCAAGCTTGCCACAATTAATTAAAAGTCCATAGTACTACCTGTGTGCATATTACTTGACACTGTGCATATTATTGACAGTGTTCGTGTTGTTTGACAGTCCATCTGTCTCGTCCGGTCATCTTGAGGTTGTGTCAGGCTTTTTTGGGGGAACCAAAAAAAAAAATAAATTAAAGCTTGCCACAATTTAATGAAAAGTCCATACTAGCACTACCTGTGTGCATATTATTGGCAACATCTGGTGTGTTTGACAGCCCACCTGTCTCATCCAATCCTGTAGTGGTTATGTCAGGCTTTTTTGGGTGGGACAAGAACAAAAAAAAAAATACAAGCTTGCTACAGTCATTTACCTGTGTACATACAGTATTATTGACTGCATCTCTTCTTGTTTGACAGTCCATCTATCTCATCCAGTTCTGTAGTGGTTGTCAGTCATGCTTTTTTGAGTGGGACAAGAACCAAAAAAAAAAAAATACAAACTTGCTACAATCATTAAAAGTGCATAGTACGGCCGGCCCAGTGGCAATGAGGGTTGAGGCACTGGACGCCACACCTCGCGCCACGTGGTGACCTGGGTTCGGGAATGGACTTGGGCCGCTGGGGGTTGGCAGGGGAGAGGAAGGATTGAGTGCCCCATGACTGCTCTCCTTCATCTGGGGAGGGTAGAGGCACTGCAGCGTGCTGTAGTGGTGACTGGCAGAGGCCAGCCGCACTACAGTAGTGGGCACAAGTGGGGGGGGCGCATGCGGGGGCGTCAGCACGTATGCTCAGACGCCATTGTACGTCCAGCCCATCGGGAAAGTAAAATAGGCGAAAAATAATGGGTGCGATCTGGTGGCTGATGGTCAGCTTCAGCATGCCCCCAGTCCGAAGAGGATCCTGCCACAGGATGCATGAGCGATGAAAGGCCGGCTCTGTGGGGTGCTGGACTGGGTCCGGGGTGGTCTGGTGGGGAATCTGCTCTGCCAGGAGGAGTATAAACATTAGTATGATTTAAAAAAAAAAAAAAAAAAAAAGTGCATAGTACTACCTGTGTGCATATTATTGACTGTGTCTCTTGTTGTTTGATAGTCCATTTGTCTCGTCCAGTCCTCTTGAGGTTGTGTCAGGCTTGGTGGGGGGGAACACAAACAAACAAAAAAAATAAAGCTTGCCACAATTAATTAAAAGTCCATAGTACTATAACCTGTGTGCATATTAGTGACAGCGTCTCTGGTTGTGTACAAACATCAGTCTCATCCAGTCCTCCTGTGGTTGTATCAGGCTTTCTTGGTGTGGATGAGCCACCCAAAAACGTTCTGCTGCTATGCTGCCATCACCAACCACTCATTTTTCTTCATACTGTTTTGTAATTGAAGTAATAAAAAATGTCTGGAAAGAAACAAAAACAACAACCAAATTTGTTTTCCTTTGGCTTCGTTTAACCCGGTCTATCTGCTGTGGAAGAATTGCGTAACAAAACCATCCAAGTCAGTGACACTGACAGTAACATTGTTGATGTTGCTGATAAGGTACTTGGGAATGTAAATCCTCTTGTTGCTAACCCTGCTGCTGCGTCTTCCATTTCTATGTCCGGGGGGGGGGAGGGGGCTAGGGTAACGGTCGCGACCATATTGACACTGACGTTCAGGTTCATAGTGTTTCCATTGCAGGTACTTCATCTTTCTCTAGCACTCTGTCCAGAGTAAATCCTACCGACAGGAAAAAACATTAATTGAAATGCAAATTCAGGATTGAATGGTCACGGGAATTTGACTGGCTTCAGTATGAGAAGCAAAGCAATACTATGAATTGCAAGGTGTGTAGGATGCAACCCCATCTGGCAGATCATACATCTGTGTTTTTTGTTTGTAGCAGTACTTTTAAAATGGAGTCTATAAAAATTCATGATGCAAGCAGTTCCCATGTAAAATGTATTCTGGCTGAAAGCGCACCTGAATCCACACCTACTGAATGGCCTTTTGTTTTCAAAAGATGAATGCTGCAATGAGGGAATCCAAGCAGTGTCTTTTTAATGTTGCCTACTTTTTGGCATCGAGGGATACGCCATTCTGGGACTTTCTGTTTCATACCTCACTGTTACACAAATGTAATATAAAAGTGATTGAACAATACACAAATCATAAAAAGTGCTGCGAGTTTGTGCATCACATTGCAGCAGTAATACACACAAACAAAACTGAAGCAATGAAAAAATCTCCAGCTGTTGGGCTGTTAATAGATGGAAGTGTAAGGGAATTTGTGAATGTGTTTATCGGCTATATTGGTGATAATGGTACTCCAAATACTTCCTTTATTGGTACCGAGCTGCTGGGAAAGCAGATGCTGGTGGATACAAAATCTTCCATGGATTTCTGGGATGGCCACTGATGGTGCATCAGTCATGCGAGGACAATGTGGCAGAGTCAAGGCCAAGCTACAAAGCAGTAGCCTGCGTCGGTTAATTGCAACCCACTGCATCGCGCATCTTTTACAGGTTGCCATTCTAGGTGCCCAAAAACATATGCCAGAAGTTCAAGAAAACGAAAATGGCTTGAGGGCCCTATATTCATTTTATCATTCTTCTCACCGAAGAATGAGAGCCTTGGCCGCCAACACCCTTTTCATTGAGTTGAAAAACTGGTCAGCATTTTCACAGTACGCTGGGTCAGTTTGCACCACAGTGCTGTGTCAGCTGTTCTCCACAACCGGCCAGCAATAATACTGCATCACAGCACAGTGGGAGTCCTGATACAGACAGTGCTATAGGACACTTGAACTTTGTAAAAAAACAAAAAAAATGTGGTTCTTGGCCTTTCAACAAGATTATCTACCTATTCTGGGAAGGGTTTCTCAAAATTTCCAAAAAGAGGGTCTGCTCCTTACTCGGGTACAGCCACGAGTGGAGAGCTGCATTTTGGAGCTCATCAAGCTGAAGGCCAGTGCGGGCCCTGCTGAGGCACAGTTTGTAGAGTATGGAAGTTCGGAGGGCAGTCTCCTTACTGGTGGTGTGGATGACAGCACTCCTCTAGCTCCTCCACCAGGCATGACGGAAAATGCTAGCGATGTAGATAAAAATAGGAAGAAAAGGCAAAAAAGAACCAGGTAGGCCACTGCTTCAGACCAAGCAGCCGAGGAGATTTTTTCCACAGAAAATACCTGCAAACTGATCAAGGAGGAAGCATGCAACAGTGGGTTGGATTCTTGCATGACAGATTTGAGCCCATGTGGCAGTCTGAAGACTACAAATGATTTTCATTTTCAGTATTTGACGCAGCTGTTTGGCCTTCTCCTGATGATCCTCTCTTTCTAAATTTTGGTCAGAAATCTATCACGGGGCTTTGCCAGAGGTACATGACCATTCCTGAAAAATCAATATGGTTCAGGGCAACTATTTTCTGATCCAGAGCTGAATACCGAACTTGAAAGAGAAATTACCCAACAACTTTTGGAAGAGTGGCAAGATTTGAAAAACACTGTAAACAAGCATTTGTCAATGCCGAATGTTTGCTTGCTGGCATTGGCATTGGTAGTGTAGAAGTTACAGAGCTGCATAACAGAAATGGCAGCGAAGTATTGAACTGAAGCCAACCCCACCACCACCCTGCAGAGAGTGACAGGCATTGGGTGTGCCTTTGGGTCGTCGGGCATAACGGCCATGCCATTTCACCACACCCTACCCTGCAGACACTGACAAGTGTCACTGTGTGCCTTGGGGTCTTTGGCCCTTATGCGCACCCCATTCCATCAGGAAATATGGTGAGATAGGTGCGGTATAGGAGAATGGGGTGAACTTTGGGGCCGAAGAGTGCAAGGCATACCTCGATGCCTCTCACTGACTGCAGAGTGTGGAATGGTATGAGCATTATAGGCAAGAATCCCAAGTCACACCCCCTGATGCCTGTCATTCTCTACAGGGTGGGGTGTTATGGTTGGAAACCCTAACACCTCAGGCATTCATTGGTATTTTCACTCCAAATTTTGAACATATTTCTTTTTTTTGTGACCCCCACCTCATGAACAGTGGCAATATCAGTTTGTTAGCCGAAAGCTGCTTATGCACGACGACTACGGCATTTAGCACCACAGGTGCAAAAACACATTCCGAACAGGATGTGAAAAATGATAGCTGTACTGTTCATGGGGAGGAGTAAAAAATGGCAATGTTGCAAATCTGCAGTAAAAATATTAAAAAACTGGTGAAGTCACTAGCGTGCATAGAAACTGTGCAACGCACACCCGTAATGTAATTAGTTTGGGATTTTTTACAGCAGTTTGTCAACACAGGCATTTTGGGACCTCCGATCATGAACAGTGTCACTGTGATTTTCTTTATCTGTCCCGAACAGTGATTTCCCACAGCGACCACGCATTCTCTGCGCTGAAAGTGTGAAAACACATTTCGCCACGTTGTGAAAAATGACAGCTGTACTGTTCATAAGGAAGTGTGGAAAATGCCACTGGTGAAAATCTGGACTGAAAATATTACAAAGTCATGAACTTACGAGGGTGCTTGAAACTGCGCAATGCTCACTCGTAACACAGTCATTTTATGGACTTTTGTCACCAAATTTTCAACATAGCCATTTTAAGACCTCTGCTCATGAACAGTGTAACTGAGATTTTCTTAATCTGTCCCAAACATTGCTTTCACACACCGACTGCACCATTGTGCGCTGCATGTGCGGAAACGCATGTTGGGCGACGTGAAAAATGGCAGCTGTATTGTTCATAAGGAAGTGTAATAAAATGGCAATGTGGAAAATCTGGAGTGAAAATATAGAAAATTCGCAAACTTACGAGTGTGCGTAGAAACTGCGCAACGCACACTTGTAAAACACTCATTTCTAGGAATTTTTTTCACCAGATTTTCAACATAGCCATTTTAAGACCTCTGCTCATGAACAGTGTCACTGTGATTTTCTTAATGTGTCCCATACATTAATTTCGCACACCGACTGCGCCATTGTGCGCTACATGGGCGGAAACACGTTTTGGGCAAGATGTGAAAAATGACAGCTGCACTGCTCATAAGGAAGTGTAATAAAATGGCAATGTTGAAAATCTGGAGTAAAATATTGAAAATCGCAAACTTACAGCGTGCGTAGGAACTGCGCATAACCGCTGCTAAAAGTAATTCCAGGAATTTTTCCACCAAATTTTCAACATAGGCTTTTGAGAGCCCACCTTATGAACAGTTGCAGTGTCGTTTCGTTACTCAGTCCCGAAAGGTGATTTCGCACAGTGACTGCGAAATCACCCTTCGGGGCCGATTAATGTCATAACAGTGACATCATTCATGAGAAGGGGTCCCAAAAACCCCATGTTGAAAATTTGGTGCAAAAATTCCAAAAAATGCCTGAGATATGTAGCAAAGTTGAAAAAACCCTATCTATCCCATTATACAGCTTACTGGCATTTCCTCAGTTCGCGGTCGGCTTTGAAGAGTGCAGACGTGTTCCCGGTCCACCGAAGATCGTCGCGCCGGAGTCCGGAGGTAAGTATGGGGTGGGGGTGTGGGAGGCAGGGTGCGAGGGTGGGCGCGGTGGGGGCAGAGACAGCGAGGGACTGTTTTTGAGTTTCAGGTGTTTTTCTTTAAAATGATGACGGCGCTGGATGTTTGCCATGCTGGGGTGGGCTCCCAAGCATGGCACAGGAAGCTGGCGAGGCGTGGAGCTGGCGGAGAGTTGGCACCCGTTGGCGATGAGTATGTGTTGCCACGCTGGGGTGGGCTCCCAGCGTGGCACCACTATGCCCCAGGGGGGGGCTGAGTGGAGCCGGCGGAGGATTGGGCACCCCGTCGGCTATATCGATGTGTAGCACATCATTGGGGTGGGCACCCAGCGTGGCATACAGAACTCTGTTTTTGGGTAGTAGCACAGCCGACAGGAGATTGGGCACTTTCGCCGGCTACACACCGTGGGGAAGCGAAAGTACGCAGTATGCGTGGCGCCTGTGTGTGTGTAGGTGTGTGGGGAGCACGATGAGCAGGCGATATCTTGTCGCTGCTCTTTGAAGCGAGTCTCCCCTTTCAACTGTACGCCTACCGCATTTGGGGTCTGTCAGACAGCCTCGAGCAGGCATTGAGGACCGCGCCTCGCCTGCAAACACACTGCCTGAATTGGAAGAGGGCTGCCACACCTCCGAAAACTCGGATGATGGCACTATGTTTCTTGCACATGCGTGCAAGCAAACATAAAAATCAAAATACAGAATGCGCATTAAGAAAGGTTCACCAAAATTGAGAGATTTGGTCTCTTACGGTTGTTGATCACAATTTTTCAGGTAATGCCAGTGAGCACAGCTGCCCGCGAAAGGGGAATTTAGTGCTCATAATAGAATTAAAACAATATCTCGCGGCAATCTTATTGATAGCACCATGGATGATCTACTCATGATCAGTTTAAATGGACCCACAATTGAGGACTTTAATCCAGACCCATCAATTGATCACTGGTACTCATCAACACCTAGATATCAGCACCTTTCTGGGCATAAAGTCACACATCCAGTTGTATTGGATTTGGAAGTGGAAATAGATGAGGAGTCAGAGATGAGCTGAAAGTGGAGACAGAGACCGTATGGTTGGAGTGGGAGGTGGACCGATTTTGAAGAAGACAGCAACAGCAATAGAAATACTGTTAGCAGTTTGTCAGTCATAGTTTGAGAAATCGTTTAAAATTTATTTTTTACCCTTGCCTTCACAAATTTAATTTTAGTGACCCTACAGTGGTGGCAACAGCACAGCAGCAGCACAGGCCTGGCTATGTCATGAAAACAAAATAAGTCACAAAAAAGTAACCACCCCCAAAAAAAAAAACATACAACACAAAAAGGGAACTACAACATCTGAAAGTTTTATTGCTTTATTTAAAAAAAAAAAAACAAAAAAAAAACATAAAACCCAGTGCACACTTATAGGACTTGTTTCCATTTGTAAATCAGCATGAGCTGGTCCAGTCCAGTCACGTTTTTTTCTCCGATGGTTAATCTTCAGTAGTTATCCTTTTGGTGATTTTCGTCTAATTTTCTCATAGTTGTGCCTTCCCTTTTCAAATTAGACAGGCAGGACTTTCAATTTGTACTTCATAAATTCTCCCTCCTGTGTAGTACTTGATGCTTGTGCTGTTCTGGCAGGCTACTTCTCAACAGATCTCTGGTAAAGACTTTCCCAAATGTAGGTTAGTGGACAATTCCTTGGCTGAAAGGCAAGTTACAAAAATGGCCACCAGAATTTATAGTCTAGCGGCCGTAAAAAAAAAAAAAATGGCCACATAAAAAATATTTTGGCCACCAGATTTTGAGGTATGGTGGACAAACTAGCCACCAGGTCAAAAAGTGATTTGTCCCACCCTGCCTCTGCTGCTGATAGTCAAAGTTGTCAACCACAGTTGTTTTTCTGCAGTGGGTGATTGGGCAAGATCAGAAGTGACCTCTGCATACTGGAGTAAACATACAGTTGTGAAAAAATATATTTCATAATTAATTGACATGAAAAAAATAATTGAAGAACTGCATGCACAGGGACAAGTGAGGTCAGGCTTTAAACCCTAACATGGACCGCTGCCTTAGCATTCAGTCAGTCTTCTCTTACAGTACATTCACAGTCTTCAGAATAATTTTGTCCAAGTGGATTGTATAAGATGAGAACCTGAATTATTCTGTTTATCCCTATGAGGGTTCCTCTAATGCTTGGCATCCCCAGCATGCCAGCTTACAGTCCGCCTCAGCTTCAGCCTGCCTTGGTGATCCCTCAGCCTTTACTGCCCCTTGCTATAGCTTTGTGGCTTTCCTCTGCAGAAGGACTTCACATGTAGAACACCAGGATCTTGTGTGTGTGTGTGTGTGTGTGTGTGTGTGTGTGTGTGTGTGTGTGTGTGACATTGGATTTGGGGAGCCTTATACCGCTAGTATTATCCTGAATGCTGACAGCTGATGTTAGTTCTCCAACCCCCCCACCCCCACCTATGTCTGGTCTCACCCCCACCATACTTTGAACTATAGCAATGGATGTTTTTTTTTTTTTTATCACAAATCTGTTTATCTCCTCCTCTGCGGAGCGGGCATGCAGGTCGCCCGGTGGCTGGTACCCGCACCCCCTAACACAGGTCTGGTCTGCAAATCGCTCTCCTCCATGCAGGCTGGCCAACACGTGGGGGCACACCTCTCTAGGTCTGGGGGTGCAGTGCACAGCCATCAGCCGCCACGACCGCCCCACAATTTTTTCACCTGGTTTTTGCCCCTGGAGCTGGACGTGCAATGACATCAGCGCACTTGCATGCTGACGTCTGCTGTGCACCAACCCTCTGCTGCACGCCACTCCTGTAGTGCACCTGACTTCCATCAGGTGCCACTGCAGAGCAACGTGACCCCCTGTACCCACTCCAGAGAGAGGAGAGCAGTTGTGGGTCGCTCTATCCTCTTCCCTCCCCGGCCGACCCCCAATGGCCCGGGTCCATTCTCAAACCCGGGTCGCCAGTGTAGCATGATGTGTGGCATCCAGCACTTCAACCATCAGCACCACTGGGCTGACTATAGCAATGAAGGGTGCGGAGTGTGGCATGGTTCTCACAGTGCCCAATCCAATTTGTAGCCTGCCAAAAGAGTGGTGCTGATGTGATGGAGAAACTTTCCCCTCCCTGAAAGTGTTGAACACTGCCTCTCCAGTGCTCTCTGGACTCCTCTGGCTTGGAGATTTGCATCGGATGTAGGCTACAAATCGTTATTAAATCGCATTGAAAATCCATTAACATGATTGGCTGGAACATGACACATGACTGTGCATCTGCATGCCTTAATGCATAGTCAAGTGCTGGACCTTGTTTTTTAATCGTGGGGAAAAAAAGCTATTTATACAGCAAACCATTTTAGAAGTGCAATAACACAGTCCAGGGTACGCATTAAAGCATTCCGATGCACGTACCAGGGAGTAAGGCACTTTACGACACCTCACACCCTAAGGCATGCATTGAATGCTTTAATGCACACCCTGTCATGTGTTATTGTTTATGTGCCTCCCACATGATAGTACAGTGCATTAACCCCCAGTGTCACGGGCTGTGGAATACCATATTTTATAATGGAATGGATAATTGGTTAGCAGCCCTCATTCTGTCTCTGTTGTGTAAAGAGAATAAGACAACAGTGTGTTGTTGTTCAATAAATATGCATGCAAATACCTAAATTATCAAGTGACTAGAATAAGAAAACCTTTTTGTAGGGGAAGGGGGTCACAGCCTTTACGTCCATTGATAGTACAGGGACCAGTCCCCATATTTGTGTGTCAAGCAAGGCCCATGTCACCATGAGTCCCCATATTAAAATGTATTATTTTTCTGTATGCAGAAATGGTATGCATTCATTTTTACTGAGCCCATGTGTGATTTTTTTTTTTTTTTCAGGAGAATGCAAGAATTTGGACTCTTGTGAAAAGTGCATTGTGGGGGATGAGTCAATGAATATAACAGACTGTGTCTGGATGAAGTGCGACAAAGGTGAGAGAGTTTGGGGACCTTGTTTATATAGTGTCTTTTTAAAGAGTTATTAATGTATCAAGAAAATCTTAGCAAAAACATAATTTTGAGACCCTATTCAGCTTCTATGTCATATAGCACCATCTCCAAGAGTTTATCTAGTAAACAAATACATGATTGGTTTCAAGATAATCATCAAATTAAGATGCTGTGGCAGTATAGCACAGAGGTTAGAGCAGCAAGCTGTGAATGAGCTTGGTACATCTAGCAGACCTGGGTTTGATTCTCACAACCTCCACTTGTCTACTGTATGACCCTGAGCAAGTCACTTAACCTCCTTAGTGCTACCAGGTGGCCCTTGAAAACAGGCCAGGTGCCTAGTGGACCTTTGCTGGTTACCAAAGAATTATAAAACAAGCAAACAAAAACAAAAGACGTCTGCCATGTAATAACCTAAACTGATGTTTGTATGTTTACTAAAGCTATGTACAATGTGAAGTTCTGCCAAATGAATTCATGCCAAATGGCAGTTCCCCTTCTGAATTGTTTTTTAGAATTTATTTTTTAGTTCCACAGAATTCTGGAAAGCATTCCTCTGTAAATATTCCTCGGATAACATAATCCATGAGGTAGTATTTCAAGATTTGTGGAAATTGAATCGGTGGTTTAAAGGGGAACAGTTAGCACTTAAAGAGCCCAACACAAATGCGAGGCTAGTCCCAATTTGCACTTTGTGTGCAAAGCATTTTTTTTTTACTTTCTGTTTACTGCAGTACGTTACATTTCATCAGGTCGATTCTGCTGACTTCCAGGCTGACATTTGCTGTACTCAGAAATCTCAGAATCCCCTGCAGCTGGCATCAGAGCAGGGCCACATCAGTGGGAGAGATCCAATAGCCTGTGTGCATGTTAGAGCTTTTATAGTCTCAGATCAGCTGTTCTCCAGTCCAACTGTTCTCATGGGGTTGAATACAGTCCTCTAGGACTGCATTTACCCCGAGAGGTCAGCAGGACCAGTAAACAAAAGAAAACAAAAGAACAAAGCTTATAAAAACTCTGACATACAGTGTAGGCTATTGGTTCTCCCACTGATGACGTCCTGCTCTGATGCCAGGTGCTGCTGCTGCTATTGTGGAATTATTCTGTTTATAATAACTGGTTAGTGATGATTATCAACTGTGGGCAGAAGCTGCCAAACTCCATTATACACGGGTGATTATACACATATGTGTATAATGGAGTTTTATTATACACGTTTATAATCACCCGTGTAAAACGGAATTTGGTTAAGCACCTTTTGCAAAAATTTTAAAATAAAAAAAAAAAAAAAAAAAATCAAAGGATCGAGTTATTATAAAAATAAAACCTGGGGAAGTGTGTGTCAACTCAAATTTTATACACACCCTCGGAGTGTGATGCCTTGATAAACCCCTCGAGCATCGCTCTCTGGGTTTATGGGTCATCGCACACCTCGGGTGTACGTAGTGTTAAATGAGCTTAAAATTAAAGAATGTAGAACTGCTGGATTCTAGTGCTATGAAAAAAGTTGTATAATTTTAAGAGTACAGAACAGAGAAACCCATCAAAGCCTTACAAGTTCTGTGACTGTGGGCAAGCTGCCTGACATCATTGTATTTCAGTATTCGCAACTGTACTGTGGAATAATGTTCTCATAGAGGATAATGGCTGAGTAACAGTAGTTAACTACAATGTAATTACCTCAGGCAGCTGCCAGGACAACCAAGTAAATCTTGGAGCGCAGCTTGAGAGGGTTACAGTTGTCATGGTAACCACGAGAGATGATTATGTCCGTGGTTGACCACTGTTACTTAGGCATTGTGTTTTATAGTGTATGGAAAAACTAGCCACTGTGGGGGAAAAATAATTTTTTTTTCAGTGTGCGTTTGTTCTCCTGCTCGGCTATGAATTCCTCCTGGTTTGAATGTTGAGCAACTGAAGTGCTGAAATTAGCCATTGCGATCTATACTGCAGCAGGTCTGTTACTGTCTGAATGAAATGTGTATGTTTTGAATGAATGTCCAAGCAGCAGATCACCTTTCCTTTCCAAGAATTTTGACAGGTGGTGACATTCTATCCTGTAATCCCATCATTATGACATAGTTAAACAAGGATTACAGCATACTGATGTCATAACGATGGGATTATCAGGTTATAAATTTAATGAAAACGGGTTAATAGACACTGTCCATACATTATATAGAGGATAATGCCTGATGTATAGGTGATAACCATGGTGCAATCACCTCAAGTGGTTGCTAGGGCATCAGTAAATCTCGAGAGCGCAGCTAGAAACATAGAAACATAGACTTTGACGGCAGATAAGGACCACATGGCCCACCCAGTCTGCCCATTTCCCTACCTACTGGATAAGCTGCAGATTCTAGTTAACCAACAGCCTACTTCCTGCAACCCCCCGCTATAATTACCTTATGTCTGTCCCATGCATGTTTGAATTCCCCCACTGTTTTAGACCCAGTGACCTCCTCAGGAAGGCGGTTCCATGTATCCACCACTCTCTCCGTGAAAAAAAATTTCCTCACATTACCCCTGAGCCGTCCCCCCTCTATCTTTAAATTGTGTCCCCTTGTTCGTACACATCTCTCTTTCTGAAAGATGCTACCCTCCTGGACTTTGTTGATTCCTTTGAGGTACTTGAAAGTTTCTATCATGTCCCCCCTGTCCCTTCTTTCATCAAGGGTATACATATTAAGCTCTCTGTCTCTCTTCATATGGTTTCTGCTGCAGACTCTGCACCATTTTAGTTGCCCTCCTCTGGACTGCTTCCATCCTGTCTATGTCCTTGCGTAGATGAGGTCTCCAAAACTGCACACAGTACTCCAGATGGGGTCTCACCAACTGTCTGTATAGAGGGATAACCACTTCCCTTTTTCTACTTGTGATGCCACTTCTTGTGCATCCCAGTATCCCCCTGGCTTTCCTTACCGACTTTTCACATTGCTTACCCACCTTTAGGTCATCTGATATGACTACCCCCAGGTTCCTTTCCATTTTTGTTGTTGTTAGTACCTCCCCTGCTATTGTGTACTCTTCTCCTGGGTTCTTGTTTCCCAGGTACATTACTTGCCTTCTTTGCATTGAATCTAAGTTGCCATATGTCTGACCATTCCTCAAACCTTGCCAAGTCCTTCTCATCTTTCTACCCCCTCTTGTGTATCAACTCTGTTACAGATCTTTGTGTCATCTGCAAAGAGGCATACCTTTCCTTCCAGACCCTCTGCAATGTCACCTATAAAGATGTTAGAGGACTGGACCCAGTACTGAGCCCTGAGGTACTCCACTAGTAACCCCCTTCGGAATGTGTTCCATTCACTATAACCTTCTGTGTCCTGTTGTGCAGCCAGTTTGCTACCCAGGCTACCACCCTGGGACCCACTCCCAGGCTGGCTAACTTGATTATTGATCTTTTTGTGCGGGACTGTGTCAAATGCCTTGCTAAAGTCTAGGTAGGCCATATCCACAGCCCCTCCCTGGTCTATTACTTTGGTCACCCAGTCAAAGAAATCAATTAGATTCGTCTGACATGACCTTCCTGCTGTAAATCCATGCTGCTTTGGGTCCTGTGCCACGCTGGCCTCTAGGTACTCAACAATTCTTTCTTTCAGAAGTGATTTCATCATTTTTCCTACCACTGAGGTCAAACTTACAGGTCTGTAGTTTCCTGCTTCTGCCTTGCTCCAACTTTTGTGAAGAGGAATCACATCTGCCCTCCTCCAGTCCTCAAGTACCACTCCATCCTGCCATGATTTGTTAAAAAGCATGGTCAGTGGTGTCACTAGGTCCTCCTTTAGTTCTTTTAGGATTCTGGGGTGAATCCCGTCAGGCCCCATTGCTTTGTCCACCTTGAGTTTTAGTAGTTCTTTCAGGACTCTTTCTTCTGTGAATGGACTGGTGTCAACCCCCCCCTACCCAGAGTGCTTCTATTGTCTGGTTTAGGTAACTCCTTCTCATCATCTTTTGTGAATGCTGAGCAAAAGTATTCATTCAGTATCTCCACCTTTTCACTGTCTCCCTCTACCCACTTCCCCTCTCCTTTATTAATCTTCACTATCCCTCCCTTAACCTTTCTATGCTCCCTAATGTACCTATAAAAGGTTTTATCCCTGTTCTTAACTGAGTTGGCTATTTTTTCCTTGGTTTGGGCCTTTGGTATTCTGACTGCCTTCCCCACTTCTTTCTGCTTTAATTGATACTAGAGCGCTAGAGAGGTTTACCATTGCCCTAGCAACCACGAGAGGTGATTACACCATGGTTATCACCCGTACATCAGGCATTATCCTCTATATAATGTATGAACAGTGTCTATTAACCTCTATATCAGGCATTGTTATTTATAGTGCATGGGACTTGACATTAGAAGTTACCCCCCCCCCCCGAACACAAGTAATTTAGACTTACCTTATTAATGAATCTGCACTACGGCCATATGGTTATGTAGGAAAACAATTTATTAGGATACAAGGACTGAATGACAGCGGGCGGAAATAGCACCAGAGTTAAAATCTCTATCGGATATCGAGAGTTTGCTAGACTCAATAACAGTAAACTGTGACAATTGGAATGTTATTTGAATAATGTACTGAGAATCACAATCACATTCTTGGTGTGAAGAATACTGCATAACACTGGCATTCCGTTTTGTAAACTTACTGCTATGACATAGATGAGAGGGGTTTATAAGGTTCTGACATCACAACAGTGGGATTACAAGATTGTAAACAGCTTACCTTCAGTGGGTAATAAGGGCTACACATACATTATAATTCTATTATGTGACTTCATGGTTCAGGTTTAAAAAGGTGAACGACCATTTTATTGAAAAAAGTAATAGTGGCCCTTGTGCTATTTAATGTGTTTTAAGTATAGTCTGATGTGTCTGTTTCGATGGTGCTCCTCAGTTCTGTACCCTATAATGAGAATTTAATTTCCGGGGAAATATTTTAATATATATTTGGGATACTGGGTCTCATTTGGAATATCCTGGGTAATAATGCTTGTCTTCGGAGAAAAACCGAAGACCATTTATACTTTATGTATTATCAGTATTTAATGTCTCCTTGTTCTTAGATTTCATGGATGCTTGTCTACTCCTGATATCATTATCTCCTGCTTGTGACATCACAGTCTGTTGCTCTGGAAATTATTATGATTTCATAATGTACACTGAAATGTGTCTTTTGATGCCATATTTTAAGGCAGATTACCTTGGAAAGTGGGGTCTAAAGATGCAGTAAAGGCTGTTTCCACATCTTAGTTTAAAAAACTTAGAAACTGAGGCAGCTAAGGGATGCATGGCCCATCCAGTCTGCCCTTTTTTGTTGCATTGCTTATGCTGTAGACCTTTGCAGTTCCAGGTCTATGGCATTTTCTCTCCTACCCCCTACATATCCCTTACGATTCCGTTGTGCTTATTTCAGGCTTTTTTGCATCCCACCACCATTTTTGCCCCCCACTGTGGAGGGGTTGTGAGATAACAGATGGACCAGACACCGAATTTCAGGTTCAACACACAATCTCTGTGTGATGTTTATTCAAAATACAGCAAATAAGCTTCAGCAATGGCATATTCCTTCTTCAGTATGTCAGTTTGCAGAAACAGACTATGTACGTTCTTTCTCTGCAGTTAGCCAGCACCTGCTGACACTGATTTCTGATCTAACTTACCAGTTGAAATTCAACCTCCACCCCCATGCGGGCCTTGTTTGCTTGGGTGGTGGGGGCTCAAATAAAAATAAATAAATAAAACAAGCTAAAACAAAGAACCTCCGTGCAGGAGCACTGAAAAAAGAGACCTCAAAGGGCATTGGCAACAAGCAAAGTTTCAAAGAAATGCAACATCATACATACGTCCATAATGCAAAGCATCATGGGATATATGCAAACCACCATGAAGTTTCAGACCTGTTCAGTTTACAGCAATCTACATGCATTTTAAATAGCACAACTAACTTAATTTTTATAATAGTCACCTAGTACTTTTTACCATTATCAAAAACACCTAGTGCCATTGTATTTTCAACATTTACAGGCTTCCTAAACATAAGGTATATACATCAAGGTATTTTATGACATAGTGCTATTACATACTAAATCTAATAACGATAAACACAACCTGTTTTACATACGCTTGGAGGTCACCACGATAACCTCCCTATATGAGGACCCAAGAGGGAAAAGGAAAATTAAAGATGACACGATAGCATAGTCAAGAAAGGGAAGGGGGTGCCCATAGGTGGCCAACCTTATGGACTAGAAATTGTAAAGGATAGATTAGGCTAAGAAATAGAAGAACTGATGCAACAGATGTAAGAAAAGGTTGGTCCTCAAGAGTGGCAGGAGCTGCCTTTCACACCCACACTCCACTGGAAGACTGTCCAGGCATCCACCATTCTTACAGTGAAGAAGTACTGTATTTCCTCACATGTCTCCTGAACCTATTCCTCACCCCCCCCAGCTTCATATCATGGCCTCTTGCTGTAGCACACCCTTTCCTCTGAAAACTAGCCCCTACTTGTACCTTATTCACGCTGGTGAGGTATTTTAAGTTCTAAATCATATTCTGCCTCGCCCTTCTCGCCTCTCCTCCAGGGTATACATGTTTAATTCCTTTAGCCTTTACATGTAGGACATTTGATGTAGACTCTGTACCATCTTGGTAGCCGTCCTTTGGATGGCTTCCACCCTGTCTGTCCTTCCTGAGATATGTGGCCCCCAAAAATGGACACAGAACTTCAGATGGGGTCTTTAAGAGCCTAAATAGTGATAACACCATTTCCCTTTTCCTGCTGGTTATACCCTACCTATAGTCCCCAGCATCCCACTAGCTCCCCCGATTGCTCTGTTGCATTGTTTAGCCACCATCAGGTTATCATCCCTTTCGTGGCTGGTCATTGCTACTATCTCTTCACCCATTTTATACTGCACCCCCAAGTTTCTGTGACCCAAGTGCATTATTTTGCACTTTTTGTGATTAAACCTTGGTTACCAAACTTTTGACCACTGCTCCAATTGTTTGAAATCTCTTTTTGTTCTTTGCACCCCCTCTGATGTGTCCGCTCTGTTGCAGATCTTGGTGTCACACAAAGAGGCAGATCTTCTCTTCCAGTTCCTCTGCTTTGTTGCTAATGAAGACAAAGCGGACTGGCCACAACCTACATTCCTGTGACTGTTTGTTTGCTTGTGCTGTACATGTGAAACATAGCGCCCTATAGATATAATTGCTGAGATGACACAATCTTACAGTGTGAGGAGTGGTAACTGCAAGCTCTTGTTAGCTGATCTGCCCATTCTGGCTGCATTAGCCTGGTCTGGCTGTACCAGGCTAATTAGCAAGTGCAGTGAGCTCTAAACATGGTACATTTGAACAAGTCAGACACAAAGGGCAACCCTAGGAGGCATACGCCAAGTGTGTCTAAGCCCTAGCCTTACTGTCTCCTGAGCTTCACTGATCTTCACTGACTGGGAGAGAGACCAGTCATGGAGGGAAGGCAGACTCTGACAGGTGCAAAAGCAGGGATTCCTTGACAACAGTTCTACATGGGTGAATTCTCCTTGGAGTGCTTAGTCCAGGCTCCTTTCTCCTCTGAGGCAGCTTCTCTCCTTGCTTGCTCTGCTCAGACCCAGCCAGTGGCTGCTTTCTCAGCAAAAGAAGCAGTTGGAACACTTACCCAGAATTTCTGGCTGCTCTATATAGATCCGCATTTGTACTGCTGTACTCAATACTGAAATAGTGGTCGGTTAATCGAAAGCTCTCCGACAGAAGCAGCAGCTCAGACACAAAGGGCAACCCTAGGAGGCATACGCCAAGTGCAGTCCAGCCCCTAGTCTTACCGTTTGCTGGTCTTTACTGACTACTGAAATAGTGGATGGCTAATAGAGAGCTGTCAGACAGAAATGGCCAGAAGCAATAGCTCAGACACAAAGGGCAACCCTAGGAGGCATATGCCAAGTGCAGTCCAGCCCCTAGCGTGACTATCTGCTGAGCTTCACTGATCCATGGCTCTCCAAAGGAGAGCAGTCTCAGCATCCGGGGAGATGCAGAAGAGGCAGTAGTGGGCTACTAATTGTCACCCGCCTTCCCCAGCCAGCCTCCCACCCACCCTAAGCTTGATTTTATTTTTATAGTCACAGGTTTAGCAAAAACATAGCTGCTGCCTTCAAGCAGTAAGGGCACACTCATAGCTGACAGACACTACACCCAAAAAGGTACAGCTCCACCTGCTGGTGGAGGACAGACCTCTAAGCAGGGAAAATAAGTGGGTAAATCCAACTGTCATCACAGGGATAACTAGATACCGTCTGATATAGGGATGGACTTTGTTGGCTGCAGAATCTGTGTGGCCCTCCATGAAAGACGGACCTTGTGGAGGTCAGGAAACTGTCCCACCTGTTGGATGATAGGGGACCACAAGGATCAGCTCAGAGCAGCCTGGGCTGAATTAACCTGTTTCAAAAGCAAACTGGCTAGTTACAGTCTCTGCTGCATCTCCCATCCTCCCAGTGTCAGCCACTCGGGGCCCCTCCCCCAGAGGAAGACTGGACCTGGGGGATGGCAGATGGCTAAAGGAAAAAGTGGGAGATATTGGCACAAAAAAACAGCAGGTCAACCAGTATGGCCAGCAGCATATCCAACCTGAAAACGGGTACACCTCCCTGGCATCAATGCCAAACGCCGAGGCAGATGAAAGTTAAGGACAAAAGATACGAAATGGTGGTAGGTAATACCAGCAAAAGAAGGAATAAAATGGTGATGAAAGCTAAAACTAAGGAGGGTCGGTATGCAAACAAATGTGTTAACCAGACACGGAAAGCAGTGTCCATCAATGTACATAGTCTGGCAGATAAGATCCCAGAACTCATGGCCACAATTTTGGAGGCTGACCTTGACTGGGTTGCTGTGACTGAGACTTGGTTCAATGACCATCACAACTGGGATATAGTAATCCCGGGCTACAACCTGTTCAGAAGAGACCAGAAAGGGAGAAAAGGGGAAGGGGTAGCAATCTATGTGAAGGAGGGGATAAAGGTAACTGAGCTCCATGGAGCACAGAATGAAGCAGAGGCCCTGTGGATCACTATTGGATACGGTAGCAAGGGTCCCATAAGGGTGGGAGTGATCTATAGGCCGCCATCACAGGAGGAAGAGAGGGACAAAGTTATTCTGGAAACCATCCTAAAAGATGTCCGAAAAAGGGGAGATTGTGCTGGTGGGAGACTTTAATCTACTGGATGTAGATTGGAGCTCCTACACAGCGGCATCAACAAGGAGCTGCAGCTTCTTATTGGCACTACATGAGGCAGGCCTTGAGCATTTAGTAAAGACGCCTACACGGGAGAGGGCAATCCTTGACCTAGTACTTGCTAACAGCAGCCGGGTCTGAGGCGTAGAGGTGGGTAGCCACCTGGGCTCTAGTGACCATCACATGGTATGGTACACAGTCAATAAAGTCAAAGAGGCTACCCATACAAAGCAGAAAGTCCTAGACTTCAGGAAGGCAGATTTCAATCTCATGAGAACATACCTGAAGGACTGTCTGAAATGCGTGACAGATATTGGGGGGGGGTATAAGAGTGTTGGACCAGATTAAAACGGCAATAACCACTGCCACTGCACTCTATCAGGCAGATCAGGAAGATGAAGGAAAAAGACATCCACTTTGGTTCTCAAGAGAAGTAGCAGTCAGAGTTAAGGAAAAGAGGAAGGCCTTCAGAAGATACAAGAACTCGAGTAGTGACCTTGATAGAGAGGCATACAGGGAGAACCTGAGGGAGGCAGGAAAAGATAGAAGTGCTGCAAATGCCCAAACAGAAGTAAGGATAGCACAGGGGGCAACCAAAAGGGACAAAACCTTCTACAGGTACATCGGCGAGAGGAGAAAAAGCAAAGGGGGAATCGTAAGACTGAAGGAGGATGGCACACAAGCATAAGATGACAAGAAGAAAGCAGAAATCCTACACAAGTACTTCTGCTCAGTCTTTACACAGGATGAAGACAACAATGGACCAGCACTAACCAGAAAGGAAGTCACCACTGAGGGGAGTGGACATGAGTCCATTCACAGAACAGAGAGTCCTGGAAGAGCTCAACAACCTGCCAGTGGACAAAGCAATGGGACCTGATGGCATGCATCCAAGGATGCTCAAGGAACATGGAAAGAAATCAGCGACTCTGCTAGCCGCACTCTTCAGCAAATCTCTGGAAAGCGGGGTAGTCCCAGAGGACTGGAAAAGTGCTGCAGTGGTTCCACTTCACAAGAGCGTGAGCAAGGATGAGGCTGGAAACTGTCGTCCAGTCAGCCTCACCTCGATAGTGGGTAAGATGATGGAATCCCTCTAAAAAAGTGAATTCTGTCTTTTCTAGAAGTGAGTGGGCAGGTGGACCCAAAGCAGTGTGTCTTTACTGCAGGAAGGTCCTGCCAAATCAGCCTAGTGTAATTCTTTGACTGGGTCACTAAAACGGTGTACCAGGGGGGCACAACCAATGTGGTCTGTCTCGACTTCAGCAAGGCCTTTGACTCGGTCCCCAACAGAAGATCGATTACCAAACTTGAGCACATAGGAGTGGGTCACAAAATAATAGCCTGAGTGAGAAGCTGGCTAAATGGCAGAACGCAGAGAGTGTTGTTCAGTGGAGCATTGTCAGGGGAGGGGATGGTGACAAGTGGGGTTCCACAGGGGTCAGTGCTGTGACCAGTCTTATTCAGTGTGTATATCAGTGACATTGCTGATGGTTTGGAAGGAAAGGTTTGTCTGTTCGTAGACGACACAAAGCTTTGCAGTACAGTCGATTCACCAGAGGGGTTGCAAAAAATGAAAAAGGACGTGTTAAGATTGGAAAGATGATCACGAGACTGGCAGCTGAAGTTTAACGTGAAAAAGTGCAAGGTGATGCATATGGGAAAGAGGAACCCAGGGGCAGAGTACCATCTGGGAGGGGAGAAGCTAACGGCTACAAAGCAGTAGCGCGACCTGGGAGTCATCACCTCTGATGACTTAAAGATGAGGAAGCAATGCGAGAAGGCGGCACAGAAAGTGAGTGGCCTCCTAGGTTGTATAGGGAGAGGCCTCACTAGCAGGAGGTGTGAGGTGATAATGCCACTGTATAGGTCCCTGGTGAGGCCCTACCTGGAGTATTGTGTCCAGTTCTGGAGGCCCCACCTCAAAAGGACATCAGTAGGTTGGAGACAGTGCAGAGAAGGGCAACTAAGATGATTTATGTCATACACCATAAGACATACGGCGAAAGACTGAGGGAACTAAACCTCTTTTCCTTGGAACGAAGGAGGGAGGGGGGGATATGATTGAGATCTTCAAGTATTTAAAGGGTATCAACAAGGTACAATCAGAGGACCTCTTCCAGATTAGCAGTTGCAGTAAGACAAGAGGGCATGACATGCGACTAAGGTTTCAGAATAACAGTAGAAAGTTATTTTTTACTGAAAGAGTGGTGTACCCGTGGAACAGACTGTGTCAGGGGATGGTGGAGACAAAGATGGTCAAGCAATTTAAATGGGACAGGAATTGATTACTTATGTGCAGCTATTTGAAATGTCTCTATTTTCATAAATTATATTCATATCTCTGAAGGATCCCTATTTAACTGTACCTGAACAAAAGCTGAAGCTGTCAGTTGTGTTTTGTATTGTTTTCTTTGTATGGACAACATTCTGTGCAGTTCCTTTCATGGAACCAAGAATTTGAAGTTTTGACTGTCACTTCATGGTTTCAGAATTGTGAGCATGAACTGATCAGTACAGTGCCCACGGTTCTGAAGCCATGAACTGACATAGTCAAAACTCCAAATTCCTGGTTCCATGAAAGGAACTGCACAGAATGTTGTCCATACAAAGAAAACAGTACAAAACACAATTGACAGCTTCAACTTTTATTCAGGCACAGTTAAATATGGATCCTTTAGAGGTATGAATATAATTTATGAAAATGGACACATGTCAAACAATTGCACATAAATAATCCATTCCTGTCCCCTTTAAATCAGCATGGGACAGACATGTCAGTAAGTTAACCAGCGATGCCAAGGAGGGGTAGGAAAAAACATGGGCAGACTAGATGGACCTTGTAGTCCCCATCTGCCGGCACATTCTATGTATCTATGTAATTACTTTAGCACTTATTTCTACTAGAAGGAAGTAGTTTACGTTTAAATAAATGTGTTTTTTTCAGTGGACTGTAACACTAAAATGTGATTAATGAAATTTGAATGGATTTTTTGATTCCTCGAGTTATAGTAAAATTGTACACATAAAACATTCTTAAAACACTTTGAATAAGGAATAACCCTGCCAGTAAACGTAAAACATGTTATGAACTAGGTGTACTTTGAATTGCCTCATTACTGTTTTTAATGCATGTTTTTCAAGACGTTTCGTCTCTTTAAGAAATATACTTGAAAAGATAATGGTTCCTGGCATCTGACATGCCTCTTGACAAAGACTGAATGGTTCAAGCCAAGAGGGCAGCCAGTTGTCATCTCTGGAGCACAAATGCTTTTTATGTTGCTTGCACTCATGTGCAAGAAACATAGTGCCATCATCGGAGATTTTGGAGGTGTGTCACCTCCTCCTCCAATTCAGTCAGTGAGCTGGCAGGCGCGGCCCCTGTAAGCCAATGCATTTTGGAGCTGTCTATGACACGCTCCAAAATGCAGTGAACTCTGATTGAGGGGCTACGCTTCAGTGAGCAGCGATAAGCGTAGCTCCCCATGCGTGCTGTTGTAGCTGACGAGGTGCCCAATCCCGTCGGCTGAGCTCGTCCCAGTTGTAGGTGCCAGCAGGGAGCCCACCTAGTGTGGCAATCAGTCCTTTAACGACGGGGTGCCCGATCCCCGTCGGCTGAACGCTTAGCGTCCTTGTGCCATGCTGAGGCCACGAGTGGCAGAACTATCCCGACGTCTTTTTTTACCTGAAAACGAAAGCGGTCCGCGGCACGCTCCCGGCCCCCCTCCCACAACCCGCACCCACCCACTGCGCACCAGCCTCCCGCCGCCCCCTCACCCCATATGTACCTCCGGACTCTGGCGCGGACGATCTTGAGTGGACCGGGAACACGTCTGCACTCTTCAAAGCCGACCATGAACTGAGGAAATGCCGGAAAGCTGTATAATGGGCTGAGATAGGGGTTTCAACTGTTGCATATCTCAGGCATTTTGGGAATTTTTGCCAAAATTTTCAACATGGGGTTTTGGGACCCCTTCTCATGAATGATGTCACTGTCCTGGGCGTTATTCGGGCCGGAAGGGTGATTCGCGCAGTGACTGCAATCGCCGAGGCCAGCCCGCCATGAGCAGCAAACATCACTGTGAAAAGCCAAAACATGTTGAAAATTTGTGCCAAAATTCAAAAAATGACTGTTTTACGAAAGCATCGTTACGCGAATTCCTCGCAGGCTCGTAAGTTCGTAATTTCAATATTTTCCTCCAGATTTTCAACATTGCCATTTACCACACCTTCTTATGAGTAGTACAGCTGTCATGTTTCACATCTCACCAAAATGTGTTTCATACACCTATGGCGCAGAATGGCGCAGTCGATGCATGAAATCAATGTCGGGACAAATTAAGAAAATCACAGTGACACTGTTCATGAGCAGAGTTTTAAAATGGCTATGTTGAAAATTTGGTGAAAAAATTCTAAAATGACTGTTTTATGAGCGATGAAGTCTATGCAGTTCCCTCGCTACGCCTATTCGTCGTCATAAATTTTCAATATTTGCACTCCAATGACTTCCAGATACCTAAACAGCACATAGAAGCAAGCAACATTCGGGATTGACAAATGCTTGTTTAAATTGGTTTAACATTTTGTGATAACCCAGTTCTTCGAGTGCCTTTTTTTTTTTTTTTAAATATAGTTTTTATTGCCTTTATATCAGGCAAAATGCACATTACTTGTTGTACATAGAGAAGTGTTAATAACCCATTATTACTGATTAATGGTCACCAAACTTGTATATTCATGAATAACTGAGTCCATTTCCCTAATGAGTTTGTACTGCATTCAGTAGACATCCTCGCAGACAGTTATGTATGAAAAAGATGGCTGTTATATACATCATTGTGAGCTTGGATCATCCCTCTTCCCTTCAGTGAGAGCAGCGCCCACCCCTTCCCCTCAGGTGTCAAGTTTTAAGGGAAAATGAGTCATCAATTTGCATCACTCAGCATTGCCATTTGTCTGTAAACCTTGGAAACTTATCTTGCAAGATTGCTGTTAATTGTTCCATTTGATATATAGACCTGACTATACTTCTCCACTCCTTGACTGATGGGATTATTTTAGTCCTCCACCTTCATGTGATGGCTTTTTTTTGCCACCAGTATGAAGATAGGCAGTAAAGTGCGTCTCCATGGGGGCTATGGGGGAGGGGCATAATAGAGAGAAGTACCATTTCAGCTGTTGACTCAAGTTCTTCCCCTAGGCAGTCCTAAAGGGTAGATTGTAAAGCACAACAAAAGGAGGGGGGTGAGTGCCTGTTTTTGTTTAGCCCTAAACAAATGCAGCCAGAATGGACTGATCCACTAATGAGTGCATGCAGCCTGAATGGGTTACACTCGGGCTGTTTGTAACCGAATGAAATACAGGATTCATCAGTTCAGCATTGCTAAGTGGAAAAAATACTGTCGGAAGTACTGCCTCTTGGGCCACACAGAATAATGACTGGGTCCTGAGAGTCTCAGGCTACACCGTGTTTAGACGGGATTGAGGAAAAGGTAAAGGAGGAGGAGGCATAGTCCTATATGTCAGAGAAGGCATAGAGGCAGTGAAGGATGGAAACAGAATCGCTGTGGGTTCAGCTCACAGCATTCTCAGGCAAGAAGCTACAAATGGAGATGATCTATAGACCTCCAGGACAGGGGGGAGAGAGAGAGACAAGGAGCTAGGGGCAGAACTAGAATGGAGGTGGCAATGGGGAAGGAAGTTGTGGGAGATCTAAACCTGACAGCTGTTGATTGGGTCATTCCAGCAGGCAGGAGCTTCAGAAGTCGGGCCGTGCCAGATACATTGCAGGACTGTCTGCTGGTGCAGCTAGTTAAGGAACCCTCTTGGCGGGCTGCCATTCTCTACATGGTGCTCACCAACTCGGAAGTGGTGGGAGGAGTGAGGGTAGGGGAGCCACTAGGGTCCAGCGACCATAACTCTGAATAGTTTAACCTGGCCCTTGGGATAAGTAAGCTCTCATCAAAGGCTGAAGTCCTAGATTTCAGAAGGGCAGATTTCAACAAAATGAGGGTGCTGGTTCTGGCAAGTTAGTCAGAGTGGGCTGCATCAGTGATGTGAAAGAGAGATGGGGAAATCAAGGGGGCCATTTTCGAGGCAGCATAGTCCTGCGTGAGAATGGTAGTCAAGAGAAGAAGGTACAGTAGACCAGTATGGTTCTCTGGAAGGTCAAGGAAGCACTGATGGCCAAAAAGAAGGCCTTTACCAGGTACAGGGATAAATGAGGGAAAAGTAGAATGGGGAGAGTAGCAAATCAGAACAAGGGAAACCAAAGGGGTGATTAGAGAAGCAAAGGCAGATACAGCTGTATATTGTGGAGGGGGTCAAGTGTGGAAAAAAACTGTTCTTTAGATATACTTAGGGGGGAAAAAAGAAGCAGAAGAGAAATTTTAAGCTGACATATGGAGGTAGAGTAATAGAGGATGGGCAGAAAGCAGCTGTTCTTAATAACTGCTTTTGCACTGTATTCACAAGGGAAGACGGACTGCCTCTTCTGCCAGTGAGTGGCATTAAGACAGCTGTAAGGGGGATCCCTGAGAAGAGGCAGCAGAATTTACCAGTGAAAGTGTTTGGAAAGGGCTAGCAGCCCTTAAGATAGACAAGATCACAGGGCCAGATGGGATGCATCCTAGGGTGCTCAAGGAATTGGCAACAAAACTAACTGAACCTCTGGTGGGTCCATTGAATAGCTCAGTTCAGACAGGGGTAATTAAAAAGAGTGAAGGGTAGCAGACATAGTCCCGCTCCATAAGTGGGGTGGGAGCAATCCTGTAACTACAGACCTGTTAGTCTTCATTTTTTATTTAGTTTTTGTTGACCGAATAAGTGCACTAGACAAGACACTGCCTATTTTCAGGCACGATCTGGGAGGTTATAGAGCAATGTTACAACAGCAGAACAAGCTGCAGACCGTAATAAATAATACAGTATACAGAGCATAACTTTTTAGCAATACCAGAGATTGTTAAAAGCAAGGATCTATTCTGTCCTGTCCTCTCCTGTTCTGTCTCTTGCCTGTCTGAGTGCACAGTCAAATTTTCCTTGTGGTGCCTAGGAATTTGCCACTCCCAACGGTCCTACAATTCCCCTGCTTCCTCCCTTCCTTCACTTGCTGTTTCTATACATTCTTTCTTCCCTTGCACACCTGTGATTAAAACTATATATGAATCTTTATGTAAAACTGGGATGCATTAGATTGCAAATGCATATAATTATGTTATTGAAATGTTTGCAGAAAGCTATTTGTGGTTATTTGGAACACAAGGGGTTAACCTTGGGGTGCATTTTGACCTCCACAAGCTTGCTTGCAGAGTTATCAGCAGGAAATCAGCCCTGGAACAGGATGTCTTAATTGGTTGTACCTGTTAAGAAGACTAATGTACTCTTCAGGCTGGTTACATGAAAGAAATTGACAAAGTCTTAATACATTTTGTGGAGCACAGGTGGTGTAATTTACAAGAACAGGATGGCTAATTTAATTGCCAGGGAAAAACATATTCTAAAGAGAGGACATATAGAAACATAGAAGTTGACGGCAGATAAGGACCGCAAGGCCCATCCAGTCTGCCCAAAAGGACAATGTTTTGTTTAGAGATGGAGAAGGATTCAGATTTTAAAGAGACCCACAGATGAAGGGCCTCTGTTTGAGATGCCTGTATCAAAAGCTATCCTGCACAATTTTATTTTTATATTATCGTTAATAATAATAAAATGCTGTTTTGTGATTTTTAAAACTCTCTAGTTTGCCTATGCTTCCTGACTGTGCCTCGGTACGATGCTTATTTAATGTTTGCAGTTTGTGGGGGAAGGGGGTGTTGCCACAATCATCCATGGGTTTCTTGCCCTTTGAATTGTTGTGTGGGTGAAGTCTCAAGGGATGCTGGATCTCATAAAAGAGATATGGAAAGATCAGGCACGTAGCCCCTCCTACCATGTTTCAATATGTAATGCAAATGAAAGAAAGATGACATGATTGTCAACTTTACTAGAGAACATTTATCCAGAGCACAGCGAAGGCAGACAGGACACTATAACCAAGGGGTCAGGCTACTGGAGTTCAGCCTTGGTATCGGAGTACTACTTCTACTTCCTAGCTCTGAAAGTAAACTCATGTCTGAATGGCAAAGACCATATGAGGTCCTCAGAAAGGTGGGGCCAGTTGATTATGAGGTATTACAACCTGACTGAAAAAAGGGGAAAAAATAACACGTTAACTTCTTGAAACCCTGAATGACGAGGTTTTTCTAGTTGACCCAGAGGAACATAAGGAGCCCCTTGTCAGGGGATAGATGAGGACAGAATCCTCCACTTAGACCTCAACATTTTAAAAGAATTGAGCCCTCTCCCATTGGATGAATAGCTTAGCCCGACCCAGAAACGCAAAGCCCAGCAACTGGTAGGACATTTTGGGGATATGGTCTTCCCAAAACAGTGATGAACTTATGTGCTCATGTGATCCAACACTACATAGATACATGCATACCTTAAGTGTCTGAATCCTCCAATGGCTATATAGGCTCCCAGAAAAAGTCTGAGAGATGATTCGGGAGGAGCTCCATTCTGTGTTGGAACTGGGAGTCATTGAGGAATCTGAGTGACTGGTCTAGCCTATTGTATTAGTCCCTAAACCAGATGGGTCTATTCAGTCTTGTATCGGCTTCCAGAAAGTAAGAGCAGTCTCCAAGTTTGATGTGTACCGTATGCCTGAGGTGGATGAACTTCTGGACTGACTGGATAAGGACTGGTACATTAGTACCCCGGACCTGACTTAGAGATATGGGCAAATTGTGCTAACTCTGGAATCCCAGAAGATGGTCTTTATCACCCCATTTAGTATGAATCAGTTTACCATGCTCCCCTTTGGGTTGCATGGTGCTCTCACCCCATTTCAGAGAATGATGGATCATATTCTCCCTCCCCATGGGTTACAGGCAGCAGTGTACCTGGATAATGTTGTCATAGTGTGATTGGGACACTTCATTTTTGCAGAAATTGTTCAGGCTGCCTGATTCCTTTGAACTCACTTTAAACCTTGGGTCATCCAATATGACCAATCCACAAGCTGAGCAAAAGAAGGATGAACTCCACTGTAGATCCATTTTAAATATCTTATTGATTCAGTTCACACCAATAGGGCAACAGTTTTGTGGCCTTCATCAGGCCCAACCGTGTTGTTCTATTTCTCCTATTTTCTGAGTAAGGATTCAATATGCTCTGTCATTTGTGCATTAGACCTACTTCCCATTAGTTTCTCTGTGTGGAGGGGTTGTGGGTTAACAGATGGATCAGACACCGAGCATCAGGTTCAACACACAATCTTTGTGTGATGTTTATTCAAAATACAGAAGATAACCTTCAGCAATGGCATATCGCATCTTCAGTACATCAGTTTGCAGCAACAGACTATATATGTCCTTCCTCTGCGCTTGTCAGCACCAACTGACTCACTGATCTAACTTATCAGTTGAGATTCAGCCTCCCCTATGTGGGCCTTGTTTGCTTGGGTGGTGGAGGCTCAAATAATAATTAAAAAAAAAAAAACAAGCTTTAGACAAATAACCTCAGTGCAGAAGCACTGAAACAAGGGTTACCCCAAAGGGCATTCACAATAAGCCAAGTTCCAAAGAAACACACCACACATACTTCCATAATGCAGAGCATCATGGGATATGTGCAGATCACCATGACATTTTAGACTGGCTCAGTTTACAGCAGTTTACATGCATTTTAAATAGCATAACTAACTTAATTTTTATAATGCAGTCACCTAGTACTTTTTACCTTTATCAGAAATACCTGGTGCCATGGTATTTTCAATATTTACAGGTTTCATACATCAAGGTATTTTATGACATAGTGCATACTAAATCCAACAACGAGTAACACAACCTGTTGTTTTACATCAGCACGGAGGTCACAACAATAACCTCCCTGTACAAGGACCTGAAAGGGAAAAGGAAGATTAAAGAGGACACTATGACATAGTCAAGAAAGGGAAGGGGGCACCCAACCTTGTGGACTTGAAATTGTAAAGACTAAGGCTAATAAATAGAAGAACTGTTGCAACAGATTTAAGAAAAGGTCGGTCCTCAAGAGTGGCAGGAGCTCCCTGTCACACTCTGGTTTGAATTGCTCACTGTTTATATTTTGCTCATTGTTTTAAAGTATTAAATGGCTCCTATGTTTAAGTTTTATCTTTCCAGTTTTATTTCTGATTCATGTTTGTGTTTAGCAGCATGTAGCAAGCTTGCCAGGCCCTTAAAGGGCATATATATTGATTTGACTGTATGCCAGCACGGAAATCCATGTGGGAGAAGGACACAAATGAACCTCTTCAGGAATGCATACAAAGGAAACAAGACCGAGAAAGAGGGAGAATTTTTGGGCTTGAGAAAAAGAGAACAGTGCTGCTGTAAACTAGAATGCTGAATCAAGCTAAACTAAAAGTCTGTATTATGCGTTGCCAAACTAAGCTGCTTTTGAACCCTTATTTATTTATTTATTTAAACACTTGGTGACTGGGAAAGGCACACTGAGCCAAGGCTTCTCTCCGGGTGCGACCTGGGGGACAGGGAGCATGGGAATCTCAGTATATAGTACAAGGCATTCAACACAAAAGTACACAGTAGTAAGCATCATAAAATATTTCAGTGAGTACAATGCAGCAAAACAGGCTATGCAGAGAAACAGCTGTACATGGAATGAAGTATCACAGATTGGAGTAGTTACAACAGGGGACAAACATTTCAAGTGCAATGAGACAACTGTACATGGTACGGTGTAACTCAAAATCAGTGTTCTTACAACAGGGGACAAACAAGAATGCATGGGATAGACAAAAGGGAATTTTGGAGGTTGGGGTAAGGGGCAACAGACTTCTAGAAAAACATAAAGGGAACTTACAAGCTCAAATAGGCAGACTGTGTTGGCCATAGGCCTTTATCTGCTGACAGTGTCTATGTATCTATGTATTTCAAGTACTAAGAGGTGTTATGGGAGTAAGTAGGGAAAGGTAGGAGACGGAACAGCGATTTGACAGAGGAATGAGAGGAAGAGTTGTGTAAGAGAGGAGACTGAGTGTTCCACAGAGAGAGAGGAGATGATAGTGGAAAGCAGATTTGCCCATGTTTGAGGATGGAGTAGGGAGTGAGAGAGCGTGAGTCCCTAGAACATAGGAAGTATGTTGAGGCTGGGGCAAGAAAGAGGAGGGAAGTTATGTATGTGGGGAGCAGATTGAACCAGAATTTGGAAATGAAGGCTAGAGAGTGGATGAGACGCCTGTGTGTAAGTGGAGGGAGGTTCAGAGAGGAAAATAAGGAACAGTGATGGGATCTGTATGGAGAGTTGGAAGCAAAATGACAGAAGGCATAGTACAGGGAATCAAGTCGAGAGAGTGATGTAGAGGGTGCAGTGCAGTAAACAATGTCAGCATAATCAAAGATTGGCATAATAATTTTTGTTAGAATTTCCCTACATACGGGGAGAGGGAGAGAGTCTTTGTTACAGTATAGTATACCAAGCTTAGGGTAGAGTTTAGTGGCCGTGTAATCCATGTGGATAGTGACATTTAACTGTGGGTCCAGCCAGAGATATTTGTATGAGGGGACCATCTTTAGAGGGTGCTGTTGAGAGAGGTGGTTGGAGGGGCATCAGTAGCTTTGGTTAATCTTTGAGCAGTTCCAAAAGTCATAGAGACTGTTTTGGAAGTGTTAAGCTTGAGTTGTTTTGATTGGAACCAGGATTGAATTGAGTGGAAGTCATGTCACAGCACAGAGTGGATAGTGACTACATCAGGGCCGGAGGTGTACAGAATGGTGTCATCCGCATATATATGTATGAGGGATGAGGAACAGGCAGATGGGAGATTGTTTATAAATATAGAAAATAGAATGGGGCTGAGTATTGAGCCTTGAGGGACTCCAGCTAGGATGGGGGAGAGGAAGAGTTTGCGATTTTTACTGATTGTCTGTCAGTGAGATAAGATTTGAACCATTGTGTATGTTAGGAGGTTCAAGCCCTGTGTCCTCTAGAGTGTCCAGGAGAAGAGGGTGGGATACAAAGTCGAAAGCTTTTGCTAGGTTGATGAAGACCGCAGCAGTGAGGTGGCCTTTATCAGCAGCAGATTGAATGTGACCTGTGACACAGAAAAGGGAGGATATGGTAGAATGTTTTTCTGAAACTTGACTGGCAGAGGGATAGGAAGTTGGTGGCAGAGAGGAATTCAGTCAGCCTGGATTGCACAAGATGTTCTTGGAGTTTTGCTAGAGCAGGGAGGAGGGAGATTGGGCGGTAGTTCCCGGGTCAGGTGGGAGTCACCTCCTTTGTGGAGAGGGATGCACATTCAGAGTTCCAGGGTTTTGGAACTACGCCCGAGGAGAAGGACTCGTTTATAATGAAGGTAAGAAGTAGTGCAACTGCAGAAGCAGAAAGACGTAGTAGTAGACTAGGATGTAGACCATGCGGACTGGATTTTGTCATATTGAGTGATAGGAGGTCAAGCAGTACTCCTTTGTTGGAGGCAGTGGCTAGAAGGAAGTTGTGCCTAGGCATGTGATATGGGGAAGGTTTGGAGGCAGGCAGTGTAGTAGATTCGGTTGGGACAGGTGGTGAAGGCGGAGGAGGAGTTAAGGGTGTCTTCATCCTGGATGGGGTCCGTAACCTCAGTACCATTGTGTTTAAGGCTAGGGGTGGTAGATTGAGGTGGATTGATGATGGAATGTACAATATTCCAAAAGGAGGATGTCTGTGCAGTGTTACGGCGATGTTTAAAGTAATCTGCTATAGCTTTACGAATGGCCTTAGTACAAGCATTTCTAGCTGTGTTGTGTACTTGTCTTGAACTTGTGGATGGGGAGGAGTTATAGGTAGACCAGGCTCTCTCTCTCGGGCTTTGCACATGGCAATTATAGGGGCAGTAATCCATGGGTGGTGGTGTTTCCTGACTCTGGCTTTTTTGAGGGGGGGGTGGTAATCCCAGACACAGTTGAAAAATATTAATGAACTGGGCTAGGGCAGTACTGACTATGGTTGCAGAGTAAACTGGTGCCCAGTTGGCACTGTGTAAGTCTGATTGGCGAGGGTTAGTGTCAAGAGAGATTAGAGGGTGAGTTTCAATGTACTTTGGGGCAGATTTGGTAAGATGTGTTTTTCTAATGCAATAAGTGATGTAGTGGTCACTTTAGGCGGGGTCGATGACACCCGCTGAGGTATACAGTGAGGGTGGGAAGAGAGGACCCAGTCAATGAGGGAGTGATTAGAGGATCAGGAGTTGTAGTGGATAGGCTCTGTGATCAGATGAGTGAGGTTTAGGGATATAAGAAAAATAGCAGGACAAGAGGACACAGCATGAGATTAGAGGGAGGCCGATTAAGGGGGAATGTGAGGAAATTCTTTTTCACAGAAAGGGTGGTAGATGCATGAAATGGCTTACCACAAGAAGTGGTGGCTATGAATACAGTGCAGGGCTTCAAACAGGCATGGGATAGGCATAAGGGAGCAATACAAATGACTATGAATAGATAGGTCACTGACAGAGCAAAGGCCGATGGCACATTTATAAGGTAGAAAAAGAAATGGGCAGACTGGATGGGCCTTGCGGTCCTTATCTGCCGTCAACTTCTATGTTTCTATGTTTCTAATTTGGAGGTTGTGGACTTAGGTGAGGGGGTCAGCCAGTCAAGGCTGTAATCCTCTAGGAGAATTAGTTCACCAGATTGAGCCAGTGGCGGGAGAGCAGAGATGCACGCTGTTAGAGCCTCTTGACCAAGCTGAGGGGAAGCATAGACTACCCCGACGAAAGTGGGGAGAGTATGGGGAAGGGAGAAATTGGCTAGTATTAGTTCATGGGATCCTAGGCAGGATTCCTTTTTTGTTACTGAATAAGAGAGGTGCTGTTTTATAATCATGGCTACTCTGCCTCCTCTTTGGACACGGTCATGCCTTAGGACTTGGTAGCTGGGGATGGAGATGGACGAGTCCAGTGTTTTGGCAGAAAGCCAGGTTTTGGAAATGCATGGGATGTCAGGGGTATTTTGGGCGATCCAGCAGTTTAAAGTGTCCAGTTTTGGTAGGAGACTCCTAATGTTTGTGTGCATGCTGTTCAGGCTTTTGTAGGTAGATTGTTGTTTTGGAGGCGTTTGGGGGCCAGGGTTCCTTTTGATATTTCTTGCTATTAATAATAGGAAAAAGAGCACAGAGAAACTAGCAGACAGTTTTGTGCTGAATCAAAGCAAATTTTTGTTTCATTTAACTTTGCCTGGAGTCTCTCTTCTTTTTTCTTCTAAGGATTCTGCCAAAAGGCTTGGCTTGCTACAAGGCTGTTACACCAGGGTACTAAACTTTAGGCTGTGGTTTCAGTCTTTGGTATTAAACTAAAGGTAAGGGCTTGGCTCTGGGGATTAAATCAAACACATGGGCTTGGCCCAGGGTATTAAACTAAAGTTTGGGACTCAGCCCTGCATATTAAACCGAAGGCCAAATTTCAGTCTCTGGGTATTAATCTGGGCTCAGCCTTGGGTAATAAAAGACAAGGAATCCCTGAGTATTAAACTAAAGGTTGGCACTCTGCCCTCGGTATTAAACTGAAGGCTGGGCTCAGCCATGGGTATTAAACTAAAGCAAAGCACAGGGGGAGGTGCATTCAAAAATAGCGGAGCGGGTGTTTGCTGAGAAAAGCAGACAAAATCACACAAAAGGCAACATTCTATAACCGACATTACTGGAACAGTACTAAATAAATAAAAAGTTTACTTTTTCAGCATGGAAAGTCAGGCAGGTCCACGACACTAACTCCAGCGCTTCGAGTCTAATCGTGACTCTTCGTTGTGTGATTTTATTAAACTAAAGGCCGGGGATCAGCCCTGGGTATTAAACCAAAGGTCTGGGATCAGCCATGGGTATTAAACAAAAGGCTTTGGCTGAGCCCTGGGTTTTAAACTAAAGGCTGGGGCTGAGCCTTGGGTTTTAAACTAAAGATTGGAGTTGAGCCCTGGATTTTAAACTAAAGGCCGGGGCTGAGCCCTGGGCGTTAAACTAAAGGCTGGGGCTCAGCCCTGGGTTTTAAACTAAAGACTAAGGCTCAGCCTTGGGTTTTAAACTAAAGGCCGGGGCTCAGCCCTGGGTGTAAAACTAAAGGTTGAGACTAAGCCTTGGGTATTGAACTAAATGTGAGACTCAGCCCTAGGTAACAAACTGAAGGCTGGGCTCAGCCCTGGGTGTAAAACTGAAGGCTGGGCTCAGCCCTGGGGATTAAACTGAAGGCTGGGACTTGGCTCTTGGTATTAAACTAAAAGTCATGGCTTAGCCCTAGGTATTAAACTGAAGGCTGGGCACAGCCCTGAATATTAAACTGAAGGCCGTACTCAGCCATGAGTATTAAACTGAAGGCTGGGACTTGGCTCTTGGTATTAAACTAAAAGTCATGGCTCAGCTCTGGGTATTTAAACTGAAGGCTGGGATTCAGTCCAGGGCATTAAACTAATGACCGGTGTGAAGCCCTAGGTATTAAACTGAAGGTCAGGGCTCAGCCCTGGGTGTAAAACTAAAGACCAGGGTTCAGCCTTGGGGGGTGTAAAACTAAAAGTTGGGGCTAAGCCTTGGCTATTAAACTAAAGGTCAGGCTCGGTCCTGGGGGTAATAAAAATACGTTGGCTCAGCCCTGGGCATTAAACTAAAGGTCAAGGCTCAATCCTGGATATTAAACTGAAAGCTGGGCTCAAGCCTGGCTATTAAACAGAAGGCTGTATGCAGCCCTGGTATTAAACTAAAGTCTGGGACTTAGCTCTTGGTATTAAACTAAAGTCGGGGCTCAGACCTGGGTATTAAACAGAAGGCAGGGACTCCATCCTGGGCATTAAACTAAAGGTTTGGGCTCAGCCCTGAGTATAAAACTAAAGATTGGGGCTACACCTTGGGTATTAAACTGAAGGGCAGGCTCAGCTCTGCATAATAAATAGACATGGGTATTAAACTAAAGGTCAGAGCTAATCCCTGGTTATTAAACTAATGGCCAGGGCTGAGCTCTTGGTGTTAATCTAAACTTCGGGGCTAAGCCATCGGTATTAAACTAAAGGTTGTGGCTAAGCCCTAGGAATTAAAGCAAAGGTTGGGGCTCAGACCAAGGTATTACCTAAAAGCCAGAGTCAGCCCTGGGTATTAAACTAAAGGATGGGTGTGGCAGGATTGGGTAAGACCGTCCCATTTGTTATGCAAAGAGAGTTAAAGGCAAGGATCTATTTTATCCTCTACTATTCTGCCACTTGTCTGTCTCTTGCCAGTCTGATTGTACAATCAGATTTTCTTGTGGCACTTAGGAACTGGCCACTCCAACGGTCACACAAAATTCCCCGTTATCTCTGTACCTTCACTTGCTGTTTCTGTTCTTTTTCCCCTTGCTTCTCTGTGGTTAAAAAAATATATAAATACATTTTTTTTTGTAAAACTGGGATCCCTTGGTTTACAAATGTATAAAATTATATTGTTGACATGATTGCAGAAAACTATTTGGATTTATTAGAAAAGATATCAAGCTAAAACACAGGGGGTTAACCTGAAGAAGCATTTTGATCTCCAAAAGCTTGTTTACAGAACTGACAGGAAACCAGCTTGTGTTAAGTGTCACACTTGGACAGCTGGTTCTGATCCCTGTATCATTTTTTGTAAATATAAAAAAATGTGTGATGGACTGTGTCAAGAGAAAATGCTGTCTTGCTGGAACTGACGCATCAAAACCCCCCAGGGATAAGTTCAAAGGACAGGATGTAGGTCAAACTACAGAGATCTGAGGTGCAATTAGCTTGTTAAATTTGCTTTGAAGCCCCAGAAATAAAATATCCATTCATGACTCCCTCAGGGAAATCCTTTGATTTGCACTAGGTGTTATGAGAAAAGTGACATAGACCAGTGTTTTGGACATCCTCCAAGGAAGCCAGCTCATTTCATCAGAGAGACCTTTGATGTCTGGGAAGCAGGTCCCAGACTAAATTAGGAAAGTCCAATAAGCTTTTGCTTGGAGTATTCAGTGGATTGCATCAAAGAGGCTTTTGATGTCTAGGGGAAACAGATCACAGACCGGTTTGGACCAGTATCATAAAAAGAGGCGATTCTTTTAGGTCTGCTATTATTTCTTAAATATCTTAGTGGGACCTCCTGTGTTATAATATATAAATTTTCATACACCAAGGCGGAGTTTATTTATTTATTTATATTTAGTTTTTGTTGACCGGGTAAGTGCACTAGACAAATCCTGCCTATTTTCAGGCTCGACCCAGGGGAGGGGGATACAGATGAATGTCAACTGACCCTGAACCAGATTAAGCTGTTGGTCGTATTTTAGTGAATGAGGGAAATTTGGCCAGGACACCGGGGAAAATCCCCTACCATTTTCGATACGTACCATGGGATCTTTAACATCCACCTGAGCTACCACCAATCCAGTCAGATGGGACCTCGGTTTAACATCTCATCTGAAAGATGACACCTCAGAAGTGCAGCACCCCTCTCATGCTGCACTACAGTGTCAGTACTGGGATATTAACCCAAGTACCAGATGTGGGAACTAAACCCACAGCCCTCTGATCTCCCGGCCTCAGAGGTGAGTGTGCTACCTACTGAGCCACTGACACTGCAGTTAGGTGACCTCAGAGAGAAGGCCGGCTCAATACTGTTCTTTTAAACTACTGAGCAGACCTGGAACAAGACATTCATATTTCTGACTGAGAGAGGAGGAACATCAAAACACTGAAAGATTAAGAAGTAAGGAGACCTTAGATAAAACCAGTCTGAGTGTTATTTGTAGGAATCTGCACTTTTAAATCTGTTTGTTTTAAGGCTGTATGTGCTGGGATATCTTGTTCTGTATTTTACTGTTTTCCTATTTTATCTATTTTAAAGTGAAGATATATATTTTAAAAATGGAAACTGCCTGGTGTGCCTTGAAATTTCTTTTTTTATAAGTGAAGCTTTGAAGGTTATAGCTGACACTGTGTATGAGCTTATTGTGATACCAAACTGGGAAACCGAGCTCTCTAAGGTCTTGCATAGAGTTCATTTTGCAATACCTGGTTAGGTGCCCGTAGGCAAAGATATCTGGCCCCGGAAGACAGAATTATCTGACCCTGATAATTGCATACGCTAACTAGAGGTTATCAGTTTGAATCCCTCCAGAAATTGAGACGGAAGTGACGCAAACCCACAAAACAGACAAGAGGGTTACCTTGTACTGTTCACAATTCTACGCTCAGAGGTTGTCACTTTGGGAGTAGAGGGCTCACCTGCTGAGCGAATCTGTGACATTAAGTACAAATATGCTTTTCAGGCTGCCCTCAGGAAAGAAATTGACAGAGTTCCGATACATTTTGTGAAAAACAGGAGATGAAACTTACAAGAACAGGATGCAGAAGTGGAACTGCCAGGCAAAAACATCATATATAATCGGGGCAGTGTTTTCCAGGGAGATATAGAGAGATGGAGATTTAAATTGAGAGAGGGTCTCAGATGTTGGATTTTTTTTGTACTTTCTTTAATGAAGAGCTATCCTAGACAGTGTTACAGTATGTTTTCACGGTTATTGTTTTTGATAATAAAACGTTACTTGCAAATTTTGTAACTGTTGCCTGTCTGCCTTTGCTTCTTGACTTATGCCTTTATGACAGCTGGTGTCAGACAAAATGGGATTTATGCCATGCATACTCTACACTAGAGGTTTTATGTGTGGGTATTGGATGTGGTACTAGGGAAGCACAGAAAAAGGGTTTGAATCCTGCAACAGTGAGCCCAGGAATTACCTGAAGAATGGCAGCCAAACTAGAAGCAGAAACAAAAGTCCATAATGAGACTGTACAGCCGGCCCCAGTGATAAAAGAACTGGCAGGAACACACCTGAAAGCATGTCTGCCTTCTTCAAATGGTGGGCTATACAACAAAGAGAGACTGAAAAACAGAGAAGAGAAGTGGTGCAGCAACAGGAGCAGTGATGGCTGGATGCATTGTAAGCTATCAAAGTTAGAGCATCTGGTATAGGTCCAGCAGATCAACAAAACACAAACAACTAAAAAGGCATTAAACTTACAAAGTTGTGTCCCATGGATGATATGGAAGCATTCCTAACAACTTTTAAAAGGACCTGCCAGTTGCCAGAACAGCAAAGGACAGTTAGGCTGGTACCTTCCGTGAAAGGTAAAGCCCAACTTGCTTACAGCAATATGGACACTGTACAGTCTGAAAATTATGACCTTGTGAAAGGAGAAATTCTTAAAATATATGACATCTCAGGAGAGACCTAAAGGCAGAAATTCTGGTCCCTGAAGTACCACTCAGTCAACCATCCTCGAAGCCTTCACCCAACTGAAAACTCCTCATTAAATGACTACAACCAGATGGCAAAACAGTCCCACAGATCATCGAAATATTTGCAGTGGAGCAATTCACCAACATCCGTTCTACAGTCATGCAACTTTGGGTAAAAGAATACTGACCAGAAAGTACAGAAAAGGCTGTTTCTAGGGACATGGACATGTTGTTCATCCACACTGTCTGGCAGGTTCCTTGCCGCTTTAAATCTTGCCAGAAGGTCTTCAAGCTGGCTCCTCCCACCCACCCGGGTGGTAAAACTCTCGGCTCCGCCCCATGACGCCAGATCTTTCTTACCACTTGGAAGCTCAGGTTCTCTCCTTAGCGCTCTGCGTTTTAGACTGGATTCTAACTCTTTGGTTCGTCTGAAACTCGTTTTAAAGTTTTCAAGACTTCGGTCTTCCTTTTCCCTCGTGGCTGCGATGGACAAATAGACTCCCGGCTTTTGGAGGTGCCCTTGCGGGCAGAAGATGTCCAGGATGGATCCGCACTCCACGTGCATCTACTGCTTCGGCCTAGACCACGACCCGCAGGCCTGCGAGTCTTGCTGTTCTTTTTCGGCCAACGTCCTGGAGGATCGTGCTGCCCGATTGAAGCTTGGGTGCCCCAAGAAGCGTTACCTGCTGGTGAAATCAAAAGAGGCCCGTTGGGCGGTGTCTGCGGCGGCTGGCTCGGCCGAGCAGCTCGAACAGATGATCGCCCTCGAGGAGGAGGCGGCCCAGGCCACATCCTCCTCGGTCACGGCATTTATCCCGCTCTCTTTGGGTACCTTGTATTCTGCTTCGTTCAAGGAGCTTTGCCAATCCCTTTCCATGAAGGGAGAGGGGCCATCGGGACATTCCTCTCAGTCCAAGAAGAGGGATTGGAAGGGTAAGTCCCACCATCGGCATTCGTTGGAGCAGGAGAGGTCTCCTTCCCTGGACAGCCGACCGTCGACTTCGGTCGAGGTTGCGGCTATGGCCGCTGGCTTCACGGCATCCCCGTCAGGCCAGCCTGCTGAGACACCCGTCAACGCAGTCGAGATATTTCTCGACCCGTCGGACGGGTTGTCGACTGGTGAAGCCGACAACCCTTCTTCGCCGGTTCCCCCGGTGGAGGCCGAGGATCTGTCTGTGCCTTCGGTGTGGCAGTCCCCGGCTAAAGTGTCAAGCTGAGGGAAGGCGGGTGTCCCTGCCCTTCCCAGGCCTGTCTCGGTTGCACCGAGGTCTTGATCTCAGTCTCGGACTTCATCTCGGTCCAGCGATCCCGGTCTCAACACCGAAGTAAGTAGCGATGCCACACTCCTCTCGTCTTCCTCTCGAAGAGGAAGAGGCTTCAGCGCAAATTGCGTCGATGCTACGAGGAACTGATGTGGCAGCAGTTAGTTTTGTACAGGAGTAAGTCGACACCGACGCATCCCCCGGCCATCAAGTGGCTGTCACCCGAACGGCCGAAGCAACCTCTCACTGCAGTCGAGATGCCCATATCTGGGCCGGTTGTTCGGCCGAAACTTGCTGCCCCACCGATCGTGGTGGAACCTCCGCCTCCACAACCGAAATCGGGGGGCACTGACCAAGGACTCTCGGTCGGGTCACGGGCTGCCCCACAGGTTGTCGGTCACCCTCACTCCCGACCATCCTCAGCAGGTGGAGGGTGGCTCAAGCCCTGAGGCAGCTCTTCGCGGACTCCTCGAGTCCGCGACAACTCCTCCCTGTTCTCCAGGCAGGTTGACCTGGAGTCCTTCGGGGGCCAGTCACTGGACGAAAGCCCATCATCCTTCATGGGTCTGCTTCGGCTCATCTCAGAGTCCACCGGGATGCAGCTCGAGCCCGTATCCAAACCGGCCAAGTATCCTCTGACGGAGATTCTGGACCGAGGGATTCTCCCAGGAGGCCTTTCCTGTGGCTGAGGCCATTGTCCAGCCCAGCCTTGGAGCTTCAGCGGCCTGCTTCCTGTCCTGTGCCTTAGGCCAGGATGGCCAGAAGATCGGTCCCTAGCTCTTTGCCCGGTTTCTCGGAGCACCCCTCTGCCGAGGGTTGGTCACCGGCAGCTTTCCGCGTTCCGGAATGCTAGGGACGTGGACAAGTCCCCGACAAGGAGTCAAAAGCTGGACTACGGGTGCGAGGTGTGCGCTGCATCCTCCTCGGCCTCCGCCGGAGCCAGCTCGGCTGTGCTGATGGCACACTTCTCCCACGCCCTCATGGGCTCCCTGGATGAGGTGATCCCTCATCTCCCGGCCGACCTGTAGACCACGGTCCGGCAGGTGCGGGACCAGGATAGGGCGGTGGCGAAGCAGCAGCTCCAGACTGCTCTGGACATAGGTGACTCCTGTGCCAGATCATTGCGGCCGCAGTGGCCATGCACCGCAGAGCGTGGCTGAGAATATCCACCTTCACGGCAGATACCCAGCACAAATTGGTGGATGTCCCCCTTCTTGGGGATTGACCTCTTTGGCCCTGGAGTGGAAGGACACCTCCAGCGGATCGAAAGGTCCAATGCCACTCTGGACTAGGTCACCTCCACCCAGAAGGACAAAGGCCGCCGTCAGCAGCAGCACAAGTCCTTTTGTCCTTCTACACCTGCGGCACGTCCGGCCCAGCAACACCAGCATCAGGGCCAGCAGGCTTGCACTTGGCATCCCAAACCCAAGCCCGCGGCTTCCTCCAACAGGAAGCAGGGAGGTAAAGGCCCAGGAGGTCCCTCGGCCGGTCCCTCCTCCAAGCCTGCCCAGTGATGGGTTGAGGGGTGTCACCCCCAGCCTCGTCACTCCTCCCTGGGTTCCCCCCATGGGGGGATGACTCTGCCACTTCCTTTCCACCTGGTCTGCTATCACCACAGACCGCTGGGTATTGAGGTGGTAGGAAAGGGTCTGCCTCTGGAGTTGAGCAGACCCCACCCTTCGAGCAATTGCCCCGGAAAGGGAGTCCGCAGACCTCGCTGTCAGCCTGCCGAGCCAATATTGCCCTGCTCCTCGAAAAGAGGTGATCAGGAAGGTGGCAGGTCCTCCTCCAGACCTGGGGTTTGTGTCCAGGTATTTCCTGGTCCCAAAACAGAAGGGGGGCTGGTGCCCCATTCTCGACCTGCACGACCTGAACAGGTTCCTAAGGTCTCGGACCTTCAGGATGGTCACTCTGGCTTAGATAATCCCATCCTTGGAATGAGGCATGTGGTTCTGTTCCCAGGACGTGTTCTTTCATGTCCCGATCCGTCTGTCTCATCAGAGGTTCCTCCACTTCAGAGCGGAGAGATCCCTTTACGAGTTCCGGGTTGTGCCCTTCAGCCTCTCTATAGCTCCCAGGGTCTTCACCAAATGCATGGCAGTGATGACAGCATTCCTGTGGCGCCGAAGGGTCCGGGTGTACCCCTACCTGGATGACTGGCTGATTGCAGCCCCCTCCAGAGCGGAGGTGGAGCGCTTCAGAGTTCTGGCCCTCCAGGTTTGCTCTCAGATTGGCCTCCTCATCAACGAGGCCAAATTGGAACTCGTGCCAAAACAGGTGATGCACATCATCAGGGCAGAGCTCAACTCTCTTCGAGCCAGAGCATGGCTCCCGGCGGACAGGGCCGAGGTTCTTTCCTCCTTTACCCAATCATTTCTGGCTGGGCAATTGTGCCCTGCCCGGGACTTCCTGGGCCTCATGGCGGCCTGCACCAGCGTGGTCCGTTGGGCATGCTGGTACATGCATCCCCTTCAATGGGGACTGGTCAGCCAGTAGTCACAACACTGCGATCCATTGGATCAGCTGGTGACAGTGACCCAGGAGATGTGAAACGCTCTCCAGTGGTGGACTGTTCCGGCACATCTGCAGGAGGGCATCCCGTTCGTCCGCCCCGAGCCAACGGTCTCCCTATCGACCGATGCTTCTCTGATGGGTTGGGGTGCCCATCTAGGGGAGCACAGAGCACACGGCCTCTGGTCCCCTCGGGAGTCCCGATGCCACATCAACCTGCTGGAGCTCCAAGCGGTTCGTCTAACCCTCCCCGCCTTCGTTCCGTTTCTACGGGGTCAAGTGGTTCGGGTCCAGACGGACAGTACCACGACCATGTATTACCTAAACCACCAGGGCGGGATGCGCGCCATGCCTTTATGCAAGGAAGCTCTCCACATATGGTCTCTCGTGCGCAGCGTGGAGGCGGATCTCCTAGCCATTCACGTGGCAGGAGCCTCCAACACCCTGGCCGATGCCCTAAGCCGGATGGGGGCTGCGTCTCACGAGTGGTCTCTCCTTCTAGAGGTAGTACAAGATCTCTTCTTCCACTGGGGCACACCTCAGGTGGACCTGTTTACCTCCAGGGAGAATGCGAAGCTGAGACTGTTTCATGCCCGCCCCCCTCAGCAGGGCTCGCTGCAGGGGGATGCCTTCTCGAGGCCGTGGACCCTGGGCCTCTTCTACGCCTTTACTCCATTTCTCTTGATCCACAAGGTGCTTCTCAAGGTGAGGAGGGACAAAGCGCAGGTGATTCTTGTAGCGCCAGACTGGCCCCGTCAGTTCTGGTATCCAGATCTCCTCAGTCTCAGCTCCAGGCTCCCGAGACGGCTTCCAGCCCGCCCGGACCTGATCTCCGTCAGTCAGGGGAAGGTATTCCATCTGGACCTTCAATCCCTGCACCTGACGGCCTGGTTCCTGAGCGGCTAGAGTTCTAGGCCTTGGGTCTTTCCGATGAGGTCCTCAACGTTGTTGAGGCATCCCGTAAGGAGTCGACCAGAAAATGCTAACGCCTTCAAATGGAAGAGATTCTCCATTTGGTGTCAGGGAAAGGGCCTGCACCCTTCCTCCTGTTCCTTGGCAAGCATTCTGGACTACCTGTGGTCCCTTTCTCAGCTAGGGCTTCGGTCGACGACCCTTAAGGTGCACCTGGCAGCCATTTCTGCTTACTGGGCGTGGGCCAGGAAGCAGTCGGTGGCGCAGGAGAAGGTGGTCTGGCACGTTTTCAAAGGCCTTGATCACATATCCCCTCAGGTGCGGGAACCTCTACCTCTGTGGGATCTACTGCTGGTATTGGCTAAGCTCATGGGCAAGCCATTCGAACCAATGCACAGGTGCGATATCTCCCACCTGTCATAGAAGACCACCTTTTTTGGTGGCTATAACGTCAGCCAGAAGGATGGGAGAGCTCCAGGCACTTTCCATCGAGTCTCCTTATCTGGTCTTCCACAGGGACAAGGTTGTCCTGTGCCCCCACTCGAAATTCCTTCCGAAGGTGGTGTCGGAGTTTCACCTTAACCAGGTGTTGACTCTGCCGGTGTTCTACCCCAATCATACCTCGGAGGCGAATAGGCTCCGTGCCCGGACCTAGAGCCGCTTATTACAAAGACAGGCCGGCTGAAGTTCGGGGAGAGGTTTCGCCAGCTGTTTGTCACCTACGCTGAAGCCGCACCTGGCAGACCTGCAGCCAAGCGGACGGTAGGCAGGTGGGTCACCTCCTGCATAGATCTCTGCTACAGGTTGGCGGGCATGGACCCTCCCAGAGGGATAAGAGCTCATTCTACCTGCCATACTGCTGCATCGGTAGCTGCTTCCAGGGACGTCCCTATCTACGAAATCTGCAGGGCTGCTACCTGGAAGTCAGCACATACCTTCATCACCCACTACCACATTGACCTTGAGTCATGCTGGGATGCTGGTTTTGGGGCCTTGGTTCTCCAGTCTCTATTTCCCAAGTAGGGGGTGTGTGCCTTTCCTCCCTCCTCCCGGAGAAATGCTAGGAGTCTGCCAGACAGTGTGGATGAACAACATATCCATGTCCCTAGGAAATACAGGTTACTCACCTGTAACAGGAGTTCTAGGAATGGTATATGTTGTTCATCCACATGGCCCACCCGACCTCTCTGGCTTCGACGCACAACCTGGCTTCCAGCGGCCTAGATCTGGCATCATGGGGCAGAGCTGAGAGTTTTACCACCCAGGTGGGTGGGAGGAGCCAGCTTGAAGACCTTCCGGCAAGATTTAAAGTGGCAAGGAACCTGCCAGACAGTGTAGATGAACAACATATAGCATTCCTAGAACTCCTGTTACAGGTGAGTAACCTGTATTTCTTTGGCTGAGGACTGTCAGATGGCCGGACAGGCAGTGCAGCATTGAAGTAGTAGCCTAGGAACAGTGAGACATTCTTTTTCCCCCAGTTTAACTCCAAATCAGATTAGTAGTCTGGGGTAACAAATCTGCATCTGAAGACTTTATCTGCTGTAACTGCAGTAAGACAGGCCATATTGCAGCAAACTGTCATAAAAATAAGGAGTGTAACAGTGGAGCAAATTTGGCCTTATCACATTGGGGCACGTATTTAACAGATGCCAGGTGGGAGTTAAGAAAGTGAAGGGGTTTATAGATTGGGGAAGCAGACAGACCCTAGCGCAGATTGAAGTTCTGGGAAAAGACTGTGCAAAAGGACCAGATATTGGGGTCATCTACATCCGAAGGGACACTCCATACTATCCCACTACCCAAGTGACTCTGAACATTAGTGGGGTGTCCGCACTAAATGAAAATGGGGTAGTGCCAAAGTTACCTACACCTGTGATTATTGGAAATGACTTTCCATGATTTGCTAAGTTAATCACAGAGACAGTAAACCCTGCTGTTTCAGCAGCTGTGATAACAAAGTATGTAAGCAAAGAAAATCTCAGATGTTGGGGACTCTTCCTTTTGGTGATTGATGCAGATTTGTTTGAGCCCAGTTCTAAGATCCAGAAGTTCAGGAATGAAAGAAGACACCTGAAAAAACAGTGACAACAAAAGACTGATGAACGTAAGAGGTTGATATGTGAAACTGCTGAAACTAAACTGATAACTGTGATTTTGTTTCTGAGCAAACTAAAAGTGTTTCTCTCCAAGGTTAGTTTAAACAGCTACAAGTGAAACAAGAAGCCAGAAGGGGAAGGAAGGAAACATATTCAATTCAGTGCTTTAGAGTAACTGGTAATTGCTATTTTTCTTTTAAACTTAGATTGTGGGCTTTTAGTGACACTATACTTTCTTTGTTGTCTTTACTTATAATTGTTTTTGGGCTGTTGAAAATTTAAAATATAGTGGTGGTGTAATTCTGTGCTGTCTTTAATTGCTGCAAATTTTCCCCCTTCCCCCAGCTCTTAATTATATGCCCTGTTAAATCTGATTGACAGGAGCTAAACACAGACTATAGTAAGGGGTGTGAAGTAGGAGGGGCATAAGGGGGAAGAAGCCCACCCTCAGCACGACAAGTGTTTTGACTAATTTATTTATTTATTGGTTTCTTTTTCTTTAAAAAAAAAAAAATTATCTGAGGATCAGTGGCAGGATTTTTAGTACAGTAAATTAATAAAAAGGGAACTAGGAGAGCTTCAGTAGCAGACAAGTAGTGGAATTGCAGTATAATGTGGGGAGTGGTGCAATGCAGTGGCTGTGGGGCAGCCATATTCAGGCAGACCTTCTGGACACTGAGGTGCTGCCCTATCTGCGTGCATCTCTCTGGACAGCGGGATGAGGTAGCCAGACTCAGAGCGGAAGTAAACTGGGTCAGAGTACCATCACCCCTATCCAGGGACCACCCAGTCCAATGCAACTGCTTCAAAGGATGCCGAGAATGAGGAGCACTTGATGACAGTGGGCTCAGGGAGGGTTAGAGCAGTCAGGCAGAGGCACATCCCAGATCCTATTCCACTCAGAACTCATATGCCACACTGGCAAATGAGGACAACCAAATAAGTACCCAGAGAAGTGGAAGGAAAGGATGTGGAAGTTAGCCAAGGAGGTGACCTCAGCAGGAAAGCAGTGGACCCCAGAGAAGGAGGAAACGAATCCTGGTTGGGACTCCATCATAAGAGGATCCAGCTAGGAACACAGGAGGGGAGGACAGGAGGTGAGGTGCCTACCAGGTGCCACGGCATGGAGGGATGGAAGGAAGATCCTGGGGATCACTGGGAAGGCAAGACGGAGGGTGAGCTGGATGTCATTATCCACCTAAGTACTAATGACCTGGCAAATGGGGAGCCAAAGGAAGTTCAGGAAGAGTTTAGGAAACTGGGGAGGGGTCTCAAGCAAGTAGCTACTTCTGTCACTTTCTGAAGTACTACCTGTGAGAGGCAAGGAGAGCATAGGAGTGCATGCACCAGGAACTTTAACTCATGGTTGAAGAACTGGTGCTGTGAGGAAGGGTTTGGATTCATTGGTGACTGGGGACCCACCTGGAGGGATGGAGGTTTGTTCAAGCCTGACGGCCTGCATCCATCCTGGAGGGAATCCAAGCACTCAATGATAAGTTTAAATGCTACATTGACAAGCATTTAAATAACAAAGAAATTAGCAGGCCAGCAAGGAGGTACCTACTTGCTCACCCCCCACAGCTAGCAGTGGAACCAGTGAACCAGAGGGTGGCTATCTCTGCAAAGCAGTGTGCAAAAGATGGAGATTAGTGCCCAAGAGGTGGATAACAGAAAGGGCAAAATTCAGCAGAAGGGCAGACAGCAAGGAGAACCAGGGATAAATGACAACCAAGGAAGGGGCTGGGTAGAACAGTGAAACAGTCTAGGAGCTCAAATCATGGAAAGCCATGTGTGCAAATCAGGAGCCTTAGCAACAAGATGGAAGATCTGGAGGCTGTCATGGTACAGTCAGACCTGGACATTGTGGCCATCACTGAAACCTGGTGTAATGATAACCACGACTGGGAGATGGCCATACCTGGCTACAACATATTCAGAAAGAGAGACAGAGCAGGCAGGAAGGGAGGAGGAGTGGCACTGTATGTGAAAATGACATACAGGCCACAGAGATCCAGGAGGAACAAAATGGGGAAAGATACTGTGGGTTAAGCTGGAAAGAAAATGGGGACAGCCATCCGCACAGGTGTGGTCTGTAGACCACCAGCCCAGGAGGAAGAAACAGATAGGGAGCTGATGCTAGCCATCCAAGGATGGCAGACAAAGGGTGAGGTAGTACTGGTTGGAGACTTCAATATTCAGACGTGGACTGGAGCATCCCAGCAGCAGCATCAACTAGGAGCAGATTTATCCTGGACTTCCTTGGTGCCTTCCTCAAGCAACTGGTCATGGAACCAACTCGCAGAAGGCAATACTGGACCTTGTGCTCACAAACAAGGACAGTGTGATGGGGGGTAACAGTGGGGAGCACCTGGGAAACAGTGACCACCAGTCATTGTGGTTTGAAATCACAGAAAGAGCAGAACCAAACCACACAAAAACACGTATCCTGGATTTAGGTGGGCAGACTTTGGGAAAATGGGAGATACTTGAAAGAGAGGCATTAAGGGGCATGGGACAGGAATCAGGTGTTGAGGAACAGTGGGCAGTATTTAAAATGGGGATTACAAGAACAAAGAATTATGCATTAAGCAGGTTAGCAGAGGAAAAGGAAGAGGAGACCATTATGGTTTTCCAAAGAGGTAGCAAGAAAGTGAAAGCCAAAAGATGCATTCAGGCAATACAAAAGACACAGGCAGAAGGGGATAGGGAGAAGTACCAGGAGAAGCAAAGGAGGCAAGGAGGTCAGTAAGGGAAGCCAAAGCTCAGACAGAAGAACACATTGCAAAATCAGTGGGTAGAGGGACAAAACCTTTACAGGTACATAAGTGAAAAAAGAAAAGACAAAGGAAGGATAGTGAGACTGAAGGGGAGGATGGGGGCGTGGAGGATGACAACAGTAAAGCTGACATATTGAACAGGTATTTCTGCTCAGTCTTTACTGAGGAAGAGGAGGGTAATGGGTCTGAAGGGAGTACAAGGGTGAGAATGGTGCAGAAATGGACACAAGTCCCTTTACACGAGAAAGGGTCCTGAAGGAACTGGAAGTAATAAGAGTTGATAAAGCAATGGGGCCAGATGGAGCACCCAGGGTCCTTAAAGAACTAAGAGAGGTGGTGGCTGAACCTCTGGCTATCCTGTTTAGCCGATCACTGGAAACAGGGGAGTACCCAAGACTGGAGGACAGCAGATGTAGTCCCCTTATACAAAGTGGGAACAAAGAGGAAGCAGGAACTACAGACCAGTCAGCCTCACCTCGGTAGTGGGGAAGATCATGGAAGCACTACTGAAGGAGAGATTGGTGGAACATCTGGTTGTCAATGGACTACAGGACCCAAGGCAGCATGGTTTCACCAGGGGAGGTCATGTCAGACCAACCTTGTTGAATTTTTGACTGGGTGACTAGGGAGGTGGATCAGGGGAGGACAGTGGACATGGCCTATCTGGACTTCAGCAAGGCCTTTGACACTGTGCCACATAGAAGACTATTACACAAACTGGGGAATATGGGTGTGGGCAGGACAATAGTGTGGTGGGTAGGTAACTGGCTGGGTGGCAGGACACAGAGGGTGGTGGTAAATGGCTGTCACTCCACAGAGGGAAGAGTGACCAGTGGGGTACCACAGGGATCAGTGCTGGGACCGGTCCTATTCAACATCTTCATCAGTGACGTTGCGCAGGACCTAGAAGGTAGAATTTCACTGTTCGCTGATGACACAAAGCTCTGTAACAGAGTAGACACCCCAGAGGTGTAGACAGAATGAGAAGCCTGCAGAAACTTGAAGAATGGTCAGGGTTTGGCAGTTGAAATTCAATCGCAAAGAAGTGCAAGATAATGTGATGGGGCACAAAAACCCTGGCACAATATATCAGTTGGGGGTGAGGATATAGCATGCACCAAGCAGGAAAGGGATCTTGGGGTTGTCATCTCTGATGACCTCAAGGTGAGGAAACAGTGTGACAAGGCAGCAGGTAAAGCAAATAGGATGCTGGGATGTATAGGCAGGGCATCACCAGCAGGAAAAGGGAGGTCATAATTCCACTATACAAGACACTAGTGAGGCCCCACCTGGAGTACAGTGTACAGTTCTGGAGACCATACCTACGTAAGGACATAGACAGGGTAGAAGAAGGTTCAGAGGAGGCAACAAAGATGGTGCATGGATTGCATCACAAGTCCTATGAAGACAGGTTGGAAGGAACTGAACATGTACTCCTGGAGGAGAGGAGGAGAGAGGGATATGATAGAGACATACAAGTATCTTACAGGGAGGAACAGGTGCAGGAAAACACTATTTTTAAGTGAAAAAGATGTTCCAGGACTAGAGGGCATGGGATGAAGTTGGAGGGAGCGACGATTCAGAGGAAACATGAGAGAATTTCTTCACAGAATGGGTGGTGGACAAGTGGAACACCTACCAGAGGAAGTGGTGGGGGCTGAAACAATCACGGGATTTAAGAATGCATGGGATAGACATAACGGAATTCTGGAGGTCAGGGGTAAGGGGCAACAGACTTCTAGGAAAACAAACTGAACTTACAACCTCAAATGGGCAGACTGGGTGGGCCATAGGCCCTTATCTGCCGACACTGTCTATGTATCTATGTAGGGTAAACCAATGATAAAATTGTAATGGGCTACTTACTGCACAGAATTTGTGTTAATCCTCAGACACATGAAAAGATGGAACAATTGGTCATACCAAAGAAGTATAAAACTGAGAGATGGCACATGATAGTCCTGTGGCTGGTCACTCAGGGAGGGACCTCACTCTCGCCAGATTTTTGTACAGATTTTACAGGCCCAGGGTTTATGAAGATATTGCTACATATTGCAGTTCTTGTGTCGAATGTCAGAAAGTAGCCCCAGTCATTGAAAAAGACAAGGTGCCCGCTACCCTTGATAGATGTACCTTTTGAGAGAATTGCAATGGATGTGGTTTGCCCCTTAGACAAAAGCAAAAAAGGTAATCAATTAATTTTGGTAGTATGTGATTGTGCTTCTCGACACCCAGAGGCAGTTCCTGTGTGTACTGTCACAGCCCCAAAAGTGGCAGCAGAGCTTGCAAAAAATTTGAGCAGGATGAGCACATCTAAAGAGATTTACTGATCAGTGTAGTAATTTTGGTGCTGCATTGCTGAAGGAGCTGTACCAACTACTGGGTATCACTGCTATAAGAACAACCCCCCATCACCCTGGGCCTCAGACTTTTTTTCAGCAGTTTAATTTTTATTTAGTTGTTTATTTATTGTAATCACGGATTGACACCTGTGAGCTAAAAGCTATTTTACATAGGTTCCTTGTCAGCAGGGATACACATAGGATGAGAATTTACGAAAGAAAAAACTGTTACAAAATAAACAAGGAACAAAACAGTCTCTGGATAACAGGCATTGTACAATGTATGTCAGGCAAAAGTCAGTAAGTGTATTTAATAATGTTAGGTTGCAGGCAGTAGCAGCCAGTGATGCCTTTTCTGGTGAAGACCCTAAACCATATGTTAAAAAGGTTTGTGAACAGGGAAGGGAAAAATTGGGACTACTACTTGCCTTACCTGCTTTTACCTTACAGAGAAGTGTCATAAGCATGAGCAGGTTTTTTAGGCTACTCTACTGCTGGGCTGCCACATTGCCTCCTTCCCCCACCAAAGGTTTCACATGTGACACAAGCATGGGTGTAGCTAGGCATACTCCAAGCACTCCATGGTGTGCAATTTTATTTAAGGGGGGTAGCAAATAGGCTCTGAACTGCTTCCTTTTTCCATGAAACCTAACAAAGAAAATGCTGCACCTTTCTGTAATTTTATTCATAGGAGTCGAAACTAGAAGGACTGGTCACTAATACTGTCTTTGCATCCCAAGGACAATAGAACTTTACAGGCTCTGGGCTGGTATGTGGGTGTCTTAGGGAGCAATGCATGGCATTTGTATTTACCCATTCATGGCAACAATCACTGTCATGAGATACAAAAGTTGTATTTATTGTGCAAATGAGGCAACAGACATGGTCCTGGTGTACATTTGTATATTGTCTGGCTACATCCGGGGGTAGCACACTGTAACAAGGGGAGGGTAGCAGTGAGTCCATTTGGTGTGCAGATTTGAAATCCCTGGCTACACCCCTGGACACAGGCCTTTACTGGTTCTGCTTGCACAGTGAATTTATTTTTTTACAGGACTATAAAAAAAAAATGGTTCTGACTTCTGCTTGGGTGGGAAATAGCTGATGACACTGCAGACAGAGGCTACTCAACTGCTGGACTGCCCCTTCCCTCCAAAAGATTTCAACATGACGCAAGCCTTTACTTCCACAGGACGACACACACAAAAAAATTGTCCTGTCCTGATTCCTGCTTATATGGGAAATGGCTGGTGACACTGCAGACAGAGGCAACTGAACTAGTGGCAGTGCCAGGCCCCCCTCCCCCCCCCCGAAAAAGTTTCACACGTGATGCAAGCCTGCCCTTTACCGGATCTGACTGTTTTGTACTCAGTTGTGTGTGTGTGTTTTTTTTTTTTTTTTTTTTAATTAACCGGGTAAGGCCCGCTAGGCACAAGTGGAAAGAAAGAACAGTAGGCACTCCAGAACACATGGACTCCAAACTCCTACAGATATTCCGGAAAGTTTTAATTCCCAAGTCAGCATACATCTGCAAACTCTGGCGTACTTGCTCCCAGTGTTTCGACCCAACAGTAGGGCCTTCGTCAGGGTGTGTGTCTTAGGCATGAATCACGTTATTTACAAGGCTGAGTTAAAGAGACACTCCACCATAAACTAGATTTACAAAATAACTAAAATCATACAGAATACTCATAATGGTACTGGCAAAGCCAATCTGCAATTAATAAATAGAGAATAATGGATGGGTAGCCAGTTATAACAAGGATTTTACACCCCCTGAGTGGTGGGATGCTAGATAAACCACGAGAGTGAAGCTCAAGGGGTTTATTAAGGCATCCCACTCTGAGGGAGTGTGTAAAATCAGAGCTTTAACTGCCTACTCATGTTTTTATTTTGTATAGTTTCTGGTTTCAGTTTTTTTTTGCCTGTGCAAGTTACATTTTCACTTAGAAAAGAGGATGCAGTATTTATATTGGGAGCATTTTATTTAGCAATTCAAAACAATGAATATGTGAACTGTGCAACTGTTCAGAGTAACTACAGAACATTGATAAAACTGTTTTGAATTCATTACTTCTTAAACTTTTTTTTAAGTAAGTTACTCTCACGTTATGTGGCTTTGTCCAGTTCGGGAAAGTGCTCTGTGACCGAAAAGAAAACCTATCACGGCATTCAAGTAATATTAAATAGTAACTATTACTAACTTTGTGTTAGTAAAGTAAGAGCATTTGTAAATAAACTTTTATGTTATTTTTATTTTCTTCTTTCCATTGCAGTGGTTGTTTTGCTTGCAGTTCTCTCAGTACCTGCGAAGAGAGTGATAGTTTTAGTGTGGTTGGGGATCGTGGTAAATTTAACATGTGGAGCAAAACATATCTTAGTTGTCCTCTTCGCTGTCTTGTAGCACCAGGGGTCTTGATCTTTTTTTCAGAGTTGGGCAATTTTAGATGTTTACAAAGACTTCTGCTGGAATGGAAAAGCAGTAGTCCGAGACGCTACTTGCGGGTTTGACCGAAAAGCTTTTCAGTCAAGTATGTGTGGCTCGTGCTAGTACTGCTACTGTTGAGTGCTGCCATGGAGAAAGCTGGCGCAAGAAAGTAGTTATATAACCAACTGGTTATAATGACAGAATTATAACCAGCTTTTCCTATGTAAAAAAAACTGAAACCAGTTATTATATTTCTTAAATTCCATACGTCATAATTGTGTTCCAACTAACCAATAAATGAAATATTATACAAATTGTTTATTTCCCATCATTTAGGTAAATTTAATACGTTGGAACTAAATGACTTGGGATTCAGTTAGTCTAGCATAAATAGGATAAGGATAGGAAGGAAGGGGGGGAGAGCGGGTAAGGGGGTTGGGAGGAGGAAAGTGTGTGGAGGTAAAGTGTGTGATGATTTAGTGTTTGTCAATAATATCAGTAAGTGAGTGGGTTCAAACAAAACACTGGGTCCAAACACTTCTATTACTATTGCTATAGTGCACTCTACATTCCAATCTTGGACTAGGAAGGTTACTGTATGAATAACAAACACTACTCCAGACATCCTCATTTGACTGCACTGTATAAGTGTCCTTCTCACTCCTGGCTGGTGTGGTGGGAATCAAATGGTAAGCTTGATCTATGGACCACAGGGACCTGAAAGATGAACACAAAAAGGTGAACGTTATAAACCAGTACGTTTTAAACCAATAGGCCCACAGGCACTTTGACACTAAATCATGGTGAGACGAACAACATGTTAGACACAGATGGAAGCTACCGAACATAATCTGTTCCATTCAGTTAAGCTAAAAACAGAACAGTTCGAGGTCAGAGGTATGGAGATTGGTTCAGATATGGGGACCTCTCCAAGCTATATAGGGATTAAAGAACAGAAAGGTTTTCTAATGAACTAGAAAAGGCCATAATCTTGTTTAATATATCATGATAAATCTGCTTCTTCATTGAGCCCTGCCAGTTGGACAGTTTTCTTCACGTCACTATCCATTTTGTTTCTTTTTGTAAGAGTTTATTAATTCTGTCCCCACCTCTCTCTAAGGGGACAACTGACTCCAAAGCAGTGAATTTTATGCAGGCTGGGTTGGCGTTACGGCATGTGGCAAAATGGGAAGCTAAAGCACTTCTGTCAGTTAGATTGATAATAGCCCTCACATGCTCCTGGATGCAGGTCTTCAGAGATCTAATCATTCATCCAACACAGTATTGATGGCTACACCAAATAATGTAAACCACAAAAGTGATAATATAGGTTATAAAGTTCTTAATGATCACCCTTGTGTTAGAATGAATTTGTCTGTACGAGTTCCTTTCCTGTGTGTATTTACACACATTACAGTTTCTACACTTATAAAAACCCGGTGGCTTAGGTGGTAGCCAGTTTTTTTGGATTTACAGGTGTCGAGGCTTGGAAATGACTAGTTGTTAAAATGCCCCCTAGATTTGTATTCTTTCTGAAGGTGATGCAAGGGTTTTCTCCAATTACTTTAGTTAAAGTTTTATTACTGTAAAATATGTCCCAGTACTTGTAAATTATATTCCTTATTTTACCTGCTCTGTTGTTATAGGTAGTGGAAAAAGTAATTTTGTTCATTCCTCAGAGTCTTACTGGGAACTAATAATGGATATCTTTCCACTATTGTATCTTATCAAGTGCTTTATTGATACTGCTGATGTGGTAACCACTCTCAAGAAATCTTGTAGTCATTTGTGTAGCCTGACTTTGGAAGTCCTCATTTCCTGAACAGTTTCTTTTGATTCTTATGAATTGACTCAAAGGTATTGAGTCAGTCACTTGTGGGGGGTGGACACTTGTGACATGTAAAATGGTGTTAGCTGATGTAGGCTTATGATAGCCCATACTTTTTACAAAGTTGCCTGATTCTGACTTAAATTCCATGTCCAGCTATTTCAGTATTTACCAGTCTCGTGTGTGAATCTCCGACTCCTGGTACTTTGTGTTATGCATTCCGTAAACTGGCTGATATTACTGGTGTCACCTACACACACACACACACACACACACACACACTATATCGTCAATAAATCTATGCCAGTGAACTATATTTTTATGGAATGGATTGGTTAGGGGATCGTGGATGTGTTCCTCCTCTTATCTTCCCATAAATAAGTTTGCATACGAGGGGGCCATTGCTGTTCCATTGTTCTGTTTATAAGAAACCCTGTCAAATACAAAGTATATAACACATGATGAAGGACCAGAAGCAGTGAATCACTGTCTAAATGTATATAATGGAGAAAGTCTATTCAGTTAATTTCTGATGAACTCTGAGGTTTATTCTGGAACATAATTACTTTGTAGAAAATTTGTGCTCTCCCGGGTCGTTCCTGAAAATAGGCATATTACTTGTCTAGTGTACTTGCCCAGTAAACAAAAGCTAAATAATAAATAAAATAAATAAAATTATAGTCATTTTTTATAAACAGAACAGTGGAACAGCAATGGGAGCCTCCATGGCCCCCTCGTACACAAACTTATTTATGATGAGATGGGAAGAACAACACATCCACGATCCCCTAACCAACCCATTCCATAAAAATATAGTTCACTGGCTCAGATTTATTGATGATATACTGTGTGTGTGGGAAGGTGACACCAGTACTATCAGCCAGTTTATGGAATACATAACACAAAGTACCAGGAGTTTGAGATTCACACATGAGACTGATAAACAATCAAATATTGTATCTGTATGTGGAATTTGTTAGAAGCAGGCAACTTTGTAAAAAGTGTGGAATACAGTTTAAGCATGCGGCTAATGCTAGCTGCCGCAGCTTTAAGAGCTCAAGGCTATGTAGCAATTTATGGTAATTATGCTAATTACTGTCTTAGCAGGGGCTAAGAAACTCCCATAGGTCAAGCTGTCTTTCTGTCAGCCTGAGTCTGAACCTCATGAGTGAAGAAGTCCCTGCTGATGTCTCTGCTTATGAGAATAAACACACTTTATTAATTATTTTATGCATCCATCGGTTATTCGAACGGTCCAGCAAGGGGTCCATTACAGCAGCAAGAGATGGACTGGCAGAACTGAAGAGAAGGTAAGGGTCCTAGTGGCATACCAACACCAAAACGCCACACATGGTGGAAAATGCAGCCCTTCTTCTGCCCAGACCCTTATCTTGCTTGCCTGCGTCGCTGAGTACCCCAAGTCATTTACCCTAGTATGCTTGAACAGCTCTGAATATCACCTCAACCACAGCCTTGGATGCAGAACAGAAAAAGACTTTCTCCTGCTTTACCAGCAGTCCTTGGACTGTAAAATGAAAAAAAAACATTATGGGACATTGCTGGCCTAGAAACAGTAAATGCAAACAAGAAACATTAATTCAGCCAACCCTGAGCACCACAGAGCTCCCAGCTGCAACCCTCAGCAGCATTTACCTTATCTTGTGGCAGCAGGCCTGCTAGTTTCAAGCTGCTCCATTTTGCCAAGCAGTCTCCCTCTATGCCTCCCAGCTGCAGCCATGTTGCCTATACCAGTGAGGATCATAGCTACAGAAAACATTTTCAAATAAGCACTCTCACAATCTGCTTCCAAAACTACAGCTCCTCGACTCAAAACTAGTCTCTCTGTCCCTCCACAAAGCCTTCAGAGCAGCAGTTCGCTCACCCAGCAGTAAACTACAGGCCTCAGCCCAGTTCTGAACAGGGCTTGCCGACTCTTCCTACTGCCAAACCGCAACTCACTCAGTCTCCCCACAGGAAAAAAAAAAAAAACAAAGCAAAAAGGAAAGAGAGACGAGCAGGAAAATGAAGGACTGCAGAGACAGGTTGCTACCCACCCGCTCAGGGATTTGCTCTCTTCAAGACCGCAGCTCACATAAGCATCTCTCAAACTGCCACAGCTCTCATCTCGCCCCTGCAACCTCACTGAGCCTCTGCTCCCCATCGGCCACACTACAAACGGCCATACATAACAATCAGACAAATAAATGAACTGCATCAAGTGAGTTGCTCCATCTGTTCATTGGCCCTCCTGCATCTTTCATCGTGGCTCAGCTCTGCTGCTCCCCAACTCACTTCACTGCTATACAAGCTGCTGCTCCTGCCACATACGTTAATACCATCACTCTAAAACGGAGCGATCCACTCTGGCTTAGCCATGCTACAGGACTTTCAAAAATAAAATACAGATTTCAGGAGCCCACGTGGAGAAAATAAATAAACGGGGGCAGATAAAACAACAACAAAGAAGCGGGGCACAGCATCAACAAATAAGGACAAGAGAAAAAAGAAAGCTTAGCAGCACATCTGGGCAAACAAAATAATAAATACATAAGGTGGGCATGAAAATCAGCAGAGGACAAACAGTAGCCTAACAGGTCACAGGGGAGTTTGGGGGAGCCCACTACAGAAAACTGGGGATGGACTGGGGGAGGGTGATTTTCACCATCAGTGAGTCACTGGTCTGTGTGTGTGGATGGACAAGTGGCACTTGGGTTAATTGGAGGCAGGAGATGATATACATGGCGATGACACTGCCTCTTTTGTTGCTGGGCTGATCTTGCCTGACAACTGTGTAACCTGGTATTGAGATACAAGTATCTTGGATGTGCAGTTCTAGCCATGACTCTGTAATAATCAGGATGTCTGGTTTTAGGGATAAAGCAATCGGCTGGAGCAGTGGAATTTTTGTGGGGAGGCTGCTGATATTTAATTGGGCTAGCTTTAGACTCCGTGGTAGTTGGAGAGGAGGGGGAAGGGCTGGGCCGGGTTTGGCTCTATGTCCCCTGCCAACAGTAGCAGGATTGTTACCAGGGTCCAGGATAGAGCCAACAGGATCTGCTGTGGCTGTGGGCTTGATACTTGGGGCAAATAGAAGGGGGTAGAGGGGGCAACCCTGCTTGACGCCTCTGGTGAGATGGAATCTGTCTGACTGGATTCCTTTACCTTTAATATAGGTTGTGGTGAGGCATATAATGTTTTTAATGCCATTACAATATTTGTGGCAGAGTCCCATGTCCTCCAGGGTTCTGTGTAGGAATCTCCCATTCACCTGGTCAGATGCCTTCTCAGCATCCATAAAGATGGTAAGGGCAAGTTCCAGGTCCTTTCTCTGCCGTGATATTGTACTTATTAGGCATCTGATGTTATTGCGTACTAATTTCCCTTTAATAATGCCCATCTGATCTGGGTGGACTAAAGAGCCCACACAGTCCTGGAGTCTGTTAGCTAGGATTGAAGTGAAGATATATTGGTCCATGTTCAGTAGCAAAATGGGCCTGTGGGAACCACAGACTGGACACTGTTTTCCCAGTTTTAGGATTACTGAGATCTAATCATATTGCCATGGTGGCACCTTCTCCCCGTCCTGTATTGCCCTGAAGACCTTACTGAGGTGTGGTAGTAGCATTTCTTTGAAGGTTTTATGAAATTCAGGGCCAGCCCTTACGGGCCTGGGGGTTTTCCCTGCTTCCAGTTTCTCCTTGGTGTTAACAAGCAAAATGTTTAATGCCATATTTGTCCCAGTAAGAACAAATCCAGAACAAATGGTTTGATCCTTTTTATTGGACCAACAAGGATGTTACAAAAAGAACAAAGAGCTTTAGCTTTTGGACCAACTTGTCCTTCTTCGGAAGCCTAAGCTTAGGCTTCCGAAGAAGGACTTACTGGTCCGAAAGCTAAAGCTCTTTGTTCTTTTTGCAACCTCTTTGTTGGTCCAATAAAAAGTATCAAACCATTTGTTCTGGATTTGTCCGTGGTGGTAAGATTTTCCGCAGCATTAAAGAGCACCTATTATGTTTTTTTGTGAAACTCTCTCCCCCAAGCCACAGTAGTAGTCTTACCCCATGATAGCTGTAGGGGCATAATTTTATATTTTTATTTGCAGCCCTGTAAGTAGGGGAAGGGATCGTAAATCAGCGCTGAGGAGTTCTGCCACACCATCTGTTCTCCTTCATGGTATGAGTGGTCCACACCCACACTCCACTTTTTGTGATGTCACTGTTAGGAGAGCATGGGGGCACGCTCTATAGAAAGTAGTAGCCGCAGATTTTAACCTACTATTTTTAGTATGTTAGCAGTCAGTTTGAATGAAGTCTGAGCCACCACTCGACTAATAAGGTCCGTGTTAGTTGAGTGGTGGCTCTGATGTGAATCAAACGGTCTGCTAACATACTAAAAATGGGGCCAGATATTCAAAACTTTGCACTGGGCGCAAACCGTTTGCACCCCATTTGCATGGATCACCTATATTCAAAAGACCAAATAGCACAGGCAAACTGGATTAGCACCACTCAAAATTAAAATGTATGCACTGGGCAAAGAGAGGGAGCGTGTACATGAATACAGGCGCTATGCTATATTCAGCATGTTAGTGCTGCGCAAAATGTGTTTGTATGACTTTGCATGACACTTAGTGCAGCGCGAATTACCACCCAGAAAAAGGTAGTCTTAACTCTGGGCAAAACAAGGATAGGAGGGTGTGGACACAGCAGCAACAGGCAAAAAGGCTATATTCAACAACAGCCGCATGGTGCACCTGATGACTGTAGGCAGTGAGGAAGCAGAGAGGGTGGATGGCCACTCCATATGCCATGGAAGAGACATGCTGCATACAGATGGAACTGCCCCTGTCTCTGTCATCTGGCACCAGTCCCAACTTACCATGTATTTGAGGGTGCCCCAGCACCCCGTGGACACCTTGTCAGTGTGGCCATGCAGCACACACCACCAGTCCCCCCCATAGGGGTACACCAATACAATCCAGCACACACATGCAGCACTGAGGGGATGGAGGAGTTGAGAGGAGGGTGTACAGGTGCCCAGGATGCACCACATAGTAGGTGCTGCCACATGGCTGGGGCCATCCGCACAGTGCACATGTTCCAGCGACAGGTATGCCCCTGATAACGGTGTACTGTATGATGGTATGTGTCTGCCCCCCCCCCCCGGGCACATACTGTACACCTGTACATACACCCCATCACACACAGCCAGCCACGTATATGTTACTTTGAGACTCCCATGCCATTGGCACATTGTATGTAGATCACAGGACAGTTTAACAGGGTTGTTCATTGTTAGAACACACCCGCCAGCTGAGCCTGTCACTGTGTGGATGGTAGTGGACATTAATGCCCAACTCACCGTAGGCATTGCTGTATCCCTCACAATACCAGCTGCTATGGCACTGTAGCATCTGATGCACACCTTAACAGACATAACAATACATCAGTGGCATGCAGCTCAACCACCCATGCCTGTGGTGCTAGTCCCCTGGGGCACAATAGTATGTGCTGCTGTGTACAGACCCAGCCTGAAGCTACCGCCCTGTAGTTCCAGTCTGACATACAGGTGGTGCTGTGTGCAAACCCAGCCTGCAGCCACCGACCTGCAGCTCCAGTTTGACCTATAGATAGAGCTGTAGGCACCCTTTAAGTTATGTTCCACTGACTTGCAAACTGCTTTTATTGTCTAAAGAAGGCCCCAGATTGAAGTTGCAGAATCAGTTGGTGTGTGTGTGTGTGTGTGTGTGTGTGTGTGTGTGTGTGTGTGTGTATGTATATGTATATGTATATATATATATATATATATAGGTGGTGTGTATGTGTATATACATATATACATACACACACACACACACACACACATAGAGAGAGAGAAAGAGAGAGAGTAGATGGTGGCAAAGTAGACAAGCAACAATTGGTCCTGCCCACGGCCTTTAAAGATTTGGTACTGAGGTCCCTCCACAATCACATGGGACACTTTGGTATTGACAGAACTCTTGACCTGGTACGATCTTGCTTCTACTGGCCCAAAATGGGGGCTAGAGTTGAGCACCATGTAAAGACTTGTAGTCACTGCCTGCAAAGAAAATTCCTGCCTCAGAGGACTGCCCCCCATGTCAATATTATTACCAGCACCCCCGTGGAACTAGTCTGCATAGACTTCTTGTGTTTAGAACCTGATCAGTGGAACATTGTCAACGTGTTAGTGGTTACGGATCATTTCACATGGTATGCACAAGCTTTTCCCACCAAAAATCAAAAGGCATCTACCGTGGCCAAGGTGCTAGTGAAAACTTTCTTCGTTCACTATGGTGCCCCCAGCGGATCCATTCTGACCAGGGGAGAGACTTTGAGAGTTGACTAATCAAAGAAATGCTCTCTCTTTGGGGGGTGCGAAAGTCAAGAATCACCCCCATCACCTGCAGGGAGACCCTCAACCAGAGCATTTTAACTGCACCCTTCTAGACATGCTGGCACCGTCCACCCAAAAGACAAGCATAAATGGAGCCAGCAGATTAGCACCTTGGTACATGCATACAATTGCACGAAAAATGATGCTACTGGGTGTTCTCCCCCTACTGCCTCATGTTCGGGAGAGAGGCCCAGCTGCCAGTTGATGTCTGTTTTGGGGTCTCTCCAGATGGGGTCCGAGACGAAAACTATTTGCAATATGTACAAAAACTGAAAGCTCAATTGAATCATGCCTATCAACTGGCCCAGACAATGGCCGCCAAGAGAAATCTAGCCAACAGAGAGGCATGATAAAAAAAATAAAGGCTCAAGAGATTTAACATGATTTAACAAATCGTGGGAGGATGGGGTGGTACCCGAGGACTGGAGGAGGGCAGATGTGATTCCCCTTCACAAAAGTGGGAGCAAGGCAGAAGCAGAAAACTATAGACCTGTTAGTTTAACCTCAGTGATAGGGAAAATGATGGAATCACTTCTAAAGGAAAGAATTGTCGAGTATCTAGAGGCCAGAGGGGCACAGGACCCTAGGCAGCATGGATTCACAGCGGGGAAGGTCATGCCAGATGAATCTGATAGATTTCTTTGACTGGGTGACCAAAGTAGTAGGTCAGGGAGGGGCTGTGGACATGGCCTACCTAGAAAGGGAAGCAGTATAGCGAGTGGTCTAAGGCTCTGAGCTGCAAATTTGGTGACATCCAGCAGACCAGACCTGGGTTTGAATCCCACAGCTTCCACTTGCATACTGTGTGACCCTGAGCAAGTCACTTAACCTCCTTGTGCTCCCAGGTCGCTCCTGTAAAAAAGCTTTCAACTTAGTGTGCTATACCTGGTTAAACAACTAAATAAATAAAAAAAATAAATAAATAGACTTTAGCAAGGCATTTGACACAGTCCCACACAAAAGATTAATATACAAGTTAGCCAGCCTGGGAGTGGGTCCCAAGACGACAGCTTGGGTAAAGAATTGGCTGGAGAATAGGACACAGAGAGTAATAGTAAATGGAGTCCACTCAGAAGAAAGGAGGGTTACTAGTGGGGTACTGCAGGGTTCAGTATTAGGACCGGTCCTCTTCAATGTCTTTATAAGTGACATTGCAGAAGGACTGGAAGGAAAAGTATGTCTCTTTGCAGATGACACTAAGATCTGCAACAGAGTTGATGCACAGGGTGGGGTGGAAAGGATGAGAAGGGACTTGGCAAGGTTAGAGGAATGGTCAAATGTATGGCAGCTTAGATTCAATGCTAAGAAGTGCAAGGTAATGCACCTGGGAAACAAAAACCCAGGGAAGAGTACACAATGGGGGTGAGATACTAACAACAACAAAAATGGAGAGGACCTGGGGTAGTCATATCAGATGACCTAAAGATGGGCAAGCAATGTGAGAGGGCAGCAAGGAGGGTTGGGGGATACTGGGATGCAAGGAGAGGCATCACCAGTAGAAAACAGGAAGTTATTATCCTCTGTACAGACAGCTGGTGAGACCCCATCTGGAGTACTGTGTGCAGTTCTGGAGACCAAATCTCCGAAAGACATAGACAGGATGGAAGCTGTCCAGAGGAGGGAACTAAATGGTGCAGGGTCTGCACCGGAAGACATATGAAGAGAGACTTAAGGAGCTTAATATGTATAGCCTCAAGGAAAGGGAGGGAGGGGGGACATGATAGAAACGTTCAAGTACCTCAAGGGAATCAACAAAGTCCAAGAGGGTAGCATCTTTCAAAAAAAGAGGTGTGCAAAAACAAGAGGGCACAATTTGAAGATGGGGGGCGGCTCAGAGGTAATTTAAGGAAGTATTTTTTCACAGAGAGGGTTGTGGATGCATGGAACGGCCTTCCGGAGGAGGTTGTGGAGTCAAAATCAGTGGTGGAATTCAAGCATGCATGGGATAGTCATAAGGCAGTTCTGGGGGTGGGGGTAGGAAGAAGTAGGCTGCTGGTTAACTAGGATCTGCAGCTTATCCAGTAGGTAGGGAAATGGGCAGACTGGGTGGGCCAAGCGGTCCTTATCTGCCGTCAAATTCTATGTTTCTATGTTTTAAGAGCTTTGACCTGGAGACCATGTGTTGTTACGCAATTTGGGACTGCATGGTACACACAAAATTGTTGATTGGTGGCACCATCTTCCCCATGTAGTAGTTGGTAAGTTGGATGATTTACCTGTGTACAAGGTACTCCAGAGAACAACTCCAAAGCTGTCAAGACTATGCACCGTAACCACTTTCTACCTATCGGCCAAGTCGTGATTGAGGCTGAACCTCCAGAAATTGAGCCCCCTGGGCCAGTGACTCTTACTGCTGGAAGAAAGAGACAGTCAGCCTACCCCAGTGGTGACAGATTTAAGGTTTCCTCCGCAGCAGGCCCAGAATGATAGTGACTGTCAGTCCACTTCTGACGAAAGTGAATATGACCATGCCTATTACCCCTCTTATGAACTGAGTCAGCTGTTTCGAGGTAACCCCCTGATAAATTGTGGGGATGAAGCTGGGCCTTCTGGGACTGCCTTACCCACAGCTTCGTACTTGGAACCAGTGCTCCCAGAAAGTGAAGTGCAAAGTATCATGTCTGAAGATGTTGTCTCTGGCTGGGATGTTCAGACTGCACCAGGCTGGGGCGCAAGCCTGGGTGCAGTGCAACTGGGATGTGCCAGGGCGTGTACTGGGTGATATTCAACGATGCTGCACCATGGCTCAGTACCATTGAATATGGCACTGTGGCCGCCCGCATTGCGCATGGCACAGTGGCACTGTGCCAGTGCAAGTGGCAAGTGAGGGGCAGGGGGATGTGCCAGCACAAGTGTAGTTGCGCTAGGCGCAGGAACCGCACTATTCAGCGGTGGATATGCAAATGGGGCCATTATGCATACATGGTGCAAATGGGGCCATTTGCATGTCATTATGGCCCCATTTGCATGCAGGTGCACCGATCCCCAGCGACTTGCGCCCGACACCCTGCCAGGTTGCTGCAGTCAGGGACTGATGCCCTCACGCCCGATCGTGGGCTTTGATAATGTAACATATCCCTGGTGGTCCAGTGGACCTGCTCCCCAGCCCGATTGCGGGCTTCATAAATATAATTCTGTCCCTGGCGGTCCAGTGGACCTGCTCCCCGGCCCAATCGTGGGCTTCCTCAATGTAATCCTATCCCTGGTGGTCCAGTGGACCGAATCTAGCCTGATCGCGGGCTTTGTAGAAATAACTGAATCCCTGGTGGTCCAGTGGACCTCTCCCAAGCCCGATCGTGGGCATTGTATGAGAAAAACCCTGGTGGTCCAGCGGTACCCGCTCGCCATCCGCCCACTCAGACCTGCCACCTCGCTCTCCCCCTGGTCGGCAGCGGGCAGCAGCTCCCCAGCCGCAGCGTTATATCGGTGACAGCGTGATAGTATGGCTGTATGCCCGTAGGTTCAGCATAAGCGGTTGTGCAGATCAGCCATACAGTCCCGATATGTGAATGTCTGCATATTGGGACTGTGTAGTACAGCACGGTCTGCATAAACCACTGGCCCACGCTGAGGATCGGGCGGGCGACAGCCGCACTGTACGCCAGTCAGTCAGAGGGTGGATGGGGTACCGCTGGGCTACAAGGGTTTTTCTCGTACAATGCCCGTGATCGGGCTTGGGAGCGGTCCACTGGACCACCAGGGATTAAATTAATTTTACAAAGCTCGCAATCGGGCTGGATTCTGTCCACTGGACCACCAGGGATAGACTTAAGTGTACAAGGCCCACGATCGGGCTGGGGAGCAGGACCACTGGACCACCAGGGATAGAATTAATTCTAGGAAGCCCACGATCAGACTGGGGAGCAGGTCCACTGGACCACCAGGGAATTGAGTTCTTTAATTACGCCCACGATCGGCCAAGGGGGTAGGGTTCACTGGACCACCAGGGATAATGTTACATTTACAAAGCCTGTGGTTGGTCATGGGTGGGGAGCGTGACGACAATGGTCCATGGCCCAGGAGGTGGGGTGGCCACCCACAGCTGGCGGCTACCGTGTTGAACCCTGCAATATGGCAGCTCACCTGTGGGTGGCCAGGTCTTGCTTCTGTTTTTTCTCGGCGAGATCTATCGCCCCCATGCGATTGCAAAGGTGGATGTGTACCTTCATATCGCCCACACATCCCGGGCTGAATATCAGGAAGTAGCGAATATGCATGGGCATGCCCCCCTTGCACTTGCGCCACATTACTGGTACACTCCGGCGCGCCGGGATTTGTGCAGTGCAACATCCTCTTTTGACTATCGCGCCGGGGCGCATCAGTGGATTGCGCATGACGCAACACTATTGCACCATGTGCAACCCTTTTGAATATCCCAGCCTCTGTGTATTGTGGAACTGTATGATTTGCCTGAAGAAGGGGCTGAGGGTTTGAGTCTTTCTGGTGACATACCAGAACTTGAAGAATACTATGAGAGTGCTGACCACCCCCCTTCAGTGCCTCAGAGCTTGATTGTGCCTGAGCCTTCACAAAATGAGTCAAGCGTTGTAGAAACAGAGCTTGCAGAGCAAGGAGCCGACAGTGCCCCAAGTTTGGACGTTGCCACCCAGGTAGAGGCACCCCTCACAAGTGACGAGAGTCCCCAGACCAGTGCTGATAGTACCAAGACTGTAGTTGTCCCCCTCAGAAAGACTGACCAAGCTGTCAAGCCAGTAGTACGCCTCAGTTATGATTTTCACTGGAGGCCAGTGGATTTGCCTCTCAATGTGGTGCACAAAGGTATTTATGTCTCACTAAGCTCACTGCCCAAATTGAGCTTGACAACCAATTCAAGGTAGCTTGGGTTTCCCTCTCACCATGGTGCCCCTTCCCCCTCTAGCCCCAAGTTAGCTGATAGGGAAGGGCCCCCTCTTGCATTGTTTAAGGTACAGGAAGTTATTACCTGATTCAGTATAGTAATGTTCAATTTACCTGTGTGAAATATACACAGTGTGTTGTCAGAATGGATATAGTATCATGAAGTGTAGTGAATATGTATAGTAAAGTAATAAGTTTGTTAACTGATGCATGATGGTACAGACTTGATGCGGACGCCAGGTGTAACTCCCCTACAAATGGAGGTTCCCAAAAAGTCTTCCGTGAGCTTACCTAAGTGCTCACTGCCAGGCTGGTGTCCTGCGTTTTAGCAGTTTAAATGTGATTGCCAGAGAGTGCCTGTATAGCCTCTGTGTACTGTCTCTTTAAGAGCTGCCTGGATTGCAGTCATAAGTATTCTGAGAGGGAGCTCTGTTGAAAGATGTAACTGTTTGCTGAAAATCATTTAGACTGATAATGATAATGTGGTTTGTCTAACCTGTCTTCTTTGCAGCAAGGACTGTTTTGTTTATCTCCATTATCTTGGTCCTGGACTGCTGAATTGGAATAATCAGTACTGGTGGGACCTAAAATGGAACCAGACTACAGGAGCTGTCTGGAGTCAGAATCTGTAGGAATTGTAGTTTTGGGCTTTTTGCATCTGACATGGGAGCTCCTGTTGTGACTGACAGATGAATCAACCAACTGAACCTTTTGGATCTTGGGGAAATCCCCAGGCTTGCTGCAGTTTGAGTCAGATCTAAGTTGGGAGCTGAAAAAGCCACATCTTGGTACAGTCAAGCAGCCGTCTGAATGGTTTCGCGTGGGAGAACTGTGGAGAAGCCTGAGTTGTGGCCTGCATGTCAGCCTGCTGCCCGTGAGAGTAAGGGAAGAGAATTATTTCTGACTAAATCCAAGTTTGTGAGAACGAAATAAGTCACTGATTTTTTTTTACCAGGCTCATACCTGAAGAAGATCGAAGATTTTGCCAAATGCGATCGGCCTGTTAGGATTTCTAGTTGCTTTTGAATCCCTGGTTTGTGCAGAGACTTTGCGATTGTGACTAGAGAGCGGTTTGCCTGGTACAGTAGAATTTCCTTACATGTAAATGTGCTGTGTATTGAAAGTGGGTTGTGATTTGGTTCCCCACTGCGTGAACTGTGTTCTGCTTGCTTGAAGCTTTATCCAGCCTAATCAGACTGAATCTGAATTCATCTCCATTTGGCCTGGGCCATGCCACGCTGGCCCTGCCAGTCGACCCCACTGCACAGAGAAAGCCACTGATGAGAGACCTGCCTGGGGATCAGCCCCCTGCTCCACGCTTGAACAGGAATGACGCCTTGGTGAATCATGTGGGCCCTGCTTCTTCTGGCACTCCAGATTAACCACCTGCTGTCTCGATTTTTGTCCAGCCTGTGTCCAGTCTTGGGTATTGTGAGTAATCATCAGGGTAGCTCCCTGCAACAACAGCCTAATCTAAAAGTGTCATCTGATTGTCTGTCTTGTTTTCTTTTCACGAACTGAGCCCTCCGGCTCCGGATTACAAATAGTGTGTGTTGTGCATGTTGTTTTCTTCCATCACAGGGCCTCAACCAGCTGCAATGTTCCTGGCTAGCCCACCATTCTCTATCTGGGTACCCGGAGTGTGTGACTGTTTATGGACCCTGAAGTGCATGCATAACTGTTTGATTGATAGAGCCTTTAAGCAAATTAACCTGATTACGCCCGTCCCTTGTTCAAGGCCCTTAAATAAATCAGCTCTAACTCTTTTTTGCATTTATCCCGACTGTGGTTCAAGTTTCTACAAGAGTACTGTACTGCTGTTATTTGCTGTGTATAACCTTGATTTAAGGGGATCCCCAGGGCCGAGCCAGAGGAAAGCCCTGGTGGTAAGTGCAAACAGTGTGGGTACTTGTGTGGTGTATCAGTGGTATTGTGAAAGTGATTATTGTCTATTGTTCCAGCCACTAATAAGGAAAGAGGGGGTTACAGTGTCACGGAGGGCTGTGCCCAGGTTAGCTTGACCACTACCAACCCTGACCTCCAAGTGGAGGCACCCGTTTCAGAACTCAGGCCCCTTAACCTGCTGCTAGCCAAGCAGGCAGGGGTAGTAGCCCTTGGGATAGTGCCACCTAGGGGTTACATTTGCTTGGGGCATAAATATTTAACATTGTGCATGATAAAGTTTTGTATTTACCCTTTACATAAATTAACCTCCCTTCAGGGTCCTGTCTGACTTCGTCCACCTCTGTTGGGCAGTTCCTATGTACCAAAATGCCCCCCTCTCTTGTGAGGCTGTGTTTGAAAGGAGTGATATATTGTGCCCATAGGGATCTGTATGTTTTCCAGACATACATTTGCCCATCAATACATTGCCTGACACCAAGTGACTGACAAGCTTCACTCACCACCAAAAAACTGACCATAATTCATTTGCCTGACATTTTTGATTCATTTGCCAGACAATGCAGTGGCTGTTAGGTCAGTACAAACAAGTATCACACACTAGATTTTAACATTTCCGACCTCATTTTCATGTTTACCTATATGAAAAGGCAGCATTGTTTCAAACTTATTCACTCCTGTGAGTGAACTTGAATCCTCGCTACATGAGGGAGCTCCGGAGTGGCTTTCTGTGTCGAGGCCAAAAGTAAAGCTGCTCCGCTCCAGGGTTTCATTCGAACATGGGGTTTTCTTTATAATAGGGAGCAGTCTCGTCAAACAAATAGTAGTAAGGCTAGCCTCTCTGGTTGGAATAAAACATACTGCCTTGTTTCTCAACATAAAGTCCAACTGGGGATTTCAGCATTTTAACAATAGAAAATATAAATATGGAAACGGATAGCAAGTTTTCTTTCTAAGGGCACACTGCACATTGGTATACTTCAGTATCTGTTTTCCCTTTTTTTATCTTGCATTTGGGATACTGATTTGACTTAGATGAATCCATTTTTTGGCTAAAGAGGAAGTGAAATGCAGCCTGTGGAGGACATCATATTAGATTTGTATCACAACACCGGGCTTCATGTAACACAGGGTTGGGGGGGTTGGGTGTCATGCACACGAGCACAGGAACTGGTCATTTTATTTGCAAATGTTGTTTGGGCTACAGGTAACAAAATAATGCAACATCAGGCAACGTGAAAATGAGGTCTGAAATGTTAGAATCTAGTTTATGATAGCTTTTAGAGCACAGGAGCCAAGCATTTTATTTGCAAACTTTGTTTGGGCTACAGGTAACAAAACGCAAGTTTTTTTTTTTCCAGTATGGGACTGACATCTGGATTGTGATTTGTGGTAGAATGACCGAGACGAGAAGCCGCATTTTGGGCAGTCGATGCAGGGAATAAGTATGTCAGGGAAACACATGTCTGGAATTCGTACTAGACCTTGCCCATCCGGGCTGTTTTCAGCTTCACTTTGTCTGACTGAATAAGGTGGGTCTCCTGGAGAAAAGCGATTTCTGTATTAAGCTTTTTTGAGATCATTTAATGTTCTGGTACTTCTGATCATGCTGTTAGTTCTCTCTACATTATCAATCACTCTACCTGTCTCCATGGTTTTCTGCAATCCAAGGTGGTTCCTCCTCCTTCAATATAGTCCTTATTCTCCCTTTCAGCTTCTCCATAGTGTATGACATTCGTCTCCTAGTAACTAATGATGTACTTATTGTCACAATAATGAGAAAAACAAACAGTAATCAGTGAACTACTGTAACTGAACTACTTCAGTAGGGGGTTTTGTTGCACTCTCTCAACCTGCAAGGTGTCATTCGTCTGGCAGGATGTGGTTCCACTGAATGAGACCATGTGCTAGAGTTGTACTTGCTCAGTTGCCCCCTGACTGCTCTAATTAGTCACCTTTTGCCCAAGAACAGGTCATTTTTCCAGTGGTATCATTTTGTTATTGTGGCTTAATTCCCCCAGCTTGTTTTCGAAGCAGGTCACAGCTCACGGGCCACAGTCCATCCTCTTCCTCACCACTAAACTGTCTGGGTCCTCTGCTTGCCACCCACTTCCTTCACCACTGGCCCTCATACTCTGTTTCTGAGGCAGAGGTAAGAAAGGGGTTAGCATCTTCCTTCAGGTCCATACCCTGCTTTTGTTATACAATTCATATTCTCGTTCTGTTGATCTGGGGGGGGGGGAGAGGCTACTGTTTCTTGTCACCTTAGATTTGGACCTGGTGGAAGGAGTTCTAGCTCTTTAATTTTTATATTTGTTAGCTGTTGTTTCATAATTTATGTACAGCATCACTTAGATTGTGGGTATGTTCTTCCCACTTCTCCTTCTGGCACACCCAATCCTTTTACCCGTACTTTGTGTGATCCTTAGTCTCCCACCTTCCTGTCTTGACTTAATTGTGGCTTTGTGCACTTTACTCATCCTGGCATGGAGTGGGGGCCAAGGACTCTGATTTTGGTTTGGGCTGTGTGGGGCTGGCCATCCCTGAGCACTCCGCAGCTTGTGACTGCTTCCGATTCAGGTTCTTGTCCATCCCATACCCTGCTGTGTGGATCTGCAGGTTTACAGGGCCTTGGTTGCCATCTTCCCGCTTCCGGTTCCCAGTGCCTGCCTGACACTATCTTGAGTTTCATGCATCTCTTACCTTGTCACGCTGCTTTTTATTCAATGCCTTGGGGTATGGGGTATTAGCCAAGGATCATTGAGCTTCCATCTATCTCTCCCAGTAGGAAGAGTATTAGAGGGTCTCTCATGTCTTGGGGAAATCTCTTCTTGGATTGACACTGCTGTCACCAATGTCGCAGTTTTTGTGTGGTTCCAGAGCTGTTCCTCTTACTTCTCCCACCCCTTTGTTATATATATTAAACTTTGTCTGGTGTGAGTAATGGGGCTAAATTGACAGAGGGCAGAGGGAGCTATAATCTGTGGTGAGGGAAATGATCGCCCCAAAAAAACACTGATTCACTCTGATGTCTTAAAGGGGCCGTGACCACCCGAACTGGACCACCTCTTGCAAAATGCTGTTTTTGATTTTATCCCAAAACCTCCCCATCAGCCTCTGGTCAGTGTCATGTAAAAGGATATCTGCACACCATACAAGACCTATTTGTGTGAGTCGATCAACAGGGAGCCCCCTGAGGACCACTCGGGGAAAGCCTTCAGTCAGCACAGGCACTTTCAGTCATTCTTGGGAGAGTTTCTTTGTGACAGATTTCATTGCGGCTGAGTGCTCTCTCTGCTGAGTGTCCCAGCTTCACTTCTCCCCCTTCAGAGTGGATGGTTCGGTGGAGGTGCATTTCCTTTGGGAGCAAGTTGTCTTTTCCCGTGGATCTGGGTCTTCTGTTACGGGGTCTGTGTGGGAGTACAGATTGGGGACCCCAAGTTTCTTTACAGTTGGCTTGGCTTTAGCCAGTGTTCTGAAGAATTAAGTTATTTCGGGTAAAAATAGTTTAAATTGTGTAGAAGCCAACAGGTGCATCTTTATTTCTGTGGAGGCCAGGTGTTTTTTAATGGCAAGAAGGGTCTTACTTTTTTGAAGGGTCATAGTTTTGTAATTGTGGCAAAACAAAAATAGTCTCTGGTAGCCAAAAAAAGCTTTGTTTAGTCAGTGCCTTCATTTTTGTTCTAAAGTTCAGAATTTTGAGCATTACAGAGTGTGGCTTCACTTTGGGATTATTGGGTTTTTTCGATAGGGCTCTGTTCATGGGCTTATCCTTGGGCCAGGCTAAGATTTATTGGAGGAAAGATTCAAGAAAAGTCTCCATGGGGCCTGACTCTGTGCCTTCATGGAGTCCATATACCTTAAAGTTGTCTTGACCGGAGCGGAGCTCAAGATCATCTTTTTTTTTTTTTTTTTCCAGTTAGCTGCCACTCCTGTCGTCGTAGGAATTGCAGGGTTGAGTCATGCAGGTCAATAGTGCTTAAGGTCTCTAAGTCCAACCTCGAGGTTCGATGTTTTTTGCACCACCTCAGACAGGCCTTTTGTTGTATCCTTTACTGTTTTCTCGAGTTTGTCCCTGGTGGAGCTGAATTTACTCGTCTCATAGAAGTCTCTGGGATGTTATAGTAAACTTCTTATCTCCTTCATCTTAACTGCCCTCACTGTCATGTTCAGATGCAATTGACTTGGAGTGGTTTCTGCTTTGGGCCCTGGTGTCTCTGCCCTCCATGTCAATCGGACACTTTAGGTAGTCAGTCTGTGACTTTTGGGGTTTTTGTTTGTGTGGCGTCTTTGCCGTTTACTATTTATCTTACTTGTGTTGATTTTGGTTGGCTGTGAGGCAAATTGAAGTTAATTTTGATCACTGTGGGTGGGAGCCAAAACAACTCATGCCTTCATGGGTACCAGGAGGAACTGGAAGTCGTCAGCCATCTTGTAAATGGATCTTACAACCTTCTGATCATGTAAATGGGCTGCAAAGGTGAATCACTGTTCATGAGAGTGTGAACATTTATTCATTTGTTTATTTCAGGTTTCGGAACACCTTTGAGCATTGCTCATTTGCAAAGGTTCCACATCAGAATAACATTACAGACAGAATAACATTAATAAAAATAATATGACAATAATGTTACAAAATGAGTAGCAATAACGTTGAGGTAAACAAAGCAGCAGCATATGGCATTGTCATAGAACACACAAGGTGGTGCACAGTGACAGAAGGTGTGTAGGGTAGAGTGGAGTAGGGAAGGAGAGGCGCAGTGGGAGGTAGTGGAAAGGTGGGAAGGGGTGGAACAGACAACTAGTTACATTAACAAACCATGGAGATAGAAGTTCAGCAGTATGTAAATGGTTATGAGAATCATAGATTGATATGTGTTTCCACTCCATTATCTCAGTGTGCAGTTGGAAATGGCAAGTTCTCCAGGACTGATAGATTGAGTTTTCAGTGCTAAAATGAGGGCAGTGCCTGAAAATAAGGCAAGACATTGATTTTTATATAGCACCTCATTCATCTACGGCTCGGAGCACTTCACAAAATTTACAGAACACATATAGTACTATCAAACTGAAGCATGCAATGTGAATATAAAAGGGCATACTGGGAATATTAAAATACTACTAAAATACAAGAGAAATACTGTATGTCGGAAATGTGAAATTTCACAGTGGCAGTAGCCCCACCATCCCCAGCACTCTGTGTGAAGTGTAGACTTGCAGATCCATATCAAAATCTGGAGGGCACTTTGTCTATGTTTCATGGAGTGCAGCTGCTTTAATTTTTGTTGCCTAGCTGTAATTGGCATTTTGGGTTCTGAGGTTACGCGACAGTGATTGCTAACTAGATTACAGCAGTCTAGCCTGTGTGCTAAATGCAGTGAACATAAGGGCTAGTGGGCAGTGATTTAAGTCAAAGAAGATGTGTAGTCAAAGGGACAGTGTCCCCCTTTCCTCCCACAGTGTATTCAGAAACTGCATTCTCTTATGAAATCATAACAGCCTAACCTAGTAGAGGCAGTTGAGAAGCAATGGTGAGTATATCTAAACACCCTGCCTAGTGCCTGCTCCGGCAATATTCTTATGTATGCCGATGATGCCATCATTTTTGCCACCCACAATAACCCTGCCTCCCTCCAGGACTCTCTCCAACACTCCTTCAATGATGCCGAAACCTGGTTTAGGGAGTGTAGACTCATCATGAATCTCAAAAAAAACCAAGACAATGCTCTTCGCCCACCCCAAAACAAAGCTTGCAACAACCCACTCCTCATCCTCCCTAGCACCCTACAGCTGCTTCAACAGGTCTACTACTACAAATACCTTGGGGTCCCCTTTGACTCAGTCCTTGCCTTTCACGCCCACATTAATGCCCTTGCATCTGCCACTAACACTTGGCTTGGCATCCTCCACAAGGACTGCCTCTCATCTGATGCCCTCCGACTTGCCATTACGTCCTCAGTGCTGTCCCTTGTGGATTATGACCTGCTGGTATATGGTGCTGTTGACACCACTGCCCTCAACAAGATTCGCCTCACCCTAAACAACGCTTGCAGACTAATAACCGGTGCCCCTAGGCTCACTCACACATGTCAATTCTATGACAAGGCCAATCTCCTTAACATCGATGAATGACTCCACTACCAAACCTGTCTTCTAACTAAGAAAATTCTGCTTGGACTATCCCCTCCAAAGGTGACTGCCTCCATCCTCCATACCCCGTCCACTGTCTCAACCCGAACTGCCAACAAGTCTGCTCTCCTGGTTCCCAAAACTAGGACCACATGGGCTCAGAGGTTATTCTGCTACAGAGACCCATCCTGGTTTAACTCCCTCCCTGCAACCATCTCCAATGCCCCCAAAATTGCCGCCTTCAAATCCGCCCTTCGTAACCAACTGCTTAACACATGCAGGTTGCACCTGTCTCTAATTGGCGCCCACTACTATCTATTTTGCACCTGATATCCCGCTGGGCTGAACCTCACCTCACCCCCTAACTCCCCACTGGCATTCCTGCCCTTCTGTTGGTATCTACATGTGCTAAACTTTATCACCTGAAATGTCTCTAGTTGCTCATTGTATGAAAACAACTGTGTAAATCTGTCACTCAATGTCTTGAATTTCTGTAAATGTGTTACACTGTATGTCCTCTGTGACGAGGTACCTTTGTAAACGAGTCTCTGGCTCAAAGGTTGTAACTCCGATTTGTACAAATAAATAAATAGGTCATGCTGGGAGTGATGTAAATGGGCTGCAGTTTATTGAACATAGCGCACATTGGGTTGAGTGTGAAACTCACAATGGATTGTATGGATGGGCCTGTTTGTTCCTGTGACAAGCATCGATCTAACGGTAATAGTACCTTTAGGAGTGTCAAATTCCACTTATAAAAATGTTTGGAAATGTCCTGCTTCCCTAAATGGTTAAGTAAGTTCCGAGATCCATATGTTACTTAATCCTCCTAAATGCACAGATGAACTAAGTTCAGGCAGTTGTATTTGGAATTTGGACAAATTACATGCAGAATTTGTGACTCATGAATTCATTCATCCCTGATGTTCATCATAAACAGGCACCTTTACTGACAATAAACATTCAGCAAGGACCAAAAAAATGAAATTTCCTTAAATAATAAAAAGAAAAAATTTAAAATTCTTTCTTCTCATAATCCTCTCCTTACACATAAACCAATTTAAAAAAAAAAAAAAAAAAAAAAAAAAAGTGTTATTCATAGTTTTAATTCCCAGTGTTTCTTTGGTGACCCTAAAAAATTCCCCCTCCTTATCAGCTTGCCAAAGCAGCCTATGTCGGTTACCCAGCCACAGATAAAATTGAGACCAGTGCTCTATATAGGGCCTTCTGTTGTATGGGAGGGGATCAACATTTGTTTCTTTTTCTACTCTGTCACTCGGGTGACAGTTGGAGATGTACCCCTCCTGTCAGCACGGTGGGCCATGCATTCAGCATCCCCCACCAAGTTGCCCAGAGTGGGAGGCCCACAGCTTACCTCTTACAGTGGGGCTCCCCGAAGTGAGAGACCAAGATCTGCCTTGAGGCCCCAGCTGATGCTTACACCTGGGGCGTCATTCAGGTGGGCACCCAGGGGCATCATCTTGTACCTGGCCTAAGGGTTTTTGGCTGTTTCCTCTGGAGGTGTGGATGTACAGTGATGTCAGCATGGAACATGGGTTCCCACCGTCACATAGACATCGGCTGTTGCCTCTGCCTCTTAGGTGTGGTCTTGGCCTGATGTACACCCAGTCTGTACTGAGTGTCACTCATACACTGGGAGTCCTTTGCCTCCCCCCCAAAAAGAGGAGATCATTCCCTGGAACGCTTGCTCCTCCTCCTCCCTCTGGTCTTCCCACTGATGCTCTGGGCTCATTTCCAAGCCTTGGTCGGCGCCAGAAGCAGTTGTGCCACTGCTTGTGTCAGTGGGCCAACCTGGGGATAAACTTTTTGCCAGAGGAATTCCGCAGAAGTTTGAACTCTTGCATTCCCTGATGAACAAACATTCCAGCAATTGAATGTGTTGAAAGACCGAGGAGTAAATGGTGGGGAGGAACTCATTTATACCAGTTACTTTTGAGAAAATACCTTACTTTAATTAAAAAAAAAAAAAAAAAAAAAGTTGTCATTTTTTTCTCCTCTTCTTACTTATTTTTTAAGTGCAATAAGACACTCCAGGTTGTCGGTTGTCTAGAGTTAATGCAATTCCAGGTACTTCTTGGTGCAAGTGCCTCATGCCTCACTATGTAGTTGGGTGTATATTAACCTCAGACAATCAATGCCCTGTCACATCATATTGCTTACATAATCCTACTGCAGTGATTTCAAAACACCGCATTACCATACTAGTGCTTGAAACATGTAGCCAACCACACTGACATTTGGGACTGTCATAAAGTGGATGAAGTAATCATGTCGCGGTAGTTGCAGCTTTTTGCACTATTGTGTCATACAACAGGGGACACAGGCCTTACACAGTCATGGTTGTTAACCACCATGTAACCAGTTTGGGGGGGGGGTAGGGTTGCTTTGCAGGGGCTGTGCACCAAATATGACAGCCTTTGGTACCAGACTTTACTGTCCCTTCCCCCCATAGAAGTGCCACAGGCTGGATGGTGACGTGTAACCAAACTGCTGCTGGGCACTGTTCAGCAGCAGGTGAAGTGTTAGGGTGTAGGGCATGGTCCATACTGCCTGAGTGTCATGGGACACAAACTAGGGAGGGACATTTCCACTGGATGCTAGGAAGTGCTTTGGCATTGGGGATGGTGGTAATGGTGGTGGTGAGGGGGGGCACTGGACTATCAGGGATGTGATCAGTTTGCCATAAAATCTGGAGAGCAGCCATACTCAGAAGCATGTCATCAGGTAATGGAGTGGGGATCTTTTTGAGTGTCACCACTGACAACCGTAGCCTCCGAACACGGCAGGCATCCATGGGAGTCTCACACTACCATGACCCCCCCCCCCCCGTGACTATGCGAGTCTGTCGTGAATGGCTTCAGTGGTGTTGGTGCAACAGGGGACAACTGCCTCTGCTTTATACTGCCACCCTTTACAACTGTATATGGGGCCCCACTAGGTGCTTCAGACTGCTAAATTAAAATATTAGTCCTATCAAAACACCATTTTGCCATATCGAGCAGTTGTGCAGCATTACGAGTTTGAAATGCTATCGCTTTTTAGCATGACTGCTGCTTAGGCACACTGTGATAAATCTGCCTTTCAAATCAGAATTTGCAAAAATGATGCCCAATCTATACAGATTTTTTTTTTATACTTGTCAAACATGTCCATCCTCAGCACAGTGTAGAAGTCATAAGACATGACTGGCTACTGTACTGTAATCTGTTTCATAGTATTTCAGTTTCCTTGATCATATTTGAATAGAAAAAAATCACCCTTTATTGTGAATTAGATTCCTTTTTAATAATTGTTTCTGGTGGTGTGTGGTGGTTAGGACATATGGGGCTCGATTTTCAAACTGCCGCAAGATTGGCGCACATTACCCTGATCCACAGCTGTGACAGACTTCGAGGGCGTCAAGGCCCTTGCACCATATTCCAAAGGAAAGTGGGTCCCTGTGCCAAAATCCTGAGAGTTGGCACAGCCACAGGGTTGTGGCAAACATTTGGCGCACCAGTGGGGTTTGATGGAAGGTCCCATCAAGCCCCCCCCCAAGCCTTGCGCAACCATGTTGCAGCAGGCGGAGGTGAGGGGTCAAAGATGCCTGCAAGGTCTGGACCGGGTGCAGAGGGACCAGTAGGGGTGCCATAGTGAGTGACTGAGGCATGGCAGCAGTGACAGGGTTCAGAGGTGGCAGGTGGTGGAGGTGCTATGACCAATGGAATAACTAGGCCCAGGTACACCAAGGTAGGCATGAATTGTCCCTATCCCGGACCCTCAGGTTACACAGTCCCAGATAGTGCAATTGGATGTCAGTCTGGCTTCATGCAATGGGTTGTTTAGCAGGGGAATGCTGCGGTGCCTGGGGAAAGTCTGTGTCCACCAGCTGCACCTTGTACCTCATAGCCAGTGCCACCCGCTGCATTTCAGTTACTGTATACCCTATGGGACAGGTGCCAGGGCTGTTCCCACTGGCTATAGCACCTCTACTGGGTGCCACCTCTGAACACTGCTACTGTACCCCCGTCGCCCACTATGGTAGCACCACTGTTCCTGCTGACCCTGGTCCCGACCTTGCAGGCTCCCCACCACCACTCACCCCCCCCCCCATCTAGCCAGCAGATCATGGCCCTTAGGCCAGCCCATGGCTGTTCTAACCTCAGTGCCCTCATACGACCACTGTGGGGCTTCTAAAATCCCAAATGAGAGGATGCTGCAGCCTTGCCGTGACACAAGCCCCCTTGAGTCCTGGTGCACCATCTCTGCTGGTGCAAGGATGGCACAGGGAGGTCAGCACACGGCATCCCCCTTTCAGCACAACCTGTGTTTGAAAATGGGAATTGCTGCAACATTTGGTGCAAGGTGCCGCTTGCATCAATTCCTTTTGGTGCAGGTATCTTGTGCCAGATGTCCCCTTTTGAAAACGGAGCCCATGGTTTTGTAGTTTTGTTGAGCGCTACAAGATATTTTAGCCACATAATTAGACATGTGAATGGAGTGTATGTATAATATGTAATGGGTCACACTGGGATAATCATATTTATGCAATAGGCGTGGACATAAATCCTATGAGATAAATCTGAGCTACTATGGGATAAATTAAAAATTTTACATTTATCCACACAGTAGACGCATCATCACAGATTTATTCACATAGTAGATATGTCACAATCACTCCGGAACTCATTTAGAATGTTCAGCCTCAGTACCAGTACTAACTATATTGAAATGCAAATAACTTTAAAACGAAAAAATGATAGCATAGTGCTATGAGCATGAAAGTTGTGCAGCTCAAAATTATCTACAAAATGAGTGGTATTTCATTTATAGATACCGTATAGATTTTTTGATAATTAGCAAAAACAAAGCAGAAAATTCATATTTTTTTTTCATTTTTCCGCAAACAAATGTAAATAACTTTTAAAATGAAAAATTATAGCATGGTACTGTGAGCACAAAGTTTATTCAAGTAGAAATATCTACAAAATGAGTGGTGTTTCATTTATAGATATTTTTAGTTTTTTAGAATTAGCAAAAACAGCAAAACAACTTTTGTCTATCAAACAAATGCAAATTACATAAAAACAAAAAAGATAGTATGGTACTTTGAGCACAAAGTTGTTCAGCATAAAAATATCTACAAAATGAGATGTTTTGTTTCTAGATTCCTTTTTAGATTTTCTATAATCAGCAACAAATGGCAGAAAATTCAATTTTTATTCACTTTTTTGACTGACAAATGCCCCCTACAAAAGCAAAAACAAAAGAATTGCATAAATGGAATATGCAATGGAAAACTCGTGTAATAAATGATTTATCTGCACTCGATCAGTTTGACCTCGGACACCACACTCGTGGCTTACGCCACTCGTGAGGTTGCCTGAGGTCAAACTGCTCTTGTGCAGATAAATCATTTATTACACTTGCTTCCATTGCATATCCCTTATTTATGCAACATGTGTGAAAATAAATTTACCAAGATAAACGTTATTGTTGGCAACATAAGCATGAAGTCAGTCATTGAGCAAGCTTAGAAATTTATTTTTTCTCATTTCGGCTGCACTGAGCATTCTCAGAAATGTATTCTCGCATCTGAGATGCCATTTATTTTTTGAAACTATGTTACAGTACCTAGCTTTTATCCAAGGCATTGAACAGAGTGACACAGTTTACATTTTGTACCCTCTCTTTTTGTAACTTTGTACCTTTTTTATTACAAAACCAGCACCTTTTATATAAATTGAATATGACATGGCATGACTTTACAAATTATTTTTATTCTCATTTTGGGGAATTGGTTTGTTGGTTTATTGATTTTTTTTTTTTTTGTTTTGTTTTTTTTTTGTTAACTGGTTGGGCCTGCTTGCGACATAGATGTCCCTTTTTCAGTGGCGACCAAAATTAATTACATATAACAGGCTGGCAGAGAAGTACGTTGCCGAGCAGACTGTCAGAATAGGTCATATATGATATTGTCAAAATACATAATGTGTGAGACCATACAAACATATGACATAGAGCTAGTAACAATCTTAGTTAACATAAAGTAGAGAAGGTAATCACTGATTCATAGTGCATCATTCTCAGGTGATCCAAGATGTGAGGTTATAGACAATTATAGCATGGGAGCTATCACATATTACAAGCACAGATTCTGCATTCTTGTAGGACAACTTTAAGACCTTTTTTGAACCCACCCAGGTTGGGCAGTCTTGAAGGGCAGAAGGCAGGGTGTTCCAGGTAGTTAGCACAAAGGTGACAAACGACCACTTTCCCACACAGGATATAAGTTTAGGTTACTCCAACAGAAGATTGCTGGAGGACTGTTCTCTGTAGTTTGATTTTCAGAATATCACCCAGGCCAGGGGAGAGGAGGGACCATTTACAAGCTTGTAGGCCAGTCAGAGGAGTGGGTATTCGAGCTGACCTCCAGTGAAGGCCAGTTCAGTGAGTACAGTACATTGCAATGGTGTTCCCTGGGTGAGCTCCAGTGGTGAAGCACCCAATTTTATTGTATAAATCTTTGAGCTTATTAAGCTTGGCGTGCCTAAGGGACTGCAAAACAGGGGTGCCATACTGCAGGAGGTTGAGTTAGAGCACCAGTAGCAATTTTAAGCCATGACTTCTTTGTGATAAGATTGCCAAGGCGGTACAGAGTAGGCCAGTTTTCTGGTGAAGGGCCTAGGTTACCTGGTCAGTGCGAGTTCTGTAGGATAGTTCCTGGTCCAAGTGGACCCCAAGGTATTTGGTGGGCTCAACTACTTCTGTGGGTGAGCCAGCTAGCATAGTGAGAGCAAGCAGGTTTTGCCTAGGCCGGTCCAGCTTCCTAGGTCCAAACAAAATAGCCTTTTTTTTTGGCATTTAGGACAAGCTTATTGATGATAAACCAATTTTCAAGTTTAAGACAAATGTGGTCCCTGGTGTTATTGTAAAGAACAGTATCATCTTCATACAGTAGGAGGAGGCCCCACAGTTTTTGGCAAGTCATTACAAATAGTGAAAGTAGCAGAGGGCCTAATGTGGAACCCTGAGGAACACCATCCAAGACTGGTTTAGTTTTGGCAAGAGAGATAGTTGGGACCTACCAGTGAGATAGTAGGAGAACCAGTGGAGGGAGAGTGGATTAAGCCCAAACTGCTTTAGTTTTGATAGAAGAAGGCTGTGACTAACCAAGGCATATATTTTTATGAGGTCAGTGAAGACTGCCAGTAAGCAGGTCTTTCTCCACGGCACCCAGGATATCAGTGGTCAGCTTGACAAGGGCAGTGTTGGTACTATGATGATGCCTGAAGCCATGTTGCTTGTTAGGACATCTTACTCATGGGTTGCTTAGCCACTCATGAGAGAGCAGCAGACTAGTACCCTCTCATGAAGATAAAAATGGTATCTTAAGTCAGTCCATGTCATACTGTATGTCATAGCCCCTGTTTATCTCCACATGTAAGGATGAGATCCATAACTCATAAGTGGTTTTGCGCTCATGGTTTATGATGTCACCAGAACCTCTCAGTGGAATAATATAGAGGATAATGGATAGCCAGCTATTTATAACAAGCTTGTGTGCTCATCGAGAGACTGCCATGGCGACCATTTGAACCTTGAGAACATAATGCAAGAGGTTCAGTCGCCATGTTGAGACAAGTACAAACACTTGATGTTGATAATTGGCTGTCTTTTATGTTTTATAGTGTATGTCATATTCCCTATTTATCGCCACATGTAGGGATGAGATGCATAACTCGTAAGTGGTTTTGCTCTCATGATATAACCAGAACCTCTCTGTGGCATAATAGCCCTATAGTGCTCTTGAGGTTCAAATGGTCACCATGGCAACCTCTCTGAGTACACACGCTTATTATAGATAGTTGTCTATCCATTATCCTCTGTATTACTCATCTATTTTTCTACTTTGTATAAGGTCACAACACTTTGTTTATAGGGTTTCAGTCTGTCACAGATTCATTTTTTTTTTTTTTTTTGGAATGTGATTTAAAAAGCATAGCTTTCTTTAGCAACTTGTAAAATGGAATGTTCGGATGGTTGAGTGACACATACATTCCAAAAAATCCATAATTGACAGTTCTGACATAACAATTGGTGTATTACAGCATTTCTCATGTTATCTGTGAATCACGACAAAACATGTATGGACTATTGTATTATCTGTGAATTACAAGGACTGATTATTCAGTAATACACATGCACACATGTGTGAACCCCCCCACGTTTACCAGATTTACCAACCCATATAGGAATATCAATTATTCAGCTGTGACATCACCAAGCCATAGGAGGTTGCAAGCCACAAACTATTTAATTTCTGAACCCCCTCAAATGATGGGGTGCTTGGATCTGGGAATGACATATTTTTCCTGTTCATGTGAATTAACGGAAAAAGAGACTGGGCTCAAAAATATGGGAAAAAAGTAAACAAAACCCTAAAAAAGGTGAAAAGAAAATAAATAAAACCTTTCCCTCCCCAGATGACCAGGGCTAGTCCCTTGGCCACACCATTCCCAACCCCAGTTTTCTCCCATCCTCTACTCCCTCATTCTTCCATAGTAATGGCTCCTGTAGTGCCAGGAGTAAATACTGCCTTCTCCCAATCCCCCATGTTGTATTATTTGAAAGTTGAGCCTCCTTCCTAACCCTCGATCCATCATCATGAAAGCCCAATAGTAATAAATCCTTAGTGATGCCTGACAGGTGCCTTAATTACTTCCAATAACTCTGTATGATGTCTGAACAATCCATTGCTTGCAGTGTCAGTGGCTCAGTAGGTAGCACACTCGCCTCTGAGGCTGGGAGATCAGAGGGCTGTGGGTTCAGTTCCCACATCTGGCACTTGGGTTACTATCCCTGTACTGACACTGTAGTGCAGCATAAGAGGGGTCCTGCACTTCTGAGATGCCGTCTTTCGGATGAGACGTTAAACCGAGGTCCCATCTGCCTGGATTGGTGGTAGTTCAGGTGGATGTTAAAGATTCCATGGCACTTCTCGAAAAGAGTAGGGGAATTTCCCCGGTGTCCTGGCCAAATTTCCCTCATTCGCTCAAAAAATACCACCAACAGCTTAATCTGGTTCAAGGTCAGTTGGCATTCATCTGTATCCCCCTCCCCCGGGTCATGCCTGAAAATAGGCAGGATTTGTCTAGTGCACTTACCCAGTCAACAAAAAATAAATAAAAAAAAAAAAAATCTTGCTTAACCTGATACAAAGTGGACGCCTAGGTGAAAGGGAGTTAAGATCTTGTCAACTTGTGGTGGTGGTGGTTAAATGGTGAAAGATGACTGGGTTTGATGGGGGGGTGGTTATGGTACTATAACTACCTTGGCAGGGATAGTTTTTAATTAATGTTTTCCTTAATTTTGGCTGAGTACTGAGTAACAAACAGTCAAGAATCTGGCTGTAGCATCAGAATATTTAGTATATTCAGAAAAAAGTACTTCTAGGGACATGGATATGTTGTTCATCCACACTTATTGGCAGGTTCCTTGCCGCTTTAAATCTTGCCGGAAGGTCTTCAAGCTGGCTTCTCCCACCCACCCGGGTGGTAAAACTCTCGGCTCCGCCCCATGACGTCAGATCTTCCTTACAGCTTGGAAGCTCAGGTTTCCTCCTTGACGCTCTGCGTTTAAGACTGGTTCCTAATTCTTGAAAGTTAAAATCAAAAGTTTTGCTAAAAGACTTGGTCTTCTTCTCCTCGCTGACTGCGATGGACAATCGACTCCGGTTTCGGAGGTGCCTTGCGGGCAGAAGATGTCTAGGGCGGATCCGCACTCCGCGTCTATCTGCCTGGGCCTTTGAGCACAACCCGCAGGGCCTGCGATTGTGCTCTTTTTTTTTTGGCCTACGTCCTTGAAGTCCGTACTGCCCGATTACAACTGGGGCGCCCCGAGAAAAGAATTTCACTGGTGAAATCTAAAGAGGCCAGGTTGGCAGTGTCCGCGGCTGCGGGCTCGGCAGATCAGCTCGAGCAGATGATCGCCCTTGAAGAGGAGGCGGCGCGGGCCGCTTCTGCCTCGGCTGCGGCATTTGTCCCGCTCTCTCTCGGTGCCTCGTACTCTGCTTCTTTTAAGGAGCTTTGTCTGACCCTCTTGACGAAAGGTGAGGGTCCAACTTCTTCGGGACCTTTTTCCAGGTCCAAAAAGAGCAAACGTAAGTCTCTCCGTCGACGCTCTTGGGAGCGGGAAAGATCCCCCCCTTCTTGTCGACAGTCGACTTCGGTCGACCCCTCAGCTTCGGCCACCGGCTTCACGGTGTCCCCGTCAGGCCAGTTGACCGAGACTCCCGTCGACGCGGTCGAGATTTTTCTTGACCCGTTAGACGGGTTGTCGGCTGGAGAAGCTGAGAATCCCCTCTCCCCGGTTCCCCCGGTGGGAGTTGAGGATCCCGTCGGCTCGTCTGTGCCTCCGGTTCCGGAGCCTTCGGTGGATCGTCCGAGCCGAGGGGAGTGCCGATTTCAGACACTTCTCCTCGCCTTCCTCGGCCCAGTCGAGACTCTTGGTCTCGGTCTCGGACATCCTCACGGTCCAACCGATCCCGCTGCCATAGGCGGTCTCGGCACGCGCACGCGGCGCCGCCGCTCTTCCTCTTCCTCAGACGGGAGGTTGCACGCGTTGGCGCTGAGGTACGAGAACTCATGTGGCAAAGCTTTTTGACCGGGAATAAGCCGACCCAGTCGTCTTCCCCGTCCATTAAGTGGCTGTCACTGGAGCGGCCGAAACAACCCCTCGTTGTAGCCGAGGAGCCTGTTCCCAGGCCGGTTGTTTGGCCAATTCCAGCTGCCCCACCGATTCTGGTGGAACCTCCGCCTCCACAGCCATTAGTTGGGGCTCCGACCAAAAATTCTCAGTCGGCCTTGGGTTTGCCCCATAGGCTGTCTGTCACCCTCACTCCGATAAACCTCGGCCCGGGCAGTTCTTTGAGGACTCTTCTGAGTCTGATGATGGTTCTCCTCTTCTCCAAGCGCATGGACTTGGAGTCCTCGGAGGGCAGTCAGTGGACGATAGCCCTTCATCCTTCTTAGGGTTGCTTCGCTCATCTTGGAGTCCACCGGATGAAGCTCGAATCCGTTTTAACGGGCCAGGTATCCTCACGGAGATTCTGGACCGAGGGATTCTCCTCACGGAGGCCTTCCGTGGCCAAGCCATAGTGGGTCCGCCTTGAACTTTGGCAGCATCCTGCTTCCTGCCCTCTGCTTCGCCAGAATGGCCAGGAAGTATGCAGTCCCTACCAGTTCCCTGTCCGTTTCGAACACCGCCGAGGGGTTGGTTACCGACAGCGTTTTCGGCGTGCGAACGCCATGGATGTGGACAAACCTCCGACAAGGAATCCAAGAAATTGGATTATGCCGGTGAAAAGTCTATGCTGCTCTCTCGGCCTTCGCCAGGCCAGTTCGCCGTCCTCATGGCACATTTTTCTCACGCCCTGTTGGGCTCTCCTGGATGAGGTTGTCCTCATCTTCCCGCGGATCTGCAGACTACGGTCAGGCAGGTGCGGACCGGGCAGGGCAGTGACCAAACAGCAGCTCTAGACTGCTTTAGACATCGGGACTCATGCCAGGTCTGTATGGCGCAGTGGGCTATGTGTCGCCGGGCTTGGCTGAGGATATCCACCTTACCTCGGATACCCAGCACAAGTTGGCGGATGTTCCTTTTGGGACTGACCTCTTGCCCTGGGGTGGAAGGTCACCTGCAGAGGATCGAGAAGTCCAGGGCTACCTTGGACTCGGTCTCTTCCGCTCAGAAGGACAAAGGCCGCAAGCCACAGCCTAAGTCCTTTCGTCCTTCTGCGCCCGTGGCGCGCCCGGCCCAGCAACGTCAGGGCCAGCAGGCTCGAGCTTGGCATCCCAAACCCAAGCCGTCAGCTTCCTCCAACAGGAAGCAGGGAGGTAAAGGTCCAGGAGGTCCCTCGGCCGGTCCCTCCTCCAAGCCTACCCAGTGACGGGCTGAGGGTGTCGCCCCATCCCTGTCACCTCACCCTGGCCTCTCGGGGGATGGCTCAGACACTTCCTTCCGCCTGGTCCACTGTTACCACGGACAGGTGGGTACTGGAGGTGGTGGAAAAGGCTACCTCTAGAATTCGAGTAGGCCCCGCCCTTCAGAGCCATCACACTTCGGGGGGCCTCGGGGTCCGCAGCCTCACTGGCGGCTTGTCGAGCCAACATCGCTCCTCCTCCAAAAGGAGGTGATCACGGAGGTAGAGGACCCCTTTAGACCCGGGTTCGTGTCCAGGTATTTCTGGTTCCGAACAGACGGGGTTGGCGCCTCTTCTCGACTCTACACGACCTGAACAAGTTCCTAAGGTCTCGGACCTTCAGAATGGTCACCTATGAGATAATACCTATTTCTTGAACACGCGGTGGTTCTGCTCTCTGACCTACAGGACGTGCCTTTTCACGTCCCTATCCGTCTGTCACATCGGAGATTCCTCCGCTGAGTGGAGGGATCCTCTTAGAGTTCCAAGCCATGCCCTTCGGCTTATCTCCAGCTCCCAGGGTCTTCACCAAATGCATGGCAGTGGTGACAGCATTTCTGCGGCGCCGAGGGTCCGGTGTACCTTACCTGGACGATTATTGATAGCAGCCCCTCCAGACGGGAGGTGGAGCGGTCCAGAGATCTGGCCTCCAGGTTTGCTCCAAGTCGGCCTCTCATCAACGAGGCCAAGTCGAACTCGAGCCAAGCAGGTGATCCTGTTCATCGGGCAGAGCTCGACTCTTCAAGCCAGAGCACGGCTTCCGCGGACAGTGCCAGGTTCTTACCCTTGCCCAATCATTTCTGGTTGGGCAATCGCACCTGCCCTGACTTCCTGCGCCCTGGTCTCATGACGCCTGTACCAGCGTGGTCCGTTGGGCACGCTGGCACATGCGCCTTCAGTGGGGACTGGCAGCCGGTGGTCACAACGCCAGCGATCCATTGGACCAGCTAGTGATAGTGACCCAGAGATGTGGAACGCTGTCCAGTGGTGGACCGTTCCATCCCATCTGCAGGAGGGCATCCCGCTTGTCCGCCCGAGCCGACGGGGTCTCTATCGACCGATGCCTCTCTGATGGGTTGGGGTGCCCATCTGGGGAACATCGAGTGCACGGCCTTGGTCCCCGCGGGAGTCCCATGCCACGCCAACCTGCTGGAGCTCCGAGCGTCCGCCTAGCTCTACCGCCTTTGCTCCGCTTTCTCCGGGTCATGTGTTCTGAGTCCAGACGGACAATACCATGACCATGTACTACCTGAACCTAGGGGGGACGTGGCTCCATGCTTCTATGCAAGGAAGCTCTCCCATTTGGTCACTGTGCGCAGCCTGGAGGCGGATCTCTAGCCATTCATGTGGCAGGAGCCTCCAACACACTGGCCGGCTGCCCTGAGCCGTGATAGGGGCTGCATCTCACGAGTGGTCTCTCCTGCCGGAGGTAGTACAAGATCTGTTCTCCCACTGGGGCACACCTCAGGTGGACCTGTTTGCCTCCAGGAGAATGCTGCTGAGGCTGTTTCATGCCCGCCTCTCAGCAGGGCTCGCCAGGATGCCTCCTCGAGGCTGTGGACCCTGGGCTCTTTACTTTTCTTTCCCCATTTCCTTGATTCACAAGGTGCTTCTCAAGACAAGGAGGGACAAGGTGCAGGTGATTCTGATAGCCCCAGACTGGCCCCGCCAGTTCTGGTACCCAGATCTCCTCAGCCTTGGCTCCAGGCTCCAGAGGCAGCTTCCAGCTCACCCGGACCTGCTCTCAGTCAATCAGGGGAAGGTGTTCCATCCGGACCTTCAATCCCTGCACCTGACGGCCTGGTTCCTGAGTGACTAGAGTTCCAGGCCTTGGGTCTTTCCGACGAGGTCCTCAATGTTGATGAGGCGTCCCGTAAGGAGTCGACCAGGAAATGCTATGCCTTCAAATGGAAGAGGTTTTCATTTGGTGTCAGGGTAGGGCTTGGACCCTTCCTCCTGTTCCTTGGCAAGCATTTTGGACTATTTATGGTCCCTTTCTAGTCAAGGCTTAGGTCGACGACCTAAAGGTGCACCTGGCAGCCATCTCTGCTTACCAGGCGCGGGCCGGGAGCAGTCGGTGGCGAGGAGAAGGTGGTCTGGCCTTTTCAAAGGCCTTGATCACATTCCTCCGTGTGAGAACCTCCACCTGCGGGATTTACTGCTGGTATTGGCAAAGCTCATGGGCAAGTCATTCGAACCAATGCACAGGTGTGAACTCTCTCACCTGTCGTGGAAGACTGCCTTCTTGGTGGCTATCACATCAGCCAGAAGGATGGGAGAACTCCAGGCGCTCTGCAATGAGTCTCCTTACCTGGTCTTCCACAGGGACAAGGTTGTCCTGCGCCCCCACCCGAAATTCCTTCCGAAGGTTCTGTCGGAGTTTCACCTTAACCAGGTGTTGACTCTGCCGGTGTTCTACCCCAATCACACCTCGGAGGCCGAATACAGGCTCCATACTTTGGACCCTAGAAGGGCGCTCACTTATTATAAGGAGCGCACGGCTGAAATTGGGGAGAGGTTCGCCAGCTGTTTGTCACCTCACGCTGAAGCCGCACCTGGCAGACCTGCAGCCAAGCGGATGATAGGCAGGTGGGTCACCTCCTGCGATAGATCTCTGCTATAAGTTGGCGGGCATGGGGCCTCCCAGAGGATAAGAGCTCATTCTACCCGTCATACTGCTGCATCGGTGGCTGCTTCAGGGACGCCCCTATCCAGGAAATCTGCAGGGCTGCTACCTGGAAGTCAGCACACCTTTATTACCCATTACCACATCGACCTTGAGTCACGCCGGGATGCTGGTTTTGGGGCCTCGGTCTCCAGTCTTTATTCCCTAAGTAGGGGTGCGCCCTGCTCCCTCCTCCCGGAGAACTGCTAGGAGTCTGCCAATTAAGTGTGGATGAGCAGCATATCCATGTCCCTAGAATACAGGTTACTCACCTGTAACAGGAGTTCTAGGAATGGTATATGTTGTTCATCCACACGACCCATTCGACCTCCCCGGCTCCGACGCACAACCTGAGCTTCCAGTGGCCAGATCTGGCGTCATGGGGCGGAGCCGAGAGTTTTACCACCCGGTTGGGTGGGAGGAGCCAGCTTGAAGACCTTCCGGCAAGATTTAAAGCGGCAAGGAACCTGCCAATAAGTGTGGATGAACAACATATACCATTCCTAGAACTCCTGTTACAGGTGAGTAACCTGTATTTGCACACCCGTACCAAACTGTATACCTCTAGCTATTAAGCTTTGCTAGAATAATATAGTTTTCCTATAAGTAACACAACCAACACCTAATAAATGCCATTTATATTAGAGAAACAACACCTGCCACAGCTAGTACTAAGCAAGCGTTCCTTTACAAAAAAGGGTCAAAACACACATTCTTAAATTTGCTAGGTCAGTCTCAAAGCCAGAACTGTCATAAAATAGAGCTTTCACAACATCCATCGGTAGCACTAACGCTTTTGATGCTGTCGACCTGGGTTTGGGAATGAGCTCGGGGAGGCGGAGGGCTGGTTGGAGGTGGGGGCTCGCCTTCCCTGGGAAGGAGGGGGTACAGGCTCGGCACTTGACTGGCCTCTGGTGGAAGTCCGAGGCACAGCAAGTACAGAGCATACAGAGAAGGTTGGGGAATGGTGGACGTTGGAGACGCTTTGACGTCAGGGTGCACGCCCCCAGAACAGGGAGAAATGATGCTGGAGCGCTGAGAGAAAGGAGCACCAGTACAGACCCTAATGACTCCTGCCTGACCACCAGAGGGACTCATCAAAACTTGAATTGTCTCGGGGTGTACGGGCCCCACCTCGTACCTGCCTAGGGGGTACAGCCACGGTTCCATGGGGATCCACTGGGATAACAAGTAAGGCAGTGAAGTGGGGCTGGTGCATGTGCGTCTCCCGACAGAGTAGGGCTCTGGCATGTGGGGGAGAATAAAGAGAAATTTCAAAAAAATAAGAAAAGAAAAGAGCTTTCACAACATGATGGGTGAACCCACCTTCAGCACAGTTTAAAACCTAAGGGTGAGTGAATGTGAACATGGGTAACTTCCATTTAGCTTTGATTTGGACCCCTTGTCTTTAGTTCGGCTTCTACACTTTGGCCGAAGACATGTCAGGTCCTTGGTATGGGGGTCTAGCTGGCTAAAAATCTGAGTAAGAGACACTCCTACATAATATTTTGCCATCTCTAGTTAATCCCATCCCAACGTCCTCCACCTTCTCGTATGGCATGGTGCAATTGTTGTGGAGTTGCACTCTCCCGGGAGGCATTCTGGAGACTGAGATGCTGTTCTATCTGCATGCACCTTCCTCTTAGGGTTGAGGGCAGAGATTTTGATCACCGTGCCAAACTGGTTGAGATACAGAGGATCTCTTGCTCCACCCAGGGGTCACCACATCTGCCACCATTACCCCAGAGGTTGTCTAGACAGAGGAGGGCTGGCTGGAACTTGGTGGGCTTTGGGAGGGTGGAAGTGGCTGGTTAGGGACACATTCTTCAGCCTGTGCCACTACAGAATTCTCTTGCTGTTCTGGCAGGATAACGTGTTGGAGAATGAGGGCAGTGTTTCTTGCCCTTCTTCATTTTCACAGTTGGGTGCAGCCCATGACCGTGAGGATAAGGACTGACAATGCCATAGCCTTGGCATCCATAAACAATCAAGGAGGCACAAGAAGCCAAGGAATGCTGGCAGAGGCAACTGATATACTGCTGTGGCAGAGAAGAATCATCTAACACACTCAGCAGTTCATCTAACAGAGGAACGGAATACTGAGGCTGAGTGGCTGACTTGAAAAGCAGCCTATACAGGGGAGTGGTTATTGAACCCAGAGGTGTTCGAACTTCTGTGCAGCAGGTTTGGTCAGCCTCAGAGCGACCTCTTCATGTTGAAAATGTTCAGGTACTGGGGTATTTTAGCCAGTACTGGTATTCTGAGGTAGAGGGCAGTGAACATGCTGTCCCAGACATGGACATTTTTCAGGGCTTACATTGTTTCCTCTGCTACTGCTACTTTCCATGGTAATTCTCAAGATAAGTCGGTCAAGAGAAAGTTTTTTTTTTTTTTTTTTTTTATATATTTAAAATTTGACATGTAGAGCTTATCAGAGTACAATTCACAAATACAGCTATGAAATCAAGTGTACATACAGTAGTAGAGTACAGTGTAGTTCTGTCTTGTACAAACTATAGAGAAAAGAAAGTGAAAATAGAGAGAGAGAGAGACCAGTGGAATAGGCTTTTTGAGTTGCATAAAGATCCAAAAAGTGGAAAGTGGCTGGCAACACTCCCAACACAGGGCAGCCTCACACAAAATCTGAAAAAAAAGTCACGATGACAAAAATGGTAAACATGAGCCAGTCTCTCTCAGAACTCAGACTGGTTAAAAAAAGATATGTATATGTATATGTATATAAATAAAGGAGCCAGTGTTTTTCTATAGTGGTATAGTAAAGCACCCAGGGCTGCCATTTTATGGTAGATTTCTCTGAAGTATTGCATTGAGTGGCAGTAACTTAGAGTGTAGTTATGTCATAATATGATGCCACACCCCCAGTGTTGGTGGGTCTGGTTTCATCCAGAAGCACACCACTCAACCTCTCAGCATTAAAAATCATAGCACTGGCCTAAAAAAATCATAGCAAAGGGTCAGAATGTGTAGCACTTTCTTATTTTAAACAATAGTATGTCTACAGATAGTGGGCCCCATATGCTTAGTGATAAGGAATGTTTCTATCAACTTAGTTCAATGATTTAATAGTTTGTGTGTCCAGAAATAGCTCTAACATAATGAGGAACATCAGTAAACCTGTGAGAAGCAAGGGTAAATTTGAGTGTGGAATTCATAGCAGTTGAGAGGTATGTCCAGAAGCGAGTAATCACTTTCTAAGCTGCTCAAATATAAGTCCAGTGGAGGGATTTCCAAGATAAATGACAGGAGTGTGGGGGGATAAACATTAGAATAAATACTGGTGTAATAGGTAATGAAGGACCAAGAAGCTTGTCGAATTGTTTACATATCAAAGTCCAGTAAGGGGCGAGAACAAACAGAAATAGAAAATGTGTGCCTGGTCCACTGGGAGATACTCCCATTGTAGCCAGCAGTTCCCAGAATGTCGCAGTAGAAAATATGTAAGCTTGGTGCGGAAATAACGGGATTGACATTTTTAAGTGAATTCATGCCAAAGTGTTGCAGAAGTAATCTTCAATTCTGGAATTACATATTTTATCCACATCTGATAATCGATATCTGATGATATCTGATGAAAGTTTCTGATTCCATTTATCCAGAATTGATCAAAACGATTCTGTACCCCCACCTGGAGGGTTAAGGGCGTGCACAGGGGCAGCGACCTGCATCCATCCAGGAGGGGGGCACCATGGTCCTCAATGAATGATTTAAATGCTACATTGATGAGCATTTAAACCAGCCAAGGGGGGAGGCAGAATGAGGCAGTGAGACATAAACTGTCCCCCCCCAACAGGCTCATGAGGTCAGCAGTGGGAATCCTGAGGGAGTGAAATCCCAGAAGGAACCAAATAACAAAAGAATACAAGTGGTAAAAAGAAAGGGTAGTAAAAAAAATAATGGCGAAAATAAGGAAAGTCAAATGGGAAATAAAGGGCAGAGGGGTGACGGGACAATCTGGAGAGCCATGTGTGCAAATGCCTCGAAGTCTGGGCAATGAGATTGCAGACGTAGAGGCCACCATGGCTGATGTGGACCTGGACATTGTAGTATATTACCGAGTCCTGGTGTAATGAAAACTAGGACTGGGATGTAGCCATACCAGGACATACTCTGTTCAGAAAAGACAGGGTAGATAAAAAGGGGGAGGAGTGGCTCTTTATGTCAGGAACAACGTAAAAGCTATGGAAATACAGGGAGAGCAGGGAGGAGCTAAGGTACTGTGGGTCGCCTTAGAGAGATGAAGGAGGGCCACTATTAGCACAGGATTGATCTAAAGACCTCCAGCAAAGGGGGGGAGAGGTGGATAAAGATATGGAAGCAATCCAAAGAATGGCATGCAAAGGGGAGGTGTTTCTGGTAGGCGACTTCAGTCTACCTGACTTGTATTGGAGCCTACCAGCTGCCATAGCAGTTAGAAGTAGGGACATCCTGATCTCCCTTCAACGGGCATTCCTCAGGTAACTAGTTATGGAACCCACTCGTGGTGGTGGTGGGGGAATAGTGGACTGGGTACTGACAAATGGGGACAGTGTTGCTGATATCACAGTGGATGGCCACCTTGGGACCATTGATCACCATACAGTTTGGCTGAATATAAGAACTGGACCAGAATCAAGCCGCACTAAGACAAGGGTCCTGGACTTCAGGAGGGTTGATTTTAAGAATATGGGAGAATGCCTCAGGGACAGGAAAACTGGGGGAGTCGAGGAATAATGGGGCAAAACTAAATGGGGGCATTGAAAAGGCATTAAATCTGAGTGTCAGGCAGGTTAACAAGGGCAAGAGAAAAAAGAGATCGCTATGGTTCTCCAGAAAAGTAGTGGAGAAATTAAGGGCAAAAAACTAGCATTTAGAAGGTACAAGAGGACACAGAAGGAGGAGGATAGGGAGAGTTACCAGGAGAAACGGAGAGTCAGGGGAGAGCAGTTAGGAGCACAGAGGTGTAAACGGAGGAGAATATTGCTCAGTCAGTTAAAAAAAAAAAAGGGATAATACATTCTTCAGATATATAAGCAAGAAGAGAAAGGCCAAAGGAGAGATAGTAAGGCTAAAAGGGGATGGAAGGGTTTGTGAGGAAGAGGACAAAAAAAGCAGACATATTGAACAATTACTTTTTGTTCAGTATTTGCAGAGGAAGGGGTAGGTGACAGGCCAAAGATAAGGGACAAGGGCAATAAAGGAAGGGAGGTGGACATTAGTCCTTTCACAAAGAAGGGAGTCCTCAAGGAACTAGCAGTTAAAAGCAGACAAGGCAATGGGGTGTAACGGGGTGTACCGTAGGGTACTGAGGGAGCTCAAAGGGGGGGGGGTGCTGGCTGCACTTCTGACAGCTCTATTCAGCTTATCACTAGAAACTGGAGGTTTTGGGGGGACTGAAGGAAGGCAGATGTGGTTCCACTACACAGAAGTGGAAATAGGGATGAGGCAGGAAAATACAGACCTGTCAGCCTGACTTTGGTAGTACATAAAGTAGTGGAATTGCTACTGAAGGAAAGGACTGGGTAATACCTTGTAAACAGTGGATTATAGGATCCGAGGCAACATGGTTTCACAGGGGGGAGGTCTTACCAGACAGACCTGACTGAGTTCTTTGACTGGGTGACTAGGGAAGTGGATCAGGGAGGAGCTGGTAGATGTGGCCTAGCTGGATTTCAGTAAGACCTTCAACACCGTTCCACATAGAAGGCTGGTGAGCAAGCTGGGCAACCTTGGAGTGGGTCCAGAAATAGTAAAATGGGTAAGAAGTTGGCTAAGCAATTGGAGTTAATGGGTGGTTGTAAATGGGGTCCACTCTGGAGAAGGCAAGGTGACCAGCAGGGTGCCACAGGGGTCGGTACTAGGTCTGATCGTCTTCAGTGTTTTTATTAGCGACATTGCTGAAGGGCTGGAAGGGAATGTATGCATGTTTGCAGATGACATGAAAATCTGTAACAGAGTAGACGCACGGGGGGGGGCGGGGTGAGAATGAAGGATGATCTGAAAAAGCTACAAGAATGGTCAAGGAAATGGCAGCTGGGTTTAAATGCAAAAAAGTACAAAATCATGCACTTGGGGCACAGAAACCCAGGGGCAATGTACCAATTGAACAGGGAGGTATTAGCAACCACAAAACAGGAAATGGATCTGGGGTAATCATTTCTGATGACCTGAAGGTAGCCAAGCAGTGTGATAAGGCAGTGGGAAAGGCTAGCAGGATGCCCAGGTGCGCAGTGTGGGACATCACCAGCAGAAAGAGCGTGGTACTGTTACCCCATATAGATCACTGGTAATACCCCATCTTGAGTACAGTGTCCAGTTCTGGAGGCCCCACCTCTGGAAGGACATAGATAGGGTGGAGGTAGTATAAAGGAGGGCTACCAAAATGTTGCAGGGACTTGCATCAAAAGCCCTAAGAGGAAATACTCAAGGAACTGAATATGTACTGTCTAGAGGGAAGGGGGGTATACATAGAACATAGAAACATAGAAGTTGATGGCAGATAAGGACCGCAAGGCCCATCCAGTCTGCCCATTTCTTTTTCTACCTTATAAATGTGCCATTGGCCTTTGCTCTGTCAGTGGCCTATCTATTCATACTCATTTGTATTGCTCCCTTATGCCTATCCCATGCGTGTATGAAGCCCCTGAACTGTATTCATAGCCACCACTTCTTGAGATAGGCCATTCCATGCATCCACCACCCTTTCTGTGAAAAAGAATTTCCTCACATTCCCCCCTAATCGGCCCCCTCTAATCTCATGCTGTATCCTCTTGTCCTGCTATTTTTCTTATATTTAAACATGTTAGACTCTTTCACCTTGTTAATGCCCTTAAGGTGTTTGAATGTCTCTATCATATCACCTCTCTCCCTCCTTTGCTCAAGGGTATACATATTGAGCTCTGTTAATCTGTCCTCATACGTCTTCTGATGCAGTCCCTGCACCATTTTGGTTGCCCTTCTCTGGACTGCCTCAATTTGGTTAATGTCCTTGTGAAGGTGTGGCCTCCAATACTGCACGCAGTACTCCAGATGGGGCCTAACCAGTGTCTTGTAAAGAGGGATTATTACTCCATTACGACTTGTGATACCCTACAAATACACCCTAACACCCCCTAGCCTTACCTACTGCTTTAGAGGTCTGCTTGATGATTTCAGGTCATCAGTGATGGTGATGCCCAAGTCTCTTTCTTCCTTGTGACTGCTAGCAATTCCTCCCAGCCTATAGGTGGCTTCAGGGTTTCCTTCCTATGTGCATGATCTTGCACTTCTTTGCATTAAATCCCAGTTGCCACTCTTCTGACCATTTTGCTAGTTTATCCAGATCTCTTCTCATTCTGCCCACCCCATCTGGATCATGTACTCTGTTGCAGATTTTGGTGTCATCTGCAAACAGACAAACCTTACCCTCTAGTCCATCTGCAAGGTCACTAATGAAGATGTTGAAGAGACTGGCCCCAGGACTGATCCTGAGGTACCCACTTGTGACTTGCATCTTCTGACTGTATACCATTTACCACCACTCTCTGTTTTCTGCCCGTCAACCAGTTTGCCACCCAGTTGACCAACTTCTGACCCACCCCGAGCCTACCCAGCTTATTTATCAATCTTCTATGTGGAACAGTGTCAAAAGCTTTGCTGAAGTCAAGGTAGGCAACTTCAACTGCTCCCCCTTGGTGTCACCACTCTGGTTACCCAGTCAAAGAAATCTATGTGATTAGTTTGACAGGACCTTCCTTTTGTAAACCCATGCTGTCTTGGATCCTGTGCCCCTATGGATTCCAGGTGTTGCACTATCCTTTCCTTAAGTAGTGCCTCCATAATCTTGCCCACTACTGAGGTAAGACTGACTGGTCTGTAGTTCCCTGCCTCCTCCCTGCTACCACTCTTGTGGAGCGGGATATGATAGAAACATTCAAATACCCCCCCAGGTATTAATAAGGTACAGGAAGGTAGAATTTTCCATAGAAAAAGATGCTAGAGTACAAGGGGTCACGCTATGAAGATGAAGGAGGGAGGCTCAGAGGAGATGTGAGGAAATACTTTTTCATGGAGAGGGTGGTAGATGCCTGGAACAGCCTCTCAGTGGAAGTGGCAGGTACCGAAACAGTAACAGGATTCAAGCATGCATGGGGTAGACACGGGGACCTTAGAAGTAAGGCAAAGGGGGAAGAAGACTGGAGATTGAATAGGGTCTGCGGTGGCACAGTAGCTAGGGAATATAGGGCTGACTAGGTGGGCCAAGAGGTCCTTATCTGCTGACAACTTCTATGTTTCTATGTACCAGGTTCCCGTAATCCCCTATAAGCATTACCAATAATATGTCCCCATGAGCAGTCATTATGAGAGTCTGTAATCATGGCCATCAGTAAAAGGGCCGGATGAGGAAGTGTAGTGTATTCCTTATGTTTATGAAGTAAATAAGTTCTGACTTGAAGGTGCCTAAAATTTTCACAATTAGTAAGGCCGTAGGCAGTTTGGAGAACATCAAAGGGCAATATACCGCTATGATCCAAAATTTGATACATGTATGTAAGACCTTTGTGTCGTCACCATTTAAAAACAATGTACATTGTGGAAGGAAGGAAATTGTCATTGGTGGCCAGGACTCTAGTAGTAAACGATACTGTCAAAGCTAGGGTGATGTTTGAGCCTATACCAGACCATATGAGTTTGGGCAGTAAAATAGCTAAGTAAGGCAAGGCAGGTAGTAACACCACAAGCAGAAAAGAGTGTGGGGCTTACAGTATATAAAATAGATCATTGACCATCATTTCCTTATTTTTCCTGGGGTGAGTGGCAGAATCCAATTAAAATAATATTCAAATGAGCCGTTTGAGCATAACTGAGCAGATTCGGAAGGTTCAGACCAAATGTTGTGTTAATGGGTGATTTTAATGCTGCTTGGGGGTGCCCAAGAGGTCGGGTCTTGGAAAACTCAATGAGATGTCTGAATCTGTTACAAATTATCGACTTACCCACAAGGAAAGGGAAAATAACTAGTAGTGGGAATATACTGGATTTATGTTTTGTTTCGCCAGAAATGGTAATAAACAAGGGTGTTGGGGAGCCAAATTTGGGGGATCATAACGTAGTAAGGTGTACAATAAATCTAGAACTAAGAAAAGTACCAGTAACTAAAACATCTGTTGAATATAAAAGAAATTATGCTCAATATAACAAACAGTTGTTTTATGAGTACTTACAGAGACAACCATGGCATAGAGTTTTTCTAATTCCCGACCTGAATTTAGCTATTCAGGAATTTACAATTATGTTTAATGAGGCATGTGATATGTTTGTGCCATGGAAAAAAGTTAATCAAAAACAGAATCATTTACCCTAGGTGACCGTAACTATAAGAAAATTAATTAGATCAAAAAACAGACTATGGAAAAAAGCAAACAAATCTTTAAGATCCGATGTATGGGAAAATGTTAAAAAGGTAAGGAATAGAGTGGTTCAGGAAGTAAGGAATTCTAAGGCCTCTTATTATAAACAGAGAATTAAAGAAGCAAAAGATCCTAGGAACTATTGGTCACTGATAAAAAAAAAAATTAGCAAATCCTGTTAAAAATCAAGTAGAAATAAAATTAAAACATAATGGGAAAATATTAGAAGCTGATAATGTTGCAGAGCATTTAAATAATTATTTTATTGAGCTCCCAGATTTAAACTTAGAAATTGAAACTCATTTGGAAAAAGTTCAGCCTGAGGACCAAAAAACTGATCCTGAAAATTGTAAGGAATATCAGTCCCCAAAGTTTCGTTTTAAAATAGTGACCACATCTGAAGTATGTAAATTAATAAGAAATCTAAACATAAATAAAGCTTGTGGCCCTGACAAAATAGAAAACAGATTATTAAAAGAAGCTGCCCAAGTGATATCCCCAGTACTAAGGGATCTTTTTAACTGGAGCCTAAGGGAGGGATTATATCCCGTATTATGGAAGAAGGCCAAAATAATTCCAATTCATAAGGGGGGGGGATTTATTGGACACTTCAAATTATCGCCCAATAGCATTATTGTCAACAATCTCCAAAATGTTGGAGAGGATTGTCTATGGGCAACTAACAACATATTTGGAAAAACACCAAAAAATTACCCTTTTCAGTCAGGCTTCAGACAGGGCAGGTCCTCGGCTACTGCACTCACCGATTTTCTGGACCTAGTTGCCACCCCTCTGGCGGAGGGGAGATCGGTGGGTGCAGTATACATGTGGACCTGTCAAAGGCATTTGATCTAGTAAATCATCGTGTCTTGATTGAGAAATTGAGACGCCTGGGAGTGAATGATGAACCATGTGGTTGGTTTAGATCATATGTAGAAGATAGAACTCAGTCTGTAATGGTGAACGGATACAGCTCTAGCTTGGGTACGGTCACTAGGGGGGTACCCCAGGGGTCAATCCTGGGCCCCCTCCTGTTTTTAGTATACTTGAATAACTTACCAAGAGTAATTAAAATTCACAAATTAGATTGTACGACGATACTGTCTTGATTGCATCCGTAAAATGTGGGTGAACTGGAACAAAAATTGCAGGGTGATTCTTAAACATGCAAAAATATTTTACAAAATTTGGATTATTGATTAACAATAAAAAAAACAGACTATGTACTTTGGGTCAGAGAAGAAGGATAGTGCAGGCACAAACCTGATAATTAAGACACGGGATGGGAAAATATTAGAGCAAACCCAGTATTACAAATATCTGGGGGTCATAATCGATCAGGAATTGAATTTTGAACAACATGTGACTGAACTTATAAAAAAAACCAATTCAAAACTAGGGGTTATGAGACGCATGTCAAATTGTTTAACAAGGGAAATGCGACTGAGTATAGTAAACCAACTACTTTTTCCTGTGATTGATTATGGTAGCCATATCTATAGACACACCTCAAAAAAACAAGTACATAACCTGGATGTTTTATATAATAAACTAGCTAGATTTGTGTTAAAATGTGACTTTGGTACCCAACATTGTGATATGTATTCAAGGTTGGGATGGAACTCATTAGAACAGAGGGCAGAGTTTTTTTAGTTAACACAAATAAAAGGTTTACATAAGAATAATCTACAAAATCACCTATTGTACAATTTAAAAAAAACGGAACATGGACTAAATTTACGAAAATCTGGAGCGAGAGTTTATCTTACTCCAAAAACTAAAAATAGATATAGTACAATGACCTTTCAGTATAAAGTTTCAAAAAGTTGGAACAGGCTCCCGGCCCCCCTTAGGGACACAAACCTGTCATTATCAGAATATAAGACTGCAGTGAAACAAGAGCTGCGTTTTAAATGTTTGTGTAACAGGTGAAGTTTGATTGCTATGAATATATGATGTTTGGTTGTTTAGAACAAATGAAATGATTGTATGTACCTAATTGTATGATAATTGTATCTATATGTTGTGTATTTGTTTATTGTGTTTATTTATTTTGTACTAAACAGGCATGCCTTGTAAATAGGGATTCTCGAACCCCTAATGGCATAATTTTCTGTATAAATAAAATTTTACTACTACTACCTTTATCTAAGGGGAGTTGTACAGTAGAATAGCAGATGTGTGGACATTGTCCTCCCCAGATAAAGCGTGAGATCCACTTATTCCATTAAGAAAAGTAGTGCAGTTACAGGAAAATGGGGAGAGTTTAAAAAAGGTATAATAAATGCGGGAGAACATTCATACCAACAGTTTCAATACGAGCTGAAAAGGACAAAGTTAGTCTCCCCCACATACAGTATCTAAAGCCTCCATGAGCTGGATTGCAAGTGACTCAAAATTATGGAGACACAATGTACAATGATCATGGGAAATTATGACTCCTAACTCTGGCAGTATGCCATTTCCAGGGGAAGGGGAGTATGAACATACAAAAGTTGCCAGCCGCAAAAAGCCATCCTGGTTTATCTATGCTGCTTGAGATTGCAGCTAGCTCCCAGTTCAGCAGCTGCCTCACCCCACCCTTCCCTCCCTTTACCCTCCCCTTTGCTCTGTCCCACCCCTTCTTGAAGTATTCCACTGTTACATGCCACCACCTCATACGGTAGTGCGTTCCACTTTGCCGCCACCCTCTCCATAAAGAAATGCCTCCTCCTCTCCCTCTTGAATCTACCCCCTCCAATCTCATGTCATGGCCCCTAGTGTCTCTCTCCACTCTCCTCCTGAATAAACCCTCTGTGTTTGTTTTGATTATCCCCTTCATATAAAGGTCTCAATCATGTCCCCCATGTCCCTCCTCTCCTCCAGTGTGTACATGTTTAACTCTTAGTCTGACCTCATATGCAATTCCCCCAGGCCCTGAATCATCTTCGTTGCCCTGCACTGCACCCCCTCCAGCAGCCTAATGTCCTTTTGTAGGTACAGGCGCCAGTACTGCACTCAGTATTCCAGGTGGGTTGTAACCAACGATCTGTATAACAATAGGATAACCTCCCTTCTTCTCAAGGTAATGCCGCTTGCAATGCACCCCAGCATTTTGTTGGCCATTGCTGCTGCCTTTCTGCATTGCTCGGAATTGTTCATTGCTCCCGTGATGAGCACCTCCAGATTCTTCTTCTCTTCTGTTACCTCCAGTCGCACCCCCCCCCCAATGGTAGCTTCTTCTTGGATTTTTTGTTCCCAAGTGCAGTACCTTGCATTTTTTTGCACTGAACCCCAGCTACCATCTGTCAGACCATTCCTCTAGCCTAGCCAGATCCTCCTGTAGCCCTCGCCACCCAACCTGGTCGTCCACCACTGCTCCCATCTTGGTGTCATCTGCAAATAGGCTGATTCTGCTGCTGCTGCCCTCCGATACAGCCTAAAGCCAGGGAAAGCTCAGTTTGTATGACAGAGCAGGCAGCTGGGATGGATTTATCAGGGTCTATGAGAGTCAAGAGGATGTCAAATACATAGAGGGTAATTTTATATTCAGTACTTCCTGTCGAAATATCTTTAACCCGCTAGTGAAGTCTAAACGCAATAGTCAGTGGTTCTATAAATAATGCAAACAGGAGGGGTAGCAGTGGGCATCACTGTCGGGTGCTCCATTGTAATTCAATAGGGGGAAGAATATTTGCTATTGACTCTAATACATACGAAAGGGTGGGCATATAGGCATTGAAGCTGCTCCAGAAAGAGAGCAGGAAAGTTAAAGGCTGATAGGGTGTCATGGCCTTTTTTATGGGGTACCCTATTTAAAGCCTTTTCATTGTCAGTAGAGCCATGGGCATTTTATGAGGAGTGACTTTCTGAAGTAAAAGAAAGAGTACAACAGATGTTGTCCGGGGTATGATTAGTACAGATGGAAGCTTCTTTCTGATTGTCCTAGAGTGGTGAAGAAGGTCATTCTCAGACCATGTGAATCTAGCTTGGCAGGCCCCATTTTGATTCCCGCTTCAGGAGACCCATCTCTTCTAAGGTCCCCTACTCCATCCAAACCCAGAGGAAATGCAACTAGTGGCCTGGCTTCTGAGAGGAGGAGATTACAGCAGGGTTTCACCAAGATTGTGGTGGATACTTTAAAAGGAAGGTGTGTATGTCTGCAGCTTATGACTGTGTGTAGAATACCTTCTCTGCTTGGACCAGAGAGAGAGGTATCAGACCTTCTAAAGCTACAGTCCCACAGACAACTGGATTTCTTGCAGGCAGGGGTAGACAAAGATCTCACTTTGAGCACCATGAGAGGCCAAGTGTCTGTGATCGGGGCAGCCCTAGGTCCTTCCATGTGCTCATCGCTAGGAAACAGTCTGGATGTTATCCATTTTCTTAGGGCACTCAGCAGAAACAGACTATTGTTTTGATCTCCAGTACCCCCATGGGACCTGAATCTGGTGTTGAATACTCTTTGTAGGGTACCCTTCTAACATCTTTCATCACTGCCTCTAGACATCCTGTCTCACAAGGTGTATTTCTTAATTGCTGTCTTCTCTCGGTCACTGTCCCATAAAGAACCTTACCTTATCATACATAAGGAAAATGTGGTATTGAGGACAGTCCCATCCTTTGTGCCTAAGATACCTATAGCCTTTCATGTAAATCAGGAAATCTGCCTCCTGTCCAAAGCAGGCAAACCCAAATGAGAATGAGCTGCACAAGCTGGGCTTATCTAAAAAGGACAACAGAGTTCAGAAGTCCAAGAGTCTATTCTTTTTGGAGCAGCTAAAAAGGGTCAGGAAGCTTTCAAGGCCACCTTAGCTAGGTGGGTAAGGGCTGATGTCCCCAAGGCATATGCGGCTGAGGAGAAGAAAGGTCTTGCTCTCAAGACTCACCCCACCGGGGCACATGCTACATTCTGGGTGGAGAGAGGCAAGGCATCTGTGTTAGAGTTGCACAGAACGGCAGCGTGGTCCTCCGTTCATACATTTACTAAGCACTGATTAGATAGTCAAAGTTCCACTGCTATAGCTTTCGGTTGCAGAGTTTTACAGGCAGTGGTTAGCAGATAATTATTATATGTCACCTGTATGGGTTATGTATAGGACAATATTGTCTCTAGCACACATTAGGAATGGGTGCTGTGTGACAGGGAGCTCCTGCCACTCTTGAGGACCAACCTGTTCTTAAATCTGTTGCAGTAGTTCTTCTATTTCTTAGTCTGTTGTAGCCTTTACACTTTCTAGTCCATAAGGTTGGCTACCTATGGGCTCCCCCTCGTCTTTCTTGACCATGCTATAGTGTCCTCTTTAATTTTCCTTTTCCCTCTCAGGTCCTCGTACAGGGAGGTTATTGTTGTGACCTCCAAGCGTATGTAAAACAGGTTGTGTTTATCGTTGTATTTAGTAAGTAATAGCGCTATGTCATAACATACCTTATGTTTATGAGACCTGTAAATGTTGAAAATACCATGGCACTAGGTGTTTTTGATAATGGTAAAAAGTACTAGGTAACTATTATAGAAATTAAGTTAGTTGTGCTAGTTAAAATGCATGTAAATTGCTGTAAACTGGACAAGCCTGACCTTTCATGGTGATTTGCATATATCCCATGATGCTTTGCATTATGGAAGTATGTATGAAGTTGTATTTCTTTGAAACTTGATTTGTTGCCAGTGCTCGTTGGGGTAACCCATGTTTCACTGTTTGTCCATTGAGGGTCTTTGTTTTTAGCTTGTTTTTTTTTTTTGAGCCCCACTACCCAAGCAAATGGGGCTCACATGGGGATGAAGGGTTTTCACTGAAAAGTGGTTAGATCAGAGATCAGTGCTAGTTGGTAGTGGTTAAGTGCAGAGAAAAGACATACATGGTCTGTTACTGCAGACTGATGTACTGCAAAAGGAATATGGCATTGCAGAAGCTTATTTCCTGTATTTTGAATAAACATCACACAGAGATTGTGTGTTGAACTTTAAGTTCAGTGTCTGGTCCATCTGTTATCCCACAACTCCACCAGAGACTTGGCGTCAGAGGTGGGATAACTTGCTGGAAGCATCTGGACTGGCTGAAAAGGGTTGTTTTCTGGTGGATATCACCCAGATATCCCAGGTGGGCCAATGCACCAGGAATTGCCAGAGGAGAACCCGGAGAAGAAAGTCCGTGGAGTTCTGACCAGAACCATGGCTAATAGATGGAGATGAACTGCTGCCTGGACTGGACCTGGGAGCTTGGAGGAAGGCCAAGCCTGAAGATGACGAAGAGATGCAAAGGGATGAGGAACTACCATGGAGTCGAGGCAGACCGACTACGCAGAGAGGTGGAACACTGGTGCCAAGTGCTCGAGAGGTTCCTGCTGGAGAGTTTGTATAAACAGTCTGAGGAGGCTTTTTTGTGGGCTCAGTTTGAGGAGGACCCTCTGACTGAGCAGGATATTCCTTTGTTTCTTGTGTTTCCAGGATGTTACCTGTTGTAGGTCGGAGATGCAAGTATGGAACTTGAATGCGAGACCCCAGGTAAAACTGTGCCTAGTGATATTATGCAGGGGTTGAAGACTCCAAGCAAGCAAGAAGAAGCCTATGAGGCTGAAGGGACACTTTCTTGTATTGATGCAGCTAAATCTATTAACAGTATTGACTGGTTGTATACCGTAGGCTAAAGATGCTAATATTGCCAGAATGTTACAATATGTTAAGATTAAGGAGGTGGTACATGTGTTTTTTTTTTTTTTTTTTTTTTTTATGAAAAACCTGCAAAGAAGGAGGTGGGTGGAAAATGGATAGGGATCTGTGTTGTGGTAACACCTAGAGTGTCTACCCTCAGGTGTCTGTATCAGTAGCAAGTGAAATGAATGAATCAAGAGACATAGTGGGTTTATGTAGAGGGGTTGAACCTAGGACTGGGCCCCTGCTTGAAACTGACATGTCTGGTGGGGTTGGAGCAGGTAATTACTCACCCCAGAGAAAGTCTCTCTATGGTACTGGACTTTACAGACGTCCAGATTTTTGGTTAAGTAATATGACAGACTTTCCTTAAAAGATGATGGAAAGGCACTGTTAGTCTCTGTTGAGAAATGTGTCGATGCCTCAGGGTACAGGATGATGATATCCATTATGTTTATGATACGATGTTTATTGTTAATAAGGACCCTGAGACTGAGCTTCTGACGATGGATGGATGGAAGCTCCATCCCTTCCTGGGACAGGAAGATAAGCAGTCTGCAATAACTGCTTCTCTCTTAAGGTGGGGGATATGTGACAGGGAGCACCTGTCACTCTTGAGGACCAACCTTTTCTTAAATCTGTTGCAACAGTTCTTCTGTTTCTTAGTCTGTTCTGTCCTTTACAATTTCTAGTCCATAAGGTTGGCCACCTGTGGGCACCTCCCTTCCCCTTTCTTGACTATAGTGTCCTCTTTAATTTTCATTTTCCCTCTCAGGTCCTCGTGCAGGGAGGTTAATGTTGTGGCCTCCAAGAATGTGTAAAACAGGTTGTGTTTATCGTTGTTGGAGTTAGCATGTAATAGCACTATGTCATAAAATACCTTGATGTATATACCTTATGTTTATGAAACCTGTAAATGTTGAAAATACCATGGCACTAGGTGTTTTTGATAATGGTAGAAAGTACTAGGTGACTGTTATAGAAATTAAGTTAGTTGTGCTAGTTAAAATGCATGTAAATTGCTGTAAAGTGAACAAGTCTGAAATGTCATGGTGATTTGCATATATCCCATGATGCTTTGCATTATGGAAGTATGTATGATGTATTTCTTTGAAACTTGATTTGTTGCCAGTGCCCTTTGGGGTAACCCATGTTTCAGTGTTTCTGCACTGAGGTTCTTTGTTTTTAGCTTGTTTTGTTTTTTTTTTTTTTTGAGCCCCCACAACCCAAGCAAATGGGGCCCACCTAGGGATGAAGGGTTTTCACTGAAAAGTGGTTAGATCAGAGATCAGTGTCAGTGGGTGCTAGCCAAGTGTAGAGAAAGGACATACATAGTCTGTTGCTGCAAACTGATATACTGAAGAAGGAATATGGCATTGCAGAAGCTTTCCTATATTTTGAACTAACATCACACAGAGATTGTGTGTTGAACCTTAAGATCAGTGTCTGGTCCATTTGTTATCCCACAACCCCTCCACATACTGCCTGTTAGAACCCACCTGTACTGATTCCCCATTAACAACATGGAGCAATACAGAAAGGAGAAGTTCCTTTACATTGTACTTTAATTTCCTTTTCTGTTGGCTCCACATTGTCAGTGGGACCTGTCCCAGGAGTCCTCTGCCTCCTAATGTAGAATATTATCCGATATATCGAAGGAATTTGGATTTCAGCAAAGATGTTTTGTATATTATTATAGATGGCTGTCTGGAATTGCCTGTTAACAATGGAAACATTTGCATTTATTGGGCTGCAGGTTACAGTTTTTGCACATTCTGCGGTGCTTCACCATTACAAGTTAGTGTTAACTTGTTTTCTTCAGTTATGTTCAATGATATGGCTTTTTCAACATCTTTATGTTACAAGTGTTATCAGCAGCATACCAAATCTGTCAAAGGACCTGTGGTTGGATGCTTAAGAGACATGACAGCTTACCTGGTCAGCAAGACCCTGTAAGCCATCTCTCCAGAATGGGGTAGATTGTCCATTTATCCTTATGTAATGTCATAATTATGTACATGTATAAGTTGGTGTTACATTAAGAAGAGAGTTCATTGACTATGGCAGCATGGTGATTACTGGTGATGTTGACGTATATAGGTACTACGTGGACAAATGTGACTGGAGATTTGGTGATCTCAGAATGCTCATGTGCTCGAGGTTCTAGGCTGATTGACAGCTTTGGGCTGTGTCACTACCCATATGTATTGACCTCCCATTGAACAACGTTGGAGCTAACAGACAAGGAAATTATGCAAGTATGAAGGAATTATTTCTTTTTATCCTGCCTCATGAACAAGGCAGGTGTAATTTTTCAAATCCCCTCCAAAACATGTTTTTGCAGTCACTTCGCAAAATCACCTTTTTGATGGGATTTAAAAACTTCCACTCACCTTGGTCATAAGGTGGGGTCATAATAAGACTATGCTTTCGATTTTCAAAGGTCTTATTGGAATGACGCAAGCTGTGGCAAACAGCAGTCTGCATTGAAGCCTGGTGTGCCAGGGACCCTGCACCAGATTTTGTTGCAGGAGGGGTCCCAGTGCCAAAGTCCCTGAAGTTAACCCAACCACTCCTGTGTATCAAACAAATGATGCACCAGAAGGATTTGACAGAGCCTGCCTTCTCCCCATGGCAGGTGACAGTCTGGCCAGATGATCCACAATGCAAAGTCAGACTACAGTGCGGAACATGGGGCAGGTCCCCAGTACTGGACGACAGCACAGCAGCATATGTCCCATAATGGACATGTGCTGCTGCAACAGTAGATGTCAGGGGAAAATGGAGCAATGTCCACAGTGTGCAGTGGTGTTGAGTCCCATGAAGTGTGTACCCCCACAAAGTATGACCTGTAAGAATAAGTAATGTAAATGCAACAGTGTGGTACCTTACCCACTCTATTGTCTATCAGTCACCCTATCAAGAAGTTCTGTTGGATATGTCCCTTGAGGGCTCTCCGTTCAAAGACTGTACGTATCCGTTGTCCTGTGAGCCATTTTCAGGCTACAGCAGTTGATCTGCAGTAGCTGGATATTTGCATACTGTCATTGTGATGCCTCAGACTCTGCAGGATGCCTGGGCAACAGTAACAGCACTCATGCATTGTTGGAAGGTGGGGCTACCACAAAACAAACTTGCGCAGTATCCTGATATAGTGTATATGCTGTCTGTATTGTATTTCTGTCTGTGTAATTTCTTCATATTGTGTACATGCTGTGATTTTGTAAATTGCTTATATTGTAGATGTATTCATATGTATGGGGCATAAATAACTATCTGTATTCAACCATATTTTGATAGTTATGCCTACCTTGCCCTGTATCCCATGTCGTTGTGTCTAGATATTGTCTGGTTATGTAGCCCCCTGTTGACTGTATCACTGTGACCGTATGCAGGTCCACCTTGTAAATGAGTACATCTCAATGGTGTTTCACCTGGTTAAATAAAGACTTATTGATTGATTGATTGATTGATACACTGGCAAGTTGTTATCAATTCCTCTGTTCGGCCTTTGACAATGGCATACATCACATCCAATGCAATATATATAGTAGGTGCAGTGCAACTTGGCACCACCATACCATATAACAGTACAGGTACACTGTCAACTATTGTGGATATACTGCAGGCTACGTACTGCATGACTGTCAAGAAAGCAACCTTGAAAATGCATGGTTATGCGAAACAACCATTGACTAGTTCCCTATGAGCTGCTGCCTGTAAGTTTATACCCAAACACTATGCTTGAGCAAATGTTTAATCAAGCTTTTTAAATTTAATATTTTGCATTTGGCTTTGAGGATGTTTGTGGTGTGGCTGTGAGCTCAGAATTTTTTCTAAACTGCATGATTGTCCATTGTATGTGTGTATGTACAATTTGTACCCATGAATGACGGGCTGCTGTTTGCCTACCTTGTGTCTTGGGGTGTGGAGTATGAGGACGAACGTAGATGCTGAATGCATCATACTCCAACATGCATTGTAACCTATAGGCACTCAGTCTTCCTTACTCATGGTTGCAGTCTGCAGAACAATGAGGTATACACCACTGCACCTACCAAACTGAAATATTGTGACCCCCCATGTGACTACATTAGCTGGGACATACCCTATTACCTGGGACATACCCTATTACCTCAGTCGCCCCTGGATGTTGTTCTAAGGCACTGCACATCATCCAGTCCTTGCCAGTAGCTTAAGCCAGTGCTGGAGCACAGGGCCATTAGACCAGCTGTGGTTGGTCTACATCCTGGCGATTCTTGAGCCGGTTGGAGGGCTTTGGAAATCCCACATCAGGAGATGCTGCAGTACTGCTGTGTTGCAAACTCCTATCTGCCATAATGCAGCCATGTGTCCACCGCAAGCGTGGCGCATAACCGACTGGTGCAGGCGGCCCCCCTTCTGGCGCAGGTTGTGTTCAAAAATCGGGGCTGACATGTGGTGTGACACACTGTGCTCTTTGCATCATTTCTTTTTGATGCACACACCTTGTGTCAGTCCCAGCCCTTTGAAAATCGAGGTCTGTTTGTTTTTAAACTTTACTCAGTTTATAATGATTTATACAGAACATTACAATTGATGGCATCAGACATTGCAACATTATTACATATGGTAGTTACATGTCAGATTATATTAGATGCAGGTATTTGAGAGTCCATACAGTACATGTGGTACCTCATGTGGGGTACAACCAGTAATTCTGAAGACAACAGTCCCTCTCAAAGTCCAGGAAATGCCAAGCAAGCCATGACCTCTGGGTTTCAATGCAACGGAAAGGATAAACAGACAGATTGCAAAGTGGAACTCCTAGAGTTACTGTACCCACTAAAGAAATTTGCAACTAATTGTTGAAAATTTGAGGTCAAAATAAAAAAAAAAAAAAGTTATTGAGAAATGACAAAGTTCTTCAATGTTTACTCCTAGCTTTGCTGTTTTACCAGATTGCGACCCCACATTTTCAACATAGTCAATTTTGTACCACACATCGTGAATGTATAATGTGTGATTTTTCCAATCCTGCCCGAAATGTCTTTTCACACATGTGCTGCAAAATGACATTGTGGACAGGATTTCATAAATGAGTACTGTCATATTAATAAGGTGGTGTAATAAAAAGACTGTATTGCACATTTGAGGTCAAAACTGGAAAAAAAAACAAAAAAACAAAAGCATAATTAAAAATAGACTGACATTTTTTCAAGGTTAACTCCTAACTTAGCAATATTTTTACTTTTTAACTCACATTGTCAACATGTTCGTATTTGTTTAACCCCTCGAATGAGTATGACAGATGTCATTATCAAATCCCCCTCCAAAACCTGTTTTTGTGGTCATTCCACAAAACCGATTTGGGTTGCATTTCATTAAAGGCACCTGTTATGTTTATATATTGCTGCAATAACTGGTATTTTGAAAAGTCATGGTCACAATGTAAGAAAACAACAGCATTATGTGTGAACTTCTTCATTTCCCGATTATGACAATTTCACTAATATAACTCATGCCATTTATTTGTTACTTATTATCTCTGACCTGTCCGTGTCAAACACCTACACAGCAAATACAAGCAATCAAACATTCAGCATTGACAAATGCTTGTTTTAGTTGTCACCAAAGCTAGCAGAAAAAAAAAAGTATTTTTTGGGGGGCAAAATCATCAGTATATCCATTTTTCTTTCGATTGCAGTTCAGTCCTGAACTAAGATACAAGTCCCTGCTCTCTGGCCATGCCCACTATGAATAAATTAAACATTTTGGTGTGGTGCTGTGCTGTTTATCATCAGAGATGTTTACTAGCGCCCTTCATGTACATCCGCAGTATGAATCCATTATGTAAAGTCAAGATGCAGTGTCAGTGGAAGGAATTTTTTAAAAGTTGCTAGTGGTGGCCATTTTTAGTGGCTTGTCATTAATTATAAAATTGATATTAAAAGCTGTTTCAAAAAATATCTGTGAGTGATATAAATATACTGATGATCAAATTATGCCAGAAATATATATAAATGCTTAAAGTTAAATGATGACATTTTGTTGATAACTAACCAATACTGTTGCTTTAAGGTTTTCATTTTATTTTGGCTGAAAACTCCAAATACCATGGGAGACACCTTGGTAGAAATCACACCCGCTCCATATTCGTATAATCCCCACCAGAAAAGACCAGTGTAATCTTGCAGTGTAAAGCCTTACACAGTGTTAGGCAGGACTTCAGCTCCAGTAAGGGGAGCTGCAAAGTTGCATGGGAACAGCATTTTGTAAATCGGATAAGCTTCTGTTCCTAATCTGGGAACAGAGAAGCTGCTGTGGAAATACCCCGCTAATTACTGTGAAATAAGACTGAATAAGAGAGAGAGACAAAACATTCTGTTTAGAGAAGTAATTGCAGCTGTGTTGTTCCCAGTCTTCCGAGTAATGCAACAGTAGGACCACTGCCCGCTAGTGCTAAGGGTTGCTGAAGGTGAAAGTTTTTTTCTGATTAATTTATTTCAGACCACTTTACTTCTCATCTGAGGAAACAGGTTTTAAAGTGTACATTGACCTTCCCTTGTGTGTGTGCGTTTTCACCTCCCCTTTCCCCTAGAGTTGCTCTGCTCCTTCAAATTCTGTCAGTGTCCTGTTTTGCACTAAGGGTACTGTTTCCAGGGCCGACTTCTGTCTAGATACCAGAGTGGTCCAGACCACCAGCTCTGCTTTTTTCCTTAATGGAGTGCCCCTCCCCAAGTGGGAGATCCCCAAGATGAGGAGAGCAGGGTTTACTGACATGGGGCAGTCCCAAATATCGGAGGAGTATGAGGCCAGTGAAGAAAATGTACCCTTGTGGTGTGTGTATATAGGGCAAGCTGGCCATAATCTGACTCCAAGGGCTAGCAGTTTTCCACTTTACTGCTCCCCCTCCCGTAGGAGTGATGTGCCAGTCTGACCACTGTCGTATACTCCCGTAAGTTAAACTGCTACCACTAGTTGCCTCCACCTAGCACTAGGAGGCAGCAGCAGAGCAGTGCATATGTGATTCTCTCCCCACCGACGTGTAATCCATTCCTTGCCCATCCGTCCCTGACATTCGACATGCACGATCCTAGGTCATAAGCAGTTCAAGCATCCCCTACTGTTCAGCACTTTGGAGTTGGCTACCTCAGCATGTTTTTAATAGGACACAGAAAAAAAAAATTATACCCCGGAGACAGACAGCTGCTCACTGTCCACATAGCTACACTCATTCTGCTCCTCATATGATGAGTGAAATGTGTCTAAGAATCATAGGTCAGTGCAAAGGTATTTAGACTTTTGTCCATAGTTCTCACCGTATTAACTAAAGGCTCCCTGATTGGTATAACATCCAATATTAGTTTAAAAATTTCCACTGATGGAATATCAGAGTAAATGTACTGTAGTATTCCCCCCCCCAGCCTTGATAGTGTCAGAAGGGGGAACCTGGGACAATCTCGGCTTAATGTGACGCTTTCGAAACAAGGGATCATCTCGGCTGCTGACTCCTTTAAATCCATGGCTGCACCAGACTGGGCAGCACAGGGCCAGCTTCAAGAGGCAATGGAGCAGGAGAGGTAGACGGTGGGACATCCAGTGCACAAATTGAAAATTACAGTACTTGTCTCTGTATCGTTTACATGGGTTAAATATATCTTAATACTGCCACTTGATTCCCAAATTCATGTACTGGTGTTCATTTACTACTTTTGGTGCACTCAGAATCAGTTAGCGTGTATAAGAATGGGCGGGGACCAGGTCTAGCAGGGAGAAGGCTCTCCTTCCTCCATGAATACAGCAGGTGTTTTTGGTTTGGCATGTCTTTTATGTTCCGATAAATTACTCTATTTTATTTGTATTTTTTTTGTAGAGAATGACAGGTGTGACTCAAGGGCTGAAGTGAAGGAAGATTGTTCTGTCTACAATGAAACTAAAATGTGTACAGGTAAGCTATGCAGAAATACAAAATAGCAGGCAGTGACTACATAAGGGATTCAAAAACTAGTGCAGGGCTGTACAAATTAGGGACCTGAAAACACAGCAGGGGTGTACTTAAGTACATACGTGGAATCACATGAAGTAAACACATCAAGTTCAGCTCCCTGTTAGCTATTCTGTATTAACCAATGTGGGGTTTCCTTTTACTGTAGGTACAGTATCTGAAGAGTGTCAACAATCTGAACACTATAGTTGTTGCCTCCTGTAGTAGTTTGTTCCATTACTCTGGGTGAAAATAAAATGCTTTCTTCTGACAGCCCCCCACCCCCAAGCATGCATTTATGCCTCTGGTTCTGCTGTCCTGGATTCTGCTAACAGGCTATTTTAGATGGCTGTAGCATGGCAGGCCATCTCTTGTGTCTTGTAATCACTCTGTGAGCCCCCCACAAAAAGGAGAAAATGAGGAATTATTCAGTGCAGGCCTCATATCTTTAATATGCAAATGTAATGATGGAAATGGCACATCGGCTAGTCCGGCTAACCTCTTTGCCTTCCATTGCCTGCTTACAGCCTGTTAGAACATCTACGGGTGATGTCATTATGAAGGGTTGGCCTTAGGGTATGTGGCTACCCCAGAGAAGTTTCTGCCAATGGAGCACCCCTTAAATTTTTATTTTTATTTTCACATCTCAAGAAACATGACATTCCTAATGACAGTTAACTTCCTTCGGAAAAAAAATGCAGAATGATTTACCTGAGGGGTGGAGTTGTGAAACTGCATGAAATCCCTTGTGGCAGAGATGTTTCTCCAATAAATTAACAGATACTTTCTCAAAATATTTGAAAGCTGCTCCAGAATAAACGGTCTTAATCTCATCTTCCTAGAGTTTGTTATACAAAGAGGATTATCTGCGTTTACATCTTCTCTGCTTTCATTCGATGGTATAATAAATATTTGCCAAATTTATGCAAATGCAGTCAGTGGTTACTTTCCCAAAAATATATTTCAGCGAAAAACTGTGTCTGCAATGCAAATATCTAGTACTCTTCCCCCATGTTTGTGTTGGATAATGTATATTACCACCAGCCAGATCTCCATTGATAATGTTACTGAACAGTCTAAACACAAACTCATCTGATCTGTCCAGTAGCTTAGTACTTCTCAACATTATTTTTTAATCTTTGGATTTCTTTAAATGAATTTCTGATGTGTCATCTAAATTGCAATTACTATTATTATTATTACTATTATTTTGCTGCAGAGAAGAGCCTGTCTGTGCTTCTCCTGCTAAAATTATAGTGATGTTTTAAAATCTGACTTTTATAAAAAAAAAAAAAAAAAACACCTCTGAGGGAATATTTAGGGCATCCTCTGTGTAGCCAGCAATGTGGAATGGCAAAATGTATATGTTTATTACAACTGCATCTCATTTTTAAGAGGCAGTATAGCGCAGTGGTTTAAGGCTCTGAGCTGCAAACCTGGAGACTTGGGTTTGAATCCCACAGCCCCCACTTGCATACTGTGTGACCCTGAGCAAGTCACTTAACTTCCTCATGCTCCCAGGTCGCACCTGTAAACAAGCTGTCAGCTTAGTGTGTCTCACCTGGTTAAACAAAAAAACAAAACAATTTTTTGTTAAAAAACTATTATACAAAGAATATTGAGATCCCCCAGATAGAGTTTCTTACACAGTCAATAAATTATTTAGTGGATTCCAAGATAATGAGACCCCCTATTTGGTCTGCAAATGTGAATTTCTTTACTACTTTTGCTTCCCAACATTGGTATCCTTCTAATGTAAAATTCTTATTACTTGGTAGCCATGTTTCTTGAAAGACCATGATGTCAAAATTTGTAATACATTTTTACCAAGTCTCAATCACTAGGTTTTGCTTAAAGTCCGGTGATGTTCCATCTAATAAGATTCAGCTCTTCCCTGGCTATTTTTTCTCTCTATTTTTGCACCCTTTAGTTGTCAGAGTAATTCCAAGTAAAACAACCAAAGGTCCAGCTCCTGGTACACAGGACTGCGTGCACTTGCTCCTAATGTGGCAGCACACTTAAACAAGCTAGGAGGCTCCAGGTACCTACTCCTCAGTTGGATCTAGCACCACGGGTACTGTGCAGAACCAAGTAACTTTCTGCTTGAAAGTTTAAGGCATTATCATTTGATTAGAGAGCATCTCTGATCCCAGGTCAGCACTAACACAGAATCAGTCCAAACTAACTAATATGTTCTATGTAGTAATCTCAAACCTGATTGTCTTGCAGTCAGACAGTAACATAGAATTTGATGGCAGATAAGGACCACTTGGCCCACCTAGTCTGCCCTTCCTCCCACTATCACAAGCCCACTGGTTTCCTACTCTGCTGCCACAACATCTTTGCAGGTCAGCAGGGACATTCATTGCATTCTGTCACCAGCTATAGCTCACCTGCCATCTTTCACGCTTCTTCTGTGTCCCATGGCCCAGAACCTCAAGTGGTTCTGCAGCATTTTAATCTCTGGGCATGGTGACAGAAATGGCAGAGCTGCTAGTTTCCCCCCTGTCCCTGGTCCAGACAGAGACTTGCACTCTGTGGCATAACTGCCCTCCAGATCCCTTGGGGACTTTTCCTCTGTGACATAGCTAGAGTCCCCCTAACCTGGCATTGACTTTCCCTTGTGTAGCATAGTTTCTCGTACCTGGTGGTGACTTTCCCTTTGCAGCAAAATCACTCTGTGTTCCCCAGGACAAGTGGGAATTTCACTGTGTTGCAACTTCTGTTCAGGATTATCTCCCCTTCCCCAGACAGGGAATTCGTGATTCCATGTGAAAATAGCAAAACCGAAACGGTGATGACCACAAACGGCAACAGAATTACAGTGACAACACTTAAGGCAATATATTTATTTGCAGGGGGCTTTGCTCCCCACACTCCCCCCTTACTAAATATGCTAACCCGGGCTGCAACTGGGAGAGACCCACAGTCTCCATATGCATCGGCACTGTATTTTGTCACTGATTTTTGTCATCACCATTTTGTAGTTCGCTGTGTTCATGAGCTAGTAGAATTGGTCTATTTCCATGGTCCTGAGATGCTTCTCTTATCAGACTCACCCCCATAATATGCAGTTTCTGTTCAGTAGTATCTCCCCTCTCTCTGGTCAGGTATTTGGTCCGTCTCTATGGTTCATACCACTTTTTCCCTTTGGATCCACCCCCCGCACCACATACTGCTATGGGTAGTATGCTGCAGCTTCCCTCTAGAGGGACCCACGAACGATGTGTTGGTCTCACTCTGTGCTACTCTAACCCGTTTCCCTTTAGACCCACTTTTCATAGTATATAGCTTTTCTGTAGGAGCACCCCCACCCTATGACTTTGGGTTCCAAATAGAACTGAAAGTGCTTCACCCACCCCGAATTTCACCCCTTGCAGAGTTCTCTCCATCCTGAAGGGGATTCAGTTCCTGGTTTGCCCCTCTTCTCTCCTGCCAAGCCCCCTCCCTCTACTCCTTTCTGCCAGGTTCCTGCCCTTGCAGGGTTTTCAGCATCCTGAAGAGGATCGTTCTTGACTTCCCCCTCCTCTCTCCCACCCACCCTTCCTTCCCTGCCACTCATGCAGTAAATCCCCTTCCTCTAAATCCTTTTTGAGCACTTAGCAACTCTCCAAGTCTGTCTTTTCTGAGCTGGATCTGCAGTTAATCGCCAGTGCGCTGCCGCTACCTGTTGTCCTCCTTTGGCACCCTTACTTAACGATACACCTACTCCTGCATACTACTACCTGAGCTATTTCTGCACATTGTTCTGTTACCCCCCCATCTCTCCCCCAATGACTATGACTTTGACTTTCCCCGCATGTCTATGACTTCACTTTACCATTTACCACTTTCTTTTTACAATACCTTCTGTTGTCTTGTGCTGAATTGTATTGCACTGTATTAGTGCTACACTTCATGTATTTGAATTGCACTATGTGTATTTGATTGTTTTGCTCAATTCCCCCCATTTTTGTATCCCCCCAGGGTGCTTCTGGAAACAAGCTGTTTACAGCTCATGTTGTCTTTCCTAGCGAACCTTTTCAAGTAAAATAAATAAATAATGCAGCTGACTGCAAGGGTAGGGGTGTTATCCCCAATGTGCTCCCCAGTCCCCCCCCCCAAAATGCCCAAATGAAATGTTGCCTTCCCTTCCTCAGCAGGAGAGCAGAGCTGCAAAGTAAATGGGGACATGTCTAGTTTTTAGATCGGTTTTCATCCATAGGGTGATACTAACAGTGGTTTCTCTTCCCTCTTGTTTCCTAACAGCTTTCCACGCTACTACCAAAGAAACCACCACGTCTGGATCAAAAGGTGAGCACCTGTTTTTTCATATTTTTGCATTTAGTAATCAATCCAGGTACGGCAATACAGAGAAAGCTTTAGAAGTCTTGGTTCCAGATGTGACTGGGGGTGGGGTTCGGGAAATGTGAAGGTGGTTAATGTTACTGGTATAGCATGATGGTGAACATGACTGTGATGGAGGGGGGTGGAGTGTGTCTCACTGGTGGTAGTAGGCAGACTGGTTGGTTGGGGGAGGTAACAGGCTAGCCTGAATGATTACATAACCCCCAACCACGGATCAGGGTTCAGGAGGGGGGGTCGATGTCTTAATGATGATTATTTAGGGATGGGGGTATGTTTTTTGCGCTCAACGGCACCCTGTGGGCAGTGGTGCCAGTGACTCTTTTTTTTACAAATATTCTTTGAGAACTAAGTTACTTCCCCTATAGATTCACGATGGCTAACTCCACACCGCCATGGATCACCACTCAAATGAAATTCTGAGCAAAATAGAAATGAGGGGACCTTGTCTGGATTCAGACCCTCAACCTGTGTTTTATGAGGCTGTAGACCTGCCCACTACACTATCAAGCTGGGACAGCAGTGAAGCTGAGCTGTTTTACTATAGAGGTTTCAGATCTACATGTGCTGCCTTAAGGCAGCAGTGCCCCCACAGGGAGATGCTGCCCCAGAGAGATGCCTGTGTTGCCCCTAGGGAGAGTTGCTGCCCCTGAGGCAGTATTACCCCGAGGGCACAGCTGAAGGCCAAAACTTGCATCTGCGGGATGGGGAGACTGGTGTGGCACTTACATGGATGGTGCTGGTTTCTTGCACAGTGCCGCCAGGAGACAGCAAATAAAAAAATAAAAAAAAATAAAAAACAGGGAAAATTGGGATGGGGTTAAGTTTGGGAAATCACTGTGGTGGGGAAGGAGTGTCTTCAGTTACCAGTCTTGGCCTCCTGGGGAAGACCTGAGTTTTAAAGAAACTGTGTTTTAAATTTGTATTTATTTCTGAATACAAAGTAGCATGAATAGTAAATAAATAAACATCCTGTATTCAGTACCAAGAGCAAAATTAGTTGTGGTATATGGGAATTTTGGGTGTTTACACCTCCAAAGTTTGTTTTTTCTTTGTATTTAATTCCAAAGGATGGCCTTCTGGTTGAAGCATTGAGATCGTCTTTGTTTCCTATTTGCAGCCTGTATTAAAGGTTATCCTTGTGCTCCATAAGTAGCCCCTCTTCTGACTTTTGTATCCTTGTACAGTGTGGTGCGGCTGCTTCACTCCGGGCAGAAGATAGCTGATTGTTGTGCAAAGGTACATGCGGTGATGCTGTTATGTGGACCACTATCCACCTGTAGTCAAATTCAGTCCAATCAAATCCTCCAGACATGTGTAAACCGAAATTAGCAGGTCGTCCTGTTGAGGGGTGACAGCCAGGATGCTCTGTCCACTGATCTGCCCAATCCTTCAAAACAGGGAGTTTCATTCTTTCAAATAGGAAGATGTCTTCCTAACAGGGATGAAAGGTCAGTTGACAGCACCCTCATGGAGAGAGCCTGAGCCCATTTCTGTTACTAGACATTCCTTTCAGTAAACTACCGTCTTATGGCTGGCTTCCTATCTTTTCATCTCTCCTCCTGTATATATCCTCCCCTACTCCTTTTCACAATATTGCTACTCCACCTTCCTTACCTTCTTCTCACTATGCTACCTTACTGTTCTCTTACCTGCCCACCTCCTCCTCTTCCTTTATCTCTCAGGTTTATTGCAGTTAGTTCTGACAGCTGTATTTCTCCCAATACTGTATTTTGCTTGTATTATCGTATGTTTTATCCCTAGAACATTTGTTACCTGTTTTGCTTGCTTGTTTACTGTTGTCTACTGTTATGCTCCAGTTCCTTATATTTTTACCATTTGTAAAACTGTTTCTCTACTAGGGAATTGTTATTGCTGCCCTCTCCTTTTGTTATGTTTTTTACTCCCTCACTGTCTTGCATCTATGTGCATTGCTCTCTACCTTGAAAAGTGTATTGTTTGCTCCTTACCTTCCTGAAATGTACTTGTTCAATATGTTCTGTGCTCTCCTGGGTCATGCCTGAAAATAGTCATCATGTTGGCTAGTGCACTTATCAGGTAAACAGAAATGAAATACAGTAAATAATTATGGTGACAGAATAGGAGAACCCTGTTAAAGGTGGGAGTGTGAATAGGTAAGCAATTGCATGTTTCCCCAAGTCCTGCTAGAGATTTACAGGCAGACCCCCCTCCACTCACTGTGCAGTGTGCCGTCTGGAGATGGAGTAGGGCTACCCCTGATCCTACTTGCTTCATCAAATTCAGTGGTGTATAGAAAGCCCTGAATGCTCTGGGTAATATATCCTCAGATCATATTACAGAGCATCCCAAGATCACATGACGGTAAGAGAAAGCTGCTGACTCACTGAGCAGGCTGCCTGGTTGCTGGGAGTGATGGGACTTGAATGGGCTATGCTGCTGCGCTCTCAAACAAACGTGGCTTTAATTTAGTAACAACCCATGTGCTCCTAATTACTGGACACCATGCACTCTGCAAAGGCACCCTTCCTACCCGTGTTGGCTTGCCTAGATGCCCTAAATAAATAGCCATTTCCCTATCCCCCCTTTTTTTTCTAGCCACCACCTGTTTTGTTCTAGCAACTTTTTCCACAAATAGACATCTGCTAACATGGCATCAAAAACACTAGGCGACAATGGCTAATTATTTTATTTTTAGCAAAAAAATAAAAAATCAAATGGCTCTGTGGGTAATAAGTAGAGCCAACATTGATTTCTTTCCAGAGCTGTGAGGCTCAGTTTCATTGCTCTTCCAGATGTGGTGTTTTGCTGCCTGATCCAGGATCAGCATCAAGAATCGTGACACCTGACACTTTCCCCTACCGGAGACAAACAGCTCTTGTTGTTATTTTAGACAGCTAGGAGAGTTTTGAAGCTGGGATTACATGTCCATGCAGTCAGGTCTTGGTAAATATCCAAGGTTCCTTGAACTGAACATCAGCAGTAGGGTACTGTACTGGCCCCCAGCACATGGACGTTGCCTTTCCTAGAGCGCTCTAGCCACTCCTGAATTAGCTAAAAACTACGTCTGCATTGACTACTGAAATGTTACATGGCTAGAAACTCTGGGATGCAGAACCTGCATTACCAACACTGCAGAATGGCTACCGTTTGTACCTTCTGGCTAGTTAAACTGGTTGAGTCCTAAAAGGGGAACTTGAAATGCCTAACAATTTTATTCAGTTACTTTGTGTACTTATCAGAAACGTAGAATTTGTTGACAGAAAAGGACCACTTGGCCTACCTAGTCTGTCCAAGTGTTCCCAGCTTGTTCTTCCTCCTCAGACGCGATCTGGTCTCAGGTGACCCCCACCACCTCTTGTCTAATCTACCCCATGTTTATCCCATGCATGCTTAAAGTCCCCCATCGTTCTATCCGCCACCACTACTGCTGACAGTCTGCTCCTGGTGCTTACCACCCTTTCACTGAAGAAATATTTCCTCTCGTCTCTCTTGAACTCCCTCTCACTTCATCATATGCCCCATGGAGACTTACTGTTACTTTCATTATAAGAGGTTTTTTTTTTTTTTTTAATCTTGTGTAATCACTGCTGTTAAAAACTGAACCTGCTGGTATGTTATTGACTAATGAAAGCCCAGATTCCAAATGCCATTGCACTGCTCACATTCATTTCATTCTACTGTGCCTAGTGCGTCAAAATCCATACATTTCTTGTTGTGAGACTGCTCTCATTAAACAGAGAATAATGGCTATGCAACTGTGTGGTATGGATTTTTTTTACACACCCGAGGTGTGTGATGACCCATAAGCTTCAAGAGTGAAGCTTGAGAAGGTTTATGAGGTCATCACACACCAAGGGTGTGTTAAAAAAAAATAAATAAATAAATCCATAACAACATGGTTGAATAGACATTATTTTTTCTTCCACTCCTGAAATGCCAGTGAGGCAGTTGTGGAATTCTGTGCTGGTGCAGGGAATTCTCACACACACACACACTATTCAGTAGAGACACTTAATTTTTTTCTTTTAAAATAACTAACAACTGTTGAACCACGGTTAAGTCATGGTTTGGAAATCAGAAGAACAGGGACAGTCTCATTGGAGATTGTACCAGATGCATTTAAATAACGTAAAAGGCAGAATCGATCAAATAACTTCTTTACAAAAAAATTAAATAATAACTTTCGACAAACTTACAGTAAGGGAAAGTCTGCATTGCTGTACTGGTTCGCCACTTAGCAGGATTGGAGCCATCATGTTTGAGCAACTGATTAGCCCACCCACACACACAATGCAAGCAACTGAGATGGCACACTAGCAAAGACTGACACAAAACACCACAATAACCCATTCTGCTGGTTATTACGGTGTTTGAGAACAACAGCGGCTCCATGCATTAATGGTGGTCACCAGTGATTATACAGTAATTATTGATCCGTCGTGCTGTTTTGATCAGTTGGCATCAAGAATCGACCTGCAGGTAAGGACTTTATAACCAGAACAGGTCCTTGTTCTGAAGGTTTGAAAAAGTTGAGAGTTCCACTGTTAGTGAGGAGGGGGGTTGTAGTGTTTCACTGTGACTTGGCAGATTGTTTAATAACCCAAAATTATATATTAATTGGATTTTTTTAACTCATCTTTATTCAAGATAAGGAATGTATATGTACATAGAAGTGCTTTGTAATCTGAGCACATTACTTCCTGATTTGGTGTTTAGAAAAAAAAAAAAGCCTCTGGAATGCACATAACCCTACTATCCAATTCTTGTGATAAGTCTTCAGGCCATTTAGTCCAAGATAATCTGCTGCCATCACTTCAGAACTGGGAAATGGTCTGGCTCTCGCAGCAGACAGTGTGAACCTGCAGTAAACATATAACTACATCAGTGGGTACTGAGTGCTGTGCTTAGTGAATGTGTGCTCCAACTTGTACTTTATATTTTTTTTTTGGGGGGGGGGTTTATATACGTGTTTCCATGTCTGGCATTACATGCTGTCTGACCCGTCTACTGCCATTTTGCCCTTTTGGTCCTTCCCCACAATCTACAGCCTGTCTTTTAACTCCTTCTGAGGGAGCACATCCCTATCTTCCCACCAGCCCCAGGTGGCATTGTGTTTCTCCAGAGCCAGTCTTAGTGTGCCTGTTATCCTTTCCATTTTTCTCATCTCAGTAATCTTGTCCACCCAAAACTGAAGGTTGGGGTTGGGGGTCCTCTTTTTAAGCAACAGACAGTCACCCCTTTTATTGCTGCCATGCACAGCACTCGGAATAGGCCCTGCTGTGTCACATCCCCTAGCCGTGGCCCTGCCATAGAAACCTAGAAATTGACAGCAGATAAAGACTGCCTGGCCCACCCAGTCTGCCCATTTTTCTTACCTACTGTAACACCGCAGACCCTACTTGATCTACGGATTCCCCCTCCCCTTTTCCTTATCACTTTGGTTTCCTTTTGCCTATCCCATGCCTTCTTGAATTCCACTACAGTTTTTACTCCCACCTCCTCCACTGGTAGGCTGGCAGTCCCAGGAACAAGTGTTTGAACGTGATGTGGATATCTGCACCAAAGAGGGTTTTCATGACAGTGGGTATTTCATCCACATATGGCCTTAGGGTTGGACATCCCCAGAATATGTAATAATGGGACTCTATTCTTTTGCATTTTCTTCAGCATAGATTGGAGTCCCCTACCAGAAAATGAGTTGTGATGGTAGGTGTGGGGAAAAAACACCCCAGACACTTCCACTGGAACCCTCTTCACCCCGGAGAGACCCTTACCTTCCATCCCGTGTTCTAGGCCATGTTCCAGGAGTCTTCATGGACTTTTATCTGGGCCTCTTTGTCCCACTGAGTTGAAAGCTGAGTAAATTCCGGGAAATCTTTACCAAGTAGGGTTTGATAAGCCCTGGATATAGTACCTCTCTAACTGGTGAGCATCATTGCCCAATACAAGAAATTCTCACGGGGGGACACTCCCTGCTCACCTGCAGCACCCAGCCCTGCAACGTCAAATAGTGATGTATCTGTAAGAATCTATACTGATCCTGCACCGGTAGGCTGAATTTCTGCTGTAGTTCTGCAAGGGAAATGCAGGTCCTCCCCAAATGAAGTATTTATTTGTTGTCATCTGTGCACAGTGAGGTGAAGTCTAGGTCACCTGTAATGCTCAAGAGTGGGCCTATGGAGTTGGGGGGATTCCGAGAGGGTCTTTGCTTTTAGGAACATACATATTGTATGTTTTTTCCATGGCTTGGATATTTCATACAAAATATGGTCTGTCAGGTGTACATGTGGTAGGCCAAAAACTGGGACTGGTAGGGGCTTTTGTGCTTCCATGTTTTGTCAGTCCATATGTGCCCTCTGCTTGGTGCAGTTGACCACAGGCACCAAACTGCACCATGAGCTAGTATTGGCACATATCTGGCAAGGTTAAGCTGCCCATATCTCGGGGAAGCACCAGCAGGCTCCCGCAAATCTGGTGTCTTCCAGAAGCCCACACAAATTGGTGCATACCTTTCTGGAGGTGGTTCCAAAAGTTCTCTAGAATTGTCTGAGCAAGAGCTTGAAGAAGAAACAGAAACGTTGGGAGAGCATTCATTTTTACTAAGGCAGTCCAGTCCCCTGTAATCTTGAGGAGCATTTGCCATCGTGATAAGTCAGCTTGGACTTCTCCCATCAGTCTTTTGTAGTTGAAACAGAATATTTCTGAGGTGTTGGGTGTAATCTGAGCTCCCAAGTTTTGGACCATGTTCCAGGGTGCCCATCAGAATGGGCAAATGGTCTGGAAGGCCATGTGGCAAGAGCCTCCAAGTTTCATCCTCTCTGACTTCTCGTAATTGATTTTATAGCTGGCCACTTCTCTGTAACACTGCAACTCATCGAGAAGGGCTGGTACTGAAGTGGTGGTGGAGGTAAGAAGAAAATGAAATTGTCTGCATATAAGGAAATCTTGAATTTTCTACCTCTAGCCTGGATTCCTTGTATGGCATAGTTCTGAAAAATTGCCACTGCCAGGGGCTGTACGCAGAGGGTAAACAGGAGTAGTGAGAGGAGTCATCCATTTCTTGCCCTCTAGTCAAGAAGAAGTGCTCTGATTGAATGCCATTGGCCATGACCTGAGCCTGGGGAGAAGCATACAAGGCCTTAACACTAGTGTGAAGGCCTCACCCCCCCCCCAATCTCCGCTAGGATGTGGTGGAGGAATCCCCACTTCACCCAATAAGAGGCTTTTTCCACATACATGAATACTGCCAGGACAAACTCGGGGAAATCTACATTGCCACAAAATTATATTCAGGAGGTGATGGATATTATCATGGATGAGGCAATCATTTATGAAGCCTGTCTCGTGGGTGAACCAGGGACCCCACCCACTGTTGTAGCACAGATGCCAGCATTGTTGTGAAAAACTTTAGGTCCACATTAAGGAGTGAGATGGGGTGCTATGACCAGCAGATCCTGTTATCTTTATTGGATTTAGGAATAACAGAAATATGAGTGTACTGCCATGAGGGGGGAACCCTGTCCTCTTTTTGCACCGCTCTAAAAACGGCTTCTAGCTGAGGAATAAGAAGCGCTGCAAATGCCTTAAAGAATTCAGGGACTAGCCCATCAGGGCCTGGAGATTTACCAGACTTTAGATGACTAATGGCCATCTGTATTTCAGTTGAGGATATTGATGCATACAATGCCTCCTTGGCCTGTTCTGTAGTGTGGTTGATGTGCACCGTGTTGTAGAGGGCATTAGGTTTTTCTGGAAGCCCTCCACTCTATTCTGGTTATAAAGGTGTTTGTAGAAGTCCCCAGAGAGTGTGATTATTTTTGTTGGGTTAGTCTGAAATGAGTCGGGTCCCCCACCTACGTAACCACAGTACTGTGTGGCACACTGCTTCTCTGTGCAGGTGCCAAGCTAGAAGCTGCCCTACTCTGTTACCTGATCATCGAACTGCTGGCAGGAATAGCGCAGGACCACTTATACTTTCTCTTGCAGGAGGTGGTTTAACTCCACTCAACACGTGTACCTGTTTGTTTTGAACTGTTTTGTCTTCTGCCTCTGAGTCAAAGAGCTTCTGATCAAGTAGGTGCTGCTCCTGGAGTCTCTTTTTTTTTTCATATTAGCTGCAAAGCTGATGGTGTGAACAATAATAACAGCCTTAAGGCCGTCCCACCAGATCACATTAGATGTGGAACCTGTTGGGGTTGTGGGCCTTGTGCTTCTCTGTACACTCCTCCACCATCTTAATGTAGTGTGGGTCACTGAGCAGCGAGACATTTAACTTTCAGTTCAAAGTCTCTGGACTGAGGTGACCACCATGTCCAAAATAACCAGGACATGGTCGCTTTTGATCTTAGAACATTTGGTTGTGCGAGCCCAATTGAAGGGGATCAGGAAAAAGTCATTGTGCAAGTATGCATTGTGTGTGTGTGTGTGTGTGTGTGTGTGTGTGTCTGTGGGGGACCGGACCAGCACATGTACTCCCTCATAATAGGATGCAGTGAGCATCAGATTTGGGTCAGCCCCAGTTTTTTGATAGCTTCCTGATGCATCTTCCAGTATAGCACACCTCTTGGCCATCTCTACTGAATCGGTCAAGTTGGTGCTGCATAACCCCCCTTAAAATCTCCACCCACTAGGTATAAAACTGTGTGTAGAGGCACCCAGGACACTGGTTTGTCCTGTAGGAACCAGACATTGTCACTCTCTTGGTTCAGAGCATAAACATTAACTGCAGTGCAAGGTACCATCGGAAAAGTGCCCTTAACATATATAAACCTCCCTTCCTGGTCTTCAGTTACTTTCTTAACCTCCAGGGGGCATGGTTTATGAACCAGGATCACCACTCCTTATCTGTGTGGATATGTCTGAAATAATGAGGAGTACAATAAACCTACCCATGACCTTCTCAGCATGCGTGTTTCGTATTTTCCTTGGGGCAGGTGTGTCTTCTGTACAAATGCTATTGGGCCCCCAGACTCGTCAGCTCCTGCAATACCCTGGTCCATTTTACTGGACTGTTTAAGCCCCTGATATAGTAAGTTACTGTCATTCTTCCGCCATCTTAGTGGTGATGCTTGGGGAATCCTCCCGGGGTGCCCTGCTCCCCCCCCCCCACACACACACACATATATATTGTCTGCAGAGCACTCAGTATCAAACATGCTGATGCAGTCACTGGGTCTGTCCACCAAAAGAATGGTCTGCTGTATAGGCTCAGTGCCATCTCATCAAGGAGGCACAACTGGCCATCGCCGCCAGTACTCTCTTCCCTGCCTAATATATGGTGCTCCCCTACTGTATTCCCTGTGAGAAACCGAGCTCAGCAGGTTGGGCATCGTGTAAGGTAGTGTTGCTCGGTTTGCAGCTTGTGTCCACCCCAGGTACCATCACTGCATGGTTCTCTCAAATCTGAATTGGCCCTACCTAAAGGGTAGACTGGCCTACCCCCTACTCTGCCTTTCCAACAAACTTGCAGTGAATACTCCCCCACCCCAGTCTTAAGGGGCTTCTAAATTTGGTATGCTAAAGATGGTTCCTTCCCTCAAGCTGTCCCCTGCTCAATGTTCCTAGGTCTAGGACATGCTCTGGAGAGAGAGGTCATTTGCAGTCTTGGCCCTGTCCTCCTGGAGCAAACTTACACTTGGAGTTCAAAAGTGCTCCTCCCTGGCTATGCTTAAGTCTAACCTCAAGGCCCATCTACCTAAAGGCTGTCAGTGCCTCTGCAGCCTCTGACCTGACCGCTGCCCACTGCACTCCTGTGGCTCATGTGTCTATTAAGTTAGCTGTGCCCATCTTGCTGCCATAGCTCCTACCTTGAGGTGTATAGTTTGTTTCATTTCCCCTTTGTGGGATGCTATGTTATGTTATGGGGAGGGATGGGGGCAGGGCAGCTGAAGGTGAGAGTGCTAGCTTCACACTCGAGCAGACTTGATAGACCAGGTGGCCTATTTCTGCTGGCAAATTCGTATGTTCGTATGTTATTAACGTTATTGTTGCTCGTACCAGTATGTACACCGCTGCCTGTAACTCCTCAAACTGTAAATATCTGTGTTTACTTCTATTTTTGGCATCCTGTTTGCCAGTATAAACTATTATGTCCATCCCTCATTAATAACAGCCCAAATTACCCCTCCCCCTACAGGGGGAAGGTCAGGGGGAGGAGGGGAAGCAGGAGAGCACCAGTGAGGCCCTCCTGATTACTTGCGCCAGCATCTGAGTTAAAGCTGCCGAGTCCCCAATTCTAGGGGATCTTGAATTCTGGTCATGAGCCATCATGAGTTGCACTGCTGTGTCTGTTGCAAGTTCGAGGTGGTGCAGTGTCCCATGAGGTGCTACGAGCCTGAGCCTGCCTCCCACCACAGTTCCACTACATCTCTCTCCCGTCCCCTGCTGCAGAACCTTTATGGGTCAGAGGGCTATCGGACGAGCTTACACTTGTGCAGACCCCCATGTGTACTGGCAGGTCATCTCTGCCCCTGCTCAGAGTGAGTCTCATTAACATGCATCCTGCTAGCTTGCCTGCACCGCATGCCTCCTCTTCCTTCCCCGCTTCCCACTCGTATAATGCTCACTTGTAGATGGCTGGACCAGTCTAGCTGCGGAGAGTGAAGCTACCGAAGCCACCTTGGCCTCGCCTGCAACCTAGGGACCAAAGCCATGGTTGTAGTACTGGCAGCCTGCAGCCAAGGTATTTTGGTGTTTAATACAGAAAAGGGTTGCCTCATACGTTTTCACTTCTCAGATGGTCAAAAAACATTCAGATTTACTGCAGTTCTCTCACCCTAAAAACACAAGAGGTGATTTTCTCATACCCAACAAGTCTGCTTTGCTCATGTGCTGCATGTGTCATAGTAGCAGGACGGAAAATAAAAATCTGGCTGCAGTTAAAGTATTACATTGTAAAACGTAAGTTAAGCTGCATTCTGTTGTCTCAGGTGCCTATTGCACTCCCTGCTTGTGATGCCACTGGGTTGCCATGATATTACGGTGGCTAGTGGCTGTCCCTGCCTTTCGGACACAAACAGGGTTGAGGGGCCTGGCTATTGTAAACTCCTGATTGGGGGGTAGGTTATATCCAATGTTTAGAATGAAATGCATTGGCTCTGTTGGTAGTGGCTGGCACCTTTGATCTGCTAGTGCAAGGGAACCATACAGGTATACCCTCAGGGGAGGGGGGGGGTACACATATAGAACTTGCTATTAAAAAAAATAAATAAATAAAGTTTTAAACAGAACGTGAACAGTGCTATTTTCATTTTTCATTATATAATTGTAATTTAGGGCAAGTGTGAGGTCTATTTGTATTGTTTTGTGTTTGATTTGAAATGGTCTAGTTTCCTCATTTAGGGCCCCTTATTAATGCAGCCTTTTTCCTGCCTAGAATTCATTTTTTAATTACTTAGCAGTTCTAGGTCCTAGGGATGAGTACAAAACCAGCACACACAAAGTGGTTGCCCAAATAAATGTGAATTTTATTCACAATGCAGAGTACAAACAAAAAGTAAATCTCAGTCTAGTGCCCCCTTGCTTTTTGTTTGTACACTACATTGTGAATAAAATTCACATTTATTTGGGCAACCACTTCGTGTGCTCTGGTTTTGTGTCTCGTCCTTCCTGGTGTGCTTCCATCCATGCAGCACACTGACGCTATGCTTGTTTGACTGTTCAGATTTTTTCTCTTAGAAACATAGAATTTGATGGCAGATAAGGACCGATTGGCCCATCCAGTCTGCCCATTGCTCCATACCTACACTATTACTGCAGACCATACCCAATCTACAGCCATTTCTCCCTCCTCTTTTCCTTTCCACTGTGATTCCCTTGTGCTGATCTAATGCATTCTTGAACCCCACCATTGTTTTCGCCCCTATCACTTCCACTGGAAGGCTATTCCAGGACTCCACCAGTCATTCTGTGGAGAAGTATTTCCTCACATATCTCCTGAATCTACCCACCTCCAGCTTCATAGCATGTCTCCTTGTCCTTGAGCACCTTTTCTTCAGAATAAAAAAACTTCCCTCTTGTACCTTATTTACCACCGTGAGGTATTTAAAGATCTCTAACATATCTCCCCCCTCTCTGTCCTCTGTTCCAGGGTGTACACATTGAGTTCCTTTAGTCTCTTCTTGTAGGGCTTTTTTTTTTTTACTTTTTTTGCCCCCTTGCACACTCTGCCCACTAGTCCGTCTCTCGGAGCCCCATACACCGCTCAGCTACACCTGCCCTTGAGAGAGACCCAAGGTGTCTGCTCCTTAGAGTGCTACTTGCTTCAGTATTCCAGAGCCTCCGGATATCCCACCGGGCAGGGCAAAGGAGGCCTCCCCTTGCCTCCTCCGAGCATCAGGGATGCATGCACAGGTGGAGTCTGCCCTCTGAGCCCTCTCTCTCTGCAGGCATGGCGCTGGGAGCTCATCGCCTAGACCGTTGGCAGGGCACATTTTCCTTGTTCTCTCCTACCCTTACATGACTGCATGCAAGGAGGGCCAATGAGCTGAAGGGGCATGGTGACGCACCTACGCTCTGGCCCTTGGCAGACGTCTGTCCCTCCCATGCCTTCAACCTCCTCTGCTGCACCATCACCACCCGTGGTCACCCAGGTGGTGGTGTATTGCAGTGAGGAGCATTACCCACCCCACCCAGAGAAGGAGAGTGGCCTGCTGGACGCTCAGTCCTTCTCCCCCCCCCCCGGCTGACCCGCTGATGACTCGTGCTTGCTACTGAACCTGGGTGGCCGGTGTCGCAAGTGCTACTGCTGCACCGATGGGCCGGCTCTTTTCTTGTAGGCCTTTTGATACAGATCCTGCACCATTTTAGTTGCCCTGCTCTGGACCACCTCCACTCTATGTCCTTCTGGAGATGTGGTCTTAGAACTAGACACAGTACTCTAGGTGGGGGCTTACCAGCGATCTATACAGAGGCAACACCACCTCCCTCTTTATGCTGGTGATGCTCCTCCCTATGCACCCCAGCATCCCACTAGCCTTCGCGACTGCCTTGTCACACTGCCTGGCCACCTTTAGGTCATCCGATATGATCACCCCAGATATCTTTCCTGTTGCTGGTCGTCAGTACCACTCTACTGTATTATGCCCCTGAGTTTCTGTGCCTAAGTGCATTATTTTTCACTTTTTTATCTTGAAACCCAGCTGCCATACCCTGACCTTTTAGATCCTAGGGACATCAGTTGGGCTGCTGACTACAGTAAAGTGGAACAGTGTGACATCGGCTCAGCTGATGGCCCTGGGTTCCACTTTATTGTGGTTTTCAGCTTAAGTGATGTCACTGAGATCCAGAACTGCTGAGTAGTATAAGTAAAGGCGGCCCAGGGGATGTTCCTTATGGTATAATCGACTCCAAGAGTGAGGTTTGGGTGAGAGGACCGTGAAACAAAGTTGAGTGGTTCTGTCCGCCCAAACCTAATGAGAGGAGGCTCTTGTACCATAAGAGACATGCCTCAGAGGCCCTATTAACTTATTATAAGTCACTCCAGTTTAGCTCAAGTGATTTGTAATTCGTTTATCTTTTTTTTTTTTTTTTTTTTAATTTAAATTTTATTTTGCTGTCCTCCCCCCGGCACTGAGCAGAGCGCTCCTTCCAAATGTTCCTGCACAAGAGCACACTATACACAGGATGAGCGGTAAATGGCTATGCATGCTGATAATCATAAATCACCAATGTGATTTCAACCAAAAAAAACTGTACATTGGGCAGGAAAAAGTCTGCACTAATATGGATCATAAAATAAGGAAAAAATAAGACTATTTCAAAACAAACACCACAGTTCGCTTAGGTGATCACACATGCTTAAATTTACAGTTAATATTAAAAAGGTAAACACCATTGTTTATGCTGCATTTAAACTGAGCAACAGGAAACACAAAATCATTGTTAACAACAGTTGGTGGGATTCATTGCTGCTGTAACAGGCGTAGTGTGCTGAACTTGTTATTACAAGGATTTGTTACAAGAATAAATCTTGTTTCAATTTTGAATCGTTGCCAGTGCTGATTTTTACGGATCTGCTGATGACAGCAGAAACTAGTTGCACTATATTCACCACCACCACCACCAAATTGAATAAAAGCCATACCACTTGTCATTACTGAGGGTGTTTCCATGAAAACCAGAGCTATGTCCGGAGTGGAAGTCGTGATGCGCTGCTTGTGACATCAGTGTCATTTCCATGGCAACAGATTGTAGTGACTCAAGCCGGGTGTCCTGACCAGCCTCAGCTATAAGTGAACTGTATGGTATAAAGATAGTTTTTTTTATTCCATTTTATTCTGTTTTTTTTTTTTTTTTTTTTATGTCCCATACATACCATACCATAACAATATTTAAAACATTTGTGACTTAGTCTCTTAATGCACGTACTTAAGTGCACTGAACTTTTTAGAACACAGAAACATAGAAGTTGACGGCAGATAAAGACCGCAAGGCCCATCCCGTCTGCCCATTTCTTTTTCTACCTTATAAATGCGCCATCAGCCTTTGCTCTGTCAATGGCCTATCTATTCATACTCATCTGTATTGCTCCCTTATGCCTGTCCCATACCTGTTTGAAGCCCTGCACTGTATTCATATCCACCAGTTCCTGAGGTAGGCTGTAACATGCATCCACCACCCTTTCTGTGAAAAAGAACTTCCTCACATTACCCCTTAATCTGACTCCCTCTTATCTCATGCTGTGTCCTCTTGTCCTACTATTTTCTTATATTGAAACATGTTAGACTCTTTCACCTTGATAATGCCCTTAAGGTGTTTGAATATTTCGATCATATCACCTCTCTCCCTCCTTTGCTCTAGGGTATACTTATTGAGCTCCATTAATCTGTCCTCATATGTTTTCTGATGCAGTACCTGCACCATTTTGGTTGCCCTTCTCTGGACTGCCTCAGTTTGGTTAATGTACTTGTGAAGATGTGGCCTCCAGTACTGCAGACAGTACTCCAGATGGGGCCTAACTAGTGTCTTGTAAAGAGGGATTATTACCTCCCTCTTCCAACTTGTGATACCCCTACTAATACACCCCAACATCCCCCTAACCTTACCTACTGCTTTAGTGGTCTGCTTGGATGATTTTAGGTCATCAATGATGATGATGCCCAAGTCACTTTCTTCCCTTGTGCCTGCCAGCAACTCCTCTCCCAGCCTATAGGTGGCTTCAGGGTTTCTCTTCCCTATGTGCATGATCTTGCATGTCTTTGAGTTAAACCCCAGTTGCTACTCTTCCAACCATTTTGCTAGTTTATCCAGATCTCTTCTCATTCTGCCCACCCCATCTGGATCATCTACTCTGTTGCAGATCTTGGTGTCATCTGCAAACAGACAAACCTTACCCTCCAGTCCATCTGCAACGTCGCTGATGAAGATATTGAAGAGGACTGGCCCCAGGACTGATCCCTGAAGTACCCCACTTGTGACTTGCATCTCTTCTAACTGTATACCGTTTACCACCACTCTCTGTTTTCTGCCCATCAACCAGTGTGCCACCCAGTTCACTAACTTCTGACCCACCCCGAGCCTACCCAGCTTATTAATCATTCTTCTATGTGGAACAGTATCGAAAGCTTTGCTGAAGTCAAGGTAGGCGACATAACTGCTCCCCCTTGGTCCACCACTCTGGTTACCCAGTCAAAGAAATCTATGAGATTAGTTTGACAGGACCTTCCTTTTGTAAACCCATGCTGTCTTGGACCCTGTGCTCCTATGGATTCCAGGTGTTGCACGGTCCTTTCCTTAAGGAGTGCCTCCATAATCTTGCCCACTACTGAGGTAAGACTGACTGGTCTGTAGTTCCCTGCCTCCTCCCTGCTACCACTCTTGTGGAGTGGGATTACAGGAGCCCTTCTTCAGTCTTCTGGGACCTCACCTGTGCTCAGAGACTCACTAAACAGTTCTGATAATGGCTCTGCTAGTTCCACCCTTAGCTCCTTTAGTACCCTGGGATGTATGCCATCAGGTCCCATTGCCTTGTCCACCCTGAGCTTATTGAGCTCTTGTAGGACCCTTCCTTTTGTGAAGGGACTAGTGCACACCTCCTTCCCCCCCTTGTGTCCATGGTGCTGAGCTGTGGTCCCTGCCCTACCTTCTTTTCAGTAAATACTGAGCGGAAGTATCTATTTAGGATAGATGCTTTTACGTGGTCCTCCTCCTCACACGCCCACTTATCTCCTTTGATCTTAGCAATACCCACTCTGGGCTTTCTCCTTTCACTAATGTATCTATTAGAAAGTCTTGTCACCTTCTTTTACTGTTTGTGCTAGTGTTTCCTCAGTTTGGGCCTTTGCCTGCCTTACTGCCTTCCCTGCTTCCCTTTAGGGAAGTTTGGTATGCCTCATTATCTTCATCCCGCTGTGTTCCCTTATATTTCCTGAAGGCCAGCCTTTTGGCTCTGACCTTTTCTGCAACTGTTTTTGAGAACCAAAGTGGTTTCCTTCTTCTTTTGCACTTCCTTTTCTCTCTAACACAATGGGATGTTGCTTCAAGTATTGCATCTTTAATGCTTGCCCACTTTGCCTGTACCCCCTCACCTGTACTTCTTTTTGCCAGGGCTAGCTTAACTCTGTTGGCCAGCTTATCAAAGTCAGCTCATCTGAAGTCCCATATTTTTGCCTTGGAATGGGACGATTTAGTTCTAGTGGCCAAATTGAACCAAACCATGTGGTGGTCACTGGCCCCCAGGTGATGTTCTACCTGGAGATCTGTAATCCTTTCCCTGTTAGTCAGTACTAGATCTAGGATAGCCCTGTCTTTTGTGGGTTGTTGTACCAGTTGTTTGAGACCTTCCCCCTGTAGGGAATCCACCATGTGTCTAGTTCTGGCAGATGTCCCTGCTGGTATTGACCAATCTGTATCTGGCATGTTGAAATCTCCCATTATCAGAACCTCCCCTTTAGCTGTCATGTTTTGTATATCTTCTAACAGTAATGTGTCTATGTCCTCCCCCTGGTCTGAGGGCCTGTAGACAACCCCAATTCGTATGGCTGTCCCATTTCCTGTTTCCAGGGTGACCCACAGTTCTTCTGGCTCCTTATGTGTATTCTGAATTTCTGTGGCTTTGATATGTTTCTTGACGTACAGGGACACTCCACCCCCCCTTTTTTACACCATGGTCTCTTATGAACAGTACGTAGCCAGGTACTGAAGTCTCCCAAGTGTGGTTACTGGTTTACCACGTCTGGCTAATTGCTACTATGTCTAGTTTAGCCTCTGTCATTATTGCCTGCAGGTCTGGGATCTTGTTTCCCAGACTGCGAGCATTTGTGTACATGATTTTCCATTGGCCAGATTTCGGTGTGTTAGTTCTTGGGTGAGGTCTGGCATTTCACCTGTGCATTGTATGGGGAGTCGAACCCGGAATGGTTCCATTTCAACATTTATTTCATCTTTTTAAAAAAAACCTTTACAAACACTTAAACAGAAACTTTGTAAAATATAGCAAGAGTTCCCAAGTTAAGTTGTTTGGGATTCTGACCTTATTTTAACTTTTTGTTTTTAAGTGTTTATGCTCTTTTTCCGGCCACACTTGTCTGGTCCCCCTCCCATCCCGTCACCATCTTCTCCAGGTACTTACCCTGTCCTCTCTCTTTCATGGGAGGACCTTTGGTGTTCCCCTAACACCTCTGGTAATCCCCCCTTGAAGATCCAGATCTGGTGGAGGCAGGTGTCATGGCCAGAGGTGCAGGGCCAGTGGGGGGCAGACCTTCATCCTTCAGTCGGAGTTTTCTCATCATGGTTCTCTTCCCATCCTCATTGGGCATGCACATTGTTTAGGGTGAGTGCCTTGGATATATGCAGCATGCTCTTACTCGGAGACGCAAACAGGGAAGACGCCCCACTGCTTGGCATGCTCTTGCTAAAATGACAACATGGCTACAAGGAATACATGGTTCTCTGCCGATATCCCAAGCAAAGGGGCTATCATGGTCTATGTGCCTGGGCACAACCTGCGAGTATAATAAAGTCTTTTGAACTTGCACGTTATCTGACTTTTGGTACTGTTTCAAAATTTTGTTTCAAATGGTGGTGGTGCTCAGCTTCCTTGCAACCATCGTGCTGAGAGAGCAAGGTAGTTAGCCTTTGCTCATAGAGCAGTCTTGCTGTCAGAGCAAGGAGGCAGCTGACTCTGGCAGCTAGAACATTTCTAACTAGTGGCTTAGCAGACAGATACTTTACTAGAAGAGTAGGGTCTGTAGGGTACACTGGGGCCTTCAATCAGGGTAAAAACAAAAACAGAGTAGTTAGTGCTAGTTTGAGCTGGGGGAAGTGAGCTGCGAATCATCCTTGCACTTAGCTGGCTCGGGAGGATAGCTGTGAATTGGGGGGGGGTTAGGCAGAAGTGAAGCAGTTGTCTGCATTTAGCCTTCCCTAGCCTTCTTACAAGAGCATTACAAAAGGACTCCCTGAACTAGTGGCCTTGATGGTAGAGGGATGCCTGGATATTGTGGCAGTAACTGAAACATGGTATACAGGGAACCATGACTGGGATATCAACATACCAGGATATGCAACCTACAGGAGGGACAGGGAGGGTGAAAGAGGAGGAAGAGTAGCTCTCTATGTATGGGAAGGGATTAAAGCAACAGAACTAAAGAGTAAACATGAAGTAGATGAGTCACTATCGGTCACCCTGGAGATGGGAAATGGCACCACAATCCGTATGGTAGTATGTACAGACCCCCATCTCAGGGGGAGGGAATGGACAAGGAAATGATAGAAGGCATCCTTAAAATGGCAGAAAAAATGGAGATATTGTTGATGGGGGACCTGAATATGCCAGATGTTAACTGGAACACCTTTGCTGCAGGCACATCCAGGAGCAGGGTCATTCTTGGTGCCCTACAAGGGGCATGCCTCAGACAGCTAGTGTTTGAACCCACTCGGGAGGGAGCAATCTTAGACCTGGTACTCTCAAATGGGGACGGAGAAAGGATCTCGGATTTAGAAGTGGGTAGCCATCTGGGAACAAGCGACCACTAAACAGTGTGGTTCACAATAAACACAGCCATAGAGTCAAGCCACACAACAGCAAGAGTATTGGACTTTAGGAGGGCTGACTTTGGAAATGAGAGAGTGCTTAAAAAAGCACTAGCAAATGGGCAAAAAGAGGGGCGGAGGAACAATGGGGAATAATCAAAACAGCCATCACAGAGGCAACAAACCTTTGTGTGAAGCAAATCAATAAAAACAAAACGTAGGAAAAAACTACTATGGTTCTCAAAAGAGGTGGCAGGGAAGGTTAAGGAGAAAAGGATAGCATTGAGGAAATATAAGGAAACACAGAAGGAGAAGGACAGAGAACTATATCAGTTAAAGCAGAAGGAGGCAGGGAAGTCAGAATAGCAAAGGCCCAAACCGAGGAAAAGATGGCCAGTTCTGTTATGAAGGGGGATAAAACCTTTTATAGGAACATTAGGAAGTGAAGAAAGACCAAGGGAGGGATACGGAGACTTAATAAAGGGGAGGGAATGTGGGCAGAAGGTGATAGTGAAAAAGCAGGGATACTGAACGGATATTTTTGCTCAGTTTTCACAACAGAAGAGGATGGAGAGGTACCTTAACCAAACAAGAGAAACACTCTGGATAGGGGGGTCAATACCAGTCCATTCACAGAAGAAAGGGTTTTGAAAGAACTCTTGAAAGTGAGGGTGGACAAAGCAATGGAACCTAATGGGATTCAACCCAGAATTCTAAAAGAACTAAGGGTAGAACTATTGACACCAGTGACTACTCTCTTTAACAAATCATGGGAGGATGGGGTGGTACCTGAGGACTGGAGAAGGGTGGATGTGATTCCACTTCAGTAGCGGATCTAGGGGGATTTAGATGGTGCAGATGCACCCCCCCCCATTGTAACTTGCTTGCTTGCTGTAGAAGTCTAATATATTGATTGTAAGAAAATAAACATTCCAAATTGTAGATTTATATTTTCAGTCAAGAATGTAATGAAAAGGTTAGTATAAAGGATTAAAAGCATTATAAAAAGATGTATATCAAGTAGGTACACCTCTACAGCACCCCCATTGTAAAATCCTGGATCCGCCACTGTTCCACTTCACAAAAGTGGGAGCAGGGCAGAGGCAGGAAACTACAGACTAGTTAGTTTGACCTCAGTGGTAGGGAAAATGATGGGATCACTTCTGAAGGAAAGAATTGTTGAGTACCAAGATGCCAGTGGGGCACAGGACCCAAAGCAGCATGGATTAACAGCGGGAAGGTCGTGTCAAATTAATCTAATAGATTCATTTGACTGGGTGACCAAAGTAGTAGACCAGGAAGGGGCTGTGGATATGGCCTACCTAGATTTTAGCAAGGCATTTGACACAGTCCCACACAAAAGATTGATATACAAGTTAGCCAGCCTTGGAGTGGGTCCCAAGGTGGTAGCCTGGATAAAAAACTGGCTGGACAACAGGATGCAAAGGGTACTAGTAAATGGAGTCCACAGTGAGGAAAGGAGGGTAACTAGTGGGGTACCGCAGGGTTCAGTACTGGGCCCGGTCCTCTTTAACGTCTTTATATGTGACATTGGAGGGCACCTGGAAGGAAAAATATGCCTCTTTGCAGACAACACAAAGATCTGCAACAGGGTTGATACACAAGGTGGGGTGGAAAGGATGAAAAGGGACTTGGCAAGGACGGAGGAATGGTCACATGTATGGCAGCTCAGATTCAGTGCAAAGAAGTGCAAGGTAATGCACCTGGGAAACAAAAACTCAGATGAAGAGTACACAATGGGGGTGAGATACTAACAACAACAAAAATCGAAAGGGACCTGGGAGTAATTATATCAGATGCCCTAAAGGTGGGCATGCAATGTGAGAAGGCAGTAAGGACAGCTGGGGGGATACTGGGATGCATAGGGAGAGGCATCAACAGTAGAAAACAGGATGTTGTTATCCCTCTGTACAGACAGTTGGTGAGACCCCATCTGGGGCACTGCATGCAATTCTGGAGACCCCATCTCCGCAAAGACATAGACAGAATGGAGACTGTTCAGAGGAGGGCAACCAAAATGGTGCAGGGTCTGCACCAGAAGACATATGAAGAGAGACTAAAGCAGCTTAATATGTATACCCTCGAGGAAAGGAGGGAGAGGGGGAACATGATAGAAACTTTCAAGTACCTCAAGGGAATTAACAAAGTCCAAGAGGGTAGCATCTTTCAGAAAAAGAGATGTGTAAGAGCAAGCAATTTGAAGATTGGGGCTGCTCAGAGGCATGTTAGAAAGTAGTTTTTCATGGAGAGGTTTGTGATGCATGGAGCAGCCTTCATGAGGAGGTTGTGGAGTCAAGAACAGTGGGAGAATTCAAGAATGCATGGGACAGACATAAAGCAATTATAGTGGGGGGTAGGAGGAAGTAAGCTGTTGGTTGACTAGAATCTGCAGCTTATCCATCAAGTAGGGAAATGGGTAGACTATGTGGGCCAAGCGGTCCTTATCTGTCATCAAATTCTGTGTTTCTATGAATCTCTTCTAACATGTCCCACATGTTCATGTCCAGCGTGGGAGTGGAACAGGTGTAAAAGTAACATCTTAGGCGTCGACAAGCATCAACAGAAGGCAGTGGAGAAATGCGGGGGACTCTGCTGGCCAACTAAGGTAAGTCGCCTGTTCACTCCTGTTGTTGCAGTCACTGCTGGGAAGGGCAGATGGTAAAGGGTAGGCCTAAACTGGGAAGCAGTATACGGGGAGGTACAACAGATATAGAGGAACACAAGCAGCAACACATACGCACACACGAAGCTAGGAACACCATATCAGGGGTAAGGGTATATAAGTATTTCCAGGTAACACAGGGAGTATAGAAGCTGGGAATGATAGGAATGATGCGGTGCAGTGGGTCTGGGGTGGCAATTTTCAGAGAGACCTTTTGGAGACTGCACTGCAGCCCCATCTGCGTGCATCTCTCTGGGTTGAGGGACGAAGTCGCTAGACTCCAGGCTGAATTGACTAGGATTTAGGGGACCTCTTCCCTCACCCAAGGGCCACCAAATCCGACACCATTAGCTCAGAGGATACCAGTGAGGAGGAATGGCTGGACTGCGGTGGACTCTGGAAGGGTGGGAGTGGTGAGTCAGAGGCACATTCTTCAACCAGTACACCACAAAATTGCTACACTCTTCTGACAAATTGGGACAGGAGAAGGCACCTTTGATAGTGGCCAGGGAAGATGTGGGGTTCTCAGGAGTGGAGACGCCAAGCAGGGAGAAAGAACCTCAGAGGAGGAGGAGCAGCTTCTAGTGGGGGACTCTATTGTGAGGGGGAATAGATTTGGGGAATAGGAAAGGGGCAGGAGAGGGAAGTTAGGTGCCTACATGGCAGGGATGGGAAGCAGATCCAGAGGATCGCTAGGGCAGCAGGATGGGAGGCAGAGCTGGATGTCATTATCTACCTGGGGACTAATGGCCTGGCTAGAGACAGGGATGCGATACTTCAGGGGGAGTTTAAGGAGCTAGGGAGGGGTCTTAGGTAGCGTACTCAGTGGCTTTCACTGAGGTGCAACCTGTCTATGACTGGGGGGAGGGATATCTGCACCAAGACCTTCAACTCATGGTTAAAGAAATGGTGCTGAGAGGAGAGGTTCAGCTACAATGGGGGCTGCATATCCACCTGGAGAGATTAGAGCCTTTACAGGGATGATGGCCTGCATCCATCCAGGAGGGGAATCCCAGTCCTCAGTGGATGATTTAGATGTTAGCGTTGATGAACATTCAAGCTAGATGATGGGTCTGGTGGAAGAACCCGTCCACAGGCTGAGGTAGAAAGTATGGAGAACCAAAGGGAAGTGGAATCCTTCAAGGTGGAAGTTAAGAAAGGAAACAAGGTGGTAGAAAATGAAGGGGGATGGGAACAGAAGCATTAAAAAGAGAGGGGGGAAGGAGAGAGGGTTAAAAGAGGGGTAATAAGCAGAGTGGTAGCAAACTCTGGAAGGCCTTGTGTGCGAATGCTAGAAGTCAAGGAAATGAATATTCTGGACCTAGAGGCCATAACGGCAGAGGCTGACATGGATACTGTGGCCATTACTGAGTCATGATGCACTGAAAACTATGACTAGGACATGTCCATACTAGGCTATACTCTGTTCAGGACGGACGGGGTGGTAAGGAAAGAAGGGGTTGTGGTGCTTTAAGTGAGGGAAGGCATAAAAGCAGCAGAGATGCAGAGAATACAAGGGGGAGTAGAGGTACCGTGGGTCACCCTAGAGACAGGGAATGGAACCTCTGTTCACACTGGCACAATATACAGTCCTCCGGCACAGGGGGAGGAGTTTAAAGATAAAGTTGTGGTGTAAACTGTTGGCAAGGTGGCAGAAAAAGGTTATATGCTGCTGGTGGGGGACTTCAGTCTGCTGGATGAGGACTGGAACCTCCCAGCTGTGGCTTCATCTGGAAGCAGGGACATCCTGGACTCCCTGCATGGGGTGTTCCTCAGGCATCTAGTCGGTGAACCAACTCGTGATGGGGCAGTACTGGACCTGTACTCACTAACAGGGACAGTGTTGCAGATGTCAAGGTAGGAGGCCACTTGGGGATCAGCGATCACCATTGAGTGTGATTCATTATAAGGACAGCTGTGAAATTGAACCACACAAGAGCAAGGGTACTAGACTGCAGGAGGGCATATTTTAAAAAGATGGGCAAATGCCTCAGGGATGACCTGGCGGGGGATGACTGGGTGGAGTGGAGGAAGAGTGGGCAAAATTAAAAAGGGCAATAGGGAATAAAACAAATCTCTGCATCAAGCAGGTGAGCAAAAGCAAGAGGAAAAAGAAACCACTGTGGTCATTGAAAGACATGGGGGAATGCAAAGGCAAAAGGATTGCATTCAGAAGGTATAAAGAGACACAGAGGGAGGAGGATATGGAGGTGTATCAAGGGAAACCGAGGGAAGCAGGGAGAGCATTCAGGAGTGTGAAGGCGCAAACTGAAGAGAAAATAGCCAGGTGGTGACAGTGTGACGAGACCTTTTTTAGGTAAGTGGTGGGATCTTAAGACTAAAAAGGGAAGAGGGGAACTCTGCAGAGAGGGACCAGGAAAATGCAGACATCCTGAACAAATACTTTTGTTCGGTGTTCACAGGAGAAGGGAAGGGGCCACAAAAAGTAACAAAAGCTGTGGAGGGATGGAGGTGGACACTAGTCCTTTTTTAGAGGAGAATGTCCTGAAGAGACTCGCTAATCTGAAAGTGGACAAAGCAGTGAGGTCAGATGGAGTGCATCCAAGGATATTTAGGGAGCTCAGGGAGGTACCAGCTGCACCTCTGAAAGTCTTGTTTAACAGCTGATTGGAAACAGGAGTGGTTCTGGAGGACTCGAGGAGGGCAGATGTAGTCCCACTTCACAGAAGTGGTAGTGGGGAAGAGGCTGACATTTGTAAGGCAGTCAGCCTGACTTCAGTGGTCGGAAAGTTAATGGAGTCACTGCTGAAGGAAGGATTGTGGAATATGTTAAATCCAGTGGGTTACAAGACCCAAGACAGTATGGATTCACAGGGGTTGGGGTGGGGGAGGTCATGTCAAACCAATCTGATAGATTTATTTGACTAGCGTAACCCCCTTACAAATGGGGGTTCCTGAAAAGTCTTCCTCGAGCTTACCTAAATGCTCACTGCCAGGCTGGTGTCCTGCATTTTAGCAGTTTAAATGTGATTACCAGAGTGTGCCTGTATAGCCTCTGTGTATTGTCTCTTTAAGAGCTGCCTGGATTGCAGTCATAAGTAATCTGAGAGGGAGCTCTGTTGAAAGATGTAACTATTTGCTGAAAATCATTTAGAGTGGTAATGATAATGTAGTTTGTCTAACCTGCCTTCTTTGTAGCAAGGACTGTTTTGTTTATCTGCACTATCTTGGTCCTGGACTGCGAATTGGACCAATCAGTTCTGGTGGGACCTAAAATGGAGCCAGACTACAGGAGCTGTCTGGAGTCAAAATCTGTAGGAATTGTAGTTTTGGGCTTTTTGCACCTGAAGGGGGGAGCCTTTGTTGTGAGTGACAGGAGGATGGCCTGAGTTCTGGCCTGCATGCCAGCCTGCTGCCCCTGAGAGGGAGAGAAGAGAATTATTTTGGACTAATTCCAAGTTTGTGAGAACGAAGGAAGCCCCTGATTTTTTTACAAGGCTCACACCTGAAGAAGACAGAAGATTTTGCTGAATGCAATCGGCCTGTCAGGATTTCCAGCTGCTTTTGAATCCCCGGTTTGTGCAGAGACTTTGCGATCATGACCGGAGAGCGGTTTGCCTGGTACAGTAGAATTTCCTTACATGTAAATGTGGTGTGTATTGAAAGTGGGTCGTGATTTGGTTCCCCACTGTGTGAACTGTGTTCTGCTTGCTGGAAGCTGTACCTAGCCCAAAACGGACTGTATCAGAATTTGTCTCCATTTGGCCTGGGCTTTGCCACACTGGCCCAGCCAGACTACCCGCCGCACAGAGGAAGCCATCGACGAGAGACCTGCCTGGGGATCAGTCCCCCTGCTCCACGCTTGAACAGGAACGAAGCCTCGGTGAATCGTGTGGGCACTGCTTCTCCTGGCAGTCCAGATCAACCACCTGCAGTCTCAATTTTCATCTAGCCTGTGTTCAGTCTTTGGTATCATGAGTAATCATTAGGGTAGCTCCCTGCAACAACAGCCTGATCTAAAAGTGTGTCATCTGATTGTCTTGTCGTTTTCTTTTCACGAACTGAGCCCTCCGGCTCCGGATTACAAATAGTGTGTGTTGTTCATGTTCTTTTCTTCCATCACAGGGCCCCAACCAACTGCAATGTTCCTGACCAGTCCACCATTCTCCTTCTGGGTACCCAGAGTGTGTGACTGTTTCTGGACCCTGAAGTGCATGCATAACTGTTTGATTGATACAGCCTTAAAGTAAATTAACCTGATTACACCCCTCCCTTGTTCAAGTCCCTTAAATAAATCAGATCGAACTCTTTTTTGCATTTACCCTGACTGTGGTTCCAGTTTGTGCAGGAGTATTGTACTGCTGTTATTTGCTGTGTATAACCTTGTTTTACAGGGGGTCCCCAGGGCCAGGCCAGAGGAAAGCCCTGGTGGTAAGCGCAAACAGTGTGGGTACTTGTGTGGTGTATCGGGGTATTGTGAAAGTGATTATTGTGTATTGTTCCGGCCACTAGTAAGGAAGGGGGGGTGACAGGGTCCCGGAGGGCTCTGCCCAGGTTAGTTTCTGACCACTACCAACCCTGACCTCTGGGTGAGGCACCCGCTTTCAGAATCCTCAGGGCCCTTTAACCTGCTACTAGTCAAGCAGGCAGGGGTAGTAGCCCTTGGGATAGCACCACCTAGGGGGTTACACTAGGTAACCAAGGAATTAGATCAGGGTGGAACAGTGGACATAGCCTACCTAGATTTCAGTAAGGTTTTCGACACCGTTCCACATAGGAGGTAAGTAAGCAAGCTGGGTAGCTTAGGTGGTGGTCCAAAAGTGGTAAACTGGGTACGAAATTGGTTAGGGGCTAGGTGATAGAGGGCAGTGTTAAATGGAGTTCACTCAGAGGAAAGGAGGGTGACCAGCAGGGAGCCTCGGGGATCAGTGCTGGGTCCTTTAATGTCTTTATAAGTGTCATTGCAGAAGAGCTAGAAGGGAAGGTCTGCCTCTTTGCCGATGACATCAAAATCTGCAATAGGGTTGACACTCCAAGGGAGGCGGAAAGAATGAGCAGAGACCTGAGAAAACGTGAGGTGTGGTCAAGTGTATGGCTGCTGGGTTTCAACACGAAAAAGTGCAGAGTAAAGCACTTAGGGCACAGAAACCCAGAGGCAAAGCACAAAATGGGAGGAGTGGTAGTGATGACCACCAAGCAGGAAAGAGACCTGTGGGTGAGCATATCAGATGACCTAAAGGTGACCAGGCAGAGCAACAAGGCAGTTGGGAGGGCTAGTGGGGTGCATAGGGAGGGGTATCACCAGCAGGAGGAGGGAGGTGGTATCCCCACCTGGAATATTGTGTCCAGTTCTGGAAACCACATCTCTGGAAGGACATAGAGTGGAGGCGGTCCAAAGAAGGGCAACTAAAATGGTGTAGGATCTGCATCAGAAGCCCTACAAGGGAAGACATAAAGACTTAAATATGTCCACTCTGAAAGAAAAGAGAGAGATTGGGGACATGATAGAGACCTTTAAATACCTTGCAGGAGTAAATAAGGTGCAGGAGACAAGTATTTTTCAGAAAACAAAGTGCTCAAGGACAAGGAGGTATAATAAGAAGCTAGAGGGGGGTATATGCAAGAGAGATGTGAGAAGGTACTTCATCACAGAGAGTGGTGGATTCCTGGAAGTTTTCCAGCAGAGGTGGTGGGGGGAAAACAATGGTGGGGTTCAAGAATTCATGGGATGGGCATCATACCTCTCAACTGTCCCAGATTACGAGAGACATCCCTTATTTTACACTTCAAAACTGCTCTGTCCCTCATCCATCTGTAACTCCCTTGTTCTCAGGGGTTACTGGAATCCCAGTTAGAATTAGTTGTAGGCAGGGAAGGCAGCTAGTGAAATGCCGGTTAAATGGATTTCACTCTGTCTTCTTCTATGCTGTCAGTCACAGCTGACAGATGGGGAGGTGATGTCATTCGAAACTCTCACAGCTGCATAAGCCACACTTCAGTAGCTGTGAGCGCAGGAGATAGAATGTTCAAGTTAGTCTGAAGTGGGAGTCTTGTGGAGTTCGTAGAGGAGGCTGCAGCTCCTCAAGCAGCTCTGATTTAGAGCTGCAGTTTTTCCTGTTAGTTTTCATTTCTCACCCTACTGGAGGCCAGCTTTGCCAGCTTGTTGAAGTGGTGGAAACCGTCTCCCTTTGAATTTTCCTGTGCTTCATCCCAGGAGGGATGGAGCAGGACTCCAGGATTTCTGGGGCAATCCCCTGATCCTCCCAGGACTTTAGAAGCTGCCGTTATATGACAGCTTTCTGTGAGTACTTTTGTTTTGTGTGAAACTGCCCAGGAATACTTGCATTTTAAGGGTGGATTTCTCTGACATAGGGGCCCTGACACCCTAAACAGTTTTAAAAGTTGGCTGTCCTCTGTGGAGTCCGGTATGTGACCATCCAAGTGAACAGAACTTTTTACCTTTGATGCCCCGGAGGTGTTTTTGTATGATGTGAAGTGTGATATACATTTCAAGACAGCATCTACACTTTTTACAGTGTGTGAGGTGTATTTACCAGATGAATGGCCGATTATGAACTAGGAAACAAAAGGTAGGAGACCCCCCATTCTGGAGTGACCAGTTTACCTCTATGGGTTTTGAAGGGCACCTGTATTTTCTATCAGTGCATGTGGCCAATGCCTGAAGAAACAGTTTTACCCCAGTGAGTGGGATTGTTCTCCAGTTTACCCCTTGTATGTGGGTTCTGCGAGTGTGGAGCCTTTTGTGCTTTTTTGTGGTTTGTGTGCCACAGCTTATCCTATGCCATATGGAAAGTGACCAAGTACTGGCAGTGTGTGCCTAGTCGAGGGGAAATTTGCTTGTGTGTGTTCTACAGGTAGCTAGTCCACAAGTTCTACAGTTATCCTATGCTAAATGGGAATTCTTGGTGTTCTGTACCTTAAATGTCTACATTTACAGTGTGTGTAACCCTTGGGGGTCCAACTTCACTTTGTGTTGTTCCTACTGTGTTATGGAATAAAAACACATTAGAGAATCCAAACCTGGTTTGCACAGTTATGTTATTGCTCCCTGTGTGGAATTACTTTGGGTACCTCATCCGGAAGTGCAAACCTAGCATAGCTCTGACCAAATGTTTTCTCCCCAGGACCTGGGTTGATGGCCATGCATTGGTCCCACCAGGTGTGCACCAGGTATTTTGTGCCACACCTGGTTGTGGTCTGCATTGGTCCCATCTTGTCTATGGTAGGCAATCAGACACCGTTTTCTAGTGGGTGTATCTGTTGTTTAATCGTATGTAACCCCCACCCCTCTCTTTTCCCCTATACTATGGGAGGTGTGCCTACTGCTTAAATAAGAGGCCGGTTTGGGGGGGGGGGGGTTACACATCCTTCATGGAAAATGTGCTATTCACACAGAAAATGTGCTTTAAATTATAACTTTAAAGCAAAAATTAATAATATTCAAAGATGCTTAATCAAAAATAAACTGTTTATAAGTAAACATATAATGGTTTACTCATTGCTTTGAGCTTGTATCTCCATGTTTGAGGATGTGTCCCTCATTGTCCCTCATTTTGAGTGTCTGTGTTCCTTATTTCAGTGCAAAAGGTTGAAAGGTGTGATGGGCATAAGGGAATCTTAGGGAATGGGGTTTAGGTGAATGGGCCAGAGATCAAGTAGGATCTGCAGTGATACTATAGGCAGGGAAAAATGTGCAGACTAGGTGGGCCAAGTGGTCCTTATCTGCTGGCAAATTCTATGTTTCTCCCCTGCCCACCAACAGCAGCTGCTGCCGCAGTGCTGGAACATGGCACCTTCCATCCCCTGGCTGGGAGAAGCTGCTTCATCCAGGCTGGCTGCTCAAGCACTAGCCCTTGAATGTGCTCCCAGACCCAGGTCGCTGGCATGTAAGTGTGATGTGCTTCCGCTGGGTCATTCTGCAGCACTGTGTATACTTTCTTTATTTGATGTTTTGGAAACACCTTTAGATCAGTGGATTTCCCCTGCCATTCAGGCCTCTATTTTTTCCCCATTGCAAACTCTCTCAAAGGGATACCATTACAATATATATTGTGTTTTTATGGGGTCCAGTCGGATGGCCATGTCTTCCATCAGTGTTATCTTTGACTAGTTGCATCCAATCCCCTAGGTGGAGTTAGTTGGATGAAGTCAACATTGAATCTTAATTTGTTCTCAGTGGCCACTCTTAAGATTGTAAGAGTGGTCTCGCACGTATCTTTGGCGTATGAGAACTGAAGGTGAGCAGTTCTGATTTCCTTGGAATGTGAGAGTTTTCTTACAACTGTAAGTGGTCTCTGAGAATGTATTAATATGTTGATCAATAATATATTAAACATTTAAAAGCCTCCCACTAGGGTCATGTGATGAGCTCAGGGTAACTGGATGCTTCCCTCACAGCTCTGTGATCTATACAATTTAAAACACGGCAAAAATTGATTAAAAGGACTTAAAATAATTCAGTTTTGGACTTTTTCTTTGTGTAAATACAGGGGCTAATGAATTTTCAAGAGTTTTCTAATAAAGTAAAAAGGCCAGCACCTAGTCAGGTCGCATTTAAGGTGCTTTACTAGCAAAGTGCAGAAGTGCATATAAACTGGCTCACTGACATTAATGTCAGCAGGCAGACTAGAAAAACTCTTGCGTTTCACTTGGTTACTCAGCAAGATTCATCAGAGATATGTGGCAAACATAATAACATTCTTAAATAGTGCTATACACGTGCTTTTCTAAATAATTGTGCATACTTAATTAAAACATTGCACTGCTGCAATTAATTTGTATAGCAGAGTTCTTTGTTACTTAATCCATATTAGAATGACTAGTATTGGTTACCGTAGCCATAGTTACTTAACAACATGTTGTATTGTCTCTAAATGGTACCACTTAAAGATAGCATTTTTTTTTTACCACTCATTAAGCCATTTGCTTCCCTAAAGTCATTCTATACAAAGGAACCACTGTGTTGTATAGACTGAAACCAATTTATCAATCACCTTTACAATTTGCTTCAATATTAGTAAGATTCAGGATGCTGTTGCTGCTGCTGGAGCCAAGGGGGCTCTGGAAAAGAAAGATATGACATATGCTATAGTCCAGCGTATAACAAGCTGCAAAGATCCTTATATAAAACATGATATCAAGTTTACTGGCTTAGAAAGGGTTAATATGGGTCCAAGAGGTAGAAATTTGAAACAGATCATAGGACAGAGAGAAAGTTTCTGGATCTTTGTTTTAAGATCCAGAGAAGGTATGGATCTGAATGGCAATACTGATTTAGCAGTCCTTTTATAAAGCAGTAAGGTTTATTCCTATATATAAATTGAAAATAGATAACATATATGATAAGTTGAGTGATATTTTAAAGCATCCTGGATCTAGCTAATATTGAAGCAAACTGTGATTAATAAATTGGTTTCAGTCTATATAACATAGTGGTTCCTTTGTATAGAATGACTTTAGGGACAGTAGCATCCCAAGATGTATGGACTTCCAGTCTGACCATCTCTCTACCACGTTACTCACGTACCCACACCTCATTACTTAAGCTTTGGCTAACAGAGGGCAAATCACATGCTATGCCAGCAGACAGACAATCCGAATCCAGAGACGTGCAGGGCAACAAGGATAATCACCAAAGCATCAAGCAAGCAAATATCCCCGACAGCGATCAGTTGGAACCTAAATTACAACCGGATTAAGTATCAATCAAGCAATCAAAATCTTTATTTTACCAGGCGAACATCATTGAGCAACGCTCATTTTCAAGATGGACCTGGACAGAACACATAGTCATAACTTACATTGGACAAAAGGCAAGGGGTAAATTAGCATAGAATTACAGAAACTAAGTGATACAATCAGCAGGACTAGACAAGATATTTACAGTGTATAAACATTTCATTGGTCAATTGCAGATTAAATGGTGCAATCAGCAGGACTAGACATAATGGCCCAGATATTCAAACTGCGCCCAAAATGTGTGCAACAGCAGGAGCAAGCACAAGTCAATTGCGCACATGTGCAACAGACGCGATATTCAAACGTGGAGCAAGTCAAATTGCGCAACCAGCCAATGTCTGAATATCGCACAACCTGCGCCATAGCGCAACCATGTAGGGGAAGCTGAGCACATATGTCGCGCCATAGCGCAACAAGGCCAGCCCAGCTGAGCAGTCGAGATGCCCCATAGCGCAAGCAGGGAGCCCCCCCCCCCAGTAGCAGAGCAATGGAACTGCACAACCAGGGAGGTAGGCAGGGGCTCACCACCCATGCCACAGACGGGCACAGGAACACAGTGTAGAACTAACAAAACACCCCCACACTGGAAGCACAGCATCACCAGTGGAAGGACGGAAAATCCACTGGCCCATGGGGACAAGCCTACAAAGCACAGCAGGGCCACGGCACCCCAGCACACCCACTGGCAAGCAAATACTGCCACACAAAGGGGCCGGACAACCCAGGTGTACCACAGCCCTCACTGTGCACAGCACACTATGCCCTGGAACCCCAAGACACCACCCATGAGCAGTGAGTGTGACTGGCACTGCCGGAACCACCATGCCCACCTGGCACAATGCAACCGTGTGTACCACATAACCATACAAGCTAGACCCACCAGGAGCCCACAGTGGAGTGGGGCAGCACACGGCCAGACCGGCTGACAGACACCACCACACCAGGGACACCCCCCCCACGCAGACACACACACACAATCCCAGGACCACACCACACCAGATGCCATGCACACCACTGCAACTGAGCACCGATAGCCAGCTGCAAATCAGAGACCACCACAGTATTCATAACAAAATAGATATATATATTCAATGAAAAACAGAAGAACAACAACAACAGGAACAACAATAACACTATATACATGTATATACAATACAGGTGTGGGGGTACAGTTACAAGGTAGGGGTGGGTGTGGGTAGGGGTGAAGAACTGGGTGAGGGAAGGGTAAAGGGTGTAGATGTGGGGCAGCTACTGTCCCCCAGGCTGCACATCTGCAGGACGGCCCGGACCCTGTGGCCTCCTCCGGCGTCGCACACCCCTCCGATTCATCTCCTTGAATATGCTGAGCGTCTCTTGCGACACCTCCATCAGGCCGTGGATGTCCTGTTCTTTCCTGCGCAGGATCCGTACACCTAGGGCAAGGGAACAGAATCAATGGCTAGGACTGTATACAACCTGAAGCCCACCCAGTATGCATGGCATACAGCCAAGTGCCCTGCCCCTGTGATGGACTGCACACACACACAGTGACCGTGCATGGGCCAAGCCCAACCAGGCAACAACAGCCATGTGTGCCACGACACACACCCCCACCATGCCCAGCACAGCACAACCAAGGCAGTACAGTGACATGTCTACGTGGTGGGAAGGTAGTGCCACAGCCATGTGCCCACTGCATGCATGGACCACCAGTGACGCACTCACAGACATGCAGTGCCACTGGACAGTGCTGACTGCCACATGTTGCGGGCATGGCAGTGTTATCCATGGATGGTGGCCATGCCCCATCCCCCCCATTGCACGCAATAGCATCCATGATGTAATGACACTCACCCTCATCCAGCCGCTGCTGCTGCTGCTGCAGATGCTGCTGCTGCTGTTGCGGGCCCATACCGCTGCCTCCTCCGCTGGCCACCCCTGCAGCACCCCTGTGTGACTCAGCCTGGGCCCTCCTCTGCTCCTCCACGCCTGTGGAAAACAAATGTTGAGAAGCACATTAGTGAGATCCAAACACAGACAGACCCCTGCACCAATGAGTGTGCCTGCCCACACAGCCAGACCCATGCATCACACACCTGCAAACACTGACACAGCCAACCATGGAACAACCCTCCCCATGCTCTGGCCCCACACACAGTCATACCCCTGCGGACAATACAGGTGCATAGATGGGTCACCCACCTGGCCTAGGCACAATGCCCCTCCTGGCACGGGACCTGAGGCGTGCCAGCAGTGCCTGCTCCGTCCTGCGCAGGTCACTGTAGCGGTGCCTGCACTGCTCTGCTGTCCTGCGCCGCCCTGTGACCTGCTCCAGCGCAGTGGCCACCTGCTGCCACACTTGGGTGCTGGCCAAGTCTAGGGGTTCCCTCCCAAACAGTGGCCCATAGTGAGGCTCAACCACGGCCACTAGGTTGGCCAACTCCAAGCTACTCCATTGGGGAGCTCTCCTGCGTGCCATGCTAGCAACTTGATAGTAGGCAATATGGTGCTCTGCAGTGCGGCAGACCCACGTGGAAATGTTGTGCAATACAACCCCATCTGTCCCTATCGAGCTGTTCAGGCAGCGCCGTCGGTCCCTATCGCGCTGTTACCGAACAGCGCGATTGAGCTGCACACACATGCCAGACGCATAGCGCCAAGGGGCAAGGTCAGCACTAAGGTCATGTCTGTGGCGCAAGGCCATGCACAGCGCCATCGGACGTCTACACGTCCAGCGCGAGCGGTCGCCTGCATGCCAGTGCCACAGTGGACTATTGCGCAGTTGTGCCACAGCGCCATGTGGTGACCAGCGCTGTAGTGCCACTGGCACAATGGTGGCCGTGTCATGAATAGCTGACCATGCACAGCACGTAATCAGTGCGGCAGATGCCTGCATAAGGTACCTGGGCATGCGCGGTGCTGTGTACTACGCAGTCACAGAACTGCACCATAGGCTCAGCCGGCCCAACCCAGATGTGCAAGCAACAGCGCAATATTCAGCCATCATATGCAAATCAGCTGATCAGCCATTCAAACGCAAGAAGGCGCGATTTGCATCCCATTAAAGTTGCTCCACCTGATTTGCTATGCATTGCGCTATAAATGTGCGACAGTGATCTGCAGTTGCCACATTCGGTTACTGCAGGTGATAGGTGGGTTGCATGCTGTGTGATGTTATGGACCATGGTCATGGGAAAATGCTGTGAACTGCACAGTCACAGGTGCCCTCTTCCACCCATACAGACCCTGACATGGCCTAGCAAGGACTGGGTGAGGAGGAAGATGGTGGGCGGAAGAGGAGGCCCAACTTCACAAAGGCCGAAACAGAGGCACTCTGTGAGGCCTACCTGGATGAGGAGCCACTACTCAGTGGACGGCGGGGCACCCCTCAGGCCCATGCTGCTGCTTGGGAGGAGGTAGCTCGCACCGTGAACCTGCACGGAAACCACCAGTGCTCCATGAAGGAATGTAAGAAGAAGGTGGGGACAGACAGGAGACTGGTTAAGGAGAAGGTGGCAGCACTCAGGACGGCACGCGCTGCCACAGGCGGGGGCCAGCCAGAGGTGGCGCAGCTGACCCCGGTGGAGGACTGTCTTGCTGAATCCATGCAGCGCAGTGCCATCGAGGGCATTCCAGGCGGTGGCTTCCAGACAGGTGGAAGCCCATCACTGCACGGTATGACGTGGTGGGGGGGGGGGAAGGTTGATCCCATGCACTAACTTGTTCTCACTTTCTGTTACAGATCCTGTGCGCCTGCAGGGGACAGTGGTGGTGGGCCCGTGCACTGTGGACGTGCAGCCAGAGTTGGAGGAGGGTCCATCCACCTCTGCTGGTAGCTGGCGTGCATTGCACCAGTGTGCACGCCTGGCTGCCATCTCCGATGTCAGTGAGTCAGGTGTGGGGGTGCCCTTCCTGTGTCTCAGCGTTCTGGCATGCAAGCACGCTGTGGCTGAGGCTGTGGCACAAACCTGCACCATTGATGATGCAACGGCCGCTATGGGCAGTGACACGTGTGTGTCACAGAATGGACACACAGCAGGACAGCCCGTGCCCAGGGACCTAGCGGGTTCCAACGTGTGTGCCAGCACGTCAGCACAGTCCCAGGCTGTGCCTGTCAGCACCGGTGGGGCAGCACCGGTGGCTGTGCAGGTCCCTGGCACTGTTGCGGACACAGCATTGGAAGGACTGGTCCCTTGGGCACAGCAGGCGGAGGGGCAGCAGCGGCAGTCACCCACCGGGTCTGGGGTGCAGGGTTCAGCGGTGGCGATGCACACCGCCTGTTGACATGCCCATACCTGGTCCTGGTGAACTGCGCACACCCTCAAGGGGTGTTGAGCATCAGGCCCTTCCATCCCCTGGGGGACAGGTTGCCGATTTGGCAGACGACCCGCTTGATGAGCACACCCGCCTGCTGCGGGCATCAGTACAGCAGCAGATGCAGGTTGCAACGTCCGTGGAGGCACTGTGTGTGACTGTGGAGCGGCACAGCAGGGACAATGCAATGATCCTGGCAGAGATGGTCCAAATGCGGCTGGATGTGACTGCAGCCATAGACAGGATGACCCAGGCATTGGTCGCTGTCGTGGCCACATTGGGCACCCAGTCAGGTGCCCCTGTACCACGCACCCCACGCAGTACGCTCTCCACTCCCCGTTCCCGGTGTCATGCGACACCCAGCCTGTCGACGCCGGGTTCTGCTGTGGGCATCCCAAGCACCCCGGTGCAGGTATGTTCGGCATGCTGCAGACCCCTGTGCGGACAAGGTCGCGCTCGCGCAGTGGGACCCCTGGTGGTCCATCGGTGCCACCCCATGTGGCCCATGCTCAGCCTGCCAGTGCGGCTGGGTCACGGTGGGGCCGCCCACGTATCCGTGGTGGCCGTGGTTCACTGCCACCTGACTGACCTGTCTCCCAGTGCGGGCCCTGTCTGGTGCTGCCCTGTGTGCAATGTGTGTCTTGCTGGGCACTGCACCGGTGGGTGCCCTGCCCAACACGCCAACACACGGACCACCTTCACACCCACCCGACTGCTGTCCACAGGTGCATGTGCATGATGATGCCTGCATTGTACTGTACACCAAGGTGCAAGGGTGCCCAGCATCTGACACACGTACATGGACAGTACAGGTGGTGGGGGTGGTCTGTGGATCTGTGTGTTTGACATGTCTATTCCTGCTCTGCTGTGCAACTGCCCCTGTGCACTGTTTGCCTGGTGTGTGTATGTCCATGTAGCGTGTAACTATTCACCCCTCCCTGATGGTGTGTTTGTGCGCCTGTACCCTTCCACTCCCCTTGCCATCATGCACCCCTGATGTGTTACCCTGTGTGTATGTGGGTTGCGCTTAGACAGTGTTGGTTGCACATGACCCCATGACTTACCTGTGTTGTGCGAAATGCTCCTCTGTGATGGTGTCCCGGTGCAGCTGGGCCTGCCGGATCAGTCGGGGGTCACGCCGTCCAAGGGGGGGCTGCTCATCCCCATCATCACTGGCGTCACCGGCGTCCCCATCGCTGTCCCCCTCCTCGACCTCTACGGCTATCTTTGGCCATGTTGTGCCGGATACAACAGGCCGGGAATAGCCCACAGGCCTTTGAGGGGCTGTACTGTAGGGCACCGCCGGAGGTGTCTAGGCATCGGAAGCGTGCCTTCAGCATCCCAAACACCCGCTCGACGATGTTGCGTGTGGTGGCATGTGCCTCATTGAAGCGTTGCTGCGATGGGGTCGTGGGGCCCCGGTAGGGTGTGAGCAGCCAGGGACGGAGTGGGTATCCACTGTCACCTGTGTGGAGATAGTGGAGAGTAGTGTCATGTTCAGGTCCATATTGCCCCTAGCCCTGTGTGCCACTACTGTGGCACCTGTGGCTTTCCCACCCTTGCCCCAACTTTACCACTTCTACATGCATACTCACCCACTAGATGTCCTGCGGGGATGTCCCCACTCTCGAATCGATGGCACAGTGCAGATTGGTACCATGTGAATGAATCGTGTGCTCCGCCAGGGTGTGTGGCACAGACATTGATGATGCGCCCACTGGCATCACACACCACCTGGCAGTTGACACTAGAGAACCCCTTCCGGTTGCGATATGCGGCCCCATCGGGGCCAGGTGGCGTGCGAATAGCCACATGGGTGCAGTCTGTCGCCCCCAGCACACCAGGCATACATGCTACCCTGTGGAACTCCTGCATGTTTGCAGTACGCTCTGCCGCGGTGCTGGGGAAATGGACGTACTCCGCAGCATGTGGCAGCAGTGCGCTGAGGAATTGGGTGAGGATGCTGTGACGTGGCCGACTGTGTTATGCCTGTGGTGTCCCCTGTTGGCCTCTGGAAGGTACCTGTGGTGAGCAGGCACATGCAGGCTGTTACCTTTGTCTCCACTGACAGAGCGTGACTCCGTCGTGAGGGTGCCTGCATCACATCACTGCACAGCTCACAGAGCCGCCTCAGTATTGCCCTGTTCAGGCGGTACCGGCCCACAATCTCAACATCCGAATACAGCTCAAAGCTGATGCGGGCACGGTACTGCCTGTTGGGGGCGTACCGCCGACGGGCCTTCCACGGCCACGTCCCCCTGCAGCATGCCTTCTCACCCCCCTCACTACAGCTTCCATGTGGAAGGTGGCACTGTCCATTTCCCTGGCCTGTGTCCTCCCCAGCTGTTGTTGTTCTGTTCCCCCCGCTGTCCTGACTGCTACCTCCACTGCACCGGGTACACTGACTGGCCTCCGTACTCTGTGGCCCCACACGCCTTCAGCTGCCACTGTTATGTCCTGCCTACTCCCTGACTGCTGCTGTAGCCTACTCTCCCTTGCTGCCTCATGAGCATTCCCTGTCGGGTTCTTGCGCCTCTTCCTTGAGCCTTTTTATTTTGGCTCATTTCCGCCATAGCGCACCTTCCGGCTGATCCACTGTTGCGCATTGTGCAAGCCTTTGAATATCGCATTGCGCTCTTTATGCATGGATCCACCCCCTTCGGTTGCGCATGCCTTCATTTGCATTGCGCTGTTGCTCAGCATGTTTTCAGTGGCACAACTGCCTCCCGCTGAATGTCGCAGAAAGGCGCATTTCCGGACTTGCGCTGGTGCAACCCTATTGTGCATAGCGCAACCCTTTTGAATATCCGGGCCAATATGTACAGTATATAGATATTTCAGAGGTCTATGTGCTGGTTGAGATAACTGTACTCAAGTACATAGATACATAGACAGTATCGGCAGATAAGGGCCTACGGCCCACCCAGTCTGCCCATTTGAGCTTGTAAGTTTACTTTGTTTTCCTAGAAGTCTGTTGCCCCTTAACCCTGACCTAAAGAATTCCTTTATGTCTATACCATGCATTCTTAAATCCCGTGATTGTTTCAGCCCCCACCACTTCCTCTGGCAGGGTGTTCCACTTGTCCACCACCCATTCTGTGAAGAAATTCTTCCTCATGTTTCTTCTGAATAGTCCTCCCTCCAACTTCATCCCATGCCCTCTAGTCCTGGAACATCTTTTTCACTTAAAAATAGTGTATTCCTGCACCCTGTTCCTTCCTGTAAGATACTTGTATGTCTCTATCATATCCCCTCTCTCCCTCCTCTCCTCCAGGGAGTACATATTCAATTCCTTTAACCTGTCCTCATAGGACTAGTGATTCAATCCATGCACCATCTTTGTTGCCCTCCTCTGAACCTTCTCTACCCTGTCTATGTCATTACGTAAGTAAGGCCTCCAGAATTGTACACTGTACTCCAGGTGGGGCCTCACTAGTGTCTTGTATAGTGAATTATGACCTCCTTTTCCTGCTGGTGATGCCCTGCCTATGCATCCCAGCATCCTATTTGCTTTACCTGCTGCGTTGTCACACTGTTTCCTACCTTGAGGTCATCAGAGATGATAACCCCAAGATCTCTTTCCTGCTTGGTGCGTGCTATATCCTCACCCCCAACTGATATATTGTGCCAGTGTTTTTGTGCCCATATGCATTATCTTGCACTTCTTGCATTGAATTTCAACTGCCAAACCCCTGACCATTCTTCAATTTTCTGCAGGTCCCTTCTCATTCTGTCTACACCCTCTGGTGTGTCTACTCTGTTACAGAGTTTTGTGTCATCAGCAAACAGGGAAATTCTGCCTTCTAGGTCCTGCTCAATGTCACTGATGGAAGATGTTGACTAGGACCTGTCCCAGCACTGATCCCTGTGCTACCTCACTGGTCACCCTTCCCTCTGTGGAGTGACAGCCAGTTACCACCACCCTCTGTGTCTTGCCGCCCAGCCAGTTACCTACCCACTGCACTACTGTCCTGCCCACACCCATATTCCCCAGTTTGTGTAATAGTCTTCTATGTGGCACAGTGTCAAAGGCCTTGCTGAAGTCCAGATAGGCCATGTCCACTGCCCTCCCCTGATCCACCTCCCTAGTCACCCAGTCAAAAAATTCAACGAGGTTGGTCTGACATGACCTCCCCCTGGTGAAACCATGCTGCCTTGGGTCCTGTAGTCCATTGACAACCAGATGTTCCACCAGTCTCTCCTTCAGTAGTGCTTCCATGATCTTCCCCACTACAGAGGTGAGGCTGACTGGTCTGTAGTTCCCCACATCCTCTTTGTTCCCACTTTTGTATAAGGGGACTGCATCTGCTGTCCTCCAGTCTTTGGGTACCTCCCCTGTTTCCAGTGATCGGCTAAACAGGATTGCCAGAGGTTCAGCCACCACCTCTCTTAGTTCTTTAAGGACCCTGGGGTACACCCCTTCTGGCCCCATTGCTTTATCAACTCTTATTGTTTCCAGTTCCTTCAGGACCCTTTCTCGTGTAAAGGGACTTATGTCCATTTCTGCACCATTCTCACCCCTTGTACTCTCTTCAGACCATTACCCTCCTCTTCCTTAGTAAAGACTGAGCAGAAATACCTGTTCAGTATGTCAGCTTTACTGTTGTCATCCTCCACGCGGCCCCCATCCTCCCCCTTCAGTCTCACTATCGCTCCCTTTGCCTTTCTTTTTTCACTTATGTACCTGTAAAAGATTTTGTCCCCTCTACCCACTGATTTTGCAATGTGCTTTTCTGTCTGAGTTTTGGCTTCCCTTACTGACCTCCCTGCCTCCCTTTGCTTCTCCTGGTACTTCTCCCTATCCTCTTCTGCCTGTGTCTTTTTGTGTTGCTTGAATGCAGTCTTTTTGACTTTCACTTTCTCTGCTACCTCCTTGGAAAACCATAATGGCCTCCTCTTCCTTTTCCCCTTGCTAACCTGCTTAATGCATAGTTCTGTTGTTCTTGTAATCTCCGTTTTAAATACCGCCCACTGTTCCTCAACCTCTGATTCCTACCCCATTCCCCTTAATGCCTCTTTCAAGCATCTCCCCATTTTCCCAAAGTCTGTCCCCCTAAAATCCAGGATACGTGTTTTTGTGTGGTTTGGTTCAGCTCCTTCTGTGATTTCAAACCACAGTGACTGGTGGTCACTGTTCCCCAGGTGCTCCCCCACTGTTACCCCCATCACAATGTCCAGTATTGCCTTCTGCCGAGTTGGTTCCATGACCAGATGCTTGAGGAAGGCACCCTGAAGGGAGTCCAGGATAAATCTGCTCCTGGTTGATGCTGCTGCTGGGATGCTCCTGCATACAAGCCTAAAGCTAACAGAGGAGGGAGGATAGTATAACACCGGATGTTAGGATGGTGACCGGTGGAAGAAAATAGGGCAGGAAAAGGGGTATGGAGAGGAAGTGCCAGTAATTGAGCAGGTATAGAAGCCTAGAAAGTGCTGGGGCACTAGAGCAGTTTTTAGAGCATGAGCTAGGAAAGGGTACTGAGGGGAGAGGAAGTTAAGTAGCCTAGAGTGCAGGTTCAGAGGAGCATATTTTCGGAGCATATACCTGGTAGATAACCGGGGGTATGGCTATGCGCTGTATGGTGCTGTATGTAAGTATGACTAGCGCTGGATCGCAAACTGCTTGATGAAACAAAATATCCTTGCTGAATAACATCCTTCCATTTTGCCAAACTTTTAATAATGCAGTATTTATTTATGCAAGGTAAGGGGCCGAGGGTGCTGACTTGAGCACCCTAATAACACATCATTGCCCATTTCAGTTGGTAAAAAGCACTGGGGGTTCGGGATTTTGGGGTGACATTTAGCCAAAGCACATCAAACAATTTCCACCGGATGGCTGAAGCAAGTTTTGTTTTTTTTTGGGGATATAGCTGCAGGCTGCTGGGAGGAATGTGCAATGGCAGAGACTCCAGCGCAAGGTAGGCTTCTGAAATCAAAGCCAGCATGGACGGAGAACAGAGAAACTCCATCATAATTAGCAGGTCAGCCTCTCACAACCCACAGAGGGATGTGACATGATGCTGGACACCTAATGGGAAATCTAGATGCCAAATATCATTGGGCAATGCTGAAGGAAGGGGCCTCCCTGTCACTCCAGCAAGAGTCGGCATGGGGGTACAGCTCAGACTACCAATGACATATGGGGCATCAAAGAAAGGGTCAATATCAATATTTAACTCTGCTTGCAAATGACCACCCTACAGGATTCTCAAATCTGCACAGATTCCCATATTTTATATGGATTGGGAACCCTCTACAGGGAAAGGTTTCCAGTAGATTGGCATTGACTATTCAGGACAATGGGACAAACTGGACTCCATAGAAATTATTGCAATTGACAGGAAGTCTCAGGTAAAGTAGGCTGGGGAGGTAGAAATAATGCAAAATCATTCTGTGAGCACTGTTTTTGTCTAATCTTTTACTGCCTGATAATCTTAAAAGCAAAGTGAAAAACAATCAGAGATGGCCTTTTAACATTAACAGAGAACTTTGGATCACGGACAGAGGGTAGCACTGGATGAGAGCCTTGCACTGACTCATGATACCAGGGGTCTGCCTCAGCCTATCAGAGACCCAGGCTATATGGTCTCTGGTGATGGGCCTCAGCGAACCCCACTTCTGTAAATTTTTGTCCAAAGTTGTAGTTAGTTTTTTAGTTAGTTTATGTATTAGTGCTAGCCTCACTTACAAACCTAGTGGTATTCCTAGATATATAGTACCTGAGATTATTGTGTTTTTGTATATGTTTTAACCAAAATAAGCATTTCTTTGCAGACAATAGAAACTCTTAGTCAGTGACACTAGCAATCTCATGGCCCCAGCGGGAGTGTGTGTGTGTGTGTGTGTAGGGGGGGGGTAGGCACCTCAGAAGCAGAAGCCCACAGGATGCACACAACATCCCTGACACACACACACACACACACACACACACCCTAAGCACAACACAAGACAGGGGTGTAGCCAGGCATTTCAGATTTGTACACCAACCTGCCACACTGCTACCCCTTCCCCCACTGTTGTTCATGCCAGTCCCCCCCACGACTTGAGTCCAAGGTTCCTGGCTCCAGTCAGATGATTCCCACATTAGACCTGCTGTCTGTCTGCACTGCTAGTGTGGTGCTCGCTGCCCACTGGTAAATGCCACTGACTGCACCATGAGTCCAAGACCATGTCAGAAATTTCTTCTGTCTCCCCTGCAGGTAGGCAGATTCACTCCACTTGCCACTCCACATGAAGTCTTCATTCTTTTAGCTGGCTCTGAGTCTGTTCTTCCATCTGCTGCTCCTCAGTTCTTCTACTGCTTCGCTCACTCCCAGTACAACTGAACTAATAGTATGGTTTCTAACTTTGCTGGGCCATTTAAACTTGCCACACCCCCTACCACATGCCACAGCCAATCACTATGCAGGTGGACCATGCAGACCTAATTGAGACCTTCAGCTTCAGCATCCACGGTCCACTCTGCCACCCCCCACCCCCAAAAACAAAGCTAAAAGAGAAAAGAAAAGTCATGAAGGCAAACAAAGGAATTTAAATGCGATGGACTAGAAAGGGCAGAGCAATGCCGGCCAGCTTGTTTGCTACCCCCTGCTACTAAACTTGATACACCATGGCTTAGTATGAGTATCAGTAGCTACGGCCTTGCTACCAAACGGGGGGAGCGAGGCTCTCAAACCGCCTTGCCACTTGCCAACCACTAAAGCAGAGCCCATAACCTCCAGCCGCATAGAATAACACATCCAAGCTAAAAATTCACCTCTTGGAATATTAAGGGGGCTCAAACAAAAGAAGAGAGGCACCAAATACTTTAACACCTCAGGCAGATTGGTAGCAACATTGCATTCCTACAGGAATCCCATATCCTGCTGGCACAAGCCAATTTGTGGCGAAGGGACTGGGTGGGCCAGGTCTACTCAACCGGATCCAACAATAAAAAAGCAGGCTCAACGATCCTGATTCACTGTATCGCCCCATTCCAACTTACCAGACTCATTGCCGACCCTAAGGGTCACTTTGTCATCCTCCTGGGAGTGCTCGACAGGACAGAAATCCTACTGGCTTCAGTGTATGGCCCCAACAAGGAAAATTCTCAGATCTTACTTCGAGACACAGCTCTTACAGCAGGTTACACCATTAGGACTGAAGCTGGCAGGCGTCAGGACCCCATGGAAAAATTCTAGCTAGCTGTCTTCAGTGGGGACCACCCCCGACGTCTGTCCCGCCTCCGACGTCAGACGTAGTACATAAGGGGGCGGTCCCGCCCGATTCCCCAGTTCTTTCCCGACGTCGACTTGCATGTCTCGACCCTTCGGTTCAGTCTCTAGCGCGCGACGCGTGGTTAAGTTCTTTCCTACGGGAAATTCGATTCTCTACAATCAAGTTTTTCTCTGATGTCCTCTCCGACCTCCGGTCACTCCTCGAAGTGTGCTTGTGGGAAGCAGATCCCCTTCAAGGACCCTCACTCGGCCTGCGTCCGGTGCCTAGGCCTAGACCACGACACCCGGGCCTGCTCCTTTTGCCAGGGGTTTAATAGCGGAACCCGGATCCGTCGCCAGAAGTCCCTTCAGGCATTTTTGCTGGAAGAAAAACTTAAGACCATGTCTTCCAAGGGGGACTCTTCGAAGAAGGCCTACAAGCACGCTGAGGAATGTAGGGAGAAGGCCCCTTCCAGGTTGCCGTCTAGGGCCTCAGACTCGCGCAGCTCTGGTTCCAGGTCCGACCGCTCCCCTTCCCGGGCCAGCTCTCAGCCTCCCCCTGCTGCGGTCAAGAAGTCTTCATCCTCTTCTCACGCCAAGACTGCCAGACCTTCCTCGTCCTCCAGGGCTCTGGTCAAGTCTGGGGATCGCCACCATCACCATAAGTCGGGTTCCCGCCTTTCTGAACCCGACGTCAGGTCGGCTTCCTTGCCTCCTCGCAAGACTATGGAGCTTACCTCTCTGAAGAGGCCGCAGGACCTGAAGCCAGTGCGCCTGTCGTCGTCCTCTCGCCACAGATCCCTGGAGCCGCCGTCGGCCAGATGACCGTCGCCGGCCAGGCCAACGCATCATCAGACGCCGGTAGGGGGATTGGCGCCCGCTCCTATTGAGAAGAGAACCCCGACGCCTCCAACCGACGTCGGTCAGGAGACCATCACCAAGGAGGAATTGACTCAGCCCGAGGACCAGACGGGCGACCCCGGTCCTGTCGAGACGCCCAGGGAACCCTCACCATTACCCGAGCCCCCTGTGGAGCCGACGCCGGGACCAGACGACCGTCCACCGGTGCCCGGACCATCGTCGGGCCTTTCCATGGTAGAAGTGAAGGAGTTGTTCACTTACTGGTGGGACACCATAAAGAAGGACATGGTTCCCACTCCACCTCCTCTTCCTCCTCCTCTTCCTCCTACACTGATTACTCCTCCGGTTCCTGCGCCTCCCTCTCCATCAGGGTCGGCAGGCCGACTACCTCCTCTCCGCGATCACAGAACACCTCCAAGGGGGAGACCAGACAAATGGAGACCTCCGTCCAAATCCTCTTCCAGGTCACCCAGCCCTAAGAGACCCAGAAGACGCCGACGATCGCCTTCGACGGAGGACACGGGATCAGAGTTCTCAACATCCAGATCCCCATCTCCCCTCTCCATCCCTTCTCCGGATCCACGCAAGATGCCAAAGTCTCCTCCGGATGACCCTTCGTTCTCGGATATTATGAGACACATCCAAGAGAACATGGGATGGGATGCGGAAGAGCTAGACCCCGAAAGGCTATGCCTTGCAAAGTATCTTCGGCAGAAGGACCCCAAGCCTGTAGTGGTGCCACCCTTGGTAGACACTTTCGTGGACGTCACCAAGGCAGCATGGAAGCGTCCACATTCACTCCCGGCGATGCTGAAGAAAGCTGACCGCTTGTACAAGGCTCCCAGGGAAGACCAGTACTTGTCTCAGCATCCTCAGGCCGACTCTCTGGTTATAACATCCTCACATGACCGGTCCCAGAAACCGCAACATCTGAGCACCCTGCCACCGGACCCAGAGTCCAAACAGCTGGATGCTATGGGTAGGCGCACGTATGCTTCCGCTACCTGCGCCATCAGATCCCTGAATTACTTGACCCACATGGTGCAGTTCTAAAATGCCTTGTGGGAACAGGGTCTGGATGCAGCTGAGAAACTGCCGGAAGGTGAGCAGAAGGAGGAAATGCTTCAGCTCCTTTGTACGGGTTCGGACGTGGGAACCCAAGTGCTACGAGCTGCGTATGACTCCGCGGACTCCTCGGCCTGAGCAGCAGCTTCAGGTGTATGCATCCGGAGACGCTCTTGGTTACGCATCTCCGTTTTAACCCCGGACGTCCAGAAGAATATCATGGACGCCCCATTTGAGGGAGAAGTCTTGTTTGGTAAGCTCTCAGAGAAGATTATTACCAAACTCCAAGAGGCCGGGAAGGCGGTGAGGTCGGTTCAGGCCATGTACCGACCCAAGCGTAGTTCCTTTCGTAGGAACCAAAGCCGATTTCATGGACGGACGCAGAGGCAACAGTCCCGCCCCACTCCACAACAGAGGGGCTCCGGCTTTCGCAGAGCCCAGGAGAAACAACCTGCAGGCCGTAGCCAGCGTACTTCCAAGCCGGTTCAGTCAGCGGGACCCTCAGCCGCCACAGCCTGACTCCTTTCCGGCCCCCGCCCCTCAGGATCAACGGGAAATCATGGTCGGGGGTCGCATTGCGAACTTCCTGCCGGGATGGCAGGCTATAACCACCGACCGGTGGGCTCTTCAGTTGGTCGGAAAAGGCCACTTTATAGAATTTTGCAGAAAAGCCACCCTTGAGGCCTCCTTTGCTCTCGGTACCGGGTCAGCACAAGTCACTGATCTGGCAAGAAATACTCACGCTCTTGCAAAAGGGAGCGATAGAGTACGTCCTGGAGAACCAGAGAGGACAAGGATATTATTCCCACTTCTTCCTGGTTCCAAAGAAAACAGGGGACCTCCGTCCGATTCTGGACCTCAGCGACCTCAACGTGTCTGTTGCCTACAAGAGATTCCGCATGGTGACTCTTCCAGGTCTCATTCCCATGCTGAAGCAAGATGCCTTCTTAGCGTCTCTAGACATGCAGGACACATACCTGCACATCGCTATAGCTCAGGCGCACAAGAGGTTCCTGCGCTTCGAGTTTCTCGACCACCACCTTCATTTCCAAGCCCTTCCATTCGGACTGTCATCCGCACCCAGGGTCTTTACCAAATGCATGGCAGTCGTGGCAGCGTCTCTAAGGAGACAGGGCCATTATGTGTTCCCGTACCTGGATGATTGGTTTCTCATGGCCGCCTCCAGAGAGGCGTTGTTACGAGCGATCCAGAGCACCCAGGACCTGTTCCGATCTCTGGGCATCCTAATCAACCACGAGAAGTCTCTCCTGGTACCGTCGCAGAAACTGCAATTTATAGGCGCAGTACTGGATACCGTTCAGGGAAGAGCATTTCTTCCAGGCGACAGAGCGGAGTGCATCAGATCCCTCATCAGGGAGTTTTCGTCGAACAAGACCGTCCCTGCCAGGTCGGTCCTTCGCTTGCTCGGACACATGGCTGTGGCCATTCCTACTGTCCCTTTCGCAAGGCTCCACATGCGGGTAACTCAGTGGATGCTCAAGGTGCAATGGGATCAAAGGCAAGACCACATGCAGCATCCAGTCAGAATCACTAACACCGTGATTCGAGACTGGCAGTGGTGGCTAGACCCAGGGTCACTCTCCATGGGCATCCCATTTATAGCGCCGTCCCCGGAGGTAATCCTCACCACAGACGCCTCAGGTCTAGGGTGGGGAGCACACCTGGTACGTGGACCCCTCTGGAGGTTCATCTCCATATCAATGTCCTAGAGATGAGGGCGGTCCTTTATGCCCTGCAGGCCTTTCGGTCAGAAATCCCGCCGAGTACTCTCCTGCTTCAGACAGACAACACAGCGGTGATGTATTACCTCAACAAACAAGGAGGCGCACACTCTTACCCCCTTTGCAGGGAGGCCATGAGGGTGTGGGATTGGGTAATCCGACACGGCGCGAATCTGATCACAGTACATGTTCCTGGGGTGGACAACACGATTGCAGATGGCCTGAGTCGCTCCCAGGCCAGAGTCCACGAGTGGGAACTTCCTTCAAGAGGTAGAAGAGGATCTGTTTCTTCGATGGGGAACTCCAGAGTTGGACTTGTTCGCATCCCCATCCAACGGAAAACTGCCCAATTTTTGCTCGCTAGATCCAGGGCCTGGTGTTTTCTGGCGAGACGCATTGTCCCTCTCCTGGGCGGACAGATTCCTCTACGCTTTTCCTCCATTCCCGTTGATCTAGAGAGTTCTTCTCAAACTGCGCAGGGAGCAAGCAACCATGATCCTTTTGGCCCAGACAGATATGGTTCCCTTTACTGATTCAACTATCCCGGGAACCTCCGCTCCCGTTGCCGTTCAGCTCCCACCTCTTGTCTCAGGAGGAAGGTTCACTGGTCCACCCGGATTTAAGCTCACTGAACCCGCATGCATGGCTCCTAGAGACATAGCCATCTTGCATCGTGGGGTCTCGCAAGAGGTTGCAGAAGTTCTTTCTGCAGCCAGAAAGCCGGCAATGCATGCGACGTACGCCATGAAATGGCGCCGTTTTTGTTTATGGTTGCGAGCACATGATTTTTCCCCTTTAGGTTGCCCGGTGAGAGTGGTGTTGGACTACCTGCTCTCCCTTTTCCGTTCGGGCCTAGCCTACTCCTCTATCAAGGTGCACCTCTGTGCCATCTCTGCCTACCACCTTCCGGTGGGACATCGCACAGTGGCACAATTAGACGCTCCGGGAATTTTTGAGAGGGGTGTTGCATCTTAGGCCACCCATTAAGGACCCAGTGCCTCCATGGGATTTGCTCTTTGTCCTGGAACAACTCATGCTTCCCTTCGAACCTGCAGTCATGGATTGCGTAGCTGCGTTCTGTCATGGAAAACACTGTTTTTGGTTGCTGTTACTTCAGCGAGAAGAGTTTCTGAGCTTCACGCCTCATGTGCAAAGAGCCTTATTTAGTTTTCCACCGGACAGAGTATCCCTGAGGACGAATCCTAAATTTTTGCCTAAGGTGGTTTCTACACTCACTCTCAATCAGGATATTGACCTGCCGGTCTACTTCCCGAATTACTCTAATAGAGGAGAGGCACTGCTCCACACCTTGGATGTTCACCGCAGCTTGAGGTTTTACCTCAACAGAACTAAGCAACTTCGTAGTTCAGAGCAACTTTTCGTTTCCTTTTCTGAAAGGATGATGGGCCAACCAGTATCCAAACAGTCCCTGTCTCGCTGGCTTGTCCAGTGTATTTCATACTGTTATGATATCAAACATAAGTCCTCCCGGAACAGTCCGGGTCATTCCACTAGGGGTGTGGCTACCCTTGCAGCACTCGAAACGTCTCCACCTCTGCCATATGTGCTGCAGCCACTTGGAGCTCTGTGCATACATTTATCAGGCATTATAGCCTGGACATCGCCTCTCGGCGAAGAGCCGCTGCCTGGCGGTGCTACAAGGTCTCTGTCCTAGATTCAGGACCTGAAGGTAATTCCTAGTTTCCTCCTCCCAGAATGTTGGCAGCGCTACTGCTTGGGAATCAGTCCTAATGGGTGTTTGCTGCAAGAGCTGTGTCTCGAGTAAGATAGTACAGTTACGTAAGAACTTACCGTAACAGTAGATCTTCGAGAACAGCTCTGCAGCAGGTACCTTCCTCGCCCACCTGCCCCCTTGGAGGAGGCATGGCTTAAGCCTTTACTATCAGGGATTTTTCCCTTTTGACTTCTGACAGTGGATCCTCGGTCTCCCATTTCGATGTCAGCCTGCGGCCGGAAGTCTCCAGTGGGAGAACTGGGGAATCGGGCGGGACCGCTCCCTTATGTACTGCGTCTGACGTCGGAAGCGGGACCGACGTCGGGGGCGGTCCCCGCTGAAGATAGCTAGCTAGAATTTTTCCGTGGGGTCCTGACGCCTGCCGGCTTCAGTCCTAATGGTGTAACCTGCTGCAAGAGCTGTTCTCGAAGATCTACTGTTACGGTAAGTTCTTACGTAACTGTACTTTCTTCACCTCCCTCCTGGCGGAGCTAGTGACATACCAGTTGCTATCAATGATCCTGGTAGGGGACTGGAACACAGTCCAGGATATGACTGTGGACAGATCCAGCTCAGTCAGAAAAGGTCTCACCCAGAACCAACAGGCCTTACGCAAAATGCAAGACTCATTAGGGATCATAGAGATCTGGAGGGTCCTCCATTCGGGCAACAGAAGCTACACCTTCCTCTCCCCTGTACATACCTCTGTCTTCTACCTTGATTACTTTCTCACCACCTAAGATATCCTCACTAACCAAACCAAATGAGAAATCTTGGGCAAAGTTGTGTACGATCACACCCAAGTGAATCTCTCCTTCGCACCCCTAAACCCCACAGACAGGGACAGGCATGGCGACTCAACACATCCCTCATCAAGGACCCAAAAGTCCTAGAAAAATTTCAAGCTAGCACTGAACACTTCTTTAAAGAAAACAACAATGCGGTGCCCAAGGATGTCCATGTGTGGGAAGCATTCAAATGCAGCCTTAGGGGAGAACACATATGAATAGCGGCCACTAGGAAATGTAGACGAGAACATAAGGCAGCAGAACTGCTCCAAAAAATGAGGGCTTTAGAGCACATTATCTCCAGAGCTTCTCCAGAAGCTGACTGGCTTCTCCTAAACGCAGCTAGGGCCAAATATTAGGAACATGTAAGGGAACAGTCTGAGTTCACCATATTCAGGGCAAGAGCCTCCTTCATAGACCAGTGTGAGAAAGCTGGCAGACTCTTAGTGATAAGGCGAAAGCAACAAGAATCCCTCAAACGAATCAGTCATCTGCCCCACCCCAACTTCACCCCAGCCATGAATCCCAGAGCTATAACCAAAGCATTCTTGGATTACTACCAGAAGCTATATTCAAAAGATACATCAGCCTCAGTCATGGAAATCCAGCAGTTTATCGAAGCAGCTCTGTTACCAGTACTACTCCAGGAATCTTTGGACAGGCCTGGAGCAGACATCTCACCTGCCAAAGTGGCCCATGCCCTGTCTAGCCGACCACTGAACAAGGCTCCAGGCCTAAAAGAACTCCCTAGCAATTTTTACAAATCCCTCCAACAATCCTTAGTTGAACCCCTAACCACCCTCTATAATTTGGCTCGGAATCAAAACTACCTAAAACCATCCCTACAGCAGGCCGTCATCACCCTTCCTCCAAAGCTGGGCAGATATCCCCAGCTCATGGAGAACTATCATCCCATCTCCCTCCTCAATACAGATATCAAAATCCTTGCCAAGATACTAGCCTGTCGGGACAGTATGGGGCCCACTGATTGGTCCTAAACAGGTGGGCTTCATGCAGGGTTTCCTCTGTTCAGATCACATGAGAAAAATCATGCACCTGATGGCTCCATCTAGGTACTCGAAGACACCGCACAATTTTGTTTTCTCTAAATGTGGAGAAGGTCTTTGACAGAGTGTTATGGCCCTTCCTGTATCAAACGCTGGGTTGCTTCATCTTCCTAGAGGCCTTCATTGACTGGATCAAACGCCTATATTCCTGTCCCTCAGCCTTTATCAGTTACAGTGGTGCTCACTCCGAACTCTTCCCACTGCAAAGAAGCACACACCAGGGATGCCCACCATCCCCTTATCTCTTTAACTTGTATCTTGAACCCCTAGCAAAAAAGATAATTCTGTGTGACACAATTAAAGGGATCAAGGCAGACCAAAATAGATATAAACTTTCCACATATGCGGATGACATCTTCCTCCACATCAAGGGCCCAGAACACTCGAAACCAGCCATCATCTCACTCCTTACTGAATTTGTTAACTTGGTAGGATACAAGAAGAACATAGAGAAAACCACAATCGTGCCTCTTAACCACTGGGCTCTAAAACCTCAAACTCTCCAAAGGGGAGGTACCTGGGAACCGGACACCGTCAAATACCTGGGAATACATGTTGATACTTGCCCCTGCAAAATGCTCAGCAAACATTTAGACTCCCTCCTAATGGCCATAAAGTAAGACCTGCACTGTTGGACCACTCTCCCCATGACACTCTGGGCCAAAATAAATGTGGTGAAAATTAATATTTTGCCACGAATACGTTACCCAGTGGGGATAACTAACTTATTCCTGCCCTATAAATGGTTCACCAAGGTCAAAACTCTCTTAACCCCCTTCCTCTGGGGGGATAAAGCTCTGTGTAGAGCTTACCATAAACACTCCCCACCGAAGCGGCTGTGTGGTCTCCAACTGCCCAAAGTCTGCCTTTAGTATCTGGCACTATACACAGGAAAATTCTTGAGGTGGCTGCCTCCGTCCCCAACAAGCCTAACTAACTGCTATTCCCCTCAATGGGTACAAATTGAGACAGAGCTATGTAACTAGCACCAGATTACTCCCAGAGCACTGATCCACATACTACACGCTAAACTACCTAATTCTCTCAAGGACACTCCCATAGGGACCTCTCTGCTCATCAGTAAACAGTTGCACAAACTCCTTAAAACACAACCCTTACACCTACTTGATCAGCCCATCTCTGGCAACGCAAACTTCGAAATACAAAACAACCCCATCCCACACAACTTCCTAGGACCCTTCCCCCTGCCACCCCTAAACCAAGTCATACATGACAGCTCATTCATTGCTTTCAGCACGTTCTCAGAGACTTATTCCCATGCCAAAATATTCCCCTTTTCACAACTCTGCCACTCAGTTACATCCACCCTAGGACCCAGACCTTGGCCTTTCCCAGACTCTACTCCATGGGGGGAGCTTACCCAACTAGCCACCCAGTGGCATGCAACCTCCATGTTCTACAACTAATTGCAGGAAGAGTCCACCGCCAAGGATATAGACTGTTGCCCCCTACTGGAAGATCGAATTCCCAGAAATTGAGGAAACCACCACAGGTATTCAAATATGGGAAAATCTACATAAACACATCAAAATTGATGGGTTCAGAATCACGCAATACAAGATCACCCACAACATGTACTACACATCTTCCAAGCTCCACAAGATGGGTCACCTTCCGTCCACCATCTGCAGCAAATGCCATCAAGACAAAGGCAATCTAAAACACATTCTTTGGGACTGCCCCAAAGTGAGATCCCCTTTGGGAAGACATTCGCAGGCATTTAGAACCAATCCTCAGACTAGAGGCTTCCTCCCCCACCCCAAATTTGCTTGCTGAGCCTGGATATGGATTCAGTCTTTGGCATCCACAAATATCACATCTCTCTCATCTCTGCAGTAGCCAAGAGGGTAATACTAAGACATTGACTGGATGACTTCACCCCTGGCTACAGAGAATGGAATAACTCCATTCTGGAGGCCCTTAGACTGGAGAACATGATCAGCTCCTGTAGCAACAGACTGCCTCAATATCACAAAAGATGGGATGCACTAGAAACTGTTCTGCTGCTGGGTGACCCTCTCCTGTCTAAGGTTGGGAAGCACCCTTCCCAAACTAGGCACTCACCAACCACCCCTCTCCAGGTGTGGCATACTCTAACAGCTAACAACTGTACTACGGATATTACACCCCTACCTAGAGAAGGCTATAACTGAAATGTAAAATCTATTAATGACTGTACTGCCTGAATGATTGTTCTCATCTTGTCATTGTCTGTTTATTGTATCCTTGAACTTTCTTTCAATAAAATATATTTAAAAAAAAAATCCTCCCATTACTCTGCCCTTTTCTAGGTCACTTGCGCATGAGACACTATTTATAGTTTGAGTGTCTCACGTGTAGGGTTAAACGGCACTCTCATGATTTGTAATCTCCGTAATTACATTAAAAAAAGAACTGAACAGCTTTGGAATGCTTTGTAACTAAATTCTGCTGATTCCAGATGTAATTTTTGGGCTAGTCAGCAGAGACCGTCTTTAAAACAGTCAGTGATTTCTTTATCTTTCTGAAAGTTTTTATGGGATTATTATTAGTTTTATTATTACAACTGTTTTTGACTAGGAACAGATATGTATGTGCTAAATATTCCTCCCCTGTTATTTTCACTCTTGCACAGTGAGTGGATATCTTGGTCTGTCATTTTTTTTTTGATGTGGTAATCGTTGCTTTGTTGAAAAGTGCACGCACACCCACCTGACATTGTCTGTTGGATTGAGCTTGCTTTTCAATGAAGTCTTCAGGGAGAAAGCATTGTGACCTAAAAAGAAACAGCTTATAACTTATTAAAGTCAGTAAGGGGAGCTCCGCTTTCTCGTAAATAATTGATTCCCAGTAGCACAGTGCAGCAGACAGTGGGACAGGTGCCAGCTCAGCTGTAATACGGTTAACCAAACAGACACCCGACCACACCCAGTGAGGTAATAGCACTGCGTTTGGATTATACTTCTCAACATTTCTTCACATCAGTGTGGAACACCATGTGGCAAAATATGTCAAAAATGGAGTCTATAGTTTTTTTTTACACTGGAGACTGAAGTTCTCGCATGTTGTGGAAATGAAGACTTTCATGTCTGACGTTTTATGTTTGTTGGCTTTGTGGCATGCACTCATGGGACATTCACTCTTCAGGTGGGACTCTGCCTGTCTACCATCGGGGCAATGATCCTCCTTCACTGGACCTTTAGATAAGATTACCCCCATGCTTCACATCCCATGAAACCCCCTCACAGCAGGACATAACTTGGATACCTCTGAAGAGCTGAGCATTGTTACCTGTTTGTGTGGTTGGGGGTTGCCAACATCAACTCCGGCAGACTTGGGGTGGGGGTGGGGTCTCTCTTCCATGTTTTTTGAGGGTGACCCTGTGCCGGCGACAGTGAGCTATCCCCCCATCTGTATTGAGTGCCCACTATTCTGCCACCTGGCTTGCACCAAGTGGCAGTCACTAAATGGGACTTTGAGGTCCCCCCCAAGGGAAGAGAGCTGTCCATGGTATGCTCAATCCTCGTGCCCCTGGCCGGCTTCCTAAGTGATCGAAGTCCATTCCCAAACCCGGGCTGCTGGCATAGCAAGTGTTAGTACTACAGCTGTACTGTGTGGCCACCGGACAGATTGTTCTTTTCCTCCAAAGATATGGTTACCTCGGGTCTAGCTCCATGCCATTTAACTTTGGTGTTATTTTACTGCTTACTAGTTTAGTTCCATCTCTGTTACCAGTCACGCTTCCTATGCCTCTACAGTATCCAACCCTTAGCAAATTCAGCCTGGTTTCAGTACTTTCATGTCTGGCTCTGGTTCGGCTTTTCAGTACATCCCTGTTGTTGACTTAACTTTTCATGCATATCGGGGCTGCTGCCCTTCCAGGGAAACCATAGCGATCTCAGTCTGCCATCACTATTCTGAAGGTCACGTAACTGGGCAAACAAATTAGCATCCTTGCTTATCTGAACAGTGATAGTTGCTATGCATTGCTGTAATATTTTACTTTCCTAACACCTATTGTGTGTATTGTGAATTCTAGTGCCATGCTATGTAGTTTTTAACCTTTATTCTGTAGAATTAAGCAAACCAAACCTTTTTGGCAGACAGCAAGGGAGCAGATGAAGCCCAGTCTTTCTGCAGGTCCCACCCCCTTGCTCCCACTGCGGGGAATCTGTTCTCAGCTGGGCAGCTTCATCAGCTTTAAGAGATTAGTGGAGTCAAGGTTTCCAGACTACAAGTCAAGTGGGTTTTATTAGTGTACCTCATTTCATTTTATTTAAATTTTCATTTCTTCCCCAACACAAATAAATACAGATTATTGCTGAAAATTCCCCACTGTTTCTTGTTTGCACACTCGCAGTAAAGACCATTTTATTTATGAATTTATTTATTTCAAATTATTTACCAGGAAAGACATACTGAGCTGAAATAGCTCATTTCCAGATGCGTCCTGGGGAGGGAGGAGGAGGGAGGATGAGAGTACAACAGCAAGTTATGACAAATAGATTATCAAAAAGTTTTGGTCCTCACCACAAAAATTACAGTAATCAAAACAGTACAAGTTAACAATAAATAGTAACAAGACAAATTGTATAGTAAAGTGCAGATGGTTAACTGTAGTGTAAACAAACCACTAGCAGGGTCAGCAAAAAGTGCAGATCAAGGTCAAAACTGTAGGGTGAACAGGGCACTGCTGACTAAAGCAGGTAAAGAAGAGTGAAGGAAGTAAAGGGGGCGTGAGGGACTGGCTTATGGCAGGAGCAGGGGCACAGCTGAGATGTGGAGCTGGGGGCAGCAAAAGTAAAGCCCAAGCCAAGGGCAGGCAGCTGCTTGCTTGAGAAAATAATTCACAGAGGAAAGATTTCAGTGAGTGGAAGAAAGAAGTAGTGGGAGAGAAAGCCCTACAGTTTAGGAAAGTGGAAGGAGAAAGCAACTTGTCCTGCGGAGGATTTTAATGAGGTAGTGCCAGGGAGCAAGGACCAGAGTTGTGAAGGGAGTAGGACATAGGTGGAGGTGAGGAGCCAGTAAGCATCTGTGCTGTACTATAGAACTACATATTTGAATGGGACACAACAGCATACAGTTCTAAAATGGTACCTACAAGCTGTGCATATAAATCCAAAATACCCATTGAGTTTACTAAATGGTTAATAAGTATTTAAAGCCTCATGGTGAAGCTCCTTGCTCTCTGAGCAAGTCACTAATTCTCTTAGTGCTTTAGTCCCTCTTGAGTTGTAAAACAGAGAAAAGGTTGCCACCATCAGATCTGGGATCTGTTTAGCCCCATCTGTTGGGTGCTGCAGAGGTCAGCGGGAGGCTGCGAGCACCCGGTTTACCTGGTCTGACTTCGGCTGGCCGGTGATCACTGATATCGTGAGGATCATCCAGGCTTTGCGACCAACCTGCTGTAGTTTGGACCCGGGTCCAACGCGCCTTCTTGTAGTGTGCATTGAGGAGTCTGGTCCTGGCTGAGATAGTCTGGAGGTCATTGGAGAGGGATTCCAGACCCTCTAAAGAAGGCAGTTGTGCGACCCCTCCTTAAAAATCCCTTCCTTGACCTGGACTGTCTGGCTAATTACAGACCCATCTCTAACCTGCCCTTTGTGGGTAAGGTTAGTGAAGGTGGTTGGGTTGCAGCTGGATGATCATTTGTCCATCCATGATGTCTATGATTCTCTCCAGTCTGAATTTAGGAAGAGGCATAGTACCGAGACGGCACTTGTTCGAGTACTTAATGATCCCCTAATAGTAAGAGATCAGAGGACTCATTCGATCTTGGTCCTCCTTGATCTCTCTGCAGCATTTGTCACTGTGGACAATGGTGTTTTGTTGGATCATCTGTGGTTCATCTGTGGACTGCTTGGCACAGTCCTCAGCTGGTTTCAGTCTTTCCTTGAGGGTAGGACTCAGAGAGTGGTGTCGGGAATTTATTCCTCAGCCTCGCTTCCCTATCCTGCAGGGTACCGCAGGGCTCCATTCTGTCACCCATGTTGTTCGTAGTGTATATGCTGCTGTTGGGAGACATTATTAGGCAGTATGATCTGAGTTTCCACTGCTATGCAGACGATACTCAGCTACACGTTCTTTGTGCCCAAGCAAGATGGAGTCCTCTCGGTCTTTAATAACTGCCTCTCCGAGATCCACGAATAGATGAGTGCTAGGTGGCTGCAGTTGAACCCGGCTAAAACTGAGGTGTTGGTTGTGGACCCAGGTTGTCAGGGTGCAGGTTTGCTGGTGGGACAGCCCTCCAGGCTATGGCTCGGGGGCGTTCAGCTGATGACCTCTGACCAGGTGCGAAACCTGGGTGTTATTTTTGATGATGGCCTGACACTTAAATCCCAGGTGTTGGCCGTTGTCAAGACCTCTTTTTGCCATCGGAGGAATGTTGCCCAGGACTGGTTCCACCCAATGATCTTCCAACTTTGGCCCACACCTTCGTGAACTTCCGCCTTGACTACTGTAATACCCTTTACCTAGTGCTACCAGGGGTTGATATCTGCCGCCTGCAGCTGGTGCAGAATGCAGCGGCCAGGCTACTGACTGGCTTTTTAAGATCTAACCATATCATGCCTGTGCTCCGCAGACTGTACTGGCTGCCAGTACAGTGGCGGATTACCTTCAAGGTCGGTTTACTGACCTACAAAGCCCTACACGGTCAGGGACCCCATTACTTGCAAGATCTCCTGTGTCCCTCCCGATCCTCCGACGAGGTATTGCTAGAGGTTCTCGGGGTTCGATTTAAAACATCAGGGCCTGTTCTTTTGCTTTTGTGGCCCCTACCCTCTGGAACTCTCTACCTCGTCGGGTGATGGAGTGCCTGACCATTGAGAGTTTTAAGATCATGTTGAAAACTTACTTATTCAGCCTGGTCTTCCCTGAGTGTTTATAGGATTCTGGAAATTGTTGGTATAAGTTAACCAGGAAATGGGAAGGATTTTAAGTAGCTATGAATTTGATACCTAAATGTGGTTTTAATTAATATTGTGATAGTTGTCTATGTTTTATAATTGCTGTACAAGTGCATTGAACAAGTCTGGAAATGTGCTTTTTATAAATAAAATTGATTTGATTTGAAAAAGCAGGACCCCACTGAAAACAAGATATTGCATCTCAACTGGACTATCCTGGGTACATAAGGTAGGTAAGTCCTACCTGTCCTCCAGTAAACAGAGATGTAAACAAAGGAAAGAAACCAAAGCAGGAACAGACACTTGCAAGTATAAATCCTGACCAACAAATATGAAGCATTACACTGGAATTATTTGTAACAAGTCTGTAAGTTAAAAAGACTGGAAGGGCCAAAATCTGAGAGTCTGGTGTAGCAATGGGGGAGCCGGAGTTCATGGACAATCAGGGAAGACTCCCTGATGGTTAGGAGCATCTGTCAGTCATTTTCAAGTGCTAAATCACTGCATCTGTCCTGAAAAAGCGATCTCCCTTTATGTCCATTTGGGATCCCCCCCCCCTCTAATTGACTAGTCGGGGCTTTTCCAAGTTGGTATTCCCTCACCTCACTTAAATGTCTGTCAAGATATTCTCCCAGGCCGATGGATGTTTGATTGCAGTTCACGTGAGTGTGGCTATTCGAGCAGTCTTTATTCTTCAGCAGAAGACCACCAGGCTAAGCAAATGGTAGTATTGCAGAACCAATAAGGGGGTAAGAATAGTAAAAATATTACATTTCTGTTTTTGGGCAGACAAACTGAATACACCAGCTTATAAAATTGACACAGGCATTCATCGTGGGCATTTTTATTTTTTTTGTAATTTCTGTTTTATCTACTACCATTCAGACTCTTTCTGGTGGGATACATGGTCAGGGCTCTGCCGCCCGCCTGAAGCCTCCGACATCCGTGCTCCTTGGACTCCCCAAACCCTCTTCCTCTGGCCGCATGACCCCCCAGCTCTGAGCCCCCGGGGTGGGACCGCCAACTCCTTCAGTGCTCTATCTATGAATCTAGTGGAGCAGCCGGAGGGGAGAGCATCCAGGAGAACGGCACGGCAGGCCGGGCACTGGGCATGGGGCCCTGCCACCATCGCCTACTGAACACTAGGGTTTTTTCTGTGTTGTTCCTCCCCACAGGACACAACGTGCTATGGTGTCCTATGCGGCACATCCAACGCTGGTACCAGCCAGTGTCCTGTCCCCATACTGCAGCCCAACATCTGTACCACCCCTGGTCGCCACCAGAGGCTGCTGCTGTGCCGGGTGCCCCTCGAATCCCACCCAGGGAGAGGAGAGCAGTTCTCCGGATGCTCAGTCCTCTCCCTCCTGTGCCAACCCCCGACAAACCCAGGTCCATTCCCGAACCCATGGCGTCCAGCACCTCAACCCTCAGTGCCACCGGGCCAGCTAATCGTGGGCATTTCTTGAAGGATTAATATTTATAATACTTATTATTCCCCCCCCCACCCCCGCTACCACTCTTGCCTGAAACCACTGCTCCAAGAACACACCTCATGTCAGTAGGTAGGCAGACTGGATGGGCTGTTGGCCCTTTCTTGGCCATCAAATTCTGTATTTCTATATCTGCACTTGAATCTAATCTCCTCAACCTCTTCCTCACATCCTTTCCTTCAGTATCCCTATTACAGTATATATGAACTTCACCAAGTGAGTTATTGCTGTAAACAGTGCTATGAACATTAAATCAGTATGCTGATTTTTTTTTCAGCTTACTTGTATTATTGCATGGTGAATGTTAACCATTATGCATATTTTTTTTTTTCGCTCACTTGTATTATTGCACACTGTAACATGTAGTACTGTTTTACTCTTTTGCACACAGTTTTGAGCACTCTGTTTTATTGTTGCACATTTTGACTCATCAGTTGCACACCTGTCATGTTTGTTCGTTGCTAAAAGTTGTTTTCCTCTCCTTTTTAAGCCCTTTTTTCTGCCTTGCTTTGTTACCCTTGATTCTGCCCTGTACCCTTTGGCCCAGGACATGTTGAAAGGAGCTGTTTCACAGCTCAGCATGCCTCTCCTAATCAAAACCTTTACATACAACAAATTATTATTATAATAACCCTCTTGTTCTAGGGATGTGGATATTATCTATCCACACTGTCTGGCAGTTGCCTTTCCCTTTAAGATTCACCGGAAATGTCTTCAAGCTGGCTTCTCCCACCCACCCGGGTGATAACTCCCATGGCTCCGCCCCATGATGCCAGATCTTCCTTTCCTCTGGAAGAAGCAGGTTCCCTCCTTACTGCTCCCATGTTGAGTAGGCCCTGGTGCTTAAATCTTCGGATTTACTTTCTAAACTAAAACTCATTCGAGTTTAGTCTTCACTCTGATCTTCTATCACGACCACGATGGAGGATAACTCTTCACCCGGATTTTGCTGGTGCCCATGCGGGCAGAAGATGTTGCGTACCGACCCTCATGCATCGTGCGTGTACTGTCTGGGCCATGATCACAATCCACAGGCCTGCAGTATGTATCGGTCATTTCATCCAAATGTCCTGGAGGAGTGCGCTGCCTGCCTAAAGTTGGGCCATCTGGAGAAGCGTTATCCGCTGGTCAAATCCATGGGTGCCCGTTGGGTGTTCTCTGTGGCTGCGGGGTCCACTGAGCAGTTAGAACAACTTAAGGCCTTCGAGGAGAAGCCGGCCCAGGCTGCTGCTTAATCCTCTTCTGCCTTGGCCTTTGTTCCACTCCAGTTAGGAGCCACCTATTCAGCCTTCTTCAAGGAGCTGTGCCCGTCCTTCTCAACCAAGGGAGAGGGCCCTTCTGAGTCGCACAGTTCCTGCTTATGCAAGAAAGAGTCCAACTAGGATAAAGAGAAGACTCATCATTGATGCTCCCAGGACTGGGAATGTTCCCACTCCCAGGAAACTTCGGATTTGACTACGGTTAAAACCGAGGCCTTGGCCACTGGCTTCACGATAACCCCGTCAGACCAGCTGGCTGAGACGCTGGCCGACGATCTGGCCGAGATTTTTCTCGACCATGTCGACCAGTTGTCATCTGAAGAGGCCAACAACTCTCTTTTCAGGACTCCAGTCCTGCTGGTGACCACTGATGGGTCAGCCCAGCCTGCTGAGCCAGACCCGCTGGTCATCAACCCAGACCAGGAGGAGTCGCGGACCTCCCCGGCTCCCTCCGAATCCTCCCATCGGCACCACTGATGGTCGAGGTCTCGTTCATCTTCAGCTTTGGGGTTGAGCAGGTCCTGCCCACATTGGCAGTCTCACTGTCAGCACCATGGTAAGTGGTGCCGCCGCTACTCGTCTTTGTCCTCCTCAGGTGAGGAGAGGCTTCAGCACAAATTGCGTCAATGCTATGAAGACTTCGTGTGGCAACAGTTCATTTTGTCTGGGCCGAAGCCAACACCGGCTACCACCCCAGCCATTACCTGGCTATTGCCGGAAAGGCTGATCCAGACTCTCCCAGCAGGGCCGGTCGACACCGTTCCTCCCCCAGCAGAGCCGGATCAGACTAGAAACATAGAAACATAGACTTTGACGGCAGATAAGGACCGCTAGGCCCATCTAGTCTGCCCATTTCCCTACCTACAGGATAGGCCGCAGATCCTAGTTAACCAACAGCCTTTATCTTCCTGCCCCACACAAGAATTGCCTTATGTCTGTCCGATGCATTCTTGAATTCTCCCACAGTTTTAGACCCCACAACTTCCTCAGGAAGGCTGTTCCATGTATCCACTACCCTCTCTGTGAAATAATACTTCCTCACATTGCCCCTGAACTGCCCTCCTTCTATCTTTAAATTGTGTCCCCTTGTTCTTGCAAGTCTCTTTTTCTGAAAGATGCTACCCTCTTGACTTTGTTGATTCCTTGAGGTACTTGAAAGTTTCTTCATGTCCCCCTCTCCTTCTTTCCTCAAGGGTATACATATTAAGCTCCTTTGGTCTCTCCTCATACGGCTTCTCTTGCAGACCCTGCACCATTTTAGTTGCCCTCCTCTGACTGCCTCTATCCTGTCTATGTCCTGTGAGATGGGGTCTCCAGAACTGGACACAGTATTCCAGATGGGGTCTCACCAACTGTCTGTACAGAGGGATAACAACTTCCTGTTTTCTGCTGCTGATGCCTCTCCCTATACATCCCAGTATACCCCCGCCCTCCCTACTGCCTTCTCAGCTTTGCTAACCTTAAGGTCATCTGATATGATTACCCCCAGGTCCCTTTCCTGTTTTGTTGTTGTTACTAGCTCCCACCCATTGTGTATTCTTCCCTTGGGTTCTTGTTTCCCAGGTGCATTATTTTGCACTTTTTTGCATTGAATCCTAGCTGCCATACGTCTGACCATTCCTCCAACCTTGCTAAGTCCCTTTTCATCCTTTCCATCCTTTCCACGCCTCCTTGTGTATCAACCCTGTTGCTACGTCAGCTCGGCTGAAGCAGGCTTCTCTGCTGATCGTGGTGGAGCCGCCGCCTAAGGAGCCGACAACCAGGGCTCTGACCAAGGAGTCTCGGCTTTCCCATCGGCTGTTGGTCACCCGTACACCTGACCATCCGCAGCGGGTTGAGGGTGACATGGGTGGCCACCCGCTGTATGCAGACTCCTCGGAGTCAGAGGATTCCTCCTTGCACTCCCGCCCACTGGACACGGAGTCGATCAGGGATCTCTCTAAGGACGAAGGCCCTACTTCATTCATGGGCATTCTTCGCCTCATCTCTGAGTCTACGGGGATGAAGCTGGAGCCCGTCCAAAAGAAGGCTCGATACCTCCTCACAGAAATTCTGGATAAAGGGAATTCTCCGATGGAGGCCTTCTCAGTGGCCGAGGCCATTGTTGGCCCTGCCCTGGAGCTTTGGCAGCGTCCTGCATCTTGCCCTGCGCCCTCGGCCCGGATGGCCCGCAAGTATGCGATGCACACCAGTACCCTTTCTGGGGTCATAGAGCATCCCTCAGCAGAGGGATTGGTGGCTGACTCTGTGTTTCGGCACTCAGGCAATACCGGGGATGTCAATAGACTGCCGTACAAAGAGTCCAAGGAATTGGACCATTTGGCCAAAAAGTTCTATGCTGCCTCCTCGCTAGGCCTCCACCAGCTGAGCTTGGCCGTCTTGATGGCACACCTCTGTCATGCTCTATTAGGCTGCCTGGATGAGGGGATCCCTCACCTTCCTGCGGACGTTCAGACCATGGTCAAACAGGTCCGAGACCAGGGTAGAGCAGTGGCAAAACAGCAACTCCAGATGGCTCTGGATATTGATGATTCTTGTGCCCACTCGGTGGTGGCTGCGGTTGCCATGCGCCATAGGGCTTGGCTGAGGATCTCGACTTTCGCAGCAAATACCCAGCACAAGCTGGCGAATGTCCCCTTTTTGGGCACCAACCTATTTGGGCCTGGTGTGGAGGGTCACCTCCAGTGCATTGAAAAGTCCAGTGCTACCCTGGACTCTGTGACATCCACCCAGAAGGACAACAAGGAATCTAAGCAGCAGAAGTGCAAGCCCCTTCAGTCCTCCACCTCTGTGGCAAAACCAGCCCAGCATCAGTCTGGCCAGCAGGTTCAGTCCTGGCAACCTTGGGCCAAGTCCGTGGCCTCAGTGGTCCAAAAACCTGGGGGAAGGGACCTGTGGCTTCTCAGCTGGATTCTCCTCCTCCAAGCCAGCTCAGTGACAGGATGGGGTTACCACCCTCATGCCCATCACGCCTCCCCTCGGTCCCCCTGTGGAGGGCTGGCTCTGCCACTTCCTTTCCGACTGGTCCGCTGTTACCATGGACAGGTGGGCTCTGGAAGTGGTCGGTCAGGGTCTGCCCCTGGAATTCGAGCAGTACCCTCCAAGCCAAGCCCCATGGGAGGACTTGGTATCAGCAGGCACTTGGTTGGCTCTTCAAGATGACATAGCTCAGCTCCTCCACAAGGAGGTCATGGTCAGCATTACGGATCCTCCGGAACACCCAGGGTTTGTCTCCAGGTACTTCCTGGTGCCAAAGCAGATGGGGGGGGGGCAGACACCCCATTCTAGATCTGCCCGACCTGAACAAATTTCTCAGGTCTCGCACCTTCAGGATGGTAACTGTGTCCCAGATCATACCATCTCTGGAGCAAAACATGTGGTTTTGCTCTCTGGATCTTTAGGATGTGTTCTTTCGCGGCCCAATCCATCTGTCCCACTGAAGGTTCCTCCGCTTCCTAGCAGAGGGAGCCCTTTACAAGTTCCAAGCCATGCCTTTCAGCCTCTCCTCAGCCCTCAGGGTCTTCACCAAATGCATAGCAGTGATGGCAGCTTACCTGAGGCAGTGGAGGGTCCGAGTGTACCCCTATTTGGATGACTGGCTGATAGCAGGTCCCTCCAGGCAGGAGGTGAAGCAGTCCAGGGACCTGGCCCTCCAGACCTGCAGCGACCATGGCCTCCTGGTCAGCGAGGTCAAGTTGGAACGCGTGCCCTCACAGGTGATCAGTTTCATCGGGGCAGAGCTCGATGTGTGCCGGGCCAGAGCTTAGCTTCCGGCGGACAGGGTGGAGGTTCTCTTTTCCTTTGCCCAATCATTTCTGGTTGGGCACTTGCGCCCTGCCTGGGACTTCCTGCACCTTCTGGGTTACATGGCGGTCTGCACCAGTGTGGTCCGATGGACCTGTTGGCATATGCGCTTCCTGCAGTGGGAGCTGGCCAGCCAGTAATCTCAGCACAAAGGTCACTTTGACCAGCTAACTGTGACCCGGTGGATGTGGGACGCCCCCCAGTGGTGGCTCGTCCCAGAGCATCTGCAAGAAGGGATCCCGTTTGTCTGCCCCGAACCAACGGTTATCCTGATGACCGACACCTCTCTCATGGGCTTGGGTGCCCACCTGGGGGAACACAGAGTCCACTCTGGACCCCCCAGGAGTCCCAATGCTACATCAATCTGTTGGAGTTCCGAGTGGTTCGGCAAGCCCTGACCGCATTCGCTTTATTTGTCCGGGGTCAAGTGTTCCAGGTCCAGATGGACAACACCATGACGATGTACTACCTCAACAAGCAGGGTGGGACGCACTCCTTGCCTCTGTGCAAGGAAGCTCTCTGCACCTGGACCCTAGTGCACAGCCTGGAGGCAGATCTCCTGGCCATCCATGTGGCAGGAGCCTCCAATCAGCTGGTGGATGCCCTAGGCCGGGTGGGCAAGGCATCTCGCGAGTGGTCCCTCCACCTGGAGGTACTGTAGTTCACACTCTGTTCTCCTAGTGGGGAACCCCTCAGGTGGACCTGTTCGCCTCCAGGGAGAACGCAAAGCTGAGGCTGTTTTGTGCCTACCCCCCCTCAGCAGGGCTAGCTGCAGGGGGATATCTTCTCAAGGCTGTTGACCCCAGGCCTCTTCTGAGCCTTCCCTCTACTTCCCTTGATCCACAAGGTGCTCCTCAAGGTTAGGAGAGACAAGGCACAGGTGATCCTGGTGGCTCTGGACTGGCTCTACCAGTTTTGGTACCCCAATCTCCTCAGCTTCAGCAACAGGCATTCCATCAGTCAGGGGAAGGTACTCCACCTGGACCTTCAATCCCTGCACCTGACAGCCTGGTTCCTGAGTGGCTAGAGTTCCAGGCTTTGGGTCTCTCTGAAGATGTCCTCACTGTCGTGGACGTGTCTAGAAAGGAATGCCTTCAAATGGAAAAGATTCTCCATTTGGTGTCAGGCAAGGGGCTGGACCCTTTGTCTTGTCCAGTGGCTAGCATTTTGGACTATCTGTGTTCTCTCTCCCAAGGGGGACTTTGGTCGATGACCCTTAAGGTGCACCTGGCAGCCTTCTCTGCTTACCGGGCATGGGCTGGTCAGCAGTCATTGGCACAGGAGAAGGTGGTCTGGTGTTTTTTCAAAGGCCTTCACCCCATTTCCCCTCCGATGCATGAACCACCACCACCGTGGGGGACTTGCTGGTTTTGGCAAAGCTCATGGGCAAGCCATTCAAATCAATGCACAGGTGTGAAATGTCTTGCCTGTTATGGAAGACCACCTTCCTGGTGGCTGTCGCATCAACCAGAAGGATCAGTGAACTCCAAGTGCTCTCAGTGGCATCTCCTTACCTGGTCATCCACACGGACAAGGTTGTGCTGTGCCCCAACCTGAAGTTCCTCCTGAAGGTTTTATAGGAGTTTCACCTGAATCAGGTGAAGACTCTACCAGTGTTCTTCACCAGTCACACCTTGGAGGCTGAACACAGGCTGCATACTCTGGACCTGAGGTGAGCGCTCGCTTATTATAAAGAGCGCACGGCTGGGGTTTGGGGAGAGACTTGCCAGCTGTTTGTCACCTACGCTGAAGCCACACCTGGCAGACCTGCAGCCAAGCAGATAGTTGGCAGTTGGATCAAATCCTGCATTGATCTCTGCTATAGTTTGGCGGGTAGGGAGTCTCCCAGAGGGCTAAGGGCTCATTCCACCCGCCATACTGTGGCATCGGTGGCTGCTTCTAGGGATGTCCCTATCCAGGAAATCTGCAGGGCTGCTACCTGGAAGTCAGCACACACCTTCATTTCCCATTACCACATTGACCTAGAGTCATGCCAGGATGCAGGTTTTGGGGCCTCAGTTCTCCAGTCTCTGTTCCCTAAGTAGGGTGTGTGTGCCTTGCCTCCCTCCTCCCGGAGAACTGCTAGGAGTCTACCAGACAGTGTGGATAGAACATAATATCCACGTCCCTAGAAACACAGGTTATTCACCTGTAACAGTAGTTCTAGGAGAGAGAGATATGATGTTCATCCACATGGACCCACCTGACTTCCCCAGCTTCGCTGCACAAACTCTGCTACCAGTGGGCAAGATCCGGCATCCTGGGGCAGAGCCATGGGAGTTACCACCCGGGTGGGTGGGAGGAGCCAGCTTGAAGACGTTTCCGGGGAATCTTAAAGGGAAAGGCAACTGCCAGATAGTGTGGATGATTATCATATACCACTCCTAGAACTACTGTTACAGGTGAGTAGCCTGTTTCTAGGGACATGGATATGTTGTTCATCCACACTGTCTGGCAGGTTCCTTGCCGCTTTAAATCTTGGCGGAAGGTCTTCAAGCTGGCTCCTCCCACCCACCCACCTGGGTGGTAAAACTCTTGGCTCCACCCCATGACGCCAGATCTTCCTCACCGCTTGGAAGCTCGGGTTCCCTCCTTAACGCTCTGCGTATAGACTGGATCCTAACTCTTCGGTTCACCCGAAAATAATTTTAAAGTTTTCCAGACTTCAGTCTAATTCTTCCTTCGCGGCTGCGATGAACAAATCGACTCCCAGTTTTCGGCGGTGCCCATGTGGGCAGAAGATGTCCAGGACGGATCTGCACTCCACGCGCCTCACTGCCTCGGACTTGACCACACACCCACAGGCCTGCGAAGTTGTCAGCAGGTGTTTCGCCAACGCCCTGAAGGCCGGCTGCCTGGCTACAACTTGGGCACCCTGAGAAACATTATCCGCCGGTGAAGTCCAAGGAGGCCCGTTGCAGCTGGCTCGGCTGAGCAACTCTAGCAGATGATCGCCCTCAAGGAGGAGGCGGCCCAGGCCGCAACCTCATCTTCCTCGGTCGCGGCATTTATCCCGCTCTCTTTGGGAGCCTCCTACACAGCTCCTTTTAAGGAGCTTTGCCAATCCCTGTCCACGAAGGGTGAGGGGCCATCGGGACACTCTTCTCAGTCAAAAAAGGACTCGAAGGGTAAGTCCCACCGTCGACGCTCGTGGGAGTGGGAGAGGTCCCTTTCCCCGGACAGTCGACACTCGACTTCGGTCGAGGTTGCGGCTAAGGCTGCTGGCTTCACAGTGTCCCCATCAGGTCAGCCGGCTGAGTCACCTGTCGACGTGGTCGAGATTTTTCTCGACCCAATGGACGGGCTGTCGACTGGTGAAGCCGACAACCCTTCATCACCGGTTCCCCCGGTGGAAACCGAGGACTTGCCTGCGCCTCCTGTGCCGGAGTCCCCGGTCAAGGCTCCCGAGCCGAGGGAGGAGCGGGTGTCCCCGCCCCTCCCAGACCCACCCTGGAAACACCGAGAGTCTCAGTCTCGGCCCTGACCTCATCTCGATCCAGCTAACCTCACACGGGCGTCTCGGTCTCGGCACCGAGGAAAGCAGCGGCGCCGCTCGTCCTCTTCTTCCTCCTCGGAAGAGGAGAGGCTTCAGAGCAAATTGTGTCAACGCTATGAGGACTTAATGTGGCAGCAGCTTCTTTTGTCTGGGAACAAGCCGACGCCGTCGCCTTCCCCGTCCATTAAGTGGCTGTCACCCAGAAGGCCGAAACAACCCCTCGTGGTGGTCGAGGTGTCCAAGCCTGGGCCGGTTGTTCGGCCAAAACCAGCTGCCCCACTGATTGTGGTGGAACCTCCGCCTCCACAACCGAAATCGGGGGCTCAGACCAAGGATTCTCGGTTGGGTCAGGGTCTGCCCCACCAGTTGTCGGTCACCCTCACTCCCGACTGTCCTCGGCAGGTGGAGGGTGGCTCAGGCCCCAGGCAGCTCTTCGCAGACTCTTCGGAGTCTGACGACGACTCCTCCCTGTTTTCCAGGCTCCTTGACCTGGAGTCCTCCAGGGGGCAGTCGATGGACGAGAACCCATCATCGTTCATGCGTCCGCTTTGGCTCATCTCGGAGTCCACCGGGATGCAGCTCGAGCCTGTATCCAAGCGGGCCAAGTATCCCCTCACGGAGATGCTGTACCGGGGGGGTTCTCCCATGGAGGCCTTTCCGGTGGCTGAAGCCATTGGTGGCCCAGTCTTGGAGCTTTGGCAGCGGCCGGCTTCCTGTCCTGCGCCTTCGGCCAGGATGGCCAGGAAGTATCCGGTCCCTACCGGCTCTCTGTCTGGTTTTTCAGAACACACCTCTACGGAGGGGTTGGTCACCGATAGCGTTTTGCAGTGCTCTGGGAACGCTAGGGATGTGGATAAGCCCCCCGACAAGAAGTCCAAAAAGCTGGACTATGCCGGGCGCAAGGTATACACTGCATCCTTCCTCAGACTCCGTCAGGCCAGTTCGGCCGTACTGATGGCGCACTTCTCCCATGCCCTCATGGGCTCCTTGTATGAGGTGATCTCTCATCTCCCGGCTGACCTGCAGACTACGGTCAAGCAGGTGCGGGATCAAGGAAGGGCAGTGGCGAAACAGCAGCTCCAAATGGCTCTAGATATCAGAGACTCCTGTGCCCGGTCAGTAGCGGCCGCAGTGGCCATGCGCTGCAGAGCCTGGCTGAGGATATCCACCTTTACGGCGGATACCCAGCACAAGTTGGCAGACGTCCCCTTCTTGGGGACTGACCTGTTCAGCCCTGGAGTGGAAGGCCACCTCCAGAGGATCGAAAAGTCCAACGCCACCTTGGACTCAGTTACGTCCACTCAGAAGGACAAGGGCTGTCGTCAGCAGCGTAAGTCCTTTCGACCTTCTGCCCCTGCGGCACATCTGGCCCAGCAACACCAGCATCAGGGCCGGCAGGCTCGCACTTGGCATGCCAAAGCCAAGCCTGCGGCTTCCTCCAACAGGAAGCAGGGAGGAAAAGGCCCAGGAGGTCCCTCGGCCGGTCCTTCCTCCAAGCCTGCCCAGTGACGGGTTGAGGGGTGCTGCTCCCAGCCTTGTCACTCCTCCTTGGGTTCCCCCCGTGGGGGGATGGCTCCATCACTTCCTTTCCGCCTGGTCCGTTATCACCACGGACCATTGGGTGTTGGAGGTAGTAGGAAGGGGGCTGCCTCTGGAGTTCGAGCAGGCACCACCCTTCCAAGCCGTCGCCCCACGGGGGGACTACGGGGTCCGCAGCTTCTTTGTCGGCTCATCGAGCTGACATTGCCCTGTTCCTCGAAAATTAGGTGATCGGGGAGGTGGCGGATCCTCCACCAGACCCAGGGTTTGTGTCCAGGTACTTCTTGGTCCCGAAACGGACGGGGGGCTGGCGCCCCATTCTAGACCTGCATGACCTGAACAGGTTCCTAAGGTCTCAAACCTTCAAGATGGTCACTCTGGCTCAGATCATTCCATCCTTGGAACGAGGCGTGTGGTTCTGTGCTCTGGACCTCCAGGATGCGTTCTTTCATGTTCCAATCCCTCCGTCCCACCAGCGATTCCTCTGCTTCAGGGCAGAGTGGTCCCTATACAAGTTCCAGGCCATGCCCTTTGGCCTTTCTCTAGCTCCCAGGGTCTTCGCCAAATGCATGGCAGTGGTGACAGCATTTCTTCGGCGCTGAAGGGTCCAGGTGTACCCCTACCTGGATGACTGGCTGATTGCGGCCTCCTCCAGAATGGAGGTGGAGCAGTCCAGGGATCTGGCCCTCCAGGTTTGCTCTCAAGTTGGCCTCCTTATCAACGAGGCCAATTCGGAACTCGTGCCAAAGCAGGTGATCCAATTCATCGGGGCAGAGCTCGATTCTCTGCGAGCCAGAGCACGGCTTCCGGCAGACAGGGCCGAGGTTCTTTCCTCCTTTGCCCAGTCATTTCAGGTTGGGCAATTGCACCCTGCCCGGGACTTCCTGCGCCTCCTGGGCCTCATGGCAGCCTGCACCAGCATGGTCCGTTGGGCCTGTTGGCACATGCGTCCCCTACAATGGGGACTGGCCAGCCAGTGGTCACAGCGCTCCAGTCCTTTGGATCAGCCAGTGATAGTGACCCAGGAGATGTGGAACGCTCTCCAGTGGTGGATCGTTCCAGCTCATCTGCAGGAGGGCATCCTGTTTGTCCGCCCCGAGCCGACGGTCTCTCTATTGACCGACGCCTCTCTGATGGGTCGGGGTGCCCATCTGGGGGAGCACAGAGCGCATGGCCTCTGGTCCCCTCGGAAGTCCCGATGCCACATCAACCTGGTTGAGCTTCGAGCGGTTTGTCTAGCCCTCACCGCCTTCGCTCCATTTGTACGGGGTCAAGTGGTCCAGCTCCAGATGGACAATACTACGACCATGTACTACCTAAACTGCCAGGGCGGGACGTGCTCCATGCCTCTGTTCAGGGAAGCTCTCTGCATTTGGTCCCTCATGCGCAGCCTGGAGGCGGATCTCCTTGCCATCCATGTGGCAGGAGCCTCCAACATTCTGGCCGATGCTCTAAGCCGGATAGGAGCTACGTCCCACGAGTGGTCTCTCCTGCCGGAGGTAGTACAGTATCTGGTCTCCCACTGGGGCATGCCTCAGGTGTACCTGTTTGCCTCCAGGGAGAATGCAAGCTGAGACTGTTTCATGTGCCCCTCTCAGCAGGGCTCGCTGCAGGGGGATGCCTTCTCGAGGCCGTGGACCCTGGGCCTCTTCTACGCCTTTTCCCCATTTCCCTTGATCCACAAGGTGCTTCTCAAGGCGAGGAGGGACAAGGCGCAGGTGATTCTGGTAGCCCCAGACTGGCCCCGCCAGTTCTGGTATCAAGATCTCCTCAGTCTCAGCTCCAGGCTCCCGAGGCGGCTTCCAGCCCGCCCGGACCTGATCTCAGTCAATCAGGGGAAGGTATTCCATCCGGACCTTCAATCCCTGCACCTGACGGCCTGGTTCCTGAGCGGCTAGAGTTCCAGGCCTTGGGTCTTTCTGACGAGGTGCTCAACATTGTTGAGGCTTCCTGTAAGGAGTCGACCAGAAAATGCTACGCCTTTAAATGGAAGAGATTCTCCATTTGGTGTCAGGGCAAGGGCCTGGACCCTTCCTCCTGCTCCTTGGCAAGCATTCTGGACTACCTGTGGTCCCTTTCTCAGCAAGGGCTTCGGTCGGCGACCTTAGGGTGCACCTGGCAGCCATCTCTGCTTACGAGGCGCGGGCAGGGAGCAGTCGTAACACAGGAGAAGGTGGTCGGGCGCTTTTTCAAGGCCTTGATCACATATCCCCTCTGGTGCGAGAACCTCCACCTCCGTGGGATCTACTGATGGTATTGGCTAAGCTCATGGGCAAGCCATTCGGACCGATGCACATGTGTGATATCTCTCACCTGTCATGGAAGACCACCTTCTTGGTGGCTATCACGTTGGCCAGAAGGATGGGAGAGCTCCAGGCGCTTTCCATCGAGTCTCCTTATCTGGTCTTCCACAGGGACAAGGTTGTCCTGTACCCCCACCTGAAATTCCTTCCGAAGGTGGTGTCGGAGTTTCACCTTAACCAGGTGTTGACTCTGCCAGTGTTCTACCCCAATCACACCTCGGAAGCCGAATATAGGCTCCATACTCTGGACCCTAGAAGAACGCTTGCTTATTATAAGGAGTGGACGGCTGAAGTTCGGGGAGAGGTTCACCAGCGGTTTGTCACCTACGCTGAAGCCGCACCTGGCAGACCTGCAACCAAGTGGATGATAGGCAGGTGGGTCACCTCCTGCATAGATCTCTGCTATAGGTTGGTGGGCATGGAGCCTCCCAGAGGGATAAGAGCTCATTCTACCCGCCATACCGCTGCATCGGTGGCTGCTTCCAGGGATGTCCCTATCCAGGAAATCTGCAGGGCTGCTACCTGAAGTCAGCACACACCTTCATTACCCATTACCACATTGACCTTGAGTCCACGGGATGCTGGTTTTGGGGCCTCGTTCTCCAGTCATTATTCCTAAGTAGGGTGTGTGCTCTTGCCTCCCTCCTCCCAGAGAACTTGTTAGGAGTCTGTATAGGTGGATGAACAACATATCCATGTCCTAGAAATACAGGTTACTCACCTGTAACAGGAGTTCTAGGAATGGTATATGTGTTCATCCACACGACCACCTGGCCTCCCTGGCTTCGAGGCACAACCTGGCTCCTCAGCCAGCTAGATCTATGCCATGGGGCGTAGCTGAGAGTTTTACCACCCGGGTGGGTGGGAGGAGCCAGCTTGAAGACCTTCTGACAAGATTTAAAGTGGCAAGAAACCTACCAGACAGTGTGGATGAACAACATATACCATTCCTCGAACTCCTGTTACAGGTGAGTAACCTGTATTTTTTATCCATTATGTCCTGCCAACCCTTCTTCTGCAAGGGAGGTGAACACTTTTCGGAAAACTTTGTAAAATATATTTAGATGCACTTCAGCTAACACTTGATGGATTTCCTGCATTTCTTTTTTTGGGGGGGTTGCCGCTCATCCTCAGACCTCAGGCCTAGACTCCAGACCACCTATCACCCCTCCGTGTCCAACCCCGTTTTCCACCCTGGCTTACCCACCAAAGGCAGGGCCGCTGAGACAACCCCCCTGCAGAGACACATCCAGGTTACTGGCAGCATTACCACGACCAGCAGGGCTCCTAGGCTTACCCCTGCCTGGGTGGGGCCATAAGGGTGACCATTCAATGGAATACTGTCCCGGTGGGGGTTGGGCACTTTGGGGGTCAGGCAGCACCAGAAGGTGGGCATCATTCCAGGGATGAGCAGCATTTTCGTAATGCTTGCAAACCCCGAGAGGTGTGACATGCAAAGATGCAAGGTGCATCTGTCACGCCTATCAGCAGCTCAGTGCCGGTCATGGCGGTTCCCCCAGCCTCCACTAAGGGTCTATAATATGCCAGGCATACAACCCCCTCCCACCTTGGAGAAGGTGTCATCCCTGGATGCTCCATCCCCCCGGGTGGCCCTTCGACTCCTGGGTTCGTTCCCAAACCTGGGATATCGGCACCTTAAAGATGTCTTGCCGCTGCACTGGTCGTCTGGCTCAATATTTAATGAATTTCCTGCATTTCTAGTCCTTTTATTTTTCATTACTAGGTTAATTTACACAGAAACAAGATCCATGCCTACAGTTGATTGACTCCTGCTGTTTTATCCTTTCCTAAGTTACAACCCTCTGTTCATGACAACATAAACTTTTCCATGGCAACATATTGTGATGTCACAAACTGAGACTCCAGCAGAGAATGAAGCAACAGAAGTAGATGAACCCTAGGGGATAGGATCTTGTTTCCATTCAGATTAACCCAATAATGAAAAACAATAGGAGGGTGGAGGCTTAGATTTAATGTGGGGGAATGTAAGGTACTTCACATAGGGACGTGGAATCTGAGTCGTGCAGACACCCTGCTTGGTATGTGTAACCCCCCGTTACCCGGGGTTACTAGAATCCCAGTAAGACCTAGTGGTAGGCAGGGAAGGCAGCTTGTGAAACTCCAGTTAAATGGATTTCACACTGTCTCACTCTGTTCTCAGTCTCAGCTGAGACTGAGGGATGACATCACTATAGAACTCTCGCAGTAGCATGAGCCACACTGGAATCTGCAGTTGGAAGTTAGGATAGAATGTTGGGGATTTTTGAACAGAGTCTGTGTGTAGTCTTGAAGAGAGGAGCAGCACAGCAGACTGTGGGCAGGCTCTCAGAGCCTTAAGCTCTGTTTTAGAGCTACTGTAGGGGAGGTGTGTGTTTCCACTGAAAGAAGAACACAGTAAGCTGTTTGTGAAGTGGTGGAGACCGCTGTTACTGGTCCATGTGCCCCATCCCTGAGGGGATGGGGGTGGAAGGGTTTGCCTGTCTTCCAGGGGCAACCCTCCTGGTTCTGGCTAAGGAAGAAGCTGCCTTATCTCAAGTTGTGCTGCTGCACCAGAAGCTGTGGGATAGAAATTCCTGTGAGGAATTGCCTGTGGGGCACCTGCAACCAAAGGGTGAGTTCGCTCTGACAGAGGGCCTATGTTTTCACCTGAACTGTTGGAACGTGGGGATTGGACTACTTAATTTGTAGGAGGTCTAGTGTAATAGACATTGCTGATTAATTCAAGTATGTTCAAGTCCAGCACAAAGAGTAAAGTAAAGTGGGACTTGGACTGCTAAATCAGTGGGAGGCCTAGAGCAATGGGCTAAACCAAGTAAAAGTATGTTCAAGTCCAGCACAATGGGAAAGCGAGACAAGCAGAGGAAATGTGACATACGTTTACACTTAATCTACATTGCCAAGCTTTACAGAAAGAGATGTTTAATGTCCAGAGAAATGGCAGGGTATGAATTGTGGAAGTGAGAGGTGGGAGACCCCCCATCAGTAGTAACCAAATTCACCTCTACGGATTTGCTCTGTGGCACCTTTACTTTCTCTCAGGTACTTGGCCAGTGCCTGAGGAAAGTACCCAGATGTGGGATTAAAAGGAAGTTTCCCTTATAGAGCTGTGGTGCTCTTAGGTGGTTTAGGGAGCCACCAGAAAATGTTTCCATGACAAATGGAAGGTGTCCGAGTGGCCGGCAAGGGAGCTGAGCCTGGGAATCCTAAACAGTGTACAAGTTTGGGCTGTGTACCCAAAGCAGCGTGCAAGTCCGGGCTGTGTGCCCGGTGGGTTCAGAGCCTGAGGGCTGGAGTGTTGAAGAAAGTGTTTCTGATTCTTTTTAATCTGCATTACCAGAAGTGTAGCCCTGTGGGGGTCCGTCTATGCTTTGTTTGTTCTGCTTGGATGTGAATAAAGCCACACTTTAGAATCCCATTCCTGGTATTGGACATTACAGTTATTGCTTCCTGTGTTCGGAATTACTTAGGTGCCCCTATGCAGAGTAGCCAAACCTAGCCCTTGTGCCGAGTAACCTATTCCTCCCCAAACCCAGTCCCCACCTGGTACTGCTGTCAGATTCAAACAGCATACCACCTGTCGTTTGCAAAAAGGCAGGGGGATGGGGGTTACATATGGGTAATTGTGGACTATAAACACAAGCTAGGCAGGCAATGTGCTCCCACACTCAAGCAAGGAAATGCATTGTTTGGGTGTATTAAGAGGGGGTAAGGGGCATGTCAGTGGTGGTGATTCTCCCTCTTTACAAGGCCTTGGTTCCACCACACTTTAAGTACCATGTCTGGGTCTGGTCACCATAGCACAGAGAGGACATTGAAGAGATCTAAAGGGTTCAGCACGGGGCCACAAGCCAATTATTGGCTTAGAAATCAAGATCTATGAGGCAAGATCATAGTCTAATATTTATGTTAGAAAAGAGAAGGCTGGGCCGGCCTGGTGGTGCTGAGTGTTGAGGCACTGGAACGCCACACCTTGCACCACACCAGTGACCTGGGTTCGGGAATGAGCCAGGTCCGTTGGGGCCCGGCAGGGGCGAGAGAGGATGGAGTGTCCAGAGGACTGCTTGCCTCTGTCGGGGAGGGAGGGCAAGTCATCCCGCTTGTTGCTCACCCTCTAGTGGGGGCTGGGGGGGCGATACAAGCTAGGGAGGCAAGAACCCAACTGGCGTGCCCCCACATGCACGCTCGATGCTCTGTGAGCCAGAAGAGGCACAGAAAAAGTAAAAAATGGTGGATGGGGGCTCTGAGATCCCCGACCCCTGCTTTGCCTGCGCACTGCCATCGGCCTCCCGGATTTGGTTGTGCTCGGGGAGGGGTTTCCTCCTTCCTGGCCCTGCGGGGGTATCTGTGGGGTGTCTTGGAGATGGCGGGGTAGTCAGGCAGGCAGAGGTGGTGTTGAGCAGGGACGAAGGTCTTGTCCCCATCGCGCCCAGCAGAAAAACTACGAGGGGGGGGGAAAAAAAAAGAAAAAAGAAGGCTGAGAGGGGATCACGGTGTTCAGAATATTCAAAGAGAAACAGAGTGTAGTGCAGTATACACAGATGTTTGAGATGGGGAGTGCAGTCAGAACTAGTGGACTAGTGGCCATGCTTTCAAATTGAGGCGGTGGGACACTGAATTAGGGGAGCATTAGAAAGCATTGCTTCACACATAGGGTGGCTAACTTGTGGGGTAGCCTGTCCTGTGAGGATGGGTAAAACTGGCAACGTTCAGGCTTTTAAAGCAAGCCTACACAGATTCCTGAGAGAGAATGGCATTGAAGGCTGCACAGCAGGAGTGCGGGAAATAGGCTGATAAGAGGGAGGCAGTATAGCACAGTGGTTTAATGCGCTGAGCTGCAAACCTGGAGACCTGGGTTTGAGTCCCACAGGCCCCACTTGCATACTGTCTGACCCTGAGCAAGTCACTTATATTCCTTGTGCTCCCAGGTCACACCTGTAAACAAGCTTCAGCTTAGTCTCCTGGTTAAAAAAAAAAAAAAAAAAGGTTGAATGTGCACCCATACTCCTGTTGCGTATAGACACTGCTGTTAGGCAGGAGGGACAGACAAGCTCAACCTTAAGTCCCTTCTGCTATCACAGTACTATGCTACTATGTTTCAATACTATGTTAATATGAGACATAGACAATATATAAATAATGTGTTTTTTTTTTTTACTTTATATTTTTGCCTCATTTCTCATCGCCAGCTGTCGGGTCCTCCTCCACCTGGCCAGGCCGTTTTGCCAACCATATGAATCCTTTAATGGTCCAACTTACTACCAAACTCTGCTTGACATTCTCTCCAGAATCCTGATAACCAACAGTTTTTCCCTTGTGAGTGGAATCTCCTAGTTCCCACAAACGAAGGAGGATACTTCACTCATTGATAAAGGTGCACAAGGATCCAGCAGGGTGCGGGAGTCATTAATTGGGCACTGATGTGGCATGGGGGTGTGGTGTCTTCATCTGCCTGGGGCTGTTGAGGGAATTTTTTCTACTTAAGCCCTCCCTTGACCAATAAGCGACCCATCAGAATGCCTGTCGGGGCCATTGGAAGGGTGGGTGAATGCCTTTATCTTTGGAACTCCACTGCTGGCCCCACTTTGGGTTTGTTACATCTTGACATAACTCAGAAGGTGAGTGGGTGCATGGCAGCAGAAGGCCACTCTGGAGTGACTGCTTATTCCTTCCAACATGACATGCCTTCCCCCTGGATCATTAAGGGGGTAGTCATGCAGTGAAATGAAGTGCCCTCCCACTCCGAGGCAGGAAGTATCCAAAATAGATGCCAGAACCCCACCTCGCAGGTTGCCATCAGATGTCCCATGCTCAGGATTTGAACCCGGGTCATTTGGATGGCAGGCAGTAGTGCTGCTGCTGTGCTAGCTGACTGGCCCAGAATACAGTGTTTTCAAAGTTTTTTTAAAAGATACAAACTCTTCTTAAATACTGGGTTTAGTAGGAGCAGGACAGTTTGGGAAGTGTACATACCCGTTTGTTGACTCCGTGTTGTTTGTCTTTTCTTTGCAGAACCGACACCTGCCTCGCCCTCAGAAGCCCCACCCGTCTACAAACCATCCAGCTTTGACCCAGCCAGCTTCATCGGGGGCATCGTACTAGTGCTGGGAGCTCAGGCTGTTTTCTACTTTGCACTCAAGTTCATCCAGTCCAGAGACAGTACCTACCAAACACTGTGAGAGCCTGCATTTTATTATACTTTCTGTTGTGCAAATTAATAAAGGGGAAACAATAAACTGTGTATACATGCGCATGTATGTGTGTGTGCATGTCTGTGTTTTCTTGGGCACTAATTATGATTATTATATATCTCATTGGTGATTTTGGTCAGTCAGCGTTTAGAACCACAGGCCTCTTTTCCTGTTTACAGTTGTTGCTTTGTGGGTTAATATTCAAATAGACTGTTCCATTTTAGTGGTGAGAAATGAGTGTTACAGCCCTATTTTTATATAGCTGTTTGCCACCAGACCACCATCTATGCCTACCATCAGGCAGTCTTTGAGCTCCGACTCCCAGCACCATCTTCCACTTCATCCACTATGAAGGCCAGTGTGGATCCACATGGTATGGGACCCAAAAGTACCAGCAGCCATCACACTGGTGGCCTGGGAGACTTCAGAGTTTTTCTGTTTTTCTCCCTCATCCCCTTTAAGCCTTCCCACCTCCCCAGTGCTGGGCAGTGCCCAGTCAGGCCTCGTACACAAGCATCGATGATCCTACTGAGGGGGCAAGCTCCCTGGCCCACCATAGGGGTCACTGTAGTGGCAGAACTACAATGCCATTGCTCCTGGCAGTGCCACAGTTAGCGCCCTGGGCCAACTGACCCAGCTTCTGAGTTCACTCTTGAGCTCTGGTCACCAGTGTAAGAGCACGACATGCTACCTGCTGGAACATCAGATGGTTGTTACTGCCCTTTTTTAAAAGAATAAAATGGAATTCCACCGGGTAACTCAAATGACTTATAATAAGTTTATGGATGAACCAGCCCATCAGCACAGCAGTAGAAGTACCATTCACAGCGCTAATGACCTGGTTTTGGAAGCAAACCTGGCTCATCAGGTACCAGCTTGGGGGGGGGGTGGTTGAGCATCCCAGGGGCACTTTCCCCTTTTTTTGGTGGGGGGAGATGGGGACTTTTGGGTTCGGCACACTACTGCCACGTGGGTGACCACAGGTGGCAGGGCATTTGGCGTATCTGATACTGGAGGGATGCTGACAATGACATGCTCGGTGTGTGTCTGAGCTTGCGCACACCAGCGTTGGCATCCCTTGGATACAGAAAAGACGTAAATTGCTGATCAGCAGCAGTATGAAGGTCTCAACCTTCGCAGGCCCCACACTGGGGATGTGGTTACCACCCCCCCCCAACTAAGGATCCATTTTGTGGCTGTCAAGCAGCCCCTGCTATGGAGAGGAAAAGCTGCGGGGATGAAGGGGGTTGGATTGCAAGTCTGGAAGTCCAAGTGGTGGAGCTGGAAGGGTTGGAGCTGATGGGGGCCTGGATAACAGACAGGAGGAGAAAAATATTGAGGGGGGGGTTAGAGGTGACTTGATCTCCTTATGGTACAAGAACATCATGTCACACAGTTCGGGCAGATAGAACCATTCAGTTTTGCTTCGAGGTCTTCTTGTCCAAACTGCACAAGATGACACTTTTGTACTTTAAAAGCCACATCTGATAGTATCTATACATTTATACTAGAAGTCCCATTTTCTGACCACTTTGCACCACTGTTCTGACATGCACCCAGTTGTGCAATATACATTGGTCATAAGGCTTTCCCTGTGATGTCATAATGAGCACTGCAGGTTTAATGGGGGGGGGCAGCCAGGCTAATACAGTCGCCTGCATGCAGATGAACTGCTGAGCTATGCTAGCAGCTCACCAGCTCCTCCACTCCAGGTCACAAGCCCTGCACCCCCAACCATGGTAAAGCTTGCACAAGCAGGTCTATAGGGGGCCCAGGCGTGCAAACTGGAATAAATGCACCAGCAGTAGAAGGGGTTGGATGGCACACAGAACTGCCTTTCCCTGGCATCTTGGGCCAGGGAAGGGAATCTACTAGACACCAGAAAGGAAAAGTATAATGAAAGAGTGCTTTGGAGGGCCACTGGTGTACCAGGGTTGTTCTAGGAGGGCACTTTAAAGACAGACTATGTGGGTCTAAGGTATGGGGTGAGGGCCTGTCATATTTCACCATGTTATTGGGCACAAACACTTTTTTGCCTACTAGCATCTGGATTCCACAATTTGTATAAGTGAGCTGAGCGACTCTGTTGCAGAAGGGGTTCCTTCCCCTGCCAACAGTGTGCTGACTTCGAGTATAACAAAAATGTGCAGTGGTTAAACCACATATTGTGACTGTGAATGGGGCCCCCAATGAAAGAGCGTTCTTACTAGATACATACCGCTAGGCCTATCCAGTCTGCCCGTTTAAGCTGCCTAACAAAGCGTCCAGTGACCCTTTCTGGTCATTGGCTTTAGCTTTTTCTTCCAATTTCTATTATTCCTTTGTTTCTGTCACTAGATTGCAATTGGTAAATACTAGGGATGTGAGACTACTTTATTTCGAACATTTGGCTGAATGTTTGTATTTGGGGCCCAGAATGCTCGGGCTGTCATTATATCTATCAGTCAGTCAATCTTTATTTAACAAGGTGAGCATCATTGAGAAGAACACAGCATAAAATCATGGGGGTTGCTTTTTGTATTCTGTAAATATTGTTTTAAATGTGCCCTAGCGTTGGGCTTTTTTTTTTTTTATGTGGTAGAGTTGTAGCCGTTTTCTCTATTACTGACATCATTGAGAAGAACTCATTTACAAGATGAGCCTGGGCATTCACTTATACAAGTATAGGCAACACTATATACAATGTTACAACAATTGGGAGTCCAACAACACAGTAATTCAAAAACAGATAAGATAAAAAAGAAAGTAAATAAACGATAGGTACAGGGCAGGGTATACAGTGTTACAACAAATTAGTGTTCATACCATACAGTAATGCTAGCGTAAGCAAGGAGAAACTGTACATATCTTAGATGAAAGTAGCATACATATTATGGTACAAAAACCTATGTACATTAGTTGGGACAGGAACCTATGCAACAAGAAAGGGTAAGGAGAAGGGGGAGTAGAAAGAGGAAGGGGGGCAAAGCCAGAGGGGGAGGAAGAGTGATACGTTTGGGGAAGGCATTACATAGTTTAGGGAACAGGTCACAGTAAAGCTAGGATGTTATATGTGAGAATGTGAAAAAAGAAAAAGAGACAGCCCACACCCTCCTCCCCAGCCTAATCCTTTAAAATACAGCCCCCAACCAGGCACAACTCACCTGCCTCCATGGCTGCTCACCATCTTTGGTGCTTTTTTTTTTTTGCTAAAGAGGTTTTTCTGCCCTGGGATGGCTGGGGCAGTTACTCAACCCTGTCCCTTCCTCCTCTGACCAGCGACTGTTTCTCCCAGGTAATCATGTGGTCATTGGTACCCCCAGAGATTACCCCCTCCACAGTGGGGCCAGAGGGAGGAGGGCCATCTCCTCCCCCCGTCCCAGGGTAGCAGCCAGGCCAGAGGTAGGTGGACAGGACTTCACAAAGCCCCTACCACAGATTTCCATTTTTCTGGGTCCTGTCTGTGCCAAAGTGTGTGAATGCATCTGTTTGGAGGCACACATGCCTCATGCACTTGTAAACTCTCCCTATGTTGCTGTCCAAGATATACTTCCACCATGCCTCCATCTGGTGGCAGTCAAGGGCCAGGCAAATATGCCCCCCTTCCCCAGGAGAAAAGAACAGTCCTTCGAACGATCGATCCTCTTCCCTCCCAGGCCAACCCCTGAAAACCTGAGCTCATTCCCGAACTCGGGTCACTGGCGTAGCAGGAGGTAAGGTGCCCAGCGCCTCAGCCCTCTATGCCACCAAGCCAGACGTTAGTGCTTTCTAAATCAAAATCAGTATTTCCCTCCCACCTTGGTAGCACCATTCTCTCCACCCAACAGCAGCACCCAGTTTTTCTTTTAAAATAAGGCCCTCAATAATGACAAAGGTGACGGACAGAACCCACCCTCCTCCATGGGTGGTTGCCTTCTAGTTAAATTGAAGGCGCTCCTGTGCAAGCATGCAAGTTGTTCGCCTTTGTCGTCACTGGAGGACATCTTTTAAAAGAAAACATTGGGTGCTGCGAGGGGGTGGAAGAGGTTGCTGCTGGGGGGGAGAGAATATAGATTTTGATTAAAAAAAAAAAAGTGCTACATATGGCAGGCAGCTGTGAAGGCAGGCAGGTTGTGCTGATCAGCTGTTCTGGGAGTTTTTTATTTTTATGTTAATTAAATTGTAGGTGCTGGGGTGGGAGGAGGGTGGGATTGACATTGTAGAAGAGGGTGGAGGAATGGAGGGGTTATACTTTAAAGGATTGGGATGGGGAGGAGGGTGGGGGCTGTTTCTTAATTTTTTCCAAATACGTTTTTGCAGATAGGCATAGACTTGAATACTGGCACTGTTTGTTATTCGTATCTGAATCCAAATAATGAATAGTGCATTATCCAGTGTGTGCCTGTGTAGTTTGGGCTTTGTCTGCTGTTTGGAAATTTAATCTGGTTTATGAATACTCGTGTCTGCATGCATTCATGTTTTCCATAGGTTCTGATTAGCCGACATGAGGATTGCTTGTTTATGACTGGTGAATACTGTTTGATTTGTGTGTGTGTGTGTGTGTGTGTGTGTGTCTGTGTCTATGTCTTCGGTGTACAGACATGCCTGTGCTCTTTGGGCTATGAATAACCACTGTTTATTTTCATTCTTGGGTTGTGATTGGTACAGTAAACTCTAGTGTGTGCATGCAAGCTTCTCGGGCTCTTGTTGGTAAGGGCCGGTGTTCAAAGGACATTGAGTGACCTGATCATCTGTCAGATACAGTAGGGACCTCTCCCACTTTGCTCTTTTAAACATGTGCAGTATGCTGATTTTAATGATCAAACGGGCATTATCCCAATTTTTAAGAGTTCTTTTATGTCAGATCAGCTTTTAAGTGGGTTCAGCAGTATCCCCTCCCCATCAGCCTCCCCTTGTCCTAGTGCTAAATAAATTGATGGGTTTAACAACTGAATCTTCGGTGGATTGCAGTTCTTTTGTATGCGAATGCAGATGCTAAAGCATCTCATCAAGTGTCACTTTGTGAGTCTGCAGTTTGAGAGGGCTGCAAACCCAGGCTGACAGAGTGAACAGTTCTGACACCCCCAACCTGAAGGAGATGACATTCTTGAAAACCATATAGACACCTTGATTTATTTTATAAACTGTCCAGTGTAGAAACATTAAAAAGAAAATGAAATCCTCCCTGTTGAACAAGCAGAGTAATCCACTGTAAAATGTGTGGGTGGGGACCTCTTGTGGTCATGAGAGATCTTTGCCTGCAAGTAACTCTTGCTGCTGATTGCTTGAATTAGCTCTGACAATCCATAGTGTTTGGTTGGCGCTTGTTCAGCATGGATTTCCATCCTAGCTGAAATGTTGTTGTATCACAGTTCAAAGATCATGGAATGTCTGCTTGCTCAGCAGTGGGAGTGCTACCTCTTGCAACAGTGATGAACAGAAGTCGTGAGCGACCTCGGGAGTCAGAGAGTTTGGGGGCGAGAATTGAACATCCCAAGGACTGCTCTCCTCCATGGAGGGAGTGGATCAGTGGCTGGCATTAGCCTGTCCCCTGGCACATCGACACTGCAGAATGAGGGTCGGAGGTGGGACAGATGCCCAGTGTGCTGCACAAAGGAGCGTGCATGGCACAGCCGTTGGTGTCATTGCACACCACTTCCACCATGCCAGGGGGAAAACAGGAAAAACTGCTGATCAGCAGGATGACACCAGTCTCCTACAGACCCCACACCCGACTATCTGGGCACGTCCAGGCAAAGTGGATACTGTTCCTAGTGAGGTGGGGGGGGCTGCTGACCCTGCCTGTGTGTGTGTGGGGGGGCAAGTCCTGGGGCAAGGAGTTGAACAAACTTAAGTCCCAGAGGACGCTAGGGTGATGGGGCCGGGGGGACCGGTGGATGGGGACCGGTTGGCACGGGGGAGAATAAAAAAGATAAATAGAAAGATCATGGAATGTCATTGTACCATTCTGTTGCACAATATATCAGCTGATTGGAAATCTGTTGGCAATGTATGCTGAGAACCACCATCCGCGCAGTGTTTTTTGTTTTTATTTTGTTGTTAAACCTGCCGAACCATGGGGTGCAGGAGAGTAAGACTGACCGGACAAAACTTTTCACAGAACAAAAACAAATAAGTTCTGTGTTAACTTTTTAATTATTTTTTAAACTTGATGCTTTTTTTTTTTATAATTCAATTAACTTTATTCAAGTTTTCTTTTCCATAACTGATACAATACCAACACAAGACAGGTGTCTAGCAGGTAGTTACATATCACATTCTATGTAGGATCTGTACAGAATCTAAAAAGTGCAATGTTGGAGTGACATGCACAGTGAAAGCATACATACATTCAAACTAAACTTAAAACTTTCTATACTATCCACCCCCTCCCCAATAAAGCCTCCCTAGCCAAACTTGACACTTTTAAACATGCTGATTTGTTAAATAAGCATTTCTGCTTGAGTCTCAGGATGGCTCTTCCACTTCAGTTTTGCTGCTTATTCAGGGCTTCCCTAACTCTAAAATAAAACAAAACAAAAACAGAAAAAAACAATCTATACACTAAAAAAAGTATTGGTTGGGTGACCACATGCCCAACCATTCTGAGTGATGTTATCGGACCTCTTGAGCTTCGTTCTCCAGGTCTAATTTAATTAGAACCCCTCTGTGGCAGTATAGGCTGGTTTTTGCATGGGTGCCCAACCAGTATTCTCCATATATAGTATTAAAGCAGCAGTATTTTGTTAGATGGCAGAAATTTACATAATATATAATTTTCATTTGTCATTCTCTTTTTCCCTACTTCTGGTCTCCTTTGCTGCCCCTTCCACTCTTGAAGCAACCACCCTGCCCACTTCGGCCTTCTCTGTCACTAATGTATCTCCTCTGTCCCCTAATTTTCACCTCCAGAGCGTGGTTGGTTGAGAGCTGGTAAGCCCTCCCCTCCCCAGTGACACAGTTCTGGGAGACAGAGGGCAATCAGTACATCAGGGCCTGAGGCTGGCAGCTTCCTGTTTTCTCCTCTTCCCCCAGGGACACTGAGCACAAGGACTTAGTGATATGCACACACACACACAAACCCATCAGAGCCAGTCGACATCCTTCTCTGCCTCCCACAGCAACAGCTCTGGCTGCACTGTCACCTGTGGTTACCCAGGTAGCAGTATTGCAGCGGAAATTGTGTCCCACTTGCCCCAAAGAGTGGAGTATCCTCTGGGATGCTTGATTCTTCTCTCCCAGCCAGCCCCCTGATGACTTGGGTTTGTTGGTGAACCTGGGTCACTGGCATTAAGAGCGATAACACAACCGCTGTGCTGATGGACTGACATCATGTAACAGAAAATGTATTTCTGACCTCCTGAGATTCATCCTCCATATGTTTTTCATTTTCTCAAACAGTTATAAAACAGCTTCTATAACACTTTTATGTAATTAATGACTCTAGATTTTTAAGATGGCCAATTCTCGCAGTGGTTAAAAATATTTTCCGTTGTGGGTACATGCTAGCACATGTTTCTGATGGTAAGTAGCAGTACATCACACCACACCAAAATGCTCAGTTCTAGGGGCATGGATGCAGTCACACTCTGGCAGCTTTTTGTCATAGTGGGCGTTGCAAGAAACTGGAAAAACTTCAAAATCATGCATCTCTGTTGAATAAAATTAAATGAAGAGAAAAATTGTTGTTGTGATGTTTCCACCAGAAATATATTCTAACTTAAAAACCAGCAGGATAAATAACACATACTGCTGCTTTCAGCTAAGCACATGTAACCCCCCTGCAAATGGGGGTTCCCAAAAGACTTCCAGGAGCTTGCTTGAATGCTCCAAGCCTGAATGGTGTTTGGCGTTTAAGCCATTTATCAGTGAGTGTTTTTAGAGCCTCTGGTACTGTCTCTTTAAGAGCTGTCTGCTTGCAGACATAATTAGTTTGTATGGGGGGGACTGTGTGCTTCTCTGCTTGAGTACCACTCGAGCTGCTGCCAATTTACTCCATTTTGCAGTCACTAGGGTGCAAAGGAACCTATCTGAAAGATGTAACTGTTTGCAGAAATCATTTAGAGTAATAATGAAAATACAGTTTGTCTAACCTGCTTTCTTTGCAGTCAGAACTGTGTTTGCCTAGTTCCCCATTCTAGTTTTGAACTGCTGAACTGGACCAATCAGTGTGGGTTAAGGTAGCTCTAAAATGGTGCCTTGGACGAATCAGAACTTGGACTGTAATCTGAGCCAGCCACAAGAGGATTGTATGGGCAGTGACTCTGGGAGATGTAGTTTGGACTTGGCCCTTTTGGACCAACAGGAGCAGTCTATTGTGGTGACAGCCAATCCAGCCAAGAACTGGGAGGAACTCAAAGGAAGTGCCGGTTTTGTCTGCTGGAGTTCAGTTGAGCTCTGGCAGTGTAGAGGGAAGGAGCCCCTGTGCTTTTTCGGTGTGCAGTTTTAGTCGGAAGCGTGTGTAAGGCCCAAGTCCCGGTCTGCAGCTTGTGTAACTGCTTGTTAGGACTGAATCCGTCCTGTGAAGAGAATCAAAGGATATCTGAAGAGTAGAAACCAGGCTCACCCTGTAGAAGACTGGAGAAATTGCTGAATTGCACTCGGTCTGTCAGGAACTGAATCTCTGTGTGTTCTCCGGGTATTGTGCAGTAATTGCGATCGGGATAGAGAAGCAGCCTGCCTGGTATAGTACTTTCTTTTACCATATAAATGTGTGAGGAGGCTTGTGCAGCTCAGTGAATCCTGCTGCCATTAAAGGACTTTTGCCTGTTACTGTTCACCATATAAATGTGAGGAGGCTTGTGTAGCTCAAGTGAATCCTGCTGCCATTAAAGGACTTTTGCCTGTTGCAGTTTGCCATATAAATGTGTGAGAGTCTCGTGGAGCTCAAGAGTAGCCCTGCTGACACTGAAGGACCTTATCTTGTTTGGAGGTCATGAGTACTAATTCAGAGTCGCTCCCTGTTGAATTGCCACATTGAATCCAAATGGAATTACTGTACTGCTGACTGTTTATCTAATTTTCTTTTCTCTGTGTGAAAGGCCCCTACCAGCTGCCACGTTTTGGACTAGCCACTAGGGCTTGGGTACCCAGGGACAGTAACTGGTAGGGATAGGCTCAGCACAGAGCCATAGGTAGATGAGTAAAGTGATAAGCTAATTAACCTGATTTCCCCCTGTCCTTGTTATATCCCCCTAAATAAACTTAGAGCTGCTTGTTTCAGCAAAGTTATACTGCCTGAGGTATTTGTCTATGTTAAAGTATTGTACTGTGATTGTTGCACTGTATCTTATTTTACAGGGGGTCCCAGTGCCCGAACCAGTCCTGGGGGTAAGTGTATACTGTGAAGGTAATTCTGATATACTGTGTGGACCACTAGTGGGAAGAAAGGGGGGTTGCAGTGTCCCAGAGGGCTGTGACCAAGTAAGTTTAACTATTGCAAACCCTGACCTCTGGGTGGAGGCACCGCCATTGGATCCAGGCCCCTCAACCTGTAGTGGCAAATCAGGCAGGGGTAGTAGCCCTGGGATAGCGCCATCTAGGGGTTACATCTTGGGGCTCACCGCTGGGATTGTGTGTCCTCTAGTGGCCATATTACAAACCACCGTTAAGAAAAAAAATAAATGGGTACCCCGACAGAAGTGGCTGTGCACCGGCTGGTGGAGTGGTGTACTGGGGAGGAGATCGACCCTAAAATGCTATGCTTATCCTGGACATCCCCCTGGGTATCAATACGGACACTGTACAGGGAGTACTTTCCAAGGTGGAAGGTTTACAAAACCCTGTGGTGGTGGGTCGGCATGCTAATCTGCTCACCCACACTTTCCTGGCCTAGTAGAGTTTAAGGATCCCATAGATATCTCCAAAGTGCCACAGACCATTACCCCAGAGGAGCCCTCACTGCTTAGGAGTGATAACTAAGGACAGTAAAGACCAGGAATGAGCCCCCACCACTATCTGAAACTTTTGAGGAGAAATTTGCTAAATGGTTGCTGGGGAAGGGAAAACTGAGGAGCTTGAAGAAACTATTCTTGCCACCTGGGGTGTTCCTCTCCCAACACCCTCTCCGCCCAGTACCGTAATGGTGGCTGAACCAATGCAGACTCCTATTTCTGACCTGCCATTAGTCACGACTCTTACCGAAGGTTGAGGATCTTCTCTGGCATCATCCCCACCCCTCAAGGGGAGGATGACTGGGAGACCTGGATAGACTATGTTGCCCCAAGTGCTAGAATGGCAATGCTCGAAGCCGAAGCGAAGAGGGTTAGTGAGAGCCTCAGGGTCCTGCCCTGGCTACCATCCGTGCTAAACGGGCCAGTAACCCTGGAGCGACTGCACAGGCCTATCTTGAGGCCTTGGAGAATGTGTATGGAGCCCAGATTCTGATGAGGACCTATGGTGGAGAGTAAGAAATGCACAACAGTACCAAGGGAGTTGTTGTCTGTGTATGTATCTCGGCTGGAAAAATTGTTGCAAGAATGCCTCAGAAAGGGTAGTTTGCCAGCGATTGAACTGGACTGAACCAGGCTGGACAGGATCCTTAAGTCTGCCCCTTCTCAGAACTGCTGTTGCTTCAGTTACGCCTGGCAAATCGACTGGAATCCCCACCCTCCTATGATGAGTTAATGAGAGAAATTCGAGGAGTTGAGAAAAGGCGACCTCGGGAGGGACCTGCACTAATAGCTGCGGCTACGACCCAAGTGACTGAGGGTGACCCATCAAGTGAAGTTCAGGGGCAGAGGTTGGCAGTCAATGAGTGCTCTGACAAGGAAAAGATATGCCACAATGGGGATGAACTGTTGAGAGAGATCCGGGAATTCAAAACAGTCCTTTATGAAGGCCACGCCTGCAAGTACAGGCCCTGACCTATATCCGACTGCATCTGCTATGGGGTGGGGTACCACCATGTATCTCCTGCTGATAACGGCTCAAACTCGATTCCTTGACCATGGAAGTGGAGAAACTGACGAGATGTCTCCAAATGCTTATCACGCCGCAGACAGAGATGGCACCAAGGTTTCCAGTTAGTAATACCCCCGCCCTGGCTCCCATTGTGGCGCCTCGGCCAGCTCAAACTCCAGAAAGTATGTTTTGCTATAATTGTGGGAAGGATGGGCACATGAAAAGGGAATGCCGGTCCCCAAAAGACACTGACAAAGTTGCATATAGGCTACAAGGAGAGCTTGGAGAACAAATCAGTGGTTAAGAGGTGCACAAATGATCCCAATGAGGGCACCAAAATGCTAACTCACGTCCTTTTGTGGCAAGGTCAGTTGCCCAGGCCCCACTATCGCCTCTCAGACTGGTCCAGAATAGTGGGTCCCTCCATGGAGACCACTGTAAAGGTGAATGGAGTGTCTACAAGAGCTGTATGAGACAGTGGCTTCCAAGTGACAATTATGTTCCAGTTGGTATCAGAAGCATTTGTCAGGCCGTCCCTTACAACCATTAGAAGGACTGCATGTATGGGGTTAAGTGAGAAGGCCTACCCTATTCCGGGTATATCCGAATTTGGCTGTCTTTCCCCACCTCCGTGGCTGGAGTGGCCAAACAAGTAGAGCCCCTGGCCTTAGTGTGTCCCCACTGGACTGTATGATGGTGTCCCTTTGTTGATTGGAACAAATGCTCATATGTTCGGAAGGCTGGCACAGTTGTGTTATGAAAACAGGGTCAAAGACTAGTAGAGCTTTAAGAGTTCCGCTTTAATTAAGAAGGCCTATGAGGCACAGAGAGATGCTGAAAAATAGAACCAGAGGAACGGTCGGAATTGTATGGAAGAAGGATCCTGAGTCACTGATCCTGGCGCCAAATGCCCAGTGTACCTTACAGGAGAGTCCGTATCAGGAAGGATGTTAAGAATAAAATATTAATGTTGGATGCACCAGGCGATGGAAAATTGCCAGAGGGACTGCTGGTCAAGCCTAGTATTTTGCCCACTAGAGCCCATGCTTATGCCAGAAGGGTAATGGTCCAAGTTCATAATGTGTCTGAAAGAGACATTCGAGTAAATAGAGGTTGCATCCTGGCTAATGTGCATTGTGCAGACACTGCAGTGCTACCCAGCAGCAAGAGTTTGAGGAAGAATGACAGAGTAACGCCCGACTTGTTTGATTTCGGCGACTCCCCGTTGCCAGCTGAATGGAAAGTGAGGATCAGTGAGAAGCTTGCCCAGAGAGACCAGGTGTTTTCTTTAAAGGAATGGGACGTAGGATGCGTGCAAGGAGCTGAGCACAATATCCGGCTGCATGACGAAAGACCATTTAGTGAGAGGTCTCGCGCCTGGCACCTGCTGACATAGATGATGTGAGACGCATCTGCAAGAGATGTTAGCTGCTGGTGTAATACAAGAATCCAGAAGCCCTTATGCTTCCCCATTGTGGTAGTGAGGAAGAAGAATGGGACAGTAAGGATGCGTGGATTATCGCACCTTAAACCGGCGGACTATCCCTGATCAGTACACAATGCCCCGCATTCAGGATGCTTTGGACTGCCTAAACGGGAGCAAGTGGTTCTCTGTGTTGGCTCTCCGCAGTGGGTACTACCAGATCCCGATGGCCCCAGAGGACCGTGAGAAGACAGCCTTTATCTGTCCGCTTGGCTTCTATGAATTCATGAGGATGCCTCAAGGGATTTCAGGTGCCCCAGCCACTTTTCAACGATTGATGGAGCGTGCAGTGGGGACATGAACTTACTAGAGTGCCTGGTATACCTAGATGATGTTATTGTGTTTGGCAGCTCACTGGAGGAACATGAGAGCAGATTATTTAAGGTATTGGACCGACTGGAGGACTTTGGCCTTAAACTGTCCATTGATAAGTGTCAATTCTTTCAAACATCAGTAAAGTATATGGGACACATAGTATCCAGCGAGGAATAGAGACCGACCCAAGTAAAGTTGAGGCCTTGACTACCTGGCCACAGCCCAAAAATCTAAAGAACTGCAAAAGATTCCTGGGATTCTGTGGTTATTATCGTTTCATCAAGGACTATTCAAGAGTGATCCGCCCTTTACTTAACCTTACTCAAGGGTATCCCCAACCCACAAAAAATACCAAAAGTCAGCGTCCCTCAAGACTGAAAGAGTGTATTTTCGTCCGAGTGAAGTATTTGGGGCCCGCTGGACTCCTGATTGTGAGACTGCTTTTCATGAGATCATATATCAACTTACCCATGCTCCAGTGCTGGCCTATGCCGATCCAAGAAAACCTTACGTTCTGCACACTGATGCTAGCTTGCAAGGGTTTGGGCTGTGTTGTACCAAGAGCACGAGAATGGCCTGAGACCAGTGGCCTTTGCCAGTAGAAGCCTGACCCCATCCGAAAAGAACTATCCTGTACATAAGTTAGAGTTCCTAACTTTGAAGTGGGCTATTGTTGACCAATTCCATGAGTACTTGTATGGGCTAAAATACTAGTAAACTGACAATAATCCTTTGACCTAAGACCTCAGCTAAGTTGGATGCCACTGGCCATAGGTGGCTTTCTGCATTATCTACATACGACTATGCTCTCGAATACCGAGCAGGTCTGAACCACATGATGCTGATGCTCTCTCCGGAGGCCTGTTCCCCAGGATGATTGGGTCAGATTGGCAGAACCTGACATACGGGCACTCTGCCAGAAGTTTGACAGGGAGGAACAAATGTCCACGGACGCAGTGGACTGCATGGTGGATTGCTTGGGACCCTCTGGGAATTGCATACCTGCTGCTTATTGCCACTTTTCTGCAATAGACATTGGTGCACTGCCTCAGCTGGACAATGACAGTATCGTGAGCTCAGTCCCACGATCCCATGTTCAAATCAGCTTTAGAAGCCCTCTGTGCAGGAAAAGATGTGTCAAATTACGCTCCACTGATTTGAGAACTGCATTGTTATACAAAGAAGGTCCTAAGTTGAAACTGATCAATAAACTGTTATACAGAGAAACAGTAGACAGAGGGGACAAGTAGACAACAACAACTAGTGCTGCCCACTGCCTTCGAGACTCAGTATTGAGGTCCTTGCACAACCACATGGGGCACCTTGGTATAGACAGAACACTTGACTTGGTGAGATCCAGATTCTATTGGCCTAAGATGGGGCTGATGTGAGCAACACATTCTGAACTTGTAGTCAGCTGCTTACAGAGGAAAGCTTTGCCCCAGAGGGCTGCCCCCTTGTTAACATCACCACCAGTGCACCCATGGAGCTGGTCTGTATTGATTTTCTGAGTTTGGAGTCAGATCAAAGAAATATCAGTAATGTGCTGGTGGTCACTGACCATTTCACGAGATATGCCCAAGCTTCCCACCAAAGACCAGAAAGCATCCACTGTGGCCAAAGTACTTGTAGAAAACTTTTTGTTCACTATGGGGCTCACAAAGAATCCATTCTGATCAAGGAGAGACTTTGAGAGTCGTCTGATCAAAGAGATGCTTTCTCTTGAGGCGAAGTCCAGAACCACTCCCCTACCACCGCAGAGGGGACCCACAACCTGAACGTTTCAACCGCACTTTGCTAGATATGCTAGGCACCCTGCACCCAAAGGACAAGCCTAGATGGAGCCAACAGATTAGCACCCTGGTACATGCTTATAACTGCACCAAAGTGATGCCACTGGATTCTCCCCTACCGCCTGATGTTTGGAAGAAAGCTCGACTACCGGTAGATGTGTGTTTTGGGGTCTCTCCTGATGGGGTTCAAGCTGACAACTATTTACAGTATGTGCAAAAGTTAAAGGCCCAGCTAACTCATGGTACCAACTGGCTCAAACCATGGCTGCCAAAGAAATCTGGCCAACAAAGAAAGGTATGATAAAAGGTGAAAGACAGGAACTCCAGGAGGTAGATCGGGTATTGCTAAGAAATCTGGGACTGCATGGCAAACACAAGATTGCTGACAGATGGCACCATCTCCCTCACATTGTAGTGGGCAAACTAGATGATCTGCCAGTGTACAAAGTAAGGCCTGAGAATAATTCAAAGATGTAAAACAATGCATAGAAATCATTTACTGCCCATTGGACAAATCTTGATTGAGTCTGAGCCCCAGAAGATGCCCCCTCTGGACCAGTGACTAGAGCTGCTGCTAAGAAAGATCAAGAAAGTCTGCACCTACAGAAGCAGAGTAAAGTGTTCCCTCCACAAGTCCCAGTTGAGCATGACTGTCAGTCCATATCAGAAGAAAGTGGAGTGACTTTGAATACTATCCTTCTTACGAACTGAGTCAGTTGTTTCGGGCAATCCCTAGTCAATACTGGAGATGAAGCTGGGCCTTCTGGACTGTCTAAGCCCGTAGCCGTCCCTGGAGCCAATGCTCCCAGAAAGTGAAGTGCAAAGCATCAGATCAGATGAAATGGAATCATTGTGCATGGTTGAACTGTTTGAGCTTTCAGGGGAGGAAAATGATGGATTGGGCAGACTGGTGATACACCAGAACAAGAAGAGTATTTTGAGTGCCCTGACAGTCCACTGCCAGTGTCCGAAAGCTCTCCATGCGAGCCGAATGTTGTGGACTCAGAAACTGTAACTCCTGGAGCTGAAAGTGCCCCAAGTTCTAGCCTCTCTACCCCATGGAGACTCCCTGACAAGTGAGGACAATGCTGAAAATGAGGCTCAGAGTGCAGAGACTGTAACAGTTCCCCTAGAAAGACTGGTCGAGCTGTAAAGCCTGTGGTGCACCTCAGTTATGATTCACTTGGGAGGCCTGTGGACTTGCCTCTCAATGTTGTCCATAAAGGTGTATGTGTCCCAGAGCTCATTGCCCAAACTGAGCATCAGTGCTAACTCCAAGTTACTTGTGTTGCCCTCTAAGTATGGTGCCTTGCCCGTCCAGCCCCAAGGTAACTGATATGGAAGGGCCCCCCTCTTCAGGTTTCATGTACAAGAGGTAATAACTTGAGTTATGGTACAATTGTGTGTGATACTATGTAAAGAGTGACGACTGCAATGTTTCAGAAATGTGTTCTTGGTAAAATGATATACTGACTGATGATTACATGTGTGAGCCTAATGCAAATGTATATGGTTGCAGTTAAAACTTATGAGGTACTTGCTTGGCGCGGACGTCAAGCTTTCCCAAACCAGGAAGGTGTAACCCCTGCAAATGGGGGTTCCCAAAAGACTTCAGGAGCTTGCTTGAATGCTCCAAGCCTGAATGGTGTTTGGCGTTTAAGCCATTTATCAGTGAGTGTTTTAGAGCCTCTGGTACTGTCTCTTTAAGAGCTGTCTGCTTGCAGACATAATTAGTTTATGGGGGACTGTGGCTTCTCTGCTTGAGTACCACTCGAGCTGCTGCCAATTACTCAATTTTGCAGTCACTAGGAGTGCAAAGGAACCTATCTGAAAGATGTAACTGTTTGCCAGAAATCATTTAGAGTAATAATGAAAATAAAGTTTGTCTAACCTGCTTTCTTTGCAGTCAGAACTGTGTTTGCCTAGTTCTCCATTCTAGTATTGAACTGCTGAACTGGACCAATCAGTGTGGGTTAAGGTAGCTCTAAAATGGTGCCTTGGACGAATCAGAACTTGGACTCGTAATCTGAGCCGGCCACAAGAGGATTGTATGGGCAGTGACTCTGGGAGATGTAGTTTGGACTTGGCGCCTTTTGGTCCAACAGGAGCAGTCTATTGTGGTGACAGCCAATCCAGCCAAGAACTGGGAGGAACTCAAAGGAAGTGCCGGTTTTGTCTGCTGGAGTTTCAGTTGAGCTCTGGCAGTGTGGAGGAAGGAGCCCTGTGCTTTTTCGGTGTGCAGTTTTAGTCGGAAACATGTGTAAGGCCCAGAGTTCCAGTCTGCAGCTTGTGTAACTGCTTGTTAGACTGAATCCGTCCTGTGAAGAGAATCAAAAGATATCTGAAGAGTAGAAACCAGGCTCACCCTGTAGAAGACTGGAGAAATTGCTGAATTGCACTCGGTCTGTCAGGAACTGAATCTGCTGTGTGTTCTCCGGGTATTGTGCAGTAATTGCGATCGGGATAGAGAAGCAGCCTGCCTGGTATAGTACTTTCTTTTACCATATAAATGTGTGAGGAGGCTTGTGCAGCTCAGGTGAATCCTGCTGCCATTAAAGGACTTTTGCCTGTTACTGTTCACCATATAAATGTGTGAGGAGGCTTGTGTAGCTCAAGTGAATCCTGCTGCCATTAAAGGACTTTTGCCTGGTGCAGTTTGCCATATAAATGTGTGAGGAGTCTCGTGGAGCTCAAGAGTAGCCCTGCTGACATTGAAGGACCCTATCTTGTTTGGAGGTCGTGAGTACTAATTCAGAGTCGCTCCCTGTTGAATTGCCACATTGAATCCAAATGGAATTACTGTACTGCTGACTGTTTATCTAATTTTTCTTTTCTCTGTGTGAAAGGGCCCCTACCAGCTGCCACAGTTTGGACTAGCCACTAGGGCTTGGGTACCCAGGGACAGTAACTGGTAGGGATAGGCCTGTGCACAGAGCCATAGGTAGATGAGTAAAGTGATAAGCTAATTAACCTGATTTCCCCTGTCCTTGTTATATCCCCTAAATAAATCAGAGCTGCTTGTTTCAGCAAAGTTATACTGCCTGAGGTATTTGTCTATGTTAAAGTATTGTACTGTGATTGTTGCACTGTATCTTATTTTACAGGGGTCCCAGTGCGAACCAGTCCTGGGGGTAAGTGTATACTGTGAAGGTAATTCTGATATACTGTGTGGGCCACTAGTGGGAAGAAAGGGGATTGCAGTGTCCCAGAGGCTGTGACCAAGTAAGTTTAACTATTGCAAACCCTGACCTCTGGGTGGAGGCACCGCCATTGGATCCAGGCCCCTCAACCTGTTAGTGGCAAATCAGGCAGGGGTAGTAGCCCCTGGGATAGCGCCATCTAGGGGTTACACACAAACGTAACTGTCAGACGTCAGAGTAGATAAGCGGCTGGAATCAAATGGCAGACATCTTGGGGGGTCTCCTCCTTATGCATTTTCCTTTCCATGGGAGTGGTAGCTCTGACAGCCCCCCAATAGGATTTTCTTGAGCTAGCCTTGTTTCTATAAATGGCTTAGTGAGGAAGAATTTCACAGAAGCACTTTTAATTTTTCTTTGTTGTACTTGAATAATTCAACAAAAATGCGAGGTCTCATTTTCATTGGGGGTCGTGCTTCTATCAAATCTTACAGCTGAGAAGACTGACACAGTGGAGGTCAAGGGGCTTGCTCAAGGTCACTGTGAATCACTGGCTGTGGTGGTATTAAAACCTGTGCCCCGTTTTTTAGTGCTGTGCTCCATAACTGTTTTGTCTATATCATGTACTGTACCTACTGTGTTATGTTTTACTGTCCTCCTGTAACCCCTCCTCTACATTGCACCTGGAAATGAACCTTGGCTCAGTGTGCCTCTCCCGGTTATTAGTTTTCAAATAAATAAATAAACAAACAAATAACCACTGGACCACACTGCCTCATACTCAAACTGACAGCAGTTGGGAACACAAGGGGTTAGGAATTTATTTTTATTAAAACTCTGTTTATCTCCACAAGCCCTGGAACTCTCTCAGGCATCCTCGCTCACCACCACCGCATACCACCGCCTGAAGCAATCCCACTGGGAAATCAGGGAGAGACACTCCCCTACCTGCATGGTCCAGCGTACCCCATCATCTGAACCAAGGCAAGCTGGGGGATTGTGAGAGGCAACGGGGTAAGCCGGCATTGGGTGTGTTCTGACTGTGCCCCGCGGTGCCGTCCACATATCAGTACGGGGGTTTCCCGTAGGTGTTGCCCTGGACGTGAACATACAGTGACGCCTGTGCAATCGACGCTGTCTGCCTGCTCCACCCTTTGGTATGGCATCGCTGCTGCAGTGCCCCCAGTTGTCATTGGGGGGCCAAGCAGAGCACCAGGAGGAAGGACCTGCTGGTATAACTAAACTTCTCTACTTGGACTAAGAACTAGAACTCTTGTACTGGGACCTTCAATTTAGGGTAACAAAAAAAAAAAAGTTAGTCTGTTTGTCAGAGTTAGTTGAAGTGAATTGTTATCTGTTATCTGTTTTATCTGTGTAGTTATCTAGGTGCTTGTCACAGGTGACTGAAGGGAATTATCTGTGAAATTAACTAAGTGTAGAAAGATTTGCAAAGTAGGGGGAGTGGCTTAGCTAGAAGGAGCCAGGTTAAAACCATATTTAAGCACTGCCCTAGATAGCTTCTGCCAGAGAACAAGCAGAGAGCACCAGGAGGAAGGACCTGCTGGTATAACTAAACTTCTCTACTTGGACTATATTGCCCTCCTTCCCTCCCCTCCACCCAAAGGCAGTTCTACTTTCATAGGTACAGGATTTAACTAACAGGAACTACCTGTTTGGGAGCAGGAAGTGAGTGATCACAGAGCCACCAAAGACTCACCATCCTAAAAGGGCAAGAGTAGCTCTCCATTCTCTCCCCAAGCTGCTGAAGGTCTGACTCTGAGCAAGTAAGGAGACTACTGAGAAATATAAGAACTTCTTGTCTCAGAGCAGGAAGATCAGGAGCTAAAAGGGCACAGAGGTGTAAGTAGGGACAGAAAAGAAAAATAAATAAATAAACAAACAGAGGAAAGAGTAAGTATTCCAAACAACAACTAGGGGGGCCAGAAATAAGACATGATGAGAGTGGTGCAGTGCAGTGGCTGTGGCGCAGCAGTCTTCCGGGAGACGTTCTGAAGGATGCGGTGTTGTCCCATCTGCAGGCACCTCTCTGGGCTGAGGGAGGAGGTTGCTCATCTCCAGGCTGAGTTGGCCAGGATTTGTGGGACCTCCTCTCCCACCCAGGGACCACAAGGATCACTGCCATTGCCTCAGAGGTTGCCAAGAAAGAGGAGCGGTTGGACCACAGTGGGCTCAGGGAGGGAGAGGGTGGTGGAACAGAGGCGCATCCCTCCAGTTGTACCTCTCCACAATTTCTGTGCTGTTCTGGAAAACTGTGGTTCCTCTGTGGAGGCACCCACAGTGGAGACCAAGGAGGATGCTGGGAACCTCCACAAAGGAGACCCACAGGAGGATGGCATGGGACCCCACAGGGGAAGGAAACAACTCCTGGTGGGGGACTCCATTGTTAGGAAGGTAGAACTGGGGGAGGAAGAGGAGAAGGAGGTAAGGTGCCTGCCTGGTGCCATGGCTTGGAGGGACAGGGAGCGAATCCTCAGGATTGTGGGAGCAGCTGCACAGGGAGGGAGCTGGATGTCATTGTCCACCTAGGGACAAATGACCTGGCTAAGAAAGGATCAGAGCAGTGCAAGAAGTGTTTGTGGAGATGGGAGGGGCCTTGAGACAAATAACATGCACGTAACCTTCTGGAGGTGCTGCCTGTCTATGGCATGGTGAGGCTAGGTCTCCACACCATGGGATTCAATCAGTGGTTGAAAACTGGTGCAGAGCCCAGGATTTGGCTTCATTGGGGACTGTAGGTCCACCTGGAGGGATGCAGGCCTATACTGGCGTGATGGTCTGCATCTGTCCAGGATGGAAACCAGGATCCTAGGTGATAGGTTTAAGTGCTTCATTGGCAAACATTTAAACTAGCCAAGGGGGGAGGCACTGGAGAGGAGCAGGGAAATCCTAGCCCCCCCCCAAAAAAAATCAGGGTACTAAGTGAGGTAGACACCAACATACAGATGTTGATAGGGAGAAGCTCGGGGGTAAATGGAGAAAGTGACAAACGCAGTAAGGACAGGGATGGGGCAAAAAGGAGTAAGGCCATCAAGAAATGGAGGGTAATGAGTACCAACACCCGTAGTCTGGGCAACAAGCTCCCAGAACTGGTGGCCTTGATGGAAGAGGGATGCCTGGATATTGTAGCAGCCACAGACACATGGTACACAGAGAACCATGACTGGGATGTTAACATACCAGGGTACACAACCTACAGGAGAGACAGGGAGGGGAGAAGAGGGGGCGGAGTAGCTCTCTATTTAAGGGAAGGGATAAAAGCAACTGAACAAAAGAGTAAACAGGGAGGAGAGGAGGCACTGTGGGTCACCTTAGAGACTGGAAATGGCACCACAATCCGCACAGGGGTTGTATACAGACCCTAATGTCAGGGGGAGGGAATGGACAAGGATATGATAGAAGGCATACTTAGGATGGCAGAGAAAGGGGAGATACTGTTGATGGGGGACCTTAATATGCCGGATGTCAACTGGAGCACCTTTGCTGCAGCCTCATCCAAAAGCAGGGCCATTCTCGATGCCCTTCAGGTGGCATGCCTCAGACAGCTATTTTTGGAACCTACTTGTGAGGGAGCAATCTTAGACTTCATACTCTCAAATGGGGACAGTGAGAGGATCTCAGATCTAGAAGTGGGTAGCCATTTGGGAACAAGTGACCACCAAACAGTGTGGTTCACAAAACTCTGCTACAGAGCCAAGCCATACAAAAGTGAGGGTTCTGGACTTCAGAGGGCTGACTTTGGCAAGATGGGAGAGTGCCTTAGAAAAGCACTAGCAAACAGGCTAGGAGGAGGGTGGAGCAACAATGGAGAAATATCAAACTGCCATCACAGAGGCAACAAGCCTTTGTGTGAAGCAGATAAACAAATCAAATGAAAGAAAAAGCCACTGTGGTTCTCAAAAGAGGTGGCGGTGAAGGTTAGCAAGAAAAAGATAGCATTTAGGAAGTATAAGGAAACACGGAAGGAGCAGGACAGAGAACTGTACCAGTTAAGGCAGAAGGAAGCAGGGAGGGTAGTCAGAATAGCAAAGGCCCAAACTGAGGAAAAGAAAGCCAGCTCAGTTAAGAAGGGGGATAAAACCTTTTATAGGTTTATCAGGGAAAGACAAAGGGAAGGATAGTGAGGCTGAATAGAATAGACGGTGGGTGAGCAGAGAGGGACAGTGAAAAAGCAAGGATACTGAATGAATACTTCTGTTCAGTATTCATAAAAGAGGAGGTGGGGGAGGTGCCTAATCCAATTAACAGAAGCACTCTGGGTAGGGGGGTCGATCCCAGTCCTTTCACAGGAGAAAGGGTTCTGAAAGAACTCATAAAACTGAAGGTGGACAAAGCAATGGGGCCAGATGGAATTCACCTCAGAATTCTAAAAGAATTAAGCAGAGAACTAGTGACACCACTGACTTCCCTTTTTAACAAATTATGGGAGGATGATATGGTACCTGAGGACTGGAGGAAGGCAGATGTGATTCCCCTTCATAAAAGCGGGACCAAGACAGAGGCAGGAAACTACAGACCTGTCAGTTTGACCTCTGTGGTAGGGAAAGTGATGGAATCACTTCTGAAGGAAAGAATTGTTGAGTACCTAGAGGCCAGTGGGCCAGAGGACCCAAGGCAGCATGGGTTCACAGCGGGAAGGTCATGTCAGACGAATCTAATTGATTTCTTTGACTGGGTGACCAAAGTAGTAGACCAGGGAAGGGCTGTGGACATGGCCTACTTAGACTTTAGCAAGGCATTTGACACAGTCCCACACTAAAGATTAATAGTCAAATTAACCAGCCTGGGAGTGGGTCCCAGGGTGGTAGCCTGGGTAAAACATTGGCTGGACAACAGGACACAGAAAGTAATTGTAAATGGAGTCCACTCTGAAAAAAGAGGGGTTACTAGTGGGGTACCGCAGGATTCAGTACTGGGTCTAGTCCTTTTTAATGTCTTTATAAGTGACATTGCAGAGGGACTGGAAGGAAAAGTATGCCTCTTTGCAGATGACACAAAGATCTGCAACAAGGTTGGTACACAGGGAGGCGTGGAAAGGATGAGAAGGGACTTGGCAAGGTTGGAGGAATGGTCAGAAGTATGGCAGCTAGGATTCAGTGCAAAGAAGTGCAAAATAATGCACCTGGGAAACAAAAACCCAGGGGAAGATTACATAATGGGGGGGAGGTAGTAATAACAACAAAAATGAAAAGGGACCTGGGGGTAATCATATCAGATGACCTTAAGGTTGGCAAGCAACATGAGAAGGCGGTAGGAAGGGCTGGGGGATACTGGGATGTATAGGGAGATGCATCACCAGCAGAAAACAGGAAGTTATCTCCCTGTACAGACAGTTGGTTAGACCCCATCTGGAGTACTGCATCCAGTTCTGGAGACCCCCATCTCCGCAAGGACATAGACAGGATTGAGGCAGTTCAGAGGAGGGCAACTAAAATGGTGCAGTGTCTGCAAGAGAAGCCATACGAGGAGAGACTAAAGGAGCTTAATATGTATACCCTTGAGGAAAGGAGGGAGAGGGGACATGATAGAAACGTTTAAGTACCTCAGTGGAATCAACAAAGTCCAAGAGGGTAGCATCTTTCAGAAAAAGAGATGTGCAAGAACAAGGGGACACAATTTGAAGATAGAGGGGGGCTGGCTCAGGGGCAATGTGAGGAAGTATTTTTTCACAGAGCGGGTGGTAGATGCATGGAACAGCCTTCCTGAGGAGGTTGTGGGGTCTAAAACTGTGGGAGAATTCAAGAATGCATGGGACAGACATAAGGCAATTTTTTTTGGGGGTAGGAAGAAATAGGCTGTTGGTTAAATAGGATCTGCAGCTTATCCATTAGGTAGGGAAATGGGCAGACTAGGTGGGCCAAGCGGTAGAAAGATCGTGCCTGGTCACCTCATTTTAATTTAGTTGGGTTACATGAACAAGTGATTAATATTGAAACATATATGCAGTATGAATTGTGTTTGAAATAGTTTCATACAAACATATCACTTGATGTAACATTTTATTTGAGGTCGCCAAGTTCACCATGTTTTGAATTTTGGGGTGATTCCTTGTAAAAGTATGGGACTAATGGATTAATATAATATATTGAGAGTTTTTAGTCTCAAATGGGTCACTAATTGATGATTATTTATTTAATAGGGACATTACATGTATTGGTGAACCAAAGTCACATGGTTAATTGGACTGTGTATTTAAGTGAAGTAATGTCATGTTGTCTTTTACTCTGAGGAAGCCTGGCAGCATACCAGGTGAAACGTTCGTACTTATTCAAGCCATTGTTTTGTATTGTGCTGGTCTGCATATTAAATTTGGATTTATATTTCCGTCTATAGCTGTTTTTATTGCGCTGTATGGGTGCTTGCATCTTTGCTTCTCTTTGTTTAATATTTGCTTAGCACCACACTATCCCTGGTGCTCTTCGCTTTTTTCTTTTTTTCCTTAAATAGGATCTGCACCTTATCCTGTAGGTAGGGAAATGGGCAGACTAGGTGGGCCAGGCAGTCCTTATCTGCCATCATAGTCTGTGTTTCTGTTGTTTAGCGATGCATGGCCCACCACCCACCCCAGAAGAGGAGAGCTGTCCTCCGGACGCTCGATCCTCTCCCTCCGCAGCTGACCCCCGGTGGCCCAAGTCCATTCCTGAACCCAGGTCGCTGGCGTGGCAGAACGTGTGACATCCAGCGCCTCAACCCTTGGTGCCACCTGGCTGGCCTAAGGGTTAGGAATTTAAGGGAGATTTCACACAAGTTTTTATAAGGAAGGACCCTAGTTCTAAAAATCAGAGCTTAGATTTTACATGGCTGGTGGTCTGTTGTATAAAATAGGGCCATGTCACAGCAAAAAACAGTTGTGAAGACCGACCTCACCCTGAGTTTTTCCTGACTGGTCATGCAGAAAAGAGAGTGGAACTATAGCAGAAGCAGTTGAATGGTGGTAGCAGACAATGGTGCCATCTTGTGGCCAGTTCTTGGTATTAGTGGTTTAACTCACAGAACGCTGTAGTCTTTTTCCTGTGCCTCTGGACTGAGTCTTTTAACAGTCATGTAGCTAGGAGAAATGTGGACACCAGAACCGTCTTTAGTACCACCCCTGTTCTATTTAGTTGTCCTGCCGTTTGTCTACCCCAAGTTGCATTTTAAAGAGGTGTATAGTTGGAGCAAAGATGTCACAGCAGTATGCATTTTACATTGTTTTATTCAAACAGAACCCAAAAATCATGTTATAATGTAAGTAACGGTCTGGAACAGGAAGTGTGAGCAACGAAAATTGAGGATCATGGCCGAGACTGATGCGCCACTCCCTCAGCCCCCCCAAATAAAATCAATGTGTAAGTAGGCCTGTAACTAACCCAAAAAATGTTGGGTGGCAGTAGGGGATGCTGGGCCTACTTAGCCAGATGGAATGTGGCTCTGACTTAATCGGACACTTTGCATTTGGGTTGGAGGCAGTCATAAAAAGTTGTAATTTATGTAATTATGTAATTTTTGCAAAAAGGACCTCACCGGTAATGAGCTTGTCTTAGTTTGAGCTATTTGACTGAACACGAATAAACGTTTAAATGGAAAAAAAAATGAAATCTTCTGGCAGCCTAAGGGTTAAAAATAAATAAGTTTGTCTGACCTTGCAGTGAAGGAATTGGTTGATATTAATTATCAAATGCGTAACATTTTAGTTGAGTAGTCTGTTCAGGGACGGAAATGTGGTAATGTGGTATAGAGTCTAGAGTATGGGACACTGAGGCAGGGGATACCAGGTTAAAATTCCCACTGCAGCCACTGGTTTCGCTGTGTGACCTTGTACATGTCACTTGATCTTCCTGTGCTTTATTCCTCCCAGCTCTAAAGCTGGGCAAAAGCAGGGCCCCACTGTAAATGAGATGCTGCACCTGAGTTAGGTAAATAAATGAGTCAAAGAATATATTAAGCAACCAGGAAGACATCCGCTTCTAGACCAGAAGGCCATGGGTTCTAATCCTGCACCAGTGTTGGGCTCATACTGTAAACACTGGCACTTCATGCAGTACTTGGGGGATGCTGTATTTTCTAGGTGTGCGGTCCTTTAGATGGGATGTTAACCCGAGGTCCCATCTGCCTTTTCTGGTGGTTTACATAGACATTAAAAGATCACACAGCACTTCTCAAACAGAAAAGGGGAGTTTGCAAGCTGTTGTGGCCAAATTTCACCCATTCACTAAGAAATACCACCAACTGCTGGTTCAGTTCCAGTAGGTTTGCATCCGTATTCCCCCCACCACCACCGCTCAGCAAGGCTGAAAATAAGCAATATTGTCTAGCCTGCAATAAAGATATCTGGACGGGGAAAAACTACTTTGTATGCAGTTTGTGACTGCTAATGGCCCATTTGAGTGAGTAAGAGTGTGTGTGTGTGTGTGTGTGTGTGTGTGTGTATGTACTGCAATATGGGTATATGCGCATTTATCTTTAAAAACTGGGGTGTATGTGCATTTGTGATATCTTGAAAAAGTAGGGGCACATGCATGCAGGCATTACATATGCAATGCCCCACGTGGGCAGTCTTTCATTTGCTTGTACATCATGACTAATTTTCACACAAGCAGATTGCCATGGGGGCAATAGAAGTATTGTATGGTATCCAAAAATTAAAAACAACACCTTTAGTGAAAATATGGCTCCCAGAAAGCCATTAGGGGAAGGAGACTTGAGTACTCTAGAGGATCCTTGCTTCCTACGGGTGGGAAGGTGTCTGCAGCCTACTGCACCTGCACCACCTGTTGTTTCATTGGTGGAGCAGCAGAGCAGGATCAGCAGAGGGAGGGATGGATATGTGGTGTGCTACTGTGCATGCCCTTGCCTGCACAGCTGGGAGCACATTGCACCACCATCCAAGAAGAGGGAGAATTCAGAAAAACTCCTGGACTGGCATGATGAAGCAGATACTATTATGCCTACCTGCATCAGGAGCACCCTGCCACCTAATCTGGAGTGTACTGGAGGAAGGAGTGGTGCCCCAGAAGTCTCTACCATGGGAGGATTCTTCATGGAATAGGTAAGGGGGCTCTCTTGGGTCCAGATTAAAGACTGGACTGGGTGGTACTCTGAATGATGGGGGCCATGGTTGAGCAGCTGGGAGGTGAAACAGCAAAACAACAACAAAAAAAAACTTTCATAAAATCATAAACCATGGGACAGGATCACAATGGCCCAGCAATCCCCCTATGTTTTATGTTGAGTCATATTCGGATTTTAAGAAAGACCTTTTTTTCTAAATAAAAGCCTCATTTACCAAGGGATAGATGTCCCAAATAATTTAATCTAGCTTGAAACAAAGCATTTTCCTTAAACATGCTCAGTATAATTGGCCTACCTTTGAAAATTAATTCCCCCGTGTGTGAAATCATGAGAGGAGTGACCACTACTCGGTATGGTTCACGCTGAACATGGGGAGGGACACTGGGGGCACGGGTACAAGAGTGGTTGAGCGTGGTGGGGGGGGCGGACTTTAGGATGATGAGGAAATTCTAAGGAAGCACCTGGCAGACATCCAACAACACATGGATGCAGACCAGAAATGGAATATAATAAGGGGAGGGCTGATGGAGGCAACAGAGGCCTGTACTAGGAAAAAAAAAAAAAGGGAAGGGCAAAGAAACCCAGTTGACTGTCACCGGAGGTCAGGGAAGGGGTGAGAGCCAAGAGGGCGGCATTTCAGAAGTACAGGAAAACAGGGAGGGGAGAAGATAAAGATATATAGAGGGAGAAGTCTAGGGAGGTCACCAGACTGGTCAAGGGGGCCAAAGCATCTAAAGAGCCGAGACTGGGTGCAGAGGATCAAAAGAAGAGAAAAATACTTCTTCCACTACATAGGAGAGAAAAGGAGAAGCAAGGACCACTGGTGAGGATCAAGAAAGATGGGGGATGGGTGGAGAAGGAGGCGGAGCAGGCAGAAGCACTGAATGAGTACTTCTGGTCTGTGTTCATGCAGGAGAAATGGGGGTAAATACCTCAGGCAAGTGGGGGGTGGTTAAGGGGAGGAGAGGACGATAGATGTAGGGATTACAGAGGACAGGGTGCTGGAGGGGTTGAAAGCAATATGAGTGGACAAAGCGCCTGGACCGGATGGCATCCACGCCAGAGTACTGAGGGAGTTGGCAGGGGTCCTGGCAGGGCCACTGGCAAACCTGTTCAATATTTCCCTGGACACAGGATGTGTACCGCAGGGCCGGAGAATGGCCCATGTGGTGCCCATCCATAAGAGTGGGCCAAAAGATGAACCAGGGAACTATAGGCCAGTGAGCCTCACCTCGATCATAGGCAAACTCATGGAGACCATCCTAAAGGAGAGGCTCATGAGCTTCTTGGAGGAAAATGGTATCCAGGACAACTGGCAACATGGATTTGTCGTGGTCAGATCATGCCAAACAAACCTGGTAGAGTTCTGCGATTGGGTGATATAGGGACTAGATAAAGGCTATGCTGTGGATGTCCTGTACTTGGACTTCAGTAAGGCCTTTGATTCATTGCTACATGGGAGACTGGGGGGAAGCTGGAGAATGTGGGGGCGGGACTGAAAACTGGGACCTGGATCAGGAACTGGCTGAGGAGAAGACAGCAAAAGGTGGTGGTAGGGGGGAACTCTTATCACCAAGAGCAGTGATGAGTGAGGTAACACAGGGCTCAGTGCTGGGACCAGTACTGTTTGGGAGTTTCATTGCAGATATCTCGAATGGGATCCGGAGCAAAATCAGTCTGTTCTCAGATGATACCAAGATGGGAGCTCTGGTAGATGACAAGGGGGATGGGGTTGCAGGAGGACCTGAATAAACTACAGGAGTGGGCGGATAAATGGCAGCTGGGGTTTAATGGCAAGAAGTGCAAGGTTCTGCACTTCAGAGCCCAGAACCAGGGGAGGGAGTATCACTTAAATAGGGTACACTTGGGTTGTTCCACAGAAGAGAAGGTCCTAGGGGTGATCATAACAGGGAGCATGAACAATTCTGCTCAATGCAGAAAGGCGGCAGCAAAAGCCAACAAAATGTTGGGATGTATAGCTAGAAGGATCTCCTCCAGAAGTAGGGAGGTAATCCTGTCCCTGTGTAGGTTGCTGGTCAGGCCCCACCTGGAGTACTGCATGCAGTATTGGCACCCGTTCTTAAAGAAGGACATCAGATTGTTGGAGCGGTACAGCATAGAGCTACAAGGATGATCCAGGGATTGGAGGGCAAGACCTATGAGGAAAGGCTGGGTGAGCTGAATATGTACTCTCTGGAAGAAAGGAGGGACGGGTATATGAGTGAGACCTTTAAGTACCTGAAGGGTATAAATAAAACTAAAATAGAGGGGATTTCCAGACGAGAAAAGGGAAAGACACAAGGACACCACCTGAGATTGGAGGGGGTAGGTTCAGAAGAAAGATGAGGAGACATTTCTTCATGGAAAGAGTGGTGGACAAGTGGAACACCTTGCCGGGTGAGGTAGTAGCCTGCAAGATGGTAGACAGCTTCAGGAGGGGTTGGGATAGGGTAAGGGTAAGGGGCGACGGGTTTGGGGGGAGGGGCAGCAGCAGTATAGGGTGCTAGCTGTATACTCGCGCAGACTCGATAGACCGTGAGGCCTGTTTCTGCTGGCATTTTCGTATGTTCATATGAATTACTGTACACTGGTTTGGAGAAGTGATAACACATGACCAGGAGTGTCATTTTACTCTAATAACCGCATGCCTTGGGTGTGTTGTGGGGTGAGAGGTGCAGTCAAGTGCTTTCAGACACCTGGGAAGTCTATCCACCACAACCCTCTGCTTCCTGTCCCCAAGCCAGTTAGCAGTCCACCATGTGTATGTATCATGTATACCAAACTGATGCACTTTGACCAAAAGCTTCTCATGCATCACACTGTCAGAGGCCTTGCTGAAGTCAAAATAGACCAGGTCTACAGCCCTGCCCCCCTCCACCTTCCTGGCTACCCCTTCAAACAATGTGATCTGTTTGGTTTGGCATGATGTGCCCCTCATAAAGCCATGCTAAGGGGAGGGGAAGGGAGCTGGAGCCCTGTGCTGAATCAAGTGATCCATTATTCTGTCCTTGATGATGGATTCCAGGACCTTGTTAGCATTGTCAGGCTGACCCGCCTGTAGTGGCTCCGGTCTGAGCTTGACCCCTTCCTGAAGATGGGGACAACATTGGCCACTTAGCGGTCCTCTGGTACCACATCTGTATCAACAGAAGGATTATTGCAGGGGGCTCTGCCACTTGTTTCTTTAGTTGAACTATGATCCTGGAGTGTATCCCATCCACTCAGTCTAATCTCACAGTAAAAGGGGGATTTTCCTTTAGCTGAATGGTTAGAGCTGCTGCCTTTGGGACCTAGGGTCCCAGGTTGGATTCCCACCAGTGACTGGATAGGTATCTGATCACAGTAGAGGGGACATAAGTAACACTGACAATGGGAATGAGGTGCTTTACCCTAAAAAAGGGGATGTAGTGTTGTATAAGAAGAAGAAAAAGCAATCTGTGAAAGGCTGTGCCATCTGGGAAAGAGAAAGTACCTGACCGGGTTCTACAGTGCTGATTAGTAGTAACTTCAGAGTGACCTCTGGTGGTGGTTGTTGAGAAAGCAAAGTATGACGTCATAGACTGTGTTACATTCCCAGCAAGAGCTGAAGTGGGGAATCTAACAAGACTGTTTTCCTAGGGATGCCACTACTGACAAAGTTAAAAAGTGTGTGATATTTAGTTTTGCATCTTTTTGTTTCCTTTAGCAAGTAATTACAAAATACTCAGTTGTTTATGTATGTTTATGTCTCTTCTTTCACATGCTGCAAAAAAACCAAACCACATAAAATCCAGTGAGGAACCCCAGTAGGTCTGTGCGCACAAATCAACGCCCTGTGGACAGCAATGAAGAGAGTGGCTGTGTTCAGTTTTATCTGTGCTTTAATCCTAGAACTAACAGGGTCTACCCAGATCTTTGCAATACTGGGGCCCACCAGTCCTAGGGCAGGGGTCCAAGAATAGCTCATAGGCTGCTCTAGTGGGTGGAAATTCTTTTTATCTGGGTGGATTGAAACTGCTCAACCTGCCCCAAGTGAAAAGTACACAAGCTTTCTTCATTTATTATAGTAGCCAAGCGTTGGTACAAATCAGTGTTTTCTCTTTTGCATTCTCTTTTTACCTCTTCCACCATGGCCATCCCCGTCGACCTCTCCTTTGGGCGGCAAGTCTCCTCACTGCCGCCCCGATCCTCTGTTCTTGCCATCCGCTGCCCTCTCTTTGTGCCACTCTGGTTATCCCGCTGTATCCCTCGGGGCCCTACCTGTGGGGGCAACTGGGAGGGAAGACTTCAGCACTTGAAGGCTCCTTTTACCATTTAGGCTGGAGCAGCTTAGGGGCGCAGCATTGGGGGCTACCACGGTGATGGGAGGATAGGGGCCACTATCATCCGTCGACGGAGCGACAATTTTTCCTGTTTTCGGCCCCTTCCCTTATTGGGCACAAGTTGTGTTCTGGATTGTCCTTGCATGCGCCATGTGGTCACCCACAGCGCATTGCGTGGTGCCGAGTTTGGCCAGAAGGAGCCACTCGAGAGCAGCACATCCCCATCCTCCCTTCCCCCCGGGAGGAGAGTGTCCAAAGGACGCTCTGAGCCCTCCCTGCCGACCTCTGCTCCTGCCGCCCCAAGTTTGGAACACAAACCTGGGTTGCCAGCATGCCAGGCAAACCCCTGTTGCCTGGCACCATGGAGCTGGCAAGTGTTTTTTCTCTTTTGAACAAACATTATAATGTCAGACAGCTGCTTTGAAATTGCCTTCTGTGTCCTCAACCACATCTGCCATTCGCTGTTGACATAGTGGGACCCCCTCCGTCCACTGTCAGCCATTGGGATGTACTCAATGATGAGGCTCCTAAGAGCTGTATGCTGCCTGTGATGCATAAGGCTTCCCATTGCCTCAAGCCCCCTCCCTTTGTATTTGTTGGTCTTGTGCTGTCATTCACAGTGACACTGGCTAGTGGTGCCGGACCCACAACTTAACTGGTAACTTCCAAGTTGCTTGTCTCTGTCAAAGCTGGTTATTGCGTGCAGAGTGAGCTGTCCTAGCATTATCTGTGCTTCATCTCCCTTATAACCCTGTACAAGAAATTGACCCCCTTCCCCTTAACTAGTGCACTTAATTACACATTTTTATTGACTGTGTTTTCATTTTGAAATCCCCACGCTACCAGTGGCAGCCCCCTTCCCCTGTGAGTATTGTAGGCTTGACACAGTACTATGCAGAGAAGAGACACACCTGCTGGGTGGTTTTATTTATTTATTTTTTTTCCAGTATGTTTTGCTGTTTTTGTACCAATAGGAATATCTAATGGTGGCAGACATCCTCTCCTTGAGTCCCCCACCCTGATTGTAGGGTCAAAGAGGACAGATGAGTGGCTGTGTTCACAGCTGTCATGGCTGCTCTGTCAGGTGCTACTGTGGGTGTACAAATGCCTTGCAGCCCCCTTCCCCACTTCTGTGAATTGAGTGTCTTACCCTTGTGATGCACTCACTGGTCCCCCTGCCCACCTCAGGGTAGGATTCCTAATTCTGATCGTGTACCTGAGCAGAATGTGTATATTCCATGTGGATGAGTACCGTTCACAGAAACCCAGCATGACTCACTTCCCAACCCCAGCTACACATATGGTTTTGATTAACTTTTTTTGATCCTGGTTGAAAGAAAATGGAAGAAGTCACCTTATACCTGACAGAGTGATGATACTCTGTTACTTGCCCGAATAGAATAGTAAATATTTCTAAATTCTTGGACCCCTGTGGATTAGACTGCCTTTTTCTATGCATGCAGTGTGGTTGCTTAAGAGATTCCCTTCTCTTCTCTCTTACATCCCATTATGAGTGATGCTTTTCAATAATTAATTTGAGTTGGCCCTAAATGACAGTGATGTTCCTGGGAGCCAGACATCTCAAGTATTACAGAGAGGGTAACTGTGATAGGCTTTGATTGCTGCAGAGTAACCCTGTGACAGTGGAATCCTTATATAGGGAGACGCATGCTTCCAGTGAAAACGTATGTGAATTTCTAATGGTCGCTTTAGCTGGGTATGCAGTGAATATAGAAAGATTCAACTTTCTCAAGGCTGCAGATTTACTTTCAGATATACACACTGTTTCCCTCCCTATCCTATATTAGTTTTGTTGCACTGACCTTTGACCCTTGGGGTGTAATGGAAAGAGCGTTGGTGCCCACCTAGGTAGCCTCGGCCTTTGAGAGGTTCTGTGTATCGAACTAGAGTCTGAGGGTGCTAGTTTCTATCAATTTCTATTTAATTATTATGTTCCCCTGCCCTGCGAGTCAGGGTCACCTTGACTTCACGCTGTGGGCAGGAGGGTGTGGGCAAGCAGCTGACCTCTCGCCAGATGCCAGTATGGCTCCTTGGCCCTCCTTTTTGATTTTATAACTGGACCTCTAACTCCAGTGACATTGTGCGCCCAAGAAGCACAAAATTATGTGTAGCCCATCCCTTAATGCATGCGCCAAAGAATCATACGCCAAAGCAGGACGGGGGGGGGGAGGGGTGCTGCTCTGAGACGGTGTGCTCACTTTGAAGATCGTGTTCTTTGCAGCTTATGTTAGTGTGTGCACAGTGACAGCAACACTTACTCTCTCTGGCTCCCATGAATTTCACAGCATGTTCATTATGAAGCGTCTTCCCTTGTATTATAGCCTGTTATTCCCCCCAAACAGTATTAAGTACACTCTCTGCTAATTTGATAAACTATTTTAGTGTTGTGTTGATATACTGTGCTGTACTTCTCGCATACACAGCCTGACCTCCATGGTAACAGCTGGCTTTGGCTCACAGCTTAGCCGAATTTGTAAAGGAATGTTAAGTCCACAAATTACATATATAGATTCCAAAACGGACATATGTATTTCCATTCCCCATATTCAGAATTGGGACTTGGAGATACCGTCAACCCTCCGAAAATCCTCAGATTGGCAACACATTGAAATTTGGACTAATGGAAGTCTTTTCCTGGTCAACATCCGAAGCCCTGGTATTATGAGCTAGCCAAAAAGGTTCTTGGCAACCATGGTGTATGTCATGAAGGCTCTGTTTGTGTAACTCAGAGCTGTGGGCAGCAAACTGTATAGTGGCTGATGGGACTACTCTTGGTTGTTTAATGGGTTTCATCAGCCTTCCCAGAGTTCTCCTTTCCAAGGTTAGGCTATTCTCCAGTCTTCCCTCCTGAGATGGTTACCAGATACTGTTTACCTGGATTTGTAATGCTCAGGTGCGAATTAAAGATGAAGTGTCATTTAACGCATTGACTTTTTCTTTGTAATGTTCAAGTCGGTTCATCTTATTTTTGGCATGGTTTAAATCCGGGTGCATTCCCATCTGATGTTGGGTTAATTAGGGTCATCCTCCTCCCCAGACAGTTATTGAAGGACAAATCTCATGTCTGCTCTTGCAGTGTGATCAGTCCAATTCCTGAACTCCATGGATATTCCTGGATAGGTGTTGGTATTTCTTTGGAGACCTGGATTTTCAACAAATGTGGGTTACATCTTGAAAAGACAACTTGTACATGGAATTTGGTTACTCCTACAAATTCTAAAACACAGTTTTTGGTAGGAAAAATGTCTGGTAGATGTCTCAAGGGGCATCACGAGAAAGTATATCTCTCATAAATTCTGGTTACAATATCTCCAGAAATTCTGAGCAGGCAGATCTTCTTCAAGGACATCTTCCTACAGAGAGCTACACCTTAGGAACTATAAGCCATCAGTATCAGGAACACTCAGAAATATTTGTTGATCTGGAGCCACCCATGTTGAGGCATGGTGGCACTGCCTATATAATATGGGTGACCACCTACCTCCTCAGTTGTTTCTTTTTCAGTAGAGGTGTTTCTCCCTGTAGCTGAGGGTAGCTGTTCATCCCTGTCCCTGCCTCCCCTTACTGATGGATACTTCCCCAGTGGACTTATCTGGTTTGATGCTTCCCTCTCATGGCTTTCCCCCTGTGGCAGGGCTGGAGAAGGAAGGACTGTCCTTCTCCTTCTTCTCCCAGTCAATAATCCGGTGTGAGCCAGGGTCTCGGGTAGCAGCACAGATTGAAGACGGGTGGCAGAGCTTTATTAAATCCCCATTATTATTTGTTGTTTTTCTTTCCTGTCTCTGCCACAGTACGTGCATGTGTGTAAGTGGAGGCACATGCATAATGCACTTGCAGCCCTTCCCTTTGTGCCACCAAAGCTACTCTTGTCACTCGGCCTCCACCTGGTGTCAGTTGGAGGCTGGGCCAACAAGCCTTCCCATCCTGAGAGAAGAGAGTAGTCTGTCAGATGTTCAATCATCTCCCACCCCAGCTGACCCCCAGAAACTCAATGTTTTTCCTGAACTCTGGTTGCTGGCATGACAGGAGGTACGGCTTCCAGTGCCTCAGCCCTCCATGCTACCATGCCGGCCTCTTCTCAGTTTTTATTCTACTGTCAATCACGCGTCAGCTCGTGGAAAATGTCTTCATTGATTTCAGACGATTGCAGTTACAATTTTCATTACTTTGATCATTGATTGCATGCCATCATTGGCTATTCTGAAGAATATGAGGAGCAGTACCAGGAACTCAAAACAAAATGGTAATATTAAATGCATACTAAAAATAGAAAACAAAGTAAAAAATCTGCATTTCAACCTTAGGTCTTCTTCAGGAAATATCTAAAAGAGAAAAAAAACTAAGTTTTTCTCTTTTAGATATTTCCTGAAGAAGACCTAAGGTCGAAACGTAGATTTTCAACTTTATTTTCTATTTTCGGCATGCAGTATTGGGTAAGTTACTTTTTCTATTACTTTCTATTATGTTTGAAAACTTGTTCCAGGAAGCTCTGTGCAGTCACTAGCAAGGATGGAGAAGTACTAGAAAAAGTAATACACCTTACAATTATAGTTATTTATTTTTACACACAATGAATACAAAAATAATAACTGTAACAGATTACATTTTTTAAAAGTAATAGGTTAGTTACTTTTAAATAAATGTATTCAGTTACAGTTATGTATTTCTTTTGTATAAAAAGACATAAGTCATTGTAATTGTAAGGTGTATTACATTTTCCAGTACTTCTCCATCCGTGCTAGTGACTGCACAGAGCTTCCTGGAACAAGTTTTCAAAAATAATAGAAAAAGTAACTTAGCCAACACTGTCAGTGTGCTATTAATATTACTATTTTGTTTTGCTTTCAGACCACATGCTGATGCAGCACCTTGTTTTTGTTTTTACATTTTGAGTACTAGGAACTGATGAGACGGTTAAAGACCTTGCACCTATCTAGTCTGTCCAGCCACTTCTCAGTGGTTATATCCATTAATGTTTTCTCTGTCAGGAAAGCATCTGGTTTTCTTTTGAATGTCATTTTGTTGGGGGATGTAACATGACTGATGTCCAGTAGGATATTCCACATCCTTATTACACTATGGGTGAAAAAGTTTCTCCTGGCTTCTCATGGCCACGCTTGTCTCAGTCTGGTATTGGTATTTGTGAAGGCTATGATTATAATATTTGAATTTATGCCCCATATGTGTCCTGATTTGTTCATCTTTTACTATTGTATACAGGCACATTACATCACCACATAATCTACGTGTGTAGACCCATACGTTCCAGTCTTTCTTCATATGATTTGTGGGATATATTATTCTATCCCCATACTCGGTATGCCGACACACAGCATACCAAGTAAACCCGCCGGAAAGAGACAGTTCCGAATCACTGAAATGCCTGACATACAAATTACGGACATTTCAGTGAAATAAACTGTAAAATGCAAGGGGCTTCGCCCGTCGTGCCCCCCACAACCCCCGCAACTAAAATATCCAACTCCGAGGGGAGCGGTCCCCAGAGTACAATTAGAACAGTTATGGGTGGGGGTACAGTGTGCAAAATGTCATGCGTGGGACCAGAAACCAGGTCATGCACAGTATTCTGGCCGAGCGACAGGTGTTATTCCCCTCCACACCACCGGGACAGCTCGACTAGAAACCCATCCAGCGCTTGTTTCCTGCAACTCACATGGGGTGAGGTAGCATACCGTCACATCCGCTTCATTATGCTGTCGGGAGCAATAGTGTCAGGTGTACTAGCGATGGGTTAACTCCACTATCGGGCAAAGCTGACCGGGCTAATGTGCGTCTGGCTACTGAGTTTTTAGATAGGGTAAATATACCAATTTGTGAGCTATGTTAGTAATCGGGTAAATATACCGATTTGTGAGCTATGTTAGTAATCAAAAGACACCTCTGCTTTTTTGCTTCTGTCAGAATATCAAAAAAATGTGACTCACACACTTTGTGTTCGCTACTATACCTGGGCCTTTCACTTGTCAGTGCTTCAGCTGGTACAAAGAGACGCTACGCTGCTAGAATGAAGAACACCAACCTGAGGGCATCGGCATCCACTCAGGAGTCTCTGATGGTTTGTTTTTTGTATAGGGCTGTGCCAACCTCTAAAAGTTCTATCTTTCAGACTTTTTGGGTCAAAACCAAAAACATTCTTCATAGTTTTTCTTGATTCTTCCAGGAAGAACTGCTAGAATCAGGTTCTGTCTGACTCAGACTTACAGTGCAACACACAAAAGTTCTGCCAAGTTCCAGGTTCCAGCTGTTTCAACCCTCACAGTGCAACATAAATAACCTTCCCTCCTTCCTCGTTAGAAAAAACAATCTCTTTCCCCCCTTCCCATGACCAGCCCTTAAAATTTGTGGCATCTGGGGCCAGATATTCAAAACTTAGCCCAGGCATTAAGGGGTGTTTGCCCACACTAACCGGGGTGTGCCCCCGATTTGTGGGTGGGGTCTATATTCAGACACCCCCACAGTGCAAGTAAAACTTGTTAGCACCCAAGTGCTAAGTTACCACGGCATCCTTGTAAATGAAGGAGTCCACCCCTGCATATAGGCACAGCAGGATATTGAGAGGTTTGCACAGGTAGTAAATGCCACCCGAACGGGCTCAAGTTACTGCCTTTGCAAACCCCAACTTAAGGCCCTTGTGGCAGGCAAAGGGACTGCAGCTGCCTGCCTTGGCCCATTAAAACACTGACTTTTCTGGTGTCCAGAGGCATCCCCCACCCTCCAGTTGCCCTTCACTGTAACAAAAAAAGAATTCTCTGGTGTCCACTGGCACCCTCTCGCCCTACTATCATCCACCACTGTAATAAAAAATAATTTCCTGGTGTCTAGTGGCACCCCCCACCCTCTGATCACTGTCCCTGAAATGCAGTAATCATTCTTTGCCCCTCCGCCCTTTGATCCCTGTCCTCGTAATGCAGTAAGTATGCCCTGGTATCAAGTGGCACCCCCACCCTCCGATGCCTGTCCCCATAATTCAGTAAGTATTCCCTAGTGTCCCCCCTGCACTACCACACCAATCAAACGACCCTACCACCCCCCCCTTTACTTCCATCACTGCTGGTGTCATGCAGATCTGATATGGCAGCTGGCACAGCCTTCCTCTCACCACCTCAGCCAGATGCTGTATGGAATGACAGGGAGTGCATATACTGTTGTGGTATGATCCTTATAATATAATAGTATGCGTACTCCCTTTCATTCCGTATGGCGACCAGCCGAGGTAGTGAGAGGAGGGATGTGCCCGTTACCGTATTCAGATCTGTGCAGCACCAGCAGTGATGGAGATAAGGGGGGTGAGTGGCAGGGTGGTTTGCTCGGTTCAGGGAGGGCCACAAGACACCAGAGAATACTTACTGAATTACGGAGATTGGGGTCAGAGGGAAGAGGGTGCCTGTGCCCCTAGACATCAGGGAGTGATTATTGAATTACAGGGATGGGAATCAGAAGGTGGGGGGGTGACACAAGACACCAGGGAAAAGCTACACATTTACAGGGATGGGTGATCGGGGGGGGGGCTGGTAGCCACCATGCCTGCTGTGGCGGATGGCCACAGGAGGGGTGCAAACCTGTCAGTGCTTCCCATGCAAATTAACCCGTAAGAGGCATACATAAAGTGCCTTGCATGCCCAATGGGCTCATTTGCATGGTGCTGACTGAATATTGCGCCAGAGGTTTCCGGCACTAACAAGTCTTAGGGTGCAGTTCTCTGCACTTTGGTATGGGCTGCATGCAGCCCAGATCCATGTCAGGGCAGTACTTCTCGACTTTGCACTGCCCTGACAAGGCCCTAATTTCAGTCGGATAGTGCTGTCTCACTAAATATAGCATCCTCAGAGTTGTGGACAAGGGCAAGGGGAACACAAACCTTTGGGCTCCACTTTTGCCAATTACTCAATACCTGGCCCCTGGTTTCATAAAGTTTACAGCAGGCTGTTCTGTTTTGGTTGTCCATGTGTGAGAAATTTGAACAAATGAAAATGTGGACTGTGGTGGACCATGTCTCTCCCCCCCCCCCCAAATAGAAACATACACTGTGACAGCAGAAAAAGACAAAGGGTCATAGAGTCTGCCCAGAGTTTCCTGGGACCTAGCATCAATCAGGGGACTTACCTCCTCCCCTTCAGCTCCCAGCTTCTTGTCACTAACTTACTGGTGGTAGTAGGTTGCATCGAGAGCTGAATGATCGTGATCATGCTGCCTCATTTAGTAATGAATCCATCGTAATGCTGATTTCCAAGACTTTGCAATCCGTCTCTCTCCCTCTATCCAGATGACTAGGAGATAGACACCAGCAGCCTGACTGGTGACAAACTGATCCAATCACCATCCAACCCCAACTCACCGACCAGCAAAATCAAGCACAGCAGCCTACCCACACTTGTCTTTATCCGCTGTAGTTCCAGCAACAACATGACCTTCACAACCCAAGGTCTGTGCTGTAATGTATACATGTACAGTACAGATAAAATGGGGCTTTTGGCACCAGTCTGGCTGTGATGACTCCCGTCTCACTCCTTCATTCCCACCCATGATGTGATGAGCAGGGTTGGGTGGGAGTGGCTGATTGGTCATCAGCCCAGAAGAAGCACAGAAAGAAAGCAGCAGGTGAAGGGACTGGCACCACACAGGAACAAGTGCTCATCTCCTTAACTTTCCTCCCCTTCCCCATCTCACAGGACCACCTTGAGACTCTCCAGAAATAATAAAAGCCAGAGAATCTTTTTAAAGGGACGTAAACTAAATGAACCGACGTTCACTAAAGTTCGCCCAGAACAACAGGGCGTTTGTGGGTGTTCTTACCCATGTGAACAGCTGGGTTTCGACCTTTTTGAGATCAATGTTGAACCAACCTTGCTGCCCTATTTTCGTGTGTCCCTCCAAATCAAACACATTTTCTCAAGGCTCATATCCCAGGTTCTCTGACTACTCTACCAGATCTGCAGCTGGGGAACCCCACAGGGCTCCTCTTCAAGCCACTATGCTCTTATCTTCTCAGGAAATATATCATAAATTAAAGAAATAAAAGCCCCTCTGATGGAACAGCAGCACAAACATTCATAATCTCCCTCCCAGTCCAGGTCACTGTGGAATCTTCATGAGGGTAAGCCTTGGGCATCTTCCTCAGCCTCCATTGCTGGCTCGACTGTCATCTGGATACAGAAGTCGGGTGCAGACTCTGGCTCTCCTGATGTCAGCAGCCTGTAGCCCATTCCCAGTGCATTGTTGATGGACACTGATACATACACGTGATAGAGACATACAAGTATCTTACAGGGAGGAACAGGGTGCAGGAATACACCATTTTTAAGCGAAAAAGATGTTCCAGGACTAGAGGGCATGTGATGAAGTTGGAGGGAGGACGATTTAGAGGAAACATGAGGAAGAATTTCTTCACAGAACGGGTGGTGGACAAGTGGAACACCCTGCCAGAGGAAGTGGTGGGGGCTGAAACAATCACGCGATTTAAGAATGCATGGGATAGACATAAAGGAATTCTGGAGGTCAGGGGTAAGGGGCAACAGACTTCTAGGAAAACATAAACTGAACTTACAAGCTCAAATGGTCGGACTGGGTGGGCCATAGGCCCTTATCTGCCGACACTGTCTATGTACAGTATCTATGTATCCTGTCATCGCATCCTTCATCAACTCCTCCAGCTGGCTGCGCTGATGCTTGGGCAGTTGTTCTGGCTGCACTTTCTGAGTTATTTCTGTGACTTTTGCTGTCCCTGTCATCAGGGAGTACTCTGTAGATTGGTCAATTATTCCTGTCATTTTCGTCAGTGTCAACTGTGGCTGTGCCTTTAGGACTGTAGTCTCAGCCACTGTGCCACCCCCACCACTGCCTCAGCAGCCTGAAGCCCCTATGGGTCCTGCTACTCTTTCCCTGCAGCCTGAGGAGGAGGATGAATATAATACAGACCTTTTGGATATGAAGGCAGAGGATGTAGAGAAAGGGCAACCCATTTATAGGTTTCGCTCTAGTTTCAGTGTCACCCCCTATAGTGAAGACACTGTAGTTTATACACCCATGTCTCATTTCAGGTTTTGCTACACCTCATGCAGGACAAGCTAGGCATTGCTTCTCAGAAAGAGCACTCCGCTAAGAGGAAGCTGCATGAATTCCTGGAGGTCCCCATATCTTCTGTGATCATTCCTCTTATTTCAACACAGAAATAGATAGACTCAGAGAATTAAACATGTACTCTCTGGAGGAGAGGAGGGAGAGGGAGAGGGAGACATGATAGAGACATATAAATATTTCATGGGAGTGAAAAAGGTGCAGGAAGGGAGCATTTTCCAGAGAAGGGAGTTGCACAAGAACTAGGGGTCAGGCAATGAAGCTGGTGGATGGGGGGCGGGACAGAGGAGAACATCAGGAAGTTTTTCTTCACGGAGAGGATGGTGGGAGCGTGGAACAGACTCCCAGAGGAAGTGATGGAAGCTAAAATGATCACAAGCTTCAAGAACGTGGGATAGGCATAAGGGAATCCTAGCATCAAGGCAAACATGGGGGAAAATCCAAGGACTTAAAGGGGACTGGGGAGGTGCTATAGATAGGACCAGTAGGGGGGACTAGGTGGACCAAGTGGTCCTTATCCACTGACAACTTCTGTGTTTCTATTTACCCTGCTTTGGAGGATGCTTCCATTGCTCCATGGCACAGACTCAGTAATGCAAGACAGATAAACAATATCCTGCCTCTTCCACCAAGGCTATACCACCCAGCTTGAAACTGTGTGCTCATTACGGTCACTGTACATGTTGCTGTTTTTTATGTTGTCTTGCGCGTGCGCAAGCAACATCTTGTGGTAGCAGAAATGCAGAGGTGTACCAGTGTTGGCGGATGCAGGGCACGCTTTAATAGGTGCATCCCTCATTCCCCAATTAGCCAGCATGCTAGCGCTGATGCAAGAATTATGTAAAGTGCCATCAACTTGAAAGAAATGTGCCACTGCAATCGGAGACAAGCTCATCATGCAGCGACAGAGATGACACAACTCCCGTACATGCCTTTCCTGGTTAAACATTTCAGTAAACACAGCGGCAGAAAGCTGACATCGAGGGTGCAATCCCCGTGTTGACATGTCTCCCACCCCTTCCCCCCACATTGTGTGGCACACTGGGAGCCCACCCCAGTGTGCCGCCGCTCACACAAAGTCGACCGTGTTGGCATGTTCCTCCCTCTCCCCATGCCCATTGTGTGGCCAACATCCCCCCAAAAAAGTCATGGGGCACACTGGGAGCCCACCCTAGTGTGCCCAACATTTGTTTTATTTCACCTGTAAAGAAAGAAAACCGTCCGCAGTGTTCTTTTTTTTCCCACCTGTACCTGAAAAACAGAAAACGGTCCCTCGTCCGAGGCGCCCCCAACCTGCACCCACCCTCTGCACTCTCCACCCCATACTTACCCCCGGAAGTCTGGTGCTGCAATCTTCGGTGGAGCGGGAACACGTCTGGACTCTTCAAAACCATACTGCAAATGAAGAAATGCCGGTAAGCTGTATAATGTCATCATTTGGGGGGGGGGGGTCAACCTGGGTGGATATCGCAGCCATTTTTTTAAATTTTGGCTCCAAATTTTTAACACGAGGTTCTTGGGACCCCACCTCATGAACACATAAACTGTCATCTCATTATTTGGTTCGGAAAGGTAATTTCGTGATCATTGCGTGGAATCACCTTTCGGGACCGATTAACGAAATGACAGTGCCACTGTTGATGAGGTGGAGTTCCAAAAAGCATATGTTGCAAATTTGGTGAAAAAATTCCCCAAAAATGACTGTTACAAGTGTGCATTGCGCAGTTTTCATGCACATTTGTAACTTCTACAGTTTTTAATATTTTCACTCCAGAGTTTCAACATTACCATTTTTTTCACACCTCCTTATGAACAGTACAGCTGTCATTTTTCACATCCTGCCCGAAATGTGTTTTCGCACATCTGGTGCACAATGACGCGGTCGCTGTGGGAAATCAACTTTTGGAACAGATTAACAAAATCACAGTGCCGCTGTTCATGGCGGAGGTCCCAAAATGCCTATGTTGAAAATCTGGTTAAAATTCAAAAATAATTGCGTTATGGGCATCGTTGTGCAGTTTCTACACACGCCGGTGACTTCACCAGGTTTTCATATTTTCACTCCAGATTTTCAACATTGCCATTTTTTACACCTCCTCATTAACAGTACAGCTGTCATATTTCATATCCTGCCTAAAATGTGTTTTCGCACCTGTGGTGCCAAATGGTGCAGTCGCTGTGCAAAATCACCTTCCGGCTAACAAACTGATAGTGCACTGTTCATGAGTTGGAGTCACAAAAAGCCTGTGTTGAAAATTTGGAGTGAAAATACCAACAGATGCCCCGGGTGTTAGGGTTTTCCAGCCGTAATGCCCTACCCTGTAGAAACTGACAGGCATCAGGGGTGTAACTTGGGACTGTCGCCTGTAATACCTATGTCATTCCACCCCCCCCACCCTGCAGCCAGTGACAGGCATTGAGGTGTGCCTTGGACTCTTGGGCACCAAAGTTCACCCCATTCTCCTATACTGCACCCATCTCAGCATATTTCCTTATGAAATGGGGTGAGTGTAGGGCCCGAAGACCACAAGGCACACCGCAACACTTGTCGGTGTCTGCAGGATAGGGTGAGGTACAATGGCATGAGCGTTATGGCCGCTGACTCAAAGGCACACCCCAGTGCCTGTCAGTCTCTGCAGGGTGGGGTTGGGGTTGGCGTCAGTTCAATACTTGACTGCCATTCCTATTATGCATCTCTCTAACTCCTGCACTACCAATGCCAATGCCAGCAAGACAACATTCAGCATTGACAAATGCTTGTTTTCTACTGATGTCCAACAACCAAACCTTAACTCACCTTTTCATGACCAGACATTACTTAGAGCAGAAGAATGGGCTGCCACTTGGTTTAAGTGTCTACTTAAGCCATTAACTCAGCAATGCTGGCTGAAAATCTGAACAGTTCACACTGCAAATAAGCGACAGTCGTGCAAGCTGGTATGACTAATGAAATAACCTCTCTGGGATTATTAACCAATCCCAGTGAAGTAGTAAAGCTTTCAGCGGAAATTATAAACCACTGTTTCCCTGACAAAGTGGCATGAGTTAAGAAACGTTGGATTTCATTTGGGTGAACTAATAAAAATAACAAGTTTAATGGCATTTATGAGTGGATCCTTCACATTTCTCTTTGCTTTTTATTTCTGGTTGTCACTTGAAGTTTGCTTCTATGAATTACATTGCTCTTATGCCACTAAATCTCAATGGGCATTCTGGAACTAACATGTATCTTGCAGAAATGATTTGGCCATGACTTGGAGCTCACGTTGAATGCGTTAATAAGTGACTCTTGACTCATTGAAGTCTCTTGCTCGCCAGCTTTGTGAACATGGGTACTTTTCCTAGAGGTTCCCACTCTTGTCATGCACAGGAGTCATAGTTGGTCTGTCTTTGGGGCCTTCATCCCCAATCAGCAAGCCCCAGGTGCCAGTTTTTAGACCCATAAAGGTCTGGGTGCTGGCAGTGCCCCCATTGTCCCCTCCACCATCTGAATCCCTTCTACCCTTACCTCTTTCTCGGGGGTCCAGGTAAGGGATAGGTTCTCACTGTTTTTAACAAAGTAGCAGGAGATCACAACAGACAAGTGGGTCCTTCTTATTTGGGAGGGTCATAAACTGGAATTAATATTCCCTCTCCTGTGCATCCTGTCAGCCCTCGTTACTACCCTCCAGAGCACTTATTGGTCTTGTTGACGCAGTACACAGCCTCTTAGATAAGAGGGCTGTTCAGACTGCATCCCTGGCCAAAATGAGCCGGGAGTTCTGTTCAAGAATTTTTACAGTCCCCAAAAAGATGGGCAGTCTATGCCCCATCTTGAACTTTGCAGTCTGAATGAATACATTGTGTAACAACAACAAAAAAAGGTTTTACATGGTCTCTCTTCAGTCCCTCCTTTCTCTACTACAGCAAGGGGATTGGCCATGCAGAACTGGTGCCGGAAGAAGGTGCGGTACAAGGCAGCCAGCCCAGAAAAAAAAAAAAGGCACACGCACAGTGAAGCACAGGTACTGCACACACCAAGATATGTCCTAAGATAAACAATGGACAACAAAATTGTCTTAAGCTTTGATTCTTATATGCTCTTTATTAAAGATGGTTTGTACCCCGCCATCCATTAACAAACAGTCACTTGGTGCTTGGCTAACCTTCAGAGTGCAGCATGCAATAAATAGCACACGGCAACAGGTAGACAGACCTAACTGGCAAATTTCCCAAAGGGATGTACAGTTCTGTCTTGGGACATACCTCAGTGAGGGTGGTACCTGTGCTTAATTATGCATTTCTTTCGATTGGCTTTGCATTCTATACATGCAAGATGCATATCTTGATGTGACGATTCAGTGCAGCCATGAACAAGTACCTGCATTACCTTTTGGAGAGCTGCCACTATCAGTTTTGTGTCCTGCCATTTGACTTGTCCTCGGCATCAAGGGTCATCACTAAGTGCTTCACAATGGTGACTGCATCTCCATGCAGGGAGACCCGTTACATATTCCCTTACCTGGCTGGTTCCAGGGAAATGGCTATATAGATTTTGTACTGGACTTACCAGTTATTTGACTAATAGGGTGCCTTGATCAGGAAACCCAAATCTGTTCTAACCCCTTGCTACCACATTTACTTTACTGGTGATATTATGAACACAGTTCATGTGCTGGTGTTCCTTCTGGAATCCTGTGCTGACACTTTGATCGCGCCTGGTCCCAGTAAGACCCGTGCTTCAGTTCCGGTGCCTCATGGCAGCTAGCATTGTCTGTTTCCCATGGCCTGCTTCAACATGCACATTCTCCAGTGGATGCTTTACGCCAAGTGGGCCAAAGCTTCCCAATGTCTGGATCACATTATTTTGGTCATGAGCCCCCCTTGTGCAGGGCTCTTTTCCGGTGCTAAAATTGTTCCTATCTACTTCAGGGATCCTATTTACTTCATCTATCATCACAGGAGGTCCTCACCACAGATACTCTGGAATAGGTTTGGGGTCCCATCTGGATACACTCAAGACCCTGGAGATGTGGTCTCCGTCAGACAACTCACTCCAAATCAACATTGTAAAGATCAGGGCTGTTCTTCTTGGAACTGTGGCCCTTGGCCCCTACATTTAAGACTGGACTCTGATGGCAGGGATGTGCACAGCCTTTGTGTCATGTGTCACAAACCCACTCAGCAGGTCAGCCCTCTACTGCCAAAGTGCCAACCTCCGAGCGCAGTCTTGTGAACAGTTTAACAGAACAAGGTAACCATCTTGTCTGTTTTTGTGGGTTCAAATCAACCTTTTGGTCTCAAGTCTTGGAGGGATTCAAACTGTGAACCTCTTGCTAGCGTACCCAATGCACAGGCTCAGATAATCTGTCTTCGGGGGGCCAGATATCTTTGGCTATGGGCACCTAACCAGGTGTACAAAAATGAACACTTTAAAAACTTTAATAAAGACCTCCGATTATTCTTACCTTTCCAGTTTGGTATCACCATTCAAGCTTATGCCTAGTGTCAGCTATAACCATATATACTTTTCTTACAAATGAAAGAAATTCAAAGACAGGCCAAGTATGCTCTAAAAAGAGTTTTACTAAAATAGATAGTAATATTTAAAACATACAGTACAGAACTATTATATCACAAGACATACAAATCTATTAGAAGAACAAGGTTTTAAACAGTGCAATTCTTACTACCGTACTTAGATTTGTCTCTCTCTCTCTAAATACCTGCTTAAGGTGCTCCAAAGATGTTTCTTTGTCTGTCTAGATAGAAGTGTCTCTGTGAAGTAAAAACAGAATATTCCTTAAAGAAAACTGTATTTGCCAACCCCTTTGTGTGAGGTCACTTGGCTCCTCCTCTGTCAGAATATATAAAAAATATGTATCTATACAAAAAAAAGGATGTCTTTTCAAAGTATTAAATTCTGTAATCTTCAGCACAACTCATTTTCGCCTCCAAATGACATCTCTTTCATCTATTGATCAAGCTTCCCTCTCACACAAACACCAAAGCATTTTTGATTTCTTACCAGCATACTAAACCTGGTCTCCTCCTCTTGAAATCTCAAAAAATGGATATGCTCAACTCAAGCCTCTTCCAGCCTATAATTAACTTTAGATAAAACAGGAGATCCTTGATCAAGGTCTGTTCTACTCTGTAATTAGCTTCAGGCTTTCCATGTAACATCTTGTATCTAAATCCTGTGTGTGTGTGTGTGTGTGTGTGTGTGTGTGTGTGTGTGTGTGTGTGTGTTCACATGCTGTTTCAGCATTTCTCATGGCAGGCAGTCCATTCACAATTTTATATACAAAAAATGATCATACAGCACTCAGAACTGGCTGTCCACGTCACAATCCTCCCCACCTAGACTAAATTTGGGGGCTCTATCCCCTATATGGAATGAGCTTCCCAAATCAGTTTACTCCTCATAGACCCTAGACAGCCCATTTGAGTTGGGTTTTTTTCTCCAGCCCTATGCACGATTGTCAGATCATACCCTTGCAAAGGAAGACTCCATCTTAGCAATCTACCATTGTTTTTCCCCATCTGCGTTAGCCAAACCAGGGGGTTGTGGTCTATCTACACCACAAAATGCTGTCCATATAAGTATGACTCTAGCTTCTTTAGGACCCACACTATGGCAAAACATTTTTTTTCCACCGTGGAGTATGCCTGCTGCCTGGGAAGTAACTTCCTACTCAGGTACACTACTGGGTGATCTGTCCCTTGCCTGGATGCCTGACTCAGTACTGCCCCAATACCCACGTCTGAGGCATCAGTCTGAACTATAAAGGTTTTGCTGTAGTCAGGACTTGTCAAAACAGGAGCTCTGCACAGTGCCTCCTTTAGTTTGGTAAAGGCTGGGCCCCAGGTAATTTTCTTTGGCATCCTTTTCTTTGTCAGGTCAGATAGGGGTGCAGCCAGGGCACTGTAATTGGGTACAGATTTTCTGTAGTACCCTGCTGTCCCTAGAAAACTCCTGACCTGCTTCTGGGTTTCTGGTCTGGGCCATGCCTCGATCACCTCTATCTTTATTTGGTTTTGATGGAGCTGTCCGAGGCCTATCACATGCCCGAGGTATGCCACTTCTCCCATGGCCACCAGGCACTTCTCGGCTTTGACAGTAAGCCTGGCCCTCTGTATCCTGCCCAGCACTTCCCTAAGGTGGGATAGGTTTTCCTCCCAGCTGGTACTAAAGATGGTAGTGTCATCCAGGTATGCCACGGCGTACTCCTCAGCACCATTTAACACCTCGTTCACCAACCTTTGGAAAGTGGCCGGGGCGTTCTTCATTCCGAAAAGCATTACTTTAAACTCAAATAAGCCTATCGGAGTGATGAAGGCTAACCTCTCCCTAGCTCTGTCTGTCAATTCTACCTGCCAATACCCCTTGGTCAGGTCAATGGTCATAAGGTAGTTCACCCCTCCCAACCTGTCCAGGAGTTCGTCCGGGCATCGGGTGGGCATCTGACTTCGAGACTGCATTCAGGCCACACAGAAACGAGTAGAGCCATCTGGCTTAGGCACAAGGACTGCAGGTGAGGCCCAGGGACTGTGGGATCTCTGGATTACCCCTAAATCCAGCATCTCCTCTACTTCCCTCCTAATGTCCTTTTGGACAGCCTCTTGACACCCGATATGCTGTCTGCCATATGAGCGTCTGTGTCCCTGTCTCCACATCGTGAGTCGTTAAGGGGGTTAGTCCAGCCTTGGTGCTAAACAATGGGGCAAAGTCTGTTAAAACCTCCCTTACTTTCTGGATCTGGTCCGGGGCCAGCTGGGGAGACAATTTTACTGCCTTCACAGAGGACTCCCGCTTACTCTCTTCCAGCAAGTCCAGAAGGGGGTCTCCTTCATCCGTCCCCTCCCCATGACTACACACTGCAAACACTATGTCAACCCTATTTGCATATGGCTTCATCATGTTGACATGGTACATCCTTTCTGTCTGTCTTCTGTCAGGTAACTCCACAATGTAGTTCACGTCATTTACCTTCCTAACCACTTTGTACGGTCCTGCCCACTCAGCCTGCAGCTTGTCTTTCCGGACCGGAATAAGGATCATGACTTCCTGACAGGGGTCAACCTTAACTTTTTTTTGCACTAGCCAGCAAGGCAAGTTGATTAAAAATTGCACTAGCCCGCAGATGATTGCACTAGCCCTTAATTATTACCGTAAATTTTGATCACTTATGCAGGAAACAATGCAAGAAAAGCCAAGAAATACTCTGATTATTGCACGTTTATCCTGCTCCCACATTACTTCCAGCTCCCCAGCAGAAAAAAAGACTGCAGTGCCATCACAGTGAGCCCCCCCATTGTTTTGTATCATAGCCTCCTCTCTTCCTCTTTCTGTCCCCCCCACACCAAACAGAGAGATGATATCGCAACAGCAAATGTTCAATCAAGCAGTCCTAGCTCTGTGCACACAATAGCTGACATCATTATGCGCCCCACCACACTGTTACCACCACCCACAGGGCAATAAACAGAGTTAGGCAGAGAAGGACACTCTCTGTCCCCACCCTATAGTCAGCTGGAGACCTGCACTTTTGAAAGTTTTTGTACAGTCTCAAGTGAGCCAGGAGCACATCTAAGACTTCTTTGAGGCGGGGGCTAGACAGACCTAAGGGGCTTGGGAAATAGAAAACTATGAGATTTTTATTTGTAAAAGCATTGATTTTAATATGCTGTGCCCCAACAATAACAGATTTTTTTTAAACATTGTCCTTTCATCAGCCAAGGGGAAACAGTTCACAGGCATAACATTATACTATTTCTATTTCTGTATAGGATGATCTATGCACCACAGGAATGCCTATTTCAAGGTTTCAAATTATGTATTTTATCAAGGTTTATTTTTGCACCATACATGATCCAAAGCTTTGTTTTTAGGCTGAAAGGACATGCTGAGTAGGATAAGGATGGAACTGTGTGGATGGTGATGGCTGGCATGGTCCATTTAGAAGAGCTATGGACTCCCCTACACTTGCCAGTAATGGCAGCTATGGATGGTCACTTCAGAGTCTGGTCTGCAGTGGTGTCCAGGGAAAGAACAGAGTTAAGAGATTTGGAGGGGAGAGGGAAGTTCTGGTGAGGCTGGGATAAAACCACCACCTGCAGGGCCGATCCTGTATGCCTCTTTGCATTTTGTCACTGAAATGTTGAATACAAACACTCAAAATGTAGAGAAATGAGGGGCACTCGTTTTAATAATATTGGAAAAATTGTTAGACATAGACACATTCAGAAAACTGGAACCTAGTGACTTAACAGCACTCTACTCTTGATCACACCCTGAGCACTAGCTGAAAGTCTTAACAGTGGAGTAATAATGACTCACATCGAGTCTTTTGTGGGATCCCTCTCTTGAACTGCCGGATAATTGCAGCTGTTAATGAGCTGTTAATCACACCTGGCCATCTGGAACACTGAGAGAGATTAGCATGAAGATTAGAGAATGCTAAAGTAGACATTTTTAACTTCACTAACAGCCATGAAAATCTGCACTAGTAGAGAATTAGCTGCACTAGCACTGGTCAATTTGCACTAGTGTTTGGGCTAGTAAAACAATGTTAAGATCGACCCCTGCTTCCTGACCCACCATGTACGAGCGAACTCTGGCTCTGCGGTCATACTACACTTTTTGTTTCTGTTGGGCAGCTGCCAGGTTGCTCTGGGCTGTCCCCATAAACTCCCTCAGCCTTTCCCTAAACCTAAGGACGTAATCCACAATGGGAGTTCCCTGGGTGGCATCCATATCCTCCCCCTCTTTAAATTTGGCTATTAATTTGGAATTCAATTTGTAACCCAGTCCTGCAGTCCCAGTTAAACGCAAGCCACTTACCTGCTCTGGTGCTGCTGGTTGGAGTCGTAGCTTCTCCAGTTTGTGTTGCTCCTCTCTCTTCTCCGCTGCAGCTTGCTGGCACTCATGTTCCTCACGGTCTGTGTCTCTGTGTTCTCGCTCTGCCTCTCGTTGTTCCCGCTCTCTCTTCTTCTGGAACTCCAGTTCCATCCTGCGCAACTCAGTTTGCAGCCTGAGTACCTCTGGATTCAGGATACTGGTGACCTTCCTCTGCTACTGTGGCTCTTCACTGATAGTGGCCCTCCTCATGAGATCTGGACACTGCACTGGCAGCTAGCCCTGCCACACTCGAGGTCTGGTCCTTTCCACTCACGGTCCGTGACTCGCTGCTCTGGGTATCTGCCACCATCAGGGCAACTATGAGGTTCTGCTTTTTGACTGTCACCTTGAACGGGACTCCTCTGTCCACGCACAACTGCTTTAAGTAATCTACAGTGTGCCTGCTATAGTCGGAAGCCATCTTACCCTAACTACGGCTACTCTGACTTGCACTTTAGAAAAAAATAAATAAAACGGGTAGGAACATGACTGTATGCCAAGTGGTATAGTTCTGTTTCCTTTTTAAAATAAGACTCTGCCTTTTTCTTTCCTTGCAAGTGAGCTTAGGTCTTAAGCGGACACAGAACAATAAAAGCTTGTGATACCAAAATGATGCCACTGCTGCCAACCAATCTGTCACAAACCCACTCAGCAGATCAGCCTTCTTCACCCAAAGTGCCAACCTCCGAGTGCAGTCTTGTGAACAGTTTAACAGAACAAGGTAATCCTCTTGTCTGTTTTTGTGGGTTCGAATCAATCTTTTGGTCTCAAGTCTTGGAGGGATTCAAACTGTGAACCTCCTGCTAGCGTACCCAGTGCACAGGCTCAGATAATCTGTCTTCGGGGCAGATATCTTTGCCTATGGGCACCTAACCAGGTGTACAAAAATGAACCCTTTAAAAACTTTAATAAAGAACTCCGATTATTCTTACTTTCCAGTTTGGTATCACCATTCAAGCTTATGCCTAGTGTCAGCTATAACCATATATACTTTTCTTGCAAATGAAAGAAATTCAAAGACAGACCAAGTATGCTCTAAAAAGAGTTGTACTAAAATAGATAATAATATGTAAAACATACAATACAGAACTATTAGATCACAAGACATACAAATCTATTAAAAGAACAAGCTTTTAAACAGTGCAATTCTTACTACCATACTTATATTTGTCTCTCTCTCTCTCTCTAAATACCTGCTTAAAGTGCTCCAAAGATGTTTCTTTGTTAGTTTAGATAGAAGTGTCTTGATGAAGTAAAATCAGAATATTCCTTAAAGAAAACTGTATTTGCCAACCCCTTTGTGCGAGGTCACTTAGCTCCTCCTCTGTCAGAATATATAAAAAAAATCTATACAAAAAATACAGGATGTCTTTTCAATGTATTAAATTCTGTAATCCTCATCACAACTCTTTTTCACTTCTATATGACATCTCTTTCATCTATTGATCAAGCTTCCCTCTCACACAGACACCAAAGCATTTTTGATTTCGTTCCAGTGTACTAAACCTGGTTTCCTCCTCTTGAAATGTAATAAAATGGATATGCTCAACTCAAGCCTCTTCCAGACTGTAATTAACTTTAGAAAAAACAGGAGATCCTTGATCAAGGTCTGTTCTACTCTGTAATTAGCTTCAGGCCTTCCATGTAACATCTTGTATCTAAAACCTGTGTGTGTGTGTGTGTGTGTTTACATCCTGTTTCAGCATTTCTCATGGCAGACAGTCCATACACATTTTTATATACACAAAATGATAATACAACACTCAGAACTGGCTGTCCACGTCACAATGTCATGCACTGCCTCAACAGATAAGGAGTTATCTACGCTTATCCCCTTTGCAGAGAAACAATGTGGGTGTGAGACTGGGGCCTGTCAGACATTGTGTGCATCATCACAGTGTTTCTGTCCAGCATTCTGAACATCTTGGCAAACTCTCTCAGTAGGTCAGTTGCTTAATCTGACTAGTAGGAACTCCTGCATGATGTGCTTGTAGGCCTCTTTAACTATTGAGGTTTTCCAGAGCTGGATCTTTTTGCACCCCACACAACACAGACTGCCACATTTCTGACTCATTTGCTTCAGGGCATGGAGTTTTTTGCAAGACATGTTGTCCCTCTGCTGAAAGGGGAAGTTTCTATATGCTTTTCCTCCAGTCTCTTTGATTGCAGGGTTATTGGTCAAGCATTGTGCAGATTAGACCATAGTGATGCTGATCGTCCTCTTCTGGCCCAGACAAATTTTGATTTTCCCTGCTATACTAGACTACAGAGGAATCTCTTATTCTACTTGTGGGTCTGCTATCGCAGGACTATGGCTTTCTTTGCATGTGGACCTTTAGTCCCTGCAACTTCACGCCTAGTTCCTGAGGATGAAGGACTGCTCCGCTTCAGTGACTCACAAGTGGTCTATTACCGGTGACTCGTAAGCCTTCTGCATGGTACATTTATTCATTTGTTAATTGATTGCAAAAGTTTTACCAGGAAAGAAATAATGAGCTGGTAAAAACTTGTTTTCAGATGCATCCTGGGGGAAAGGGGTATGGGGAGAAGCAATACAAGATATGCAAGAGAAAATAACATACTGTGTAGTGCAATAGTAATAAACATAAAATACAATATGAATATATTACAGTAAAACTAAAAGCAGAATACATTACTGTTCAGACAAGACGTACTGGCAGATAGTAAGGGTAACACTAACTAAAGATGCAAAACAGTGCATTAAGGTAAACCATGCTTTAAGGTGCAGTACAGTACTTAGGAGCACACGTCTGATAAGGAGCAGATTACTACCACCCTCACTATAAAGGTGCAAGAGTTATGCATGCTAGTGCAGTAATGTTGGTACCTGAGCAAAACTTTACCAGATGTGAACAACTGATGAGGTGCAGCTCAGGTCACACAGACATGGGGTTAAGTCACACTTACTCAATGGAAACATTTCGATATTTGGTGCGCCTCTCACTCCCTAAATCCTTTTTTTGCATATGTGGCACATTATAGACTACCTCACATCCCTTTTGGACTTAGTACTCTGGTACGCTTCTCTGATGGTGCACATTTCAGCCATTTCAACCTTTTATGCCCTTACAGGGTGGCAAGACTATGGCCCTGTTGGAGGTGTCCTGCTGGCTCCTCAAAGGACTCCTGCATCTGCATCCCCCCTGCTCTGTAGGTCGGTTCCCATGTGGGACCTTACCTTGGTTCTGGGTCTCTTACACAAGCTGCTTCAGAATCTGCTGCTGCTTGCGATATGCATTTCCTTTAATAGAAAACACATTTTTTTGGTTGCTAGTAGGGATGCACAGATACCATTTTTTGTCCAGATACCAGATTTGCATACATTTTACCTGATACCCATCCAGATCGGATATCTGCTGGTTTGGGTAGTAAATGTATAAAGAACGCACAGCAAACTTGATCATCTTGATAAAACTGCACATATTTATTATATACCATGGTATAAATTATTATAAAAATAATAGGTGATTGATACTTCACCATGTATAAAAGTCACAAGCAATGAAACACGGGCTGCTGTGCCTAATGATAAGCCTACTGCCTAACATTCATTGCTCACTTTGCTGTGATATACTATATTTTAAAAATAGCAGCATGTTCGCATTAATCGGTGACAGTCTGGAGCACCTGTCAGTTATGATGTCACCAGCCATACTGAATACGTGCTTGCTCGGACCACTGGTAGGAGGTCCTGACAGGTAATGTTTTGCGATCTTGGCCCAGTGTAGGGAATATGTGCTCCTGAAATTGTCAGTATTGCAGAGGATCTGAGTGTGCCTTTTTGGGCATGATGGCCCAGGTATTCAAAAGGGTTGCGCATGGCGCAACAGTGTTGCACCATGCAGAACCCACTGATGCCCCGCCGGCGCGATATTCAAAAGGAAAAGTGTGCGCACAAATCCGATGTGCGGAGCACATCAGTAATGGATGCAGGCACAGGTAGAGGCGTGCCCATGCATAACCTGCATAGCCCGATATTCAGCCGGGATGTGCGGAGTCGTATCATCCAACTAACTGCACCTGCACAAAGTTAAGCCAAAAAAAAGGAACAGTGATGGCCACCCACGGGTGAGCTGCCGCGTTGCAGGGTGCAACACAGCAGCTGCCACCTGTAGGTGGCCCCAATTCCTGCCGCATGAGCATCGCTGTGCGAAATCCCCCTGTCCAATATCCCTGGTGGTCCAGTGGACCGCACTGAGCCCCATCGCGGGCATCAGTAATAGAACCCCCCCAAGTCCAGTATCCCTAGTGGCCCAGTGGACCGATTGCTGCCCGATCGCGGGCATCTGTACCTCATCAGATACCCCTACTACCCTGGTGGTCTAGTGTACCCCCACCCCACCGCCCACTGGGCCCACCGCCCCAGTCCACCACCACCCGTCAGCCCGGCGGGTGGCACCACCACCCGCCTGCGCCCGTGCCCGCCGACTGACAGCTCGGTAGGTCTGCATGCCCATTGGTTCACAGCATGAGCCAATGGGCATGCATACTACTACTCCAGTCCAGATATGTATTCATTCACATATCTGGACTGAGTAGTACGGTATGGGCTCCACTGGACCACCAGGGATATTGGACTTGGGGGGCTTAATCTTCAGGATGAATGCCCGCGATCGGGCACATAGAGGTCCACTGGACCACCAGGGATATAGGATGTTTTTTTGGTTTTTTTTTTTACACGAATGCCCGCAGCACAGGGATTATTATTGTAAAGGGGCTGTGATCTGGAAATACATGCTTCTATGGTTTGAGCCTCTTTTTTTATTTTTTTTGCAAGGGGGCTCATATGAATTTTGTTTTATATGCTCCAGTTTCTCTCTTTCTGATTGTATTTCAATATATTTCTCTCTCTGCTTGTTTCTAATGTAGTTGATTAGGCTGGATGTACCGTATGCTTTTATTGTGGAACCTCGGCCAATAAAGGTGGGCATCTGGCAAATGCTGCACTTCACCTTCGAGTCCGTCTCACAGGAAACTGAGAAATAATGTCATAAACAAAGTAATTACTGGAATATCGGCCCACTCACCCAAAAATTAAGCAAAATTCTGCTTGGCAGTATAAAAGATTTATTTGTTTAACATCCAGAAATTCATCAACGTTTTGGGTAAACCCTTCTTCAGGAAATTGGTCTATCTAAATATTAAAAAATATATAATCTCCATAAAAATAAACATGATGTAATTAGGAAGCACAGTATCATACGCCACTGAAAATAAAACTTTTTATATACCTCTTCTTAAATCTTTAGGTTGAGAAGGTGCAGTAAGTTTAATAGATATGTTTGACTCCCACCTTCAGAACAAAATAGACAATAAAGAAAATAAAAATTGTGACAAACACAGAGATTTTCAATAAATAATCTTATCAAAAAACATTCAAAAGGCTGACCTTTCTATTAGTCAGATCATAAGGCTTGTTTCCTTTTACTAAAACATTTTTTCATCAATAGTACACCTATAAATATAAAGCAAACACATATGTGCATTCTCCACAACAAAAAGCAGTACGTTTCTAATTCATTGTACTCTCATAACCACAGAAAGTTCTCTCTTAAAACTGATAATGACTACTGTTACTTCTATAGTAAACTGGTATTTTCTCTCTTAAATAATCAAAGTAGGCTCTTAAACTTTCAGAATAGGCTCTTACACCATTATTGCCTAACATTTTTAGCTCCATTAACAAAACTCTTGGTAGAAGTTTTACTGTACTTTAGAATCGGTAACAAAATGCACCTCTTAAGCATCTTATGCATTATATGGTAACTCTATGTTGTGCTTTATCATTCGGGAGAACCTCATTGGGTCGCTAACTTTATATTGGTGTTTTTTTTTTATCTCAATGTCTTAAACAAAAGCCTTCTAGCTGCGGTTGCTGTAAAGATGCATAAAAGTAACGATGGAAACTGTCAGTACTTAAATGCAGACTTTTCCTAATCTTAAAGAAGCAGGGTTAAATAGTACCTTTTCTCTAAGCGTGTACAGTGCGTCTGAAGGTGGAAGTAAAGTGCGGGGCACAATGGCACTGTATGTCTACCCTCAGGACCTACAAGACCTGCCCCTGAATTCAGCACACAACGTAAGACGTCCAAAGCAAGCCACTAGTGTTTGCTTATGCGCCAAACACACCCTCTGGTGGCACCCAGAAATAAGGTGTCAGGGAACTGTTGGCTAGTTCACTACCTTCCTGAATTTTATCAAAAGGTTTTAAATCAACAAATCTTTTACCTCTATATGCTTATGACAATAATAGGACACACTTGTTTGCATGATAACAGGAAATCGGTTGTCAATCGATAATTTCATTTAAACTAAAATGTGGATTAGTTGTCTGAAAATAATTTATAAAAAAGGCTTCATGCAACAGAAGCTTGTCATTAAAGTTGCCTCCCCTTGAGTCTCTGTGTACTTTCTCAATACCAGAAAATTGCAGGGTAGGCAACTGATGACCGCATGACAGAAAATGTCTTGCAATAGGTGAAGTGATATCACTGTTCCTTATGTTCGCCCACTCTCTGGTTTAGCATCCTTTTAGTTTTTCCAATATGCATTAATTCACAGGGGCATTTAATGGCATAAATCACTCCCTCAGTTTGACAACTTATAAAATCATGAATCACAGAATCTTCATTTCTATTATTATTCCTCATTTTTTGATTTTATAAGTACTGTGGCAGTGGACACATCTGCCACAAATATAACTGCCTCTTAGTTCTTCTTTTGTAAACAAGTTAGATATGGCGTGTTGTGGTATTATATGATTCACATGTACCAGTCTGTCTGCCAAAGACTGAACTTTTTTAGCCACCACCTGCAATCCTGGCTAAAATGCTTTTTCACTCAAATTAGTAGATCTAAGCACATGCCAATGTTTATGAGCAACTTGTTGAATATTTTTAAATTACTGTGTTTTACAGTAAAACTAATGTAATCTTATTTCTTTTAGGGTTTACATCTAATTCTGGTTCTCTCATTTTCAGCAAGTCCTCTCTATTCGTTTATGCCATCTCATTTCTTGCTTCTGTTAATACTTTTTACTTATACCCCATCCTTAAATCTTCTTTCCATTTCTTTTGAATGTACTACCATGTCGTCTTGTAGAGAGCAATTTCATTTCACCCTCAAAAGCTGACCTTAAGGGATAGATTCGATCAACTTTCTCGGGTGAAAACTATCAGCTTTCAACAATGTGTTTCTGTCTGAATCCTTTCTGAACAATTTTGTGCATAGTAGTCCATTATTTTAAAAAATACACAGATCAAGGAACGGGATATTGTTTGAATCCATAGTCAGGGTAAATCTGAGATAACTAGTACACTAATTCAAATAATGATGAAAGTCAGTTAAATCATTCTCAGAACCATTCCAGATAATCAAAATATCATCAAGAAAATTATTTTCCATTCTATAATATATTTTAAAAAAGGATTATTTTTGTAAACAAACTTTTCTTCAAAAATATCCATAACAGATTGGCATAAGAAGGGGCCATGCTTGACCCCATGGCAGTGCCTTTGACCTGACCATAAGTCTTTTCAAATTTAAAATAGTTCTGAGTCAACACTAAATTGGCTAATTGTACCACTGACTCGTTTGGAGGATGAGTTTCAGTTCTGTTAAAATTTAAAGTTGCTTGTAAAGCTGAAATTCCTTCCTCAAGGGGTATCTATATAAAGGTCCTTAACATCTAAAGCTGCCAAAATAATATGTTGAGATATTTCCAAGACTATCTGGTTTTCGTTCAGACCTTCCAAAATATTTATTATATGGGTACTGTCTTTTACATAAGACTGTTTTTTTCACAAAGTCTCTAATATGTATATCGACATAAACTGAAAGAGGTTCCAGAGCTGACCCTACACTTGAAAGTATCAGTCTACCCGGAGGGTTAAGGGGGTCCTTGTGAATTTTAGGTAGAGTATAAAAGATAGGGGTCAATGGACATTTTTATTAAAAGTTTTAAATTCCCAATCTTTGATCCATCCAGAATTTAGTGCTCTATTTAAGATTTCTTCTGTCAAACTTGAGACATTCTCAGTAGGGTCTTGTGTTAATTTTAAATATGTACTTGAATCTGCTAACATGTTCTCACATTTCTCTTTGTATTTTACAGTCCTCAATCACAGTGCCACCATCGTTGTCTGCTTTTTTGATAACTATACTACTGTCGTTTTCTAAATTTCTCAATGCTGCAAATTCCCTAGAAGTCGAATTAAATTTAGTTTTTCGATCCATATTTCTTTCTTGCTTCAATAACTGCTCTACGTCTTTACTAACTAAACAGATATAAGTTTCATTTATATGGGGGACTGGACCTGGTGGTAGAAATTGAAATTTTATTTATAGCTTAGAATTTAGGTGCATTTTCCTATTTAGTTCTTGAACATTTATTTCTGTTGGGTTATTATCAAAAAAAATACCTCAATCTTAACTTTCTAAAAAAACTATTTAAATTCAATTTGATCTCAAAGTCATAAACTCCTTCATATGGGCAAAACGTAAGTCCCTTATTTAAAAGGATCACTTCTTCTTGGGTTAGCACTCTTTTGGAGAGATTAAAGACTACTATTTTGTATGAGATCTGATTACCACTTGTGATGGCTGTTCTTTTTGATTTTCTTTCCTTTTTCCTTCATTCCCTGTACCTTGTTCTATTTCTCCTAACCCTGAGGTTCCTTCATCTGGGTCCAATCCTAATCCCTGATCTTTTCTCGTGTATTAGTAACTCTGTGTCTGTCATGTCCATTGTCTTCTCCCCCTGCCTCTATATCCCCTTCTCTCTAAAAAACTGTGTCCCCTGCCTACTTTATTACATTCTGTATCAGTGTCACTACTAGCAGTATATAAACTACCGTCTGAATCTAAATTGTATAAAAAGTTCATTCTTTGTCTGGAATCCTTATTTTTGAACTAGGAATAGACTTTACCATCACAATAATCATTAAGATCTCTTTTAAACTTAGTAATTTTAATAGATCTTATCTCATTCTCATATTCATCAATCTGTGTATTAACCTTATCTAGAAATGTACTCAAATTTTCTATTACAAACTGTTTTTTCACTTTCACATAATGCCATACCAAACTTTTCTGTGTCATTATGATAAAGTTTTGGCTATTAAATGCCGCAAAATGGAAACCTCCTATGCATGCACACTGTGTCACACCACCAGGTTGTAAAAAGTTAACTACCTGCCCCCTTTTATGAGATGCTATCCGACTGGAATGGATATCTCCATAGGGTTTAAAAACCAGTGAGATCAATAACTCTGGTTGGATACTCGTGCATCCCTAGATGCTAGCACCTTTGCCTGGAGAGCTTTTAAGCTGCCGACATTGTTTGTGGATACCCCATACTTACTTTTTCACCAGGATCTGATTTCTTTACATACCCATCCAAGGTTTTTGCCTAAGGTGGTTTCTGAATTCACATTTCTTTTTTTGTTCTGCTCCACTGTACCCAGGGGAACTGTCTCCGGCATCCGCAGGACTCCGAATCTGTGCATCCAACCGGTGACCTCTAGCTCTCTCTCACTCATGCAACCCAACAAAACCCCTGGATCTGAATCCCTCCCTCCAGAGGAAGAGCTGCCCTACCCCACCCAGGGTGCTCTATCTACAGTATAGAGGGCCAGGCCACAGGAGTCTGCCATGGAGAGGAGGCTGGGTCCTAGTGTCTGGAGTGTGGACTACAGAGGCCGAGGTGCCTTCGCTTATCCCCAGGAGTGGGGATTTTTCTGCTTTTTATGTGTCCTGCCCCTTGGAGTGTGGCCAGGCAAGTCAACATAAATCCACAACTCCGCCCTCTTGCTGACGCAAGCGTCGCTGCATTGTGCATCCCTGACTGCCGCCAGAGAGCACTCGTGCGCGACAGCTCCCCAAAACCCACCCCACGAACAGAGTTGTCCTCCGGATGCTTAATCTCCCCCCCCCCGACCCCAGATGACCTGGGCTTGTTCCTGAACCCAGGTCTCTGGTGTGGCGCAAGGTGTGGCATCCAGCGCCTCAACCCTCAGCGCCACTGGGCCAGCCTCTTGAATTCACATTTAATCAGGCTATCCACCTTCCTATTTTTCTCTTTCTCTTCAGAATGTGGGAGAAGTTATTCTGCGTTCTGTTGATGTCCTTTGAGCTTTACACTTCTGTTTGGACCTCATAAAAGACTGCAGAAAGTCAGTGCAGCTTTTTGTTCACCCCAGAATGGCATGTACCCTTGTCTCTAGGCTGTGCCTTTCAAAATTGTTGGCATCCTGCATTTCTTTTTGCTACCTAAAGCATGGTAGAGAGCTTCCTGGTCCTGCATGAGGGCCTGCCACCTTTGGCATGGCTATTTCTGTGCCTTGTTTTCACTCTGTCACGGTAGCTAGCATATGTTCTGCTGCTGCTACATGGAGTTCTCCCCATACCTTAAGTAATCACTACAATCTGGATCTAGTGTTCTATAGATGGACTGACTTTGGTCTTACAATCCTCAAAGGCCTCTTCTTTTAAAGTTCTAAATGTGTCCTACTATATGGACATTCTCCCACTCTCTGCAGTCATGCACTGCACAAGAATCACTCCAAAGATGTGGCTCAATGGCTATAGATTTTCTTGAAAAAGATGATGTAGATGACTTACTAGTAACAGTAGATCTTACTTCGAGAGGGCTCTTGTAGTAGGTAATTACATCTAGGTCTGTGCCTCCTGGCATCAGGACCACATGGAAACTTTTGCTAGCACTGTCTGACAGGGGACCGCCTACCAGACATCACATGACTGACGTCAGCATGACACTATATAGTGGGCGGACCCCACGTCCGTCCTCCAGCTCTTTCCCGCCGTCGACCTGTGCACGTCGGACCAATAGAAGCTCATCGCAGCAGTTTGAATGCCTTTTTGGATGAGTATTTGCTTTTTTCTTACTTTCTAAATTCAAAAGTTGCTTGTATGTCATCCTCTTCTCCATCAGAGTCGCATAAAAACAAGTGCAGTTCGTGCGGTGTCCAGCTACTGCACAAGGACCCTTTGCCTCTTCTGCCTGGGCCCTCACCACAGAGTTGAGGAGTGTGAGGCCTGTGCCCACTTCAACCAAGCCATGCGGAAACTACACCAGCAGTCTCTTGAGGCCCATCTCCTAAAAGAAAAATTTAGCTTTAATAGAGAAAGAACTCAAAAAGCTTAAAAACACTTCTTCCTTGCCCACGGATCCACATAAGAAGAAGAAGAAGAAGAGGGATAAAGAAAAACATAAGGACACGGAGCAGTCCCTTCCTCCTTCGAAGCCACCTGCAGGCCCTTCAACAGAGGTTTGACCCTCTTCCTCAGGGACGGTAAGTACTGCAGCCAAACCTATGCTCCTGCCTCCAGAACAGAGTTTGGCCGTCCTGCTGCCACTGGTTACGGTGACAGTGGGCTCCTTGGATTCTTCTGAGGCTGCTGCCGCTCTTAGGCACATATCCACTCCAGGTTCTAGGGCAACAGGCATGACCAATAAGCCACTCGTCTGAACCCCCCTACGAGCACCTGGCTGGGGTTGGTAAGTTGGGAGTCTGAGCCCCCCCGACTCCTGCATATCCCAGGTCGATCAGTTGATCGTCAGACCTTCCAATGACCATACGGCCTCTTTGCAACCGTCAGGCTCTGGCGTGACACTTCCGGATGTATGCACTGTACTGTCTGGAGGACAAGGGTCTCCCTGGGGTTCCCTTCATGGAGAACCCCCATCTCCTGCTCTATCGAACATTACTCCGCTGTCGCAGGGTCTGACGGATGAGCTCTTTTTGTCTGGTTTGTCCGACGAAAGGGTGCCACTGGACCTTACAGTGGCTCCGACGCAGCTTATAGTGGTTCCAGACCCTGCTCCTCAACTCCTGCATGTTCCTATGCTGGGACTGCCATCGGGTCATCCCCTGTCTGGGCTTCTAGAGGGTCTTCCACCCTTGGGGCCTCGCCCTTCAGGAACTGTACCAGATCTTCATCCAGCAGGTCCTTTGGGCTGTCCTACAGGACCGTCATGCGTCCCTCCATCTGGGCTGCCATCAGGCTTCCCTCCGGGTCCGCCGTCAGGCTACCCCTGCCTTCGGACTACCCTCTGGCAGGACCGCCATCAGGCTACCCTCCATCAGGTCCTCCATCATATCCTCCATCAGGGCCACCATCTGGGTATCCATCAGGTTTTCCTCTTTCCTGCCTAATGTCAGGTTTTACGCCAGGATATCCTCCGTCTGGCTATCCTCTGTCAGCCCTGATGCCGGATCCATTTTCATCGGCCTATTACTATTCATGCTACCCTGGCTATTTTCATACACCAGGCCACCCACATTATCCATTTCCTAGCTTTGAGGGACATGGTCCTAGCTCCGGATTCTTACAGCCTCCACCTCCTCCCACTCCACCTCCTCCTTAACCTCAGGTGGATTTTCAGGAAATTGTTTAATCTTGGTGGTCTGAAACCAAAACCCAGTTGGTCTCAGAATTAGACAGCAGGCATCCGGTTCTTTTGGACATAGGCCGCCCAGCTCCTCCTAGGGCGCCCTCTCCGGTAGTGCCTCGTTCTTTGACGTCAGGCCATCCGTCAGCTCCAACAGATACCCTGACGTCAGAAAGGCTTACCAGGGAGCCAGATCCTCTGCTTCCCAAAAAGATTCCAGAGGATTCTGATGTGGACTCTAATACCTCATCTGCCGGTTCAGATTTCGAGACCCTTCCCCTTGAGGAACCAGTCCTCAGGAATCACCAAAATTGCCACCCAAAGATCTCTCCTTTATGGACCTCCTCAAGTACATGGCAGAGGCCCAAGGATGGAAGTTGGAGGCTTTGGACCCTAAGAGACAAAAGTTGGGAGAGCATCTTGATTTCCCAGATGCGAGTCTGGTACTCACTCCCCCATGGCTGGAACACCATGAGGATCTCTCCTCAACCATATGGCAAAGACCTTCCTCCATCCCGGCCATGGCAAAGAAAGCAGACCGTGTTTATAGGACCCCTGAGGACAAATACCACCTTAGTGTACATCCTAAGGCAGACTTGGTGGTCTTCATGGCAGCTCATGATAGATCTGGGAAGCCGAGGCACCTCAGTACTTCCCCTCCCGATAAGGAGTCCAGGCTAAAGGATCAATTTGGGAGAAACTTCTGTGTTTCTTCTACTCTAGCAATACGTGCTCTGAACTACATTTCGTACATGCTAGAGTATCAGAAGACCTTGTTCCGCCAGCTCGAGCCAGTTGTCAAGGCCCTACTGGACTCTGATAACAAATCCACCTTGGTATCCACATTAAAAATGGCCAAGGTAGCTGGACACCATTCTTTGTGGCCACCTGCGATGCAGTGGATTCCTCCACTAGAGGTACAGCCACAGCTGTTAGCCTTCGACAGTACTCTTGGCTAAGGATATCAGCCCTATCCTCTGATGTTCAGTCAGCTACTCAAGATGCCCATTTCAGAGGCTTTGTCCTGTTCTGCAGGGATGCTCAGGACATTATAACAAGCCTGCAGGATAAAGGCGCACAGCTCTTCGGTTGGTCCATACTATGTACCGACCGAAACAACAACAAAAGCGTCCTTTTGTTCAGCAAAACCGACATCTGAAGAAAAACTAGTGAGGACCCAAGCATCAGTTCAAATTTAAGACCCACAATACTGCTGCCGCCCCTCCAGCCAAAACTCAAAGATCTGCAGGCATGGCCCTCCCTAATCCCTTCCCCCCCATTCCTGACTTGCTGACCACCCTCCCTCCTCTTCCTCCTCCTCCTCCTCCTCCTCCTCCTCCTCCTCCTCTGTTGGAGGAACAGGTGGGCTGAAGATTCACGAGGTGTCTGGGAGAGTGGGAGTCCATCATGTCAGACGCCTGGGTGCTTCAACTATTAAAGCTTGGTCACATTCTCGAATTCCAAGAAAAGCCTCCAAACAATCCACCTAGGTCTTCTCATTACCCAAGGGTGAATATCCCCCATCTAAGGGAGGAAATCATGTCTCTTCTTCACAAAGAAGCAATAGAGCCAGTGCCAGCAAACCAGATCATGAAGGGGGTTCTACTCCCATTTCTTTCTGGTTCCCAAAAAGACAGAGGATTTATGCCCGATTCTGGATCTCAGTACCCTCAACCTCTTCACAGAATACAAGAGGTTCCAGATGCTGACACTGAAAAGTCTTCTGCCTCTCCTCTCCAAAGGACAATAGCTTTGTGCCCTGGACATGAAGGATGCATATCTACACATCCCAATCTTCCGTCCACATCACAGATTCCTCAGGTTTTCTTTCCAAGGGGAACATTACCAGTTCTCAGCTCTCCCCTTTGGCCTGTCCTCTGCACTGCGAGTCTTTTCCAAATGCCTAGCAGTAGTGGCAGGGGCCTTGAGGAGTCTGGGGCACTACGTCTTTCCCTACCTCTATGATTGGCTCCACGCAGCACCATCGAGGGAAGGGCTGGAAGCTTCTTTATCTGCTACCCTGCATCTTTTCGAGTGCCTGGGTATCGTGGTCAGTTACCCCATGTCCCAGCTTGCTCCATCCCAACACCTTCAGTTTATTGGGGTGGTTTTGGATACAGTGTAGGGTATGGCCTTTCTCCCTCTGGACAGGGCTCACACTCTGGAGAGATGGGCCAAGCTGGTATCTTCTAGCCGACACATCTCGGCCAGGGCAGTTCTCCGTCTTCTTGGTCTCATTGCAGCAGCTATCCCCATGGTTCCATTGGCCAGACTCCACATGCGTATCTCGCAGTGGACTCTAAGGTCTCAGTCCGGTCCTCATCTGCATCCCAGTGGAACGGGATCTGGTATGGTGGCAGGACTCCAATAATCTGAGCCTGGGAGTTCCTTTCCAGTGCCCTCCTCACTCCCAAATCCTGCCTACCGATGCGTCAGGACAGGGACGGGGTGCACATCTAGGATATCACAGGACCCAGGGCCTGTGGTCGCCTGTAGAACCCAATGTGCTAGAGATAAGAGCAGTGCTTTATGCTCTTCAAGCACACCCAAAGAACAGTCACATGCACTCTTTCACCTTGAATATCAGATAAATGCAGGTCCAGGCAAAATATGAGTATCAACTCGATGTTTTATTCTTCAAATGGCAAAGATCAAGGTCTGAAGAAAAGCACTCCAAGCTTTCCCCAGCGCTTCGACTCGCAATAAGTCTTCCTCAGAACCTACATTTGTCTGATATTCAAGGTGAAAGAATGCATTTGACTGTTCTTTGGGTGCGTTTGTATTCAGGGCTTGCTGCCCTTATTGCCAATTTGCACCACCCTCTAATTGCTGGTTGCAGCTTCTGCTTGGATTTGTTGGACCTTTATGCTCTTCAGGCTTATCAGCACATTCTACTTCAAGCACACCTGTTGATCCTAATGAACAACCTGTGCGTGGTGTGGTACATCAACAAACAGGGGGGCACCTACTCATACCCTCCTTTCAGAGAAGTGATGCGGGTTTGGAACTAGGTGGTTCTGAAAAAAGTCTGTCTCCTGGTGGTTCATATCCCAGGCGTGCAGAATGTTCTCGCAGACAGTCTCAGTCGCACCAGGGTAAAGGCTCATGAATGGGAGCTAAAGCAAGAAGTTCTAGATCACATCTTTGACCTTTGGGGTCATCCATAAGTGGATCTGTTCACAGCCCCATCAAACGCAAAACTTCCCAAGTTTTGCTCACTCGATCCCTGGCATGGTGCTTTCTGGCAAGATGCCCTGTCATTTTCTTGGACGGAGATTTCTGTAGGCATTCCCTCCCTTCTCAGTATTACAGAGTGTTGATCAAGCTTCAGTCAGAAGGAGCACAAAAGATACTGATTACTCTGTTTTGGCCTCGACAAATTTGGTTCCTGTTGCTTCAGCAATTAGCAGCGGAATCTCCCATCTTTCTGCCTCTGTCTTATGATCTCCTGACCCAGGAGAGGGGCATGCTGGTACATCCGGGATTAAAGTCCCTTTATCTTCATGGGTGGCACCTCAAGTCATAACTGCTTCCAGGCATGGGGTTTCCCCATGGGTAGCTCAAATTTTGGTAGCGGTGAGAAAGTCGTCTACCAGAACTACCTACCCCATGAAGTGGAAGCGCTTTTTGGGCCACCTCCAAAGATCTGGATCCTTTCTCAAGCTCCACTCCTCAGATCATGGAGTATCTCTTCCATCTGTTGGATCTAGGCTTGAGCTATTCTTCACTGAATGTGCACCTACCAGCCATCTCTGCCTACCATGATCCAGTGGGAGACAAGACAATGGCTCAGTCAGAAGTCTCCAAAACCTTTTTAAAAGGTATTTTGCATCTGAAACCCCCGGTGCATAATCCTGCGCCACTGTGGGATGTTAATTTTCTTTTAGAGAAATTGACCTCATTTGAGCCAGCAAGTACTTGATATGAGCTTTTTGTCCTGGAAAGTGCTATATTTAGTTGCAGCTACCTCTGCTCCTAGAATTGCTGAGCTTCAGGCCCTGATGTTGTAAGGTGCCTTGTTTGATTTTTCACAGAGACTGTGTGGCTCTGTGCACAAATCCTAAGTTTCTTCTGAAGGTTGTTTGGGGACTACCTTAATCAGTCTCTAGAATTGCGGTATATTACCACGAGCATTCTAATGGGGTGGGGTGAGGTTCTTCCATCACGTTAGACAGTCACAGAATTTTGCATTATTACATGAAAAGGACAAAAGATGTCCGGAAGACGGAACAGGTTTTTGTTTCTTTGCACCAAAAAGGGAGGTGCGGCAGTTTCCAAACAGTGCCTTTTGAAATGGCTGGCAAACTGCATTACTTTTTGTTACCAACAGTATGGTAAAGTCCTTCCAGGTCAGGTTAAAGGACATTCTGCCATGAGAATGGCTGCTTCCACAGCCTGTTTCAGAAACGTATCTGCTGCAGTCATCAGTGCGGCAGCTACTTGGAATTCTGTCCACACTTTCATGAAACACTAGTCTGGACATTGCTTCGAGGCTTAGGGCCGGGTTTGGACTAACAGTCCTTCAGGGACTCCTGTCCTGAATTACTGTTTTTTATGTTTGCTTGCACACATGTGCAAGAAACATAGTGCCATCATCTGAGTTTTCAGAGGTGTGGCAGCCCTCTTCCAATTCAGGTAGTGTGTTTGCAGGCGCGGCCGCAGTTCTCCAGTGCCTGCTCGAGCTGTCTGACAGCAGTCCAAAATGCAGTGGCGTACAGTTGAAAGGGGGAGCTATGCTTCAGTGAGCAGCGATAAGATATCGCCTGCTTGTGCAGCTCCCCTACACACACACACACACACAGCGCGCATACTGCGTGCTGCGCCCCTCCACACACACTGTGGCCGGCGGAGAGTGCCCAATCCCCGACAGCTGTATGCGCCCCCAAAAACAGAGTTCTATTTGCCACACTGGGTGCATACCCCAGCGTGGCTACACATCAATATAGCCTGACGGGGGCACTGGTGTTCCCAGAGTAACAGGGTGCCACGCTGGGTCCACCCAAGCGTGGCAACACATCTTTGTCGCTAATGATTGCCCAATCCCATCATTACCCACCAGCTGTCCTTGTGCCATGCTGGGAGCCCACCCAGCATGGCAAACGCCCGGTCGTCATCATTAAAAAAAAAAAAAAAAACCTGAAACTCAAAAGCGGTCCCTCGGTGTCTCTGTCCCCCACTCGCACCCACCACTCGCTCCCTGCCTCCCCCACCCCCACCCCATACTTACCTTCGTACTCCGGCGCAATGATCTTGGTGGACTGGGAACACGTCTGCACTCTTCAAAGCCAATCACAAACTGAGGAAATGCCAGTAAACTGTATAATTGGACAGATAGGAGTTTTTCAACTTTGCTGCATATCTCAGGCATTTTTGGGAATTTTGGCACCAAATTTTAAACATGGGGTTTTTGGGACCCCTTCTAATGAGTGATCTCACTGTCATGGCGTTAATCGGCCCCTAAGGGTGATTTCGCAATCACTGCTCGAAATCACCTTTCGGGACTGAGTAATGAAACGACACTGCCACTGTTCATAAGGTGGGCTCTCAAAGAGCCTATGTTGAAAATTGGTGGAAAAATTCAAAAAATGACATGTTTTAATGAGCCTTGCTTTGCACAGTTCCTACGCACGCTCGTAGTTCACGAATTTTCAATATTTTCACTCCAGATTTTCAACATTGCCATTTTACCACACCTCCTTATGAGCAGTACAGCTGTCATTTTTCACATCTTGCCCAAAACGTGTTTCCACCCAGGTAGTGCACAATGGCGCAGTTGGTGTGTGAAATCAATGTATGGGACACATTGAGAAAATCACAGTGACACTGTTCATGAGCAGAGGTCTTAAAATGGCTATGTTGAAAATTTGGTGACAAAAGTCCATAAAATTACTGTGTTACGAGTGAGCATTGCGCAGTTTCCACGCACCCTCGTAAGTTCATGACTTTGTAATATTTTCAGTCCAGATTTTCATCAGTGGCATTTTTCCACACTTCCTTATGAACAGTACAGCTGTCATTTTTCTCAACGTGGCAAAATGTGTTTTCCACTTTCAAGCGCAGAATCACGTGGTGCTGTAGGAAATCATTGTTAGGGACAGATAAAGAAAATGATGGAGGTCCCAAAATGCCTGTGTTGACAATCTGCTGTAAAAAATCCCCAAAGTAATTACATTACGGGTGTGCGTTGCACAGTTTCTATGCATGCTCGTGACTTAACCAGTTTTTTTTTTAATATTTTTACTGCAGATTTGCAACATTGTCACTTTTTACACCTCCCCATGGACAGTATAGCTGTTATTTTTCACATCCTGTTTGGAATGTGTTTTTGCACCTGTGGTGCTAAATGCTGTAGTCGCTGTGCATAAGCAGCTTTTGGCTAACAAACTGATATTGTCACTGTTCATGAGGTGGGGGTCACAAAAAAAACATGTTCAAAATTTGGAGTGAAAATACCAACAAATGCTTGAGATGTTAGGGTTTCAAACCTTAACACCCCACCCTATAGAGAATGACAGGCATCAGCGGTGCGACTTGGGATTCTCGCCTGTAATGCGCATACCATTCCACACCCTGCAGCCAGTGAGAGGCATCGAGGTATGCCTTTGACTCTTCGGCCCCAAAGTTCACCCCCATTCTCCTATACCACACCCATCTCACCATATTTCCTCATGGAATGGGGTGCGATCAGGCCAAAAGACCCCAAGGCACACCGTGACACTTGTCAGTGTCTGCAGGGTAGGTGTGGTGAAATGGCGTGGCCGTTATACCTGACGACCTAAAGGCACACCCCAATGCCTGTCACTCTCTGCAGGGTGGTGGTGGGGTTGGCTTCAGTTCAGTACTTCACTGCCATTTCTGTTATGCAGCTCTGTAACTTCTACACTACCAATGCCAATGCCAGCAAGCAAACATTCGGCATTGACAAATGCTTGTTTCCTACTGAGATTATGTTCCAGTCTCCCGTGTTTTCTTGTCCCTTGGACTCTCTACTGCTTGGGACTCAGTCCTACTTGTAATCACCTACTGCAAGAGCCCTCCCGAAGTAAGATAGTACAGTTACATAAGAACTTACCATAACAGTAGATCTTCGAGAGAGGTTCTTGCAGTAGGTAACCTTTTTCTCACCCACCTTCCCCCTCTTTTTATTCACAGCTCTCTTTCCAGAAAGCCATTTTTTTGATTCAGGAGCCTCTTACCTTTCTCCTGTTATGATCCTTGGTTGTCTCCTGTGGGAGAACTGGAGGCCAGACGTGGGGACCACCCACTATAATAGTGTCACACTGACATCAGCCACATGACGTCTGGTGGGCGGCCCCCCATCAGACACTGCTAGCAAAAGTTTCTGTGTGGTGCTGACGCCAGGGGGCGCAGTCCTACATTTAATTATCTACTGCAAGAGCCTCTCTCAAAGATTTGCTGTTATGGTAAGTTCTTGTGTAACTGTACTATCTTTGAGAGACTCTCCTCCATAGAGCCACTGCTCACTCCACCACCCCAGTACATCAGGTGGTATATCCTTGAAGACAGTCTCATTGTTGCATGCTTGGTCTTCTACCTTTCTGCACCCTTCCTACCTTTTTTTGTTGTAGAACTGCTGCCCCTGCTGTCAGCTTGGTCAGGGTTCTGGACTCCCATTTCTCTGAGTTTGATACAGCTCTGCACTTGCCTGCAGTGAGAAACTGAGGACATGCTGGGCTGCTCATGATGTATAGTCATGGCCAACATACTTCAGTGTGGTTGGCCACTGCTAGGCAAACGTTTCCGAGTGGTCTTGTTGCCAGTCTCTTAAAGTTCCAAAGTTGTGGCTGTATGAAGGAGAGGCTTTTAAAGACTTTGTGTTACTGATAAGTAACTAATCTTTTCTACTTCCCCACCCACCAAAGCAAGTGTTTTAAAATCTTCTGGGGCAACTAAGGTATGAGAAACTTGGAATACGTATGCAAAAAGAATGCACACTCTAATCCTCAAATGTTATCACTGCCCAGTATAAAAATGGTAGTAAGCAGTAACCAGAAGAGATGGGGCAAGGAGATGCCTGATGGTGCAGTGGAAAAGCGTTGTGCTTCTATGTATTGGTAACCTATGTTCAGGACTACTTGGAGCCAGGATGGGATGCAGCCCAGGCAGAGGAATGCTGCCAGGCACTGTGCGAGTCAGCCTCGAGATGGAGATGGCTGGAACCCAGCATCACAGCAGCCCCTCATGGGGGGCTGGTGAGCCTGCTAACTTGTAAGGGGGGGTGTACTTGTCCCGGAATGTTCGGCGATGTTCAAATCTGACAGTGGCTTTACCTGCTGTCAAGAGAGGTGGGAGGGAAAACAGTGAGAAATGTAACAACTGCCTCCCACCAGTGGGGGCGGGGTGGAAGTTTGAGTACCAGATCTGGAGCCTTCCTTCTAGCATTAACTCTGACTTAGAGACACCAGTGGGAGGAGCTTAGTGCTAGAAATCATGGTGCATTCAAGGAGCTTTTGCCACGAGGTAGAAAGAACCTCCCACCTATCAGCTGTTGTTGGATCTGGACGTCTGAGACCAGACCATCTCAACATCTAGGTACCTGTTAACTTCCAGAGACAGGTCCAAGACAGCAGTGCAGATCCTAAGTATGGTAATCTAGGGGGACATTTTAGGTAGTTCCATTGTAACTAGAGGGGCCATGTAGGGGACACACAGGATGGTGTTGGTACCCTGAGGGGCTTACCTTCAAGGGGAGTTCCTGGTAGCCTTGTGGCACAGGAGTGGTCCCCCATAAAAGAGGGTACTACCTGGGGGGGGCATTTATGGTCATGTGCTTGAGAGATGCTACCAGCAGAGCTCCTGAGGAAGAGACATATGGTGAGAGAAACAAAACTGCTAAGGTAGGAAATATACCTGCATTGTGCCTGAGAAAATCCCAAGCCTGAAATGGGGTAAGGAGCTGCTGCTGCTGACAGAGGGGCTGGGGTGATGGCCAGCTACTGTCAATTGGCAGGCTGGAGCATGTGCAGCCACACTGTGGCCAGCACACCATCTGGTAAGTAAAGCTGAGAAGCAAGGCACCCACCAGGGGATGATCTAGCTCCAGAGGAGTGACTGGTCTGATGCATGAATCCCCTCAGGACAAACTGGGTCCATGGATGTACACCAGCAAACTGTATTCTGAGAAAGAATTTGTCTCTCCAGCAGTGGCTGCCTCCTGCATCGCTCGCTGACCAGGTGCTGTGGTACCAGTTTGTGTGTGACGTGAAACTGGCAGAACCATAAAGCTAGCAGAGTAGGAGCAATTATGATGTTCACAGAGTAGAGCTAGCTCTTCCCTAAGGTACAGTATTACTTCACTCACTGGAATGTGAGGATCTGGAATGTAAAAGGAATAGTCAGGGGTCAGCGGCTCCAGATATGTATGTATGTGTGTGCGCAGGACACAACCTTTTCACTAGAGAGTTCCAAGTGTCCTGACTTCCAGGGTCAGGACCAATCCTGCTTATACACTGCCAATAAGGAGAGTGACTGGGAACCGTTTTTGTTTCAGACTGTAACTGCTGACAAGTTCAGTAACGTGTGAATGCAGCTTAATTCACTGTGTCCCAAGTGTTTTGTTCCTGGCAGCATGAAGGTCTGAGCTGTACCTGCCCTTTGGCGGGAGGTCTGGGATGTATAGTGACTGCGGGTGTTGTTGTAAGGGGACCTTAAGCCGACGAGCATACCACCTGTACCCCTAGGCATGGTGGATTCCCCTAGACCATGCCTGTCCTATCTATCAGACAGCGAAGGCCAAAGGAATAAAGGCAAATGGTTTACAGAAACATTTATATTGCTGTCTTCATGATAGCCGGCACACTCATGCCCCGTACCATTCAGCCCGCTGCCCACACCTAGATCCCGAGTGCAGTGGGGCACACTGCGTGATGAGGCCATGGAGGTATTAGTGACAGAGTAAGTTGTTGCTTTCCCCGATGAGCAGCAAAAGAGGGGGGAAACTATGATAGCACCAAGCTGGCAGTTACAAAACAAAAACTGGAAGAAAAATGTTTAAAACATTTATTATAAATGATCAAGTCAATCTAGGCACAGAGAGTCTCTCTGTACCTGGCCTGCATGTTTAGCCATTTGTGATATTTTGAATATTTGTTTCTTCCCACTTGAGTGCACATTCTTTGTATTTTTGCTAAGCAACTACAGTATGAGTACACAAGCTTCGTAGAGCTGTACACAGCACTGCAAGTTACGTTTCACGTTGAGAGTTACTACGTGCATTTATGTTTTTATATATATATATATATATATATCTATAGTTGACTGTGATTTATCAATCTGTGCTATGTAATGTGTGTTTTCTAAGCCTGCCTGTGATGGGCGTTCCTTCGTTCTTTGCTGCTGCTGTCCACCATACTGACCTGCCATGAAAACATTGTTGCTACTTGTCATGGGGTTATCCTGGGGGATAACATTTTAAATAAATAAACCAAACAGCAGGAGCAGCTGTTTTGAAAGTCTGGTTCTTGGTGTCCCTAATTTACTACACAGTGTGCAGGAACCTTGCATCCTTGGCATAGGTGCTTAAAGGTTCCAAAAAGTGATAGAGCCAAGTATGTAAGGGGTATCCCTCCCCCCATGAGTCATTCTCCACCCAACAATGTTTTTTTATTTTGACATTTGTAATTGTCGGAGTAACTCTTAGCCTCCCCAATTATTAGCAGCTTCCTATGCAGGTTTAGTTCAGGGGACCTAGCCCTCATGGTTAGCAGGAATTCTTCAATATGACATCTGGAACCCTGCCCCATTGGTAAGCCTCCTCTCTTTTGCCATGCATGTGAACACCATCAGTACTAATTACTGCAGATGCTGCCGTTTTCAAAAGTAGGTACTTGGGAAGAGTTGTTTCTGAACATGATATACCTTTTCCCATCTTTTATACTGCTGAATATCTGTGACAAAATTGGAAACTACTGTACATTGAAGGGACACTGTCAACTGTTTGCTTATATTTTAGCAGGACACTAAAAACAATATCTGCAGTTGTATTAGTTAATAGCCTCCGATATAAACTGGCATCAGTCCCAAAATGTAATCATTTCCCTTTCATTTGCCTTTTCCTTTTTGTTTTCCCGTCCCAATATAAACTCCAGTGGACTGCTGGGGAATGCATGTGCATGACCAGTCTGGTGCCAGAGCACCCGAAAACTCATCTACGGACGAGTTTAACTTTATAAAAGTGCCAGGAGCCAAAGATATGTGCTGTTACTAGCCAGTGTCCTGAATGCCAGAAAGTTGCTAATTTATCCAAATGACCGCTGCAACATAATTCATTTTAAATCTGAAATGTAAAGCTGTGACTCCGGGCATGCGCATTAGCACCAGTGCTGATGCGCATGCCCGAAGTCATGGGTTTACATTCATTTACATAAGTTAGTAACTTTCTGGCACTCAAACCACTGGCTACTGTCAGCACATATCTTTGGGTCCTAGTGCTTTTAAAAAGTCAAACTCATCAGTGGATGAGTTTTTGGGCACTTCGGCGCCTCATTGGTCATGTATTCACCTTCCAATGCCATATGTCTGGTCAGGAATCCGAATAAAGTTAGGAAGAATCAAAGGAAAATTTTTCTATTTTTTTTTTTTTTATTAATGGCATTTTATATGGGGAGTCTAGTATGGCTGCAGATATCAGCAAACAGCTGACAGTGTCCCTTTCAAAATGATGGACTCCATGACTCCCATGACAAAAGCACAGTGATGCAACAGAATGATTTACGAGCAGATAGGGCCAGGCCCTACCAGTTACAGTATTTAAGTGACGTAACACATGAATTCCACAAGAGGAAAAACAGCGTGGTCAGAAACAACACGGTAAAAACAGCAAAAGTCAAAACCGTGCATGGAGAATATAGCCGGGGATGAAAATAAATGTTAGGTAGCTGGCCCGATTGCACTGAGGGCTGAGACGCTGGATTCCTTACCTCGCACTATGCTGGCGACCCATGTTCAGGAACGAGCACGGGCCGCGGGGGGTCGGCAGGGGAGGAGAATGAGCAAGCATCCAACGGACTGCTCTCCTTCTCCAGGGAGGGGGGTGTCAGTGGTTGGCATATGACTGGCCCCTGGCAGAGGCTGAGGGCAGCACATTGATGCTGCAGATAGGGGCGGAGATGGGACAAACGCCTGGAGAAACACATGTGAGTGCATGCGTGCTCCCTCCGCTAGCATCCTTGCATGCCTCATTGCCGCAAGGGGAAGAAAAATAGGAAAAATGGCCCTGGTTGCATGGCTTGATGGCTGTCCATAGGAACGTGCCACCTCTGGAGGGCATCACCGCCAGTCCTGGTGGGGACGATGAGGGGCTCCCTGCCGCAGTGGGTAAGCTGTGGGAGTAAAAGTGGTGATGGCCCGAAGTGTGGAGGTGCGGGATGGCCAGCGACCGGAAGACAGGTTGCAAGGTAGATGAAGCCAACAAAAACATTAAAAAATTAATAAATGTAAGTTACAGAATTTCACTGGAGTGGTGGTCCATGGCGGCATGGTGTTGTAATAGTAAATCACACTTTACCCCAAATTATCGGCAGTATGCTCCATGTGAAGTTTTGACTTTCACGGGTTTCGCCACACTGTTTTTACTGTGCTGGATTAGCTTCGCTGAATTGACATGGAGCCTTTAAGTGATAGCGGCAGTGGCCATACTGGCAACACTCCTGCTGTGTCGGCACCAGTGATCCTTGGGTATCGTATCTAGGAGGTGGGCTAATAAAGGAACATGCAGATTCCCTCTGGTCTGCCCCACCTATCTCATATACAATATATTGGTCTGTCCAGGAATATGCACTTTATTACAAGAGCGATAGGGGACAAGACCTCTTGTTATTTGAATGGTGATCTCTGTTTGAAAGTAAGTGGCATTCTTCTAAAATATTTACAAAAGTTCCAGACATACCCAGGGAACTGTTTGGAGATCTCTGTTGTGTTCTCAATACTTAGATGTCACAAACCATCTGAATGAAGGGTGAGGCACAGCAGAAAGTGAAAGGGATTGGACTGCAACCTCAGTGGAGCCAAAAACACATTCCCTGCTCTCATAAGACATTTTGCTTAACAACACTGGCTGTCTCCACTGGAAGTTAGAAGGGATAAGACTTCCTATTATCAGGTTTCTGGCATTTCTTGAATTGTAGAATAAGAGATCCCAGGAAGCTACATAAATCTCTGCAGGAAAACTTGGGCCAGCTGCTGGTTCTTAGAGCTACAATATCAGATCAAGGAAAAGTAGAGCCACACACTCGACCAATATAGTTTATAAACTGTTTATACTATAACTGGGCTAGCTGCTCAAAAAATACTGACATTTTGTAACCTCTTGTACTGTAGTCATTTCTTCAGGGGAAAAGCAGTTGAGCAAGTCATGAAGAATTTACACATTTTATTATACATTTGGTTAAAGAAAAACAGAAACAAATATTGTAAAGTATTTTCTTACATACCGGCACTAGGTGGCACTAAAAGTCGGTGCTAAATTTTAAACTTCAGAAAAATAATGGTGAAAAATAGTACTATAAATATACCACATCTACTATACTGTACCATTGTTCATATACCTGTGATAATTTGTGGCAAATATATAGCTTCATAAGTACTAGGTTAATTCTTCTTTAAAGGACTGAAGGATGAATATAAAATAAAAATAAATTGATTCAAATTCTGTGGCAACAAGTGATTACTGTGTTCTTTATATAAGCATTCATTATATGTATTGACTAATTAATATGATCTATAATAAGCATTTTCTATACCTTAATCAGCTGAGGTTTCTAAATGGCTGCCAGTCATCTCTGCCTGCATCTTAAAAAATTATCTGATTTATATTACTCAAGTCAATCCTGTGATGTTATCCAGTCTTCTATGCCCTGTGTTCTCCTATTTTTTACAGAGTTGGATCAAACCCAGACTTAGAGGTGCACTACACTTGTATGTGCGCTGATCGAGATATGACTTTAGATGGTAACATTCTCTTGTGCATTTACATTCATTTCTGTGATCAACCTCTTCTAAATTTGAAATCCCTAAAAATATAATTGGTATAGATGTATTAACTGTCTTGATTTACTTTTAAGTAATATTGATGTCCCAGTCCTTTCTACTATCCAAAGTTGGAGTACCCTACCATCGAGGTTAAGGCAGCAGTGCATTATAGTGGTGAAAATTTTGGCCTACACTTTTTATTCTTTTTTAGATTGCCTCTTATCTCTTGACTTATGTGATGCCCGTCTTTCCCCATTTTGTTTGTTTTATCACATTCTTTCACATTTGAAATATTAAAAGGAGCACTTCTTTTAATGTGGCTCAAACCAGGTTTTCATCAGTATTCTCAGCTGTTTTTGTACACCCGTTGTCCCATAAGGTCAAGGGGTAGTCTCTGCTACATTCTAGTTCACTATAATCACAAGAAATGAAATCTTAAACAATGCGTGATCAAAAACAAAAGAGAGTACTAATGAAAACCTGGTCGGAGTAACTGAGTCATATTAAAAGGAGCGCCCCTTTTATTATTTCAGCTGTAAAAAAAGTGGTTAGCAGACTCCAAATATGCAAAGAAGGGCGTCATACATGTCAGGAGATAGGTGGCAATCTAAAATAAAAAAAAGTATAGGTAAACATTTTGCTCAGTACTTCATGCAACTCAGAACTGGGAATATATTACTGATGAGTTTAACATAAGTTGTACAGCACAGGTCATAGGTATAAGATGTCCAGCCTGCTTCTCACACAAATGGTCACTGACCACACCAGGACCAACTATAAAACACTACAAGTACCATGACGCTACCTAACTGGGTGCTAGTTTACACTCCCTGATAGGGTTAAAGTTGTCAAAGTTCTGCCAGATACCCTAAGTTACCAGTCCCTGGTGCAATGTCTGTGGGCACTTAAACAGACAAGACCACCCCCTCACATCACAGTCAGTTGAGTCCTAAACAAAAAGAAGGTGCCTGAATACAAATCTTACTTGGCCCAAATTGAACTGGTGCTTCTTAGATGCCATTACCAATATTGACAGCCTTAGAATTATTTGTCTGAGTTTCCACGTGCCCGTGATAAATTTGCACACTTTAAAAAAAAATGCACGGCAAGAGGAAAACCATCAGGATGGATCGCCTCCAACTCCTTCCCTGCATGAGGGATAGGGATAATCTGTGGGCACTGACTCGGGAAACAAGGTCCTCTGTCCGCCTGCAGTGGTCCAAGGAGGCCCATAGTAAGTGCACCACTATGATTAGAAAGGCCAAATCTGACTTCTGTAAGGATCAGCAGACTCAGAACTGGAGCAGTGGCAAAAGATTCTGAGACAATGTCTCTGAGCTCCTTGGCAAGTGGGTTAAAAGCACTCCTCACATACTCCTGGTGAAGGGTTGAGAGATCCTTGGTTCCACTGAAATTGCCAGTTACTTCAGCACAGCTTTTACTGACCTCAGTTCCGTCATCCCCACTGAGCCTGATCATACCTCTTGCAGGGAATCTGGTCCTGAAGCCTCCCAGATGGTGAGTTCTGAACCAGGATACCCCAAATTCTGCTTTAAGTCTGTGTCAGTCAAAGACATCTTGAAATACATCAGTAAGGTACTTGACAAAACTAGGTGTGGGAGTGATTCGATTGATATGAAACTTCTTGCCCTGGCGGTAGAGGAATTTTACCACCACATATCTAGAATTTTTAACTTTTCCCTGTGCTACTCCCAGTTCCCTGAGAAGTGGAAATCTGCACTGGTTACACCAGTTTTCAAAAATGGTGATGGCACTAGTCTTGCCAATTACTGACCCATTTCTATTCTCTCCCTTCTGTCCAAGGCCCTCAGGAGAATAGTCTCTTGCCACCTTGTCATATACCTTGAAAAATACAGTATCCAGTGTGTACAGAAGAATGTCTTCCAGAAGCTACACAACACCAACACTGCACTGTTGGAGTGCAAATCAAACTATATTCATGAGGCCTTTGACAGTGGTGACCTAGTCAGAGATGCATATGTAAGCCCCCTACAAATGGGGTTCCTAAAAGCCTTCTAGGAGCTGCCTAAGTGTCCCCCCTGGTGGTTGGCGTTCGGTGTTCAAGCCGTTTGAATGGCTCTGTGAGTGCTTGTAGAGCCTCCACATACTGTCTCTTTAAGAGCTGTCTGCTTACAGACATAATCATTGCTCATGAGGGGGACTGTGTGTTTCCCTGTTCGAGTCCCGCTTGAGCTGTAATGTAATTGCCCCCTTTGCCGTCGCTGAAAGCGCAAGGGGAGCCCACTCGAAAGATGTAACTGTTTGCCTGCAATCATTTAGAGTAATAGTGAAAATGTAGTTTGTTTAACCTGCCTTTGTTGCAGCTGGGACTCTGTGTGCTGTGCCCCTCCATTTTGGATCAGGACAGTTTGAGGAGTCCAATAGGAGCAAGGGGGTATCTAAAATGGAGTAAGTAGCGACCAACGAGAATCAGGACTCTAAATGGAGCTGGCTGACTAATGGGGATACAGCTAGTAATTCTGGGAAGTGAAGTTCTGGACTATGGCGCCTTGTTTGCACCAGTGAGGGCAGTAGGGAGTAACTGGCATCTGCATCCCACCAATGGGATTGGGTGGCGCCCGAACTGAGTTCCCTGCCCAAACTGCCCAGATTCAGTGTCGTTGTGGCTCAGAGTGAGGAAGGAGCTCTGGGCTCTTGCGACATTGAGTTTTCGCACGGGAGGCGTGTGGAAGGCCAGAGTCGGGCAGTTGTATCACCATACAGCTCAGACTAAATCCGCTAGGCCACAGTCAGAGGAGGCTGTGCAAGTGCACAGCTACCTACCAGGCTCATCCTGTAGAGGACTGGAGAATCTGCTTCAATCGCACTCAGTTTGTTAGGACAAGTGAAGCTGCGTCGTTGGGCCCGGTGTTTTGCAGTGAAAGCGATCGGGAGTATACAGCAGCTGCCTGGTATGGTACCCCTCTGCTCTTCATATAAATGTGTGGAGAAGTGTCTGAATTCCAGGCTCGGTCCTGCGAGTGGTGTAAGAGCGTTTTTTTGGCTGGAGTCATGATTACTAAATCAGGGTAGCACCCTGTCAGATGATCATAGTGAGGGCAAAAGTTGTCTGGCTGCTTTATTGGCTACACGAGCTGAGCCTGCTGGCTCTACTTAATCCTCTTAGGAATCAAGTGCTTGGTTTCTGCATCAGGGCCCCAACCAGCTGCAACAAGAAGCTAGCCTTCTATGGCCCGGGTATCCAGAGACAGTGACTTGTAGGTTTGGCCTGTGCACAGTGCCATATATATGTGTGTGTGTGTATATATATATATATATATATATATATATATGTATGTATTAGAGTGGTAAGCTAATTAACCTGATCTCCCCTAGTCCTTGTTATCCCCCCTAAATAAATCAGATTGGTTGTTTTGCAGAGGTATACTGACTGAACTGCATGTTTGTGCTGAAATACTGTACAGTGGTTATTGTATTACTGCATCTTACTTTACAGGGGGTCCCCAGAGTCAAGCTGATAGAACCAGTCCTGAGGGTAAGTGTATACTGTGAAGGTACTGCTGCCATGTTGTGTGGGCCACTAGTGGGAAGAAAGGGAGTTTGCAGTGTCCCAGAGGGCTGTGACCAAGTCATACCAGACTGTCTTAACCCCGACCTCTTGGTGTAGGCACCCGCCATTGGACCTAGGCCACTCAACCTGTTAGTAGTTAGGCAGGCAGGGGTAGTAGCCCTTGGGATAGCGCCACCTAGGGGTTACACATAACTGTATTATAGTGGCATGGTAGCGCCACTGTAGTTAGGATTGAGCAAGGGTTTAATAACTTTGCAGCTGTTCAATGGATTTGCATGAAAAGTTGCATGTGCAGTCTTGTGCGGTAGATCTCTTGATGTGCCAAGTTTTACTTTGATCGGATTTCTAGATTCCAAGTTGCGCATGGTGTAAAACATTAAAAATTGCTGGTTTTTGCGCTTTTTTCCCCCCATCTCACTGTGCCCAGAAAGTTTGGAATTTTGGTCTGACATTTTCAGGGTAGAAAGGGCTTGCCTCACAAAAGTGCCTTCCATTGGTTTGCTGAAAAAAAATATTAATCTGTTCCAAAGTTTTTCTATTTTAAAATTTTGAGTTCTGAACATGCTCAATTCAGTCTTTTGGATAGCTTCCTGGAATGGCAAAATTCTTTGTTGTGAGTGGCCAGTCCTTTTTTGTGAGAAAAAAAATCCTTTTTCATCAGATGCCATCTTTACACTTTAATTTCTTCGTAACAGTTATACAGATTTGCACGAAATTTTGCATGCACAGTCTCAGAGAGTAGATCCCTTGACTTGCCGTGTTTCCTTCCAGCCGCTTATGCAGATTCTGAGATACAGATAGCAAAAAAGTAAAGAAATTGTCATTTTTGTTTTGCTGTTTTTTTTTTTTTTGGTCATCTAGCACCTAGGCGGTTTGGAATATGGTATAAGATTTTCAGGGTAGAAAGGTTTGGCCCACCAATGTGCCTTTTGCTGGTTTGGTGAAGAAATATTTTATTTATTTATTTATTTATTGATAGCTAGGATTACAAATGGCTTTGAACCAGGGGTTCTTTTACAAAGGTTCTTTGTCGAGCAGAGATACTGTAGGTACAATAATATAATAGAGGTTACAACTCAAATAGGTTACAGTTCAATATGATTCCAATACAGACATGTTATAAATAGTATTCAGTCAAGGGCAGGCATGAAAGTGCAGCCAGTGCAGGATTATAAAGCAGTCAAAATGTCACTGTCAATATAAGTGCTAAACAGTGCGTTATAGAGCTGGGTCATAGTGGGGTGGGAATGGAGGAGGGGAAGAGGGGCTGGGGGAGAACTGAGATGTAAAGAGCCTCAGAGAAGGTGAGGGGAGGGAGGGTGTAAGAAGAGAAGAAAGGGAGGGATGGGAAAGGGAAAAGAGGGGAAGTGGTGATAAGGAGAGTGGGAGGCGGTGAGGAGGGCAGAGGGGGAATTGGGGAGGACAGGGACGTGGGGAAGGCAGGGAGGTGTTGAAAAAGGAGAGAGAAAGAGAAAAGGGGAAGTGGTGAGAAGGAGAGGGAAAGAGAAGAGGAAGGGACCAAGGTATAAGGATTTGAAATTTCGGTTCTGAGCATGCTCAGTAGGGTCTTTTAGATAGACATTTGATACCCTACTAAGCATGCTCAGAACCAACATTTCAAATGCTTATAACTTGGGAATGGATTCATATTTATTCACCAGACCGGTGAAAGGCACCATTCTGTGGCATACCCTTCCTACCCTGAAAATGTCAGACCAAAATTTCAAACTATTTGGGCTGTAGGTGATTACCAAAAAAAAATATAAAACAAAAAAAAAACAGTTTTTCCTGAAAATGCACTATCTGGATCTTGAAATTCTCACATCTGACTGTAACAAAACTTGTCAGATCAAGACACCTTGCCCCCCAGACTGCATGTAAAATTTAGTGGCATTCCCTTGAACGGGGGCAAAGCTATTATTAATTATAGTTAAGGTTAAGCAGTGGTTTCTATGTCAAACCTCAAATTTTGCACTTTAATATCTTTGCAACCGTTCCTTGATTTGCACACACATTTGCATGTGCAGTCACATAGGGTAGATCGCTTGATGTGCTAGGTTTGGTTCCGGTCGGATGTGCGGAATCTGATTTGCGGATAGCTGTTTATTGCTGTCTTTTTTTTGTCATCATCTTGTGCCCAGACAGTTTGGGATTTTGGTCTGAAATTTTCAGGATAGAAGGGGCTTGGCCCACAGATGTGCCTTTCACTGGTTTGGTGAAAAAAATATAAATCCACTCTAAAGTTAATACATTTTAAAAAATTTGTGTTCTGAGCATGCTAAGTCAACACTTCAAAATAGCTGTATGACATTTTCGTATGGGAACCCATTTTCGTATAGTTTTTCATTTATTTTTTTTAGTGTATGGCCGCCATCTTGTTTTCTGTTTTTCCTTAAAAATTCTAATTTGGAAAACCACAAAAAAGACATTCTGCAGAGCAACCGGCACATATAGCTTGCTCATCTGGAGCCCGTAAGCTGAATTCTGCACTTAACTGTAGGAGAAATGCCCTTGACATGTTGTTTTTGAAAATTATGGGCTCCATATGCAAAAGTGGCAGGTTGCATCACGCAAGTGCTTGTACCATGCATCTCAACTGCGCCGGCTCAAAATAGTGGTATATTAAGAATTTGCGCTGTAAGATTCGATCGCGCATGTGCGGCTGAATATCCCGAACATGTGCGATCGCACAGTGATAGATGCGTGGTAGGTGCCCAGAGCCTAGTGCAGAGCATACGGAAGTATGTGATGTAAAGCCAGTTGCACGGTGCGCAGAATTGCAACATTCAGCCAGGATATGCAAATGGCCCCATTGCACAGACAGTGCCCAAACAGTACATTTGCATCTCATTACTGGAATGTATTTAGGCTATTGTATATGATTGGCATGCACAGTTACAGCATTGCAGGGTAGCACCACTACTCCACAAAGGTCATCGGGAGGTACTGCAGCCTAGCAGACAAGTGAGACTGCATGGATGAGTGTGGGTGGACTGCATTGGCCTAAGTATAGTGCTACATACCCCCAAACCCTGTAGCACTGAACTGTGTGCCAAGATGTGTGACAGCAGGCAGAATGTGTGACAAAGCAGCACACATGACCGTGCAAGCTTGGAAGACTGTGGACAGAGGTGCACCAATGGTACTACTGTGTGCCGATACCTAGCATCTCATAGTACCATACAAGTCTGCCTAACAGTCCCAGTGGTCAGTGTGTAATGACACCCACACAGTGTGGGTCATAGGGAGTCCGAGTAATAACATGAGTGCTGTTCCTCGCACTGTGCAACACTTGAGAGGTCTGCAGTGCTACTACCCATGGCCATGTCCATGCCCTAATTGGCAGCATCCACAACACAGGAAGGGTCTGGGTCCTTGGGGCATGCCCCTGCCACCTCCAGGCTGCAGATGGTGCCACCCCTGCCCTGCTCACAGTTGTGCACTGTCCACCACAGTGACCTGAACCCAGGGCCCCTGTGGCATTGTCACACTGCGGGGGTGGCATCGGCAACATGTATGTGGTTCTAGGTGGTGTGGGTCTGGCACAGACGTGCTGTATGCACCACTGATGTTCCACCGTGGATGTGTGCCACTGGGCCGTCCCTGACCCATGCCATACTGCCACCATTACTGCCATGCTTCCTGTCTACCATTGTCCTTGACGCTACCATGCCTCCACTGGGTGGCACTCTGATGGCCACATGGGTGCAGGCCATGGCATCTGGCACATGTGCCACAGTGTAGCAGTCTGCTCCACTGGTGTGCTGGGGGGGCACCTGACTAGCATGTGGCAGATGGGCGTACACGACCTGGGTGTGGTGCAGAACGTGGCTGCCTGTACAGTACCTTTGGTGTCACCCAGCGGCACCTGCTCGGTTGCAGGCACAGCGTGGCTGTAGCATTGGGTGCTACCATCCTGGCATGACTGCTGTTTGTGGCTGCCTGGAGCACATCCTGATGTACCTCCGAGTGCTGTCTCAGGGTCAGTTGTCTGCAGTTCTGCAGCCTGTCTGTGGGTGTTTGGCTAATGTAGGCCATGCCTAACTTTGCGTGGAGCATTTTTGAGATGCGCACACATTTCGGTTGAATATACACTGGCGTGGCATATTCAGGTGCCGGCCCCCTTTTTTGCACTGCATACATTATGTCTCTTGTGATCGGCGCATTTGGAAATACACAGCTGCTCTCTCCCTTTAGAATGTTGTGCTTCTGTGCATTTTCTGGGATCGCCACACATTCTCCATTTTGGGCCACACTCTCCTTTGAGTATGTGGGTCTATAAATTTTTTTCGTGACTCGTAATACGAAAAATTATTCTTTTCCATATCTTGAGTCACAAAAAATATACTTTTTCTGCAAGGGAAACATTGTTTTTCCTTTTTGCTGGTGTCTGTTTCCTAGTGTCTAATGGCACCCTCCCACCCTCCAATTGTCATCCCCATAATACCACTATATTTCCCTTGTGTTTAGTGGCACCACCCCACCCTCTGATTGCCCTCCCTGTATTTTTTTTTCTTATTCCATGTGTCTAGTGGCTCCTCCACCATCTGATTGTCACTCCTGTATTTATTGGTTATTTCCCTGGTGTCTAGTGTCACCCCCAACCTCCGATCACCATCCCCATAATATTTATTTTTCTCATTGATGTCCAGTTGTACCTCCCCACCGTCTGATCCCCTCTCTTACTACACCTGTAATAAAGAAAACGGTCCCTCAGTGTCTTTTTTTTCTTGAACCTGTAAAAAATAAAACATTGCCTTGCTGATCCACCCCCCTGACCTCCCACTGAGCAGCCACCACCCGTACCCTTCCCACACACCCGCACACCCTCACTGACCTGAACAGCTCACTGGCTGAAGATCCACTCTCTGATCGAGGACACGTCTTGCTGTTGGAACCACTGACTGCAATATGAGAAACTAAGGTAAATGTGGTTCAATGTATTTCAATAGGGTTTTTGACTTTAATTCATAACTTGGGTATTTTTGCATATTTTGACACCAAATTTTCAACAGGTTTTTTTTTGGGCCCCACCTCATGAACAGTGTCAGTGGAATTCTGCAAATCTGGCCCGAAAGGTGATTTCCCGGTCGCTTGGCGAAATCACCCTTTGGGTGGGATTTTAAAAACTTTACTGCCCTTGTTCATGAAGTGAGGGCATAAGAAGGCTATGTTGAACATTTGGCGTCAAAATATGTAAAAATGGCAAAGTTATTAGCATGTGTTGAAATTTTGCCATGCTTGCTCATAGCTATGGTAATTTTCAATATTTTGACACCATATTTTCAACATATACATATTTTTACCCCACCTCGTGAATGTGACAGCTGTCATTTTTCAAATCCTAGCAAAACTGTCTTTTCGCACCTGTGGCGTGGAATGATGTTGCGGTGGCACGGAATCACCTTTTGGTGGGAATTTGGAAATTTTCAGTACCGGATTCATGAGATGGGGTAATAAGAAGCCTATGGTGACAGTTTGGTTATGGTTTTGCTAAAATTGGAAGCCTAGGGCCCTCTGTAGCAGCGTACATATATGCATCTATGGATGGATGTCAACCCTGCACTCCCACAGGCTAATAAGGACACAATTACACTATCTTATACAAAAGCGTGAAAAAAGAGGAAGCGGGGAACTACAGACCAGTCAGCCTGACCTCAGTAGTGGGGAAGATCATGGAAGCACTACTGAAGGAGAGATTGGTGGAACATCTGGTTGCCAGTGGACTTCAGGACCCATGGCAGCATGGTTTCACCGGGGGGAGGTCATGCCAGACCAGCCTGATTGCATTTTTCGACTGGGTGACAAGGGAGGTGGATTGGGGAGGACAGTGTACGTGGCCTATCTGGACTTCAACAAGACCTTTGATGCTGTGCCAATAGAAGGCTATTAAACAAACTGGGCAATATGGGAGTGGGAAGGACACTAGTGCAGTGGGCAGGTCATTGACTGGGCAGCAGGACACAGAGGGTGGTGGTAAATGGCTGTCACTCCACAGAGGGAAGAGTAACCAGTGGGGTACCACAGGGATCAGTGCTGGGACCAGTCCTATTCAGTGTCTTCAACAGCGACATTGCGCAGGACCTAGAAGGCAGAATTTCCTGTTCGCTGATGACACGAAGTTCTTCAACTGAGTGGACACGCCAGAGGGTGTAGACAGAATGGGAGGACCTGCAGAAGCTTGAAGAATGGTCAAGGGTTTCGCAGTTGAAATTAAATGTAAAGAACTGCAAGATAATGCATATGGGGCACAAAGACCCTGGAACAACATATCAGTTGGGGGTGAGGATATAGCATGCACCAAGCTGGAAAGGGACTTTGGGGTTATCATCTCTGATGACCTTAAAGTAGGGAAACAGTGTGACAAGGCAGCAGGTGAAGCAAATAGGATGCTGGGATGCATAGGCAGGGGCATCACCAGCAGGAAAAGGGAGGTCATAATTCAACTATACAAGACATTAGTGAGGCCCCACCTGGAGTACAGTGTACTGTTCTGGAGACCTTACCTATGCAAGGACATAAGACAGGGTAGAGAAGGTTCAGAGGAGGGCAACAAAGATGGTACAGGGATTGCATCACAAGTCCTATGAGGACAGGCTGAAGGACTTGAACATGTACTCCCTGGAGGAGGGAGAGGGGGATATGATGGAGACATACAAGTACCTTACAGGGAGGAACAGGGTGCAGATATACACCATTTTTCAGCGAAAAAGGTGTTTCAGGACTAGAGGGCATGGGAGGAAGTTGGAGTGAGGGCAATTCAGAGGAAATCTGAAGAAGAATTTCTTCACAGAAAGGATGGTGGACAAGTGGAATACCCTGCCAAAGGAAGTGGTGGGGGATGAAACAATCACGGGATTTGAGAATGCGTGGGATAGACATAAGGGAATTCTGGAAGTCAGGGGTAAGGGGCAACAGACTTCTAGAAAAACAAAGTGAACTTATAAGCTTAAATGGGCAGACTGGGTGGGCCATAGGTTCTTATCTGCCGACAGTGTCTATGTATCAAAAAGTATCCATAGATAGGAGCACAGGGCCCAGAGGGTACTGCGCTCCCATAGTCAAATGAGAATGCGATCATATTATCTCAAAAAGTAAGGAAATTCATTGCAAAAACCTTTTTTAATGCACCAGTTAGGGTTAAAGTGACAAAAGTAGGGTAATGTGGCAGGGTTTCCAAACCTAACACCCCACCCCTACTCTATAGCCAGGAGCAGGCATTGGGTGTTCTTTGGGGTTGTCAGCCCTAACGCACACTCCATTCTTATACTGTACCAATTTCAGCTTGTTTACTCATGGAATGGTGTGAGCATTAGGGCTGACAACCCCAAGGCACACCCACGCCTGTTGCTGCTTGTGGGTAGAGGTGGGGTGTAACCCTATTTCCCTACTTTTGTTGCCTTAACCCTAACTGGTGCAATAATTATTTTTTTTTTTTTATGAAGATCTATTGTTATCTTCTTAGCCCCCCTCTTAATACCCTCCATATCTGTGACTGTGAATCTCAGCTCCTTCAGGTCCCTTGCTGTCGTACCTTCCATGGACAAAGATCGTTCGCCTGTAGAGCCCCTCTTTGGATGAATGCTCTCTACAGTGGCATCTCCTCTGAATCCAAACTGAGCTCATTCAAATCCAAGCTACAGCGGCTACTCTCTGCTAGTCGCACCTGTGAGTGTTCCCCTTAACCCCCTTTGGCAACCTGCAACATTAGCACTAGATTACTGTCATATCTCCCTCCCACAATTTGTGGCTACCCCTCTCCCCTGCTACCCTACTCTTGCTCCCCCCATCACTAATCCTCACCCCTACCTTCTCCTCTGTCTGTCCTGACAAGGTATGTTTAGCCAATTTCAGTTTACTGTATGATTTTCCCAGTACCTGACAAAATTTGTTTTGGCTGATTTTCAATTTACTGTATTTATTCCTGTGCCTGCAACTGCTTAACATTAGTTTTTTTTTCTATTCACGCTGTGTCCACTTTTGATTTCTTTTCATTTACAATTATTTTACCATACCGTTAGTCTGTAAACCTGTTGATCTCCTTTCTTTTTGTATAATGTTTTACCATACTTTTGTTCTGTTAACCTGTTGTATTATGCTGCTGATGTGGAACCTTTGTAAAAGAGCTCGATACTCAAAGGTATTTGTAATCCAAGATCTAAATAAATAAATAAGAATGCATTTTTTGAATCTGGTCAACCATAAGCTCCTACTTTACAAACTCCTTGTCCTGGGTTTTTCACAGAACACAGCTGACTGGTTTTACAGCTATCTCACCAATTGCTCCCAGTGCATGAAGATTGAAAACTTTGTCCAACACTAGGGGAGTAGATGTTGGTGTCCCACAGGGCTCCATCTTGGGCCCACTTCAGAAATCAACTGTCCTATGCCTGTCAGACAGCCAACATACTCCTCTGTGCTGATGATGCTGTCATGTATTCCAGAAACCTTGACAGCCTCACTGTGCTCTGCAAAGTAACTTCAGGTCACTAGAAATCTGTTTCTCCAATAACAATCTGGTCCTCAGTTACAGAAAAACAAAGACCATGCTCTTCTCTAGTCTCCCACAGAAAAGGAAAGTTCCACCCTTTCCCATTCAAAATGGTCAGGGACAAAACTTTGGAACATGTGGAGACTTTCAGATACCTTGGAGTAACTCAGGATGACACTATCTTTTGCCCCCTCCCATGTCGATAGTCTCAGTCTGATGCAGGGCCTGATTAGAACTAACAGAAAACATTGATTTTTTTTTTACACCTCTGCCAATGTTTTTTTTCTTTCTTTTTAATTTATCTGGTTGATCCTGCCTCCCTATGTACATGCATTTCAGATACTAGTGCCCCGTGTGGCACACCCACAACCACCCGTGGCTGTCCCGAGAATGATGTGTCATGCGGAGAGCAGCCGCGGGTCTGTCCATTAAAATATGTATCCCTGTAGCTTCTAAAAGCTCTGGTTTGGAGCGTACATGTCGGTGCTATACCGAGGCCAGATATAGACTGATGGTGGCCTGTCAGTCTATATCTGGTCTCGCTATAGCACCGAGACATGTACGCTCCAAACCAGAGCATTTAGAAGCTACAGGAATGCATATTTTAATGGACAGACCTACGCTACTCCACCGTGACACATAATTTTGGGACAGCCACGGGTGGTTGTGGCACGCCGTGATAGGGCTATGTGCAGCTGTCAATAGAGAAGCCAGGATCAACCAGATAAATTAAGAAGAATAAAAACATTGGCAGAGTTAAAAAATCAGTGTTTTGGCACGTTCTAATCGGGCCCCTGCCTCACACTGAGGTGGGGTCCATTTTTATGTGGACATTTCCCTTTAACAGAAGACTGGGTGCCCTGTACCATAACCAGAACAGTCTCACTGGGGCTGCTAGATATCTTTTTTTCTTTTTTCTTTTCTTCTTTATCCTGCGGTTCCGCTGTCGCTTTATCAGCCCTGGTCACAGCCCCTGGGACTTCCACTGCCATCCCCAGTTATCCCCGGCTTACCCCCTTCCCCGGAGAGCGGGGCCGCAGCATCGGTCCCCCTTCATCCATGACGCGGAACCAGTATCTGGTCGGGAATGTGGTGATGGCAGCTAATTGAAGCCCCAGGGAGGGCTTCACATAGACAGTGGACCTGCCCGCCATCTTTTTCCTGGTTTTCTCGGAGGCGGGGATGTGCAATGATGCCAGCGTCTGCCCTGCCTCCCTGATACCAAGCGCCGGTAGCGTGAGTGACTCCCAGCCTCCGGAAGGGGTCCTCATTGCGCCGGACACTGCCCCACCCTCCCCCCTGGAGAAGGAGAGCCACCCATGGGGCGCTCAGTCCTTCTCCCTCAGCCGGCCCTCCGCGACCCAGGTCCGTTCCCAAACCTGGGTCGCCAGCGCCGCAAGCGGAAATCCAACTGCTGTGCCGACAGGCCGGTCGGCTGCTAGATATTGTAGCCAACTCCATTCTGGCACTTATAGGTTATGGCTTCCTTGTCTATGCAGCTGCCTGTGACACAGTGCTAAACAGAGTAAAGCTGATCTGTAATAAGGCGTGCCACTTGGTGCAGATAAGTGCACTCATAGTTGTATCCGTTATGAGTTCACTAATAACTGGCTACCTTTACCCTACGGAATAGAGCTCTAGACTTGTTTGCTAGCCTAAAAGGCACTCCTGGGCGTAACACCCCTGCTTTAATAAATTGTTTCTGTACCGTCTCCAACCAGTACAACACCAGGAATGCCCTAAAGCTTCCTTTCTGGCGTAGTTAGCTGGGCAAGTGGTCATTTGCTGTCAGGGCTGCTAACTGGTTAAACAAACTGCCTGAAACTCTGCTGAATCTCCCCAAGAGTAATCGGCTTATAAGATCTTTGTGTTCTGCCCTTGCAGTCCTTTTCAGTTGTAACTGTTAAACTGTTTTATTTGGCTTCTCTCTGTACACATCTTGTGACTTTTTATACAACAATCTGTATGGAATTTTTCAAAACTGTATGTAATTGTTCTGTCTTAAGTACTTTGAGCCTGACTTGGGTGCTTATTGTACTGTTGATTTTTTTTGTGACTACGTATTTGATGTATGTAACCCTCCTCCCGGTTACTAGACAGATTTTCTGGAGGTGTACTAGAAATGTTGTTTGTGTTTTGACAGGTTTCTACAGCCGAGTCTTTAAAATGTTTCTACAGCCGAGACTTTAAAATGTTTAGCGTGGTACTAGAAAACTGTGCAGTGTAATGTGTTTCTTTTTGTTTAGTCACTCTGGGCTGCAAATGGTTAACACTTTCAGGTCTTCCCTGACACCACTGTTAGTCATCTGGGCAGAGGTGCCAGTGGGAGGAACTCTTGCAGCAGCATAAGCCACAATGGAATGTTGCTGCATGGAGTCAGTTGCTCACTCAGAGTCTCAATTAGTGTGACAGGGGGAGTTGCACTGAGACGTCCCATCCTCCTTCTGTCCTGTTCCGGCCCTGGAGTAGTTGAGCATCCAGTGGACCTTTCCTACCTGTGCATGGGAACAGTGAGTAAATTGTGGGGAACATCATTGAACTATGAGAAACTTTGCTTTGTGTGCCAAGTTCTGAGTCCTCCAGGATGGCCCCAGTGGGAAGGCCTGTGAGGGCTTGTAGGGACAAAACTCCAGTTTGTCTGACAGGATATTTAAAATAGAACAGTCTGTTTCATGCCTCAGTGGTGCAGTTTCTGTAGAGGACGGAGTGGATCACCCTGACTGGGAAAAGGGCAGTGCGCTTTCTGACCAGAAGACGAGGAAGGACTCAAGTGCTACAAATCCAAGTTGTATATGTCGCACAGTGCATTTTCAGTAAAGACACTATCTGTCCCACAATGTGCAGTTTCTGACAAAAAGTGTGTTCAGTATGAGCACGAGCTGCTCTCAACAGTGCTTCTGCCTGTGTGGAGAAAATGTGTTTTCTTAACCAAAGTGTTCAAATCCTATGAGGACATGCTCTATCCTTACTCCAATCCCAGAAGAGGGATGGATAAAGAGACTTGTGCTTGATCCTCAATTTAGGGACGTCCTTGGACTTTTGTGTACAGTGCCATGGACTGAGTACACTTTGTACCTTCTGCTCCTGCAGCCCTCTAGAGGGCAAAAAGTGTTTGCTTTTCCACCTTCTGTACAGAGTAAACCTACTACTTGACTCTAGCTTTTTAGGAATATCAAAAGTAGGAACTGAGAGATTCTGATGCCCATGTATGAGGCGTTGGCCTGTCCCGTCTGGAATATTGTGTACAGCTGGGGGCACCAGACACTAAACAAAATGGAAAACAAATAGAAAGGGTGCAGAGGAGAGTCACCAAGAAGATAACCTCTCAAATAGCTCATATGGTGATAGGCTGCAGGACCCGAACCTATACTCCCTTTCATATAGGAGAACAAGGGGGATCTCTGTTCAGTGTATAGGGCCTTCCACAATTGTGATTTGTGGGAATGCCTTAGTAGACTAGGAAAGTCGTAAGGGAGAGTAGGTTTCATGGGCTTCAACTACAAGGGGAATGTTTTAGGACATCAAAAAGGGAAGTGTAGCTAAATCGGAGCGTGGTATACGCTTGGAACAAACTACCCATGGAGACTGCTCACAATAACTCCTTATTTATTTTTAAAACTGTACTGGATAAGTACATGGGATCTAGGAAATATGTATATTTGGTATAATTTTGGGGCGAGTCACATTGGCCTACAGCTTACAGATTTGCATCCTCCTATGATGATCCTAGCTAAAGAAGGGGACATTTTTAGTTGCTGTGTTTTACTGGTGCCCCACCATGATTGCCAGGTTCCCAGTGTCATGGCCCACTGCAATTCCTGGGTTGAATAGAAATGTTTTTGTGTAACTTCCCCTTTAAAGCCAAGTACTAAGATGGAGCAGCTCCTAGTCAAGGGGTGAGGGGGACAGGCTTCTAGTGGAATGCAAAGAGAAAAGGTTACAAGTGGAACCTTTGGGAAATGAGCACCTGTGCTCAAAGGTATTCTCTGACGTTTTCAATAAATAAAAATTTTCACCCATCATACACTGCTGCTTTCCATTCTACTCAAATGGCTAGATAATCAAAAGACAAACCAAAGCTCACCTCTCGTATATCTATCACAGAAACATAGACTTTGACGGCAGGTAAGGACTGCTTGGCCCACCTAGTCTGTTCATTTCCCTACCTATTGGACAAGCTGCAGATTCTAGTTAACCAGCAGCCTACTTCCTCCTACCCCCCACTATAATTGCCTTATGTCTGTCCCGTGCAATCTTGAATTCCTCCACAGTTTTTGACCCCATGACCTCCTCAGAGCGGCAGTTCCATGCATCCACCACTCTCTCCATAAAAAATATTTCCTCACGTTACCCCTAAGCCATCCCCCCCATCTTCAAATTGTGCCCCCTTGTTCTTGCACATCTCTTTTTTTGAAAGATGCTCACCTCTTGGACTTTGTTGATTCCCTTGAGGCACTTGAAAGTTTCTATTATATCCCCCTCTCCCTCCTTTCCTCAAGGGTACACATATTAAACTCCTTAAGCTTCTCTTTGTATGGCTTCTGTTGCAGACCCTGCACCACTTTAGTTGCCTTCCTCTGGACCGCCTCCATCCTGTCTATATCCTTACAGAGATGGGGTCTCCAGAACTGCATGCAATACACCAGATGGGGTCTCACCAACTGTCTGTACAGAGGGATGACAACTTCCTGTTTTCTACTGGTGATGCCTCTCCTTATGCATTACAGCATACCCCCAGCCCTCCCAACTGCCTTCTCATATTGCATGCCTATCTTTAGGTCATCTGATATGACTACCCCCACGTCCCTTTCCATTTTTGTTGTTGTTAGTACCCCTCATTGTGTAATCTTCCCCTGTTTTTTTGTTCCCCAGGTGCATTTCTTTGCACTGAATCTTAGCAGCAATGCTTTTGACCATTCCTCCAACCTTGTCAAGTCCCTTCTCATCCTTTCCACCCCTCCTTGTGTATCAACCCTGTTGCAGATCTTTGTGTCGTCTGCAAAGAGGCATACTTTTCCTTCCAGCCCCTCCACAATGTCTCCTATAAAGACATTAAAGAGGACCAGTCCCAGTACTGAACCCTGCGGTACCCCTCTAGTAACCACCCTTTCTTTAGAGTGTACTCTGTTTACTGTTATCCGCTGCATCCTGTTGTCCAGCCAATTTGTTACCCAGGCTACCAACCTGGGACCCACTCCCAGACTGGCTAAACTTGTTATTAATCTTTTGTGTGGAACTGTGTCAGTTTCTTGCTAAAGTCTAGGTAGGTCATATCCACAGCCCCTCTCTGGTCTACTACCTTGGTCACCCAGTCAAAGAAATTGATTAGATTCATCTGACATGACCTTCCCGCTGTGAATCCATGTTGCCTTGGGTCCTGCCCCCCCGGCCTCCAGGTACTCAACAATTCTTTCTTTCAGAAGTGTTTCTATCATTTTCCCTACCACTGAGGTCAAACTAACAGGTCTGTAGTTTCCTCCCTCTGCCTTGCTCCCACTTTTGTGAAGGGGAATCACATCCGCTCTCCTCCAGTCGTCCGGTACCTCACCATCCTCCCATGATTTGTTATAAAGGTTAGTCAATGGTGTCACTAGATCTCCCCCTTAGTTCTTTTAGAATTCTTGGGTGAATCCTATCAGGACCCATTGCTTTGTCCACCTTGAGTTTTAGGTGTTCTTTCAGGACCCTTTTTTCTGTGAATGGAGTGGTGTCAACCCCCCTGCCCAGAGTGCTTCTGTTGTTTGGTTTAGGTACCTCCTTCTCTTCTTCTTTATGAATGTTGAGCAAAAGTGTTCGTTCAGTATCTCTGCCTTTTCACCATCGCCCTCTGCCCACCTCCCCTCCCCTTTATTAAACCTCACTATCCCTTCCTTGGTCTTCCTTCACTCCCTGATGTACCTATAAAAGTTGTTATCACCCTTCTTAACTGAGTTGACTGTCTTTTCCTCAGTTTGGGCCTTTGCTATTCTGATTGCCTTCCCCGCTTCCTTCTGCTTTAACTGATGCATTTCTCTGTCCTGCTCCTTCTGTGATTCCTTATACTTCCTGAATGGTATTTTTCTCCTTAACCTTCCCCACCACCTCTTTTGAGAACCATAGTGTTTTTTTTACTGCGTTTTGTTTTCTTTATACGCTTCACACAAAGGCTTGTTGCCTCGATGATGGCAGTTTTGATTTTTCCCCATTGTTCTTACACCCCTCCTTCCTGCCCATTTGCTAATGCATTCTTTAGGCACTCCCCCATTTTGCTAAAGTCAGCCCTTCTGAAGTCCAGTACCCTTGCTTTTGTATGGTTTGACTCCATGGTTGTGTTTATTGTGAACCACACTGTGTGGTGGTCGCTTGTTCCCAGATGGCTACCCACTTCTAAATCTGTGATCCTCTCTCTGTCCCTGTTTGAGAGTACCAGACCCAAGACTGCTTCCTCCCGAGTGGGTTCTAACACTAGCTGCCTGAGGCATGCCCCATGTAGGGCATGGAGAATGACCCTACTCTTGAATGTGGCTGCAGTAAATGTGCTCCAGTTAACAGCTGGCATATTCAGGTCCCCCATCAACAATATCTCCCTTTTTGTGCCATTCTGAGGATGCCTTATATCATTTCCTTATCCATTTCCTCCCCCTGAGACGTAGGTCTGTATATAACCCCTGTGCAGATTGTGGTTCCACTACCTGACTCCAAAGTAACCCACAGTGCCTCCTCTCCTCCCCGTCTACCCTTTAGTTCCATTGCTTTGTTCCCTTCCCTTACGTAGAGAGCTACTCCTCCTCTTTTACCCTCCCTGTCCCTCCTGTTGATTGTGTACCCTGGTATGTTGACATCCCAGCCATGGTTCTCCATGTACCATGTTTCTGTGACTGCCACGATATCCAGGTGTCCCTCTTCTATCAGGGCCACTAGCTCAGGAAGCTTGTTACCCAGACTATGGGCATTGGTACTCATTGCCCTCCATTTTATGATGGTCTTACCCATTTTTGCCCCATCCCTACCCTTGCTGCCTTTGCCTTTTTCTCCATTTACCCCTGTCCTGCTCCCTATTGACCTCTGTACCTTGGTGTTTACCTTGCTAACTACCTTGTTTTGTGGGGGGAGGCTTGGAATTTCCTGCTTCCTATTAGTGCCTCCCCCCTTGGCTAGTTTAAAAGCTTGCACCTAGGGGCCTGGTTCCCCTCCTGGACAGATGTAGACTATTGTGCCAGTATAGGCCTGCATCCCTCCAGGTGGACCCCCAGTCCCCAGTGAAGCCAAAACCCTTTGCTCCACACCAGTCTTTCAACTATTCATTGAACTGCATGGTGCGGAGTACCCTAGCCTCACCCATGTCATAGACAGGCAGCACCTCCGAGAAGGTCACATTTGAAAAAGACATAATGTCTGTACTTACTGAGACTGATTGTTCATCACCTATACATCTGTAAGGGCTAATAAAGATTGTCTTTTTATCAACATTGTATAAAATAACTTGATTTGGCATTCATAAAACATTTAAAAATGCCTTCCCTTCTAAAAAGATACAGTAGCAGTAGATTCATTTATTTGTGTGGGCCAGTATACAATTACTGTATCTATTCACAACAAGGTATCAGGTATATGTTCTAACGTGAATGACAATATTATAGATGTGGAACAGTTTTAGTCATAGTCTTCATGTTTTGTTTGCTTTTGGCACCATCTGGTGGACATTTGTAAGAATACAATTTACTTTTTTAATTAGATTTGCTTAAACGGAATGTATATTGAAATCTGTTAAGTGTTCAGTAAGAAAGCTCTCTGAAGAAGTGACTAGCAAAGGCTACAAAACATCAGTATTTTATAAGTGAAAAGTACCTTTGCATAAGAAAGAAAGCTATAATGAACCCTCAGATGATCACTCTATATCAATTGCATGCACAATTTGCAAGATATCTCTTGGGACGAAATAGAAAAAGATATAAATATATTTGACAAAAACTAGATATATGGCTTCAGGAAAATGAAATATTAAATGAAAAGCAGCCTGGTTTTAGACAAGGAAGGTCAACATTGGACAATATTTTTATTCTAGCCTATTTGTTAATTGAAAAAAAGGAAGCTTATATGAAGTTTATTGGATATTAAAGGGGCATTTGATAATGTGAATAAAAAGGTTTTATGGGAAATTTTAAAAGATTATGAAATTGAACCAGGTCTACTGGCAATCACTGAAGCTTTATATTCCGGTACTAGTGGTAAAATAAGATCTTCATCAGGGATATCTCTTTCAGCAGGTCACACCTATGGAACTTAGCTGTCAGGCGCTAGGATCCCGTGGAAGCCTTTTTCTGTAGAAGTCTACTAGGGGCTGCCCACACTGACATCAGCTTGCCGACATCGCATACCATATATAATTATAGGTGGCCCTGCTTCCTCCTCAGTTCTGTTCTGCTGTCGCCTGACTCGCACGGTCTCCTTTAGAAGCCTCATTGTTCAGCTGACCACCATTTTTTCACACCGTTTTCTGTTTTCTTTATTTTTATGTCTAGAACTGTCAGGTTATCCAGTCTTTTCCTCGCTGCCACTGCAGAAAGAAGATTTTTCCAGGATGATGACCACAACATCTGTGTTTGCTGTGTGGGTCCTTCACACTCTCCTGTAGCCTGCACCACCTGCTAGAAGTTTAACCTTACCTCTCCGGCGCTGCAAACGCACCTTCAAGATATTTCATATGGAGCAGTAACTAGCCAGTTTGGAACAGGGAGCTCCGGATCCTCTTCATCCCCAACTCCAGCTCAGTCCTCTGGGTTGCAGGCTTCCAAGGCCCAGGGCAGGTCCTCGGGGAAGCACAAGGATAAGATCTGCCACAAGGACTGCCCTTCGGGTCACTGGTCCCTCTCCCTGGATGCTACTTCTAAGACCTCCGGGATTACTCTTCTACCCCTGTGGGGGCGACCTCCTCCCTTGCCCCAGCCTTGGGTTCCCTGAGGCTGCTACAGGTGGTGGTCTCTTTTTCAGCTCTGGCCAACTCTTGGTCGTCGACCTCTGGGTCAGTGGCCTTCACCCTGCCAGCTCTCCTCGCTCCTCTGTTGGTGTCTCCGGTGTCTGGTTCTGCTGCCTCAGCTTTGGACAGTGGGTTGTTGACTGCTGACCTTCTTGTGAGCTCATTGCACCCTGTTCTGGTGGGGTTGTAGATTGCCCGGTCTCCCCCAGCTTCATTGCCTTCCGGCCATGTGGGGCTATCAGCAGGGGGTGGTTCCTCCCCGCCGCCGATTCCGGTTAGGATGGTCATCCAGCTGCATGTTGTTGATCTGAACTTCTTGCGTACTTCACTTACCACATCACTGATATGGCAGTTAACCCCAGTGCTTGCCAGGCTGCTGATGCCTCTGGCTTCGACTGTGGAGCTTGTTCACCTGGTGTCGTCATTGTCTGCTGGATTGGCCCATGGCTCAGACCCAGTGCATGTTCAGGAAGAGTATCAGCCTGACCTTTTCCTCCCTGAGGAGGAGGAGGTATTGGAGGAAGAAACCTGTTCCACTGACAGGTCCACTGCCTCCTCTAGAAGAGGGGGCTCTGAGGGCCCTACCCCTCAGTCCCCCCCCCCCCGAGGACCCTAGTTTTTTGGCATCACGAAAAAAACTTCAGTCTACCATGGGGTTACAGACTGAGGAGGATGCCACCAGAAGGAACATGGTCGGGTTCTTGGAGATTCCTGACTCCCCACCTAAGGTCCTCTCTCCCTTGCTTCCAGCCCTGGAGGATGTGACCCAGGCAGTCTGGTACAGACCCCACTCTGTGCCAGCTATGCCCAGGAAGGTGGATTGCCTCTATCATGACCCCTTGGGGAAACCCTTTTATTCTGTCCAGCCAGAGATGTACTTGGTGGTCATAAAAGCTTCCCATGACCGTTCCAAGGCACCTAAGCACCTTGGTTGTCTCCCTCTGGACAAGGAATCCAAGAGGTTGGATCTGTAGTGCAAAAGAACCTTTGCCTCTGCCACCCTGGGGCTCAGGATTTCCAGTTATCTTTCCCACCTGGTCAGGTACCAGAATACCCTCTTGAGGAAGGTCAAGGCAGCTGCCCAGGCCCTCCCGGATGGGGCACAGATGCAGGAGCTTCTCAAAGTTCTGCAGGGAGCTGAGGATATTAGTATGCACCTGCCAGAGGGCTCTGTATGATATATCTGCTACTACAGCATGGGCAGCTGCCTCTGGCATTTGCCTCTGTAGGCATTCCTGGCTCTGGGTTTGCAGCTGTTGTGCAACAGAAGGTCTTGCATGCTCCTTTGTGGGCACCAAGCTTTTTGGTCCAGATGTTCAGGACATAATTAATGAACTGCAGGCCTCAGAGAGGGTCATCAAGTTGGTCCTCTCCCTTTATCATACCCAACCCAAGAACCATCCACAGTCTTCCTTTTGGAAAGCCACAGAAAAGTCCGGTCAAAGGTCCCAACCTCAGGGCAGTTGTCTGGCCAGTGCTCCCATGCCGTCCCCCAGTGCTGCAAAATCCTCCAAGGGCAGAGCAACCACTCATCCTGCTTCCACTTGGCTCTTTCTGTGACCCCCCCTTCCTCTGGTTCCAAGCCCGGGGGAGGTGGTTGGGGGCCATTTCTCCCTCCACCTGCCACATTGGAGGGAAATCACATCAGATGCTTGGATACTTCAGCTTGTTCAAAAGGGTCACACATTGGAACTCCTGAAGAGGCAATCCACTGTCCCGGTGGGGCCTGACTCTTGTCCTCCAGACCACCCTCCAGTGCTGAGGGAGGAAATCCAGTCTCTCTTGCACAGAAGTGCCATAATCCCACTCAGCGGAACAAAGGGTTTTACTCCAGGTTTTTCCTGGCCCCCAAAAAGACAGGGGATCTTCACCCCATCTTGGCACTCAAGCAGCTCAACCAGTTAATTCAGTACAAGAAGTTCTGTATGGTCACCCTCCAGGGTCTGTTGCCTCTCATCAAGCAGGGAGACTGGGTTTGTTCTCTGGACATGCAGAATGCATATCTGCACATCCTGGCCACTGGAAGTACCTCAGGTTCTCATTCCAGGGGGAACATTTTCAATTCAGAGTTTTGCCCTTTGGCTTGTCCTCTGTGCCGCGGGTCTTTATCAAGTGCTTAGTGGTGGTGGCTGTGGCCTTTCGACAGGAGGACCTTTATGTGTTTCCTTATGTGGATGATTGGCTTTTGAAAGCCCTTTCCATGGAACTCTTACTGACCACCTTGCACAGGACTCTACAGCTGGTCTACTCCCTGGGTGTCACCGTAAATCTGCTCATGTCAGTTCTCACTCTCTTAGTGCCTTCAGTATATTGGTGCCATTCTGGATATTGCTCAGAGCAGAACTTTTCTGGGAATGGTACGTTCCAGCCCGATCTTTTCTGCATCTGTTGGGGCTGATGGTGGCCACCATAGCCACTGTTCCACTAGCCAGGCTCCACGTGCGGGTCCCCAGTGGACCCTTGCGGTCCAATGGGATCAGCGCCACGATGACCTGGATCAGTTAGTCCTGGTCTGCTCCCCATTCTGCAGGGTCCTTCAGTGGTGGCAGAACCCCAGACATCTTTTGCGGAGGGTCTCCTTCCTTATCCCCTCTCCTGAGCAGGTCCTCACAACAGATGCCTCAGGTTCAGGCTGGGGAGCCCACCTAGGTCCTTTCCAGATCCAGGAGACGTGATCTGCACCAGAGACAAGTCTCCACATCAGTGTGCTTGAAATGAGAGCTGTCCTGTATGCCCTACAGGCCTTTCAGTACCACCTGTCCCTGGGTCACCTGCTGGTCCAGTCAGACAACATCAGAGTAGTGTACTATCTCTGCAGACGGGGGACTCACTTATACCGTCTTTGCTGGGAGGTGATGAGGGTCTTGTACTGGGCACTGGACCATGACCTCAAGTTATTAGCCATCCATGTTCCAGGGGACCAAACGTCTTGGCAGATAGTCTAAGCCAGTCGCGGTCTCTCCAACATGAGTGGGCACTGCTGCCCTTTTTAGCTGAAAGCCTCTTTTGAAGGTGGGGGTGGCCAGAGTTGGACCTTTTTGCATCCCCACACAATGCAAAACTTCTGCTTTTCTGTTCACTAGATCCCGGGCCTGGAGTTTTCTGGTGAGACACGTTGTCCCTCTCCTGGAGAGGGAGGTTTCTTTTTGCCTTCTCCTCTCCCACTGATTCAGTTGGTCCTTCTCAAGCTGCAGATGGAGGGGCCTCCCTCATCCTGGTGGCACCGTTTGCACCACAGTAGATCTGGTTTCCATTGCTACAGCAACTGGCAGTGGAACCTCCAGTCCTACTCCCGCTTTGCCAGGACCTGCTCACTCAGGCCCAAGGGACCCTGGTCCATCTGGATCTCAAGTCCCTGCGGCTGCATGCCTGGCTCCTGAGGACATAGCCATAGCCCACTTTGGCATTTCCTAGAGAGTGGCTGGTGTGTTGGTGGCAGCTAGGAAACCTTCCACCAGGGCCACCATGAAGTGGAAATGTTTTGCCATTTGGGCATCTGCCCGTCACTTTGACCCTTTCACCTGTCTGGTAAACCAGGTCGTGGAGTACCTTCTGCCCCTTTCTGACTTGGGCCTTAAATATTGTCCATTAAGGTGCTCATGTCTGCCAGCTTTGCTTTCCATGTGCCAGTGGACGGTCGTCTGGTAGCCCAATTAGAGGTGGCCAATATGTTTTTGCAGGGCATTCTTCACTTGAAGCTCCCTGTGCATAACTCTGTCCTGGATTGGGACCTGAATTTTGGTCTGGAGAAAATGACTCTGCCTCCTTTTGAGCAGGCCGTGTCTTGCGAGCTATGCTTTCTCTCGTGGAAAATGTTGTTTTTACTTGCTGTTGCTTCTGCTTAAAGGATTTCTGAGTTTCAGGCTCTCATGTGAGCAGCCTTACTTAATTTTTCACAGACAGGGTCTCTTTGCATACCGGTCCAAGTTTTCTGCCTAAGGTGGTTTCTGAGTTTACTCTTAATCAATCCATCCACCTTCCTAATTATTACCCAGAACATGCCAATCCAGGGGAAGCATTGGTCTATACTTTGGGTACTTTGGGTGTGCATAGAATTTTTCATAACTGCGCACATCCTACCAAGGGCAGCAGAAAGTCCAAACAGCTGTTTGTTTCATTTGCCCTTGGGAAAGAGGGTTTCCCACTTTCCAAACAGTGCTTGTCCAAATGGCTGGCCAAGTGTATTACTTTTTTTATAGGAAGTGCAATAAGGAACTTCCTGGGGATGTCAAGGGCCATTCCATCAGGGGTATGGCCTCTTTAGTTGCTTGTTTTAGGAATGTGTCTGATGTCACAAATGCACTCAGCAGGTCAGGTCCTCTGCTCCCACAGTGCCAACTTCAGAGTGCAATAGCTTGAACAGGTAACAGACAAGGATAACCCTCCTGTCTGCTTTGGGATGGATCACCTGTTAGCCTCGAGTTCTGGAGGGATTTAAACTGTGAACCTTATGCTAGCATACCCAATTAACAGACTTTGATACATATCCTCTTTGGGGGATGCGGTACAATCCTTCGCCCAGGGGCACCCAGCCAGGTTTTCCAAAATGTACCCTTAGAACGCCATATGAGACCTAGATATTTCTTACCTTTTAAGTAAGCTTTAGTAACACCATTCAAGCTCATCATCAGCTGTCAGCCTTAACTACAGGTTCAGCAATCACATGTAAAATAACAGAAGAGCACAGGCAGTATTTTAAACAAAATGTTGTTGACTAAAAAGTTTTAAAACAGGTAAAATAAAATACAGAACCATTATATCACAGATCTCACAGTCATCTACAAATAAACAAAGGAAAGTTACAGAATACAAACTCCTACCACAAACACTTAATTCTTCTCTAACTAAGTGTTACCTTTCTAAGTGCTTTCCAAGTCCGAGAACTCTTTCTTTGAGTCTAGAATCATATATCACACATTTCCCAGACACAGTGTTTTATTTTAACTATCGTTCCCCACCCGCTTTTGGTGAGTCAGCTAGCTCCTCCCTTAAGAGTTCATTCTAACATAAGTTCTTTCTTTGAATCAAAAAGTTTTATTGATTTTATAGGCATAATACAACCAAAAACATCCGTGTTAAATAAACCAAAGTACAAAACCGGACAAAGCAAAACTCAAACCTCCCTCCCACCCTGGTGAGGCATAAAAAAATTATTAAAACATATGTACCCGGCTATGAAGTCAGAATACAACCTGTATATTAAACATTTGTAAACTGTACAGGAGCTCGATGTAACCAACCGGAAGCAATCAAGACAAGTATAACGCATACAGTTTCCCCCATTTCTTGTTAAATGATGGAATGCAGTGTCTAACACTGGCAATTAGCTGTTCTGCTCTGAGGGCAAAGGATATTTCATGCAACCATTCTGAATAAGTGATGGTTGCCTGGTCCATCCAATGCCGAAGAACAAGCTTCTTAACCGCCAAAGAAATGAGTGCCATATGATACCTTCTTTCACCAACCTGGACCCGCAAGAAATCCCCAATAATGCATATGGCTGGGGAAAAATTCTTGAAGACCCAAAAGCGGGTCAAGTTGGTGCTCAGTTTGCATCCACAGGGGAGATATCTTCTCACAGGACCAGAAAACGTGTTGGGGAACCCTCCTCTTTACCACATCTAGAGCATGATGATGAAGAAAGGTGACCCATTTTAGTTAGCTTAACTGGGGTACATTACGTGTTGTTTAAGATCCGGTACTGGCTTAACCTAAACCTGTCCTGCGACATATAAGTATAAAAATCTTTCCAAAGTTGAGGCCCATTAAGTTCTATATCAGGTAAGGGAGTATCCCATATCTTAGAGCCTACCTGGGAGGGGGCTTGGGGACTAATAAGCAAAACCTTATATATTGCTGAGACTCCATGAGGCCAATGGGCTGGACTGGAAATCTGTTGCAAAAAGTCACCAAACTCAGAGGGTTGTGGCAGATGCTTGAACAGTTTAATTAATAGATGTCTAAGCTGATATACCTTGAAAGAGGAAGCTGACATTAGACCAAATGTAGACAGTATCTCCTGTGAGGTTAGAATGGCAGTACTGGAGTAGAAGTCTGAAACTTTAGATTCATGGGGAATTCTTAGTCAGGATGTAGAAATAGAATGCCCCCCAATTTTAATATTCAGATTAGAAAAAAAGGGTTGAGAGAGGTCCCTAGCAGGAAATAGCTTGATGTGTCCACCAAGTTGAGATAAAACTCTAAGGGAAATACCGATTGGGGAAGAATACAAGGCTTTTGGTAGGACTTTTGCTGGGGAGTAAAAAATCCTGGTGTGGTTCACTTTGTGAGTAGAGAATAGATCAGATTCAAATTGGAGCCAGATGGGGACATAATATGCTGGCTGCTGGATCTGGGTTATAGACAACCATTTCCCACATTTATAAAGATGACTCGCCCAATAGTATAACATGAAGTTGGGGAGACGAAGCCCTCCATATTCCTTGGACACACTTAGGTTATGGTATGACCTCCTGGCAGTTTAATCAAGCCAGATAAAAGAAGCAACGTCAGCATGTATACATTTAAAAAAAGATAAGGGCAATCAAACATTGAGCATATTGAGAGGGTAGAATAATCTCGGGAGAACATTCATTTTAATAATGTTAATCCTGCCCCACAATGAGAGCGGGAGTTTTCTCCAGCGTAAAAGGTCCTGTTGGACAGTGTTCCAGAGATCTAAAAAGTTAAGTTTATGCTTTAGAGATGGGTCTGAGGTAAGGTAAATACCCAAATATTTAATGCACCAGGGGGACCGTTTCATACCGAATTGAGCAAAAGGTTGTCTGTGTGTAAGATGATTAAGGGGAGTAAGTTTCTGTCTTGCTCAGATTCAGTCTGTAGTTCGAGTACGTGCCAAAAGTGTCCATTATTTTCAGGACCTCTGTTAAAGAAGAGACAGGGTTTGACAGGTGCAACAGAATGTCATTGGCATAAACTGATAACTGTGGGGTCTGGTTCCCAATGGGGATTCCGGCAATAGGAGAGGATTTTAATTGCCTGATTAAAGGTTCAAGATAGAGGTTGAAGAGGAAAGGGGAGAGTGGGCAACCTTGACAGGTACCAGTGTGTAGAGGGAAAGAAGAAGAGTAAACCCGATTTACAGTGGATTTTAGCTGAGGGAAAGAAGTATAGTGTCTGAATCCATTGAATAAACTGGGAAGGGAAGCCCATTCTTTGCAGGGTCACCCACAAAAAAAATAAATAAGTTCACCCTGTCGAAGGCTTTCTCTGCATCTAGAGAATTTGGCGCCATCGAAAGGGAGTGGGAATCGGCTGCCTTTAAAATATAAGAAAGTTTACGAATATGGTCCGACGATGATCTGCCTGATTCGAAACCCACTTGCTCTGGGCTAAGAAGACAGGACCAGACCTTTTCTATTCTACTGGCAAGAATTTTTGGCTAAAAACTTTGTCACAATTTAATAGGTATATAGGCCAGTAACTGCCTGGGCATGAAAGGGGTTTGTCCGGCTTAAGAAGGACAATAATAGTGGCCTCCAATAATGAAGAATCCAAGACATCACCAGAGAGCATGTAGCAATAGAGGCGAAGAAGAATGGGGGTCAGTTCCTTGGCAAAGGTCTTGTAAAAGTTGGAAGGGAGGCCATCAGGGCCTGGAGCTTTATCTAGAGCCACAGTGGTGATAGCTGATTCTGTTTCCTGTTGGGAGATTGCAGTGGATAAGAAATCCTGGTGTGAGGTTGGTAAAGAAGGTAAGGCAGTAGATGTAATGTATGCTGCAAGATCTTCCTTGGATGGGGGGGGGGGGTACCCATGGAATATAGAGAGAAGAGTAAAATTGTTCAAAGATGGCAACTATATCCCTTGGGTGGGTTTCAGCTGTGCCATCAGGGGGCCCTGATCATAGGTATATTTCTGGAAGCTTCTAGTTTCCGGAGGCGGCGTAATGCCAACAGATGGCTAGCCTTCTCTCTATGATCTCTGTACTTTGTTTGAGTTCTTAGAATAGCGAATTCCGCTTTTTCTTGTAAGATGGAAGAGTATTTGTTTTGTAGGGATAACAGAGCCTGTAACGAAGAGGGAGAGGAAGTAGTGGAACAAGATTGTTCCAACGTGTGGATCTGAGCCAGTAAGGAAAGAGCCTGTGCTTCCCTCCGCCGCTTATGAGTGGACGCTAGTATAAATTATCCCGTAAGAAAACATTTTAGGGCACACCATTCATGGTCTACCCTCTGGACCGAATTGTAATTGTCCACTACGAAAGACTGGACGAGAGTGGAGATTTTTGAAACTATATACTCATCTTTAAATAGTTGGGTATTCAGTCTGCATGACAAGTCTCTTTGACGATTGGGATCTAATATCAGGGAAATCCAGGCTGCTGCATGGTCAGAAAGAACGATGGATTCTATCCCTGCATTATATAGACCATAAAGGAGAGAGGGGCTGATTACTGTATAATCCAACCGTGATGAAGAATGATGAGCTAGAATAAAAGGAAAAGGTACGGGATAATGGATTCAATATACTCCATGGATCACATAAGCCTAAGAAATCCAGGAATTCATATAGGGCTTTTTGTGCTGCCGATATTGGCCTTAGGGGGCCATTGGATCGGTCTAAATCCTGGGTAGGAGGGAGAGTCCAATCTCCTCCTAAAATCATCGGTAATGATAAAAGAGAAGACAATTTGTCCATGAGATCCATAAAAAAAAAAAAAAAAAACTAGGATCCCCCCCCCCACTGGGCCATAAACACTTCCTAATATTAACTCCATACATCCCAGCGTACCTTTTACTAGAATATATCTACCCTGTGGGTCCGCAATAGATTGGTCTGCTTGAAAGGGTATAGACCGACTAATCAATATGGCAGCCCCTCACTGGCAGTCGAGCTTCCAGAGGCAAAGACTTGACCAATGTTTTGCCTATGTAGAGCAGTGGCCTCAGATGGGAGCAAGTGGGTTTCTTGAATAAAGGAAATATTGGATTGCAACAGTGAAGTATGTTTAAAAATTTGATATCTCTTGGTACACTCACAAGCACCTCTAACATTCCATGTCAAAAATGTTGTTATATTGCTAGCCATAGCCATCATGTAAAGTAGTAAACGACCTGTAAACTAGGTTCAGAATGAGTGCCTCGCCTCCTTCTGCACCCTCCCTCCTACGTAGAATATTCCATGTGCCTTCTACAATAAACTCGTGTAGTGATAACCATGTAACCGGGTATTCTACAATTGGGAAAAAACTAGTGAAATAAGCATATCAAAGGAAAATATCAGACATTTTGAAATACTTATGAGAATTGTATGACATTAGAATAAGACCCCCCACCTTTGAAAAACCTCCTAACAACTATCTTACCCCCTACTAAATAACTCCCTCCCTTTTCAGTAGCCCATAACTATGTACAACGGTCACCCCCTTTATCCAAATGAAAAAGCTGGACGGGACTAACACAAACATGGGAGACCAACCTTCTGCAGTCTCTGTAAACACTCTCCCCAGGTCTAAAAACACACAATAGGGATGATAGGTTAAGCCTAAACTAAAGACGTGAATGGAGTGCTAGGAGACTGAACCCCCCCCCATAAATTAGTATGCTATGCAGCTCTACCTTGAGCCTGCATGGTCCAGAGCATCCCGCTCCCCACGACCTGCTTTTAAGAGAGACTGTATCCCTTGTCCTACATGTTAAATATATAAGCACTCTAAAAAGGGGCAGGTACCAAACCCATAGTAGCAGGAGAATAAAAAAAGAAGAGAGCCCCCAATGACCCGAGGTATTCCCAAAGGCCGGGACCTAAGCATTAACCATCAAAAACATTATCCCTCAAGAAAACAAGATCACTGTCCCTCCCAGCCTGCTCACATTAAAAATCAACGCTGAGTTTACAGACAACAGATATTCTAATTGAGGTAACAGGACCCTCAAAAACAAATAAACATTGAATTGCAAAAGAAAAAACAACCACATTTTGTGGTGTGGGGTATACTTGCCAACAGAGATTGTTCAGTGGATCGAGTAGGGGAAATGCCCAGGGGAAAGTTATAAGGTCAGAACCAAAGCAATCCTATTCAGAATCTGTCCCCTAGAAAGTTGCCCCCAAACAAAAGTTCCAGCCAGATGACTCGAGCCCAGAATGTGAACAACTGCCCCTAGTGTTGACAGCCAGAAAATGGCCAAGCAGAGTACCTGGGAGTCACCCCACCCTTCGAGAAGCCCCAGAGCCCTGGTAAGATAACATTTCAAATGCATAAAAAAAATTATCAGAAAAAATGACAATTTTAGAAAGTCAATAAGAAAGTAAGTCCCCCAATAGGTAAACTCCAGAAGATTTTAAGTGAGATTGGTCAGCCTGGCTTGAACAGTTCTGGTAGCCTGGTAATTAGGTCAGTCAAAACTTGTTGTGGCGATTCATAGGAGACCCAACTGCCTGAAATGGAAACCTGTAGTTTGGCTGGATAGAACATCTTAAAAGGAATGCTGGCAGCCACCAACTTGGTAACTGTGGGGTGGAACGCGGTCTGCTTTAGACGAACTTCACATGCCAGGTCTTGGGAGATCCGTAGCTTAATTCCTTCCCACATAATTGCTTTCAGCTCCCGAGCCTTCGAGAGAACATGCTGTTTTTCTGTGTAGCTCAGAAATTTTAGAATAATAGGTCGAGGTGGGTCCCCTGGCTGGGGTCTGGATCTGAGTGAGCGGTGGGCTCATTCAATCTGATAGCTGGTATGGAGTGGCGAGGGGCCTACCACCTTCTCCAGGAACTGCTGGATGAATAAAACAGTGTTGGGGCCTTCTTCCTTCTCTGGGAGCCCCATGATTAAGATATTATTCCTCCTACTCCTCCCCTCGAGATCCTCAGTCTTCTTTTGTAACTTTTGAAGTTGTTGGCGCAGCAACACAATCTCAGGATCCAGTTTGTCTCTCCAGGTCTCCACCAATTTTATCTGAGCCTCCGAGTCCCCTATTCGCCGGTTAAGATCAGCCATGTCACCTCTCAGGGATTTTAATTCGGCAGCAATATCATGTAAAGTTTCCTTGAAGGGTTCTAGTTCTTTTAGAAAGCATTCTTCCGTAAGCGGGATAGGCTGAGTCAGCGATGTTCCACTTTTACCTCCCTGGGCTTTGGGTTTTTGGGGGGGCATCTTTTTAGGCGAGGAAGGTGGCGTATGCTTTAATTGGGCCTGCTTCATGTCAACATCCATTGCGGGACTAACATACCAATAGCAATGCAGAATAATGCACAAATCTACTGTTGAAAGCAGGAGCCCTGATATAATGCAAATATTTCAGCAGAAAAGCATTTGAAGGTAGTAAAATTAGTAGTGGAAAGAGTAGAGAAGCGGGAGCTCCAAACCTCTGCTGCTTCTAGGTCGCTTGCATCACGTGACTTCATTCTAACATAATTTCTACAAAGATGTATTTTAATTAATGTGAACATCAGAAAAAAAGCCATTTCCTACATATGACAGTCTTTGATCAAACATTTCTCTTTGAGGTTTTACAACCCCACAATCTGTCACTAAGGTGTGAGAAAGCCAAGGGAAATCAGACAAATTACATCCTTTCCCAGTGTCATAAAATTCATATTCAGGAACCAACATCAAAGCAGCAGCAGTTGATAAGAGGCCATAAACTATTCCTCTGGAAGGAAAGCATTAATTAAGTTTTTCCCCGAGTCATCCTCACTGACACCTTGAAGGTTAAAAGTCAAACTGCTAACTTGTGTGAGACAATTTAATGCACAGACCATTGATTTATAATACAAATATTATACAATAACCATAAGCAGATGGCAGAGCATCGCATCTGCTACTGACATTTGTGCTGCTGCCACTTGGATTTCTGTGCACACTTTTACCAAGCATTACTGTTTGGACATTGGCTTTCGCAGGCAGACAGGTTTTGGCCTAGCTGTGCTTCAGGGTCTCCTCTCTCGAGGTCTTTTTATCCTGCCTCCCTTTTGGTCCTTTCTGATGTCACTGCTTGGGACTCATTCCATAGGTGTGACCTGCTGAAAGAGATATCCCCCCAATGAAGATAGCACAGTTACGTAAAAGTAGATCTTTGAGAGAATCTCTTTCAGCAGGTCATGCAGTCCCACCCACCATTCCCCTTTGGGGTTCATTCTGTTCCAGACTGGTTATATTTTCTTTGGTGCTCCTGCCTTATACAGGCCTGGCCACCTTTCTTTCTTCTGGGTTCTCCCAAGGTAGGCCTGGCGCAGACGGTCTCCGGTGGGAACGAAATGAGGAAGGAGCAGAGCTGCCTACATTTGTACTGTATATGGTATGTGATGTTGGCATGCAGACACTGATATGGGCAGCCCCTAGTAGACTGCTACAGAAAAAGTCTTCCATGGGATCCTAGCAGCTGACAGCTAAATTCCGTAGGTGTGACCTGCCGAAAGAGATTCCCTTAAAGATCTACTGTTATGGTAAGTTCTTACATAACTGCCCCATCTTCTTTGAGGATATCTCTTGCAGCAGGTCACGCATCTAGGAACTTCCAGCTGCAGGCACGGAATCTAGCCAGAGGATTTCACCAGCAGTTGACCTGGGACCGCCACAATGACATCACGTGCTGTGCTATAGGGTATAAAGCTTGGGTGGTTCCAGATCCTCCTCGGTTCTTTTCCTGCTGCCGACCTGCATGCTACACCTCCCGAAGGAGTATAGTCACAGTTGACGAATGATTTCACCAAAGTTATTTAACTTCCTCGCCGTGACAGGCGCATCATGGAGTAGCATTGCGTCCTCAACCACGTCGGGGAGTAGCGTCCCGTCCTCAACCACTCAATGTCGTCTTCAGACTCGCTGTTTAGCTCTGTGCCTGTGATCAAAAGATTGCAATGGAAGATCTTCACGAGCTTTGAGTGCATTGTCTGGGACCCACACATGACACCCGTGCTTGCACTTTGTGCAAGCGATTTAATATGGCCACTAAACAACGGTGTCTTCAAACATTGAGGGAGCACCTGATGGAGCAAAAAGTCTCCCTTCTAGAGTGGGAATTTCAATCACAATAGCCCCACCCATCGTCGCTGTACTCTTTCAGTTCCCACCATTCAAAACGGGAACATTCATCAACAGAGAAATCTGATTGCAAGGAGAAGCATAAGCACGCCCATGACCAGAGAAAGCATTACTGTCCACAGACTACTGTCTCTCTGTTGATGCCCTCACTGCCTAGCAGTGTATCACAGGCAGTTTTAAATACCAGAGCCATTTTTTTGGCTCTGTCGACAGGCCTTACCCAATTTTCCAGGCCCTCATCGACGACTACAGGCATGTCTGCTTCTCCAGGCCCGTCAGCAGATCTCCCGTCGGCGACACCTCCAGTAACTCCTAAAATTCAGTTCCCCCTGCTGCCTGTGCTATCTTGAAGGACATTGTACAACCCCCATTCAGGTCTTACTTGGTCATCAATGACCATGACCCCAGGAGATGGCCATTACTTCCTGGGGTTGGGCTGTTCTGCCCCATCGATGATGCCTTCGTCGTCGAATATGCGTGGTCCTGATGGACACTTGCTGCATCAGCCAACTCCCTCATCGACAAGCCATTTTCCAAACACAAATTTGGTGCTTCAACCACCACCAGTTCCCTCAATAATCCCAATAGGGCCTACTAATATGGCCCCTTCCACCACCATGACACCCCAAATGGCCATGTTCGATATACGGGTTCTGGTAGGTACCATCCTGGATTTGACTCAGAAGGCCTCCACCACTGCAAGTGTGCTTTCTCCGGCTTCACCTCCAGGCCCTTCACGGTGTCCTTCTACTTCCGTTATGGCCAGCGCCTTCTTGGCTTCGCCTGCTCCTTCCCCTGATATTGACCTGGAAGGGGATCAATATGAATAGGACTGGGAGCGAGAAAAGGAAGAAGAAATGGATGAAGTCATTGCATCCTCCACATCCACGGCTTCCTTGCCAGGTGAGGACACAACTCCATACCTACCTTGCTTGCTGCAGCTGACCCCTGTTTCACAGATATTATGCAACATTTCCAAAAAACTTTCAGTTTCAAGGAAGCTGAACAGGACACCTCTAGGCAAAAATTGGCCCACTACCTAGGACTATCAGATACCCGTCTCTCTGATGGAGGCTTATGAAGACACTATCCCGGCAGCATGGCAACAACCATTCAGTATTCTCTCAACCCCTAAGAAAGCTGATAGGATATATTAGGCTCCAGCAGGACACCCTTATTTGGCTGCATCTCCACAAGCAGACTCTGTGGAGATCAGTGCATCCTATGATGGGTCAGCATGACCAAAACACTTAAGTGCTCTTCCTTCAGACAAAGAGTCTAGGAAATTGAATGCTATGGGCAAACAGATGTTCTCCTCTTCCACCCTAACCTTACGAATCTTGAATTATATGGGCCACCTTTTGCAGTATCAAGAGGAACTTTGGAAGGCGGCCCAGGCTTCTACACAAGCCTTGCCAGAGACTGCATCCAAGCAGGAACTGACTTAACACATTAAAGACCACAGCAGTGGTGGGCTGCCACTTGCTGCACGCCGTGTATGATGCCATTGACTCTGCAGCTCAGATATCCACCACTGGCATCTGTTTGAGGAGACATTCGTGGCTGCAGGTCTCCAGATTTGCACTGGATGTCCAACAATCCATACTTAATGTCCCATTTAAGGATCACAAACTCTTTGGGGCCCCTACTCAGGATATATTGACATCCTTGCAGCCATCTGAATGGACCCTGAAATTGGTACTCTCCTTGTACCACACCCACTTGAAACCATTTTATAAAAGCACATTTCGGAAGTCCAACACCAAATAGCGACCTGCCTCCAAACAGCCCACCAAACGAAAGACCACCATCTCTCTGCCGGGACCTACTCCCGCCATTAAGTCCACCTGCCCAGCCCCCACAGTCCCTCCCCAGAGACCTGCCACAGCGTGAAGGTCCCCTCCGAGCCCGTGATTTTAGGTCCCTAACCCACGGTCGTAGGGGGAAGATTCTCCCTCTATCTTCAGGGATGGCAGTCAGTAACAACTGATGCCTGGATGCTCCAGCTAATTTTGGTCATACGTTAGACCTAACATGCACACACCCTGATCTGCCACCAAAACAAACCACCTACCCACCCGATCATGAGGCAGTTCTGCAAGCAGAGATCCAAGAGCTCTTACACAAAAAAGCCATTGAACCAGTTCCCTCTCCCCAGGAGGGTTGTGGCTTCTACTCCCACTTCTTCCTCATCCTGAAAGTGACGTGAGACCTCAGACTGGCTCTAGACCTCAGACAATTAAATCTTTTTATACAATAAATTCAGAATGGTTACCCTACCAACCCTTCTCCTCCTGCTGAACAAAGGAGGCTGGCTCTGCTCTCAGGATGCGTACCTGCATATAATGATACACCCACCTTACAGAAAATATCTTCATTTCTCGTTCAGGTATCACCACTGTCAGTTTCATGCACTCCCCTTCAGCCTGTCTTCGGCCCCACAGGTGTTCATGACATGCCTGGCAGCAGTGGCAGCATCCTTACAAAGAGTATGGCACTATATCTTCCCATATCTGGATGACCGATTCTTGAAGGTCTCACCCAAACACCAATTAGCAGCAACCTTCTCCCAGACACTTGTGCTATTTTCCTCCCTGGGAATAACGGTCAGTATTCCAAAGTTCAAGATGAAATTTTGTCAATGTCTCCAGTACATTGGGGCCATTCTGGATACTTCCATGGGTTCTGCATTCCTGCCTTGGGATTGTGCAGAAAAGCTCATCAACCTGGTGTCCCACATCAGCAACAGCAGGTATGTCCCGGCCCGCTGCTACCTCAGGTTACTGGGCCATATGGCTGCAGCAATACCCATGGTACCCCATGCCCACTTACATATGCACATCCTACACTGGACTCTGCAAGTGCAGTGGGACCAGAAAATGGACAACCTCAACGCAGACATCATGGTCTCAACCCCAGTGAGACAAGTTCTCCAGTGGTGGATGACCTTAAACAACTTGCTACAGGGGGTCCCTTTCCACATCCCCAGTCCACAACAAACCCTGACTACAAATGCTTCTGCACTGGGTTGGGAGGCTCATCTAGACACCATACAGACCCAAGGTACATGGCATCCGACAGAGACCATCCCCATATCAACATTTTGGAGATGCATGTGGTTTTCTATGCCTTACAAGCCTTTCAACACCTACTACTGCCGGGCAGTAATCCACTACCTGAACAAACGGGGCACCCACTCTTACCCGCTGTGCAGAGAAACGATGAGAGTCTGGTACTGGGCGATAGAGCATGGATTACACCTCATTGCAGTACACGTTCCAGGCAACAGGAACATTCTAGCAGATGCTCTGTCACTCCATGACCTGCACACATGAATGGGAGCTCCTTCAGTTGGTGGTCAAAGACCTCTTCGAACATTGGGGTCACCCAGAACTAGACCTCTTCGTCTTCCCCACCACACAAAATTGCCACGATGCTGCTCGCTAGAGCCCGGACCTAGAGTTGTCTGGCTAGGTGTGTTATCACTCTCCTGGACGAGAGTTTCTTTACGCCTTCCCTCCATTCCCACTTATACAGAGAGTGCTACGCAAAACTGCTCCAGGATCATGCTGCCCTGACCCTCATAGCCCTTCTCTGACCTCGACAGGTATGGTTCCACCTGCTTCAATAGTTAGCAGTCCAAGATCCCATTGCCCTCCCCATCTGTCTGACCCTAGTTACACAAACTTGGGGAACCCTGGTACCTCCCAGCCGCCATTGACTTCATCTTCATCTGTTGCTCCTGCGGACATAGCTCTAGCAAGATTTCATGTTTTGTCCCAGGTTGCAGAAATCCTGCAAGCATCCTGAAAACCATCAGCCAGGGCTACATATTCTATGAAGTGGAAGCGCTTTACATTGTGGTCAGCTGATAAAGGGGCGAACCTATACACCTACCCTCTGTAACCAGTCCTTGACTACATGCTGTTGCTCTCAGATGCCAGTCTAAAGTACTCCTTCCTCAAAGTACACTTACCGGCCATCTCCGCCTTCCACGTCCTGGTTTATGACAGCCCCCTGACCCAATTAGAGGTCAAGAAGACCTTTTTAAGGGTGTACTACACTTTAACCCACCGGTGAGAAACATCCTACCTCCGTGGGATCTAAATTTTATCTTGGAGAAGCTCATGCTGCCCCCATTCGAACCTGCGACTACGTGTGAGCTGCGTTAACTGTCATGGAAGACCCTACTTTTAGTGGCAATCATGTCTGCGAGATGCATTTCAGAGTTACAGGCACTAATGTGCAAGGAGCCTTACTTAGTCTTTCATAAAGATAGGGTTTCTTTACGAACAAGCAATCATTTTCTTTCTAAAATGGTTTCAGACTTCACTCTGAGCCAACTGATTCAACTACTGGTCTATTATGCGGAGCATGCCAATCCAGGGGAAGCATTGCTTCACACCTTCGATGTACATAGAATATTGAGATACTCTCTCTCTCGTACCAAGAATATGTGCAAGACAGTGCAGCTTTTTGTTTCCTTCACTCCCGGTAAACAGGGTAATCCATTTTCTAAGCAGTGCCTGTCCAGATGGCTGGCCAGCTGCAATATATTTTGTTACAAAAACTATGGCAAACAACTTCCCAGAGTCGTGAAAGCTCATGCCACATGAGGGATGGCTACTTCAGTAGTTTGCTTTAAAGGCATCTCAGCCGTGGCAATTTGTGAAGTGGCTACCTGGTCGAAGGGCCATACTTTCACTAAACATTACAGCCTGTACATAATCTCCAAAAGACAGGCTGACTTTGGTCATGCAGTTCTCCATCACCCTTCTCCTCCCAACTGATAGGGGCTTGTTCCTAGATGTATGACCTGCTGCAAGAGTTATCCTCGAAGAAGATAGTACAGTTACTTGGGAACTTACCATAACAGTAGATCTTTGAGAGAATCTCTTGCAGCAGGTTAAGCTGTCCCTCCCTCCTGCCCCCTTAGCTTGTACTGGAAACTCCTGCTCTAGGGGGGAGAACAGCTCCTGCCCCCATGAATACAGGGTGCTCCAACTTCCTCCTCGGTTCCCCTCCGTGGCATACCATGAGCTCCAAGTGGTGCCCAGTCACCAACGGGGAAAGAACCAAGGATGATTTGGAATCGCCCACGCTTATATACCCTATAGCACAGCACGTGACATCATCTTGGGCAGTCCTATGTCAACTGTTGGTGAAATCCTCAGGCTGGATTCCGTACCTGTAGCTGGCAGTTCCTAGATGTGTCGCCTGCTGCAAGGGATTCTCTCAAAAATCTACTGTTACGGTAAGTACCAACGTAACTGTACTTTGTGGCCACATCAGGGATATCAAGGTAGTGGATCACTTGGGGTGCAGCAACCACCGAACAGCATGGTTCAGGGTTGATATGGGGAAAGAAACAACAAGCACTAAGAAGAAAGTACTGGACTTCATGAAGGGCGGGTATAGTAAGATGGGAGAGATATGGGGAGACCTACAGTAGCTAGCCTTAGGAATGGGATGGAGGTGGATAAAAAGTGGACAGTAATCAGGGAGGGGATAGTGGCTGCCACTAACACTTAATTAGAAGGGAAACTCTCCAAAGCCAGGAAGCCAAGCTGGTTTGATAGGGAAGAGGGCCAGGCAATGAGTGAAAAGAGGGCCACGTGCAGGAAAGGAATGAGGATGGGGGTGCTACTTGGAGAAAGCTAAGGGGCTAGTAGGGTGGTCAGGCAGGCCAAGGCTAGGAAGGAGCTGCAAATTGCAGAAAGGATCAAGGAGGGATAGAAAGCCTTCTTCAGGTGTATCAGTGAAAAGAGTGGCATGAAGAAAGGCATAGTAAAGTTAAAAGAAGTATTTGTCAATGCCGAAAGTTCACCATTGATATTGGTAATGTATCGAATGGGGTTGGACTACAGTTCCCAGCAGTTTCGTCTGCTGGCTTATTTACCATGCACTTTTTAGCACTTTTCAAACTTTGCGGCCCTTCAGGTCCCTCCCATGTGTCTCTGGACCCCATTTTGGTGATTCGGGGGTCTGGAAGCAAGGGGGGAACCTGTTTTGCCGCAGGAGTGGCTTTAAACAAAGATGCGCATGTGCGACCCAGCCCCACCCGGGACACTAGCAATACCAATGGTGAACTTTCAGCATTGACAAATGCTTGACAAGTGCCAGAGCTGCCAGATACTGTGAAACACCGTGAAACCTCTGTGCGCACCAGATGCAGGCAGCTGGGGGGGGGTTGAAGGAGAGTTGTAGGTCATAAACAGAGAACGCAAGGGACCAGCCTAGAAAAGAGCCAAATTATGCAATAAAAGATGTATGATTGATTGATTATCTATTGGTTTTCTTGTTCTTGACTAAGTTAGAGTGGGTTCTGAATTTGTGAGGTGGACGTCAACCAGGCTGATCAGAACTCCCGAACAGCTGTTTGCTGGCCGGTGTCCTGCAGATGAAAGGAAAAAGCCACCATATGATTGGTTCAGCTTTTTCTTTTCAACTACACAAAGTTTCTGCCCATCAAGACAAAAGGGTGTCACAGTCAGACTGGCTGATGATTAGTGTGCACTGGCTCGCCCCTTGCAGACCATGCTGCACTGGACAGACAGTGTCACACCCTTCAAAAGGCATTCTCATAACAAGAGGTTTGCTGCGCGTGCTTACATGGAAAACTTGAAAAATTACAAGCAGTGCAATTTCTTTCCTGAACAGCACAGGTTTAGAACCTTCTTAACCAATCACGAGACAGTATTTACCTACCTATTTTATAAAAGTGCAGTGAGACAGTGGTGGTGCATTACTGCAGCACTTGACATGCAGTCAGCATATTGCGCACCTGGAAGTTTCTTTTTGCTTATGGAGTGAGGTGAACAGCACCCCCCACCTGTCCACCAGGGATCCTATAACAAAACAATGCTTTCTTGTTATTATAGGAACTTTCTCTTTCCAGCCTGGTCCCTATCCCTGTTCACTTAGCCCCACTCCCCATCATAAAGATTTCTCGATATTTATTATTGGCTCCAAATTACTCTTCCTAGCCCTGCACCTTTCCCTTTTCTCCTCACCCTTTTCATTGTGACCCTCCCCTTTATCTCTTCTACCCACCCACTTTTCCATGCCCCTGTGCTTTGCTCATCCTGTCCTCTGCTGTGGTCCTCAGGTTGCTCGAACACCACCCCTGCTATCTGCTTGCACCCTTGTCCTCTAGCCCTGCCCCTTGTTGCAGGTGGTGCCTGTGTGATCTCTTCCATTGCCCCATCCCATGTCACAGGTGGTACCTCCGTGATGTCTCGCATAGTACACTGCCCAGGCTGCCCAACCAGGCCCCCTGCCGCCTATCTCCCTCCCGTTGTGGCTCAGACATTCACAGCAGTAGCAGCAGCTGAGTGACAGCGGTGATTTCTCTCCCTTCACAAAGTGACACCAGGCCCTCTGGAGTGAAGAGGACAGTGAAGCAACAGGGGAAAGAAAAAAACACAAATGGGGATTGTGCAGGTGAAGATGGCAACGATGAGACCAGCGAAACTGCACTGACCCTGCCTGTTCCTGCACCGGTCCAGCCCGGCTCTGCTTCCCATCCGGTAAGGGAGCAATGGTGGGGCACCTTGGTTTGGGGTAGTTCATAGGAAAGGGGCTCTGTGCCACAGAATTGCACATTGTTGCATGCATCATTTTCTTCCTTGCTTGGGTGCTTAGGGTTGGCATAGAAGGCAAGCAGAAACAATGCCTATTACGAGCATGCCGGATGGGAACTAAAGAGAAGGGCATGACAAAAATATAGTATCTTGTGATTAATTTTAACAGCATCTGAGAAGCTGATAGCCATCTGATGTTTTAATATATTGGTATGTGTTTATTTAGCCACAGGGATAATATATAGAACACAGATGGTTCAATTAGCTTCTCCATCAGCCAGGCTAACCAGGACACCGAACAGCTGTTTGCTGGGCAGTGTTCTGCAGATGAAAAAGTCGCCATATGATTGGTTCAGCTTTTTCTTTTCAGCTACACAAAGTTTAGGCCATCAAGGCAAAAACGGTGTTATGATCACCCTGGCTGATGATTGGTGTGGCACTATCTCACCCCTTGCAGACCATGCTGCATTGGACAGACAGTGTCACACCCTTCAAAAGCCATTCTCATTGCAAGAAGTTCGCTGCACGTGCACGCACGGCAAACTTAAAAGGGGGGGTGGGTGGAAGGCAGTAAAGAGAAGGCAGAGGTGTTGAATGAATACTTCTGCTCTGTCTTTTCTAAGGAAAAGGATGGATTGGTTCCACAAGGGAGGATGGGGGGGGTGGGAAAGGATGAAGGGAGGACATGGTTGCAAACAGGATAACAGATGACAGGGTTAGGAAGGGGGTCCAGTCTCTGAAGGTAAACAAGTCCTCAGGTCCAGATGGCACGCACCCAGGATGTTGAGGGAGTTGATGGAACTGGCAGGCCTGCTGGCAGACCTTTTCAGTAGCTCAGTAGATACAGGGGTGGTACCCCAGCAGGAGAGAACAGCACATGTGGTACCACTACACAAGAGTGGGCCTAGGGGCAACCCTGGGAATTATGGGTGGGTCAGTATGATTTCCATATCTGTAAACAGATGAAGGTGACGTTGAAGGAAAGGCCAGTCTGGTTTTTTGATGCAGGCAGACTTTAGGAGGAGAGACAGCATGGGTTCATGTCAGGGAAATTCTGTTGAACCAATCTGATCAGCTTCTTTGGCTAATGAAGACAGCAGACATGGATCAGGTGGCTGAAATTCTATACTTGGATCTCGGCAAGGGCTTCAAATTGGTGCTAACATGGAACAAAAGGAAGTCGCTCCATTGCTGATGTTCTCAGTTCGAAAAAAATAACTCTGGCAGAAACAAACAGCACTAGCCACTAAACTTTGAAGTCGCTAGTGCAATTTATTTAAAGTGCAAAAAAAAGCATAGCTGACATACTGTGCCATGACATGGAGATGCCACTATCTATCCAGCAGTGGGGCTTTGCTGGAGAAATAGTGGCGTCTCCATGTCATGGTACAGTAACTTAAGTTTAGTGCCTGACTTTGACTCAGTACCCCACAAAAGGTTGATATGGAAGTTGGAAGACCTAGCGGTGGAAAGTAGTTTTAACAAAGTGGGTGGCTAATTGTCTGAGTGTTGGGACACAAAGGGTGGTGATGAAGAGCTCTCATATATGAGGGAAGTAACCAGTAGTGTTCCGCAGGGTCAGTACTTGGCCTAGAGTTGTTTAATGTATTCATTAATAACGTTGGCGATGGCATTAAAGGCAAAATCTGCCTATTTGCAGATGACACCAAGCCCTTTAGGAAGATGGACACAGATGAGGGAATTCAGGACTTAAAAGATGACCTGGTGAAGCTGTAAAGGTGATCTGGTATATGGCAGCTAGGGTTCATTGAGAAGAAGTGCAAGGTCACACAAATAGGAAAAAAGAACCCAAGGACCGGATACAGTCGGGGGGGGGGGGGTGTCAAGGTCACTGAATCAGAGGAGAAAAAATAACTTGAGGATAGCCTTTACCAGTGACCTTAAACAAGCTGTGCAGTGTAGAAAGGCAGCAGCCATGACAAACAGAATGCTTGTTTGTATTGCTAGAGGGTTCATGAGCAGAAGAGAGGAGATAGTGCTGACACTGTGCTGATCCTTGGTGTGACAGCACCTGGAGTATGGCATGCAGTACTGGAGCCCCGACCTGAAAAAGAAATCAACCAGCTCAAGGCAGTTCAGAGAAGGGCAGCAAAGATAGTTCAGGGGCAGCAGGGCAGGGCATATGAGAACCGGCTGAGAGAACTCAATGTGTTACTTGCTGGAAGAAAAGAGGGAGAGAGGGGACATGAGTGAACACTTCATGTACCTGAAAGTTATAAACAAGGTGGCTATTGGGACCATTTTTTTTCTCAGTAAAACAAGACCCCTAGGGGGCACTATTGTAAGCTGGTGCGGGCAGGGGGAGGATCAGGAAGGAGGTATGGAGACACTTCTTTACAGAAAGTGGTGTGGTGGTGCAATGAATTCCCAGCTGAGGTTCAGCATGGCAGCTGGGCATGCTGGTAAGGGGCAAGGAGCGGCCTAGTCCTCACATGGAAGTTCCTGGGTACAGTCAGTGTACTGGTCATCCACAAGAGGAGGGGGATACCCCCTGTAAAGAGAGAGAGGAGCTGACACGGTTAACATGGGTGGGGAAAATGGCGATGGTGGCAGAGATGAAGCGAGAGGTCCAGTGCCCAGTTGTGCAGTGTCCATACTGGCCTAAAAGAAGATGGAACTGAGGTTGAAAGCACCCTGAACAGAGAGTGGGGCAGAGCCATACTCCCAGGTGAAAAAGTCGTGGGGTCCATACAGCAGTCGTGAGGGGAAAAATGCCAGAAGTGGTGAAATCCAAGAAACTAGACACCAGTTGTATGTGGACACCAGGTGGGAGCTGGAGAGGATTGAGCAGAGCAACTAGGCTGTTGTGTCACATCCAGGGAGTCCAACCAGAGTTCTAGATGCTCAAGTGGAGGAGTCTGCCTGCATGGTGGGTGCCGTCACCTATGAGATAAGCCAACAGGTTCAAGGTTGGGATGCCCAAATGGAGGCCCCCGGATTTCACCTGGCACCCAAGGCTAAACCAGATCCAGTTGGAGCCGCAGTGACCACACCTCCCATCCAGACGCCAGACCTGGCAGTTGAATGACACCACCAACAGGACAGAGGGACCCCTCCACCAGAAGAAACTAAGACACTAGCCAGCTAAAAATGGTCTACCCACCAAGACAACAGGAAAGTGTCCAGTCATGCCTATGATAAGAACATACCCTTACCCATAGGACAGCGAGTGTTGGTAAAGTCAGAGTGACATGGTGGAACGTGGGAGCCTGATCCATATGTCATCATAGACGACAGTCCATGGCCAGGATGACATGCCTACGAGGTCCAAGCTTTGAATGGAACCCAAAAGTTAATACACCAAATTCAGCTAAAGTCATGTCCAGTTCCTGTCGAAACAGATGGACAGATCGACCAGGAGAGGCAGGAACCACTATTGAAAGGTACCTCGAGGCCACCCATCCCTCTTCAGGGTTCATTTTGGTTTAAAAGGTTAAAAATGTTACAGTACGTCAGGTAAAAATTAATGTGCACAGTAAACTAGGTAAATAGTTAAAAGTACTAAAATGTTAATTGTATTTTAAAATTTAGTCATAATTGACCCCCCCATACATGGGACATGTATGTTAAAGGGGAGCGGATTGTAGTACCCCAAAGCTAGGGGGGATATATACTTTTTTTTTGTTTTCTCTCTCTTCTCGTCCCTTCCTTCCCGGCCCTTGCCTGTATTCTCCCTGACCCCTCCCATGTCCTTTTTAATGCCGTTCAGCGCTGAGAAGGGGGGATCGGGGGCAGGAGACCTTCCCTGAAGGGCTTGCAAGGGCCAATCTCCTGGCCGAATGTCAGGGCCATCCCAGCCCTAGAAAAGGGCTGGGGAGTGGCTTGTAGGGGCAGTCAGTGGCATACTAAGGAGGGTGGAGGATGCAGGGAGCCCAGATAAAAAAAAAAAAAGTACCTGCATGGTGTCCATGGCTCCCTCTGCGTCGCTCCCCTCCAGCTCCAGACCGGGGTGGCAGCAGCTACAGCACGATCCATCAGGTGGGAGCCCAGCTCCCCGACATACTTCGTTTCCCTTCTCCCGAGTGGCATTAGGGGGGGCCTCGGGTGGTCGGACCAAACAGTGCCGCACAAAACCGGTCCAGGTGGGAAAACGCACCCCAGACCTTTAGTCCCCCTGCCCAGCAGCCGTGCAGGCCAAAGAGGAGCTGGGTGGGAGTGCAACTCCCTGGTCAGGTACCCTGACCTCCCTGCCAGCAGCGCTAAAATCCCAGGCCATGGTGGTGAGTGGGCCAAGTTCCCAGCCTTTTCTTTTTTTTTTTTATTTTATTTGCAGCATAGGCAGCAGGAGAGGGAGAGCCACAGGCACCTTAAAGGGAAAAGGGGACACCAGAGACCAGAGTACCCCCCGAAGCAACTAGAGACACCGCGTGGCATGAGCCCCAGGGGAGGCTAGTTGGGGGGTTAGATCAGTAACCTAGGGGAAGCAGAGCCTAGGTAGACCCCTCCCATGGCACCAGACAGGGAGTGGGGAGGGAAAAGCTAGGAAAGGAGATTTAAAAGGCTGAAGGCCCAGAGGGACAGGAGAAGGGAGAAGGCTCCGGGTGTTGCCAGAGCCCAGCAGGGTTATTGTATTTTATTCTGTTTGTTGGGAGTAAGGCACTGCTGGTGCTAGAGGGGCACTGTGTGGTAAAGGCCCCAGGGGGAGGTGGGTTGGCCAGCCCTTTTGTCTTGCTGTGGTGCCAGGGGCAGGGGCAAAGGCACATATCCATCCCGTGGCCGAGAGAGGCTAAACATGAGGGAAAAGGGTTCAGGACTGGGAGCCCCATAGGCCCTGCCACCAGGAGGGTTATGACCCTTAGGGGAGAGGGTGAGCTCCACAGAAATAACCCAAGCAGAACACCTTCATGGGTGCAGCACCCTTTGGGGAGGAACATTATTTGGGGGCCCTAGATTGCCCATGGCGAGGGTTGTTTGAGCATCATCCAGGTTGAACTGTGCTGTTGCCTGCCTAGCACTCCCTAGAGATTGCATTTTCCGCAAAAACTGAACTGTCTGTTTAGAAATCCAAATTGTGTGCTTGTTGTTGAACTGTTATCAGATTGTGCCCTGGTGTACCCGGCATCTAGCTTCACATTTGTTGCCTGGAGCAGCTTTGCCAGAACTGGACACTGGCCCAGGGAGGTCCCTGGCCCATCCACCATCTGCAGCAGAACCACCTCCAGTGACGCTGGCCTCTGCTGCAGTCCCGTCACAAGTGTCCCAGCACCAGCCCTGCAACGGTAAGTGGTAGAGAGCCGCTAGTGAGATATCCAGTGGTGAGTTAGCTTAGGAGCCGCCCAGGCTCAAGCTTGAGGGGCCACAGTTAACATCGTGCATGCCCTTTTATTATTTTGCCGGCCACCTGTAAGTGTGCGCGTGTCCGTGTCACTCTGCCAAGGCAGCCCGGAAATTGTTCCGTCAGTAGTCATCTTGTCGAGAGGTCATCTGGGGCTGGGGACCTGCCAGTGGTAATTGCTGCTAATTGTCCAGAGAACCATTGGCTGACCAAGAGTCTTCAGCTTCTTGCCCAGAGCTGCAGAGGACCACCAAGTTCTTTCTTGACCAGCTAGCAGTGTTCCTCGTTGTGTTCAATCAGTCTGAGGGGATGCCCCGTTATGGCCTGTTTACAAAAGCACTTTGTGGGGTCAGTGCTCACCTGCTGATCAGCCGACGCAGAGAAAAGCCCAAGCTTGGTTAGTCAGTTGTTCCATCATCTTGGCCAAGTGCACACAGGACTTGGACTAAGAGGGGTTAATCCCCTGTTCTTGGTTCAACCAACTGTTGGTCCCAATCGCATTATTTTTTTTCGTGTGTGATCTTTTTACCTCCCCTCACACTCCGGCATCCACCTCTCCTTCGGGCCCCCTAGTACTTCCATGCCTTGGCTGTCCTCTTCTGGAGCTCCTCCCACACACACATTGCAGCCGATCCCCCGATTTGTCCCCGAAGTATCCCCTCGCCGGGCGGGTCTCCCTCTACCGAGGGGGAAGGCACCGGGTAACAAGGAATCCCGGCACACTATTTTTCCACAGTCCGGAGGCGCTGCTGTGGTGGAGGATGCTCCCGGAGGTTCTGGGGAACATGGAGCACGGAGGCCGTCATCCAGTGGCGCCAAAGCTGATTTCCGGGTTTCTGGTTGTCCCTCCTGCGCCGCTACATGTAGTACCCCCCCCCAGTCTCCACCAGGGGCCACTAAAGAAAAAACATTCAGTCCTTAGAAATCTCAAAATGGTTCCATAATTATAAAATGAAAAGCTGTGAAATAGTCAGTCTGTAGATTAACTCCAGTCTTCCTGTAGCTGTTACGAAAAAAAATCACAGTCATCGAGTCTTTAGAATAAAATCAGCTAAGAATTGTTTACCTTTAAAGAAAGCTCACCAAAGACATGAGCTTACAGTATGAAACAAAGCAGCAACAAGGAACAAAACTAGTAAGCTTAAAAGTGGTGCAACCTCTCCTCGGCTTCCTCTACTCATCAGGATCTTAAAAGAGAGAAGCTAACTGGGCTGCCTCCCATACCAGGGCAGAAATCACTTCATGTGTGTCTCTAATTCTGCTTCAGCCATCAACCATGGTTGCCAGACGGCCTTAAAGTTATCCTCATTCAAGTTGTAGGGTATGAATAATGCGCTCAGTTTCTTTCTTTTTTAACTGCCATTGATTGAGCGAATGAGGTACAGGGGAAAGCCAATTCAAAGTAATACATTTGAGAGCTGCCACCCTCATAATTTAGCCTAATTTTCGAATAATGCTCAGACAGGCCAGCAGTGCGGGAAAACCAAAAATCAGTTTGTTTTTTTTTGCCATTCAACTTTTATTGAAGTTTATAGTTCAGAGAACGAACCACGACAGTCAATACCACATAATCGTAAACTTAAAACAGAGTGTACAATGGCTCATTCTCCCCATGCCCCTCCTCCCTCCCCACCACACCACCCCAACAAACCCAGCACAGCAATATACCCACAAGAGTGCGGAGTGACCTATCAGAAAGTATGGTCTTCAGTTCTGTAACACGTATAAAGTTTGAAAGGGGCCCCAAATCTTATTAAATTTATCCATTTTGTTTGTAAGACTTGCAGTAGACCTCTCCATTCTGAGATTAGCCAGAAGTTCCTGGAGCCATTCCACATAATTTATGTTCTCTGAATCTTTCCAATGTCTGAGGACTACTTTCTTAACAAAGAGATCAATGCCATATAGTACTTTCTGCATACTACAGTAATAGATGAAAGATCCCCCATTACACAAATTTCAGGCGTAAACAACTCAGAAATCCCTAATAGTGGGTCTACTCTTTGTCTGATAGTGGTCCACAGTAATACCACTCTCGGGCATTCCCAAAAGATGTGAAGGAGGTCTCCAGTCTGTGACCTGCAACTAGTACAGAGCAGAGAGGACAGAAGACCCAGTCTGGCAAGTTTTTGTGGGGAGTAGTAGATACTATGTAGGATTTTAAATTGCATCAACCTGAGTCTATCTTGTAACAAAAATTTGTGGCAGTAATACCAGATACGGGACCAGTCAAGTTCCCTACCTGGTGAGAGGGACTGCCAGTAGACTACAGGGGCATAGTTATCGGGATATGCCCAGGCAAAAAAGAGATTATGTAATTTAGAGACCGCATGGGGCAGACCGGCCATTTGGATTAACGAGGATTGAAAACAAACATGAGTACCGGGAGGTGGAGTAACCCCAAAGACTTGCAACAGGAGATGCCGTAGCTGATAGACCTTGAATATATTCTTACCAGGTATCCTAAATTTATGCATAATGTCCTCTGAGGAAAACCACCGCATATCAGCTGAAATGAGGTCCTCCAACTGACAATTTCCTAACTGAGGAAGCCAGGAAGGTGGCAACGGCTTATTATTTATTTGTATATTGGGATTGCCATTAATGGGCTGAGAGATATCCCTAATATTATCATATTTGAGAAAAGCGCATAGTTGCATATGAGCCTTAGAGACTGCGATGGGAGAGTTACTAATTGCTTCAGGAAGCAGGCATAATTTGGTGTTTAACATCGCTCTGGGGAGGTATCCAAATTTTTTAATAAAGGTTGTTTCCACCCTTAGCCATAGCGGGGTATACCTAGAACAAGCTGCAAGTTGATCAGTTGTCAACCACCTAAGATACTTACTGGCCTGGCTGGCCCAATAGTACAGCCTAAGATGCGGAAGCCTTAAACCTCCTCTTTCCTTTGGGGCAGTCAATTTATGATATGCCATCCTCGCTTTCTTGTATCCCCATATAAAGTTGGAAAGCATACTATGCACTCTATTGAACCAGGACAGTGGGAGTACAATATTTAACATATTAATAGGATAGAAAAGATGGGGAAAAACATTCATTTTAATCAGATTTATCCTGCCCCAAAGAGAGAGAGAGGGAGAAGGGACCACCTACGAAGATGTTGGTCGATCTTCTGCACCAGAAAATCTAGGTTTAACTGCTTAAGTCGGAACATGCTTCGCGACAAAGTAACGTCTAGATATTTAATAGAGTCGGCCTTCCATGCCAAACCAAATGTAGTGATTTCATGTTTATAGACTCTATGATTAAGAGGGAAAACCAGGATTTTACCTATGTTAAGTTTGTAATTAGAGACCAGACTGAATTCCTCTATTATCTTGAGAATCGGGGGAATGGATGTTGTTGGGTTAGACAATTGGAGAAGGAGGTCATCTGCATATGCCTCAACCTTAGCTTCATGACCATTTATAAGAATACCTGAGATGTCTTTAGCATTTACCAGCCTCCGAATAAGAGGCTCTACATAAATATTAAAGAGCAACGGGAATAATGGGCATCCTTGCCTGGTTCCCACAGATAGTTTTATCGGAGTGGAGATCACCCCATTGCAGGATATCCTGGCAGAGGGTAATAGATATAATGAGTGAACCCAGTCCCGAAATTCTCTGGGAAAACCAAAGGCCTCCATCGCTGCAAATAAATACCTCCAGTAAACTCTATCAAAAGCCTTCTCTGCGTCCAGGGAGACCAAGGCCATTGGGAAAGGAGCGTCCCTGGAGGCAGAGAAGAAATGAGCCAGAGTTCTAAGGTGGTCAGTTGATGATCTACCTTTCATAAATCCAACTTGCTCTTCGCCTTTTATGGAAGGAAGTATTACATTTAAGCGGTCCGCGAGTAATTTGGCTAGAATTTTAATATCTTGATTGAGAAGGGAGATCGGCCTATAACTAGAGACCTGCTCACGTGGCTTATCGGGTTTGGGCAGTAAAATAATCAAAGCTTCAAAAAGGGAGGCATCAGTCACTTGACCCGAGAGAAGAAAATGGAAAAGAGGAAGCAAGATGGGTACTAGTTGTTTAGAAAACACTTTGTAAAAATTAGAGGTAAACCCGTCTGGGCAAGGGGTTTTATCTGACGGAAGGGATTTAATCACCCTTTCTATTTCCACTTTAGAGATAGGAGAAATTAATGCAGTTTGCTGAGACTCACTAAGAGTAGGTAATTGTAGGTTCCTCAGGTATACCTGCAGATCCGCCTCCAGAGGGAGGCAACCATGGGACCATATAATTCCTGAAAATAACTAGAGAATTCTTTTACTATCTCTGAAGGTGAAGTTTTAAGGGAATCACCATCTAGGGAGTGGACTGCAGCAGTGAACCTGTTAGACTCCTGTTGTTTCACCCGCATGGCTAACATTCGTCCCGCCTTCTCCCCTTGGTCGGTGTAAACTGCATTTGTTTTCAAAATTGCAAATTCTGTTTGCTCTCTTAGTAAGCCAAGGTAAGCGTCCTTGAGCTTAACTAGCTCTTGCCTAATAGCCTCAGAGGAAGCAGGGGAGAGACTAGCCTCCATACTCCTGATCTGAAGCAGTAATTGAGCAACCTTACTTTCCTTCTCTTTTTCCTTTTGACGCTATCCCAATCATAATTCCTCTCAAATAGGCTTTGAAAGTGCCCCACTCTATGTCGGATCGTCCCGTGGAATTGTTATTTAAGGCCATAAACTGCTGAATATGGGATGCTATATAGGCGACCTTATCCGGTTCTTTTAGGATTTGGTTATTGAGCTTCCACCTGCTGCCCTTCTGGGGCAAGGACGCTATCGAGAGCTGACAGGTGACAGCCGAGTGATCTGAAAGTGGGCCCGAAACAATATTAGAGTCTACAACCCCCGGTAAAAGGTTTTGGGATATTAAAATGTAACCAATCCGGGAGGAGGTGCTGTGGACTGGCGAGATAAAGGTGTATTCCCTATGAATAGGATGAAGCACTTGCCACACATCGCACAATCCAGCGGAGTCAAGTAAATCCCTGAAAGCCCTCTGAGCGGGCGAGAGGCCGGAGCGAGATCGTCCCGACCTATCTATCGCCTGGTCAAACACCAGATTGAGATCACCCCCTATTATCATGGGAAGGTCAGGAAATGAGTGCAACACTTCCAGGATTTTGACAGAAAAACCCGGAGTATCCATGTTTGGACCATAGACACTGCCCAGGAGTACTTCCAACGTATGTAGTTTTCCCTTTACAAACAGGAACCTACCACCAGGGTCAGGGACAATTTGGAGAGGCTGGAAGGGGTTAGATCTATGTACCAGGATCATGACCCCTTTACTCTGGGTAGTGCCCTGTGCCATAAATATCTGCCCCACCTGCTGACATCTCATCTTGTCTGCTTCACCATTTAGGAGATGCGTCTCCTGTAAAAACATGATTTCTGCTTTGAGTTGATTAAGATATTTCAGAATTGAATATTGTTTGATTTTCTGTCTGGCCTCTTTAACATTCCAGGTAATACATTTGATGCTTCTAACCATCATCCTCTGAGTGGTTACAGTCGGTCATAATAAATCACCCATACCTAATTATACTCTCACTAACCCTACTTGCTGAGTTTATGCTGTGCTTACCCTTCCCCCACCCCACCAAGCCATTCCCCCCCAATATCCACAAATCAACCCCCCAAAAGACCCCAAAACTGTATAATAAAGCCCATCCCTCCCACCCACAATTGCTAGGTACATGATAAACAGCTCACCTATACTTCCCCCCATCCCCCCCACTCCCAGCGAACAGATTGACTAACCAGCACAACAACATTTTCAATACTTAGAAGGTGACAATTAACTTTAATACCAACAATATTTACATGAAGTATCCCGGTATCCCAACTTAGCTAACCTTGTTGAGAAGTAACATCAGTAAGCCCTATGCATAAAAGTAAACCATATGGACATAATATATTAAACCCTGTCCCAGGGTAGGAATGCCTCATTGGCGAGTGGAAATAAAACTTAGGCATTGCTAAACCAAATGGGGACAAAAGCACGGAATTCCAAACAAATGTGGAGTTTGCCCTTCTCCCTTCAAACATAAATTCCCCTTCATTAACTTGTCAAGCAGACAGAATATATAGAGATTGCCCCCCGAAAAAGTTATATCTCTTCAAATATTATCAAACCAAGCATTTTACCAAGAATAGACCCATTATGCAATCACTATAAAAGAAGGGCATCACATGCAGACTTTGGCGCCATCTAGCGATGAACAGTCTGTACTACCCTTTAGAATTGACTCACGAAGTGAAAAGTAACAAAATTCCAATAGAAACAGTGGCGCTGTCCCATATTTCCAAATCTATAAAGGTAATATTAACACAGTCGCAGCATCACATTGAACTTCTTGTACAAACCGCATGTAGGTCTTCATCGAAAACATTAACTCAAGACCTGTACAGACTGCCAGAGTTAAAAAGGAACTTTCGGCGAATCGTATGAGATGCCCATGAGATCGATGTCCTATGCTGTCATTTGGGTGTCTTAGTGGGGCTGCCAGAGGAGGTCACAACAAACTTCAAATAGCCAAACTTCAGGATAAACAGCTACACAGCTGGTACATGCAGACTTTCAAAGGGAAACTGTCCTAACCCTTGACAGAGACCAGGGTACCTCGATCACCTCCCTCCCTGCGATTCGACTTGAGAAGAGAAAAGGGAGCCCTTAACAGACATCTCACTCCACTAGACGAAATATCAGATGGGCAGCTCGAATTCCAGCTTCACGGGGTACGAAAAAGATCAGGAAAGGCAGCTTTAAGATTAGCAGCCGCAGCCCCAGCATCATCGTATGCCGGCCAGGAGCCTGCCACGAGCACCTGCAGTTTGGCTGGGTAATTCATCCTAAATTTAATTGCTGCCGCTATTAGCTTCACAACTATAGGATGGTAAGAGGCTCGTTTCTGGCGCACGGACAGGGGTAAGTCTTGAGTAATTTTGATCTTAGCCCCTTCCCGTGTAAGCTCTTTAGTTTCCCGAATTTTAGCCAGGAAGTGCTGTTTCTCTTGATTAGTTCAAGAAACGAAAAATGAAAGATCTGGTGGCAGCTCCTTGTGGCGGCATTGGACGGAGCGCACTATGAGCTCTTTCGATGGTGTAGTCAGAGCCAAATGGGGATGGGCCTGCTATTTTTGCAACAAGTTGTCTAGCAAATTTGACCGGGTCCGAGCCTTCTTCTCGTTCTGGAAGGCCGATTAGTACTGCATTGTTGCGGCGACTACGGCCCTCCAAATCCTCACCTTTACTCTCCAATTTGGCTACTCGTTGCAGGACGGCCACCACTTCAGATCCGGTTTGGTCTTGCTTGCGCTCTAGGGAACATATACAGGCTTCGTTGTCGGAAGTTTTCTGAGCCAAAGACGCCACAGTATTGGAAATAGTCTTGATCTCCCCCAAGATTGACTGTAGCTCTGATTTGAAGGGCTGGAATTCATCTAAAAATCTAGCCAGGGTGAGAGGCTCCAAGTCCACGTTGCTAGCGCCAGACGCCTGTGGCTGTGCTGTAGAGGAGGCCTTGGTCTTCTTCGGGGCCTTCTCAGGAGACGTAGGGGGAGTGTGTTTAGGCAGGCTTTTTTTCATCTCTATCTCTATTTGTCCACAGCAGCACAAGTACCGGGTTACAGAAAAATGACCCCGAGAAAATAAAGGTATTAGCCGCTACAAAACCGATAATAAACAATATAAAATAGAGCAGAGGGTAGGAGCTCAGGCAGGAGTGTGTTACTTGGTGCACTGCATCACGTGACTCCCCAAAAACCAATTCTTGATATGAAAAGGAAATAGTCAAGCTTGTAAATCTTTGGATTTCGACATGAATGGAACGCTAAAACCCCTGAAGAACTGGGCAGTCCCAGAAAGTGTGATAGTGAGTACCTTGGGCCCCACCACAGTTGCGCCAGCATATATCTGTGTAACTTGAGTGGACGAGTTTAGAAATTACTGGTGTCCCGAAGAACCAGTTCAGTACTTTCCAGCTGAACTCCCTCCACATCGGGGACAGCTACTTGCCAACCCAAACAAAGTCACAGAGACCATTGTTCCTGAGGGATCAAAGATAGAAACAGAATTTGATGGCAGATAATGACCGCTTGACCCATCCAGTCTGCCCATTCCTCTCTACCTACACTACTACCACAGACCGTACCCATTCTACAGCTCTTTCTCCCTCCCCCCTTTCTTTCTACTATGATTCCCTTGTGCTTATCCCATGCATTCTAGAACCCCACCAGTGTTTTCGCCTCCACCACCTCTGCTGGAAGGCTGCTCCAGGAATTCACCACTCTTGTTAAGAAGTACTTCTTCACATCTCTCGTGAGTCTACCCCCAGCTTCATGGCATGTCCCCTTGTTTTTGAACACCTTTTCTTCTGAAAAATACATCCCTCCTGTACCTTATTTACCTCTGTCAGGTATTTCAAGATCTTACTTCGAGAGGATTCCTGCAGTAGGTCATTACAAGTCGGACTAACGCGTCTGGACCACACAGCAAACTTTTCCAGCAATGCCTGGCGGGGGACCGCCCACCCAAAGTTTTGTGACAATGTCAGCGTGACCCTATGTAGTGGGCGGTCCCCATGCCCACCCTCCAGTTCTTTCCTGCTGTCGTCTCATGCATGTTAACTCACGGTAAACTTCCACAACGATCGTCATTTATTTTGCACCTTTTGTAGGTACCGTTTTCCAAGTTTCTCAGTTTCTTTAATTTTCTATGTCTTCTCCGTCACAGAAGAAGTGTGAGGTTTGTGGAACCCAGATACCTCACAAGGATGGTCATCACAAGTGTGTCATCTGCTTAGGCCCAGACCTCAACTTGCCCAGACTGCCAGCCCTTCAACCAGGCCACCAGCAAATGGAGGGAGCAGGCTCTGGAGGTCCACCTATTGAAGTTGTGGTTGGTTTCACTCGAAAAACAAATGGAGCGACTTTGGGATTCCACTTCTTCTCCTGACAAGAAGAAACACAAAAAAGAGAAGCATTGGGAATGAGAGCACCCAGAAGACGGTTCCCGGGCTGAAGACAGCAGGCCTTCCACGAGCAAGGCCTCCCCTCCACTGCCTTAAGTGAAGGTTGTCCAGTCTGCATCTGGGGATGCCGTTGGACCATCCAAGACTCTGCTCCCTATCTCAGCTGGTAAGTTGGCCACCGGCTCCTGTGGCACTCTCCAGCTAGTGCTGCTAAGTCGGTCCCCGGCTCCTCTGGAGACCACCCAGCCACCGATAAGACGACTCCCTGCCCCTCAGGGACTTGCCCGGCCTCAGCCAATAAGTCGGCAGGGGTTTCTTCCTCCTCCCACCCAGCTCCTACGTCTGATAAGTAGGCCACCTCTGGCACCCGCCCAGACATGGTTCACCTGTCTGGGACCTCTGTCGTTTTCACCCGACGCCCGGTCAAGCCCAGGGAAGACTGCCACTCTTCCCCTTCTCCCCCTCCTGTATCCCAGGCTTCGCATCCAGCTACTTTGGGGGTAGAAGAGAGCACAGGTCACCTAGATGTTGAGCACATGTCCAGTTCTGACCCCGCTCACCCGTTGGGGTCCCTGGGAAGGAGGTCCCTCCACCACCGTCACGTCTGACAACAGAAGCCCCTACTGTCCCTTCTGGGCAGATCATTCAAGCTCCAGCTAAAGTTCTGGTGCCGGATCCTGCTCCTCCGTCGGAGCCGACTGGGCATGTCCCTATGCTGGACCCTCCAACAACTGTATTCTTGCCTTCAATGGAACTTTCATGTCTGCACTCAACACCGGCTACTACTGCAGATCAGGTTCCCACGTTGGAGCCCCTATGTCTGGTTCCAATGCCAGATTTCCTGATACCAGATCTGTTTTCAGCACCTGGCTCGGTGGCGCCGATTCCGACATCTGTGGTCCCAATGTTTGCTATCCCGACTGCCCTGCCTTTGATGTATACTATGGCGGATCCTTTGTGGGCTCTCCCAACATCGGCCCCTCTGACGTTGAGTCTTTTCTCGAGACCCCTCTCTGTCCCGCACTACCCCTCAGGGTACTCTGTGGACTGTCCCCCAGCAGATCCACCACCAGATTGGCACTCTGCGGGACATTACTACCCAGGACACCCCCCCCCGTATCTGGGGTATTCCTTCCTGGGATACCATGGGTACTATTACCCACCTGCCCATGCTGTCCCTCCTCCTCCTCCACCCCCTCTGACTTCTCAGCTGGATTTCGGGACTCTCATTCAGTTCTGGGAGAGGGAGGCATGGATAGAGTTGGTCACAGACCTGGAGAGTTGACTCACAGCACCTCGTTCTCCCAGGTCCCTGCCCCCTGTGAGCTCAGTCCCGTCCACAGTTCACGATTTGGGGATTACCCCCCCAGGATATTACCCTTCCAGACTTGGGTATACCAGAAGGCAGTTCGGTTTTGGGGGAGGACTCTTCAGAGGAGTCGTTGGACCAAGAATCCCCAGTCCCTAAAGGGAAGACCTCTCCAAAATCCCCTGCAGTGGATCCTTCCTTTTTGGACCTCTTGAGGTCCATACAAGATTTCTATAAATGGGAGTCTGAGGATCAGGATCCTATGTGGCAAAGACTCACCGAGTACCTCAATCTCAAGTCTCTTTCCCCGATTCTTGTTCCATCATGGATCGGACCTCACGAAGACCTCACCACTACAATCTGGCAACTGCTCCATTCTGTCCTGGCCATGCTGAAAAGGGCGGACAGGACTTCCCGGGTGCCTGTGGGTGCTTCTTTCCTGAGTATGCACCCAAAGACAGACTCTGTTGTTAGCTCTGTGGCTCATGATTGCTGTACGGTCCCTAAGCACATGAGCACTTCTCGTCCAGACAAGGAGTCCAAGCAGACTGACCAGTATGGGAAAAATGTCTACTCCTTGGCTACATGCACGTTGCGTTGACTCAACTATGTAGCCCACATGGTGTCTCACCTGAAAGCTACCCTAGCCAAGCTCAAGACCCATATCCATTCCATGGAGCCTTCGGACCTCAAGGAGGAGATCGCCAGGGACATTTGCCTGTCCAAAATTTCCTGCAGGCATGCTCTTCGAGCCACGTAGGACTCAGTTGATGCAGTGGCCTTTACCTCGGTGACCGCTGTCTCCCTTTGACGGCATGCTTGGCATAGTATCTCTGGCCTTGCCAACGAGGTCCAGACAGTGATTCACGATGCCCCCTTCAGGGGCTTTGTGCTTTTCGATGGTGACACCAAGAATATTATTACGGATCTTCAGGACCGTGGTCGGGCCCTTAGGTCCATAAGGTCCATGTACCATTTGGGTGTGCAGGGTCAGCAGCCCTTTCGGAAAAGGACCTGGAGGCAACACAGACAAGTCCAGAACCACCATCAGGGCAAATGTAATGCCACGGGAACCTTCTCTTCCCCCCTGCCTCCAAAAATCAGACACACTCAGGGGGCCCTCCCCCTGCCCGTCCAGTCACCTCCTGACTCCCTCACCCCACCCCCTTCTCAGCCACACTGCGAGGAGCCGGTGGGAGGTTTTCCTGCTACACGCAAGAGTGACGAAGCATCACCTCTGATGCTTGGGTCCTGCAGCTAGTGTCCCAAGGACACACCCTGGAGTTTCTGGAATCCCCTCCAGGGTCTCCACCATGAAAGTCAGCCTACTTTCCAAACCAGACCATTCTTGTAAGGGAGGAAGTACAAGCTGTATTGTTAAAAGAAGCAATAGAACCGGTCCCTCTTCATCACAGAGGGCGGGGGTTTTACTCCCACTTTTTTCTGGTTCCAAAAAAAGACTGGCGACCTCCGACCCATACTCGACCTCAGCAGACTGTCTGTTTGTCGAGAACAAGAAATTCAGGATGTTGACCCTCCAGAGCCTCCTACCTCTTCTTCGGGAGACTCACTGGTTGTGTGCTCTGGACATGCAGGATGCCTACCTGCATATCCTGATTTTTCCCAGTCACCACTACTTCCTGCATTTTTGTTTTCCAAGGGGATTACTTCCAGTTTCGGGCCCTCCCCTATGGACTCTCCTCAGCACCCTGGGTTTTTACCAAGTGCCTAGCAGTGGTGACTGTAGCCCTGCGATGCCAGTTTAGCGGATTTTCCCCTACCTGGATGACTGATTGATTTCAGCTCCATCCAGGGACTCTCTTTCAGAGGCCCTTTCAGTTACTCTGGATTTGTTTTCCAAGTTGGGGATTACAGTCAACATCCCCAAGTCCTCTCTGATCCCTTCTTAGAGACTGCAGTTCATTGGAGCAGTATTGGATGCAGTCTAGGGCAGAGCTTTCCTACAGGATGGAAACTCTAGTCAGACAGGCCATGTTGGTAGCCTCTTCCAAATTTCATCTGCTGGGTTTGATGGCAGCCTCCATCTCTACAGTTCCGCTGGCAAGGCTCCACATGAGAGTTGCTCAGTGGTCCTTGCGGGTTCACTGGGATCAACTTCAGGATGACCTGGATCTCCCGGTCCTGATTTCCTCCGCTTTTCAGAGAGATTTACAGTGGTGGCGGGATCCCTCGAACATGACTTTGGGTCTCCCATTTCAAGGCCCAACTCCCCTCGGCACATTGACCACAGATGCCTCCAGCCTGGGTTGGGGGTTCATATGGGGGACCACCAAGCTCAGGGACTTTGGTCCTGCTTAGAGATGTCCTTGCACATCAGTGTTTTGGAAATGAGAGCGGTCCTGTACGCTCTTCAAGTGTTTCAGTCTGATCTCCCAAGGGAATTGCTGCTAGTCCAGACGGACATGTCAGTAGTCTGGTACATCAACAAGCAGGGAGGCATTTTGTAAAGGAGGCAAAAAAAAAGTAGCCATTTTTAAATTATACATTACTAATGCTTAGAAAGGAGACGCACAGAGATGAGGCTGATGGCGGAAGAATTTAATGATTATAAATAATAATCACAGCGAGAGATTACAAGTGGTACATCCTTCATTCTTCATTCTTCAAACTAACAGTGTATAGTGGCTTGCTTATATAGTGGAAGACAGTACTATGGTTGTGTATTATTAGTACAGAACAAGTATAAACATTAACTTTTAAAGGCAATATTCCTTTTAGTTCTTTGCCTGACAAGCAATTCTCATTTTAGTTCTTTGCATGACCTAATGTATGAGCTAGCTCTTGTATTGATACTACTATATAAGGATAATAATAATAGTCATTACCAGTTATTAAGATCTAGAAGGAAGAAATAGACTTGCACTTTAAGAATGTGCACACAAGCTTTTTAGTCTGTCCTGTCCTCCTGATAATAATAGTCAAAAGGGTAACTTGAACACTATCCCTGTATTTCTGTCTTTGCAGACACTTAAAACACCTGTTTTCTACTACTCAAATGATTAGTACAGATATCAAAACATTTGAATATTACAACTTGTGGATAGTTAAACTTGTAACTTCACAAATTATATATGATCTAGCTTCATATATCAATATTAGTTATACAAACATATTATGCTTTAGACCAAAATAAGGTTTGCCTGCAATATTGGAACACACATTTTTTATCCCCTATTACACATTTGATCGTACCCCATTTGCAGGGAGGCGATGAGAGTGTGGAACTGGGCAGTCCAGCATGATCTGTCTCTAACAGCTGTGCACGTTCCAGGAGTGCAAACCATCCTGGCGGACAGCCTCAGCAGGTCTTACACCCTCGCTCATGAATGGGAACTAAACCAGGAAGTGACAGATTCACTGTTTCAGAGGTGGGGGCAACCAGAACTTGACCTTTACCCCTCCCCATACAACACAAAACTTCTCAGTTTTTACTCGCTCGTTCCAGAGCATGGGGCTTTCTTGCATGACGCGTTGTCTCTCTCTTGGACAGGGAGATTCTTATATGCTTTCCTTCCATATCCCATTTTGCAGAGAGTACTCATCAAGCTCCAGGCAGAGACAGCATGGATAATTCTGATTGCCTCTCTCTGGCCGAGGCAAATTTGGTTCCCACTTCTTTAACAGTTGGCGAGGAAACCCCCGGCTCCAATTCCATTGATGCACAACCTCCTCACTCAGAACCAGTTTCGACTTGTGCACCCGGGGGCTCAAGACCCTGCACCTGCATGCGTGGCTCCTGCAGACATAGTGAAGTCTTGCTTTGGGGTTTCTGCCAGAGTAGTCCAAGTAATAGTGGAGGCTAGAAAGCCCTCCACTAGATCCACTTATGCCATGAAGTGGAAACGTTTCTCTGTCTGGGTGGCTTCCAAGGGTTGGAACACTTTCACTTGTCCAGACCCACATATTATGGAGTACCTGCTTCATCTTTTGACTCTGGGCTATCTTATTCCTCTCTAAAAGTACATCTATCTGACATTTTGGCATATCACATGCTTGTGAATGGTAAGCCCATGGCCCAGTAGAAGAGTTTCAAAACCTTCCTGAAAGGGTTTCTACATCTGAAACCCCCCATCCGCAGCCCTACACTGCCTTGGAGTTTGAATTTTGTGTTGGAGAAGCTCACTCTCCCTCCTTTCGAACCAGCGATGAGCTGTGACTTGTGCTATCCATCTTGGAAAGCGCTATTTTTAGTTGCCGTTACTTCTGCGTGAAGAATTTCCGAGCTTTAGGCCCTGGTGTTTAAGGAGCCTTATTTGATTTTCCACAGGAACTGGGCAGTCCTCAGAGCAAATCCTAAGTTCTTGCCTAAGGTGGTGTTGGAGTTGACACTGAATCAGTCAGTGGAACTACTGGTTTATTATCCGGCTCCCAAGAATAAAGGAGAGGCACTCATGCATACCTTGGATGTGCACCACATCCTAAGGTGCTATATTCGCTGGACCAAAGATTCCCGTAAGGACGACCAGCACTTTGTTTCCTTTGCTCCCAAATCCTTGGGGAAGGCTGTCTCCAAACAGTGCCTGTCTAAATGGCTAGCTAACTGCATCCGCTTCTATCAGAAGTACAACAAACCTCTGCCGGGGTCTGTTAGAGGTCATTCCACTAGAGACATGGCTGCATCTGCAGCTTTTTTCATAATGGTTCTTCAGCGGACATCTGTGCAGCAGCAACTTGGAGTTCGGTCCATACCTTTACCAAGCATTACAGCTGGACATTGCGTCTAAGCGGAGGGCTGGATTTGGCCTCACCATTCTGCAGTAATTCTCACACAAATACCACCAAACAGAAAGAAAATAATGAAATGACTGAATGCTTACCCTTGCAAATCATACACACAGTGTTTTTCAGAGAGTCCGTCAGACTCATGATAAAATTCCTGCAGGGTAAAAAAAAAAAAAAACCTGATTAATTTCCATCCCAGATACAGGATTACAGAAATACAGATGCAGTGTTCAATCATAATTCCCAAACTCTTCACCCAAACAAACATAAAACAATTAAAAATGTTATACAATTTACTTACTTTTGCTGGTAGCACACAATGTGGTACTTGAAGATGAGCAACATCACTCTGGCTTGGGCGGTCATCATCATCATCCAGACTTCTTCATAATTATTGATGATGTGACATGGTAAATGAATACTGAAGTGGAGACTGGTGATGCCACGTAGGTATCTGGCAAATTTCAGGCATGGGCAATACTGGAGACTGGTGATGCCACACTGATATCTGGCAAATTTCAGGCATGGGCAATACTGGAGACTGGTGATGCCACACTGATATCTGGCAAATTTCAGGCACGGGCAATACTGGAGACTGGTGATGCAACACTGGTATTCAGCAAATTTGAGGCATGGGCAGTACTGGAGACTGGTGATGCCACATTGGTATCTGGCAAATTTCAGGCATGGTCAATACTGGAGACTGGTGATGCCAAACTGGTATTCAGCAAATTTCAGGCATGGTCAATACTGGAGACTGGTGATGCCAAACTGGTATTCAGCAAATTTCAGGCATGGGCAATACTGGAGACTGATGATGAAACATTGGTATCCGGCATATTTCAGGCATGGGGAATACTGGAGAATGGAGACTGATGATTGCAAACCAAGTCTTACACTTGGCTGGTGGTGCTCTAAGCAACTACTTGGAATATTTGTGCAAAATTATGCTGAGCACCCACCACCTCACATTTCACAGACACCATAAATGGTTTACAGATTCATGTGATTATTAAAAAAGCACAACGCCTGATGCATTTCAGATCCCAAAAGATCCTTTTTCAAAGGCAATTACAGCAAGACTGAACACTGTTATGTATACTTAAGTGTTGTGACATCACAGTGACATCATAATACAACCTTCAAATTCATAGGATGTAATACACCCTGACCACATGATGTGCCCATGTGAAACATCCATTACCCACCCTTAGGTGCTACATATTGTTAAACAGACAATTCCAAAGGTAATACATGATATACAAGGTAATAATGTTGCATTATTACCGTTTTTGTACGTTTATATGTTCTTTTGTATGATTTTGGACATGTATTGTCATTTATCCAGTGTTCCACTACTGTTTATTGTACAATACCTTGTGTTCCAACTGTTGCATAATCTTACAATGTTGTATTGTTTGTGCTACCCACATACTATTGTAACTGATCATCCTTCACAACCCTATGTAATCCCTTCCCCCCCAGGTCGCACCGTGAGACGAGTAACTTGTTGTTCACTGTGCCTTCCTGGTGAAACATTTCAATAAATAAATAAATAAATACAACACAGCGTTACTAAACTGCAGTGCATAACCATTGAAAGTGCAGATGTTGAAAACATATAATATAGTATATATACAACAGCATAGCCAAATAATCGCCTACATCATAATGTACAGAAAAGCAGTAGAAGGGAAAAGAGGGGAATAAAAGAAGTAAGAAGGAAAAAGAAAAGACCATAACAAACAATTAAAAATGGAGAAATTAAAGGGGGAAGGGGAGGGGGCAATTTAAGATTTTCACTGTCAGAATCCAAAAGTAATGTAGCAGCAGCCAGCAACCCATCAATGTGCAACACTTCATTTCCATTATATTTTCCACAAATATGGTCTGAGATCAAGGCCATAATTTAAGCCAGGAAATTTATCTGCCAAAGTTACAATCCAAAACTTTTCTTTATTCAGCAGCACTGTATTGACACAGGGCAGCCACCAAGAATGTCCTGCAGAAGAGCTAAAACACTGAAGGACATTCATTCCAGTACACATTGATTACACTGAACCCAAGTTTCAAAAAACTTGATTAAATCAGCAAATGAATTGCTGTGTAGAGTGCAAAAGACGTTTCCATCGCAAAAATGTTGCAGTTAGTAAAACATTCATCAGCCGTAATGTTCAAAGGGAATATTCGGTAAGACAGTTGCTTACTTCTTGACACCTCAGGGATTATTTACATGGCACATGTTCAGTTCCGTCCTTCTATGAGGGTAAAACAACCTGGTGCCTAAAAACTAGAATTTCAGGGGCAGCAAGAAGGTGTTTCATCCTATGAGAGCAGTTCACCAATACAGCAATGATATAGTGCCGCTGAATAAAGCAACGTTTTGGATTGTAACATTAGGAGATAAGTTCCCTGTCTTAAATTATGGACTTGATCTCGGACCATCGAGGAAAAGAAAATGGAAATGAAGTGTTACATGTTGCTGGCTGCTGCTACATTACTTTTGGATTCTGACAGTGAAAATCTTAAATTTCCCCCCTCCCCTTCCCCCCTTTATTTTCTCCATTTTTAATTTTTTGTTTTGGTCTTTTTTGTCCTTTGATGGGGCGTTGGTTGTGGATCCAGGCTGCCCGGGGCGGGTTCTGGCGCTGGGCACGTGTCGGGCCTGTGGCTCAATGGGGTCAGCTCATTTTCTCAGCTCAGGTGTGTAACCTGGATATTATTTTTGATGATAGCTTGACCCTAAAGTCTCAGGTGTCAGCTGTGGTCAAATCTTCATTTTATCATCTGAGGAATATTGCCCGTGTGAAACACCTGATTCCCCAGGGCGACCTTCCAACATTGGTCCATGCTTTCATTACTACCCGTCTTGACTACTACAATGCCCTCTATCAGGGGCTGTCTGGGGTTGATATCGGCCGCTTGTACCTGGTGCAGAACGCTGCAGCCAGGCTGTTGACTGGTACCTCTAGGATCAGTCACATTACGCCTGTGCTGCGCGAACTGCGCTGGCTGCCAGTTCAGTGGTGGATCACCTATAAGGTAGGCTTGCTTATCTTCAAAGCCCTGCATGAACAGGGACCTGACTACCTTAAAGATCTCCTGACTCCCTACTCCTCCAGTCACCCTCTCCAATCCACCAGTGAGGGATTGCTAGACATTCCCAGGGTTCATCTTAAAACTTCTGGAGCTCATGCATTTTCATTTGCAGCACCGACCCTGTGGAATTCTCTGCCTCATCGGTTAAGAGAATGCCTGACCATCAGCAGTTTTAAATCTATGCTGAAAACATATTTATTCTCTTTGGCCTTCCTGGGTTAATTAATGAATTGATTTTAAATATTTATTTATTGTTTGCTTTTATACTGTATTTTATAATTTGTACAGAGTCTTGACTTTGAAAGGTGCTATAAAAATAAAGATTTATTTATTTGTTTATTTATTTTATTGCATATAATTGGAATTACAACCCTTTGAGTCACAGACTCATTTGCGAAGGCTCCACGTCGGTTACAGGGGTGGAGGGAGAATGTAATACAAGGATACATACGTAGTAAAGCAGTATACAAGAAAACATACACACTCAGTTTTAGACAAACAGTACTGGCAATTCATACCAGGCTTTATCTTAGTTCTGCAGAGGCAGTGGTAGGCAGTGTTCAGGGCATCATTTGTTAGAGATGGGGGGAGGCGTATTTGTGGGGTCTAAGGAGACCCTGTGTCTGTAATTAATGGGGTTAGGTGGCATATTTAGGAGGGCAGAGCTAGCCACAGTCACAGGTTGCAGACTCAGTTAGGTGGGCTTTGAGGCCTGCTTTGAACAGAGAGATGCTGTGAGTCTGAGTGAGCCGAGGAGGTAGCGCATTAAGCCACATAGGAGCACGGTACCGAAGCGATCTTTGACCCATTGATGTCCTACAGTGGGGGACCTGGAATGAGAGTTTAGTTGCGAGTCGAGTATTGCACCTGAGGGGGGCTGGTCTGATTATGGGGAGAAGACCAAGTGGGGCTATCTGGAGTTGTATTTTTTTTGCCAGGATGCAGGTGTGGTACTGAAGTCTTTGTTGGAGATTTAGCCAACCAGTCAGGTCATAAAGGTCACATGTATGGGTTAGACGATCACTGCCGGTGACTAGTCGGCAGGCTTTATTTAGGGCAGTGTTAATACTGTGTAATGCGGTGGGTTCTGCTGATCCATATATCGCAATCCCGTAATCAATTAGGGAGAGGATTGAGGCGGAGACAGCTAGGTGCAAAGCCTGCGGGGGTAAACAGTGTTTAACTCTATAGAGGATGCCCACTCTAGTGTTAACAGTGGTGGAAAGCAGTTGAATGTGGCTATGGTAAGAGAGGGAGGTATCTAACGTGATACCCAGGTATTTGAATTTAGTTACGTGTTCAAGGGGGGTTCCTTGTGTGTTTTTAATTTAGTAGTGCCGATTGGCTGTGTGGGCTTTGTTGGTGCGCAAATAACATGGATTTAGTTTTTTTATAGTTGATGATCAGTCGGTGCTCATCAAACCATGATTCAGGCTCCCCAAAGAAACCCTGTAGGGCTTGTTGTAGGGCACTAGGTTGTGGGTGTTTCCAAAATAGTACCGCGTCATCCGCATAGAGAAGCAAATGACCACTGCAAGCCTTGGGAAGTGAGTTTAGAAAGAGGGAAAAGAGAAGAGGGCCGAGGATAGACCCCTGTGGGACCCCAGAGCTCACTGCTTTGCGAGTGGAGATGGTGGTATTTAACCTAACTTGCTGAGACTGGTCTGAGGGGTAGTCCTTGAACCAGGCCGTTGTCTCGGGGACCACATTTAGCTGTGGCATAACACGAAGCAATGGATTGTGACTGACCATGTCAAAGGCTTTGGTAAGGTCCACAAAGATTGCACCTGCAATGGCTCCTTGGTCTAGGGCCTCATGAATGAACGAGGTGAGCTCTGAAAGTGCGGTGACAGTGCTATGGCCTGTCCGGAAGCCGTGCTGTGCATGGCTTAGTAGGTTGTATCTAGTTAGGTGTTCAGTAAACTGGTCAGAGACTATTTTTTCCAGTGCTTTAGAAAGAGGAGGAAGTATAGAGATAGGTCTATAGTTGCTTGAGAGCGTGGGGTCTCCACTCTTCAGGATGGGAGTGATTAAAGCACTCTTCCAGGTTGAGGGGAACTGACTGAGGCAGAGAGAGAGGTTGAGAATTTTAGTAAGGTGGGGAAGTATGACATCCAGTGTCAGCCGAAGGAGTTTAAGATCTATTGAGTCATTGCTGTACTGGGAATTGGAAATTGCATTGGAAATGTAATGTTTTGCTTCCCGTCTGGAGATGATTCTCAGCCTGAAGAGTAGTGAATCTGAGCTAGAAGGAGTGTCGGGGGAGGTGGGGGACAGGGTGGAAGAATTTTGAAGGAGGATATGGGAGAGGTCCGAGAAGGTGGTGTTGAGGGCTTCTGCTGTAGCGGAGGGGTCTTGGTGACTTCTCCATTTATAGAGAGTTGGAGGGCGGGAATTCCCATTTAGTTCTTTTAAGTTGCTCCAGAATTTTTTCCCGTCTCCCCATGAGGAGGTATTAGAGTTTGGTGGTAGTAGAAGCCTGGCCGTAAGGCCCAAGTATATTATTCGCGAGACGCTGGGTATAGTGTCTGTCATGTGTGCTATAGGATTCAAGGGCCTTATGCAAAGGTTATCCCTCGATTGGAGCATGTTAAGTAGTGGGGTGAGAACCAAGGGTGGTTCTGGATTTCCGTACTTGTTTGGTGAGGAGGGCAAAAATGTAAGGCCTTATTAAAGGTGGTAATGAAGTGATCGGCGCTAGGTCTACAGATTGCTGGTGGTGTAAATAGGGAGCCAGTCGCAAGTAGCTAGATGGGCTATGAGTTTCGAGGCCTCCTCTTTTAGCTGTCTCTGCATGGAGATTAGCGGGAGGCAGGGGAGTTGCCAGTCCACCAGCTGGTGACTGGAGAGTGGTCACTAATTGAGTCAAGGAAGCACTGAGGCTTGGAGAGGTTCCATGGCCTATTTGTGAAGATAAGGTCTATGAGGGTGGAGGCCCCAGTTCTAGTGTCCCTTCTGGTAGGAGAGGTGACTATTTGGGTTAGGTCATATGCCAGAGCTGCGTCCTTGTAGCTGGACGAGGTAGGGGATAGCCAGTTGACGATGAAGTCTCCCATTAAGATGAGTTCACTAGTATTGGGTAGGTTGGAGATTGTGCGGAGGTTAGACTCAAAGGCTAGTTTTTGGTTTCTCGGGGGGATGTAGGCAGAAATTATGTATAGCGTTTTGGTGCCCAGACTGAGTTTGACTGTTATTGTCTGGGCGCCATGTTGTGGCACGGGGGTGGAAACTTCAGTGGCATGGAGTGGGGATTTAACATAAATTGCACAGCCGCCACCTCTCTTGCTAGCCCTGTCTGTCCTGAAGAGAGAATAATTACTGAGGGGGACCGCATTATTGGGTATTTTATTTGAGAGTCATGTCTCCGAGAGGGCTAGGATGTCGGGTGTATGAGCAACCCAACCTTGGAGAGGAGTGAGTTTTTAGGTAGGCTGCAAATATTCAGAGTTGCTAGCAGTAGTCTACCCCTAGAGTGGTTTGGGGAGGCCTTTGTGCTGGGAGGTCCTGGGTTGGGGTGGATATTGCCTGATAATAATAGTAGTAGGAGGGTGTGCCGTAGGAGGGCCAACCTGCAGAGTTTGGATGAGTGTCGTTGGGATTGGTAGGATGAGGGTTTTTTTGTCACTGGAGGTAGGGACAGGTAGACTGTGAAAGACACAAGCTAGAAGGGCAAGGGAGGTGTGGGGGATGGTTGTAGTGTTAGCCGCGGTGGCAGGGGGTTGTTGCCTTGGGGGGGTGGAGGAGCACTAAGGTGCAATGAGTAGCATGTGAGGGTGTGAGAGTTAGTGTGAGAGCGTGAGGGTATAGGCCAGCTGGACCCGATTGGCTTGCATGAGAGGTGTTGCTGAGACTGGGTCTAATGTCATAGAAACATAGAAACATAGAATTTGACGGCAGATAAGGACCGCTTGGCCCACCCAGTCTGCCCATTTCCCTACCTGATGGATAAGCTGCAGATCCTAGTTAACCAGCAGCCTACTTCTTCCTACCCCACCCTAGAATTGCCTTATGACTGTCCCATGCATGCTTGAATTCCACCACTGTTTTGACTCCAAACCTCTCTGGAAGGCTGTTCCATGCATCCACAACCCTCTCTGTGAAAAATACTTTCTAAATTACCTCTGGCCGCCCCCTTCTATCTTCAAATTCGCCCCTTGTTCTTGCACACCTCTTTTTGAAAGATGCTACCCTCTTGGACTTTGTTGATTCCCTTGAGGTACTTGAAAGTTTCTATCATGTCCCCCTCTCCTCCTTTCCTCGAGGCTATACATATTAAGCTCTTAAGTCTCACTTCATATGTCTTCGATTGCAGACCCTGCACCATTTTAGTTGCCCTCCTCTGGACAGCTTCCATCCTGTCTATGTCTTTGCGGAGATTGGGTCTCCAGAACTGCAAGCAGTACTCCAGATGTGGTCTCACCAGCTGTCTGTACAGAGGGATAACTTCTTGTTTTCTGCTGGTGATGCCTCTCCCTATGCATCCCAGTATCTCCCCAGCCCTCCTTGCTGCCCTCTCACATTGCTTGCCCACCTTTAGGTCATCTGATATGACTACCCCCAGGTCCCTTTCCATTTTTGTTGTTGTTAGTATCTCACCCCCCATTGTGTACTCTTCCCCTGGGTTTTTGTTTCCCAGGTGCATTATCTTGCACTTCTTAGCACTGAATCTAAGCTGCCATACATTTGACCATTCCTCTAACCTTGCCAAGTCCCTTCTCATCCTTTCCACCCCACCTTGTGCATCAACTCTGTTGCAGATCTTTGTGTCATCTGCAAAGAGACATACTTTTCCTTCCAGTCCCTCTGCAATGTAGCTATAAAGACATTGAAGAGGACGATCTAATACTGAACCCTGTGGTACCCTGCTAACCCCCTTTTTCCAGAGTGGACTCCATTTACTATTACTCTCTGTGTCCTATTCTCCAGCCAATTTCTTTACCCAGGCTGTCATCTTGGGACCCACTCCCAGGCTGGCTAACTTGTATATTAATCTTTTGTGTGGGACTGTGTCAAATGCCTTGCTAAAGTCTAGGTAGGCCATGTCCACAGCCCCTCCCTGATCGACTACTTTGGTCACCCAGTCAAAGAAATCTATCAGATTTGTCTGGCATGACCTTCCCGCTGTGAATCCATGCTGCCTTGGGTCCTGTGCCCCTCTGGCCTCTAGATACTTAACAATTCTTTCCTTCAGAAGTGATTCCATCATTTTCCCTACCACTGAGGCTCCAAGGGACAGCCAGGCCCCCCATGGCGGCACTACAGCTCAAAAGCGGCCAGCGAACAGCGTCGAGCTTGATTACCAGTCTGGGCCTGCAAGTCCCAGGGCCTTGACACCGAGGAGCCCTTGGTGCCTCCGCCCGACCCCAGAGAGGGACGGAATGGGCTTCCTGCACCGTGGAAGGGGCCCCTGCTTCGGCAAGGCTGAGGCCCTGTCCTCCGATGTCATCATTGGTAAAGAAGTAAAAAATGGAAATGTTGTGGTAGTGTGGTTTTGGTGCCTCAAGAGGGGGTTGTTGATCATAATGTAGGATCCTGGAAGCCAGGAGGGCAGTTAGTAGCAGGGATAACATACTATAAGTTGATAGCGCTAGATATATATCAGTGGCCTCTAGTGGTAACCTATTATAACCTGCAGCTGGAAAAGTGAGCTGATAGGTTATTTCAGCTCGTCACCTGACAACCCTTGCCTATAAATCCGAATGCTGACCAGGGGTGGTGGGGAGCCGAACGCATAGCGTTCGACGGGGCCTAGCCTGAGCACTAGACTGCAGAGATTTCGGCCGTGAGGAGGGGCGCAGGCAGCCGTTGTTTAAAAAAGGCGCCAAAATCTAAGGAAGGCAAGCAGTTTTTCCAGCGGTCGTGATTGCACCATTTTCCAGGTACAATTACGTTTGTTTATGCTTCAAGGGGCTTGTCCTGCGGCAGGGAGGGCTTCCAACACCAGCCCTCGCGACCTCCGTCCTCGGGGGAGGGGGGTGAAGATCTGCAGAAGAGGGAGAGACAGGGGTGGTTAAATAGCAAGTGGCGAGTAGGTACAGGCAGTGGGGGGGGTGATAGGTCTAGAGGTTAAAAACGCTTTAAAACAGGACCAATGACTATGCAGAGTCAATCTGTATACAGTTTGTACTTAAGACTGCTGGCTGGAGTAATCTTAAAAACTTAGTATTTCTATGCCCAGTGTAGTCCCTATTACAGATAGCACAGTCCAATACAAAAAGCCCAGACCTCCAAACTGCACAGGCTCTGCTGTTAACAAGACTATCTACATTTAAAATTGTTGACAATGCTAACTATAGGGCACCAGGAAGCTTTTTCGAAAATACTGTTCTGTTCTAGCCTGAGCACAAGACTGCAGAGATTTCAGCCGTGAGAAGGGGCGCAGGCAACCGTTGTTTAAAGAGCAACCATAGGAAGGCAAGCAGTTTTCAGCGGTGCGATTACCGTTTCCAGATACAATTACCTTTGTTTGTGCTTCAAGGGGCTTCTTGCGGCAGGAGGGCTTCAACACCAGCCTCGTAACCTCAAGTCCTCGGGAGGGTGAAGATCTTTGTTTGTGCTCAAGGGCTTGTCCTGTAGCAGGAGGGCTTCCAACACTGGCCCTCGCGACCTCCGTCCTCGGGGGAAGGGGGTGAAGATCTTTGTTTCTGCTTCAAGGGGCTTGTCCTGCGGCAGGGAGGGCTTCCAACACCAGCCCTTGCGACCTCCGTCCTCGGGGGAGGGGGGTAAAGATCTTTGTTTGTGCTTCAAGGGGCTTGTCCTGCGGCAGGGAGGGCTTCCAACACTGGCCCTCGTGACCTCCGTCCTCGGGGGGGAGGGGGGTGAAGATCTGCAGATTGATTGCCAGATGCTGCTGATGATGGTAGCTCACTAGGATCCGGAATATATTCAGAGCCAGAAAACTGGTCTGCAAACTCTGCATCCTCATGTAATACACTATCAACCACCTGAGCAGCATGACTGCTGCATTTGGATTGCATACTAGGGGTAGGGGTACTTGTTGTCACAGGCATTGTGGAAATACCTGTTGGTGCAGTATCCAGGGTCATGGCAGTAGCCACATTTACAGTGACTGCACTGGTAGTGGTTACAGTACTAGTAGCCGTGGGTTCTACATTGTCACTAGAAGCACTTGTTAAAGCAGTGGTGGTGGTGGCTATAGTGGGGTACAGGGTTACAGTGACAGGGACAGCAAAAGTGCTACTGGTGGCACTGGCTGATATGCTTGTGCTATTTTTCCACAAAAATACGGTGAGCAAATAATGGGTAGCGATGTGAATAAATCCACGTAAGCACCAAAAATGTGCAAAAAATATAACAATCTTTTTATTTTTAATTTTTTTGCAGTTTGCAGTTAAAACATTTGCAAAACAGTGCTTTGTACAAATATACTTGTCTCTACCATTTAAGACAATAAGACAAGCTAAAGTGGATTCATTCAAACAAATTCAAACAAATATTAACACACACCTACCCCAGTCTCGGTGGGCCAGCCACCACTATACCCTTGCGCTTCGCCAAAATGGCTTCCTTAGGGGGTCAGCAACTGATGGCACTGGTGGCACTGGCTGATGTGCTTGTGCTACAGGTGGTCTTAGGGACTGGCAGTACACTAGTGGTGGGAAGGGGTGAAACATCAGCAAGAGTGGCAGAAGCTACAGGGTGATGCAAGACAGTGGTTGTGGCTGCTACTTCCTCACTTGGAGCTCTGCTAAGCTGTAATGCCCTCCTGCTACTGCCATAGAAGGCTGGAGCAGAAAATGGGTGACTACTACTACTGGTGGTGTTAACAGTGCTATCACTTAGGTTACTACTACTAGAGCTTCTTTCACCACCCAAAGTAATATGTGAGCTTACCACCTTGCTAGGTGAAAAAAATATTTTGGGATGCCAAATGCGTCCAGATGAACGTACAGTACCTTCTAATTCGGCATCACTGCTGCTTGCCGTGTTTGGTACAGGCAGGGCTGTGGACTTGCTGGGGCTAGACCAAGTCCTTTTATGGGTTTGCATATCACCAGACATGCTGAATGATACTGCTACTGGTTAAAGTTACAATCAGTAGAAGTGCTATGATTAATTAACAACACAGGCAAATATTTTTATTTATGTTATTGTATGCAACTATGGGTGTACTATGTGCAACTATGAGTGTAACTGTGGGTATAATATATGCAACTTGCAAATAAGCCCACAACAGAACCATACCCAACAGGCCCAACACATACAAAATTCATTGTGCCACACCTGACACACTGAAAGACCCTAGAAGAAACTGATGGACAGGTGTGTGACTCGCTCTGCGCCTACACTCGGACGCAGTGGGGAGGGGAGACTAGGTGTCAAAATACTTTCTCTTTCTAAACAAAATCAGATTGTCATTAATTTTCAGTTACATCACAGGCAGCAGCCTGTCACACTCACAGTACTATATTTTGTATGGATTAGAATGTTAACCACTGGGGTTGGGGGGCCACTAAGCGTCGATGCTTACCGAACAAAACCCTCTGTGAACAACTGTTACTGAGCCCAGGAACAGTTCCCCAAATTATATATATATCTTTTCTAAATTCTATAATTCTGTCACACTAGACAGAAAACTTAAGCCTGACTTTACTGAACAAAAAAGGGTTCTTTTCTGACACAAAATAAATCTCTTTAAATGAAAAAAAATTCACACACTGTAAGAGCAGACAGATGTGTGACTTGCTCTGCGCCTGCAACACTCAGACACAGTAGGATGGGAGAGACTGTGTCAGACTACTTTATTTTTGTGTTGCTTGCACGCATGTGCAAGAAATGCATTGCTTCAGTGGGGCCAGTTAATGAGATGTCTTTATGCTCAAAGAAATTTGCGTCACGATCAGATGTGTTCTGTAAACACATTAGTCTGCAGCCATTATCTCCCATGGCCTCCCCCCACATTCTAGCTCTCTCTCTTTCTTCCTCTCTCAGAAATACACACACACGCGTGCATAGAGGGGACAGCTGCATTCTTTTCAGTGGGGTCTGCTCTGAACTGACAGAGCCAGAGATTTACAATTCATTCTCATTTTATTTCTTTATTGTTTATTTATTGGAAGTATCAGTTTAACAACCTTTGAGCCAGAGGCTCATTTACAAAGGTACCTCATCACATAGAGGACAGAAAAGACAAAAAAGATACAGTTATAGGTGATTAGCTGTCGTGTGGATTACAGACATTGTTTACATTACAAATATTATTTACAGATAATACATATAAGTTTTGGTATAGATAATTATATAAGCACATGAACAAGCAACATTCTTGCTATGAGAGAACTTGCAATACAATTTAATTCATCTTATTGAAGAGCAAGCGATGGATTGGTCAATAGTTGTAGGTAGCAGCAGTCCCAAAGTGGACCTTGTCATCGTTAGGGCCCTAGAGAGCTGGGGGAGTAGCTAGTTGCAGTTACAGATGCGGGTGTTGAGGAGATGCTTGCGGAGAGCCACTTTGAAAGGGGCAATTTTGGGGGTGCTGATGATAGTGGTTGGGAGTGCATTAAACCAGTCAGGGGTCCTGTATCGGAAGGATCTCTGGGCCAGGAATGTTTTTACCCTGAGAACTGACAGGATTGCTATGCCTGCGTAGCGGGTAAAGATGGTGGGGGGTGGCAGTTTGGAGGGAGGCTGAGACCCCAGGGGGAGAGAGACCGAGCAGAATTTTCTTGGTCAGGAAGCAGGTCTGGTAGTGGAGTCTTTCATTAAAGTTGAGGAAATTGGCAGCAGAATAGAGGGGAGCAGGTGTGGGTGAGCCTTGGGGCACATGTTAGGAGCCTGCAGGCCTTGTTGAGAGAGATTTGAACTTTCTGGAGAGTGGAGTTATCAGCTGCCCCATATACAGAGAGCCCATAATCCACTAGGGAGAGTATGGAGGAGGAAATAGCAAGCCTACAGGCATCAGGAGGGACGCAATCCTTGTGCCAATATAGGAGCCCAATCCGGGTGTTTACCACGGCCGTCAATGTAGTTATGTGGTCATGGAAGGTAAGGGCAGAGTCGAGGGTAAGCCCAAGATATTTGATGTGGGTACCTGTTCAAGGGGGTGCAGGGCCCTGGGGAGGATGAGGGGTGGTGCATTTTTTGCTTTATTTTGGTGGTGGGAAAAAATCATTGTTTTCGTCTTTTTTAAGTTTATGACCAGTCTATGATCCAAGAACCAAGTTTCAACCTGGGTGAAGGTGTTTTGGAGGGAGGCCGGAGGGGGCAGGTTTGTGGTGTGAGGCATAAAGCACTGCATCGTCCGCATACAGTAGGATTTTTTTGGAGCAGGCCAGTGGCAAAGTGTTCAGGTAGAGGGAAAAGAGTAGTGGACCCAGGATGGAGCTTTGGGGTATCCCAGAGCGAACTGGGAGTGTGTCAGATAGGGTCCCATTTATTTTGACACATTGGGACCGGGTGGAGAGGTAGCTGGCACACCATACTAGGGGGCCCAAGGAGAAACCAAGTTGGTGGAGAGAGTTAAGAAGTAGCAGGTGGCAGACCATGTCAAAGGCCTTGGAAAGGTCTGTGTACACAGCTCCAGCAATGTTACCCAAGTCTAGGGAGGAGTGTAGGAAGTTGGTGAATTCTAGGAGGGCCGTGGTTGTGCTATGGCCTGAGCAGAAGCCATGCTGCTCCGGGCATAGGATGTCATGCTTGGCTAGGTATTTTGTGAGTTGCGAGGCGACCTCTTTCTCTAAAGCTTTGGATGGGGGGGAGAATGGAGATGGATCGGTAGTTGCTGGGGGAGGATTTGTCACCACTTTTCTGAATGGGGGTAACAACGGCATTCTTCCAGGCACAGGGGAAATGCCCCAGGCATAGGGATCTGTTGAGTAGGTCCGTGAGAGGGACAAGGACCTCATCAAAGACTAATCTGAGTAGCCTAGCTTCTAGGGGATCATTGCTAGGGTTGTTGCTGTTTAGTGCATTTTGCAGGTATGGATGGGCTTCATGATACGATATTTTACACAGGAGAAAACAAGGGCACAGAAGAGTTGGGGATTGGGATTCATGCACAGGGTCAAAGAGGCAACTGGGGAGAACAGAGCTAAGATCTGTGAAGGTGGTGTTTAGACAGCTATGGCAAGTGGGTCAGTGGAAATGGTGCCATTAATGGTGAGCAGGGAGGGGGGTGGGGAGCGCAATTTCCCGTTGAGTTCTTTGATATTATTCCAGAAGGTCCGAGCGGACCCCCAGGAGGCGGTGAGAGTGGATTGATAGTAGCCCGCTTTGTCCTTGCGGATAGCCCTCGTACAGCTATCGTGTGTGGCATTATAAGATTGCCTGTCAGCCATTTTGCCAAACTCTGAAGTTTTGTGCCAGAGGTTGTCCCTATCCCTCAGTTTTTGGAGTGGGGGGGGCGATACAAGGTGCATTATGTCTCTTGGTGCGGTGTTTGGTGAGTGGGGCAAAGAGAGCACAGGCTTTAGTGAAGGCCTGTGTGAACAGATTGAGTGCAGTATCAACGCTGGGGGCTATTTTAATAGACCAATCTATTTGGGCAAGAAATTGTGAGTTTTATTAACCCTCCTTGGCGGAGTCGCCTATGGAAGGTGGTTTGGGCTATGGGTTTGAGGGTGGTGGAGGTCCATAGGAATAGGATGGGCGAGTGGTCGCTTAGGGAGTCGGGGAGAACTTTAATGTCCTGGATTTTGTGGGGGTGATTAGAGAAGATGACATCCAGGAGGGTGCTGGTACCAGTAGAGGGATGAAATCTAGTAGGTTTGGTGACTAATTGGACCATGTCAAGGGCGGTGAGGAGTCCTTAGTAGGTGCAGCGGATGGACCCAGCCGGTTGACATTTAGGTCCCTTACTAGAGTATGATCGGCATGTGAGGGAGGTTAGAGAGATAATCTATAAGGGATGCGATGGCTGGCTTTCGGTTCTTAGGGGGAACATAGGAGGCTGTGAGGAATAGGGGCCCCTGGAGGGGTCAGGGATGATTTTTAAGGTGAGAGCTTGGGCACCGTTTTTGAGCTTGGGGGGGCGGGAGCTTGTGGCCAATAATGTTATCCCTGACATATATTGCACAGCCACCTCCACGTTTTCCCACCTGGTCTTCATGGTATAGGGTGAACCCTGGGAGTGATACCACAGAGTCAGGTGTGGTGTTAGAGAGCCAGGTTTCAACTAGCGTGATGATGTCTGGTTGGTGTAGGGTGGCCCAGCATTGGAGCATTGTGGATTTTTTTGGCAGGCTGCATATGTTCAGAGTGATGATGCGGAGTCCTGTGGGAGATGTCCTGGGTGTGCAGGTGGGGGGGGACTTGGGTTGGGTGAAACATTGCCTGAAAGTAGTAATAATAGTGTGACAAATCTTAGTAGAGGGGGGTAGTGGTTCAAGACCCTGGCTCGGCGTTGAGAGTGGGGCCGAGTAGTTAGAGTGCAGGGGATGGGTAGGGTGTGGAGGGTAGGGAAGGTGGTGAGAAAGTGGGTCCAGGGATTGCTGGGGGTTGGAGGATAAGGAGGGTGGGTAGGGGGTGGGTGCTGGGGCCTAGGGTCTGTGATGAGGGTGGAGGAGGGGGTTGGGAAAGCTGGGGTAGTCAACAGTTGCTGACTTTGGTGGACTGCCAGTGTGTTTCACTTGGAGGAAGATGAGTACCAAGAGGACCAAGATGGTAATGTGCAGAGGTGGCAGAGGAGAGAGAGCATGTTGCCTGCTGGTGTTGGTCGTGGTAGATGAATAAGGGTTAGGGTTGAACTTCAGTGAGGGTGGCTGCCACTTTGGTGTGGTGGTATGGTTGTGAACTTTGGGGCGCAGGGTACCAGGTTGCGCTTACCAACAGAGACAAACTCTGGGCTAAGGCTAGGTACACTAAGAACCCTGCAGACTGGCAGGCCTTCAGAACTGCTAGGAATGCTTGCGTCAAAAGCATTCGTGCTACAAAAGCTAACTTCTATATCTCCACCCTGGAACAAGCCAAAGGGAACCCCCCAAAAATCTGGAGAACACTTAAATCTATTGAAGGTTGTCCTTCAGCTCCATCTATCCCACCTAAGATATTTACCAATGGCAGGTTGGTGGAAAACAGCACCCAAATCCTTGAAGAACTCAATGTACATATCGTTACCGCTAGACTTGCTTTCGACTCCTCACCCTACGCTAACCATGTAAATACTAGTGAAAGCTCCATCTCCACTACCTGCAGGCCATCCCACCCACTCCAGATCCGCACTATTACTTATAAAGAAGTTGAAGATTCTCTCCTTAATCTAGATCTCTGCAAGAGTGCTGGGAATGACGGACTTGAACCATTTTTCCTGAGAACAGGCTATGCCTATCTCACTGCACCTATCCTACATATCTTCAGCCTATCCATTACCTCTGCAGCAGTTCCTTCTAGCTGGAAGTCTGCCCACATTCTTCCTCTTTTCAAATCAGGAGACCCCCTGCTATTTAAACAATTACAGGCATATCTCCATTTTGCCTGTTCTCTCTAAAGTTCTCGAAAAGCTGATCTATAATCAATTGAAACAACATATTAAATCCTACTCTCTCCTAAACCCTGCACAATCAGGTTTCTGGTCCAAACACAGCACAGTCACTGCTTTGGCTAAGGTCACTAATGACTGGATTTCCACCGTGGACTCCAAGAAGGTCTTCCTGGACCTTAATAAAGCCTTTGATACTGTTGACCACCCTCTCCTAATCAACTGAATTTCTAATCTAGGTGCCACTCCTCCTACTGTACAGTGGTTCACCAGTTATCTCTCTGGTAGGATGCAGAAAGTCAAAGCAGATGGTTGTCTCTCAGCCCCCCTTCCGAATGCCAGGGGAGTCCCCCAAGGCTCCATATTAGGCCCCAATCCTATTCTTTCTATACATCAATGATCTTGATTCCTATATAACAAACTCCATTATTCACTTCTTTGCAGGCGACACTGTATTACGTACCTCTGGCACAACTCTAACGGAAGTCAGGGACATCTTGTAAGCTGACTTTGCTCAGCTTGAAAGTAACCTTATCAAAGCAAAGCTCCTTCTGAATGCTAAGAAAACTAAGGCGATGTTCTTCTCGCGTAATCCCGCCTTTGGATCCCCCCTTTGCTGCCAGCAAACCTTATCGTCACTTCACTGGGTGAAACCCTAGAAGTCGTTCCTAAATTTAAATACCTTGGGTTCTGGATAGACAACAAGCTCACCTTCAATAACCACATTGAGGACCTATCCAAGAGGCTCAAAGCACGGCTAGGCTTCTTCTTTTGAAACAGGTCTCTCTTCCCTGTTACGACCCGAACCAAGCCTGTACTGGCCACATTTCTTCCCCTACTTGACTACGGAGATTTCATCTATGCCAATGGTTCTCAAATGGTGAGGCCAGCCTCCCAAGGGAGGCCCCAAACTGCTCCAGGGAAGGCCTGGTCAAGTCTGAGAATGTACAGTATTTAAATGTTAAGTTTTGGATGTTTTGTATGATGGGATAAAGCAAACTAAATATGGATAATAGTAATTGAATTTCTTTACTTATGCACAAACTGGTAACCAGGAAAGGCCCAATGAGCCAAAGCTTATTCTTAGGTATGTATATTGGTGACTAGAAGGCACAATGAGTCAAGGCTTATTTCTACAGTAGAGTTTATACACAAATGAGTGACTGGGAAAGGCACACAGAGCCAGTGTTTGTTTCAGGTGTCACCTGAGGAAGGGTACATGAAGCTGCTTAACAAAAGGGTAAGAAGGGGTGCGATGCAAGTGGCTAGGTTAGTTGTTCCAGACAGAGAGGAACAGAGTAACAAGGGAGCAAGAGTCAGAAAAGTGGAGTGACAAAGATAACCTGGGGTGGGGTGTGGTGGTAGAGAACAATAAGTTGAATAAAAGAGAATATACTCAGTCAACTTTATTAGTCTCACTTTATTCCTGGTGTACTGTGCAAAATATGATTTTTTTTCTCTTTGGGGAGGCCCAATATATTTTTTTCTAAATATGAGGGAGGCTTGAAATCTTTTCCATGGCTTGGTGGAGGCTCACTATCACAAAGTGTGAGAACTAATGATCTATGCCACCTCTGCAATCTCAGGCCTAAGTAAACTAGACGTTCTCTACCACCATGCTATACAGTTCATCACCAGTGTCCCCCACAGAACCCATCACTGTGACCTGTACACAGCTGTTGGTTGAACCTCACTCGCCACCAGACGCCTTCTCCATGCTGGAATCTGGACCCTCAAGATACTCCTTCACAAACTACCAAGCTACATAACATCCCTCATCTGTATCTCCCACAGTGCTTACTCACTCAGGAAATCAAACTACGTCCTGCTCGACGTCCCAAGAACGCGTACTGCATTTGGACAATGTGCCATTTCATTTGCATGTCTTACATTCTGGAATCAACTCCAATCCATACTAAAACTAACCAGCATTGTCCCAATTAATCACTACAAAGCCTTATCCTCATTTAAAATAAAAGATATCTGTCACTACCACTAAACCCCCCACATCACCCTTTTACGTTAGCTACTCATACACCGACTGCCCCTGCTCTGTCCAAAACAGGTCGGCAACCGCACAGGAAGTATAATACTAAGTTTAACAGCTATAGATTTGATCCCCATAACCTGCTTTTACTGCCCTTCACGCCTAGATCCCCGTATCACACCTTTCTCCACTCTACTCTGCTAGTCCCTAGCCTTATCTTTTACCTTCACCTTATCTCCCTACCTTCCTTCTTAAACTCGCCCTGCTATCTCTGCACATCAACTTTCTCCTATAATGCACTTACCTTTTTATGTATACAACTCTACCCAAACATCTGCTGATACAGCATTAGACTTTACTGCCAGAACCCTGCCTTACCTGGCTATATCACGTCATGAATTGTCATTTATGAACTTTGTATGTGCCGTTTGATCGATTGACAATGATACCTTGTGTGTTATGTCCATATGTCTACGTAAATGACCCAGGACTTCCTTGTGAATGAGCTTGCTCAATGGAGTTTTTTTCCTGCAATAAACTTGAACTTGAAAACCCCCAATGGGTGGGTGTCTTTGGGCAGTGGTTTCGAGTAGGTCCGGATGTCAACGGGGGCTGGAATGGCAGGGTTGGGAGCCAAAAAAAGGGTGTGCAATAGCGACTCCTAATGGTCGCGGAGTGGGTGGTTAGGAGTGGGAGTGATGGAGGAGGTGGTTGCCAAGGTGAATATCAGGCTATAGAAGAGAGAGTTAAAGCCAAAAAAGTGACTATGTTAGGAGTGAGGTGGGCAGCAGAGTGGAGAAGTAGGAAAGAACGTCTCTAGCACGGGTGGAGTGGTAGTGGGAGGCAAAGGAATCAGGAGGACTAGCCCTCTGGTGGTCGTCAGGTATAACCTGCAAATGTGGAAATGGGGACTTAGAAAAAAGACCATCAGGAAGTGATGTCATAGAAATGGGATAATAAAGGAGGTTCGGTCTTGGGTGGGAGGGTGGGTGGGGCAGTCGACACAGCATTGATGGGCTAACACCCTACACAAACAGTGCAGCTGGATGGAGGTAGTCTTTACCTCTAGCGGCTCTCGCTGGGTCCCTGCTCCTAGAGAGAGCTGCTTGAAAGTCCTGCAGGCATCTAGTGTGATTGGGGGGGACTGGCTGAGGCCCATAAGTAGGGGGACAAAAGGAGTTATTAGTATGCAGCGGGAGTACAGACTACGGTTCAGCTTCATATTGCACAAGCAAGCTGTTGGGCTATGTCCCAAGTACAGCAATCTAGTGCGCATGCGCGAGAGAGTGGCCAAGATGGCGATATACACCTTCGTCTGCGCTGGAATGGCCCAGGTAAGACAGAATTCAAAGCTCTACTTCACTGCAGTAAAATTGTCCCCAAGTGCCGTGAGAGCTGTGCTGTAAAGCGCTGCAATCGCTATGCAGCAAGATCCCCCCCCTCACTCTTAAAGCACACACAGTAACACTGAGAAACAACTGTAGCCCTAGTCAGAACACAAGATGTGCAAAAACTATCAGTTGCTATGTGGGGACAGTAATTTAAAGTCCCAAAAAACACCCCACATAAACAGAGCAGCTGGAGGGAGGTAGTTGAGGCCTCTAGCAGCTCTCACTGGGTCCCTGCTCCTGGAGGGAGCTGCTTGGAAGTCCTGCAGGCATCTGGTGTGATCGGGGGGACTGGCTGAGGCCTCTAGCAGCTCTCGCTGGGTCCCTGCTCCTGGAGGGAGCTGCTTGGAAGTCCTGCAGGCATCTGGTGCGATCGGGGGGACTGGCTGAGGCCTCTAGCAGCTCTCGCTGGGTCCCTGCTCCTGGAGGGAGCTGCTTGGAAGTCCTGCAGGCATCTGATTTGATTACTAAGTGATCCAATACTCCACTTGTGTGTTTCTCACGTGCAGGAAGTGTGGACAGTTGATCAGCTGGACCAGTTGGTACAGATCATTATGGCTTCAGGAATTTTTTTTTTTTTTTAATTCCCACCCAGTGACTTGACAGAGAAGTTATACTCAAAAGATAGCTCTATATGCAGTCAACTGGTGGAAAAGTTAACAGGAGTCTGGATTTCTTTTACTGTTACCTCTGCAGTGGGAAACTGAAAATGATTCTTTACAAACTGGGAAAAGTCCTGTGAGGCATTGATCAGTACAGGTACTGCCCTACTGGAATTGTGAAAAATGTAAATTTGTTGTAGTATGCAATACCTTTAAGTAATTGTTTCTTAGAAGCATAGGCAGAAGAGTTCACCCCTGGTAATACTACAACTGACACAATCACATATTGGCTACATTTTGAGATTTCAGATGTCAAAATAAATCACATTAGGGCTTATATCACCTTATTATTATTATATTAGGAGGGACCTCCTTGTAAATGAGTGTGTTCAATTGTGTTTTCCTGCAAATAAAGTGGAAACTTGAACTTGAAACTTATATTAAGAGTACACGGTGATCCTGTACTGTATATGTACTAACTTGACTTCCCTACCTTACATTACTGATGCTGTGTAAGGCAGTCATCAAAATATTTTAATAAAATCATTTAACAATCCTCATTTTATGGCCCTCCATGCCAGGTAGGTTTTTCCAACTGTGGTGCATATCTCAGGCATTTTTGGGACTTTTGTAACCAAATTTTCAACATGGGGGTTATTGGGATCCCTCCTCATGAATTCAGCCACTGTCATAAAGAAGGCAATTAACAAAAAAAAGACCTACTGTAAGAAACATAAAAAAAAAACCATCCTCTATAACCTGAAGAGCATATAAAGAAAAACCAAAAAAAGTTAAATATCTTATTAGGGAAGCAAAAAGTAATTTTGAATTAAACTTAGCTACTAAAACTAAGGACAATTATAAATTATTCTATAACTATGTTGGTTCTCTAAAAAAAAAAATAGTTCAACAATGGGAACACTTGTTAACAACAACGGTCCTATTACTAGTGAATCAGATATGGCAACTGAATTTAATAATTATTTTGCCAGTATATTCATTGCAGATGACATTTTACCTATAACTTTGGACCAAAATAATAAAGAATATATTCCACCTATTAATGAGACTGAGGTCAGAACATTAATACAACAACTTAAAATTCATTCTTCACCTGACCTGACAACATACATCCTAGATTTTTAAAAGAAACAGCAAATGTTATATGCGGACCTCTGTCAGTGTTGTTTAATGCATCATTAAATCAAGGGAAGACAATTCAATCATGGAATGAAGCTATAGTTACACCAATACACAAAGCTGGAAACAAACAACTAGTATCCAACTACAGACCAATTAGTCTCACATCGGTAATTGGTAAAATATTTGAAAGAACATTATTAACAAGAATTGAAGCACATATTATCAAAAACAACTTACAGGATTTAACTCAGCATGGATTTACTGAAGGTAGATCATGTATGACAGACTTGTTAAACTTTTATGAAAATATAAGTGCATCTCTTGACTTAGGGTTTCCAGTGGATGTTGTATTGCTCGACTTTTCTAAGGCCTTTGATAAAGTCTCCCATCAAGTAATAATAAATTATATGTGTAAGTCTGGTTTTCATCCCAACATTATTAGCTGGGTAATAACTTGGCTACAAAATAGGTATCAGAGAGTCTCAGTAAGAGGACACTTATCACCATGGGTAAAGGTTGGTAGTGGGGTACCACAGGGATCTGTTCTGGGCCCAATACTTTTTAATTTACTAATATCAACAATGCAACCATCCAATAAGATATGGATGACAAAGTATGCAGACGACTGCAAACTTGGTTGTATTGTGAAAAATGCACAAGATGCAGTTCTTTTTCAGGAAGAACTAAATGACATCTGCAGCTGGGCATTAGAAAATAAGATGTGTTTCAACGAACAAAAATATAAGGTTATTCACTTCGGATACAATAATCAAAACTTCGATTATAAAATCAATAATGTTCAACTTGTTACAGCTACAACTAAAAAAAAATTTAGGGATCTTGGTGGATAACACTCTTACATTTGACAACCACACCAGGCCTAAAGTTAAAAAATGTCATAAAATTATGGGATGTATTTTTAAACATATTAAAAGCAGAGAACAAAAAGTATTACTACTGCTGTATACAAGTATGATCAGGACCAATCTTGAATATTGTTCTTTTTGTGGTCCAACTACTATAAAAGGAAAAAAACTAGTGGAAGGGGTACAGAGGAAATTAACTAAAAAAAATTAGAGGCCTAGGACACCTTCATTATAAATCAAGGTTGCAACATATGGGACTTTTTTCACTGGAATATAGACAAACACGTGAAGATTTATGCACAATATACAAAGCAGTTAATAATCAATATTTGTTTGAAACCTTAGGTTTAATAAAGGATAAATCGACAAGATCTTACAGTTATAAACTTAGAGGGGCAAATTGTATAACTCAAAAAAGGATTAAATGGTTTTCACAAAGGGTTGTAGGACAATGGAATAACCTACCAAGGGAAGTAGTGGAGAGTACTAATATTGAATATGTTAAAAAACAACTAGATATATATATATATATATATATATATATATATATATATATGAGTAACAAAATAATATGACATCCATAATAGAATTACTCCACCTGGTTGGTGGCGAGCTCACTAAGGGCATTTTGTGCCTCCTGAGATTGTAACTTTCTATGAATCTTTGAGTCATGGCGTTATTCGGTCCCGAAAGGTGATTTTGCAGTCGCTGCGTGGAATCACTTTTTGGGCTCGATTAACAAAATGACAGTGCCACTGTTCATGAGGAGGGCTCTCAAAACGCCTATGTTGTAAAGTTGGTGAAATAAATCCAAAAAATAACTGTTTTATGAGCGTGCGTTGCACAGTTTCCACCCGTGCTCATAACTTCGCAAATTTGTAATATTTTCATTCAAGATTTTCAACATTGGCATTTTTCCACACCTCCTTATGAACAGTACAGCTGTCACATTTTTCATATCCTGGCCAAAATGTGTTTTTGCACTTCCGGCGCAGAATAGCGTGGTCACTGTGGGAAATCAGTATTTGGGACAAATTAAGAAAATCACAGTGACACTGTTCATGAGCAGAGGTCCTAAAATGGCTATGTTGAAAATCTGGTGACTTAAGTCCATTAAATGACTGTGCTGTGAGCATGCATTGTACAATTTCCACTCACCCTCATAACTTCACAAATTTGTAATATTTTCACTCCAGATTTTCAACATTGCCATTTTACCACACCTCCTTATGAACAGTACAGCTGTCATTTTTCACATCTCGCCCGAGAATGTGTTTTCGTACATGTAGCACACAATGGCGCGGTCGGTGTGTGAAATCAATGTTCAGGACAGAATAAGAAAATCACGGATGAAGCCATGAAGTTGGAGGGAGGACGATTCAGAGGAAACATGAGAAAGAATTTCTTCACAGAACGGGTGGTGGACAAGTGGAACACCCTGCCAGAGGAAGTGGTGGGGGCTGAAACAATCACGGGATTTAAGAATGCATGGGATAGACATAAAGGAATTCTAGAGGGCAGGGGTAAGGGGAAACAGACTTCTAGGAAAACAAACTGAACTTACAAGCTCAAATGGGCAGACTAGGTGGGCCATAGGCCCTTATCTGCCGACACTGTCTATGTATCTATGTATGTATGTATCACAGAGACAATGTTCATGAGCAAAGGTCTTAAACTGGCTACATTGAAAATTTGGTGACAAAAGTCCATAAAATGACTGTGTTACAAGCGTGTATTGCACAGTTTCCACACACCCTCGTAAGTTCACGAATTCATAATATTTTCAACATTGACATTTTTCCACATCTCCTTATGAAAAGTACAGCTGTCATTTTTTACACCCTGGCTGAAATGTGTTTTCGCACTTCCGGCGCAAAATAGCGTCATCGCTGTGAGAAATCAGTGTTCAGGACAGATTAAGAAAATCACAGTGACACTGTTTGTGAGCGGAGGTCCCAAAATGCCTATGTTGAAAGTCTTCAGTAAAAATCCCCAAACTAATTACATTACGGGTGTGCGATGTGCAGTTTCTACGCAATCTCGTGACTTCACCAGTTTTTTTTTATATTTTCACTTCAGATTTTCAACATTGCCATTTTTTACACCTCCTCATGAACAGTACAGCTGTCATTTTTCACATCCTGTTTGAAATGTGTTTTCATACCTTTGGCGCCAAATGGCACAGTCACTGTGCAAAATCACCTTTCGGCTAATGAACTGATAGTGTCATCGTTCATGCAGTGGGATCACAAAAAGTCCATGTTGAAAATGTGGAGTAAAAATACCAAGAAACGCCCAGGGCATTAGGGTTTTTGACCATAACTCCCTACCCTGTAGGGACTGACAGGCGTCAGGGGTGTGACTTGGGATTGTCAACAGTAATGCTCATGCCATTCCACCCCCACCCTGCAGCCAGTGACAGGCATCAAGGTGCACCTTAGACCCTTTGGCCCCAGAGTTCACCCCATTCTCCTATACTGCACCCATTTCAACGTATTTCCTTATGGAATGAGGTGAGTGTAAAGCCCGAACACCCCAAAGCACACCTTAACACTTGATGTCGTGACCGTTATGGGCAACGACCCAAAGGTACACCCCAATGCTTGTCCATCTCTGTAGGGTGGGGTTGGAGCTGGCGTCAGTTCAGTACTTCACTGCCATTCCTATACTGCATCTGTCTAACACCTGCAGTTTATTTATTTATTAATTGCAGTTGTTTCACCATGAAAGGCACACTGAGCAACAAGATGCTCGTCTCCCGGTATGACCTTGGGGGGGTACACATGGATATGATAACATGCAGGTTATCAAGTGAACGGTTAACAGAAGCAAATAAAAAGCAGCATAAGGATACACAATTGCATGAATATACAAGCAGCGCACATTGAATGCTTAGGATATTACAGTATCAAATAATTTTTTTGACAAGAAGCAGCAGACAAGGTAAATTAGCACAGTAGTAATGGCTGTAAACCGAGGATGTATATCACAGTAATACAGTTATACACAGTACATAGGGCAAAATAAGCTCAGGACATAAGTGCAAGGTTGGGGTTATATGTCAGCTTCTGTAGCAAGGCTAAGGCCGCTGGTTGGGTATTGGGGAGGGGATAGTGGGGCATGGCAGGTTCAGGGACAGGAGCAGTTTGTAGTAAGAAACTTTGCTAGGGTGGTAGACAAAGAGTAGGAAGAGGAAGAGGGCCGAATTTGTGGTGGGAGGGCACTCCAGAGCTTGGGTAGCTGGTGTGAGAAGGCAGCTTGACCAGCAGAGGTCTTCCACCTAGGCACTGAAAGTTGGCGTGAGTCACTGGATCTAAGATGATGGGAGGGGGTGGGGCATCTGTAAGCATGGTGGCAAGGTAGGAGGGGATGGACCCGAGCCATAGGTTGGAGACGCATTTAGCACAGTGAGAATTGCGGCTTCCACTGCTAATGCCAGCAAGCAACATTCGGCATTGACAAAAGCTTGTTCTAAACAAAATCAGCTTGTCATTAATTTTCAGTTGCGTCACAGGCAGCAGCCTGTCACACTCACACTGCTATATTTTGTGTGGATTGGAATTTTAATCACTGGAGTTGGGGGGGCCACTAAGCGCCGATGCTTACCAAACAAAACAACCCTCTGTGAATGACTGTTACCGAGCCCAGAAACAGTTCCCCAAATTATATGTATCTTTTCTAAATACTATAATTCTGTTACACTAGACAGAAAACTTAAGCCCGACTTTTTACTGAGCAAAAAAAGGGCTTTTTTCTGACACAAAGTAAATCTCTTTAAATGAAAAAAAATTGCACACTGTAAGAGCAGACAGATGTGTGACTTGCTGTACGCTTGCATCACACAGACACAGTGGGGTGGGGGAGACTAGGTGTCGGACTACTTTCTTTTTCTAAACAAAATCAAATTTTCATTAATTTTCAGTTGCATCACAGGCAGCAGCCTGTCACACTCACACTAATATATTTTTTGTGTGGTTTGAACTTTAACACTGGGGGTGTGGGCCAGGGGCCACGAAGCGGTGATGCTGCTTAGCAAATAACTATATGTGAACAACTGTTACTGAGCCCAGAAACATACACTGGCAGTAGCAGCAGTTAGTAAAACCCTCTCTGAATTACTGTTTACTGAGCCCAGAAACAGTCAGTTATCCTAAATTATTATATTATGCTATATAATTCTGTCACACTAGACAGAAAACTAAAGCTTGACCTTTACTGAGAGCAACAACAAAAGCCTCTGTTGCCACAAAATAAAGAAATACCTAAACCAAACCAAATCAAATCACACATCAGAGCAGTGTGGAATGGATGAACGCAGTGAGGAAGGGGGATGCAGGCACAAACAGTCTTCCCTCTCTCCTAGGCTAGGCTGCTACTCCCTGTGTAACTTTGCAAAAACACACAAAAAAATCAGTCACAGTAAAGTCTCTCTAAAACTTAAGGATCACACTCCAGCAAAAAAAACTAGTTCACCAACAAGATTCTGTAGTTTGAGAAGCTCTGAGACTGAAGAACGATCTCTCCTCTGAGAGTGCTGTCTCACAGTGAGGGGATCACGTGATCTGCAGAGCTGAGAAGCCTCTAATTGGCCAAGAAAGCTCTGTGAGACTAGGAAATCTCATTCCCCGAATACTGAATAGTCAGGTATCCGGAACGGCCGTCCGAATATTCGGAATTGCCGCTATTCGTGGTATTCGGGAAATAATATTCGGGGTGTGCACAGCCCTACAGCCCACTGTATAGGGTCACGCTGACGTTGTCACGTGACGGGTAGGCGATCCCCTGCCAGGCATTGCTGGAAAAGTTTGCTGTGCGGTCCAGACGCCAGATGTGCTAGTCCTACTTGTAATGACCTACTCCAGGAACCTCTCTCGAAAATCTACAGTTATGGTAAGTTCTTACAGAACTGTACTGTCTGTCATGTCCCTCCGCTTCCTCTGTTCCAGGGTATACATATTGAGGTCCTTTAGTCTCTCCTTCTAGGGCTTTTGATGCAGACCCTGCACCATTCTAGTTGCCCCCCTCTGGGCCATCTCCACTCTGTGTCCTACTGGAGATGGGGGGCCCAATTCATAAAGCATCGGGAATGATGCGTGGTGCTTACATCAGAGAAATGGTGCAAGGGTCTCACTGCTCCTCACCTTGCATTATTCCTGATTCTACATTGCAGCCTGTGTCAGTTGGGGGATCGCATAGGTTCATAGGAAGATACGAACTCAGGAAGCAAAATGCCCTTAATGAGCTCGCCACCAACTAGGTGGAGTAGTTCTAATATAGATGCAATGTTTTGTCACTTCCCATATAGTTATCTGTTTTTTAAAAGATTCAATATTAACACTCTCCACTACTTTCCTTGGTAAAGCATTCCATTGTATTACAACCATTTGTGAAAACCATTTAGTCCTTTTTTGTGTTTTATAGTTCACCCCTCTAAGTTTGTGGCTATGTGATCTTGTTTGTGTCTCAGAGTTACATAGAAACATAGACTTTGACAGCAGATAAGGACCGCTAGGCCCATCTAGTCTGCCCATTTCCCTACCTACAGGATAGGCCGCAGATCCTAGTTAACCAACAGCCTTTATCTTCCTGCCCCCCACAAGAATTGCCTTATGTCTGTCCCATGCATTCTTGAATTCTCCCACAGTTTTAGACCCCACAACTTCCTCAGGAAGGCTGTTCCATGCATCCACTACCCTCTCTGTGAAATAATACTTCCTCACATTGCCCCTGAACCGCCCTCCTTCTATCTTTAAATTGTGTCCCCTTGTTCTTGCAAGTCTCTTTTTCTGAAAGATGCTACCCTCTTGGACTTTGTTGATTCCTTGAGGTACTTGAAAGTTTCTATCATGTCCGCCCTCTCCCTTCTTTCCTCAAGGGTATACGTATTAAGCTCCTTTAGTCTCTCCTCATACGGCTTCTCTTGCAGACCCTGCACCATTTTAGTTGCCCTCCTCTGGACTGCCTCTATCCTGTCTATGTCCTTGCAGAGATGGGGTCTCCAGAACTGGACACAGTATTCCAGATGGGGTCTCACCAACTGTCTGAACAGAGGGATAACAACTTCCTGTTTTCTGCTGCTGATGCCTATCCCTGTACATCCCAGTATACCCCCGGCCCTCCCTACTGCCTTCTCACATTGCTTGCTAACCTTAAGGTCATCTGATATGATTAACCCCAGGTCCCTTTCCTGTTTTGTTGTTGTTACTAGCTCCCCACCCATTGTGTATTCTTCCCTGGGTTCTTGTTTTCCAGGTGCATTATTTTGCACTTTTTGCATTGAATCTTAGCTGCCATACGTCTGACCATTCCTCCAACCTTGCTAGTCCTTTTCATCCTTTCCACGCCTCCTTGTGTATCAACCCTGTTGCAGATCTTTGTGTCATCTGCAAAAGGCATACTTTTCCTTCCAGTCCTCTGCAATGTCACTGATGAAGACATTAAAGGACTGGACCCAATACTGAACCTCGCGGTACCCACTAGTAACCGCCTTTCTTCAGAGTGGACTCCATTTACAATTACCTTCTGTGTCCTGTTGTCCAGCCAATGTTTTACCTAGGCTACCACCCTGGGACCCACTCCCAGGCTGGTTAATTTGACTATCAATCTTTGTGTGGGACTGTGTCAAATGCCTTGCTAAAGTCTAGTAGGCCATGTCCACAGCCCCTCCCTGGTCTACTACTTTGGTCACCCAGTCAAAGAAATCTATTAGATTCGTCTGACATGACCTTCCCACTGTGAACCCATGCTGCCTTGGATCCTGTGCTCCACTGACCTCTAGGTACTCAACTATTCTTTCCTTCAGAAGTGACTCCATCACTTTCCCTACCACAGAGGTCAGACTGACAGGTCTGTAGTTTCCTGCCTCTGTCTTGGTCCCACTTTTGTGAAGGGGAATCACATCCCTTCCTCCAGTCCTCGGGTACCACACCATCCTCCCATGATTTATTAAAAAGAGTAGCCAGTGGTTTCACTAGTTCCTTCCTTAATTCTTTTAGAATTCTGGGGCGAATTCCATCAGGGCCCATTGCTTTGTCCACCTTCAGTTTTAGGAGTTCTTGCAGAGCCCTTTCTTCTTTATTCTTTCTTTCGTTGTTCTTTATTAAACCTAAAGTTTCAAACAGACACTTGTCACTGATTGTTTGTTTGTTTATTCCGCCTAACAGGTAAGCACACTGGAAACAAATTCCTTTTACAGGTGCGACCCACATATATTGCATACAGACAATGCATAATCAAACATACATATACAATACAGCAGATTGCAGACAAAAATGTCTTTGTTACATATAAAATTCATAAAAAAATTCATAAAAAACAGTTACAGTTAAATTGAGATTCGAAATACATCCTTAATGCATCGGCAAACTTTTTGACAGAACACAACCACCTAATATCTTGAGGAATTTCATTCCAAATAAGTGGAGCAATATAAGCAAAGGATCTTTGTCCACTTTTAGATTTCATAAAAGGAATCTCGAGAAACCTACTGTCTGACCTATGTCTAGAATAATGACCATCAATATACGGTCTCAAAAAACTTTGAAATACTATGTGGAATTCCAGAGTCCATAACTTTATATATGAACTTGGCCACACAGTACTGGAAATTTAATGAAACCGGTAACCAGCCCATTTCTTTCAAAATCACACAATGATGAGATGACTTAGAACAATTTAAAGCAAACTTAGCTATCAAGTGAAGTAAAGTGGATTTCTTTGAAATCACTGTCGTAGAAGCAGTGTCAGTAATTATAGCTGCATAGTTCACAATAGGAAGTAAGCAGCAATTTGAAATAACCAGCCTAAACTCAGGAATAAGAAATGAACGGATTCTGTACAAAGAACCTAGTCTACAATGTATTCTTGAGGTAACCCTCAAAAAATGAGATTCATAACTTAGATGAGGATCTAGTAATACCCCAAGATATTGAAATGTATCAACATAGTCAAACAGTAATCCATCAAGAGATTTAACTTCCAAAGTACTAACCTCAGATCTCAGTCTAGGTGGGGTACCAAAAACCATCACCTTTGTCTTAGATTTGTTTAAGAGTAATTTACAGGCCATAAGTGAAGACTGAAAATTACACATTTCTCTTTAAAGAAACACCTAGATCTCCAACTGACAAACCCTCGTGATAAATTACTGCATCATCAGCGTAGTGTTAGAGAAGCATTATTAATCACACTTACTAGTTGATCACAAAACAAAGAAAACAAAAGTGGCCCCAAAATAGAACCTTGTGGAACCCCGCACTTAACCATTACAGAGTCTGATACAGCACCCTTATATTTAACCCTTTGAAACCTATTTGTTAAATAATCCCTCGTCCAGTCCAAGAAAGACTCACCAACTCCCAATGACTCAAGTCTAGAAATCAACAATTGGTGGTCAACTGAGTCAAATGACAAATGCCTTGGTCAAGTCCACGAACACGGCACCCGTCAGACACCCTTTATCCATGCCATTAAGTACCGAGTTCGTGAACTCGACCAAGGCAGTCTCAGTACTCCTTCCCTTTCTAAAACCATGTTGGTTCTGAGACAATAATCCAAAGCGATCCACATACCCAATCAACTGATTATAAACTGTTCTTTCCTGAACTTTAGCTAAGGTAGACAAGATAGAAATAGGTCTGTAGTTACAAAACTCATGTTGTGAACCAGATTTAAATATAGGAGTGACCAGAGTATGTTTCCATATATTAGGTATAGTACCTGTAACAAAAAGACAAGTTGAAAATAATACTAACTGGAAGTGCTATAACTGAGGCAGCATCCGCCAATAAACTAGGACATAAACCATCAGAACCAGCTGAGCTGTCCCTCTTAATACAACGCAACAACTTCTCTACCTCCTTCGGAGTAGTAGTCCTTAAGTACAGTTTAGGATTAACTGTAAAATCTTCAGTCAATCCCAAGTAGTTCACCTTGGACTGGTCACTAAAGGAATCAGGCAATGCAGTAAATTTCAAATTAAACTCGTTAGCTATCTTCAGTGGACAAGTCAACAAGTCACCGTTCAACCTCATTGAACCTGGTTGACAAACATTAGGCCTTATAAAATTATTAATTGTTTTCCGAAAAGTAGTAGCGTTAGATAACCCTTCACATTGTTTATGACGAATATAGTCTGTTTTAGCCTTCCTTATTTTAGCCTTACATTGGTTCCTTAAACTCCTACACGCATGGTAACCAGAAGCAGAATGGTTCATTTTATACATTTTCCAGGCCTTGTCTCGTTGTCTCATAAGTTTAATCAAAGGAGGTATTAACCACCCATAAGTTTTCCCTCGAGCCCTTCTTTTAACAAGGGGAGCTAACTGGTCCAAAACATGTGTAAACTCAGTAATGAAAAAATGCAATGCAGAATCCACATCAGGGATAGAATATAAAAAAGACCAATCTATTTTACCCAACTCTGTACAAAAGAATGTACATCAAATTTAGAAAAAGATCTCCAAATCCTTATAATTGGCTTAGACTTCTTCAGTCCCCCGTGTTTCTAAATACAGAAGACTGGATGATGATCACTTAACGAATCAGAGGTCAAACCACATTTTATCATATTAATAGGTCTATTTGTTAATATCCAGTCCAGCAAAGTATGATTTCCTGATCTATTATTGTGTCGAGTGGGCAAAGTAGTAATTTGTTGTAAACCAGACTGAGACAAGACCGTATTTAACTTTGTTATATCTGAACCCATCAATTTAAATTAAATCCCCAGTAGTATTAACTCTGTAGAAACCCCAATATTCAAAGCATTTACAAGTTCTTGTAAGCCTGATTTGCTACCATTAGGTGGAAGATATACACAACAAATAGTTAATTTTTGACAAATCCAACAATAACTGAATAGTAATATGTTCACAATATTCCAAATTACTGTTAAATATAGTGATCTCATTTACCATTAAATATTCCTTAACATAAAACAAAACCCCACCCCTCTACCAGTGACACGATCCTTTCTAAAAGTTTATAAGCAGGTATACAAAGTTCAGTATCAAGAACAGGTAAGGTTAACCAGGTTTCAGTCAGTGCCAGAACATCCGAATTATATAAACTAATCCATGACTCCACCTCATGAAATTTAGATGTTAAGCTTAATACATTAAAATGCATAATTTTGAGGCCATATGAATGCTGCAAAAATCACTATCTGCCATATCGTTTGCTAAAGGACCAGGGTTGCTTTCAACATTGCCAGATCGAATTAGCAAGAGAAAGCAATGTAACCAGGTTCTTATGCAAACAGGCATAACACATTTCCGTGTCTTATATTTCCTAACACTGTAACCCAAATTATAACACACGATTTAACCTTTACACCAAATAAATGACTATAATTAGGAATAAACAGTTGAGTCTGGAACTCCAGAATCTGATTATTTCATGACGTTCTAAAGTCATTATTAACACACATAGAAAAATAACCCATCAGTACACAAAACACAAAGTGTATAGGCTACACAACAATATCCTCTGTTAATCATAACTACTCTATAGGTACAAACCCCCCAGAAAAAGAAAAAATTAACTCTAAGCAAGATATTACAAACTCTAGTAGCCCAGTCCGTCCCCGGTCTGACTCCGGTCAGACTCCTCTCTTCACTTTGCCGTCCCACTTAGCTGCTGCCGCTGTGCAGAAAGCAGCCTTTATATTGAAATCACCCCCTCTCCACTTCCCAGAGCTGCCACCATCTGGAAAAACGTGGAGACCAGTACAGAATTCAATGAAAGCAGGTGATGGCAATAATGCTGCAAGCAGGTCAGGTACTGTGCTATTACCTAGCAACCCAAATCAGTCACAGCTCCACAGAACTTTAACATATACAGTTCTCAACAACAGATGACTCATGTGCAGGCTCAAACAGCAGTCTATGCAGCACACTTCAGGTCATGTAGCAGCTTCAATGTGATTAAAGTTAAAATCAGTCTACGAGTTAATGGGGAGGGGGGGGTAAAACAGGTCAAACACAGCAATTCAGGTTTCACTCACAGGCTTGCAGGCTGTGAAATTGTAATTCACAGCAGTCGTTGGTAACTCACAGATGGCAACACTGACAGATAGAGTGTTAACAGCAAAAGATAAGAGATTGCTTTATATATTGTACATAAATCTCGTATTTGTCTATATTGTAAAGAAAAGAGACCCACATGTTGTAACCTTGATTTATATTGAAGGGATCCCAGGTCTCTAATTTTTTTAGTTATTTTCCTTTGTACCCCCTCAACTAATTTTTTTCCTTTTTTTTGTAATTGGTCCACAAAAGGAAGAACAGTGTTCAAGCTGAGTCCTAACCATGCTTGTATAGAGTGGTAGGATTACTTTTTGGTCTATGCTTTTAATATGTTTAAGAATACATCCTATAATTTTATGACACTTTTTAACTTTAACCAAAGTATGATTATCAAAGGTCAGATTGTTGTCAACAAAAACCCCTAAATCTTTCTCAGTTGTAGTTACTGCAAGTAGAACATTATTCATTTTGTAGTTAAAATTTTGGTTATTGTGTCCAAAGTGCATAACCTTACATTTTTGTTCATTAAAACACATCTTATTTTCAAGTGCCCAGGTGCAGATTTCGTTTAGTTCTTCCTGGAACTGGATTGCATCTTGTATGTTGTTAACTATACAGCCAAGTTTGCAGTAGTCTGCATACTTGGCCATCCAGACCTTATTAGATGGTTGATTTGTTGATATTAATAAATTGAACAAAACAGGGCCCAAAACCGATCCCTGCGGGACTCCACTACCAACCTTTACCCATGGTGATAAATGTCCTGTAACAGCGACTCTCTGATACCTATTCTGTAACCAAGATTTTACCCAATTAATTATGTTAGGGTGAAAGCCAGACATACACATATAATTTATTATAACCTGATGTGAAACTTTGTCAAAAGCCTTGGAAAAATCCAGCAGGACAACATCCACTGGTAACCCTAAGTCAAGGGATGCACTTACATTCTCATAAAAGTTTAACAAGTTTGTCATACATGATCTACCCTGAGTAAATTCATGTTGAATTTAAGTCCTGTAAGTTGTTTTTAGAAATGTGTGCTTCAATTCTGGTTAATAAAGTTCTTTCAAATAGTTTACCAATAACTGAAGTGAGACTAATTGGTCTATAGTTGGATACTAATTGTTTATTTCCGGCTTTATCTATAGGGTTAACTATAGCTTTGTTCCACATTTAAATTGTCTTGCCTTGATTAAGTGATGTATTGAACAAAACGGTCAAGGGTCCACATATAACATTAGCTGTTTCTTTCAGGAATCTAGGATGTATATTGGGTCCTGGTGAAGACTGAATTTTGAGTTTTTGGAGTAAAGTTCTAACCTCAGTCTCAGTAATAGGTGGTATATACTCTTTGTGATCCTGCTCCAAAATTATTGGTAAGATATCATCTGAAGTAAATATACTAGGAAAATAATTGTTAAATTCGGTCACCATTTCTGATTCTTCGCTAATAGGACCCTTATTGTTGACAAGTAGTCCAACTGTAGAATTATTTTTCCTAAGAGAACCAATATAATTGTAGAAGGATTTATGGTTGTCCATGGTTTTAGATGCTAAATTTAGTTCGAAATTACTTTTTGCTTTTCTAATGTAATATTTGGCTTTTTTGGTTTTTTCCTTTATATGCACTCCAGGTAATTGGGGACGGATTTTTTTTATATTTCTTATAATAGGCCTTTTTTTTGTTGATAGCCTTATTTATGTTCTTGTTCCACCATAGAGGAATTCTATTTCCCTTATTATAGTTAGAACTATTAGGCACCCAAGTTTTCAAACAATAATTAATTTTAGCCCTTTTATATTCCCATATTTGACATAGGTCTAAATCTTTAAGATTATTTTCCCAGTCCCAAGAGCTTAAGTATCTAAGTACTTCACCATAATCTGCCTTATTAAAATTTTTTCTTACTGTCACACCGTTATTGATGTTATTACATAAATGTTATTTTACTGATACCGTACTATGGTCGCTGTCTCCAAGCGGTGTTTTAATAGTTGGTGTAGTCATTTTTTTTTTTTTACCAATTATTTTACCAGGTGAGACACACTAAGCTGAAAGCTTGTTTGCAGGTGCAACCTGAGAGCACAAGGAAGTTAAGTGACTTGCTCAGGGTCACACAGTATGCACCTAGGGGGCTGTGGGATTCAAACCCAGGTCTCCAGATTTGCAGCTCAGAGCCTTAACCCACTGCGCCATACTGCCTCCTTATTCTATCTTCTGCATTAGTTAATATAATATCAAGTATGTTGTTCTGTCTAGTCCCTTTAGTAACAATTTGGGTTAGGTTTTGTTGAATGGTAAATTCAATGAAAGCAGTTTCTACAAGTCCATGACCCTCCAAATTAGACCAGTTTATTTTTGGAAAATTAAAATCTCCCATTAATATATAATTATGTAGTGTTTCCATGTTATTTAAGGTTGACAGTAGTTCCATATCTTCAGCTTGAGATAAACTGGGGGGTCTGTAACAAAGGGCCACCACCAGTGACTCATTTTGTAGATTTAATTGAACCCAAATTACTTCTGTTTTATTTTCTAGTACCTCATTTGGGATTATACTATGGGCCATATAGTTATTTGAGGTGTGTAATGCGACCCCACCACCTCTGGAGTTACTTCTGTTTTTGTAAAACTTATTATAACCCTGAATTTCTGTGTTCCATTCCTGGTCAGAAAACCATGTTTCTGTGACTCCACAGATGGTTACATTTTCTTTTGCTAGAATATGTTCCAATTCCTCATTTTTTTTTATCAGACTACATGCATTAACTAATAATATAGTGATACATCCTGTATCTTTATTCTTTTTTTTTTATGGGATTTTGATTTATTGGAGTTTTTATTATTACTTTTAGTGTCTCTAATTAATTTTCCAGATGATATACCAGTTTCAGGAGGACATAGAATAAATTGCCCTCCCCAAGGAAGTTAGTTTAAAATGTTGGTAATAAAGTCTGTTATATGTTTTGCCAATAAAAGATTTCCTCTCCTACTTAGGTGTAATCCATCCCAAGAATAGAATTCTTCACGATGGGTGTATTCTTCCCAGTGTGTAATACACGGTATTTCCTGTCTCAATGTCCATTTTTTCATCCAGTTATTTATATTTCTAATCTTCAATGTATGAAAATAAGATGCTTTGGGAATTGGTAGGATTTCAGAAAGTACAGGAACACAGCCTAATTCTAAAAGTTTATTTATAAGTACAACAAAGTCTTTTTTTATGCTATCTTCTGAATCTCTAAAGATGTTATTCGCTCCAAGGTGTATAATAACAATAGGGTTTGGCCCAACATAACTTAATATATTTTCTAACATAATGACTATGTCCATTATTTTTGCTCCACCAAAGCTTGGTCAAACTCTAGAGGTCTTGTCAGGATTACACATTGCTCTATCGAGGTCCTTAATTATTGAATCACCCAAAACTACTATATCTTGTTTTACAGTTTCAGTAGTTGGGGGTATAGTAGGAGGAATATTAACTTCAGTGGCTGTATGTAGCGGAGGAATTATAGCTGGGGGTCCTCCAGGCTACGTATTACCTCGGGACCTAGTTGTACATTACAATACAGATGACACAGACGCAGTCGGAAGAGTAAAATATATGTTTACTTCAGCATGGTGCTGTACAGCCGTTGATGTTACATTTTCTCTTCTCCCAAGACAAGCAAGCAAGCATATATATATATATATATATATATATATATATATATATATATATACACACACACATCATCTCTTCCCCCTTCAGCATAAAATCACCCATGTACCAATAAAATCATTCTGTTATTAGTATCTAGGCAGAACTTGTCTAGACATGTTTGGGCATTCTTGGGTATTGCATTTTACAGTTTGGTTTCTGCTCAGTCTTTACTGAGGAAGAGGAGGTTAATGGGTCTGAAGGGAGTACAAGGGGTGAGAATGGTGCAGAAATGGACACAAGTCCCTTTACACGAGAAAGGGTCCTGAAAGAACTGGAAGTAATGAGTTGATAAAGCAATGGGGCCAGATGGGGTGCATCCCAGGGTCCTTAAAGAGCTAAGAGAGGTGGTGGCTGAACCTCTGGCTATCCTGTTTAGCCGATCACTGGAAACAGGGGAGGTACCCAAAGACTGGAGGACAGCAGATGTAGTCCCTTTATTCAAAAGTGGGAACAAAGAGGAAGCAGGGAACTACAGACCAGTCAGCCTCACCTCGGTAGTGGGGAAGATCATGGAAGCACTACTGAAGGAGAGATTGGTGGAACATCTGGTTGTCAATGGACTACAGGACCCAAAGGCAGCATGGTTTCACCGGGAGGTCATGTCAGACCAACCTCATTAAAATTTTTGACTGGGTGACTAGGGAGGTGGATCAGGGGAGGGCAGTGAACATGGCCTATCTGGACTTCAGCAAGGCCTTTGACACTGTGCCACATAGAAGACTATTGCACAAACTGGGGAATATGGGTGTGGGCAGGACAGTAGTGTGGTGGGTAGGTAACTGGCTGGGTGGCAGGACACAGATGGTGGTGGTAAATGGCTGTCACTCCACAGAGGGAAGAGTGACCAGTGGGGTACCACAGGGATCAGTGCTGGGACCTGTCCTATTCAACATCTTCATCAGTGACATTGCGCAGGACCTAGAAGGCAGAATTTCCCTGTTCGCTGATGACACAAAGCTCTGTAACAGAGTAGACACACCTTAGGGTGTAGACAGAATGAGAAGGGACCTGCAGAAACTTGAAGAATGGTCAGGGGTTTGGCAGTTGAAATTCAATGCAAAGAAGTGCAAGATAATGCATATGGGGCACAAAAACCCTGGCACAATATATCAGTTAGGGGTGAGGATATAGCATGCACCAAGCAGGAAGGGATCTTGGGGTTATCATCTCTGATGACCTCAAGGTAGGGAAACTGTGTGACAAGGCAGCAGGTAAAGCAAATAGGATGCTGGGATGCATAGGCAGGGGCAACACCAGCAGGAAAAGGGAGGTCATAATTCCACTATACAAGACACCAGTGAAGCCCAACCTGGAGTACAGTGTACAGTTCTGGAGACCATACCTACGTAAGGACATAAACAGGGTAGAGAAGGTTCAGAGGAGGGCAACAAAGATGGTGCATGGATTGCATCACAAGTCCTATGAAGACAAGTTGAAGGAAGTGAACATGTACTCCCTGGAGGAGAGGAGGGAGAGAGGGGATATGATAGAGATATACAAGTATCTTACAGAGAGGAACAGGGTGCAGGAATACACTATTTTTAAGCGAAAAAGATGTTCCAGGACTAGAGGGCATGGGATGAAGTTGGAGGGGGCGATTCAGAGAAACGTGAGGAAGAATTTCTTCACAGAACGGGTGGTGGACAAGTGGAACACCCTGCCAGAGGAAGTGCTGGGGGCTGAAACAATCACGGGATTTAAGAATGCATGGGATAGACATAAAGGAATTCTGGAGGTCAGGGTTAAAGGGCAACAGACTTCTAGGAAAACATAAACTGAACTTACAAGCTCAAATGGGCAGACTGGGTGGGCCATAGGCCCTTATCTGCCGACCCTGTCTATGTATCTATGCGAGATCCATATAAGGACATGTAGTCTTGTGGTGTGGTATGTTGCTATGGTGTAAGTGAAACTCATTGTTTCTCCTAGGTCAAGTTGACCCACTGTGTACACATGAACAGTTAGGCAGTTGGAGCTAGTGGATGATGACATAGGTACATTATGTGGTTACACTGTAGAAGCAGTAAATGTAGTTGGTCTGTTTACTGCAGATTCAGGGGTATCAGTGGATAAAGCATCATAAGCATTATATAGAGGAAGATTAAAAGTATCAGCTTTTCTTCCTTTTTTAGAGACCTGAGAATTTTGCACTGTAAACCATTCCTCATTTAAGTGTGGAGTAAAAGCCTCCTCTCCACTCCTTTTTTTTTTTTTTTTGCAGACTGTACTGTGGGAGATACTACAGTTACTGGTTGATCATTTATCTGGATATCTCCAGATTGCAATATGGTACCTGGTGTTTCAAGTAGTTGACAGGAATCAGTAATTATTACATTTTGTCCCTCCATAAACCTTGAGGCCATTTGTTTTTGACTTGTTTCTAAGTGTTCTAGTCGCTCATTGAATAAACTGATTTCTTTAAGTAATTCTATATTCTGTAAACATTTATAACATGTGAATAATTCTTTTGGGACTATATCCATAATAAGAAACCTGTTGCAATTAGAGCATTTAACTCCAAGGTTACCTTCTAAGGTCATAATGGTGTCCATGATAACTTACAGATTTTTTTATACTTGAGTAATAAACGATAGACTCTGTATTATATATAATCAACTTTGTTTTACAAGTGGTACCACAATATTTGGGACTTACAATTAGAAATTGCACAAAGGTCAGCGTTTTTTTGTTTTTCAATCCCAAGACACATGGTACACGCAAACACGCGCTGATGCGCGTGTCTTCATGCGCGGATGCGCAGCGCCCCGTTCGCAGAGGGGCTGAATTTAAAGTCCTAGAACGGAAGTAGGCTGGGGGGGACGAACGCTACCACGTTCCTCATATTTGTTTTAAAATATTGTTGTGCACAAATTAAAACTGCTTAAATACCACTCATTCGTGGTTTTTGTGGTTTTCCTTAATGTGTGCTCCCTAGGATGAATGTAAATAGACAAAAATGACACTAGTTGTTGTTTTAACTTTAGTTCACACAAACTACAACTACTCCTCCTGCAATTTTTCAGTTTAGCAGGGCTCCAGTATATAGTGTAACAAAGTCAATATGCAGAGCAACAATTCAGTTTATAAAATATAGCGTCTGCCCGCTGTGAAAAAAGCAGAACAGACCGCAAGCGCCATCCTTGTGATGGATGCACCAGTGCGCCATGATGGTAGGGGGCTTACACCACAATGGGGCTGCCACATCCCCTACAGCGAGATTCACAACCCTCCAAACTCAAATGTTGGTCTAATGGCCCTGTGTGCTGCTAGTCTGCAGCTGAGGGATGGCCAGAGAGGTGTGACGCACAGAATAGCTGGGAAACCCAGATGCCCGTTTAGGAACGTTTACACTAGACAATGCCAAGGTACATACAGTGGGGACCACCACATACAGGACACCATGCCAGATGCTGCGGGTATTGTAATGGAGCTAAGGAACCTGTGTAATATATGTCTGTATAACTTCTGTCACACTGCAGTACCACAGTACAGCATCCAACCGATGTTATCTGGTAGACTACTGTTGTGGTATGAGCCAGTCCAGTGCCCAATGTAAGTGTGTACCAATGAGCAACAGAGGGATGCCCCAGGCAGGGTGGCATCGCTGCATGGAGGGACATCAGGGAATGGTGGGTGGGGGGCAATAAGGAAGAGATGGTGGGCATAGGGGACACAGCATACTGTACACGGACAACCTTTGACCCGTTGATAGTGCACCTACCTACCAGTACTGTACGTGTGGTGTGTGTGTGTGTGTGTGTGTGTGTGTGTGTGTGTGTGTGTGTGACCGATTGCCACTGTACTCACCCGGACAGACACATAAGTATGTCACACTAACAGGCAGCTCTGGACAGTATGGCACAGTGCACATAATGTCAACAAAGTGACACCACTTCACCTACAGGCCATGGGATGGGACTGGGCACACGTCTGGATGGCTGTTGAGTGCAGTGCCACACATAGTGACTGCATAACTGGTGGATAAGGTCACCATGATAGGGGCATAGGTATGGTCATTTAGCCAAGTGAAGCGTCAGTGGGGGACAGAGTGGCCAACCCTTTGCAGCTGTTCCCACTGATGTCCTGATCCACATGTCTCTTGATACAGTGACAGCAGATGTCTGACAGGTGTCAGCACAAGCAAGTGTACACCCAGGGGACTGCTGTCTGCTTGCATACTGGAGTGCACCCGTTATTATGAGGATGGGGCATCACAGTACCCAGGCTGTGTGACATACATATGATTGTTCATGGTGTGTGGAAGTGTATGGTGCGTGGTACCGCTGCAGGTAAGCCAGCCTTACAGGGGGTTCATAGGTGGTATACATAGACAGGTGCTGTCAGACATTGTCCCCCATCCTATGGAACACCCAACATGCACTACGGTGTGTTTGTCATTGTGGCCACGTGCTAGAACTGCCACATCAGCCTCACATAGGGATATGCAGTGTGCTGGTCACATGTACCATGTTGCAGAGTCCCATTCCAGTATCATAGCTGGCCCTGTATTTATGCAATTATGGCGCTGGATACCTGCCCCATGGACGACCTGTCAGTGCATGCCTGTGACCCAGATCACACACTGCTACTGGTGCAGTCGCCTCTGTAATAGTGGTTATTGGTGTCTCGTGTCCTGCTCAGCACATTGTCTAGGGCAGTGCTAGCCAGCACTTGCGGAATAGGTGCCGGAATCTTGGTGACATGCTTTGCCAATATCTCACAGGTCACCACCTACTATATATGCATCCCATCGAACCTACTGTATTTTAACCATATGTGTGCAATGGTGCTGCTATGTATACAGCTACCTCCAAGTCATCACTATGCCCCTTCTCAATGACATCAGTACATTGGCATGGCTGTTCAGCTGTCCCCAACACTCAGTGTACTGACATGGGCAGGGTGTTGTCTCTGAGGGTCTCAGGACAGGCATGGAGAGAGTGCATGACATTGTCCTTGTTGGGCACATACCCCCAGCCATTCAGAAGATTTGGTAGTACTGGGGTACTACCGATTCTGTGAGCTGACCGCACTCTCTGGGCCAGAAGTTCTCATGCCAGGGGGATGACTGCCTCCATCAAACCCCTCCTGTACGTTTTTTGTTTGATGCATGGGAGTGGTTGTAGCATACTGGGGAAGTTTGGCGCTGGTACCCTCCTGTATGAGAACTGGGTGCAGTGTCCATGGTGCACTGGTGTTTGACACAAGCTGCAATTTGCCACAGCTTGCAATGATCTATGGGCCACTTTCAGAAATCGGCCTGTGTCCTGCAGAGCTGGAAACAGTCATCAGTGGGGTTTTGCCAGTGATCTATACAGAGGCAACACCACCTCCCTCTTTCTGCTAGTAATACCCTTCCCTATGCATCCCACTAGCCTTTCCCAACTGCCTTGTCACACTGCCTGGCAACTTTTAGGTCATCAGTATGATTACCCCCAGGTCGTCTCTTTCCTGTTTGGTTGTCAGTACCACTCCACCCATTTTGTACTGTGCCCCTGGGTGTTGTGCATAATTTGGCACTTTTTCACATTGAAACCCAGCTGCCGTACTCTTGTCCACTTCTTGAGTTTTCTCAGGTCTCTGCTCATCCTTTCCACCCCACCCCCCTGAGTGGCCACCCTGTTTGCAGATTTTGGTCTTACCCACAAAGAGGCAGACCTTCCCTTCCAGCTGTTCTGTAGTGTCACTTATAAAGACATTAGAGGATTGGTCCCCGCACTGATCCCTGAGGCATCTCGCTGGTCACTGTCCCAGTGGAATGAACTCAGTTTACCACCACCTTCTGTCACCTATCCCCTAACCAGTTTCTTATCCAGTTTACCACATTTGAACCCAGTCCTATGCTACCCAGCTTGTTTACTAGTCTTCTATGTAGTACAAGGCATAAATTAGTGTCAGAGAGTTGATTAGCGGCCTTTGCTAATCAAAATGAAAAATGATTAGCAATCAGTTAATTTTGATGAACACTTTTCTAAAATGGGTATTTTTACTTTAAACCATATAATTATTACTTATTGTATATATTTATGAAATAGACATTGTATACATAGTTTTGAGACTGAATTTGCCATTTTGACCAATTTGTCAGCATAGCCTTGTTCCTATTATCCCACCTCATGTACCCGGAGCAGAAAATTTTCCAGTCCTTGCCAAAGTGTAATTCTGCAAGACTGAAATGCCATTCTGTGTCACGGGTGCGGAAGCTCATTTTGGGCAGGATTTGAAAAATGACAGCTGTGACATACATGAGGTGGGGTAATAAGAAGGCTTTGTTGAAAATCTGGGGTCAAAATATTTAAAAATTCCAAAGTTACGAGGGTGCGAGGTGAAATTACAACAAATGGTCATAACTCTGCCAAATTTTCAACATAGCCTTCTTATGACCCCACCTCATGAACAATATGACTGTCATTACACAAATCTTGGCCAAAAGGTGAATTTGCCAGGCGACTTTGAAAGCACCTTTTGAATAGGAGTTGCTTAATGACAGTTATATTGTTCATGAGGTGGGGTCCTCAAAAGGAGTTTGGTTCACAGTGGGTGGTCGGTTGGGGGTACGGGAGTGATTGGTGATGGACCATTTTTTTTGCAGGTTTAAAAAAAACAGGGACAAAAATGGGGACAGCGATTGAATGGTGGGAGGGGGGTGCCACTAGACACCAGGGAGCGTCAAAATAACAGAGACCGCGATCAGATTGGGGGAGGGGCGGTCCACTAGACACCAGGGATAAAAAAACATTAAACATAGACTTTTGACAGCAGATAAGGATCACTTGGCCCACTCGGTCTGACCATTTCCCTACCTACCTATTGGATAAGCTGCAGATCCTAGTTAACCAACAGCCTACTTCCTCCTTCCCCCCACTAGAATTGCCTTATGTCTGTCCCATGCATTCTTGAATTCCACCACTATTTTTGAGCCTGTGACCTCCTCAGGAAGGCCATTCCGTGCATCCACCACCCTCTCTGTGAAAAACACTTCCTCATGATGCCCCAGAGCTGTTCCCCTCTGTCTTCAAACTGTGCCCCTTTGTCCCTGCACATCTCTTTTTCTGAAAGATGCTACCCTCTTGGACTTTGTTGATTCCCTTGAGGTACTTTCATCTTGTCTGCCCTCTCCCTCCTTTCCTCGAGGGTATACATATTAAGCTTCTTTAGTGTCTCTTAATATGGTTTCTGGTGCAGACCCTGCACTATTTTAGCTGTCCTCCTCTGGACTGCCTCCATCCTGTCTGTATCCTTATGGAGGTGGGGTCTCCAGAACGGCACGCAGTACTCCAGATGGGGTCTCACCAACTGTCTGTACAGAGGGATGACAACTTCCTGTTTTCTACTGGTGATGCCCCTTCTTATGCATCCTAGTATCTCCCCCCAGCCCTCCTTACTGCCTTCTCACATTGCCTGCCTACCTTTAGGTAATCTGATATGACTACCCCAGGTCCCGTTCCATTTTTGTTGTTGTTAGTACCTCCCCCACCCACCCTCATTGTGTACTCTTTCACTGGGTTTTTGTTTCCCAGGTGTATTACTTTGCACTTCTTTGCATTGAATCTAAGCTGTCATACTTTTGACCATTCCTCCAACCTTGCCAAGTCCCTTCTCATCCTTTCCACTCCCTTGTGTATCAACCCTGCTTCAGATCTTTGTGTCACCTGCAAAGAGGCATACTTTTCCTTCCAGTCTATTCGCAATGTCACAAAGACAGTAAAGGGGACCGACCTCAATACTGAACCCTGTGGTACCCCACTAGTAACCTCCCTTTCTTTGGAGTGGACTCCGTTTACTGTTACCCTATGTGTCCTGTTGTCCAGCTAATGTTTTACCCAGGCTACCACCCTGGGACCCACTCCTTGTTTGTTAATCTTTTGTGTGGGACTGTGTCAAATGCATTGCTTAAGTCTAGGTAGGCCATGTCCATAGCCCCTTCCTGGTCTACTACTTCGGTCACCCAGTAAAATAAATCTATTAGATTCGTCCGACATGACCTTCCCGCTGTGAATCCATGCTGCCTTGGGTTCTGTGCCCTGCTGGCCTCTAGGTACTCAACAGTTCTTTCTTTCAGAAGTGATTCCATCATTTTCCCTACCCCTGATGTCAAACTAACAGGTCTGTAGTTTCCTGTCTCTGCCTTGCTCCCACTTTAGTGAAATGGAATCACATCCGCCTTCCTCCAGTCCTCAGGTACCACACCATCCTCCCATGATTTGTTAAAAAGGGTAGTCAGTAGTGTCACTATTTCTCCCCTTAGTTCTTTCAGAATTCTGGGGTGAATCCTGTCAGGCCCTATTGCCTTGTCCACCTTGAGTTTTTGGAGTTTTTTCAGGACCCTTTCTTCTATGAATGGACTAGTATCAACCCCCCTATCCATAGTGCTTTTATGGTTTGGTTTAAGTACGTCCCCCTCCTCTTCCTTTGTAAAAACTGAACAAAAGTACTTGTTCAGTATCTCTGCCTTTTCACTGTCACCCTCTACTCGCCCTCCCACCCATCTCTTTATTAAGCCTCACACTCCCTCCCTTGGTCTTTCTTCGCTCACTAATGTACCTATAAAAGGTTTTATCCCCCTTCTTAACTGAGTTGGCTATCTTTTCCTCGGTTTGGGCCTTTGCTGTTCTAACTGCCTTCCCTACTTCCTTCTGCTTTAACTGATAATTCTCTTTCCTGCTCTGTCTGTGATTCCTTGTGCTTTCTGAATGCTATATTTTTCTCCCTAACCTTCCTCGCCACCTATTTTGAGAACCATAGTGTTTTTTTTCCTTCATTTTGTTTTGTTTATTTTCTTCACACAAAGTCTTGTTGCATCTGTGATGGCAGTTTTGATTTCACCCCATTGTTCCTCCACCCCTCCTTCCTGCACTTTTGCTAGTGCATTCCTGAGGCACTGTCCCATTCTGCCAAAGTCAGCCCTTTGAATGTCCAGTACCCTTGCTTTTGTATGGCTTGACCCTATGGCTGTGTTTATTGTGAACCACACTGTCTGGTGGTTGCTTCTTCCCAGATGGCTACCCACTTCTAAATCCAAGATCCTCTCACCATCCCAGTTTGAGAGCACCAGGTCTAAGACTGCTTCCTCCTGAGTGGGTTCCAACACTACCTGCCTGAGGCATGCCCCCTGTGGGGCATCAGGAATGATTGTGCACTTGGATGTGGCTGCAGCAAATGTGCTCAAGTTAACATCTGGCATATTCAGGTCCCCCATCAACAATATATCCCCTTTACCTGCCATTCTAAGGATGCCTCCTATCATTCTGGGTTAATTAGCCTTTTCTGACCCTATGTCTGGCCTTTGGGCACACATTGTATGGCCTCTCCCCCTCATCACTATATTTTATCTTCCCCAAGCTGACCTACCCAACCATCTCGTACTGCACTCCTTGTGATATACATCCCTCCTCCGTCCCATTCCCACACTTTGCTTATGTCACATCCATTATGATTTATATTTATGCATCCCTGTTCCCCAGCTACGCTTACTTCCCCCCTCCAACTCCCACTTGCCCCAGCCCTTGTAAGAGTGTACGTTCTTGCCTGCATAGGCTCCTGTTAAGCGCCCTCACAAAACTCCTGTTGCTGACACTAATGTGCACAGGTAACATCAAACTCAATCCTGGACCCCCACTTCCTATCCAGGCTCCCTCCGAGTTACCTGGCCTTAAGGAGCTAAGCTTGATTCACATTAATGCCTGTAGCTTGTTAAAAAAGCTAGACATTATTCAGTCCTAGTTTAGTATTGCCTCCCCAGATATTGTTGTGGTAACGGAAACCTGGCTGCAGCCTTCTACCCTGGACCACAAGATAAATATCCCCTTCTACACCGTCCACAGGACCGACAGGCCAACTGGGGAGGGGGCGTGGCTATCTATGTCCAGGACAGATTCCTAGCGTCCATCGTTAACCATACTACTGTGCCCCTGGAATTTGAATGTACCATGCTAAAAGTACAGCTTCCCTCTTCAACACCCATTTATATTGTGTCTGAAAATAGGCAGGACTAATGCCTAATGCACTTACCCGGTTATCAAAAGCAAGCAAATAAATAAATATACTAGGTTGTTATAAGCCTCCCTCTGCAGGCCATAAGGTGTTACAGCACCCATCCAGCATACTATCTTCCTTATCCTCCGAAGTGATTATTGCAGGAGACCTTAACATGGACTGGTTCTCGACCTCTTCACAACCCCTTAAGGAGTTATGCAGCAACTTTGGACTGTCACAGCTCATAATGGAGTCCACCTCACCTAACAATAAGCATCCTAAAAACATTACCCTGCTTGATGTTATTCTAGTTAGCAAACCTCACCTATACTCCCACTCTGGCGTTTTCTTTAACTGCCTCAGTGATCATTGTGTTATAGTCTGCATGAGGACCTACCCTAGGTTTATTTCCTCCTCCAGCTGTGCCCTTAAAAGATCAAAACGACATTTTGACCCTAAAGCCTACCTCTTTGACCTGCAATAGACATACTGGCAAGAATTCTGCCTGGCCTCTTCGGTTGAAGAAGCCTTTGCAGTCTTCCAAAACATTGTTCTCTGTTCCATCAGTAAATATGCACCTCTTATAAAAATCCAGACTAATAAGAAAACATGCCCTTGGTTCTCATTGAGCTTGAAAGAAGAGCTACTCCACAGAGACTCGCTTTAGAAGAAGGTCAGGAAGACCAAACAGCCTAACAATTGGTCCGCTTTCAGAGCTGTCAGAAACCGTTGTACGAGAATAATTAGTGATGCAAAATCTAGTAACTACCAGTCCGAACTTAACTCTTCTTCTAACAGTACAACTGAATTCTGGAAAACCTTAAAGGAAATCCAAGGCCACAGTTCTGTTAGTCCATTTCTGCCAAAAAATATCTTCAGGCAACTCGGTTGTTACTGACAAGCAAGAAATCCTTTAAATCTTTAATAATCACTTTGCCACTGCAGGCCTAGTGTTTGATGACTCCCCCCCGCTTCTAGCCTACGTGCACAACTATTTACTCCTAGTTCAACTTGCCCAGGCCCTGCCCCAACCTCGCCCCCTCCTCGCACTACATTCTGCTTCTCCTGTGTCACAGTAAAGGAAGTTAAGGACCTTCTGTTCCATCTGGATTGTAGGAAAAGTGCTGGGGCAGACCTGATAGAGCCCTTCTTCCTCAAACTTGGCTACCGCGTTTTGTCGGCCACAATTGCCCATCTCTTTAACATATCCCTTACCCAGGGCTCACTCCTGGCCATCCGGAAAACTGACCATGTTATTCCACTATTTAAATCTGGCAGCACTAGTGATCTTAATAACTACTGCCCCATCTCCTTACTCCTTACCCTCTCTAAGCTTCTGGGAAAAGTGGTTAATACCCCAGCTTAACCAGCACATCAGTGACTCGGACCTTCTAAACCCTGCTCAGTCTGCCTTCCGACCCCACCATAGTACCAGCTCAGTGCTTGCTAAGGTCATGAATGACTGGTTGAAAGCCTTGGATGCCAGAAGTTATGTGTGTGCTCTGTTTCTCGACCTTAGCAATGCCTTCGACATGGTAGACCACTCCTTGCTCCTGGTTGCTCTTCAGAATATTGGCACCAGTGGAACAGCCCTAGAGCCATTTTCTAACTACCTCTCTGATTGACACCAACAGATCAAGGCTGGGAGGGGTCTTCCCCAAAAAACACCCTCTAGAGGAGTACCACAAGGGTCCATCTTGGTCCTCTCTTGTTTGCCATTTACATAAATGAACTAGATGCTGGAATCAAGTCAGCTGACATACACCTCTTTGCAAACAACAGTGTGTTGTATGTAGCCAGACCTACTCTGAAACTCACGTGTAGTGACCTCCAAATAGAATTTAACCAGTTACAGAACAACCTCCTTTACTCTAAACTTCTATTAAATGCTAAGAAAACAAAGGCCATGATCTTCTCCCCTGTAGTAAACTCCCCCTACTCTATCATGGTGGGGGCAGCCCCTCAAATCCACACCTTGCTTGGCGAATCGCTGGACTATGTAGATTCCTTCACATATCTGGAGGTGTGAATTGACTCCAATCTTTCCTTCAAAGTCCATATTGAGGAACTTTCCAAAAAGCTTAAACAGAGGCTTGAGATTTTCTTCAGAATCAGGCATCTATTAACGCAGGAGGGGAGAACCAGGTTGGTACAAACAACGTTCTTGTCTGTCATCGACTATGCAGACTTTCTGTATGGGCACTGCTTTAGTGTGGCTCTTGCCAAACTAGACACTCTGTACCACCGGGTGCTCAGGTTCGTTACCGGTGCCCCCTACTCAACACACCACTGTACTCTCTACAACATTGTAGGTTGGGGCTCACTTAGTCTTAGAAGACAAAAGAACACCATGCTCTGGATCTGTAGGGCCATCTCTAACAAGCTGCCTCAATAATGGTAAGGATTTTCTACCTTCTTGCATTCCTGGCAACTATCTGCTGAGAAGCCAGACTCGTATTGCCCTTTACATACCCAGTGTTAGGACATGTTTTGGTTGGGCGAGGATTAGTCACGCCTTACCAGTCCTGTGGAATACTGCTCAAAATTTACTGCAGCTCGTTTCACCTGTACCATTAGCTGCCTTCAAAAATCTTATCCAGTGATCATTTATGGAGTCCTGCAACTGCTTCCTACACTGAATCTCTGACTCTCCCTCTCCCTCCTACCTGTCTGTCTCCTCCCCCTACTAATGGCACCTTTTCACCCCCATACTCTCCCCTTACCCTTAGACCTACCGGGTCGACTACTGCAGCTGTGTGAATCCTGAAGATATTACAATTGCCCCCTCCCACCCCTCCTAACTTCTCCTCTCTCCACTATCCTTGATGCATCCTGTGCCCTCAGTGCCCTTGCTTTATAGGCTTCTCCTTGACCACGTAATGCTTTGCTGGTCTAGACCTCATCCAATATAATATTGTACTCTACTGTCTATCAGAGACCTGCCTTGCATAGAACTCACACATAGCGGTATGCTGACTGCCTTTGGTACCATGCCTGTAAATTATGCTGCCTTGTTCTGTTTTCAGAGTCAAGCCTTGTGTTGCTATTTGTAAAGTATTGTACACCACCGTGCCAAGCCACGCCTTTCTGACTTGTAATGACTGTGCATAGGCTGCTAATGTTGCTACACCTACTCCAAATTGTTGTATTGTGACTTCTTGTTGTTTGAACTACCAGGTCCATCTTGTAAATGAGCCCTGCTCAATGGTGTTCCACCTGGCTAAATAAAGATATTGATTGATTTCCTTCTCCATGTCCTCCCCCTGAGATGGGGCCTGTATATAACCCCTGTGTGGATTGTGGTGCCTTTTCTTGTCTCCAAGGTGACCCACAGTGCCTCCACTCCTCCCTGTTTACCCCTTAGTTATGTTATTTGATCCCTTCCCTTATGCAGAGAGCTGCTATTCCTCCTCTTTTACTCTCCCTTTCCCTCCTGTAGATTGTGTGCCCTGGTATGTTGACATCCCAGTCATGGTTCTCTATGTACCAGGTTTCTGTGACTGCCACGACATCCAGGCGTCCCTCTTCCATCAAGGCCACTAGTTCAGGAAGCTTGTTATCCAGACTACGGGCATTGGTACTTATCGCCCTCCATTTTTTGATTGACTCACTACTTTTAGCCCCATCCCTGTAGTTACTGCCCTTGCCTTTTTCTCCATTTACCCCCTCTCCTGTTGACCTCTCTACCTTGGTGTTAACCTCGCTAACTACCCTGTTTTGTGGGGGAAAGCTGGAAATTCCCTGCTTCTTTTCAGTGCCTTCCCCCTTGGCTAATTTAAAATCTTGCCAATGAAGCATTTAAACCTGTCACCAAGGATCCTGTTTCCCCTCCCGGACAGAAGTAGACCATCATGCCAGTATAGGCCTGTATCCCTTCAGGTGGACCCCCAGTCCCCAATGAAGCCAAAACCCTGTGCTCTGTACCAGTTTTTCAACCATTCATTGGATCCCAGGATACGGAGTACCCTAGCCTCACCCATGCCATAGACAGGCAGCACCTCCGACAAGTTTACCGTGTATACTACGTGTCTAAGGTCCTTCCCAACTCCACAAACTCATCCTGCACAGCTGTGATCCCATTCCCAGCTAGGTCATTTGTCTATACATGGACAATGACATCCTGCTCCCTCTCCTGTGCAGCTGCTCCCACAATCCTAAGGATATGCTTCCTGTCTCTCCATGCCATGGTGCCAGGTAGGCACCCTACCTATATCTCCCCTCCCTCCCCCAGTTCTACCTCCCTAACGATTGAGTCCCTCACCAGGAGTTGTTTCCTTCCTCTGTAGAGTCCCATGCCACCCTGCTGTGGGTCTTATTTGTGGAGGTTCCCGGCATCCTCCTTGGTCTCCACTGCAGGTGCCTCCATAGAGGAACAACGCTCCACTAGAAAGGCATATGAATTGTGGAGAAGTACAGCTGGAGGAATGCATCTTTGTTCTACCACCCTCTCCCTCCCTGTGCACACCGTAGTCCAACCACTCCTAATTCTTGGCAACCTCTGAGGTAATGGCTGCGGCCCTGGTGGTCCCTGGGTGGGGGAGGAGATTTCCCAATCCCCTGCCAGGTCCTGAGTGGGGGAGGAGGTTTCTCTACTCCTCACCAGATCAACCTGGAAACAGGCAACCTCCTCCCTCAGAGCAGAGAGGTGTCTGCAAATAGTGCAGCATTGCAGCCTCCAGAATGTCTCCTGGAAGACTGCCACCCCACAGCCAGTGCATTGCACCCCTCCCCACATGTTTCTCTCCCTCCCTGTTGAAATTCACCTGTTCTGTGCTGTGAGAACAATCCAGTTTGAACCTTCTGAGGCTATGTCTGGCTCTAATACACACTCGACTGACTGCAGGAATGAAAGAACCCATCAGTGAAAACTTAAATGTTTGTTGCAAAAATACTATTAAGCTACAAATAAAGCACCAGATTCACAGAAAAAGAAAAATAAATTAGCAGTATTTTAATTCCTCTGTATATAAAGTAGCAGTCTACAAAGAGGTCAGCAGTATTGCAAACCCCTTCTTGATTCAAACAAGCAAAAATCAGTGGAAGATTAAGTAAGGCACACTTCCCTCAGAAATCAAGCAAGACTGCATCTTCCTCCAGTTTCCTAGTTCAAGATTGTGCGTCCTTTCAAAGGGAAATCAAGGGAATTGCCTCAAGGGAATCAACACAGTCCGAGAGGGTAGCATCTTTCAGAAAAAGAGCTGTGCAAGAACAAGGGGACACAATTTGAAGCCGGGGGGACGACTTGGGGCAATGTGAGGAAGTATTTTTTCACAGAGGGTGGTGGGTACATGGAATGGCCTCCCTGAGGAGGTTGTGGGGTCAAAATTAGTTGGGGGAATTCAAGAATGCATGGGACAGACATAAGGTAGTTCTGGTGGGGGCTAGGAAGAAGTAGGCTATTGGTTAACTAGACTCTGCAGCTTATCCAATAGGTAGGGAAATTGGCAGACTAGGTGAGCCAAGCAGTCCTTATCTGCTGTTAAAGTCTATGTTTCTATGTTTCTTTCCAGCTCCAAGTTCAGATTTGCAAAAGCAACCTTTACCTTCAAAAGATAAGGCCATTACGGCCGGGGATGGCGATTGGTGGAGGGAGAGGGGGCAGTAGACACCAGGGAAACAAAGGGCCGCTGGCAACTGGAGGTTGGAGGGTGCCACTAGACACCAGGGAAAATAAAAACAAATATGGGGGATGGCCAGCTTCCAAGATTATGATTCTGTACTGACTTGTCATATTACCTGTCTCAATTTCTTTTTTATTTCTTTATTAAATTCAGTTTAATTGTATTGTAGTTTTATGATTATATTTTATTTAGTTGTGTTGTGTTGGTTTTATGTACGGTGCCCAGAGCCTTCAGGATTGGGTGTCTTTTAAATAAAATTTGCCTTGCCTATGATTAGCAACCATCGCTAATCAAGTTGGCAATTGACTCGCGTTTCCCGATTCCTGGGTCACAAATTGCAATGAGAACCTGCTTATTTTATGCCTTGTAGTACAGTGTCAGAAGCCTTACTGAAATCTAGGTAGGCCATGTCCACTGTTCCACCATGATCGAAATCCTTTGTCACACTCAGTCAAAGAAATCTGTCAGATTTGTTTGACCTGACTTCCCCACTGTGAAACCATGCTGCTTTGGGTCTTGTAACCCACTGGATTAAAGGTATTCCACAATCCTTTCTTTCAGTAGCAATTCCATTAACTTTCCCTCCACCGATGTCAGGCTGACTGGCCTATAATTGCCAGCCTCTGTCTTGCTACCACTTTTGTGTCGTGGGAATACATCCGCCCTCCCCCAATCTTACAGAATCACCCCCTTTTCCAGTGAGCTGTTTAAATAGAATTGTCAGAGGTGCAACCAGTATTTCCCTGAGCACCCTCAGTACCCTTGGATGCACCCCATCTGGTCCCATTGCTTTGTCCTCCTTCAGATTAGCGAGTCCCTTCAGGACTCTCTCCTCCAAGAACTAGTATCCACTTCTCTCCCTCCAAAACTTCTGTGACTTTTTTGTAGCCCTTCCCCTTCTCCTTCCTCTATGAACACTGAACAAATGTATTTGTTCAGGATGCCTGCCTTTTCTTGGTCCCCCTCTGCATAGTCCCTCCCCTTCCTTTCCCATTTTAACCTTATAATCCCACCCCTTGTCTTCCTCTTTTCACTTGCATACCTAAAAAATGACTTGTCCCCTTTTGTTACCTCCTGGGCTATTCTGTTTTCAGTTTGTGCCTTTGCATTCCTTACTACATTCCCTGCTTCCCTCTGTTTCCCCTGATACACCTCCACATTCTCCTCGCTCTGTGTCTTCTTATACCTACTGAATGCTACCCTTTCAGCCTTTATGTTTTCATCCACCTCTTTCAAGAATCATAGTGGTCTCTCTTTCCTCTTGCTTTTGCTCACTTGTTTTACACAGAGGTTTGTTGCCTTTATTGTTTTCCTTTTTAGCTTTGACCACTGTTCCTCCACCCCACCCAGGCCATCCCCCCCCCACCCCTCCAGGTCATCCCTGAGGCATTCACCTATTTTTATAAAATCTGCCTTCCTGAAGTCCAGGACCCTCCCCCTTGTATGATTCAATTCCACAGCTGTCATTAATTGAACCACGCCATATAGTGGTCACTGGTCCCCAGGTGGCCTTGATGTCTGCAGTACTGTCCCTACTACTGAGCACATGGTCCAGTATTGCCCCATCATGAGTGGGTTCACTGATTAGTTGCCTAAGGAATGTCCCCTGCAGAGAGTCCAGGATGTCCTGCTTCTAGCTGAAGCTACTGCTGGGAGGCTGCAGTCTGTATCTGACAGGTTGGAGTCTCCCACCAACAGCAGCTCCCCCTTTTCTGCCATCTTGCCACTAGCTTCCAACAGTAACATATCTGTTTCCTCCCCCTGTGTTGGAGGTCTGTAGATCACTCCATTGCAAATAGTGGCTCCATTCCCTGTCTCCAGGGTGACCCACGGTACCTCTGCCTCTCTCTCTATTCCCTGTATTTCTCTCTTTTGTGCTTTCTCTCACATAAAGCACCAAACCCCCTCCTTTCCTTCCCACCCGGTCATTCCTGAACAGTGTGTGTAGCCTGTTATGGCCATGTCCCAGCCATGGTTTTCAGTGCATCACGACTAGGTAATGGCCACAGTTTCCAGGTTGGCCTCTGCCATGATGTCCTCTAGGTCCAGAATCTTATTTCCTAGACTTACAGCCTTCACACAAATGCCCTTCCAGATTTTGTTTCCACTCTGCTTGTTGCCTCCTTTTTGCCCTCCTTCCTTCCCCCCTCTTTTTAATGTTCCCATTCCCTTGCCCCATTATCTTGACCACGCTGCTTCCTTTATTAATTTGCACCCTGGGGGATTCCTATCATCTCACGCTCTCCTTACTCTACTTCATCCTATTGAAGGGGCAGTAAATGCCTCCCCAGTTCCTTCTGCTACCCCCCATGCTAGTTTAAATGTTCATCGTGATAATATTTAAACCATCCACTGATTGAGCTTAGATAGGTAAAAGATCTGAAAGGCATGGATATAGACCGCACCAAAACTTAGATACAAACAAATGTTCCCAGATGATGCTATTATTCTCGTACGCCTATTTTGCTACAAACAGGTATAAATAGTCTAGTAGCTTCATTGGAAAAGCTGGAACTAAAACTAAGCACTGAGAAGACAAAGGTTATGGTAGTAAGAGAACCAAAAACAAAGTACAGATGATGGTGTGATGTTGACCTTTTGGAACAAGAGGATGTTTACAGATATTTGGGGATTATGTTAAACAGTAATGGAGATAGGCAGTCATGTGGAACATGGAACAAATAGTGCAAGTAAGACTATTTTAAGAATCTATAGACTGGGAAGCAGTATGCAAATATATGTTTACTGGCACGACAAGTATGCAACATCACTGTTAAGGCATAAATACTGTATGGAGCTGAAACCTGGGGATTAGAGGAAATATCCCAAAAATCAGAGGGCCGGATTCTGAAAGTGGCCCGTAGATAGAGCCTATACAGAGTCTGTACCTAAGATTAAGACATTGGATTCCCCAGTTTGTAGGGGGAGAGGCTCTTAAGAACAGAAACTACTGAAGCAACATTTCCCCTGTGACACAAGCATTAATAAGAGCAGTATCGTGTTGAGTGAGACTGTATTATGGCAAGAGAAGGAAATTAGGCTTTCGATGGGAAGAGTTATTAAATTTACCAGCAAAATGGGATCTACTTCAAGTCATGAGGCCCAATTTTAAAAGGAAATCTTTGACTCAAGGGGCCCATACCAAATGGCATGGATGCAATCTGGCACCTTACATCAATGTTTGTAGCAATCCTGATTTTTGAATGCAGACTGCATTAAAATAGGGTTTCCTTGCACCTGAACTGCCCTGCACCACCCTTGTGGTGGAAGCACCCCTGTCCAGGTCACAAGGGAGGGGGCTTGCGCTACGGTTGGGTTGCACCATCCCCTGTTTTGGAATTTTGGAAGCCCCACTGTGGATGCAACAGAGAGCTCTGGTTAGACCAGCAGCAGGTGGTCTAAGGCCCATGTGCCACTGCAGGACACTGGCGATTGGAGGGGGACCAGAAAATATGGGGAGGGGGCAGAAGGAGCACTGGGGAGGTGGCCCTAGGGAGCGTGGGGGATAGGGCAGCAATGTCAGCGTGGTAATGTGGCACCCAGTGGGGGTGCCATGCACAGTGGCAGACAGCCGATCAGCCTGAATAGTGGGGAGTTGTCAGGGACAGACCATGACCTGGCCCCAGGTGGACACAGCCCTGGCACACCTGCCTCGTAGGTGCCAAAATCCTCAACCCTGTGTATGGGAAGCAGTGACTGCAGGTTGAGGGCTACCAGTGGTGGAGGGGAACATTCTTTGGGCACCACAACAGTCCCCTGGTACCGCCCCCCCCGTGTTGTGGCAGGCTGTCTCCCGCCTACAGAGTTGAGGACTGGGACAGGTGCCAGGACTGTGCTCACCTGGGGCCAGGTCAGGTCCATCCCTGCCAACCCCCCAGTACCCAGGCCAATTGGTTGTGTGCCATTGTGCATGGCACCCCCACCGAGTGCCACCTCACCACCTTGACTTTGCAGCCATATCCCCAGTACACCCGAGGGCACCTCCTGTGCTTCTTCTGTCCCTGGCCCCCCTTCTGGAAGACATATTTACCCCCACACACACACATGTTTGTGGCCCCTCTAGTGTTACGCTGGTGGGGACAGATCCCTGTGTCAAACCCTACAGGTGTACCACTTGTTTGGTGCAATCTTCACAAAATTCATGAATGCCAGTCACACACAATATTTTAATAAAAAGTTTGTTTACTGTAGTATTTCTTAACACAACGATCCCCTGTAAATGCCCAACATTTCATCCACATCAGTGAAAGGCCCAAATGAAAAAAAATGCCTGCTGTTTGGCTTCAGTAACTACTCAGGCAGACAAAAAACAAGGCCTGTTTCAATGCTCCCACAAAAAGCCTGCAGTTTGGGAAGAAAACCACAAAGAAATAGGCACACTAATAAGGAGATCGTCTTTAATTTTTGAATCTGCAAATTGACTCTCAGATCCTTGCCCCTGAGGAAGTCTGATGTGGGTGAAACATTGGGCATTTACAAGGAATCATTGAGTTAGGAAATACTACAATAAACAACCTCTTTATTACAATATTGTGTGTGGCTGGCATTCATGAATTTCGTTCGGATTGGACTGACTGTATACCAGCCCCAACACAAACTATTGTGAAACAAATATGAAGGGCACTTACTGACTCTCTTTGCTTACATGTTTGGCACAAGCCTGTGACTGCAGCAACTCCTGGATCTTTGATGCAGAGACTCCCAGTTTTATAAAATTGGCACAGGGTTTCTAACGCACCCAGAGTTTGCTGCACCCCTAGATTGCTGCAACTTGCAACGATCTAAGGGCTGTTCCAAAATCGAGCTTGTGATTCTTAAAGTGTAATGTGGCACATTGCCCGGGGGTGGGGTACTTCGAGCAGCAGGGAAGGAATACTTACTGCAACAGGCATCCGGTGAGGGTGGGGGTACCACTAGAACCAAGGAAAGAATGCATATTAAAACTGGCTCTGGATGAGAGCAGGGGGTATCACTAGTACCAGGGCAGGAATACTTATTACACCAGATGTCAAGGATTGACTTCGTACTACACGATGCAGAGATGGGGTGTAATTTCAGAGCATGCCAAGCCCTGAATCATAACCAATGTCCCAGAGAAGAACCACACTCCTAGGTCAGTCCTTTAACAAAAGCACTCCCATGCTAGGATTGTTTCCAACAAATAGTGAATCCTCTTTTATTAAAGTGCAGGGGAACCCTGACGAAGCTCTAGTGAGCAAAGCGCTGGGGCTTTTGTCCTGTTCATGGCAGCGCTCTCTTTGTAAGTTGTACTCAGCACTTTAATAAAAGAAGATTCGCTATTTTTTTTTTTTAAATCCTATTGTGGTAGTGCATTTCTTTAAGGACTGAGCTTGGAGTGTGGTTACTTTCTGGAACTTTGGTAACAGAGTACTTATTACAACATCCATCAGGGAGAGTGGGGGGGGGGCACCTATAGCACCAGGGCACGCTGCCACATAAAAAAATGGGGATGGGGAGATCTGTGCTGCTGGGGGGTGCACAAACTATGCATGTTGTTGAGAGAAGGGCTTTGAAAGAGGTAAATAGCACTGCCCAAGCAGCCTTTCTGTGTTTCCAAAATCCTTTCACTATACCACTGCGCCCTGTATGGAAGAGGTTTCCCTCATATGCATGGGCACAGTGGTGCATTTAGCATGAACATGCTAACCATGTAATGCCACATTCACTGTCTCTTTGAATATAGCAGTGGCTCTGCTAACGGGCTGTTGGTCAGGTTATGCCCAGTTAGCGCAGCCCTACTCCTGTTAGCAGTGTGCTAATTGTTTGAATATCTAGGCCAGTGAGTATTAAAGGGGAACAGTCAGTGCTAAGAGCTCAACACCCAGGGTTGGGGCTGGTCTCAATTTGCACTTTGTGTGCAAAAACATTTTTTTTTTTTTTTTTACTTACAGTAGATTGTTCGAGACTGGTTCTGCTGACTTGGAGCTGACATTTTCTTTAACTGTAAATCCCATGCAGCTGGCATCAGAGGAGGGCTGCAGCAGTAGGAAGTTCAGTAGCCTGTCCTGCTTTCAGATGCATCACTGTAACATTTGACTGTAGCCATTGTGGGAAAAGGAAAGCCAATAAAAGATGGGGCCATAAAACCAAGTAGGCAAATTTAGAAGAAATAATAGAAACAAAGGAAAGAACACACTAGGACTACACACATAAATCAAAATGCTCTGGACAACGTATTGTTTTTGTAAATTTGACTGTAGTTCTCCTGTAACTAAAATACAGAAGCCTATGTGCAAAGTCATGCAGCTGGGGCACAGAAACCCTGGGGAGAGCTACAGGATTGGGGGGGGGGGATTGCTGTCGGTCACCAGGAAAGGGATTTGCGGATTATTATCTCAGATGACCTAAAGGTGGCCAAGCAGAGTACAAAGGCTGTAGTGATGGTCAGTAGCATGTTGGGGTGCACAGGAAGGGATATAACTAGCCGAAGAAGAGAGGTGGTGATGCCACTATACAAAACACTGGTGAGCCTTCATCTGGAATACTGTGTACAGTTCTGGAGGCTACATCTTTGGAAGGACATAGACAGGGTGGAGGTGGTTCAGAGAAGGGTGACAAAGATGGTACAGGGCTTACATCTGAAGACATACAGTATGAGGAGAGATTAAAACACCTCAGTATGTATACACTGGAAAAGAGGAGGGAACGGGGGATATGATAGAAACCTTCAAGTATCTTAAGGGGATAAACAAGGAGCAGGGAGGCAACATCTTTCAATATAGGAGATACAAGAAAGAGGGGGCACAGTGAGATTGGAGGGGGGGCAGGATAAGGGTGAAACATGAGGAAGTTTGTTTTTCATGGAAAGGATGGTGGATGCATGGAATAGCCTGCCTCAGGAGGTGGTGGGAGTGAGCACAGTAGGGGGATTTAAACATGCATGGGATAGGCATAAGGGAACCCTAGAGGTGGGAAGGAGAGGCTAAAGCCGCTGACCAGATGGGGTCAGCAGCCACAAAAAAAGGTAGGGGATACAGGCAGACTGGATGGACCTGGCAGTCCTTATCTGCTGACGATTTATATGTTATATTCATGAATATTACCTCCAGTGTTAACACTGCTTTACCAATCCAATCCAGCAGTCTCCCATTTTGTTCAGTGGCATACTGCTGGATTGGGTTATGTTACTGAGTAATTGTAGCTGAAACTAGCTTTTTGGAGAAAAAAAAAACATTTCACTGAACTTCTGCTTTAAACAAATACAGTTTTTTTACATTTAAAAAGGCTCTGTAGTGTTGCTTGCCTCTCGACATTAGGATAAATCCTATCATCAAACATCATCCTTAGACTGCAACCAGGCTGTCTCTCTGAAGTATGGATTCATGCGCCCCTGATGCTTTTATCAAGCCTATGGTTTCAAGAATCCAGCAGGCTCACTGGCAAGTTTATACATTAATCCCCCCCCCACACACACACACACACACACACACACACACACACACACACACACACAGTTAATTGCCTTCCAGTGTCTATAAGTAACAACATATTTCTTTGCCACTGCCAGATGCTTGGTGGGCATTTCCTGTGGAGCAGTCCCTTTGTATTGGCTGACAATGCTGTCATTTGTTTTCAAGTGTTTTTATTCCTCTTAACTATGTAGTTCTCTTTGTCTGTGTTTTTCTTGCATCAGGATATGATCTGTGTTAGAGGATGGACAACGCAGACTGATTCGACTGTCTCTGCAGTATTCATGGGATGGGGGAAGAAATACCACCAGGCTGGCCCTGACCCCACACTGGGTAACACTAGGCTACCTTGTGTTGATCCCCCCTTTCTGAAGTGGATACTTTCTTTGGACTTTGAAGACCGAAACTGCTATATTGGGTGGAGAAGAATACTCTGAAGCTAAACAAACAGGAGACCCTATGTTCTGCAATTTAGTGTTGTGGAAAGTTTAAGAAAGAACTGCGCTTTTATAGTGGGTGGGGTTATACATTTTTTCTTAGTTCTGTGATCATTTGTTTCTAGCCTTGGTCCTACTTAGATGCACAAAGCTGAATGTGCAGTGTAACTCCATCTCCAAACAGATTATGGATGAGGTTTGTATTTATTTGGTGACTGGGTGGCTGGGCAGGTAGCAGCCATCTGGCATAGACACAGCTTTTTTTCTGCAGGGTTGAAAGACTAAGCCTAGAAGGTCAAAAGGTACAAATGAAACAATTTGCCATAGGTTATAGTAATCCCCCAGTCATTTGGGCTCATGGGAGTAAGTGTGTGTGTGTGTGTGTGTGTGTGTGGGGGGGGGGGTCTGTATGCATCTAAAACAAAAATTCATCCTTATTGGTCCAGTGCTGGGTGTCTGTATGGATCTGAAACAAAGATTCATTCTTATTGGTCCAGAACAAAGGCTAGGGCACAATGAGGTAATGAATAGATGAAAGCCACTACATGTCCCCCATCTCTTTTAAGCTGCCCCTGCTGGGTCACCATGACAAAAGTTTTTCCCTTAATTGTATTGTACCAGGGACACTGAATTGGGTTGCGTACTCTTCCTAGCCTGGCACCGAGATGGAAACTGGGAGCAGATTGACTGATTCTGAGCCCCCTTTAAAATAAAAAGATGTCTCCTTAAAAACGAAAGATTGGAATACTGTCTCACAAGCTCCATGTACTGGATAGCTGCTGCAGATAAGAAAATGTTGCAGCAATGGCTTTGTCTGTTAGCACTATATCTGTAGATTGCACTGGGTGTGACCGGCTGATGAACTGATGTTCTCGTGCATTTCCAATTCGCACTCTGTGTTCTGAATCTTCCCCATTTCTCTGTATTTGAGTGAGAAAGGGAGAGGGGGCAGAAATCATATCTGTCATCCAGGCTTGTGCTGTATGGACCGTGGGGCTGTGGAGATTGGATAAGTGAGAAAAAAAGCAAATCTTATTTCGAGGGTATCTCTTGTAGCAGTCTACACTGGTAGGACTTAGCCACCAGACACTAGAACCACACAAAAATGTTCTAGCCAGCAGTCTACCAGAGGGGGCCTTCCACCACCTATGTAACCCTCTGATGTTGGCCTACCCTGTAAGAGTGGGCAGCCCCACACCCTACACCCTCCTCAGTTCTTTTCCCACCATCGAGCAATGCACGTCGGACCTCTGCAAACCATTGAAGTTTCAGTTGACTGCCATTTTTGCACGCTTTTCAGAGTTTTCTTTCTTTTTCTCACCGTAGTTCTTTTCCATGTTTTCAGTGATTTTTCATTTTTTATGTCTTCAAAACCAACTTTGACCTCAGGTCACTCCAAAACCAAGTGTGCTTGCAGAAAGCAAATCCCGGAAAAGGACGACCATTCTGCCCATGTCTGCTGCTTAGGTCCAGACCACGACATCCAAGCCTGCAAAGTTTGCCAAGGATTCAACCAGGCCACCTGGCGGCAACTCCAGTGGATCTTAGAGAACTTTCTCCTGAAGCAGAGGTCGCCTCCATGAAACAGGAGCTGCAGGCCAGGAGCTCGTCAGTTTTCTCGACCCAGTTCTCTGGCTAGCAGTCCTCAAAGTCCCGGGACAAAGCCTGTGGGAAACGCAAACACCAGGACAAGGACCAGGATAGGCCCTGGTCCTCCTCCTCCCATTTGCCGTATCCCCACCATTCTTTGACCGTGATGGGATCCTCCTCCAGGAGAGTTGAACTTGCATGCCCTCTCTTCCATGGGGCTACCGGTGACACCGCCTCTCACCACTCCTACTATTTCAGGCAGAGGCTTTTTGGGTCAGGGCTCGCTCCATGCCCCTCAGCCCCGATGCTCAGGCCCTTACTTTATGACAGGCACACAGCATGGTGGCTCAGCTGGCATCTTTTGTGCCATATGCGTTTGGTGGTTTGACTCCCGCCCGCTACCCTTGCACCTTGTCCTGTTTGTGGTCCGCCGCTCATCCTCTGGGCTCGGAGTTAGTGCTGCAAGATACCGACATCTCTCAGAAGCAGTCAGGGCTACTCCTTTTCCTGCACCCATCTTACTCAGCTGGTGCTCATGGGACCTTCGCCGGCCTTGCCTCAATTGGTGCCCATTGGACCTACACCGGTCTTGCCTCAGCTGGTGCCCGTCGGGCCAGCTCCCGTATTCCCTCAGCTGACACCCATTGGGTCTATGCCAGTCTACCTCCTGCTGGTCTATCTGCAGCCAGCACCTGCATGGCCTATGCTAGGTTATCCTCAGTCGACGCTCACAGGGACTGCACAGGTCTATCCTTATCCGGTGCCTACTGGACCGATGTCAGTCACCCTTGATTTTCAGAGCCTACTTATGTCTCTCTGGGGCTTATTCCCAAGTCCCCCCAGATGACCCCACCTTCACGGCTGTCATGCTACATATCCAGGAAGCCATGGGGTTTGAGACAGAGGATCAGGACCCAGAGTGGTGCCGGCTTGCCACCTATCTTTGCCAGCTGGAGGCCCCTCCATTGGTGGTCCATCCACTCATAGATACCTGCAAGGACACCACCATGGCAGTGTGGCATTAGTGTGGTCCTGGCCATGCCCAGGAAGGTCGATAGGCTGTACCACATCCCTACGGGGAAACTGTTTCTGGAGGAGCAGGCAAAAGCAGACTCTGTGGTGATAAATGCTGCCCATGACCACACTAAAAGGCCCAAGAATCTGAGTTCCCTGCCACCCAAAGAGTGACATCAGTTGAACCTTCTAGGCAAGCAGACATTCGCCTCAGCCACCCTGGCACTCCGCTCCATTAATTACTTGGTGCAGATGCTCCAGTACCAAAATGCCCTGTGGGACCTGTCTAGGGACGCCGTCCAATCCTTACCCAATGACCCTGCCAAGCAGCGAGCCCTGGGTTCCCTTAAGTCAGCCTCTGACATCAATACCCATTTGCTCTGGGTGGTCTATGATATGGTCAGTGCATCGGCCTGGATGGCGGCAGCATGCGCAGACACTCTTGGCTTTGCATGTCAGGGTTCACCCAAGACGTCCACTTTTCCATCATGAACGCTTCGTTTAGAGGGTACAGGTTGTTTGGGGGAGATGTCAAAGATATCCTCTATACTCTCCAGCTGTCTGAATGCACCCTGAGGTCTGTACATTCTATGTATCCCACGCAGCCCAAGTCCGAGCAGCGGGCGCCCTTTCATCGGGTTACCCAAATGTCTGCCAGGCTTCAGGGAAAGCGGAGGACGGTAGCGTCTGTCTTGACCGCCTCCACGCCCTCTGCCAGTAAGAGCTCTTGTGGAGATCCCGCAGCCTCGGCTGCAGCTGTCTCCCCTTTCTGACTCCTTGCTGGACCCTCTCCATCCGGACATGCTGGAGGTGGTCATAGGGGGTCGCTTCTCCCTCCATCTGGACAGGTGGGAGATACTAACATACTAAAATGCCAGCAGAGTAGGCCTAACAGTCTTTCGTGTCAGCTTGTTTGGTCAGCCCCCACCCTGGAGCTGACCTTGCTGTCCTCCCAACCCTCTCTGGATTCTCCATTTCCAGTCCAGGGTATTCCCCTTGCATTGGACTTTGCCTGCACAACCCTTCCCCTGTACCTGTCCCTGTCCCAACCCCTCTTGAACCCTTCCAAAGTCTCTGCCTCCACTAGTCCCCCAGGCAGCACATTCCGTGGTTCTACCACCCACTCAGTGAAGTAGCACCTCCTCCTTTCCCCCGAGTCCCCCCCCCAGCTTCCACCCATGCCCTCTAGTTGCCCCCACCTACCTTTGGAGCACCCCGACTGAGCCTCGCCTATTTATCCCCTTCATGTACTTTTTGTTTCCCAATTGTTTAACCAGTTGAGACACACTAAGCTGAAAACTTGTTCTTGAAGACCTCTATCATATCCCCCCGTCCCTTCTCTCTTCCACTGTGTACATATTTAGCTCCTCGAGCATCTCCCCATAGGTCCTTTCCCCCAAGCCCCAGATCATTTTGGTGGTCCTCCTCTGGACCCTTTCCAGGAATGCAATGTCTCTTTTTAAGTGCGGCCTCCAAAACTGCACACAGTACTCGAGGTGCGGCCTAACCAAGCAGTTAGATAGAAAGAGTATCACTTCCCTCCTTCTGGAGGTAATCCCCCTAGCAATGCATCCCAGCATTCTGTTGGCCTTGGCCGCTGCCCTACTACAGGTCTCAGAGTTGTTCATCTTGACATCCACCACCACCCCCAGGTCTCTATCAGCCATCGAGACTTGTAGCATCCCCCCCCACAGGGTATACACTTGGTCCCGGTTTCCAATGCCCAGGTACAGTAACCCTGCAATTCCCTGCATTGAACCTCAGTCCCCACTTCTTGACCACCTCTCCAGAGCATCTAGGTCCCCCTGTAGGGCCACCCTCCCTCCTCCCTATCCACCACCGCTCCCAGCTTCGAGTCATCTACAGAGAGACTCATTCCACTCCTGATACCCTTCCTTATGTCAGAGACATAGGTATTGAACAGGAGGGTCCCTAGGACTGATCCCTGAGGGACCCCACTAATGACCCTCCTTGGAGATGAGACTATCCCCCCAACCACAACCCTCTGGGTATGCTCAGAGAGCCAATTTTCTATCCATCTGATCATCTGTTTGCCCACCCCCATTTCCCCCAGCTTATCCAACAGGTTCCCATGAGGAACCGAGTCAAACCCCTCGTTAAAATCAAGAAAAATGATGTCCACCAGCCTACCCAGGTCCAGGGCACTCGTCACTCAATCATAGAACTCCACAAGGTTTGTCTGACACAATTTCCCCGAAACACGAAGCCATGCTGTCTATCGTCCAGGTACCCTGACTTTTCCAGTACCCCTCAGCCCTTCCTTGATGATACCCTCCATCACCTTGCCCACCATCGATGTCAGGCTGATGGGTCTGTAGTTTCCTGCTTCCTTTCTTGATCCTCTCTTGTGGATAGGCACAATCTGCACCACCCTCCAGTCCTGGGGTACCCACACCATCATCAGAGAGATGTTGAAAGGCTCCGCCAGGGGTTCCACCAGGACATCCGCCAGTTCACTCAGTACCCTGGGATGTAATTCATCCGGCCCTGGTGCTTTCTCCATCCTAAGGGACCTGAGGGCTTTCCTCACTCTCTCTCTACCGTGATTTCCACCTCCATTTCCTCCTCCTTGGCCCCCTGTTTTGCCTTACCACCTCCTCGTGGCAGTGATGGCTCCCCCCCATCCCCAGACCCATCGATCGGTAAGGGTCCCTCCCGCTAAGTTACATCATCACCGCCCATGCATGGTGCAGCCCTCCCATTATCTCCCTGATAAAAACTGAGGCAAAGTACTCATTTAGTACCTTGGCCTGCTCCCCCAGGTCTTGTGCCCATCCTTCCCCTGTTCTAATCCTGCTAATCTGCCCCTTCACCTTCCTTTTTTCCCCAATGTATCTAAAAAACCCCTTGTTCCCCCTCCTGATTTCCATGGCCAGGTTCTGCTCCTTCCTGGTCTTACCCATCCTCACCACCCTAATGGCCCTTCTGGCTGTCAGCTCATACTTCTCTTGATCCCGTTCACTCCTTGAGTGCTTGAAACGCCTATAGGCAGCCTTCTTTTCCCCCTAACTGCCTCGTGAACCTCCCAGGCCCACCAACAGGGTTTTCAGGCCTTACCGCATCTGCGCCTCACTCTTGCACAGGTCCTGGTAGCCTCCTGCACCCCCCTCCTGATGATTTGCCACCTACTGTCAGCATCCATGTCTGGCCTTATCCCATCCACATGTTCCTTGAGGATCCTTCCCATCTCCTTGAAGTCCACCACCTGAAGTCAGTTACCACAGTCTTTGTGCAGCCTTCCTGCCCTCCTAGGTCCAGGCAGAACCAGACCGTGGCATGATCACCCCCCGCCAACGGGTCCCTTACCTCCAGGCCCCCAGTCTGGTCACTGTCTGCCAGGACTACATCCAGTATCCTGGCCTCCCTAGTCAGCTCACCCACCTGCTGGGTTAGGAATGCATCCTGGAAGACATCCAGCAACTTCTGCTCCCTGGCCACCGAGGATGTCATAGTCCCCCAGTCCGTCCCTGGCATGTTTAGGTCACCCAGCACCACCACCCTTCCCTTGCCCAATCTACAATGTCTCCTAACATCTTGCACCAGACTCCTTTCCAGTTACGATCTGTACACCACTCATATTTTTACTCTCTTGACTCCCTTCGTTTTCAGGGTGACCCAAATCGTCTCCACGGACCCTTCCGCCTCCTATACCAATGCCATTTTTGACTATCAATGCTACCCCCCCTCTTCTTTCCTCCCTGTCCCTCCTGAACATAGTGTAGCCCTCCGGGTTCAGGTCCCAGTCATGCCCTGGGGTGGCCCAGGTCTCAGTGACAGCTGCCACATCCACCTCCCCCTCCGCTAGCATCACCTGGAGTTCGGGCATCTTGTTTCCCAAGCTCCTGACATTTAGCAGGACCACCCTCAACCCCTTCCCTACCCTCCCATATCCACCTCTCATGTTCCCGTGTGACCACAGTCTTCCCCCCGCACCGTACCTGTTGGCCTTTTCCCGTGTTCCTCCAGCTCCCTGGGGGGGGGTGGAGACCAAGTCCCTCTTTTATCTGACCCGCTTCAACAGTCGCTTCTCCCATCCTTCCCTCCTTCACAAGTTTAAATCCCACCTTTCACGATGAACCCTCCATTTTCAGCCAAGATTTCCTCCCTCCAAATTAAGCCTTTCCCTAGCATACCAGTCCTTATCATCCAAGGTTGCCCCCAATCCCCCATCAACCCATACCCCTGGCCTCACACCACTCCATGAGCCACTGATTAACCACCCTAATTTTCTGTTTGTTCTCCCCACTAGCCCTCTGCACAAGCAGGATTTCCGAGAAGAAAATCAAGCATCCTATGGAATGGCAAACCCTGGCTAGCTCCCAAAACCTTGCCTGTATCTCTAGTTCACTATTTCCCTCAATGTCATTGGCACCCAAGTGCACCAGTCTGTCCCGGGAACCTCCACAATCCCTTGCCAGTTGGTATACCTTGTGCTTGGCCTTGTGCACTGTCAGGCCAGGGAAGCATTTTGTTCTAACTGGGCAGGCTTCACCCTCCCTACCCCATTTGATGCCCCTGATCATGGAATTACCCAACAGGAGCACTCTAACCACCCCCTTGCCTCCATTCTCACCTCCCAGGTTCCCCCCCTTCCCTGTTCCTCCTTGTTCTTTTTTCCAGCCCCTCCCTCCAGCCGGCTCCTCACTTCTCCCACTATCTGGGTGCCACATGCTGCCCTCTCCTTATTGACCGTGGCCTCCCCTCCTCCTGAGTATCCTTTTTTGCACTGCTACCCCCCATCCCTGCTCAAGACTGGTCCTTCCACCCCATCTGTTCGCCTAGCCTGGCTCATCCTCCTTCTGTCCAGTCTACATTCAACACCTCCTTGTCTGTTATGCCCCCCTGACCCAAACTCCAGCTCCATTACCTGCATCCTCCTTGTACATCTGGTCCTTCTCCTTGCACTTTCCTCCCACTACCCCCTCTTCCTCAGCCTGTTCTGATCCCCCCGCTCACCGTTTTACCGCACTCCATGCTCCCACCTGTGTTTGATGATTTCTGGCCCCCACCTCCTGTCCCCTCCTCCTAACCATCCCCGTCATGGCTGCATCACACCCCCCAGCACTCCCCTCCTCCTGTAGCATATGTAGAGGGTTGAAACGGTTGCTGAGTCTAAGGCCCGACCCCAAGACTCCCCAACCCCGACCCACCTCCCAACTGTGGTTCCTATTGTTAAGTCCCAGATACCTGCCTGCTTCTTTGGGAGTGTCCTCCTTTTGAACTCCCTCTGTCAGGGTCCCCATGTGACCCCCAAGCACCCCCGCACTCTTTCCCTATGCCCCTGTCTTTAGTACTTGGTGCAGCCCGTGGGTGAGCCACTGTTCTCCCCCCCCCCGCAGATCCCATAGCTGCCTCCTAATCCCCTCCACCTCCTACCTGAGCTGTGCCAGCTGGTAGCACACTGGGCAACTACCAAACGTCCAAGCCCAGTCTAGTACCATGGCCGCCCCACACCCTGTGCACCCCACAACCCTGCCAAAGATGCCAGCCCTAACAACATGTGGTCCCATCCTCCTCATAGTAGGTTTCCCTGGGTGAAACATCAGGTTCCCCACTGATTCCGAGATACAGTACTATAGCACCTAGCTCAGGCCACACCTATCTCTTGACTCCACCCCCTCTGGCTGTTTAATAGAGGTCATGGGGGGGCGGGAAACAATAACAGCTCTCCTAGTGCCAAGGTCCCAGAAAGCGGCTGGGCCTGCACTTTATAGCCCAGCCACTAGTTCAGATTTTGGTGCCCTGACCCGTCGCTGACCGCAGCTGCTGGGATGACTTGTCCTCAGTCCTCTCCTGCGCTCTCCCAAGCCCTGGCCTGCAGCCGAATGCAGCCACTGGGAACGCCTTGCCCTGGGTCCTCTCCTGCTGCTGATGCAGCTCTGGCTCCTCCGGTCTCCAATGCAGCCCTCAGCACGCTGTCCTGGTGCCTGGTGCTCCTTCTTCACCACCAGTTCGGCCCCCAGCGCTCCTTCCGCGATGCCGATGCGGCCAGCAACCGTCCCTGCTCCTCCAGCAATAACAGCTCTCCTAGTGCCAAGTGCTGAAGATAACTTCAGACAGTTGGGTGCTACAGCTCATAGAGCACGTCCACTCCCTGGAACTTCTGGAATGGCCTCGGGACAAACCCCCAGTTGTCTTCATACCCTTCCAGTCATGTCCCTCTGTTCTGGGAAGAGATCCATGCCCTGCTTCACAAAAGGGCTGTAGAACCCATTTCCCAGTCCCAGCAAGGAAAGTGGTTTTACACCTATTTCTTCCTGGTTCCCAAAAGTATGGGGTACCTCAGGCCCATTCTGTACCTCAGCAAGCTGAACTTGTCGATCCAGTACAAGCGGTTCCAGATGGTCACCCTTCAAGGTCTGTTGTCTCTGTTACACCAGGGGGACTGGATTTGCTCCCTAGACCTGCAGGATGTCTATCTGCATGTCAAGGTATGCACCTCCCACAAGCGCTTCCTCAGATTTCTTTTTCAGGGAACCCATTTCCAGTTCAGGGCTCTGCAGTTTGGCTTATCTTAAACAGTTTCCCCTTCCCCTTTCCTGGGTGTTCACCAAATGCTTGACAGTGGTGGCAGCTGTCGTCAGACAGCAGGGGTTCTATTTGTTTCCATACCTGGATGACTGACTGCTAGCAGCGCTATCCAAGAAGCATCTGCTCGAGACCCTGTCTCATACCCGCCGCCTGTTCCAGGATTTGGGGGATCACGATCAACCCACCCAAGTTGTTTATGACCCCCTGCCAATGACTTCTCTACATTGGAATGGTATTGGATACAGCTTAGGGGACAGCCTTTCTACCCCAAGTCAGGGCAGAGCACCTGATGGATCAAGCCCATCAGCTCTACTCCAGCCATCACGTCTCAGTGCAGGTCTTTCTATGCCTTCTGGGTCTCATGGCTGCAGCCATCACTACAGTCCCCCTAACCAGGCTGCATATCAGGATTCCTCAGTGGATGCTGCGTGTCCACCGGGACCAGCGTACAGACGATCTAGAGCAGCCAGTCCTGGTCTCAGATCCCGTGAAGAAGTTGCTGTTGTGGTGGCTAGAGTCCAGCAACCTCCTAAGAGGGGTGCCATTCTTCATTCCACCCCTGTAGCAAATCCTCACAACAGATGCCTCAGGTCTCGGCTGGTGGGGATCACCTGGGTACCCCCCAGACTCAAGGGACATGGTCCATGGTGGAGGCAGCACTCCACATAAACATCATGGAGATGCAAGCAGTTCTGTATGCTTTGCAGGCCTTCCAGACCCAGCTCTTCCCACTGCTGATTCAAACAGACAACTCCAGCATGGTTTATTGCATCAACAAACAGGGAGATACTCATTCATAACGTGTGTGTTGTGAAATGATGAGGATGTGGTATTGGGCCATAGATCACAGCCTGGAACTCTCAGCCGTCCATATTCCCCATGACGAAAACATCTTGGCGGACAACCAAAGCTGGTCTTAGTCACAGGCTCACAAGTGGGAACTCCTGACCTCCATGGTGAAAGATCTGTTTGACCTGTGGGGTCATCCAGAGTTAGACCTTTTTGCGTCCCTGCTCAATGCAGAACTGCCACTTTTCTGCTCACTTGCTCCAGGGCCTGGAGTTTTCTGGCGAGACATGTTGGCCTTCTATTAGAAAATGAGATTCCTGTATGCCTTCTCTCCCTTCCCACTCCTTCAGAAGGTCTGATGAAACTTCAGATGGAAGGGGCAACCATGATCCTGATCGCCCCCTTCTGACCTTGTCAGATCTGGTTCCCCTTGCTTCAGCAGCTGGCACTGGAACCTCCAGTGCCCCTGCACACAGGTTTGCTCTCCCAGTAGCATGGCACCCTGGTCCATCCAGACCTTAAATCTCTCAGTCTTCATGCTTGACTCCTGAGGACATAGCCATTGTGAGGTTTGGGGTGTCCTCTAAGGTGCGGATGCTTTGGTGGTGGCTGAGAAACCATCCACCCAGGGCTGCCTATTCTATGAAGTGGAAGCATTTTGCTATCCCTTCACCTGTCCAGTGAATCAGATCTTGGAATACTTGTTCTCCCTCTCAGACTCCGATCTGAAGTACTCCTTCATCAAGGTACATCACTCGGCCATCTCTGCTTACCATGTACCTGTTGATGGCCGCACTGTGGCTCATCTTGACGTGTCTCTCCCATTGTTGCGAGGCATTTTGCACTTGAAGTCTCCAATCCATAATCCTGTCCTGGCTTGGGACTTAAATTTTGTGTTAGAGAAACTCACTCTGCCTCCATTTGAACTGGCCTTGAGCTGTGAGCTATGCTTTCTGTTGTGAAAAGCGTTATTTTTAGTTGCCATTACTTCTGCTTGAAGGATTTCCGAGCTTCAGGCACTCATGTGTGAGCAGCTGTATTTGATTTAGCTTATCAGTCCTAAGTTTCTTCCTAAGGTGCTGTCTGAGTTTACTTTGAATCAGTTTATCCACCTGCTTGTTTATTTTTCAGAGCATGCCAGTCTAGGGGAAGCATTGCTCAATACTTTGGATGTGCATAGAATTTTGAGGTACTGTACACACTGGACAAAGAACTATGGGAAGTCCTTCCAGTTGTTTGTTTGCCCCTGGGAAAGAGGGCATTCTGGTGTCTAAAGTGTATATCCAAATGGTTGGCCAGTTGTATTGTTTTCTGTTACAGGAAGTACGGTAAGGAACTTCCTGGTGTTTTTCATGGCCATTCAACAAATGACGTGGCCACTTCCATTGCATGCCTCAGAAATGTTGCAGCTGCGGAGATCTGTGTAGCTGCTACTTGGAGCACTGTCCACACCTTCACCAAGCACTACAGTCTGGAAATCGCCTCTAGGCATAGGGCCAATTTTGGTCTGGCTGTGTTCCACAACGGCCTTTTCTCTTGGGTCCTTATGGCCAACCACCCAGACTGTCTGACATTTGTTGTCAGAACTGCTTGGGACTCATCCTACCTGTGTGGCCTGCTGCAGGAGATACCCTCAAAGTAAGATAGTACAGTTACATAAGAACTTACTGCAAAAAGTAGATCTTCGAGAGGACCTCTTGCAGCAGGCCATGCTTTCCCTCCTGCCTTCACCCTTTTTCCTCTTTTGTGACTTTCGAGCCTTCTGCCTAGCTCTCCCTTTCCATAGCGGAGAGCCTTCTGTTCCTTTTCTTGTCTACTCTAAGGATACCTCAACTTCCTCCTCGGTTCCCCTTGCAGGCTCTTGCTTATGGTCTCTGGTGGGAGAAACGAGGAGGGTAGACAGCACAGTGGCAAGGCACCCGCTTGCAGCGCCAGCAGCACCAACATCCCAGGTTCGGTGACGGACTCAGGATTCAGAGGGCCGGCCAGGGAGAGAAGGATTGAGCGTCCCAGGGACTGCTCTCCTTCTCTGGAGGGAGGTGGGAAGGGTGTCCGGTGCTATATAGACCTCTAGTGGAGGCTGGAGGAACCACCATTGCTTGCGTCTCACGTTAGGGTAGCGGGGTGGACACTGGCTTCATTGCACATCCCCGCCCCCAAGGGATCCTCCAGCATACTAAAAAAAACATTCTGGGCCCATTAATGACAGCCCCTGCCTCCACTGCTGCTTCTGCTGAGACTCATGCCCACCGGGGGTCCCACTCCTGTGGCCCCGCCTTGGGGCGCAAGCCAGGGCAAAGAGACCATTTTTCCTTGGGGAGGGGTGCCTGACTGTAAGCCTGTCATGGGTGGGGCTGGAACCTCCAGCATGGGGGAAGGGAAACTGGAGAGAGAAAAAAAGAACCGAGGAGGGTGTAGGGGCTGCACATTCTTATAGGGTTGGCTGATGTCAGAGAGTGACATCGGTGGTGGACAACCCCTCTGGTAGACTGCTAGCTGGAAAGTTTCCATATGGTCCTAGTGCCTGGTGGCTACATCCTACTGGTGTGGCCTGCTGCAAGAGATCCTCTTGAAGATCTACTGTTACGGTAAGGTCTTACATAACTACTATATTGCAGCATTCATTTTGATCACTTAGCCCATGACAAAAAAAAGTATATGATTCTCTAGATTTGTTGCTTCTTCTTTTTTTTTTAATTTGTCTTAAAGCTCGTATATGAGCATTTAATAATTATTGTGTTGCATGATCACCAGCTGCGAGGTTTTCAACTCTCAGTGCCCTGCTCGAACCACAAGAATAAGCTGTTCTTTTGTTATAAGAAACACTGGTGGGTGGGAGTGGTGGATTAAATCACTGGTCACTTTGTGAAAAATGCCCCATAAAAATCTGAGGATCAAAAAGCTGATTTGGTTCCTAGATGTTGTACATAAATCTGCTCTGCTTTCTGCTTGCTTTGATAATTTCAGACTTCTGTACTTGAAATTACCACTTTGCCTTAAGTGTTGATGTGCCTTCTGGTCCTTGTTGAAATAAAAGACAATTATTATATGTGGAGGAGTTCTTTTATTCTTCCATGCATTTTCTGGGTTGGAGGAGGAGGAGGAGCCTACAGAGGGTCATTTTTTCTTTTCTCACTTTTAGAACTCAGAAAAAGGGGGATAGTAATGTATCACCAGTAATGTATCAGCAGTCAAATCATTGGATAATTTTTTTTTCTTATTCCCTGCCCCCCAATGTGTCCACCAGTGCACCCCCCTCCCAATGTTCGTTCAATCAATCAATCAATCAAAATCTTTATTTATTCAGGCGAACATCATTGAGCATAGCTCATTTACAAGATGGACCTGAGTGGTCATAACAAAAAAGGTTACAGAGTGTATACAAAAAACATGATATTGAAATAGCACAAATACAAACATTTATGAGTGAGATAGATGTACAATTATTTACATATATACAAGGCAAAGGACAGTAAACCAAAACCTAATAAAGGTGAGAAACAAACAGTCTAGTAGGGATAAGGCTTGGATAATGGTACATGGGTGGGCAAATATGTTTGTGGTTTGATGTGGAAAGGACCAGAACAACGATAGAAGAATAGGGATGAGATTTAGAGAGTGGGGAGAGAGAGGGTGTGGGGGGTGGGGGTGGGAGGACTAGGCCTTGTGGAAGCAATTGCATGAATCTGGGATTAGGCTGGTGTACAGCTTTTTGAAGGATGTAAGGGGGATCAGTGTTTCCATTTTCAATGTCTTTTGGATAGGTCACCCTTCCTCTAGCAAGGAGGGCAGGTGAGTGGCTGGCTCCACACTTGACCCTAATGCCGCTCCCTACTCAGCTGGCAAGGGTGTGCAAATGCTTGGTGGTCAACACCCTTCTTCTGCAGAAATTCAGCCACTCACCTCCACAATACGCCCATCCCACAGCCAGCATCAGTCATTGGCACAGTCAATATTTACGCTATTTAAATCTGTTCCCTTCTGTCTGTCTGCTGTCCATCTATCTACTGTACATATCCAACATACACTCACGGAGAGGTTAACTTCGCCCTTAAGTCAATCCCTTTTTATTTTTTATTTATCAAGTCTAGGATCACAAATACCTTTGAGCCAAAGCTCTCTTACAAAGGTTCCACGTCCGAGAAATACAAATTATGGGGAACATCAAGACAGACATTACAACAATGTGGACATTGCAAACAGATTACAGAGTAATACAATTCAAGGTAACATTGTAATCAAGGCAGCCAGCAGCATTTGTCAGAGGAAACAGACAAGAGATAAGAAGTGCCAGAGTCATTGGGGGGGCAGGAATGTAGGTAGGGTGGTGAGAGGGTGAAAAGTGCAGCATTGGGTATAACAAGATGTGAGGGTAGAATCCAGTGAGGAGGGGAGGGGAACCACTAGAGCAGGAAGAGAAGTGGAGAAACAAGGTTAAGTTGGGCAGTCACAGGAGCTGTTGGTAGTGAGATAGTCCCGGAGCCTAGTTTTAAACATACCAATTGTCGGGGCAGAGGAGATGGTGGGGCTGAGGCCATTGAACCAGAGTGGTGCTCGATAAGCATGCATTTTTCATTTTAGTATGGAAATTTCAGTAAAATTACTGTTTGATCTATGTGGCCCAAACTGGATGCCAGAATCTGTTTCTGTGGAGCACAGATCTGTGTTTTTTTTTTCCCAGCATTGGATACAGTTGAAAGGCAATGGCCTGCGGTTTGGTGGGGAAGCAAATGCAGGCCAAGCTAGCACTCTGGGATAGTCAGTTCATTTTACTCTGTGTCTCTGTCATGGGGGGAAGGGGGTGGCAGTCTTGTTTCCTTTAACTGTAGTTCACATATCTGGATGCCTTGTGTAGGGTGGAAACATGCAAGAAAACCACCAGACAAGCAAGATGCATAAGCATCCATACAGCCTCATTGTCTGCCTCAGTGTGCAACTGTTACTTTAGCTAGTACTGGGTATAAGATCTGTTTTTGTGGCTGAACCTAAAACCAAGTTGCCCAGTTCTCAGTTGGAGATCTTTAGGCCCAATTGCAGGGTGCACAGAGGCCCCCTTTATGCTGCTCCATTCAGTTGCTAGAACCAAAATGTTAGATTTGTGCTGGGGTTGGAGACCCTCTCGACACAAATCCTGAACCCCAGATGAGGTGTTCCAGCTGTTGCTGTGTACAAAGTGGGTTTGTACACAATTGTGGCACACAGTATAGTGCAGTGTCATCTATAGACATGCATGATGCATGAGCACATCCATTACATAGTCACATTCCCCCCCCTTCCTGCCCGTACTTGTGACACACTTGTAGACGGTCATTGCCCTCTTTCTGCATGTCCTTCACTATTGTCCCCTGCAGTACACTGGACCTTCAACTCAAAACTTACTCTTTCCTTGTAGCTAACCTATTCCTATGCATTAGACCTGTTCCTCAAAAAGTTTGATATTCTAGTCCCTACAACATTCTGGTCCTTCGCAAACCTCTGTGTACTGCTGGCCTTAAGGGGCTGTACTTTAGTGTTGTCCTTGCCACCTGCCTAGAGACGTTTCTAGGAGTGTGGAATATGGTTCACTTATTCACACTCTGGCAGTTCCACTGGAATAATGTTATTAGCCAGAACATCTTTAAGCTAAGCTCCTCCCACCTCCTGAGCAGGGGCCTCTGGCCTCACCAGCAAGGTGCTCCATTTCCATTGTCAACAGTGATGCCGATGAGGAGGAATATAATCCAGACCTCATAATGGAGGAGGATTATGAGGAAGAGGAGGGATAAGGAGTAGAACATTATGCCCCACGTTCCAGCGCCACTGTGTACTCTTGCAGTGAGGATTCTGTAGTGTGTACACACAGATCTCCTCCTAAAGACACTACCTTTCAAACAGTAATGCAGTAAATTCAAAATGCTGTGGGTTTTGCTGTGGAGAAGAGGATTCCACCAAAAAATAATTTGATGTTTTTTCTTGTGGCTCCCTGCACTCAATCCGTCATTGTTCTTCCAGTTTATCCTGCACTGGAGGATGCCACCTTTGCTGCATTGTATAGGCCAAATACCATACCAGCTGTAGCCCGATAGGCTGACAAGCAGTAAGAACCCATCTCCTGCTGCCAAGCCTTATTATGCCAACTAGCCAGAAACCGATTCGGTGGTCATAATGGCTGCCCATGATAGATCCAGGCACCAAAGCATACGAGTACCCTGCCACCTGATAAGAAATCTAGGAGGCTTGATGTGGTGGGCAAGCAAACATAAGCCTCTACCTCTTTGGGCTGCATACTGTAAACTATCAATCTCACATGATCAAGTATCAAAATAGCCTCTGGAAGGCTGCCAAAGCTGCAGCTCAGACACTCTCAGAGGGCACTGCCCAAGAATGAATTGATTCAAAATTTGACTGCTGGAGTGGAGGTTGGCAAATATCTGCTATGCTCAGCACATGTCTCGGATGCACCTGCCAAGGCAGCTGCCACTGGTATTTGCATGAGGAGCTATGTTTGGCTCAGGATAGCTGGGTTTGCAACAGATGTGCAGCAAACAGTTCTGAAAGCTCCTTTCAGAGGCACCAAACTGGGTACCATGTAAAAGAAGCAATAAGAGGCCTTCAGGTCTCAAGTTGGGTTGGCAGTATAGCCTACAGTTTAGAGTAACGAGCTGCAGATGAGCTTGGCCAGTGCAGCAAACCTGGGTTTGATTCCCACAACCTCCTACTGTATGACTCTAAGCAAGTCACTTAACCTCCGAGTACTCCTGGGTCACCACAGAAAACAGGCACTTGTCCCTAGTGGGCCTTACCTGGTTATCAGAAGAATAAGTAAAAAAGTAAATAAGTTTCGAAAAATGACTTTAAGATCAGTTAAATCCTTTATCCCCCACCTAGTAGAGGTCACGGTAAATGACCCTGTCAGCAGCCTTTCCTACTTAAGTATACCATCAGCAGGGCTGAGGTAAGGGTGTTGGAGCCTTGCCAGCTCCCCCTCCACCAGGATCCCTTTCCAAAGCCAGTGGTGCTGCCTCCACCGGCTCAGCATGACACGTGTTGGACTCTCCCAAACCAGTTCGCCCCCACAGGAAGTGGTGTAGGAGGTTGCTTTTTCCTTCATTTAACACAATGGAAGGCAATCACTACAGACAACTGGGTCCTGGAGATAATTGCAAAGGGACATGCTAACTCCCTTTGGAATTATCTCTTTACTCTTGACTGCTAGCTGCCATTGGTGCATGTCACTAACCTCTGCTTGCACTTTAACTCTCTACACTTTCTCCATTTCCCAGTATAATCATTCATCCTCCACCTCCGGTGTTATTATCTTGCTATGTAAGTGCACTGATTTGTATTCTCTGTAACATGAGTTGTACAGCTTTGTATACTGCATTGACACTGGCGTTTTATTGTATTGTGCTTTAATCTGTGCCATTTGTTGTGGCCTGGGGTGTGCCTGAAATGATCCTTAGACCAGTGGACTTACCGCGTTATCAAAGACTTAAATAAAAAAACAAAATAAATGCTCTGTGCTTGCTAGAAACCACTCCAGAGCATGTTCCATCTTTTTCAACTAATCCCCTGGGACATTTGTGCCTACTAAAAGAAGAGGTACAAGCTTTGCTAACCAATCGTGCCATAGAACGTGTATCTTCATGCCAGAAAGGTAAAGGGTTCTACTCCAGATACTTCCTGGTCCCCAAATGGACAGGCAGTCTCAGACCTATACTAGACATGTGAGACCAAAAGTTCTACATAGAATACAAGACGTTTTATATGGTCCCCTTGCAAAATCTGATTCCCCTGTTGCAATTAGGGGACTGAATTTCCTCCTTGGACACAAAGAATGCATACCTTCATATCAAGATCAGACAACATCATAGAAAGTACTTGAGATTTGTCCAGGAAGTGGAGCACTTTCAGTTCAGAGTATTGTGATTTGACTTGTCTTCTGAGACGCAGGTATTTACCAAGTGCTTGACTGTGGTGGCAGCAGCCCTTCCCTGGCAAGGTCTGTATGTTTTCCCGTACCTGGAAGATTGGTTATTGAACGCCAGATCCATGAGCCAACTCAAACAAACCCTGTCCCGCACAGGGCAGTTGTTCAAAGACCAGGGGGTTACAGTGAATGCATCAGTCAGCACTGTCCCCTTGCCAGAGGCTGCAGTGTATAGGTGCAGTCCTAGACACAGAACAGAGCAGAGCATTTCTGCCCTGGTCAGGGAAGAACGTCTCATGGCTCAAGTGCAACTGGTGTACAGCAGTCATTATGTTCCAGCCAGAACTTCCCAGCTTCTCCTTGGACTCATGGCAGTGGCCATTATGACTGTGCCACTGGCTGGCTTACATATGGAGATACCACAATGGACACAGAGTGCAGTGGGATGAATTAACGGACAACATGGACCAAAAGGTGCCTGTCTCATCCCATTTATGGAAAACACTGACATGGTGGATGGATTGCAGAAACCTTTTTTTTTTTTTTTTTTTGTAGAATCTTTTTATCGTTTGCAAGCATAACAACAACTTAGTCAATTGTCAACCTCAGAAGTTAGCACATAAGCAATTACTATTACATTCCAGTTAACATGTATTATTTAACACATTGGGCAGCTCTGTATCAATCATCGGAATTGTACCTGGAAGGCATCTAAACATTTCGGTGTACAATCTGTCTGCAGTCAGTATTCACCCAGGGAAGTTTCCATCCTCCATTGCTACTAATATGGGTTGCTACATCCGGTTGAAGGCATCCATGTTTCCAGTAGCAGTGAGCTGGGCTTTCTCCAAGACAAGGCACTGTCTACTCATGTTGCTGGCCCATTGTTGGATAGTGGGAGAGCTCGCAGCCATCCACGACTGTGCGATTGTTTTCTTGGCATTGACCATCGCTAATGACGACAGATTACTCCCCTCCTGGGACGATTTGGGTCGGCACCCAACAGAAATTCTAAAGGAGACTTGGATAAGCTATATCCCATTACGTCACTCATTATCCTATGCATGCAGTGCCAGAAAGGGACAACTCTGGGGCAGGTCAGTGCCAGGTGGAGAAAGTCCACTCCTTCCCCCATACACTTAGGGCAACTGCTGAAGCTTTCAGAATTCATGGCATGTAGCCTGCTTGGAGTTAAGTATGTTCTGTACATAAAATTTAGATGTACTTGTCAAAGTTTATTACTTCAGGAGCAGGATACCAGCTGGTCAACTGCCAGCTTCTAGGTTGAAGGTTCAATCTCTGATAGATCCCTCTCCCACTTAGCTATCACATGGGTACTGGCCTGAGCACTTGTGCCCTGTAACCTCTTATAAAAGACTGTCATTGGTTTTTGACAAGGTTGTGGCCTGTACAGCTCCTCCTCAAATGGAGAGGGCTGGGCCCATCCAAGGGTCTGATCTAGGGTAAGTCCCAGTCTATGTTTCATTGTAAGGTATACAAAAAAGTCACCTGATTCTATGTGTCACTCTTTCCTTAGTGCAGTGAATTCTCTGATCCTCCGCCCTCGTACATTTGATTCACCTGGTGCAACCCCAGATGTCTTCGGCATAGCAGCCGCTGATGCATCTGCACAGTATGGGCCCCCCCTATTTCTCACTGTGCTAAAAAGATCCATGTATGGGGATAGCGATGGTGGCACCCCACAATGTCTGTGGTAAGCCAGCCAGGCCCTGAGAGTAGCTGCTGAAAAGGGGTTTACTACCACCAAGGTTGAGTGGGTCCTAAGAGAGGCAGAAAGGACCAAGGCATGAAAACTGCCCATCAGCTCCTCCTCCTCCTCTTCCTAGTCCTCCATTGCCATCCAAGCTGGGATGGGCTCAAATCACTCCCTGACACAAAAAGCCAGCTGGGCCGCCCAGTAGTAGTGCTGGAAATTTGGCAAGCCCCATCCTCCCCTCCCCATGGGTTGCTGAAGAATGCTTCTCTTAATGCGTGCCTCCCCTCCACAAGAACTTATGAATAATGGAGTTTAATTGTTTGAAATGAGTGGCAGGGACATGCACTGGCAGTGACTGATACAAATATAAAACATCTATTTCTTGTATGATGTGGAGCCTTTGCAAATGAGTCCCTGACTGAAAGGGTAGTAATTCCTAGACCTTAAATAAATAAATAAATAAATCTAGGCAAAACCATCATCTTTACCGTATTCACTCTGCCAATCAATGAAATTGGTAAGGACTGCCACCTACTATATCACATTCCTCTGCCAATTGACGAATTAGAGGCTTATAGTTCAGGGCATACAGAGTCCTCACCTTGGCCGAAATGTAGATCCCCATATATTTTAGATGGTCCACCAAAACTAGGTCTCCAAGGCTGGAGATTACCTGGGCCCTGTCCAGGTGTCTGACTGGAAGTATTTCACTTTTTGTCCAGTTCACTTTGTGACTGGACAAGGCTCCATATTCCCTCAGCAGCGTGTGTACCTTGGTAGGTCCTGTGCTGGGCTGCTGAGGTACAACAGCAGGTCATCTGCATAGAGGGTGACTTTATGTTCCTCTCCTCCCCCAAGAATCCTGGGATATCCCTATGTCTCCTTATTGCAGCCACCAGTGGTTTCAAGGAAAGAACATACAGCAGTGGAGACAAGAGGCATCTCTGATGTGTACCACACCCCAGCATGAAGGATGGTGTCATTTCTCCATTGATCACTGTTTGAGCCATAGGAGAGGTGTACATTGCCCTGATCCAGCCAAGGAGCCCCTGCCACAGCCCCATGCATCCCAAGGTCTCAAACATGTACCCCCATTCCACACAGTCGAATGCTTTCTCAGAATCAAGGGCAGGAATGGCCGCCCCATGTTTAACAGCAAGTTTACTCCAGGAATGGACAACATTTAGGGTTTTCCTGATGTAATGCTTTCCCTGACACTCCTTTAGAAACCTCACTTGATCCAGATGAATCAGGGAGAGCAGCAGCAGCAGCTCCAGACAGCTGGCTATCACCTTTGCCAGTATCTTGTAGTCTGCTGTGTTCAGAGAAATGGGGCAGTATAAAGCAGACTGCTGCGGATCCTTTCCCTGCTTAGGGAGGACTGTTATTGTGGCTGACCATGTGAAGGGGGGTAGAATGCCTTTATCCAGGCTCTCTGTGAGCATGTCATATAATGGTTCAATCAGGTCTGGGGCAAGCAGTTTGAAAAAATCAGTAGGTAGGCCGTCGGGACCCGGGGCCTTCCCACCCTTGAGCTTTTTGATGCCCATTAGCAGCTCATCTCTAGTGAGGGGATTTTCCAGTTCTTGAGATTCCTCCACCAACAGGGAGGGGGATGGGTGCCTCCTCAAAGAAGGATGCATATTGTTGCGGGGAAGGAGAGACCTTGGATGTATACAGAGAATTGTAAAAGGTACCAAATTCTGCTCCGATTTAAGATGTCATCCCTTTTACCCACCAGAGCAGGTCTGGAGTTGGCTTGTTCTTCCCCCTTCCTTCTTGCATAAGTGCCAAACCAGGTATCCCCATCAAAGTATGCACCCGCCTGGGCCAGAAATATTGTCCTTTCATCTCTGGCACTACTGAGTAGGTTAAACCTCCAAGCCCCTGTCCATATAGGCCTCCTCACAAGCTGCAGTTTTCACCTGAAGCTGCTCCATTTCTTTTTCAGAGGTCTTTCTTTTGTGAACAGAGTACTCAATAACCTGCCCCCTGATGTAGGCCTTCAAGGCTTCCCAGGATTTTTCCGCCCTCCCATTTGACAACAGGAACTCCTTTATAACATGGGTCATGAATATAACAAAATCTTTGTTCTTCAGTAATAGAGGGTCAAGACGCCATGGCCAATAAATCAGAGCGTTCCCAATTGCTGCCATGGAAAGCGTTAGATATGCATGATCAGAGATCAGAATCAAGGAGTATTGATAGGTGCCAGCTTGCCATATCAAGGAGGAGCTAACCAGCACTTGATCCAACCTGGCATATGACTGTTGGGAGTATAAGAATAAGCTATACTCCTGGCACGTAGGGTGCTGGTGCCACCACACATCCACCAGCTGGTATGTATCCTCTTATCTCCCCCAGGACCCAGGCATTCCTAGAGACTGGGACAGAGTTTGTGTTAGATCTATCAATGATAGCATTTCTCACATAAATATAGCGACCCCCAAAAAAAATCCACAAGCCCAGTAGGGTGGCCATATCAACTGCCAGTTTTAAAACAAAAACTAGATCTTCCACATTAGCGGCATATATAGAGCCCACAGATAAAGTACCCAGCCCCTGTAGGGTAACATTCGCTAGCACATTACGTCGCCCCCCCCGGTGTCCCACAGCTCCTGGTTCACCTCAACCTGGGTGCCCTTGGGAAACCATGTAGCCACACCCCAGGCCTTCCTGGAAAAATAGGACGTGATCTATTTCCTCCATACTATCACCAGTTTTTACACCCTCACTGTGAGACATGTGGGTCTCCTGCATCAACAGAACCTGGATCTTAGACCTCCTAATCTCTGCTCCTACTGGCTTACGTTTGACCACAGACTTTACGTTACACGTTGCAATGTTAAGATCGCTAACCATTTTCCCTCCGGGATTTACCCACTTTGTCAAATAGTTTCCTGCCCTTAATCACTTAGGTGCAGCTTCCTCTTTACAACATTGTCTGACTATGTAAAGCTTGCACTTTTTTAACTTTTGCCCCACAGCAAGTGCACCCCTGCTCCCATAACAGAAACACAACCCCTAATGTCAGTCCTAACCCAACTTTAAAACACACAACCCCACAACAAGTGCCCCAACCCCCCCTTTGGCTAGGCTTCCAACTGCCCAGACAGATACCCTCTGCAAACTAATGGCGGTTAGTGTTAGTACACAGGTGATGTCTACTGCGTAAGATCTTTAATGGGCATATTTTAACAAAATGACGTAAACAGTGCTGCCTGATCTTCAGACCAAGCAAACAGGGAGACACATGTGCTGTCTTTGCCATAAAACACTAATAATGATAATGAGATTAGGGTGCCAAAAGGAATATACTAAGAGAGCTCTGACGTCTGGGAGGAGACTCTTAAGGAGCCCAGGGAAGAGTAGGAGCGAGGGCGACCAAACAGGTCTTCTCCCCCAGCAGCTGCCAGAGAGTCTGAGATGGGGACCTTTTTGCCCCTCCCCCGTCCATGGTCCCTCAGTCAAATACTTGTGCATAGATAGGTTAGTACCCCCCCCACCACCACCACACACCCACTTATTCAGCTTAAACATGTAAAGGTACATTTTATTACACAAAAATCAAACTGCTGTGATTGCAATAGTCCTGTATATGGAGGAGCCCTAAGCGTGATCGACAGCGTTGATGGTATTTAAACTGTTCCAGCCACACGTAGTGCCTAACCCCCTGGCCCATTGAAACCCATGTCCCTAGACATGGTCAGGCCTCCTAATAGGAGGGGGTGATCCTAGGTAATCCAGCACCAAGCACAGTGGACCAGGAGAACAAGTATTGATGGAAAGGGGGTCAGAAGGGCAACCCCTGGTCGCTCACATAGCCCATCAGCACACAGAATGTAAAGAAATTTTTTTTTTTTTGCATTATCTTATTTATTCTCCCATTGGGCTCGGTGACCCCCACTCCTTCAGGCTCTGCAATTCCCCTCTGAACCCCACTGTCCTTACCTGAGCCTCTCTGACTCCTCACATCGCAGCCAGTCCCCTGGGATATCCCGGACATATCCCTTCGCTGGGCAGGTCCCCATCCTCTAAGGGGGAAGGCACCGGGAGAGGGTAGCCCAGTGCACTCTTGTAGGGCCCAGGATCGCTGCTGAGGAGAAGGAGACCCCAGAAGGCACTGAAGGTGTCGGGGATGGAGAGCCATCATCTAGCAGCCAGCGAACGGTGTTTTTGCTTTTCTAGATTCCCCTGTGCACCGCTTGTGTAGTGCCTCCAGTCTCCACTGGGGGCCACTGCCGAGCAAGGCCATCTCCAAACCCACCCCAGGATAGGAGAGCAGTCCTATGGTTGCTCGATCCTATCGTCCCCCTGCTGACCCCCGGCAACCCGAGTCCGTTCCCGAACCCAGGTCGCTGGCGTGGGTTGAGGTAAGGCACCAGTGCCTCATCCCTCTATAGCACTGGCCCACATGTAAAGAGATTTAAAGTAATTATGCAGTGTTAGCAGTTACCTCCCCCCATTCATAAGGGCAGCAGTACAAGGAAGGCAAATAAACCCAGTGCCAATGGGCACAAACAAGAAATACACCTCTGAGTCGCTTCAACCACTTGGCAGACCAGAGCCTGTAGGTTGCTCCCACTGATGGCGCAGTTGCTCCAGGAACATTGCCTTATACTCGTAGGCCAAGATAATGGTGTATGTAGCCTGCTAAAATGCCCTATCGTGGGTTAAACAGACCATGCCATCTACATCAATCACTCCCTCCCTCCCATCCACATCACTACAGGACCTAGATTAAATGCAAAGAACAAACAAAGCAATACTCATCCGCCTGCTGAGGATGAGGAGTGAGAGGGCCCTCTGTGCTCCATTGAGGAGGAGGAGTCTTTGTCGACCCAGCGTTCAGCCTCAAGGTAATCGGAGAAGTATTTAGGAGGTTTCCCCAGCCTTTCCACATGCAGCTTTGCCGAGTAGAGGAAAGCAAAAGTCCACCCCAGAATGTGCAACTGAGGTTTCACTTTATTAAATTTTTGCCATCTCTGCTACAACTCCTGACTATAGTCCTCATAGACAGATACTAGACTGTTCTCCACCAGTAAAGCTCCTTGGGATTTTGCAGCTTTCAGTACTGTCACTTTGTCAGTGAACCTCAGGTACTTGGTAAGACAGTGCCTGGGCCGGTCTCCTGGCATCGGCGGCAGTCCCACACAGTGCACCCTCTCTGCCTCTGGATCGAGCTTCAAGTTCTTCACCAGCCACTTCTGGATTCCATCTGCTAGGTTTCTCCCCTCCACACCCTCTGATAAGTCTACAATTCTTAGATTCGACCTTCATGATCCTGTTTTCCTGTTCATCGATTTGACCCTGCAGCTCCATGATCATTTCTTTAATTTGGTTATGGTCCTTAGAAATGGTGCTTACAGTGTCTTCTAGGTTGCTCACCCATTGCTCCAATTCGTTGAGCTGAGTGTGTGTGAGGTAGATGTTGCCAATAAGCCTGTCACCACCGTCTGAAGATGTGAGATTTGAGCTGTTATATTAGTGAACCTGGCTGGCATCTCATACTGCATCTTAGTTAGAGTTGCAGGGACCTTTTCAGCTCTGTCATGCCACACTCCACCTCCATGGCTGCCTGGGCCTGCACTCTGTTTCTAGTCTCTGGCCCTGCACGCTGATCTTTTGGACCATCTGTCACCACAAAGTTCAGTTTGAGCTGCTTACTTTTACCTTTGTCAGCAGCCATTGACCATAACCTACCTTTACCAAAGTGTCTATTTCTCTTTTTACCACCTAGTTCCCAGATCGGACACTTTTAAAAAAAAACTCTGACCAGGGAGCTGAGCTACGCTGTGACCACCATGCTTGAGTGTTAGCCACGGCCCCCCCACAGCAGCCTCTTAAGGGGCGCTCCATTCTTAATCCCTGCTTTGAGTCAGTTTCTCACCTCATATGCATCAGGATCTAGCTGGGGAACACATCTAGGCCCTTATCAAACCCAAGGTTCATGGACCCAGGTGGAAGCTAAGTTGCACATAAATGTCCTGGAGATGAGAGCTGTCCTATACCATCTCCAGGCTTTTCAGGAGCATCTGACTCTGTGGCATCTGCTAGTACAGATGGACAATGTCAGCGTTATGCATTACATAAACAAGGGGGGACGCATTCCTATCCCCTGTGTCGGGAAGCAATGAGAGTGTGATACTGAGTGCTGGAACACGCCTGGAATTATCAGCCGTGCATCTCTCAGGGGTCCAAAATGTCTTAGCAGACAAGCTAAGCAGGTCACAGCCCAAGATGCATGAATGGGAACTGCTGACATCCATGGTATGAGTTAGATGACCTCTTTGCAAGATGGGGTCATCCAGAGTTGGACCTTTCTGTGTCCCCACACAACACAAAATTACCAGATTTCTGCTCACTCAGTTCCAGGGCCTAGAGTTTTTTGGCAAGACATGTCCCCCTCTTTGAAAGGGAGTTTTCTGTATGGATTCCCTCCCATTCCATTAATACAGAGAATAATACTGAAACTACAGATGGAGGGTGTGACCCTCATCCACATTGCACTCCTGTGGTCTCAACAAATATGGTACCCACTGCTGCAACAACTAGCAATAGAGCCTCCAGTACCCTTGGCACGGTGCAGAGGCCTGTTGCCTCCGGACAAGGGGACCCTGGTCATTTGGGCCTGAAGTCCCTGCACCTGCATGCATGACTGCTCAAGACAAAACCATTGCACAGTTTGGGGTGTCACTAAAAGTAGCTGCAGTACTGGTTGTGGCCAGAAAGCCTTCCACCAGACATACATACTTTTTAAAGTCGAAGCGTTTCACTTTGATAGGGACCCATTCACCTCTCCAGTCAATGCAGTGTTAGAATACTTACTGTCACTGTCAGACTCTGATGTACCATATTCCTCACTGTTGTCCCTGGATCCCACACCCCTTGCACCCTCATGCATATGCCAGTGAAAGATGTTTTATTATTACTGTGATGTTGTTGTATTGCATTAACATGTAGTAATGGATATGCACTGTACAAGTGTGGGTACTAGAGATCATGCTTGCTATTTGTATACACTATATACTGTAGTATATATTCATTTTTTCTGTCATCCCTTCCACTTGTTTATCTCTAACTAGAACCTGATGCTGAGTCCTTTCACTCCCTACATCACTGAAGGTGCATCTGGCAGCTATATCGGTTTTCCATGCCCGTTGATGGGCATGTGGTAGCTCAGTTAGAGGTCTCCCATACCTTTTTGAGAGGTATTCTGCATGCTTCCATTCACAGTCTAATCCCCCAGTGGGATCTGTTATGTGCTTGAGAAACTTGCTTTGGCTCCTTATGAGCCAGCTGTGAGTTACAGCTTATCTTTCTTTCACGGAAAGCATTATTTTTAGCTGCAGTCACTTCGGATTAAGATTTCAGAGCTACAGGCACTAATGTGTGAGCCTCCTTATTTGAGTTTCCATAAAGACTGGGTGTCTTTACGTATTAATCCTAAATTTGTGTCCAAAAGTAGTGAGTTTACACTAAATCAAACCATCCACCTTTCAATTTATCATCCTGAACATCCCAGTCAAGGTGAAACATTGCTCCACACTTTGTACGTAGAATCCTGAGATACTATATTGCTTGCAGCAAGGACTGCAGAAAGTCCTCTCAGCTTTTTGTTTCATTTGCCCTTTGGAAAGAGGGTGTACCAATTTCAGAACCGTGCTCGTCCAGATGGCTAGCATATTGTGTTATGTTCTATTGTAGGAAGTGTGGTAAGGAAGTTTTTCGTGCAGTACATGGTCATTCCACAAAGGGTATGGTGACATCTGTTGCTTGCTTCAGAAATGTCTCTGCAGCTGACATCTGTGCTGCAGCCACCTGGAGTACACTCCACACCTTTACTAAACTGTACAGTCTGGACACTGTTTTTCATTGATGTGCAAGCTTCAGCCTTGCTAATCTACAGGGCATACTGTCACAAACAGACTGCATCAACCTCCCAGTTAGCTTTTGGGGCTCGTTCCAAAGATGTGGCCTAAGAGAAGAGATATCCATGAAAAAGAACAGTTGCGTACTTATTGTAACAGTAGATCTTTGAGAGGATCTCTTCCCTTAGGCAATGCTATCTCTCCTTCATTCCACCTTTTAACAGCTTTAGGGGAATTTTGCATCTAATTCTGCCTTGGGAATTTTCATGCTTGCTTTTTCCAGCTTCTGTGTCTGCGTAAGATTAGGGGTACTGGTATAATCTCTTGGTTCCCAAAGAAGAGAGTCCTCCAAGCACATTATCTGGCAGGGAACTGAGGTGTGATGGGGCCACCCATGTTTATGTACACATGTGTGACATCATCGTGGATGGCCCCCAGCTAGCAAAAGTTTCCGTTTTGGCCTAGTGCTGATATAAGTATAGTTCCAAAGATATGGCCTATGGGAAGAGATACTTTTTAAAATCTACTGTTACGGCAAGTATGTAACTGTTCTTTCTAGGAGTGGTATATAGTTCACATCCACACAATCTACCCAGGTTCCCCGGCAAGTGGCACCTGATCCTGTTTCCAGCGTGATAGAGCTGATGTCATCGGATGGAGTTGGGGGTTATACTGTGCAGGTGATGGGTGGAGCTTAGCGTAAAGCGTCAATAACGTCATTCCAATGAACCTGCTAGTGTGGATGTGAACCATATACCATTACTAGAACTACAGTAACAGGTGAATAACCTGTTCTTTGAGGTTAAGAACATCACAGAAATGCAGCACCAGTGGCCCTAGAAGTTATAGGCTATATGAATGGTACTGCCTGTCATTAACATACCTGCCACATCTCCTTCCACTCACCAATGCACTTTAATACATGCTGGCGAGGAAGGGCTCCTCACCTCCCCCTTAACATAGCTTAAGGAGATCTCGGGCAAGAGACTGGTGATAAATCGTATCGCAATAATTTATGACCTTTCCTTGTGACTGAAATATTTAACCCATGATAACCTAGTATATACATCAAGCACCCCCCCATCTTTTTGTGTCTCTGTTTTTAAGACCAAAAACTGGATTTGTACATAAGTATATACATTCCTTTTTAATTTTCTTTTTATTAAATTTGAAAAACAAATATGTGCCAGTAGATGGCTTCATGAAGCTGCAAAATAGATACATATACTTTGACCACTATGATTAATACAGCTATGTTGAACGTTTCCATTAATCCTTCCAGGGGAGGGGGGTATTCACAATGACTGAATCCAAAATTAAAAGTCACAACATACATTTCTTCCTTCTATCTATCTATCTATCTATCTATCTATCTATCTATCTATCTATCTATCTATCTATCTATCTACCTACCTACAGTATCTGTCTGTCTGATAGTATCTGGCTATCTTCAGTATCTGTCTACATTCAGACAGGTTCTGTCTGTCTAGATACCTATTTACAGTAGTTTTCTATCTACAGCATCTTTGCATCTATTTAAAGATAGTATCTCTATGTTCAGTGTAAATATATGTGAAGTAAAACTATTTAGCAGTTGTGACACATGCAGTATTACAAACTGTGCAGATAACTTGCTGGTGACATCGAGATCCAGCAAGTGTCCATACAAGGCAGGCATTGATTCAGACCTTTCTGTCTTAAAGCACGGGGTTCTTGAGGATCAGTCCAAACCTCCTGAAGCACAACGGGAGGTGTCATTTATGTATGGGTGCAAATGACACTGTATTACAGTGCAACGACAATATCCGAGGTTAATTCACTTCTCCATTCTGATTTCAACACAATCTCCTCCTAGTTCCTCAACACCCACCCAGTCCATAATGCAACCAGAAACTAAGTCTGTGGTGTTTGGACCCTAGAACTTGCTAACTCTTTCAGCTGACCACTTGTAATCATCACATCAGATGGCAAAACTTGAGCAAGTCAACGTATTCAAATATTTAGCAATCTGGTTTGATGTATTATAATTACATAAAGTAGGCATGTTGATCAGATTTGAACAATAGTAGGGCCCAAGCGCAATTTTCTGTACAGATCTCAATGTTGTCTTAGTGCTGATGTAAGGAGGAGGGTAGGCTCCCACTTCCTGCTCCCTTCTATTGACTATGGAGATATCATATACTACTGTGCATACAAAGCCACTCTTCTGCTGCTGGATTGTTTGTACAACAAGTTGTGTAGGTTCATCCTCTCCTGTAGATGGTCTACCCATCATTGTGTAACCAGCTTAAATGGTCACGTCCCTCAAGCAGCCATGACTACCACTGGCTTTCTGTGTTATACAAGATGCGCAAGGACGCCACGGAGTATCTCCTAATCCTCCTCACACAGTGAAGCAGTGCCTACTCACTCCGTGTAAAGGAAAACTCCACCCTCATATCTTCTAAATGTTATTTATTGCCATGTCAATAGATAACTCTTTTCATGTAGCTGTTAAGGATGTATGCAAATGTTTTAGTCTGTTTTTACAGTTCATACTAGGCCCTGTGACTGCCTTGGGTGTCTCCATTTCATGGTTGTTGAAATTGCATTGTCCCTGAGAGCTGCATTAGCATATGAGAACATGATGTCCGATCACCCATTTATACCATGTATCTTTATGCTGAAAGAACAAATACCCTGCAAAAACTCTCTAGAAACTCATAAACTGAGGAAAGTTTAAAGGGAAAAAATCTGCATTATAACTCAGACCATTTGCAAAGCTTACTGAAGGTAAATGTATTCCACACCTATTTGCAGCTTGTTTCTTTTAAGACTAATTAAGCAGACAGGCATACTGGGGAGTTTAAAGGGTGATTATGCATCATGTTCTCATGTGCTAATGCAGCTCTCGGAGACAATGAGATTTCAATAACCATGAAATGGAGACTTCCGGGGCAGTCACAGGGCCTAGTATGAACTGTAAAAATAGACTAAAACATTTGCATACATCCTTGACAGCTACATGAAGAGAGTTCTCTATTGACATGGAAACAAATAACATTTAGAAGATATGAGGGTGGAGTTTTCCTTTAACAGCAGCTCTTGTCTTCTCAAGTCCAAGGATGAGTGCGACTTTGGTGGAAAGGCCTTTGTATTTGCGGCACCAGACACCTGGAACAAACTCACTCACCAACAAAGAAATACTTCTAGCTTGCAAGTGTTTAACTCAGCCTTTCCAGATACTTCAAAACTTTCTGTATTTGTTTGGGTCCAGAATCTCCATCCTCCTGACTATTACCATGTTGCATAGCAATGTTCGTGCTCTTTGTTTACTGGGACCCCACTTTGTTAGCTTGTTTTGATTACTGCTGTATGCTCCTTTACAGTTTTGTTTTCTCCTGTGTGTATATTAGCTTGTATGGAACTATTTTGGCTGGATTATGTTAACCTGTTGACTGCTGCCATCCTTCCTGGGACCCCCATGAAAATGAGAAGCTGCATCAAATGGGATTATCCCACTGAAATAATTTCAAATAAACAAACTGTGGAAATAAACATTTGAGTTTTACAGGTTTTGTCTTTTATCTTTAAAATAAAGTACACAATTTCAATCAGCTTGACATACATTTTATAAGTGGAAAACTAGTCCTGTGTCTGTGATTATAGCTTATGTTAGCACCTCCCCGGCCCTTGGCTGCACTTTTGGGACACAACAGTAAGGGGTGTGTGTTGGCATACGGTAACTTAAAGGAGAATTTGACTGAACCTGCTTCCAATGTAAAGGGATTGGGAGGCCACAGTTAGCAGATTTGCCCTATAAGAAAACTAATGAACATATTTCATTTTCAAGATTCTATTTGACTGATGCTGTGCCCCCTTCCTCCATCAAAATGTAAATAATACCTCTGGTGCCCCAACAATTGACATCACTGAGGGACCCTGCCAAGATTGGCATGAAAGGTTTGCAGTTCTAGAAATTAGTTGCAGCTGGGATGAAGCATTGAGCTGTGTGGATTTTCAAAATTCATTTCCAAGGGAATTTCATGGTGTTTCAAAAATGTCTGCCTAATTCTGTGTGTGTTAACAGGTCTTTACACTTGTGCCTACTTTACCCCCACACGAGCAGTCCCATGGGCTGTGATGCATGCCTAGGTCTTTGGATTATGTAAACACTGCATATGGTGCTTCCACCCAGAAACTAATGTGCATTGGGTCAGCGGGACTGTGAGAGCAACCGTCTGAAATATTGCACATATCTACCTCTATGGTAACATGAGAGCTAGCCAGTTCAGACAATAACCAGACTAGCTTAAGAAAGTACCACAGCTTTATTAACAGAATGCTCTCAGGAATAAAATCTGTGAAGCAGAAGGATGGTATTAGCAGACTTTTGCAGTAGCACTGCTGTTTAAGCCCTGTCCACACTTATAAAAAAGGTTGGCAACAGTTTTCAAACTGTTACAGGTCTTACTGTGCTGCTGTGTCCAGAAACCACTTGAACCTTGTTTTAACATGTATGCTTTGATCCACATTAGTGAAAAATTAATGCATGTTTTTAACACGCACACTGTGCTGGAGCTGTGCTGCCTCGCAGTAGCTTTACTGCCCCACAGACAGTGTGGAACTCAGACTCCTGTCCATACAGGTAGTATACCCATGTTAAATACTAAACTGTTTTCAAAACCAGGTTAAAACCCATATTTCAGCAGTTTTTTAAACTCGGTTTTGAAACATGGTTTAGAAATGTTGGGAGTCTGGGCGCAACCCATGTTTGGTGATTTTAAAACATTACAGGTTGATGGTAAAGTTTTAAAATTGTCAGTATGGACAGGGCCTATGTCAAACCCCATGTGGGATAGTGGCTCAGACACGCCCACAGATGCACGTGAAGCACCTCTGCTGGGCCATGAGGGGAGTAGCCTCTGCCTAAGTGGGGAGGGGAAATAGACTGGAGGTGGAGGTTTCAGGAGGAGCAGGGGAGGATGGAAGTATAAGGAATCTGGGTGGGTATCAAAAGGGATCAGGGATAAGGGTGGGGTTAGTGTTAGTAAATGCCAGGAGCTTGGGAAACAAGTTGCCAGAGTTCCAGGCCATGCTGTTCGAGGGGGGTGGATGTGACGGCAGTCACGAAACGTGGCCAACAAACCCATGACTGGGACCTAAATGTAATGGGGTACACTATGCTTAGGAAGGATAGAAAGGAGGGCAGAGGGGGTGGAGTGGCTATGTTCATTAGAGATGACATAGAAATTGCTATGGTAGAAGAGGCAGAGGGAAACGTGGAGGCCTTATGGGTCACCTTACGATCCCCAGCAGGAGATAAGGTCAAGCTGGGAGTAGCATATAGGCCCCCCGGGATGAGTGATGTTCTAGAGGATGGTTTGCTGGACAACATCATTGCCCAGTGTGGTCCAAAAGGGGAAGGAGGTGTTGATGGGGGACCTTAATATGCTAGGTACAAACTGGGAACCATGTCCTCTAAGGTGGCCAAGAGCAGAGGCTGCTGGATGGCTTCCAGGATGTGTTCTTAACACAGCATGTGATGGAGCCCACAAGGAGGGCATGTCCTGGATGTGGTTCTGGCAGATGGGGATCTGGTAAGGGACATGGTTGTACAGGACCCCTGACTGGGAGTGACCACAATACTGTCTGGTTTCAAATAAGCATTGGGGAGTGGGGGTGAGATCTAGGACACTGGCAGTGGACTTCAGGGGCAGACTTTATGGGCATGGGAATATTCTCAAGGATCACTTGAAGGGATTACCTCAACGACAAGTGTGGAAAGGAGATGGGAGGTCATAAACGGGACTTCATGAGGCAGTCAGGATCTGCGCTAAGTTGAAACGTAAGGGAGCAAGGTCACATAAACCATGCTGGTGGTCCAGTGAGGTCCAGGTAGCAGTCAGAGAAAAGAAGGCGCTTACAAAAATATAAAACAACAAGAGGGGATAGGGATAAGGAAATGTACCAGCTTGCATCTAGAAAAGTCACCAGTATGGTGAGGGGAGCAAAGTCCAGTAAAGAGCAACGGCTGGCACAGGGGATACATGGAGGGGAAAAGGGGTTCTTCCGGTACATTGGGGAGCGGAGAAAAACTAAGGGCCATCTCAGCAGATTGAGATCAGAAGAAGGGTGGGTGGAAGAGGCGAGGGACCAGGCAGAGGTATTTAACCAGCACTTTGCCTCTGTGTTCACTAGGAGGGATGATATCTACAAAGCAAGGCACAAAGGGGATAGAAGTGGCAGGGAGTGGATCAGGGAGCAACAGAAATGGAGCAAAAGGAGGAAAGGTACCCCAGGGTGTCACATCTGGATAAGGATAAAAGACCAGTAAGGGTGGAGGGACAGATGATGCCATCCCCACCAAAAGGGTGTGGTTTGCCCTAAAGAAAGACAAATCTCCTGGGCGGATGGCATTCATCCGAGAGTACTATGGGAATTGGCGGACATACTGGCTGCACCTCATGGAGCTTTCAACAGGTCACTTGAGACAGGAAGAAAATTTAGGGATTGGCGAGAGGCACATGTGCTACTAATCCATAAAGGGGGGCCTAAGGAAGTACTAGAAACTAGACCCATCAGTTTAACCTCGGTGGTGGAAAATTAATGGAGAGTATACTAAAGGAATGATTGGGGTTTACTTGGGGAGGTGGAGGTCTGGATAGTCGCGCATGGGTTTGTGCCAGGTAGATCATGTCAAACCAACCTTGTGGAGTTCTATGAATGGGTAACATCAGAACTGGACAGGGTAAGCCTGTGGATGTATTATTCTTGGACTTCAGCAAGGCGTTTGACTCTGTCCCCACAATGGTCTGGTGGAGAAACTGATGGGGTTAGGGTAGGCCCTTTGATGGTCAGATGGATTGAAAACTGGCTAGCTGGACGCACTCAGAGAGTAGTGGTCTGTGGGGAGCTCTCGAACCCTAGAGAGGTTGGTAGTGGGGTACCACAGGGCTCGGTCCTGGGTCCAGTCCTGTTTAATGCATACATATCAGACATCAGGGATGGTATAGGGTGTGAAATGAGTCTCTTCGCGGATGACTCCAAGATGGGAGCAGTAGTTGAGGGAGAAGAGGGGAGGTTGGCCCTGCAAGGGGACCTGGACACCCTGGAAAGCTGGGCTCACACATGGAAATTAAATTTCAATATCACCAAGTGCAAGGTGTTGCATCTTGGTTGGGAAACCCTAAACACAGGTACAGCCTGGGAGGAGGTGCTGGAAGCCTCAACAGGGAAAAGACCTAGGGTCATGGTGGATACATGTATGAATAACTCTGAGCAGTGCAGGAGGCAGCTAGCAAGGCAAACAGGATGTTGGGATGCATCGCAAGGGGATCACCTCAAGGAGCAAGGAAGTGATTCTGCCACTGTACAATGGACTGGTTAGACCACACCTTGAGTACTGTGTACAGTACTGGAGACCACACTTGAAGAGGGACATACAGCTCCTGGAGAGGGTACAGAGGAGGGCAACAAAGATGATACGAGGGCTGGATTTGACTTACGAGGACAGACTTGAGGAGCTCTGCCTGTTTTCATTGGAGGAGAGAGAGAGACAGGGGAACATGATTGAGGTCTTCAAGTACCTCAAGGAATAAATAGGGTAAACATGGAGGGGATCTTTAGACTAAAGCAGGGAGGCATCACCAGAGGGCATGGTTTGAAGTTGGAAGGTGGAAGGGTGAGGGGGGAAAAGAGGAGGAGGTTTTTCACTGAGAGGGTGGTGGACCCTTGGAATGCTCTGCCTGGTGAGCTGGTTCAGAAATCCACAGTGGAGGGCTTTAAGAGAGGGTGGGACAGACACAGAAAGTGGATGTATCAGATGATGGCCTGTCCCGGGGGGGTGGGGATGGATGATGGGGGTTTCTGGAGCACAAGGGATGGGAGGGTCTCTGCACCCAACTAAGGATCTAGGTTCGAGCAGACTTGATAGACCATAAGGCCTAATCTGCTGGCAAATAGTATGTTAGTATGTTAGTATATAATATATCTGGTACCACATTTTGTCATGCAGTTGTGGGAGCTCCTTATGGCGGTCCCTGGGTAATAAGGGTTGAATTGTTGGAGACCTGTTAAAGGTGCTGCGGGTTGGTTGGTGTTGAAGTGGTATTGGTACCTTTATTTTTATGTCCCTCTTCCCCCAATGTTCAGGTGCCTAACATCACAGAAAACATACAACAAAGGGGCAAAGCAGGGTTAGATACAAACAACTTAAAATAGTAGAATTATAAACAAGAATAAATAAGTCAATAAAATGCAGTAGCATATTACAATAGAGGTCATTACTACTCGCCAAATCACTCTCTAAACAGCTTTGTCTTCAGACCTCAGAGTGGGCCTTCCTTCCTGCTCTAGAAAGCAAATTCCAGAGTAGAGGGCCAGCTACTTCAAATGAATGATTTCTGGAGGTCTCATGTATGACCCTTGGAATATAGTAGCCACAGATGGGTCGGCATTGGTGCACTAATTAGTCAGTATAAAACTGGTTCAATGTGTGTTGCATAGCATAGTGCTTGTGTATATTTATGAACTTGAATGTTATGGATTTAAGGTTATGAACTTGGAATTTGGCTTTTCTCTATTCCCACCCTTGGTAGGAACGCTGTGTAGGTGTAGAAATAGAGGCCCAGTGTATGGGTGAGATAATAGTGCTGGAGGAGGCCAGGGAGGATGATAGGTGATTTCGAAATGCTTGAAGCTGAGCAGTGGAAGTGCTGAGTTTAAGTAATAGGGGATGTGGGCAGAGCTGTTTCTCCCCACTTGATCCTCAGGCTTTTAGCACTCCCATTCAAAGTGTGGTGCATAGTGTAGTGTTTGTATATACTTACGAACTTGAATGTTATGTATTTAAAGTTATGAACTTAATATTTGGCTTTTCTCTATTCCCACCCTTCTGTAGGAATGCTGGGTAGGTGTAGGAATAGAGGCCCAAAAGATTGTTAATGGTTTGATTACCTCCTCCAACTACAGGGAGTCTGACCAGTAGCATGCAGGAGAGGAAAAAAACCCTGTGGAAGAAATCTCTGAGGACCCATGGCTACAAATCTGCCTGTTCTCTGGGCAAACTATGAGGAGATAATCCTAAAAGATGTGGAGTGAGATTTGGTACTGGTTATGTCTAAGAGTCTTATCTTCCGAGTCTTGTTGGTCAATGAGTTATATTCTCTGAATCTTGATGGTGAGCAGGAAGGTCGATTCCGAAAGATGGAGGATTTTGTAAGCTGGAGAATCTGATTCGGATGGATGTCCAGATCGAGGAAGATGGGTGTTTAAATGATGTCCAGGATTTCTGTTATGGTATTTGAGAACTGAAAGCTTGACATGAGGCTGGATCCTGGAAACAAAATCGATGGATGGTTAAGCACTAGATGGCGGTGCACTTGAAGGTCCCAAAAGGAATATGGAAGGAGGAAGTCCAGGAGGAATCCAGAGCCAGTCCGAAGGCTAGGAAGCCAAGCCAATGATGAAGGAGGGGCCAGCATAGAGGGGACTCGGGCAGGTTGATGATGGATGCAAAGAAGGAATGGATATGAGGAACAGACTCCTATCACCGGTGGGGCAGAAGGCCGGCCTTTGCTCGATGCCACCCAGGCAGAGCTACAGATGGAGGCTGCTTGAGGAATTAAGTGGAATGAATAGAGAACTAAGTTGGAGACAGGGACTACCATCCCCAGCAGACAGGGAAGCACACCTTTGCTCGATACCCCAGAGGCAGAGCTAGGGACGGAGACTGTCAGGTTGGTACGAGTGTGTGAGAATTCCACATAGGTTTGCAATGAAGGTCCTTCACAGAGGACCCAATATAGTATTGACCAAGACCTTCACATAAGTCAAGGTATAGATGCATACCAGGACACCAGGGACAGCCAATTTGAGGACAGGAACAACAGGTAGAGGTGCAGGAGTGTCTGAGGAACCCACCTCAGAGGTAGACAAAGGGTCATATGATAGCGTGGTGCCTTAGCATAGTAGGACGGGATAGAACAGGAGTACGAGCGAAGGTACTCTGATTTGATAAGCAGCAGCAGTGTGAACCTCTGATGAAAGGGGGAGCACGAGGTGGTGAAATGGAGCCCCACAGAGGTAGAATGAGTAAGCATGAGTGAAGTGACCTCCACATAGGTCAGCAGAGATGGCCAGTCCTGAAGGACTCTGATGGAAAGGAATGAGACCTCCATGTAGGTCTAAGGTACGCCTAGATGCTAGGGACCTGTAGAGAGCCACTGAGGAGGTGGCAGTGGACAGACCCCTATGTAGTTCAGCAGTTGGCAATGCTATCGGCCAAGGGAGTGATGAATACCAGGATGCTGGGACCCAGATCGATACAGAAAGTGTCCTGAAACTCAAGGAAGAAGGTTCCGTGTAGTCCTGTAGAGGGCATTATTTCCCATGGAAGCTGGATTGCTCCAGCGTCCTGAAGAACCAATACAGGTCAAAGGCAGGAAGTTCCCAACAGATGGCACCAAATCCCAGCAACATACAGGATCCCTGTACATCAGGGAATCTGAGGTCAGAGGGTGGTAGAAAGAAAATTAACTGGAAATGAGATTGGTGCATAAGCAGTCAGAATACGTATAGAAAGTACCATGGTAATACAGACGCTAAAGTTCCACATACAGGAAGACGTGGAGTCCAGCATCTCAAATGAGCAATGGGCAGAGTAACAGCTTTGATGCAATTCAGCTCCCTAGTCCAGTGATCCCATGCAGTTGTGAAGCTGCTTCTTAGTAGTGAGATAGATAGGCTAGTGGCCTGTCAATCGAGGTCCATATGATCAGTAGAGTAATAAGTGGATCTGCACAAAGGAAAAAACTGGTTATGCTGCAGCCATATGTAAATGAAGGCTAAACAAGTAACTGGAGAAAGGGGGGGAGGGGGTCCTGCCCCGCTGAGGCAGTAGGTAAGAGATCAGCTTTCCAGTGTCAGAGCTCTGAATGCACAAGTCCCAATGGTAATCATGCAGTCTGTGAAGTAGCAGAGTAAATAGGATGGGTTAACAAGTGACAGGAAAAGTATACCTCTGCAACTGAACCCCTGGCTCAAAGGTTGTAATTCGGAGACTTCAATAAATAAATATCTTGCAGGAATAACTGGTGAGGCTTGTTGAAATGTAGATTGCATTGTGGACAATGATGGATCTAGACTACACCGGAGACCAGTAAGTTGATGTTTGGGGCAGAACAGAGCAGCAGAAATGGAGGCAGAGCTGCAGCCAAGTGTGGCAGGAGACGTCATGCCTGGAAACGCTGCTGAAAAACAGGAGCAGTGGCTGGCATGGTGAGGAAGAAAGCCCAGAAGAAACAAGGAGATGGAGAAGAAATGAACAGCAGACCAATGAGGTATGGGGATGAACCAGGACAAAGGAAGGAGCAGGAAGGGGAATGGACAGGGGAGGAAGCAACAAGGGGGAAATGGAGGCTGGGTGAACAAACATCAAGAGGGAGGAAAACAAGCAGCAGAGAAAACACCCAAATGAGGGAAAAACAGAGAGCAGGAAAGGCAAGGGGGAACGGGAGAGGAAAGCACCCAGCCAAACCAGCCACGCAGCAGAGTGAGCAGCACTGGAGCCAGAGCAGATAAGAGGTCCTGTGATGAGCAGCATTACGAAATATAGGGTAGGTGGCTCGACCTTTTTTGCACCGCAATAAATTCCACGCCTGTGTATTTACTGGACTTGGTGTGTTTTTCAGTTGTTTGGGAGCGCTCACTATTACGTTTTTATTTTGAAATGCTGGAAGCTGAGCAACAGAAGTGCTGCGTTTAAGTAATAGGGGATGTGGGAGGAACTATCCCCCACCCCTGTTGAACCTCTGGCTTTTAGCCCTCCCATTGTACATAGCTACTCAACTCCTACTGGCCATGTAGTTGCTTAAATGGCTGTCCCACCTTAAACAGGAGGTTTTCTAAAGTCAACATGAAGCCCCAAACTGTAATCCACTGTGAAACCACAAATCATAATCCAACATGAAATATAGTCTTTACTGTTCACTCCCTCCACTTGCAGTCACAGTTACCTTTGAGACACTCTGGGATGACTGTCACTCCCGGGCTGCCTCACAACCAGCCTTGCCAAGTAATTCAATCAGCTTTAACTCTCTCTAAATAAGTAGCTTTTCTGCTCTGGTGTATGAGACAGGAATCTCCCTTGGGGCTACACACTGTCTTTTCAGATCTCCTCTCCAGCACACTTATGCTGCTTGAATACTGTTCTCGGTCCAAGGCCTAGAACACGTTCATGTTTTGTGGCTGCACACTAGATCTGTGGGCTTTGGAATCCCAAACAGATCTGAACTCTCAGCTGCACCCTGCTTTTTGTATAGGGTTCCAACCCACAGTCCCATTTTTCACATCATCTGACCATTTAGCTTCTTAATACATTCTCAGTTGGCGCCGAACTGGTCTCTCTTAGCAACAGTCCTCGAGCATGGGAGTGTCATAGATTGGCTGCTATAGAAGTGAAATGAACAGCCTGGTAGCATAGAGGGCTAAGGCACTGGATGCTTTACTTCACACCATGCCTGTGACCCAGGTTCGTGAATGATCTTGGGTTGTTGGGGAGCCAGCATGGGGGGGAGTGGGATCGAGGACAGCTCTCCCTTCCTGGGATTGTTGTCCGCCCATCCTGTAGTTGCACTCCCATTGAGTGGAGGTCCAGTGGGATTCGTAGGCAGGAGGGGGCAGTGGTGATTGCCATTGGTGGAGTGGAAGAGGCCTAGCTGGTACCCAGTGTGCATATCTGCCAGGGTCCCAGGTTGGGGCAAAAACCAGGGAAAAATCGCACAAAAAAAAAGTGAAATGAAGCAGTCCCCACAGCTGACAAAGTAAACAGTTGTTCAGCAGCATATGAACTGCATTCACTGGTATGGTCGCATCTAGGGTATGGAGTTCAGTACTGGTGCACCTCAAAAAGGACATTATCCTGCTGGAGAAGGTCCAGAGGAGGGCTACAAAGATAATAGACAGCAGGGTAAGGCATACGAGGAGAGGTTGAGGGCACTGAACATGTACTCACTGGAAGGCGAGAGAGAGGAGACATGATTGGGACCTTCAAGTACTTGAAAGAGATAAATAAGGTTGATGAGAGTCTCTTTTAGCTGAGCGGCAACCATAACACAAGGGGGCACAGTCTTAAGCTGGAAGGTGGGAGGTTTAGGAGGGAGGCCAGGAAGCACTTCTTCACAGAGAGGGTGGTGGTCACTTGGAATGCACTGCCAGAAGAGGTGACCTCGTTGAAGACAGTGGGCAGCTTTAAGAGAGGCTGGGATAGGCACAGGGGAAGGTTAGGATCATGGGTAGGGGGGATGGAAGGAGTGGGGAGGGAGGGCAGGAACATTAGCTCAAGCTGTGGACCCTGCAATACGAGCAGACTTGATAGACCAAATGGCCTTCTTCTGCTGGCTTCTTTGTATGTTGATATGAGTCCTAGGGGTGAAAAATCCTGTAGAGTCCAAGTGCAGTTTAAAGCTGAAAAAGAAGCTGTTTACGTGTGAAAGCAGAATTCTGAAGGCAGTTTGTGTTTGTTTTAAAACCATAGATTAGTAATTTGCTGTTTACATGAATAGTGGATTAGTGTTACACAGTTTACGTAAATGGTGCATTGTTTCATGGTTTATGTAAAGCATGAATTAGTGAGCTTTGAGGATATCTCCCTCCACTGAGCCACATCCTGGAACCGTAGACCATCAATGTTGGTAACTCCCAGAAATTCTAGTAGGCTGGGGCCACCCATGTCGCGGTGCCTCATTGGTACCTATATAAACATAGCTGTCCTCAGCATGCCTCAGTTCTTTCTCCTGCTGTCAACTGGAGTACTTATCGGTCCACTGCTGCTGAAGAAGACCATTGAACATTTTGCAAGTATTTGGTATCGCCGTTACTTCTAAATTTATTTTAATACTTTAATGCCACTGATGAAAGACAAAGAACCACTGTTCTGTTATTGCTTTTGCAGCAACGTAAAGATTTGTAAAGATGATGACCACTCTGTTTGTGTCCGTTGCCTTGGTACAACCCACGACATTAAAGCCTGCCCACTTTGTTAGGCCTTTTAGCTGGCAACCAGGACGCATCACAAGAAGGCTTTAGAAAACTTCCTTTAGATTCAAGAAATGGAGAAACGGGTTGCATTGAAGGCAACTTCACTATCATCAACCGCTTCAGTTTCAGGTTCTCTATCACCCATCTCTCGCTGCATTTATCAAAGAAAAAGGATAAGTCATCGAAAGCAGTGGAGAAACACTGCCATACTGAAAAGAATAAGGTGCAGAAAAGAAAAGGACGCTTCTCTTGACCTTTTCTAATTGCCTCTAAGACAGAGCAAGTCTACAGATAAAGACAGGTCCCAGGCTCTGTCTGTGAGGCCTGCCACCCCCCCCCCCAGTTGTCTCTCAGACATCAAAGCTGGTGTCCAGCATTGGCTTATCCTCCTCATGACCTGGTGACTCACAGCCAGTTCCACTGTCAGTCATTGCCTCGTCGCTGGCTCCGCCATTATCCAGGAAGTGAGCTCAGTCTGACAAGAGTAGGCCTACTCAACCAAGGAGTGAAGATCACTGGATGTCGTGAGTGCTGGCAGTTTTACTACTGATTTGCTTTTCCCCTAAACTGTGAACTGGTTGGGAGCTCTGACATTTCAGTTAAAGATTGAAGACTCAGACTTTGGCCTCTGAGTTTCTCAATGTGTGTGGGGGTGGTCTGTGTGCGGCCTCAGGTGGTGGGGGTTTTGCTGTGGTAGCCTCTTGCCAGAGGGTGGGGGCTTCTATCAATCAATCTATTTATTTAACCAGGCAGAAATACCATTGAGCAAGCTCATTTTCAAAGTGGTCCTGGACAGTTATACAAAAATAAAAATATAATACAGTACAATACAAGACATATTCACAGGTAAGGTATACACAACAGTATGTAGACTTTGAACAGATAGACTTATAAGGCTCATACCCCTGGCTTGTCCAGGTATGAAGATAGGCAATACATAAAATATTTTACAGGGAAATATAAGAAGCCAATAATACTGGACTCTCTTCAATGCAGTGGTAGAGGACAGGCAGGAGGAAGGGTGCTAGCGTATGAGGATGGGGTAAGAAGGGAAAGGGTAAAGAACGCAAGGAGTGTTGGAAGTCCCCTATAAGAGAGGATCTTGGATGAAATTAGTTGTAGAAGTAAAGAAAGGGGCCAGGTTCTAATGGCTCAGTGTTTTCTAAAGCAGTTGCATGTTTCCTTCAGTAGAATGGCCAGCAGATCTTTGAAAACGAAAAGGCCTGGCAGTGAGGATAGTTTTAATGAGCTTTGTATGGTATTCCAGAGCAATGGGAGTGAAAAATTGATTGCAGCCAAACCATATGTTGTTTTTATTCTGGGGATCTGGAAGCAAATTAAAGAGAAGCATCTCAGGCCATAGGAACCCTTGGCTCGTTGGAATAGACTCGATATGTATGTAGGAAGATTATTGGAGAGTGCTCTATAAAACCAAAGTAGAGCATTTCTTTTCCTCCTGATTGAAAGTGATGACCACCCCAATTCCTGGTATAGCAGGCAGTGGTGAATGCGAAGGGGTAGATTAAAGATAAATCTTAGGGCTTGGTGGTATAGGGTGTCTAATTTGCTGAGTGCCGTTAAAGGACAATGAGTGTAAAGAAAGTTAGCATAGTCCAGTATAGGTAGGAATGTTCTAGTCTTTTTCTAGCTTCAAAGGTAAGCAGATGTTTAATATGATAGACTAGGCCTAACCGCTGTCTTAATTTCTTCCAGACTTCATTCAGGTGGCACAGGAAGTTAAGCTTATTATCCAGCCAGAATCCTAGGTATTTAAAGGTTTCAGCTGTTTCGACTGGTTCATCAAGAAGCGTTAGAATCTGGGGAATATGTGATGGTCCGTGGCCAGTTTTTGGAGAGAGGACCATGGCTTTAGTCTTTTTGGCGTTTAGGAGGAGCTTGTGTTTGATGAGATTATGTTGAAGGGTAATGAAGTCTTGCTGTATGTTCTCCTGTGCCAAGTCCAAAGAGGAATTTGTGGTATATAGTACAGTATCATCTGCGAATAAATGAGTATTGGCTGATCGCAAATAAGAGTCCAGATTATTGATGTAGATTGCAAATAGGATTGGACCTAGTATGGACCCTTGAGGGATGCCTCTTAGAAAGTTTTTTTGTGGAGACAGATCACCTGCAGCTTTGACTTGTTGTAGCCTGTTGTTGAGGTAATTGAAGAACCATTTGATTGATTTGATTGGCTTCTGCAGGGAAGGGGTCTGGCTGGGTGGTTGTCAGAGGACAGCCAGGGAAATCGGGCCATAATTCCCCTAACATCACAGGGCTGTGTCAGCTCCTTCCCTCATCTGGAGTTTCAGTTGTGCCATTGATGTCATTGCTGATGTTGTTAATTGTCTGCTGAGGTTGTGGATGTGGTTGACCCTAGGTGCTAGCCTGGTGGCTGGGTGTGGGTTGGGTAGCCTCCCTGGTAGGGCACTAGGAGTTCTGTGACTGGAGGGTGGACCTTGATTCCTGAGGGAGTCCCCTAACTGGTGGCCAGTGGGCTTCCTTTTGGGGCCCTGATTTTCTGGGGGGGGGGGGCAACCCTTCCCAGCCTTGGTCATTTGACGATGCTTTAATTGCGGGTTGCATCTTCAGCTGGATGCGCTCCTGTTAATGGACTGTTGATAAAGAGTTGCTCCTATGCAATGATAGACTGACTGTTTCACTGCTGCCTGTTAGCTTGAGGGGAGGTGGTGAGAGAGCCTCCATATAAGTGGTATTGCACAAATTTCACAGATTGAAAAACTGCCAGAGTGAGAGACTGGTGTTTTCCTTTGGACATTTATAATTCAAGCCGGTTGGTGGTGAGAGCCTCAGCAAAGCAGATTAGCAGCCTGATTATGGATTGAACTTGCTCCTTATATATACCTTCTATCTTCTTCCTGATCTGGAGGGGGGTTAGTAGTAGCTGTTTGTGGGGTTATTTTTTTAGTTGAGGTTGGGGTGCTGTTGGAGTTTCATTTATTGTAGTTTATTTTAGTTGGGGGTGTTTTTTTTTTTATTTCATTGTACAATGGAGTGTATGTGTGTAAGGGTTATTTTGGGAACTGGGGGCAGGATCTGTGGCTTTTTTCAGCATGTGTTTGCAGGCAGCTTTCCCTGTCAATTGTTACTGCCCCTCTGAGCTCCGGGACCTCCGCCCTTTTAGTTGTCCTCCATTGCTCAGAGTACTCTATGGTCGCTGCAGAGCGCTGGGGATAATGGGTAGAAGGCGGAGAAGTGGGGGTTCTGGACTTAGGAGGGAGGAGAACGGAGCAGACGGATTTAGTTAGTGAGGACCAGGAGATGCCCTGGGGTGAAATGGAATCCTGAATGAGGTCCGCCTTGTCTGGTGCCCATACCCAAGGGCTCCATGATAACTGGTCCGGTCACTCGGCTGTTCCCGGTGTCTCATCCGACTCGCATGGTGTTGTGCAATGCCAGATCCATTAAAAACAAGATGGCTATTTTATTTTGCTTGACCCAGATCTGGCATGCTTCACCGAGACCTGGCTGGATGAGAATGCTGGTCCCATTTTGTGGCAGTGATTCCGGCTGGGTTTTCGGAGATGCACCATGCAAGATCAGATCGCAGTAGCTGGGGTGTAGCAATTTGTTTTAAATCGTAATTGGACCTTGTAGATGTGCTAGTTGAGGGAGTCAGATCCTTTGACTGCACCATAGTCACAGGTGTGTGGTGCAGGATCATTCTCATCTACCATCCACCCAGAGGCGAGAAGTTGTTCCTGCAGGAAGTCACGGATTTCGTTGTCGACATGATGTTGGAGTCTCCCAGATTGATGGTACTGGACGACTTCAATGCCTGGGTTGACGAACTCTCACATTTTGGTCAGGACTTTCTCGACTTATGATTTTGTTGGGCTTCACACAGACAGTTTCTTCTAAAACTCACAATTATAGCCACTCATTGGACCTGATCTTCCTTCTGGGGATGGAGACCTCTGACTTGGTGGTGGAACTGATCGGATGGTCCGATCACCACAGTATAAGATTCAATCTCCTTCCTCCCCCCCCCATAGGCCTTTCCCTGTGGAGATGGTCTGATACCACCCTTTACAGGGAGTGACCCCAGAAGACCTTTTGGCGGAGTTGGACCTTTCGGAAATACCAGGTGCAAGCGAGGGTCCCAAGAACCTGCTACAGGTCTATAATCAGGCAGTGGTGTGGGGCTCTGGACACCTTGGCTCCATTCCGCATTCGCCTTCTCACCCTTCACTCTTGGTCCCCCTTGTTCAATGGGGCTTTTAGCTAGCTGAGGCAAGTAGGGAGAAGGTTAGAACATTGCTGGTGGAGATCCAGCTGGGATGCGACAGACTTAGACTGATGGAACATTATAGAGACTATCAATCTGCAATCTCTCATAAGAAGGCAGAGTTCCTGTCGGGGGAGATAGCTGTAGCTCAGAATCAACCAGCTCAGCTCTTTTTAACCATTTACAGGCTGTGCAATCCAGCCTGTCTGCAAGTTTGAAGAGCGTTTTCTCATGATAAGTGTGAGGAGTTTACTTGCTTCTTTGCTGATAAGTTTGCTGGCATCAGATCTGGGATCCACTTAGCACACTCTGTTGGGGGGATGGTGGTCGGTGTGGTGTTGCGGATGTCATGCGGATTCTCCAAGATATGCATCTGACTTGCTGTAGTTTGGACCTGAGCCTTACTTGCCTTTTAATAGGTTGTATTGATGTCATCAGCCCAGTCCTTGTGGAGATAGTCTGGTGTTCACTGGAGGTGGGTGAGTTTCTGAGTCCCCTGAATGACGCGGTGGTAACTCCCTTTCTCAAGAAATCTTTGCTTGACCCAGATTGCCCCGCTAACTACAGACTGGTCTCTAACCTTTCCTTTGTGGGAAAGGTTATTGAGAAAGTCGCGGCTCTGCAGCTGGAGAGCCATCTTACTATTCATGACATCTGCGATCCTCTCCAGTCCAGTATTCATAAAGGTCATAGCACAGAGTCCGCTCTCGTTCGGGTACTCAGTCATCTCCTGATTGCAAAAGATCAGAAATGCCATTCCATCTTGGTACTCTTGGATCTCTTCTCAGCTTTTGACACCATGGGGTGCTACTGGAATGTCTGCGAGTCATTTGTGGCCTGTCTGGTACAGTCCTCAAATGCTTTCATTGTTTCCTCACTGGCAGATCACAGAGAGTGGTCTCAGGGATTGATTCCTCTGAGTCATTTCCTCTGCAATGTGGGGTGCTGCAGGATTCCATGACGTCCCCCGTGTTGTTTGCTGTGTACATGCTGCCGTTAGGAAATGTGAGGCGGTATGGGCTGGGTTTGCATTGCTATGCAGATGATATACAGCTCTACTTGTCCTTTGTGCCCGACCAGGATAGTGCACTCTCAGTGTTTAACAACTGCCTCACAGAAATCCTGGACTGGATGAATACCAGCTGGATGAAACTGAATTCCAACAAGACTGAGGTATTGGTTGGGGATCCTGGTCGCCGGATAGAGGGGGTCAGCGGCTGGATGTCCCTCAGGGCTTTGGCTTGGGGTTCTCAGTTGCTGACCTCCGAATGGGCATGAAATCTATGGGTAATACTTGACAATGTGCTGGCACTTTGTTCTCAGGTGTCAGCCATGGTTAAGTCCTCTTTTTACCATCTGAGGTATATTGCCTGGATTAAGCACCTAGTTCCATCTGGTGACCTTTCAGCTTTGATCCATGCCTTTGTGACCTCACACCCAGACTACTGTAACTCCCTTTACCTAGGGCTTCTGTGGGTTGATAGCCACTGCTTACAGCTGGTGCAGTACGCAGTGACCAGGTTGTTGTCTGGATTATCTTGATCCAGCCATATTACACCTGTGCTGTGAGAACTGCACTGACTTCCAGTTCAGTGGCAGATCACCTTTAAGGTTGGCTTGCTGACCTATATAGCCTTACACGGACAGGAACTGAGCTACCTGCAAGATCTCTTGCACCCTTACTGCCCCTCCAACTGCTCTGCTCAGATATTGAGGGATTGCTGGAAATTTCCAGGATACAGTTAAAAACTTCTGGATCATGGGCATTTTCATTCGCAGACCCAACCCTGTGAAATTCTCTGCCTCGTCGGATACGAGAGTGCCTGACAGTGGAGAGCTTCAAAACTGCATTAAAAACTTACCTATTTGGGCTTGCCTTTGGAGATATTATTTAATCTCTGCTGGATGACTGTAGCTGTGCTTTTTAATCATATTGATTGGATGACTAATTTTAGAATTTTATTGTTTTAAATGATGTTGTATAAATTGTACAGTGCTAAGATACATTGTTAATAGCGCTTTATAAATGAACATATTATTGACCCCTTCTGGCCCCCCGTGGATGTACAGGCATTGTATCAAATAATGTCAGAGCTGTTTCAGCTCCTGCTGCCAATTCCACTGTCAATGACTGCACAATTGGTACCTCCAGCTAGCGTGTTGTCAATATTACCATTGACATTTCAGTTTTCTGTCCCTGCCTCTGGGCTAGGCTCAGATAGGCTGCCATCAATAGGATCCCTATCATCTGCTCCTCTACCATTGTCTCCCTGTCCTGTCAACCCTCAGCCAATGACGGGCAGCCTCGGCAATGAACTAGAGTGCAATGAGAATTCATGGAAGAGGAGGCCATGCATGATGAGGTCAGAGATGTGATTGACTCAAGCTCCTCTTGCTCAGAGAACAGTGTCAAAAATGCACTTTTTTTCAGGTTTTCCTCAAACAGGTTCATGCAATGCTTGGGTTCCAAGCTGAAGAGGAAGATTCTTTCAAGAAGGATCTTTATGAGTTCTTGGAGGCTGCAGCCTCTTCAAGTGTCATTATACATTCAGTGCATTATGCACTTGAGGATGCTGCTTTGGCAGCCTGGCACAGGCCTGCTTATTTACCTGCTGTCCTCAGGAAGGCAGATAAACAATATTTGACCCCTTCTGCACAGTTATATTATTCTTCACAGCCTGAAACAGTCTCCGTAGTGATTACGGCTGCCCATGATAAATCAGAAACACTCAAACACATGAGCTTTCTTCCTCCAGACAGGACTCGAGGAAGCAGGATTTGATGGGGAAGAGTTTAGTTCTGCTTCCCTGAGCTTTAGAATTGCTAGCTATCAGTCATATATGATTAAATATCAGACTCGCCTTTGAAAGATAATGGCCACCTGGCTCAAACATTGCTTGATGGCCCAGACAATATACTGGCTCAGCAAACTATAACTAATGGACAGTATACTAATAGGCACCTGCTCAGAGCAACCTATGATGCCTCTGCTGGTACTGCCAGGGCTGCTGCCTCTGGGATTTGCCTCCATTGCCACTCTTGGCTAGAGGTGGCTAGTATTTCCACTGATGTTCAGCAACATGTTAAGAATGCCTCTTTAAGGGGTAAACAAGTGTTTGGCAAGGATGTTGAAAATGCCTTATGGGATTTGCAGTCTACAAGAATGACTCTTAGATCCCTTAGTCCTCTGAACCAAAAGCCCCGAGGTTGGGGTTGAGTTTCTTTCACAGGCCCTATGCCCCTTCAGGCTGTGGGTATTCCAGAGACCCCGGTCATGGATCCCAGAGACCTCAGCATTCCTCTTTCTAGGTCATGAACTTGCCTCCTGGTGCCCATGTAAGACTTACAAAAAGTCAGACTGATAAAGGTCAAAGTATTACTGGCACCCCAGCTGCCCCAAGTGCATTTTGACGCTCTTCTCCTCCAGCCTCATTGCCTCAGCAAGTTCTGGTAGGAGGCCATATCTCCCTCTTTCTACTTTGTACCAAAGTGGTTCAGCATGGGCATGCCTTAGAGCTCCTTACTGTTCCTCAGTGTACCCTACAGTTGCCAAACCAGTACCCTTCAGGACATCTTGCCCTTTTTCTGGAGGAAGTTCAATCCCTCCTCCACAGAAGGGCTGTACAATTGGTCGCAGTTTCAGAAATAAATCGAGGCTACTACTTCCACTACTTTCTGATTGCAAAATGGACCAGGGATTTAAGACTAGTACTAGACCTTCGGGGTCAGAACCTCTTCACAGAATACGTGAAATTCCAAATGGCATCTCTGCAATCCATCCACCTCCTACTATTACAGGAGGATTGCATGGTTGCCTTAGACTTGAAGGATGCATACCTTCATGTCAAGATCCTCAAGTCACACAGAAAATACCTGCAGTTTTTGGGCCAGAGCTCACACTACCAATTTCATATTTTGCTGTTTTGTTTCTGCGTCATGTGTCTTTATAAAAGCATTTGCAATGGTAGCAGCAGTCCTCCGCAGCAGGGTTTGTATGTCTTCCTTTACTCAGATGATTGTCTGTAAAAGGCGCCTTGGGAAGCCATTGTATACACACTGTTTTGACTCAGCAGTTGTTCAACCAACTGGGCATACTGGTCAAGTCAAAGTTAGTCCTTACCCACTGCCAGAGGCTTCAGTATATAGGCACCATGCTTGACATGGGTCTCGGTCAGGAATTCCTGCCCTCAGATCATGCCACAGCACTAGTGGCAAAGGTACAGCTGGTTTCCTCCAGTGACTTAGTGTTGGCTCAGTGTCTGTTTAGACTAATCGGCCTGATGGCGGCTGCTATCCTGACAGATCTGCTGGCCTGCCTACATATGAGAATCCCACAGTGGTTCCTGAGAGCGCAATGGGCTCAGCACTCAGATGTGTTGGAACATCTCATACAGGTTGTGACATAGACAGCCAGCTCGAGTACTGTATTAATTTTTGTTATTGCCTATAAAATATGTGAAGGGAAGGTCAGTTCAAGGAAAAGGCTGTCTTACTGGAACTGACACATCAAGACCCGCCAGGGATAAGTTCAAAGGACTGGAGGTATTTTAAACTGCGGAGATCTGGGGTGCAATTACCTTGTCAATTTGCTTTCATCCCAGGAAATAAGATTAGCCATTCATAATGCCCTCAATGAGATCCTTTGACTTGCATGGTTCTGCGAGGAGGACTTGTGGGGAGGGCATCAGAGAGGCCAGAATGGACATTGAAGAGGTTTGATGTCTGAGCCAGGGAGGACCCAGATGGATTTGGAATGTCCAAAATACATTCCCGGGGGAACCCTTGCATTATATCAGAGAGATCTGAGGTGTAGATTCCAAGGTCCAGACGGGATTAAAGAGGCCAATACACTTTTGCTTTGAATACAGTGACTTAGATCAAAGAAACTTTTGAGATGTATGTGTAGCAGAGCATAAACCAGTTCTGACCAGTTAACCTGTGGAGAGGAAAGTCGGTGAGGTCATCTCATATGTTTTTTAAATATTTTATTTGGAGACCCTGTATTGTAAAATATAGAGTTTGATACACCAAGGTGGAGTTAGTGACCTCATGAGAAGGCCGGCTCAGAAGTGTGTTTAATTGCTGAAATGAACCTGACAGAGACACGCAAGAATATTTTCTGACTGAGAGAAGACCCTCAAAGCAGTGAAAGAAAGTAAGCAGTAGATTATACCAGTCTGAAGTTATAAATTGTAGGAACTGTACTTTTTTACCTGTTTGTTTTAAGGCTGTATGTGTTGGGATATATATTTGTTCTGTAATTATTGTTCTGTTTTGATATTTTTAAAGTAAAGATATTTTTTAACAAACGAAACTGCATGGAGTGCCTTGACATTTCTTTTTTATTTTAAGTGGAACTTTTAAAGGTTATCAGTACACTGTGTATTGGCTTATTGTATCCCAAACTGGGAAATGGATAGACTTCTTTCAAGTCTTGCATAGAGTTCTGAGGGTTCATTTTGAAAGACCTGGTTGGGTGCCCATAGGTAAAGATATCTGGCCCCCCGAAGATGGAATTATCTGAGCCTGATAATTGGGTACGCTAACAAGAGGTTATCAGTTTGAATCCCTCCACAGCTTGAGACTAAGGTGACTTGAACACACAAAACAGACAAGAGGGTTACCTTGTCTGTTCACTGTACACAAATCATACGCTCAGAGATTGGCACTTTGGGAGTAGAGGGCTTACCAGCTGAGCGAGTTGGTGACACAGGTCACTGCTCCGATCCATCATTCCCTGCTCTGGTGGCTGTACCACTCTAACCTAGAGAAAGGGTCCCCATTCCTGAGGTCACCCCTCCCCCCACTGGTGATGCACACAGATGCCTCCAGAATGGGTTTGGGTGCTCATTTGCACCCTTTAAAACGCTGTGCCAGTGGTGACCCCAGGATCCTGTGCTTTATAGCAACACTGTGGAGATGAGGACTGTTCTGCATGGCGTGTAGGTCTTTGCTGCCCTCCTTCAGGGGAATCAGCTGTTGATTCTCACAGACAATATGATGGTCATGTACTACATCAAGTCAACAAGGTGGGGTTCATTTGTACACTTTCTGCAGAGAGGTGATGAGACTCTGGCACTGGCGGTGGAACACATCCTATTTCTGTCAACAGTGTTTCTCCCTGGGACCCTGAACCTACTGGCAGATAACCTCAGTTGATCCAGTGCACTGTGTCATGAATGGGAACACTGGACTCTGTTGTGGATGACCTCTTTGAAAAATGGGGTTATCTGGACATACACCTATTTATCACTCCATACAATGAAAAACTGATGCTTTTCTGGTCGCCTGCTTCAGGGCCTGAAGTTTTCTGGTGAGACACGTCCCTCTCATGGAAAGGGGGGTCTGTATGCTTTTCCCCCATTTTCTCTAATACTGAGGTTTCTGGTCAAGCTACAGTCTGAACATGTCACCCTGATTATGGTGGTTCCTTATAGTCCTGACAGACCTGGTTTCCGCTTCTCCAGCAGTTGGTGGTAGAACCTCCTGTCCTGCTCCCCCTGCAGGTCAAACGTTTGACACAGGAGCAATGTGCTCTGGTGCACCTGGATGTTTGGTCCCTGTACCTTCACGCTTGGCTCCTGAGGACATAGAGCTCCCTGTTTTATGGATTTCCCTGGTGGTGACTGATGTTCTCTTAGTGGCTAGAAAGCTTTCACACTTATTCCCCAAAAATTGAAACATTTTACTGCATGGTGTACAGGGCATGCACTTAATCCCTTTACATGTCCAGTTCCTAAAGTGCTGAACTACCTCTTTTCCCTGAAGGATTCAGGACTGGGGCTTTCCTCAGTAAAGGCCCATGTGGCTTCTCTGTCAGCTTCTAATGCCCTGACAGAGGTCAAGACCGTGGCTCAGTTGGAGATTTCCCACAGATTCCTAAGGAATGTCATCCTTCTGCACCCCCACGGTCCAGGATCTGGTTCTGGTGTTGGATTCAGTTTGGTTCTAGAGACCCCCACTGCACCTCCCTTTGACCTCTCAGCTATTTGTGAGCTGCAATTCCTCTCTTGGAAGACATTGTTTCTAGTGGTGATGACAACTGCTAGGTGCATCTTGGAGTTGCAGGATCTGGTTGCAGATCCTTTGTTTATTATTTTTCACAAGGATAGGGTTATCTTACAATACCAGTCCTTGCTTTCTCCTGAAGGTTGTGTCTGAAACAACATTAAATCAGACCATAGACCTTCCTCTTTACTCTTCCTCTCTCACAGATAAAGGGGAGCATTGTTTAGATACACTGGATGTCTGTAGAAAGCTGCGCTGGTACCTGGATCTTACAAAGGTTTGTAGAAAATCCTCTCAACTGTTTATTGCTTTTGTGTGGCCCCCGAATGGTGGGCTTTCTGATTTCTAAACAAGGTCTATCCAAATGCATTATGTTTTGTTACCAGAAGCATGGTAAGTAGCTTCCTGTTCCTGTTTGTGCTCATTCCACCTACATGGGTGGCTTACTCAGTGGTTGTGTCTGTGTCCACTGCTCACATCTGTGCTGCTGTTACTTGGAATATTGTTCATACATTCACTAAACACTACAGTGTGGTTATTATCTCCCAAAGATGTTCTGGCTTTGGAGAGTTCTGCAAGACCTCCTTAGGCAGGATCATTGGGTCGTGCTATCCTCCCTCAATGCATGGTACTGCTTGGGAATCATTCCATGATGTAGCTCAAGGGAGGGAGCTATCCTTGAAAGAAGATAGAATAGTTACCTACCATAACAGTTGAAATTCAAGAGAATCTCCTACATTGAATGCTATTCATCCTCCTGCTTTGCCCCTTTGTCTGGTGATGGATGACTATGCTGCCTGCTCTCGCATGCTGTTTCTCCTCTGTTGCCCCATGGCATCCATACTCGGGTTTCCATATCCTTCCTTTGTGTCTAGTTTAGTCCTGGTCACTTTAGTCCCTGCCACTCCAGTGATCCTCCGAGCTCATCTTGAGTGGAGAACTGATGCATGTTGGGGATGCCCACATTATATAGGCACCAACAAGGCATGTCGACATGGGCAGCCTCAGCCAGCAAACATTCCTGGGTGGTCCTGATGCCAGTGGTTTACAGTTCCATTATGTGTCTCAATGGAGGATATTCTGTCAAAGATCTACGGTTATGGTAGGTAACTATTCTTTTCACAGTTTATGCAAATCGTGGATTGCAGGGGCATGACGTGAGGCTGGATGGGGCAGATTCAGGGGCAACACAAGCAAATTCTTCTTTACCGAAACGGTGGTCGATTTGAAAAGTAATCCATGATTTAAAATGAACGCACTTTCATAATTCTGCAGAATTCATCAGAAAATTTGGAAAAGGATTTTGAAATTGGAATCCTGTATTCTGCTTAGCTCTATTGGAGCATATCACAATGCTGAACTGTGCTAACACTGCCAGTTCCACTGTCCCTCTGCAAGGGTAAGGGGAGAGAATGGTGATGGCAGTGTTCTTCCTAGCCACAAATAATCTAGCACTGCTGTCCTTTCATGTCCCCCATGGCAGAGAATCACAGGATCAGCTTGATAAATTCTTGAAAGTAAGTATTGTATAGTGAGAACTGCCAGTTGAGGACATTGAATGTTACAGTCGTGATGATAGCACATTTGCTGAGGTCCCATCTGCAGCTGTTTGTTTTGTGCAACCTGCCTATCAAGGACATACTGGTATTACTGGCAGATTGTTTGATCCTGTCATGGTCATTAATAGTCAGATTTCACTGTGAAAGTAAGCTTAAAAAACACTTTTCCTATAGGCTGAATTTGCTAATCAGGACCATTCCAAAACAGTGAAGTGAGTTGAATGCTAATGCATGTGATTGCCATTAGTGTGCCGTCATCTGCATAATGCAGGGTGGGCATCTGGCAGTGCTAACAGGATGACTTAATGTGTTTCTCTCGCACTGCCAGATGACCAGTTTTGCATTATGCGGAAGACAGAGCATGCATGACAGTTACATGCATTAGCATGTAACTTGTTTAACTATGAAACAGTTCAAGAGCCTTCCCCTTTAGCCCATGCACTATCCTGTGTTATTCCTTATAGTTCATTACTATAAAAAAATACAACAAAACAACACATGAAAAACACTGAGCAACAAATATATATCTGTTTATTATTATCTAAATGATTACAAGCCAACAAATCCCATAGTATCCAAATATTACCTTGACCTATTTTTTCTTGTTTTCAGTTTATGGGAATTCACACTCAGTTTATTTGGCAAATTGCAACAATATCATTTTTTTGAACAGTTATGTCCTGCAAGGCATCAGTCACTGTCCTATAAGTCATGAATGGGTGGGCATGACAGTTGGTGGCAAAGATGCATCTGCCTTACCCAAAGCAGCTCATTTGGTCTGGTTGCCATTTATTTATTTGTTTTATTTAGTTTTTGTTGACTGGGTAAGTGCACTAGACGATTCCTGCATATTTTCAGGCACAACCCAGGGGAGGGGGATACAGATGAATGGCAACTATTTATTTGGTGAGTGTGCATTCTTCCATTACACATTTAATACCTTTCAACAGTCTATGCCTACCCCTGGCATGGGACCAGAACAGAAGCCTGACTTCTGTGGCGTACTGTGCTTCAAAAGTTTAAAATGGAGAACACATCATTTATCAAGAGTGTAATATCTAAAATGTGCATCATTTAAATATTTTTTTATCATTTCACAAATCTGCCAAAAGTTATTTGCATAATTCTTTCCATGATGCTTTACAGTGGGGAGATTATGTATCGAAGGGCTACTTCATTTGTGCTCACTATGAATATAAATGTGTAAGTAAGACAGAATCCTGTGACACTGCCACATACTAGTGAATGGTTATATTTAACTCTATTATTTATTCAGCCCCATTACTGCGTTAACCCAGCCATTATTCTAGTGTTGTGTTTCTTACGGACGGAATTTCATCTCTGACGTTTTGTAAGAGTAGTTGTGTCCCCTGCCATGGTACCAGTTCACGCCATTTGCGAATGAGCTGTGAGTTCCTTTGAGATATCTTCCATTCAGATTTGAAGTGTGGCATGCCATATACCACCACGCTCCACTGAATTCTACTGCACAGTTGCTTCCATATTCATCATTATCCCTGTCATGTGTCGTGAATGCAGCATTGTTGTGGCCACTCAGGGAATCCCCTAGGGAAAACAAGGAGGTAATCATTTGTTTTCATTTGGGCCAGAGGCCCTGCTTTTCTTCCTTTCATCCTTTTGCCCCCTCCCCAGTGCCATGAAGAGGAAACTCACAGTCTTACAAGTACAACATAGAAATGAATCTACACACACACACACACACACACATACAGCATAAATGCAAAGAAAAAGAAACATAATGTTACCACATACAGTATTTCAGGTGAACACTGGGCTAACACCCTACGTATCATCACAGGACAAGGCTTCATCAGGGAGTGGAGTTAGCCTGTACTGTTGCACCTTATATACACCAATTTAAACACATAGGGATATCTTCTTGGCCCAACAGATAATTGGCCTACAAAAGTGCCAAATTTCACCTTTAACATAAAGTGCTAGATATGAGAAATTCTTTATACAAATGAAAATTGTACAAAATTGGTACAATTTAAATATGTACACAAACAGATCTCAGCTGCACTGTTGTCCCATTTTTACTTTCACGTGTAACACTTTTTGTGTGCTGAAGGGTTAAGGCAGACAAATACCATTCTTCATAGCTGTCTTCCTGGAGACATCACTGTGCCCTGCTCATCGCTCAGCCATAGGGGCTGCTGTGAAGTGATTTGGTTTAACTGTGACGCATGCACCCTCTATTGGCCTGCCACCTCCCCTACAGGACAGTGACAGTTAGCATTTCCAATGCAGCAGTCACTAATACCATCTAATATATAATTAAATATTAGATACTGCTAAGGGGCTGAGTCTACTAAATGGTGCAAACCCTTTGATTATGGGGCCCTCACTTTTTAACATAAGGATCATTTGCTACTGTAGGCTGCTGCTGTGAGATCTTCTTTATTCATTTTTTTATTCAGTCCCTTTTTTCACTACGCATTCCTTTGGAATAAGTTTGTAAATGTGACATCTAATTCCACTGGAAATTACTATGCAACGTGCTCTGGGTTATGTTTGTATCTAATGCTAAGAAGGAAATATTGACCCAGAAGGCTTAGAAGTACCATATAACTTTTACACAGGCACTTACATATGAACATCATAAGAAGCTAGCAAAAGAAGGCCATTTGCTCTATCAAGTCTTCACGTATTGCATGGTCTGCAGCTTGAGCTAATGTCCCTGCCCTTCCTCCCTGCTCCTCCCATTCTCTCTACCCATGATCCTTACCATCCCTCCTATGCTTATCCAAGCCTCTCAAAGCTGCCCACTGTCTTCAATGAGATCACCTCTTCCAGCAATGCATGCCAAGAGTCCACCACCTTCTCTGTGAAGAAGTGCTTCCTGACCTCCCTCCTAACGTCCCACCCTCCAGTTTGACTGTGCCCCCTCGTGTTATGGTTGCCACTCAGCTTAAAGGGATTCTCCTTATCAATCTTATTTATCCCTTTCAAGTACTTGAAGGTCCCAGTCATGTCTCCCCTCTCTCTCTCTTCTGTCTTCCAGGGAGTACAAGTTCAATGCCCTTAACCTCTCCTTGTATGCCTTACCCTGCTGACCCACTGTCATCTTTGTAGCCCTCGACTGGAACTTCTCCAGCAAGTTAATATCCTTTTTGAGGTGTGGGCAGCAGTACTGAACTCCATACTCCAGATGCCTTACCAGTGACCTGTGCAAGGACAGTATACTCAGTCTCATACTCTGTGTCTCAGACAGGTAGAAGGCCATGAGCCCATAAAACCTGCCTCCCCATCAGGGGTGTATATATTCCTAGACAGTACCTAATAGATGCATATCCAGTTTTTTCTTGAACACCTCAAAGGTTTCATATTTCACTATATCTCTTGGCAATCTGTTCCAAAGGGTAATGATTCTTTGGGTAAAGAAATGTCTTGTTTGGTTACTTCTTGAGTAAGACAGTTTCAGTTGCTTATTGTGACTCCTGAGATTGAAGTTTTTGTCTGCTGGTACTAAACCCAGGCTTGACATCAACTCCTTGTCACTAAATAATCGATACATAAAAAGTAGATCTCCTCTAGTTCTCTGTAATTCCAATGGATAAAACCCCAGGGTCACTAACCTCTCATCATAGGTCATACATTTCAACCCTGGTACCATCTTAGTTGACTTTGTACCCTCTTCATTATATTAATGTCCCTTTATAGGGGCTTCACAGTTGGCTACAGTAATCTAAGTGGGGCCGGATAAGATTCTTGTAAAGGGATAAGAGACGGGCTCTGTGCCTTGTTGTAAAAGATTTCCTAATAGCCCCTATAATTCTGTTTACCCTTTTCACAGTTGTTATGCAGTGGTTTTCAAAGGAAAAATCCTTACTTATAGTAACATCTAGATCTTTCTCATTCTCAACCACTCTCAACCTAGTATTGTTTAGGTAAGATTCTTATTCTCTATTATTCACACTGAGATGCAACACTACACACTTGTCTGTACTGAACTCCATCTATTATTCGCTGCCCATTTCTGTAGCATGTTCAAATCATTCTGGAGTAATTCAGCTCATTCCCTAATAGAGATATTGTTACAGATTTTGGTGTCATCTGCAAATTGTATGCATTCACTTGTGATATCATTGCTTAAATCTGATAGTAAAAGGGAGAACAGTACTGGTCCCAACACTGATCCCTGCGGCACACCACTTGAAACCCTTGCTTTTTTTGACAGATGTCCCCTAATTCTAACCCTTTGAGTTCTATTGACTATTGACTAGCCAGCTATTTACCCACTGTGTTATTGTACAATTTAAATTTAGGGGTACCATTTTATTTATAAGTATGTCATGTGGCACTTTGTCATATAAAAGTATAACCTCCTCTCTCCTACTACTGAACCCCCTAGATATGCATCCCAGCATCTTGTTTGCCTTTCCTGCTGCTTTCTTGCTTCATAGATATTGATTATTGATAAGGCAAAAAGAAGGCTAAATATGAGTTGTGATATTTTTTTTCATAAAATGTTACAAATGTAATCATAGACTGATTTTTTTCTACTATGGTCTGTCTAGGTAGAATATTAATACTCTGTTTATTGTTGTGTATGACTTCTTCCTCCAATGTAATAGTCTCACAATATGTTTACATGTGTAATATGAAAGGTGGGTAGTCATTCTACCACTTCTTGTCTTTCTAAGAAAATAATTAAAGTTGTAATAAAAAGGGTACTAGGATATGGCTGAAGAAGAATTCAAAGTGAGCAGCTTGTCCAATTATAGAAGCCCAGTAGATTGGAAGAGGGTTTAATTAGTGCAGTTTTTGCTTATGGAAATTCATGTTTGAAAGAAAAGATATTATTATCCAGTGAAATTGTCAATGAAATAAGGACTTCCACCCTGAAACAAGTTAAAGAGGGAGTCTGGCCAAAATTTCTAGTACCAGTAAATTCAGATTTTTTTTTTTTTTAACCAGGATAGAGAGACTAAGCTGAAAGCTTATTTACAGGTGTGACCTGGGAGCACAAGGAAGTTAAGTGACTTGCTCAGGGTCACATCAAATCTGTCACAAACTCACTCCGGGGGTCAGGCCCTCTGCTCCCACAGTACCCAACCTTGAAGTGTGATTTGTGATCAGGGGACAAACAGGGACACCATCCTGTTTGTTTTGGGTCCAAGCAAACTACCAGTCTCGAGTCCTGGGGTCAAATATGAACCTTTTTTAGCTAGCATGCCCAGGTTATAGTTCCAAATATCACACTCTCTTCGGGGAAAGGAGTGCAATACTTGACCCAGTGGGCATACAACCAACCTGGTTCACAACCTCTTGCTGACTCAATTGAAACGCTGATATTTCCTTACCTTGCTGGATCTTTACACATATCCTTGTTAGCATGGCTGCATATGGTGACACTCTAAGCAATTTAACAGTTAAGTCAGAATTATCAATGCTGTTCCACCATTCTCACTCAAAATGAACAAATGTCTCAGGCAGGTATCGAGAAAACAAAATTTACTAAAATTAAAAATAGTAAATAAATACAGTACATAAAACAGAATGTATATACATCAAGATTACAGTCAAAAAGAAGTGGACAATTACAAAACAAAACATCTTGTAACTGAATTAACTTGGATCAGCATATTGCCAGTAAGCCGCATGCCAAAAATGATATGTCTAAATTACTTTGTTGAAAAGTTACAAGTCATTTTGTAACCCTAAATGTACTGCATGTTCAAAAAAGCCAGTTTCAGCAAAGTGCTACTGATGATGTCACAACCAGAACTCACAGCCTAGTCCTTCTCCCACATTTCATAAAACTAAAGTGGTATTAAACATCTGGAAAAGGAAAGCTGACAACGGGTGAGTCAGGGCATGCATTCCAATAATGTGCAGATGCAAGGTACAGTACTTAGGAATATGACGGGTTGGGGGGTTGGAATACAGCGACAGACATGGCTTTAGAATGACAAAAAAAATGTGTAATTTTTATAATAGTGCAGGGATGAGATTTTGAAATGTCACCAGACTGCAATTGTGGAATGCAGCAGTGACACAATCTCAGAAAATAGGTGGGACACACAGTTTTGGAAAGTGGCAGGGATGCTAAAATTCTTAATGTGGCAGTGTTATATAGTTTTAGAATGTGGCAGAGATAAACAATTTTGAAATGCGGGAGACACATAGTTGTGGAAGGTTGTAGGGATATGTAATTTTGTAATGTGTCTCGGATGCATTAATTTGGCTTGTGATGATGATGCACAATTTCAAAACGTGGTTGGTATGCTTGTTTTCAGATTGTGGTGGCAGCGTTCAATTTCAGAATGTGGCATGGACATGAAATCTAAGAAAGTAGCAGTCATGTTTCAGAATCTGGTAGCCACATGCAATTTCAGAGTGAGGCAGGGATGCATAATTTTAGAATGTAACTTGAGCATGCAATTTTGAATGTGGCAGTGACACTTATCTTCAGAATGTGGTGGGGAGGTGTAATTTTGGAATATGGTCGGAATGAACATTTTCAGAATGTGATCGGGACAGGCAATACTGGAGCATGGAAGTTTTCACACAATTTCAGAATGTGGCAGGCAGGTACAATTTCAGAATGTGGCACTGATGCTCAGTTTCAGAATGTGGCTCTCACATTCAATTTTAGAATCTGGCACTGATGCTCCATTTTGGAATATGGCACTGATGAACAGTCATGCAGTTTCGGAATGTGGCAGTGGCGCTGTCGAACACTTGTGCAGTTTCAGAATGTGGCGGTGCTGCGTGACTTCGGAATGTGGCATCGCCGCATGACTTCGGAATGTGGCACTGCCACATGACTTCAGAATGTGGTGATGTCATGTGACTTCAGAATGTGGTGATGCTGCATGACTTCAGAATGTGGCGGTGCTGTGTGACTTTGGAATGTGGCAGCGCCACGTGACTTTGGAATGTGGTGGTGCTGCAGGACTTCGGAATGTGGAGACGCATGAATTCAGAATGTGGTGGTACAGCACGACTTCAGAATGTGGCAGTGCTGTGCGGCTTTGGAATGTGGCAGTGCTGCACAATTTTGGAATGGGGCAGAGCCCCACGACTTTGGAATGTGGCGGAGCTGCATGACTTCAGAATGTGGCAGTGCCGCATGACTTCTGAATGTGTCGATGCATAATTTTGGAATGTGGCGGTGATGCACGACTTCAGAATGTGGCAGTGATGCATGACTTTGGAATGTGGTGGTGATGCACAACTTGGGAATATGGCAGTGATGCACAGCTTGGAAATGTGGTGGTGATGCACAACTTGAAAATGTGGCGGTGACACACAGTTTCAGAATGCGGTTGTGATCCACAGTTTTGGAATGCAGCGGTGATACTCAGTTTCAGAATGTGGTGGTGATGTACAATTTTGGAATGTGTCGGTGATGCGCAGTTTCAGAATGTGGTGGTGATGCACAATTTCAGAATGTGGCAATGACACAATTTTGGAATGTGATGGTGACAGTTTCAGAATGTGGCACAGAAACACAACTTTAGAACATGGTGTGGATGTACAATTTTGGTACAGTACGTGGCGAGGATGCGCTATTTTGGAATATGGCTGGGATGCACAATGTTGGATTGTGGTGGGGATGTGATGCGCAATTTTAAAATGTGGTGGAAACGTACATTCCAGAATATGGTAAGGAGAAGTAGTTTCAAAATAAAATGGTGTGGCCGGCCTGGTGGCGCAGAGGGTTGAGGCCTTACCTCTCACTACACCAGCGACCCGGGTTCAGCAACAACCTCGGGTCACCATGGTGCAGGGGGAGGGCAGAGCAGGATTGAACATGCTGGCAGCAGCTCTCCTCTCCTGAGGATGGGTTGGCACCTGTCCATAGTTCCATTCCCACCGGTTGGAGGTCCAGTGGGTAGGGTAGGCAGAGAGGGGGTGGCGAAGTATCGGGAGGTGGAAGGGGCTGAGCTGGTGCCATGTGGTGCAAAGCATGCCTCTACACGCTCGCACAGCCATATGCCAGGACCTCGGTGGGGGTCAGGGGAGAAAGTCCAAAAAAATACTTATGTGTCCCCATCACCAGTTGTCGGGAGGAGATGATGGGGACCAAAAGCTAAATTAAAAATAAAATAAAATGGTGTGTCCTGCCATATTCCAACAGTGTACATCCTTACTTATATTCCAGAATTTCCAGTCCCCACTAAATTATTCAATGTGTGTCCCTGTCGCATTCTGAGATTGAGTGTCTCACCACACTGCGAGATGGCACATCGCTGCCACGTGCCAAGATTACATGTCCTCCCCAACAGTCTAAAACTCTGCACCACTTTGACAGTCTATACCTTTGTTCAGTGCTGCATTCCAAAATCACCTCCTGATGTGTTCTGAAGTACAGTACCATGCATCTGAACATTCTGGAAATGCAAGCACTGCAAGCAACCCTGTGTCAGTTTTAATTTTTTAAATAAATACTGCAGCTACAGTTTTGATAACTTTGAAGAAATAGGCCCGATTAGGTTGCTGATAGGGAGGACTAGTCTGTGAGTTCTGGTTGTGACATCATCAGTGGCTTTTCACTGAAACTGGTTTTTTTGAACAGGGAGTGAAATCAGTGTTACAAAATAGCTCAGAACTTTAAAATGAAGTAATGTAGAAACCTAATTTTTGGTATGAGATTTATTGGGCATAGGGTGATTCTAATTCTGCAATGTAGTAATTTTAGAAACATAGAATTTGATGGCAGATAAGGACCGCTTGGCCCACCCAGTCTGCCCGTTTCACTACCTGATGGATAAGCTGCAGATTCTAGTTAATCAACAGCTTACTTCCTCCTGCCCCCCACTAGAATTACCTTATGCCTGTCCCATGCATTCTTGAATTCTCCCACTGTTCCTGACTCCACAACCTCCTCAGGAAGGCTGTTCCATGCATCCACAACTCTCTCTGTGAAAAAATACTTTCTAACATTACATCTGAGCCGTCCCCCCTCTATCTTCAAATTGTACCCCCTTGTTCTTGCACATCTCTTCTTCTGAAAGATACTACCTCTTGTACCTTGTTAATTCCCTTGAGATACTTTAAAGTTTCTATCATGTCCCCCTCTCCTCCTTTCCTCAAGGGTATACATATTAAGCTGCTTTAGTTTCTCCTCAGATGTCTTCTGGTGCAGACCTTGCACCATTTTGGTTGCCCTCCTCTGAACAACCTCCACTCTGTCTATGTCTTTGCGGAGATGGGGTCTCCAGAATTGCACGCAGTACTCCAGATGGGGTCTCACCAACTGTCTGTACAGAGGGATAACAACTTCCTGTTTTCTACTGTTGATGCCTCTCCCTATGCATCCCAGTATCCCCCCAGCCCTCCTTACTGCCTTCTCACATTGCTTGCCCACCTTTAGGTTATCTGATATAATTACTTCTAGGTCTCTCTTGATTTTTGTTGTTGTTATTAACTCACCCCCATTGTGTACTCTTCCTCTGGGTTTTTGTTTCCCATGTGCATTACCTTGCACTTCTTTGCATTGAATCTGAGCTGCCACGTATTTGACCATTCCTCCAACCTTGCCAAGTCCCTTTTTATTCTTTCCACCCCACCTTGTGTATCAACCCTGTTGCAGATCTTTGTGTCATCTGCAAAGAGGCATACCTTTCCTTCCAGGTGCGGTGCTCTCCAATGTCACTTATAAAGATATTAAAGAGGACCGGTCCCAGTACCGAACCTTACGGTACCCCGCTAGTTACCCTCCTTTCTTCACTGTGGACTCCGTTTACTATTACCTTTTGCGTTCTGTTGTCCAGCTAGTTTTTTTATCCAGGCTACCACCTTGGGACCCACTCCAAGGCTGGCTAACTTGTATATTAATCTTTTGTGTGAGACTGTGTCGAATTTGACCGGACTCCCTCTTTAATAATCACAGCATGTTGTGGAATTTCTGTCGGTAGCCAATAGTACAAATAAAAATGTATTACAATGCATATATAGGGAATATGCAATAGGCTGATTTAAAATATGAACTTTATCTCCATGTGTGAGGGGGCAGGGCCATAACAAACGAGTGCCAGAGCCAGGAGGAAATCATGAAAGTCTTGCCCCTTCACAAGTTATGATAAACTGCATACTCTGAGTCAGACCATTGCATATTCAATTTTTACATCAGTTTACTAGTTATATATTTGAAATCAGCTATTTGTAGAAGATCTGACTCTTTTCTCCTTTAACTGTTGACTTCAGTGCTATACATTGATTGTGATGTCATCAACATTGTGAAAGCTGCTCTCTGATTTGTTTAGTATTCCATTCTGATGAACCCAATAGGGTAAGATATCTGCGATATACCCAACTTACAATCTAGCATGAGAGCTTGTGAGCTGGGTATAGGATATCAATTCTTATCTTGTCATATTTATATGCACTGGTGTATAAATAGGGAATACTGTATATCATGAGGTAGCTTCAAATATGCATGTTATTTGGTTTGGAATGTTGTTGTTATTGCTCATGTGCACTAGTGAGACAATCATAAGTGCACAGTGGCATTAAAGGAAAACTACACCAAAAACTTGAAAAAATATAGTATATGTTGTGCAGAGTATTTTAATTTGTATGTGAAGTTCTAGTGTTTCCTTTCCTCTGACTGGTATTAGGAGTTTTTCCCAAATTAGCCTGCTAGCTTTACGACCCCTGGGGATCTTCATATCTGATAGTGTAACTGTATTTCTTGTTCCCACAGTGCATCTTGTCTCGTGTGACTGTGATGTAAGAGAGACCCAACATTCAGCACACACATGCCAAACAAACTAAATATCTTGGAAGCTTTAAAAGCTGCACAGAAATTACCAGCAGCAAAGTTTTTCAGGACAGTAAAACCTTTAGGATGAGGGTGGTCACCAAACTGAATTCTACAGATATTAAAATATAGCCATCTCTGTTGTTGTGGACTAATTGTAATGCAATGCTTTCTGCTGGATTTATGGGCTCTGCTACATCACCATCACATGAAACAAGGTGCATTGTAGGACAAAGAAATGCAATAAAGCTATTTGATATGGAGAGCTCCAGGGGTCGTAAAACTACCCTAAAGCTAACAGGCTAATTTAGGAAAAACTCCTAATACCAGTCAGAGGGAAGGAAACACTAGAACTTCACATACAAATTAAAACACTCTGCACAGCATATATTTTTTCAAGTTTTTGGTGTAGTTTTCCTTTAACACCAACATTTCAAGCCAAGTAACATGCATATTTGAAACTACCTCATGGGATATCTGATGTTTACCATGGGAGTTCCGATTTTTTCTTGTGTGTGTCTATTGCAGGAAAATGTGGTGTGTTACTTAAGTAGATTATCTTTCTACAGTTTTTCTTCCTTTTCCATTTCTGTTAATGATGCTAAACCAAGCCTTTTACTTTTATGATTAAAGTGACAGCATCACTGTTTGATGTGCTGCTTGCAGGGAGCCCGTTCATGTGAAAAGCAGGGGTTGTGGCTACTATGCACATCACATAGCTGCTGTGCAAATAACATACTGTAATTCCAACTGATCTTCTTTAAGGATATCGCTTCCATTAGTGCACACCTTTGGAACTATGATCTAGGACTACATGCAAACTTTTGCTAGCCTGGGGCTGCCCATGACAATGTCATTTGTCATCACTAAATAAATATGGGTGGCCCTGTGAGGTGATAACCCTCTGCTAGTTATGAGCATATAGTTTTGATATGAATACGTGTTTAGACTTCTGCTTAGAAACACAAGCCAAGCAGCAAGGCCTCACAGAACATATAATTTAAACAAAGAGAAAAGATCTGCCCTATATCTGACCCAGTGGAAAATCTAATTAAGAACTTCCTTTAGACACCAGGTTGTAACAAGTTGTAAAACCAGCATTTACTTTAAACCTAGGAAACTTGCCATAACAGACTGCATTTTATGACCTATCGGGAGGTAAGCCAACTGCTAACAGATACCTGTGAAAATCCTCACTCGAATAGGAGGAATAACTTTCAGGATGTCATTCTGAAGATCAAAGGGGCCATTCTGACCTGCCATAAAGTGTGGCTCACTAATTTAAAAAAAGGTATGTATTTTTTTAAGTGGGATGCTTAGCAATATACAGATGCATGTGACTAATTCGGAATGCAGGAATGAGAGTGACCTCACAGCCAGCATCACCACAAAGCTGCGACCTCACAAGCTGGGTGGGACCTTTTTCCCCTCATTGAGATTGTCAAGGCTGAGGGAACATTGTGCTTTTTACTTCTGGACTCCTGAGAGAAATTCACTCTTGTTCCAACTTTGCAACACTTAGTTTACTGGTGCTTGGACTTTGAAGATAGGCTTTTACTTCTGGACTTTTAAGAAGTACTTCTACCAAAGTTAGGTAATTTCAGCACCACTATTTACTAACTGAAACTGGGGTAGGATCAGTGACTTGGCAAAAAAGCAGTTTGTTTATGCTTGTCCTTTTCTTTTATGACTGTACCATTAATGTTATATTTCTAGGGACATGGATATGTTGTTCATCCACACTTATTGGCAGGTTCCTTGCCGCTTTAAATCTTGCCGGAAGGTCTTCAAGCTGGCTCCTCCCACCCACCCGGGTGGTAAAACTCTCGGCTCCGCCCCATGATGCCAGATCTTCCTTACCGCTCGGAAGCTCAGGTTCCTCATAGCGCTGCGTTTAAGACTGGTTCTTAATTCTTGAGTTGAAATCAAAACGTTTTTGCTAAAAGACTTGGTCTTCTCTTCTCCTCGGCTGCGATGGACAAACCGACTCGGTTTTCGAGGTGCCCTTGGTAGCAGAAGATGTCTAGGACGGATCCGCACTACACGTGCGTCTACTGCCTGGGCCTTGAGCACGACCTGCAGGCCTGCGACTTGTGCTCTTCCTTTTCGGCCTACGTCCTTGAAGACCGTGCTGCCCGATTACAACTGGGGCGCCCCGAGAAGAATTCCACTGGTGAAATCTAAAGAGGCCCGATTGGCGGTGTCCGCGGCGGGCTCGGCGGATCAGCTCAAGCAGATGATCACCCTCGAAGAGGAGGCGTCGCGGACCGCTTCTACCTCGGCTGTGGCATTTGTCCCGCTCTCTCTCGGTGCCTCGTACTCTGCTTCTTTTAAGGAGCTTTGTCTGACCCTCTCGACCAAAGGTGAGGGTCCAACTTCTTCGGACCTTTTCCAGGTCCAAAAGAGCAAAGTAAGTCTCTCCGTCGGCGCTCTTGGGAGGCGGAAAGATCCCCCTCCCTTGTCGACCAGTGGGCTTCGGTCGACCCCTCAGCACCGGCCACTGGCTTCCACGGTGTCCCGTCCGGCCCAGTTGGCCGAGACTCCCGTCGGCCGGTCGAGATTTTTCGACCCGTTAGGCGGGTTAATAAACTGGAGAAACTGAAATCCCCTCTCCAGTTCCCCGGTGGGGGTTGAGGATCCCGTCGGCTCTCTGTGCCTCCGGTTCTGGAGCCTTGGTGGGATCGTCCAAGCCTAGGGAGTGCCGATTTCCGACACTTCTCCGCCTTCCTCAGCATAGTCGAGACTCTCAGTCTCGGTCCGGACTATCCTCGCGGTCAACCGATTCCGCTGCGTGGCGTCTCGGCATCACCGGCAAGCTGGCGCCACCGCTCTTCCTCTTCCTCGACAAGGGAGGCTTCTCACAAGTTGGGCCGGAGGACGAAGAATCATGTGGCAACAGCTCCTTTTGACCGGGGAATAAGCCGACCCAGTCGTCTTCCCCGCCATTAAGTGGCTGTCACGGAGCAGCCGAAACAACCCCTCGTTGTAGTGGGAACCTGTTCTCAGGCAGTTGTTCGGCCAATTTAACTAACCCACCGATTCTGGTGGAACCTCGCCTCCACAGCCATTAGTTGGGCTCCGACCAAAATTCTCGGTCGGCCTTGGGTTTGCCCCATAGGCTGTCTGTCACCCTCACTCCCGATAAACCTTGGCAGGTGGAGGGTGGCTCAGGCCCGAGGCAGCTCTTTGAGGACTCTTCTGAGTCCGATGATGGTTCCTCCCTCTTCTCCAAGCGCATGGACTTGGAGTCCTCGGGAGGGCAGTCAATGGACAATAGCCCTTCGTCCTTCTTAGGGTTGCTTCGACTCATCTCGGAGTCCACCGGAATGAAGCTCGAACCCGTTTCTAAACGGGCCAGGTATCCCCTCACGGAGATTCTGGACCGAGGGGATTCTCCTATGGAGGCCTTTCCAGTGGCCGAAGCCATAGTGGGTCCGGCCTTGGAACTTTGGCAGCGTCCTGCTTCCTGCCAGGTTGGCCAGGAAGTATGTGGTCCCTACCGGTTCCCTGTCTGGTTTTTCGGAACACCCCTCGGCCGAGGGGCTGGTTACTGACAGCGTTTTCCGGCGTGCTGGGAACGCCAGGGATGTGGACAAACCTCCCGACAAGGAATCCAAGAAATTGGATTATGCCGGGCGGAAAGTCTATGCTGCGTCCTCTCTCGGCCTTCGTCAGGCCAGTTCAGCCATCCTCATGGCACATTTTTCTCACGCCGTGTTGGGCTCCCTGGATGAGGTTGTCCCTCATCTTCCCGCAGATCTGCAGACTACGGTCAGGCAGCTGCGGGACCAGGGCAGGGTGGTGGCCAAACAGCAGCTCCAGACTGCGTTAGACATCGGGGACTCATGTGCCAGGTCTGTGGCGACCGCAGTGGCCATGCGTCGTCGGGCTTGGCTGAGGATATCCACCTTTACCTCGGATACCCAGCACAAGTTGGTGGATGTTCCCTTTTTGGGGACTGACCTCTTTGGCCCTGGGGTGGAAGGTCACCTGCAGAGGATGGAAGGTCACCTGCAGAGGATCGAGAAGTCCAATGCTACCTTGGACTCGGTCTCTTCCGCTCAGAAGGACAAAGGCGCAAAGCCACAGCCTAAGCCCTTTCGTCCTTCTGCGCCCTCGGCGCGCCCGGCTCAGCAACGTCAGGGCCAGCAGGCTCGACCTTGGTATCCCAAACCCAAGCCGTTGGCTTCCTCCAACAGGAAGCAGGGAGGTAAAGGCCCAGGAGGTCCCTCGGCCGGTCCCTCCTCCAAGCCTGCCCAGTGACGGGCTGAGGGGTGTCGCCCCCATCCCTGTCACCTCACCCCTGGTTCCCCCGTGGGGGAACGGCTCAGACACTTCCTTTCTGCCTGGTCCGCTGTTACCACGGACAGGTGGGTACTGGAGGTGGTGGGAAAAGGCCTACCTATGGAATTCGAGCAGGCCCCGCCGTTCAGAGCCGTCGCACCTCGGGGTCCGCAGCCTCACTGGCGGCTCGCCGAGCCGACATCGCTCTCCTCCTCCAAAAGGAGGTGATCACGGAGGTGGAGGACCCCCCTTCAGACCCGGGGTTCGTGTCCAGGTATTTCCTGGTTCCGAAACGGACGGGGGGCTGGCGCCCCATTCTCGACCTACACGACCTGAACAAGTTCCTAAGGTCTCGAACCTTCAGGATGGTCACTCTGGCGCAGATAATACCATCTCTGGAACACGGCGTGTGGTTCTGCTCTCTGGACCTACAGGACGCGTTCTTTCACGTCCTATTCATCCGTCTCGCAGGAGATTGCTCCGCTTAAGGGCGGATCCCTCTTCAAGTTCTGAGCCATGCCCTTCGGCTTATCTCCAGCTCCCAGGGTCTTCACCAAATGCATGGCAGTGGTGACAGCATTCCTGCGGCGCCGAGGGGTCCAGGTGTACCCTTACCTGGACGATTGGCTGATAGCAACCTCCTCCAGACGGGAGGTGGAGCGGTCCAGAGATCTGGCCCTCCAGGTTTGCTCTCAGGTTGGCCTTCTCATCAACGAGGCCAAGTCGGAACTCGAGCCGAAGCAGGTGATCCTGTTCATCGGGCAAGAGCTCGACTCTCTTGAGCCAGAGCATGGCTCCGGTGGACAGGGCCGAGGTTCTTACCTCCTTTGCCCAATCATTTCTGGTTGGGCAATCGCGCCCTGCCCAGGACTTCCTGCGCCTTCTGGGTCTCATGGCTGCCTGTACCAGCATGGTCCATTGGGCGCACTGGCACATGCGCCCCCTTCAGTGGGGACTGGCCAGCCAGTGGTCACAACGCTGCGATCCTTTGGACCAGCAGTGATAGTGACCCAGGAGATGTGGAATGCTCTCCAGTGGTGGACCGTTCCATTCCATCTGCAGGAGGGCATCCTGTTTGTCCGCCCCGAGCCAACGGTCTCTCTATTCGACCGATGCCTCTCTGATGGGTTGGGGTGCCCATCTGGGGGAACACCGAGTGCATGGCCTCTGGTCCTGCGGGAGTCCCGATGCCACATCAACATGCTGGAGCTCCGAGCGGTCCGCCTAGCTCTCACCGCCTTTGCTCCATTTTTCCGGGTCAAGTGGTCGAGTCCAGACAGACAATACCATGACCATGTACTACCTGAACCGCCCCGCGGCGGGCCGCGCTCCATGCTTCTATGCAAGGAAGCTCTCCACATTTGTCACTCGGCGCAGCCTGGAGGCGGATCTCCTAGCCATTCATGTGGCAGGAGCCTCCAACACCCTGGCCGATGCCCTGAGCCAGATAGGGGCTGCATCTCACGAGTGGTCTCTCCTGCCAGAGGTAGTACAAGATCTGTTCTCCCACTGGGGCACACCTCAGGTGGACCTGTTTGCCTCCAGGGAGAACGCAAAGCTGAAGCTGTTTTATGCCCGCCCCCCTCAGCAGGGCTCGCTGCAGGGGGATGCCTTCTCGAGGCTGTGGACCCCGGGCCTCTTTTACGCCTTTCCCCCATTTCCCTTGATTCACAAGGTGCTTCTCAAGGCAAGGAGGGACAAGGCACAGGTGATTCTGATAGCCCCAGAAAGGCCCCGCCAGTTCTGGTACCCAGATCTCCTCAGCCTCAGCTCCAGGCTCCCGAGGCAGCTTCCAGCTCGCCCGGACCTGCTCTCAGTCAATCAGGGAAGGTGTTCCATCGGACCTTCAATCCCTGCACCTGACAGCCTGGTTCCTGAGCGGCTAGAGTTCCAGGCCTTGGGTCTTTCCGACGAGGTCCTCAATGTTGTTGAGGCGTCCCGTAAGGAGTCGACCAGAAAATGCTACGCCTTCAAATGGAAGAGATTCTCCATTTGGTGTCAGGGCAAAGGCTTGGACCCTTCCTCCTGTTCTGTGGCAAGCATTTTGGACTGTTTATGGTCCCTTTCTAGTCAAGGGCTTAGGTCGACGACCCTAAAGGTGCACCTGGCAGCCATCTCTGCTTACCGGGCGCGGGCCGGGGAGCAGTCGGTGGTGCAGGAAAAGGTGGTCGGGCGCTTTTTCAAAGGCCTTGATCACATTTCCCCTCCGGTGCGAGAACCTCCACCTCCGTGGGATTTACTGCTGGTACTGGCAAAGCTCATGGGCAAGCCATTTGAACCAATGCACAGGTGTGATCTCTCTCACCTGTCGTGGAAGACCGCCTTCTTGGTGGCTATCATGTCAGCCAGAAGGATGGGAGAGCTCCAGGTGCTTTGCATCGAGTCTCCTTACCTGGTCTTCCACAGGGACAAGGTTGTCCTGCTCCCCCACCCGAAATTCCTTCCGAAGGTGGTGTCGGAGTTTCACCTTAACCAGGTGCTGACTCTGCCGGGTGTTCTACCCCAATCACACCTGGAGGTCGAATATAGGCTCCATACTCTGGACCCTAGAAGGGCGCTCGCTTATTATAAGGAGCGCACGGCTGAAATTCGGGGAGAGGTTCGCCAGCTGTTTGTCACCTACGCTGAAGCCGCATCTGGCAGACCTGCAGCCAAGCGGACGATAGGCAGGTGGGTCACCTCCTGCATAGATCGCTGCTATAAGTTGGCGGGCATGGAGCCTCCCAGAGGGATAAGAGCTCATTCTACCCGTCATACTGCTGCATCGGTGGCTGCTTCCAGGGACGTCCCTATCCAGGAAATCTGCAGGGCTGCTACCTGGAAGTCAGCACACCCTTATTACCCATTACCACATCGACCTTGAGTCATGCCGGGATGCTGATTTTGGGGCCTCGGTTCTCCAGTCTTTATTCCCTAAGTGAGGGGTGTGCTGCTTGCCTCCCTCTCCCGGAGAACTGCTAGGAGTCTGCCAATAAGTGTGGATGAACAACATATCCATGTCCCTAGAAATGCAGGTTACTCACCTGTAACAGGAGTTCTAGAATGTATGTGTGTTCATCCCTACAACTCGACCTCCGGCTTGATGCACAACCTGAGCTTCCAGCGGCCAGATCTGGCCATGGGGTGGAGCCGAGTTTTACCACCCGGATGGGTGGGAGGAGCCACTGAAGACCTTCCGGCAAGATTTAAAGCGGCAAGGAACCTGCCAATAAGTGTGGATGAACAACATATACCATTCCTAGAACTCCTGTTATAGGCGAGTAACCTGTATTTTCTGTGTTTTGTAATTTATTTACTATTTTTAATTCTAGTAAACTCTGTTTTCACTGAAATCCTGCCTGAGCCTTTTTCGCATTTTGAGTGTGAATTCTGGGACAGTGATGATAATTCTGACAGAAGAAAGTGCACAAAGTGGTGCTGGGAAAGAGGTGTTTTTTTTTTTTTTGTGTATCCCTGAAAGCATGCCAATAAACATGCGGGAGCACATACACCCAGTTTCTGTAAATGGGGTGCAAACCCATGGGTTAAGGGATACGAGGGGTGTCTCTTACTTTGGTAAAAGGGGATTTAGTTGAGCCTGAACAGCTTATACCCAATCAGTTTGTTACACTATGGGGATTCACTGGGGAGGAGAACACTCTGCCACTTGCTAGTGTTCTCCTGGACTGGGGTGAGACAGGAGAGACTATGTAAAAAGTTGCAGTGGCAGACAGTCTGGTCATGGATGTGATTATAGGGAACAATCCCCAAAAGGGGATGGTGTGTGCAGTTACCCGCAGTCAGGTGGCAGTGGCAAATTGTGGTTCCCTGGACCCCATAGAAGCCCCTGTGGAAAACACTGGGAGGCTGGTTCCCCAGCTTTGTCTCCTGATATGGAGAATAGTGAAAGGGGTTAAAAATTCCCCAGGTAGCAGTTAACAGAACAGTTACAGAAGGTTACTCTGAAGAGGAAGGGGTAGCCAATTGTCAGAGAGCTAGGGACCCTAGTTTAGGAACTGAAGGGGGACCTGTCCCATGCCTTGGGAATGTGTAAAGATTTTGCAGCTGTTCAGAAAAATGACCCTAGTTTAGAGAGCCTGAGGGCTTGGGCAGCATCTAAAGGAGCACAGGGAGGTGATGGGAGACATAAAGTGTACTGGGACAAGGGACTGCTGTATATGCCGGACATAAGGACAGAGGGTGATGGGCAGGCACCTTGTTGTTCCAAGATTGTTCATGATATCCCCATGTCTGGACATCTGGGAATCATTTGCACTATGCAGTGATTGGCCCAGAATTTCTGTTGGCCCAACTTCACCCAGCAGGTGAAGGAATATTACAGGTTTCGTCACCGGTGCCAAGAAATTGGGAAGGCGGGTAGTAAAACTCAAGCTGTCCTAATTCCCTTGCCCATAGTGAAGAAGCCATTCCAGAGGGTAGGAATGGATATTGTGGGGCCTTTGAATACCCCCAGCTCCTCCGGGAAGAGGTTTATTGTAACAATGGTGGATTATGCCACCCCGTACCCAGAGGCAGTCACCCTATCCTCACTGAGGTCAGACAAAGTGGCAGATGCCTTGCTAGCAATTTTCTCCCATGTCGCATTCCCACAGGAGGTTATCACTGATTTAGGGCGTTACTTCATGCTGAACCTGATGAAGTGTTTGTAGGAGAAGTGTGGGGTGGTGCAGAGATGCATGACACCTTATCACCTGCAAGCCAATGTGCTTGTGGAAAGATTCAGTGGTACCCTTAAATCAATACTCCAGGCATTTGCTGAACAGCATGGGAGGGACTGGGAGAAATACTGTACCTTCCCCACCTGTTGTTCACATACAGGAAGATGCCCCAAGAGTTGACAGTGTTCTCCCCCTTCGAGCTCTTATATGGACACAGGGTGTGTGGGCCCCTAGACCTGATCCAGGAGGACTGGGAAGGTAAGCATGCCACCCAGGAACTCTCATAGTGGATTATATCCTTAGGTTTAGGGAAAAGCTGAAGGAGCTTATGGGAGTAGCCCAGAGCAACCTGGCAGCAGCCCAGCAGAAGCAAAAGGTATGGTACTACCACTGAGCCAGAGCTCACTTGTACACTGTGGGTCAGGAGGTTATGGTCCTAATTCCAGACTAGAAAGATAAGCTGCAGGCCAAGTGGGCAGGACTGTACAAAATAGACAGGTGAATGACATAAATTACATTGTAGAACTGACTGACAGGAAACGTGCCCAAAGGATGTACCATGTCAGCATGATGAAGCCATATGCAAATAGGGATGACATGGTCTTTGCGGCGTGTTGTTCTGGGGAGGGGACGGATGAGGAAGACCCCCTTCTGGACTTGCTGGAAGAAAGCAAGCGGGAGTCCTCTGTGGAGGCAATCAAAATGTCACCCCAGTTAACCCCAGACCAGATCCAGGAAATAAGGGAGGTTTTAGCAGATTTTGCCCCATTGTTTAATGCCAAACCTGGACTTAAACCCCTTAGTGACACACGATGTAGAGACAGGGATGCAAGCACACATACAGCGGATAGCATATTGGGTGTCAGAGGCTGCCCAAAAGGACATTGGGGGAGACGGAGGAAATGCTGGATTTAGGGATAATCCAGAAATCCCACAATCCCTGGGCCTCACCCGTAGTCCTCGTTCCCAAGCCAGATGGCTCTACTCATTTTTGTGTGGACTATCATGGATTCCAGCGACTTCAGCCTTCCTCTTCCTAGGTTATGAACTTGCCTACTGGTGCCCATGTAAGACTTACAAAAGGTCAAACTATTACTGCCACCCCAGCTGCCCCAAGTGCATTTTGACTCTCCTCTCCTCTAGCCTTCTTGCCTCGGAAGTTCTGGTAGGTGGCCATATCGCCCTCTTTCTGCTTTGTACCAACATGGTTCAGCACGGACATGCCTTAGAGCTCCTTGCTGTTCCTCAGTGTACCCCACAGTTGCCAAACCAGTACCCTTCAGGACATTTTGCCCTTTTTCTGGAGGAAGTTCAATCCCTCCTCCACAGAAGTGCTGTAGAATTGGTCCCAGTTTCAGAAATAAATCAAGGCTTCTACTTCCACTACTTTCTGATTGCAAAATGGACCAGGGATTTAAGTCTAGTACTAGACCTTCGGGGTCTGAACCTCTTCATAGAATACAAGAAATTCTAAATGGTATCTCTGCAATCCATCCTCCTCCTACTGCTACAGGGGGATTGGATGGTTGCCTTAGACTTGAAGTATGCATACCTTCATATCAGGATCCTCAAATCACACAGAAAATACCTGCAGCTTTTGCGCCAGAGCTCACACTACCAATTTCATATTTTGTTGTTTTGTTTCTGTTCTGTGTCATGAGTCTTTATGAAAGTATTTGCAATGGTACCAGCAATCCTCCACAGGAAGGGTATGTATGCCTTCCTTTACACAGATGATTAGCTGTAAAAGGCACCACTTTGGGAAGCCATTGTATACACACTTTTTTGACCCGACAGTTGTTCGACAAACTGGGCATACTGGTCAACAAGTCAAAGTCAGTACTTACCCACTGCCAGAGGCTCCAGTATATAGGCACCATGCTCGACATGGGTCTCAGTCAGTAATTCCTGCCCTCAGACCATGCTACAGCACTAGTGGCACAGGTATAGTTGGTTTCCTCCAGCGACTTTGTGTCAGCTCAGTGTCTGTCAAGACTAATCGGCCTGATGGCGGCTGCCATCCTGACAGTTCTGCTGGCTTGCCTACATATGAGAATCCCACATTGGTTCCTGAGAGCGAAATGGGCTCCGCACTCGGATGTGTTGGAACATCTCATACAGGTCACTGCTCTGCTCCATCATTCCCTGCTCTGGTGGCTGGACCACTCTAGCCTAGAGAAAGGGTCCCCATTCCTGAGGTCCCCCCCCCACTGGTGATGCTCATAGATGCCTCCAGAATGGGTTTGAGTGCCCATTTGCACCCTTTAAGACCCTGTGCCAGTGGTGCCCCCAGGATCCAGTGCTTCGTAGCAACACTGAGGAGATGAGGACTGTTCTGCATGGCCTGTAGGTCTTTGCTGCCTTCCTTCAGGGGAATCAGCTGTTGATTCTCACAGACAATATGTTGGCGATGTACTACATCAATCAACAAGGTGGGGTTCATTTGTACACTTTCTGCAGAGAGGCGATGAGACTCTGGCACTGGGCGGTGGAACACAACCTGTTTCTGTCAACAGTGTTTCTCCCTGGAACCCTGAACCTACTGGCAGATAACCTCAGTTGTTCCAGTGCACTGTGCCATGAATGGGAACTCTTGGACTCTTGTGGATACCCTTTTTGAAAAATGCAGTTATCTGGACATTCACCTATTTATCACTCCATACAATGAAAAACTGCTGCTTTTCTGCTTGCCTGTTCCAGGGCCTGAAGTTTTCTGGTGAGACACATCCGTCACATGGAAAGGGTGGGTCTGTATGCTTTTCCTCCATTCCCTCTAATAGTGGGAGTTCCGGTCAAGCTACAGGCCGAACATACCACCCTGATTGTGATGGTTCCTCATAGGCCCAGACAGATCTGGTTTCCGCTTCTCCAGCAATTGGTGGTAGAACCTCCTGTCCTGCTCCCCCTGCAGGTCAAACGTTTGACACAGGAGCAGTGTGCTCTGGTGCACCTGGATCTTTGGTTCCTGTATCTCACGCCTGGCTCCAGAGACATAGAGCTCTTTATCTTATGGATTTCCCCAGTGGTGACTGATATTCTCTTAGTGGCTAGAAAGCCATCTGTCTGGTACACTTATTCCCAAAAAAATGGAAACATTTTACTGTATGGTGTACAGGGCATGCACTTAATCCCTTTACATGTCCAGTTCCTAAAGTGTTGAACTACCTCTTTTCCCAAAAGGATTCAGGACCAGGGCATTCCTCAGTAAAGGCCCATGTGGCTTCTCTGTCAGTTTTTAATGCCCTGACAGAGGTCAAGACTGTGGCCCAGTTGGAGATTTTGCATAGATTCCTAAGGAGTGTTGTCCTTCTGCACCCACTTGGTCCAAGATCTGGTTCTGGTGTTGGGTTTAATTTGGTCCTAGAGACCCCCACTGTACTTCCCCTATGACCTCTCAGCTATTTGTGAGCTGCAATTCCTCTCTTGGAAGACATTTCTTGTGATGACAACTGCTAGGTGCATCTTGGAATTACAGGATCTGGTTGCAGATCCTCCGTTTATTATTTTTCAAAAGGATGGGGTGATCTTACAATACCGGTACTCACTTTCTCCTGAAGGTTGTGTCTAAAACAATATTAAATCAGACCATAGACCTTCCTCTTTCACAGATAATAGGGAGCATCGTTTAGATACACTGGATGTTGGTAGAAAACTGCACTGGTACCTGGATCTTACAAAGGTTTGTAGAAAATCCTCTCAACTGTTTATTGCTTTTGCCCCCCCCCCCCGAATGGTGGGCTCTCTAATTTCTAAATAAGGCCTGTCCAAATGGCTGGCCAGTTGCATTCTGTTTTGTTACCAGAAGCAAGGTAAGTAGCTTCCTGGTCCTGTTCGTGCTCATTCCACCTGCGTGGGTGGCTGCCTCAGTATCTGTGCTGTTGTTACTTGGAATATTGTTCATACATTCACTAAACACTACAGTCTGGATATTGTCACCCGTAGATGTGCTGGCGTTGGCCTCAGTGTTCTGCAAGACCTCCTTAGGCAGGATCATTGGGTCTTGCCATCCTTCCTCAATGTATGGTACTGCTTGGGAATCATTCCATGATGTAGCTCGAGGGAGGGAGCTATCCTTGAAAGAAGATAGAATGGTTACCTACCGTAACAGTTGATCTTCGAGAGAATCTCCTCCATTGAACTGTTGTTCATCCTCCTGCATTTTCCCCCTTGTCTGGTGATGGGTGACTATACTGCCTGCTCTCGCATGCTGTTTCTCCTCTGATGCCCCATGGCATCCATACTGGTTTCTATATCCTTCCTTTGTGCCTAGTTTAGTCCTAGTCAATTCAGTCCCTGCCACTCCAGTGATCCTCCAAGCTCATCTTGAGTGGAGAATTGATGCATGCTGGGGACACCCACGTTATATAGGCACCAACAAGGCCTGTCGAAATGGACAGCCTCAGCCTGCAAACATTTCTGGGTGGTCCTGATGCCAGCAGCTTACAGTTCCATGATGTGTCTCAAAGGAGGATTTTCTGTCAAAGATCTATGGTTATGGTAGGTAAGTGTTCTTTTCACAGTTTATGTAAACCATGGATTGCAGGGGCATGACATGAGGCTGGAGGGGGTGCAGATTCAGGGGCAACACACACAAATTCTTCTTTACTGAAAGGGTGGTCAATGTGTGGAACAGCCTTCCACAGGGAGTAGTGGAAGCTAAGATAGTGGGAACATTCAAAAATGCGTGGGATAGGTACAAGGGCATCCTAACACTGAAAAGCGGTTAAGGGAGCGGGTAGTATTAAGGGCAGATTAGATGGGCGGTGTGGTCCCCTTCTGCCATCACGTTCTATGTTTCTGTGTTTCTATTAGTGTTTCTCAGTTTATGTAAACCATGGATTAGTGTTTCTCAGTTCATGTAAACCGAGAATTAGTATTTAGCAGTTTATGTAAACCACAGATTAGTCTTTCACAGTTTAAATAAACTGCAGATTAGTGTTTCACAGTTTTTGTAAACCATGGATTAGTGTATCACAGTTTATGTAAAATGTGCATTAATGTTTCAGTTTATGTAAACCACTGATTAGTGTTTCACAGTTTATATAAACCACATATTAGTGTTTTGCAGTTTATGTAAACCATGGATTAGTGTTTCTCAGTTCCTGTAAACCGAGAATTAGTATTTAGCAGTTTATGTAAACCACAGATTAGTCTTTCACAGTTTAAGTAAACTGCAGATTAGTGTTTCACAGTTTTTGTAAACCATGGATTAGTGTATCACAGTTTATGTAAAATGTGCATTAATGTTTCAGTTTATGTAAACCACTGATTAGTGTTTCACAGTTTATATAAACCACATATTAGTGTTTTGCAGTTTATGTAAATCATGGATTAGTGTTTCACAGTTTATGTAAATTGTGGATAAGTGTTTTGCAGTTTGTGTAAAATGTGAATTAGTGTTTCACAGTTTATATAAATCATAGATTAGTGTTTCGCAGTTCATGTAAACCACAGATTAGTGTTTCACGGTTTATGTAAATTGTGGATTAGCGTTTCACAGTTTATCTAAACCATGGATGAATTTTCACAAACTGATGAAAAGTAATCTGTGGTTTGAAAAGTAAGCCATGATTTAAAATGAACACACTTTCATAATTCTGCAGAATTCATCAGAAAATTTGGAAAGGGATTTTGAAATTGGAATCCTGTATTCTGCTTCGCTCTGTTGGAGCATATCACAGTGCTGAACTGTGCTAACACTGTCAGTTCCACTGTCCCACTGCAAGGGTAAGGGGAGAGAATGGTGATGGCAGTGTTCTTCCTAGCCAAAAATAATCTGGCACTGCTGTGCTTTCATGTCCCCCATGGCAGAGAATCACAGGATCAGCTTGGTAAATTCTTGAAAGTAAGTATTGTATAGTGAGAACTGCCAGCTGAGGACATTGAATGTTACAGTTGTGATGATAGCACATTTGCTGAGGTCCCATCTGCAGCTGTTTGTTTTGTGCAACCTGCATATCAAGGACATACTGGTATTACTGGCAGATTGTTTGATCCTGACATGGTCAAGGCATCAGCCACTGTCTTATAAGTCATGAATGAGTAGGCATGACGTAGTTGGTGGCCAAGATGCCTCTGCCTTAGCCAGAGCAGCTCATTTGGTCTGGTTGCCATTTATTTTATTTAGTTTTTGTTGACCGGGTAAGTGCACTAGACAATCCCTGCCTGTTTTCAGGCACGACCCGGGGGAGGGGGATACAGATGAATGCCAACTATTTATTTGGTGAGTGTGCATTCTTCCATTACACATTTAATACATTTCAATAGTCTATGCCTACCATTGGCATGGGACAAAAACAGAAGCCTGACTTCTGTGCCGTACTGTGCTTCAAAAGTTTAAAATGGAGAACACATCATTTATCAAGAGTGTAATATCTAAAATGTGCATCATTTAAATATTTTTTATAATTTCACAAATCTTCCAAAAGTTATTTGCATAATTCTTTCCATGATGCTTTGCAGTGGGGAGATTATGTATCAAAGAGCTACTTCATTTATGCTCACTATGAATATAAATGTGTAAGACAGAAACCCGTGATACTGCCGTATACTAGTGAAAGGTTATATTTAACTCTATTACTTATTCAGCACCATTACTGCATTAACCCATTATTCTAGTGCTGTATTTTTTCCGGACGGAATTTCATCTCTGATGTTTTGTAAGAGTAGTTGTATCCCCTGCCATGGTACCAATTCACACCATTTGCGAATGAGCTGTGAGTTCCTTTTAGATATCTCCCATTCAGGTTTGAAGTGTGGCATTCCATATACCACCATGCTCCACTGTATTCTACTGCACAGTTGCTTGCAGATACATCATTATCCCTGTCATGTGTCGAGAATGCAGCATTGTTGTGGCCACTCAGGGCATCACCTAAGAAAACAAGGAGGTAAGCATTTGTTTTCACTTGCCCAGAAGCCCTGCTTTTCTTCTTTTCATCCTTTTACTCCCTCCCCAGTGCCATGAAGAGGATGCCTCACAGTCTTACAAGTACAAAATAGAAATGAAGCTACACACACACACACAGCATAAATGCAGTCTTGACAAGGTCCCCTGGACTGCCGATCCATCTTCCCCTATCTCTTTTTACCTACCCCTTAGGTTTATACAAGGGTGCATTCCACTGCAACTCCAGAGAAATTGTACATCTTTAATTGTAAATCTGTATTTCATACCAACATGTAACTAAGTATTCTGTGTTCAATGTCTGCACCTGTAATGTTGTCCAGTGTTGTATCTGCACAATGTTCTATTGTCTTGCCCTCCCTACGATGAGGTGCCTTTGTAAATGAGTCCCCAACCCAAAGGTTGTAAATCCGACTTGTTCAAATAAAGAAAGAAAGAAAGAAAAAGAAACAGTGTAACCACATGCAGTATTTCAGGGGAACACTTGGCTAATGCCCTACATATCATCACAGGACAAGGCTTCATCAGGGAGTGGAGTTGGCCTGCACTGTTGCACCTTATATACCTCAATTTAAACACATAGGGATATCTTCTTGGCCCAACAGATAATTGGCCTACAAAAGTGCAAAACACACAAAAGTGCCAAATTTCACCCTTAACATAAAGTGCTAGATATGAGAAATTCATTATACAAATGAAAACTACAAAATTGGTACAATTTAAATATGTACACAAACAGATCTCAGTTGCACTGTTGTCTCATTTTTACTTTCACATATAACACTTTTTGTGTGCTGCAAGTGTTAAGGCAGACAAATACCATTCCTCATAGCAGTCTTCACAGAGATGTCACTGTGCCCTGCTCATCGCTCAGCCACAGGGGCTGCTGTGAAGTGATTTGGTTTAGCTGTGATGCATCCACCCTCTATTGGCCTGCCACCTCCCCCACAGGATGGTGAAAGCTAGCATTTCCAATGCAGCAGTCACTAATACCATCTAATATACCATTAGATATTAGTTACTGCTAAGGGGCTGTGTCCACTAAATGGTGCAAACCCTTTGATTATGGGGCCCTCACTTTTTAACATAAGGATGATTTGCTAGGCTGCTGCAGTGAGATCTCCTTTATTCATTTTTTTTATTCAGTCACTTTTTTCACTGAGCATTCCTTTGGAATAAGTTTGTAAATGTGATGTCTAATTCCACTGGACCTTACTATATAAAGTGCTCTGGAATATGTTTGTATCTTCTGCTAAGAAGGAAATACTGACCCAAAAGACTTAGAAGTACCATATAACTTTTGCACAGGCACACAGGCACTTGCATACGAACATATGAAGAAGCCAGCAGAAGACCATTTGGTCTATCAAGTCTGCACGTATTGCAGGGTCTGCAGCGTGAGCTAATGCCCCTGTCTTCCTCCCATCCTCTCTATCCATGATTCTTGCCTTCCCCTATGCTTATCCAAGCCTCTCTTAAAGCTGACCACTGTCTTCAATGTGATCACCTCTTCCAGCAGTGCATTCCAAGTGTCCACCACCCTCTCTGTGAAGAAGTGCTTCCTGACCTCCTTCCTTCCTAACCCTCCCACCATCCAGTTTAAGACTGTGCCCCCTCATGTTATGGTTGCCACTCAGCTTAAAGAGATTCTCCTTATCAACCTTATTTATCCCTTTCAAGTACTTGAAGGTCCCAATCATGTCCCCATTCTCTCTCTCTCTCTCTCTCTCCTGTCCTCCAGGGAGTACTTGTTCAGTGCCTTTAACCTCTCCTCATATGCCTTACCCTGCTGACCCGCTGTCATCTTTATAGCCCTCCACAGGACCTTCTCCAGCAAGTTAATATCCTTTTTGAGGTGTGGGCACCAGTACTGAACTCCATACTCCAGATGTGGCCTTACCAGTGACCCATACAAGGGCAGTATACTCAGTCTCATATTTGTGTCTCAGACAGGTAGAAGGCCATGAGCCCATAAAACCTGCTTCCCCATCAGGGGTGTATATATTCCTAGACAGTACCTAATAGATGCATATCCATTTTTTTCTTGAACATCTCGAAGGTTTCATATTTCACTATATCTCTTGGCAATCTATTCCAGAGGGCAATTATTCTTTGGGTAAAGAAATGTCTTGTTTGGTTACTTCTTGAGTAAGACAGTTTCAGTTGCTAATTGTGACTCCTGAGGTTAAAGTTTTTGTCTGCTGATACTAAATCATTGTTTAAACTAAAAACAATGGGGGAGAATGGGTCTATTCCCAAGTCTTTGAATACTTACCAAAATATTATTACAACTAAATGTAAATTCCTAGCTTTGAATGCAAGATCTTTAAACCAACTTAAATTAGCAGAACTCGAAGCCAAATGTAAAGCTTTAAATATAGGTGTGGTGGGAGTAACTGAAACTTGGTGGGACGCATCCTCAGTTTGGTCCAGAGAAATTCCAGGTTATAGGTTATATCATAAAAACAGATTAGACGAGCAAGGCGGTGGAGTTTGTATGTACATACAAAATGATATTCCTTCTTTTGAAGTGTGTTCTCCCTTTCCTTGGGAAAGTATATGGGTTAAAATCTTATTGAAGGAGCAGTCCTATATAACTGTTGGTAACATCTATCGACCTCCATCTGCAAATTCAGAATACACAACTGATATGTTTAAAGAAACTACACATTTTTCAGAATCTCAAGATACTGTAATATTTGCTGACTTTAACCTCCCTCATATTAACTGGGACTCATTCTCAGGACAGCCCTATGCCGAGAAAGGACTAATAGATGTGGTAGTTAGTACTGGTTTACAACAACTTGTTACTGAACCCAATCGGGGTCCTAATATTTTGGATCTATTATTTACTAACATAGAGCAACAAATTAACAATTTACAAATTTGGGATCCACTTGGGACCAGTGATCATTCATCTATTCTTTTTGAAATTCAACAGTTTAAAACTACACAAAGGAAGTTATACTGTATAAAAAATTATAATAAAGCAAATTTTTCTAAAGTCTATGAATACTTACAAAACATAAATTGGAAATCTAATCTTTTTAATTGTACAACACAACAAGCTTGGGACTTTTTTAAAAACGTACATTATTTGGAAAATACCTTTATTCCATCTAAGAGGAAATTTAATAATAAAGGAAAAATTCCCCCTTGGTTCAACAAGACAATTAAAAATCAGATTAAAATAAAAATTAAACTTTTTAGGAAACTTAAGAATAGTTATGTTCCATTTAAAACTACTCCATTATATAAATACAGACTATCTGTGAAAAACTTAAAAAAAATCTATTAAATTGGCAAAAAGTCAGCTAGAATTTAAACTAGCTCCTACAAAAGACTGTCACAAATCTCTTTTCTCCTATACAAATAGTAAAGAAGGTGTATCAAGGACTGTTGGTCCCATTATAACCAATGGCTCTTCTCTATCTGATATAGAAACCTTGAATCTCTTTAATAAGTACTTTTGTTCTGTCTTCTCTCAAAAATCACCTATTAGTACATTTTAAGTTCACCATGTAGATTATCATAGGTTCTATCCAACTGACATTATACAGGCTATCAAAAAACTAAAAAAAAATACTAGTCCGGGCCCAGACGGTATTCATCCATGGTTTCTGATCGAAACCTCTATAAATATTTCTATACCTTTGTCAGTTATCTTCAACAAATCCTTACAAGAAAGCTTTGTACCAAATGATTGGCATTCAGCAATAGTTACTCCCATATTTAAAAAAGGCAATAGAGGTTCTGTGCAAAATTATCGTCCACTTAGCCTGACCTCAGTGGCTGGTAAATTAATGGAACGAGTAATGAAGTCTCTAATAGATCAAGATTGTAAACAATTTGGAATTTATGATTCAAATCAGCATGGGTTTACTCCCAAGTATTCCTGCACCACCAATCTGATATCTTTTTACAATAATATAAGTACTCTACTAGATGTGGGTATCCCTACTGATGTAATTCTTTTGGACTTTAGTAAAGCTTTCAATAAAGTCTCACATGAAAACTCATTACTAAAATGCACAATCTAGGTTTGTCACCTGATATTGTCAACTGGACTTTAAACTGGTTGACAAATCATTCTCAGAGAGTCAGAATTAATGATATCTTGTCTGATTTGGGTAGTGTGACAAGTGGTGTACCACAGGGGTCGGTCTTGGGACCAACATTGTTTAATCTCTTTATCAGTGATTTACAAACAGGGCCAAATAACTTCATGGTTAAATTTGCAGACGATACTAAATTGGGGGGCAAGGTTAATAATCAAGAAAATATTTCTGCATTAAAGAAGGATTTGGAAAAATTAACACTTTGGGCAAATGAAAAGCATATGCAGTTTAATCAAGACAAATGTTTAGTAGTGCATTTCGGTGTAAATAATCCAAAAAATGATATATTATGTAAATGGACTACCACTTCACTCATCAAATTGTGAAAAAGATTTAGGGATATATGTTAATAATAAACTTACATCAGATGATCACTGTGTTAGAACTGCTTGCATGACCAACAGATTTTTGAGACAAATAAAATGCACCTTTGTTAGTCACACTGAACAATGCCTTATTCCATTGTATAGGGCATACATTAGACCGTATCTAGACTATGGCTCCCCTTTCTGGAATCCAAACCAAAAAAAAGACATAGCAATTCTTGAACAGGTTCAAAGGAGAATAACTAGAATGATTCCAAGATTAACAAACTTGGATTATCAAAACAGATTAAAAGCTACTGGTCTCTTCTGTCTTCAAAATAAAAGATTAAGAGGTGATATGCTTATGGTTTTTTAATTTAATAAATTCACCAGATCTAATGGAAAAGTGTGGTCTAACACTCTCCAAAAGGAGACATGTTCCAAGACTGCATAATAAACAGCTTGAAGTAAAAACTTATAAAACCAGCAAAAGGGGAAACTTTTTTCCAAAAAGAGCATCCATTGTATGGAACACCTTGCCACAAGAATTGGTAGAGGCAACTAGTGCCACTGTCTTTAAAAACAAATTAGATGTTTGGTTGAGGGATACTAGATAAATAATGTTCCACATAGTGTGGGGAACAGTCATGATGAGCTCTGGCCCTCTTCTGTTTTTCCATACCAAGTAATAAACCCAGGCTTGACATCAACTCCTCATCACTAAATAATTGATACATAAAAAGTAGATCTCCTCTAGTTCTCCGTAATTCCAAAGGGTACAAACCCAGGGTCACTAACCTCTCATCATAGGTCATATATTTCAACCCTGTTACCATCTTGGTTAGTTGTCTTTGTACCCTCTCCATTATATTAATATCCCTTTTCAAATAGGGGTCCACAGTTGGCTACAGTAATCTAAGTGGGACCTGATAAGATTTTTGTTAAGGGATAAGAGACAGGCTCTGTGCCTTGTTGTAAAAGATATCTTAATAGCCCCTATAATTCTGTTTACCCTTTTCACAGTTGTTATGCAGTGGTTTTCAAAGGAGAAATCCTTACTTATACGAACACCTAAATCTTTCTCATTCTCAACCACTCTCAGCCTAGTATTGTTTAGGTAATATTCATATTCTCTATTATTCACACCAAGATGCAACACTACACACTTGTCTGTACTGAACTCCATCTTATTATTCGCTGCCCATTTCTGTAGCATGCTCAAATCATTCTGGAGTAATTCAGCTCATTCCCTACTAGAGATCTCGTTACAGATTTTGGTGTCATCTGCAAATTGTATGCATTCACTTGTGATATCATTGCTTAAATCTGATATTAAAAGGGAGAACAGTACTGGTGCCTAATACTGATCCCTTCTGCACACCACTTGAAACCCTTACATTTTTTGACAGATGTCCCCTAATTCTAATCCTTTGAGTTCTATTGACCAGCCAGCTGTTTGCCCACTGTGTTATTGTACAATTTAAATTTAGGGAAATCATTTTATTTATAAGTATGTCATGTGGCACTTTGTCATATAAAAGTATAACCTCCTCTCTCCTACTACTGAACCCCCTAGATATTCATCCCAGCATCTTGTTTGCCTTTGCTGCTGCTTTCTTGCTTCATAGATATTGATTATTGATATGGCAAAAAGAAGGCTAAATATGAGTTGTGGTATTTTTTTTTCATAAAATGTTACATATGTAATCATAGACTGATTTTTTTCTACTATGGTCTGTCCAGGTAGAATATTAATACTCTATTTATTGTTGTGTATGACTTCTTCCTCCAATATAATAGTCTCAAAATATGTTTACATGTGTAATATGAATGGCGGGTAGTCATTCTACCACTTCTTCTAGTCTAAGAAAATAATTAAAGTTGTAATAAAAAGGGTACTAGGATATGGCTGAAGAAGAATTCAAAGTGAGCAGCTTGTCCAATTATAGAAGCCCAGTAGATCAGAAGAGGGTTTAATTAGTGCAGTTTTTGCTTATGGAAATTCATGTTTGAAAGAAAAGATATTATTATCCAGTGAAATTGTCAATGAAATAAGGACTTCCTCCCTGAAACAAGTTAAAGAGGGAGTCTGGCCAAAATATCTAGCACCAGTAAATTTGGATATTTTTTTTTTTTTACCAGGAGAGAGACACTAAGCTGAAAGCTTATTTGCAGGTGCGACCTGGGAGCACAAGGAAGTTAAGTGACTTGATCAGGGTTGCACCAAATCTGTCACAAACCCACTCCCGGGGGTCAGGCCCTTTGCTCCAACAGTACCCAACTTTGAAGTGTGATTTGTGATCAGGGGACAAACAGGGACACCGTCCTGTTTGTTTTGGGTCTGAGCAAACTACCAGTTTCGAGTCCTGGGGTCAAATATGAACCTTTTTTTAGCTAGCACGCCCAGGTTACAGGTCCAAATATTGCACTCTCTTTGGAGAAAGTGCGCAATACTTGACCCAGAGGGCATACAACCATCTAGGTTCACAACTCCTTACTGACTCAATTGAGATGCTGGTATTTTCTCACCTTGTTGGATCTTTACACATATCCTTGTCAGTGTGGCTGCATATGGTGACACTCTAAGCAATTTAACAGTTCAGTCAGAATTATCAATGCTGTTCCACCATTCACACTCAAAATTAGAAAATGTCTCAGGCAGGTTTCAGGAAAACAAAATTTACTAAAATTAAAATAAATACAGTACATAAAACAGAATGTGTATACATCAAGATTACAGTCAAAAGGAAGTGGACAATTACAAAACAAAGCATCTTGTAACTGAATTAACTTGGATCAGCATATCCCCAGTCAGCCGCATGCCAAAAATGATATGTCTAAATTACTTTGTTGAAAAGTTACAAGTCATTTTGTAACCATAAATTTACTGCCTGTTCAAAAAAGCCAGTTTCAGCAAAGAGCTACTGATGTCACAACCGGAACTCACAGCCTAGTCCTTCTTGCAAATTACCTTACAAGACTTATTTCTCCCACAGCTCATAAAACTGCAGTGGTATTAAATATCTGGAAAAGCAAAGCTGACAATGGGTGAGTCGGCATGCATTCCCATAATGTGCAGATGCAAGGTCCAGTACTTAGGAATGTGACAGGGTGGGGGTTGGAATACAGCGACAGACATGGCTTTAGAATTACAAAAAATAGGTGCAATTTTTATAATAGTGCTAGGATGAGATTTCAAAATGTCACCAGACTGCAATTATGGAATGCAGCAGTGACACAATCTCAGAAAGTAGGTGGGACACACAGTTTTGGAAAGTGGCAGGGATGATAAAATTCATAATGTGGCAGTGTCATATAGTTTTAGAATGTGGCAGAGATAAACAATTTTGAAATGCGGGAGACACATAGTTGTGGAAGGTGGTAGGGATATGTAATTTTGTAATGTGTCTCGGATGTATTAATTTGGTTTGTGGTGATTATGCACAATTTCAAAACGTGGTTGGTATGCTTGATTTCAGATTGTGGTGGTAACATTCAATTTCAGAATGCATCGTGGACACAAAATCTAAGAAAGTGGCAGTGATGCAGTTTCAGAATCTGCTAGCCACATGCAATTTCAGAATGAGGCAGGGATGCATAATGTTAGAATGTAACTTGAGCATGCAATTTTTGAATGTGGCAGTGACACTCATCTTCATAATGTGGTGGGGATGTGCAGTTTCGGAATATGATGGGAATGCACATTTTCAGAATGTGATTGTGACAGTCAATACTGAAGCATGGAAGTTTACACACAATTTCAGAATGCAGCAGGCAGGTACAATTTCAGAATGTGGCAGGGAGGTACAATTTCAGAATGTGATGCTGATGCTCAATTTCAGAATGTGACACTCACATTCAGTTTCAGAATGTGGCACTGATGCTTCATTTTGGAATGTGGCACTGACGAACACTCCTGCAGTTGCAGAATGTGGCAGTGCTGCGTGATTTCAGAATGTGGCATCACCGTGTGACTCGAATGTGGCAGTGCTGCTCAATTTTAGAATGTATGGAGTGCTGCATGACTTCTGACGTAATCGACTGGAATGTGGTGGTGATGCATGACTCAGAATATGGCAGTGAAGCACAACTTCGGAATGTGGTGGTGATGCATGACTTCAGAATGTGGCAGTGAAGCATGACTTCGGAATGTGGTGGTGCTGCGTGTCTTCAGAATGTGGCAGTGCTGCACAATTTTGGAATGTGGTGGTGCTGCATGACTTCAGAATGTGGTGGTGCTGCACAACTTCAGAATGTGGCGGTGCTGCATGACTTCTGAATGTGTCATTGACACACGACTTCGGAATGTGGTGGTGATGCATGACTTCAGAATGTGGCAGTGAAGCATGACTTTGGAATGTGGCGGTGATGCACAACTTGGGAATGTGGCAGTGATGCACAACTTCAGAATGTGGCGGTGATGCACAATTTTAGAATGTGGCAGTGGCTCATAGTTTCAGAATGTGGTTGTGATGCACAGTTTTGGAATGCAGCGGTGATGCTCAGTTTCAGAATTTGGTGGTGAGACAAAGATTCAGAATGTGGTGGTGAAGTACAATTTTGGAATGTGGCAGTGATGCAGTTCCAGAATGTGGTGGTGATACACAATTTCAGGATGTGGCAATGACACAATTTTAGAATGTGACGGTGACAGTTTCAGAATGTGGCACAGAAACATAACTTTGGAACGTGGTGTGGATGTGCAATTTTGGAATGTGACTGGGATGCACAGTGTTGGATTGTGGCGGGGATGTGATGCACAATTTTAAAATGTGGTAGAAGTGTACAATTCTGGAATATGGCAAGGACAAGTAGTTTCAAAATAAAATGGTGTGGCCTGCCTGGTGGCACAGAGGGTTGAGGCACGGGATGCCTTACTTCTCACTAAGCTGGTGACATGGGTTCAGGAACGACCTCAGGTCACTATGGTGCCAGTGTTGGGGGGGAGGGCGGAGCAGGATTGAGCATGCTGGCAGGTGGCTCTCCTCTCCTGAGGGTGGGTTGGCACCACCCCATAGTTCCATTCCCACTGGGTGGAGGTCCAGTGGTGGAGAGGGGCCGGCAAAGTATCGGGAGGTGGAAGAGGCAGGGTTGGTGACATGGGGTGCAAAGCATGCCTTCACATGCTCGCACAGCCATAAGCCAGGACCTTGGTGGGGGGGCAGGGGAGAAAGTCCAAAAAAATACATATGTGTCCCCATCGCCAGTTGTTGGGAGGAGGCGATGGGGACAAAAAGCTAAATAAAAAAAATAAAGTGGTGTATCCTGCCATATTCCAACAATGTACATCCTTACTTATATTCCAGAATTGTCAGTCCCCACTAAATCCTTCAATGTGTGTCCCTGTCGCATTCTGAGATTGAGTGTCACCACACTGTGAGATGGCACATCCCTGCCACATGCCAAGATTACATGTTCTCCCCCAACATTCTAAAACTGTGCACCACTTTGACAATCTATACCTTTGTTCAATGCTGCGTTCCAAAATCACCTCCTGATGTGTTCTGAAGTACAGTACCATGCATCTGAATATTCTGGAAATGCAAGCACTGCAGGCAACCCTGTGTCAGTTTTTATTTTTTAAATAAATACTGCAGCTACAGTTTTGATAACTTTGAAGAAATAGGCCTGATTAGGTTGTTGATAGGACTAGTCTGTGAGTTCTGGTTGTGACATCATCAGTGGCTTTTCACTGAAACTGGCGTTTTTGAACATGGTGTGAAATCAGTGTTACAAAATAGCTCATAACTTTAAAATAAAGTAATGCAGAAACCTAATTTTTGGTATGAGATTTATTGGGGATAGGCTGATTCTAATTCTGCAATGTAGTACTTTTGACCAGACTCCCTCTTTAATAATCACAGCATGTTGTGGAATTTCTGTCGGTAGCCAGTAGTACAAATAAAAATATATTACAATGCATATATAGGGGATATGCAATAGGCTGACTTAAAATATGAACTTTATCTCCATGTGTGAGGGGGCAGGGTCATAATAAATGAGTGCCAGAGCCAGGAGGAAATTATGAAAGTCTTGCCCCTTCACAAGTTATTATAAACTGCATACTCTGAGTCAGACCATTGCATATTCAATTTTTACATCAGTTTACTAGTTATAGATTTGAAATCAGTTATTTGTAGAAGATCTAACTCTTTTCTCCTTTAACTGTTGACTTCAGTGCTGTACATTGCGATTGTGATGACATCAACATTGTGAAAGCTGCTCTCTGATTTGTTTAATATTCCATTCTGATGAACCGAACAGGACAAGATATCTTTGATATACCTAACTTACAATCTAGCATGAGAGCTTGTGAGCTGGGTATAGGAAATAAATTCTTATTTTGTCATATTTATATTTATATGTATTGGTGTTTTATAAACAGGGAATACTGTATATCATGAGGTAGCTTCTAATATGCATGTTATTTGGTTTGGAATGTTGTTTTTATTGCACACCTGCACAAGTGGCTCAGTGACGAGTGCACAGTGGCATTAACATCAACATTTCAAGCTAAGTAACATGCATATGTGGGCAGCCCAGGTAAATCTCTCTACCTTATATCAGTCTACATACCTCCTCACAACCAGAAGGATGCTTTCAAATCCATCCTAAAGATCATTGCCCAGCTTCCCAAAAACTCAGAAATTGTTGCCCTCGGCAACTTCAACACAAACTGGCTTTATCCCCTCCAGTCCTGTCTCAGGGATGCAGCTGCAGCCCAAAATCTTTCTCAGATGGTACTTACCCCTACTAGGGTAAACTACAAAAGGGGCACTAGTTCCCTTCTTGATCTCATTTTCACGAATCATCCTGAGTACATACAGGATGTCCAGGTCCTCCCAGTCTCACTTAGTGATCATTCCCCGGTCACCTGCCACTGGTCCAACAGTTGGAAGCCCCCCCCTCCAGGATCTTCGGCCACCGCAAGCTAAAGAAAGGATCCCTGGCACATTTCCACAGCCACCTCCTTAACCTTAACTAGTCCTCTCTTGATAATGAGTTGTCAATTGATGCTGCTCTGTCCTTCTTCATAAGCTCCTTCAAATCCGCCTGCGATGTCTTTGCCACTTTTGTAAAATGGATTGAAAAATCTGAATCTGCCCCATGGATAAATCGGTCCTTGCTCGACCTAATGATAGCCTGTGATAATCTATGGCACCGTGCCCTAGAGTCCGGTTGCCCTTCTGACTGCCAACTCTACTGAGCTGCCTAAAACCCATGCACCTGGGCTATCCAACAGGCTAAGGCTGAATATTACAAGGACAAACTTACTTCCACCTGGGGAAATGGAAAAAGGTTCTGGGAGAATATTAAGGAGCTAAGTGGTAAGTCCACATCCCCCCCCATGCTGATTATTGATGGAGCTCCCATCCAAGACCCTAGCAAGATAGCGAATGCCTTTAATGCATCCTTCTCTGATCTCAGTTCTATCCTCCCCCCCCAACTTCTTCTCTGCATATACTGGTCAGTTCCCACCTCCCTGCGCTCCCCCTTTTCACTTTAGAATGATCTCTCCAAGTGCTGCCTGCTCATATCTCACCATGTTCCTCGGAAAAAATAGACAGAGTGGTGACTCTAGTGATACAAAGCTGCTCTCCTTAATGCTTGAAGCAGTACTAACACCTCTTAATAAAATACTCAATATGTCTCTGTGTCTAGGGCAGTTCCCTTCACTGTGGAAAAGGGTGGTTATCACTCCAGTACATAAAAATGGAGACAGAGCCTCTGGTAGTAACTATAGGCCCATTTCCATACTTCCTCCCCTCTCAAAAGCACTGGAAAAAATTGTTGCAGATCAACTTACTGAATATTTAGACACGCATCACCTTCTGTACCAGCAACAGCATGGTTTCAGGAAAGGGCACAGTACAACAACCGCCCTCCTAACCTTTACCTCTTTTATCCATGATGCCCTTGACCAGGGATCCTTGGAAGGATCTGTCTGTATTGACCTGTCCAAGGCATTTGACACAGTAAATCACCGTATGCTCATAAGCTCCCTCCTCTCTGTTGGCGTATCACAAGAGGCCGCTGGCTGATTCTCCAACTATCTTCATGGCTGTACACAGCAAGTTAAGATAAATAACACCCTTTCCACGAGCCTTACTGTCTGGATGGGTGTTCCTCAAGGATCCATCCTGGGTCCACTCCTCTTCTCACTGTACTTAAACTCCCTCCCTATGGCCTCCACTGAGCGTCTCCTCCTTTATGCAGATGATGCAGTGATCTTTAGTCGGCACCCAGACCCTGCCCAGCTCCAAATATCCCTACAGGCCTCCTTCATAGAAATTGAATCATGGTTTGCCTCCCACAAACTTGTCCTCAACTATAGAAAAACAAAGGTCATGCTTTTTGCCCACCCTCAACATAAGCACAACTTGACCATCCTCTCTATAAAAAAAATTCCCAGGGTACCAGGCTGGAACCAGTTGCCAGCTTTAAATATCTTGGGGTCACCCTCGACTCAGCTGTCACTTTCTGTGAGCATATAGCATCAACATGCTTTGCAATTAACATCAGAATTGGTCTCCTATATAGATTTAGGCCCTGTCTCCCACCTGACACCCTCCAACTAGCCATTTCTTGCTCCATCCTCTCCCTGGTAGACTATGGCATAGTCATCTATGGCGCCGCATCAGAAACTGCCATGGCCACCATTAAACGCACCCTCAATAAGGCCTACCGGCTGGCCACAGCCAGTGAATGGTTCATGCACACCTGTGACCTCTACCAACGGTCGTCATGGCTTAATTTTCATGGGCAGCTATTCTATCTGACCTGCCTTCTGTCCAAAACAATCCAGCTAGGTCTAGCTCCCCCAGGCTGTCTGTCGCTTCTCCAGCCAAGTTTGCCAAGGTGGCCACAAGACATTCTGACACTACTGCCTTTCACATCCCTCTTGTAAAGACCAGTGCTAACCAAAGATCCTTTCACTATTGGGCTCCACTCTAGATGAACTCTATCCCTGGATCTACCCTATCAATTTCCAGTTTGGGGCCTTTCAAAACTGAGCTGCATGACTACATTGTGACCAGCTCCTACTGTGACTGCAGATAACCCCTCATTCCCCAAAATGACAAGTTCCTCTGCTAAATATGTACCTGACTCTATTGTTTGTACCATATATACCTCTGAGTTGCTCAATGTAGTAGTAATACAGAATGCCACTGTATTTAGTCTCTGTACTTGTTATCCTCTGTATTTGTCTTCATTCTCTGTATGATGTGGAGCCTTTGTAAATGAGTCCCTGACTCAAAGGGTTGTAATTCCTAGACTTTTAAATAAAATAAATAAAAATATTTGGAACTACCTCGTGGGTTATCTGATATTTACCATGGGAGTTCCAATTTTTTCTTGTGTATGTCCATTGAAGGAAAATGTGTTGTTACTTAAGTGGATTATCTTTCTAAAGTTTTTCTTCCTTTTCCACTTCTGTTAATGATGCTAAGCCAAGCCTTTTACTTTTATGATTAAAGTGACGGCATTACTGTTTGATGTGCTGCTTGCAGGAGCCAGTTCATGTGAAAAGCAAGGGTTGTGGCTACTATGCACATCACCTAACTGCTGTGCAAATAACATAATTCCAACTGATCTTCTTCGAGGATATCTCTTCCATTAGCTCGCACCTTTGGAACTAGGACCACATGGAAACTTTTGCTAGCCTGGGGCTGCCCATGACAATGTCATTTGTGAGCACTAAATAAACATGGGTGGCCCTGTGATATGATAATCCTCTGCTAGTTATGAGCATATATTTTGATATAAATACATGTCTAGACTTCAGCTTAGAAACACCGGCCAAGCAGCAAGGCCTCACTGAACATAGAATTTGAACAGAGAGAAAAAAAGATCTGCCCTATCTCTGACCCAGTGAAAAATCTAATTAAGAGCTTCATTTAAACACCAGGCTGTAACAAGTTGTAAAACCAGCATTTACTTTAAACCTAGGAAACTGGCCATAACAGACTACATTTTATGATCTAGCAGGAGGTAAGCCAACTTCTGACAAATACCTGTGAAAATCCTCACTCAAGTAGGAGGAATAGCTTTCAAGATGTCATCCTGAATATCAAAGGGGTAATTCTGACCTGCCATAAAGTGTGGCTCACTAATTTAAAAAAGTACATATTTTTTTAAGTGGGATGCTTAGCAATATGCAGATGCATGTGACTAATTCAGAATGCAGGATTGAGAGTGACCTCACAGCCAGCATCACTAAAGAGCTGTGGCCTCACAAGCTGGGTGGGACCCTTTTCCCCTCATTGAAACTGTCAAGGCTGAGGGAACATTGTGCTTTTTACTTCCGGACTCCTGAGAGAAACACACTCTTGTTCCAATTTTGCAAGACTTAGTATACTTGTGTTTGGACTTTGAAGAGACACTTTTACTTCTGGACTCTTAAGAAGCACTTCTACCAAAGTTAGGCAATTTCAGCACCACAGTTTACTAACTGAAACTGGGGTAGGATCAGTGACTCAGTAAAAAGATGGTTTGTTTATACTTGTCCTTTTTTTTATGACTGTGCCATTAATGTTATATGTTCTGTGTTTTGTATTTTATTTACTATTTTTAATTCTAGTAAACTCTGTTTTCACTGAAATCCTGCCTGAGCCTTTTTCTCATTTTGAGTGTGAATGTTGGGACAGTGTTGATAATTCTGACAGAACTGTTAAGCGCTTACAGTGAGTTACCATATGCACCAAGGTAAGAAAAATGCCAAGGTCTCAATTGAGTCAGAAGGGGGTTTGTGAACCAGATTGTGTGCCCGCTGGATTAAGTAGTGCACACCATTTCCCTGAAGAGGGTGGACCTGTTACCTGGGTGTGCTAGCGAAAAAGGGTCCATATTTGACCCTAGGACTCGAGACCGGTAGTTGATCAGACCCAAAACAGACAGGAGGGTTACTCGGTTTGTCTCCTGTTCACATATTGCACTTCAGGGTTGGGAACTGTGGGAGTAGAGGGCCTGACCCCTGGAGTGCATTTGTGATAGATTTGGTTGGCAGCGGTGGGATCTAAAAGATTTGGTTTGCAGTGCTGCAGTCAAAAAGATTTGTTTGCATACTGTGAAATTATTTGGTGACACGAGCAGTCCAGGGTGTCAGATTGATAAACTGTAACAGTTCACACACAAAATAAGGCAGTGATTTGAAAAAAATATATATATATCATTGTGGTTACAGTGTAAGTTCCCTATCTATTTTATTTTTTGGGGGTGCAAGCTAGTATAGCTATAGATTAGGGAAGAAGATGGCTTCCAACTACAGTGAGTACACTGGGGAATACCTGAGGCAGTTATGCCAGGAGAGAGGAGTCTGTTGTGAGGGGCAAAACAAACACCACCTCGTTGGAGACTCTGGTGGCAGCCAATGCCCAAGACCTCGAGTCACAGTTGGTGACTGAAAGGAACCAGACCTTGGATGTGGTGGTGCCAGAGTCTATCACAGTGTCCAGTCCCAGGGAGGAGGGCAGTGAGACAAGTGTGTCTGGACAAGACTGGAGTGTGGGAGGATGTTTAGTGTGCAACCACATAGAAAAACTTAGAAAGGAGATTGAGGGTCTGCAGGAGGAACTAAGACAGGCAAGGCAGATTGGGGTGGGTTTAGCCCAATACTGCAGGGAGGAAGAAGGGGAGATGAGGGAGGGCGATTTAAGCCAACAGTGGTGAGGAGAGGGTTAGAAGAAGGGAAGCAGAGACAAAGGGGCCCAGGCCAGGAAGAACAATTGCCGGGGAAACCAGGTCACGAGACAAAAGACAAATGGAAGGAGGAGATAGGGACTTGTAAGGGGAGGCGAAGAAGTGGCAAAAGTCATGGAGTGGAAAGGAGAGAACAGGTTACTATGAAGAGAGAGGGAGCGGGCATTTGTGAAGGGCCTTCAGAAAATAGTTGTGCACTGCTAGAGAGGAAGAAGGTGGAGGAGGGAAATGATGAAATTAGAGGAGTAATTGATAAATGCCTGGACCAAACTGGAGCAGGGAAGTTCTGCTGGGAGAATTGCAACAGGGGTAAAGGGGAATAATGTGCAGGAGGAAGAAGAGGAGCTGGAAATGAGAGAGGAGATGAATGGAAGCAAGCAGGGAGTAAGAGGGGTGGAATCTTAGTGCTGGGGGACTCAATACTAAGAGGAGTTAGGTGGGGTAGAAAGGGGGAGAGGCATAGTCGCATTTGGGTGGAGGCCATGCCAGGAATGACAGCGGAAAGGGTGGGACAGTCTGTTCTGAAATATGCTAGAAGGGGTAGGGACAAGCCTCATTTAATTATACATCTTGGGACAAACGACCTGGCTTACAAGACAGTAGATACAGTCCAGAGAGGTTTGAGGAACTAGCACAATTATGTGAGGGGGCAGGAAGATCAGTAACTTTTTCAGAGATACTTCCGGTGCCAAAGGCAAGCACAACAAGAAAGCTGAGAATAGAGGAATTTAACGGATGGCTAAGAACCTAGTGTGCTAAAGGGTATGGGCTGTTGGGGGAGTGGGGAGGGACCTAGGAGGACAGTAGTCTCTATGCCAAGGACAGACTACACTTGGAGGAGGAAAGGAAGTATAGAAAAGAGGATGGAGGAGTACATAGAGAAAGTTGGGAATTTAAACTAGGGAGTGGGGGTGGCAGTTGGGGAAGAGATATGCAGAGACCACAGGTTGGGAAACCATATGAGCTACCCCCATAACAGTGACAAAGGACAAATGGCAAGTACTGTTGGTGATGCTAGGAAAGGAGGGCAGGATGGGAGGGGGAAGGGTGGAAGGTGGTTACCCTTAATGCTAGGAGCCTTTGGAGGAAAACTGCAGAGTTTCAGGTTCTCATGGCAGAGGGAGAGGTTGACATTGCAGCCATCACGGAAACATGGGCCACCCAATACAATGACTGGGACCTGTCTGTTCCAGGGTACAGATTATTTCGTAGGGACAGGGTGATTGGGAAAGGAGGGGGTGGCACTATATGTGAAGGAAGGACTGAAGTGTGTAAGGGAGGAAGGGGAGGAGGATAGTCCGGAGTCACTTTGGATGCAAATCCAGGATTCCAAGAATAGGATTCTTAGAATGGGAGTGGTGTACAGGCCACCATCTCAGATGGAGGAGTTGGACAGGGAACTAGCGGGACAGATCAGGAGGACCAGTGAGAAGGGTAGTGTGGTGATTGTGGGGGACTTCAACATGCCAGGAGTGGACTGGAGCACCCCAACAACCAGGACCAGAAGGGAGCAGGTACTGCTGGATGCCTTCCAGGACAGCTTCCTGCTGCAAATGGTCAGTGAACCAACCAGGTTAGGGAATACCCTTGACCTTGTGCTGGTAAATGGGGACTTTGTGAGAGAACTTACAGTGGAGGAACTGCTGTCAGGGAGTGACCACCACTTAGTATGGCTCACATTGGATATGGGCAAGGAAGGAGTGGAATCTGGCACAATAGTGCTGGACTTCAGGAGGGCCGACTTTGGGAGGATGGGGGAAGTGGTAAAAGTGTACTTGGCCAGAATTTAATCTAGTATGGACACTAACCAAAGGTAGGAGCTCATAAAGCTGGGGATAGTGGAGGCAACCAAAACCTGCTGCAAAGCCCAGAGCAAGAAGGCTAGGGCTAAGAAACCAATCTAGTTGAGCAAGGAGGTCATGGAAAAGGTAAGGAGGAAAAGAGCTGCCTTTAGGAAGTACAAGGAAACAGGGAGGGGGGAGGACAGGGAGGAGTACTTGACAGAATCGAAGGAGGTGACAGGGGCAGTAAGGGGAGCCAAAGCATCTACGGAACTCAGGCTGGCAAAAGGCATTAAGAAGGGGGAGAAGGACTTCTTTAAGTACATCAGGGAGAAAAAGAGCTGTAAGGCCCACATAGTAAGGATTAGGAAGGAGGGGGGGTTAGGTGGAAGCAGGGTGTGATAAGGCGGAAGCACTAAATGAGTACTTCTGCTCAGTATTTACTAAAGAGAAGGGGGGGTGACACCCAAGGTGGGAGAAATGGCAGAAGCAGGGTGGGAAGTGGTGACAGATGGGGAAATCATGGAGAGCAGAGTTTGAGAGGGTTTGAAAGCACTGAGGGTGGACAAGGCGCCAGGCCCAGATGGCATCCACCCCAGGGTACTGAAGGAGCTGGCAGAGGTCCTTGCAGGACCTTTGGCAGACCTATTTAATGCCTCACTACATTCGGGGTGTGTACCTCAGGACTGGAGGACGGCTCATGTGGTGCCCCTCCACAAGAGTGGCCCCAAGGATGAACCGGGAAACTACAGACCAGTGAGCCTCACATCCATCGTGGGTAAGCTAATGGAGACTATCCTGAAGGAGAGGCTGGTGGCCCTCCTAGAGGCCAAAGGACTACAGGACAGCAGACAGCATGGCTTCATACGTGGCAGATCCTGCCAAACCAACCTGGTCGAGTTCTGTGACTGGTAACTAGGCAACTGGACAGGGCCATGCAGTGGACGTCCTGTATCTGGACTTCAGTAAGGCATTGGACTCAGTGCCACATGGAAGGCTGGGAAGGAAGTTAGTAGGCACAGGGCGGTGCAAAACTGGTGAGATGGGTAGGAAACTGGCTGCAGGGAAGGCAACAGAGGGTGGTGGTGGGTGGGGAGCTTTCACACCCAAGGGCAGTGACGAGCGGTGTTCCACAGGGCTCGGTGTTGGGACCAGTGTTGTTTGGGATATTCATTGCAGACATATCATGGGACATCAAGAGCAAGATCAGTCTGTTTGCTGATGATACCAAGGTAGGCACAGTGGTGGATGACCTAGGGGGATGGCAGGGGTTTCAGGATGATCTGGCAAAGCTTGACACCTGGTCAGACACCTGGCAACTGGGCTTTAATGCCAAAAAGTGCAAGGTGCTGCATTTTGGGATGAAGAACCCAAGAAGGAGTTACCAGCTAGGGGGAGTGCAGCTAGCCCAGACAGAGGTGGAGAAGGAGCTGGGTGTGCTCATTACATGGTCAATGAACAACTCGGCACAATGTAGGAAGGCAGCTGCAAGGCCAACAAAATGCTGGGTTGTATTGCAAGGGTATATCCTCGAGGAGGAGGAGGTGATTCTGCCACTGTATAGGTAATTAGTTAGACCACACCTGGAGTACTGTGCAGGTACTGGCATCCGTATCTGAAGAGGACATTAAGTTACTGGAGGTGCGGTGCAGAGTGACAAAGATGATCAAGGGGCTGGGGACCTATCATACGAGAGGAGGTTGAAGGAGTTGAACATGTACTCACTGGAGGAGACGAGACAGGGTGACATGATTGAAACCTTTAATACATGAAAGGAATAAACAAGACAGGTACAGAGGGCTGTTCAAAGTAAGGAGGGAGGGCCACCAGGGGCCATGATATGAGACTGGAGCGAGGAAGGTTCAGGAGGGAGATGAGGAGACACTTTTTACAGAGAGGGTGGTGGCTGGGTGGAATGCGTTACCTGCGAAGTGGTATGCAGTAGAACAGTGGACTGCTTCAAATGAGGATGGGACAAGACAAGGGGGAGGGTGGAAGGGAGGGGCAGCTGCAGAATAAGGGGTGCTAGCTGCACATTCGAGCAGACTTGATAGACCTCTAGGCCTTTATCTGCTGGCAAATTTCATATGTTCGTAAGTGTGAACCGAGAGCCACAACAGGGGAAGGTCACCACCATGCTGGAATCAGAAGGGATCAGGCTGCAGACAGAGTTGAAAATGGAGCTGGAATTTGAGCAGAGGAAGTTCCGGAAGGAGATGGAGGGAGAGGAGAAGTGAGAGCAGTGAGAGGCTGAGCAAGAGGAGAGAGAGCATCAGAGGAAATTTGAACTGGAGAAGCTACAACTCCAAAGACCAGCACCAGAGCAGGTAAGTGGCATGGGTGAACCTGGACCTCCAGGACTGGGTTACAAATTCAATTCTAAATTGATAGCTGAATTTAAAGAGTGGCAAGATATGGATGCATTTTTAAATTCATTTCAAAAGGTGTGCATTCAGGCAAAAATTCCCAAAGTCCTGGAGCTTCCAGCTATCCCCACTGCTTACCGATAAAGCTTGTGATGCATTGGTTCAAATGGACAATCAGGACAGTAATGATTATGGCAAACTTAAAGCTGCATTGTTAAAAAAAGTATGACTTGACAGCTGAAGCATGCAGAGTTAAGTTCCATAAGCTCAGGAGAAGCCCTGACATGAGCTATGGGGAGCTAGCTACCAAACAACGTCAGTTTTTGAAACATTGGTGGGAAGGAGTTAAAAGCAGACTCTGTAGAGAAAATTGAGGATGTTGTACTTTTGAGTAGTTCATTTGGGCTTGCCCAGCAGAGCTGAAAACCTGGCTAGAAGACCAACATCTCAAAACTATGTAGGAGGCTGCTGAGCTCTCTGACTGCTATGCCAGGAGCAGACCTGCTCTGAAAGTGAGTTGGGCTGGCGTAGCAATGCAGAAAGGGAAAAGTGCACCTTCTGGGCAGCTAAAACCCTCAGTGTCTCCCCAGAATGTGAGCAGCTCCAGGTTACAAAGAAAGGATTTGCCTGAAAAAAGTAATGAATGTTGGTTTTGCAAATAACCTGGGCATTTTGCAAGACAGTATCCTAAAAAGGAAGAAAATGCACAAAGTGGTGCTGGGAAAGAGGTTTTCTTTGTGTATCCCTGAAAGCATGCCAGTAAACATGCGGGAGCACATACACCCAGTTTCTGTGAATGGGTTGCAAACCCATGGGTTATGGGACACAGGGCTGTCTCTTACTTTGGTAAAAGGGGATTTGGTTGAGCCTGAACAGCTTATACCCAGTCAGTTTGTTACACTATGGGGATTCACTGGGGAGGAGAACACTCTGCCACTTGCTAGTGTTCTCCTGGACTGGAGTGAGACAGGAGAGACTATGCAAAAAGTTGCTGTGGCAGATAGTCTGGTCGTGGATGTGATTATAGGGAACAATCCCCAAAACAGGATGGTGTGTGCAGTTACCTGCAGTCAGGCAGCAAAGGCAAATTGTGGTTCCCTGGACCCCATAGAAGCTCCTGTGGAAAACACTGGGAGGCTGGTTCCCCAGCCTTGTCTCCTGATATGGAGAATAGTGAAAGGGGATAAAAATTCCTCAGGTAGCAGTTAACAGAACAGTTACAGAAGGTTACTCTATGGAGGGAGGAGTAGCCAATTGTCAGAGAGCTAGGAACCCTAGTTTAGGGACTGAAGGGGACCTGTCCCATGCCTTGGGAATGTGTAATGACTTTACAGCTGCTCAGAAAAATGACCCTAGTTTAGAGAGGCTGAGGGCTTGGGCAGCATCTGACAGGAGCATAGGGAGGTGATGGGAGACATAAAGTGTACTGGGACAAGGGACTGCTGTATATGCAGGATGTAAGGACAGAGGGAGGGGTGCTGGGCAGGCAGCTTGTTGTTGCAAGTTGTTCATGATATCCCCATGTCTGGACATCTGGGAATCATTTGCACTATGCAGTGATTGGCCCAGAATTTCTATTGGCGCAACTTCACCCAGCAGGTGAAGGAATATTACAGATCTTGTCACCGGTGCCAAGAAATTGGGAAGGCGGGTAGTAAAACTCAAGCTGTCCTAATTCCGTTGCCCATAGTGAAGGAGCCATTCCAGAGGGTAGGAATGGATATTGTGGGGCCTTTGAATACCCCCAGCTCCTCCGGGAAGAGGTTTATTGTAACACTGGTGGATTATGCCACCCGGTACCCAGAGGCAGTTGCCTTATCCTCACTGAGGACAGACAAAGTGGCAGATGTCTTGCTAGCGATTTTCTCCCATGTCACGTTCCTGCAGGAGGTTATCACCAGTCTAGGGGGTTCCTTCATGCCGGACCTGATGAAGTGTTTGTGGAAGAAGTGTGGGGTGGTGCAGAGATGCAGGACACCTTATCACCCACAAGCCAATGTACTTGTAGAAAGATTTAATGGTACCCTTAAATTAATGCTCCAGGCATTTGCTGAACAGCATGTAAGGGATTGGGAGAAATACCTTCCCCACCTGTTGTTCACATACAGGGAGGTGCCCCAAGAGTCGACAGGGTTCTCCCCCTTGAAGCTCTTATATGGACACAGGGTGTGGGGGAACCTAGACTTGTTTCAGGAGGACTGGGAAGGCCAGCATGCCACCCAGGGAACTCCCATAGTGGATTATGTCCTTAGGTTTAGGGAAAAGCTGAAGGAGCTTATGGGAGCAGCCCAGAGCAACCTGGCAGCAGGCCAGTGGAAGCAAAAGGTATGGCACTACCGCTGAGCCAGAGCTCGCTTGTACACTGTGGGTCAGGAGGTCATGGTCCTAATCCCAGTCTGGAAAGATAAGCTGCAGGCCGAGTGGGCAGGGCTGCACAAAGTAGACAGGTGAATGATGTAAATTACATTGTAGAACTGCTTGACAGGAGACATACCCAAAGGGTGTACCATATCAACATAATGAAGCCATATGCAAATAGGGCTGACATGGTCTTTGCGGTGTGTAGTCCTGGGGAGGGGACGGATGAGGAAGACCCCCTTCTGGACTTACTGGAAGAAAGCAAGTGGGAGTCCTCTGTGGAGGCAATCAAAATGTCACCCCGGTTAACCAGAGGCCAGATCCAGGAAATAAGGGAGGTTTTAGCAGACTTTGCCCCATTGTTTAATGCCAAATCTGGACTTAACCCCCTTAGTGACACACGATGTAGAGACGGGGATGCAAGCACACATACAGTGGACAGCATATCGGGTGTCAGAGGCTGCCCAGAAGGACATTAGGGGGGAGGTGGAGGAAATGCTGGATTTAGGCATAACCCAGAAATCCCACAGCTCCTGGGCCTCACCCATAGTCCTCGTTCCCAAGTCAGATGGATCTACAGTACTCATTTTTGTGTGGACTATCATTGACTCAACACAGTCACAAAGTCGGACGCCCACCCAATGCCATAGATGGATGAACTGCTGGACAAATTGGGAGGGTCAACATACCTTACCACTATTGACCTGACAAAAAGGTATTGGCAGGTGGAGTTAACTGCCAGAGCTAGGGAGAGATTAGCCTTCATCATTCTAGTACGGTTATTTGAGTTTAAAGTAATGCCTTTTGGAATGAAAAACGCCCCTGCCACCTTCTAAAGGTTGGCGAAATGGATGTTAAATGGTACTGAAGAGTATGCCGTGGTGTACCTGGATGATATTGCCATCTTCAGAGCCAGCTGGAAGGAACACTTGTCCCACCTTAGGGAAGCGTTGGGCAGGATACAGAGGTCTGGGCTCACTGTAAAAGCTGAAAAGTGCCGGATGGCCATGGCTGAGGTGGTATACCTAGGGTCATTTAGTAGGGCAGGGACAGCTCTGTCCTAATCAAGCAAAAATTGAGGCATAGCACAGACCTGAAACCAGAGAAGCAGGTTCAAAATTTTATAGAGACTGCAGGGTACTATAGAAAATGTATATCAAGCTACAGTGCCCTGGCAGCTCCCCTATCTGGCCTGCTAAAGAAAAGAATGTCTAAAAAGGTAAACTAGGAACCAGGCTGTGAACGAGCTTTTACACAGCTAAAGGAGGCACTGTGCAGTACTCCTGTATTAGCCAGTCCAGGGGTATTGAGGCAGTACTTAGCCAGGCTTCTAACCAAGGGAAAGATCACCCAATAGTGTACCTCAGTAAGAAGTTACTTCCTAGGGAGCAACTTATTCTACAGTGGAGAAAGAATGCCTTGCAATGGTGTGGGCACTAAAGAAATTAGAGCCATACCTTACTGCTAGTATCCTTATTTTTCTGCTCAGAGTGTTAAATTTAGGACAACTGTTTGATTATACTCTCTTTTGAAACTTGTATATGCGCCAACTCCTCCCACGAGCTGGAGCACTTTGTACTGTTACGAACTGTTGTAACATTGAGTATTTACGTGCAGTAATTGTATATATTTGTCTTATTTATCTGTACGGTAAATACCTCTGTATGTACTGTGTTACTTGGCCCAGATTAAACCAGGTCCATCTTGTAAATGAGCTTGCTCAACGATGTCCGCCTGGATAAATAAAGATATTGATTGATTGATACCGGCGGCATTACTGTATTATCGTCCAGTGTATATAATTTCTGCTTTATGTAACTAATCCTGGGTCGCCCCTGAAAAAGTGACCTCTGGTCTCAGTGGGCTTACCTGGTTACCAAAATCTAAATAAATACATTTTGAGGTACAGACAGATCATAACTCGTTGGTTTGGCTGGCACACTTGAATGAAACAAACAGTAGATTTTTAAGATGGAGCCTTGCAGGGTTACGACCTGACTGTCACTCACAGGGCAGGGGCAGCAAACACAGATGGGTTATCATGCCAGAGCAGTGAATTGAATTTGAGGAACTCATCCCATGCCTAGGAATAGAGTCCCCCAAGTTAAGTGTAGGAGGGAGTAGTGTGGGATAACCCTCTACTAGTTATAAGCATATATTTTGATATAAATACATGTTTAGACTTCTGCTTAGAAACTCAGGCCAAGCAGTAAGGCCTCATGGAACATAGAATTTGAACAGAGAGAAAAGATCTGTCTGACCCAGTGGAAAATCTAATTAAGAGCTTCCTTTGCACACCAGGTTGTAACAAGCTGTAAAACCAGCATTTACTTTAAACTTAAGAAACTGGCCATAACAGACTGCATTTTATGACCTGTCAGGAAGTAAGCCAACTTCTGACAGATACCTGTGAAAATCCTCACTCAGATATGAGGAATAGCTTTCAGGTCATTGTGAAGATAACAGAGGTAATTCTGACCAGCCATAAAGTGTGGCTCACTAATTTAAAAAAAAGTATATATTTTTTTAAGTGGGATGCTTAGCAATATGCAGATGCATGTGACTAATTCGGAATGCAGGATTGAGAGTGACCTCACAGTCAGCATCACCACAGAGCTGTGACCTCACAAGACGGGTGGGACCCTTTTCCCCCTCATTGATATCGTCAAGGCTGAGGAAACACTGTGCTTTTTACTTCTGGACTCCTGAGAGAAACACACTCTTGTTCCAACTTTGCAAAACTTAGTACACTGGTGCTTGGACTTTGAAGATAGACACTTTTACTTCTGGACTCTTAAGAAGCACTTCTACCAAAGTTAGGTAATTTCAGCACCACAGTTTACTAACTGAAACTGGGGTAGGATCAGTGACTCAGTAAAAAGGCGGTTTGTTTATACTTGTCCTTTTCTTTTACGACTGTACCATTAATGTTATATGTTCTGTGTTTTGTATTTTATTTATTATTTTTAATCCTAGTAAACTTTGTTTTCCTTGAATTCCTGCCTGAGCTTTTTTCTCATGTTGAGTGTGAATGCTGGGACAGTGTTGATAATTCTGACAGAACTGTTAAGCGTTTACAGTGTGTTACCATATGCACCAAGGTAAGAAAAATAGCAAGATCTCAACTGAGTCGGAAGGGGGATTGTAAACCAGGTTGTGTGCCCACTGGGTTAAGTATTGCACTGTATTTCCCCAAAGAGGGTGTGATATTTGGAACTCTTACCTGGGCGTACTAGCGAAAAAGGGTTCATATTTGACCCCAGGACTCGAGACTGGTAGTTGATTGGACCCAAAACAGACAGGAGGGTTACCTGATTTGTCTCCTGTTCACACATTGCAATTCAAGGTTGGACTCTGTGGGAGCAGAGGGCCTGACCCCCGGAGTGCATTTGTGACAGGACCCATCTCTCCTCCGTTCTTTTCCTGCCATCGATCATCTTCATTGCACTGCTGCAGAAACATCGACCAACTAGCTGTTGTAGTTTTCTCTATTTTATAAGTTAAGTCTTATATCATTGTCTCTGCATGCCACTGAAATCTATGATGTTATTTTGGCACTGTGAGTGGGGAGAGAAAATGTTTTAAAGACTACACTTGAGGTGTGTGCTGCTTAGGCCTCTCTCACAACATCTGAACCTGTAAGATCTGCCAGAGCTTTAACCAAACTGTTGGGTAATGCTGAAGGAAGACACTGTAAAAATTCCTCATAGAGAAAACTTTGGCAGCCATGGTGAAAGCACAAAGCAAGAAAGCCGTGTCACCTACCCTGTTGATGAAACCTAAGGAGCAGGAGAGGGATCGAGCATCATCCCAGGCTCCTTCATCATCAGGCGATAAGCCCAAGCACAGGGATAAATAGAGATCTTTCCCAGCGAGGTCCCAGTTGCTGCTGCAGCCTTCAGGTACTAAACAAACTTCATTGTTGACTACTCTGGTGGTGGTGACTCCAGCCCCCCTGACTGTCAATGAGACATCAGAGTTGGGGCTTGGCTTAGACACTGCTGTATATACTATGGATGGTACATCATCGCTTTGGGTGATGGCCCATCGTTGACTTCGGTGATCACACAGCCCCTGTCCAGAGCATCTTTGACACTCAAGTGGTAGTGGCATCATTTTTAGCAATGATACAATGTATTTTACGAATCTTATCTGTGCAACCTGTGTTATGATCCATTAGTGTTACTAGTACTTGGCCCCTGTTAATGCCATCTTCCAGCACATCACAAATACCTCCTTCTCAACCGCCACTGGTGTCACCAGCATGGTCCTCAGTTCCCGTCATCAACAGGGAGGTCGAGAACAAGGTGTAATATAATCCTGACTTCATTATGGAGGAGGATTATGAGGAAGAAGAAGAAGATTAAGAGGGAGAACAGTATGAACCATGTTCGAGTTCTACCTTCTCCTCTTGTAGTGAGAATTCTGTGGTATATACACCCAGATTTCCACCAGAGGATCCTGCATTTTAGTTTGCTGTAAGCAAATACAAACTGCCATGGGCTTTGCTGTGAAGAAGGAGGACTCCACAAAGAAAACATTTGAAGGAGTTTTAGAGGTACCCTATACTGCATCCATTATTATTCCTCCAATTTATCCTGCATTGAAGAATGCTACATTTGCTGTATGGTCCAGGCCTAACTCATTGCCAGCTGTACCTAGAAAGGCTGACAAGCAGTATCCTGCTCCGTCTGCCAAGCCTTGTTTTGCCAGTGAACCAGAAACCTACTCAGTGGTTATTATGGCTGCCCATGATATATTCTGGGTACCTAAATACATGAGTACTCTGCCTCCTGACAAAGAATCCAGGAGGCTGTATGTGATGGGTAAGTGCACATATGCCTCTGCCTCACTAGGCCTTAGCATTGCAAATTACCAGGCCCATATGATTAGATATCAGAATAGCCTATGGAAGGCTGCTAAAGCTGCAGCCCAGGCTCTGCTAAGAATTAACTAATTAAAACTTTGACCGCTGGTGCTGAGAATGGCAAACGCTTGCTCTGCTCAGTGTGTGATGTGTCTGATGCTTCTGCCAGGGCGGCTGCCTCTGGTATTTGCATGAGACATTATTCTTGGCTATGTGTGGATTTGCAAATAATGTACAGCAAGCTGTTTTAAATGCCCCTTTTAGAGGAAGCAGACTGTTTGGCTATGATGTTGAAGAAGCATTGAGAGGCCTTCAAACATCAAAAATTACACTAAAGTCTGTCAAATCCCTTTATCCCACACCTGGTAGGGGTTGTGGAAGGGAATATTTTCATCAGCCTGCTGCTAGAGATGGTCGCTAAGCCTACCGTTAACGAGGCCGAGGTAAGGGTAGTCGACCTTGGCCAGACTTCCTCCCACCAGCTACCCATTTCAAATCACCCAAGGCCAGTGTAGCTGCCTCCTTTGGCTTAGCCTGACTCAATTCAGATTACCCCTACACCAGTGTTGCCTCCAGGGGTGGTTGTAGGTAGCAGATTCTCTCCCTACATCTTGAAAAATGGTGGGAGGTCACAACAGACAAATGGGTCCTGGAGATAATTACAAGGGGGCATGTTCTGGAGCTGTTAGAGGCCCCTGCAGAGCATTCTGTGCCTTCTTCCAGCTATCCTTCAGGACATTTTTTCCTTGAGAAAGAATTGCAGGCTTTGATACACAAATGTGCTATAGAATCTGCTCCTCATCAAAAGAATTAAGGGTTCTATTCCAGATACTTCCTGGTTCCCACATAGGCAGGAGATCTGCAGGATCTGAGAGGCCTAAACATTTACATAGAATACAAGAAGTTTCACATGGTCTTCCTGCAAACTCTGATTTCCCTGTTGCAAACAGGGGACAGGCTTTTCTCCCTAGATATGAAGAATGCATACCTTCATATCAAAATCGGGAAAGCTCACAAACAATATCTCTGCTTTATTCTGAAAGGGGAGCGTTACCATTTCAGAGTATTGCCCTTTGGTTTGTCTTCTGCACCACATGTTTTTACCAAATGCTTGGCAGTTGTAGCGGCAGCCCTTCTCAGGGAAGGCCTGTATGTTTTCCCAGGTCTGGATGACTGACTCTTGAAAGCTAGCTTCAGGGAACAGTTGCTACACACACTGTTTGACTACTTAAGAGTGACAATGAATGTGCCAAAGTCTGTCTTGACTCCTTGCCAAAGACTACAGTAGTTAGGGGCAGTCTTGGACACAGAAAAAGGCTGTGTTTCCCTACCCTTGTACAGGCCAGAAAACCTAATTGCTCCAGCAAGATTGGTATAGAAAAGTCCCAGTCAGAACTTTTCTACATTTTGTGGAACTCACAGCAGCAGCCATTGTCACTGTGCCACTGGCCCGCTTTTATATGGGGATCCCTCAGTGGACATTGAGGGTCCAGTGGGATCAACTGATGCATGAGCTGGACCAAATGGTACCCAGGTAAAAGCCAAGTTGTGTGTAAATGTCCTGGAGATGAGGACTGTCTTGTAGAGCCTCCAGGCATTTCAGGAGCACCTGACTCCAGGTCCTCTGTTGATACAGATGGCCATTTTCACTGTGATGTATTATATTAGCAAACAGGGGCACTCATTTCTATCCCCCATGCAGGGAAGTAGTGAGAGTGTGATTCTGGACACTAGAACGTGGTCTAGACCTGTCAACCGTGCACCACCTAGGTGTCTAAAACATCTTTGGAGACCAGCTAAGCAGACCACAGTCCAAGATACATGAATGAGAACTGTTGACTTCAGCAGTAGACAGCCTCTTCTCAAGATGGGGTTGTCCAGAGTTGGACCTTTTTTGGTCCCCACACAGTGCAGAACTGCTGTGTTTCTGCTGTGGGGGGAGGGGGAGGGAGGGGCAGCTGCAGGGGGGGAGGGGCAGCTGCAGTATGAGGGCTGCTAGCTGCACAATCGAGCAGACTTGATAGAACATAAGGACTTTATCTGCTGGCAGTTTCGTATGTTTGTATGTATGCTTGCTCGCTCCAGGGTCTGGAGTTTTCTTGTGAGACACATTGTCCCTCTCTTGGAAAGGGAAATTTCTATATGCATTCCCTCCAATTCCACTAATACAGAAGGTACTGCTCAAAGTGAAGATGGAGGGTGCCACCCTCATCCTCATTGCTTCCCTATTGCCTTGTCAGATATGGTTTCCACTTCTGTAACAGCTGGCAGTGGAGTCCTCCGATTACATTACCTCTACAGGGGTCTGTTGTCACAGGACAAAGCATCTCTACTTCATCTGGATCTGAAATTCCTGCATCTTGCGTGCATGACTCCTGAAGACATAGCCATATCATATTTTGGTGTACCACCTAAGGTTGCTGATGTGCTGGTTGTGGCCAGAAAGCCTGCTACCTGGCATACCAATTCACTGAAATGGAAGCAATTCACTTTGTAGGCTGCTTCCAGACATATGGACCCATTCACCTGTCTGTTAAATGTGGTGTTTGAATACTTGCTGTTACTGTCAGATTCCGGTCTGCAGTATTTCTCACTAAAGGTGCATTTGGCTACTATATCAGCTTTCCTTGCCCCTATTGTTGGGCGTACGGTTGCCCAGTTGGAGGTCTCCCGTAATTTTCTGAGAGGTATTTTGCATATAAGACCTGCTATCCATAATTCAGTCCCACTTTGGGACTTTAATTATGTTTTTGAGAAACTGACGTTGGTTTCTTTTGAGCCAATCGCGAGTTGGGGCTTATGCTTCCTGTCATGGAAGGCATTATTTTTGGTTGTAGTCATTTCTGCTCTAAGGATTTCAGAGCTGCAGGCTAAGTGTGAGCCTTCTTATTTTATTTTCCACAAAGACAGAGTTTCTTTGCATACCAATCCTAAGTTTTAACCAAAGGTGGTATCTGAGATTACACTGTATCAATTGATAGACCTTCATGTTTATTACCCTGAGCATGCCAGTTGGGGTGAGGCATTGCTCAATAGTTTGGATGTTTGTAGGATACTGACATACAATGTGAATTGCATCAAGTCATTTCAGTTTTTTGTTTCATTCACCCCTGGGAAAGTGGGCACCCGTGTGTCTAAACAGTGCCTGGCCAAATGGCTGGCACATTGTATTATGTTCCATTATAGGAAGTACGGTAAGAAACTTCTGGGGCAGCTCATGTTCACTCCACAAGGGGTATTGGCGCTTCTGTTGCTTGTTTCAGAAATGTTTCTGCTGCTGACATTTGTGCTACAAGGTGCACTGTCCACACCTTCACTAAGCATTTGCAGTCTGGACACTGTATCTCGTGGATGAGCAGGTTTTGACCTGGCTATACTACAGGTTCTTCTTTCTTGACTCAGACTTTACCACCCTCCCAGTTAACCTTTGGGACTGCTTGGGAGTCATTCCAGAGGTGTGAGCTAATGAAAGAGATAGCCTTGAAGAAGACAGAAAAGTTACATACTTACCGTAACAGTAGATCTTCAGGAGAATCTCATCCTTTAGGCCATGTTGTCCATCCCCCCATCCCCCTAGGGTGGCATTACAGATTTCTGTTTTGTCCTAATCCATGGCTATTCTGTCCAGCACCATTTGTCACCTAGCATGCATGGTGCTGGTTTGATCTCCTGGTTCCCCAGAAATGGAGGTCCTCTAAGTCTAATCTCTGGTGGAGAACTGATGAGAGATGAAGCCACTCACATTTATGTAGATGCTGATGCATTACGTCATTGTGGGCAGTCCCCAGTTAGCAAAAGTTCCCATGTGCACTGATGCGTGTATAGTTCCGAAGGAGTGTCCTAATGGAAGAGATTCTCTCAAATATCTACTGTTACTACAAGAATGTAACTTTCCTTGTTTGCGCAGTATCAATGTTTTGAGTGAAAGTAACAGCTTTTATCTGCTAAGTGTATTTGCACTCCATGGTATACATCATTATTCTGATGAGTTGAGTCTTGATATGCAGTATTGCAGAGCTTTTACAGTCCTGTCGGGAGATGTTGCAGTTTACAGTTACATGGAAGCACTGCATTGTCAAGTGGAGATAGGTTTCATTTAAATTAGTATTTCCATTCCCTGTTCCCCCATCCCCTCAGTCCCTCACCATGGCTACCGCCTTCCTTTGACTGGGTAGGCAGTGAGTGTCTGGCTTTGCTGCCAGTGCCAATGCAGCTTCATGACTGGCTAATAGTGGTTGACATGTGCTGTCCCATCCAGGAGGCACTCTGCCCCCAATATGCTCCAGTGTAAGATTCCATGGTTCACTTATAATACCCAGTTTCACAGGAACCACTTCCAAGCACTGCTGCTCCATCATTGGGCAAGCTGGTGTCCTAAGCTACTTCCTGTAGTTGGATAGTAACAAGTTCTAGCCAGAACCGGTATGGCTGTGGCGAGTTGCCAAATGACCAAAGTTACATGCGTGCATAGAAAATTTTGAATGACTGGGTGTAACATGGCCAATTTTCAGAGCTGTTTCTCCAAATTTTCAACTTGGCCTTTTTGGGACTCCACCTCATGAACAGTGCCACTGTCATTTCGTTCACTTGTCCTGAAAGGTGATTTCGCAGAGTGACCATGCCATTCTGTGCCACAGGTGCAAAGACATGTTTCAGGCAGGATGTGAAAAATGACAGCTGCACTGTTAATAAGGAGGTGTGCAAAAATGGCAGTGTTGAAAATCTGGAGTAAAAATATAAAAATTTGGCAAAAGTAGCGTGTGTAGTAACTGCACAACGCACACTCATAATGCAGTCACATTTTGGCATTTTTTCACCAAATTTGCAACATGGGTTTTTTGGGACCTGCCTCATGAACAGTGGCACTGTCGTTTCATTAATTGGTCCTGAAAGGTGATTCTGTGCAGTAACCGCGAAATCATCTTTCGGGACTGAGTAACGAAATGAAAGTGACTGTGTTCACGAGGTGGGATCCCAAGAACCGCATGTTGAAAATCTGGAGCCACAATTCCTAGAAATGGCTGATATATCAACATAAGTTGAAAACCCCATTGACTGCCATTATAACATGCTTACCTTTGATTCTTCAGTTTGCGATTTGGCTTTGAAGAGTGCAAACGTGTCCCGGTCCAGAGAAGATGACAGCGCTGAGCCCTGGAGGTGACTGGGGCGATGATGAGGGACCATTTTCCTTTTTACAGGTAAAAAAACACTGTTGGGGGACAGTTTTCTTTATTTATAGGGGAAAAAAAGCATAAATTTGGACAAACTTCGGTGGGCTCCCAGTGTGCCGCAAGAGTTGGGGGTACATGATGCTGACACGAGGATTGGGCACCCCGATGTCAGTCCGGGGGGGAAAGAAAAAGAAAACAAACATAAATTTGGGTACACTGGAGTGGGCTCTCAGTTTGCCACATGAGTTGAGGGGGTTACATGATACCAACATGGGGATTGGGCACCCCGATGTTGGCGTGGGAGAAAAAAAAGAAAAAACATAAATTTGGGCACACTAGGGTGTGCTCTCAGTGTGCCACATGAGTTGAGGGGGTACATGATGCTGACATAGGGAATGGGCACCCCGATGTTGGTGCGGGCATGTGGAACAAAGGGAGTGGGGAGGAAAGCAGCAGTGGGGAGGGAGCGGGGATGGCTTTTTGGTGATTGATATTGCTATAAATCACATATAAACATATGAACATATGAATGTGCCAGCAGAAATAGACCACCCAGTCTAAGTCTGCTCGAGTGTGCAGCTAGCTCCCCTAGTTTGCAGCTGCCCCACCCCCTCATTTATCATCCCACTGCCACCCCTCTCCTCCCCCACCCTCACTCTCCCCTGTTTCCTGTCCCATGCCCTTTTGAAACTGTTCACAGATTTACATGATACCACCCATTCTGTTAGGGCATTCCATTTTGCTACCATCCTCTCTGTGAAATAGTGTCTCCTCATTTCCTTCCTAAATCTTCCCCCCTCTATTCTTAGAACATGCCCCCTGGTGACCCTCCCCCTCCTTAACTTAAAGACCCCATCTGCCCCATCCTTATTGATTCCCCTCAGATACTTGAATGTGTAATCCCTAGGTAGCACTATCCAAAGGGGCTACTACACCTGCCTGCTTGGCCAGTAGCAGGTTAAGGGGCCTGAGTTGTGAAACGGGTGCCTCCACCTGGAGATCAGGGTTGGTAGTGATCAAGTTAACCTGGGCACAGTCCTCTGGGACACTGTAACCCCCCTTCCCCTCTAGTGGCCTGAACACTGTACAATAATCACTTTCACAGTACCCCTGGTACACCACACAATTACCCACACTGTTTGCACTTACCACCAGGGCTGGTTCCTCTGGCTTGACCCTGGGAACCCCCTGTAAAATAAGGTTATGCACAGCAAATAGCAACAGTACAGTACTTTGAGCACAAACTGGAACCATAGTCAGATTACATGCAGAGAAAGTTAGATCTGATTTATTCAGGGGGCTTGAACAAGGGAGGGGCACAATCAGGTTAATTAGCTTAAAGGTTATATCAGTCAAGCAGTTGTACATGCTCTTTGAGTCCCCCCACACAGTCCACCTCTGAGTACCCAGGTGGAGAAGAGGTGGGCTAGCCAGGACCGTTGCCTGGGATTGCAGCTGGTTGGGGCCCTGTGATGGAAAACACAACATGCACAGTACACAGTATTTGTAATCCGGAGCCAGAGGGCTCAGTTCGTAAAGGAAATGAAACAACAAGACAATCAGATGACACACTTAGATTAAACTGTTGTTGCAGGGAGCTACCCTGGTATTTACTCACAAAACCCAAGACTGGACACAGGCTGGACGAAAATCGAGACTGCAGGTGGTTGATCTGGATTGCCAGGAGAAGCAGGGCCCACATGAGTCACAGAGACATCGTTCCTGTTCAGTTGAGGAGCAGGGGGCTGAGCCCCAGGCAGGTCTCTCGTCGATGGCTTCTCTGTGCAGTGGGTGGTATGGCTGGGCCAGTCTGGCAAGGCCCAGACCGCATGGATACAAATTTGGATGCAGTCCATTTTGGGCTGGATACAGCTTCCAGCAAGCAGAACACAGTTCACACAGTGGGGGACTAACTCACGACCCACTAGCAGCTCATAGCACATTTACATGTAAGGGAATTCTACTGTACCAGGCAAAGTGCTCCCCAGTCACAATCGCAAAGTCTCTGCACACACCGGGAGCTTAGGGGTAGCTGGAACTCCTGACAGGCTGATCGCATTCAGCAAACTCTTCAGTCTTCTTCAGGCTGAGCCTGGCCCACTTCAATAGCTTACTTTAGTCACACAAACTTGGATTTAGTCCAAAATAATTCTCTTCTCTCCCTCTCAGGAGCAGCACACCGACATGCAGGCCAAAAACTTAGCCTTTTCAGAGTTCTCCCATACAAATCCACTCAGGATTGCTGCTTAAAATCACTTCAGCTCCTTCTTGTTCAGCTTCCAGCTTAGATTGAACTGAAAACTGCAAGCAGCCCGGGACTCCCCCAAGATCCAAAGATTTGGTTGGCTGATTTGGCTGTCAGTCAAAGCAAGAGCTCCCCCTTCAGTTGCAAAAAAGGTGCAAAAAGTTCAAACTACAGTTCCTACAGATTTTGAATTCAGACAGCTCCTGTAGTCCGGCTACATTTTAAGTCCCATCAGTATTGATTAGTCCAATTTGCAGTCCAGGACCAAGATAGCAGAGACAAACTATTTAAACTAGCAAATGGGGAGAGGGGTGCAGCACCCGATACGTCGAATGGGAAGAACACCCTTCCCCCTCAGCTAGTAGTCAAACAGGGATTCAGCATGTTTGCAGTTCATTTGCATCACCAGGTAAGAAAAAAGGTTTGTCTCCCCATACGATGCACAGGGGTAATGCCAAACCTCACCCAACAACTAACACACCAAAATCTGGCCAATGGAAAATCATGTACAAAAATGCTCACAGCCTGGGAAATAAGATCCCAGACCTGCAGGCAATAATGTCAGAGGCTAAACTGGACATAGTAGAATTAGTGAGATGTGGTTTACCAGTAACCACACTTGAGAGACTTTAGTACCTGGCTATGTATTGTTCAGAAGAGACCAAGGTGCAAAAGGGGGAGGAGGGCCCTGTAGGTCAATGAAAATATCAAAGCTACAGAAATTCAGAATACACATAAGGAGCCAGAAGAACTGTGGGTCACCCTGGAAACAGAAATGGGACATACATAAGAACTGGGGTTGTCTACAGGCCCCCAGACCAGGGGAGGACATAGACACATTACTGTTAGAAGATATACAAAACATGACAGCTAAAGGGAGGTTCTGATAATGGAGACTTCAACATGCTGGATACAGATTGGTCTATACCAGCAGGAACATCTGCCAGAACTAGACACATAGTGGATTCCTGCAGGAGGGCCTCAAACAACTGGTATAGCAACCCACAAGAGACAGGGCTATCCTAGATCTAGTACTGACTAACAAGGAAGGATCACAGATCTCCAGGTAGAAGGACACCTGGGGCCAGTGACCATCACATGGTATGGTTCAGTTTGGCTACTACATCTAAATCATCCCATTCCAAGGCAAAATATGGGACTTCAGAGAGCTAACTTTGATAAGATGGCCAACAGAGTTAAGCTAGCCCTGGCAAAAGAAACACAGGTGAGGGTACAGGCAAAGTGGGCAAGCATTAAGGATGCAATACTTGAAGCAACATCCCATTGTGTTAGACAGAAAAGGAAGTGCAAAAGAAGGAAACCACTTTGGTTCTCAAATACAGTAGCAGAAAAGGTCAGAGCCAAAAGGCTGGCCTTCAGGAAATAAAAGGAACACAGTGGGATGAAGATAGGGAGGCATACCAAACTGCCCTAAGGGAAGCAGGGAAGGCAGTAAGGCAGGCAAAGTCCCAAACTGAGGAAACACTAGCATGAACAGTAAAAGAAGGTGACAAGACTTTCTATAGATACATTAGTGAAAGGAGAAAGTCCAGAGGGGTATTACTAAGCTTAATGGAGAAAAGGGAGCATGTGAGGAGGAGGACCCTGTAAAGGCATCTATCCTAAATAGATACTTTTGCTCAGTATTTACTGAAGAGAAGGTAGGGCAGGGCCCACAGCTCAGCATCATGGACACAGGGGGGAGGGAGGTGAGCACTACTCCCTTCACAAAAGAAAGGGTCCTACAAGAGCTCACTAAGCTCAGGGTGGATAAGGCAATGGGACCTGATGGCATACATCCCAGGGTACTTAAGGAGCTAAAGGTGGAACTAGCAGAGCCATTAGCAGAACTGTTTAGTGAGTCTCTGAGCACAGGAGAGGTCCCAGAAGACTGGAGAAGGGCTCATGTGATCCCGCTCCACAAGAGTGGTAGCAGGGAGGAGGCGGGAACTACAGACCAGTCAGTCTTACCTCAGTAGTGGGCAAGATTATGGAGGCACTCCTTAAGGAAAGGATAGTGCAACACTTGGAATCCATAGGGGTACAGGATCCAAGACAGCATGGGTTTACAAAAGGAAGGTCCTGTCGAACTAATCTCATAGATTTCTTTGACTGGGTAACCAGAGTGGTGGACCAAGGGGGAGCAGTTGATGCCGCCTACCTTGACTTCAGCAAAGCTTTTGACACTGTTCCACATAGAAGATTGATAAATAAGCTGGGTAGGCTCGGGGTGGGTCAGAAGTTGGTCAACTGGGTGGCGGGCAGAAAACAGAGAGTGGTGGTAAATGGTGTACAGTCAGAAGAGATGCAAGTCACAAGTGGGGTACCTCAGGGATCAGTCCTGGGGCCAGTCCTCTTCAGCATCTTCATTAGTGACCTTGCAGATGGACTAGAGGGTAAGCTTGTCTGTTTGCAGATGACACCAAGATCTGCAACAGAGTAGATGATCCAGATGGGTGGGCAGAATGAGAAGAGATCTGGATAAACTAGCAAAATGGTCAGAAGAGTGGCAACTGGGATTTAATGCAAAGAAGTGCAAAATCATGCACATAGGAAGAGAAACCCTGAAGCCACCTATAGGCTGGGAGGGGAGTTGCTAGCAGTCACAAAGGAAGAAAGAGACTTGGGCATCATCATCACTGATGACCTGAAATCATCCAAGCAGACCTCTAAAGCAGTAGGTAAGGCTAGGGGGGTGTTAGGGTGTATTAGTAGGGGTATCACAAGTCATAAGAGGGAGGTAATAATCCCTCTTTACAAGACACTGGTTAGGCCCCATCTGGAGTACTGCGTGTAGTATTGGAGGCCACACCTTCACAAGGACATTAACTAAATTGAGGCAGTCCAGAGAAGGCAACCAAAATGGTGCAGGGACTGCATCAGAAGACATATGAGGACAGATTAATAGAGCTCAATATGTATACCCTTGAGCAAAGGAGGGAGAGAGGTGATATGATCGAGGTATTCAAACACCTTAAGGGCATTAACAAGGTGAAAGAGTCAAACATGTTTAAATATAAGAAAATAGCAGGACAAGAGGACACAGCATGAGATTAGAGGGGGGCCGATTAAGGGGGAATGTGAGGAAATTCTTTTTCACAGAAAGGGTGGTGGATGCATGGAATGGCTTACCACAGGAAGTGGTGGCTATGAATACAGTGTAGGGCTTCAAACAGGCATGGGATAGGCATAAGGGAGCAATACAAATGACTATGAATAGATAGGCCACTGACAGAGCAAAGGCCGATGGCACATTTATAAGGTAGAAAAAAAAAAAAAATGGGCAGACTGGATGGGCCTTGCGGTCCTTATCTGCCGTCAACTTCTATGTTTCTAAACACAGCCCAGCTACTGAAGCGCTCCCTCCTGGAGCTGAACAAACAAAGCGGGTGCCTAGAGATAATTAAATCTACCTCCTTTACTAGCACCCTTGTGTTGGGTGTTAGCCTGTGTCAACTGCCCCATCCACCCACCCAGAGGCGTCCCTTAATTTATAGGCCCTCCCTCCTGACATCACTTCCTGTCTGCTGAATTTCTAAGTCCCCACTTTTCCATTTGCAGGTTATCCCTGCCAGCCACCAGAGGGACCCACACTATTCCACTTCTCTTCAGCTTACAGCTACCCTGCCCACACCTCCTCCCACACCCAGCCCTATAGCTAGCCCACTCTCGGACCTCTTGCCATCACCATCAAGCCAACACCAAGTGACCACTAGGAGTCGCTATTTTGCACCCCATTTCGGGCTCAAACCTAGCCTCCTTCTGGCCCCCAGAACGTGGAGCACGGCTCTCACCCAGGTCCCTCTTCCAACTGCCCTGACTGAGTCCTGAACCTGGTATCCTGTCCACCAGAGTCCGTGTCACTACCACTGATCCAAAGTGGCATCCACACTTGCTGGAGGGCAACAAAACTATTTCTACCTACCTCCCCTGCTGCTACCGCTAGCGATATGCTAGCCCACCTCTTACTAAAATGCCTCCCTCTCATCCTTACCCTGATACCACTGTCCCACCTACCGGACACCCCTCCAGGCTCACTGGCACTAGCTCCCTCACTTGTGCCGGAGTTAGTACAATCCCACCCTACACTCACCATCTGCCCCATCCCACGACACCCTCCCCATAGTCACTACCCAGCTGCTTCCCCAGGCTCCCACTGGAGGCTTATCGTTCTCACTTTTCCAGCCTGGATAACCCTGCCCACCCCCTGTGCCCAGAAGCTCCCCATCTCTCCTCCACATACCTATCAAAAGATCGCCCTCCACCACCCCCTGGCCAGGGCGGTGGTCATTCTACTACTCCTGACAGGCAATATACATCCCAACCCAGGCCCAGCCCACACTAGCCCACCAGCAGAGTCACCTGGGCTCTGCATAGCATCTATGAATATATGCAGCCTTCTGAAAAAATTTGATTCCCTCCAATGCTGGGTCACATTGCAAAGACCAGATGTCATAACGCTGGTGGAAACCTGGCTATCAAAATCCACTCCAGACTCCTTTGTCTCCCTCCCAGGTTACTCCCTTTACCGGGAGGATAGTGTAGGCAGACCGGGGGGGGGCTGTGCAATCTATACCAGGGATTCTCTCACTGGACAAGCACTCCCTGCCCCAGCTCTCATATACGGGGCACAGGCCCTAACCCTCAAACTGACCCCGGACCCCTCCAGGGGCCCCCTCTATCTCACTTCCTACATTCCCCCCAAAAAACAAACCCTGGCACTGATTTCATTAGCAGATTATCTTACAACCCTACATCACACAGCTGACCAAATCCTTGTGGGTGACCTGAACGTTAACTGGCTCAGCACATCCTCCGCCACCACCCGTGACTCTTTTGCAGCCATAGACATGACTCAACTAATTTCCCAACCCACCAGAGTAAACACAAAGAGAGGTACCAGCACCCTTCTAGATGTGGTCATCCCCAACCGCCCTAAACAAATCCATGATACCCAGGTCCTTCCTGACTCACTTAGCGACCACTCCCCTATCCTTTTCCGTTGGGCGACCTCCACACCCAAACCCACGGCCCATTCCACTCTACATCTGTGCCTCAGACCAGGTGGACTAAAAGGCCTTAAGCAACTTCTTGCCCAAATTAACTGGTCTCTCATACACTACGCCCCTGATATAGATACTGCCCTAACCTTCTTTTCCCAAACCTTCAACAAAGCCTGTGACATTTTCGCACCCCTAACGGAAGTCTGAACCAAAGTATGTAGTGCACCCTGGGTTACCCCTGCCCTGCTTCAACTGCTCAAGCACAGGGATAACCTATGGCACCTGGCCTCAGAAACAGGCCAGTTGGTGGACAGGCAGGCACACAGTGCCACAAGAAACAAATGCGCCTGGGCCATCAGAAAAGCAAAGGCCAATCACTATCAGGCCATGCTCACCTTCTCCTGGGGGACTGCAAGAACATTCTGGGACAACATCAAACAACTAAATGGGAGCGTGCGCTCCTCCCCTCCCAGATCACCATTGACGGCTCTACCTCCACTGACCCAGCCCGCATAGCCAGCCTCCTCAACTCATCCTTCACAGACCTTAGTTCGGTACTCCCTAGCGATTTCTTTGACCTTCCCCCCTCCCTACCTGCCCCAGTCATCCAACATCCTAGTTTCCACTTACCAGGGTAACTGCCCAGGAAGTCAGACCACACCTGATTAAAGCACTAAAGAGCAATAGTACTGGCAGCTACTCCCTGGACCCCAGTATCCTCCGCCGGGTTCCGGATCAGGTCCTCGCTCCACTCACTAGCCTTCTCAATAAATCCCTCTGCCTGAGGCAGTTCCCTTCATCCTGGAAAACTGCCACAGTTACGCCCATACACAAAGGAGGTGGCCGGGAATTACCGGCCCATCGCCATTCTCCCACCCCTCTCCAAAGCCCTAGAGAAAATGGTGGCTACTCAAATTACGGATTACCTGACCAAACAAAACATCCTCTGCCCAGAACAGCATGGTTTCCGTGCAGGTCACAGTACCAGCACTGCCCTCTTAGAGTTTTCAAATTTTCTACACTCCTCCCTGAACTCTGACTCACTAGCCAGGGCAGTGTTCATTGAACTCTCAAAGGCATTCGACACTGTCTCCCACCCCCTCCTGCTGTATGCCCTCAGCCACACCGGCTTCGCCACTGGGCCAGTCTCCTGGTGCTCCAGCTACCTGTCTGCCCATTCTCAGCATGTTAAAATCAATGGGACCCTTTCCAATACATGTCCTATAGAAACATAGAAACATAGAATTTGACAGCAGATAAGGACCGCTTGGCCCACCCAGTCTGCCCATTTCCCTGCGCTGGATAGGCTGCAGATCCTAGTTAACCAGCAGCCTACTTCTTCCTACCCCAACCCCCTAGAATTGCCTTATGACTGTCCCATGCATGCTTGAATTCCACCACTGTTTTTGACTCCACGACCTCCTCCAGAAGGCCGTTCCATGCATCCACAACCCTCTCTGTGAAAAAATACTTCCTTAAATTACCTCTGAGACGACCTCCCTCTATCTTCAAATTGTGCCCCCTTGTTCTTGCACACCTCTTGTTTTGAAAGATGCTACCCTCTTGGACTTTGTTGATTCCCTTGAGGTACTTGAAAGTTTCTATCATGTCCCCACTCTCCCTCCTTTCCTCGAGGCTATACATATTAAGCTCCTTAAGTCTCTCTTCATATGTCTTCCGGTGCAGACCCTGCACCATTTTAGTTGCCCTCCTCTGGACAGCTTCCATCCTGTCTATGTCTTTGCGGAGATTGGGTCTCCAGAACTGCACGCAATACTCCAGATGGGGTCTGACCAGCTGTCTGTACAGAGGGATAATAACTTCCTGTTTTCTACTGGTGATGCCTCTCCCTATGCATCCCAGTATCCGCCCAGCCTCCATGCTGCCCTCTCACATTGCTTGCCCACCTTTAGGTCATCTGATATGACTACCTCCAGGTCCCTTTCCATTTTGTTGATGTTAGTATCTCACCCCTCATTGTGTACTCTTCCCCTGGGTTTTTGTTTCCCAGGTGCATTACCTGCACTTCTTAGCATTGAATCTAAGCTGCCATACATTTGCCCATTCCTCTAACCTTGCCAAATCCCTTCTCATCCTTTCCACCCCACCTTGTGCATCAACTCTGTTGCAGATCTTTGTGTCATCTGCAAAAGACATACTTTTCCTTCCAGTCCCTCTGCAATGTTGCTTATAAAGACATTGACGAGGACTGGTCCTAATACTGAACCTTGCAGTACCCCACTAGTAACCCCCTTTCTTCAGAGTGGACTCCATTTACTATTAATCTCTGTGTCCTATTCTCCAGCCAATTCTTTATCCAGGCTGTCATCTTGGGACCCACTCCCAGGCTGGCTAACTTGTATATTAATCTTTTGTGTGGGACTGTGTCAAATGCCTTGCTAAAGTCTAGGTAGGCATGTCCACAGCCCCTCCCTGATCTCCTACTTTGGTCACCCAGTCAAAGAAATCTATCAGATTCGTCTGGCATGATCTTCCCGCTCTGAATCCATGCTGCCTTGGGTCCTGGGCCCCTCTGGCCTCTAGATAATCGACTATTTTTTCCTTCAGAAGTGATTCCATCATTTTCCCTACCACTGAAGTTAAACTAGCAGGTCTGTAGTTTCCTGCTTCTGCCTTGCTCCCACTTTTGTGAAGAGGAATCACATCTGCCCTCCTCCAGTCCTCGGGTACCACCCCATCCTCCCATGATTTGTTAAAGAGGGTAGTCAGTGGTGTCACTAGTTCTACCCTTAGTTCTTTTAGAATTCTGGGATGAATCCCATCAGGCCCCATTGCTTTGTCCACCTTCAGTTTTAAGAGTTCTTTCAGAACCCTTTCTTCTGTAAATGGGCTGGTATCAACTTCTGTATCCAGAGTGTTTCTACTGTTTGTTTTAGGTACCTCCCCCTCTTCCTTTGCAAATACTGAGCAAAAATATTTGTTTAGCATCTCTGCCTTTTCATAGTCACCCTCTGCCTACCCTCCCTCCCCTTTATTAAGCCTCACTATCCCTCCTTGGTCTTCCTTTTGCTCCCGATGTACCTATAAAAGGTTTTATCCCCCTTCTTAACCGAGTTGGCTATCTTTTCCTCGGTTTGGGCCTTTGCTGTTCTGACTGCCTTCCCAGCTTCCTTTTGCTTTAACTGATACAGTTCTCTGTCCTGCTCCTTCTGTGATTCCTTGTACTTCCTGAATGCTTTCTTTTTCTCTTGAACTTTCACTGCCACTTCCTTTGAGAACCATAGTGGTTTCTTACATCGTTTCATTTTGTTTATTTGATCACACAAAGACCTGTTACCTCTGTGATGGCAGTTTTTATTATTCCCCATTGTTCTTCCACCCCTCCTTCCTGCCCATTTGCTAGTGCATTCCTTAGGCACTCACCCATTTTGGCAAAGTCAGCCCTCCTAAAGTCCAGTACTTTTGCCTTTGTATGACTTGACTCTATTGCTGTGTTTATTGTGAACCATACTGTTCGATGGTCACTAGTTCCCAGATGGCTACCCACTTCTACATCTGTGATCTCTCTTCATCTCCATTTGAGAGAACCAGGTCTAAGATTGCTCCCTCTCGAGTGGGCTCCAATACTAGTTGTTCAAGGCATGCCCCTGTAGGGCATCTAGAATAACCCCACTCTTCGAAGTGGCTGCTGCAACTGCACTCCAGTTAACATCTGGCATATTCAGATCACCCATCAGCAATATCTCCCCTTTTTCTGCCATTCTAAGTATACTTTCTATCATTTCCTTGTCCATTTCCTCCCCCTGAGAAGGGGGTCTGTATACAACCCCTGTGCAGATTGTGGTTCCATTGCCGGTCTCCAAATTTACCCACAGTGCTTCTTCTCCTCCCTGTTTTCCCTTTTGTTCTGTTGCTTTGATTCCTTCCCTTATGTAAAGAGCTACTCCTCCTCCTCTTTTACCCTCCCTGTCCCTCCTGTAGATAGTGTATCCTGGTATGTTTACGTCCCAGTCATGGTTTTGTGTGTACCATGTTTCTGTGACTGCCATGATATCCAAATGTTCCTCCTCCATCAAGGCCACTAATTCAGGAAGCGTGTTACTCAGACTACGGGCATTGGTACACATTGCTATCCATTTTTTGATGGCTTTACCTTCTGTTGCAGCATCCCCCACTGACCTTTCTACTTCGGTCTTTTTCTCATTTAGTACCCTGTTTTGAAGGGAGAGGCTGGGATTTTCCTGCTGCTTATCAGTGCCTCCCCCCTTGATTAGTTTAAAAGCTTGCCAATGAAGCTATTTAAACCTATTGCTCAAAAGACTTGTTCCTTCCTGGACAGATGCAGACCATCCTGCCAGTATAGGCTGGTGTCCCTCCAGGTGGAACCCCAGTCCCCAATGAAGCCAAACCCCTGTTCTCCACACCATTTTTTCAGCCATTCATTAAACTGCATGGTGCAAAGTACCCTCGCCTCACTCATGCCATTGACAGGCAGCACCTCTGAGAAGGATACTGTGTGTGCTACTTGTCTTAGGCCCCTCCCCAATTCTACAAAGTCCTTCTGCACTGCTCTAATCTCATATTGAGCCAAGTCATTTGTCCCTAGGTGGACAATGACATCCAGCTCAGACTCCCATACAGCTGTTCTCATGATCCTGAGGATGCGCTTCCTCTCCCTCCAAGCCATGGCACCAGGCAGGCACCTTACTTCAGTTTTCCCTGCTCCCCCCAGTTCTATCCCCCTAATAATCAAGTCCCCCACCAGGAGCTGCTTCCTTTCCTTGTGGTGTGCTCTGCCTCCTTCCTGTGGGCCTCCCTTGTGATAGTTGTCCTCAGCCTCCTTAGTCTCCTCTGCGGGTGCATCCATAGGGGAGCTATGCTCCCCAGAATGGTGTATGCATTGTGGAGTGGAAAAACTGACTGGGTGTGCCTCTGTTCTACCATCCTCACCCTCCCTGAGCCCACTGTGGTCCAACTACTGTGCTTTCTTCACAACCTCTGAGGTAGTGGTGGTGGCTCTGGTGCTCCCTGGATGGGGGAGGTTCCCTTCCTACCGTCCAGTGTGGCCTGGGGGAAGGTTCCCTTACTACTGTCCAGTGTGGCCTGAAGAGGGGCAACTTCCTCCCTTAGGGCAGAGAGTTGTCTGCAAATAGGGCAGCATCTCAGCCTCCAGAAAGACTCCCGGAAGACTGCTGCCCCACAGCCATTACATTGCACTACTCCCCACATGTTTATTTATTTATTTATTTATTTTTATTGTTTGTGTGTGTGATTGGTTTGTTATATAGAAATATATATATATATATATATATATTATACAATGTGTATGCTTATATTGTCAGTGCAGTGTGCTAGAGAGGATATGATGATATGCACCTTGCACTCTTGAGAAATGATGTCAGAACCCCAGGTATAAAGGAACTATTTCCAGGAGTGGGTGGGGTGAGGGGGAAGGGTTGGCCTAAACTGTGCCCTCACAAAACAATCAGCTAAGAGCTCTGACCCACTGCGCGATGGGAGTGCCTTCCTGTCAGCAAGATACCCTATACAACAATTTGACAGAGAAAATACCTGTTAATCAAACAGGTAAAATCCAGACATCCAAGTCAGACACAGGTAAAACTCCCCAGCCCCAAAACAGCCTGGTGGTTTGTGCTCTGAAAGCAGTCAGCCCCAAAATAAGGCAGCTGTGCTTTAAACTCTTCCTGCACTGAAAATCTTAAGAATTGTAACAGACTGTCTTTTCCTGATAATTCTAAGTTCCTTATTTCACCTTTCAGTTAGAAGTAGCCTCCACCTGCTGAATATCTGCTCCAAACCAAAGACAATTGTAAGATTCACCTCCCTCTGTTGTGAGCACAACTCGCTTTCTTGCAAATCCTATGTTCAGTATTGCAGCTTTCAGCCAGAGATAGTTCAGATGTTCCCCAGGGCTCCATCCTAGGACCCCTACTCTTCTCACTCTACCTCAACACCCTGCCCAATGCATGCACTGGTAAAATTCTGCTGTATACCACGACCACATTGCTGATCTTGCCTCAGCTACCAATGTTCAGCTAGGTATCCTATACTGCTACAAAAACTGGCTCCCCCCCGATGCCCTCCGACTAGCGGTCACATCCTCAATAATGTCTCTTGTGGACTATGGACTGCCTGTTTATGGTGCTGCAGACTCGACCACCCTCAATAAAATCCACTTCACCATGAATAAGGCCTGTAGGCTAATTACAGGGTCCCCTAGGCTAACACATACCTGCCAGCTCTATGACATGGCAATGCTGCTTAACCTGGACAAATGACTCAGATACCAAACCTGCCTCATAACGAAAAAAACTCTCCTTGGACTATCCCCGCTTGGGCTGACAGCCTCCATCCACCTAGCACAACCCTTAGTTCAAACTCGAACCTCCTGCAAGGCCACTGTACTAGTCCCTAGGTCCAGGACCACACATGGACAGAGGTCCTTCTGTTACAGAGCTCCCTCCTGGTATCACACACTCCCTACCTCCATCTCTGATACCCTCACGATCTCCTCTTCAAAACTTCACTTCGGAGTCAGCTATTTAACACACGTAGCTGCGCTTGTCTCTAAGGTGATCTAGCAGACTATGCACTGACAAAGCTCACTGAGTGGCTCCTCACCCAAACCAATCACCAACCACATCCCATAACCCTCTGAACTCTTACCTCCTACAGTCTCTGCACACTACCGCATGTATGCTTATACCAATGTATGTTTAATCTGTTACTCTGTATCCAAATACCTGTAAAAGCTTGTGAACGCCAAACCTGTAACCTAACTGATGTAACAAAGAAATAACTGCATGTGACTGCCAAAGCTGTAACCACAATGATGTAACAACATGTTGTAATGTATTTGTCCTTTTTGTGATGAGGTACGTTTGGAAATGAGCCTCTGGCTCAAAGGTTCTAAACTAATGTACAAATAAATAAATAAATAAAACAAAACAGTCCTTGCTACAAAGAAAGCAGGTTAGACAAACTACATTATCATTATCACTCTAGATGATTTTTAGTAAATAGTTACATCTTTCAACAGAGCTCCCTCTCAGATTACTTAAACTGCAATCAGGCAGCTCTTAAAGAGACAGTACACAGAGGCTATACAGGCTCTGGTAATCAAATTTAAACTGCTAAAACGCAGGACACCAGCCTGGCAGTGAGCATTTAGGCAAGCTCAAGGAAGACTTTTTGGGAACCCCCATTTGTAGGGGGGTTACACCCTTCCCTGCCTGGGAAAACTTGGCATCTGTGTCAAGTCTGTACCATCGTAACATTGAAAATGCAACATATAAGAGATATTTATACCATTAACATGCTATACAAGTACTATATGATTCATCAATTGACATAACTTGTCACTTTGCTATACATTTCAATGTACTCCACTATATCATTTCCATTCTGACAATACATTATGCATATTTAACACAGGCAAATTAAACATTACTATACAGAATCATGTAATAACTTCTTGTACGCTAAACAATGCAAGAGGGGAGCCCTTCCCTGTCAGCTAACTTGGGGCTGGATGGGCAGGGGCACCATGATGAGAGGGAAGAACAAGTAAACTGGAATGGGCCATCAAGCTGAATTTGGGCATTGAGCTCTGAGAGACATAAACACCTTTGTGGACTACACTGAAAGGTAAATCCACTGGCCTCCCGGGGGAATCAAAACTGAAGTGCACCACTGGCTTGAGAGCTCAGCCAGTCTTTCTGGGGTGGACAACCACAGTCTCTGTACTTTCAGCAATGGTCTTGGAGCTTTCCTCACTTGTGAGGGGTGCCTCTGCATGAAGGGGAATGTCCAAGCTGGGAGCACTGTCAGCCCCTTGCTCTGTAGTCTCTGTTTCTACAACACTTGGCTCATTTTGAAGACACTCTGGCACTGAAGGGGAGTTGTCAGCACTGTCATAGTGTTCATCAAGTTCTGGCATGTCACCAGAAAGACTCATACCATCAGCCTCTCCTTCAGGCAGATCATACAGTTCCACAATACACAAAGTCTCAGCATCCTCAGACATGATATTTTGCACTTCACCTTCAGGGAGCATTGGCTCCAAGGATGATGCTGAGGCATTAGGCAGTCCAGAAGGCCCAGCTTCATCCCCATAATTCAACATAGGATTTCCACGAAACAACTGACTCAGTTCATATGAGGTGTAATAGGCATTATCACACTCACTGTCATCCGAGTTAGACTGGCAGTCACTATTATTCTGGGCCTGCTTGCGGGAGAAGTCTTAAATCGGCAACCACGGGGACAAGCTGACACTCTTTTTTTCTTGCAGCAGCATGAGTCACTGGTCCAGGGGAATCAATCTCGGTGGTTCAGCCTCAATTATAACTTGACCAATAGGTAGCAAGTGGTTACGGTGCATGGTCTTGACAGCTTTGGAGTTATTCTCTGGGTGCACTTTGTACACTGTCAAATCATCCAACTTTCCAACTATCACATGGGGAAGATGGTGCCATTGATCAGCAATTTTGTGTTTACCATGCAATCCTAAATTTCGCAACAACACACGGTCTCCAGGCCTAAGCTCTTGAGCCTTTACTTTTCTATCATGTCTCTCTTTGTTGGCTAGATTTCTTTTGGAGGCCATTGTCTGGGCCAGTTGATAGGCATGGTTCAATTGAGCTTTAAGTTTTTGAACATATTGCAGGTAATCTTCGGCTCGGACCCCATCAGGAGAAACTCCAGAACAGACATCAACAGGCAGCTGGGCCTCTCTCCTGGACATGAGGTGGTAGGGAGAGAACCTGGTAGCATCATTCTTCATGCAATTGTATGCATGTACCAAGGTGTTAATCTGCTGGCTCCATTTATGCTCATCTTTTGGGTCGAGGGTGCCTAGCATGTCTAGCAGGGTGCGGTTAAAGTGTTCTGGTTGAGGATCCCCCTGCGGGTGATAAGGGGTGGTTCTTGACTTTTGCACCCTTCATAGAGAGATCATTACTTTGATTAGCCAACTCTCAAAGTTCCGGCCCTGATCAGAGTGAATTCACTGGGGGGCACTATAGTGGACGAAGAAATTTTCCACTAGCACCTTGGCCACGGTAGATGCTTTTTGATCTTTGGTGGGAAAAGCTTGTGCATACTGTGTGAAATGGTCCGTAACCACTAACACATTGCCAGTGTTTTGCTGATCAGGCTCTAAACTCAAGAAGTCTATGCAAACTAGTTCCATTGAGGTGCTGGTAGTAATGTTGACAAGGGGGGGCAGCCCTCTGAGGTAGGGCTTTTCTCTGCAGGCAGTGACTACAAGTCCTTACATAGTGCTCAACATCGGCCCCCATCTTGGGCCAGTAGAATCGAGATCATACTAGGTCAAGGGTCCGGTCGATACTGAGGTGGCCCATATGATTGTGAAGGGACCACAGTACCAAATCTTTGAAGGCTGTGGGCAGGACCAGTTGTTGCTTGTCTATTTGGCCATCCTGATCTACTGTCTCTCTATACAACAACTGATTAAGCAGCTTCAAGCTGGGGCCTTCTTTAAACAATAAAGTGGTTTGCAGATCAGAGGAACGCAACTTGGATACATCTTTTCCTGCACGAAGGGCGTCAAGTGCTGGCTGAATGATAGGATCTCGGGATTGAGCCGATTGCATGCTGTCATTGTCAAACTGAGGTACTGCACTAATATCTAGAGCAGAAAAGTGGCAATACGCAGCCGGTCTGCAGGTGTCAGAGGGGCCCAAGCAATCTGCTAAGCAGTCCGTTGTGTCGGTAGACATCTGTTAATTTCTATCAAACTTTTGGCATAATGCTCAGATGTCAGGTTCAGACAGCCTGACCCAGTCACTCTTGGAAATAGGCCTCCGGGATAGGGCGGCATCATCAATATGATTCAGGCCTGATCTGTATTCGACAGCATAATCATATGTTGACAATGCAGAAAGTCACCAGTTCCCCATGGCGTCTAACTTAGCGGAAGTCTGTACATAGGTCAATGGGTTATTGTCAGTCCTCACCAATATTTTTGCCCCATAGAGGTAATCATGAAATTGGTCGACAATGGCCCATTTTAATGCAAGGAACTCCAACTTTTGCACAGGGTAGTTTCGCTCTGATGGGGTCAAGCTCCTACTGGTGAATGCCACTGGTCTCAAACCATCCTCATGGTCTTGATACAGTAGAGTTCCTAGACCCTGCTGACTGGCATCAGTATGCTGCACATAGGGTTTGGTGGGATCAGCATAAGCGAGGATGGGGGCATGGGTGAGCCGTTATATTACTTTGTGGAAAGCTGCTTCACAGTCAGGCATCCAATGGGACCCGAAAAGTTCACCTGGGCAGAAATATGCTTTGTCTGGTTCTTTGACGGATCCTTTTTTGTATTTACGATTGGTAGGAGGGTAACCCTGGGTAAGATTCAAGAGTGGCCGAATCACTTTGGAATAATCCTTTGTGAACCGGCAGTAGTAGCCACAGAATCCCAGGAAACATTGTAGTTCTTTCAAATTGTGGGGCTGGGGGCAAGTAGTCAAGGCTTCAACTTTCCTAGGATTAGTCTCTATCCCCTCTGTAGACACTATGTGCCCCACATACTTCACAGAGATTTGGAAAAACTGGCACTTGTCAGTGGGCAGCTTAAGGCCAAAATCTTCCAGTCGGTCTAGTACTTGGAACAGTCGACTCTCATGTTCCTCTAGGGAGCTCCCAAACACAATGACATTGTCCAAGTACACCAGGCATTCCAGCAAATTCATGTCTCCCACCGCTCTTTCCATCAGTCGCTGGAAAGTGGCTGGGGCGCCCGATATCCCCTGTGGCATTCTAAGGAATTCGTAGAACCCCAAAGGACAGATGAATGCTGTCTTCTCACGGTCCTCTGGAGCCATCAGAATCTGGTAATATCCACTGCGAAGATCCAATACCGAGAACCATTTGCTCCCATTCAAACAATCCAGAGCATCTTGTATACGGGGCATGGTGTATTGATCAGGGATGGTCCACTTGTTAAGGGTCCGATAATCCACACACATTCATACTGTTCCATTCTTCTTACACACAACCACAATGGGAGAAGCATATGGGCTCCTGGATTCTTGTATCACACCAGCCGTGAGCATTTCCTGCAAGTGTCTTCTCACATTGTCTATGTCTGCAGGAGCTAGGCATCGAGACCTCTCTTGAAATGGCCGTTCATCGTGCAGGCGTATGTGATGCTCCGCACCCTGGACACATCCCACATCCCATTCCTTCAACGAAAACTCTTGATCTCTCTGGGCAAGTTTCTGGCTAATTCTGGTCTTCCATTCAGCTGGCAACAGGGAGTCACCAAAATCAAACAAGTCGGGAGTCACTCTATCTGTCTTGCCAGAGGGCTTGTTGCTGGGCAACATTGCAGTGTCTGCACAGTGTACCATAGCTAGGGTGCATCCTCTGTTCACCCGGATCTCCTGATCTGATACATTATGATTCTGGACCATCACTCATCATGCATAGGCATGAGCACGAGCTGGCAAGATGCTGAGCTTAACCAATAATCCTTCCGGCAATTTTCCATCGCCTGGCGTGTCCAACATCAGTATTTTGTTCTTGACATCTTTGCCGGAGGCGGACCTCTCCTTGAACGGTACACTGGGCGTTAGGTGGCTAGTACCATTGAATCAGGGTCTTTCTTCCACACAACCCCTACCGGTTTATCCTGGTCTACTCCCTTGGGGTTCTGTTGCAATTCATAGGCCCTCTTGATCAGAGTGGGAATTCTTAGGGCCCTTCCAGTCCGTCGCCCTTGTTTCTTGCGACAGAGTTGTGCCAGTCTCCCAAACATATGGGCGTTGGTCCCAATTAACAGGGGAACCTCATCATACAGTCCAGTAGGGGGGACACACTAAGGCCAGTGTCTCGACTTGCTCCTCTACACCAGTTACAGCTGCAGGAAATGACAACCAGAGGCAGACATATCCTAGGTAGGGATAAGACTTGTCGCTCAGCCCCCACACATGTAGGCCTTCCAGGGATTGTAAGGGCACAGCAGATAAGTGTTTGTCATACCAGTCCTTAAATACAATGGTAACTTGCGACCCACTGACCAGCACAGCCCAAGTAGGAATACCATTCACAGCCATGGTAGTCTCCATTGAAGGGCCACTATTTTGGACCAGTCTGGAGGGACAGCAGCAGACGCCTGGACAGATGATTTAGCCACATAGGGATTTGAGTTACTACTTCTTGAACCCTTACTGCAGTCATTTTGGGCACTCCTCGACTGCTGATTTGTTCTCCAAAGCTCTCCTGAAAGCCTGTGTACAACTTTATCTAGGTCTTTTGTGGACCGCATTCTCTCTCTTCATGTGCCCATCCTTCCCACAACTATAGCAAAATATGTTTTCTGGGATTTGGGGTGGCCGAGGCATCACACTGGGAGCTGGGGCGGTAATACTACCAACTGAAAACCTTGGTGTCATTTCTGTCTGCTGTGTGGTGAGCATTTGGCGACATCTAGTCAATTCTCTTAATTTCATAATCAAGACATCGAGCTTCGAGCTGCTGTCAGCAGGAGATGCCTGGGTGGACACCCCCCCCATAGCAGATGCAGTTGGATAAGGGTCGATGCCTGTACTTGCAGGAGTGGCCTTCATAAAGAGACTGTTTTTTGTTTCCCTGAACTCCCTCAGCAGTTCATCCCATGGTGACACACCCTCATTGGTCCCCACTTCGGAAGGGCCTTCTGATGCCGTGATCACATGGGCTGCGCTCACCCTAGAATTACAATCCCCCTCTTCATCTTCAACTTCCCAGAGTTCTTTTATCAAGTCACAACAGTCTGGTGGGTTACCCCTTCTATCTGGGAGCCTTAATTGAAGGAGCTGCAATTTAGAATGCTTTGCATGTTGCAGTATGTGCCCCAACCTCACATGGTTTAATTCTCTGGCTGCTACCCCACCTTTTCGGTAAGCCTTCTGCAGCACTCTTTCCAGATGAGTAACATATGCAGACAAACTTTCCCCTGGCCATTGTTTTGTACCTTGATATTTCCACATCAAGTTCTCCCCTGACTCAGTGCTCCCGAAATTGCCTTCGAGTGCAGATAGGTACTTCTGGGCAGATGCATCAGGGTTTGTGGACCTCAGAAATTGAATGGCCTCTAGGGTGGGACCCCTCAAACTTTTTATGATCCTTTTCCGTTTCTCAGCCTCCACACACTGCCATTCAGGTACCAAAGGGGCAACACAATCTATCAAGTTCTCCCAATCATCCTCCCCTTGGGGGGTGGGGAGGATGTCGGAGAAGATTCTCAACCTTCGGTAAGAGTTGTGACTAATGGCAGGTACAGACATAGGAGCCAGCATTGTCACGAGCACAGACGGAGGGGCAGTAATGGGTGCTGGAGCGGGAGGGGGTACTGGAGGAGGAACACCCCCAGGTGGCAGGAATAGTTTCTTTAAGTCCTCCACAGTTTTCCCTTCCTCCAGCAACAGCTTAGCAAATTTCTCCTCAAAAGTCTCAGATAGTGGGAAGGGCTCATTCTCCCCGGGGTCTTTACTGTCTTTAGTTATCACTCTCCAGGCAGTGAGGGCTCCTTCGGGGGTGAAAGTCCGTGGCACTTTGGAACTGTCTACTGGGTCCTTACACTCTACGAACGCCATGAAACTTTGGGCGAGCAGATTAACCTGTCGACCCACCACCACAGGGTTTTGTAAACATTCAACCTTGGAAAATACTCCCTCTACAGCGTCCTTCTTGGTACCCTTGGGAATATCCAGGATAAGTATAGCATTTTGGGGGTCGATCTTCTGCTCAGTACTCCACCCCACCAACTGGTGTACAGTCACTTCTGTTGGGGTAGCCATTTATTTTTAACAGCAATTCGCAAATTTGGCCACTAGAAGACACAAAATCCCAGCGGTGAGCCTCCAATATGTAACCCTAGGTGGCGCTATCCTAAGGGCTACTATCCTTGCCTGCTTGACCAGTAGCAGGTTAAGGGGCCTGAGTTCTGAAACGGGTGCCTCCACTCGGAGATAAGGGTTGGTAGTGGTCAGGCTAACCTGGGCACAGCCCACTGGGACACTGTAACCCCCTCTTTCCCCTCTAGTGGCCTGAACACTGTACAATGATCACTTTCACAATACCCCTGCTACAATACACAAGTACCTACACTGTTTGCACTTACCACCAGGGCTGGTTCCTTTGGCTCGAACCTGGGGACCCCCTGTAAAACAAGGTTATGCACAGCAAATAGCAAGAGTGCAGTACTTTGAGCACAAACTGGAACCACAGTCAAATTACATGCAGAAAAAAATAGATCTTATTTATTCAGGGGGCTTGAACAAGGGAGGGGCAAAATCAGGTTAATTAGCTTAAAGGTTATATCAGTCAAGCAGTTATGCATGCGCTTTGAGTCCCCCACACAGTTCACCTCTGGGTACCCAGGTGGAGAAGACATGGCCTAGCCAGGACCGTTGCCCGGGGTTGCAGCTGGTTGGGGCCCTGTGATGGAAAACACAACATGCACAGTACACAATATTTGTAATCCGGAGCCAGAGGGCCCTGTTTGTAAAGGAAACGAAACAACAAGACTATCAGATGACACACTCAGATTAAGCTGTTGTTGCAAGGTGCTACCCTGGTATTTACTCACAATACCCAAGACTGGACACAGGCTGGACGAAAATCGAGACTGCAGGTGGTTGATCTGGATTGCCAGGAGAAGCAGGGCCCACATGAGTCACAGAGGCATCATTCCTGTTCAAGCGTGGAGCAGGGGGCTGAGCCCCCAGGCAGGTCTCTCGTCGATGGTTTCTCTGTGCAGTGGTTAGTCTGGCTGGGCCAGTCTGGCAAGGCCCAGACCGCATGGAGACAAATTCAGATGCAGTCCATTTTGGGCTGGATACAGCTTCCAGCAAGCAGAACACAGTTCACACAGTGGGGGACTAACTCATGACCCACTAGCAGCTCATAGCAAATTTACATGCAAGGGAATTCTACTGGACCAGGCAAAGTGCTCCCCGGTCACAACTGCAAAGTCTCTGCACACACCGGGAGCTTAGGAGTAGCTGGAACTCCTGACAGGCTGATCGCATTCAGCAAAATCTTCGGTCTTCTTCAGGTTGAGCCTAGCCCACTTCAAGTAGCTTACTTTAGTCACACAAACTTGGATTTAGTCCAAAATAATTCTCTTCTCTCCCTCTCAGGAGCAGCACACCGACATGCCGGCCAAAAACATAGCCTTTTTAGAGTTCTCCCATGCGAATCCACTCAGGATTCCTGCTCAGAATCACTTCAGCTCCTTCTTGTTCAGCTTCCAGCTTAGATCTAACTGAAAACTGCAAGCAGCCCGGGACTTCCCCAAGATCCAAAAGATTTGGTTGGCTGATTTGGCTGTCAGTCAGAGCAAGAGCTCCCCCTTCAGTTGCAAAAAAGGCACAAAAAGTTCAAACTACAGTTCCTACAGATTTTGAATTCAGACAGCTCCTGTAGTCTGGCTACATTTCAGGTCCCACTGGTACTGATTGGTCCAATTTGCAGTCCTGGACCAAGGTAGTGGAGAGAAACAAAACAGTCCTTGCTACAAAGAAAGCAGGTTAGACAAACTACATTATCATTATCACTCTAAATGATTTTCAGTAAATAGTTACATCTCTCAACAGAGTTCCCCTCTCAGATTACTTAAGCTGCAATCAGGTAGCTCTTAAAGAGACAGTACACAGAGGCTATACAGGCTCTGGTAATCTCATTTAAACTGCTAAAACGCAGGACACCAGCCTGGCAGTGAGCATTTAGGCAAGCTCAAGGAAGACTTTTTGGGAACCCCCATTTGTAGGGGGGGTTACAAATGTCTCTGTCATGTCCCCCCTGTCCCGTCTATCCTCCAGGGTGTACATATTCAGGTCTATCAGCCTGCTGTCATAGTCTGTCCCTTCCATTCCACATATCATCTGTGTTGCCCTCCTCTGCACCCCTTCCAGTAGCCTGATATCACGCTTTAGGTACGGCCTTCAAAATTGCACACAATACTCTAACTGCAGCCTTACCAGCAACCTGTAGAGGGGGCAAGATCACCTCTCTTCACCTGGATGAAAAACCCCTCATTATGCATCCCAGCATTTTGTTTGCTTTTGCAGCCACTGTCCTGCACTGGGCAGTGTTGTCCATGGTTCCTGTTATCATTACCCCTAGGTCCTTCTCTTCCTCAGTGATCCCCAGCTTAACCCTTCCCAGCCAGTATTCTCTCCTTGGGTTCTTCACCCCAAAGCGCATAACCTTACACTTCTTTGCATTGAACCCCAGCTGCCATCTCTCTGACCACTCCTCTGGCTTGCTTAGGTCCCCCTGCAGCTGCTTCCATCCCTCCTCTCCATTCACCACTGCTCCGATTTTGGTGTCGTCCAGCTTAACAGACTTATCTTGCTCACCACCCCATGTGTGCAATGTCTGATATGAAGAGCCCCGAACAATACTGGCCCCAACACAAAGCCCTGTGGCACCCCACTCATCACTGGCCTTGGAGTTGAGAGCCCTCTCACCACCACCCGTTGCAGCCTCCCACTCAGCCAGCCTGTAATCCAGTTCATCATTTTTGCCCCTACCCCTACACCAGTTAGATTCCCCCCAAGCTGCCCATGAGGCACAGAATCAAAGGCCTTGCTGAAGTCCAAGTAAAGAACATCCACCACATGACCCTTATCCAGCTCACCTGTCACCCAGTCATAATATTGTATCAGGTTGGTTTAACAAGACTTCCCTGAAACAAACCCATGCTGCCTCATATCCTGGAGGCCATTGTCCTCCAGGTACAATACCAGTCTTCCCTTTAGTATTGTCTTCATTTGTTTGCACACTATGGAGGTGAGACTTACAGGGCGATAATTACCCAGTTCATCCCTTGGTCCGCTCTTGTGTAATGGTACTACATGTGCCATCCTCCAGTCCAGTGGCACACATCCCGACTCAAGTGAGGTGCTGTACAGATCATCCAGTGGCTCTGCCAACACCTCAGCACCTTGGGGTGGATACCATCCGGCCCTGGTGCCTTGTCTACCTTCAGTGCCCTCAGTCCCTCTAGGACTCTACTTGCCTCAATTCTTCCATCTGTTGCCTCCTCTTCCCCTGTCCCCACCCTCCTCCCAGCCCATGGTGGTAGCGGTCCCGCCTTTTCTTCTGTGAACACTGAGCAAAAGTATTCATTCAGTGCTTCTGTCTGCTCCTCACCCTTTTCCGTCCACCCCCAACCCCTTTTTATCATCACTATTGTTTCCTTGCACTTCCTTTTCTCTCTGATGTATCTGAAAAAGTCTTTCTCCCCGTTAATTCCCTGTGCTAATCTCAGCTCCCTCTGGGCCTTGGCTTCTCTCACTTTTCTGGTCACCTCCCTGGACCGTCTTGCATACTCCTCCCTGTCCACTTCCTTCCCTGTCCTTCTATTCCTCTGGTGCGCCTCACATTTTGCTCTCACCACCTCCACTACCTCGCTGTTCAACCAGCATGGTTTTCTTGCTCTCCTCCTCTTACTCTGTGTCTTGGTGCAGGCTTCGGTTGCCTCTGTAATCCCCCTTTTAATAATATCCCATTTCTGCTCTGCATCCATCTCCTGCCTTATGCCCTCTAGTTTCCCTTTCAGTACTTCTTGCATCCTCCCAAAGTCTGCCCCCTGAAGTTTTCTACCTGAGTAACTGATTTCTCTGGCTCCCTGCACATCATGATATTAAACCACACAGTTTATCTGGCCCAGTGGCTCTGAGGGCTGAGGCGCTGGATGACGAACCTCGCGCTACGCCGGTGACCCGGGTTCAGGAATGTGCTCGGGTCATCGGGGATCAGCAGGGGAGGACTGGGATTGAGCATTGGGAGATGGCTCTCCTAGTCCTGGAGTGGGCTGGGGAAACTACACCGTGTTGTAGCGACCTCTGGGGGTCCCGGAGGTACCACAGGTGATGGTGTAACCAGAGGGGGGACCGCGATGGACGTCTGCACATATGTGCACAGACTTTATTGCACGTCAGCGATCCCAATGGGGAGAAACAAGTGGAGAAAAATGGTGGCACAAGTCCGTGGCAGCTTGATGGCCGGAGTTTCACTGGCAGACGATGCCTGGAGGCATGTGCCAGTAATGGTTCCTCACCGGGCGCGGGGGCTACAGTGGGGGGCCTCTTTCTCAGGTGTAGATGCATCTGCCAGCTGGGCATGCGAGCTTTGGGGTCGGCAGTGGAGCGGTGGCTGGATGTGGAGCAGGACTGTGGCTGCAAGGTAGAAACTGTTAAATGATATATATAAAAAAAAACACTGTTCGGTGATCGCTGTCGGCTAGTGGGTCCTCCACCTTTATTTCCCTTACTGCCTCCCCATTTGACAATATCAGATCTAAAGTGTTCTTTAGCCTAGTAGGCACACTAACCAACTGTGTCAGGAGACCCTCCTGGATTGCATCCAGGAGCACTTGCGCCCTAGCACTGGAGGAGACTGGGAGACTGGAATGCTCCAGTCAACCCCCGGCAAGTTGAAATCCCCTACAATGACCACCTTCCCTGTTCTACATACCTTTCTGATTTGTCCTGCTAATTCCCTGTCAAGCTCCTCAGACTGGGACGGTGGCCTGTATACCACCCCAAACCTCAGTTTCCTACCCCTTGAGTCTAGGAGCTGCAGTCAGATTGCCTCTGTTCTCCTTTCTTCCCCCTCGTCCCTTGTACATTTGATCCTGTCCCTCACATAGACTACCACCCCACCGCCACTCCCTTCCTTACAGTCCTTCCTGTATACTTTGTATCCTGGGATTGCCATATCCGAGTCCTGGTGCTCAGTTGCCCAAGTTTCTGTGACAGCTGCAATATCCACCCTCCACACTGCTAAAAGTGTCTGCAGCTCAGCAGATATTTTGCCTAAGCTCCTTGTATTCAGCTAGACCACCCTCCATCCTGCCCCCTTCCCTTCATTAACCTCCATTTCCTTCCTTTTACTCCCTCCTTTTTCAGCCACCCTGAGTCCTTCCCTGCTAGTCTGGGGGGTAGGCTCCACTCTATCAGATCCCTGCTTACCTGCTGTTCACTTGCCACCCCCCATCTAGTTTAAATACACCTTTGTCGCAATATACCTCCCCAGTCTTTGTTTTAATATCTCCTTCCCCTCCCCACTCAGGTGCAGCCTATCCCTTGCAAACAGATTGTTATTATCCCAGGTACTGCCCCAGCCACCCACAACCCCATATCCCTTAGTTTGACACCATTCTACCAACCATGTGTTCAACTCCCTAATCCTCTCCTTTCTCACTGTGCTTGTGCAGGGTACTGGGAGCACTTCAGAGAATGCCACAGACTCCCCAGTCTCCTCACACAACCTTCCCACTTCCTCAGTCCTCTCCTTTGTTACCTCCACCATTTCTCCCACTAGATCATTTGTCCCCACATGTACCACAATGTGTGGTTTCCTCCTACCCCTCCTTACGCACCTTAGGATTGCCTGTCCTGCCTTGTCTGCCTTTAATCCTGGTGTGGACTTCACCCATATCTGACTGTGCCTCTCCCCCTTGCTGCCCCGTCTGATCCCCTTGAGTATGGAGTCCCCCAACACTAGTACACCTCCCTGCTCTTTTCTTGTGCTCGCCTCCACCCCTCACCCAGGTTCTCATTTCTGGGGCCACTCAAGATGGTGCTTTTACAGTGTGTCCCAGTGTCTTCCCCCCCTGCCCTTCTCAACTGAGACTCCTACCCCTCCTCCTGTTTGACTGCCAACCTTCCGCTCCCTCCTCACCTCTCTGAGTATTATCCTTCCCCCTGCCATGCCATACTCAGTCTCTCCACTAGTAATGCCCCTCTCTCCCTTCTCTTAGTGAGTACTATCCCTTGTGCAGTCTCCTCCTGTGTCCTCTTTCCCATGTGTTGCTAGTACAGCAAACATGTTCCCGCCTCCCTTTGCCTTATTGTGTGTTTCCTCCTCCCTCCTGTCTACTGCTGCTCCTCTTTTTCTAGGTCCTACTACAGTCCACCCTTCATCAGCTGGCTTCCTATCTGCTGTGCCTCCTCTCCCTGACCTCTCCCTTGCCCCACTGTTCCTTCTCAGTGGTGCCCCCACAATACTCTCAGATGTCAGCCCTCCTACTGACGCAATCCTCCCCTCCTCCCTCAACCTCCCCAGCTCTCCGCCAAGCCACTGAACCTCTTCCTCCAGCCTTCTTAGCCTGTGGCATATTGGACACCCCCCCCAGCCTCCACAGTACGTTCATCTGCATTGCTGCCCCACAACCATTGCACCCTACAATCCTACTCATGGTCCACACTACCTATACAGCCTCTCCACACCACTCTCCCTACAGCAAGTAGAATTAACTAATCCTAGCCCAGCCTCTAACAGAATTTGTTATCCTAAATGCCCTTGGATGCAGCATAAGACAGTCAACTACAGTACTGACTGGAAACCACAAACCTACTCATAAGAACTATAGAGCTACTCACACATTTTGTATATTTATATGTCCTTAAGACTTAGCTCATATGACTGTTCCTTGTTTCCTCCTTCCTGGTCTGTTCTGAGGGCTCAGATCAGATAAAGTATATACATTTTTGCTAATTCTGCTGCTTAACTGGTTGGGATAGTACCACACTGTCAGTGTGTTGGTTGCATTTTCTGTGACTTTATTTATTTAGATTTGGATAATGTTGGTAACAAGGCTGAGCTCACTGGGACAGAGCTTATTTACAAGGGAGACTGGACATGTACAAGAACATTACATAAGCATACATACTGTAGCAACAAATGACAGGACAGGTACATTACAATTTCAGGGGTTGAAATTAAATTTTGCAGCCACTAGCCAGCAGGTCTAGTGACTGGGAAAATCCACTAGCCCCACAGACGTTTCCACTGGGCCAGTTGGTGTACATATTGAAATGTTGTCTTCTCCAGTACAAGCCTGCAGGGCTAGTTAAATGAAAATCTTACTAGCCCGATACAAAATCTACCAGCATTTGGCTAGTGGACCAGTGCCAATTTCAAGCCCTGAAATTATGTAAAATGGAGAGAACAGGAGGAGTGCCATCCCGCAAGATGGCGGCAACACAACTGTGCATACATAGTTGCGGTGACTGGCATTCTGCCATTCACAAGATGGCAGCACCAGCAGAACTGTGCATGTGTGCAAGGCACGCATGCACTGTTCTTGTCCTGGAATATAGAAGAAACAGCCGAAATAGTGTGGCTGTTACTCCATAGCAGCCAATTGTGGTGGAGTGTTACAAGCGCCATTTGACTTTCAGAAGGATACTTCCAAAAGTCCAATGGATGGTGCCGCAATCGGCCGTTTTAAGGCTAGGATCCCGAAGCGGCAGTAGGCTCTGCCCACAGCCATAAAAAGCAGTAGATGCAGTGCAAGAACTGTAAGACTAATTACTTTACTTTTAGAAAACTGCACTAGATCATCCCATTAAACACATACCAATGTCACCACTGACATACGAAGTCAACTGCAGTTTGTAGTTATCAGATTCTCCAAGGATTTTGAAGCCACTGTACTGAGCAAAACCTTTCTTATTCTCAAAGTCCTCCAGGTCAATGCGAAGTTGACATGTTTCTCCTGAAAATGAAGGCAGTGAGAATTTAAATGTTAGGAGATTTGCCTACATTTGAACCTCAAGAGAAGGACACACTTGTCTCACAGGGTGGTGAGTAAGCGCTCACCATTTTTTAAATCACCCTCCTGACTCAACTCATTTGTTTTAAAATAAATCCCCATGTCTGAACCAGGATCTTCAGGTGGTCAAGGGCCAACATCTTTATGGACGGGCTTCCCCTGCCTCATGCATGAAAACTAGACCCACCATGATGAGCTACTGTTAAGGTTAGAGGCTGTCCTTTTTGGGATGGTTGTGGTATCCTAGTTTCAACACCCAACAGTGTTGCCACTGAGAGACCCACCAGTGGAGCATTGGAGGGAGAGGGGGCCAAATGGGTGCATTTGAGCTTTTGGTAGCTCTACCAAAACTGCACCTAATGGCTCCACTCTGAACCTCCCTCTCTGTTATGGCATCAAGGACATTATCGTGGTGCAGTTTTGTGTGTGAAGCAATCAGCAGGGTGATAAACAGTCCCCCCAAAAGAAGGAAAAATCATAAATGTTTCCAGACTGCAGGACTTGATGGAGTAACACCAGCGTGAGTGGTCTATTATCCTTAACAGTCTGTCCCTCAAAAAGTTGACAATTCATTCTAAACATGATCACCGAGTAGATACAGGCTGAGGTTTCAGCTGAAATGCATCAAAACATAACATAAAACATAATTTCTAAACCTAAAAGCACTAGGATGTGGCAGCTAGTCATCAGCAGTCAAAACCCCTGTTGTCCATAGCATAAATCAATAATTCAGTATTTAAATAAATGTTATTTTCTTTACCCCATTTTTTCAAGTTTTCTCTCCCTGTACTCTGCTTAATTTGCAGGCCATCACGGCTGCACCCTTCCTCTGGATGTGAGGGGTTATGCAGTGGTGTACAGATGCTGGGCAGCTTATTTCTTCCCTGTGTTGTTTCATAGGTTTAACAAAGCATAAACCCTGTAATTTATTTATCAAGTAATCATCAAGCTTTATTTTAAACTCATTCATGTTTTTACTGGCCACTACTTCCACTGGTAACCCATTCCAGATAGTCACCACTCTCTGGTTAAACCAATGCTTCCTTTTCTTTGTATGGTATCTGTCCCCAGTTAGTTGTAACGAGTGAGCTCTAGTACAGTAGTTTTGTTCCCTTGTATCGAGGCCCAGTTTCTCCCATAGTCCATCATCTGATAGAGCTCTATAGACCAAGCACACACCTTCCCTTAATCTACTGTATTCTAAAGAAAACAATCTAAGTTCAATCAGCCTCTCCTCATTTTCTCTATCTTTTAACTCTGTAATCATACATATTGCTCTCCTCTGTACTCTCCCAAGTGATCTTATTTAAATTTTATTCCCTGGTTTGAGTTTCAAAATCCTACACCAGCTAGCCACAGTCAGTTACAGAACATGTAAAAAAAAAATACTTAATTTTAAATTATTCTGTTATTTTATTACTAAGGACATTTTCATGGAAGTTGGATCTGTAGGCCTTATTCTGATGGCAAGCCAATCTAACATACAGTACATAGTAATTTAATATCATAAGAAACTCTAGGTTCATCAGGTTGCCCCCCCCCCGCACACACCAACAAGAATACTGCGAAAACGTGTACTACTTAATAGAGATTCCCCGCCCACTCTACTACCCAGGGTACCCTGTGATGCACTTCGTAAGCAGAATTTTTTCCAGTCTTACCTCGAAGGCCTGTACCGTACTATGTCATTTTCTCACCTGGTAGACTGTTTCATAGTCTCACCTCCCTCTGATAGACATGCCTCTTAATATTACCCCTTAATGCATTCACCTCTGAACTTAAGGGCTGCATCTTGCTGCAGGACACCAGATCAGACATTGAAATCTGTTCAACCTTGTCTGTACCCACAAGTATGTGGAAGACTCAGATTATGCGCCCCCCCCCCCCAATATCTCCTTTTCTCCAGGGTAAGCATGTCGAGGTCCTTCAGTCTTGGCTCAATACTTTTGTCCTCCATACCTTTAATCATCTTGGTGGCTGAAGTTATACCCTCTCTAATGCCTGAATGTCCTTTTGTATTAGGGTGCCCACAGCTGCATACTCTGCTCCCAATCGAGGCCTCACTAAGGCTTTGCAAAGTGTCAGGATTGCTTCCCCTGCCTTCTGACGCACCCCAGCATTCCTGTCAGTGGCCACATGCTGCTTGCTATGCTTTAGCCCCTTGTTTATTATAACCCCCAGGTATTTTTTATTCTTGTACTGCAGGAGGAGGAGTCCCGCACAGTGTGGTGGCTATGCCAATACTGTGCCTAATGGCTCCACCATGGGTTTTCCTCACCAAGTGTAGCACCTTGCATTTGGCTACATTGAATCTAAGATGCCAGGAGTCTAACCCATAACCCAGCTTGTTCAGTTCCTGCAGAGCTTTGTCCCAATTCTCAAGAGAGTTTGCCACCCTGGCCAGCTGAGCTTCATTGGTGAACTTAAAGAGCCACCAATGCCTCGAGAAGAAATTTCAAAAACATAATATTTAGACACAAAGCAGCTTATATTTCTCATTTGCTATGTATTTCCTATCCTCATTACTTACCACTGAGGTAATTTTCTTCAAAAACAGGATATTTGTTTCTTAACAGTTCATCGGCTCCTATTGCTTCTTCCCAACCTGATGTCATTAATACTCTGTGTGTGACATCACAGTTATTGCAATGGCAACATACTATGATGTCACAACAGGGCATTATGATTTCAAGTAGGGAATAAGCTATAGAGAAGGCAATGTGAGAAGGCAGTAAGGAGGGCTGGGGGATACTGGGATGCATAGGGAGAGGCATCAACAGTAGAAAACAGAAAGTTGTTATCCCTCTGTACAGACAGTTGGTGAGACCCCATCTGGAGTACTGCGTGCAATTTTGGAGACCCCATCTCTGCAAAGACATAGAAAGAGTGGAGGCTGTTCAGAGGAGGGCAGCCAAAATGGTGCAGGGTCTGCACCAGAAGACGTACAAGGAGAGACTAAAGCAGCTTAATATGTATACCCTTGAGGAAAGGAGGGGTGGGGACATGATAGAAACTTTCAAGTATCTCAAGGGAATTAACAAAGTACAAGAGGGTAGCATCTTTCAGAAGAAGAGATGTGCAAGAACAAGGGGGCACAATTTGAAGATAGAGGGGGGACGGCTCAGAGATAATGTTAGAAAGTATTTTTTCACAGAGAGGGTTGTGGATGCATGGAACAGCCTTCCTGAGGGGGTTGTGGAGTCAGAAACAGTGGGAGAATTCAAGTACAGGTATAAGGCAATTCTAGTGGGGGGAAGGAGGAAATAAGCTGTTGATTAACTAGAATCTGCAGCTTATCTATCAGGTAGGGAAATGGGCAGACTAGGTGGGCCAAGTGATCCTTATCTGCTGTCAAATTCTACGTAGAGGCAGATGAACTCTGAGGAATAAAGATCTTTTTTTTGTGGGAATTTCTTCAGTAATAAATAATGGAGAGGAGAAATCTGTACAAGGTGTATGAAATACAAGCTGACTTGTGCCTAAATACTGTGTTTTCCAAAGTTTCTCCAAAGGTGCCAGCTGCTCTTTAAGCAGCTGTTTGGAAACTCCCGCTTCCAGATCGATAATGAAAATGTTAAACAGCAGAGGTCCCAGCACTAATAATGGAGGGATGCCACAGAGCATCCATCTCAACTTAGAGTAGATCCCATCCACCAGTACTTGCTGCTTCCTTCCCCCAGTCCATTTAGTAATTCACCTTGTGAACTCCTCATGTACACCACACTGGTGTACATTGAAGCTTGTCATGCACCATGGTTTCCAAGAACTTGTTGCTGTCCAAATAGAGATTGTCTACAGCCTTGCCCTGTTCATGTCCATGGTCATTCACCTCCTTGAAGATGGCCAAGCTGGTCTGATACGGTCGGTCCCTCATAAAGCGATGCCTAGAGGGGGTTAGAACCCTGGCTTCAAATCAAGTGATTAATTAATCTAGCCTAGAGGATGGATTCCTGAATCTTGCCCAGCACTGAGATCAAACAGACCTGTAATTGCCCAAGTCCAGTCATGCCCCATTCCTTAAAATAGGGACCACAAGAGTTGCTTTCCAGTCCTCCGACATCATACCTGAATGGACAGACTCATTAAAAGACTACTGCAAACAGCCCTGCCTAGTGTTCCTTATTGTTTAAAAAAAAAAAACTGGGTCAGTTTATGTAAACAGGTGTAGGGTGGTTTTCATTTTGGTTTTCAAAACAGTTCACTAGTTAAATTCTTTTTTATCTTTTTCTTTTCACAGTAAAATTCATTATTGTTTCCTCTCACATACAGTTGTATTGTTTAATTTACAGAAGTACACAACATTCCAATAGGTATAGTTTGCATCGAGGATGAAAATCATTTTCTAATGGATTTTGTGGAAATTAGTTTTTACTTATTCATTTATTTTAAAATTGGTAACCAGGAAAGGCACACTGAGTGAAAGCTCATTTCCAGGTGCAACCTGGGGGGGTCATTGAGCAAACACTCCAGAATAGATAGAGAATAAAGGATGGGGAAGTGTGTGTTATGAGAACTTAATGCTCTGCCAAGGTGTGGGATGCTACATAAACACAGAGGGCTAAGCCCAAGGGATTTATCACAGCATCCCACACCTAGAGTAAGCATTAAATTCGAATATGACACACTTCACCATCTTTTATTTTTTATAATAAAAGGTCAGCAATTTTTCTGCTGCTTGAGTTCAGTGTTCACACACACACACACACACACACACACACACACACACACACACACACACACACAGTCTCTGACTTCCTCTGTCTTCTGCCCTCTACCTCCCTTCCTTAATATAGTTCTTTTTGTTTTTAAACCTTTTTGTTTTTACTTAAAGGTTGTCTCTGATGAGATCATGTGTACCATGCTTCCCTGGCACGCTCCCTTGTAGCTCTGTTCATTTTGTCCTGAAATGGACAAACGGCAGGATCAACCAGATATTTAACTGGGAAAAAGGCTGGATCAACCAGATACAGAAAAAAAAAGGATGGACACGTCTTGTGGCGACTCCTTGGGAAGCGAGAGACAGAGAAACCATGTTTGTGAGAGAGTTCAGCCCGCCCCAACATAGAACATAAGCCAATGAGTGAGTGGCACCGACTGAGTGACTGGGAGCGTGAATGTTGTAATAACCAGCCAGTTATTATGGCAAATATTGACTGGTTCAGTTCATAGAGAAAATTGCTGACCAGTTATTATAGTACAGTACAAAAACAATACAAATATAATAAAATAGATGTTAACATACAAATAAGGTGCAAACAACAGTAGTGCAGCATGACAAGAGTGCAAAAACTCAAGATACGGGGAGGCAGTATAGCTAGTGGTTAAGGGCACTAAGCTGCAAATCTGGAGACCTAGGTTTGAAACCCCGTCAGCCCCCACTTACATACTGTGTGACCCTGAGCAAGTCGCTTAACTTCCTTGTGGTTCCAGGTCACATCTGGAAACAAGCTCCAGCTTAGTGTGCCTGTTCTTGTGAAACAAGTTCCCTTCCCCTTGCCTGTCCCAGTGAAACAAGTTCCCCTTCCTTATATGGGTATCTGAGTAAGATGTGCTCTACATCCTGAAATAAAAACTGACTGGTAGAAGCACTATAGTGCAGAGAAATGAGAGGTGTAAAACCGACCCATGAGAGGGGTGTATGAACTGGGGAGGAGAGAAGATAAACAAGTTGGGAAAATGACAGTAGGACCTGAAGTGATGACAAATGATTTATAATAACTGGCTAGTGTTTTTATCCCATAGGGAAACCCAAGTTATAATTCACCATTATAACCTGCGAGTTATATTGGTGAACATGCACCAGGTTTCCCTCGGTCCACGCATGCGCCAGCCGCTGCTCTTCCCTTCCTCAACGCCATTCCTTAGCACTAGACTTCACTGCCACTTGCACTCAGTGATAAATACATTTTAAAAAAGATTAACTGGGCTTTATCCTTTATGCTATTATGACCAAGCATTAAAAAATGTGAAAAAAGGGAAACATTTTGTTGTACCAGTCGCTTCTGACCATGGACTGTGCTGAACCTGACCAGACCGTGACTGCACAAGGGTGTGCTTTTATTTTATATAACTGCGGTGGCAAAAAAATGTTCTCCAGCAATTAAATAAAACATGGGGCTGTGTGTTAAACACAAGATTTTACACACACCCTCAGTGTCGGATGCTTAAATAAACCCCTAGAGCTTTGCTGTTGAGGTTTATGTAGTATCCCACACCTCGGGTGTGCTTTAAATTCTCATATCACACACTTCCCTATCCTTTATTCTGTATATCATCACTAGAGGTGAGTCATCATCATTTATCATCACTTGAGGTCAGTCACAAAAGAGCTGTTACCCGATAGGAGAGGAACTTCAATAATGCCTGATGACATCACAATGACCCTGCTGCACTCAAAACAGAGCAGAGAAATCAAACAGAAACAGTTTATTCTTTATTAAAGAGGTAGTGTACTGCCTAAAACTAACATTAGATTTTCAGAGGCAGCCAACCATTACCTTATATATATATTTATCTGAGGTACTTTTTATTTTCCCTTTGTTTAATTAGAAGATTATTTACCTGATACTAGTAGGTATGATCTGTGGAACAGCTCTTAGCCTGGCAGCTGACTTAGCTTGCTCTGCTGCCCCACACTACATCATCAGGATTGTGACCTCATTGTCTATGACATCACTGCTACTTAGGAACAGCGAGTGATCGCCATGTCATTCACCTGTGATATCACTGTCAGATAGATCATAATGCGGATGATGTAGTGTGGGGCAGTAGAGTTAGATATGTCAGCTGTCAGGCTAAGAGCTGTTTCACACATCCAGCACAATATTATCACATAGAAGACTTTCTTATGAGCAAAAGGAAAAAGAAAAATACTTCAGGAATAAAAAGTTACAACTAACTGCTACTTAACATTTGTGTTATTTTCCTGTTTGCCTGTTTTGGCTCCACTAGCTCTTTGAAAGAACTGATCTGAAAGCTTTACAATTTAGAAATACATTGCATAAATTGGTCACACAATGGCCTTACTCAGAATATGACATTTATCATCACTTGTGAGGGGACAGAACTTTCATAATTCACTTGTGGCTGTCCATTCACGAATAATGATCCTGCCCCCACAATCATGATGATAAATGGCATATTCCGAGTCTGGCCATTGCGTATCATATATACCCAGTTCTGGGTCACAGTGTTCTTTTTATGAAAATGCCAACGGAAACAGGCCTAACGGTCTATCGAGACTTCTCGAGTGCACAGCTAGCACCTTATAATGTTGCTTCCCTTCCCCCCCATCCTATTACCCCTTTCCCTATCCCAACCCCCTCTTGAAGTTGTCTGCCATCTTGCAGGCCACTACCTCACCTGGCAAGGAGTTCCACTTGTCCACCACTCTTTCCGTGAAAAAAATGTCTCGACTCTCTCCTGAATCTACCTCCCCCTCCAATCTTAGTTGGTGTCCTCTCGTGTCCCTCCCCATTCTCCTTTGGAAAATCCTTTCTGTGTTAGGCTTCTTTATTCCCTTCAGGTACTTAAAGGTCTCAATCATATCTCCCCTGTCCCTCCTCTCTTCCAGAGAGTACATATTCAACTCCCCCAGCCTTTCCTCGTATGGCTTGCCCTCCAATGCCTGGATCATCTTTGTAGCTCTGCACTGTACCCCCTCCAACAATCTGATGTCCTTCTTCAGGAACGGGTACCAGTATTGCATGCAGTACTCCAGGTGAGGCTTGACCAGTGACCTATACAGGGGCAGGATATCCTCCCTACATCTGGCGGAGATCCCTCTAGCTATACACACCAGCATTTTGTTGGCTTTTGCCCGCCACCCTTCTGCATTGAACAGAGTTGTTCATGCTCCCTGTTATGATCACCCCTAGGTCCTTCTCTTCTGTGGAGCAACCCAACTCAACCCCATTTAAGTGATAATCCCTCTACTGGTTCTGGGCTCTGAAGTGCAGGACCTTGCTCTTCTTGGCATTGAAACCCAGCTGCCATTTATCTGCCCACTCCTGCAGCTTATTCAGGTCCTCCTGCAACCCCTTTCCCCTCCGTATCATCTACCACAGCTCCCATCTTGGTATCGTCTGCGAACAGACTGATTTTGCTCCGGATCCCATTTGAGATATCTGCAATGAAAATCATGAACAGTACTGGTCCCAGCATGGATCCCTGTGGTACCCTGCTCGTCACCACTCTTGGTGGTGAGAGTTCCCCAATACCACCACCCTTTGCTGTCTCCCCTTCAGTCAATTCCTGATCCAGGTCACCATTTTTGGTCCTGCCCCCACATACTCCAGCTCCCCCCCCCCCAATCTCCTATTCTGCACTGAATCAAAGGCCTTACTGAAGTCCAAGTACATGACTTCCACAGCATGGCCCTTGTCCAGTTCCCATGTCACCCAGTCACAGAACTCTATCAGGTTTGTCTGGCACAATCTGCCTGTGATAAACCCTTGTTGGTGGTCGTACTGGATACCGTTTGCCTCCAAGAAGCTCACAGGCCTCTCCTTTAGGATGGTCTCCATGAGTTTACCCACAATTGAGGTGAGGCTCACTGACCTGTAGTTCCCTGGTTCATCCTTTGGCCCACTTTTATGGATGGGCATCATGTGAGCCATCCTCCAATCCTGTGGTACACATCATGTGTCCAGGGGAGGTATTGAACAGGTCTGCCAATGGCCCCGCAAGGACCGCTGTACTTTTGGGTGAATGCAATCCAGCCCAGGTGCTTTGTCCACTCTTAATGCCCTCAACCTCTCCAGCACCTTGCCTCTGTAATCCTTACATCTGTCATCCTCTCACCCGCTTTACCCACCCCCCACTTGCCTGAGGTATTTGCCCCCCCCCATCTCCTGCATGAACACAGAGCTGAAGTACTCGTTCTGTGCCTCTGCCTGCTCCACCCCTTTCTCCACCCACCTCCCATCTTTCTTGAGCCTCACAAGCTGGTCTTTGCTTCTCCTTTTCTCACATATGTAATGGAAGGCATATTTTTCTCCTCTTTTTGATCCCCTGCACCAGTCTCAGCTCTCCAGACACTTTGGCTCCCCTGACCGGTCTGGTGACCTCCCTAGACTTTTCCCTGTATACATCTTTATCTTCTCCTCTCCCCATTTTCCTATACTTCTGAAATGCCACCCTCTTGGCTCTCACCCCCTTTCCTGACCTCCAGTGATAGCCAACTGGGTTTCTTTGCCCTACCCTTGTTTTCTTTCCTAATACAGGTTTCTGTTGCCTCCACCAGCCTTCCCCTTATTATATTCCATTTCTAATCTGCATCCATGTGTTGTTGGATGTCTGGAAGGTGCTTGCTCAGAATTTCCTCCATCACCCTAAAGTCTGCCCCCCTAAACTCAACCACCCTTGTACCCATGCCCCCTGTGTTCCTCCCCATGTTTAGCGTGAACCACGAGTAATGGTTACTCCCAGCAAGTTGTTCCCCCACTTCTACATTCCTTACAGCTTCCACATTAACCAGCACAAGGTCCAAAGTCCTTTCCAGCCATGTCAGCCCCTTTACCGGCTTTGTCAAGAAGCTGTCCTGAAAAGCTTTCAACAGGACCCCCTGTCTTTCACTCATGGTGGCAGGTGTGCTTCAGTCCACCCCCAGTAGGTTGAAATCCACCACCACCACCGTACTTCCGTTCCTGCTTACCCTTCGAATTTGATCTGCTAGTTCCCGGTCCTGGTCATAACCCTGTACACTACCCCATCCTCAGTGTCCTATTCCTTGCATCCTGGAACTACATCCAGAGAGCTTCTGTCCTCCCCTCCTCACCTTCCTCCCTCACACGCTTAATCACCTCCCTCACATAGCTTGCCACCCCCCATTCCCCTTGGCCCTATCCTTTCTGAATAACCTGTACCTTGGGATCATCATATCCCAGACCTGGTACTGGGTGGCCCATGTTTCCATGATGGCTGCTATGGCCACTAATTCCACCACCAAGAGAGCCTGTAACTCTGCAGTTCTGTACCTTAGGCTTCTTGCATTCAGTGAGACCACCTTCCAGCCTGTTGCCTCCCCAACCTTAGCATTCCTCTCCCCCCCTTTGGTCCTCTCTGTGCCCCCTCCTCACTGTCTTCACCTCTAACTAGGGGGGTGAGTATCCTATGCTCCCCTTTCCGAACATTGTTTCTAACAATGGATCCCTCGCCTCTCCCCCTTCCTAGTTTAAATCCACCCTCATTGAAATATACCCCTCCATTCCCTGTTTAAGTAAGCTCCTCCCCTCCTTGCTCAAATGTAACCTGTCCTCGACAAATAGGTCACTGTTGTCCCAGGTCCTGCCCCAGTCTGACTCCAGTCCGTATTTCCTGGTTCAGCACCAAACCCTCAGCCACCCATTGAACTCCTCTGTCCTTTTTTTTCTCCCTGTACTTCCACATGGTACCAGTAACACCTCAGAGAATACCATTGGCACCCTCATCTCCTCACACTGCCTACCCAATTCCTCAAACTTCCCCTTTACCAGAGAGACCAGAAAAAAGGGTCCATTTTGGTTCTGCTTGATCTGTCATCAGCATTTGACACTGCTGACCATGGGATTCTGCTTGAGCACCTGAGATGCATCTGTGGGCTTTCTGGTTTGGTCCACAGATGGTTTACTTCTTTCCTCACTGGTGGAACTCAGAGGGTGGTGTCGGGGTTTTTTTCCTCTGACCCTATCTCTCTGTCTTGTGGGGTGCCTCAGGGCTCAGTGCTGTCTCCCATGTTGTTTGCGGTGTACATGATTCCCCTCGGAGACATTGTAAGATGGTATGGGCTGGAGTTTCATTGTTATGCTGATGATACCCAGCTCTACCTGTCTTTTGCACCAGACCAGGATGGAGCACTGTCGGTGTTTAATAACTGCCTGAGTGAGATCCAAGGTTGGATGAGGTCTAGCTGGCTGAAGTTGGATCCTGGCAAGATGGAGGTGATGGTTGTGGATCCTGGTCGCTGGATAGGGGGGTGGGGAGCAGATCAATCCATAGGTTTATTCCTTGGGGACTTTGAGCTCCCTATCTCTGAACAGGTGCATGACCTAGGGGTGATTCTTGACGATAGGCTGAAATTATGTTTACAGGTGTCGGCTGTCGTTAAGTTATCCTTTTACCATCTGAGGAACATCGCTAGGATCAAGCACCTTGTTCCGTCCAGGGACCTGCCTACATTGGTCCATGCCTTAGTGACCTTGCATTTGGATTTCTGCAACTCCCTTTACTTTGGGCTTCCAGGGGTTGATATCTGCTGCTTGCAGCTGGTGCAGAATTCCGCAGTCCAGTTGCTGATGGGGACTTCTCGTTCCTCCTACATTACACCGGTGCTGCGGGAACTGCACTGGCTGCTTGTTCAGTGGTGGATCACCTTTAAAGTCAGGTTACTGACTTATAAAGCCCTACACGGACTGGGCCCTGACTACCTGAAAGAGCTCCTGATCCCTTACCTCCCGGAGCAACCGCTCTGCTTGGCCAACGAGGGGTTGCTGGAGATTCCGAGGGTGTTTTTAAAATCTTCTGGGGCCTGGGCTTTCATGTTCGTGGCACTGACCCTCTGGAATTCTCTACCCCATTGGATTAGGGAGTGCATGACTGTGGGGGGGTTTAAACAAGCATTGAAAACATATTTATGGAATAAGGCATTTGGGGATGGTGCTGAAGTGGATTGACTGTAATAGTCTGGCTGTTTTATAATGATGTTTTATTGTGAAATTATTTTAACTATGTACTGCGCCTTGACTTTGAAAGGCGCATTATAAATAAAGTTTATTATTATTTACCACCTTCACTGTTTCCCCGGCCAAGTCATTTGTTCCCACATGCACCACTACGTGTGGTTTCATCATCTGTCTACTTTCACACTTGAGAAGTGCCTGTCCTGTCTGCAGTTAACCCCGGAATTGCCTCAACCCAGATACGACTGTGCCTTCCCCCTTACATGATCTCCTTCAGTATGGAGTCCCCAGCACCAATATCCTCCGCCACCATTCTGATCCTGACCCCCCCTTCCACTATGATCCCTGTCCACTCCCCCAGGAACCCCTCTGCCTCCCTCCTTATATCCCTTATCTGCACATGTGTTCCTTGCATCATTCCCCCTGTTACCTCCCCTCCTGTTACTGCCTCTCCCTCCTCCTTTACTCTACCCTTCCTCTCCCATCTCTGTTTCCCATTGTAATTCTCACCTCTTCAACCTTCCCTACCCCTATCCCCCCTCTCTCGCAGCTCCGATGCCTCCCTTTCCTCTGCCAGCACTGCAAACCTATTGCTTGATAACCCTGCAATAGTGCCCCTTGTCTCCTTCCCTGATCCCTCCTTCCTCCTACTGCTGCACTTGTTGAAACTTACAAGAACACTGTATGAGAAGCATGCTGTTTTCTTAATGAGCGGGGGTTGCAAAGACGTACAAGAACAGAGCTGCAATTTCTTGCAAGAGAGAAACACAAAGCCTGAGCGTGGAAATTGAGAACAAACCCAGATGGACTTTCTCTGTTTATGCTGCCTTTGTAAATAATTATACTGAACAATTTTATTTTTTTATTTTAGTATGCAAGAGTCCTTTAGTTGATCATGTCAGTCAACATTCTATTAACTTAATTCTTGAAAAAAAAGTCCCATAAACTAAACAAACAAACAAAAAAAATGTCAGGGAGTGGAACCCATCATTATACTCCTCCATATCTGCAGTACTTCTTCAGTCTTCACACTGGCAGGACAGGCTCAAACTATGGAATGAGTATCTTGCATATATATAGGACATGACATTTATAAAAACAATCATTCTTCTAGTTTCACAGACTCTATTACAGCCCAGGCTTCCTTATACTCTTCTGTCTCTTCTAAGTCTTTTTCATTATCTAAAAGTTGTGAAAGGTGCCCATTTGCAGCTGCCAACCTGTGCTACCAATCTGGGATCATCATCATCTGGGATTCTTGCAAGACCTCTATATGCTTTTTGATCACATATTCATTACTTCCTTCAGCTTTCATTCTTTCAACCTTTTCCTCTTGTTGTTTGGCCTCCTTTTCTTACATAACTTGTTCCTTTGCCAGTTGTTTGAGGATGCCTGTTTTAAACATAGAAACATAGAATTTGATGGCAGATAAGGACCACTTGGCCCACCTAGTCTGCCCATTTCCCTACCTAATGGATAAGCTGCAGGTCCTAGTTAACCAACCGCCTACTTCCTCTTACCCACCACTAGAATTGCCTCATGTCTGTCCCATGCATTATTGAATTCCTCCACTGTTTTTGACACCACACCCTCCTAAGGAAGGCTGTTCCATGTGTCCACAACCCTCTCTGTGAAAAAATACTTCCTCACATTACCTCTGAGCCGTCCCCTCTTTATCTTCAAATTGTGCCCCCTTGTTCTTGCACATCTCTTTTTCTGAAAGATGCTACCCTCTTGGACTTTGTTGATTCCCTTGAGGTACTTGAAAGTTTCTATCATGTCCCCCTCTCCCTCCTTTCCTCGAGGGTATACATATTAAGCCCTTTTTTCTTTCTTTGTATGTTTTCTGGTGCAGATCCTGCACCATTTTAGTTGCCCTCCTCTGGACAGCCTCCATCCTGTCAATGTCCCTGCAGAGGTGGGGTCTCCAGAACTGCACACAGTACTCCAGATGGGGTCTCACCAGCTGTCTGTACAGAGGGATAATAACTTCCTGTTTTCTACTGGTGATGCCTCTCCCTATGCATCCCAGTATCCCCCCAGCCCTCCTTGCTGCCCTCTCACATTGCTTGCCCACCTTTAGGTCATCTAATATGACTACCCCCAGGTCCCTTTCCATTTTTGTTGTTGTTAGTATCTCAGCCCCCATTGTGTACTCTTCCCCTGGGTTTTTGTTTCCCAGGTGCATTACCTTACACTTCTTAGCATTGAACAGCTAATATTCTTCAGGTGAAACTACCTCTGGCTGGAAGCTGCGATACTGAACATAGGATTTGCAAGAAAGTGAGTTGTGCTCACAACAGAGGGAGGTGAACCTTACAATTGTCTTTGGTTTGTAGCAGATATTCTGCAGGTGGAGGCTACTTCTAACTGAAAGGTGAAATAAGGAACTTAGAATTATCAGGAAAAGACTGTCTTTTAAGCAACAGAGGGAGGTGGATCTAGCTTTACTTTTGTTACAATTCTTAAGATGTTCAGTGCAGGAAGAGTTTAAAGCACAGCTGACTTATTTTGGGGCTGACTGCTTTCAGAGCACAAACCACCAGGCCGTTTTGGGGCTGGGGAGGTTTACCTGTGTCTGACTTGGGTGTATGGATTTTTCTCTGTTTGATTAGCAGGGTATTTTCTCTGTCAAATTGTTGTGTAGGGCATCTTGCTGACAGGAAGGCACTCATTGCAGTGGTGGGTCAGAGCTTTTAGCTGATTGTTTTGTGAGGGCCAGTTTAGGCCCAACCCCTTCCCACCCTCACCCACCCACCCTGGAAATAGTTCCTTTATACCTGGGGTTCTGACATCATTTCCTCAAGAGTGCAAGTTGCATATCACTGTCATATCCTCTCTAGCACACTGCACTGACAATATAAGCATACACATTGTATAATATATATATATTTCTATATAACAAACCAATCACACACACACACACACACACAAAAAAAGGCAGATAAACATGTGGGGAGTAGTGCAATGTAATGGCTGTGGGGCAGCAGCCTTCCGGGAGTCTTTCTGGAGGCTGAGATGCTGCCCTATTTGCAGACAACTCTCTCGCCTGAGGGAGAAAGTTGCCCTTCTTTAGGCCACACTGGACAGTAGAAAGGGAACCTTCCCCCAGGCCACACTGGACGGTAGGAAGGCAACATCCCCCATCCAGGGAGCACCAGAGCCACCACCACTGCCTCAGAGGTTGTGAAGAAAGCACAGCAGTTGGACCACAGTGGGCTCAGGGAGGGTGAGGATGGTGGAACAGAGGCATACCCAGTCAGTTGTTCCACTCCACAATCCATACACCATTCTGGGGGAGCATAGCTCCCCTAAGGATGCACCCTCAGAGGAGACTAAGGAGGCTGAGGACAACTATCACAAGGGAGGCCCACAGGAAGGAAGCAGAGGACACCACAAGGAAAGGAAGCAGCTCCTGGTGGGGACTCAATTATTAGGGGGATAGAACTGGGGGGAGCAGGGAAAACTGAAGTAAGGTGCCTGCCTGGTGCCATGGCTTGGAGGGACAGGAAGCGCATCCTCAAGATCACGAGAACAGCTGCACGGGAGTTTGAGCTGGATGTCATTGTCCACCTAGGGACAAATGACTTGGCTCATCATGAGATTAGAGCAGTGCAGAAGGACTTTGTAGAATTAGGGAGGGGCCTAAGACAAGTAGCACACACAGGATCCTTCTCGGAGGTGCTGCCTATCAATGGCATGAGTGAGGCGAGGGTACTTTGCACCATGCAGTTTAATGAATGGTTGAAAAAATGGCGTGGAGCACAGGGGTTTGGCTTCATTGGGGACTGGGGTTCCACCTGGAGTGACACCAGCCTATACTGGCAGGATGGTCTGCATCTGTCCAGGAAGGGAACAAGTCTTTTGAGTGTAACCCCTAGATGGCGCTATCCCAGGGGCTACTACCCCTGCCTGATTTGCCACTAACAGGTTGAGGTCCTGGATCCAATGGCGGTGCCTCCACCCAGAGGTCAGGGTTTGCAATAGTTAAACTAACTTGGTCACAGCCCTCTGGGACACTGCAACCCCTTCTTCCCACTAGTGGCCCACACAATATATCAGAATTACCTTCACAGTATACACTTACCCCAGGTCTGGTTCCGGCACTGGGACCTCCTGTGAAATGAGATACAGTGCAACAATCACAGTACAGTACTTTAACATAGACAAATACCTCAGGCAGTATAACTTTGCTGAAACAAGCAGCTCTGATTTATTTAGGGGATATAACAAGGACAGGGGAAATCAGGTTAATTAGCTTATCACTCTAATAATCTACCTATGGCTCTGTGCACAGGCCTATCCCTATCAGTTACTGTCCCTGGGTACCCAAGCCCTAGTGGCTAGTCCAAACGTGGCAGCTGGTAGGGGCCCTTTCACACAGAGAAAAGGAGAATTAAACAGTCAGCAGTACAGTAATTCCATTTGGATTTAATGTGGCAATTCAACAGGAGCGACCCTGAATTAGTACTCACGACCTCCAAATAAGATAGGGTCCTTCAATGTCAGCAGGGCTCACTTGAGGTACACAAACCTCTTCACACATCCATATAAGAAAGCACTATACCAGGCAGGCTGCATCTGTATCCCGATCGCATTACTGCACAATACCGGAGAACACACAGCAGATTCAGTTCCTGACAGACCGAGTGTAATTTTCAGCAATTCTCCAGTCTTCTACAGGGTGAGCCTGGTTTCTACTCTTCAGAGATCCTTTGATTCTTTTCACAGGACGGATTCAGTCCTAACAAGCTGTTACACAAGCTGCAGACCGGAACTCTGGGCCTTACACACGTTTTTTGACTAAAACTGCACACTGAAAAAGCACAGGGCTCCTTCCTTCTTCACTGCCAAAGCTCAACTGAAACTCCAACCGACAAAACCTGGCACTTCCTTTGAGTTCCTCCCAGTTCTTGACTGGATTGGCTGTCACTCACAATAGACTGCTGCTGTTGGTCCAAAAGGCACTGAAGTCTAAACTCACATCTCCCAGAGTCACTGCCCATACAATCCTCTTGTGGCTGGCTCAGATTATGAGTCCAAGTTCTGATTCGTCCAAGGCACCATTTTAGAGCTAGCTTACCCCACACTGATTGGTCCAGTTCAGCAGTTCAAAACTAGAATGGGAACTAGCAGACACAGTTCTGACTGCAAAGAAAGCAGGTTAGACAAACTGTAATTTCATTATCACTCTAAATGGTTTCTGGCAAACAGTTACATCTTTCAGATAGGTTCCTTTGCACTCCTAGTGACTGCAAAATGGAGTGAATTGGCAGCAGCTTGAGTGGTACTCAATCAAAGAAACACACAGTCCCCATACAAACTAATTATGTCTACAAGCAGACAGCTCTTAAAGAGACAGTACCAGAGGTTCTAAAAACACTCACTGATAAATGGCTTAAAGGCCAAACACCATTCAGGCTTGGAGCATTCAAGCAAGCTCCTGGAAGTCTTTTGGAAACCCCCATTTTCAGGGGGGTTACATGAGCAATCGGTTTAAATGCTTCATTGGCAAGCTTTTAAACTAGTCAAGGGGGGAGGCACTGATAAACAGCAGGAAAATCCCAGCCTCTCCCTACAAAACAGGGTACTAAATGAGAAAAAGACTGAGGTAGAAAGGTCAGAGGGGGATGCTGCAACAGAAGGTAAAGCCATAAAAAATGGAAAGCAATGAGTACCAATGCCCGTAGTCTGAGTAACAAGCTTCCTGAATTACTGGCCTTGATGGAGGAGGAACATCTGATATCGTGGCAGTCACAGAAACATGGTTACACACAAAACCATGACTGGGACGTAAACATACCAGGATACACTATCTACAGGAGGTACAGGGAGGGTAAAAGGAGGAGGAGTAGCTCTTTACATAAGGGAAGGAATCAAAGCAACAGAACAAAAGGGTAAACAGGGAGGAGAAGAAGCACTGTGGGTAAATTTGGAGACCGACAATGGCACCACAATCCGCACAGGGGTTGTATACAGACCCCCTTCTCAGGGGGAGGAAATGGACAAGGAAATGATAGAAAGTATACTTAGAATGGCAGAAAAGGGGAGATATTGCTGATGGGTGATTTGAATATGCCAGATGTTAACTGGAGTGCAGTTGCAGCAGCCACTTCAAAGAGTGGGTTATTCTAGATGCCATACAGGGCACGCAGACAACTAGTATTGGAGCCCACCGAGAGGAGCAATCTTAGACCTGGTTCTCTCAAATGGAGATGAAGAGGGATCACAGATGTAGAAGTGGGTAGCATCTGGGAACTAGCGATCATCGAACAGTATGGTTCACAATAAACACAGCAATAGAGTCAAGCCATACAAAGACAAAAGTACTGGACTTTAGGAGGCTGACTTTGCCAAAATAGGTGAGTGCCTAAGGAATGCACTAGCAAATGGGCAGGAAGGAGGGTGGAAGAACAATGGGAATAATAAAACTGCCATCACAGAGGTAACAAGCCTTTGTGTGAAGCAAATAAACAAAACGAATGATGTAAGAAACCACTATGATTCTCAAAGGAAGTGGCAGTGAAGGTTCAAGAGAAAAAGAAAGTATTCAGGAAGTACAAGGAATCACAGAAGGAGCAGGACAGAGAACTGTGTCAGTTAAAGCAAAAGGAAGCTGGGAAGGCAGTTAGAACAGCAAAGGCTCAAACCGAAGAAAAGATAGCCAACTCAGTTGAGAAGGGGATAAAACCTTTATAGGTACATCAGAGAGCGAAGGAAGACCAAGGGAGGGATAGTGAGGCTTAATAAAGGGAGGGAGGGTGAGCAGAGGGTGACTGTGAAAAGGCAGAGATACTAAACAAATATTTTGCTCAGTATTTACAAGGAAGAGGTGGAGGTACCTAAACAAACAGTAGAAACACTCTGGATACAGAAGTTGATACCAGCCCATTTACAGAAGAAAGGGTTATGAAAGAACTCTTAAAACTGAAGGTGGACAAAGCAATGGGGCCTGATGGGATTCATCCCAGAATTCTAAAGAACTAAGGGTAGAACTAGTGACACCACTGACTACCCTCTTTAACAAATCATGGGAGGATGAGGTGGTACCCGAGGACTGGAGGAGGGCAGATGTGATTCCCTTCACAAAAGTGGGAGCAAGGCAGAAGCAGGAAACTACAGACCTGTTAGTTTAACCTCAGTGGTAGGGAAAATGATGGAATCATTTCTGAAGGAAAGAATTGTCAGTATCTAGAGGCCAGAGGGCACAGGACCCAAGGCAGCATGGATTCACAGTGGAAGGTCATGCCAGACAAATCTGATAGATTTCTTTGACTGGGTGACCAAAGTAGTAGATCAGGGAGGGGCTGTGGACATGGCCTACCTAGACTTTAGCAAGGCATTTGACACAGTCCCACACAAAGATTAATATACAGTTAGCCAGCCTGGGAGTGGGTCCCAAGATGACAGCCTGGGTAAAGAATTGGCTGGAGAATAGGACAGAGAGTATTAGTAAATGGAGTCCACTTTGAAGAAAGGGGGTTATCTGTGGGGTACGTGTTCAGTATTAGATCGGTCCTCTTCAATGTCTTTATAGTGACATTGCAGAGGGACTGGAAGGAAAAGTATGTCTCTTTGCAGATGACACAAAGATCTGCAACAGAGTTGATGCACAAGGTGGGGTGGATAGGATGAGAAGGGACTTGGCAAAGTTAGAGGAATGGTCAAATGTATGGCAGCTTAGATTCAATGCTAAGAAGAGCAAGGTAATGCACCTGGGAAACAAAAACCCTGGTGCAGAGTACACAATGGGGGGGTGAGATACTAACAACAACAAAAATGGAAAGGGACCTGGGGGTAGTCATATCAGATAACCTAAAGGTGGACAAGCAATGTGAGAGGGCAGCAAGGAGGGCTGGGGGGATACTGGGATGCATAGGGAGAGGCATCACCCGTAGAAAACAGGAAGTTATTATCCCTCTGTACAGACAGCTGGTGAGACCCCATCTGGAGTACTGCGTGCAGTTCTGGAGACCCAATCTCCGCAAAGACATAGACAGGATGGAAGCTGTCCAGAGGAGGGCAACTAAAATGGTGCAGGGTCTGCACGGAAGACATATGAAGAGAGACTTAAGGAGCTTAATATGTATAGCCTCGAGGAAAGGAGGGAGAGGGGGGACATGATAGAAACTTTCAAGTACCTCAAGGGAATCAACAAAGTCCAAGAGGGTAGCATCTTTCAAAAAAGAGGTGTGCAAGAACAAGGGGCACAATTTGAAGATAGAGGCGACTCAGGAGGTAATTTAAGAGTATTTTTTCACAGAGAGGTTGTGGATGCATGGAGCGGCCTTCCGAGGAGGTTGTGGAGTCAAAAACAGTGGTGGAATTCAAGCATGCATGGGACAGTCATAAGGCAATTCTAGGGGGTGGGGATAGGAAGAAGTAGGCTGCTGGTTAACTAGGATCTGCAGCTTATCTATTAGGTAGGGAAATGGGCAGACTGGATGGGCCAAGCAGTCCTTATCTGCCGTCAAATTCTATGTTTCTATGTTAACAACTTCCCATTTTCTACTGGTGATGCCTCTCCCTATACATCCCAGTATCCCCCCAGCCATCCCTACTGCCTTCTCACATTGCTTGCTAACCTTTAGGTCATCTGATATGACTACCCCCAAGTCCCTTTCCATTTTTGTTGTTGTTACTACCCCCCATTGTGGACTCTTCCCCTGAGTTTTTGTTTCCCAGGTGCATTACTTTGCACTTCTTTGCATTGAATCTAAGCTGCCATACGTCTGACCATTCCTCCAACCCTGCCAAGTCCCCTCTCATCCTTTCTACCCCGCCAGTGTATCAACCCTGTTGCAGATCTTTGTGTCGTCTGCAAAGACACATACTTTTCCTTCCAGTCCCTCTGCAATGTTGCTTATAAAGATATTAAAAAGGACTGGACCCAGTACTGAACCCTGTGGTACCCCACTAGTAACCCCCTTTTCTTTGGAGTGAACTCTGTTTACTATTACTTTCTGTGTGTAACCCCCCCTATAAATGGGGGTTCTTAAAATGTCTTCCTGGGCTTGCCTAATGCCCACTGCCAGTATGGTGTCCTGTGTCTGCAGTAGTTTGATTGCCTGCATGTGATTGCCCTGATTGTCCTCCGTGCCTGTCTCTTTAAGAGGTATCTATTTTTGTAGGATATAATTAATCTGGGTGGAGACCGAGTGGTTTCAGGCATGAGTCCTGTCTGGGGTTTAATACCGCTGCTCCATTCTGCCATCGCTGTATGTGCAGAGGGTGCCTTTATAGGATCTGTGATTGTTTGCTGTTTATCTGCTTTAATAATGATAATATAGAAGTTTGTCTAACCTGCCTTCCTTTGCAGCATGGACTGTATTGCTTAGAGCCACCATTTTGGTTCTGGACGGCCAGTATGGACCAGTCAGTACCTTGGGGGACCCAAAAATGGAGACTGTCCCCAGAGGTCTTATGGGATTTAATTTCTGTAGGAATTGTCGTTTTTAGTGTTTGGCGCCTAAATGGACCAGGAGGGGGAGCCCTTTCTGTGACAGACAGATGGATCAACAAACTGAACCTTTTGGATCACTGGGAAATCCCAAAGCTGCCTGCAGCAGAGGTCAGTAGAGAGCTGGAGTTTGGAGAGCGACCAGCTTGAGCCATTCGAGCAGCTGCTCCTGCGTGGTAGCACGGGGAATCGGTGGGAAGACTGCGTTTGGCCTGCCTGCCACCATCTTCCAATGTGAAGGGGATTGCGATCATAAAATTGGACTAAATCCGTTAGTTTGCATTTGAGCTGAAGTTAAATTGGAGGAGAGTGAATTTCGCCTGGTGTGGACCGAAGACCAGCTTCAGAAGCAATCGGCCTGTCAGGTACTGGAGAGAGCCGCAGAGTGAATGGTTTGCGCAGAAACCCTGCTTATTTGCAACTGGACTTCATCCGAACTGTGGTGTCTTGTTATATTTCTTATAAGTGTCCAGAATGTGCTGTGTGGGTTGCGATTTGGTTCCCCACTATCGAATGTGTTCTGCTAGCTGGAAGCTGCTCCAGCACTTATATGAACTAAATCCAAACTGTCTGCTTTGGTCTGGGTACTACCATCTTGGCCTAGACTACCGCTCCCGCCGCAGAGACTTTTCCGACGAAAGACCTGCTAGGGGATTCAGCTCTCTTGTCAACACCATCAACCATCATGGTGTGTGGTGTGGGCCCTGCTTTCCCTGGCAAGCCAGAACAACATCCAGAGGTCTTTATCTCATCAGTCCTGCCTCCTGGTCTGGGTAGCATGAGTAATCATCAGGGTAGCTCCCTGAAATTATTGTGTATCATCTGATTTAATTGTTTGTGTTGGTCATCATGAACTGAGCTTCCGGCTCTGGAATACAAGTTTTGAGTTAAAGTGCATGTTGATTGTTTTCTTTCTTAAGGGCCCCAACAACAGCTGCAATGCTGGCCTATCCTGGGCCACGCTTGAGGCTAGCCTGATTAACAACTGGGTACCCAGAGCATGTGACTGTGATAGAGGGACTCTAAGTGCATGCATGCTTAGCCTGAATAAATCAGATCTAAAATCAATTACTAGATTGCTGCCCCATCTTTGTTCATGCCCCCTGAATAAATCAGATTCTATTCTTTCTGCATCTAACTTGGCTAGTGTGTACCTTTGTGGAGGGGATACTGTATTGCAATTGAACTGTTATATTGCAGGCCTTGTTTTACATAGCGTCTCCAGGGCCTTTGCAGCTGATCCAGCCCTGGTGGTAAGTGTACCGAGTGTTGGCTCAATACTGTATTCATATGTAATATGTGATTGGTTACCTGCTGACCTGTTTAAGCTACTAGAAGGGTTAGAGGGAGTTACAGTGTCGCGGAGGGCTGTACCTGTAGCAGCTACGCTACCCCTAAACCAACCCTCTGGGTGGTGGCACCATTCACAGAGCTCAGGCATCTCAGCCTGTGCCTAGTCATGCAGGCAGGGGTAGTAGCCCTTGGGATAGCGCCACCTAGGGGTTACATGTGTCCTGCTGTCCAGCCAATGTTTTACTCAGGCTGCCACACTGGGACCCCCTCCCAGGCTGGCTAATTTGTTTATTAATCTTTTATGCAGGACTGTGTCAGATGCCTTGCTAAAGTCTAGGTAGTCCATGTCCACAGCCCCTCCCTGGTCTACTACTTTGGTCACCCAGTCAAAGAAATCGATTAGATTTGTCTGACATAACCTTCCCACTGTGAATCCATGCTGCCTTGGGTCCTGTGTCCCACTGGCCTCTAGGTACTCAACAGTTCTTTCCTTCAGAAGTGATTCCATCATTTTCCCTACCACTGAGGTCAAACTGACAGGTCTGTAGTTTCCTGCCTCTGTCTTGCTCCCACTTTTGTGAAGGGGAAATCACATCTGCGCTCCTCCAGTCCTCAGGTACCACACCATCCTCCCATGATTTGTTAAAAAGGGTAGTCAGTGTTGTCACTAGTTCTCCTCTTAGTTCTTTTAGAATTCTTGAACCTCGTCAGGCCCCATTGCTTTGTCCACTTTCAATTTTAGGAGTTCTTTCAGAACCCTTTCTTCTGTGAAAGGACTGGTATCAACCCCCCTATCCAGAGTGCTTCTATTGATTGAAACATAGAAACATAGACATAGAAACATAGACTTTGACGGCAGATAAGGACCGCTTGGCCCATCTAGTCTGCCCATTTCCCTACCTACGGGATAGGCCACAGATCCTAGTTAACCAACAGCCTATTTCTTCCTACCCCCCACAAGAATTGCCTTATGTCTGTCCCATGCATTCTTGAATTCTCCACAGTTTTAGACCCCACAACCTCCTCAGGAAGGCTGTTCCATACATCCACTACCCTCTCTGTGAAATAATACTTCTTCACATTGCCCTGAACCTCCCTCCTTCTATCTTTTTAAATTGTGTCCCCTTGTTCTTGCAAGTCTCTTTTCTGAAAGATGCTACCCTCTTGGACTTTGTTGATTCCACTGAGGTACTTAAAGTTTCTATCATGTCCCCCTCTCCCTTCTTTCCTCAAGGGTATACATATTAAGCTCCTTTAGTCTCTCCTCATACGGCTTCTCTTGCAGACCCTGTACCATTTTAGTTGCCCTCCTCTGACTACCTCTATCCTGTCTATGTCCTTGCAGAGATGGGGTCTCCAGAACTGGACACAGTACTCAGACGGGTCTCACCAACTGTCTGTACAGAGGGATAACAACTTCCTGTTTTCTGCTGCTGATGTCTCTCCCTATACATCCCAGTATACCCCAGCCCTCCCTACTGCCTTCTCACATTGCTTGCTAGCCTTAAGGTCATCTGGGATTACCCCATGTCCCTTTCCTTTTTGTTGTTGTTACTACCTCCCACCCATTGTGTATTCTTCCCTGGGTTCTTGTTTCCCAGGTGCATTATTTTGCACTTCTTTGCATTGAATCCTAGCTGCCATACTTCTGACCATTCCTCCAACCTTGCCAAGTCCTTTTCATCCTTTCCACGCCTCCTTGTGTATCAACCCTGTTGCAGATCTTTGTGTCATCTGCAAAAGGCACACTTTCCTCCCAGTCCCTCTGCAATGTCACTGATGAAGACATTAAAAAGGACTGGACCCAATACTGAACCCTGCGGTACCCCACTAGTAACCCCTCTTTCTTCAGCGTGGACTCCATTTACAATTACCTTCTGTGTCCTGTTGTGCAGCCAATGTTTTACCCAGGCTACCACCCTGGGACCCACTCCCAGGCTGGTTAATTTGACTATTAATATTTTGTGTGGGACTGTGTCAAATGCCTTGCTAAAGTCTAGGTAGGCCATGTCCACAGCCCCTCCCTGGTCTACTACTTTGGTCACCCAGTCAAAGAAATCTATTAGATTCGTCTGACATGACCTTCCGCTGTGAACCCATGCTGCCTTGGGTCCTGTGCTCCACTGGCCTCTAGGTACTCAACTATTTTTCTTTCAGAGTGATTCCATCACTTTCCCTACCACAGAGGTCAGACTGACAGGTCTGTAGTTTCCTGCCTTGTCTTGGTCCCACTTTTGTGAAGGGGAATCACATCCGCCTTCCACCAGTCCTCGGGTACCACGCTATCCTCCCATGATTTATTAAAAAGAGTAGCTAGTGGTTTCATTAGTTCCTCCCTTAATTCTTTTAGAATTCTGGGGTAAATTCCATCAGGACCCATTGCTTTGTCCACCTTCAGTTTTAGGAGTTCTTGCAGAACCCTTTCTTCTGTGAAAGGACTGGGATCGACCCCCCTATCAAGAGTGCTTCTGTTAATAGGATTAGGCACTTCCCCCTCCTCTTTTGTGAATACTGAGCAGAAATATTTGTTCAGTATGCCTGCTTTTTCACTGTCCCCCTCTGCCCACCCACCGTTCATTCTATTCAGCCTCACTATCCCTCCCTTTGTCTTTCTACTGTCGCTGATGTACCTATAAAGGTTTTATCCCCCTTCTTAACTGAGTTGGCTATCTTTTCCTCAGTTTGGGCCTTTGCTATTCTGACTTCCTCCCTGCTTCCTTCTGCCTTAACTGGTACAGTTCTCTGTCCTGCTCCTTCTGTGTTTCCTTATACTTCCGGAATGCTATCTTTTTCTTCCTGACTTTCACAGCCACCTCTTTTGAGAACCATAGTGGCCTTTTCTTTCATTTTGATTTGTTTATTTGCTTCACACAAAGGCTTGTTGCCTCTGTGATGGCAGTTTTTATGATTCCCCATTGTTGCTCCACACCTCCTTCTAGCCTGTTTGCTAGTGCTTTTCTGAGGCACTCTCCCATCTTGCCAAAGTCAGCCCTCCTAAAGTTCAGTACCCTCACTTTTGTATGGCTTGACTCTGTAGCTGAGATTGGATTAGGTACCTCCCCCTCCTCTTCTTTTGTGAATACTGAGCAGATGAATTCATTCAGTATCCCTACTTTTTCACTGTCCCTCTCTGACCGCCCACCCTCCTCTTTATTAAGCCTCACTATCCCTCCCTTTGTCTTTTTTCATGCCCTAATGTACCTATAAAAGGTTTTATTCCCCTTCTTAACTGAGTTGGCTGTCTTTTCCTTGGTTTGGGCCTTTGCTATTCTGACTGCCTTCCCCGCTTTCTTCTGCTTTAACTGGTACAGTTCTCTGTCCTGCTTCTTTTGTGTTTCCTTATACTTCCTGAATACTATATTTTTCTCCCTAACCCTCCCCGCCACCTCTTTTGAGAACCATAGTGTTTTTTTTCTTTCATTTTGATTTATTTATTTGCTTAACACAAAGGCTTGTTCATCAATCTGAAGTTGCTACTTAATTGAAAAAAAAAAACAAAGTCATGTTTTTCACCCCCAGCAATGTCCACTCCCTGCCATCCCAGACAAACACCCCTATTATTACCCTCCAAGGGGAACCCCTAGAATCAGTGGCTAAGTTCAGATATTTAGGCATATGGTTGGACTGCAAACTCTCATTTAGCACTCATATCGACTCCCTCACCAGTAAGTTAAAATCCAGACTAGGTTTCTTCCATAGAAATAGATCACTCTTTCCACAGGAGACTAGAGTCAGGCCTGTCCACTCCACCTTCTTACCTCTACTCAATTATGGTGATCTAATATACAGAACCGCCACAGTCACCAGTCTGCACAAACTGGACATCCTCTATGTCTGAGCCTTATGATTCATCACTAATGCCCCATTTAGAACCCACCATTGTGAGCTTTATGCGTCTGTTGGTTGGACTTCCCTTGCTACCAGGCAGTTGTTACCAGTGGTAGACAAGAAGTACAGGAACTCAGGCACTGGCAATTAGGAAATACAGAATGAAGATCTTCAATCTGAAGGATAGCGGTGTCAAGGCACAACTATCTAATTTGATGCTAGTAGATTCAGTCAGAAATAATAAAGTATTTCTAGGAAAATAGCATTGTTGTACAAGTCAAATTGTGTTATGGAGACCCTGATAGCAGATCACAGATGCAGAAACTGTCACTATGTTGCTGGTTTAAGAATTTCAGTTTTAGTGTCAGTAGGAAGAAGTACAGGAACTCCATTCCTGCTGCAAAAAAGGTACAGGAACTGAGTTCCTGTGCATTCCTGCTCCATTTCATCACTGCTTGTTACACTCAGGCATCTGGACACTAAAAATTCTTCTGAAAAAGCTCCCAGACTACTTACTTTCCCTTGTCCACATCTCTCGATGTACCTACTCCCTTAGGAAGTCTGATTTCTTGTATCTAGGTGTCCCCAGGACTCGTACATCCCTTGGCAAAGCGGCCATCTCCCATGCTCTACCTGCCGACTTTAACAATCTACAGACTACCTCTTGCCTCACGTCTGTTAACACCTTTAAAACCCTAACCACAAGACTAGTTGAAGAAATATGCAACTATTGGTTGTAATTCTGGCTGCTGCTAATGTCTCCATTGTCAGTGCTCTGTCCCTATTCCATACCCCTCAGTCCTACCACAACTGCACTCCCACTACCCTCTCTTCTTCAGTTCCACCACAACTCACCCACCCTACCCTCTCTTCTTCTTCCCTCTCTCCCTTGCTCCACTACTCCCTCCTCTCATCCCTCCTTATCGTCGAGTCCCCATCTCCCCTCCCCATCTGTTCTTGTACTCCAGCTTCGCACTACCAGTACGCCAGTACTAAATGTGCTCTGTCATAGCCTTCTTTGTACAAACCCGGTATCCCCCTTAAGCCATGCACTTTACTTATTACGTTAGTTCAGCCTCTGTCAGTTACTCGTCTCTATTCCATTTTTTTTTCATTCCTAATATGCGTATTGTTCACTTGTGGCCTTTGTCATTTAATGTTTACTATGACTGCATTATCTACTATCTTTTCATTTTTTTGTTGTTTCTCACATTGTATCTACTCTTCTTGCCTGTATTACATATGTATATATCCTTTGTTACTTCATGGATTATGTATTATTGTATGTATACTATGCTGCTACTTGCTTGTACTCCTGACATTTGTCTCAGGACCTCCTTGTGAATGAGCTTGCTCAGTGGAGTTATTTCTGCAATAAACCTGAACTTGTGGAAGTGGTTCACCTTGAATCTTGGCAATCAAAACCATCTCTGACTGAGGAGGCATAGTGACCAAGTCTATAGCTGCAAGTTGCCTCTGAGGATCTAGTGACATTTTGTTTGAGGCAAAGTCTAGGATGACTTTGTGATCTTTGAGGAAGGCTAGGCCAAGAATCACTGCTAGTTGCAGATCAGGCATGAGGTAGAACTTGACAGTGCTGGTTGTGAGCCAAAGTGTAGCTTGAGATGGACCATGCCTGTGATAGGTACTGTAGCTGTACTTGCTGTGATAATGTACAGCACTTTAGGTCAGCTGGAGAGACGTTAGATACATGATGAATAGCTTGGTTGTTCAGACTACTGTTGTCGATAACTGAGATTTCTGCTCCAATATCGACCAAGGCATTTGTGGACCAATCTCCGATGGTTACAGGCACATAGTTTGCTAGGAGAGGTGATAGGATGACAGGTAACTTTGCCCCTTGAAGTGAGAGTGTGTCTGAGTTCATAGTTGGAGGGTGTGCTTTGTTTGAGTTGCGAGAGTCAGAGGGGCAGTCAGTTGTGGTGTTCCACTTATCCTGGTAGTAGTTGCAGTTATCTTGCTGATTGTGAGGCGGTGGGTGCCTTTGGTTCTCTTGATGTCTGTTGTGATACTTCAGCTTTCAGCAGACAGCAGCAGTGTGTCCTCTGAATCCACACCATTGGCAGGTCACAGGCTCGGAGGTGGATCAGATCGCTGATGAAGTGCATTGACAGAGGTTGCAGAAGAAGCAGTTGAGCTGTGGTGCAAACTATTGACAGTTGTGGTGAGCGTCTCTATCACAGATTGCTGCTGCTGGACACATGTTGCGATTGTGGCCAACTGTGACAACTGAGGTGCTTGTGCACTGGTGGCCTGGGACATTAATATGGACTCTTTTGCAAGACATGCAGCTTGGATTGTGTTTATTCAGGTTGTTGATTTCTGTTGGATTACATAAAGATGGAGTTGAAGAAACAGTCCCCAGACAAAGGTTGTGATTTACTCTTTCTCAGGTTTCTGCAGACATTTGCAGCATGACTCAGTGTCCACAATGAATGCTTCTGGAGACTCAGAGGGTTGCATGTTACGTTCTCACAGCTGTTGCTCCAATAACCAGAGTGGATGTGCTCAGAGAAAATGGTGTTTGAAGGTTGTATACAGGGTGGCAATATCTCCTTTGACTTGTTCTGGAAGTTTGTTGAACCAGGAAATGGCAATCTCTCTCAGAAATAAGTGCAAGGAATTGGAAATACGCAAAGGATCAGTCCAACCATGTTAGGAAATCCAGGCTTGGAACTGTTGGAGCCAGTCGAAAGTGTCTTCATAAGGCAAGGCTGAGAAGAGTATTGGCTGTAGGCTAATATGGATCATGTGCTGAGATGAAATAGTCTTAATGTAGGCCAAGTCATCTTGAATGGTTTGTATAGCTGGTACTCCTTGAGCTGAAATAGAAGACTGGATGTAATGGAGAATGGTTTCTATTTTGTAGCCCCAAGCCCTTGAGGTGGGTGAAGATAGAACTTCTGACATGCTGGCACCCATATCTGAGTTGTCTTCGGACATCATGGTTGGTGTCGAGGTTCGTTTCATTGAATGGGGTTGGAAGGATGAGAGGGAGTTGCCGTCATGCAGGAGACAGAACGTCGTGGAGTAGATGAAGTGCCGAGAATAAAATATTTTTGTAGACAAAAGTACAGTTACTGTATTTGTAAGCAAAGTTAATCAAATGACATCTTAGTAAACAATTCCCATGCAATTCTATGTTGTCTGTTATTTAAAGCAGCAGTGCAATGAAAAAAGTTATTCCAAAAAGCTAATTTTCTGCTATGCTTAGGAAAAATATTGGCAAAACTGTTGATCTGGTGTTTCTGAATGCTTCCTATGCTGTGTACTGTACATTTGCATTTTTGTCTGGATTCTTACCCTCCTCAGGCCCTCAATATTATTTCTATGCAAAAATAAGGCAGCCATCTTGTTTTCTTGAGAAATAATTATTTGAAAACTTTCATAAAATACTTAAATGATAACGGAAACTGAACATTTTACCACCGAAATAAACTGGAAGATATCTGGCATTGATTAGAAAGAAAAAACAGGTGGGGTCAAATTTTGGCCAATTTTCATTGCACTGCTGCTGTAAATAAAGGTTTTGTTGCAAAAATCAGCTATTTGTTGCAGTGTCGTTTCATTTCAATAGGTTTTCCATTGATTTCAATGGAGTGGGGTAATTTTAGTGCCCTTCACAAGATGGCCTCCAAACTTTGACATACAGCAGGGAGGTATCACCAGAGGGCATGGTTTGAAGTTGGAAGGTGGAAGGGTGAGGGGGGAAAGAGGAGGAGGTTTTTCACTGAGAGGGTGGTGGACCCTTGGAATGCACTGCCTGGCGAGCTGGTTCAGAGATCCACAGTGGAGAGCTTCAAGAGAGGGTGGAACAGACACAGAAAGTGGATGTATCAGATGATGGCCTGTCCCGGGGGGGTGGGGATGGATGATAGGGGTTTCTGGAACACAATGGGGGGAGGGCCTCGGCACCCAACTAGGGATCTGAGGTTCGAGCAGACTCGATAGACTGCAAGGCCTAATCTGCTGGCAAATAGTATGTTAGTTCTTGTCAGTTTGACTGGCCTGACTGTAGCAAGATGGCGGGATTAAGGTTCACCTCCTGTCTTCACTGTGTTTTGCTGTGCACAAGATGGAAGATCCTTGCCACAAGGCTGCCTGGCTTACTGCAATGCTCAAAATGGTGATTGCTGCCCTGCTGTCCTCCTTCCCCACTGAGAGGAAAAAAATGGCAGCTTTCTGACTTTTGGGTGAGTGGCACAATTACTAGGGGAATTATTGTATGTGAGTGCTCATTTGGTTATTGCTTTGTGCTTTTCCTTTTTTTTTGTATGTGACTTAGTTTGTGCTGCTTTTTAGTTATTTGAGAGCTCCCTTGGTTTATTCTATGTATCTATCTATCTATCTGTCTGTCTGTCTGTCTGTCTGTCTGTCTGTCTATCTATCTATCTATCTATCTATTCTATTCTATTCTATTCTATTCTATCTCTTTTTCTTGAACTGTCCTTGCATTTATTGTTTTTTATTCTGTCCCTCATTTATTTCTTTATGTTGTGCACCGTGTTAGAAGTCCAGCTGGGCACTTTTTTTTGTCTCTCTGCACCATTCTTATTAATTTACGCATTCCATTATTTGCTGAAGTTGTATGGCCCCTTGTGTTTTGCTGTCATGGCTCCAGTGGCTCTGGTTTACTGAGTGCTCTGAGTTGGCTCCTGCAGTCTTTATAATTTTATAAGGTTTTTGTCTTTTTATTTATTTATTCTGTTGTTGGGCCATTTGTAGTGTGGCAGAGTGGGTAGATTGATTGCAAGATGGCCCTGAGCTGCGTTGTTCCACAGGGAGGCTGCTGCATTTTGTGCCTGTGGGAGGAGTGGAGCTCTGTAGTAGTGTCAGTAGGGAAGACACTGTTGGAAGGGGGGCAGAGCAGGAGTGGGACAGTCTGTGGAGGAGCTGTGGCCTGTTGAGACATGGAGCAAGGCCCAAGGTTTTTTTTTTTCAGGAGCCGTGTTTGCTTGTGGAGCTGGCTGGCTGAGGAACAAGGTGGAGAGCAGAGGGACCTGAGCGGCTGGTTGTTGCTGTGAAGGGTCCCTTGCTTCTTCGAGGGAGGCTGCTACTTGGAAACATGGAGAGTCGTGGTGCCCAGGAGGGGTGCTGAGCCTCAGCTGTGAGGTAAGATGCAGGAGGGTGGCTGATTAAATGGATCAGCGCTGTCTATGTAGTTACTTTTTTTTTCTTGTGGTCTGTTGCATGGCTGAGGAGAGTGGGGGCTGAGATTGTTTGGAGCAGCCAGGTGTCTGTGTGAGGCTCTGGTGTGGCTGTAGTAAGGGCAGCCGGTGGTTCGGGGAGCTGCAGTAGCAAGGAGGGGAGGGAAGGGAGGCTTATGGCCTGGCGGGAGGGGGGCTCTCCTTGAAGCTGCTGGAGAGCTGTGGGGGAGCCGCTGTTTCTGTCTGTGCGGCTGCAAGGGAGGGTAGTGTAATTTACGAAGGGATAGAGCAGCTGTTATAGAGCAGTCTTGAATGCTTAGGTTTCAGACAGTCACAGGCCTTGTGCACAGAGGAATCCTCTAAAGTTCGAGAGCTGCAGGAGCTCAGAGCAAGCTCGTACTGCCTCAAGGTCTGCGCTGCTGGAAGAGGGCTTGCAATTTTCTTGAGGAGCTCCAGTGGTGGCCAGGGTGGGAGAATTTAACTGCTGATAGTTCATTCACTTAGCTGCCAATAATGTGTACATTTTTTTTTCTTCACATCCTAGACAGTTCATTTTTTCAACTCTGCAGCAAAGGCTCTGTTGTAAATAACATTCAGACTGTTCAGGCATACTGGGAGAGATGACTTAGAGTACCAAGTGATGCAGACAAGCGAGATGGGGTCTGTACAGAAGAAGGGCTGCATTCTCCACCATGTGTGGCATTTTGCTCTGGTCTGCCACTAAGAGACCTTTACTTTCTCTCTAGTCTGCCAGACCTATCTGTTGCTGGTGGTGAGGACCCCTTGCTGGACTGTGCGAATAACTGATGGATGCAGAAAATAAGGAATAAAGGTTTGTTCTGTACAGCAGACCTATCCTCTTCCTGAGGTCTAGCTCCAGACTGACTAATTCTCTGACTGACAGGCATGCATGGCACTGCAACAATTTGTTTCAGGTGTGACACAGAAACCTTGGATGCTTTGATACCTGGAACGGCTATCCCAGTAAGTTCAATAGTGTTTGCGATTTGTATCTGCACTCCCGGTCAAATAAAAGACAAGAGACGAATAAGTGCTTGCTGGAGTTTATTTCTTCTTCTAGCTCCCTTAGCATCTCGGCCCCACACTCAGGCCTTCTACTGAGGGATGAAAATAAATTGTTACATGCAGGTTCTAAATGCTTTTAAAGGGGCGGCAGCTATCAACATTAGCCCCATGCTTAATGTGTGCTTCACAGCGGAATAATTTATGCCCTATTGTATTCTGCCATTTTATCGGTGAACATACAGGGAAAAGCACACCAGTTCCAATCACTGGAGATAGTGGATGCCTTTCTGCAACAGGCCTTGGGTCCTCTGGGAACTATATCTCCAGCCTCCAATACCATGAGCACTCAGCCTGCCCTAAACACTGCAGCCTTCACAGAGCCAATTAATAACCCCTCAGACAGCATAGATACTTTTTTAATTAAATATACTGTACTTTATTAATTTTCAAGAACAATACAAAATAAATATGAAGAACAAGAACAGACACAGAACAAACACAAAACAGGAACACAACCACATTTAACACGGAACCAAGAAACAGTACAATTTATTTTATTTTATTTAGTTTTTGTTGACCGGGTAAGTGCACTAGACAAATCTTGCCTATTTTCAGGCATGACCCGGGGGAAGGGGATACAGATGAATGCCAACTGACCTTGAACCAGATTAAGCTGTTGGTGGTATTGTTAGTGAATGAGGGAAATTTGGCCAGGACACTGGGGAAATTCCCTTACTCTTTTTGATAAGTGCCATGGGATCTTTAACATCCACCTGAGCTACCACCAGTCCGGGCAGATGGGACCTTGGTTTAATGTCTCATCCAAAAGACGGCACCTCAGAAGTGCAGCACCCCTCTCATGCTGCACTACAGTGTCAGTACTGGGATATTAACCCAAGTGCCAGATGTGGGAACTGAACCCACAGCCCTCTGATCTCGCGGCCTCAGAGGCGCGTGTGCTACCTACTGAGCCACTGACACTGACACAATAACCACATAAAACTCCCAAAATTCCACCCTCCCAGTGCTGCATTAGTAAAAAGTCAAAACAAGCGTGGCATACAGTTATCATACAAGAAAAATCAAAGGAAATACACCTCATTTTTTTTTTGCTGTTGTTTTTCTGCTCCTCAGTGTGGTCCCCCATTTGGAGGGTGCCATTCAGCCCCGTCCCCAGCAACCACCAGCCAACGCTGGCACCTACCCACAGGGTTTGTTCCCCTGGCGGGGTTCCCCAACCCCTGATGGAGACAGGATCCAGTGTGGCCAGTGCCATGGCTTGCCGGGAGCAGGGCCTGCGAGTCGTCCTCCTTCATCATGCCGCATTGCTCTTTTTTTTCTCATTTTTGTGCCCCCTTGCGAGCACATGGCATGCAGTGATGCCTACAACAGGATCGCACATGCTCCTGTGCTTGCCGACATCAAGCATCTGCCGCGCTCCTGCCCCACACAGTTGCGGCTCTGTGTCACTGAGCCCCAGCCTCTGCTAGGGGTCAGGCATGCACTGGCCGCCGGCTCCCCCTCCCTGGAAATAGAGGGCAGTCCGTTGGATGCACGATCCATCTCCTCCACTGCTGACCCACATTGGTCCATGCTCATTCCCCAACATGGGTCGCCGGCACAAGGTATGGTGTTGAGTGCCTCAACTCTCCGCACCACGGGGCTAGCCAATCCACCTCATCTGACTAAAAGAAAAAAAATCAAGAAAAAGTGAAAAGGGTATTTCAGAAAAGCAACTTATAGTTATATTAACCAGGCAAGTAGCAGACCCCATTTCGATAAAAAAAAAAAAAGATTTGATGTCTGTAATTAGCAGTATGGAGTTCTACATTTAAGGCGCTAAGGATTTCAGCATACTGCTTTGACCATGAAGGAGTTTTATCATCGAGCCAATGATGCAGTAAAACTATTTTTGCAGCAGCAGAGATTAGGGCAATATAGCTTTTCTTATAACCCAGCAAAATATCTTTATAGAAGTCCAGTAAGCAAATCTCAAGCTTAAAGGTCTCACTCAAATCAAATTATGGGTCTAAATGGGTTTGGATAGCAGCCCAAAATGGCTTAGCCTTCTCACAAGTCCACAAAATGTGATAGAGAGATACTACATCATGCTGACACCTGGAACAGATGGCTTGGGTTTGACAGCCCATCTTACAAAGTTTCTGAGGGGTGAAATAAAGATTGTGTAATATTTTAAATTATAACATGGGCTGTGTGATTTACTCTTCTAATTGGAGGTAACATGTCACATGGGGATACATTAATCCATATTATACGTACTGTAAGGGTGAGTAGGTAATAAAAAAAAATCACTACTCGACCTTACCCATGTGGCATGTCATATCCAGTTACAACACTGAATCACAGAACCCTTGTTTTTACCCACCCACCTAGGTGAACTCCGTGCTACACGCTGCATAAACTTCCTGAGTGTCCTACATCCCCGATGTAATACTGCCCTAGACACCTTTCCCAAACATAATAAAATCTGCACATGTTTCTGTACTGCAGTGTCTGTCGGAACGTTTGCCGCTGGCTCAGGTTTACTCTGCAGACACTCACCGCTGCATAATGACCTCCTTTGGTGACTTTGCTGTGATGTGTGCATGTGGCTGCTGAAGCTCCCTGAGCCTCAGAGCACCACTTAGGAACCTGCATGCAGGCTGGGACAGCATGAGTGCCGCAACAAGTTTGAAGGTAGAAAAAGTCACTATTCCTTCCTCCCAGATCCTTCATTTCCTCCCAGGTACTGGCTACTCTCACTCTCTGGGTATAGCAGGGTTGTCTGTCACAGGCTGCTCCTTTGTGTTTCTCCTTCCTCTGTCTTTCTGGGATGGGGTACGATCAGCACAGAAACGTGCCTTTACCCCACCCTGTTATGCTTCCAGGGGATCATATCTTCTTATCTAAGAGGAGCCTTTTGTTCCACTTATGATTTTAGTGACATATTTCATAGTGAACCTTGTTACACTTCCTTACTATTTCTGGTACTGGTTACTCGTTTTAATGTTTTCAGACTTTTCTTTGTGATATTTCACAGTCTTATATGGCTACTGCAGCTAAGCAGTTGTACCTCAATATATTTGATCACCCAATGTGAGTATTTTCTGACGTACTCAAAAAGATTGTTTGTCAGTGTAACATCATGCTGAAGCACACTATTCTAAAAGCGTTGAAGTTATTAATGATTTCTTACACATAAAACATTATTCAATGTGTAACCCCCTACAAATGGGGGTTCCCGAAAGTCTTCCTTGGGTATACCTAAATGCCCACTGCCAGGCTGGTAGCCTATGTCTTAGTATTTTAAAAGTGTTTGTGAGAGTGCCTTAATGCCTGTATGCTCTGTCTCTTTAAGAGCTGCCTATAACATGGTGCTTATTTAATCTGGCAGGGGGTTGAGTGTTTCTATGCTCGAGTACCGCACAGGCTTCCGGATAATCGCTCCTTTCTGCCATCACTATTTGCACAGAGTGAGCTCTGTTAGAAGCTGTACTTATATGCTGATTATCTGTTAGCATAGTAATGATATTGTAGTTTGTCTAACCTGCTTTCTTTGCAGGATGGAGAGTTCTGTTTATCACCACCATTTTGGTTTTGGACTGCCAGCCAGTACCTTTGGTGACTCTAAAATGGAGCCTGTCCCCAGGAGTCTTGTGGGAGTAAATTTCTGTAGGAATTGTAGTTTTTGCATTTTGGCATCAAAACAGACCTGGAGGGGGAGCCCTTGCTTTGGCAGACTGATGGATCAACCAACCTGAACCTTTTGGACTGAAGGGAAATTCCCAAGCTGCCTGCTGCAGCCAGTCAGTCAGGAGTTAAGAGTTTGAAGAGTAAACAGCGTGAGTGATTCAAACAGCTGATTTTTGGCCTGTCTACCTGCAGTCCTTCGAGAGGCAATCCTTTGAAAGGCTTAGCAATCGGACTGTATCCGAACTGGAGTGTGAAAAAGCCACTGAAGAGTGACCAGATTTGAACCTGAAGAAGACCAAAGATTTGTGGTATACGATCGGCCTGTCAGGACATCCATTTACCACAGAATTCCCGGTTTTGCTCAGAGACACTGATATTGCGGCAGGACTGCCTTCTGCATTGTGGTATGGTGATTGCTTTACTGTAAATGTGCTGTGTGCTGTTAGTGGGTCATGATTTGGTTCCCCACTGTGTAAATGTGCCACGCTTGCTGGAAGCTACATCCAGCACTACCTGACTCAAAATCCAAACTGTTTCACCTGGCCCATCCAGCTACTTCAGGCACAGAAACCATCATCGATGAGAGACTCGCCTGGGGATCAGCCCCCTGCTCAACCATCTTGAACAGGAACGACACCTTAGTGATTCGTGTGGGCCCTGCTTCTCCTGGAAAACCAGTCATCAACCTGCAGACTCCATTTCGTCTAACCTGTGTCTCGTATTGGGTAGCATGAGTAACAATCAGGGTAGCTCCCTGCAACAACAGCTAAATCTCAAGTGTTGTCATCTGATTGCATTGTTGTTTTTCCTTTCATGAACTGAGCCTTCAGGCTCTGGATTACAAATTGTGTGTGGTTGTGCATGCCTTTTCTTTTCATCACAGGGCCCCAACGAGCTGTGACGCCGGCCTACCCCGGGCAATGTTCCAGGCTAGCCCACCTTACTTCCAACTGGGTACCCAGAGCATGAGACTGTGTAGGGACTAAAAGTGCATGCATAATTTCCTGACTAGATCAGTTTTCGAATCAATCAACCTGATTATGCCCCTCCCTTGTTCAACTCCCCTGAATAAATCAGATTTAACTTTCTTTTGCATTTAATCTGACTGTGGTTCCAGTTTGTACCAAAATCACCGTACTGTTATTTACTGTGTCTAACCTTATTTTACAGGGGGTCTCCAGGGTCGAACTGGTGGAACCAGCCCTGGTGGTAAGTGCAAACAGTGTGGGGAATTGTATGCTGAATAGGGGCTACTGTGAAAGTATTCGTTGCATATTGTCTAGGCCACTAGACGGGAAAGAGGGGGGTTACAGTGTCCCTGAGGGCTGTACCCAGGCTAGCCCTGTTACTAACAACCCTGTCCTTCGGGTGGAGGCACCCATTTCAGAACCCAGGCCCCTTAAGCTGCAACTAGCCACGCAGGCAGGGGTGTAGCCCTTGGGATAGTGCCACCTAGAGGCTACATCTTAGAGGCACCAGTTCTGGGATTTGCACCTTCTAGTGGTCAAAAGTGGGTACTACAACCCCACATTCAAAAATTGTGGTAAAATGGAGGCAGTTACTATGCCCAAGTTTAAACTTGCTCCCCACAAGCTGCTAGTGCACTGTATGATTGGGTGGTGCGAGGAAGAGGGGGTGGACCTCCTGGCAAGCTATGCTATTAATGGACGTTCCCTCGGGGACCGATAATGCCACTATTGTGGTAGTGGTTGAACGAATTAAGTGTTTGGGGGAAGTTGAAGTAAGGAGAAGGGATTCTGACCTGTTTGATCAAACTGTGGTGGCCCTACTCTTCTGCAGCCTGCCCATTGAACCAGAGAAGGTACCCCCTGTCATTTTGCCTGAAGGGTCCCAAAAGGGGTGGAGGGTCATTCACTTACAAAGTGACCCGGCTGCTCCTGTAGGGTCCCCCTATGTAGAGTGGTTTAAAGATAAGCAGTCTAAACTGTTAGCCTCTGAGGGGCGCTCTGCTACAGAGCTAGTACAAATGTTAAAGCTTTCTTTTTTTTATTTAATATGCTTTAATTCCAATGTCTCGTTACAATGAAATTGAAACTGTTGACAAGGCCATAGAGAAACAATATTCACCTCAAAAATCTAGTATACCGAAGGCCTTCACTGTAGAAAATAGGACATTACAACATTTTCTTATTAATATCAAAATAACAACTAACTACTTCCTAACCCTTCCCTACCCCCCACCTCAATGTAATTCTCTTTGTAGAAAGAACCACATAACACTTCCTTTATAATGCCTTGAGAATATACCAACTTGAGGAAGACCCTTCAGCCTTGATGTACTAGTTTTTCCAAGCAATTAGAACCGCTTCCAGGGGACCCCTTTGCATTATATGAATGCACCCTATTATACATCTTGGCTATATGCAACTCCAATTGTAGTGCAGGCAAGACCTTCTTATACCATTCAATAACCGAGGGTGTTGACTCATCAATCCAGTGTCATAAAATTATCGCTTTGGTTGCAGCTGCAATAATAGCTATATATGCGTTCTTCTGTTTACTCATTTCCCTGGGGAAATGATTAATCAAGCAGACCTCGGGTGTAAAATAAGAGTCCAGCCCAAGGAAAGAATTTAGTGACTTCTGAATTGCACTCCATAATGGCTGAATTTTAGAACACCCCCATAACATATGGAATAAATCCCCATTATCAGCCTTACATCTATAACATCTAGGGGATGCTAGTTTGCCTATTTTGTGTAATTGACGGGTGTGTAATATAAGTTGTGCATAATGTTAAACTGCTGTAACTTGTATTTATTCTGCCTTACATATTTATATATATTGTTCCAAATTTGGTCCCATAATCTAGTGTCTTCACGCATCTCGAGTTTCTGTTTCCAGTAGTAGCAAATACCGAAGGGCCATACTTCTCAAGTGTCCCTGATTTTCAGGGATGTCCCTGATTTTGCCTCAAAATTTTACTCTGTCCCTCCTAAAATTTGTGTTTTTTGGCTAAACAGTGGGGAATGTAAGCACAAAACAATGTCAGGCATTAAAGTTACAGACTTGTTCTTTATTAAAAAAATGCATTTTGCACTAAGCCCCATATTTTACCAGCTTTCTGGGTAGATATCTCAAATTTTGAAGATGCGTCCCTGATTTTGGTTCTTTGTCCCTGATTTTTTTAAGCCTTGTCCCTGATTTATGGTGGTTTATGGAGGTTGAGAGGTATGCAGAGGGCCATTCCAAAGCATTCCTTTGAATTTCCTGGTATACTTTGGAGACCGAGTGGGGCTGATCCACTACCTGTAGTAACGAAGACATTTCTGTCTTAGTTACCTCTGGGGGCTTCGAGTTCCGAAGGTAAGTTTGGACTACGCCACTAATTTGCCAGTATTTAAAGGCATTCCCTCTCACCGCAAGTATATTTGAACTGAATTGCCCAAACGATAATATTTTCCCCTGAGGATGTTAAAGCTTTCTGAGCAGATCATTCCTGTGCAGTCCCCCATAGCCTCTCCTGCCATCCCTACAGTTGCTTCCCCCATAGTGATACCTACTGTACATTTGGACTCATACCGCAGACTTAGGCTCTTTTTGGGCACAGTCCCAGTGCCTGTGGGGGAGGACGATCTCAAAATGTGGATGGACTCTGCCACCCCATTGGTCCAGAAGTGGCAGTGTACTGGGGGGAATACAGGAAGAGATTCATGGAAAGCCTGAAAGGCCCTGCACTGGAGGCCATTTGTTTCCTGCGGTCCACCAGCCCAGAGGCCACAGCTGCTGAGTACCTCTCTGCCCTGGAGGGGGTATTTGGTAGCACCAGTCGGGAGATGACCTGATGTGGAAGCTTAAATAAGGAAAACAGTGGAAGAATGAAAAATTGTCAGTGTTTATTACTCAAACTGAGTGAGCTTTGCAGCGGGCCCACCAGAAAGGAGGGGTGCCCGCTAGTGAATTGCACAGGGTCAGGCTAGATCACATCTTAAAGTCAGCAAGGTACTCTAGCATGATGATGTTGACGCTCAAACTGCAAGACAGAAGGGGCAATTCCCCCCCCCCCCAGTATTATGACCTAATGAGAGAGATCCGTGAGATTGAGAATGACGAAGAGGGGCGGGAGTCCCATGCTGGGGCTGCCCACGCCTGCCAGGCACCTGAGAGAGGCGAGGAGGCCGAACTGCAGCAGTTGAGAGAACTGATCAAGGAGTTAACTGAGTTGAGAGTCAATCAGCAAGCTGCCAAGGCAACCAAAGATGGTAATTCCTGTCCAGCCGCCGCCCGAGACAAAGAGGGAAGTCCTGCCGGGAGGGGTGAGGGAACACGTTGTTTCTTCTGAAACCCGGCCTGAAGACAGCCTGCTGGAAGAGGTACAAGAACTGAGAGCTTTGGTGGGAGATCTGCTCAGAGCTACACAAAATCCTGACCCTTGGGGGAGCTCAGAGAGTTAAGAGAGCAAACCCCCAACCAGAGAGAGACCCTGAGACTCCCCAACTATGTTCAAGCAGGGGAATAGCTCCTCTTCCCCTACAGACTCTAACGAACCTGTTTTCTTTTACCACTGCAGCGAGGATGGGCACACCCAGTTCACCTGAGAATCTGAGAAAAGTGACCACTAGACTGCTGGCATTGATTCAATGGAGCAACATATGGCTGCAAGGTGGAGCTGCATGGAAAAGCTATTCATCCACAGCAACTGTAATGCCAAAGTCCAAGCCCAAGTCACCTGAGTGGTCCAAGGTGGTGGGTCCCTCAATGGAAACTACAATGACAGTGAATGGTGTGTCTACCCGGGCCATGCTTGACAGTGGATCTCAAGTGACCATAGTATTTCAAGACAAGGCATCTGCCTGATGTGCCCCTACAACCCTTGGAAGGTCTGCATGTGTGGGGGTTGAGTGAAAAGTCTTATCCATATTCTGGGTATATTCAGATCTGGCTGTCATTCCCTACCGCCATGGCTGGGATAGATGAACAAGTTGAGACACTCACCCTAGTGTGTCCCCCCACCGAACTGTATGATAAAGTTCCCCTGTTAATTGGAACAAAAGCCCACATATTTGGGAGACTAGCACAACTCTGTCATGAGAAACAAGGGCAACGGACTGAATGGGCCCTAAGAATTCCAGCATTAATCAAAAGGGCTTCTGACTTGCAACAGAAACCCAATGAAGTGGACCAAGATGAGCCAGTGGGGGTAGTGTGGAAAAAGGATCCTGACTCTTTGGTGTTGGCCCCCAATGTCCAGTGTATGATCCTTGGAGAAGTCCACTAAGGAGAGGTGTAAAGAACAAAATATTGATGATAGATGCCCTGGTGAAGGGAAGCTGCCAGAGGGGTTGATGGTTAAGCCCAGTATACTACCTGCACGTGCCCATGCCTATGCTCGCTGAGTGATGTTGCAAGTGAGAAACATGTTGGACAGGGAAGTTTGTGTGAACCGGGGATGTATGCTGGCTACAGTACACTTTGCAGACACCACAGTATTACCCAGTAACAAGAACTCTGGTGAAAGGGAGAGAGTGACCCCAGACTTATTTGACTTTGGTGATTGCCCCTTTTCCACCGAATGGAAGACCTGAAATAGCAGGAAACTTGCGCAACGAGACCAAGTGTTCTCACTAAAAGAGTGAGATGTGGGGGTGTGTCCATGGTGCTGAGCTAATATATGCCTGCATGATGACCGACCATGTCGAGAAAGGTCCTGACACCTTGCCCCAGCAAACATAGACGATGTGAGGAGGCACCTACGGGAAATACTTGTTATTCAGGAATCAAGAAGCCCATATGCATCCCCCATCATAGTGTTGTGTAAAAAGAATGGATCCGTGAGAATGTGTGTGGATTATCAGACCCTCAACCGACTGACTATCCCAGATCAATATAACATGCCACGCATACAGGATGCCCTGGATTGCCTGAACAGGGGTCAGTGGTTCTCAGTACTGGATCTCTGCAGTGGATATTATCAGATTCTGATGGCCCCAGAGGACCGTGAGAAAACAGCCTTCATCTGTTCTTTGGGGTTCTATGAATTCCTGAGGATGCCACAGGGGATTTCGGGTGCCCCTGCCACCTTCCAAAGATTGATGGAACATGTGGTGGGAGACATGAACTTGCTGGAATGTTTAGTGTACTTGGATGATGTCATTGTTTTCGGACGCATGCTGGAGGAACATGAGACTAGACTGTTCAAAGTCCTTGATCATTTGGAAGAATTCGGCCTCAAGTTATCCATAGACAAGTGCCAGTTTTTTCAGATATTTGTGAAATATGTGGGACACATATTGTCTGCTGAAGGGATACAGACAGATCCCAGTAAAGTTGAAACTTTGACCATTTGGACCCAGCCCAATAACCTAAAAGAGCTACAGCATTTCTGGGGGTTCTCCGGCTACTACCGCAGGTTCATCAAAGACTATTCGAAGGTGATTCGACCGCTCCTTAACCTTACCCAAGGCTACCCCCCCCACAAACTGCAAAAACAAAAAGGGGGCTATCGAAGACCAAGAGAAAATGTATTTTTGAACAGGTGAGCCTTTTGAGACTCGGTGGACACCTGAATGTGAAACAGCTTTCTTTGAAGTCATATACCAGCTCACCCATGCCCCAGTCTTTGCCTATGCTGATCCTACCAAGCCCTATGTTCTGCATATGGGCACTAGTTTGCAGGGTCTTAGGGCTGTGCTATATCAAGAATATGAAGGTGGCTCGAGACCTGTGGCTTTCGCCAGTGGGAGCTTGACCCCGTCAGAACAGAACTATGTGGTCCACAGGTTGGAGTTCCTCACTCTAAAATGGGCCGTAGTTGACCAGTTTCATGAGTACCTCTATGGGGCAAAGATATTAGTGAAGACTGACAGTAACCCACTGACCTATGTGCAGACTTCAGCTGGATTGGACTCCACTGGGCACCGTTGGCTTTCTGCCTTATCAACTTATGATTATGCTGTTGAATACAGACCAGGACTAAACCACATTGATGTTGACGCCCTGTCATGAAGGCCGGACTCCGGGGACAATTGGATCAGATTGTCTGAACCTGACATCAAAGCATTATGTCAAAAGTTTGATAAAGATGAACAAATGTCTGTGGACACAGTGGACTGCTTAGTAGATTGCTTGGGCCTGCTGATAACTGCATACCGGCTGCCTACTGCCATTTCTCTGCAATAGATATTAGTGCACTACCTCAGTTTGATAATGACAGTATTCGGTGGGCTCAATCCCAAGATCCCATGATTCAACCAGTGCTTGACACCCTGTGTGCGGGGAAAGATGTGTGCAAGTTGCATTCCCCTGATTTGCGAACTGCTCTGTTGTTTGGGGAGGGCCCTAGGTTGAAGTTACATGGTTGGTTGTTGTACAGGGAGATGGTGGATTGTCGTGGATGGGTGGTTGTTGGTCCTGCCCACGGCCTTTGAGCAGCTGGTGCTGAGGTCCCTCCATGATCACGTGGGGCACCTCGGTGTTGATGGAGCTCTCGACTTGTTGCAATCCTTATTCTGCTGGCCTGGGATGGGGCAGATGTCGAGTGCCATGTGAAGACCTGCAGTCATTGCCTCCAAAGGAAAGCCCTGCCTCAGTAGGTTACTCCCTTGTCAGTATCACTACCAGTGCCCCCATGGAACTGGTCTGCATAGACTTCTTGTGCTCAGAACCTGATCAAAAGAACATTGGCAATGTGTTGGTAGTTACTGATCATTTTACACGGTATGCACAAGCCTTCCCAACTAAAGATCAAAAGGCCTCTACCATGGCCAAGGTACTAGGAGAAAAATTCTTTGTCCACTATGGTGCCCCCCAGTGGATCCATTCTGACCAAGGCATAGACTTTGAAAGTAGGGTAATCAAAGAAATGCTCTCTCTGTGGGGGGGGTGCAGAAGTCAAGAACCACCCCCTATCTCCCGCAGGGGGACCCTCAACCAGAACGCATTAACTGCACCCTTCTGGACATGCTGGGCACCCTCCATCCAAAAGACAAGCATAAGTGGAGCCAGCAGATTAGCGCCTTGGTACACGCATACAATTGCACCAAAAGTGACGCTACTGGGTTCTCCTCCTACCGTTTCATGTTTAGGAGGGAGGTCAGACTGCCAGTGGATATCTGCTTTGGGGTCTGAGCCGAAAACTACTTGCAGTACATACAGAAATTGAAAGATCAGTTGGATCATGCCTATCAACTAGCTCAAACTATGGCTGCTAAGTGGAATCTCGCCAACAAAGAAAGACATGATCGAGTAAAAGCCCAGGAGTTGTTGCTCAGAGATAGGGTGCTACTAGGCAATTTGGGACTGCATGGAAAACCCAAAATTAATGATAGGTGGCACCATCTTCCCCACGTAGTAGTTGGTAAATTGGATTATCTGCTGGTGTACAAGGTCAGAACAGAAAATAATTCCAAAGCTGTTAAAACTATGCACCATAATCACTTACTGCCCATTGGTCAAGTTATTATTGATGCTGAACCAACACATGACACTTCTCCTGGGCCAGTGTCTCTTGATGCTGGAAAGAGGAAACAGAGCCAACCTGTCTGTGTTGTTCCAGAACTAAGGCCTTCCCCATAGCCGGCCCAGAGTGATTGTGATGACTGTTCTTCTGTCTCTGATGAAAGTGACTGTGATAATGCCTATTATCCCACATGTGAACTGAGTCAGTTGTTTCGAGGCAATCTTCTGCAGAATCATGGGGATGAAGCAGGGCCTTCAGAACTGCCTAAACCCTCAGATTCTTCCCTGAACCCAGTGCCCCGTGAAAGTGAGGCACAAAGTATCACATCTGAGGTTGCAGACTCTGTGTGTTGTAGAACTGTTTGACTTGCCTGAAGAAGGGTCCGATGGTCTGAAACTCCCTGGTGACATACCAGAACTTGAAGAGCAATATGAAAGCACCCCTTCAGTGCCACAAAACCTAACTGTGCCAGAGTCTCCTTAGAATGAGCAACCTCGGCCCTCATCAGAAGATAATAATGAGCAAAGTGTTGTGGAAACAGAGTCTGCAGAGCCAGGAGTGGATAGTGTTCCCAGTCTGGACATTTCAACCAGTGTAGAGGCATCCCTCACTACAGGAGAAGAAATCAGTGCCAGTGTTGACTGCCCAGAGCCTGTGTCTGTTCCCCCCAGAAAATCTGGGCAACCTGTTAAGCCAGTGCTACGTTTTAGTTATGATTCCTCTGGGAGGCCTGTGGACTTGCCTCTCAATGTGGTCCATAAAGGTGTTTACATTTCCAAGAGCTCACTGCCCAAACTGAGCTTGACTGCCACCTCTCGATTAATTGTTCTTCCTTCAGAACATAGTGTCCCTGTCCCATCTAGCCCTCAGTTAGCTGATAGGGAAGGGCCCCCTTCTACATTTTTTACTGTACAAGAAGTTAAGTGAAGTCATAGGTAACTGTTCGTAGTACACTAATCATAACAGAATCGGTATAGAGTGTATGAATCATGCATAAGTATTGTCAATGAAGATATGGTATAGTGAAATGTATAGTAATGTGCTAAATTTACGTTAACTGGTGCATCAGATATTATTGCCATAGTATACTAATGTCACGTATGTCTTGTATATATTGCTTCTTCAATATTGTGATGGTATAGACTTGATGCGGACGCCAAGTTTTTAAAGACAGGGAAGGATGTAACCCCCCTACAAATGGGGTTTCCTGAAAGTTTTCCTTGGGTATGCTTAAATGCCCACTGCCAGGCTGGTATCCTGTGTCTTAGCATTTTTATGAGTGTTTATGAGAATGCCTTAATGCCTCTGTGCTCTGTCTCTTTAGGAGCTGCTTATAATGTGGTGCTTATTTAATCTGGGAAGAGTCTGAATGTTTCTGTGCTTGAGTCCAGCCCGGGCTGCCAGATAATCACTCCGTTCTGCTATCGCTATTTGCGCGCAGGGAGCTCTGTTAGAGGCTGTACTTATTTGCTGTTTATCTATTAGCATAGTAATGATATTGTTTGTTTAACCTGCCTTCTTTGCAGCATGGACAGTTCTGTTTATCACCACCATTTTGGTTTTGGACTGCCAGTCAGCACCAATCGGTACCTTTGGGGACTCTGAAATGGGGTCTGTCCCAAGGGGTCTTGTGGGAGCAAATTTCTGTAGGAATTGTAGTTTTTGCATTTTGGTACCAAAACAGACCTAGGGGGGAGCCCTTGCTTTGACAGACTGATGGATCAACCAACCAGAACATTTTGAACTGAAAGGAAATTCTCAAGCTGCCTGCTGTAGTCAGTCAGTCTGGAGTTAGAGTTTGAAAAGTAAAGAGCTTGAGTGATTCAAGCAGCTGCTTTTTGGCCTGTCTACCTGCAGTCCCTCGAGAGGGAATCCTTTGAAAAGCTTAGCAATCGGACTGTATCCGAATTGGAGTGTGACAAAGCCACTGAAGAGTGGCCAGATTTGAACCTGAAGAAAACCAAAGATGTGCTGTATGCGATCGGTCTGTCAGGACATCCATTTACCACAGAATTCCAGGTTTTGCTCAGGGACACTGATATTGCAGCCGGACTGCCTTCCGCATTGTGGTATGGTGTTTGCTTTACTATAAATGTGCTGTATGCTGTTAGTGGGTTGTGATTTGGTTCCCCACTGTGTAAATGTGCCATGCTTGCTGGAAGCTACATCCAGCACTACCAGACTCAAAATCCAAACTGTTCCACCCAGCCTGGGCCTTGCCACCTTGCCCAGCCAGCTACAGTACTTCAGGCACAGAAACCATCACTGAGAGACTCTCCCGGGGATTAGTCCCCTGCTCAACCATCTTGAACAGGAATGACACCTCGGTGATTCATGTGAGCCCTGCTTCTCCTGGCAAACCAGTCATCAACCTACAGTCTCCATTTCATCTAGCCTGTGTCTTGTATTGGGTAGCATGAGTAACAATCAGGGTAGCTGTCTGCAACAACAGCTAAATCTCAAGTGTTGTCAACTGATTGCCTTGTTGTTTTTCCTTTCATGAACTAAGCCTTCAGGTTCTGGATTACAAATTGTATGCAGTTGTGCGTGCCTTTTCTTTTCATCACAGGGCCCCAATGAGCTGCAACGCTGGCCTACCCTGGGCAACATTCCAGGTTAGCCCACCTTACTTCCAACTGGGTACCCAAAGCGTGTGACTGTGTAGGAACTAAAAGTTCATGCATAATTGCCTGACTAGATCAGTTTTCAAATCAATTAACCTGATTATGCCCCTCCCTTGTTCAATTCCCCTGAATGAATCAGATCTAAATTTTTTTGCATTTAATCTGACTGTGGTTCCAGTTTGTACCAAAAGCACTATATTGTTGTTATTTGCTGTGCCTAACTTTGTTTTACAGGGGATCTCCAGGAATGAACTGGTGGAACCAGCCCTGGTGGTAAGTGCAAACAGTGTGGGGAATTGTATGCTGAATAGGGGCTACTGTGAAAGTGTTTGTTGCATATTGTCTAGGCCACTAGAGGGGAAAGAGGGGGGTTACAGTGTCCCTGAGGGCTGTATCCAGGTTAGCCTTGTTACTAACAACCCTGTCCGGGTGGAGGCACCCATTTCAGTACCCAGGTCCCTTAACCTGCAACTAGCCACGCAGGCAGGAGTAGTAGCCCTTAGGATAGAGCCACCTAGGGGCTACAAATGTTTAACACATGATTCTTTCATTTATTTAAGCAATAAGCCACGAGAGGGTGTGGGTTATCGGGAGATTTACCATGGCTGGAGTGGTTTGCGCCTCGTGGGTAAATCCTTGCCAGCCATGGTAAATCCCCTGATAACCCTCATCCCTGAGTGGCTTATTACGATTATACCTTGCTGTTTTAATTTTTTTATGACAAAAAAATAAAGTTTAATAAAAGTTTTTTAGAGTTTTTATTATTTTTATTAATTTTCTTATGCTGTGAGAAAAAAGAGTTCTCTGTTGCTACGTGGAAAGTTTCTGTTTATGTGTATTGCACTAATGGGCTGCCGTCGCACAGCACAACATGTGGTTTTGGTTAGGTTTGTGGTGCGAACTGCTTCTGTGTTCTACAAAGCAGTAGGAAGTGACCGGGGTTACATTTTCCTTCAGTACATATTTTTTTAAATAGAGGCTGCTACATTAATGAGGTGAGACACTGAGTGGACCGGAGACAGAGCTAGTGTAGAGCGGGAGTCTCATGGCATGATGGAAGGCAGACCGCTCAGGAGTGGAGATGGAGACTGAGGTGAGGTGGGTGCACTTTTGGCGGTTATGGTGAAATCCATGCTGGTCTGTTTTTTTTTTTTTAAATGCAGAGTCACTTTCTTGGGGGTTTGTGCTAGTCACGCTATGTGCTTTGGTGAGTTGGACGTGATGGGAGTCAGAGACCTCCGCTAACCGAGCATTCCAACATGGCGGATCTGCAGTTTGAATTTCCTGGGTCGGATGATTTGTCAGAGATACGGCAGGCTGGCACCTTTTGTGGTGATTATCACAGGATTTACAACGGAGGTAATGTGACAGCCTGCCGTTCTCATTGGTCGGTGTCCAAGGTCCATGGTATAATAAGTTATATTGAACTGCAAGATATGACTGAAAGACATTAAATATGATGTTAAATAAAAAAGGAGTGCACTATTTTATGAGGTGTAAGGACACCTTTCAAACTCATCATAAAAATCCAATTTAAAAATGTCTCTTTACATATTACAAAAATCTGTTCAGCCTATGTTTTAAGCAGAATAACCTACTCCAGCCTGTGTGGTTACTGGGGATTAATCAACACCCTGGGTGCTGTGAGGACACTTGGGCTGCACCCTCGAGCCTCACAACGCACCTAGGGTGTTGATTAATCCCCAGTAACCACATAGGCTGTCGTGGGTTATTGCTTACTTGAATCGGTCTATAATGGTCTTGTTTCATGAAAAATAGATATCCACCCAAACTGGTTGTCAGTGTGCTGGAGCCCATTCCAGATGCAGACTATTTCGCCAATAGTATCACATTTATTTATTTATTTAGAAATTGGTAACTGGGAGAGGCATGCTGAGCTGAGACTCATTTCCAGGTGTGACCCTGGAGGGACGAGGAAGTGAGGAAGAAAATATTACAATGAGGTTTAGCACTTTGAAATATATAATACAAATTTCTCATAATACAAATAGGTCTCATAGTCAAATCTCGTAAAAGCAAAATAGCAAGTAGGAAATTCAGACACTGGAGAGAGGCACAAAAAGGGGAAAGATATGAAAACATAAGAGAAGCAAGGGTGTATAGCATTGTAAGAAGTACTGTAGCTATAAAATATTTAAAATATTTACAAAAATTGGTACAGTAGGAGCTGTAATTTATGACCTGGCGAAGGGCACTAACATTTCCAGGAAGAAGTGAATTGAAATTGGGGCAGTAGAGGGGAAAAGGATCTAGGGGGTTCAAGAGGAGAGAGAAAGAAAGAATCCAATGAGCCAAAATGTGACTCTAAGTTTGGAAAGGGGGAGAAGGGTATGTGGGGTGGAGGGAGTGGAGAGAGAAGTGAAGGGGCAGCAAGGTCAGGTGGAGGATGGACAGGTACAAGCAGGGGAAAGGGATAGGGCAAGAGTCTGTTTTAGGCAATATAGAGCTGGAGATAGCCAAGTGGAGGTTGGAAGGGAGTTCCAGAGTGAGGGAAGATGGTACGAGAAGTCTGCCTGATGCGAGCAGGAGTGAGGCTGGGAAAGAGAAAAAGTACAAAGGATTCTGGAGTGGATGGAGCTGGTAAGAGGAGAGAGATGAGGGGGAGAGGAGATCAGAGAGGTAAGAGGGGAGAAAACAAAACCAGAATATGGAAATGAGGGTGGAGGCATGGATTGGCAGTGAATTTGGCTGGAGGGGAGAGACAGGTAGGAGTGGAGAGTACAGTGGTAAGTACAGAGGGAGAGCACTGGGAGCAAAGAGGCACAGGGCATCAAAAGGGTGTCTAACCTTGTGAGGGAAGAGGCAGGGGCGGAGTCTAGGACTATGTGTAATCAAACACTGGGTGGATCATTTTGGCTAGTAACTCTTGGTGAACCACAGGGGAGAGGTCATCCTTATTCTTGTACATGGCCCCAAGTTTTGGACAGAGTTTAGAATGAATAAAATCTATATGTGTTGAGAAGTCAAGTCGACTGTCCCGTCACACCCCCAAATACTTATAGGAGGATATTGATTCTAAAGTGGTTTTGTCAAGGGTATAAAAAGAAGGGAGATATGCAATTTTGGCTAGCTTCTGTGATGTGTCAAAAGATATGGAGACAGTTTTCTTAGAGTTAACCTTCAACTGGTTATCTTGGAACCAGCGTAATACTCAAGGGAAGTCACTCTGTAGCTTGGATTCAACCTGTGGGGGGGTGATGGACCACTGCCAAAGAGGATGGCATGGTCTGCATAGAGGTGGATCTACTTAGAAAAGCACTAGCAAACAGGCTAGAAAGAGGGGCGGAGCAACAATGGAGAAATATCAAAACTGCCATCACAGAGGCAACAAGCCTTTGTGTGAAGCAAATAAATCAAAACAAAAGAAAAAGCCACCGTGGTTCTCAAAAGAGGTGGCGGGGAAGGTTAGGGAGAATAAAATAGCATTCAGGAAGTATAAGGAAACACAGAAGGAGCAGGACAGAGAACTGTACCAGTTAAGGCAGAAGGAAGCAGGGAGGCAAGTCAGAATAGCAAAGGCCCAAACTGAGGAAAAAATAGCCAACTTGGTTAAGATGGGGGATAAAACCTTTTATAGGTGCATCAGGGAGCATAGAAAGACAAAGGAGGGATAGGTGAGACTGAATAGAATGGATGGTGGGTGGGCAGAGAGGGACAGTGAAAAAGCAGGGATACTGAACAAATACTTCTGCTCAGTATTCACAAAAGAGGAGTAGGGGAAGGTGCCTAATCCAATTAACAGAAGCACTCTGGATAGGGGGGGTCGATCCCAGTCCTTTCACAGAAGAAAGAATTCTGAAAGAACTCCTAAAACTGAAGGTAGACAAAGCAATGGGACCTGACGGAATTCACCTCAGAATTCTAAAAGAATTAAGGGGAGAACTAGTGACACCACTGATTTACCTTGTTTAACAAATCATGGGAGGATGGTGTGGTACCTGAGAACTGGAGGAAGGCAGATGTGATTCCCCTTCACAAAAGTGGGAGCAAGACAGAGGCAGGAAACTACACACCTGTCAGTTTGACCTTTGTGGCAGACAAAGTGATGGAATCACTTCTGAAAGAAAGAATTGTTGAGTACCTAGAGGCCAGAGGGGCACAGGACCCAAGGCAGCATGGGTTCACAGTGGGAAGGTCATGTCAGACGAATCTAATTGATTTCTTTGACTGGGTGACCAAAGTAGTAGACCAAGGAGGGGTTGTGGACATGGCCTACCTAGACTTTAGCAAGGCATTTGACACAGCCCCATACAAAAGATTAATAATCAAATTATCCAGCCTGGTGGAGTGGTTCCCAGGGTGGTAGCCTGGGTAAAATATTGGCTGGACAACAGGACACAGAAGGTTATTGTAAATGAAGTCCACTCTGAAGAAAGAGGGGTTACTAGTGGGGTACCACAGGGTTCAGTACTGTATCCAGTCCTTTTTAATGTCTTTATAAGTGACATTGCAGAGGGACTGGAAGGAAAGGTATGCCTCTTTGCAGATGACACAAAGATCTGCAAAAGAGTTGATACACAAGGAGGTGTGGAAAGGATGAGAAGGGACTTGGCAAGGTTGGAGGGATGGTTAGAAGTATGGCAGCTTGGATTCAGTGCAAAGAAGTGAAAAATAATGCACCTGGGAAACAAAAACCCAGGGTAAGATTACACAATGTGAGAGGAGGTAGTAATAACAACAAAAATGGAAAGGGACCCAAGGGTAATCATATCAGGTGACCTTGAGGTTAGCAAGCAATGTGAGAAGGCAGTATGGAGGGCTGGGAGGATACTGGGATGTATAGGGAGAGGCAGCACCAGCAGAAAACAGGAAGTTGTTATCCCTCTGTACAGACAGTTGGTGAGACCCCATCTGGAGTACTGCGTCCAGTTCTGGAGACCCCATCTCCGCAAGGACATAAACAGGATGGAGGCAGTCCAGAGGAGGGCAACTAAAATGGTGCAGAATCTGCTAGAGAAGCCATACGAGGACAGACTAATGGAGCTTAATATGTATACCCTTGAGGAAAGGAGGAAGAGGGAGGACATGATAGAAACTTTTAAGTACCTCAGTGGAGTCAGCAAAGTCCAAGAGGGTAGCATCTTTCAGAAAAAGAGATGTGCAAGAACAAGGGGACACAATTTGAAGATAGAGGAGGGATGGCTCAGGGGCAACGTGAGGAAGTATTTTTTCACAGAGAGGGTGGTGGATGAATGGAACAGCCTTCCTGAGGAGGTTGTGGGGTCTAAAACAGGGAGAATTCAAGAATGCATGGGACAGACATAATGCAATTCTTGTGGGGGGTAGGAAGGAATAGGGTGTTGGTTAACTAGGATCTGCAGCTTATCCTGTGGAAAGCCTTACCTCTCTGATCTTAAGCAATATGGCAGCTGGTCTGGGTGTGCCATCAGTTGTTCTGCAGTAGTCGTAAGTTTTTAAGTTTGTGTTGCCGTTTTGCTGTCTTGCTGTTTTGCTCTTTTTTTTTTTCCTCCGTTTATATTTGTGCCGAGGTATTGACTCGCATATCGCTGTTGATGAGTGCCAGCATTTTTTTTTTCCATTCTGTTTGAGGGAACTAGCTGAGCACGCCAAACCTGGATACTGGGCTGTTTTTCTTGTTTGGGCGTCCCCTTGTGGGTTGGATTCATTGTGTGATTTGGAGCCCCAGAGAAGATTGTGGAGGATGTCTTTTGGTTCTCTGTTGGTGGAGAAACTACTTGGACTTAGAACAGCTGGTCGCTGACAACCTTGATCTCTACCTGTGGGGAGAGCACAGTCAGGGGAAAGTACGGCTTCTGTTTTGTGGTGAGAGCACAACATAGAGGAACATAAAGGAAGAACTGCTGAAGGAATTTCTGCTGTTTTCAGCAGTAGGGATTTCTGTGCTTGGTTGAACTGGAGGTTGGTTCAAGAAGTTGGACTGAGCATTTAGGGGAGCCTACACTGGATTGTTTGAGAGGTGCCTGCTGCATGTTGGGGTCATGATGAGAGGTGCTGGTGCAGGTCTGTTTCTCAGGGAGTCTTCTGTTGAGTGGACTCTAAGCTGGGGGCCAGAGTTTGTGGGTCCATCAGTGCGGGGTAATTTGCTTCCTGAAATGAGTGGTGAGGGACCCCTCTTCTGCTCTTTGGACTGGCGCCTCTAATTGTGACTGGGCTGCAGGTTTTTGTGAAAGAGGAAAACTACAAGCTTTAACTCTCAAAGTTTATTAGAAGGATTCTGTGCTCTGTTAGTTTGATATATTTATTTTTCCATACATTAGTTCATTACCAGGTACTGCATTTATTTTATTCTTGAAATGGTGAAAGTATATTGGTGATTAAATTTAACTGCTGTGGCAGTGAGAGGGCCACTTCTGGACATTTACAAGTGTTAGGTGAGAGCTACCCTACAAGGGTTAGGTGAGAGCTACCCTGGACATTTACAAGGGTTAGGTGAGAGCTACCCTTGCTCAGACTTTGAAGATCCTGTAAAAGAACAGTTTAATATATTTTGGTTAATTTAACTGTTGTGGCAGAGGGCCACTACATTTTACAAAGGTTAGGTGAGAGCTACCCTTGTTGCAAACTTTGAGGGTCCTGCAAAAGAACAGTTAACATACTTCCTTGAACTCTAATAAGTTATTCATAGTTGTGTCTGTTTTTATCCTGATTTTGGTCTGTTGATTTTGGGGGTTTTAATTAGGGTTGGGGTGGGATTGTTCTTTGTTTTGTATGAGTTATTTTGTTTTTGGGTGGGTCATTGTGGGTTTATAGTGGGTGGTGTGTGTGGTAATTGAGTAATTTGAATTACTAAGTGGGTTTAGAAATGTGTTGGGGTTTGGGGCCCATAAGGCGCAGCTACTTGGGCGATTGATCTCCGGGGACTTCATCCCTTCCAGCTTCCAGTACTATCGTCAGAAGCCTACTTTAGATGTAGGGCTTAAGGGATAGCTCCGGGGCCCAGCGGGATGTCCCCCGAGTGGCTGCTGGTGAGTCTGGGATTCGGGTGGTGAAGTCAAGGAGATGCCCTGGGGCAAAATGGGGACTTGAATGGGATGTGCCCTGTCTAATCCCCATACCCAAGGGCTCCACCCTAGAGGGTGGGCAGATGACTGGTCCAGCTGCCTCACCTCATCCTACTCGGGTTGTGATGTGCAACGCCAGTTCGATAAGGAACAAAACAGCTATAATGGTGGACTTGATATCCTCTGTCGATCTGGCTTGTATCACGGAGACCTGGCTGGATGAAAATGTTGCCCCAATCTTGGAGGCGGCAGTGCCAGCCTGATACTCTGTGATACACAGCCCGAGGAAGGATCGAGGGGTGGGGGTGGCCATTTGTTTTAAATCTAGCCTGAACCTCACGGTGCTGCCTGTGGGTCCTATAGGGTCCTTTGAATGTGTGACTGCCCGAGGAGGTGCAGGTGTGGGCATCAGTGTCCTTCTGCTCTATTGCCCCCCAGGTAGCGATGGGGATTTTGTGAAAGAGATTGAGGAGCTCATCGCGGGCCTGGTATTGGAGTCCCCAGGTGGTTGATCCTGGGGGATTTCAATGCCTGGGTTGATGGAGGGCCATCAAAATTTGGTGGAGATCTTCTTGAGAGTATGGGGGCACTGGCCTGACACAAAAGGTAATGTCATTGACGCACTCGGGTGGCCATACATTGGATCTGGTTTTCTCTTCTGAGTTATATATTATAGACCTTAGTGTTGATCCGGTGGTTTGGTTGGATCATAGCACCATGGGGTTCACATTTAGGGCTCTCCCCCAAGATGGTCCTGCCCCTATGGAGATGGTTCAGTACCGGTCTTTAAGGGGGGGGTTTCCCCAGAGGACCTTTTGGCAATGTTGGACCTATCGGGTGTTGGGGCAGCTTGTGCAATAGGGTCGGAGGAGGCAGTAGCGGCCTATAATGGGGCGATTGGTGCTGCCTTTGACTCAATCACACCCTTATGTGTCTGACCCCTGTCTATTCATCAGAGATCTCCTTGGTATGATGAGAATCTCCAAGGTTTAAAGACTAGGGGTCGGAGGTTAGAGAGGCGTTGGAGGGGATCTGGTTTGGTGGAGGACAAATTGACCCTGAGGACACAGTATATGAACTATCAGGGGGCAATCTCCCATAGAAAGGCAGAATTTCTTTCTGGGGAGATTGCTACAGCGAGAAACAGACTGGCTTAGCTGTTCCACACAGTGGACAAAGCTTTTACATCCTGCCTGTCTGTGTGTTGGAGGGGTATGTTCGAGTGTAAGGTGCGAGGAGCTGGCTCTGTTTTTCGGTGACAAGGTGTCCTCCATCAGGGCTGAGGTCTCATCGAATGTCTCTCGAAAGGGCCAAAGGGGCTGGCCTGAGTTGAGTTGGAGCACTCCTCCTGTATGGAATGAGTTTGAGCTGATTGGGTTGGGGAGGTGGTAGAGATAATCTCTAAGCTGCGGCCAACCTACTGTGATTTAGATCCAGGTCCAACTCACCTTTTGGTGGAATGCTTGGACCTGATTGGTCCTGTGATTGATGGGGTAGTCAGGAGTTCTTTAGGGAGTGGGATCTTTCCTTCAGCCTTGAAAGAGGCTTTGGTTAGACCCCTGTTGAAAAAAATATCTTTGGACCCGGACTGCCTCAGCAACTACAGACCTGTTTCAAACCTCCTATTTTTAGGGAAGGTTGTAGAAAGGGTGGTGGCCATTCAGCTGGAGAGACATCTCGCTGCTTCCTCCGCCTATGAGCCTTTCTAGTCTGGGTTCCGAGTGGGGCATAGTACAGAGACGGCCCTGATGAGGGTGCTTAATGACCTCCTGATGGCAAGGGATAGAAGGGACCGTACCGTCTTTGTCCTCCTAGACCTCTCTGCAGCATTTGACACCGTGGACCATAAGGTGTTACTTGACCGACTGCGGTTCTGGTGTGGCCTGTCCGGAAATGTCATCAACTGGTTTAGGTCATACCTGACAGAGTGCAGAGGGTGACCATAGGAATTTTCTCATCAAACCCAAAACCTCTGGGCTGTGGTGTTCCGCAGGGGTCAGTGTTATTGTCTCTGTTGTTCACGGTGTATATGCTGCCACTGGGGGGTCATTATCCGGCAGTATAGGCTGGGTTTTCACTGCTATGCAGATGATACACAGCTGTAGCTGTCCTATGCCCCCAATAGCCAGGTGTCAGACTCTGTATTTAACAGCTGCTTGAGGAAATCCAGACATGGATGACTCAAAATTGGCTTAAACTAAACCCAGACAAGACTGAGGTACTAGTGATGAAGTCAGGTCATCGGGATGGAGGAGGGGGGTATGACATCACCACCTGAACTTGTGTTGAGGGTGTGCCTTTAGTTCTCTCTAGACAGGTGAAGAATTTGGGTGTAATCCTGGATGGTGGCCTGACACTTGAAGTGCAAGTGTCGGCCGTGGTGAGAACCGGGTTTTACCATCTCAGGAATATTGCCTGAATACGAGCCCTGATCCCGCCTGATGATCTGCCCACACTGGTACATGCTTTCGTCACTTCCAGGTTAGACTACTGCAATGCCCTGTACCTAGGCATATCTGGAGGCAACCTCCGCAGATTGCAGCTGGTGCAGAACGCGGCAGCAAGATTTTTGTTGGGGGTGAAAAAAGGCAAACATATCACCCCAGCACTATAAGAACTGCATTGGCTGTCAGTTTGGTGGAGGACTGTCTTCAAGATAGGGCTGTTAACCTATAAATCCCTGCACTTGAGGGGCCCATTCAATCTGCAAGAGCTCTTTGTGCCGTACCACCCGGCCCGGGCTCTCCCTTCTGCCGGGGGTGGCCTCCTTGGAGTTCCCAGGGTTAGGCTGTGGCATTCTGGTGATCGGGCATTTGCAGCCGCTGCGCCTACCTTGTGGAACTCCTTGCCTAGTTGTCTTAGGGAGGCTCCCACGGTGTAAGCCTTTAAGAAGGGCCTCAAATCATATCTATTAACCACCTTTTAACTGAAGGGGTTTTATAAAATAGCATATTTGTGATGGTTAGTTAAGCTGTTGTTTTTAGGTATATTTTGTATATTGCTGTAGTTAGTTTTAGAATTGTATTATTGTATGGTATATGTTATATGTGTTATATTGTATAACACCAAGAGTCTTTGGAGATTGGTGCTATATAAATAAAATATCTATCTATCTGTCTATCTATCTATGGAAATGGGCAGACTAGGTGGACCAAGCGGTCCTTATCTGCTGTCAAAGTCTATGTTTCTGTGTGATCTGAGAAAAGGATGGGGCTTTGTTTAAAATTTTGTTCTAAGACAGTTAAAAGAGGGCTAAAAGGTTGGACAGTATGGCCTCTCAGTTTGGCTCCCCGTCTAGCAAAAATCCTGAGGAGGGGTTATCCTCTCACAAATCTTCAGTCCAGCAAGGACTCCCTGGAAACACAGAAACATAGAAACATAGAATTTGACGGCAGATAAGGACCGCTTGGCCCACCCAGTCTGCCCATTTCCCTGCCTACTGGATAAGCTGCAGATCCTAGCTAACCAGCAGCCTACTTCTTCCTACCCCCATCCCTAGAATTGCCTTATGACTGTCCCATGCATGCTTGAATTCCACCACTGTTTTTGACTCCATTTACCTCCTCCGGAAGGTCGCTCCATGCATCCACAACCCTCTCTCTGTGAAAAAATACTTCCTTAAATTACCTCTGAGCCACCCCCATCTTCAAATTGTGCCCCTTGTTCTTGCACACCTTCTTTTTGAAAGATGCTACCCTCTTGACTTTGTTGATTCCCTTGAGGTACTTAAAAGTTTCTATCATGTCCCCCTTCTCCCTCCTTTCCTCGAGGCTATACATATTAAGCTCCTTTAGTCTCTCTTCATATGTCTCCGTGCAGACCCTGCACCATTTTAGTTGCCCTCCTTGGACAGCTTCCATCCTGTCTATGTCTTTGCTAAGACTGGGTCTCCAGAACTGCACGAGTACTCCAGATGGGGTCTGACCAGCTGTCTGTACAGAGGGATAATAACTTCCTGTTTTCTACTGGTGATGCCTCTCCCTATGCACCCCAACATCCCCCCAGCCCTCATTGCTGCCCTCTCACATTGCTTGCCCACCTTTAGGTCATCTGATATGACTACCCCCAGGACCCTTTCCATTTTTGTTGTTGTTAGTATCTCACCTCCCCATTGTGTACTCTGCACCAGGGTTTTTGTTTCCCAGGTGCATTACCTTGCTCTTCTTAGCATTGAATCTAAGCTGCCATACATTTGACCATTCCTCTAACTTTGCCAAGTCCCTTTTCATCCTTTCCACCCCACCTTGTGCATCAACTCTGTTGCAGATCTTTGTGTCATCTGCAAAGAGACATACTTTCTCTTCCAGTCCCTCTGCAATGTCGCTTATAAAGACATTGAAGAGGATGATCCTATTACTGAACCTGCGGTACCCCACTAGTAACCCCCTTTCATCAGAGTGGACTCCATTTACTATTACTCTCTGTGTCCTATTTTCCAGCCAATTTTTACCCAGGCTGTTATCTTGGGACCCACTCCCAGGCTAGCTAACTTGTATATTAATCTTTTGTGTGGGACTGTGTCAAATGCCTTGCTAAAGTCCTAGGTAGGCCATGTCCACAGCCCTCCTCGATCTACTACTTTGGTCACCCATTCAAAGAAATCTATCAGATTTGTCTGGCATGACCTTCCTGTTGTGAATCCATGCGTCCTTGGTTTCTGTGCCCTCTGGCCTCTAGATACTTGACAATTCTTTTCCTTCAGAAGTGATTCCATCATTTTCCTACCACTGAGGTTAAACTAACAGGTCTGTAGTTTCCTACTTCTGCCTTGCTCCCACTTTTGTGAAAGGGAATCACATCTGCCCTCCTCCAGTCCTCGGTACCACCCCATCCTCCCATGATTTGTTAAACAGGGTAGTCAGTGGTGTCACTAATTCTACCCTTAGTTCTTTTAGAATTCTGGGATGAATCCCATCAGGCCCCATTGCTTTGTCCACCTTCAGTTTTAAGAGTTCTTTCAGAACCCTTTCTTCTGTAAATGGGCTGGTATCAACTTCTGTATCCAGTGTGTTTCTACTGTTTGTTCTAGGTACCCCCTTCCTTTGTAAATACTGAGCAAAAATATTTGTTTAGTATCTCTGCCTTTTCACAGTCTCCCTCTGCCCACCCCCCCCTTTATTAAGCCTCCTCACTATCCCTCCCTTGGTCTTCCTTCACTCCCTGATGTACCTATAAAAGGTTTTATCCCCCTTCTTAACTGAGTTGGCTATCTTTTCCTCGGTTTGGGCCTTTGCTGTTCTGACTGCCTTCCCAGCTTCCTTTTGCTTTAACTGATACAGTTCTCTGTCCTGCTCCTTCTGTGATTCCTTGTACTTCCTGAAAGCTTTCTTTTTCTCTTGAACCTTCACTGCCACTTCCTTTGAGAACCATAGTGGTTTCTTACATCATTTAGTTTTGTTTATTTGCTTCACACAAAGGCTTGTTACCTCTGTGATGGCAGTTTTTATTATTCCCCATTGTTCTTCCACCCCTCCTTCCTGCCCATTTGCTAGTGCATTCCTTAGGCACTTACCCATTTTGGCAAAGTCAGCCCTCCTAAAGTCCAGTACCTTTGCCTTTGTATGGCTTGGACTCTATTGCTGTGTTTATTGTGAACCATACTGTTCGATGGGCTTAGTTCCCAGATGGCTACCCACTTCTACATCTGTGATCTCTCTTCATCTCCATTTGAGAGGACCAGGTCTAGATTTGCTCCTCTCGAGTGGGCTCCAATACTAGTTGTCTAAGGCATGCCCCTATAGGGCATCTAGAATAACCCACTCTTGAAGTGGCTGCGCAATTGCACTCTAGTTAACATCTGGCATATTCAGATCACCCATCAGCAATATCTCCCTTTTTGCCATATTAAGTATACTTTCTATCATTTCTTGTCCATTTCCTCCCTGAGAAGGGGGTTCAGTATACAACCCCTAGCGGATTGTGGTGCCATTGCTGGTCTCCAAATTTACCCACAGTGCTTCTTCTCCCTGTTTTCTTTTTGTTCTGTTACTTTGATTCCTTCCCTTATGTAAAGAGCTACTCCTCCTCCTCTTTTTACCCTCTCTGTCTCTCCTGTAGATAGTGTATCCTGGTATGTTTACGTCCCAGTCATGGTTTTGTGCGAACCATGTTTCTGTGACTGCCACGATATCCAGATGTTCCTCCTCCATCAAGGCCACTAATTCAGGAAGCTTGTTACTCAGACTATGTGCATTGGTACTCATTGCTTTCCATTTTTTGATGGCTTTACTTTCTGTTGCAGCATTCCCCACTGACCTTTCGACCTCGGTCTTTTTCCCATTTAGTACCCTGTTTTGTAGGGAGAGGCTGGGATTTTTCTGCTGCTTATCAGTGCCTCCCCCCTTGACTAGTTTAAAAGCTTGCCAATGAAGCATTTAAACTGATTGCTCAAAAGACTTGTTTCCTTCCTGGACAGATGTAGACCATCCTGCCAGTATAGGCTGGTGTCCCTCCAGGTGGAACCCCAGTCCCCAATGAAGCCAAACCCCTGTGCTCCACACCATTTTTTCAACCACTCATTAAACTGCATGGTGCAAAGTACCCTTGCCCCACTCATGCCATTGACAGGCAGCACCTCTGAGAAGGATACTGTGTGTGCTGCTTGTCTTAGGCCCCTCCCCAGTTCTACAAAGTCCTTCTGCACTGCTCTAATCTCATATTGAGCCAAGTCATTTGTCCCTAGGTGGACAATGACATCCAGCTCAGACTCCTGTGCAGCTGTTCTCGTGATCCTGAGGATGCGCTTCCTGTCCCTCCAAGCCATGGTACCAGGCAGGCACTTACTTTAGTTTTCCTGCTCCCCCAGTTCTATCCCCTAATAATTGAGTCTCCCACCAGGAGCTGCTTCCTTTCCTTGTGGCATCCTCTGCCTCCTTCCTCTGGGCCTCCTTGTGACAGGTGTCCTCAGCCTCCTTAATCTCCTCCGTGGTGTATCCATAGGGGAGCTGTGCTCCCCAGAATAGTGTATGGATTGTGGAGTGGAACAACTGACTGGGTGTGCCTCTGTTCCACCCTCCTCACCCTCCCTGAGCCCACTGTGGTCCAACTGCTGTGCTTTCTTTGCAACCTCTGAGATAGTGGTGGTGGCTCTGGTGCTCCCTGGATGGGGGGGTTCCCTTCCTACCATCCATTCTGGCCTGGGGGAAGGTTCTCTTACTGCTGTCCAGTGTGGCCTGAAGATGGGCAACTTCCTCCCTCAGGGCAGAGAGTTGTCTGCAAATAGGGCAGCATCTCAGCCTCCAGAAAGACTCCCGGAAGACTGCTGCCCCACAGCCATTACATTGTACTACTCCCCACATAACTATGTACTTTTTTTGTGTGTGTGTGTCTGCTTGTGTGTGTGATTGGTTTGTTATATAGAAATATATATATTATACAATGTGTATGCGTATATTTTCAGTGCTGTGTGCTAGAGAGGATATGACATTGATATGCACCTTGCACTCTTGAGGAAATGATGTCAGAACCCCAGGTATAAAGGAACTATTTCTAGGGATGGGTGGGGTGAGGGTGGGAAGGGTTGGGCCTAAACTGTGCCCTCACAAAACATTCAGCTAAGAGCTCTGACCCACCGCTGCGATGAGTGCCTTCCTGTCTGCAAGATACTATACACAACAATTTGACAGAGGAAATCCCCTGCTAATCAAATAGAGAAAAATCCAGACATCCAAGTCAGACACAGGTAAACCTCCCCAGCCCCAAAACAGCCTGATGGTTTGTGGTCTGAAAGCAGTCCGCCCCCAAAATAAGTCAGCTGTGCTTTGAACTCTTCCTGCACTGAAAATCTTAAGAATTGTAACAAGACTGTCTTTTCCTGATAATTGTAAATTCCTTATTTCACCTTTCAGTTAGAAGCAGCCTCCACCTGCAGTATATCTGCTACAAACCAAAGACAATTGAAAGGTTCCCCTCCCTCTGTTGTGAGCACAACTCGCTTTCTTGCAGATCCTATGTTCACTATTGCAGCTCTCAACAAGAGATAGTTTGACTAGGAAAAATATTAGCTGTTCTGATGAGTTTGCTATAAACACTTGCTTATAATACTATTGTTCTCAGGTCTGTTACCCAAGCTATTGGCTGATTAAGTCTCTGTGATGTAATCACTTCCTGAGAAAGTTTGGAATTGCCTTTTAAGGCAAACAAAGATAAACACAGAAAACAGTTTACTGTCTGGGTCAAATACACAACCTGTACCTGCACTTATTTCAGGATTTGTGACAAATGTTTCACCAGAGTTTAAAATCTTCCTGCACTGAAAATCTTAAGAATGTAACAAGACTGTCTTTTTCCTGATAATTGTAAATTCCTTATTTCACCTTTCAGTTAGAAGCAGCCTCCACCTGCAGTATATCTGCTACAAACCAAAGACAATTGAAAGGTTCCCCTCCCTCTGTTGTGAGCACAACTCGCTTTCTTGCAAATCCTATGTTCAGTATTGCAGCTCCCAATAAGAGATAGTTTGAGTAGGAAAAATATTAGCTGTTAATAAGTCTGATGAAAACAATAATGGTGACCAAGCCAAAAAGAGACATATTTAGCAGGTTTCTGATTCAGTGCATGCTAAAAAGAAACTACCAAACCCTCACCTTCCTTTACCTTCATCCATCACTCCCTCCCCCACCTTTTCTTTGACAGTGCCCCCTGGGCTCAAACTTTCTTTTGCTTCTTAGGGTTTTTTTTTTTAGAACCCACTTTATGCTGGGTCTTTATGCAACCCTTTTATGACTGTTTTTTTTTTTTATTGTTATGATGTTACCATATCAAATATTCAATTGTATGTGTGTATGTTTCCCACTCTGCTGATGTGGAGCCTTTGTAAATGAGATGTTTGCACTCAAAGGCTGTAATCCAAGAATGAATGAATAAATGGATAAATAAATACACAAATAAATAAAAAGAAAAGCATATCTTTGCCTCTCCCACTGAAAAGCAAAGGGAGATGCCAGTGACACAAAAGATATACCCTCTGAAGAAGAAATGGCTAAGGCTTGGCAATCGTATCAGACTTTTCAGGCTATGGGCAAACTCTTTGGTGCCTCTCCTGACACTAACACCCTGCACCCCTCTGACCCTGGACTCAGTCAGGGCTTTTATTATGAGGGTGAGGAAGAGGAAGAAGAGGGTGTACCTTTAGAACCAGATGTATCCCCTGACCGAAAGTCTGGCTCTCCATCTAATGGCCAGGAGGATTTTCCCTCTCTTTACTTTTATTCGGTATATGGTGGGTACTCTGGATCTTACCATCCAAGATACCACGGATCAGGACAAGGAAGAAGACTTTCTAGATTTGATGAGTCTCCCTCCCTCTAAAAAGTTGCTTCTGCCTATACATAAATCACTTCGCAGAACTACTTTTAAATAACTCCAGAGTCCCACTTCCACTCCAGGAGTGGGAAAGAAAATTGAAAAAAAAGTATCAACTGGATGAAACTAATGCAGAATGTCTTTTCATGCACCTAGACCATGATAGGTGGTGCAGGCTGCTGCATGCAATAAAGCTGAAGTGCCTGTATCATCCCAGCCTCCTGAAAAGGAATCTAGAAGGCTGGATACCATGGTAAAAGATCTTACACCACAGTCTCTCTGGTGCTTTACCTTTTTAACAACATGGCCTATGCAGCTGAATATCAAAATCTCTCTGGAACTCTGTTGTGACTATCAACCAACAAGCCCCAGATAAAGTGGCTCGAGACTTGGCAGAAACTGTAAAGACTGCCTTAGAAGCCACAAAATACCAGTTTCACATGGCAGTAGACACTAATGACACTGCCACCAGAGTCATGGCCCAGGCCAGTTCTCTTAGGTATTATGCCTGGCTAAAACAACTAATTTATTAGAGGGCACTCTGGCTAAAGCTGCAGATTTCCCCTTGTGAGAATAATTCTCTGTTTGGAGTTAAAAGAGAAGCTTACGTGAAAAAGGTGAAGGAGTACAAAACCACCTACCAGATCAATGCTGTCAAAGAAGAAGCCTCTACTTCCCATAGATTCCAGTGCAGGGGGAACAGAGGCAGAGGTTACTATCCTAGGGCCTTCTACCCCATGCCAATGCCCATGCCCCTGGACTTCCCTCAGATGAGAGATTACTATCCTAGGGCCTTCTACCCCATGCCAGTTCCCATGCCCCTGGACTTCCCTCAGATGAGGGTTTTTTAAAGGGGAAGAGGAAGGAGGGCACAGATAAGCTGATCCCACTCCTTCCTCAAAAGTTCAGTCTAAACAAATCTCCTGACTACAGAAGCCAGATTGCCTCCCCTCCCCCAGTAGGAGGAAGGCTGACCCACTACCTCCATCACTGGTACCTCATTACCACAGACAAGTGAGTGCTGGAGATGGTGGGTCATGGGCTTTCTCTGCAGTTCAGAAAGTTTCCAACCCTGCAGTCACACATCATTAAAATCTCTTACTCCAACAGAAAACTATTGTTGGAGCTAGAGGTGAAGTCACTCCTGTTTGCAAGAGCAGTGGAGAGAGTCCCTTGCCACCAATGGGGAAAAGGTCTCTACTCCAGGTATTTTCTCACAGAAGAAAAATGGGGATTGGTGGGGCCATTTTAGATCTCAGGTATCTGACCAAACACCTACTCAATCCCCAAATTCAAGATGGTAACCCTGGCTGTGGTGATTCCATCATTGCAAAAGGGAGACTGGCTAGCCTCCCTAGATCTCAAGGATGCCTATTTTCACATTCCAGTCAGGCCATCCCACAGAAAATTGCTTAGATTCGAACTGTCTTCAGGCAATTATCAGTTTGCAACACTGCCCTTCGGCCTTTCTTCAGCACCCATAGTCTTTACAAATCACCTAGCAGTAGCTGCAGCTTACCTCAAGAGACAGCAGGTGTTTGTCTTCCTTTACCTGGATGATTGGTTAGTGGTGGACAAGTCCCCACAGAAGCTCAGAGACTCCCTCAGCCTAACACAGCATAAGCTGGAGCCCTTGGGCATTCTCATCAATCCTCAAATGTCCCACTTTGAACCAGTTCAGTTACTGGAATTTATCAGGGCAGAACTAGACACACAGAGAGGAAAAGCCTTGCTCCCCCTCAACAGGGTGCACAACCTTCAAGCCCTAGCAAACTCTTTAATTCCAGGCCAGTCTATACCAGTCCGACATTTCCTTAGACTTCTGGGCCACATGGCCTCCACTACAGCTGTGGTCCCAGGCATCAGATTTCAGATGAGGGACATCCAGTATCACTTAAGAGCTCACTGGTCCCAGAAAAAAGATTCACTGTCAGAACTTATACCAGTCACAAGGACACTGCTCCATGCCCTGGACTGGTGGAAGGACATAAAAAATCTCAGGGAGAGAGTTCCCTTCCAGCATAGGGACCTATCCGGAGTGCTCACCTCAGATGTTTCTCTTCTACGATGGTGGGCACATCTGGCAGATCAGTCCATAAGTGGAACGTGGTCCCCCAAGAAATCCCATTGCCATATAAATCTTCTTGAACTTAGAGCTGTGTATCTGGCTTTCAAAGCCTTTGCCCCCAGCTAAAAGGCCAGTCTGCCTGAATCAGAAAAGACAACCCCACAGCTATGTTTTACATCAACAAGCAAGGGGGAACAAGATCCACAAAGCTTTGCACAGAGGCCACGAAAAGTTGGTGTCTGGCCTACTTCTTGGACATACAGCTTTCTGCCATTCACTTGCTGGGCAAGGACAATGTCCTGGCAGATGCTCTTAGTTGCATCAGTCAGGGCCACCACAAGTGGTCCCTGAACAGACAAGTACTGGCCACTGTCTTCAGGAGATGGGTCACTCCAGAAGTAGATCTCTTTGCCTCCAGCCTCAATTACCAGCTCCCTCTATACTGTTGCAGGCCTCCAGCCCTGAGCACATTATCAGTGGATGCCCTCAATCTGAACAGGGAAGGGAAGTTCCTATATACTTTCCCTCCATTTCCACTAATTCTCAGAGTTCTTCTGAAACTCAGAGGCCACCAGCTACCTTGATTCTAGTGGCCCCAGACTGGGCAAGACATCCCTGGTACTCTCTGCTCCTTGCCCTGTCAGTCAAGCCACCAATTCAACTGCCCCCCAGCCACAGTCTCCTGACTGTACCTCACATGGGGATAATGTACCCCAACATAGTCTCTTCACCTCAAAGCCTTGTACTTCGAAGAGCTAGAGTACCCAGATTCTCAGTACTCAGAACAGGTCCTGAGAATCCTTTGCCTGGTGAAGAAACCTAGTACTAAAAAGACCAGGAGGGGAACCAGGGCCGAAGGTGATAGGTTTAAATGCTTCATTGGCAAGCATTTAAACTAGCCAAGGGGGGAGGCACTGGACAGGAGCAGGGAAATCCTAGTCCCCTTAAAAAAATCAGGGTAGTAAGTGAGGTAAACACCAAGACAGAGGTGTCAATAGGGAGAATGGCAGGGGTAAATGGAGAAAGTGACAAAGGCAATAAGGACAGGGATGGGGCAAAAAGGGGTAAGGCCATCAGGAAATGTAGGGTAATGAGTACCAATGCCCATAGTCTGGGCAACAAGCTCCCTGAACTGGTGGCCTTGATGGAAGAGGGATACCTGGATATCATAGCAGTCACAGAAACATGGTACACAGAGAACCATGACTGGAATGTTAACATATCAGGGTACACAACCTACAGGAGAGACAGGGAGGGGAGAAGAGGGGGAGGAGTAGCTCTCTATGTAAGGGAAGGGATAAAAGCAACAGAACAAAAGAGTAAACAGAGGAGAGGAGGCACTGTGGGTCACCTTAGAGACTGGAAATGGCACCACAATCTGCACAGGGGTTGTATATAGACCCCCATGTCAGGGGAAGGGAATGGACAAGGATATGATAGAAGGCTTTCTTAGGATGGTAGAGAAAGGGGAGATACTGTTGATGGGAGACCTGAATATGCCAGATGTTAACTGGAGCACATTTGCTGCAGCCACATCCATGAGCAGGGCCATTCTTGATGCCCTACAGGTGGCATGCCTCAGACAGCTAGTTTTGGAACCCACTTGTGAGGGAGCAATCTTAGACCTCATACTCTCAAATTGGGACAGTGAGAGGTTCTCAGATCTAGAAGTGGGTAGCCATCTGGGAACAAGTGACCACCAAACAGTGTGGTTCACGATAAACTCAGCTACAGAGTCAAGCCATACAAAAGTGAAGGCACTGGACTTCAGGAGGGCTGACTTTGGCAAGATGGGAGAGTGCCTTAGAAAAGCACTAACAAACAGGCTAGAAGGAGGGGTGGAGCAACAATGGGGAAACATCAAAACTGCCATCACAGAGGCAACAAGCCTTTGTGTGAAGCAAATAAATCAAAATGAAAGAAAAAGTCACTATGGTTCTCCAAAGAGGTGGCGGGGAAGGTCAGGGAGAAAAAGATAGCATTCAGGAAGTATAAGGAAACACAGAAGGAGCAGGACAGAGAGCTGGACCAGTTAAGGCAGAAGGAAGCAGGGAGGGAAGCCAGAATAGCAAAGGCCCAAACTGAGGAAAAGATAGCCAACTCAGTTAAGAAAGGGGATAAAACCTTTTATAGTACATCAGGGAGCGTAGAAAGACAAAGGGAGGGATAGTGAGGCTGAATAGAATGGACAGTGGGTGGGCAGAGAGAGACAGTGACAAAGCAGGGATACTGAATTAATACTTCTGCTCAGTATTCACAAAAGAGGAGGAGGGGGAAGTGTTTAATCCAATTAACAGAAGCACTCTGGATAGGGGGGGTCGATCCTAGTCCGTTCAGAGAAGAAAGGGTTCTGAAAGAACTCTTAAAACTGAAGGTGGACAAAGCAATGGGGCCTGCTGGAATTCACCCCAGAATTCTAAAAGAATTAAGGGAAGAACAAGTGAAACCACTGAACTACCCTTTTTAACAAATCTTGGGAGGATGGTGTGGTACCTGAGGACTGGAGGAAGGCGGATGTGATTCCCCTTCACAAAAGTGGGACTAAGACAGAGGCAGAAAACTACAGACATGTCAGTTTGACCTCTGTGGTAGGGAAAGTGATGGAATCACTTCTGAAGGAAAGAATTGTTGAGTACCTAGAGGCCAGTGGGGCACAGGACCAAAGGCAGCATGGGTTCACAGCGGGAAGGTCATATCAAACAAATCTAATTGATTTCTTTGACTGGGTGACCAAAGTAGTAGACCAGGGAGGGGCTGTGGACATGGCCTACCTAGACTTTAGCAAGGCATTTGACACAGTCCCACACAAAAGATTAATAGTCAAATTAACCAGCCTGGGAGTGGGTCCCAGGTGGTAGCCTGGGTAAAACATTGGCTGGACAACAGGAAACAGAAGGTAATTGTAAATGGAGTCCACTCTGAAGAAAGAGGAGTTACTAGTGGGGTACCGCAGGGTTCAATACTGGGTTCAGTCCTTTTTAATGTCTTTATAAGTGACATTGCAGAGGGACTGGAAGGAAAGGCATGCCTCTTTGCAGATGACACAAAGATCTGCAACAGGGTTGATACACAAGGAGGTGTGGAAAGGATGAGAAGGGACTTGACAAGGTTGGAGGAATGGTCAGAAGTGTGGCAGGTTGGATTATTTATTTTTATTTTTATTTTGAGATATTCAGTAAGACCTTTGAATCAAAGACTCATTTACAAAGGTTCCACGTCATACATGAAGAACAGAGAAACAATACGTGTTTTACAGGATGTTAGCACATAACAAAGATCATACACAGTAATGGAAAAAAATCTTTTTTTTTTTTTTCTACACATGGTGGTACATTTGTTTCAGAGGTTGAGTTACCCTTCTAGGGTAGGTATGATTTAAAACAAGAGTCGCACAGACATAGAGGAGCAGAGAGGTTCTGAAGTGGCTGCTTGTCAAAGTAAATTTTGACGGTTGGGCCATTATGCTATGGGGAGTCAGAGAAGTTGGGGGGCTCACGGGGGAGGGTCAGCTGCAGTCACATAGGTTTGAGGCTTGTAGGTGATTCCTTAGTCCGGTTTTGAAAGGGCCAAGCCTCAGTTTCTTCCGCACTAGGCTGGACAGGGCATTCATCCAGGATGGGCTTTATAGCAAAAATTCGCTGGAATTGGGTGGTCCTGCCATGTGGTACCCATAGCAGCGGTTTGTTCGAGCTGTGGGTTGTTCTGCCTGGTGATGTTGTGAGGATAAATTGGCTTAGGTTGGGGGGGGGGAGTGAGGCCTAGGACAATTTTTTTGGTCAATAGGGAGGTGTGATACCTAATTCTATTGTTAAGGTTTAGCCAGTTTGCAGTGCTGTAGATGGAGCATGCGTGTGTGAGGCGGTCACATGCTTCCTCTACAGCTGGCAGGTTTTGTTAAGCACCAGCCAGAGACGATTTAGGGCGGTGGAGGCTGCCGCTCTGTAGACAAGGATGCCGTAGTCCAGCAGGGAGAGGATAGAGGAGTTTATGGTGAGTTGTAATGCTTCAGGGGTGAGGCAGTGTTTGTCTCGGTAGAAAACTCCTAGTGTGGAGCTAAGGGTATTAGATAGGTGTTGGATATGGAGGTTAAAGTTGAGGGCAGGGTCTAGTGTGATCCCTAGGTATTTAAAGTTGCTTACTTGTTCTAGGGGTGTCAGTTTAGCGGTGAGAAATTTGGGGCAGAGGTTTTGAGGGGGTTCTTGGGATGAGAGAAAATCATGACTTTTGTTTTTTGTAATTTATTGAAGACGCTAAGTGGTGTCATTGTTCGATTCTCTTGGAAAGAATGTTGGAGAGTTTCGCTGAGTTTGGAGGGTGCTGGGTCAGAGGCGTACAGGACGGCATCATCCGCATACAGTAGTAGGTTGCCGGTGCAGGCAGATGGGAGGGAGTTAAGGTATAGACTGAAGAGTAAGGGGCCCAGTATGGAGCCTTGCGGGACACCGGAGCGGATAGGGAGGCAAGGGGATAGGACAGTGCCAACCTTGACCATCTGCATTCTATCACAGAGGTAGCTTGTAAACCAGTTCATGGCGTCCTTGGAGAAGCCTGTATAGGCCAGAGTGTTTAGTAAGAGGGCGTGGTTGACCGTGTCGAATGCCTTGGATAGGTCAACAAAGATGGCCCCAGAGAGGTGGCCACTGTCCAAGGCAGAGTGTACATGGGAAGTAAATTCAAGTAGGGTGGTGGTGGTATTATGACCCTTTCGGAAGCCGTGTTACTGGTTTGTTAGCAGGTGATATTTAGTAAGGTGATCAGTAAGTTGGTCGGCAACTATGCGTTCTAGCACTTTAGATGGGGGGGGGCAGAATGGAGATAGGGAGGTAGTTGCCGGTGGATGTGCAGTCCCCATTTGTGTGGATGAGCATGATGTAGGCCAATTTCCAGGGGCTGGGGAATTTCCCTTGACAGAGGGAGCAGTTAAGAATGTGGGTGAGGGGTGCTAGGACTTCCAGAAGGGTGAAGTGGAGAAGTCTTAGGTCCAGGGAGTCGTGGCTAAAGTGATGGTGGCTAATGGCCTTGGTTAGGTAGGGTTTTGCTGTCGAAGGGGTGAGGGGCTCATAGATAGAAAGGTGGAGCGAGGGGGCTGGGGGATTTTGGCCAGAGGGGGTCAAAGAAGTTTGGGGAGTACATGGGAGAGATCAGTGAGATTAAAATGCAAAGAAGTGAAAATAATGCACCTGGGAAACAAAAACCCAGGGGAAGATTACACAATGGGTGGGGAGGTAGAAACAACGACAAAAATGGAAAGGGACCTGGAGTAATCATATCAGATGATCTTAAGGTTAGCAAGCAATTTGAGAAGGCAGTAGGGAGGACTGGGGGGATACTGGGATGTATAGGGAGAGGCATCACCATCAGAAAACAGGAAGTTGTTATCCTTCTGTACAGACAGCTGGTGAGACCCCATCTGAAGTACTGCGTCCAGTTCTGGAGACCCCATCTGCGCAAGGACATAGACAGGATAGAGGCAGTCCAGAGGGGCAACTAAAATGGTGCATGATCTGCAAGAGAAGCCATAAGATGAGAGACTAAAGGAGCTTAATATGTATACCCTTGAGGAAAGGAGGGAGAGAGGACATGGTAGAAACTTTTAAGTACCTCAGTGGAATCAACAAAATCCAAGAGGGTAGCATCTTTCAGAAAAAGAGATGTGCAAGAACAAGGGGACACAATTTGAAGATGGGGGTCGGTTCAGGGGCAATGTGAGGAAGTATTTTTTCACAGAGAGGGTGGTGGACACATGGAACAGCCTTCCTGAGGAATTTGTGGTGTCTAAAACTGTGGGAGAATTCAAGAGTGCATGGGACAGACAAAAGGCAATTTTTGCGGGGGTAAGAAGAAATAGGCTGTTGGTTAACTAGGATCTGCAGCTTATCATATAGGTAGGGAAATGGGCAGACTAGGTGGGCCAAGTGGTCCTTATCTGTCGTCAAAGTCTATGTTCTATGTTCTGTGCTTCCAAATGGAAATGATTTTCCTTATTGTGCAGGGACAGACATATCCACCCACTGAAAGCTAGCTTGTCTTCAGTGCTGGGCTACCTGGTGTACTTACAAACCTCAGGCCTATGACCCTCATCTCCAAAGGTTCACCTAGCAGCTATTTTGGCCTACATTTCTGCTGGAAAGCAGAAACCTATAATTTCTCATTCCATTTTAAGAAACGTTTTCAAAGGCCTGTTACACCTTCAACCCACACTTAGGGAACCATACAAAATAGGGAACCATCACCCTCTAGAACTTGAACCTCTGCATAGCCAAAATCGTGGAGCCCCCTTTTGAGCCTTTGGCTACAGTAGAGTTAAAATACATCACCTGGAAAGCTGTCTTCTTTGTAGGAGTCACTTCAGCCAGAAGGATCTCAGTGCTTCAGGCACTCTGCACTGAACCTAACTACATTATCTCACACAAAGATAAAAAGTTCTCAGAACAAATAGGAACTTCTTCCCCTAAGGTAATGTCAGAATTCCACCTGAACCAGTCCATAACAGTTCCTGTTTTCTTCACTTTAACCCCCTATGGGAGCTTGCCTTTATTGCCCGTTCCTCTTGGTGGTGTGCCCCGTATCTCCCCCATTTTAGCACCACAACAGTCAAGTTCTTTATTGTGTTCGTGATCCTCTGAGCAGCCTCATGTTTGTTTCAGCCCATTTGGAGCTCTGGGAGCTGAATCGCGAGCTGCTGCATTTCATTTTATGTGCCTCTGAACAGTCGGCAGCTCGCACATCCGCAAAGCAGTGCTTTACTTTCCGACCACTGTAGCAGTAAAATGAGTGGCTTTCTAAAAGTCCTGGTCCCACTGTTTACCCAATTGGGGACTGGTGACCAGAACCGTTTTACATTGTGGATAAAGAGCGATGAGAAGTGCTAGGTTTGGGGCAGGTTGTGGGTCATGTATATTAACGAGCCCTCATCAATATTAATGAGGAAGCTGCCTGCCACCTTGTGGGACTGTATTCCAGCAGCAGCAATAAGTGCAGGAGGGCAAAAAAATGTTTAATGTTTTTTCCTAACTTTCTTTTATTTAAATAACTTAAAAAAATACAATAAACAATTACAATCAATAAAAATAAACATTGCAGAATAAAACTCGTATGTCTAATCATAATTACGAATATAAATGAGTGTTAAACTCTGTAAACTCCCCCAACCCCTCCCAACTAGCTATCTAGAAGACCAGTAACCAGACCCCAGTTCTGTAAGGATAAAACATTAAATTAATTTAAATATCACGAGAGTAAGGCCAGACAATTGTACTCAGAATCACTTCCATTAAAGAAAATTTAAGCTGAGCTATAAACTGTCTTGAATTAATAAGTTATACAGTTTACCCCATCTATCATAGAATAAATTGAGTTTGTTACATAGATACATAGACAGTGTCGGCAGATAAGGGCCTATGGCCCACCCAGTCTGCCCATTTGAGCTTGTAAGTTCAGTTTGTTTTCCTAGAAATCTGTTGCCCCTTACCCCTGACCTCTAGAATTCCTTTATGTCTATCCCATGCATTCTTAAATCCCGTGATTGTTTCAGCCCCCACCACTTCCTCTGGCAGGGTGTTCCACTTGTCCACCACCCATTCTGTGAAGAAATGCTTTCTCATGTTTCCTCTGAATCGTCCTCCCTCCAACTTCATCCCATGCCCTCTAGTCCTGGAACACCTTTTTCGCTTAAAAATAGAGTTTTCCTGCACCCTGTTCCTCCCTGTAAGATACTTGTATGTCTCTATCATATCCCCTCTCTCCCTCCTCTCCTCCAGGGGAGTACATGTTCAGTTCCTTCAACCTGTCTTCATAGGACTTGTGATGCAATCCATGCACCATCTTTGTTGCCCTCCTCTGAACCTTCTCTACCCTGTCTATGTCCCCACGTAGGTATGGTCTCCAGAACTGTACACTGTACTCCAGATGGGGCCTCACTAGTGTCTTGTATAGCGGAATTATGACCTCCTTTTCCTGCTGGTGATGCCCTGCCTATACATCCCAGCATCCTATTTGCTTTACCGCTGCCTTGTCACACTGTTTCCATTTTGAGGCATACGAGATGACAACCCCAAGATACCTTTCCTGCTTGGTGCATGCTATATCCTCACCCCCAACTGATATATTGTGCCAGGGTTTTGTGCCCCATATGCATTATCTTGCACTTCTTTGCATTGAATTTCAACTGCCAAACCCCTGACCATTCTTCAAGTTTCTGCAGGTCGCTTCTCATTCTGTCTACACCCTCTGGTGTGCCTACTCTGTTAAAGAGCTTTGTGTCATCAGCGAACAGTGAAATTCTGCCTTCTAGGTCCTCCATAATGTCACTGATGAAGATGTTGAATAGGACCGTCCCAGCACTGATCCCTGTGGTACCCCACTGGTCACTCTTTCCTCTGTGGAGTGACAGCCATTTACCACCACCCTCTGTGTCCTGCCACCCAGCCAGTTACCTACCCACCACACTACTGTCCTGCCCACACCCATATTCCCCAGTTTGTGTAATAGTCTTCTATGTGGCACAGTGTCAAAGGCCTTTCTGAAGTCCAGATAGGCCATGTCCACTGCCCTCCCTGATCCACCTCCCTAGTCACCCAGTCAAAAATTCAACGAGGTTGGTCTGATACCCACCTCCCTGGTGAAACCATGCTGCCTTGGGTCCTGTAGTCCATTGACAACCAGATGTTTCACCAATCTGTCCTTCAGTAGTGCTTCCATGATCTTCCCCACTACCGAGGTGAGGCTGACTGGTCTGTAGTTCCCTGCTTCCTCTTTGTTCCCACTTTTGTATAAGGGGACTACATCTGCTGTCCTCCAGTCTTTGGGTACCTCCCCTGTTTCCAGTGATTGGCTAAACAGGATAGCCAGAGGTTCAGCCACCACCTCTCTTAGTTCTTTAAGGACCCTGGGGTGCACCCCATCTGGCCCCATTGCTTTATCAACTCTTATTACTTCCAGTTCCTTCAGGACCCTTTCTCGTGTAAAGGGACTTGCGTCCATTTCTGCACCATTCTCACCCCTTGTACTCCCTTCAGACCCATTACCCTCCTCTTCCTCAGTAAAGACTGAGCAGAAATACCTGTTCAATATGTCAGCTTTACTGTTGTCATCCTCCCACGGTCCCCATCCTCCCCTTCAGTCTCACTATCCCTCCTTTTGTCTTTCTTTTTCCTTATGTACCTGTAAAGGTTTTGTCCCCTCTACCCACTGATTTTGCAATGTGTTCTTCTGTCTGAGCTTTGGCTTCCCTACTGACCTCCCTGCCTCCCTTTGCTTCTCCTGGTACTTCTCCCTATCCCTTCTGCCTGTGTCTTTTGTATTGCCTGAATGCAATCTTTTTGGCTTTCACTTTCTTTGCTACCTCTTTGGAAAACCATAATGGTCTCCTCTTCCTTTTCCTCTTGCTAACCTGCTTAATGCATAATTCTGTTGTTCTTGTAATCCCATTTTAAATACTGCCCACTGTTCCTCAACCCCTGATTCCTGTCCCATTCCCTTAATGCCTCTTTCAAGTATCTCCCCATTTTCCCAAAGTCTGCCCCCCTAAAATCCAGGATACGTGTTTTTGTGTGGTTTGGTTCTGCTCTTTCTGTGATTTCAAACCACAATGACTAGTGGTCACTGTTTCCCAGGTGCTCCCCCACTGTTACCCCCATCACACTGTCCCTGTTTGTGAGCACAAGGTCCAGTATTGCCTTCTGCCGAGTTGGTTCCATGACCAGTTGCTTGAGGAAGGCACCCTGAAGGAGTCCAGGATAAATCTGCTCTAGTTGATGCTGCTGCTGGGATGCTCCAGTCCACGTCTGAATATTGAAGTCTCCAACCAGTACTACCTCACCCTTGTCTGCCATCCTTTTGATGGCTTGCATCAGCTCCTATCTGTTTCTTCCTCCTGTGCTGGTGGTCTATAGACCACACCTGTCTGAATGGCTGTCCCCATTTTCCTTTCCAGCTTAACCCACAGTATCTCTCCCCATTTTGCTCCTCCTGGATCTCTGTGGCCCTTATGTCATTTTTCACATACAGTGCCACCTCCTCCCTTCCTGCCTGCTCTGTCTCTTCTGAATATGTTGTAGCCAGGTATGGCCATCTCCCAGTCGTGGTTATCATTACACCAGGTTTCAGTGATGGCCACAATGTCCAGGTCTGACTGTACCATGACAGCCTCCAGATCTTCCATCTTGTTGCTAAGGCTCCTGGCATTTGCACACATGGCTTTCCATGATTTGACCTCCCTAGACTGTTTCACTGTTCTACTCCAGCCCTTCCTTGGTTGTCATTTATCCCTGGTTCTCCTTGCTGTCTGCCCTTCTGCTGAATTTTGCCCCTTTTCTGCTTATCCACCTCTTGGGCACTAATCTCCATCTTTTGCACACTGCTTTGCAGAGATAGTCACTCCTCTGGTTCACTGGTTCCACTGCTAACTGTGGGGGGTGAGCAAGTAGGTACCCTCCTTGCTGGCCTGCCACCCCTTTGCTAGTTTAAATGCTTGTCAATGTAGCATTTAAACGTATCATTGAGTGCTTGGATTCCCCTCCAGGATGGATGCAGGCCATCAGGCTTGAACAAATCTCCATCCCTCCAGGTGGGTCCCCAGTCACCAATGAATCCAAACCTTCTCTCACAGCTCCGTTCTTCAACCATGAGTTAAAGTTCCTGGTGCATGCACTCCTATGTTTCCCTTGCTTCTCACAGGTAGTACTTCTGAGAAAGTGACAGAAGTAGCTACTTGCTTGAGACCCCTCCCAGTTTCCTAAACTCTTCCTGAACTTCCTTTGGCTCCCCATTTGCCAGGTCATTAGTATCTAGGTGGATAATGACATCCAGCTCACCCTCCGTCTTGCCTTCCCAGTGATCCCCAGGATCTTCCTTCCATCCCTCCATGCCGTGGGCACCTGGTAGGCACCTCACCTCCCTGTCCTCCCCTCCTGTGTTCCTAGCTGGATCCCTTTTGTGATGGAGTCCCCACCAGGATTCGCCTCCTCCTCTGGGGTCCACTGCTCTCCCCGGCTGAGGTCCCTCCTTGGCTAACCTCCACATCCTTTCCTTCCACTTTTCTGGGTACCTCTATTTGGTTGTCCTCATTTGTCAGTGTGGCATATGAGTTCTTGAGTGGAATATGATCTGGGATGTGCCTCTGCCTGACTGCTCTAACCCTCCCTGAGCCCACTGTCATCCAAGTGCTCCTCGTTCTCGGCATCCTTTGAGGCAGTTGCATTGGACTGAGTGGTCCCTGGATAGGGGTGATGGTACTCCTGGCCCAGTTTACTTCCGCTCTGAGTCTGGCTACCTCATCCCACAGTCCAGAGAGGTGCATGCAGATAGGGCAGCACCTCAGTGTCCAGAAGGTCTGCCTGAAAACGGCTACCCCACAGCCACTGCATTGCACCACTCCCCACATTATACTGCAATTCCACTACTTGTTTGCTACTGAAGCTCTCCTAGTTCCCTTTTTATTAATTTACTGTACTAAAAATCCTGCCACTGATCCTCAGATAATTTTTTCATTTAAAGAAAAAGAAACCAATAAATAAATGAGTCAAAACACCTGTCGTGCAGAGGGTGGGCTTCTTCCCCCTTATGCCCCTCCTACTTCACACCCCTTACTATACCCTGTGTTTAACTCCTGTCAATCAGATTTAACAGGGCATATAATTAAGAGTTGGGGGAAGGGGGTTGCGAAAATTTGCAGCAATTAAAGACAGCACAGAATTACACCACCACTATGTTTTACATTTTCAACCGCCCAAAAACAATTATAAGTAAAGACAACAAAGAAAGTATAGTGTCACTAAAAAGCCCACAATCTAAGTTTAAAAGAAAAATAGCAATTACCAGTTACTCTAAAGCACTGAATTGAATATGTTTCCTTCCTTCCCCTTCTGGCTTCTTCTGAGAAAATCTCTGGCTTCTTCTGTTATCAAATAAATGTATTAATCTTGTAATTTGTAAGTTAAATATTGCAATCTCCATCAATTCTTTCCTACAGAAATCCTCCTTGTCCAACCAGTGCTTTGCTATCATTTGTTTTGTGGAACTAGCTAGTAGTGATAAAATAAATTAGTCACCTATCCCTTTAACCGTGTTTAGATTGCCCAAAATGCATGTCTCAAAATGTATTACCTTTTGTAGTGAAAGTTTTAACCCTAAGTTATTTCGCACTTTATTCCAAATCTTTTGTGCATCTGGGCAATACAAAAAGATATGTGTGCTTGATCCCTCTTCAAGCCCACATCTTATGAATGTATTTGACTCAGCTAAACCAAAGGCATATAGTTTTTGTGGAGTCAAAAACGCACTATGTAAAATCTTAAACTGGATCAATCTTAAATTATCTAGGGGAATATATTTGTAAATATTGCTCCAAAGACTGGACCAGTTTTATGGGTAATCTTGGGTCTCCTTGTACCAAAAGGATAAGATTACTGGGTCTGGTGAAAATTTCCATGTTAAGATTGTGAAGGGAAGCAGTATAGCACAGTGGTTTAAGGCTCTGAGCTGCAAATCTGGTGACATCCAGCAGACCAGACCTGGGTTTGAATCTCACAGCTTCCACTTACATACTGTGTGACCCTGAGCAAGTCACTTAACTTCCCTGTGTTCCCAGGATGCTCCTGTAAAAAAGCTTTCAGCTTAGTGTGCTACTTCTGGTTAAACAACTAAAAAAAAAAAAAAAAGATTTGATAGAGATTTGCTATGGGATGGGGTTTTAAACTTTTTAGTTTTGCACAGTATCTTTTAATATATCATTGGGGTCAGATGTCCATAAATTAGCTCCCAAGTGAGCTTTTAAAGCTATTTTAACTAGTAATTTTTGAAAATAGTTTTTATTTAACTTAGAAACATAGAAACATAGAATCTGTCAGCAGATAAGGACCATACAGCCCACCTAGTCGGCCCATTTCCCTAGTTGGTTTGGCAATCCATACTGTTATCTGGACTGCCTTCCCCCTGCTCTGCTGTACAGCAGGGTGCTTTAATGCTTATTCCGTGCACTTTTGAATCCCTGTACTGTTTTTGCTTCCACCACCTCCATTGGTAGGCTGTTCCACAGATCCACCACCCTCACTGTGAAAAAATATTTTGTAGCATTCTCCCTAAGCCTCCCTCCCTCCAGCCTCATGTTATGTCCCCTTGTCCTTGTGCACTTTCATCTTTGAAATATGCTCCCCTCCTGTACCCTGTTTATTCCTCTAAGGTATTTGAAAGTCTCTATCATATCTCCTCTCTCTGTTCTCTCGTCCAGTGAATAGATGTTTAGTTCCCTGAGTCTTTCCTCATAAGTCTTGTGGTGCAGTCCATGTATCATTTTTGTTGCTCTTCTCTGGACTTCTTCCATTCTGTCTATGTCCTTCCTGAGATACGGTCTCCAGAATTGGACACAGTATTCCAGATGAGGCCTCACCAATGATCTGTACAGTGGCATCACCACTTCAGTCCTCCTACTGGTTATGCCCCTTCCTATGCACCACACCCCAGCATTCTGTTTGCCTTCCCCACTGCTTTTTTGCATTGTTTGGCTGACTTCAGGTCATCAGATATGATAATCCCCAGGTTTCTCTCCTGACTTGTGGTGGCTAGAACCTGCCCCCATCCTGTATTCCTCTCTTGGAATTCTGTGTCCCAGGTGCATTATCTTGCACTTCTTAGCACTGAAACCCAACTGCCAAACCCTTGACCATTCCTCAAGTAGTCTTCTCTCTTTGTAGAAGCATCTGAAATTATGTTATTGCACCATTGTTTACTAATGAGTGAACCTTAAATGTTTTGAAATTGGGAAACCATTTTTGAGGAATTGGTTTGCCATCAATCTGAAAGTTAGGATTCCCTAGCATAGCTTGGTTAATATTCCTGTGTAAGTCTAGGTTTAAGTAGGAAGTAATCTGCTGATGAATTCTAAGAGAGATTCCTATTATAGAGTATTTCAGTTCTGAGGGTAGGTGATTAGGATTACAGTATAGGATAGCTTCTGGAAATGGTTTATATCTTTTCATTAAAGAAATTTCTAGATACAACCAAATAGGAACATAGTTTCCTTGACTCAGTGGGGAATAATGCAATTTTTTATATTTATTGACATTAGTAGCCATATAGTATAAGATACTGTTTGGTAATTTGACACCCCCTTGAGATTTTGGTAGGAATACTATTTTTAAGGCTATTCTTGGCATCGTGCCTCCCCTTAGAAAATTTGAAATTTCTGAGTGGAACTTATTAAACCGCAAAAAAGGAAAAAACGTATGTAACACATTTATAGGGTAGAAAATTATATTTATTTTTCCCCAAAATGAAAGCGAAAGACAGTTCCATCTTTTAAAATCTTTTTAAATTGTATTTAATAGATTATCCAAGTTAAGTTTAATAAGTTGAGAATGATCTGAAGTCAGATATATACCTAAATAGTTCAGAGTAATAGGAGACCAAGAAAGACCTAAACTAATAAAATTATTTTTATACACTGTATTATTTAGAGGTAAGACCTCAGTTTTTTCCAAATTGAGTTTGTAGTTAGAATATTGACTGACTTATCTTATAGTGTCCAAAGCCACGCTAATCGAAATAACATGATTTGATACATGAAGTAAAATATTGTCGGCAAAAGCTGAAATTTTAAGTTCTAAATTACCCAAGGTAATTCCCGTTATTGGAGGATTTATATTTAAAAAGTACAGTAATGGCTCTAAATAAAAGTTAAACAAAATAGGGGATAAGGGGCAACCTTGACTGGTACCACATTGTAATGAAATCTGGTTACAGAGAATAAGGCCATTACATGAAATTCTTGCTGTAGGGGACGAATACAGAATTCTTAACCAATTAAAAAGTTTTGGGAAACCGAATCTAAGCAAAGTTTGAAAAAGAAATTCATGATTGACCCTGTCAAATGCCTTCTCCGTGTCCAGTGACACCAGCTCCACTGGTACACTGCAGTCCCTGGATGCAAAGAAGATGTGGACCAGTTTTCTAATATGATCTGAAGCCTGTCTATGTGCAGTGAAACCTACCTGCTGTCTTGAGATCAAAGGGGTCCAAGTATTTTTAATTCTCTGGGCCAGAACCGAAGACAACATTTTTATATCATAATTGCTTAAAGAAATAGGTCTATCATTTCTTACTTTGTCCCTTGCTTTGCTCAGTTTAGGCAGTAGTATTAAAAGTGCCTCTAACAATGTTTAGTCAGCCACACCATTTTCTAAAATATAGCTGTGGAGTTCCTGTAAAAGAGGTGGTAGAATGCTCTTAAAGGTTTTATAAAAGTTTGCTGTAAGTCATCCGGATCTGGGGGCTTATTTAAAGTTATCAATAACCCTTTTAATTTCTCCTCTTTCTATAGCTTTACATAGCTCATTAGTTTGTTCCTTTGTTCTTGTTGAACATCTAAATCTCTTCAAATACTCTTATAATACCATGGTAGAGGGTTCGTTAGGCATTGGACTATAAAGTTGAGAATAGAACTTATAAAACTCGGAGCACATTTCTTTTGGATCAGTCTTGACTGAATTGCCCTCTGTTGAAATAATTGATTCTTGTTGTCTGATCCTATTTGCTAATAATTTACTGGGTTTATCCCTTAGATCTATATATTTAGCTTTGCATTTAATTATGTCATTCCACTTTTTGTTTAGTAAGAGAAAATAGTTCATTTTTGAGTTTTTGTAAATCTGATTTTTCTTGATCTGTTAATGTGTTAGGGTCCTTAGTTTCTAAAAAGCCAATATTTGTAGATAAATGAGTAATTCTTTCTGTCTTTTGTTTAGCTCCAAATCTGATCACTTCTTCCCTGATATAACATTTAATGGCTGCCCATATTGTATCTAAGTTATTAATGGAGTTTAAATTGTCTTTCCAAAAGTTTGCAATTGCCTGATTAATGTAGTCAGTAATTTCATCTCAATAGACAGTTATTTAATCTCCAGATAGTTTATCTTGGATGAGATTGTGGCAGAATATGTGAAATCAATTAGTGAGTGATCCGAGAGGGCTTTACCCACAATATTTGACGTAATAACATCCCTAATCCATATTTTTGAGATTAAAAAAAAATCTATTCTCAAATAAGAGTTATGAACTGGGGAGAAAAATTCGAATTTTTTAACTCTGGGATTTAAAGTTCTCCAAGGGTCTGCCAGGTTGCATATATCTAATAGCTCAGAGAGGGCTCAGTCTTCTGATTGTAAAGATATACTAGTAGTGTTAGATCGGTCTAGATCACAATCTAGTGGAATATTCCAATTGCCACCTAATAATAATGTCGTAGACAAAAAGGGAGTGAGGGTCAAGATTAAACCTGATAGAATAAGGACGTGTTATTGTTAGGGCCATAAACAGACCCGGCAACCACCCGGGTTTGGTTAAAATGTCCTAAGACTACTATATATCCACCTTTCAGGTCTTGTATTATTTGTATTGGAGAGAACTTTAAATTGTTGGTCATTAAGATGGCTACTCCTCCTTTTGATGTGTAGTTTCCTGATTCAAAAACTTGAGTGAAACCATATTTTTTAACTAGGTCGAGTTCAGAACTTAACAAATGTGTTTCTTGTAGCAAAACTAGGTTATAGCTCAGGGAGCTTAGATAATGTAAAATCTGTGATCTTTTGACTCTGAGTTGGATACCTTTTATATTCCATGAGGCTACTTTAAGAAATAAAGACATAACACTTTATCATCTTTTAAAAAACAGTTAACAGGAAAAAAAGGTCAAATGTTTAATAATGTAAGAGTTTAGAAGGGCACAGTGTATGCTTTGAAACTGTGGGGTAATTGTAAAGAAACAGTAAAGACACTGGCTGCACTAGAACTTTATTGCTGGGAACTGTATGTACTGGTTGGGAAACTGTGTATATCATCAGCCATGTTATGATACTTTGACCCCTGATGGACAACCAATCAGCTTTTCAGGTACCCAAAACTGTTTGTAATGGCTGATGGGAGGAGTTTTGAGCTAAATTCAGGCAGCAAGAAAAGTTTCCAATCAATAGTCAAGGAGGGCTGATATTAGTGATTGATAACTGGCACCAATCAATCTGAGGCCCCTACACTGACTGCCGTGCCTGGGCTACAACCCCTTTGCCCTCTCACCCTCCTACCTGGTCACTTCACGCCACCTATAGCACTGAAGATCACTCGGGGAGTCTGAACCGGAGGGAGCTTCGTAGAGGTAGTTGGTGTAGTGCCACTGGGGCAGACCATTACATGCTGGAGGATTTTCCTCCCTTACTCCATTTGGCATGGATGTGCAATGACACCAGTGATGTTGCGGTGCACGCTCCCACACACCGCATGTTGGACGTCTGCCATGCCGACCCTTGCTTGCTCCATGACATCTTGCCCTAGCCCCTGACCACTGCTAGGAGCCAGCACTTGCGTGGGTGTCCCTCCCCAGCCACCCCAGAGGAGGAGGAGGAGGAGGAGGAGAGCAGTCCATGGGATGCTCAATCCACCTACCCTCCCCGGCCGACCCTCGATGACCCGAGATCTTTCCCGAACCCAGGTCACCGGCATAGTGCAAGGTGTGGCATCCAGCGCTTCAACCCTCAGCACCACCGGGCCGGCGCAGAGCCTCCATATTTGAAAGGAAGTCTCTGGCCCCAGATGATGCCTCGTCATCCACCCAGGTGTTGAAGTCAGCGAGAACAAGTCATCTCGGTGACTTCCAACACCCTCTCAGTGACAAAGGTCAACATCTCCTGCAGGAAATTCCAGTCCCACCCAGGTGAATGGTAGACCAAGAGAATCCTGAACTCCACCCCAGAACCCTCTCACACTCAGAAGAACTGGTGTCTCCCACTGGATGCACCATCAGGCCCAGTTCTGATGTAAAACAAATGGCCACCACCTCTCCCCTGCATCCCTTCATTGGGCGGTGAACCATGGTAAACCTGGCCAGGACGGATGCCTCCAGCACAGGGCCTGAAGCATCCCCCAGACAGGTCTCCGTAATGCATGCCAGATCAACAGATACAACAGGCTCCATCATTATAGCAGTCTTATTCACCATGGACCTGGCGTTGCACAATACTGCCTTAAGAGGATGAAAGGCTGAGGCCAGTCCCTCAGCTACCTTCCCTCTCAGGCTCCCTGGGCAAAGAGACAAGGAACTAAGGACCCTGCTCCAATTGTTTCCTCAACCTAGGGTGTCTTCTGGTCCCCACCAAGTGAATTGGCTCCCCACTGGCTATATCCTTCTTCCTGTCACCCCCCCCAGCATCCCTCCTTGCAATACCCAACTTCCTGCATCTCCAAGAAACTGCTGATCTCCACTTTGGGAATCTGTTGCCAAATGGTACTGGCAAATGGAGAGGTTTGTGAAACTGTCTGGCTTCACACCAAAGCTGTTGTTCTGTCTGAGAGAAAAATCAGATCCAGGGAATTCTCCAGCTGCATTTCAGAGCCAGGTGGGGAACTTGCTCACCCCCACCGAGTGGGGTCTGCCGGTTACAGCGGGCCACTGGTGCATGCTGGGGGACTAGGGCACCTGTGACCTGTCAGGGAGGCAGGCTGTGGAACCACTTCTAGGTCTGGAACTTCTATGGTTGGGTAGGTCTCAAGGTGACAAGTGGCCAGACCTTCAGTCAAGTCTATGCCTTATTCTCAACCGCCCCTTTGTTTCTGCCCTCTCTGAACTGAATCTGCAGAGACTGAACTGTAATAAGCCCTCCGCTGCAGAAATCTATCAGCTCTTCAGAATCGTAAGTACCCTGGGCTTGTCCTGGAAATCAAGGGGAGTAAAGGTTTATTTGTTCACGCTTGAGTTTTCATTGCTTCTAGAGCCTCAGCGCTGGCCAACCCTCAGCACTGAGCAGGCCTGCAAACACCTGGGTACCCAGCTAGGATAGACAGACATTTGTTGGTACCAGTGGGGGTGGGGGCTGGGGTGGTTTGGCCTACAGGCCTTGTCACTGTTAATTGCTCTAACTTTTTATTCTTTCTTTCTTTCACAGCTATTCCTGTTCCTGGTACCCCTTCCCTAGCTTTTCCCCTAAATAAAGCTGTGTTCTGTTGTTGCAATTGCTGTGTGAAGTGTGCTTTGTGGAAACAAACTATCAAGTGTATATGGTATTGGGGAACTGTTTGGCATCCAGTGTGTGGGGTGGTTGGAAGTGGAGGTGGGTAGGTACAGCATCCCAGGGGGTTGTACCAATCATACCCCTGGCCCACTGCAATTTACTCTGGGTAGAGGCACCTCACTATTCTATTCATTTCTTTTGAATAGAACCCCCAAACACCACCGCAGCAGGACCCAGGCCCCTTAACCTGTGTGAAGGTCAACAGGCAGCGGTAGTAGCCCACTGGCACATGGTACCTGGGCTACACACAGACAAATCCACTCCTGGTGAGCTAAAGCTACACAGTTTGGATGTCAAAAGGGCATTGATCTACTACCTGGGGCACACTAAGCAGCTCAGGACCTCCCATACCCAGCTCTTCCTCACCTATGGCATGGTGGGCATGGGCGGGCCAGCCTCTAAGAGGACTATCTTTTGCTGGTTAGTCTCTTGCATTCAGTTTTGCTACACTAAGGCTGACAAGCAGCCACCTCAGGGCCCACTCCACTAGAGGAACTACAGCTTCAGTGGCAGCTGCAAGGGATCTCCCCTTGCTGGATATCTGCAAAGCAGCTACCTGGAAGACTGTACACACCTTCAAGAAGTACTACTGTTGGGATGTGCAGTCCAGGCTGGATACCAGATTTGATACAGCAGTTCTGCAGAACCTGTTTTCAAAGTAGGTTCTGTACCCTCCCTCCCAACTTCACTGTTTTGTAATCTGCATTAGTCAAGCATACTGAAGGAATCCTTGGGTGAGAAAAAAAAATAAAACTTACCTTAGTAATATTGTTTCTTCCAAGGTAATCTTCAGTATGCTTGACCTTCCACCCAGCCTCCCCTACATAATCTGACTGAGAGTAATTTTGCAGTCTATACTATGAGCAGAATTTTAACTGTTTACATTTAATTGTAGAATTTTCACAGTAATAGATGTTCTATAAAAGTTATGCTTTGTATTTTTCCATAACTTTTTTTTTTTTTGCATAGGATAGGATGTTGGGCCCTTTTGCCCTTTAGCTTTGAAATTAATTCGACTGACCTCCTCCTCTAGCTATAGGCAGCACTTGCTCTCCTGCTTTCTGATTGGCTGATGCCACAAATCATTAGCACTGACTCCACCTCTGGGGCAGCTGAGCCCAACTGGCATAGTGCATTAGTCAAGCATACTGAAGGATACCTTGGAAAAAACAATATTACTCTGGTAAGTAATTTTTTCTTCAATGCCAGAAATTCTATTTTGTGAATAGGATAATGTTTTTTGGATGGAGACAAGGTGCAGCTTGCAAAGGCCACCGGCTGTAGTCCTTCTTGGTGTTCCTAGCACAGCACCACTCCCAACCCATTCAAACTAGCATCAGTGTGGAGGATGTAGGGCTTGTTGGGGTCCATGAATGCCAGGATGGATGCTTCACACAGACTCTTGATAATCTCCTGGAATGCAGCTTCACACTCTGTGGTCCACCTATCTCCAAAGGGCTCATTCACCTTGAGATACTCCTTCTATGGGCCCTCTCTCTAGGACTGGCTTTCCTTTTTCTGGTTGGCAGTTGGGTAACCCCGAGTTAGCTCATTTAATGGCCAAACTACCGTTGAGTAGTTCTTTACAAACCACTGGTAATACCCATGGAAACTGAGAAATGACAGAAGAGTCTTAAGTTATGTGGCCTGGGCCAGGTGGTGTGAGCCTTGACCTTGGCAGGGTCGGTTTGCACTCCATCGGCCGAGACAATGTGTCCCACATATTTCACGGAATGCTGGTAGAACTGGCACTTATCTATGGAAGCCTTTAATCCAAACTCCTCCAGCTTATCCAGTACCTTCATTAGCCAGTGCTTGTCCTCTTCGAGTGCTACCAAAAACTATAAGATCATCCATATAGATGATCGCCTCCAACAGATGCATGTCCCCCTACTGCCTTTTCCATTAGTCTCTGGAACTTGGCGGGAGTTCTAGAGATCCCTTGGGGCATTCTTTCAAACTGGTAAAATCCAAGAGGGCAGATGAAGGCAGTTTTCTCCTTATTTTCCTCCACCATAGTGATCTGATAATACCCGCTCCTAAGATCAGGCATGGAGAACCACTTACTCCATGAAAGGCTGGCCAGCACATCTTCCACCCTAGGTATTGTGTATGTTATTCTGGGCCATGATGATGTGGGAGGCATAGGAACTCTGTGATTCCTTAATGATACCTGTGGCCTGTAACTCCTTGAGGAGCCACCGAACATCCTTGATGTCTCTGGGTGCCAATCTTCAGGACCTCTCTCTAAAGAGGCAGTCATTGCTTAACTGAATGTGATGTTCTTCCCCTTGGATGCACTCTACGTCCCATTCATGAAGTGAAAACATGTGCCTCTTTGCCAGCTTCTGGCATTGGCTCCACATGTAACTGTCAGGGATGGGTGAGTCCCCCAAGTTGAATATAGCTGGATCTATCTCTCCATCAGTGGCTTTCCGCAGGTCCCCTTCTGTGACACTATCTGCTTTGTAGATGTGGGCCAGCACTCGGCCCTTATGAATGACTGCCAGCTTTTCTGACTCGTTCTTCACTCTCACAGAAACACACCAGCCTCACGGTGTCTCAGGAGGTGGCAGTACCCTTCGCTGCACCATTAACCCCTCTGGAAAACTATCCTTTGGTGGGGTATCAGTGATAAAGGCAGGTCCTTGGGGTGGCTTGGGGTGGCTGGGCAAATTCTGCAATACTCAACCACTCTGCACTCTGACTTGGGCAGCAGGATTAGCTCTCAACTCTCTACTCTCCAAATCACTCCAGTGGGCTCATCTGCTAATTCAGGTTCTGGTTCTCTAGCATCCAAAGACAAACTGACCCTCTTCAGTACAGCTTGGATAGAGGGTTTAACAAGTGGTCCATTCTGCAGACACAGTTTGGCCAGCCAGCCAAACATATTGGCATTTTTTCTAATCAAGCCTGGCATGTCATTCATCCCCTTGGACTCCAGGCAGATTAACACCAAGACTTTTATTGTGCATGGTTTGTCAGGACCCTTGATGAAAGTGATCTGTACTATGCAGTACCCATCGAAAGGACAATTTGTGGCCCCCTATCCCCTATACCGATAAGCCTGATAGAGGTAGAAGCAGCAGGTGCTTCAGGTGCGAATCATAAAAAGTCCTGTGGATAATTGTGACCTGTGATCCACTGTCCAGCAGATCACAGTACTCCCTCAATGGGAACTTCAACATCTGCATGGGATCCAACTAGCCCCGGGGGGCACCTTACTTCCCCTGTGGAATCTTCAGTTCTGTCCATTTAGTGGAGCTTTCCAATTTTGGAGAACCAGTTCACTCCCTTACTGGGTCCCTCTCTAGTTTCCCTGCTGCATGTGCTGTCTCTTCCCCTCCACCAACTGGGGATTCTTGGGACAGACACATCTACAGGCTCTGCCACCATCTTTTCCACACCAGAAACAAAAGACATTTGATATCGCTTGGGGATGAGAAGTTGTGGTTGAGGTCCTTGAAGGCAGCAGGTCACCAAGGGTTTTCAACCATCTTCATTAGTTCCATTAACTGTGCATACACTTCTCTAAGCATGATGACCTCTGCAGCTTGGGCCCCAGGTTCCAAGGGCAGTGTGGCCACTTTACCGCCCACAGGCATGCTGGATACCACTGTCTCTGACTCCACAGGCTCGCTTGTTGAATAGCAGTTTTCAGTCCTTGGATCAAACTCTGAAGCTCAACAGTTGCTAGAGAGTCTTTACTATCTGCCACCTGGATACTAGGAATGGCAGCAGATGATTCCTCCCATTGTCTGTCTTGCTTGTCAGCTGCCCTAACCTCTTGCAATGGTGTGCTGTGGGGCAGTCAGCCTTTCTTTAAAATACAGCTTTAGCAATAATAATTCCAAGAGCCAGGCAGCTTTCAAAACCTGCTTGAGACATACTTTATTCAGGTTTTTAGCAGCTACTCCTCCCTTCCTGTACACTTTCTGCAATGCCCTCTCCAGTCTATGGAAGTAAACGAAGAGGGACTTCCCTCACCACTTTTTGGTTGTCTTGAATTTCCAGTAGAGATTGTCACAGGACTCTGTACTTTTGAATACACTGTCCAAAGTGGCAAGGTACTCTTCCCCTTTTCCTCTGGATCTGTGGCTGTCAATGTCCAAATTGCATCCGGTGCAGGCCCCTTCAAACTTTCTGCTAGTCTTTTTTGTTTCTCAGCCCTCAGAACATTGCTATTCCTGGAACATATGGACAGCATAGTCTACTCAGGTCTCATAATCATCATCTCCAGCTGATGTTATGAGGGCAACAAGAGAAAACCCTCCGCCATCTGTAATTCTCAGAATTAGCAGGCTGAGTCAGTGGGGTCTACTCCAATCAGATGCAGGGACTGTGCATCCTTAAGAGTCTTTCCTTCTGCTGCCAAAAGGGACCGATTTTTTTCCAGCAGATCTGGCTCAGTGGTAGGCGAGGGGCCGGGGACAGTAAGTGGCCTACTCCCCTTGCCAAACAGGTTCCAAGTACCTTCTACCTCTTCACTGGTGAGGGTTGCTGGTGGCTTGCCTGCATCCACATCTTTGTCACTACCCACCAAAGCTATAATACTCTGGTCAGTGCAATTGTATCTTAAGCCATGAACTTTCAGTTTCTCAATTTCAGGTGTAGTTTCCAGTGCTTCCAAAATGGGCTTCCTCATGGATCCCCATCACCAGAATGGATTTCTCTGAGACCAGGCATTACCTCCACACCACTCAAGCCATTTCTGTTGCTCCATATTGATTCTTTTCAAAAGTCGTTTTTCTGAAGGCGGTACCAATTTTTCGGAATTGCACTCCTGTGGGTAACCACTAGGGGGCAGATGATCCCAGCAGTAACTTCAGTTGTAACAGCCCTTTGGCTCTCCTTGGCTCTTCCAGGGCCCCTGAGGTCCACTTAGCACACACCTCTGAGGAGGCCAGCCTGGGTGAGTACGAGAATAAGAGAGTGCTCAGTAGCTCCACCTGGAGAAATGGTAGGGATTACCTGCGAACAGATTGCAGGTTACCACCCTCCAGGAAAATAAACAAGCTGCCCCAAAACACTTTCCCCCACAGTAACAATCCCCTCTTTTTGCAGTGGAGAACTGTAACATCTAACATAAACAATAACAGTATTTTGTTTTGGGGCAGGAAAAAAGGGGAGATGCAAACAGCAACTGCAATAGTAACTGGCTAGCAAATCTACCCCCAAAAATCCCTACCCACCTTTCCCTGGCCTCTGCCTAGAAAGTTCACATAGCCTTTTTTGGTGGGTACCTCACTGCGGTGATGACATCGATGCAGGGAACTCTCATTGGGGCCCAGTACTTTTAAACACACTTTACTTTCACTTCAGATTTGGGCACAGCTTTGAGGACAGTCCTGCCCAAGGCCTAACCCCATAATTTAAACCTAAATAGCTAACTAAAGACTCCCCAAAGCTGCAGCTTGGGGGCACTTACAGTTCAGAAGTTCAAAGGAGATTCAGCAAACTAGCTTTGACTGTACTGAAGAGATATCAGGTTGGTGTTGCACCATAGCAACAAGGAGCAGCTTGAATAGTTAAAGAATGCTGGTCTTCGCTAGGGCTGGGAGAACTCTGTTAAGTTCTGACCCTTATTAAATAGGAACCAGAACATGGTGAAGTTCTTATTTGTTCTGATTAGTTCTGATTTATTGACAAATATTTAAAAAAAATGCAAAAAATGCATAAAAGTTGCCAAAGTCGGTCACATTTAACCCCAAGACCCAAAAGAAATAATTTAATGGATTATTTATATAAAAATTAATGTAAAACTGCTAAATAAAAAGCAATCACCCACTACTAGTCCCTTCATGATTGGCCTGTAATGGTGGCATATCCTGCTCGGGTCCGTGACATGAGTGTGCTGGGAGAGAGACAGGGGAGAGGAGAGAGAGAGAGACAGAAGCAACTACATATCTCATTAGTATTCTTACCTGTAAAAAAAACTAAGATCCCTCTAACTGATGTGATGTCCTTCTGATCACTCCCACCCACACCGATGGGCCAGGGACAAATTTACTGTCATGACTCGTGACTGTACACAGCTCACCAACAGCACAGCAGTCCACCACCACTTCCTTTCAAGATTACCTGACTGACTCTTACAGTACAGTTACTGTTAAGTGTGCCTCAGAATTTGAATTGGAGATGCAGACACATCTGGTGCATAGCCGCAAGCAGCACGGTCCCACACTGGGGTTGGTTAATGCTTATATATAATGTAACGCGATATACTATAAAACTAATTATAATAAGGAGGAAAAATGGGGAATGAGTGATGATGATGATGACACTTGTGTGTAGTTGTACTTTACTTGTGTTGTAGTGTAAACAGCCTGCTATGAGTCACAAAGTCAGATTTTATCCTCTGAGCCATTCATAGCCAGCAGCACAGGCACATCAACTTGTATGTTGTTTTTCTGAACAGTTTTTTTTAATACATGACATCATGAATAAACATTAACAAGTGATCATGATTGGATGGCACAAGTCAAAGATTTATTTTGCCACCCTGCTGCCCTTGCCCTGTACACACAGCCACACTGAAGCCAGGAAAATACATTTTATTTGGGATTTCTGGGATTTTTACATTTATTGTGGGCCCTCCAAAGTCTCTCTCTCCCCTCTGGATGTCACAAGTCATAGATTTATTTTGCCACCCTGCTGCCCTTGCCATGTACACACAGCCACTATGAAGCCAGGAAAAAAAATGTATTTGGGTTTTCTGGGACTGTTACATTTATTATGCCCCCCCCTGAAGTCTCTCTCACTACCCTCTGGATGTCACAAGTCAAAGATTTATTTTGCCACCCTGCTGCCCTTGCCCTGTACACACAGCCGCACTGAAGCCAGATAAAAAAATTGGGATTTTATTTAACTGTTAAATTTCTCTTGGATCCCCAGTAGTCTCTCCCTCCCTCTCTCTTCTGGATCAGGAATGGCACAAGTCAAAGATTTTGCCAGACTGCCTTTTCTCATATACAAAGTCAGCTACACTGTATGAGGCCAAGAAAAGAAAAAACTTTCATTTGGGATTTTCTGCAACTGTAAACTCTCTCTCTTGAGCCCCAAGTAGTCTCTCCCTCTTTCCTCTGGATCTGGAATTGCACAAGTCAAAGATTTTGCCAGCTTGCCCTTTCTCATGTTCACACTGCTACACTGTCTGAGGCCAAGAAAAAAAAAATAATTTGTCTAACCACCCAGTCCCCTGGGAGTTACTAGAATCCCCTCAGTGCCAGTGCTAGGTAAGGAAAGGCAACTGGTGATTAACCAGTTAAACAGGGTTTTCACCTGCTCACTCTCTTGTTTACTTAGCTTCAGCTGAGATGAGGGAGATGAGGTCATTTAGAACTCTTGCATCAGCATAAGCCACAGCTGGTTGGAGTGTGGGATGGAATGTTAGAGTAGAGTAGTCAGTTGGAGCTGAGAGTTTGAAGTGAGAAGTTAGGTAGAGCAGTTCTCTTCCTGTGGGCTCCATCCTGGGGGCTCTGATTTTCTCTCTGTAGTCTGGTTTTATCCAGCTTGTCAACTGAAGTAATGGAGGCTGTTTTCATCACAGGATTCCTGTTTTCCCCCTCACCCAGGGAGGGTAGGAAAAAGGACTGGTAATTTGTGTGGATTGCAAGGCCATTCCATGTTCAGTCCAGGATGTTTTCTAGCTGCGTGAAAGGTTTCAAGAAGGTTTCTGGCAATTTCTTCTCCCAGAGGAAATAAGAACATTGCCATGGGTCCAGTGTCTGAACAAAGGCACATCTACAAAGCTGTGAGTACACATGGTACAGAGTGTCATTAAGCCAGGTATGCTTAGAAGGGTAGAGTCCAGAGCAAGGGACTAGATCTGATTTTCCAGGACAATGTCATATTTTACAGTGCAAGTGTAATGTCTGGGGCTACAGGCCAAGTTTCAAATGCAATGCTAACCAGTGTTGTAGTAACAAAGTGTTTTTTCTCAAGAAAATATACAGAGGGAATGCAAAAGTTGGTGAAATGTCTCACAAGTACGATGTCCCATACTTGTGGGAGGAAAGAGGAGAGGTCATAGGAAAAGAAAAATGTTCTGCCAAGCATATTAGTTTGCCATGCAGGTTGTTCCTGTCTAAAGTCAGTGTCTAACTGTAGGAACCCTGTGGGGGCCACCTAAATCTTTTCAGTACTACAGTCAGTTCCGTTTGTGTGCCATTCGGATGTGTGCACATTCCGCTAAAGTGCACAAAATCACGCTGTCCCGTTTCATTTTCTATTCGTTTTCCTGTTAAAGAATTTGGTTGTGTGCACATTGTTTTTCGGTTGTGTGCACACATTTCAGGTTGTAAATTTGTATTTCAGCAGGACTTCTGTGATAATTGTCATTAATTGGCAGCTACTTGACAGCCTTGTAAGCCTAATTTATTCACTCATATTGTTATTCCCCTCAGTCAGTCACACAGGTGTTAAACAGCAGCCTAATCAAGAAGGTTAATCAGCTGCTACATTAAATTAAGCCAACAAACCATTCGGTTTCAGAAGTCACAATGGATAAGATCACATGAACGGTTTTAACTCTCAAACAAAAAGTTTTGCTGCTCGATAAGGCGCTTGTGCCCGGTGTTGCAAGAAAAGAGCTTGCATCTGAGTTTTCAGTTGATGTGTCTTGTGTGGGGCGAATTTGTTAAAAAAGGGAAACAATATTGCTGGAATGGAGTGCTGGGGGTAACAAAAACCATAAAAGAAAGTGAGATAGCAAAGATGTCCGTGTGGAAGATGCCCTTTTACGGTGGTTTACTGCTGCCCGTGACCACGGAGTGCCATTGTCCAGTCAGGTATTGCATGAGAAGGCAAAAAGTCTAGCCACGAACATGGGCATCGAATTTGAGCCCTCTTCGGGATGGTTGAAACACTAAGTAAAAGCAACACGAAGCAATCAAGCATTACTGACTTTTACACCACTAACTACAGCATTGCAAACTAGCACTTAAACCAGTTTTACAGTTTTTTTTAATATTTTTTTTTACTGCTATAAAGTATATTACAGTGCAATATATTGTGTGTGACATTTTATAATTAAACATAACTGTTCTTAACATCTTTCCGGCTTAAAGTTCTGTTATTCACCACATCACTTGTTAACCACGATCGCAAATCGGGAGTCCAGATGCCATTTTTGGCTGTGTGCATTTTCGGATGTGTGCACAAATTTGTGAGTTCCCAGGCATGTGCACACATCCGGAATCAACTGTAGCTTTACATCAAAATAAAAGACCCACTGAAGAATCCAATTTGAATGTTTGGACATTGCAGTTATTGTTTCTGTGTGGATTTACTGGGTACCCTTCCAGGTATTAGATCTGGCACGCGCCTAGCAAAAATTCTTCCCCCAGGACCCAGGATCTCTTACCCGACCCCACCCCCTTGTCCTGACTAGTGAGCCAGGTATACTTTCCCAAATCTAGGGTATGGTACCAAATCTAAGTATAGGCATGCCAGCTATGGATGCCAAGGATACAGTTAAGGGATGCTAACTTAAGAATAAAGTGGCAGGGGTCTGGGTTACACAAATGGAGACACTGCTGAAGATGTTTTATTTTGGGGAGAGGTAACAGTTTTGCTGAGGGCATGTCTAGTATCTTTCTATCTGGAAGCAGTGCGCCCAGACAGAAAAGATGATTTGGATAAGTAATGTTGTGCCCAGGAAAATGCCAACTGAATATATAGTGTTGTGCCAGCAAGTAAAGTAAAAGGAAAAGTGCTGCCTGTGGTTTTGCAAATTTTAATGGACAGAAAAGCACTGCAAGGTATTCTGATTTCTGCATTGCAAAATGTGCTTAAAATGACTGCTACCTTGTTTAAATGGAGAGGCCTTCCAGAATCAGCAGCAGCTGAGATTTTCATTGGGAGGAACCAGTTACTAATCACAGTGAGTAGTAAAGAGAAAAGCAAAGCAAGTGAACTAAGGAAAAGACAGTCAAGCTCTATGTGTGTGCTCCAGATAGGTGCAGAATGAAGAACTGCATTGCACAGGCCGCAATACAAGAATTTTTAGCATTTATATAGTTGAGCAGTGATTTTTGGCAAAAATGACTGTATTGTCGAGAGGGCAAAACAACAAGACAGGCTTTCTGAGTAAGGATTGATGGGCAGAGAAGGGACCTGTGTGCTGAAGCAGCTAAGCAGCAAATGGCCTCCTGGGCTTGCTAGTTCTGGAATAAATGCAAGAAAATAAAAACCAGAGTTTTTGGCAGTGGGGTTCAGAAGCTAAAAGAGACTGCAAGTTGTATAGCATGCCAATAAGCAGGAAATCCTGAGCAAGTAAACAACAATATATTGAGCAAAGTGACTTTGGGCAAATGTGAATTTGTAAATAGTAGTTTTGAAGTAGTGTAATGCAAAGTCAATGGCAGAGGGCAAAAGTCAGTATCAGGTGCTGAGAAAGGGCACTGGAGGCAATTGTTTGCATGCAAAATGTGATTTTAGTACCCAGCATAGGTCGAAACCTCAGCTTGACATAGCTGAGCAGAGTGTGATGCATGGAGAAAAGTTTTACAGCTGCTATGATAGGGCAAAGTCAGCAATGCAAACAAAGCAACCGGAAGCCATTTTGTGGGTGTGCTAGGAAACAGCTAGTTCAAATACAGCCTGACTGAACAGAGTCAGCAAAGTCTGAATTGAGTAATATGCTTCAGGAAATTTTACACAGGTACAGAGACCAATGAGTAGCAAAATGAGCAATGCAGTAACCACAAGGGTATGCGCTTTACTTTTAGACATGGCTTTGAGAGACCCACCCTGGTATCCAGACCATGCTGTGGCGCACATTGCAGAAATGAAGCAAATGAATAGACAGCATGAGAAGAGAGGAGATATGGCTATGATAAATTACTGCTTGACATGGACATTCCTGGACACCCAGTGGGACTGTGCATAGTATGTTTGAAGGCTAGCAGGGACGTAATGCGCGTTGCTCACTGCTTTGAGTGCAGAGTGAGATTTGGCATGAGCAGACAAGAGGGCACCCCAGGGCCTATTGCAGGTATATTTTTAGCCAGAGGAAGGGTCATAGGCAAAGCTGCAGTCTGAGTTCCAGGAGACCACTCACCAACCACCCAATTGGAATACACAGAGACAGTGGATCCAAGTAATTTTGAAGATGCCATAGAGGGCCCCGGCAGCAATGTTTCAGAGGGTCTGCCAGCAGGGCAGGAGCATGCAGATGTGACTACACCTGAGTCACCCGCAGAAATGGACACAGACAATGCAACTGAAGTTTCAGTGGACCCCTGGCAAGAGGGTCCAAGCCCTAGTTTGCTTGGTGAGAGCGAAACCAATGAAGACGTAGAGTGGGTGGTAGCCACCTCTGTGCCTAGCGAGGAATGCGGCGTCTCGGGTGAGGATGTACGTTCACTTTTGAGCTCAAATCCTGAGCGATGAAGAAGAGGATGAGGAAGCGTATCTTCAGAGGGAGGTTCACACCCATGTGCCATGATCCCTATCAGAAACAGAACCACAAGCAGAAGCTGCAAAAGCAGAGAAAGTAAGTGGAGAGGCCACAAAGGCAGAAGGCCTGCGTTCTTTGATAAGATCAAGTTAAAATACTGGTTAGCCCAGGACTGGCCACCCCAAGCCTTGCCACTGGCAGACAACTAGTAAAGAGCAGCAAGGAGGAAAGAGTAATTAGATGAAAAGCTGAGTCAATCTATGAAAAAGACTATCCTACTTTCCCAAGAAAGGTCTGGGAAGAAATTGAGAAGAACAGGCGCATCTGGTTAATGGAGGAAGCTACCAAGAACATGAGCCCGTACACCCCTGAAAGTGCAAGGGACAAGGTAGCAAATGACTGCCTTGACTATTGGAAATTGCTTAGGACTCTCTTCGTAGACACCGTGAGAACAGTGAACAAGAATGGAAGAGAAACTTTCTGCAATGTGAACCTGGTGCGTCCAGATATGGTCTGTGTCTTAGCCCCGACCCTGAATGGAATTTTCCTTGAATGGTAGTACCAACAGTGACTGTATCCAGCATGGCAGACAAGTAAGCCAGCAGTTTCTTCTTTTCATCACCTGGCTTTCAGAGGACATCAACCCAGCAGTTTCTTTTCATTGCCTTGTTTCCCAGAGGACATCAAACCAGCAGTGTTCTTCTCTTCTTCGCCTGGTTTCCCAGAGGTCATCAGTTCAACAGTTTCTGAAGATTTCGTATTCTGGCATTCCAGATCAGTGGTCCAGCAGTAATCTGAAGAGATTCTGTCTGCTCCAGGGGAGAAGAATTTCAGCTCTAGTGTAAGAAGATATGCTATTTGTCATGGAACTGGTAAGACTGTTCCAATTTCTTTATGTTCTATTAACACTACACCATGTCACACATTTGGAAGACTGTTTAAAGAACACAGACACTTGATAAAGACTTGTAATGGCAATGTTGTACAGGCCTGTCCTGTTTAAGATTGTTTTTCGGCAGGCTCCAGCCTAGGAGAGACTCTTTAAGAACAGTGCCTGTGGGCAGCAATGACATTTGCATTTCAGTCATTAGATTAAAAACATAGAAACATAGACTTTGATGGCAGATAAGGACTGCTTGGCCCATCTAGTCTGCCCATTTCCCTACCTACAGGATAGGCTGCAGATCCTAGATAACCAACAGCCTATTTCTTCCTACCCCCCACAAGAATTGCCTTATGTCTGTCCCATGCATTCTTGAATTCTCCCACAGTTTAAGACCCCACAACCTCCTTAGGAAGGCTGTTCCATGCATCCACTACCCTCTCTGTGAAATAATACTTCCTCACATTGCCCCTGAACCGCCCTCCTTCTATCTTTAAATTGTATCCCCTTGCTCTTGCAAGTCTCTTTTTCTGAAAGATGCTACCCTCTTGGACTTTGTTGATTCCACTGAGGTACTTAAAAGTTTCTATCATGTCCCCCCTCTCCCTTCTTTCCTCAAGGGTATACATATTAAGCTCCTTTAGTCTCTCCTCATAAAGCTTCTCTTGCAGACCCTGCACCATTTTAGTTGCCCTCCTCTGGACTACCTCTATCCTCCTGTCTATGTCCTTGCAGAGATGGGGTCTCCAGAACTGGACACAGTACTCCAGATGGGGTCTCACCAACTGTCTGTACAGAGGGATAACAACTTCCTGTTTTCTGTTGCTGATGCCTCTCCCTATACATCCCAGTGTACCCCCAGCCCTCCCTACTGCCTTCTCACATTGCTTGCTAACCTTAAGGTCATCTGATATGATTACTCCCATGTCCCTTTCCTTTTTTGTTGTTGTTACTACCTCCCCACCCATTGTGTATTCTTCCCCTGGGTTCTTGTTTCCCAGGTGCATTATTTTGCACTTCTTTGCATTGAATCCTAGCTGCCATACTTCTGACCATTCCTCCAACCTTGCCAAGTCCCTTTTCATCCTTTCCATGCCTCCTTGAGTATCAGCCCTGTTGCAGATCTTTGTGTCGTCTGCAAAAAGGCATACTTTTCCTTCCAGTCCCTCTGCAATGTCACTGATGAAGACATTAAAAAGGACTGGACCCAATACTGAACCCTACGGTACCCTACTAGTAACCCCTGTTTCTTCAGAGTGGACTCCATTTACAATTACCTTCTGTGTCCTGTTGTGCAGCCAATGTTTTACCCAGGCTACCACTCTGGGACCCACTCCCAGGCTGGTTAATTTGACTATTAATCTTTTGTGTGGGACTGTGTTAAATGCCTTGCTAAAGTCTAGGTAGGCCATGTCCACAGCCCCTCCCTGGTCTACTACTTTGGTCACCCAGTCAAAGAAATCTATTAGATTCATCTGACATGACCTTCCCTCTGTGAACCCATGCTGCCTTGGGTCCTGTGCTCCACTGGCCTCTAGGTACTCAACTATCCTTTCTTTAGGTTGGACTAAATAGGGCACTCCAACCCCTAATCAAATGTGGTGTTAGATATGTTTTCTCTCTCCATTTTCTAGTTTGCTACTTTTCTATAAAAAAGCTTTTTGTGATTCTTTAGTGTTGAGTGGAGGTTTAGTCACTGTGTGGAAAGCAGAATGTAGTTTGTTTTCTCTTTTCTTTTATGTACAGAGGAACAAAAGTTCAGAAGAAAAGATTTGAGGATGTTTGGGACTCAACCGAGTTCCCATCAAAGTGTTTCTGGAAGATATTTTATGGTTAACCGGGTGTTAACAGGTCTTGCTTCGTTAGATAGCGTTGTATGAGACATTTTTGGAAAATGTATGCAATGTGATGTGTATGTCTTCTTTTTGCAGCTCCGCAGGTACCCCTGGGAATGGTGGGGCATAGATGCTTTAGTTAGAATTCAGGTAAGATAGTTAGCCATGGGAAGTAAAAGGGGGATGGCAGGCTTGGTGGCCTTGAGTCTGGAATCAGGTCTGCCAACACTGTCAGTTAGCCCATACCTCAGGAAAATCCTGGAGTCACCGAAAATCTAATGGTAGGTCATGTGATAGAGGCTGAAGTATTCAGCAGGGCCTCTGTCCTTTAGTGTTGCCTACATGTGTTCGCACAGGCAGGAGAGAGATTGCAGCTCTCTCCGCAGATAACATGGGAGGGGGACAGCCCCGGTCGGATGAAACTCATGGCTGCAGACAGTCATGCTATCTGGAAAGTGGTGAGTGTAACTACCCAGTCCTCTAGGGGTTACTAGAACCCCCTCAGTGCCAGTGCTAGGTGGGGAAAGGCAGCTGGTGATTAACCAGTTAAATGAGGTTTTCACCTACTCACTCTCTTGTTTACTTCGCTTCAGATGAGATGAGAGAGATTTAAGCAATTTATCCCTCCAGGGTGTGGGTATACTGGGGGATTTACCACGGCTGGTGTGATTCGGTCATGAGGTGCAGCCGAGTGACCAAACTACACCAGTCGTGTTAAGTCCTCCAGTATACCCACACCCTGGAGGGATAAATTGATATTATACAATTGCAAATGTTGTTTTATTTAATTTTTTTTACATATTTTGTAACTAACTGAGGTCCGTATGGTTGGAAGGAGGATGTCATTTTTTTAATATTTACTGCGGTGTTTTAGCGACGGGGCGACAGGACAAATGGCGGCAGTTTCGATTAAAGTGAAAGCGACTGGACTGGCACGAGATAAGGTTGGCTGGCACTTTTCCCCCATGGGTACGCTGGAGGATTTACCAAGCTGGGAAAGGTACCAGCCAACCAATCAGGATGCAGCATTTGGCACATTTGATTTACTCCATTGTATAATTGGTCATTTAGAACTCTCACAGCAACATAAGCCACAGTTGGCTGGAGTGTGGGATGGAATGCTAGAGTAGTCAGTTGGAGTCGAGAGTTTGAAGTGAGAAGACGGGTAGAGCAGTTCTCTGCCTGTGTGCTCCATCCTAGTGGGCCCTGATTTTCTCCCTACTCTGGTCTTATCCAGCTTGTCAACTGAAGTAGTAGAGGCTGTTTTCATCACAGGATTTCTGTTGATTCCCCCCTAGGAAGGGGAGGAAAAAGGACTGGTAATTTGTGTGGATTGCTAGGCCATGCCATGTTCATTCTAGGATGTTTTCTAGCTGTCTGAGAGATTTCAAGAAGGTTTCTGACAATTTCTTCTCTCTGAGAGGAAATAAGAACATGTCCATGGGTCCAGTGTCTGAACAGAGGCACATCTACAAAGCTGTGAATACACATGGTACAAAGTGTGATTAAGCCAGGTGAGCTTAGAAGGGTGGAGTCCAGAGCAAGGGCCTAGATCAGATTTTTCAGGACAATGTCATGTTTTACATTACAGGGGTAATGTCTGGGGCTACAGGCCAAGTTTCAAATTAATTGCTAACCAGTGTTGTAGTGACAAAGTGTTTTTTCTCAGGAAAATATCAGAGGGAATGCAAAAGTTGGTGAAATGTCTCACAAGTATGATGTCCCATACCTTTGGGAGGACAGAGGTCATAGGAAAAGAATAATGTTCTGCCAAGCATATTATTCTTCTATGTAGGTTGTTCCTGTCTAAAGTCAGTGTCCAGCTGTAGGAAGCCTGTGGGGGCCACCCAAATCTTTTCAGTACCATCTTAACATCTAAATAAAAGACCCACTGAAGAATCCCATTTGAACATTTGGACATTGCAGTTATTGCTCCTGTGTGGATTTACTGGATACCCTTCCAGGTATTAGATCTGGCATGCGCCTAGCAAAAATTCTTCCCCCAGGACCCAGGATCTCTTACCCGACCCCACCCCCTTGTCCTGAATAGTGAGCCAGGTATACTTTCTCAAATCCTGGATTTGATACTAAATCTAAGTAAGGGCATGCCAGCTACAGATGCCAGGGATTCAGTTAAGGGATGCTAACTTAAGAATAAAGTGGCAGGGGTCTGGGTTAAATTTGGGATTTTCTATAACTGTAAAATCTCTCTTGGGCCCCAGTAGTCTCCCTTTTTTCTCTGGATCTGGAATGGCACAAGTCAAAGATTTTGCCAGCCTGCCCTTGCTCATACATACAGTCATACAGTACTGCCACACTGCTGTAGGGGCCTATGTTCGATTGTGCAGAGTGGCTATGCGGTGCACATCCCTGGTTCATAGCTACCCCACACCCATTGCATCCCCTATGTGGAATGCACAAAACGGGGTCCACAGCCCCCTGTACATCTGAGCCTTGGCCACAATAACAGAACCATGCCGGGGTGGGCAGGGTGTGTGCCGGCACTACAAGGCATGCACAACGGTGTGTAGTGCTGCCCATGGGGTGCAAAGGAGTGCGCAGGGTATGCCAGGGAGAACCCTGCCATAAGTGCCCCGTGCACCCCACACACACAGACTGCTGCTCGGACATGGTGGTAAGCCACCATCCCCCACCGTTAGGTGTCCAGCACCTATCCCCACTGACCACCTGGTGCCAGCCACCCCATCACACCTGTGTGCCCCAGCCCTGTTTTGGCCAATCCCCCCACATGCACACACAAGAGAGGCACCAACCCAGGTATGCAGCCTCCCACCCGCAGCGAGGAGGTGAGAAGAGGGATGTGCCACTGGCCACTATGCTCAGGTACAGGGGATGGGAGGGTGGGCTGGTGGTGCCATGGGGGGCAGCATGCCATTCAATGGGGATGGGTCAGCCATGCACCTGTGGACCAGAGGTGCAGGCACCAGGGCATGGTTAGCATGGGGGGGAATGATGACAGCAGGAGTGGTTGATGGCATGTTGGAGGAGCCCGGCCATGCGGGCCAGGGGCAGGGGTCCTGCTGGGTACAGCATGGGGCTGTGGTGTTACTAGGGCATGGGCTGGAGGTCTACCAGTCATCAGAGCCAGGCTGCAAGGGTATGGGTGCCCTTGCTGAGCATTCCAGCACAAGGAGCCGTGCCTCCTTGCACTTGTAATCCACTCTGGGACCCATGCTGGGCATCCCATTGGATGCCTGACTGGGTCTACGACTCTGCTTCTGGACACCCTTCAGAGTGCTGTGCACTGGGGGAGGGCATGCCTGAGGACAAGTTGTGGTCATTCGGGAATACCGGCGGCATGCACTTATCCACAGGTGCAGATCTCCATGGGTGGGATATGCACCTCGGACATGTAATTCCTACCTATTGGAGTGTAGGCCCCTTAATTTGCAATTTGCATCCACCTGGCAGCCATGCAGGCCACTACTATCTCCCCAGTCCCTTCAGGTGGCAGGCAAGCAACTGGTCACAGTATCACCCCCATCTGAGAAAGGATAGTTGTCCATTGGGATGCTCAATCCTCCCTCCCCTAGACAACCCCTAAACAACCTGCATCTGTTTCTAAAACCAGGTCACCAGTGTGGCAGGAGGTAAGGCGCTAAGTGCCTCAGCCCTCCAAGCCACTGAGCTGACTGTATGCTCCCAAATTTTCTGCCAGAATGACACTAGGACAGTCACTATGGGACACATTCTGGCAGTTAGATAAAGTAGAGGGAGTTAAGTTCAAAGGGCTGCTTTCCTGAATTGGGGGATGCACCTGGTATTGGATTGCACCCCACACTAAATGTTCCTTATGGATTATCTCTATGGGAATGCCACTCTAATTACTTCCACATAGATGTCTGTAAATAGGTAACCTCAAGCCCTGACTGATACAGATTTAAAAACTGACCTTGGTGTCATCATAGAAACATAGAATTTGATGGTAGAAGGAGACTGAAGGCCCATCAAGTCTGCCCTTGCTATACTACCTCACCCCACTAATCTACTTCCCTAGTGGGCTGTGTCCTTCTGCATTTGCTACCTCACCCCTCATATCCTTGCTGCCCCCCTAGCAAATGGAGATGGATACAGCCCACCAGTGCAGTAGCCTGTGGAGCTATACTTATTGCACCTTATTTTATTATCTACGCTCTCCCTCACCTCCCCAGGATACATGTGGAAACGAGCTGTCATCAGATCAGTATGTCTTCCTTGGTGAAACGTTTGAAATAAATATTATTTGTTCCCATGTAATGGTTGTAAAGCATAGCCAGAGATGTTGGTCATACTCTGAAGTCTGTACAAGATGTACCAATTTCTGGATGAAAACCCAATAAAACTCCATCAGCATGAGTTGCAAATAGAAAACACTGGTTATTTGAAATGCAAATACAAAATATTTAAAATTGACTTTTGTAGTATCAGTTCCTGTTCAGGAAAGATCTACGCAGAAAGAAGCAAATGTAATAGGCGAATTACTATTTCATCATAAGGGTAGATCAATCCTACAGAACGACTCTATTGGCTATCATATTAGATTTTAGTTTTTACTTGTAGCTTATACACTTTTGAAAAATTGCAGTCAGTAAGTACTGGTGGAGATTGAATACGAACGTTTACACAGTACATGTAAAAAAAATATACTGCACCACAAAAGGACTGCATAAGCATGAGAGGCCAAGTGATTTGTTGCCCTTATGCTGGCCTGTCTTGCTTGCTACTGGAGAAGTCTAGGAGTACTGTCACTACTTGTTCACTGTGTGTGTAACCTGGAGCAAGCCACTTAAGACTCCCCAAAGTGATAGCATTCACTCTAAGGGTGGCAGTGATACAGAAGGGGGAGGATGGGATTATCACACAGGCTGGGAGTGGGGTATGCTGGAGGGTGAATTGTTACATATTTGGTAGCACATCACTTTCTAAATATGTTACGAAGGTGGAGATACAGTAGTAAGTATGACTGTTCCTTCCAGGAGTTGGAGTAACACTGCTAACTGGAGTAGAAAATATGTTCAGTGTATCAGCATTTTCTCCCCCTTCATTCTCATCATTCTCCGTTCCAGTTAATGCACTGCTCCGTGCTTTGCTATAGACAGAGTCTATCATGTTAGATGAGCCCTTCTCAACAGAAACTAGAGACTCTGGCAATACAGGTACAGAGCCCTACACACAGTCCATCTATGGCTCATCCTGTGCCTGCTGTTCGATCCGTAGTGACGCAAAAGGTTTTATTGAAGGGAAGTTTCAAAGTGAGACCTTAGCTACAGAGACTAGATAATTTAAAAGTAATGATGAAAATGATTATGTGCAGGTATGCCAAACTTTATTTGAAAACCACAGATTTATCTGTAGCAAGTCCCTCTTCTTGATCTGTATCTATTTGTTGGTTATATTATATATTAGAGGCAAGAAACTTTGTTTAATGCGTCAGTTAGGGTTGTTCCACAGCGACAAAAGTGAGGAAATTCGGTGTTAGGGTTGAAAACCCCCCTTGCACCTCCTCAGCCCACCCCCCTAACCGGCATCGGGGTGTGCGTTGGGGTCTTCGGCCCTAACTCTCACTGGATATTATTTTAATATCTACGAGGGTCGGGAGTCGTGCTTGGGCATGGGGGGACCACTAGACTTCCAGGGAAAATACATTTATTGTAATATCTACGGGGGTCGGGAGCTGTGCTTGATGGTGGGGGGCCACTAGACTACCAGGGAAATGAATTAGTTTTTATTTAAAATGGGGGTCAGGATACATGCTGGGGGTGTGGGGGACCACTGGACTACCAGGGAGTGGAAACAACATATGTGGGAACAGGGACCATGACATCTGAGAAGGGCTGCCTGGCCCAGCCTGTCTGCCCAGGTCCCTCTATACTGGATGGCTGCACTGCACAGCCCAGTGACCCTACAGCTGACATCCCCCCACCCCCAGTAGGTTTTCCTTATGCCTGCCCCATGCATACTTGTGTTCCACCCACACCTGCTGTTGGTGTGGGGTGGGGCATCATCCAGGGCACGTGTGGCCACTGGTAGTGTGTGTCTATAGCTATATACATATATATTCATGTGTCTCTGTATCTATCTATAATTATAGATCACTACAGATCTACATATATCTCTCTATATATATCTATGTATAATATATATTATGGTAGCACGGTAGTGCTACCATAATTAGGGTTGAGGAGCCATTTCTATGTTAAACCCCAAAACTTTGCACCTTAATAACTTTGCAACCGTTTGATGGATTTGCCTGAAATCTGAATTTGTGATCAAGAACCATAGGCCTTGGGATCTGTCAAGTTTCGTACTGGTCGGATATACGGCTGCGGAGTTATTAAGTGTGATCTGTGCGCTGCACGCTTTTCTGGAATTCTATGGTCGCAATACAGGTCGTCGTGTGGTTTATGGACCGCCCAAAATCTTCAGGGAATGTGCAGCCAGGGTCCTCAATGTGCCTTTCAAAGATTTCATGAAAAATATTAAATGGTTCAAAAGTTATTCAAAACAGTTTCCCATTATAAGTCAATGGAAAAGTTAACAAAAGTTAAACACTTTTGCAAATGCATTTTTACTTTTGCAAATGGGCCTGTTACTGCAAATCGGCCATTTTGTTTTCAGTTGGTGATCAGAAAAATGGTTGGCATTTAAATTTGGGACCTCTAGCAACCTAATTTTTTTGTATTCACCTAGTCGGCCCTGAGGATGCTTGCCATGTCTTTATTTTGTGAAAACACCCCAGAAATATGTTTTTCAAATTTCTGGAAAAAGTACTATAAGTTACTTTCGTGCTCACGAAAAGTGTCATAAAATTTTGCGAAAGCTTTCAGAAATTGCGACAGTAGTTTTCTAGTCTGTGGGAAAATGACAGCAATTCTTTGGCACTGCGCTGCAAAAGAACCGTTGGGAGTTTTGAGCTGAAATTTGGAGGGAATGGAGCCGACATCTCACAGATGTGCCTTTCAGTATTGTAGTGAAAAAATATTACATGGTGGCAAAGTTATGGCACTCCAAAGTTGACAGTTTTCCCATAGGATAACATTACGGGCGCTAGACGATTACAGAAATCCTTTGGATCCCTGCTGCAAAATAACAGTTTGGTCTTTTCCTGAAATTTGGAGGAAGACAGCCAACAGCTCACAGATGTGCCTTTCAGTGGTTTGGTGAAAAATGTTACAGGGAGGCAAAAGTTATGGCGCTCGAACTTCTCTTTTTCCCATAGGATAACATTACGGCATTCGCCGCGGCTTTCAGGGCCCGTATCTCGAAAACGGTGCGAGATACGGAGTTTTCATCAGAAAAATTCTTAGCCCCCTCACAAAACTAGCCAGGACAGTCATAAATCATACGACTTTTAAATTTTTTTTCTACTTCATACGGTTCCTTAGATATAACTTATTTAGTATTCCAAGTCCTCATTTTCTGCTCCAATACCCATTATTATGCATACATTCTTTGGACTCACTGTCTTTCTCTATTCAGCTTTTTGGAAAAACCAGCCTGTGCGCTTACATTACTGTTACCATTGCCCTTTCTGCTTGCAGTTCCATGCCCGTTTCACTTACCGTTGACGTCTGTGCCACCACGCATCATCCTTTATGCTTCATTGCGCTACGCTTCTGTTACTTTTTTGCCATTTGTGTGTAATTGCATTGTTTCTCTTTCTGTTTCACTTTGTCACCATGCCCATTGCCATTTCGATTTACAGGCACCATGTTACTATGTGACAAGACATCACGCTAGCACACCGTTCCCGCTCACGCCACCGTGTTCGTTATCTTTTCTGTTCTCATTCACGCTATAGCTACTTTGTGCGCCACTGTTAGCGCTCTGTTTGCATTGCTGTTCCTGTTACTATGCCACAAGACATCATGTGGTGGAGTGGGGTCTTTGGGCCCCACTGTCCAGCTGCCGCATTACGTGCCGGGAGCGCGGGGCCCTATGTGCGTTATCCTTTGCGTTTTCATTTGCGCTTGCTTTTCTATTATTTTTTGCCATTTGTGTCTACAGTACTGTTTCTCTTTCTGTTTCACTTTGCATCACCATGCCCATTGACATTTCCATTTGCAGGCACCATGTTACTATGTGATAACACATCATGTGGCAGACCGTTCCCGTCTACGCCACCGTGTGCGTTACCCTTTCTGTTCTCATTCGCGCTTGTGTTACCATGTGTGCCACTGTTAGCATTTCTGTTATGCTTGTTGCTCCTGTTTATGCCACAAGACATCATGTGGTGGGAGCGGGGCCCCACCGCTGCATTACATTCACTATTTCTCGTTACCATTCTCAAAAGAAGGAAATTAGAGGAAAACTCATTTAATGTTATTGATAGAGATTGTGTTAAAAGTCCTTGACTTACTTTCAGCCATTTCACCGATTAGGTGCATTGGGATCGTGTCCCAACTTCACCCCATTCTTCTATACTCTGCTGCTTTTACACATGTCATGGGGTGAGAGTTAGGCTGACGATCCCAATGCGCACCCCAATGCCGTTGGGGGTGGGGGGGTCCAAGGGGTTTTCAACCCTAACAGCGAATTTCTCACTTTTGTCGCTGTGGAACAACCCTAACTAATGCATTAAACGGAGTTTTTACTCTAATATATATATATATATATATATATATATATATATATATATGTATATGCAGATCATTATGTACTGCTTGCAGTGCTGCATAGGTATGTTGTATGCACTGCTTGTACCTGCCAGCACACAGTTCCTGCTGCTTCCAGCCTGTGCTTCTATTCCGACCAACAGGGGATGCTGTGGGCATGCTTTGGCCTGCAGCATCCAGCCTGTACTTCCATTCCGACCAAAGGGGGAGCTTTGTGCTCCATGCAGTAGCACTGTGCAAACTGCATGGTAATGTATGCTAAGCAGCACTTAATGAGATGCAAATGTACCTGTTTGCCCACAGATTACCTAAGCAGGCTCATTTGAATGGGAGCTTTGAATATAGCTCCCGTTTGCCCCAGGCTAACCAGTTTACACCGGTTAATGTGTTAGCACTGTGCAATCAGGTTAGCCCCGGGCAAACCTCACTTCAGCATAGCACAGCCCTGCAGTGTGTGGCTTACATTGTTGTTTGCAGTCATACCTCTCAATTGTCCCTGGTTTTCAGAGACGTCGCTGATTTTACCTCAATGTTTTACTCTGTCCCTCCTAAACATTGTGTTTCCATGACCAAACAGTTGGGGTTTTAAGCATACAAATAATGTCAGACATTAATGTTACAGACATGTTCTTCCTGCATTTTACACTATACCACTTATTCTACCAGCTTCCTGAATGGATATCATCAATTCTTAAGTCGTGTCCCTGATTGTAAACCTTTGTCCCCGATTGTTTTAAGCCTTGTCCCTGATTTATGAGGCAGGAGGTTGGGAGGTGTGTTTAGAGTAGATGTGAGACATCACTGTGCAGTCACACACAATATTCTCCACCTGCAACACTGGCTTGATACAGAGTTTAATGAGCAGCAGTTTGCAGTTCCCTGTTGCTATATTCAGTGCTGTCTTAATCCCTGGCTATTTTTACCCTGCACTCCCAGACCAGTTTGCCCGGCTTGCTTAGACTGCTGTATGCAGCAGGATTAGCGCTGGGCTGTTTTCTTTTGAACATAGCTTGTTTTGTGCTAAGTTTGCCCACCAGGAAGTGCTAATTTAGCCCCGGGCAAAGTTTTGAATATCTGGCCCATAGGATCATAGAAAAAAACAAGCCTGTCAGCTTGTACCATTATGACTTGATGTTGATTCAGTGTGGAAAATAAAAGGCTATGGTCCAGTAATTTCATTGTGCCACATGTAACATTTTGGTTTAAAACAAAATATTCTTTAAGACAATAAAATATTCTAAACTATGACGTATGCAAATCTGAATAAACAGAACAAACCTAAATCTGACAGTATCTGTTAATCTAAATCCTCCTAGAAGCCCTTTGTAGTTTTTCACTGCTCTACTTTTATGTTGGACTGATGACCCCTGGGAGCTATCCAGTAAGCCGATTCGGAGTAAAGTCTTCTCCTGTCAGACACGAAGTAGAAACGTTTGCTAGTTTCTCCTTTTTTAATTCTTTGCCCGTTAGTACAGTAGCTATATAGGGAAAAAAAGTTGGGTTTTTATAATTATTATGAGTGTCTGTGTGGGGGAGGGGAGCAGGCTGTGCAGAGTGCTTTCATACTGTAGCTGTTTGGTTTGGTTTCCTTTCCCTCTGTAAGTGTTGTCAGAATGTGGTCATTAACCAGCCAGGTAAAGGATAATCCAAAATTTTCTAACAGTTTTGGAACTATTCCGGGCAAGTGCCAAGTGCTGCAATGGGACAAGCTCAGAACTGCATCTTTAATAACTCAAGTTTTTCAGTGAACTAAGATTATAATATAGTCTGTCTGCATTTTGTATAAAAACATGCTACATAAACAAAAATCTGTTTTAACCTGTTTGTGAATAGCAGTACCAGGGTCCAGGCGCAGCTAGTGTCAACAGAACGCATTCGCCTATTTGGAATCTTTGGTTCATCTTCTTGCACCCCGTGACTGTCTGACGGACACCTTGATCTGGAAACACAAAAGCAAGGAGCCGGAGGCTAAAGCCAGACTGCACTGACCTACAGTCTAGTCTGTCAGTCCCTCACACTCACGGACTGGATTCCCTGACTGGGCAAGCAAGCGAGAGAGTGTGGCTGGCGGCCCAGGTGGTGGCTTACAGTTACGGTGACCGTCGGGTCGCAGCACAGGGGTTGCCGGTCCAGGGAAGTTGTTTGAACAAAATCAAATCAAAAAATTGTTTAAATTAAATCATCCAGTGCAGATGCCTAGACGGACTTGGAGTCAACACTCTAGCGGTGCACTGCGCAATTGTCTCAAACTCAGGACATTCAAATGAAAAAAAAAAATCCTAAATTCCAATTGTTTCTGTGTGACTTGCTGCAGTCTGATCTAGAGGCACCAGCGCTGGAGGCAGGACATATCAGCTTAAGTGTTTTGGCTAGGTGCTAAATCTTGACTCCTGAAACAAAGAGGAGATGAGAGGTGTTAAGGGCTGCTGAAATTAACAGGAGTGTTAAAGTTCCAGAGTTGTAAAGTAGAGTTGTTATGTAGCCTGCAACAGTAACAAGATTTGCTTTATCTTAACAACTCTACTTTACAACTCTTCTGGGGGCATTTAACACAGGCAGCTGTTTCTTTTGTTTACTGTGTGGTGGGGCAGGCGGTGTCAGATTCAAAGGTGAGGAGGCACTGCAGTACTGTCACGCAATGACAGAATGTGATCTTCTGCAGCCCTCAAATAAATGAAAAAAGCAATCTCCTTTGGTCCAAAAAACTGGAGAGGCATCCGCAACCCTTCCCCCCCACCTCGGTTCCGGCTGCTATGGTGTCCATTAGGTACTGCTCCTAAAGGAATGTGTAAGGCAAGGCAAAGTTTATTTACGAGGCATCCTATCCCTTCCCCCACTCTCCATCCTCTCTTCCATATTGCTGAATTACCTCTCCTCTGTCTGTTCCTCTGTACCCTAATGATACAGTGCTCTTTCCATCTGGTTCCTCCGCCTATGACCTTACTGCTCAGCTGCATCTGGATTTTGACAATATTCAGCACTGTTTCTGATCAAACCAACTGTCCCCTCAATGTAAAAAAATGTCTGTGACATTTAGCACCCAGCAGAGGCTTACCAGACTCACCTTCCTTCCATTGCACGCTATTGATGGTGCTGGGATTGATGATGTCTCCTTCTTTAAGTATCTTGGGATCTGGCCTTATGGTCATCTTGATTTCTCAGCACACATTGATGCCATCCACCTTAAGCTCCACCCCAAGCTTGGTGCACTATACAGAAACAAAGCATGTATCCCACTTCCTGCCTGTGTCTATCTCCCAAATCCTCCCATGCCAGACTGAACCCCCTCTTTCACTACTTTTGTAGTTTTGCCTTAGACGATCCCCCTTGTACCCACCACTGCTCATTCCATTCTGCCCTCTTCTTCCCCTCCCTTTATGCCAGACATCTTTCCCACTGTGCCTCCTTTTTAGGCAAATTCTGGTTTGCTTCCTATCCTTCCTACTTTGCCTCTGTCCTGTTCTCTCCCCCTCCTACCACCTACACTCTCTGCAAAAAGGATCCCTTTCCCTTTCTATTCCATCCAGGAAATATACTGCTGGTCAAGCAGCCTTCTCATATTGCTTTCCTAAACTCTGGTTTTCTTGTCCCATCTATTCACTCTGCCTCTTCTCCCTTCTCACCCCTGCAGCTGGCCATGGCGTCTTACCTTAAGTGATCCCCCTCCCTCTTTGCCCTGGCCACGTTGCTGTCCTCCTTGGTTATTGTGTGTATCGTTGAGGTAATTTTTTTGAGGTATCATATTGCTTGTAAAGATTGTTAGTTTTGTATATGTTAATTAACATTTATTGTTCCCTTTTTGTACTAGCTTCCATTATGGAACCCCACCCCCCAGGACCCATCTGAAAACGAGCTATTATCAGCTCGGTATGTCTTTCCTGGTAAAACTTTTGAAACAAATAAATAAATCAATACATAACCCTGCCTCCCCAGCCTAGGAGTATCCTTCTTGACTCAATCCATGGGGAGGGATCCTATGAAATGATAAAATCACTTACTTGATTTCCCATTCCTGCAGTGACCTCCTGGGTGCAGGGACATCTTTGGGGCTGTAGGATGCTGTGAATCAACTGGCTAGCAGGTAAAGGTTTTATAACTAGTAACTGACTATCCAAATCCAGTGTAAAGTCCAACAGACTCCACTGTAATAAAAAAGGGGAAAATCATACGTGGCAGCCAGGAGGGTGTCAGGTACTTCAGCTCCTACAGTAGAAAGAGGAATGTCTTTTATAAACTCCAATGTCCCATTCCGGGAGGCACTCCATCAGGGCACTGGTGGCCATGCAGCTTGAGAGACATCTTGCTTCTTCCTCTACCTATAAGCCTTTCCAGTCAGAGTTTTGTGAGGGGCATAGTACAGAGACCGCCCTGGTGAAGGTGCTTAATGACCTCCTGATGGCGAGGGACAGGAGAGACCGGACCATCTTAGTCCTCCTGGACCTCTCTGCAGCATTTGACACTGTGGACCATGAGGTGCTACTTGATCACCTGTGGTTTTGGTGTGGCCTGTCCGGTTATGTCATCAACTGGTTCAGGTCATAACTAACAGGCAGAGTGCAGAGGGTGACGATGGGGTTAGCTTCATCTTACCCCAAGCCTCTATGCTGTGGGGTACCACAGGGTTTGATCTTGTCGCCCTTGTTGTTCACAGTGTACATGCTGCCATTGGGGGACATTATCAGGCGGTATGGGCTAGGTTTTCACTGTTATGCAGATGATACCCAGCTGCACCTGCCATGTGCGCCCAATACCCAGGTGTCAGCATCTGTATTTAACAGCTGCCTCAATGAGATCTATGCTTGGATGACTCAAAAATAGCTTAAACTTAACCCAGACAAGACAGAGGTACTTGTTGTGGATCCAGTTTGTCGTCGCAGAGGGCGTTGTGAGGGGCTACCCCCTGGCCTTATGTTGTGGGGTGTTCACCTTACTCCGTCTAGTCAGGTGAAGGATTTGGCAATGGTCCTAGATGATGGTTTGACACTTGATGCTCAGGTGTCAGCCGTCATTAGGAGTGGATTTTATCATCTTAGGAACATTGCTCAAATCCGAGCCCTGCTCCTGCCGGAGGATCTGTCCACACTGGTACATGCTTTTGTCACTTCCAGGCTGGACTATTGCAATTCCCTGTACCTAGGATTATCTGGAGGCAACCTCCACAGGCTACAGCTGGTGCAGAACACAGCGGCAAGATTACTGACTGGGGCAAGACACAGTGATCATATTACCCCGGTCCTCCGTGGACTGCACTGGCTGCCAGTCAGGTGAAGGATTGTCTTCAAGGTAGGGCTCCTAACCTACAAGACCCTACATGAAGGGGGACCTGTCTATCTGCAAGATCTCCTTGCCCCCTACTGTCTGCCCTGGGCATTCTGTTCTGCTGGGGGCTTCCTTGGAGTTCCCAGAGTGAAGCTGTGGCATTCTGAAGATAGGGTGTTTTCAGTGGTGGCGCCCACTCTGTGGAACTCCATTCCTGGATATCCTAGGGAGGTCCCCTCAGTAGAAGCCTTTAAGAGACAGCTAAAAACATATCTGCTCCAGCAGGCTTTTAATGACTGATGCATTTTAAATGGGATGGATAGAATTTTAATGTCTATGTTGAATTGCTGCTATGTTTATTTTGTTTTTTTAATTGTATTGTACAGCACCCAGCGTCCCTGGAATTGGGTGCTTTATAAATAAAATATATATCTAGCTATCTATCTACCTATCTATCTAGTAGACATCTTCATAATCTCTGGGATTGCATACAATCCTAGGGCACTCAGGTTGTGGTTTTCATACCCAAAATACTCAACAGGAGCCAGCAAGAGGTAGGCTTTCTGAAACTCCAGGATAAGGTTTTGAACAGCACCAACCAAGAAATAAAAATGTGGCCACTCCTCCCCTTGCAAGATATTCCTCCCTGCTATCCAGTGGCGGTGGGGGGAGGTACTGAGGTATGCTGCTCACATAGCTTTGTGAGTAAAGTAACTTTCCATGAGGATCTGCATATGGTTGGGCGACAGCCCATAGTGGGCTCCATGGTACAAGTTGCCACCATGATCCTAAAGCTTGGGTGTTTTCCACTTCTAGCAAGGCCTTTACTCCTTTAGCTACAGGCTGCAGCTCCTCTCTAGAACTGAGTAAACAACCACACAGGATGACTCACCATTTATCAGCAGTAGACCAGACTTCTGAAAACTCCCAACTAGTCCTACCAGCAGGGAGTCTCCAGGCTGGCTAGTTAACCCTTTGAGGTCTGAGAATCTATTGGGTAGCCAGAGTCACCCAGTAGTTACAAATAAACAAATCCCTGGGGCTCAGGAGAATCGTGAAATCAGTGCACAAAATGACAAGACACACAACTCTTTGAAATTATAAAACAATATTAACAGAAATCAGTTTTAAAATCTAAACTTGGTATGCTAAAGTAAATAAATATATTTTTACAGAGGCCTTAAAATCGTATTAGTGTATCTTGCTATCTAGCCATGTCCAGGAAATGTGCTGTCTGCTACACTATTTTTATGTCTGCAATGGACGTAGCCTGCAGACGTTTTGCATCTAAAAGGACCAACGTCATGTTTTCCGTCTGTACAACATGATGAAGTGTCAAAATAGTTTCTTCAGCAAAGAGCCCAATTTCTGCGCTGACTGTATGAGGTATAGCAGTTGAAGAGCTCTTTTTTCCTTGTTACTTGATTTCTTGAGAGGTCCCCTCCTCGAGAGTGTGTTTAACCCACCTCAACTCCACCCCCAGTGAAAACAAACCCTCCCGCAGCTGCCCACTGTGCGCAAAGCTTCCTCTGTGAATTCAGTTAATCATGGTAGTTAAATAAATAAATACATGATTCTGCCCCCTGAGTTGGTGGGGAAAAGAACTCCATGAACCAATACCCAATTATTATGTTTTTTGAAGTTTTCTCTGAGGCGTCAGTAGCTCTTTAATTTCATTACGGATTACAATGCAGTGACTTCACAAATAGCTGGCATTTAAAAAGAAGCACTGGCACGTACTTACTGCCAATCCCATTCTACAGGGTATTGTGGGCAGCCAACACAGGGTAGTTTACAGAAGAAATGGGAATTTAAATGATCAGTTAATATAGAAGTTATTTCAAAAGGAATACAAACAGTAATCCACCACCTTTTTTTTTTTTAGCTCATCTCCTTGGTTTCCACCATTGTGGCAACTGTTCAGCGTGCCCCTATTCAGTAGTACAGAGAAAGATTTTGTGAGTTCTACAAACCAGGCCACATATGATATTCTTCATTTAATGATGTGTCGAATGGAATATAAAATACATGCATTGTGGTGCACATGCACTTTAGGCTCCACGTCAATTCGTTGAGTGTAAAGCCAGTGTGGAACACATAGCGCAGACATAGCCACAGAACTCGAATCCGCATGGTTTTCGGGGATAGTATGATTTACTATTCTAACTCCATGCCACCATGGACCACCACTGAAGTGAAATACTGTACCTTACATGTTTTCCCTTCCCCAGCTGTATTCTGGATGCACAGTGTTCAGTTTCATGGCTTTGTCTGTGCTGCCTCAGACTGTGGCAGTTTTAACTCGAGGACTTGACATGATACATGCCCTTTATTATGCATAGGAAGCACAGTTCATCCTATGAAAGAGAGGATACTTGAGCATATACGTTCAATTCCATTTGGTAGGTACAACACTCCTGTAGGACAACACTGGCTGCTAAACATAAAAGAGACATATGCTGCCTTATGATAATGGGCACTGAACATATTCCCATTCATATCAGATATGGTGATCATCTAAAAAAACTACTCCAGAGAAAAAGATGCTCGATTTATCGTATGGGTGCCTTATGCCCAGATGGACTCAATGACCAATGTGACTTGAGCCCGTACTTAATTTAATTTTAGGAGCACTGCATTGTGTCCTTACAATAACTGCTTTATATTGTAGTTTACATGTCCCTTTTTCTTCTTATTTTTCTACCCTTCTCATACTTCCCTCAACTCGGTTTCTTTTATTTATATGAAATTATTTCTCTCTTTTTCTTTCATTTAGGTCTTCTAGATTAGGAAGACATATTTTTTGAAGAACGTGATTTGCTCATATTTCCAGTCTCAGATGAACTGAACTACTACATTTTGGAAAATGCTTAATATTGTTGATAGTTTCCTCAGCGTACTGTGTGAACCTCCCTCCCTTTTTTTCCCTCTTCCCCTTCCCTTCTTTTTTCTCAATTCCCCTTTTTTTCTACCCCTTCTTCCTTTCTCTTCCCCCGCCTTCCCGTTACCCCCTCCTGCTCATTCATTAACATGTGCCTACAATTTATAAATACAGTATAAGCTCACTTAAACGACCACCGATTTTCCGAACCTCAGGATAAACTGAACCTGAGTTGTGTCCCCCGTATTTGTAGTTCCTTTCAGCTGCCTGTCATTTGCAGTTCAGCAAAGCGTTAACAAAGCACTAACAAGTACAGTCCATTCATTTGAGAAATTAAATGCAGTTGCCTAATTACTAGCTACTAAAGGGGTTTCACACTCTTTCAGTTCAGTATCTCTTTGTTGGCTGCCCACTGGGGTATGGGGAACTCACTGATCATGACATCACGGCGATCACAACAAAGAAATAGACAAAAACTGAGCCAGCAAATGATGAGGATGAGCTGGATGTCTTCGAGAAATGCATACTATGGCTCAAAAGTCAGCAGGAGTGTTATCCACACACAGTCCTGCTCAGACAAATGAAGGAAAAACCGCTTTGTAAATGAAATGAAGCCAAAAACCAAAAAAAAATCCCTGATTATTGTCTTTAAATTTATACGTTTAACATTTTATTTCATTTGTTTTTGTCTCAATAAAACAAATTTTAACTAAATAAATCATATTTCTTTCAACGCTATACTTAGACGCATTTTTACTTGTGTCCCCATTAACTTCAATGCAAACTGGTTTAACCGAACCACCCGTATATCCAAACAATATTACTGTCTCCCACTGTGTTCAGATAAACGAGGTTGCACTGTATATTTATCTTTCCTGTGGTTTGATTTCACTTTGGGGTGTGTATACTTCATTAGATTTTATGAATTGTGATCACTCATTTTGCATATATGTTTAACTTGCGCCAAAAGAATGATTATTACGACCAGACTCCACCCACTGAGGAAAAACTACTGAGTTTGAAGCGCCAGCACGAGGGTGTTTGTGTGTGCTATTCAAGCTAGCACACAAATAAATTACACTTATGCATTTTATTTTGTTTCAGGAAATTTTTTTGTGACTGCAGATAGCACGGCTTTTCTACTTTCACCCAACGTTAAACATGATGTCCGGAAACTCCCTGGGATATTTTCTGTAAGTACATGCCATATTCATGAAATTCAGATTCTGCAATCAATCAAGTTAAGAACAAGGTTTTCACCCACACCCCAGAAACAAATAATATTGTCAGTAAATCAATACCACTTGATAATGTTTCTGAGGTGGGGGTTGTCACATCAAAAACTATTTGCTCTTCCCACCAGACCATAAAGATGTTGGCTTATGAGGGGGCCAAGGCCACCACCATGGCCATACCCCTCGAGAACTGCAAATAAACCTTGCTGTCGAACAAAAAATAGCTGCGGATTGACACAAATCCTAACCGATCCAAAATGAATCCCTGCGGAGCATCAACAAGGGCATAATCTGCTGCCATAAAATCTTTGCGTGCCCTGATCCCATGATCATGTATGATACATGTGTGTAGGGAACATATGTCAATGGTAACCCAGCAATACTGTTGCCATTCAAAATCCTCTAATCTATTAACATTCACTGACTCCTGTATATACCTTGGGATCTTAACCACAATCTGTTTTGAGGTATTGGTCCACAGAACTGGAAGGACCCTCACTGAGGAAACCCACATCTAATACAATACGTCACCCAGGAGGGTCACAAACAGATTTGTGGACCTTGGACAAAGTGTAGAGACTGGGTGTAATTGGATGTTCCGTTGTTAAAAACATTGCCTCCTGTTTCCATACAAAATCACCCATAACTGCTTTTTCTACCATTTCATCTGACTCAACTCTAAAAGGCATAGTGGGATTAAAAGTTAACTTTCTGTAACATCCTTCATCTGCTAACTGCCGTCTTATTTCTACCATTTTTCTGTATCTTGTAATACTGCCATGCCTGCTTTGCCCACATTATGTATAGTGATTTGTGGCATATTTAGTAATTCTCTTACAGCATTACAGCCCATTCCTCAGCAGACATATTTCTATATCTACTTTCCCTGTTCTGTTCAAACATTTTATCAGACTAAAAAAAAAAAAACTTCTTTATTGCATTCAATTCATTGTGCAATGCATACAAAACTCACCAATATATCACACCCAATTACAGAAGGAATGATCAGGTATGTATTCTATATTCAGTACAGTTGCAACCTTTTCTAATTATCCCCAGAATTAGGGAAATCAATTATCTGACTGCTAGCAACAGGTGTGTAATTGTATCTGTCTTATATAAATAGTATGCATAACCTCTGGATTAATGCTGCTCAATATGTGCACGTAACAACGTAAGTGAAAAACATTTTGGTGTTAATTTAAATCAAAGTATAATATAAATCAAAGATAAAACGGTTGTCAGCAACTACTCTGCAAGTTATTATATTAGTTAAGTTTGCACATGTTTTGTGTGTATTACCTATGTCAGCTGAGACTATTTACATATTTCCGCAGGTCATGGAATTACTCAGGCCCCGAATCAGGTCGACTACCAGTCTACACCTGGTCTCGGTTTAGCACTAAGACATGTACATTCCAAACCAGAGCTACTGAAAGCTCCAACTCCTCAGTAGTGCAATTAATGCTCCCTCAGCTGCTCATCATATGCCATTCTTGGGACGGAAGCGGGAGGTTTTGGGAGTGCTGCTGCTAGGAGCTCCTGTATTCAAAATGCTGGCAGGAGGAGTGCACGATCAACCAAATTCTAATTAAGTGAAAACACTGTAAGCAAAAAAAAAAAAAAACTATTTGAGAAAATGCTAATTGGGCTTGCCTCACACTGAGGTGGGGCCCGGTTTTAGGTGGACATTTCCCTTTAAAACTGGTGTTAATCTCCAAGGCAACCAGCTTGTTCTCTTAACTGTAGTGTAGTGAAGTCATGACATTTGCTAATAAAAGGAGGGAGAAAGAATAGGGGCAAGTTATTTTCACATTTAAGGACAGGATAAAGCTTGGGTCAGATGATAATGAAATTCAGACAGGCTCCAAGTCGGATGTCAAAGAGTTAAGGGAACAAGAAAAGCACAACTGAAGCACTTTATCTATTTAAAGATGCCTCAAGGAAAATGTTGAAAACATAATATTTAGGTACAGATCAGCTTGTATTTAATATACATTCTATAACTTTTTCTATCCATTATTTATTACTGGGTAAATTTGCATGATTATATGATCTTTATCCCGTAAAGTTCCCTTGGAATTCATCTGCCTCCCTAGCTTACTCCCTACTTCAAGTCATAATCCTCTGTTGTGACATCACAGTCTGTTGCCATGAGACAAACTGATGTCACAATCAGTACATTATGGCCTCAGGTAGGGAGAAAGCAATAGGACTAGATGGAACTGTTCAGGAGCAAAGACTCTGTTTTCATGCAGATGCCCTCATTAATAAATAATAAGGAGGAATTCAGAACTAATGCGAAATTCAAGTTGAACTATATCTAAATACTATGTTTTATTAAAGTTCTCCTGAAGGTGTCGGCTGCTCTTTAAACTACTTGCTTGCTCTACCAACCATAGGGCAGAAACATAGAAACATAGAATTTGACGGCAGATAAGGACCGCTTGGCTCACCTACTCTGCCCATTTCCCTACCTAACAGATAAGCTGCAGACCCTAGTTAACCAACAGCTACTTCCTCCTACCCTCCACTAGAATTGCCTTACGTCTGTGCCATGCATTCTTGAATTCCCCCACTGTTTTTGACTCTATGACCTCCTCAGAAAGGCTGTTCCATGTATCCACAACCCTCTCTGTGAAGAAATACTTCCTCACATTACCTCTGAGCCATCCCCCCATTATCTTCAAATTGTGCCCCCTTGTTTTTGCACATCTCTTTTTCTGAAAGCTGCTACCTTCTTGGACTTTATTGATTCCCTTGAGGTATTTGAAAGTTTCTGTCATGTATCCCCTCTCCCTCCTTTCCTCGAGGCTATACACCTTTAATTCCTTTAGTCTTTCTTCATATGTCTTCTGATGTAGACCCTGCTTCATTCTGGTTGCCCTCCTCTGGACAGCCTCCACCCTGTCTATGTCTTTGCAGAGATGGGGTCTCCAGAACTGTACACAGTATTCCAGATGTGGTCTTACCAACTGTTTGTACAGAGGGCCAACAACTTCCTGTTTTCTACTGGTGATGCCTCTCCCTATGCATCCCAGTATCCCCCCAGCCCTCCTTACTGACTTCTCACATTGCTGGCCCACGTTTAGGTCATCTGATATGACTACCCCCAGGTCCCTTTCCATTTTTGTTGTTGTCAGTATCTCACCCCCATTGTGTACTCTTCCCCTGGGTTTTTGTTTCCCAGGTGCTTTACTTTGCACTTCTTTGCATTGAATCTAAGCTGCCATACGTTTGACCATTCTCCAACCTTGCCAAGTCCCTTTTCATCCTTTTTACCCCACCTTGTATATCAATCCTGTTGCAGATCTTTGTGTCATCTTCAAAGAGACATACTTTCCCTTCCAGTCCCTCTGCAATGTCACTTATAAAGACATTAAAAAGGACTGGCCCCAGTACTGAACCCTGCGGTACCCCACTAATAACCCCCTTTCTTCACTGTGGACTCCATTTACTATTACCCGCTGTGTCCTGTTGTCCAACCAGTGTTTTACCCAGGCTACCACCCTGGGACCCATTCCCAGGCTGGCTAATTTGTTTATTAATCTTTTGAGCGGGACTGTGTCAAATGCCTTGCTAAAGTCTAGGTAGGCCATGTCCACAGCCCTTCCCTGGTCTACTGCTTTGGTCACCCAGTCAAAGAAATCAATTAGATTTGTCTGACATGATCTTCCCACTGTGAATCCATGCTGCCTTGGGTCCTGTACCCCACTGGCCTCTAGGTATTCAACAATTCTTTCCTTCAGAAGTGATTCCATCATTTTCCCTACCACTGAGGTCAAACTGACAGGTCTGTAGTTTCCTGCCTCTGTCTTGCTCCCACTTTTGCGAAGGGGAATCACATCCGCCCTCCTCCAGTCCTCATGTATCACACCATCCTCCCATGATTTATTAAAAAGGGTAGTCAATGGTGTTAGAAACATAGAAACATAAAATTTGACAGCAGATAAGGACCGCTTGGCCCACCTAGTCTGCCCATTTTCTTACCTAACAGATAAGCTGCAGATCCTAGTTAACCAACAGCTTACTTCCTCCTACCCCCCACTAGGACTGCCTTATGTCTGTCCCATGCATTCTTGAATTTCCCCGCTGTTATTGACTCCACGACCTCCTCAGGGAGGCTGTTCCATGCATCCACAACCCGCTCCATGAAAAAATACTTCCTCACATTACCTCTGAGCCGTCCCTTCTCTATCTTCAAATTGTACCCCCTTGTTCTTGCATATCTCTTTTTTTGAAAGATGCTACCCTCTTGGACTTTGTTGATTCCCTTGAGGTACTTGAAAGTTTCTATCATGTCCCCTCTCTCCCTTCTTTCCTCAAGGGTATACATATTAAGCTCCTTTAGTCTTTCTTCGTATGTCTACTGGTGCAGACCCTGCACCATTTTTTGCCCTCCTCTGACAGCCTCCACTCTGTCTATGTCTTGGCGGAGATGGGGTCTCCAGAACTGCACACAGTACTCCAGATGGGGTCTCACCAACTGTCTGTACAGAGGGATAACAACTTCCTGTTTTCTACTATTGATGCCTCTTCCTATGCATCCCGTATCCCCCCAGCCTTCCTTACTGCCTTCTCACATTTCTTGCCCACCTTTAGGTCATCTGATATAATTACCCCCAGGCCCCTTTCCATTTTTACTGTTGTCAGTATCTCATCCCCCATTGTGTACTCTTCCCCTGGGTTTTTGTTTCCCATGTACATTACCTTGCACTTCTTTGCATTGAATCTGAGCTGCCATACATTTGTCCATTCTCCAACCTTGCCAAGTCCTTCTCATCCTTTCCACTCCATCTTGTGATCAACCCTTTTGCAGATCTTTGTGTTGTCTGCAAGAGACATACTTTTCTTCCAGTTCCTCTGCAGTGTCACTTATAAAAACATTAAAGGACCGGTTCCAGTACTGAACCCCTCGGTACCCTCGCTAGTAACCCTCCTTTCTTCACTGTGTACTCCATTTACTACTACCCTTTGCAACCTGTTGTCTAGCCAATTTTTTATCCAGGCTACCACCTTGGGGCCCACTCCAAGGCTGGCTAACTTGTGTATTAATCTTTTGTGTGGGACTGTATCAAAAGCCTTGCTAAAATCTAGGTAGGCCATGTCCACAGCCCCTCCCTGGTCTACTACTTTGGTCACCCAGTCAAAGAAATCTATTAGATTCATCTGACACGACCTTCCTGCTGTGAATCCATGCTGCCTTGGGTCCTGTTCCCCACTGGCCTCTAGGTACTCAACAAATCTTTCATTCAGAAGTGATTCCATCATTTTCCCTACCACTGAGGTCAAGCTAACTGGTCTGTAGTTTTCTGCCTCTGTCCTGCTCCCACTTTTGTGAAGAGGAATCACATCTGCCCTCCTCCAGTCCTCGGGTACCACCCCATCCTCCCTTGATTTGTTAAACAGAGTAGTCAGCGGTGTCACTAGTTCTACCATTAGTTCTTTTAGAATTCTTGGGTGAATCCATCAGGCCCCATTGCTTTGTCCACCTTCAATTTTGTTAGTTCTTTCAGAACCCTTTCTTCTATAAATGGACTGGTATCGACCCCGTCTTCAGAGTGTTTCTCTTATTTGGTTTAGGTACCTCCTCCTCTTCCTTTGTGAATACTGAGCAGAAATATTCATTCAGTATCCCTGCTTTTTTACTGTCCCCTCTACCCACATTCCTTCCCCTTTATTAAGCCTCAGTATCCCTCCCTTGGTCTTTCTTCTCTCCCTAATGTACCTAAAAAAGGTCTTATCCCCCTTCTTAACATAATTGGCTAACCTTTCCTCGGTTTGGGCCTTTGCTATTCTGACTGCCTTCCCAGCCTCTTTCTGCTTTAACTGATAAAGTTCTCTGTCCCGCTCCTTCTGTGTTTCCTTATATTTCCTGAATGCTGTCCTTTTCTCCTTAACCTTCCCTGCCACCTCTTTTGAGAACCATAGAGATTTTTTCCTTTGTTGTGTTTTATTGATTTGCTTTACACAAAGGCTTGTTGCCTCTGTGATGACTGTTTTGATTACTCCCCATTGTTCCTCCACCCCTCCTTCTTGCCTGTTTGCTAGTGCTTTTCTAGGCACTCTCTCATTTTCCCAAAGTCAGCCCTCCTAAAGTCCAATACTGTTGCTTTTGTATGGCTTGATTGTATGGCTATGTTTATCATGAACCACACTGTTTGGTGGTCGCTTGTTCCCAGATGGCTACCCACCTCTAAATCTGAGATTCTTTCTCCATCCCCATTTGAGAGTACCAGGTCTAAGATTGCTCCCTCCCGAGTGGGTTCCAATACTTGCTGTCTGAGGCATGCCCCCTGTAGGGCATCAAGAATGACCCTGCTCTTGGATGTGCCTGCAGCAAAGGTGCTCCAGTTAACATCTGGCATATTCAGGTCCCCCATCAACAATATCTCCTCTTTTTCTGCCATTCTAAGGAAGCCTTCTGTCATTTCCTTGTCCATTCCTTCCCCCTGAGATGGGGGTCTGTATACAATCCCCGTGCAGATTGTGGTGTAATTTTCTGCCTCCAGGGTGACCCAGAGTGCCTCATCTGCTCCGTTTACTCTTTAGTTCTGTTGCTTTGATCCCTTCCTTTACATAGAGAGCTACTCCTCCTCCTTTTTTACCTTCCCTGTCCCTCCTGTAGATTGTATATCCTGGTATGTTGACATCCCAGTCATGGTTCTCTGTGTACCATGTTTCTGTGACTGCCACTATATTCAGGCAACCCTCTTCCATTAAGGTCACTAGTTCAGGGAGTTTGTTACACAGACTAAGGGCATTGGTACTCATCACCCTCCACTTTTTGATAGCCTTACTCTATTTAGCCCCATTCCTGTCCTTACTGCCTTTACCTTTTTTTACATTTACCTCTGTCCTGCTCCCTAATAACTTCTCTACCTTGGTGTTTACCTTACTAATTACCATGTTTTGTGGGGGTAGGCTGGGATTTCCTTGCTCCTTTTCAGTGCCTCCCCCCTTGGCTAGTTTAAATGCTTGCCGATGAAGCATTTAAACCTCTCACCTAGGATCCTGGTTCCCCCCTTGGACAGATGCAGACCATCACACCAGTATAGGTCTGCATCCCTCCAGGTGGCTCCCCAGTCCCCAATGAAGCCAAAACCCTGAGCTCCATGCCAGTTTTTCAACCACTCATTGAATTCCCTGGTGAGGAGTGCCCTAGCATCACCCTTGCCATAGGCAGGTAGCACCTTTGAGAAGGTTACCGTATGCGCTACTTGTCTAAGGCCCCTCCCCAACTCTACAAACTCCTGTTGCACTGCTCTGATCCCATTCCTAGCCAGGTCATTTGTCCCTAGGTGGACAATGACATCCAGCTCCTCCTCGTGCAGCTCCTCCCACGATCCTGAGGATTCGCTTCCTGTCCCTCCAAGCCATGGTGGTAGGAGGCACCTTACTTCCTCTCCCTTCCTCCCCATTTCTACCTCCTAATGATTGAGTCCCCACCAGGAGTTGTTTCCTTTCCTGTGGGGTCCCATGCCACCCTCCTGTGGGTCTCCTTTGTGAAGGTTCCCAGCATCCTCCTTGGTCTCCACTGCAGGTGCCTCCACGAGGAACCACTATCCACCAGAAGAGCGAATGAATTGTGGAGAGGTACAGCTGGAGGGATGCAACTCTGTTCCACCACCCTCTCCCCCCCGAGCCCACCCTGGTCCAGCCTCTCCTCTTTCTTGGCAACCTCTGAGGTAGTGGCATTAGCCCTGGTGGTCCCTGGGTGGGGGAGGAGGTTTCACAAATCCTAGCCAGGTCAGTCTGGAGACAGGCAGCATCCTCTCTCAGACCAGTGTTACTAGTTTTTCCTTTAGTTCTTTTAGAATTCTGGGGTGAATCCCATTAGGCCCCATTGCTTTATCCATCTTCAGTTTTAAGAGTTCTTTCATAACCCTTTCTTCTGTGAAAGGACTAATATCAACCCCCCATCCAGAGTGCTTCTATTGACCGGATTAGGTATTTCCCCCTGCTTTTCCATTGTGAATAGTGAGAAGAAGTATTCATTCAGTATCCCTGCTTTTTTACTTCGCTCTCCGCTCAACCACCTTCCTCTTTGTTCAGCCTCAGTATCCCTGCATTAGTCTTTCTTTGCTCCCTAATGTACCTATAAAAGGTTTTATCCCACTTCTTAACTGAGTTGGCTATCATTTCCTTGGTTTGGGCCTTTGCTATTCTGACTGCCTTACCCACTTCCTTTTGCTTTAATTGGTACAGTTCTCTGTCCTGCTCCTTCTGGGTTTCCTTATACTTCTTGAATGCTATCCTTTTCTCCCTTACCTTCCCCACCACTTCTTCTGAGAACCATTGTGTTTTTTTCTTTTGTTTTGATTTGTTTATTTGCTTCACACAAAGGCTTGTTGCCTCTGTGATGGCAGTTTTGATGTTTCCCCATTGTTGTTCCACCTTCTTGCTTCTTGCCTGTTTGCTAGTGCTTTTCTGAGGCACTCTCCCATTTTGACAAAATCAGCCCTCCTGAAGTCCAGTACCTTCACTTTTGTGTGGCTCGACTCTACAGCTAAGTTTATCATGAACCACACTGTTTGGTGGTCGCTTGTTCCTAGATGGCTACCCACTTCAAGATCAGAGATCCTCTCTCTGTCCCCATTTAAGAGTACCAGGTCCAAGATTGCTCTCTCCCGAGTGGATTCCAAAACTAGCTGTCTGAGGCATGCCCCCTGTAGGGCATCGAGAATGGCCTGGCTCTTGGATGTGGCTGGAGCAAAGGTGCTCCAGTCAACATCTGGCATATTCAGGTCCCCCATTAGCAATATCTCCCCTTTCTCTGCCATCCCAAGGATGCCTTCTGTCATTTCCTTGTCCATTCCTCCTCCTGAATCGGGGGTCTGCATACAACCCCTGTGCGGATTATGGAGCCATTTCCAGTCTCCAGGGTGACCCACAGTGTCTTCTCTCCTCCCTATTTACCCTTTAGTTCTGTTGCTTTGATCCCTTCCCTTACACAGAGAGCTCCTCCTCCTCTTCTTCCCTCCTGTAGATTGTGTATGCTGGTATGTTGACATCCCAGTCATGGTTCTCTGTGTACCATGTTTCTGTGACTGCCACAATATCCAGGCATCCCTCTTCTTCAAGGCCACCATTTCAGGGAGCTTTTTACCTAGACTATGGGCATTGGTACTCATTACCCTCCATATTTTTATGGCTTTATTTCTTTTTGCCCCATCCCTGTCCCTACTGCCTTTGTCTTTTTCTCCATTTACCCCTGCCCTTCTCCCTATCGACTGCTCTATTTTTGTGTTTACCTCACTAATTACCCTAATTTTTTTGGGGGGCTAGGATTTCCCTTCTCCTCTTCAGTGCCTTCTCCCTTGGCTAGTTTAAATGCTTGCCACTGAAGCATTTAAACCTATTACCTAGGATTTTGGTTCCCCTGCAGGATAGATGCAGACCATCGCACCTGTATAGGCCTGCATCCATCCAGGTGGAGCCCCGGTCCCCAAATGAAGCCAAATCCCTGAGCTCTGCACCAGCTTTTCAACCAGTCATTGAAACCCATGGTGCGCAGTTCCCTACCCTCATCCATGCCATAGACAGGTAGCATTTCCGAGAAAGTTACCGTATATGCTACTTGTCTAAGGCCCCTCCCCAACTCCTGTTACACTGCTCTGATCCCATTCTCAGAGCTGCTATGACAGATGCTAGGCATGAGGCAGGAAAGAAGGTGGGAAATTACCCCCATATTTTGGGCAAGAAGAACTAGTCAAATTGCCCTGAGATTGAGAGTGGCTGGGGAGATTCCAGCTCAGATCTCGAAGAGGAAAAAGAACCGAGAACTAAAACTGAAGCACTCTGTTCAGCTACTTACCGATGGGGTTTTCCTGAAAATTCCATTGATCTTCAGTACCTTCTTATCTAATTTCATGGACAGGGAGTTCTTCTTCCTTGGCAGTTAGCACTAACTATTGGTTTGGGACTTTGAAACCTTCATTTACAATAATAAATAGAACTGCTTGTAAGTTACTGCGAAATGGAAGGCCCTACAGCATTGCAGCACTTATTACTACTTCTTTTGCTACTCTGCCAGCTACCAAGGTTTTCATCCCAAATTAAGCCTGGTTCACTGATGTGGCTTGGTTGGAGAAGGATGCAAGATCCCGGGGGATGTTCTGCTACTCTTGGAGGGAGTCTTTTTATGTCTGCAATGGGCGTAGCCTGCAGATGTTTTGCATCCTAAAAGGACCTACATCATGTTTTCCATCCGTACAACATGATGAAGTGTCAGAATAGTTTCTTCAACAAAGAGCTCAATTACTATGCTGACTGTATGAGGTATAGCAGTTGAAGAGGTCTTTTTTTCTTGGTACTTGATCTCTTGAGAGGTTCCCTCCCCGAGAGTGTTTAACCTGCTCCAACCCTACCCCCCAGTGAAAACAAACCCTCCCGTAGCCACCCACTGTGCACTGTATGCCCCACTGCTCCAGTAATCTCTTTGTCAGGTCGCTAGGCTATCCATCAAACCCGGCATTCGCCCCATCTAGTAGCCGAATGAAGCACTTTATTGTTGTCGGCTGACAGACTTCAATTTTTAACAAAGAAGAAAAACGGCCTTTAGTACTTCAATGTTTTTGTACCATTCATTTTGGTAGCTGATCGTGAGGCACTGCTCAGAGTGCTGGTGGACATCACTCACAGTTTTGTTGCCTGATACGACTTGTAGGTTTTCTTGTGGTATCAGAACCGGAGACCACTGGACCTGCAGTAAATATTCGGTAAGACAGCCAGCCTGTATCAACTGTACCAAAACACTGGCACTACAAAGCTCCAGTGGCCAAAAAAGAAGATGAGAAGGTAGGGCTGAGGGTGTTACCCAAACAGAAATGTCTCCATAGATATCTTTCTGAGTGGCTCCTTGTCTGCACGCGTAACCTGGTAGGCAGGATCCTAGTGGTTGGAGGATGGCTGACTGACATGGGGGCCGGCCTATAGTACAAAGGCACATCACAGGTGCAGGGCAGGGACTCAGGATGTTGAGTTGCAGGAGCTAATTTGTGCTCACGTTCTACATATATATATACACACACACACACACACACACACACACACACACACACACACACACACATTTACCTACAGATTTGGTTACTGGGAGAATTTTTTTTTTTTTTGTAGTTAACAAAACCTGCATGTAAACAGTACAGTTTCTCGAAAACCAGGTTATCCAGTATGCTGCGTTTACTAGCTGTGACCAGGCTATAAATACAGTACTTGCTCTCAGTTCCTTTATGAGTACAATGAATGAGCCAGTCAACATTAATAACAGCTAATTAGTATTGAAGCTTACTTTTGTCTGAAGTTTTCATCTACTCTGGTGAGTTGTTTGTTAGTGGTGACAATGAAAAATGCCCACAATGCCCAAAGTGCCAAGATAGAAAAGCCACTAGTTTTCTTGGCTACTAATCTCTGGCCAACAAAGTGTAAGAAGTAAATAGTGTCCGTTAGAACACTCCTGAATTCCGGGTTGGCTAGCAGACTGCAAAAATTCTTACTTTAATTTGCCGGCCTCATACCCTCCAACTGTACCATTTTGGCTGGTACAATACCAGATTTCTTATAGTGATACCAGATCCTGGCTAGTTCTCAGTGCGTACCGAATTTTGCCAAATTTAGGATTCTGAAAAATAGTTCAGTTAATGTAGTTCCCCAGTCTTGTCTGCAGCAGTGAGTGAGTGCAAGCACAGTGGTCCGAGGGGAAAGCATCCATCCCTATGGTAACCACCACGGACAAGCCCGCCGGCTCGCCTAAGACCCCTAAGAAGCAGCTGAGCTGCTGCAGCCTGGATGTAACTTTCCCATCCCCTGACACTTGGTGGGAGTTTCTGTCAGTGCTAGAGTCAGATGTCTGAGTCACTGAGCTGAGAAATTGAATTTTTATTACCGGCAGCACATCTGGCATTTGTGTCTGTTTCTGGACACCGGACCACATCTACTAGATCATCCTGCTATGAAAAGCAGCTCTGCTTAAATTTCTGCCACGCTGATAAGTTAAATCAGACTTAGCTGAACTGAAGTCTTTTTTGTTGTCTGAGACACCAGTTGGGTCAGATCCATGACTGTGTAGAGACATCAATCCCCTCACTCAGCAGGCTGACAAACAGCAGCTGCATAAGATGTAAATATATGTGCAGAACTTGAATAAATCTGATTTGGAAAACAGTCTTCATTGGGGTGTAAGACAGGAAATGTAAAGCAAGAATTCGTTACTCTAGATACGGTGGCATTTGTTATACCTTAGCACTTCATTAAAATACATGTAAGTAAAACATGGCAAGAAATTAATTTTATTAAAGCTGATCAAGAACACCAGTCACTGCCAAACCCTAAGGATGCAATGTAATCTACAAAGCGCTGATGCGGCACACTTAAAGGAATGGTCCCTAATAAAATATCCATTCATTCATCAAACCAGTATTATGCGTCTCTCCTGCCAACCTGGAGTGAAAGCAGGTTTGGACCATTCTTACATAACAGTACAGTTTCAGCTCAAGAGCTGTCTTCCCAGAACTTTATCCTAGAAAGAAGCCAGTCCCTGCCAATTGTAAACTACAAAACCCAAACTAAAAGGATGAACAAAGCTCAATTTTATGGCAGTTCCAAAATAGCTCTTAATGAAACAGAATCGCACAGGCATCTTTCTCACCTACATCTTCACACGCTCCTCACATTCAAAGCCAGTGAGCCTGCAAATGACATGAAACCTTTCCAAAGCATCCGATTTTACTTGCACTTTCCCAGTTGGTCAGCAACATAAACCACCATCATGCATGCTTTTTCTCAATCGTCACCCCACAGCTGAGTCCCCAACTCAAAGATTTAAAAGACAGTCCTAAGCTATATTGAGTTCAGGCACAAAAGAAAGAGAAAATACCATCACATTTACAACCTCCATAGAGTGTTAATAAGGCAGACTACTGGACTTAGTACTTTTCTACCTGTATTGATTGGTTATTTTGCCTTGTGTCAATGGGCAAAGTAGGGGTGCCCCCCCACCCACTCACTGCAACACAGGTGTACCTATTTGCATCTGTCAAATGTTGGATGATCTGTGGCCTTAGAATGCCACATGGATACCAGCCCTTGCAAAAGGGTATCTAAGCAGTGCGGCTTAGTGCGTTTGTACTAATAATTCCACACAATGTATATTGTAAACTTAAAAGTGCCACAGACCAAAAGCACATTGAAAGATTAAGTGCTCAATTTTATCGAAAGAAGCAGCATGTTAGCTTAGCTATAAGAGCACAAAAAAAACCCAACAACTCCAGCATCTATCCGAGACATTAATGCTTGACCGAATGATAAGCAGGTCATTGGCATATCCACTTAAATTTATTTTGCCTGCATCAGTAAGCACCTTTCCAAGTCTTAAAAAAAAGAAATATGGTGGATGTAAAACATCCTTGCCTAATGTAATTTGGAATTAAAATGTGATTTGATTCAGAAAAATTGATTCTCAAAACAGCACCGGGAGCATGGTAAATTAAACTAAAGAATGTTGATTGTATGAACTGGAAGCTCCCATTTCTCAAAGCAAAAAATAGAAAACTCCAGATTAATAAACCCACAGCCTCAGTGGCATCAAGGGAAAGTATATCTGTCTCTCCAATAGATCTGCTGTGACATTATCTGTGCTTAGCAGTCGGGGAGGACAAGGTAATGGCACCATGTGATGACAGACACAGAAAGCGAGAGACACTGTGAGCAGCTTAGCACCTTGTCATTCTCAATCCAAGCACTCCACTTGTGTTTCCAATGGTCAGGACTTTTTTGTTTATTGATAGTATACTAGTCTATCACTACCACTATGCCATGTTTACTAATCTGCAGTGTCACCTAAACACAACCAGTCCCCAGCGTATAATTTGCAACCCTCCAAAAAAAAAAACATGAAAAGGAACAGAATTCCTAGTGATGCCTAGGAAGCACCCAACTCTCCTACTGTTGTAATAATTTTATGACTGCATGGATGGAGCACTGCAGGCATGTTGCTATCACTCTAGCACAATGGTTCTCAAATGGTGAGGCCAGCCTCCCAAGGGAGGCCCCAAACTGCTCCAGGGGAGGCCTGGTCAAGTCTGAGAATGTACAGTATTTAAATGTTAAGTTTTGGATGTTTTGTATGATGGGATAAAGCAAACTAAATATGGATAATAGTAATTGAATTTCTTTACTTATGCACAAACTGGTAACCAGGAAAGGCCCAATGAGCCAAAGCTTATTCTTAGGTATGTATATTGGTGACTAGAAGGCACAATGAGTCAAGGCTTATTTCTACAGTAGGAGTTTATACACAAATGAGTGACTGGGAAAGGCACACAGAGCCAGTGTTTGTTTCAGGTGTCACCTGAGGGAAGGGTACATGAAGCTGCTTAACAAAAGGGTAAGAAGGGGTGCGATGCAAGTGGCTAGGTTAGTTGTTCCAGACAGAGAGGGAACAGAGTAACAAGGAGCCAAGAGTCAGAAAAGTGGAGTGACAAAGATAACCTGGGGTGTGGGTGTGGCGGTAGAGAACAATAAGTTGAATAAAAAGAGAATATACTCAGTCAACTTTATTAGTCTCACTTTATTCCTGATGTACTGTGCAAAATATGATTTTTTTTCTCTATGGGGAGGCCCAATATATTTTTTTCTAAATATGAGGGAGGCTTGAAATCTTTTCCATGGCTTGGTGGAGGCTCACTATCACAAAGTGTGAGAACTAATGCTCTAGCAGACATAAGGGACCATTACTGTATTCGGTCCTAGTTCTCTTCTACAGTGATGCGCCCTTTGTCCTTAGTGCAGAGATCATTGGTGGTATGTTTTTTTTCCATTGCCTCTCCCCTCCATGGCTGCAGTTCCTCTCTGCGGTGCAGAACCCTCCCGCCCCCACAGGTGCACTTCTTTAATGTGATACTTCCACATTTTGCCAAGTCATGCATGTGCAAGCAGCTCATGGGAGAAATGCTTGCTGTGCTCAAGATGGCCACTGTATCTTAGTGCACATGTGTGAACTCCAGTGACCATCTTGGACACAGCGGCCATTTAAACCCTGAGCTCCATAACATGGAAACCCTTTCCACCATCATCTCCATGCTCTCTTAATAGCTTCATGCAGACGTGTGGGCTCTGACCAGAGTTTGTTTTACATTATTTACACACACACACACACAGAGTTTCTTTTACCTGTTTTGGTGAGCTGATGGATGTTCTCATTCCCAAGCCAGAACTCCGAGAGCTGGTTCCCAAAGCCTTTCTTGTACTCCTTCCAGCCACGGTAGAAATCCACAGAACCATCCATGCGTCTCTGGAACACCTAATGGACAGACAGGTCATGATTACAATTGAATGCAGCACCTAATTAATTTATGTTTTTATGGCTTAAAAACTGAGCAAGAAGAGTTTATTTATTGAATTTTGTTGACCCGGTAAGCCCACTGGGCCTAGAAGTCCCTTTTTCAGGAGTGACGGGGGGGAGGGGGATACAGATGGTAAGCAACTGAAATTGAACCATATTAAGCTGTTAGTGGTATTTTTAGTGAATGGGACAAATTTGGCCAGGACACCAGGGAAAATTCCCCTACTCATTTTCGATAAGTGCCACGGGATCTTTAGCATCCAACTACCACCAATCCAGGCAGATGGGACCTTGGTTTAACGTCTCATCTGAAAGACGGCACCTCAGAAGTGCAGCACCCCCCTCATGCTGCACTACAGTGTCAGTATTAGGATATTAACCCAAGTGCCAGATGTGAGAACTGAACCCACAGCCTTCTTATCTCCCGGCCTTAGAGGCGAGTGTGCTACCTACTGAGCCACTAGCACTGTTGATTTTGTAAGAAGGGAACCAACTGCTTGGAATGCTGTTCTGTTGCGCTAACCAGCTGTGCTAGCAGGACAACTGGAACCTGAGGATCCTTAAGGGTGCCCAACTTTTTCTCAAAATACATACACTGGAGCTACACAAATTAAAGTTACACCTTTATTATCAAGGTGTGTAATGTGCATATACATCTGAAACACAATTTTAGAAGTGAGAAAAAATAAATGTCCAGCTTCGATTTGAACCCAGCTCTTCTCAGAATACTGATGCACTAACCAGCTGTGCTACCAGGACAACTGGAGCCTGAGAATCCCCAAGGCACTCAACTTTTTCTCAAAATACATACCATGAAGCTACACAAATTTGAGTAACATCTTTATTATCAAGGAGTGTGATGTGCATATATATTTGAAACACAATTTTAGAAGTGAGAAAGAAATGTGTGCCACAGCTAGGATTTGAACCCAGCTCTGCTCAGAATACCATTCTGCTGCACTAACCAGCTGTACTACCAGCACAACTGGAGCTACACAAATTATAGTGACATCTTTATTATCAAGGAGTGTGGTGTGCATGAGAAAGAAATACTGTAAGTGCCCCAGTGTGCATTGCCTGGATTGCTTTAAGGAAGTACAGTAATAGTGCAGGAAAAGGCCTCATACCACTCCATGGGAAAGTCATCTGGGCCCAGTCATTTTTGTGTTTTTGCCTTGGGGAGTGCCAGCAGACGCTTCTTTGCAGTGACAGTGGCTGTTAAATTCTACTGTTGTGACTCCATGCGATGGGCAGGGGCAGCTAAGAGAGGTAAGTGTTGGTGACCTGCTGATCATCTGGGGAGGGGTCTGTGTAGAGGGATTTGTAATGTGTATGCATCATTTCCAGTATTTTTGTTTTCCTGTGGGTAAGGTCTTTGTGGTATGTCATGGTGCTGTAATATACAGCCCACTTCTGTCCTAGCCCACAATCTCTGGGACACCAACCTCTTTCCTCAAGATCCTCCATCATAACAAATTGTGTTTAAGGTAATGCAGGACCTGCTCAACTCTCTAATGTAAGATGCCTTGAATCGCTGCCTTCACCTCTCTGATTTGGGTGTCAATAGCAGTATCACCTCGCGTACAATGCTATTGTAAAGTATGTAATGCTTGTTCCAAATGGTCTAGCCATTCATTTTATTATTTTTCTATAATAGGCATACTGTTACCTCCCCATCACAACTGTGTTTAACATGTCCCAAAGTATGCAGAGATGTCCCCCGACCTGTTGTCTGAAACTATCGGAGGCATTTTAGCCATTATATGTTTTGTGAATCCTTCCTCATGAAGGAGTAAGGTAGGGACCAGGGTCTTTTACCTACAGTATGTCCAGTGTTAATAGGAGCCGGTTGGGGTCTGAGTGCATCTGTGGACCATAGGAAAGATCCTGAACAGTTGAAAAATGTTCACAAGTGATAAGAAAATTGTCCAGATGAGTGTAACTGGTGTGTCTTGCTGAGTATTGTGTATATGTAATAGTAGATGGGAACAATTTCCACCAGACATCCACTGTCCCTAAATGGGATGAGAGCTATCCTTTTCCAGTGACATGATCGTATTTATTCATTATTTTATGTATGTAATTATTTATGTCTGTATGTATATATTTAATTTACTGGGAAAGTCATACTGAACTGGTCTCTGCTCATTTTCAAATGCCTCCTGGGGGTAGCAGCAAGAGTAGAGAACAGACCATTTACAAAGTGCAAATGTACAAAAATAATACAATGATATGGAATGACGTATAAAGAGAATAATGGATAGGTTTGTGTCTATTATCAGGGAGTAATTCCATCGAGAGGTTCTGGACATATGAGCCTTGAGAGCTAAGCTCGAGAGGTTCCAGTGTGTCTAGAACCTTGAGATGGTAGGACTCCCTGCCAATTGACAGAAACCTATCCATTATTTTTTTTAATATATTGATCCAAGATTCAATTTTTTTTTGCTAATGGGCGGTCAGCCAGTTCACTGAAGTATTGACTTGGTTTTGGCTGACTGCCACACTGCCTTGCACAATCTGTCCCATTCAGCTCCCTTCATCTCACTTGTCTGTGATGCTACCCACTCCCACCCATTTTTCTGTAATACTGAGCCCTACCTGTTTTATTTTATTAGGGGACAGCAGGATCAACCACATAAATCCTTGTTAATGGTAAAATGCGAAAAAAATATGGAGAATGGCCGAAGACCGATTTCGGTATTGGTAAGCGACAGACTGGCCGCCATGTTTATAAAACACTTGTGCCTGCCCACATAGAAAAAGTGCCAATCAGAAGGCATGCTTTGGGAGATGTGTGGGTGCTGACAAGTGCGTGCGCTGTTGTGATTTGGTGGTAATACTATCGTTGAGGTCCTGAATGATAGTATTACGGGACGTGAACAATAGTATTGTCACTCTTGAAGTGTAGTATTATCACTTCAGGAGTGATAATATTACCACAGATTTTTTGTACGCTTTTGTAGCATATTAAAATCTAAATCCATATATTAAAATAAAATAAATTATAAGAAAATGCTTCAAGAATAAAATTGCCAATTGGTAAATTACAGAACAAGTATTAATAACAATATTAATACCCCCTCCACTATTAGCTGGCTGGGAAGCATTCATATTAATTTTCCCAGAAAGACTTGCAGTACAAGTTTAATGGTGTTTATTGGGAAATAAATATTGGCTTGAGTCACTTCTGTATCATATAACAGCCCTATCAGAATCACAGAGGCCTGCCTGGTCCACATATTAGGACTGAAGTGCAAAAGAAGTCAAATAAGGCACCAATATAGCAGTACCCCTTAGTTTCCTGTTTGTAAGAGGATGCAGATACATTAAACTGTACATTTCTTTATGGATAAATATATCTCCTACAAGTATATGATATCTGGATTGAGCCTCCTAAGCTGTTGAAACAGTTTAGTCTGCTTTACTGGATTGTTGAGGCCATTTATATTTTGTGAGAAAACCTATTCTGGATTAACTGCTATAGCTATTAATATAAAAGCCTATACCCACTGGACCAGACCATGGCTGGCTTAACCAAGTAAGGGGAAACAAAGCCCTGTGGCTATAGTATGCTCATAGCTTGATATACCAAATCACTAGCTGAATGACATCCTGCTTGTGTGTAAACTAAATAATATAATAAGACCAAAGAAGGGCTGCCTGATTCAAAAACTAGACCATATGTATGGTTTGGTTTAATCACGGATTATTTGAATAAAAACAACTCATACAACATACAAACTCTCTCGACATTACACCATTATACCATGTAATGTCAGGAGAGTGTGTATGTTGTACAAGTTGTTTTCATTCAAACAAACTGTGATTAAACCAAAACATTCATATTGTCTAGTTTTTGGATCAGGCAGCCAGACTTCTTGTGTACATAATATTTCATTATATATTGTGCCTCTGATAGGTCTGTGCAGTCGCCTGTTTTTACTTCAGTATAATAAAACCACCTGACTTTGCTGCTTTTGCCATAACTTAGCCAACAGGGATAATAAGGACAGAAGAATAACAAAATACGGTGGCAACCAGGCAGTCCTAACAGAGTAAATGTCCATAACATGGTACAAAGTAGTCCTTCCAAGATAGAGTGCAAAATAGTCTAATTCCCCTAGACAGAACTGAGTATATGAGTGATATGGGAGAGAATGTCAAACCGCTTAGCTTGGGATCCCAATACAGATAATCTGTAGAAAGAAAATGTGATAAACGTCACCAGTTCTGTAAAAGAAATGACACAACCAGTAATGAGATTGCTGTCCTAGCTGAAGTCCCATAAACAGTAATTTAATAAGGGGAGGGTAAAATATCTTCAGATATTACTGTGTCGGCTGAGCCACCCAAAGAAAGGGTAGGGCCCTGATGGTGAAAACACAGGTAACATAAGGTCTGTGCCAGCTCAACTCCCCAAGGTATAAAAGTAAAAATCTGCCAAGGTCCAAAACCTGTCACTGAACCTGGAACCACAGGAAGTTTGCCCAATGGGAATTGTATTGTCAAAACCTCAAAACTGCATCGAAAGAGGTCTCCCAGGGAACAGTTACACCAGATCCCGGAGTTGAAAGTAAATATTTACTGATTACAGATTGTGCATGGCCAGACAGCAGGGGTAAGGAAGCCCCTACCCAGCTGGGAGAAGGAAGGGCATTTACCAGGGGACCCCCAAAGATTAGCAATGAGGAATAGCTGGGTGGCCTTGCTGTGTAGAATTTGGATAAGTAGGAAGCTCCAGATTCCAGCAGCCAACTGCCCTTCCTGGAAAGTGCTCCAGTGCAAGGTCCACTGTCCCCTCCCACCAGTCAGTCACCAAACGGAGTTGTAAGGAATACCAGTACACCTAGAGGAACATCCCTCAGTTAGGCTGTGTCTAATCAGGCTGATAGTGAGACCTTCAGATCTGGGGCAGGACCAATCATGCACTTTGGCCCAACTGAAGAATACACTAGTAAGAGGTGCTAAATTGTGATGCAGCAGAACACTAAATATAAGAAACCCCACACCTGCTGCCACACCAAAAGACGGTCCCCACTCCCATCACTTCATTGACCCTAATCCTGGTAGGAGCCCCCAAGGGAGACCCCCATCCCATGAATCTACTGCATGGTCAGTAGTGTTGGAGTGAGCACTTTGACCAAATATCACCAGGAAAATTCATAATTGAGTATCATAGTCATCATAAGGAGCCCCAGTCCTAGCATCAAGGGTGTTCAAACTGTTGAAAAAGATCTCTAATATGTTGCAGTGTGTTTTTGAAGTGTTGTGCCTTTTTATGTTGGAAGTCTCCATCAGAAACTGAGTCATTCAGATCTGGGTGGGTGGGCAATGTTGATCTGTGTCCAATGGCCTGCTCTAGAGTAGGTCAGAGGGTGAGGTGGCTGAGGAATTGGGGTTTCTCATTGGTTTAGGTCCTGTTTAGTTTCATCATGGGTATGATATTGAACCTCTTGGTGTAGAGGCAGGGAGTGAGGGAGAACTGGATGTTATTGTCCATTTAGACACTAATGACCTGGCTGGGGAGAGGCCAGATGCACTTCAGAAAACTAGAGAGGGGTCTTAGGCAATTAGCATAATCTGTTACTTTCTCAGAGGTGCCATTGGTCCAAGATAAGAAGGATGGTAGGAGGCTCGGCACCAGGGAATTCAACTTATGGTTGAGGAAGTGGTGCAGAAAGGAGGGATTCAGATTCATTGGGAACTGGGGCTCCAGCTGGAGGAATAGAGGCCTGTACAGGGGCAAAGGCCTGCATCTCTCCAGGAAGGGAACCAAAATCCTTAATGAACAGTTTATTTTTTTTAATTTTTTGTGTGTGACCTAACCGCCAACCCCATCAGCCTCAGCTTTGCTCCACCATTTTGCCCCAATGCTTCCCAGCTCCCTGTATACCCTGACTTACCTCCTAGGGGCAGGGGAGCTGTAATCCCCCAGCAGACACATGTGAGTGGCACAGTAGTGGGAGCCTGATTGGTGATGTGGAGTCCAGTGTGAGGCATCATCTGTAGGAACCAAACCATTTTTTGCTGCCGCTTCCCTGAGGCAGGATGTGCAATGACACCTGTAGGATGAACCCGACATCCATACCACCTTCCATGTATGCAGACACTTGGTGCTGTTGATCCCCTGGCCTCCACCAGGGGTGGATCCTGCACTGGACACACATCTCCCCCAGAGAAGCAGAGCCATCCATGGGATGCTCCATCCTTCTGCCCCTGGCTGGCCGTCTGACTCCCGAGTCTGTTCTTGTACTCGGGGATGTTGCCATCTCAGGTGAATGCCCTATTGCTGTGCTGGTGGGCCATTTATTTATTTTTTTGAAACTTAGCTTTATTATGTGAGTAACCACCCAGTCCCCTGGGGTTACTGGGATCTCATCAGTGTTAATGTTAGGCAGGTAGAACAGGCAGTTGGTAAGGAGCTCATTAGGGACTTCTTACATAATGACATCACTGTTTACTCAGCTAGCCTGAGGGAAGAATGATTATGTAATTTGGAACTCTTGCAGCAGCATAACCCTTTTGTTTGTACAGCTGCTCTGGGGAAGTTTTAGAATGTTTAGTGTTCATCAGTGACAGTGAGAGTGGCAGGAGCTCTGCCAGGGGACTCTGTGGCTGGGGCCATGTGTTTCTCACACTAGCTTGGATTACAATCCCCAGCTTTTAGTGAAGTGGTGGAGACCTTTTTTTCAGCAGGATTCCTTGATTTTCACTCCAGAGAAGTGGAAGGGACTGCTAGTTCAGTGGATCCAAGGGGCACTCCCCTGAAGGTCCTTGTGTGTGTACAGCTGCTTTTGAGAAGGATTTTGTGAGAGACTGTTCTGACAAGCTACCAAGGGAAAGGGTGCTTTCTGTGTTGTTTCCATGCCTAGAGAAAGGAGCAACAAGTCTCTGAGTACAAAGGGGAAAGGGAGCTTTTCGGGTTGTTTCCATGCCCAAAGGATGTAGCAACAATTCTATAATTACAGAGGGAAAAGGGAGCTTTCTTGGTTGTGCCCATGCCTAAATGAAGGGACATCTAAGCTGTGGAAAATAGTACTTCATGGGTTGTCTCCATGCCTAGAGGAAAAAGCAACTGTTCTGTTCTGTGAGTACTACTTTGTTTATTTATTTTATTTATTTAGTTTTTGTTTACCGGGTAAGTACCATAGCCAAGACATGACTATTTTCATGCTCGACCAGGGAGATTACAATGAGGAGGGATAAACAGGGAATACATTTCTGTAAACAGGGAGTACATTTCTGTACAAGGAAAAAGCAAAGCAAAAATACAGACAGAAACAAGATTACTCTATACATGAGCATATAACAAGATATGTAAGAGTTCATAAGCAGTACCAAATTCAGTGACAACAAGCACATGTAGCAAACAACAACTGAGTCAAAGAACAGATGAAATTTTCAAATGAGACATAAGTTCCTGAAAACCTAACTAGATGGCCAAGATAAGCAGAGATCAGTTAACAGCAGGGGGCACGTGAGACAGCAGCTGAATGTAATATTCAGGGAGGTTTGAAGCAGGTACAGGAGACCTGGCTAAAGAGGAAGGAGAGACATTTGTTTGTGAATTGGGCATGACTAGGAGCTAGGCGAACCTCAAGAGTTAGGGAGTTCCAGAGTTTGGCCACTAAGTGAAGGCTAGGGTTCCTTTGTTAGATTTACATCTTGGTATGAGCAGCAGAGATTTATCAGATGATCAGAGACCATGAGAGGAGGGCAGTGGAGATAGTAGGGAGTCAAGCAAGATGGGGATACCTGCTCTAATAATATTGTCTGTCAGGGAGCCAAGGGCAAGAGTTCGAACAGAAGACAGGGGTAGCCAGTTAAGATCGGCATAAAGCTGACAGTGATGTTCTGACCAAGGGGAGGCAGAGGCATACCTGCAGATACTGTTGTAGGTGGTATCCCACTTCCTGAGGAGTGTTTTGGATGCACAGAGATAAGTGACTACCCCATAGGATAGCGATGGGGAGACAAGTTCTCTTGGGGTTTGTTCTGGGGTGTGTGTGTGCCCATAAATAAGGCTAGATCACACCTGTCAGTGCCCCTTGTTCACCAAGTGTGTGAAGTGAAGTTCATAGTCTTAAGCATTTCAGTGGGGAATGGAGGCTTCTGTGGTGTAACCCTGATGGAATGGCAGAGACTGTTGGTTGGGGCAAATGGGTGGGAGGAACACTATCTGGAAGCTTACAAGGCAGGACTAACTGATTCATGGAAGGGCAACAGTTTACCCTGAGCAAAGGCCATTGCTGTGGGATGAGGTGGGAGATAGTCACAAGCATACACCTATTGGGAAAGAAGTTGTTCTGAGTGTGTGGCCCAGACCACAAGCATACACTCTGGGGGAAATGGAAATGTGTTCGCGTGTGTTCAGGAAAAGAGATGTGCATGAACAAGGGGACACAATTTGAGGGGGACGGCTGAGGGGCAACATGAGGAAGTATTTTTTTCATGAAGAGGGTGGTGGAGACATGGAACTGACTTTCTGAGGAGGTCATGGGGTCCAAAACAGTGGGGGAATCCAAGAATGCATGGGACAGACATAAGGCAATTCTGGTGGGGGTTAGGAAGAAGTAGGCTGTTGGTTAATTAGGATCTGCAGCTTATCCAATAGGTAGGGAGATTGGCAGACTGGGTGGGCCAAGCAATCCTTATCTGCCATCAAAGTCTATGTTTCTATGTGTGGCACAGTCCAGAAGCATACACCGTGGGGAAGAAAAAGGACTTCTTTTATCTGTAGAGAACTGTACTGCCTAGCAAGGAGAGTTCTGGAAATGTACCTGTTTGCCATGATCAACCCTTGGGGATCCATTGATGCTTTAGTAACATCTGTTGAATAAAGTCATAATGCAAAATCCCAGCTGCTGTTTTGTACATTCTGATCCTTGCATCTGTGTGGAATTAATGGGGCCCCCTCAGCAGTTAGGTCTAGCATATACCCAGCATCCTCTCCCCTGGACCTGGTTGTAGTTACAAAGGTTATTTTTTGGTTATTGTACCCCCACCCACTTTCCTCTATATAATGAGCCTGGTAAAAGTCCTAACGCTAAGGGTGGAACCAATTGTAGAATTTCTGCTAAAAGTAAATGGTGTGCCATATGTGGGTACTAGTCCTGTTTTATGGGGGGGTGTCCAACTTGCCAAAAGTGGCATGGGGGTTACAAAAAATGGGGGCTCGTCCAAAGAGATATGTTTTGGGTGAGAGGTAAATGGTGAAGGTATGTCTAGGATTTTTCTGTCTGATGATGGTGCACCCAAATCATTGCCAGAAAAGCAAAGTCTGTGCCAAGGAAACTGCCACCTGAGAATATTTTGCTGCCTATGGTTCTGTGAAAGAAAGTGGAAAAATATGCAGCTTGTGTGTTTAAAATGGAAAAATGAACTGTTAAGCTGAGCAATGATTGCCTTTACCTTGCCATTTAAAGTGCTTAAAAAACTGTTAAAAGTTGCAAATTCCAGGGCAAACATATTTGTGGACTTTAAAAACAACATTTTCTAAGTGCCCAAAAAGTGTCATTTGTGTACTGTAAAAATTGGGGGAGTGGCTAAGGAAAATGTACCAAGTACTATGCCAGAATACCTTAAAAGTGCTTAGCCCCACTGAAATTGCCAGCCGAGAAAAAAGTGACAATTTGCATTCTTGACAATTGCCATGCAGGAGTACAGTTGAGAGAGAGCTCATTTGCATGGCATCATGTGATTGGTCCAATGAACCTAAGCCCCACCCTTTGCCTGAGTCTCAGTGTTGTGGAGCATTTGAAGAGGAGCAGCTAGCAGTGTACGAGCAATGTGTTAATTCATGCAGCAGCAGGAGGAGTCATCAAAAGAGAAAGTATTCCTAATCCCAGCATTTTTCAGACTTTTACAGTTAAAAATGGACTTAACCCGTTTTCCGACCTACAGTAGCAGCGATTGCAGTGTTTTTGCAATCAGTCTGCGGTCTTCAAGCCCGATCATCGGAAAGGCGTAGAAAACTGGCAGGAGGCTGTTCTACATCAGTGGAGGGAACCAGCTACTGCATAGTAAGCACCATGGGTAAACGTAAATGGAGTGTGGTGCCGAAAGTTGGAAAACTGTAAGACCTGTAAAAGCACTGCAGCAACATAGCTGAAACAGAGTTTCATGAACTTTAAAATTTGGACTGTGTGTGAAAGAACTGTTTCAAAGAGAGAGAGTTCTAAGGCAGAAATGATTCAACAGGTCCAAAAGAAGATGGACAGTGCTAAGAGAAAAAGTGAAGTTGTGCTCTAAGCAAATCAGTAAAATGCAAAGATCCAACAAGATTTCTAGCAATTTTTGAACTGTGCATGTGATGGAAAAAGTTGCAGCTACCACTTTTGGGTGTAGTCAGCTAATGTGAACAATGCAGCAACATCTTGTACAAGTGTTTCAAATACAGAAAAAGTTTCAAGGGATTGTGCTAAATGTTCCGGAACAAAATGCAAAAGCCAGGCAACCTGTTAGTGAACTGTGTGTTTAAAGCCAAATCTCAGTGTGATTGCAAAAGTAGTAACTTGGGACTTTTGTGTTTATTTGCAGAAAATGGCACATAAGCATCCCCACTACCCACTCCATGCCAGGGCGTGGGTTACCCAACAAGAAAAAGAATTAGTTCACTTTGATCATCTGCATAACTGTGAGTCAGCACCATCCTATGTGGCTTTTCTGAACTTTTCAATAAATGTGAGTATTGTGTGTATGAAGCCAGGGAGAGATGTTCTACTAGTCCCCCATTGCACAGACTGTCACAAGAAATTTGGAATGAGTGAAACAGGTGGTACAATGGTAGCTAAAGCAAAAAACATCTGTTTAGCTCCAACTTGGATGTTGGCAGGGGACCCTGTCAGATCCGAGCAGTAATAGGCTGGGTGCAGTCAGAGAGACCCCATTGAGTTTGTCAGTAATTTTTTGGAAAATGTCTGTACAGATACTCTGCAAGGCCAGGAAAAGATGGACATTTGCACACCACAGAAGGTGGATTTAGACACTGCAGATGCAGGTCTGTAGATCCTTGGGTGGAAGGCCCAAGCATTGTAGGAGAGCCTGAGATAAAAGAAGCTTTATGTTGGGAGGCCAGTGGCTCTGAGCACAGTGAAGAATGGACAGTTTCAGGAGCTGGTACAACTGTCAACTCCTGGGCAGAGATTGTGGAAGAACAAGCTGCTGCAATGGCTGTGGTGGGACCCAGTGAGTCGCCATTAGCATTGGCTTTAGTGGAGGCTCCTGATACTGAGACGGAGGAGAGCTCTAGAAATGTGCCATTGAGTGCAGAGGTGGACTGCTTTTACTCTGCACTGTGTGTTTGAAACTGGCTCAACTAGGAATAGCCACCCCAAGCCGTGCTGTGGGTTTGGAGCTGGTCAAAAGCAACAAGGAGTCCCCACTATACTCAAGAGAATTTGCTCACTGTTACAGGTAGTTGCTTATTAGTGTGATAACTATTCTTTAAAAGTTATAAGTTTTAGTTTTTCAGACCTTACCCAGTCTGCATAGGACTTTTTCTAGGTATATACACCCCGTGGTGTGGTGGAGAGTCTGTTGTACTGGTTACCGACTCTAATCCTCCTACACTTACAAGAAGTTAACTTCCGATTTCTATTAATAGTTTTTGTCTTACAGATATTAATATGCTATTTCACTCTCACTTTTCTTCTACTTTGTACTATTTTAGAGAGATATCCATGTTCTTGATAATTGATATACAATTCCGCATATGCCTGTTAGATCCTGTCCTCCTCTGTGTGAGCATAATATTATACTCATCAGCTTGGAACTACCTTTGCTTGGACTATTGGTCCCTCACTATTCCTTTAGTATTATTCTGCCATTAAGCTATTACTATGAATGATCTATTGCTATACTTATGGAATGTGAAGGGACTTAATTCCCCTTGTAAGAGGAAGCAAATTATAACTTTTCTCAAAAAACACAAAGCAGACATTGCCTTCCTCCAAGAAACAAAATTACTAGCAGAGGATGTTAATAGGCTTAAAAAAGATTGGGTTGGTCAAATGTACGAGTTCTCATTTTCCTCAAAAATTAAAAAGAGGAGTAGCTTTTCTGATCCATAAAAAACTCAAATGGACCTTGGTTAAGTCTATATCAGAGCCATAAGGCAGATGGGTTATTGCTACTTTCAATACCTTCTCTGGTCCCATTATGCTAATCAATGTTTATGCCCCCAGTGCTGATTATCCTGAATTTTTTCATAATTTATCCCAACATATTCTGTCTAACCACTTGAATAACACTCCAATAATATTCGGAGGTGATTTTAATCTGGCACTAACACCACAAATGGATAGAAGTAATTACTTTCCTGACACTTACCCCAGAGGTATTAAGGATCTCTCTTTATTACTGATAAAGTTCGGGCTGGCAGATATCTGGTGGCTATGTCATCCCCATGGCCATGACTTCACCTTCTGCTTGAATCTTCATAAATCATACAGTCGCATTGACTACTGGTTCGCTTCCCCTTCTATAATTGAGAAAACTATCGACTCCTCTATCCTCCCCATAATAATATCAGATCATGCACAAATTAAACTACACCTCTTATGGGAACCCCCTACAACAAAGTCTACCTCCTGGCATCTGGACCCCCTTCTCCTTAGGGATCTGGATTTCTTACCCTGGATTAGATCTCAAATTCAAGACTCCCTATCATATAATAACCCAGTGTCTACTGTTTGGGAAGCCTTAAAAGGTACATTATGTGGAAAAATAATTAGCTTCGCAGCCCTTAGAAAAACAGCAGGGAACAACTACTTGCAGATTTAGAAAAAACACTTAAGACTAAAGAACATCTATATTTTAAAAATAATAAACTGAACCCCAATTCTCAACTCCATCTAGGGATATTACAGCTCAGAACCAAAATAAACAACCTTGTCTCTCATAAAACGGAACTTGCTCTATTCAGACTTAAACACAAATTTTGGGAGCAAGGGGACAAAAGTGGGAAACCTCTTTCCTATCAACTTAAAGTACAACAAATCGAGTGCCATATCACCTATCTTAAGGACCCGCAGGGTAAGGTACATACTGATACCCTCTCCATAAATCATATTATGAGATCTTTTTATCAGAATCTACATTCTGTTGTCAATCCTGCACCCACTCCACATATACAACATTTTTTGAACAGCCTGCATTTACCTCACATCTCTCCTGATGAAATAAATACTCTAGATGAACCCTTTACCCTGCAAGAAATTCAAAAAGCATTATCCTCACTAAAATCAGGCATATCTCCAGGAGGAGACAGATTCCCCATAGACTTCTATAAATCACGTTCTGGTTCCCTTTGCCCCCTACTTTTTTGAAGTCTTTAAGGAAGCTTCAGACAAAAGGAAACTCCCTCCTCACTTTACTGAAGCAATTATTACATTAATCCAAAGAAAAGATAAATATCCTTCCCTTCCCTTCCCTTCCTGCTAGCTATAGACCAATTTCATTACTTAACACTGATGGGAAAATACTAGCTAAACTTTTAATCCAAGTGCCTTGAATCCCTTCTTTCTAAAGTAATTCATCGTTCTGAAGCAGGCATTGTCAAGAACAAATCTGGCTCAGACCACTTGTGCTCCTTGTTTAATTTAATTCACAAGGCCAAATTCCTTAAATCTCCTGCTGCAGCAATAGCTATTGATTTTGAGAAGGCTTTTGATTCCCTTAGCTGGAATTATCTATGCCAGGTTCTCTCCTACTTCTGCCTCCCTTCAAATTTCTGCACATGGATCAAGTTACTTTATACATCACCCTCAGCCAAAATCCTCACTAATTCTACTCTTTCTTCCTCTTTCTCTCTATTAAGAGGAACTAGACAGGGCTGTCCTTTATCTCCCTCACTGTTCATCCTGACTATCAAACCCCTAACGGCTAGCCTACGCCAAGCTAATGACATTAAAGGTATCCCTATAGGTAACTCTAGATACATTTCCTTGTTGTACTCGAATGACCTTTTAATACTTCTAGAAAATGTAATCGAAGTTGGATCATCTTTAACTAGGCTGCTTAACAAATTCACTGAAATTTCAGGCCTAGCATTGAATTATGGGAAATCCAAAACTCTCCCTCTTAATGACTTATGCAAACCCCTCATGAACCTACCGCTTGGATTTTGTTGGTCCTCACAGGGTATTACCTATTTAGGCATAACAATTTCTCACGATTTAGGGAAGATTTGGGTTCTAAATTTCAATCCCCTTCTTGTCAATATTAAAACATCCCTAGATAGATGGAAACTGTTAAATCTCTCCTTCATGGGGAAAATATCTGCTATAAAAATGACCATTTCACCCAAGATACTATATTTGTTTTCTAACATTTCTCTTGTCTTACCTTCCACCTATTTATCTAGACTTGATAAGTTAATCAGTAATTTCATTTGGGAGGGCAAGACACCAAGATTTAGCCATACCAAACTTCAATCACCCTGGACAAAAGAGGGATTCAGCCTTCTCTGGTTCAAAGGTTATATCTGGCCTTTTCATACTTCTCAAACCATTAAATGGTTTGGCAAAATTTCATCCCATACACCTCTCTGGGTAGAGATGGAGTCTGCATTATGTTCTGGTGGTGTTCCCACATTATTCATCTATAGTGCCCTCCCTCCTAAACTAAAAGCCCATCCAACTATTTCTGCATCCATTCTTTATTAGAAGTTGATACACAAGCATTTAAAATCCAATCCCACTCCATTGTTCTGTACTCCTCTTTGGGGCAATTCTTTGCTTTCCCTTGAAGGACAACTTATTTTCTGCCGCATGTGGAAGAATAAAGGCTTATTCTTTTTAGGAGATATTTTTGATAAAAACTTTTCTAATCTTGACTCTTTATCAAACTTACAGCTAAAATGGGATCACCCCAAACAGGACTTCTGGAAATATCTTCAAATTTGAGCTGCCTATAAATCCATTGCACCTTATATTCACAATCTCTTTCCACATGATCATTACATCTCACATTGGATTCACTTATCAGCAAAGTGGAATAGTGTCATCTATAAGGATATCATGTAAAAACTACCTGACCAGTCTCTTTATGTGAAAAATAAATGATGCACTCTTCTTAACTATAATATATCCAAACCCAATGGCATAACTGCTGTTGCTCCTCTCATAGCTTTTTTAAGGATGCTCACAGCTCTTTAAAACAAATCAAGATATTACACTTGTGGTATAGAACTCCCTCCATATTAAATCGTATGGGTCTCCTAAACAACACTAATTGCTGGCATTGCAACTCCCCTAACACAGATCTCCTTCATATATTATGGTCCTGTGCTCCAATTCACAAACTGTGGCATAGGATTCATTTCTCTGCTATAAAGGTGATCAGACATCATATTGCCCTTGACCCTAAACTCTTTTTGCTTGGTATCCCCCCTCCTAACAAAACTACTCTATCTCATGCTCATTTCAGATGGCTAAGTATATTATTTCTTCAAGTCAAATGCCTTATTCTTATGAATTGGAAATCCCATAATATTCCTTCCCTCATTGACGTCCTCTAAAACCTCTCCCGTTATGCCTCTCTGGCCCTGATATCCCATTTCTCCTCCAATTGACTCAACATCTACGATAGACATTGGCAGGATTATTTCTTCTACTTGAATATCTCTGGTAGCCCTAACTAGTATATTGTACTATATCATACAGCTCAGGTTATATATGGAATATCTCTCATTATTTCCTCAACTCTCTTTGTCTTTCTCTCTTTTCATTCTTTCCTCATTCCTCACTGTCTGTAGAATTGTACTCTATATATTATACAACTTTCTACAGCTCCTATTTTACACGTACAGTCTATGTTATAAATGCCTACTATTTAAGCAATAAGGTATTACCAGGGGTGATTACCAGTTCACACCCCCTAGGGGTGTATGTGGCACTTAGTACATAGTACCATATTGCTCCTAGGGGTGATTAACTGACTGTTAATCCAACTCTGGGAGTGCCTTATTGCTATTATAAAAAAATGGTTCCAAAAGAAATGTGTAAAGAGTATACTTTTTTAATGTTTTCCTCATTTAGAGGGAGATTTTTAATAAAATAGTTCTTCCACCAACAGTTTAAGAATGCTGGTTCAAAATCAGAATGCATCATTCCATACATTCAGCAGTGCTAGAGGATGGAATGCTGACAGGAAGAATCCATGTGCCATGGTGATCAGGCTGTACATGACAGTATAACATGGATTAATGTAAGGCTGTTGGAATCCTAACAGCCAATCAGATTGCAGCATTTCTGAGAGCCTTTTTATAATATGCATAAAGTTATGATAATGGCTCTATTGTATTTATAGCATGTCTCTTATTGCTATAATTATACCATCTGTTAATCTCCTACTTATATGGATATAGAAATTAAGAGACACATTCTCTTCCTTCCACTTACTTCCAAATATGCTCAGATATTAGCCTAAGTTCATTTTTATAGCTTATACTTTCTATATGGGCAGCAATCGTATTCATATGAAAGTTGTTGTTTGTCTTATCTGTAATCAATATGTTCTTTTGTTGAAAATTAATAAAAAGATAAAGTGGAAAAAGCAGCAAGGAGGAAAGAATCATTCGAAGACCAGCTCTAGCCAAGTATGAACAGATCTACCCTTTCTTCCTTCAAAGAATTTGGGAAGAAATTGAGGAAAACAGGCATGCCTGACTGTGGAAGGAAGGTTGTGCCAACCTGCATCTGAAAGTAAACAAATTTGTCAGAGTAAAAGTGTGTAGTGAGAGAATTCAGTTCTGGAAGTGTGGCAGGACTTTGTTAACTGATTCAGTGAGAGTGGTGGACAAGACTGGCCAAGAGACATTTTACAATGTTCCTTGGTTCGTCTGGATGGGGAAAAGTCTGTGCCCCACACCCTCAGGAACTGAATGCTTATAGAAAAAAATACTAACATTGTGAACTATATAAAATAGAAACTCAAACAGTTATTAACAACAATTGTTGGTGTGTGTGTGTGTGTGTGTGTGTATGTTTGAGTTCATGTGTGCCCAACCATAGACTACCTCAGAAATTCAGCCCCCAAGCCTGATTAAGACAGGTACCTCCCCCAGGTGGAAGGTCCAGTGGCTAGACCACCTACTCTCCGTTTGCCTGGTTCATAGAGCGTAACCAAACCCACCAGTTCTCCACAAATTTTTCTTTGGTTAGGCAAAGTTTTGCTGTGAGTTGTTCCATTCTAAAAATTTGAGTCACCCTTTTCCACCATTCTATCAAACCAGGTGCCTCAGAGTTGAGCCAATGGGATGCCATGGTCTTGAAGGCCGCCAAGATCATGCATTGGAAAACCTCTCTGCTTTTACCTGGTGGAATCCCCGGTGCTCTAATGTCCAAGAGATAATTATAAAATGTATCAGGCATCTCAGTCCCCCAAATCCCAGAGGGCTCCTGGTGGATTTAAGACCAGAAGCTTGCCAATCATGGGCAAGACCACAGTATGTGATAATGTGTATCCATTGCACCACAATTCCACCAGCATCTATCTGTGCTGTTGTCCCAAAATGTTTAGTGATAGATGGGACTGAGAAAAATCTAGTAATGATCTTCCATTGGAACTCTCTCCAGTTTTGTGAGGCAGGCACCCTCCAGCCCCGCAAGCACTCTCCCCACTGTCCATCTGAAATGGAACTCCCACTGCCTCCTTCCTTAATGAACAGTTTAAATGCTGCATTGGTAAGCACTTAAACTAGCCAGGGGGGGTGGAGGTTGGAATAAGGCAGGAAGGCATAATCTGCCCCATCATGCTTACAGGGTCAGCAGTTGGAATCCTGAGGGTGGGAAGGCCCACAGGGAGCAAACACAAACAGGAAACCAGGAGAATGAGGAAAGAGGAAAGATAATGGTAGAGAAAAAGGGGGGATGGGTGCAAAAGGGCAAGAAGAGAGGAGCTGGCAGTGTAACACCCACTCCCCCTTTCTTATTGTCAGCTTGTCAGCAAGGAAACATCCATAACAACAAAGGGTATACTCCTGGCATTAGGGCAGCCCCTGGCTTGGGCATCTAGGAGGTGGGGAAGGGTTACAGAACAACATTTCTATTTCCATCCAGGTCTGGGGGAGAGGTGCTAGGGCTATGGTGTGTCTCCTATCTTTGGGGGCCCCAAAAACTCACACAGATCACTCAGAGATGGAATGTCCACAACCAGAAAATTGGGATTGTACTTTATGGCTTTTATTCCTGACAGAATGGCAATAGAAAACAATTGTGCCCCCAGGGCTTGTAGCTGTATGAACAAATGGCACACTTGTAGCAGGTAAAAACATTTCACAACTCTTTCTTGCAGTACTGAGATGTCTCACAAGAACACTTTCCATAGACGTCCATCCCTTTGTTTAGGAATCTCTGGACTTTACCAGTGCATTTATAGTGGCTGTTGCCACAGCACTAAAGTCGAGCACCACTAGGTGAACAAAGTTAACACCTCTTGACCCTTCCTTGTAATCAGTTAGGTCCCCTGAAACCTGGAGTAAGGGGTCAGCTCACTCTGGCCAAAGCTAGACTCTCTCTGCCACTATATTTTAGGAAAAAAATGGTTCGTTAGCCATGCAGGAGACATCCTTACAGCACATTCTTTGTGCAAGGGTTCTGAGAGCATGCATCTTAACCTTGTTGGGCTCCTAGCAAGGCACCAGTCAACCCACAGCTGAACAACAAATTAATTTTGTATTTACATCATGTTGTGTCCCAAGACATTTTGTTAAAACACTTGACCTCCACAGTTCTCATCCAAAATCCAAAGCTTTTGTTTACAAAATGCACACAGTCTGTATTCTGGGCAGTTCTGTTAGTTCTCACAGTCTTTTGGGCATTGCTCCAAACTACTCACCGAAGCTTCAGTTCCATTTCCTCCTGCTGAATATGCACATGACATGACATGCAGATGCTGTAGGAGGTTCAAAAAATGGCCTGGAAGGGGGAGATTCTGCTGGTGGGGGACCTAAATCTCCCAGATATAGACTGGGATATCCCATCGGCAAAGTTGGCTAGGAGTGGGGAGATTCTGGGGTCACTACAGGGTGCCTTCCTTCAGCAGCTGGTCAGGGAGCCCACAAGGGAGGAAACATATTTGACGTGGTCCTTACTAATGGAGATAGCATGGAGGGAGTGGGGGTGGGTGCCAGCCTGGGAGATAGTGACCACAGCACAGTGGGCTTCAATGTCAGAGCAGGGTATGAGGCTAGTCAAACCACCACGAAGGTCCTAGACTTCAGGGGGGCAGATTTCCCAGGATGAGGGAGATATTCTGAGAGGAAGTGGGGGGGGAGGGGATGGAGGGAGGGGCAGAAGAACTTTGGAAAAAGATCAAGGGGGGCTCCTTTAAGCTACAGAGGAATGTGTAAGGAGGGTGAAGAAGAACAAAAGGAGGAGGAGGCCTCTGTGATTCAGTAGGGAAGTGAGGGAGGCAATTGGGGTGAAGAAAAGGATTTTCAGGGAATACAAGAGGATGCAGAGAAGGGGGGATAGGGAAACTTACAAAGAGAAGTGGAGGGTGGCAGGGCAGAGGATCAGGAAGGCTAAAGCAGAAACAGAGGAGAGAATTGCCAGGCAGGCCCAATGGGGGGGACAAGGCATTTTTGGTACATAGGGGAAAGGAGGAAGGTAAGGCAGGGCATAGTAAGGATTAAGGGGTTGGGGGGACTACGGTTGAAAGGGGATTTCAAAGAAGCTGAAGTGCTGAATGAAAACTTCTGCTTGGATTTTACAGCAGAGGGGGAAGGAAGGGGACCAGTGCTGAGTGATAAGGGAAAGGGGGGTGGATCCTCACCCAATCAGTGCAGAAAAGGTAAGGGAGAAATTGAGGAAGCTGAGGGGGAACAAGGCCATGGGCACAGATGGCCTATATCCTAGTGTGCTCAGGCTCAGGCCGCTATCCCCCCTGGGTATTCTGTTGTGCACTGCCCCAGAGTGGAATGCAAGGGTGGAGGAGTGGCTATTTGTTCTAGAGCTGAGCTAGGCTTCACCGTGCACCCAGTGAGAACACCGGGTTCTTTTAAATGTGAAGGCCATTCATGGGGGTCCGGGCGCAGGTTGCAGGATTCTCCTGATTTACCATCCTTCTGGGATGCCAGGAGAGTTTCTCCAGGAAGTGGGTGACTTCGTGGTCGGTGAAACATTGGAGTCCCCCAGATGTTTGGTTCTGGGGGATTTCAATGTTTGGGCAGATGACGAGTCATCTAGGTTGGGTTATCACTTCCTTCAGATGATGACATCTCTGGGCCTGTCGCAAGCTGTTACTACCATGACCCACCAGGGCGGCCACATGCTGGACCTGGTCTTCTCACTGGGGCTTGAGATTGAGAATCTCAGGACTGATTGGGTCATTTGGTCTGATCATTACATGGTGGAGTTCTTGCTCAGGGCCCCCCGAGATCCTTCCCCCTGCAGAGATGGTGAGCTACCACCCATTGAGGGGTTTGACCCCGGAAGGTTTTTTGGCAGAAGCAAATCTATCTAGTGTGGACAGTGCATGCAGGGGAGGTGTGGGTGAAGCAGTTGCCACCTATAATAGGTCAATGACTGAGGCACTCTACTCCCTTGCATCGTTCTGTCATTGACCCAGATCTTCTCACTTGAGGTCCCATGGTTTGATGGGCAGCTCAAGGCACTGAAGATCAAGGGTTGGAGGTTGGAGTGCTGCTGGCAGAGGACCATGTTGCAGATGGACAAACTGTCCCTGTGTACACACTATAGTATGTACCGGGGCCAATCGACCATAAGAAGGCAGTGTTTCTGTCCAGGGAAATTGTTGCCGGGAGAAGCCAACCAGCTATGCTCTTTCGGACTGTGGACAGGCTATTACATCCAGCCTGTCTACAGTCGAAAAAAGCAGTTTCTGAGGCCTTGTGCAATGAGTTTGCTTGTTTTTCCTTGGACAGGGTGTCCGCCATCAGGCTGGGAATTCCGCCAGTGAGCTGTGTTATGGCCAACAGTGGCCACCTAGATTGTCGACAGAGCACTCCGCCTGGTTGGGGGGGAGTTTAAATCAGTGGAGGTTGCTGATGTCATTGAGGTGGCCTCAAAACTGAAGCACACATATTGTGAGCTGGACCCGGTGCTGGCACATTTCTTACTGGGATGTGTCGACACTGTTGGCCCGGTGTTCGCCTTGATTGTCTAGTGTTTCTTGTCGGAGGGGATCTTTCCAGATGCTTTGAAGGAGGCGCTGGTGAGGCCCCTTCTGAAGAAGTCATCATTGGACCTTGACATCAAGACAAATTACCGACCGGTCTCCAACCTACCATTTTTGGAAAGGTTGTGGAGAAGATTGTGGCACAACAGTTGGGAGAACACCTTGTGGCATTTGATATCTATGAGCCGCTTCAGTTGGGTTTTCGTGCAGGGCATTCAACAGAAACTGCAGTAGTTCAGGTGCATAATGATCTCCTTAGGGCGAGGGATCGAGGTGAGGGACAATTCTCATTTTACTCGATCTCTCCTCAGCTTTTGACATGGTGGACCATTGTGTGTTACTTGACCACCTGAGGGACTTCTGTGGACTCACTGGCACTGTCATCTGCTGGTCTGAACCCTTTTTGACAAACAGAAGACAGAGGGTGGTGATGGGGAATTTTTCCTCTTCCCCGAGCCTTATGTCTTGTGGGGTACCTCAGGGTTCGGTCTTGTCGCCAATGTTGTTTGTCATGTATATGCTGCCCCTGGGTGAGATCATTAGGAAGTACAGCTTGGGGTTTCATTGTTGTGCTGATGATACTCGGCTGTACTTATCCTTTGCCCTGGGACATCCAATGCAGTGGAAGTATTAAACAACTGTCAGGCCGAGATCAATGACTGGATGGCCTCTAGCTCGTTGCGACTGAACCCTGATAAGATGGAGGTACTTGTGGTGGAGTTGAACAAGAGGTGTTATAGAACTGCCTCTGGGGCAGATACTGGGCTAGTTCTAAGGTCTTTCCCATTGATGGCCTCCTCTAAGGTGCATAATCTTGGCGTAGTGCTAAACAGCGATTTGACAATGGAACATCAAGTGTCATCCATTGTCAAGGTTAGTTTTTTCCATCTGAGAAATATTGCCAGGATTAGGCACCTGATTCCACCCCTGGACCTCCCCACTTTGGTGCATGCATTTGTAACATCTAGACTTGACTACTGTAATGCGCTCTACCTCGGGGTCTCTGGAGGCACTCTCCATTGACGCAGATGGTGCAGAATGCAGCTGCCAGGTTGTTGACTGGAGAGTCAAAATACTGTCACATCACTCCAGTGCTGTGGGAATTGCACCCTGGTGCTGCGGGAATTGCACTGGCTGCTGGTTCGATGGAGAGTGCTTTTCAAGGTGGGTTTGCTCACCTTTGAGGCCATACATGGACTGGGCCCTTGCTACCTGGTGGACCTTCTTACACCCACTGCCTCGGTCCGCTCCCTGGGATCCTCCTCGAGGGGCTTCCTGGGGATTCCCAGGACGAGGTTAAAAATGGCCAGCAATAGAGCTTTTAGTATCGCCGGCCCTGTCCTGTGGAAATTGCTCCTGCCATTGGTGAGGGAGGCCCCTTCGGTGGAGGCATAGCCCGCCTTAAGTGTTATATGTTTAGCCAGGCCTTCTCAGGTACTGAATGAGAACATAGATTGTCAGTCCCTTCTTAAAGTAAAAAGGGTTATTATTTATATGTAGGATACTGCCTTTTCTGATCTGTGATTATTTATTATATTGAGTTATTTATTTATATATATATATATATATATATATATATATATATATACACACACACACACACACACACACACACACACACTTTTAATTAAAATTTCTGTGTGTTTGTACGCTGCCCAGAGCCTCTGATTGGGCACCAGAAAATAAAATTTTCCTTTCCTTAGGGAATTAATTGGGCTACTGGCAGAACCATTGGTGGGGCTGTTTATCTTGTCCCTGGATATGGGGTGGGTACTAGAGGACTGGAAGAAGGCAGATGTGATGCCATTTCATAAAGGAGGCAGCAAGAAGGAAGTGAGCAATTGCCCTGTCAGTCTCACATTGGTGGTGGGCAAAGTAATGGAATATTGAAATGAAGGGTGGTCAGCTATCTGGAAGAGAAGGGGCTGCAAGACATTTGGCATCATGGCTTCACTTGAGGTCAATCATGTCAGATGAACCTGTTCGAATTCTTTAATGAGGTGACAAGGATGGTTGATCAGGGTGGGGCAGTGGTTGTGGCCTACCTGGACTTCAGGAAGGCCTTTGACATGGCTGACTGTTCAATAAGTTGGGAAGTCTTGGGGGTGGGGCAGAAAATAACAAGATGAGTGGAGAGCTGACTGACAGGTAGAAGCCAAAGGGTGGTGGTCAGTGAGGTGCACTCTGGGGAGATAAAGGTTATCAGTGGGGTCCCCCAGGGGTCAGTGTTGAGGCCCATTCTGTTTAACATCTATGTCAGTGACATAGCAGAGGGACTTCATGGGAAGGACTTCCTTTTCACAGACGATACAAAACTCGGCAACAGGGAGGACACCCCGGGGTGGGTGGAGGCAATGAAGAAGGATCTAATTGGAAGGTTGGTCAGAAACATGGCAGCTAAAATTCAGTACCAGGAAATGCACAGTGATGCACTTGGGGAGGAGGAAGCCAAATACCACATACACTATAGGGGGGAGATAATGGCTGCAATGAGGCAGGAGAAGGATCTAGGAGTTACAGTCACTGATGACCTTAGGGTGGGTATCCAATGCAACAAGGCAGTGGGCAAAGCTAACAGGATGCTGGCATGCATAGGGAGGGGATAACCAGCAGAAGGAGGGAAGTTCTGATGCTACTCTATAGCTCCATGGCTAGGCCACACCTTGAGTGTGGGTTATAGTTCTGGATGACCCATCTACGAAAAGATATGGACGGCATGGAAAGGGTGCAGAGAAGGGCCACTAAAATAGTGCAAGGGCCAAGTGGGGAGTCATACAAGGAGAGGTTGAAGGAGCTGGACTTGTATTTCTGGAGACAAGAAGTGAGAGAGGGGACATGATCGAAACATTCAAGTATGTGAAGGGGATCAATAAAGTGGGGCAGAACTTGTTTGCAGGGAAGGTAGATACAAGAACTAGGGAGCATGGATTGAGATTGAAAGGGGGAAGGTGTAGCAGAAATGTTAGGAAGTATTACTTCACAGAGAGAGTGGTTGAGCCCCATATCAGGCTACAAGAGGAGGTGGTGAGGGCCAGTACAGTGAAGGGTTTCAAGAAGCCCTGGGACAAGCACAAGGGATTGTCAAGAGGAGGGGGGAATCTTGGAGGGGAGGGGTAAAGTGGAGGGGGGAATGGGCAGACTTGATGGGCCAGGAGGGTCCTTTTCTGCTGAAACATGTCTGTGATTCTATGAACAGTTTTCAACCCCCCTCAGGGCTTCACAGGATCTGGTAGTCACCACATCCCACAAAACCAGCCTCTGGTTACTGCACTATGGTGAGAAAATACAAAGTGAGGGTCCTTTCCTCTGACAAGTGTCCTTGGCAGAGCACCACCTGCCTGTAGAACTCTCAGCTCCAAACTCCAGACTTCAGACTGACTCATAGAAGTCCCACAGGAGCAGAGCAGATCACTGAGGCTTATGCTGCCTGCTGTGAGAGTTCTAAATTCCATTACATTATCTTCTGCCTCAATAGAGCTAAGCAGGTGATGATGTAATGTATTGCAGAGAGTTTTACACCCTCTGAGACTGCCCAGGCTCCCTGTCTGACCTAAAGCTGATTGGATCAGGGGGATACTGGGATGTATAGGGAGAGGTATCAGCAGCAGAAAACAGGAAGTTATTATCCCCCTGTACAGACAGTTGGTGAGACCCATCTGGAGTACTGCGTCCAGTTCTGGAGACCCCATCTCCGCAAGGACATAGACAGGATGGAGGCAGTTCAGAGGAGGGCAACTAAAATGGTGCAGGGTCTGCAAGAGAAGCCATACGAGGAGAGACTAAAGGAGCTTAATATGTATACCCTTGAGGAAAGGAGGGAGAGGGGAGACATACATAGATACATAGACAGTGTCGGCAGATAAGGGCCTATGGCCCACCCAGTCTTCCCATTTAAGTTTGTAAGTTCACTTTATGTTTTCCAGGAAGTCTGTTGCCCTTACCCTGACCTCCAGAATTCCTTTATGTCTATCCCATGCATTCTTAAATCCCATGATTGTTTCAGCCCCCCCACTTCCTCTGGCAGGGTGTTCCACTTGTCCACCACCTGCTCTGTGAAGAAATTCTTCCTCACGCTTCCTCTGAATCGTCCTCCCTCCAACTTCATCCCATGCCTCTAGTCCTGGAACATCTTTTCGCTTAAAAATAGTGCATTCCTGCACCCTGTTCCTCCCTGTAAGATACTTGTATGTCTCTATCATCTCCCCTCTCTCCCTCCTCTCCTCCAGGGAGTACATGTTCAGTGCCTTCAACCTGTCCTCATAGGACTTGTGATGCAATCCATGCACCATCTTTGTTGCCCTCCTCTGAACCTTCTCTACCCTGTCTATGTCCTTACGTAGGTAAGGTCTCCAGAACTGCACACAGTGTACTCCAGGTGTGGCCTCACTAGTGTCTTGTATAGTGGAATTATGACCTCCTTTCCTGCTGGTGATGCCCTGGCTATGCATCCCAGCATCCTATTTGCTTTACCTGCTGCCTTGTCACACTGTTTCTCTGCCTTGAGGTCATCAGAGATGATAACTCCAAGATCCCTTTCCTGCTTGGTGCATGCTATATCCTCACCCCCAACTGATATATTGTGCCAGGGTTTTGTGCCCCATATGCATTATCTTGCACTTCCTTGCATTGAATTTCAACTGCCAAACCCCTGACCATTCTTCAAGTTTCTGCAGGTCCCTTCTCATTCTGTCTACACCTCTGGTGTGTCTACTCTGTTACAGAGCTTTGTGTCATCAGTGAACAGTGAAATTCTGCCTTCTAGGTCCTCAGAATGTTACTGATGAAGATATTGAATAGTACGGTCCCAGCACTGATCCCTGTGGTACCCACTGGTCACTCTTTCCCTCTGTGGAGGACAGCCATTTACCACCACCCTCTGTGTCCTGCTGCCCAGCCAGTTACCTACCCACTGCACTACTGTCCTGCCCACACCCATATTCCCCCAGTTTGTGCAATAGTCTTCATGTGGCACAGTGTCAAAGGCCTTACTGAAGTCCAGATAGGCCATGTCCACTGCCGCCCCCTGATCCACCTCCCTAGTCACCCAGTCAAAAATTCAATGAGGTTGGTCTGACATGACCTTCCCTGGTGAAACCATGCTGCCTTGGGTCCTGTAGTCCATTGACAACCAGATGTTCCACCAATCTCTCCTTCAGTAGTGCTTCCATGATCTTCCCACTACTGAGGTGAGGCTGACTGGTCTGTAGTTCCCGCCTCTTTGTTCCCACTTTTGTATAAGGGGACTACATCTGCTATCCTCCAGTCTTTGGGTACCTCCTGTTTCTAGTGATCGGCTAAACAGGATAGCAAGAGGTTCAGCCACCACCTCTTAGTTCTTTAGGACCCTGGGTGTACTCCATCTGGCCCCATTGCTTTATCAACTCTTATTACTTCCAGTTCCTTCAGGACCCTTTCTCGTGTAAAGGGACTTGTGTCCATTTCTGCACCATTCTCACCCCTTGTACTCCATTCAGACCCATTAGCCTCCTCTTCCTCAGTAAAGACTGAGCAGAAATACCTGTTCAATATGTCAGCTTTACTGTTGTCATCCTCCACACAGCCCCCATCCTCCCCCTTCAGTCTCACTATCCCTCCCTTTGCCTTTCTTTTTTCACTTATGTACCTGTAAAAGGTTTTGTCCCCTCTACCCACTGATTTTGCAATGTGTTCTTCTGTCTGAGCTTTGGCTTCCCTTACTGACCTCCCTGCCTCCCTTTGCTTCTCCTGGTACTTCTCCCTATCCCCTTCTGCCTGTGTCTTTTGTATTGCCTGAATGCAATCTTTTGGCTTTCACTTTCTTTGCTACCTCTTTGGAAAACCATAATGGTCTCCTCTTCCTTTCCTCTTGCTAACCTGCTTAATACATAATTCTGTTGCTCTTGTAATCCCCATTTTAAATACTTCCCACTGTTCCTCAACCCCTGATTCCTGCCCCATTCCCCTTAATGCCTCTTTCAAGTATCTCCCCATTTTCTCAAAGTTTGCCCCCCTAAAATCCAGGATACGTGTTTTTGTGTGGTTTGGTTCTGCTCTTTCTGTGATTTCAAACCACAGTGACTGGTGGTCACTGTTCTCCAGGTGCTCCCCCACTCTTACCCCCATCACACTGTCCCTGTTTGTGAGCACAAGGTCCAGTATTGCCTTCTGCCGAGTTGGTTCCATGACCAGTTGCTTGAGGAAGGCACCCTGAAGGGAGTCCAGGATAAATCTGCTCCTAGTTGATGCTGCTGCTGGGATGCTCCAGTCCACGTCTGGAATATTGAAGTCTCCAACCAGTACTACCTCACCCTTGTCTGCCATCCTCTGGATGGCTAGCATCAGCTCCCTATCTGTTTCTTCCTCCTGGGCTGGTGGTCTATAGACCACACCTGTGCGGATGGCTGGCCCCATTTTCCTTTCCAGCTTAACCCACATTATCTCTCCCCCATTTTGTTCCTCCTGGATCTCTGTGGCCCTTATGTAACTTTTCACATACAGTGCCACTCCTCCTCCCTTCCTGCCTGCCCTGTCTCTTCTGAATATGTTGTAGCCAGGTATGGCCAACTCCCAGTCGTAGTTATCATTACACCAGGTTTCGGTGATGGCCACAATGTCCAAGTCTGACTGCACCATGACAGCCTCCAGATCTTCCATCTTGTTGCTAAGGCTCCTGGCATTTGCACACATGACTTTCCATGATTTGACCTCCTAGACTGTTTCGCTGTTCTACTCCAGCTCCTTCCTTGGTTGTCCTTTATCCCTGGTTCACCTTGCTGTCTGCCCTTCTGCTGAATTTTGCCCCTATTCTGCCTATCCACCTCCTGGGCGCTAATCTCCATCTTTTGCACTTGGCTAACCTCCACATCCTTTCCTGCCATTTCTCTGGGTACCTCTATTTGGTTGTCTCTGTTTGGCAGTGTGGCATATGAGTTCTTGAGTGGAATAGGATCTGGGATGTGCCTCTGCCTGACTGGTCTAACCCTCCTGAGCCCACTGTCATCCAAGTACTCCTCGCTCTCTGCATCCTTTGAGGCAGCTGCATTGGACTGAGTGGTCTCTGGATAGGGGTGATGGTACTCCTGACCCAGTTTACTTCCGCTCTGAGTCTGGCTACCTCATCCAGCAGTCCAGAAAGATGCATGCAGATAGGGCAGCGCCTTAGTGTCCAGAAGATCTGCCTGAATATGGCTGCCCCACAGCCACTGCATTGCACCACTCCCCACATTATACTGCAATTATACTGCTATTCCACTACTTATCTGCTACTGAAGCTTTCCTAGTTCCCTTTTTATTAATTTACTGTCCTAAAAATCCTGCCACTGTTCCTCTATAATATTTGAAAATACATACACTTCTATCTCCCCTCTTTATCCTTACCATCAAAAGGTAACTACAATCACAATAATCTACCTTCTACTAATACATATTCTATCACAGAATCAGAGCACAATGCAAAAACATCTGCTACATGATAGAACCGTTTAAGTACCTCAGTGGAATCAACAAAGTCCAAGAGGGTAGCATCTTTCAGAAAAAGAGATGTGCAAGAACAAGGGGACACAATCTGAAGATAGAGGGGGGAAGGCTCAGGGGCAATGTGAGGAAGTATTTTTTTACAGAGTGGGTGGTGGACACATGGAACAGCCTTCCTGAGGAGGTTGTGGGGTCTAAAACTGTGGGAGAATTCAAGAATGCATGGGACAGACATAAGGCAATTTTTATGTGGGATAGGAAGAAATAGGCTGTTGGTTAAATAGGATCTGCAGCTTATCCTCTAGGTAGGGAAATGGGCAGACTAGGTGGGCCAAGCGGTCCTTATCTGCCATCAAAGTCTATGTTTCTATGGATCTTAGTAACCCCAGGAACTGGTTAGTTACACTCACTGCCACCAGATAACCTTGCTGTCTGCAGCAAGAGCTTTGGACTGCTACACAGGCCATCCAACCCCTGGGTGCCCTATGAGGAGGGGTGGCCAGCCCCTCCCCTACCTATGACTTAATGCAGGCAGGTTACCATAGGGAACATGGAAGCATGCTGAAGCAAACTGAAGTGGATGACCTAGGATGGTGGCATGTGTTGCAGGATGATCTGTCAAAATTGGAGACCTGGTTGAACACCTGGCAGTTGGGGTTCAATGCCAAAAAGTGCAAAGTGCTACATTTTGGGGCAAAAAAAATAAGAAAGAGCTACCAGCTGGGAGAGGGCAGCTAGCTATGACAGAGGAGGAGAAGGATCTGGGGTGATTTTAAGGGACTCAATGAACAACTCGGCACAATGCAGGAAGGCAGCTGCAAAGGCCAACAAAATGCTGGATTGTATTGCCAGGGGTATATCTTCAAGGAGAGGGGAGGTGATCCTGCCATTGTATAGGTCACTGGTTAGGCCACACCTGGAATACTGCATGCAGTACTGGTACCCATACCTGAAGAGAGACATTAAGTTACTGGAGGGGGTGCAGCACAGGGCACCAAAGATGATCCAGTGACTAGGGAACATACCCTACATGAGCAGGCTGAAAGGAGTTGAACAAGCTGAGGGAGTTGAACTGGATGAGAGGAGAGGCGGGGGGATATGATCGAAATATTCAAGTAAATGAAGGGAATAAACAAGACAGGCACAGTGGATCTATTCAGGTTAAGAGGGGGGTAGGGATACTTGAGGTCACAATCTCAGATTGAAAGGGGGAAGGTTCAGGAGGGAAATGAGAAGACACTTCTTTATGGATAGAGAGTGGTGTCTGGGTGGAACATATTTCCTGCAGAAGTAGTGTCCTGTAGAACAGTGGACTGGTTCAAAAGAGGATGGGATAGGGTGAGGGAGGGTCAGAGATGGGGCAGCTGCAGTATAAGGGTTGCTAGCTGCACACTCGAGCAGACTTGATAGACCATAAGGTCTTTATCTGCTGGCAAATTTGTATGTTCATATGTTCAGCCTTACCTGACAAACTAGCTAAGGAAGACCCACTCCATGGTGTCCCAAAAGAACATCCTGAAGCACTCCTTGACAAGACAGGAATAGTCATTCCTATCCAGATCAGGGCTACCAGCCAGCCCACCAGGCAAAAGGCATCTAATCACTACACTACCTACGGCGCAGCCTATACCTTTACACACTTCTGTACAAGCTTTAGAAACACACATGACATTGTTATGCATTTCCCAAACCCAATACTACACTCTTTACACCTGTAATTAAAAATGTCTAACATTTACTAGTTAAAACATTTCAAAACACCCACAAGAGCTCTGGCTGAGCCCCAAATCCTCTTCTTTTCTTCTTTCAGGTGCACCTGTAAAAGGAAACCTGCAAAAGAAACAACAGCAACCCACCAGCAGGATGCAATCCAATCCCAAAAACTTTTAAGGGTATTTCTACAAAGGGCAGTACACAAGTACAAAAATAATACATACAAACACTTTTGGGGGAGGGAAGCTTTATTGTCCTACTAAGGATGTAATGTCCTGAGTACACAGGGCACTCACACTCAAGAAAGTCTTTCGGAATATGGTCGAAGCCAGTCCCAAAACAGTTTTTGCAAGCAGGCATGGGGCCTACTGAAATTGTTCGGACCAGATGTCCACTGGATCAAAGTAGTAGGGGAATCACAGCATTAGTAAACAGTTATTCAAGCAGAGAAATAAGAAAACCTTTGCCCTTCCAGTTCAGAAGTGCAGGCTGACTTTTCTGCATCACCTGTGTCACTGCTTGGGACCTCTTCTCTCCTACGGCTGAAGACAAATCTTTGGATCAAACTCTTCCATGACACCTCTGGATCTGGTTTCTGCTGACCAAAAAGAAACTGTAGCTAGGACAACCCTCATTGCTCCTTGGGGGGGGGGCGCAATGCACTTTGACCTTCTGGATCTTCTTTCTTCGGCGATTGTCTGCTGATCTTGAGGCCCGCCGACCATGGCTTACAGTCTTTTGGGTTACTTGTTCATGCTGGACCCTTCAGGTACTTATAGGGGTAGTACTACCAGGGATGAGGACCACAAATGATTGTTCCACCTAGATGGGTCATCTTTATTGAGTGCACTGTTTCATTCCCTGCTCGATCTGTTACAATTACTGAGTCCAAGTGGAGGGTGCAGCCCACCTTGCAGGAGGGAACTTTGTCTTTGTACACTTTTTCTCTGCCAGACAGATTCTTTTCATCCAGCACAAAAACACACTTGTAGATGCCTTGGCTTCCTCTAGCAACAATTCATTTCTCTGGTCCTCAATTTCTTCCCACATCCACTTTGGCATGAATGGATACTTTAATACAAATTCCTTCTATTTTTTTTTTTAAACTTATGTAACCACCCCCCCCCCCACTGGACCCCCTTGTTTAACTAGCAGGGCTGCTCCTCTCACCACATAGCATCAAGGGGCAAAAGAGAGGGATGGGGGTTTATGTAACAGTTTACTTACACATTTTTTGAGCCTGCTATTACAAACAGGCAAACCCGTGTGTGGCAAGTACCTGGCACACACCTGGTGGGACTATTTACCATGACCAGCAACCCGGGTCCCTGGGAGAAAACATTTGATCATAATTGTGCTAGGTTTGTACTTCTGGACAGGAGCGCCCAAGTAAATCCAGACACAGTGGAAGCAATAACAGTACTGTCCAAATCAGGTTGGGATTCTAGAGTGTGGCTTTTATTCACATACACAGAGAATAATCACAAAGCGAAGATGGACCCCCACAGGGTTACTCATACTGGTAATGCAGATTACTGAGGTGCAGACATTCCTGAACTTCCCATTTAACATAGGCATATTGAACACACACAGCAAACTCAGGTTCTGAAATGGAGATTGGCACACACGGCCAGTTACTGGTACAGTTCCTCTCGACTAGGCACACATGGCCAGTACTAGGACACTTTCCCTTGACTAGGCACACACGGCCAGTACTAGAACACTCCCTCTCAACTAGGCATACCCAGCCAGTACTAGGACACTTTCCCATATTTCATGAGGAATACTGGTGGCACACAAGACCACCAATTAGCACATACAGGCTTAATATCTTCCAGCACCTACTACACTGAGGTAAACTGAAAATACAGAATCCAAAAACCATGTCTGGATAACTATTTCCATCAGGCACTGGCCAAATGCACTGACTGAAAATTGAACTGGTGCCCAAACTGAACCCGGAGAGGTAAACTGGTTATTACAGATGGGGTCTCCCACCTTTTGCTTCCAAGTTTATATTTGGCCATTCATCTGGTTAATAACACCCTCACAAAAAACTTGTAGATGCTATCTTGAAATGTTTGTCACACTTAACATACTATATGACTAAAAGTTCTGCACTTGGACAGTCTCTGTCTATAGACTCCATAGTAGGCAGACACTTTTAAAAACAGACACAGTCTAGGTGACAGGGTCCCTTTTGTCTTAGAAAATTCACGTAAGGTTTGCAGGTGCCCCTCCTGGGCTGACACAAAAGTACTCACATTTTCTGAAGTTGTCACAGGCAGCTTCACTAGACAGACTGGGTGAGGGGATTGCCCCTGAACCCTGAAGATCACCCCCATCCCTCCTGGGATGGGGCAAAGGAAAACCCACATTGTCTTCTACGTTCTTCTTCTAGGATGAGAACAAACTACCCAAAACACAGTGGTAGCTCTCTGTCAGAGCTGTCTGAGGAGCTGCACAGCAAGTTGCAGCCTCCTCCTGGAACTCCTACTCAGGACTGACTGAACATTCTAAAGCTAACATCTCTCAGCTGCTAGCTACAAGTGTGGCTTATGCCGCTGTGAGAGTTCTAAGATTACATCACCCTCTAGCTCAGCCGAGACTGACACTAGAGCTTGACAGTGTGCAATCCATTTGACTGGCATTTCACTAGCTGCCTTTCCCTGCCTGCCACTGGTTCTAACTGGGATTCTAGTAACCCCTGGGAACAAGGGGGTTACACATTTATTTATTGAGTTTATATTTTGAATCAAATATAAGCATAGCCTGAAGGACAGTGCATCAGGATAAAAATACAGTCAGTAAATTGGCAATATAGTATCACTGGCACACTTCTGCTGTTACATCATATGAGGGTTATCAACATATACAGTATATATTGTTACTTCCCAATGCGTTTATCAAAGGCTATTGCAGCCAAGAGTGGGGATTACCCCATAGGATCTTAATAACATATTAAATAATCACCCCTTTAATAGGTGACATATCCCCAACATCCTTAATAAGCATAACAGAGACATAGCATTGAGCTTGCATCCAACTCCAAAACCTATAAAGTTAGTCTCTAAATGAGTTTCTTAAATTCTTATATCCTACATTTAAGCAGTACTAAACTACTGTTTAAAACATTTTAAGGAAATACAACTATGCTACTACCCCTTTAATAACCAACTACTCAATCTATTGTCTACATTAAAGAGAGCCACGAGGTCATTTAAGAAAAGAAAACTGTGCCATACAAGATGCACAGCTTCACATTCCCCTGAACCCTGATGCTAAGCAACACCACCATTTTAGCCAAAATACACTGAAAAGTACATCATAAAAATAACAAATTAGTGTCCTTAGCTTGAGTCAGTGTCCCAGTCTTCTAGGAAGAACAGCAAAAATTAACTGACCGGACTCTCACATGAACTTACTGCGGCCTGCTATTCCTGCAACAGAATTGTAACCCCTCGGGTCTCTTCTTCTACCTCTGAACCAGAGTCCGACTCTCGAGCTGCACAATCTGCTTTGATTTTTTTAAGCAATTTCCCCGCATCCACTGGATCCAAAAAGTGGTTGGTCTTGTTACCATACACGATCTTTAGATTTGCTGGCATTGTCAGAACATTGTGGACCCCCATGCATCGGAGTTTTGACCGGATCCCGTCGAAACCTTTTCTCTGTTGCCATCTGGCATAACTCAAGTCGGGAACAATATGAATGAGGAGCCCTGCTAATGTGATGATCCCCTTTTTTGTGCTGTTTGGAGCACCATGTCCCTTTCTTGTAGTGACCCCCAAATCACCAAAACTGCTGTTGTGCGTGGATGTGCAGGCTCCATATGCAGACAGGCCCCTCTAGAGTTGACTCTATATGTCCTCTGCATGGAGATCGGGAGATTCACTTGAAGATGATCCAGGAGCCATTGTGCAATAAAACAGCTCATATCTTCTCCTTCCACTTCTTCTGGGAGACCTAGGATCTGCACATGGACTGCCTGCACCCCATTTTCAAGGCTCTCCAATCTGCATCTAAGCACCAGGTTTTCATTAACCAGGCCTGCTGTGGTCACCATACCTTTCTCTGCCACCCTGTTAGCATCCTTTGCGGTCTCCTCCACTGACTGAAGTTTAGTTTCTGCGCTGGCTATTTTTGATGTAAATTCATCCATCTTCTTGTTGATGGATTGGATGGCCTTCAGTAGGGCTGCATTGGAGGGCTGATTTGGGTCAGCTGTTGGCGGGGCTCCATCTTTTTCAGGGCCAGACTGCGCTTCTTTTTGCTTAGCACTGTCTCCACCTGCAACAATTTTTGTATGACCCATTCTACCAGATTTTGATGCTGGATTCATATACAGGACTGCTTTGTCCTGCAATACACTGACGATGATCGAGTTAAGTAGCTTTTTATTGCTTAATTATAGTTATAATGAGTAGCGAGGTACAGAGCTGTAGTGAAAAACTGCTATTGGCTTGGCTGCTGGCTACACCCCCATCCAAATTCCTTGTATGCTCTCCTGTGGATCACTCTCTCCTCCTACTGTTCTTTGGTGGATGCAGGCCCTCAGCCTGGCTTGGGAGTGGCCAGGTCTGATGCAACCATGCATCTCTGTCCCACACAGGAAAAATGCAGTTCATTCCTTTGTCCTCATCCACCTCTTGCACACTGTAGCCCCTCTTTTCTGCTGAGGGCTCCAAAACTTTGACTGCTGCATCTAGTGGCCCAGTCTCACCATAAGATGCCTCCAATGCTTCCAAATCAGAAAGGAAACATTGTTTAACCAGGAGTAGCACACTAAGCTGAAGCTTGTTTCCAGATGTGACCTGGGAGCACAAGGAAGTTAAGTGACTTGCTCAGGATCACACAGTATGCACCTAGGCAGCCGTGGGATTCAAACCCAGGTCTCCAGATCTGCAGCTCAGAGCTTTAATCCACTGTGCTATACTGCCTCCTAATATGGGCTGCCCAGGAGCCGGTTACTGGTTTGACTCCTGTGAACACCCATTCTTCACTGCTGATGGAGGCATGCACCTCCCACATGATATGGTCCTCCAGCTCCTCATCCTCCCTGAGCACACTTGGACTTGGACCCTCTATACAAGGGTCCACAAGTTCTAGCCCTGCCACTGCCAAATCCCTCTTATCCTCTTACTTGGCTGAGGGGCTACTTGCTGCTTTCACCTCTTTGCTGCACTCAGCCACACCCTCAAAAATTCCTTGAAGAAATCCTCTGCTTCCTCTTATTCACATTTGGTACCACTCTGTATTTCACAGCTAGACTCTGCACTTAGAGTCCATGTAGGGATAAACCAGACAAATCAGACAGTCTCTCTGGGAGGGCCACTAGCCATACACATGCCAAACGTTCTCCTGCAATCCTGGTAGTGGGGGATGGCTATGCCATTTTGCCCAACTTTTAGGCATACTGTGCACACACTAACTGGATAGCTAGGGAGCACTACATTGACGGTGGCTCTCACACAGTCATACTCATCTTCAAACTTCTTTAATTTTTGCACTTTCAATGCTACCCATGTTTTGACATGCAAGGGGTATTGCTCGGATCCATTTGCCATGTTTGCTCTCTGCAAAAACATTTTCAGAAAATACTAGTGTTACTATGTGCACAATTCTCTTTTTGCCACTTGCAAAGTCTTTTCTGTAGCCTGCCCACTTTATCTGGTGACCTGCGGTTTTGCTTTACTTTATGCTGTTACATTTGGGTCTGGCCACTGCCCTAGCATATTATGCTGCATTTGCCATTGCATCACTGCCTATTACTTTTTTTTTCTCAGCTGCCCAGATTACTTTTTCTTTGCACAGGAGGTTTTGTTTGTACTTACAGAAGCTTCTTTCTTTTCTTTTGGTGATGTGGCCTGTGTAAGAGATGAAAGCAATCGCTCTCACACTGCAGACGGTTCCACCCAATGACCAACTGGGCAAACACATGGTGGCTACCAGAACAAATGATTCCACATGCTACGGGAAAATACCCAGTTTTTTTCACAATTTCCTGCACTTTTTGCTTTAACTCCATAAGTCCACCAACGAAGCACTTTTGCTAGGCATTGCTGCCTTGCATGCTCTTGCTGTCTCTCTCCTTTGAACACTGTACCAATCCACAGAACTCTAGCCAGGAGGCAGAGCTTCACGGAAAGAGCCACTTACTCGACATTATGCTAATGAGCTAAGGTGTCTCTCTTTCTCCCCCCTTGGCTATCCACGAGCTGCAAGAACCCAATTTTAAAATGCAAACTGCTTTTTTTATTTGTGGTTTCTGCTCACAGTCCCAACAAGCAATTTCACTGCTTTTTCCATTTAAAACACAGTTCTTTGCAGTGACTCCACTACTTTTCTCCTCAAGCATGGGGTAGAACTGTATTTACAGCAACCAAGAGTTTCTTTGCTCAGAATCACTCTGCAGCTGGCTGTTTTGACAATTTTATGTTTTTAAGCACTTTAAAAGCAGAGGGTCACAGTTCCACCAAAGCGGAACTTGGCAACATATTCTCCACAAAGTCCCACACTGTAGTTCACACTCTCAAAACTGTACATAAGCAAATGGAATTTCACCTAGCAGATGGCAACTTTTTCTCCACAAAAAGTCCTTTGTGCACCAGCACCAGACAAAAAGACCACAATCATACCCTCTGCATGGTAACCTTTGCTCTCCCCAAAATCCCAGATAAGCCCCCATTTTTGTAAAACCCACTCTCCATTTCTATTTTTTATAATTCAATAAGCTTTATTAATTTCAAATAGAATTACATAACACACAATCCCCTGAGGGGAGATGACATTACAACAGTAAATATAATACAACAGACATTTCCAAAGAAATCCATCATCCCCCCTACCTCCCATAAACCTCCCTCCCTCCCTCCCTCTCCTTCCCTTTACTTCAGATCCTCCCTTTACCCTCCCCCCAGAGCCAAGTGTTATTCGTGTGCCGCTCAGGTAGGTGATCACCCAGTGGTCTATAATCTAGCCTGGTTAGGTCTTCCAAATGGCAAGCAGGGCCTCTAGTGCTCCCCATTTGTTCTGGAATGTTGTGTACATATTATGCATTAGACAAATGTGTTTCTCCAACTGCAATGCCAGCAACACCTCTTTATGCCATTCCAGAACAGGTGGAGATACATTGTCCTTCCAGTAACGCATTATAACCAACTTTGCTATTTTGGCAACCAGGGCCATATGGCCTTTCCTGACCTTGGGTGTGCCCTGAGGAAAAAAATTCAGTAAACAAGCTTCTGGGATAAATAAAGGGTCCAAACCCAGGAGTGAATCCAAAGAATGCCTAATTGCCTGCCAGAAGGTTTGCACTTTCGGGCATGTCCACAACATATGGAACAAAGTACCCAGCTCACCTCCACATCTAGTACAGGCTGGGGAAGAGAGTCACCCCAATTTGTGAAGTTTAAAAGGAGTAAAATATAAATTGTGCATGATATTAAATTGGATAAGGTGCAATCTATCCTGTTTAATGAAGTTATAGGAATTATGCATAGTTTCTTCCAGAAATCTGCATCTGTACCCAGTGGCAGCTCCTGAATCCAATAGTAGCAAACACCCTGAGGCAGGTTACTCTGTAATACTTGTAACTTTTTATAAACTAAGGAAATTGCATGGGACTTCCTGGCCAATATCAAAATAGAGGATAAATCCACTTTCTCCACCTCGAGGCCCCGGGTTTTACCTATGTGGGAGATTATAGCCTCCTTGAGCTGTCTATATTGGAAGATACTACTAACATCCGTATTAAATCTGTCTCGGAAAGTGGGGAAGGAGATTATTTCTCCATCAGCATACATATCCGCAACTTTCTTCCCCATCAAACTAGGCCGGTAAGACAATGGGATAGGTAGATGCCCAATTTTGAAATGAGGGTTGCCCAATACGGGCTGTTCTACAGAGGTATGCCAGTTAGTGGACATATCCACTTGCAGTAGATGTAACGCTCTGATAGACCATCCCAATGGGGTGGACCTTAAGGGTCTAGGAATTGCCTGAGGGGTGGTATATAGTATAGCCAGGAGGGTACACTTATACTTGGCTGCAAGATACTGCTCTGTTTCCAGCCACTCTGGCGAGTAGTCTAGCGGGTTTACAACATGAGGTTTCTGTGCCCAATGGGCAAGCTTACTAAGATGATGGGCACAGTAATACAAAAAAAAAGGAGAGAACAGCAAGACCGCCCTGCTCTTTTGGAGCAGTTAATTTAAGATAGGACCTTCTAACTCACTTACCCTGCCAAATGAAGGTGTTCAATAGTGATTGCAGCTTAATGAACCATTTTTTAGGGAGAAAGCAGCCCAGCATACCCATTGGGTATAAGATACGGGGCAGTACATTCATCTTTACCATAGTGATCCTTCCCCAAAGCAACAGGGGGAGAGCACTCCATCTATCAAAATCCGCTTTAATTTTGGTCAGTAAATCTGAAAGGTTGGCTTTCACCATAGATGTAATATCTCTTGTCACTTGGATTCCCAAATATAAGAGGAATTTCGACTCCCATGAAAGAGCAAAGTCAGTCACCTCTCCTCGGGAAACCCTATTATTCAGGGGGAACACCTTAGTTTTGGTAAGGTTGAGCTTATAATAGGAAACCTTGGAAAAGGCCCCAACCTGCTCCAAAAGAGCTGGTAGGCTTTCTTGTGGGTCTTCTAAGTGCAACAGTAAGTCATCCGCGTATGCTGAGAGAGTATATCTTTGGTCCCCCACCTGGATCCCCCGAATATTTGGAGTGGCTACCAGATTCTGAATGAGGGGTTCTCACTCTCCTTTTCTTATTGGTAGCTTGTCGGCAAGGCAGCTTCCACAGTAACAAAGTGTATACCCCTGGCATTAGGGCAACCCCTAGCGTGAGCATCTAGAAGGTGAGGGGGGCTACAAAACAACATTTCTGTTTCTACCCAGATCCAGGGGAGAGGTGCCAGGGCTATGGTGTCTCTCCTATCTGTGGGGGCCCCAAAAACCTCATACAGGCCACTCAAAGATGGAATGTCCACAACCAGAAAATCGGGATTATACTGTATGGCTTTTATTCCTGACAGAACGGTAACAGAAAACAGTGGTGCCTCACAGGGCTTGTAGCTGTATGAACAGATGACACACTTGTAGCAGCTAAAAATATTTCACAACTCTTTCTTGCAGTACTGTGACTTCTCACAAGAACACTTCCCACGGATGTCCATCACTTTGTTTAAGGACCTCTGAACTTTACCAGTGCATTTATAGAGGCTGTTGCAACAGCACTAAATTTGAACACCACTAGGTGAATTAAGTGAAAACCTTTTGATCCTTCCTTGTAATCACTGCTGTTAGGTCCCTTGAAACCTGGAGTGAGGGGTCAGCTCACTCTGGTCAAAGTTAGACTCTCTCTGCCATTACATTTTAAGAAAAACAGGATTCTCCAATCACACAGGGGCCACAGGAGACATCCTTACAGCACATTCTTTGTACAAGAGTTCTGAGAGCTGCATCTTAATCTTGTTGGGCTTCTATCAAGGCACTAGTCAACCCGCAGCTGAAGAACAAATTAATCTTGTACTTATAGAATGTTGTGCCCCTAGACATTTGTTAAAACATTTGAACTCCACAGTTCTCATCAAGAAGCCAAAGCATTTGTTTACAAAATACACACAGTCTACATTCTGGGCAGTTTTATTATTTCTCACAGTGTTTTGTGGATTGCATCAAACTACTCACTGAACCTTGAATCCCATTTCTTCCTGCTGAACAATCTTCAGCCCCCTTGGGGCTTCACAGAATCTGGTAGCCACAATGTCCTACAAAACTGGCCACTGGTTACCGTACTATGGTAAGAAAATAACAAACTGGGTGTCCTTTCCTCTGACAAGTGGCCTCGGCAGAGCACCACTTGCCTGTAGAACTATCAATTCCAAGCTCCAGACTTCTGATTGACTCACTCACAGAAGTCCAACAGCAGCAGAGCACTGAGGTTTATGCTGTTGTGAGAGTTCTAAATTCCATTACATAGACTGTATCGGCAGGTGGGGTCCATGTGGACAATCTAGTCCTCCCATGTATACATAACTCCCCCCTTAGGCTGCTGTATTAAGCTTGCCACACTGTCTGTCACATGCCAGCTTGAATTCGCTGACAGTTTTTGACCCCACCACCCCGATGGGAGACCATTTCAAAGCTCTACTACTCTCTTTGTAAAGAAAAACTTACTTTGGTTGCTTCTGAACCTACCCCCTTCAGGCGCATGTTGTGACCCCTGATCAATGTGCAGTTGTTTACCTGAAGGGGATCATGTGCCTGTACCCTGTTTATACCCTTTAGGTATTTGAAGGTCTCTATCATGTCCCCCCTCCTATCTCTTCTCCACTCCAGGGAGTACATGTTCAGCTGTCTTAGCTGTATGTCATATGGCTCATCATGCAGACCATGTACCATTTTTGTTGCCCTTCCCTGTATAGACTCCAATCTATCTATGTCCTTTTCTAGGTGAGGCCTCCAGAAATGGACACATTACTCCAGGTGAGGCCTCACCAGGGACCTATATAGAGGCATAATCACCTCCCTTTTTCTACTGGTTATGCCCCTCCCTATGCATCCCAAGATGCTGCTGGCCTTTCTTGCAGCCTTTTCACATTGCATTACTTGCCTACCCTCAAGTCATTGGCGATAATAACCCCAAGATCGTACTCGTGTTCTGTTACTGCCAACTGTTCCTCATTTAGAAAGTACATCCTTACCGGGTTACGTCTCCCCAGGTGCATAACCTTACATTTCTTGGCGTTGAAGTTTAACTGCCAGTACCTGACAATTCATCCAATTTTTCAAAGCAGCAGTACTGGATAACCAGGAAGTGGTTATAGAAATTTTACTTTTTGGCTGTATTGATTCTGCCACAATTCCGGTTTCAGGTTCTGTTACTTTCAGTGCCCCACGAGCTGCAGTTTTTGTAAAATTAATGAAAGTTTATAATTATTGTGGCACCACAAGAAAGATGGCAGCTGCTGTATTTGCCTTTGTTTTTCTCCCATGTGTTAGCTTGTACGTGCAATGTTTACTTCCCTTGTCCCCTTGCTTGTGCACTCCCACTCATTGTACTGCATGGCACCAAATGCCTAGTGATGTTACTGCAGTAACAGCCTCTTCTTTTTCAGTATGCTGTCATTTCAGTGAGTCTCTGTTTAGTAGTGTTTCTGTGCTGTTACATTTTTTTATTTGCTGATTGCTGCTGTTTTGTGACCCTGCCGTGTAATGTCAGCAAGCATTTTTACTGCTAGTTGTCACCATGCTGTGCCTGTTGATATCTGTCTCATGGTACCTCTCTAACCTGCTTACACAGTGTCAGGGACGTGAAATAAGGCTGTCATTTGTACTTTTCATATTCCAGACTCACACTAAGCATGTATTGAGTTTGTAGCCCCCCTCCCAACCAGTCTTTGCATTGTCCCATCATTCCAACCTGTGTTTGTGTGCTGTTTTGGTAAAGTTATGGTTGTAAATAGTGCCGTTTTGTAAATCTGTCCTGGCATCACAGATAGTAGTAGTCATTGACAGTTGGTACCATGCCATGAGGAGAGACATGATATAGACCTCTGAATAATGAAAATATATCAGTGAAGTTGACCCCAGTGATGCAGTGTTCTACATTACATGACAAACCTATGACACACAACAGCTGAAAAGTGATGAGGGGCTCAGATGGAACAACAGGGGATACTACTTTGCTTAGCGAGTCCAGCAAGGGGCAAATAAATTAACAGAGCAGGTAATTATACTACAGTCCATAACTGCATTACAGCACCAGTGCACAATACAGTACAAGGGTAGGCAAAGACGTCTGTGGCCACTATTGCTCATAATTAGGACGCAGTTGGTGGCCATTGAGCATGCATCCAAATAACCCCAAATAATGTTTAGCAAAGTGGACTAACTCACACCATCCTTGAAAGGTGATTTTATGCCCTATCAATAAAGGATTTTGCATTAGAGTACATAGGAATTCATTTCCCCCAATCCAACATGTCAAAGACAGTCACTGTATATGAGCTAGCTTAGAAGAGTGGCATCAGTTTCCAGTGACCAAAAATCCATAATGTAATATTTTTATTTAAAATACATTCACAGACCAAAACTGAGAAGCGTGCAGAACATCCCAAGCAGGTGCCACCTAAATGACTTTATCAATGGATGTTCTGCACGTTTCTGAAGTAGTTCTTGTTTTCTGGAAAGTGAGTCTGCTCTTCTGTGCTTGCTGATTGAAGTTTCACTGAGTAGCTCTTCATGTAAAGGAAGGGATAAAAGCAACTGAACAAAAGAGTAAACAGGGAGGAGAGGAGGCACTGTGGGTCACCTTGGAGACTGGAAAGGGCACCACAATCTGCATAGGGGTTGTGTACAGACCCCCATGTCAGGGGGAGGGAATGGACAAGGATATGACAGAAGGCTTTCTTAGAATGGCAGAGAAAGAGGAGATATTGTTGATGGGAGACCTGAATATGCCAGATGTTAACTGGAGCACATTTGCTGCAGCCACATCCAAGAGCAGGGCCATTCTTGATGCCCTACAGGTGGCAGGCCTCAGACAGCTAGTTTCGGAACCCACTCATGAGGGAGCAATCTTAGACCTCATACTCTCAAACAGGGGCAGTGAGAGGATCTCAGATCTAGAAGTAGGTTGCCATCTGGGAACAAGTGACCATCAAACAGTGTGGTTCATGTTAAACTCAGCTACAGAGTCAAGCCATACAAAAGTGAGGGTACTGGACTTCAGGAGGGCTGACTTTGGCAAGATGGGAGAGTGCCTCAGAAAAGCACTAGCAAACAGGCTAGGAGGAGGTGTGGAGCAACAATGGGGAATCATCAAAACTGCCATCACAGAGGCAACAAGCCTTTGTGTGAAGCAAATAAACAAATCAAAGCAAAAGAAAAAGCCACTATGGTTCTCAAAAGAGGTGGCTGTGAAAGTCAGGAAGAAAAAGATAGCATTCCGGAAGTATAAGGAAACACAGAAAGAGCAGGACAGAGAGCTGTACCAGTTAAGGCAGAATGAAGCAGTGAGGGAAGTCAGAATAGCAAAGGCCCAAACTGAGGAAAAGATAGCCAACTCAGTTAAGAAGGGGGATAAAACCTTTTATAGGTACATCTGCGAGTGTAGAAAGACAAAGGGAGGGATAGTGAGGCTGAATAGAATGAACAGTGGGTGGACAGAGGGGGACAGTGACAAACCAGGGATACTGAATGAATATTTCTGCTCAGTATTCACAAAAGAGAAGGGGGAAGTGCCTAATCCAATTAACAGAAGCACTCTTGATAGGGGGGTCGATCCCAGTCCTTTCACAGAAGAAAGAGTTCTGCAAGAACTCCTAAAACTGAAGGTGGACAAAGCAATGGGGCCTGATGGAATTCACACGAGAATTCTAAAAGAATTAAGGGGAACTAGTGAAACCACTGGCAACTCTTTTAATAAATCATGGAGGATGGTGTGGTACCAGAGGACTGGAGGAAGGTGGATGTGATTCCCTTCACAAACGTGGGACCAAGACAGAGGCAGGAAACTACAGACCTGTCAGTTTGACCTCTGTGGTAGGGAAAGTGATGGAGTCACTTCTGAAAGAAAGAATTGTTGAGTACTTAGAGGTCAGTGGGGCACAGGACCCAAGGCAGCATGGGTTCACAGCGGAAAGGTCATGTCAGACAAATCTAATAGATTTCTTTGACTGGGTGACCAAATTAGTAGACCAGGGAGGGGCTGTGGACATGGCCTACCTAGACTTTAGCAAGGCATTTGACACAGTCCCACACAAAAGATTAATAGTCAAATTAACCAGCCTGGGAGTGGGTCCCAGGGTGGTAGCCTGGGTAAAACATTGGCTGGACAACAGTACACATAAGGTAATTGTAAATGGAGTCCACTCTGAAGAAAGAGGGGTTACTAGTGGGGTACTGCAGGGTTCAGTATTGGGTCCAGTCCTTTTTAATGTCTTCATCAGTGACATTGCAGAGGGACTGGAATGACAAGTATGCCTCTTTGTAGATGATACAAAGATCTGCAACAGGGTTGATACCCAAGGAGGTGTGGAAAGGATGAGAAGGGACTAGTCAAGGTTGGAGGAATGGTCAGAAATATGGCAGCTAGGATTCAATGCAAAGAAGTGCAAAATAATGCACCTGGGAAACAAGAACCCAGGGGAAGAATACACATGGGGGGGTAGTAACAACAACAAAAAAGGAAAGGAACCTGAGGGTAATCATATCAGATGACCTTAAGGTTAGCAAGCAATGTGAGAAGGCAGTAGGGAGGGCTGGGGGTATACTGGGATGCATAGGGAGAGGCATCAGCAGCAGAAAACAGGAAGTTGTTATCCCTCTGTACAGACAGTTGGTGAGACCCCATCTGGAGTACTGTGTCCAGTACTGGAGACCCCATCTCCACAAGGACATAGACAGGATAGAGGCAGTCCAGAGGAGGGCAACTAAAATGGTGCAGGGTTTGCAAGAGAAGCCGTATGAAGAGAGACTAAAGGAGCTTAATATGTATACCCTTGAGTAAAGAAGGGGGGCATGATAGAAACTTTTAAGTACCTCAGTGGAATCAACAAAGTCCAAGAGGGTAGCATCTTTCAGAAAAAGAGACATGCAAGAACAAGGGGACACAATTTAAAGATGGGGGGTCAGGGGCAATGTGAGAAGTATTATTTCACAGAGAGGTAGTGGATGCATGGAACAGCCTTCCTGAGGAGGTTGTGGGGTCTAAAACTGTGGGAGAATTCAAGAATGCATGGGCCAGACATAAGGCAATTCTTGTGGGGGGTAGGAAGAAATAGGCTGTTGGTTAACTAGGATCTGCGGCCTATCCTGTAGGTAGGGAAATGGGCAGACTAGATGGGCCAAGCGGTCCTTATCTGCCGTCAAAGTCTATGTTTCTATGTTTCAGCAGATAAGAAATCGGAGCAGTAGCGGTCAGCAACTGTGCTGGTCACTGTATATACACGAGCTGACCATGAAAAAGCTTCATTTCTTGAAGCGTGCAGCAGAAACCCAAAAATGCATTACCATCGGCCGCCAGTGACAGTCTTTTCCTCTTCCTTCATCAGTCACCATATGAAGTCATAAACAAACCCTCTGGGCTCAAACTAACATTGATAGATCTTCCTCAGTAGTAGTAGAAGTAGAGGATGTTATGATGAGTTATGCCAGAGAGATCAGCCACACACTACTGCCGCTTCTCAGGAATACACAGTGAAAAACGGAAGAGGAGGGATGTGGGGTGAATAAGCACTACCCAGAATGCTGCTCAAAGAGCTTTGCAACACAGCAACTAGGTGATAATCACGACACCAATGCAAACAAACACACAATAAAAAATAATAATTTTAACTGTGAAAATGTTCATTCCAGACAATAACAAACACAGATTACTGCTTCAGGGATTGAGACCGGCAATATGTATCCAAAAACAGAATTACAATTTAGCTTGCACTGCTGCTTTAAGGTCTTGTTCTATCATTATAGCCCCTTCAGCTGTGTTCACTCTATTGCAGAGCTTAGTGTCATCTGCAAATAGGCACATCTTCCTATTTAGGGCTACAGCTACATCCCCAATAAATATTGAATAGCAGCTTATTTTAGCACTCTCTTTATTTAGTGTGGAGAGGGGTGCAGTACTATTTCACGCCCAATTGAATTAGTGCATCTGCTTCATGTCCAGTTACTAACATACTAACATGCCAGCAGAATAGGCCTAACGGTCTTTCGTGTCTGCTCGTTTGGTCAGCCCCCACCCTGGGTGCTGACCTTGCTGTCCCCCTCGCCTTCTCTGGCTTCTCCCTTCCCAGTTCCGGATATTCTTGCTGCATTGGATTTTGCTTCCAGAACCCTTCCCCTGTACCTGTCCCACCCCCTCTTGAACCCCTCCACTGTCTCTGCCTCCACCAGCCCCCTAGGCAGTGCATTCCATGGCTCCACCACCCTCTCAGTGAAGTAGCACCTCCTCCTTTCTCCCCTGAATCTTCCCCCCTCCAGCTTCCACCCATGCCCTCTAGTGGCCTCCTCCTTCCTTCGAAGCACCCTGACTGTTCCTCCCCTATTTACCCTCTTCATGTACCTGAAGACCTCTATCATGTCCCCCCGGTCCCTTCTCTCTTCCAATGTGTACATATTTAGCTCTTCGAGCCTCTCCTCATAGGTCCTGTCCCCCAAGCCCCAAATCATTTTGGTTGCCCTCCTCTGGACCCTCTCCAGGAAGTTAATGTCCCTCTTTAAGTGTGGCCTCCAAAACTGCACGCAGTACTCAAGGTGCGGCCTCACCAAGCAGTTATACAGAGGGAGTATCACTTCTCTCCTTCTGGAGGTGATCCCCCTAGCGATGCATCCCAGCATCCTGTTGGCCTTGGCTGCTGCCCTCCTACAAGTCTCAGAGTTGTTCATCTTGACATCCACCACCACCCCCAGGTCCCTCTCAGCCATCGAGACTTGTAGCATTTCCCCCCCAGGGTGTACACTTGACCTGGGATTCTGGCCCCTAGGTGGAGTACCTTGCATTTCCCTGCATTGAACCTCAGCTTCCACTTTCTAGACCATCTTTCCAGAGCCTCCAGGTCCCCCTGTAGGGCCACCCTCCCCTCCTCCCCATCCACCACCACCCCCAGTTTCGAGTCATCTGCAAAGAGACTCATCTCACTCCTGATTCCTGTCCTTATGTCAGATACGTAGGCGTTGAACAGAAGGGGCCCAAGGACTGATCCCTGTGGGACCCCACTAATGACCCTCCTTGGGGATGAGACTATCCCACCAACTATGACCCTCTGGGTCCGGTCCTGGAGCCAATTGCCTATCCATCTGATCATCTGGTTCCCCACCCCCATTTCTCCCAGCTTATCCAACAGGCCCACGTGAGGAACAGAGTCAAATGCCTTGCTGAAGTCTAGAAAGAGGACATCCACTGGTCTACCCAGGTCCAAGGCACTTGTCACCCAGTCATAGAACTCCACCAGGTTTGTCTGACACGATTTCCCCGGGATGAATCCATGCTGTCTATCGTCCAGGCACCCTGACTTATCCAGGTCCCCCCTAGCCTCTTCTTGACAATGCCCTCCATCACCTTGCCCACCACCGATGTCAGGCTGACAGGCCTGTAGTTCCCTGCCACCTCCCTTGATCCCCCCTTGTGGATAGGCACTATATGCGCCACCTTCCAGTCTTGGGGCACCCACCCTGTTCTCAGAGAGATGGTGAAAAGCTCCACCAGGGGTTTCGCCAGGACATCCGCAAGTTCCTTCAGCACTCTGGGATGTAATTTATCCGGCCCCGGTGCTTTCTCCGTCTTAAGGGAGCTGAGGGCTTCCCTCACTCTCTCTGCTGTGATTTCCACTTCCGTACCTCTTCTCCTGCTTAGCCCTCCCCATCTGCCAGTGATGCCTCCCTCTCCCCAGACCCAGAGATCGGTAAGGGCCCCCTCCTCAGTATCTCTGTCTCCTCCCATGTATGATGCAGCACCTCATTTTCCTTGGTGAAAACTGAGGTGAAGTACTCATTTAGTACCTCAGCCTGCTCCCCCGGGTCTTGTGCCCATCTCTCCCCTGATTTAATCCTGCTAATCTGCCCCTTCACCCTTCGTTTTTCCCCAATGTATCTAAAGAACCCCTTGTTCCCTCTCCTAATTTCCCTGGCCAGGTTCTGCTCCTTCCTTGCCTTAGCCGCCCTCACCACTCTAGTGGCCCTTCTAGCCATCAGCTCGTACTCCCCTTGATCCCTTTCACTCCTTGAGCACTTGAATTGCTTATAGGCTGCTTTCTTTTCCCGCACCACCTCCTGGACCTCCCTGGTCCACCAGCAGGGTTTTTGGGCCCCACCGATTTTCGCTTACTTTGCACAGGTGCTGGTAGCATCCTGCACCCTCTCCTGATGATTTCCACCTACTATCAGCGTCCATGTCTGACCCAATCCCATCCAAATGCTCCTAAGGATCCTTCCCATTTCCTTAAAATCCGCCCCCCTGAAGTCGGTTACTTCCGTCTTTGTGCAGCCTTCTACCCCTCCTAGGTTCAGGCAGAACCAGACTGTGGCATGGTCACTCCCTGCCAATGGGTCCCTTACCTCCAGGCCCTGAATCTGGTCACTGTCTGCCAGGACCACATCCAGTACCCGCGCCTCCCTGGTCGGTTCCCTCACCTGCTGAGTTAGGAACGCGTCTTGAAAGACATCCAACAACCTCTGTTCCCTGGTCACAGAGGATGTCATATCTCCCAGTCTGTTCCTGGCATGTTTAAGTCCCCAACACCACCACCGTTCCTCTGCCCAGTCTGCAGTGTCTCCCAACATCTGCCACCAGACTGTCCTCCAGCTCCTCCGCCAGGGGCAGGGGTCTATACACCACTCCTATTTTTACTCTTTTGCCCCCCCTTGTTATCAAGGTGACCCAAATCGCCTCCACGGTTCCCTCCGCCTCCTCTACTCCCCCTATGCCAATGCAGTTTTTGACTATCATTGCTACCCCTCTTCCTCTTCCCTTCCCCCCGTCCTTCCTGAACATAGTGTAACACTCCAGGTTCAGGTCCCAGTCATGTCCTGCAGTAGCCCAAGTCTCAGTGACCGCTGCCACATCCACTGCTCCCTCAGTTAGCATCGCCTGGAGCTCAGGCATTTTATTGCCCAAGCTCCTGGCATTTAGCAGGACTACCTTCCACCCTTTCCCTATAGTTCCATTTCCCCTGCTTGTGTTCCCATGGGGATTCTGTTTTCCCCTGGTCTGCACTTTGCCAGTCGGCCTTTTCCTGCAATCCTCCTGGTCCCCAGGGGTGGAGATAGAGTCCTTCTTTATCGGCACCCCTTGACAGCCTTTTCTCCCATCCCGCCCCCTTCACAAGTTTAAACCCACTTTTCACCTTTGAACCCCTATTTTCAACTTAAGGATTCCCTCCCTCCAAATTGAGATGTAGTCTATCTCTAGCATACAGCTCCTTATCCTCCCAGATCTCCCCAATCCCCATCAACCCATACCCTCTGGCCTCACACCACTCCCTGAGCCACTGGTTTATCTCCTAATCTTCCTTTTGTTCCCACTAGCCCTTGGCACTGGCAGGATTTCTGAGAAGGAAACTGTGCATCCTATGTCATGACAGACCCTGGCTCCCTGAATCTTGCCTGTATCTCTAGCTCGCTATTTCCCTCAATGTCATTTGTACCCAGGTGGACCAGTATGTCTGGGGAACCCCCACAATCCTTTGCCAGCTGATATACCACGTGCCTAGCCCTGTGCACCGTTAGTCCAGGGAAGCATCTTGTTCTAACTGGCCAGGCTTCTCCCTCCCTATCCCATTTGATACCCCTGATCATAGCATCCCCCAGCAGGAGCACTCTGACCACTCCTTTTCCTCCATTCCCCCCCTTCCATGTCCCTCATCCTTTCTACTGGCCCCTCCACCCAGCCGGCTCCTTGTTCCTCCCCCTATCTGGGTGCCACATGCCACCCCCTCCTTATTTACCATGGCCACCCCTCCCTCCAATCCTATGCCTCTCCTCCTCCTGAGTATCCTCTGTACCATACACCCCTCACTGCTCGCAACTGGTCCTTCTCCCCATCTGCTAAACTAGCCTGGCTCATCCTCCTTCCTTCCTGTCTCCATTTAGTTCCTCCTTGCTCGTCGTGCTCCCCTGGCCTAAACCTCAGCTCCTTTACTGAATCCTCCTTGTACTTCTGGTCCTTTTCCTTTACCTTTCCTCCCAACTGGTCCTTCTCCTTGCTTTCCTCCCTCTTCCCCTGCCCCTCCTGCTCTGATTCACTGCTCCCCATTCTCCTGCATTCTAGGTCCCCCTGTCTTCCTGCTATCTGGCCCCTGCCTCTGCCTCCCACTCCTTCCGTCTCTAACCACCCCTGTCATGGCTACATCACCCCCCTCATCCTCGAGCAGAAGAAGAGAATTGAAGCGGTTATTGAGTGTAAGGTCTGATCCACCTCCCTGCCTTGCTTCCTTCTGTCCAGCCCTGGCCATCTGCCTGCTTCCCTGAGAATGTTGTCCCTCCGTCCCTCCTTTGTGAGGGTCCCCAGTTACCTGCCTGCTTCCTTGGTAGTGTCCTTTTGGACCCCCTCTGCCAGGGTCCCTATGTGACCCCTGAGTATTCTCCTGCACTCCTTTCCCTATGCCCCAACCCCAGTGCTTGGTGCAACCCCATGGAGATTCCCAGCCCCTTCCCCAACCATACCACCCCTTCCCCAGCTTTCTCATAATCCCCACAACCTCCCTCCCTAAGCTGTGCTAGCTGGTAGCACACTGGGCAACCATTGAACTTCCAAGCCCAGTCCAGTATCATGGCTGCTCCACACCCTGTGCACCCCACCACCCTCCCAAAGATGCTGGCCCTAATGATGTGTGGTTCCATCCCCTTCCAAATAGGTTTCCTTGGGTGAGCCACCAGGTTCCCTCCTAGTCCAAGATACACCCTACTGCCTAATCAGGTCACCCACTAATCTTAGAGACAGTCCCACTGTACACCAGTAACCCTGTTACTAGGTGCAGTACAACACATTAAACTTACAAGGGAAATGAACAACTCCTAAACTCCCTCTCCCAGCCTTTAAATCCAACCCCAGTGGCTAGAACTACATGAGCTGCACCTGCAGCCTTTTTCCTCCAATTGCAGCAGGTATTCCCTCATAACACGCAGACTCTGGGGAGGAGGGTGGGGAGGGCGGGATGGGCAGACACCTGACTCGAGAGAGTGTATCAGTCCTGTGTCTCCTCCAAGCCCAGCAGCCAAAGAACCAGGCCCAAGCAAATCCCACCAAATAGGTTTTAAATCATAAGAAATAGGCCTCTACCAGCGCAGCCTGTTACACAGTGAAACATCCACAAAATGAGCCCCACTTACAGCCACCAAATCAGTTTTCAAACATCCAGCAGCCCCCAAAACAATACCCTGCTAGTCCCTTAGAAGTAAGAAAGAAAAGAACTAACCTACCAAGTAAAATCCACAAGAACCCTGTGAAAACAACAGCAGCAGCTACTGTCCTGGAACACAACTGATCCTGTCCCCTTCCAGTTCTTTCCAGTTATAGCACTATACTCCCTGTAAGGTTCCATGTGAAAATCGCAACTCCAAAAATGCGACTTCAATATCACCGAATGAATAATCGTGTGTGTGATACTCGCGACAAAGCATATTAGCACATACATTATAGCGCTACAGTTAAAATTGCTCAGTAAAATGCACCAAAATGCTAATTTTCTATCTCATCTCTACCCAGTACCAGTGCGTATTTCCGATTACCCTAACCCTCATTAAACAAGCACAAAAATAGAGCAGAAAATGAAGTGTTGATGTCCTAGAGAGGTAGATGTGTTATCGTAATGGTTCAGCAGCCTCAACATTTTAAATAGTAGAATCAGCACAGAACTTTAGTAAGGTTTGGTTGTAAATTAGCGAAATATTATTCTAGAACAGGGCAGCAGGCAGCCCAGGTCCAATTCAGACAGCAGTCGGCATTTGTCATGGGTTGCTTTGGAATCTAAAGTAATGGCTCCAAAAGCGAGTCTACCCCCCACACACATGGTGATGCAGAATAATTATATTTACCCAGAGGTAACCACTGCTGCACAGGAGCGTAATGGCTTCTACATAGTCGCTATTATTGAGTGGTCGCTACGTTGTTTACACTGTGGCAGGGTTTTTTGCTATTATTGTACTTGCGCTGTTTTCCTGTGTCGCTGATTTATGGGTAGCCATTGTTGACTCACTATTTTTATAGTTGCGCTTTTGGAGTCGCGATTATCATGGGATACCCCCTGTAATATTAGCGATTGGCTTATTTTAGCACGTTTGTCAGTTAAGCTAATAAACCAAAAATAAACTGAAAGCTAAGATTTTCTGCTATACAGTAGATTGAAAAGGCTTAGACCCAGTACTGAGCCCTGTGGAACTCCATTTGTTACTATACCCTCCTCTGACAGAGTGCCATTTACCAATACTCTCTGAGTCCTACTTTCTAACTAGTTCTGCATCCAGTTTACAATTTTTGGCCCTACACCCATCTTCTCCAGCTGGTTTATTAGCCTCCTGTGTGGGATGGAGTCAAAGGCTTTGCTGAAACCCAGGTATACCACATCCACTGCAGTTTCATGGTCCATTGTTTTAGTTATCCAGTTGAAGAATTCAATTGGGTTAGTCTGGCAGGATCTTCCTGCTGAAAAGAAATGTTGTTTTGGGTCCTGCTGTCCACTCTCCTCCAAGAATGCTACTGTTCTCTCCTTTAGTAGGGATTCCACAAGTTTTCATACTACTGAGGTGAGGGTGACTGGGAGATAGTTTCCTGTTTCTTCTCTACTGCCATTTTTGTGAAATGGTACCGATGTGGCCCTTTTCCAGTCCTCTGGGACTTCCCGCACTCCAGTGATTTGCTGAAGAGATCTGCCGGTGAGGCTGCCAGCTCCTCTAGTATCCTTGTGTGTATTTCATTGGGGCCCATTGCCTCAGTGACCTTCAGTTTCTTGAGTTCTTCTAGGACTCTTTCCTCTATGAATGGGCTTGTGTCTACTCCCTGGAGGTGGTGATTTTTTCTGCATAGAGATGGTACTTTACCTGCTTTTTCCTGTGTGAAAACTGAGCAGAAGTATTGGTTTAGTACCTCCGCTTTCTCCTTGTTACCCTCTACATCCAGATCCTTAATTTTTTTGCTAATCTGACTATTTCCCCTTTGCTCTTTCTCTTCTCAATCATATATTGGTAGGAAGTTTTGTCACCCTGCTTGACCCCTTCGCTAGTCTCACCTCCATCTGAGCTTTTGAAGTCCTCAGCAGAGCTAAGCAGATGATGATGTAATGTATTGCAGAGTTTTATAGTCTCTGAAACTGCCCAGGCTTCCTGCCTGATCTAAAACTGATGGGATCCTAGTAACCCCAGGAACTGGTTGGTTACAGCAGTATGAAATGGAAAGCCATGTGTGCAAATGCTCGAAGTCTGGGCAACAAGATTGCAGACCTAGACACCGCAATGGCAGCAGGAGAGCTGGACATAGTAGCAATTACAGAGACCTGGTGCAATGAAAACCAGGACTGGGAGGTAGCCATATCAGGGTTTGCACTATTCAGGAAGGACAGTGTAGAAAAAAGGGAGGTGGTAGCTCTGTATGTGAGAGAGGATGTAAAGGCCACAGAAATACAAGGGGAAAAGGGTAAAGCAGAGTTACTGTGGTTCAATATGGAGACAGGACGGGGGGCCACTGTTAGATTAGGGGTGATCTACAGACCTCCAGTACAGGCAGAGAGGGATAAGGAGATTATAGAATAAATACAAGGGATGGACAATGAGGGTGAGGTACTGCTAGAAGGGGATTTCAGAATACCAGATGTAGATTGGAGTCTACTTGACTGCAGCATCGATTAGAAGCAGGTAAATCCTAGACCACCTGCAGGGGGAATTCCTCAGGCAACTAATTAAAGAACCCACTCAAGAGAGGGCATTACTAGACCTCGTACTGTCAAACAGGGATAGTGTTGCTGATGTCACAGTGGGAAGCCACTTGGGTACCAGTGATTATTGTATGGTGTAGTTCAACATAACTAAACCACACTAAAACAAGGGTCCTGGACTTCAGGAGGGCCAATTTCATGAAAATGGGAGAGTGCCTCAGGGAAGCCCTAGCAGGAACAGGGAGTAAGGGAGGGGTAGAGGAACAGTGGGCAAGAATAAAACAGGCCATTGAAAAGGCAACAGACCTCTGTGTCAGGAAGGTTACAAAGAGCAAGAGAAGAAAGAGACTGCTATGGTTCTCCAAGGAAGTGGCAGAGACGGTAAAGGAAAAGAAGCAGGCATTCAAAAGGCACAAGTTGACACAGAAGGAAGAGGATAGGGAGATTTTTTCAGGAGAAACAACAGGAGGCAGGGAAGGCAGTTAGGAGAGCTAAAGCACAAATGAGGAAAAAATTGCAAAATCAGGAAAAAAAAGGGGATCAAACCTTCTTCAGGAACATCACTAAAAAGAAGAAAAGCAAGGCAGGGATAGTAAGACTAAAAGGGGAGTGTGTGTGTGGAAGAGGACCAGAAGAAAGCTGGCATATGAATAAGTACTTTTGTTCAGTATTCACAAAGGAAGGGGTAGGTGACAGGCTTCAGATATGGTAAAAAGGGCATAAAGGGAAGGGAGGTGGACACTATCCCTTTTACAGAGGTGAGGGTCCTCAGGGAATTAAAAAAAACTAAAGGTAGACAAGGCTATGGGACTGGACAGGGTTTATCCTAGGATACTGAAGGAACTATCTGTACCTCTAACGGCCCTGTTAAAACTATCACTGAATACAGGGGACGTTCCAGTGGACTGGAGGAGGGTGGATGTGGTCCCACTACACAAAAGTGGGAATAGAGAGGAGGCAGGAAACTACCAACCTGTAAGCCTGACTTCAGTGATGGGCAAGGTTATGGAAACTCTACTTAAAGAAAGGACTGGGAAATACCTAACACCAGTGGCTTGCAGCATCCGAGGCAACATGGGTTCACATTGGGGGGATCTTGCCAAACAAACCTACATACATAGAAGCTGACGGCAGAGAAGGACTGCAAGGCCCATCCAGTCTGCCCATGTTTTCCTACCTTATGAATGTGCCATAGGCCTGTACTCTGTCAATGGCCTATCTATTCATACTCATCTGTATTCTACCTTATGCCTATCCCATGTCTGTTTGAATCCCTGCACTAAATTCATATCTACCACTTCCTGAGGCAGGCCATTCCATGCATCCACCACCCTTTCTGTGAAAAAGAACTTTCTCCCATTACCACTTAATCAGCCTCCTTCTAATCTCATGCTGTGTCCTCTTGTCCTGCTATTTTTCTTATATTGAAACATGTTAGACTCTTTCACCTTGTTAATGCCCTTAAGGTGTTTGAATGTTTTGATCATATCACCTCTCTCCCTCCTTTGCTCTAGGGTATACATATTGAGCTCCATTAATCTGTCCTCATACGTTTTCTGATGCAGTCCCTGCACCGTTCTGGTTGCCCTTCTCTGGACTGCATCCATTTTTTAAATGTCCTTGTGCAGGTGCGGCCTCCAGTACTGCACACAGTACTCCAGATGGGGCCTAACCAGTGTCTTGTAAAGAGGGATTACCACCTCCCTCTTACGACTTTCGATATCCCTACTAATAAACCCCAACATCCCTCTAGCCTTACTCTACTTTAGTGGTCTGTTTGAATGATTTCAGGTCATCTGTGATGAAGATGCCGAAGTCTCTTTCTTCCCTTGTGATTGCCAGCAACTGCCCTCCCAACCTATAGGTGGCTTCAGGGTTTCTCTTCCCTATGTGCATGATCTTGCACTTCTTTGTGTTAAACCCCAGTTGCCGCTCTTCTGACCATTTTGCCAGTTTATCCAGATCTCTTCTCATTCTGCCCACTACAACTGGATCATCTACTCTGTTGCAGATCTTGGTGTCATCTGCAAACAGACAAACCTCACCCTCCAGTCTATCTACAATGTCACTGATGAAGATGTTGAAGAGCACTGGCCCCAGGACTGATCCCTGAGGTACTCCACTTGTGACTTGCATCTCTTTTGACTGCATACCGTTTACCACCACTTTCTGTTTTCTGCCTGCCAACTAGTTTGCCACCCAGTTAACCAACTTCTGACCTACCCTGAGCCTACCCAGCTTATTACTCAATCTTCAATGTGAAACAGTATTGAAAGTTTGCTGAAGTCAAGGTAGGTGACATCAACTGCACCCCCTTGGTCCACCACTCTGGTTACCCAGTCAAAGAAATCTATGAGATTATTTTGACAGGACATTCCTGTTGTAAACCCATGCTGTCTTGGATCCTGTGCTCCTATGAATTCCAGGTGTTGCACTATCCTTTCCTTAATCTTGCCCACTACTGAGATAAGACTGACTGGTCTGTAGTTCCCTGCCTCCTCCCTGCTACCACTCTTGAGGTGCGGGATCACATGAACCCTTCTCCAGTCTTCTGGGACCTCTCCTGTGCTCAGAGACTCACTAAACAATTTTGATAATGGCTCTGCTAGTTCCACCCTTAGCTTCTTTAGTATCCTGGGATGTTTGCCATCAGGTTCCATTGCCTTGTCCACCCTGAGCTTAGCGAGCTCTTGTAGGACCCTTTCTTTTGTGAAGGGACTAATGCACACCTCCTTCCCCCCCGTGTCTATGGTGCTGAGCTGTGTGCCCTGCCCTACCTTCTCCTCAGTAAATACTGAGCAGAAGTATCTATTTAGGATAGATGCTTTTCCTTGGTCCTCCTCCACACACTCCCCCTTATCTCCTTTGATCTTAGCAATACCCCCTCTGGACTTTCTCCTTTCACTAATGTATCTATAGAAAGTCTTGTCCCCTTCTTTTACTGTTCATGCTAGTGTTTCCTTGGTTAGGGCCTTTGCCCGCCTTACTGCCTTCCCTGCTTCCCTTAGAGAAGTTTGGTATGCCTCCCTGTCTTCATTTCACTGCGTTCCCTTATATTTCCTGAAGGCCATCATTTTGACTCTGACCTTTTCTGCTACTGTTTTTCAGAACCAAAGTGGTTTCCTCCTTCTTTTGCTCTTGCTTTTCTCTCTAACACATTGGGTTGTTGTTTCAAGTATTGCATCCTTAATGCATGCCCACTTTTCCTGTACTCCCTCACCTGTATTTCTTCTTGCCAGGGCTAGCTGAACTCTGTTGGCCATCTTATCAAAGTCAGCTCCTCTGAAGTCCCATATTTTTGCCTAGTGGCCAGATTGAACCATAACATGTGATGGTCACTGGCCCCCAGGTGACCTTCTACCTGGAGATCTGTGATCCTTTCCCCATTAGTCATTACTAGATCTAGGGTAGCCCTGTCTCTTGTGGGCTGTTTTACCAGTTGTTTGAGGCCCTCCCCCTGTAGGGAATCCATTATGTGTCTATTTCTGATGGATGTTCCTGCTGGTATTGATCAATCCGTATCTGGCATGTTGAAGTCTCCCATTATCAGAACCTCCCCTTTAGCTGTCATGTTTTGTATATTTTCTAACAGTAATGTGTCTATGTCCTCCTCCTGGCTTGGAGGCCTGTAGACAACCCCAGTTCATATGGCTGTCCCATTTCCTGTATCCAGGGTGACCTGCAGTTCTTCTGGCTCCTTATGTGTATTCTGAATTTCTGTAGCTTTGATATTTTCATTGACATAAAGGGCCACCACCCTGTTTTTGCACCTTAGTTTCTTCTGCCAGGTACTGAAGTCTCCCAAGTGTGGTTTCTGGTGAACCATGTCTTGTTAATGGCTACTATGTCCAGTTTAGCCTCTGTCATTGTTGCCTTCAGGTCTGGGATCTTGTTTCCCAGACTGTGGGCATTTGTGTACATGATTTTCCATTGGCCAGATTTCAGTGTGTTAGTTGTTGAGTGAGGCCCAGCACTTCCCCAGCACGTCGTATGGGGAGCCAGACCTTTTTCCTTACCTGATGATGCAAATGAATTACATTAGAGTTTTTTGACTGGGTTTCCAGGGAAGTGGACCAGGGAGTAGCAGTGGATGTGGCCTACCTGGATTTCAGTAACACTTTTGACACCATTTCACACAGAAGACTAGCAAACAAGTTAGGCAGTATGGGAGTGGGTCCAAAGATAGTAAAATGGGTACAAGGTTTGCTAAGTAACAGAACTCAGAGGGTGGTGGTAAATGGAGCTTGCTCGGAGGTAGGTAAGATGCCCAGCGGGGTGCCGCAGGGGTCAGTACTGAGACCAGTCCTCTTCAATGTCTTTATTAGTGACATTGCAGAGGGGCTGGAAGGAAAGGTATGCCTGTTCATGGATGACACAAAAATCTGCAACAGAGTGGACACACTCGGGGAGGGGGAGGGGAGAAAATGAAGGAAGATCTAGAAAAGCTGAAAGACTGGTCAAGCGTTTGGCAACTGGACTTCAAGGCCCAAAACTGTAAAATTATGCACATGGGGCACAGAAACCCAAGGGCAACATATCTTTTTGGGAGGTGTTGTTAACCACAACAAACCAGGAAAGGGATTCTGGGGGACATCATATCAGATGACCTGAAGGTAGCAAAGCAGTGTGAGAAGGTAGAAGGAAAGGCAAGTAGGATTCTGGGGTGCATAGGGAGGGGTATCACCAGCAGAAAACAGGAAGTAGCGTTATCCCTGTACAGATCAATGGTGAGGCCAGCCCTGTTGTACTGTGCCCAGTTTTCGAGGCCCGTCTTAGGGAGGACATAGATTAAGTTGAGGTGGTACAGAAAAGAGCAACCAAGTGATGCACAGCCTGCATCAGAAGCCCTATGAGGAAAGACTCAGAGAATTAAATATGTACCGCTGGGGAAGAGGAGGGAAAGGGAGACATGATAGAAACATTCAAATAGCTAAAGGATGCTAATGAGGTAGAGTAGAGTAGAGTACCATGCTGCACAGAAAGAGATGCTTAAGGACAAGGGAGCATGATATGAAGCTGGAAGGGAGGAGACTTAGGGTAGATGTGAGGAAATACCTCTTCACGAAAAGGGTGGTGGACACCTGGAACAGCCTCCCTGCAGAGATGGTGGGTAACAAAATGGTAGCAGGTTTCAAACATGCATGGGATAGGCACATGGGGAACTTGGTAACAGGGCTGGGGAGGAGTAAGGCCAGAGATCAATAAGGGTCTACGGTAGCACAGTAGGTAGGGACTTTAGGGCAAACTAGGTAGCCCAAGAGGTTCTTTTTGGTCATTAGCTTCTATGTTTCTCTTCATCAGGATACATGATTTGTATTTTGGTTGGAAAAGGAGTCTGGAAGTGGATACCGAGCTGCTTAAGGGCATGTAGAGTAGGTAAGGGATATACACTCTCCATTTTGTTGTACGGCTGGTACTAAGTCACGATCAAAGAAAATCTGGATATCATTAAATGTCATGATTTTCTGTATCCATGTTATTAGCAGCACTTGTTCATACATTTTCATTCATTTTTATTTAAAGCTTAAACCCATTGCACTAAAGTTCAGTTGCTATGGGGACATGTGCTGGTACAGAAGAAATTGCACAAAACAAATCATACATAAAGTATACAAGACATAAAAATAGACAACATAAACATATAATCATATATATTAAATATATTAATACATGAACTATGAAAATATCCAAGACAGGTAAGGAAACATTATCATTTTAAATGAGACAATTACAACTACTCAAACATGATATAAACCATGTTTTTTAGAGAACATATTGATGAATGTTTGACATCTGCTATGTGAAAATGGGCCAAGAGAAAGTTCCAAGTCATGGGAACATAGTGGCTGAAAAGTATTTGGACTGGATGGTCTTAGCTCCAGGGTTTACAAGCTCACAGAGGTTGTTATTACGCTGGGAAGGTTTAACTCTCCGATATTTGATTCACACCACTAAGTAATCCACAGCCTGGGCCAATACATATGTGTAAATAAAAATAAATGCATTAAGTGTCTTCCTATTTGCCCATGAGGTCCAGCCCAGCCTCTTATAGAGGTCACAGTGGTGGGTTTCAGGTGGACATGCTAGGATTAATCTCACCAGATGACTGTACATCTAGTGATGATCAGATGAGGCATATTTGTAGTTATTCTGTATAATCAAAAACCGGTAACATTTGTGCCTGTATAATTTTTGTAGTGCATCGGGGTTCAAGCTACCCTTGAACTGATAAAGGAGACCCACCCTTGGGCCAGTTTTTCCTACTAAATGATCAACGGATTTGTTACCTGAGCCCTGTGGGGCAAGCTAGAACCCAAGGTATTTATAAGAATCCACTATCTACAGTGGGGCTCCATTATTAGCAACAATACGAATATCTGAAGATTCTTTTCATTTTGAAGGATGACTAAAAAGCATAAGTTTAGTTTTAACTGAACTCAGGCTCAGCAGTGAGTTCAAAAAGAATAATTGCAGTTCATCAAAACTCCTTTGAAGACTTATCTGTGCAACAATGAGTGATATACTAGGGCTGTAAATGAGTGTCATCTGTGTAAAGATGATGCTTAGCACTGGCAACACTTTCATTCAGACCTCTGAGGTAAATTAAAAACAGTAAGGTGCCAAGACTGAGTCTTGTGTGCATCCCTTGAAATAGTAAACGCACAAGACCCCATTCCATTTACAGCAGTTAATTGCTTTCTGAAAAACAGATTGGCTGCAAACTAATTTAGAGCCTCAGCATCTACACCCAGTGTAATCAAACAAGACCGCAGAATTTGGCGATCCTCTGTGTCAAAGGCTTTGGAGAGGCCAACAGAGATGGCTCTAGGAATCTGCCCAGAATCTGTAGCTAAGCTGACATCATCCAAGACCTTTGACACTGCAGTCATGTGCTGTATTGTTCCTGCAAGTCAGATTGAACTGTATCAAGTGATCCTGAGTGATCCAAAAAACAATTAAGCTCTTTGGCGACCAATCTTTTCAACAGTTTAGGTGTAATCGAAAGAAGAGAGATTGGTCAGTAGCCATTTTTACTGGGTCTACCTCCTTAAGAACAGGAATGACTCATGGCAAACTTTCAATCATATGGCACAATCTCTTCAGTAAAGGAACAGCTAAACAGGGCAGCTATTGGGAGGGTTGAGAGCCTCCCATAGTCTGTTACAGGGGTAGAGGTCAATCAATTTGTCGAAGGTCTCCCAGCTGGAGGACAACTGTTTTGTTGGTGGTACAATAGTTTATCCCCCCTAAAGTGAGAGTTATGGGGGGAGAATGCCATACTGAATCAGTCGCTGTTCTGCATGAAAACTAACAAAGGAAATGCTGAACCTTTCTGAAATTTTATTCATAGGAATTGAAACTAGAAGGACTGGTCAATGTCATTGCATCCCAAGGACAATTCAACTTTTAGGCTCTGGGCTGGTATGTGGCTGTCTTAGGGAGCAATGCATGGCATTTGCATTTACCCATGCATGGGGGGGTAGCACACCAGCACACCTAACGGGGGGTAGCAGTGCGTACCCTTGGTGTGCAGATCTGAAATCCCTGGCTACACCCCTGCACATGGCCACACACTAGACCTGGTGTTTACTTTGGCCCTTGAGGTCGATGACCTCAATGTAGATCCTATAGTTTGATCAGATCATAGTGTGGTGAGCTAGCCAACTGCCAGTCATTATTTGCAGATATATTTCTGTATGTTCTTTTTGATTTGATTTTGTGTATGTTAAATGCCACAAGAAAATATCCAGTGTTACTGAACGGTCACATGAGGAGAGAAAATGTTTTGCAAAATATGTGACATTTCTGTGTGACCCGGGAAAACAGCTACTAGCCATGAAGCTGAAAATTACATTTTCAAAAGGGATTTCCCTAGTTGGCTAGTCAAAGGAAGAGAGTCATAAAATTGCCAGGGGATAGAAAACATCCCCTAGGATCATAAAGCTCTTCCACTTCAAAGGCAGGATGCCTGGGACACAGGGTCTAGTAAATAGTCCTTCCTAACAGTCTGGTGTGAATTTTCTTACAAGTGTTATATTGTAGGACAGTAGGACTTCAAAGGCACCAATTCTGAAAATGTTATTAATGTGCAAGGAAGTGGTGATATGAGAACCCAAATAAGGAAATAAACAGTTCTGTAAAATCTGGAAAGAACAAGAGTGACATCTACTTGCCTAAAAGTTAGGACCATACAAGGACTTTTTCTATAAATACCCCATGTAAACAGAAGCTTATGGCAATGCACTTTGGACACTCTCCTGACAAGATAAAGAACAACCGGCCAGTCGCTGAAAAGGGAGAAATGATTTTTTTAGACTTTTTATTCTTCTGGACAACAATTTACTACAAACTTAAGTGGAACTTTAGATAACAGTTATAGTGCATTTTTCATGTATATTTTCCACTTTTATTTGTGTCATTCTGTGACCAAAATTTTCTAAATCTTTTAGTTATAACTGTATGATTATTATTTTAGTAAGAACATTAGTTTAAGAAACCTGCCTGAGCAGGATGTTTCATATTGTGTGTGGTTGTAAGAAGTTTGATAATCTGCAATGAAGCTGTTATTGCTAAGAGGAGTCACTATAAGCTGCCAGTTGAACAAGGGTCAGTTCAGGGAAATCTGGGTAAAGATAGGGAGAATATGAAAGTCTCAAGGATGAGTCTCTAGAAATTTGAACCAGGTTATTGCATGCCTGTGGGAGAAAACAAAATCAGGGTTGCAAGGCTACCCCGAAGAGATTGTAATGCCTGGATCTTCCCCTTTATGTCACAACTGAGAAGAGTTCTCATTTGGCTACAAGACTCAAGACTGGTATTGTACCCTTATCCAGAGTAAAGAGGGAGCCCTGGGGCCTCATGGTGGGTATTCAGTCCTGACCTTGGCAAGCATTCTAGAAGGACACTGGGAGGGTATCCCTATTCCCCCCTCCTGTCACAGATTGCACTTGGGGTGGGCATTGTTAGCTCAGTGGACTTGACCCTCAGAAGTGGGTTTGTGGCACATCGGGCCATGGGGTTCACGTTTGGGCCCCCCCCCACCGAGTGTCCATCCTCTGTGAAGATGGTCCAGTACCACCCTTTATGGGGATTGTCCCCTTTAGGACTACAGGGGGTGCTGGACCTAGTGAGTGTGGAGGCTGTGTGTGCGGTTGGGATGGAGGAGGGAGTGGTAGCCAATAATGGGGCTGTCACTGCTGCCTTTGACTCAATCGTACCCATTCGTGTCTGACCCATATCTACTTACTGGAGACCTCCCTGGTTTGATGGGGAACTTAGGGAGTTAAAGATTAAGGGTTGGAGGTTGGAGGGATGTTGGAGGGGATCTGGCTTGATGGAGGACAAATTGGCCCTGAGGTTGTATTATAGTGAGATTGCTGTGGCAGGGAACAGACCAGCTCAGCTCTTCTGCATGGTAGACAGGCTATTACATCCTACCTGTCTTTGAGCAGGAGGAGCAGGTTCTAGCACAAGGTGTGAAGAGTTTGCTCTGTTCTTTGCCAACAAAGTGTCCTCTGTCAGAGCAGGGATCTTCTCCAGTGTCACTCAAAGGGATTGCAGGGTTCACCTTTTGTCTTGCTGAAACATTCCTCTTGTATGGGTTGAGTTTGATCCGCTTGGAGTGGAGTAGGTGGTGATTGTCTGGAGGCTGCAACCAACACACAGTGATCTGGATCCAGGCCTAACCCAACTTTTAGTTGGATGTTTGGAGTTAATTGGATCTGTGGTGGCTGAGATTGTCTGGGGATCCTTGAGGAGTGTTTTTTTCTACTGGCCTTGAAAGAGGCCTCGGGCAGACTCCTACTGAAGAAACCCTTATTGGACCCACAGTGTCTTAACTACAGACTGGTCTCTAATCTCCCATTTTAAGGGAAGGTTATTGAAAAAGTGGTGTCCATTCAGCTCAAAGTGCATATTACCTCCTCCTCCTCCACTTACGAGTCTTTCCAGTCTGGATTTCATGCTGGGCATAGCACGGAGACCACCCTGGTGAAGGTGCCTAATGATCCCCTAATGGTGAGAGACAGGAGAGAGCATACTATCTTGATCTTTCTGGCTCTCTCAATGGCATTTGACACCTGGATCATGAGGTGCTGCTTGACTGCCTGCACTACTGGTATGGCCTATCTGGCAATGTCATCAAGTAGTTCAGGTCATACTTGACAGGCAGTGCAGAGGGTGATGATGGGATTAGCTTCATCTAACCCAAAGCCCCTGCTTTGTGCAGTCCTGCAGGGGTCGGTCTTGTTGCCCTTGTTGTTCTCGGTATACATGCTATCATTGAGAGACATTATCAGGTGGTATGGGCTGGGTTTTCATTGCTATATTGATGATATGCAGCTATACCTGTCCTGTGTGCCTGGTAACCAGATGGTGGCCTTTATGTTTAACAACTTCCTGGAGGAGATTTAGATCTGGATAACTCAAAACTGGCTATGACTCAACCAGACAAGACTGAGGTGATAATGGTTGATCTGGGTCATCGTTGGGAAGTGGTGAGGTTGGACGATCCCACGGGTCTATTACTGCGGGGGTCCCACTGACCCCCTCTACATGGGTTAAGGATCTAAGCATGATTCTTGATGACAGCTTGACACTTGATGCTCAGGCATCGGCCATCGTCAAATGTGGATTTTACCATCTGAGGAATATCACCCAGACACGGGCCCTTATACCAGCTAAGGACCTGACCACCCTGGTACACGCTTCAAGGTTGGATTACTGCAATGCCCTGTACCTAGGGATATCTGGAGACAATTTCCACTGGCTGCAGCTGGTGCAGAATGCGGTGGCAAGATTATTGACAGGTGCACAGAGGTTTGATCATATCATGGGTGTCCTCCATGGGCTGCACTGGCTGCCAGTTAGGTGGAGAATTGTCTTTAAGGTCAGGTTACTGACCTATAATGGCCTTCACAAAGGGGGAATGGTCTACCTGCAGGATCTCCTTGTGCCTCAGTGTATGTCCCAGGCTCTCTGTTGCTCTGTGTGTTGCTTCTTTGAGGTTCTCTGGGTTAAGTTGCAGCACTCTGGTGACAATGCATTTTCTGTTGCTGCACCTACTCTGTGGAACTCATTATCTCACCATCTTCGGGAGACACCCTTGGTGGAAACCTTCAAAAAGGGCCTAAAGACATTCTTGTTTGACAAGGCTTTTAATTTATGGATATTAAATTGCTGATTTATTATTTATTTTATGAGCGATAGATAGATTTTAATTTACTGTTGCCTGCTTCACATGATTGTGATTGTTATATTTAGTGTGTTGTTATGTGTTTTTAATTGTTAATGTTAAGCGCTCCGAGTCCCGGAAAGGGGTGCTATATAAATAGTCTCTATCTATCTCAAGCTATCTGAAAACAAAGGTTAAGGGTTCAGCAATCTGTGCAGCAGATATTTTGAATATGTAGGGAGTCAATCCTTCCGTAACCCCACTTCTTACTAGATTTTAAATTTAAAATGGTCTTAATTACCTCAACTACTTCTGTTTTAGTAAACTTGAGCGCAGAATCCCCATAGCTTGTTGCTTGTTGTCGCCCTGTCAAAAAAAGTTTCCTGACTCAGTAAAGAATGCATTAAAATATCAGGAAGAGCCTTATCCTGAGCTACAGTACCATCATCAAGCTGAATTTTAATACTGGACATTATTTTGGTCTGCCCAGTCAACTTTTTAATAATTGACCAGAATTTGGTAGGGTCCCCTACAGCTTCATTCATCTTGTTACAAAAAAAAAAAAAATTTGGCCTTCCTAACCTCCAACACATACTGGTTACAAAGTTTTCTATAGGAGACAATGGCCAGGTTATTCAAAGCTTTGTGCTGTGCGCAGTTTGTGCCAGGCTAGCACCAGCTCATCATATTTAAAACTGGAAATAGCACCGGCACAACGCATTAGTGCAAACAGATAATGTATGCAAGGGTTAAAGTGAGGGTTGGGGACCTTCATACAGGTCCTTCATACAGGCAAAATGGTATATTCAAAGTGACTGCTATCCAAAGGTGTGACTCTTCCAGCTCTTGAAGCCCACTACCTAATCCCGCATGCCTCCAACTCCAGTTGTCCCTGGGCTGCTAACTCTACCCCACTACCTTAGCACTGGCTCTCACCCCTCCTGCTCCCTTTGCCCCCCCTTCTGGGCTCTCTCTCTCTGCCCCTTCCCCTCTGTTTCTGACCCAGGCTGGGGCCAACCTGCTCCCCCACCACTGGGGCATGCTCAGCCCTTCCCCCCACTGTCCACCTTTTTTTCCCTTATAAGGATCAGTTAATCCCGCCCCAACCCTCCTATGCCCCTCCGCCATGCCAGCTCTCCCCCTCCACCATCCAATCAGTTTCTTTCTTTCTTTCTTTCTTTCTTTCTTTCTTTCTTTCTTTCTTTCTTTCTTTCTTTCTTTCTTTCTTTCCCTCTCCCTTAGCATGCCTTGCCCCTAACCTTGGTTTGAAGTTGACAAAGCCTCACTCAGTGGCTGCCTATCTGTATGCCCCCCCGGGGATAGACCCCACTGCCCTCAACTACCCTGCTCCTAAATCTCTTTTACCCACTCCAGAGGGAACCCCTCCTCCTCCTCCTCTTCTCCTAAGTCTACTAGTGTTATCCACTGCTGATTTAGCACTGACTGCTGTATTGTTTCTAGTATTGGTAATTATATTGTAATCTATGTAATCCTTAAATTCATTGTCTCTTATTCTATGCCTGTGCCTTAATGTATTGTAACCAGTATTAATTTGTCTATGATACTCTTCATCTCAATGAGGAACCTTTGTAAAAGAGCCTATGCTGAAAGGTAAATTCCAGATCCTTAAATAAATAAATAAAATATGTACCTTCTTCACCCTGTAGAATGCAGTGGCAGGAGCGGGGACAGTGGCAGGGCCCAGGAAGAAGGCCGGGGAGGCAAGAGCCATGGTGTCAGGTGGAGGGTGCCAGCCATGCCCCAATGCACTGAGGAGAGCAGTGACAGATAGCAGGGCATGTTGTTTAAGTATCATAGTAACACAGTTTCCTGCATGTGCAGTGGGTGGTTTGTCCGCATTTTGCAGTTGTGGCCTTGGAGTCCACTCAGCTGTGTATATGGTACACTGTGTTGTGCCACTTGGCTGGGGCTGGGCTACTGTATTGGCATGGGGTATTATGGTTCTGGATGGGCAGATGACGTATGGGGCTGTGGTACTGTACCAGCTGGTGTTGCTGTGTCCATGATGTGTGGAACTGGGGTATTGCTGTCCGGGGGCATTGGGGCTGTGGTCCTATATTGGCTTGTGTTCCTGGGTCCATGCTGTGGCTAGTTTATGTGTTCATGTCATGCCAGGGGGGAGGAATGGATGGGGCTGGGCTACTGTATTGGTATGGGGTATTGTGGTTCTAAATGGGCAAATGGCGTTTTGCCATCCTGCTATGGGGAGGGGGGAGCTGTATGGGGCTGTGGTACTGTACCGGCCTATATTGCACTATGCCCAACATGAGTGGTTGAGCTACTGCTGTCCTTCTAGGGGGAACTCTTGGCTGTGTCCCTTCATTACATGGGGTAGACTGTGCACTGCATGTACACACTGTGTTCCACTGCCATGGTTGTGCTGTTGTTGTGGGTGGGGAGCCCATCACATACCCTGCACCACTCCATTACAGGCTGCATTCCATTGTAAAGTGGTGTGGCTGTGGCCATTCCTGTGGTGGTTGTACTTTGCTGTGTGATTTATTGCACTGTTCATTTGGGCAGCATGTCCCAACCAGTGCATCATTCCATGTCCTTTTTGTGCCCTGAGCCACTGTTCTGGTCACCTCGGGGGTTGCTTGTGTGGTTGCACTGTGTCACTGTTTGCTCCACTGGGCTGTGCATCTTGCTTTGACCTGTGGTGTTGCCATTGACTTTCCATTTCTTTCTGTGTACTTCGGCTGGGTGGGTGGGGTCTGTGTTATGTTGTGTGTGCAGTTCTCCATTGTATCTCCACATGGGCATGGTTGTTGGGACATGCTGTCCACTCCTTAGACCATCTGCCTGAGGTGTGCATTTTACTTCCTTGTCGGTGTATAGTCCTGACATGGTCTTCCTTACTCCATTAGGTTCACATCGAAGCTCACTATGGGCCACATGGCCTGAGGAGATGGAGGGGAGGGATGACCTTCTACGCCACATGGTCCACCAGCAGAGGATGATCATGGAGCAACAGGCAGTCCTCATTTCAGAGATGCAGAGGGTGGCTGCAATCGTAGAGGCCAGGCTGATAGACCCATCAAGACAGCAACATTAGGACTGTTTTCTTGTTCATTTGCTTTGCTCCCCCCATTGCTGGAGTGCTAGTTTGGTTACTGCCTTGTGTTCCTTTTTAAGTTGGCTTGCGCATGCATGCGCAAGCAACATTTTGTGGTCATAACACTATACTAACACTTTCAAAGGTGTGTCAGTGTTGTGGCGAATGCAAGGGATGCTTTAACCAGTGTCCCTCAGCCACCAACCAGTGAGCATGCAGCCAATGACAGCAGTTTCAGAGATTGCCACTAGCTTGAAAGAAATCCACTACTGCAATGAGAGACAGGCTCGTCACTATGGCAGATCTGACATGCCTCTCCTACGTGCCTTGCCTGGTGAAAGATTTCAATAAACATGGTAGCAGCTCTTGCCATCCACCTCTCACAATCCCTAGGAAGCTGACTTCAGAGGTGCCCAATCGCCCTGTCAGCATGCCCCTTCCCTAGTTCAATTGGTTTGCCGACAGGGGTGCCCAATCCCCATTGGCATACTGTCCCCCTAGTTTAATTTGTCTGCCGAGGGGGGTGCCCCATCCCCCTCGGCATCATGCTCCCCCAAACACAGACATGCTTTCTTTGCCAATGAGGCACCCAATCCTCATTGGCTCCAGTTCCCCCCCCCAAAAAACCCAGGTGGCACACTGGGAGCCCACCCCAGCATACTTAATGTACTACCTGAAAAAAAGAAAACCTTCCCCCGAAGTGTTTTTTTTTTTTAATTTTGACCTGTAAACAAGAAAATGGCTCCTCACTGTCTGTGGCACCTCCTTCCCCAACTCACAACCACCCTCTGTGCACCCCACCTCTCCACACACCCCCACCCCATACTTGCCTCCAGAGGTCAGCACGGTGATCTTCGGTGGAGCAGGAACATGTCAGCACTCTTCAAAGCTAACTGCGAACTAAGAAATGCCGGTAAGCTGTATAATGACATAAATGGGGGGGGGGGCAATTTAGGTGGATATCTCTGCCATTTTTTCGCTCCATATTTTCACCATGGGGTTCTTGGGACCCCACCTCATGAAATCAGTCACTGTCATTTTGTTATTCAGTCCCAAAAGGTGATTTTGTGGTCACTGCACAGAATCACCTTTCAGGACCAATTAATGAAATGACAGTGCCACTGTTCATGAGGTGGGCTCCCAAAATGCCTATGTTGAAAATTTGGTGATAAAAATTCCAAAAAATGACTGTGTCATGAGTGTGCATTGCACAGTTTCCACGCATGCTCGTAACTTCAAGAATTTTTAATATTTTCACTCCAGATTTTCAACATTGCCATTTATTCACACCTCCTTATAAACAGTACAGCTGCAATTTTTCAAATCCTGGCCAAAACATGTTTTCGCACCTATGGCACACAATGGGCATGGTCGCTGTGCAAAATCAACATTTGAGACAGAGTAACAAAATCACAGTGCCACTGTTCATAAGGAGAGGTCCCAAAATGCCCATGTTGAAAATCTGGTAAAAATAATCACCAAAATGACTGCAGTATGGGAGTGTGTTGTGCAGTATCTACGCACAACATGCATGGTGCCAGAAGGCCTCTCACACAGTTTGCAAAAGGTGCTAACAGATGACATAGACACATGTTTCATCCTACCAGGACTCATCAGTATGCCTCGTCTGTTTGACATCCCAGTGGAATGAACCAGCTACCCTAAGACGGACTGTCTGGGTTATATAACCCAGGTGGTAGGACAAAACACATGTCTATGTCATCTGTTAGCACCCCTTTGCAAACTATGAGAGGCCTTCTGGCACCATGCAATTCTGCTTAAAGTTGAACCAGCATAATATTCTGTGGTGATTTGCATATGCAGCCCGTGATGCTTTGCATTGTGTGGGCATGTGTGATTATGTATTTTCTTGAAACTTGGCTTCCCAGCCAAATGCCCTTTGGGGTAACCCTTGCCTCAGTGTTTGCGCACAGAGGTTCTTTGTCTTTTAAATAGTTTTTTTATTTTAATGGATTCATCACAACATAACCCAGACAGTCCATCTTAGGATAGCTGGTTCATTCCACTGGGGTGTCAAACAGATGAGGCATACTGATGAGTCCTGGTAGGATGAAACGCGTGTCTATGTCATCTGTTAGCACCCTTTGCAAACTGTGTGAGAGGCCTTCTGGCACCATGCAATTCTGCTTAAAGTTGAAGCAGCATAATATTCTGTGGTGATTTGCATATGCAGCCCATGATGCTTTGCATTGTGTGGGCATGTGTGATTTTGTATTTTCTTGAAACTTGGCTTCCCAGCCAAATGCCCTTTGCGGTAACCCTTGCCTCAGTGTTTGCGCACAGAGGTTCTTTGTCTCCTCTATATATATATATATATATATAAATTCATGGCAAAAAACTCCATTTCTTGCATCAGTTAGGGTTGTTCCACAGCAACAAAAGCAAGGAAATTCGGTGTTAGGGTTGAAAGCCCCCCCTTGCACCCCACCAGTCCGCCCTCTAAAATGGCATTGGGATGTGCATTGGGGTTGTCGGCCCTAATTCTCACCCCAACACTTGTGCAAAAAAGCTGAGGTATAGGAGAATGGGGTGAGAGTTAGAACCGATGACCCCAACGCACACCCCGATGCCGGTTGGGGTGGCAGGCTGGGGGTGCAAGAGGGCCTTTCAAACCTAATACTGAATTTCCTCACTTTTGTCGCTGTGGAACAACCCTAACTGATGCATGAAACGGAGATTTTTGCCATGAATTTCCCTTCTTTTTTGAGAATGAGGACTATAAATAGTGAATGGAATGTGGTGGTGAGGGCTCTGCACTCCCACCACATCATTTTTTGTGACATACTAATGGTAACTGCAACGGAAACGCAAGCGCTAATGGTTAAGCACATGGTGTCGCAAATGTAAATGGTAAAGCAAACATTAATAGAAATGCAAGTGCAAAATGATGGCAAAGCAAACAGTGACGCAAATGGAGATGCAAGCATGTATGTAAACGCAACTGATAACACGCACGGTCACGGTACCACTATTGTAAATGCAAATGGTAACTGTAACAGGAACAATAATACCAAAGGAAACAGAAACACAAATGCAAGCACGTACAAAAACGCAAAGCATAATGCGCACGGTCATGGTACCACAATTGCAAATGCAAATGGTAATGGTAACAGCAAAAAAAAAAAGCCAAAGGAAACATAAGCGGAAATGCAAACACAAGCACATATGGAAATGCAAATCATAATGTGCATGGTCACAGTACTGCAACAGTAAACGCAAATGGTAATGGTAACAGCAACAATAATGCCAAAGGAAACAGAAACGAAAACACAAATGCAAGCACGTCCGGAAACGCAAACCGTAATGCGCATGGTCACGGTACCACAATTGTAAATGCAAATGGTAATGGTAACAGTAACAAGAATGCCAAAGGAAGCAGAAATGCAAATGCAAATGCAAGCATGTATGGAAACACAAACCGTAACGCGCATGGGAATGCAATTGGAAATGCAAATGGCAACGGCAACAACAACAATGACGCAAAACGAAAGAAAAACGCAAATGTAAACAGAAGCACAGCAGCAAACAGAAATGGTAATGCTCATGATAACACAAAGCAAAACACAAATAGAAACAGTAGTGGAGGCAGAAATAGTTACAGTAATGCAAGTGGAAGCTCAAACGGAAACACAAAGGGTAATGCATATGGTGGCGTACACGTGAACGCTAACACAAACAGGTACGGAAACATAAGTGAAAATGCTACATGTGACAGTAAGTAGAGCGCACACCCTGGTTTTCCCCAACAGCTGCATAGAGAAACACAGTGACTACAAATGCATAATAATGGACCTCGGACCAGAAAATGAGGTATTGGAATACTAAATTGCTTATATCTCAGGAACCATCTGACATAGAGAAAAAATTAAAATTGCATATGATTCATGACTTTCCTGGCTATGTTTGCACTGAATTTTTTCTGACAAAAAGTCCGTATCTCGCACTGTATCCGAGATATGGGCCCCGAAAGGCGCAGCAGATGCTGCAATGTTACTCTACGGGGAAATGTGTCAACTTCAGAGTACCATAACTTTGCATCCCTGTAATATATTTTGACCAAACCACCAAAAGGCACATCTAGAGATGTTGGCTTTCTTTCCTCTAAATTTCAGCCCAAAAGACCAGACCGTTATTTTGCAGCAGGGCGCCAAAGGATTGCTGCAATGCGTGGGACGCCGTAATGTTATCCTATGGGAAAAAGTGTCAAATTTGGAGTGCCGTAACTTTGCTGCAGTGTAATATTTTTTCAACGAAACACTGAAAGGCACATCTGTGAGATGTCAGCTGCATTCCTCCAAATTTTAGCCCAAAACACCAAACCGTTCTTTTGCTGCGGGGTGCCAAAACATTGCTGTCATTTTCCCACAGCCTATAAAAGTACTGTCACAATTTGCGAAAGCTTTCGCAAATTCATTCGACAGTGTCGCAAGTGTGAAAGTGCTTTGCGAAAGTACTTTTTTCAGAAATTTGAAAAACATATTTCTGGGTTGTTTTACCCCAAAATAAAGACATGGCTAGCATCCTCAGGGTCCGACTAGGTGAATACAAAAAGAATTAGGTTGCTAGAGGGTCCCAAATTTAAATGCCAAGCATTTTTCTTATCACCAACTGAAAACAAAATGGCAGATTTGTGACAGTAAAAGGGCCATTTACGAAAGTAAAAACTGCATTTGTGACACTGTCGAACTTTTTGTTAACTTTTCCCATTGACTTATAATGGGAACTTGTTTTTTGAATAACTTTTGAATCGTTTAATATTTTTTCACAAAATCTTCAAAAGACACATCAGGGACCCCAGCCGCATGTTCCCTGAAGATTTTGGACTGGTCACACAAACCATGTGACTTGTAGGCACGACCGTAGAATTCCAAGAAAGCGTAAACACATGTGCAGATCATGCTTAATAACTCCATAGCCATATATCTGACCAGTACAAAACTTGGCAGATCCCAAGGCGTATGGGTCTTGATTGTGTATTCCAAATTTCAGGCAAATCTGTTGAATGGTTACAAAGTTATTAAGGTGCAAAATTTTAGGTTTAACATGTAAATGGCTCCTCAACCCTAACTATGATAGCACGGTATAATATACTGTGTATATATATATATATATATATATATATATATATTTTTTGTTTGTTTGTTTTTGATCATTGGGTCTTTTCCTCTACCAACATAGGGTAAAGGGGTCCTCGGCTGATTGTTTCTGGACACAACCGGGGGTAATACAACCCCCTCAACCCTCCCACCCCTGGGCTAGTCCTCTTTTATAGGGTGCGGGCCCATAGTGTTACACCTTCCTATACCACACAGGAAGTTCCATACCTAGGACAAGGAGGAACATAGGGGTTCATCCAGAGGGTGTATCTAGAGTATATTGCAGGCCAGGTCACATCAGACATGACAGGAGTGGTGCAGTGCAGTGGCTGTGGAGCAGCGGTCTTCAGGGAGACATTCTGGAGGCTGCGATGCTGCCCTATCTGCAGGCACCTCTCTGGGCTGAGGGAGGAGGCTGCCTGTCTCCATGCAGAGGTGGCCAGATTACAGGGGGCATCCACCCCCACCCAGAGACCTCTGGGTCCACAACATCAACCTCAAACATTGTCCAGGAAGATGGGTGAATGGACCACAGTGGGCTCAGGAAGAGTGGAGTGGGGTCAGAGGCACATCCCCCAACCAGTCCAGCATAATAACTCCTACACTGTTTTGGAGGAACAGGAATGCCCCACACAGGCATCTACCTTTGGGACCAGGGAAGGTGGTCGGGACCTCCAAGCTGGAGTCCCAGAGACCCCGGAGGAGAGGAGGGAAGGGGAGGGGAAGCTTCTCCTAGTGGGGGACTCTATTTTATGGGATTTGAAATTAGGGACATCTAGCAGGGGGGAGAGGGAGTTCAAGTGCCTCCCAGGAAGTGCTGCATGGAGGGATGGGAAGCAAATCCATAGGATTGCTAGGATGACAGCCAGAAGATAGGAGCTGGATGTTATTGTCCACCTGGGGACCAATGATCTGGTGAGGAGAAGGGCAGAGTTAGCCAGAGTCCAGGAGGATTTCAGGAAGCTGGAAGGGGACCTGAAACAGGTAGCACATTCTGTCTCATTCTCGGGGGTGCTACCTGTCCAAGGCATGGGGAGGCCATGGCACTTCACATCCAAACCTTCAACTCCTGGTTGAAGGATTGGTGTAGAAGGGAAGGATTTGGCTTCATAGGGGACTGGGGCCAAACCTGGGCTGATGCAAGCTTGTATCAGGAGGATGGCCTGCATCTGTCCAGAAAGGGGACCTCAGTCATTAGTGAGAAGTTGGAATGCTTCAGGAGAGACCATTTAAACTGGCCAAGGGAGGACAGCCAGCAGAGACAGGTGGCTTAGGAAACCCTCCCCCCCCCATGAGAACATGCAAAAGTACAAGTTGACGGCAGAAACAACTGAAGTGAGCAGTGAGAGGCAGGCGGGGAAACATTTGCAAAGGAGTATGGGGGGCAAGAGCACATGAGCATGAATACTGGGGTGGGAGAAGAGGCAAAGTAGAGAAAAATAGGAACAGAGGGAGGGCAGGGAGTAAAACATGGAAGGTATGTTCACAAATGCCTGCAGTCTGGGAAATAAGGTTCCAGACCTGAAAGCCTTGATGATGGATGCAGACCTTGACATAGCAGCAATAACGGAGATATGGCATTCTGATAATCACAGCTGGGACATCAATGTACCAGGCTATACACTGTTTAGAAAGGGCAGGGAAGGTAAAAAGGGAGGAGGGTGGCCCTGTATGTCAGAGAAGGCATAATGGCTACAGAAGTACAGGGAAGGCAGGAGGAGGCCGAGGCAATGTGGGTCACCCTTGAACCAGGAAATGGCACAGCAATACCTACAGGGGTGATCTACAGACTCCGGCACAGAGGGAGGAAGTGAACATGGTACTAGTGGAGGAAATTAATGACATGGCAGCTAAAGGTGAAATCCTGTTGAATGGGGATGTGGATTGGACCATCCAACAGCTGCTTCAGCCAGAAGCATGGCCATCCTGGAATCCCTACAGGGGGTTGGACTCTGACAGCTGGTGTATGAGCCCACCAGGGACAAATCGATTCTAGACCTGGTATGGACCAATGTGAACAGAGTCGAAAGAATCCAAGTGGAAGGGCAGCTGGGATCCAGCGACCACCACGTGGTGTGGTTTACATGGAGACAGGGACTCAATTAAGCCACACAAGGGCAAAAGTATTAGATTTTAGGAGGGCGAATTTCAGCGAAATGGGTAGATGTTTAAGAGCAGCCCTGGAGAAGGTAGAGGTAATGAAGGGGGTGGAGGAACAGTGGGGGAGACTAAAAGTAGCCATTATGGAGGTAACTAACCAATCCATTAGGATAGTGTCCAAAGGGAAAAGAAGAAAGAAACCACTATGTTTCTCTAAAGAGGTGGGAGTCAAAGTCAGAGCAAAAAGAACAAGTTTCAGGAAGTATAAGGGGACCCAAAGGGAGGAGGACAGGGAGGTATACCTTGAATGTCTAAGAGAGGCAGGGAAGGCTGTTAGGAAAGCCAAGGCACAGACAGAGGAGGGTTTAGCATGGACTGTGGAAAAAAGGGGACAAGACATTCTATAGTTACATCAGTGATAGAAAAAATATGGGGGGATTGTGAGGCTCAAAAGGGAGGAGGGAGAGAGAGAGCAAGGAGGGGGATCTAGACAAGGCAGAAATACTGAACAAATACTTCTGTTCAGAATTCACTGAAGAGGGAGAGGATCAAGGACCACAGTTGGGGAGCAGAGGCAATCTGGGGAAGAAGTGAACACCAGTCCATTCACAGTGAAGACAGTTCAGGAGGAACTCGCAAAGCTGAGTGGATAAAATCAAGGGGCCAGATCGATGATATACACCCAAGGATATTAAGGGAGCTGTGGAGAGAACTAGCAGCACCTCTGGCCACCCTGTTCACAGAGTCACTCAACACAGGCATGGTTCCAGAGAACTGGAGGAGAGTGCATGTAATCCCATTGCACAAAAGTGGCAGTAGGGTGCAAGCGGGGTCAGCCAGTTTACAAGCCACTCAGCCTCACCTCAGTGGTGGGGAAGATCAGGGAGACACTGTTGAAAGAAAGGATAGTGGCACACCTGGAATCCATTGGTGCCCAGGATCTGAGGCAGCATGGATTCACATCAGGAAGACCTTGTCAGATGAATCTGATAGATTTTTTTGATTGGGTGACTAGGGAAGTGAATCAGGGAGGGGCCGTAGGTGTTGCCTACCTGGATTTCAGCAAAGCCTTTGATACTGTCCCACACAGAAGGCTGATTAACAAGATGAGTAGTCTGACCATGGGGCATTAGGTGATACAGTGGGTTAGAAACTGGTTGACAGACAGAAGGCAGAGGGTGGTGATAAATGGGATCCAATCCGGGAAGAGAGGGGTGATCAGCAGAGTGCCACAAGAATCAGTACTGGAACCCATCCTGTTCAATGTCCTCATTAGTGACATTGCAGAGGGGCTGGAAGGAAAGGTCTGCCTATTTGCAAATGACACCGAGATCTGCAACAGGGTGGATACTCCAGAAGGGGTGCAGAAAATGAAGAGGGACCTGGAGAAGCTTGAAAGATGGTCGGAGGTGTGGCAACTGAAGTTCAGTGCAAAAAAGTGCAAGGTAATGCATCTGGATAGGGGGAACCCTGGGGAGAGCTACAGGATTGGGGGAGAGGTGCTGACCATCACCAAAGAGGAGAAGGACTTGGGGGTTATCATATTTGATGACCTTAAGATATCAAAGCAATGCGCAAAGGCTGCAGGGAGGGCCAGTGGCATGCTGGTGGTGCATAGGCAGAGGTATTACTAGTAGGAGGTGGAAAGTGGTGATACCATTGTATAAAACACTGGTAAGACCTCACCTGGAGTACTGCATGCAGTACTGGAGACCACACATGCATAAGGACATAAACAAGGTGGAGACTGTCCAGAGAATGGCGACAAAGATGGTGCATGGTTTGCACCACAAAACATATGAGGAGAGGCTAAGAGACCTCAATATGTACTCACTGGAGGAGAGGAGAGGAGAGAAAGGGGTGACATTATAGAAACTTTTAAGTACCTCAAGGGCATAATAAAGGTGCGGGTGAGAGATCTTTTCCAATTTAGAAAATATACCAGAACGAGGGGGCACGATATGATATTGGTGGGGGGGGGGAGATTAAGAGGTAACGCGAGGAAGGTTTTCTACAGAGAGGGTGGTGAACACTTGGAATAGTCTGCCACTAGAGATGGTAGGGGCAAGCACCGTGGAGGGGTTTAAACACACCTGGGACAAGCACAGGGGAACCTTGGGCTGGAGGGGAGTGATGAAAAGCCATTGACCACTTAGGGTGAGTGGATGCATACATGTATTGGGCCTATGGGCAGACTGGATGGGCCTAGCAGTCCTTATCTGCTGACAATTTCTATGTTACTGTGTCTATTGTCACTATTGGGTGCATGGGGTTTTTCAAGGGTTTCTAATTTGCTTTGTTTTCCATTCTTGGTTCCTGGGTGTTACTATTGCCATGGCTGGGTGTGTGTCATTGTCTAGATTGTGCACTGATGTCTGCTGTTGGGGTCACATTCAGGGCTGTACTTCATGTGCTCCAGAGCATGGCAGGCTCACCTCTACACTATGTTCTGGTGGGTGTTTGCACTGCCTGACTGAGTGCTATATTCAGAGCTGTCTTATTGGCTATATTCTCTTGTCTGTTTTCTCTGACAAATGCCACTGGCTGCCTTGCTTACAATGCTACTCTTGAATTGTATTAATCTGTAATCTGTTTGCAGTGTCCACACTGTTGTAATGTCTGTCTTGATGTTCCACATAATTTGTATTTCTCTGACGTGGAACCTTTGTAAAAAGAGCCTTGGCTCAAAGGTATTTGTAATCCTAGACTTGATAAATAAATAAATAAAAAATCAGTGCTGTCTTAATTCCCAGGCTAATTTAGCACTGCACTCCCAGCCCAGTTTGCCTGGCTTCCTTTGCACACTAGATTCAGCAGGTTTAGCACCTGGGCTATTCCTTTTGAATATAGCCGGCTACTGGTTCCGGACTAATTTAGCATGCCAGGCAGTGTTAATTTAGCACTGGAGCAAAGTTTTGAATATCTGGGCCAGTGTCTCTCTGCAGTTTAATATTATGAGCTATTTTCCATGCCTTGTATTTGTCCCTTTTTTAATTTTGAAAACAGTGGTGAGTACCACGGTGCAGATGAGTTTTTAACATTTTGTGTTTAATTGGGAGATACTTATCCACTACCTTGAAAGAGCTGCTGAGAACTTTATCAAAACACAATATTTTATTTATTTATTTAGCTTTTGTTTACTGGGTAAGTACAGTAGACAAGTATTATGCCTATTTTCAGGAACAACCCGGAAGAGTACAACATGAGGAACAACAGTCAAGGAGACATGGCAAAGAGAGTACAGTTTTTTGTCACAGTAAACAAAACATGTGGGAAATACATCATTTGACGCTAGAGGAAACAGACAGTAGTAAGCACATTTCAGATTATACACTCTAGACTAGCTAGTTCAACTGACAGATATATACAGGTCATCATATATAGGAGTGGAGCATAGCTCAAGGACTGGATTAGTCATAATATAACTTATAACATTGTCGTATACACCCCCTAGGCTAGTTGGATCATGGACAGGTATATACAGCTCATCACATTTTTCTAAATATCCACATGTTAGACAGAAACAGAAACACTTGGTAGTACAAGTTTCTACCAAGTGACCAAGGTACAATATGTCATGGTTAGCCTATGACCGAGGAGCAATAATGGGTATAAAAATGCCCAAGGCTTTTTAGGCAGGAGTAGTCAGAAGTCATTGATACAGTGGGGAAAATATCTCCAGGAATTCAATGGAGACACCCTGGGGAGGTTCGGACAAAACAATTTGACACTTTACTCTAGGGAAGTTTGGGGCAGTCACACTCTGATGCTAGTTTTAGGAAACCCCACAGGGAATTTCGAAAACTCAGATAGGAGGGGGCAGCTCGGATATCCACAGGCAGCGAATTCCAGAGTCTGGGTGCACTTATGGCAAAGTCCCGATCCCCCATGAGGGTCCGGGTAGGAGGGACTTTGAGCATCCCTGATGTGAGAGACCTAAGTTGGTAGGGGGTGGGATTCAGTTTAGGCAGAAGCCGGGCCAGCCCTTGGGGGGTGCTAGTTCAGATCACTTTCCCAGAGAGGCATCCCAAACCAAAATCAAAGTATCTAGCTGGTGAGAGCCAGCAGAGTTTATCATATAGCTCACAACGGTGGGTGAGTCGGGGGCATGACCATCCTAGAGCTTGCAGCAATCCCCTCCTATTCACCATTTGTCTGATGCACTAGTGCGGTTGAGGCAAATGTGTGGCATTTGTCACCAGAACCTCTCCCGTACCAAAATCAGGTGCACGGTCCCTGGCACACAGGGCTTCAATGCAAGCTGCCATTTTCCACAGCTTGCATCGATCTATGGGCCCTTTTGAAAATCAAGCCCCCTATCTTTACCATAAATACAAAAAAAATCTAATTATGGTAACTAAATAAATCAAGTAAAACTCCCAAATGTAAAAAATGGTTTAGGGGAATTAGTAAAATTAAATCTGATTAAGTTGAGCTGTCAGGTTGATTAATACTAGTATGGGTGATAACAACAATCAATTGTTTTAAGCCTTAAAGTAAGGCAAATGTTTTTGCATATTTAGATTTTTCCTTATTGAAAGTCCATGTTAAAGTCCCCATTAGAAGTATTTCATGGGAATCTGAAAAAGGTGACAAAGCATCAGCAAAAGCTAGGAAATTTAGAGGGAATACTTAAGAGACTCTCATCTTTACTGCACCAGGTATGATTTTCGTAGCCAACTCTCCACTTTCATGTATTTATCAAGTCTAGTTTCAAAAATATCAAGAGTATTGCTCTCTACAAGAGACTGCAGCAAACTGCTCCTTATGCCAATTATGTACTGAGTAAAGAAATGCTTTCCAAGTTCTGTTTTTAAATGGTTTCTCGTTAATGGAAATGGATGACTCCTACTGTACATGGATGTTTGTTCCTCTTTACGGATAAGTTTAATTCTTTCATCAAGCATTGATATTTAGTTTTTTTAAACATTGTTATTGAATACTCCCCTCTTATAGTCTACTCTGGAGACCCATGCTTTCTAAACTGTCTATAAATAAGACATGGTTCAAACTGCTGATATCAGCTTAGTAGCCTTGTTTTGTACCCCACTGTATACTTCTATGATTTATATTTTTCAGCTATTACAATTTGCTGGGAATATATCTGATTTTAATTTTTGGTTTTCCTTTCTGTGGTTCATTAATCATAACACATCATCACAGCCAAGCTAAATAGCATGTATTAAAAAAATGCATTTGACCATCCTCAACTTACCTCACAGTGCGCCTGTAATGATGTACTAGTGCTTACTATGACAGCAGACAATGATGTCACCACCACAACAATTATAAGTTTTGTTGAGGACAGTTTTAATGTTTTTGGGTAGACGGAGAAATAACTGCTGCATTATTTCAAGCATTTAGTAGCCCAATAACAGGAGAAAGTAAAATAAAACACAAAGAAAATAAGGTAAAACATTTTATACCATGGGGGTGAGAGCTTTCTCAGTAGGATATCCTGTGTTATTTTCACTGCAGTGAGGATACATCCTGATGACATCAGCAGAGTGAGGACGTCAACATTTATGCAACAGGTGTCTGAATAAATCTACACTGATAAATCCATTTATCTGGGCTACTATGTGGATAAATTTATTTATCCACATAGTAACTACATCATCACCCATTTATCCACACAGTAACTACATCACTAACTACCACCACCTGTGCTGCCTTCTTAGCAGCACTGTCTCCCAGTTTCACTTTCACCTCCTCACAGTGCTCTTAAAAGCCAAGCTATCACAATCCCAAACACTCACAAAATGCACACCCTAACCAACACCCCCCAAACTTTAAATGAAAACACTCTTAAGAAACAAAAAGCTATTTTTTCCTCTTTCTTAGCACAGCAATCCTGAAAACCAAACGCAGCAACCAGGCACAGAGAAAAAAACCTGAAAAGGAACTTAACTAAAAAAAAAAAAAAATGACAAACCAGAACCCCAAAAAATCCTGTTGCATAAATCAAATATGCAGGGGGTGCCTGTGGGACAACAAAGTTATTTGTTCAGTTGCCAGTGACCGCTCGTAACCCTGACTCATGGCTTTGCCACTCGTGAGGTTACTCGAGGTCACAGGCAACTGTACAAATAACTTTGTTAATCCACAGGCACCCCCTGCATATCCCTTATTTATCTATACTCTGCTGATGTCACCAGAGTGAGGATAAATGCACTGCAGCTTGCATTCTAAAGGAAAGTGCTTCAGAAAACAGTTTCTCTTTTTCACTGAAGCTGCAACTTACTCACTTAGCTTTGCAAAAGACTCTCACTTATGTCCCATTGTGTTTCTAACATTCTTAGCCCATTACTGTGCTGATCTCAGCTTCAAAACAACCTGAATTCTTAATGAAACTCTTTTACAAAGCAGTTTCTGTTTCTCAGTGCTACCTGCGGCAGTTTGTCTTTCTCACTGAGCCTGACCCACTCAGTTAGCTTTGCAAAACACACTCACCTGTGTTACTGACTCCCAGTCCTTTCAGAACACACACACACACACACACTGACAGCACACACAGAATGAGCAAGAAACACACAGAATCAGAAAAAATGTTCCTAAAGCTCTCACCCCTGTGGTATAAATCGCACACATAATGGGCAGATCATGGGATATGGAAAATATTGTCACTCCTGCAGAGTGAGCTGTGTATTTTCACTCGTGCCTTCGGCACTCGTGAGAATACACAGCTCACTCTCTGCAGGACTGAGAATATTTTCTATATCCCACTCCTGCCCATCATGTATCCCTTATATGTTTTGCAAATATAATTGTTTCAAGCCTTTATTTTAGTAGTAGCCTGCTCTTTAAATCTTTATTTTATTAATTTATTTAGCTTTTATTGTCTAGGTAAGCACACTAGACAAATATGTGCCTATTTTCAGGTATGACCTGGGAGGTTACAGAGAAATATACAGGCAGAGCAAAAACTTAACAATGAGGTAGCAGCAACAAAATAGAAAAGGTAACACTGGATAAGGGAGCATAGCAAAGTTTAAACAGCATATACATAAGTTATAACTTTACTCAAACATGTATCTAGATAGAACCAGACTGAGCAATAAAGTACACCATTCATTAGAGGGAGGGTACCAGTTGCAGGCAGAGTTAGATTTCAGCTAATCCCATAAAGATCTTCTAAAACTGTGGTGAGATGTGGCGCAATGGGCATGTACTGGGAGAGAGTTCCATAGCCTAGGTGCACAGACAGCAAATGTCTGATCACCCATCAACATACAGGTGTTAGGAACAAGGAACACAGATGAGTCATTAGACCTAAGGGAGTAAGTTGGGTTGACAGGTCTTAGTAGTTCCACCAGAACTGGTGAGGTGGTGGCTCCGACTACTTTTTTAGTAAGACAGCTCAAAGCAAAAGTACAATAATTCCTTGGAGACAACCAGTCTAGTTTGTTATATAGTTCACAATAATGAGTAAGTCTAAGGGGCAGAGGGCAAACCAGCATATGTTGTTATTCAAAATCTCATTTAGATAGATTGGACTTGGTGGTATGGGTAAAGGTAAGGAGCCCAGAATTAAGAGTGGGAAGGTGTACTCCTCTCACCAGAGCAAGGCACACAGCTGTTGTGAGAATGCGCTTGACTGTATAGGCCAGGTCCAACTTATAGTTTACTATGTTGCTCACATTGCGGATATGCAGGAAGAAGTCTAGCTGATGATCAAGGGTGACTCCCAGATATTTAAAAGAGTCAACAACATTACAAGGGATACATCAACACTAGTGACATTCAGGGGACAGAATACGCTCTGATTTTGGCTGGAGTGCCAAAAAGCATAGCCTGTGTCTTCCTGAGGTTAAGGACTAACTTGTTTGACAGGAGCCAAGATTGTATTTAACAAGGTCAGTCTTTAATTGGGAGTTAATAGTGCTGATGTCCTGAGAACTGGTTAGGAGCACCAGGTCATCTGCATAGAGGGTAGCGCTACTATGGACTGGCACTTGGGGTAAGCCCTTAATAAGTAGGGGAAAAGAAGATGGGTCCCAGACCAGACCCCTGTGATACCCCAGTTTTGACAGAAGTAAGCTCAGAGAACACCCTATTATACCTGACAAGCTGCTGCCTTCCCTGTAGATAGTTTGTAAACCAAGCTAGGGCAGGAACTGGCAAGTCAAAAGAATGAAGTTTGCATTTTGTATGGGAGTCCAGTGGGAATAAGATTGCAAAGCAGTCACTGTTGCATAAACAAGGTTCTCAAAAACAAGTGGGAAGAGAATCTCTTGACCAGCAAGTTGGCATATAGGGGCTTTCACTCTTGAGCAGTGTGACATAAACTGGTTGGCAAAAAATGCCAAACTGGCACAACGCTGCCAGATCAAATAATCTGGTAAGAAGCTTTTTGGCAACTAGTGAATGCGGGTGACCACTTTGAATGACACGATGACCCACTAGTGAATGCCCCTATACCACTACTAATTTGACAGGGTGTTGCTGTCAGGACAACAGAAGCACTGTAATAGCCAAACTGATGCCAGTGAATGTTTCAGTGAGCACTTGTGAGGGACAGCTGGATACTTGGAGGTGCTCAAGCAAATGTGTGTGTGTGTGTGCATGTGTGTGGGGGGCTGGTAGGAGAATAATAAGAGCAGACAACCTTATGATTGTGTTGCTGATGGTGGAATTTGGGCTATGTTTCTGTGATATACGTTGCTGTTAGGACAAGCAGTTGATCAGGCTAGCAGTGCCGGAAGGTCAAACTCACCAGCCATCCTCCTCCATCAGTGTCCATGTCACAGAACACAGTCAGTGCTTTACAGCTCTCCATGTAGATGTTGTACCAGCCACTCAAGATGTGTCCTGTTTCCAGAAGCTGCTTGCAGTTCCTTGGGCCTAGCAAGGTAGGGTAACAATAAGCAATAATGTCAAGTATTGTCTCAGTGTTTCTTAATTTATTACAAACATTGTGTTCATCTTCTACCAAAGACATTCCATACCTACACATTAGGAAGACCACCTGACAGTCAAGTCTACAGCTAGACTTTGGAAGAAGGTCCCAGGTCACCCTCCTGCATCTATAAATATGGATGGTACCTTGTCCAGGAGAGCACCTGGGCCCACTCATGGAATGAACAACAGTTCTTCACCACACTGTTCACCTTTGCTAGCCCAGTTTGGTGCAATGGGGATCAAGGGCACCTTAAACCATACTCTGGAGAACCAGGAATGTGAGACCACATGGATGAAACCACAGCTACAAAGTTGAGGGGGACATGGATCTACTGAGTGTTTCACACTGATGCCAATGTCACTGGCCATTTTGCAGGTCTAAAAAATTGAGAGGGTCTGAACCCCCTCACCCCCCCCCCCAAAGGTTGCACTCACACACACAAACTCAAATGCTGTTCTGGAGCTGGGATCAAGCATGGCCATTTTATTACTCAAAGCTGCCAGATGGTGCACAGTTCTCTAGGTATCTCCCTGGCCATTACTCTTCTTTTATAGAGGTACTTGCCCATGCTACACTACAACTTTTTCGCTGAGCCATGCCCCACACATACGTTCCATAACATATTATTGGGTCTCTTACTATAACATTACTCTCCCACATCTAGTGTGCATACCTCACTAATACGGCTCCTATACACTGGTCTGATGTTACCCAGCTGCTTATAGGGCTTACTGTCCACCCTACAGCTACATGAGTTTCCAGGTTCACCACCTGAACTAAAGGGGTCATTTACATTCCAAATACAATTTTTGGTTTCTTTCAACATTACAAATCCCTAACCTCCCTTGCGAAGTTCCTGGAGCCCTAGCACTCACAAGACCATTTGTGTGGAGGCACTCTTCATAGGTAGGGTAAGCAGTTACCTGGGGGCAAGCTGTGCTGATACATTTCCATAAAGCATGGTTGGCCCAACCATGTGTGTCTTCCTTCAGCACTACACTGGTAGCCCTAGAGGCTCAAAAGCACAGACTCCTATATCTGGCCCCTCACACTGAGACTTATTGACCCCTAACTGTGAAAGGCTCCCTCCTACCTGATCCCCATTCAGTCATCATCTTCCTGCCAGGGGTTTCAATATGCACTGCCTAGGACTTTACACAATGACCATTTTATCAAGTAATGCTAACTCGCAGTTTTTCCCGGAACATTTACTTTTTCCATATATCTTTACTGCTTGGAGAGAACCAGTAAGAATTCCAGTGACCTCCCTTGAGGGTCCCACCACTGTCCCATACATGCTTTTTGGAGTGGATGGTCTCTGCTCCTCTTAAAGTCAGTTCCTTGGGGCCTCCATCATTCTAGCTGCGCCAAATGTTGTAGTGTAGCATGGGCAAATCCAGGAGGCAGTATAGCACAGTGGTTTAAGGCTCTGAGCTGCAAATCTGGAGACCTGGGTTTGAATCCCACTGCTTCCACTTACATACTGTGTGATCCTGAGCTAGTCACTTAACTTCCCTGTGCTCTCAGGTTGCCCCTGTAAACACGCATTCAGCTTAGTGTGTCTCACCTGTTTAAACAATTGGAAAAAAAAAATGGTCTTTTTCTCCTAAGAGAAGGCCTGAGTGGACTAGTGCAATCCACTTCCAGGGACCCTGCCACCATCCCTGGGACCACAGGCGTTATCAGCCCAGTTGAAGCCAGAGAGGCAGGACTGCTTCTCTCTCTCTCTCTCTCTCTCTCTCTCCATCTCCATCCCAGACTAAACCAGCCCAAATTGCCTGATGCATTCCCCTTATATAATATTTTGGGGGATGAACAGAACCATGCATATTCATGTTCCAGTTTCCCGCTGTTGGCTAAGTCAGGCCACTCACAGCATGAATATCCAGATGTTCTTTATCCAGGCATCCCTCCCCGCCCAGAACAGCTCTCAGGGTCTAGCTTAAACCTTCAAGTGTTCCCTGGTAAAGTGCCTTGAGACAGCTGAGGAGAGAGGCTGTTTGCAATTGGATGGCTATGTTCTGCTTTTAAAACTGGTAGATGTGGGCTAGGCTCATTACCCTCAAATGGCTGTTCGGTAGCCTATGGAAATGTGTTATGCTCGTTCTCAGTCCAGTTCTAACTTGGCAGGTGCCCACAGAAAAACAGAATTTGTCTGCAGAAAAGGACTCTTTGGCCCATCCAGTCTGCCCAATGTCCCCTTCCTAATCTGTCTCTGTAGACCTTAACTGGTCTCCAGCGACCCTTCCCCATCCTGGCCCATTTACTAATATTCCCCTATGTCTATCACATGCATGCTTAAAACCCCCCCACTGGCTTCGCCTCCACCACTTCTACTGTGCTGGCAGTCTGTTGCAGGTGTCTACACCCTTTCAGTTAAGTAGTACTTTCTCACATCCTTCTTAAACTCCTTCCCCCCAAAGCTTCATCACATGCCCCCTGGTTCTGGTCCTCTTTCTCAATTGAAAGAGTCTCTCCTCCTGCACCTTATTTCCCTCTGTGAGTTACTTGCAGGTCTCTATCATGTCCCCTCATGCTACCTGCACTCCCAAGGTGTACATGTTAAGATCCCTCAGCCTCTCCTTGTAGAGCTTCTCATGCAACCCCTGTACCCTTTTAGATGTCCTCTTCTGTACTGCCTACACCTTGTCTATGTCCTTTCTTTTTTTTTTTGTATTACATTTTCTTTCCCACTGCTGGCAGGGCTTGATGGCAGTAGTACTGACCATCCATGCTCCATCCCCCCTCCAACTTGTCAGGGATCTTGCGGTGTAGCAGTGGGGGCTGGATGTTTGGTATTTGTTACTGTTGCTGTGTTTGGTACCCAGAACCCCACCCCTGAGGATATCAGCATGAAAGGTGAAAGTTCAGGCTTTAGACATGCTAGCACATATCTCAGCCAAGCACCTTATGGTGCCCTCCCTTCCCCACACTGTAAGCCCCGCCCCACCACCTGTGCATTCAGAGGCAATGGGAATGGGACAGTGTGACAGCCCCCCCCAAAGGATGAGAGCATTCCATGGGACATTCAAACCACCTCCACCTGGCTGGCCCCCAACAACCCAGGCTCATTGTCAACCCCAGGTCCCCGGCATCATGGGTGGTAGCACTACCACCACACCAACAGGGCCAGCTGCCTATGTCCTTTCTAAGGTGTAGACTCCAAAACTTTCCACAGTACTCCAGGTGGGATATCACCAGCGAGCAATACAGTGGCAACACCATCTCCCTCTGCCTGCTGGAGATACCCCTCCCTATGCACCCCAGAATCCCACTAGCTCAACCCACTGCTTTATCAAACTGCCCTGCCACTCTGAGCACATCAGCTATGATAACCTCAAGGTCTCTTTCCTGCTTAGTGATTGTCAGTAACCCCCCATCTTATACTCTGCTCCTAGTTTTCTATGCCTGAAGTGCATTATTTCGCTTTTTTGGCATTGAACTCCAACTGCCATGTTCTTGACCTCTCCTTGTGTTTTCTAAAATTCCTGCACATTCTCTCGACCCACTGCTGAGTGTCTGCCCTGTTACAGATGTTGGTATCATCTGTAAATCGGCATACCTTCCTTTCCAGTTCTGCAATGTCACTTATGAAGCCACTGAAGAAGATTAGTCCCAGTACTGAGCCTTGTGGCACCCTGCTGGTAACTTTCCCATCATTAGAGTGAGTGCCATTAACCACCACCCTCTGTTGCCCAGTTAGTGTTAATGTCAAAATAGGGTTTACTGACAACTTATAACTTTGCAATATGAGCCTCTAGGACTGCACACTTTGGAGTGTTCCTTCCCAGTCTTAAGGACTAATTTTTTTGGCAAGTTTAATAAAAATCTGTTTGACAGTTTTAAAGTTATGCATTAGTCAAATTGCATAAAATGAACCCAATTGTCCACCTGTTTTTTGCTCATGTGTAGCGCAAAAACAGCACTGATTTAAACTAAGAAATTTATAAGTTTGTTACAGTTTTTTTCAAGGTATTGCCTTTGAGAGGTTTGAACACTAATTTTATTTAGTTCTTTATTTATATTTGATCATTTGCATATGCACAGTTTGAAAACTTGCTGAAAAAAGTAGCAGAAAAACGTGATTTTTTTTTGTCCAAGTTAAAATTGGTGATGAACACAAACTTTAAAAATTAAAAATGGAAACAAACTATGGGTAGGTAGGTAATGTTTTTATTCATACAAAAATGAATATGGATAACTCCACTGAGCCAAGGCTCATTTACAGTGAAGTCCAATGTTCCATTCCAGTTACTCTTATAAATTCTCAAGACAATATGTTCTTAATACAACCTTACAAAATTAAAAGACATTCAAATTTGATAACGTACCAGGATATACACCCACAATACAAACATTAGAGACAATAATACATACACAGACTTTATAAAGTGCTTTGCTTTCCTATCTTCTGTTGAGACAATCCTAGACTCTGTGGTATTGGCTGAATTATACATATATATCCTATTCTTATACTCCAACATTGTTCACATACTCCGTATACCACCGCTTTATTTCATTTAACTGGATTTCTCTATTCAGAGGTCTCTGACATTGTGGTATTTATTCCACAAAACTGGTCCTCTACATGTAAAATGGTTTCTTCCAACCTCCATTCTACGATTGGGCAATATACATTCCAAACCTTCAGCTGGTCATAAGTCACTTTTAGAGGTTTTAATACAAATACTTTCCACAACATAATCAGGAACTTTTCCCAAGATACATTTTGACATAAATATTATAATACTTAAGTCTCTCCTTTGATATAGAGAAATCCAGCCCAGTTCCCTGTACATATTTTTTTTAGTCCTTTTTGGTGCCCCTAGAATGAATATAGCTAATCTGTTGTACATAATATCCAGTTTGTATAACTGTGTTTTTGATGCATCTATATGTATTATATTTCCATATTCCAATATTGGTAATATCATAACATTTACTATAAGCAGTCTAATTTTAAGTGACATACAATTTTTTGGCTCTGTACAGGGACCCTCAGCATTTCCCTATCTTTTTAGGGTGGCATCAATATGGGTATCCCATTTTTGATATTTATCCAAATGGACCCCTAGATATTTATAATTATAAATGGTAAAGGTTGACAGTTGTATGGTTCATTAGAAGACAGTCTAACAATGCATTAAAAAAGCATTGAAGTTAGTATTTTTTTAATAGCAAAAAATGTTTTCATGATTGACTCTAAAAACTGTCAAGATAGACTTTAATGAATTCAGCACATGCACATACTGCAACATATAATGCATGTGCTTGATAACACATGACCAAATAGGAAAAAAATGTGGCCAACACACACACAAATCATTAAAATTGCTGCAAAACATCTAAGTCTAAGTCTTTTCACAAACTTAGGACTCCCCTCTTGTTTTGCTTTCACAGAGGGCATGGGGACCCTGCACAAAGCAAGTTAGGACTCACTTCTTGCTTTTCACAGGTCCTGAAGGGCCTTGCAAGAAGCAAGTTATGACTACTTTTTCAAAAAGTAAGGACATTCATTGCAGAAACTGCTTTGATGCATACATTTGGGTTACAAATCCACAAATAAATGGAAATGAGGAACTAGGGTTTTCTCTATCCCAGTGCCCGCTTTTCTTAACCAGCCCCTGGCTTTGTGATCCAAGGCCAAGATGCAGGCCCAGAGGAGGTGCCTGGTCAGTCTGCTGCTTCAAGATATGGGCCTGGGGCTGTGTGCTAAGATATTTGTTATTGATTTTCTGATTTGGGCAGGGCCTACTGTGTCCTGCACAAAGACAGTTATGACTGATCTCTTGCTTCAGAGGGCCTGCCGCAGCCTGCTTAAAGGAAGTTGTGCCTGATTTCCTGCTCTGCACATGCGCAGGGCCACAGGAACTGCATAAAGAAAGGTATGACTAATCTTGTGTTTTGTATAGGTTTGATGAATCCTTGAGTGAGTCAAGAAAGTTATTATTGATGCTTTTGTGTCTCTGTGAAGTAGTAGCTGTGAGAAACTATTAAAACCTCTTAGCCCTGACTGTAAGATGTTTTTGGTGCAGTATTTTGCCACTGCTAAGCAATTTAGATCACAAATTGTAGATACAATTTGTGAACGTCTGAGCCCTAAAATAGACAGATATCTGTGAAATGCCCTTTGGGAAGCCTGTGAACAAAAATCTCTGCATACAACAATGCATAAAGCATTTATAGTATCTCCCTTATACCAAGAAAAGAAAAGCTAAAGACAACATTGATTTCACTAGCTACAGGCCAATTTCATTGCTAAATAATGATTATAAGATATTGGCTAAAGTCCTGTCAAATAGGCTAGAGAACATCCTATATAAATTGACAGGCACACAGCAAATGGGATTTATGAAAGGAAATATGCCTCCCAAAGAAAGATACCATTAGTCCTACTCAGCTTAGATGCTGAGAAGGCTTTTGACAGACTGGCCTGTCCATTTCTCTTGGCCACCCTGAAGCACTTTGGATTCCTGGAAAAATTCACAGCACAGCTTTGTAATATGTACCAATCCCTTGTAACTTTTCTCAAATTGGATGGCTTCCTTTACAGCCCATTCCCATTGTCAGGAGGCACTAGACAGGGTTGCCCCCTATCACCCCTCCTATTTGTCCTATATTTAGAACCCTTAGCACAAGCTATTAGAATTCAACCCAAAATTGAAGGACTTCCCATTGGCATCTTTTAGTTTTTTTTAGTTTTTTTGTTGACTGGGTAAGTGCACTAGACAAATCCTGCATATTTTCAGGCACGACCCAGGGAAGGGGGATACAAATGAATGCCAACTGACCTTGAACCAGATTAAGCTGTTGGTGGTATTTTTAGTGAATGAGGGAAATTTGGCCAGGACACCAGGGAAATTCCCCTACTCTTTTCGATAAGTGCCAAGGGATCTTTAACATCCACCTGAACTACCACCAATCCAGGCAGATAGGACCTCGGTTTAACATCTCATCTGAAAGACGGCACCTCAGAAGTGCAGCACCCCTCTCATGCTGTACTACAGTGTCCGTACTAGGATATTTACCCAAGTGCCAGATATGGGAACTGAACTCACAGCCCTCTGATCTCCCAGCCTCAGAGGTGAGTGTGCTACCTACTGAGCCACTGACACTGCTTTAGTGTATAGTCTGACTATATAAAATATTATTATTTGTGGATGACATACTTCTCACACTAACATCGCCTGAAACCTCTATTCCAGCAGCCTGGGAACAGATAGAACACTTTGGTCGGTTGGCAGGTTACAAATTAAATGAACACAAAATGGAGGCTCTTATGTATCACTACTCCCCATCCCACATATTAAAGTACAAATTCCCATTCAGGTGGAATAGAGTAGAAATGCCTTACCTAGGAATCAAAATACCCACAAATTTGATTCACCTAGAATTGATGAATTATGAATCCCTCACTCAGCAGCTAGCCACAGACTTATCCTGCTGCATACAGCAACTGCTGGGGTTCTTGAATAGAATCTAAACTATAGAACAGAACATTTTACCGTGGCTTCTCTTCTTTTTACAAACTCTCCCCATCATGCCTAGCAAAGTATACTTCCAAGTGTGGGATAAGTTAATCTCACGTTTCGTATGGAGAGGGAAGCCCCAGGTGAGATTTACAATCTTTGAACTCTTAGAGATAAGGGATTGTTAAATTTGCCAAACATGGATGTATACGACTAAGCCTCCCAACTACGTACTGTATTGCGCTGGTTAGCACCGGCATACCAAGCTCACTGGAAATCAATTGAGCAAACTCTCAATGACATATCCAACTTTCACCGATATATTTTGGGGAACCCACCTACTTGCCTAACTCTAGCTAAATTTCCTCCCTATATAGCTAAACCATTTAATCAGTGGCACTATGTAATGGATCACCTCCTCTTCTCAGCAGAATGACTATATCTGAGGGCATTGACCAATCATACAGCTTTCCCACCAAATAAGTTTGATAAAAATCTGCAGTGGTGGAGTACATACCATATTAAATTTGTATACCAATTGCTGGGATCCACTGGCATACAATCCTTTGCCTCACTACAGGCCACCCACAATTTATCACCTACAGAGTTCTATAGATTTCTACAATTAAAATCTTATTTGCAACCGCATGCAGAAGCATTAGCCAAGATAGCCAAGACCTCCTCACTGCTGGTAGCTCTTATTCTTTTTTAAATTAAGGGAAATGTTAAGGATCATCTTATCAGTGTAATCTACAAGGTCCTAAGAAAAGTTCCCTTGGACACTGTAGACAAGGCATGGGCATGCTGGTAACAAGAACTAAGCGAAGAATTTGACCCAGAGGTGTGGATGGCTTCATCCCTCTCATCCATAAAAGTCATAACGTCCACATATTAAAAGGAATATGCTTGGAAAACCAGAATCAGGTTCTTCTGACCCCAGCCATTGTAGCCAAATATGTAAATCCCTTGTGGGGAGAATGTTGTAGAGGATGCGTTTTTTTTCCAGCAGACTCAGCACACATCATGTGGTCCTGTAGTTGTCTCACACTGTACCGGTAGGAGGTACTGGAAGATACAGTCACAATATACAACTGTTCTGATCTTCTCACTCCAACTTACATTGTAACAGCCATGGTACCACAGGGGATCAAGGTTGCTAAAGCCACATATAAATAGACAGCCCTTCTTATATTGATAGCCAAAAAAGTAATTACAAGGCTCTAGCACACGAAAAAACTCCCCACTAAGGAAAAGTGGAGAAACCTTACATATGAAGTATATACATTGGTGTGGTTATCTGCTAGATTACAGGCAAGATTGGCCCCTTTGGAGACTAGGTGGCGCAAGTGGGTTCTGCACCAGTTGGAGCAGTGCCTGAGGTTTCTAATTTGAGGTCCACAGAGGAATGACTCTTCAAACTTACAGAAGGGTTCAATTTTATTCATGCCTGGAGCTTAGGATTAATAAACACACTGCTAAGATGTTGCTTGGGAGGAACCCCCCCCCCCACACTCTTTTCGACTCTCTGACTCCAGTTTCTTATTTGTTTCACTCTTTTCTCCTGCTTCTTCTGGTTCTCTTCTCCTTACGTAATCACCCTAAGCCCTTTTAATACCTGCTCGAGGGAGGTAGGTTGATAAAACTGACTTTCCTTAAATTAAGAGGAACATAAATTTACCAATTTTGTATACAGAGCCAAGAGGGCCATAGGCTCTAGAACATGAACATGCTATTTACTGTACTTATCTCTCCTCTACAGTGTTCAAAACCTTAATGTACTTAGTAGTTTTGACCTACAACATTAACACTAAACAGTGGTATGATCATTGCATGTACTGTGTATGAAAATACCTAACGTTACTGTTATTGATTCGAAATATTGCAATAACTCTCTATGAAGACTTGTATGGATTGTTGTGAAGATTGTATGTTTTTATCAATAAAAACATTCAATTAAAAAAAAAGGATTTATGAAAGGAAGATCTGGGAAAGACAATATCAGAAAGTACTATAACATAATCTAGTTCACCCAAAAAATAAAATCCATGTCACATTGCAGTATCTTTAGATATGCTGAAAGCCTATGGCTCCATAAATTCGGACTATCTTTATGGAGCATTAGGAGCTTTTGGGTTTGTAGATCAGTTTATTTCCTGGATTTATATAATCTACACAGAGCCACTGCCAAGCTAATGACTAACAGAGTCATTTTCCCACCTTTCCAACTGTTCAAGGGAACTAGGCAAGGCTGTCCATTTTCTCCCTATTTATTTGTTTCAGTGCTAAAACCACTTATTAGCTCTATCAAAATATCTTGTAGGATACAGGGATTTAGAAAAGTAGGAAGCACTGAAAATATGATTTTCACCTTTGTAGATGACCTACTCCTAACATTAGGTAATTCAGTGATCCCTATGAATAACCTTCATACTAGTCTGGGTGATTTCAGCTGTTTTTTAGGTTTAAAACTTAATTGGGATAAAATACAGATCCTTCCCCTTTTCTGTTCTACAAGGGGCTCATCAGTGTCACACCAGTCATCAGCCAGGCTGATCATAACACTGTTCTGACTTGGTGGGTGGAAACGTCATGTAGTTCAAAGGAGAGAGCCGACCCAATCATAGGGCATCTCGTTCCTTTGATCTGCATAGCACAGCTGATATGTCATGATCAGCCTGCTAAAGTCTATCCCTCATAGGTTGAATTATACCATGCAAAAGAGAAAACTGTCCATCGATGTCTGTTGCTGCCACTGCCATAACTGTTCCCCCTCAAGCTCAACACAAGCAGTTTAATATTCTGGCATGGGGGTACCCAAACCCCCTGCCAGCTGCTACCTCTCACCCTGCCTGTTTTGCTTCTCCAACACCAGGAAGCCCACTCCCAGTGCTGCCAATCATAATATTGACACTGGGGGTTCCCAATCACAAGTATCAGAACCTGAAATAAGGGAAACCGCCCCTTAGTTTTTTTTAATATACCCTGTAAAAAAGAAAACTGTCTCTTGATGTCTGTTGCTGCTGCCACCATAACTGTCCCCCCAAGCCCAACCCACATGTGTTAATATTCCGGCATGGGGTGACCAATCCCCCATGCCGGCTGCTACCCCCCTCACCCTACCCATTTTGCCAGTGCTGCCAAACATAACATCAGCTAATGCTTGAAATGGATACCATGGAATCCATTACCAACCTAGGCCTCCACTAACTCATCTCCTCCCCTACTCGTACTAACTACAAAACAAGTACCAACTCCCTTATTGACTGGATTCTTGTTTCTCATCCCTCCCACTTTACCTTTTCTAGCCTGATGCCTGATTTCATCAGTGACCATTGTAGGGTTTACTGCTGTTGATCTGCTAAAACCCCTCATTGTGAGCACAGATACATCCAAACTAGACAGTTAAAAAAATCAGCCCATTACAGTTCCACCAGGCCATCCTGACCACTGACTGGTCTTTCACCGAATCCATTAAGGATATTGACTCCACCCTCAAGGAATTTAGCACCACGTTCTTGGCCATTTGTTGACCACCTTATTCACATTAAAAAAAAAAAATTGTATCAAAGGTAACAGCCAGAAATGGATTCCCCTGAAATCCTCAAATGCATGAGGGAAAGATACTGTGCCTGGTCAAAATACAGAAAACAAGAGCTCCCCCAATTTTTGCAACTGTATAAGACTTTCCATAATAAATGCAAATCCACTGTTAAGTCTGCCAAAATCTCCTACCTCTCTGAGAAGCAGTGCAGCTCCCGGGGAAACACAAAGCACACCTGGAACATTGTAAACAGCCTCATTGGTAGCAGACAAACCGATGAGCGATTCAGCCACTCCTCCAGCGGGTGCACAGTCACTGACCCTGTTGAAGTTGCCTTCATCTTTAACAATTATTTTGGTGATCTTGACAAGTTATGAGCACTCTCAAGTCCCCTCCCCTAGATCCTTCTCCCCTCCCTAAACCCCACTCCAGTTTCTTCTTTTGTTACCTTACCCCATCTGAGGTAGTAAAACTTATCAAGGCCCATGACCCTAAGCCCTCCATAGGGCTTGACAACATTGATTACAGGATCCTCAAATTGGTCTGTGACTCCACTGCCATTCCCCTCACTAATATTCTTAACTACTCGCTATGCACCAGGTCCTATCCTATCAAATGGAAAAGCACCATAATCAAACCCCTCCTGAAAACTGGGCACAAAGATGATGTCTCTAACTTTAGACCCATCTCCCTTCTTGCCCCCATCCAAAATTTTGGAAAAAATTTTGCACAAGCACACCTCCAAATTTCTCAAAGTAAACAAGCTTCAGACAGATGCTTAGCATGGGTTCAAGTCCAAGCACAAAACTGAAACCACCCTTATTAAATTCACTAGCTTTATTAATACAGCTGTTGATGAAGAACTCTACACCGGGTCAGTTTTTGTGGACCTCACAAAAGCATTCGACCTCCTGGACGACAACATTCTTCTATCCACTTTATCTGACCTTCATTTTTCTCTAGGTGTCATCAGCTGGTTCCAAAACTACCTTAGCCTCAGGTCCCAACAAACCATTATAAACAATGTCCTGTCCAACCATGGCACCATAAAGTTCAGAGCACCCCAGGGGTCCATACTGGAGCCCCTCCTTTTCTACCTAGTTGTCTATTCTCTCCCCAATATTTGCATGCACTGAACTCATCCTGTATGCCGGTGATGCCGCCCTTCTCTGCAAAGACAAAGACCCCTCTTTCTTACTCGACAAGCTGCAGAGTAATTTCAGTAGCCTCCACTCCTGGTTCTTGTCCAAGGGGCTAGTACTAAATGCTTAAAAAACAAAATCTATGGTTTTCTCAAGCCTGCGGAAACCAATCTCCTCTGATTTCACAATACTGGACAACAATGGAAATAAAATTGAAAGAGTGATCAAATTTAGATACCTCAGAATGCTTCTTGACAGCCACCTCAACTTTGATTCACACATAAATCAGCTAATTAAACTCACCAATGGCTAGGCATGCTATACAGAGTGAGGCCTTACTTGACCAATGAATCTAAGATCCTGCTCGCCACCAGTTTCCTGATCCCACTCTTCAACTATGGGTCCTTAGTCTAGTTTCCTCCACTCTCTCAGAATAACCTCCAAAAACTCAGAACCACCTATCGCAACATCATTTGCTTTGTCACGGGTCTACCCAGGATGACTCACCACTGCAACCTCTAAAGAATCTCTAAGTGGACCTCCCTAGAGGACAAACTCAACTGCAAAATAGTCACCTTCTTTTATAAACATTCACTGGGTCCTCTCCCCAACAGCATTATGTCCATTTTCCCTATGTCAGCCCACCTCTCAACTACCAGAAGATACCCCCTCCACCCCCTTCTCTTGGACCACACATGGCCAAAACACCCTCACCTACAAAGGCGCCAAGCTGCTCAATAGTCTTTCTCCTGCTATTACTGAGTGCCCAATCTTGCCTCATTTAAGTAGACCCTAAAGTCCTACCTTGCTCAGGCCACCATCTGCAAGTGTCCCACTGAGTGACTTTCCCACAAGCCTCTCTTTTTTGCTCCTCCTCATCAACAACTATATCTCTCCCAGTAACTACAGGGACAGGATCCACAGGTCTAATTTTTTCAAGCCCTTTTCTGCCACTGTACTTGTAAGTGTTTTTAACACATTAAGTTACACACCTAGGCTCAGTTGTCATAAATCTTGTCAAGCACAGTTTCTACCAATGCACTTGTAAATTATTATTTTAAATTGTTGTAACATACCTTTACTTAATGTCCTAAATCTTGTCTCCCTTTCCCCAAATTGTGTACCTTTTATTGATGGCCTTTAATTATGTAACTTCCTGTTGTACTTGTCAAAACTGGATGCTTGTGAAAATGGGCAGCTTTGCTCATATGCTTTTCCAGTATAATAAATAAACTGAACTGAACACTGGGGGTGCCCAGTCCTCAGTGATGGTATCTGAAATAAAACCATCCCTCGTAGTTTTTTTGTAATATATCCTGTAAAAAGGAAAACTGCCCATCATCGTCTGTTGCTGCCACCACGATTACTGTCCTCCCACCCAACCCTCCCACTCAGCACTCACCACCCACATCTCCCAAGCCCTTACTTATCCACCGGAGGTCCAATGCTGTAATCCTCTCTGGACTGCAGACACGTCTTCACTTTTCATTCAACAGAGAATAGAGGGGGATAGACTCGGATAATGTGAGAAAGTATTTTTTTCACAAAAAAAGAGTAATGGATCCATGGAACAGCCTCCCTGCAGAGGTTATTGAGGCAAAACAATAGGGGAATTCAAAAATTCATAGGACAGATATAATGGAACTCTAGCGATAGGAAAGAGGGCAGCCACAGATCATTTAGGATCTGTAGTATATAAAACAGATAGGGAAAATAGACAGCCTAGGTGTGGGTCAAGTTTTCCTTATCTGCTGTCCAAGTCTATGTTTCTGTGTTCAATGCCAGACCATGAGCTTAGGAAATCTGGTATGTAGTTCAATGTATTTCAATGGGGTTTTGAACTTGTCATCATAACTTAGTAATTTCTTCAATATTTTTGCACCAAATTTTCAACGTGCCCCTTTGGGACCCTACCTCATGAACAATGGCTGTGAAATTAGGCAAATCTGTCTCAAAAGGTGATTTAATGGTTGCTGTGTGAAATCACCTTTCTGGCAGGCATTGGAAATTTTCTATGCCCTTATTCAATAGGTGGGGTCATTTATTTTATTTATTTATGATTTGAAAAGGTTTCACCAGGAAAGATGACATGAGCTGTAAACAGCTAGTTTCCAGGAGCATCCCGGGGGAGGGAGATTACAGGAGAGGGGAGATAAAAACAAAATCATAGCAATATAAAATGCATACAATGCAATTCAAATACATAAGGTGCAGTAAATAATACAGTACATATTAATCCATGACAACAGTCAGTATTGCATAGAAGGAGCGTGGTAGGTAACTAAGCTATGGTCAGAGACTTTGGATGAGACAAAGTGAAGAATGCAAAACAATATGCAGATATTATATACACAGTAACAAACCAAGGACAGGTAACCTGTAGGGAATGGGTCAAAAGATGGAGAACACCTAGAAGTGCTAGAAGTGGTAGGGTGAGCTCAGGGCTACCAAGTGCTAGTTTAGAATCAAAAAGAAAGGCAGTTATAACACAAGTGGAGGTGAAGGGAGGGGGAAGGAGGGAGGGAAGAAAGGCAACCCAAGAACTAGTCTCCTTCAGGATGCTGAGAAAGCAGGAGAGGAGGGGGAGTAGGGAGGGGACAGCAGGATGGAAGGGGGAGTAGTGGAGGAGGGACAGGAGGAGAGAGAGGGAATAGAAACTATGCAAGAACTAGACCCCTTCAGGATGTCGAGAACCCCACAATGGAACAGGACCTGGCAGATAAGGTGGAGGGGGGAGAGTAGTGGGGGGGGACAGGAGGGGAGAAGGGTATTAGGTACAGTTGCAGCAATGAATAGTGTGCTTATGGAGGAGGTGTGAAAGTGAATTGCAGGATTGAGCAGAGTGAATTTCTAGAGGAGGGGAGTTCCAGACATCAGGGAACTTAAACAAGAAGAAGGCATGGCCAGATGAAGTGTGCCTTTGTGGGAGGGCTAGAGTTCTGTGTGTAGAGGCGTGGAGGGTGTAGCAGGATGGGAGGGGGGTCTGGAGCAGTGTGTTTAATTAATTATTATTGTGCTGTGCTGTATTTATTTGATCGTTGTACGACACCCAGAGCCTCCGGGATGAGCATCTTTTTAAATAAAATTTGCCTTGCCTTTGCCTTGCTATAAGAGGGAGGACAAATAAGGTGTCGGAGAAGCGAGCCAGAACTTCCCAATGAAATTGACAATGTGAGTCAGGCACCTGAGAGAGTGAGGAATAGAGGACACAGAGGTGAGTATGTGGGGGGGGGCAGCCAAGTATGTAGTGGCAGAATGAATTGAAGACAGTGTTCAGTCTAGATAGGGTGGTTTTAGGGACAGAGCTGTAAACTATGTCCCCAAAATCGAAGACAGGGGGATCATCTTTTGGATGATTTCTCTCCTGGCTTGCTGTGGCAGGCAGATGTGGTGTCTGTACAGAGCACTGAGTCTAGGGAGTATTTTTTTGTGGATGGCATCACTGTGTACTCTGAAGTCTAAATTTTTATCTAGCCATAGCCTGAGGTACTTAAATGAGACTACATTGTCCAGTATTGAGCCAGAGAGAGGGTGGAAGGTGGAGGTGGAATCAAGCCTGCACAGTTTTTGTCTAGAGCCAAAGGTCATAGATACTGTTTTTTGATGTTCATAGAGAGTTTATTTAAGTCTTTGGTAACCAGGTAAGTGCACTGATCCAGGGGACTGTTTTCAGGAATGACCTGGGCCACACAGTTAGAGGTACAGTAGTGACAAGTTATACAATGAGTACAAGCCATGTGGATATACAGACATCACTGGTGAACAAAGTGGATATACAAACATCATTGGTAAACAAAGAAAGTGACATAGGAAAGTAAAATTAATGAGAGGCTGAAAAAACAATCAGTACCTCATGATAACCAACAATTATACAATTATTTACTAAGGATAAGTAGCCAGTGCAAATTAATGCATGATGTGAAACAAACATACAAGACAATAGCCAAGTGGGAGGGCCCAAGAAGCAGGTAGTGAGGGATGTGAGACAGGAGTCCAAAGAAATGAAACAGGGCAGGGGAGGCCAAAGCAGCCCAAGGGGGAAAAGTCAGAAAGGAAGGGGGAGGGTTATCCAAGCTAGCAATAGCATGTGGCTTCATCAAGCAACCAGGATTTGAGATGTGTCTTGAAAGTGGCATGGGAGTCCGGAGAGCATATGGATATAGGGATTCTGTCCCACAGAGTGAGAACAGCTATGGATAATGCTCTGCTACCCATAGCTGAGGAGACTTTCGGGATATCCATGGGGGGACTGAGGATGCACGCAGACACCTCGAGGGAGTTCTGGTCTTGAGGAGAGACATGTAAGGAGAGGCTTCACCATGCCTGATGGTGCTGTCTAGGGGGCAACCAAGCCCATAATCAAAGCTGCAGTGTAGTGGGAGCCAGCCAAGAGTCTGGTAGAGGTGGCAATGTTCCCAGATCTAGAGGGATTCCTGTATTTTACAGGGATTTAGAGTCATCTACAGGGAAATTGTTCCCATAGACTTGCATTGGTTATACAGGAAAACAAAAATTTGCCTTCTGTAGGAAATAATGTAATCTACAGGAAAACACAGGAAAATCAACCTGGAGTTACAGGGAGAACCCTAAATCAATCTGGAAGCACTGCAGTGGTGAGAGGAATATGGTGCCAGGAGAGTGAAACGGCATATGTTGTTGTACCTGGAGCAGAGGTACGCACACAAGGCTGAGGATGTGTGTGAGTAAATAGGGGAGCAGTAGTCAATCAAGAGTAGCAAGTTGCCTTGGGCAATGGCTACACAGGCTTCCCTGGTCAGGAGTGACGTTATCCGATAAGTTGCACCAGGTTTCTGGTTAATATGGTGGATAACAGAGGAGATATAGGTTCATAGTGTTTGTCAAGTTCAGTGGAATTGAGTCCTTTAAAGAACTTGCCACTAAATAATTTACTGGTGGAAAAAAATACTTCTTATTGCCCATGTGTATGTCGAGACTATTTTTAAATGAATTCATATCTTTACTCTCCCCAATCTTTTTGGGCAGAGTATTCCATATATTTACAACTCTTTGACTAAACCACTGTCTCCTCTGAAGTGTATTATTAGTTTCTCCTTTCAGTTTCTGGTTATGTGATCTAGTCTTACTATTAACATGTATATGTTTAGCCAGACCCAGTGTTTCCAGTACAGCATCATTGTGATAAGCTTTGAGGTTCAGGCATAAATCACCTCTAATTTTTCGATACTCAGTGGAGTATAATTTGAGTCCTATTAATCTACTGGTATAATCCAAGTTTTTCATATTGGTTATGTGTTTGGTTTCCCTACGTTGCACATTTTCTATTCTATTTTTACTGTAAATTGTGTAAGGTGCACAAAACTGAGAACAGTACTCCAAGTGTGGCCTAATCAAGGATGTGTAAAATGGTGTGATAACTGCTGGATCCCTGCTCTTGATGTTCCTAAGGATACACCTTAATATTCCATAGCATTGTTTGGTCATTGGGGTAGTTTGTAACACGGCAGAAATGTAACAGCTATCAGCAGCAAAGCTGATAGGTGGTAATGCGCCACGTGGTACAGAAGCAACATGGCATTATGAGACGATAATGCCGTGTTGCTCTCATAGTACAGAAAGTAGCCAGCAGAAGAGAAGTAGCGGGGTTTGCAGCTGGCAGTGTTAAAAGAAAGAGGCACAGAGGTAGGCAGTAGCGAGATAGTACCACACATAGCGAGGGGGAGAAGTAGAGGTGAGGGACAGATGGAGACAGAGATAGATATACCAAGGTAGTGTAGTGATGGACGAAATGGCAGTAGTGTTCAGTCTGTGTGCAGCCATGGAAATCGAGGAATGGACAGATAGGGAGTTTGTAGACTAAGTGGAAGTGACAGGTAGAGGAGAGGCAGATAACAGCAGAGAAAGACAGAAGCAGTCAACTGAGGCCACAAGTAGTCGGCGAGACAGGAAGCAACGTGGCAGAAGCAGGAGGTGGAGGAGGCAACATCCGGAAATGCATGTAGCTGCCACACAGTTACCATCCATGGCACAGTCAACTTTAAATACGCTCCTACAATGACACACGGAGACCACGGAGGAGACACGGGGTAATGGCAGAAAGGTAGGAGAAGCAGTAGTAGTGTTGAAGGGAGAGCGAGCAGGATAGAAACAGAAAAGTGAAGCACATAATGACGACAAGTGTATGCAAATGAGATAGCGGAAGGCTGTGCAGAGTTTCAAAACGAGAGAATCACAGTCATCCCAGGCACTCTCCTACTCAAACAGCCACACAGAAATCATTAAAATGTGCATCAACCGCTAAGAAAGTAAAAAGAGTACCCTGTATTAAAAAAGATTCGGACCCACATCTGTATGTAAGAGACTACTGTTTAGAAATCTGAAAGTAAGAATAAAAATCACAGTAGATCATGTAACTCGTATTGTGTTTTCATTTATATGAGGAGCAGGATGTATAGTCCACACTAACAATGGGCATGTCCACGTTAGAAGTGCATTATTCCCCTCTGAAGGTGGCATCTAATGGGGAGTTAATGCATGGTTGGACCATTGTACGCCTTCGGCCTCTGGCTTTGTGCCACAACGGTCCCAACCATGCATTAACTCCCCATTAGATGCCACCTTCATCGGTGATTAATGCTTACATGTTTATCAAATTTTAAGTTATTATTGATGAACACACCTAGATCTTTTTCACAGGTTGTTTCCTGTAGTTTTACAGTGTTTAATGTATACTGACATCCAATGTTGTTCTTGCCTAAGTGCATTACTTTGCATTTTGTTTCACTGAATCTAAGTTTCTTTTCCTGTGCCCAGTATAATAACTAATCTAGGCATTCTTGGAGCTGCATTCTTGCTTCTGGATTATTAACAATGCCACCTACTTTGCAGTCGTCGGCATATTTACACAACCAGATGTTTTTTGGATGACTACATAGATGCAACCACTATATTAAAGAGTATTGGTCCAATAACTGAACCCTGGGGAACCCCGCTAGTAACTGCACCCCATTCAGATTTTTGCCCTCTAATCATAACACACTGTTTCCTATCTGTCAACCATGAGGTGATCCATCTGATGATGTTAGGGTGAAATTGTAATCTGATTAGCTCCTCTATTAGTATCCTATGTGAAATGGTATCAAATGCTTTCGAGAAATCTAAGAAGACCAGATCCACTGATAAACCTTTGTTGAGTACTGCACTTACTGGTTCGAAAAAGTGTATTAAATTTGTTAGGCAAGATCTTTGGGGGGGTGAATCCATGCTGTGTGTAATCGATGTATTTGTTATAAAGTAGGTGCTGTGTAATACGTTTATGTAATAATCTTTCAAGCAATTTTCCTATGACAGAGGTTGAACTGATTGGTCTGTAGTTATTAATAGATTGTCTGTTACCTTCCTTAAAAACAGGGGTCACTATTGCTTCTTTCCATTCTTTCAGTGTTGTACCTTCTTTTAGTGAGGCATTAAAAAGTGTGGTTAATGGCCCTGCCAGAAATGGAGTGAGTTCTTTCAAAAATGTCGGGGTTAAACTGTCTGGTCCTGCTGAACTGCTTGTTTTGGCAACTTTGATTGTACCAATTATGTCTTTCTCGGAATATGGTTCAAAATTGGGCCTTAGATTTGGAATATGCCCTGTGAGTTTTTCCTTAGCCTCAAAAATACTCAAAAAATACTTATTTAGTTCTGTGGAAATTAATTTTTCATCAGTTATTGGGTTGTTTTATACTTTAATTGGTCCAACTTTAGTGTTATTTCCTTTTAGGGATCCCACATAGTTGTAAAATGTTTTCATATTATCCTTAACTGTGAATGCTAGGAGTTGTTCCACATTTTGTTTAGCTGTTTTTATTTGAGTTTTAAGCTGTCTAGCTATATTTTTATACTTTCTGTAATTACTGCTTGTCTGATGTTTTTTGTATGATTTATATAATTTGTTTTTCTTGTTTATGGTTCTATGGACAGTGTTATTCCACCATAATGGTACTCTACCTTTTTTGTTATATTTGTTTCTTTCTGGAACCCATTTCATTATACAAGTATTTAATTTATTATTTAGTATGTTCCAGATATCATTTAATCAAGGATTGTTTAGTTCCTTTTTCCAGTCCCAGGATGATAGGTATTTCCTAATTTTGATATAGCCTGCACTAAAAAAGTCTCTAATTTTAGTTATTCCAGTAGTTTTGTTCTTCGTGGACAGCTTAATTTATATGATCAGAAAAGGAGTGGGACAGGTCCAGGATAACTCCCAGATATTTGAAAGTTAGCACATTTTCAAGTACAGTTTATTGTTCGAACATCATAAAAGAGGGAGGGGATGTCTGTGTGATGGAAATTGTGGAAGGAGAGTAGTTTGGAGATGATTTGCATTAGAAGCCTATGTTGATAATGTAGGGTAAATATTGAAAAACAACAGTTATGAACCTACAGTATGTTGAAATTTACTAATTCAGGCTCCTAACTTTGGTAATTTTCATTATTTTGACCCCAAATTTTCAACATAGCCATTTCTTCACAGCACCTCATGAATGTGACAGCTGCCATTTTTCTTATCCTGTCTAAAATGTGTTTTCATACTTATGGCACAAAATCGCCTTTTCGGCATGATTTGAAAATGTTCTCCACCCTTGTTTGTGAGGTGGGATCCTAAGAAGGCTATGTTGAAAATTTGGGGTAAAAATGTGAGAAAACAAAGTTATGAGTCTATGTTGTAATTTTTCAACCCACTTGCCTCACTGTGGTAATTTTCAATATTTTTACCCCAGCTACTGAACATTGAAATTTATTAATGCAGGCTCCTAACTTTGGTAAATTTCAATATTTTGTCCCCAGCATTTCAACATAGCCATAATTTCACACAACCTCAAGAATGTGACAGCTGCCATTTCTCAAACCATACCCAAAATGTTTTTTAACACTTGTGGCACAAAATCACATTTCAGCAACTCCTCTTTTTCCTGCTTGGGGGGTGGGGTGTTAGGATTGGAAGCCCTAACACCATTTCCCTACTATTGTTGGTTTAATCTGAACCCTAACTGAAGCATTAACACAGTTTTTTGCAAATAATTTCCTTACTTTTTGAGATAGTAGAATTGTATCCTCATTCATGCAGGTGCCTTCAGGACCTGTGAGAAGACATCCATAAGGCTAGGGAAGCACAGGGCCCAAAGGGCCCTGCATGCTCATCTCTTCATATGTGCACACATCCATCCAGCTTTGGAAGCCCAGAGCCCTCTGGGCCCTGTGCTTCCATGCCTTCAGAAAAGCAATGTTTGTGTTTGGTTGTAATTTTTTTTTGTGGGTCTCTCTTCAAAGGAAAAAATATATATTAAGTGTCCCTCTTAACTGCCAGTGGTTCATTATTTATGGATAATATTGTGGTGTTCACTTTGTTACCCATAAGTCAGTAAATTTGTTTGCTTAGGCGTAAAATTTGCTATGGTTTAGTGGAAGTTAAGATATACCTTTTGTGCATTTTATGATCGCATTTTCATTGTGTATTTGGCACCATGCAGAAATGTGGAGGTAATTTGGGGGTACAATGCATACCTCATGAATGTTTAGGGGGATTATGTGTTGGTGTTGTAGTAGTGATAGCTTTTCTTTGATATATACATTGTCCTTTAACTCTAGTTCTTGATGGACTTATGGCTTGTTAAAGCTGCAGTGTTATCCTATGGGAATTTTCATTGTTTGATGTTTATGTTTCATTTATATGGCCCCATATATTTTTTTTGGGGGGGTATTATGTGCTAGAGTTATAGTACACATTGAGACCTTTTTGTTTGCTACATGAATTGTCCCTTAACTCCACAAAGTGACAGAGATGCAGCTTGTTACAGTTGCAATTCTTCCTGGGAATTTTCATTTTTTAACTGTTAATGATTTTTATATGGTCTCTACATTTTTGGGGGGTATGTGTTAGTATTATAGTATTCACCAATACCTTTTTTTGATACTTGGATTCTACCTCAACTCCCCAGAGTGATGGAAGTATGTCTTGTTAAAGTTGCAATACTATCCCATGTGAATTATCATTTTTTAACTATGATTTTTTTTATATGGCCCTCACATTTTTGATGCTTTTTATGTGTTAGTGTTATAGTATTCACTGAGACCTTTCTTGATACATGGATTCTCCCTTAAGTGCACAGAATGATGGAGCTATGGTTCATTAAAGCAGCAATGTTATCCTATGGGAATTTTAATTTTTTAATCTTTTATGTTTTTTATATGGCCCCTACGTTTTTGGCGGGATATTATATGTTACTGTCATAGTACCCACTGAGACCCTTTTATTCATATATAGAGTGTCCCTTAACTCCAAAGGCTGACTGACTTACAACTTCTTAAAGTTGCAATAGTATCTTACGGGAATTGTAATTTTTAAATTTGTATGTGTTTCATAGGGCTCCTGAATTATTTTATAGGGTGATACATGTCAGTGTTGCAGGACTCATTTAGGCCTTTCTTTTATATATAGAGTGTACCTTAACTGAAAATATTAACAGAGTTAAGTATTGTTAAAGTTGAAATTTTGGGGGGAAAAAATAAGTCCAAATTATTTTTTCATGTGAAGGAAACTTTTTTCTTGAGAACGACACAATCTCATGAAAAAAAAAGACACCTTCATACAAAAAAAGAATGTGAAAGAGTTGAGGTACTAGACACCACACCTCTTGCCACGCCGATGACCCGGGTTCGGGAATGGACTTGTGTCTTTCGAGGGTTGGCCAGGGAGGTAAGGACTGAGCATCCAGAGGACTGCTCTCCTCCCTCAGGGTGGGGAGTTTGTGTGCTGCATGCATCAGCACAAGAGGGGTTTGACCCATGCCCAGGTGTGCTTGGCTGCCTCTGTGGAGGTGGAGACAGTTACTGTGCCCATTGCATGGGTGCAGGAGCAGGGGAGAAAAATGGAGGAAAATACCAGCACCCGGCAGGACCCATGATGGCTCCAGTGGACCGGAGGATGTATCCCTCTGAGGGGAGGGGTAGTAGCCCCTGACAGGTCCATGGTGGAGGTGACAAATAATGGTGTGATAAAAAAAGTGAAAATTACTAAGTCCAAATTCCTTTTTTGTATGAAGACAATTTTGTTTTGTATGGTCCTAGTCTTGTTTCATGAAGCATACAAAAAAAAAAGAAAATCGCCTCTCAAGAAAGATTTTTAAAATGTGTTAAAAAGCATTTCTGGGTCATTTTAAAAAAAAAAAAAAACAAGTTCAGAATGCAGTTAATGGCTTGCCGATTAGAACGATACATGTACTGGTGTCTCTACAAGATATGATTTTTATGAGTTTTCAAAAAAAAAAAAATAGAAGGTAAGGATGACAGCCATACAAAAAAATATGTTTTTCTCTTGAAACAAGATTACCCCACAAATGAAACATAATCCTTTTTGTATGGCCAAATTCTTTTTTCATATGAGACAGCTATCCAAAAGAGCATACTGAGCATACTCAAAACCAAAATTTCAAATCTTTATTACTATAGAATAGATTAGTATTTTTTTCATGAAACCAACAAAAAGCAACACTCTGGGCCAAGGCCTTTTTACCTTGCACATTTCAGACCAAATTTCCAACCTATCTGGGCTCCAGATGTTGAAAAAAAGCCCACAACCCTCCCTGATTTAATTTTTCACTTTTTTAACACTCCAGATCTCAGAATACACACATCCGACTGGAATGAAACTTAGCACCTCAAGACACCTTGTCCCAAAGACCGTGCATGCAAGTTCCCTGCAAATCCATTGAATGGGGGCATAGCTATAAAAGTTGAAAGTTAGGGGCTTGATATTAAACAGTCTACTCACTCCTAACTATAGTGGTGCTACTGCACCACTGTAAGATAGATAGATAGATAGATAGATAGAAAGACAGACATATACACAACAGGAGTAGTGGTAAAAATGACAAGATAAAACATGTACCTTAGCTAGTGGTATCAACAGCAACCTATAAAATAAAATACTATAATGAATAGGGAGCCCTTATTATTAGCTGAAACAAGCAGATTACAACCTTGTTATGCCATTGTTATGACATCACTCTGTTGTTAACCTTACTTAAATATGTCATGTCAATGGTATAACAAAATGGAATGCTCACAACAATCAATTGTCTAACAAAATGGAATGCTTACAACAATCAATATTCTCTAAATGAATTTAGCAAATAGAGAATAATGTATGGTCATACATTGGTAACCGGTTTGTTAACCAGCGAGAGGTTGCCATGGCAACTATGTAAACCTCGACAGCTAAGCTCGAGAGGTTTACATCACCATGGCAACCTCAAACTGGTTATTCAAACTGGTTGCTGATGTATGACCATACATTATATTTTATAGTGTATGGTCATACACATCTAGTTAAAAAATTAAGCAGGATGATCCTTATTATCCAAATGTTGTCACTGCCGCTCCACATGATGTCATGCTGTCAGTGCCATGGCCATTTTAGTAAGTCCGTTGCATCATGATGGGCACATGCGCAGAGCAATCATGGTTGTTATATCATCAGTGTAATGTACTATTGATGGGTTAACAACAACGTGTCATCACATCGATGGTATAACAACTAAGTAAAAAGAAGAAAATCGCCATATAGCAACATTCCATTATATATTATAGTAAAATAATGTGTGGACAGTGTCTATTAACCCATGTTTTCAATCAGTTTATAACTTGATAATCCCACTGTTATGACATAAGTGTGCTGTAAACCTTGTTTAACTATGTCATAATGATGGGATTACAGAATAGAATGTCATCACCTACCAAAATTCTCAGAAAGGAAAGGTGATCTGCTGCTTGGACATTTGTTAAAAGCACACATATTCCATTCAGACAGTTACAGACCCGCTGCAGTGTAGGTCTCAATGGCTTATTTCAGTGCTTCAGTTGCTTAACATTCAAACCAGGAAGCCTTCATAGCCAAGCAGGAGAACAAACGCACATTGAAAAAAACAATTTTTTCCCCCAGTGGCTAGTTTTTCCATACACTATAAAACACAATGCCTGCATTACGGTGGTCAACCACAGATGTAATCACCGCTCGCAGTTGCCATGACAACTGTAAACCTCTTGAGCTGCGCCCTTAAGGCTTACTTGGTTGTCTTGGCAACTGCTTGAGGTGATTACATCGTAGTTAACCACTGTTACTCAGGCACTATCCCATATATAATTCAGTCCACGACTACACAATCTTGGTAGCCCATACACTACAAAGTATAATGTATGGTCTTTGATTAACAGCCATGCTGAAAAAACTTGAGGCCGCCATGACATCTGAAAACCTATTTAGCTATGCACTCAAGATTTACAATGATATCATGGCAAACTCTCAAAGTGTTTACAGCATTTTTATTAATCAAAGACCATATATTATCCTCTATGTTACTATTGTCACAATGGATATTTTTCAGATTACTGTCATCACAGTGGAATACTGAACCAATCAGTGAGCAGCTTTCACAATGCTGATGACATCACAATGCCTAGTCTAGCACTGAAACCAGCTGTTAAAGAAAGACAGAAAAAGCTTCAACAAAATTGCAGATTAGAAAACTATGACTAGTAAACTACTGTTGTAAATACCAAATATAAAATAGCTTGACTCAAAATAGGCAATTTATCATCACTTGTGAATGGGCAGGACTTTCATAACTCACTCGTGGCTCTGGCACTCATGAGTTATGGTCCTACCCCATCACACTTGAAAATAAATTGCATATTTTGAGTCAGCCCATTATATATCATATATATATATATATATATATATATATATATATGCATTCAAGTTTTAAGTTCAGGTTTATTGCAGGAAGACTCTGTTGAGCAAGCTCATTCACAAGAAGGCCCTGGAATGTGTATACAGTCAAATAAACAAAACATATAATTAATAGACATAGATACATACATAGACAGTTAGATAAGGGCCTATGGCCCACCCAGTCTGCCCATTTAAGTTTGTAAGTTCACTTTATGTTTTCCAGGAAGTCTGTTGCCCCTTACCCCTGACCTCCAGAATTCCTTTATGTCTATCCCATGCATTCTTAAATCCCGTGATTGTTTCAGCCCCCACCACTTCCTCTGGCAGGGTGTTCCACTTGTCCACCACCCGTTCTGTGAAGAAATTCTTCCTCACGTTTCCTCTGAATCGTCCTCCTCCAACTTCATCCCATGACCTCTAGTCCTGGAACATCTTTTTTCATAGAAATAGTGCATTCCTGCACCCTGTTCCTCCCTGTAAGATACTTGTATGTCTCTATCATATCCCTCTCCCTCCTCTCCTCCAAGGAGTACATGTTCAGTGCCTTCAACCTGTCCTCATAGGACTTGTGATGCAATCCATGCACCATCTTTGTTGGCCTCCTCTGAACCTTCTCTACCCTGTCTATGTCCTTACGTAGGTAAGGTCTCCAGAACTGCACAGTGTACTCCAGGTGTGGCCTCACTAGTGTCTTGTATAGTGGAATTATGACCTCCCTTTTCCTGCTGGTGATGCCTCTGCCTATGCATCCCAGCATCCTATTTGCTTTACCTGCTGCCTTGTCACACTGTTTCCCTACCTTGAGGTCATCAGAGATGATAACTCCAAGATCCCTTTCCTGCTTGGTGCATGCTATATCCTCACCCCCCAACTGATATATTGTGCCAGGGTTTTTGTGCCCCATATGCATTATCTTGCACTTCCTTGCATTGAATGTCAACTGCCAAACCCCTGACCATTCTTCAAGTTTCTGCAGGTCCCTTCTCATTCTGTCTACACCCTCTGGTGTGTCTACTCTGTTACAGAGCTTTGTGTCATCAGCGAACATACAGTGAAATTCTGCCTTCTAGGTCCTGTGCAATGTCACTGATGAAGATATTGAATAGTACCGGTCCCAGCACTGATCCCTGTGGTACCCCACTGGTCACTCTTCCCTCTGTGGAGTGACAGCCATTTACCACCACCCTCTGTGTCTTGCTGCCCAGCCAGTTACCTACCCACCGCACTACTGTCCTGCCCACACCCATATTCCCCAGTTTGTGCAATAGTCTTCTGTGTGGCACAGTGTCAAAGGCCTTACATGACAGTAAGTAAAAGTGCAGTTGAGATCCCTATGTTCTATAATAAACAAATAGTGCCTGACTTGTGGATGTAAGAAGCGAAAACCTGAGGGAGGAACAATAATTAGAGGTGAAGGGTGTAGAGACTACAGATGAGGGAGGAAAGAATGAGCTGGGAAAGTCGAGTAAGGAGAGAGGGGCGAAAGGAAGGGTTGGGGCTATAGTATTGGAGATGTGGGGGCGAGAGATAACAATACAGGGGTGTATGTGTATATATATATATATATATATATATATATATATATATATATATGTATGTATATATATATATATATATATATATATATATATATATGATATGTTCGACTGAAGATATCATATTTATCTCACAGAGGCTAATGATATCAAGGATCTTCACGAGTGGCAAAGCCACGAGTGATATCATGATGTCATTGGTCTTCGGAGGAAGATAAATATGATATCTTCAGTCAGGCCATGTCATATTCTGTTTATACTATGTATGTTTTGGGTTGCATCTAACAAAAGCTCAAAATGTGCACTTAATACATTCCACTACATAGAGATGTTGGCTGTTTCAACACAAATCTGCAGTATGTCTACCAGCACAACAGATGCATATGTTGTTTAAAAATATATGTAGTTGATCCTGCTACTTTAAAATTGTTATGCCAAAAAGTGTCTGGATTCTGGCTAACCTTGCCCTGACTACCCCAATACAACTCTCCATAGCCCGTCCTTCAAAAGAGCAGATTACATATATTCTTAAATACAATTGTCTGATGTTGCTGCAGTAAACTGATTGAATAAATACATATCTGGTTGATCCTGCTTGCATCTTTAAACAGATATGTTTAAAAAAAGATAAATTATCTGTTTGATCCTGTGATTTTGTTTTATCTAGATCCAGGTATGTGGCATGACTCCATTAGTACACACCAATGGGAGTGATTTAGCGCTATCACATCTCAAGTGTTGTGGTACTGTCATATTATATAGGTTTGTGTTGTAATTGTTGAAAATGGTGATCTTTTCCTTATTGGCTAATTTATTGAAGTGAGAGAAGAGTGGTCAGGATCACAGACGACAGCAGGAGCAGGTGTGTAAGGCAACTGACACTGTGACTGCCTGTTGGCTCTGAAGCTGCCGACTCGCTCGCTCTTCTCTCAGTATTGTCGGCAGCTTCTTCTCTTAAAATATAGCCAATATTAGGAAAGGGTCACAGTTTTCAACAATTTACAGCACAGGCTGTACAATTAAGACAGTACCTGACATTTGAATATTGTTGCGCTCGGTCACGCTACATTTCACTGCGTACTGATGGGTCATGGCGCATTACAGTTAAAAAATGTGTGAAACGAAGTTGCAGGATCAACCAGATATGTTTAACATTAAGTATTTGTGTTAAGATGTAGGCAGGATCAACCAGATGCAAGAGATGTGTGTTTTTTGGGGGTTCTTGTACAGGGACAGAGGAAAGAGATAGGTGTGTGATGAAAAGTGAAACACTTTCACTTTCATCAGGATGACGTATAGGAACGTGGAGATAAATGTATGACGATAGGAAGATGAAGATAACAATGTTATCTTCACTGGGCAGCCTAGATATCATTTTTATACTCGTATTTATCCCAAAACATACGTTGTATAAATATATATATATATATATATATATAGATATATATATATATATATGAGGCAAAAAACTCCATTTATTGCATTAGTTAAGGTTGTTCCACAGCAACAAAAGCGAGGAAATTTGGTGTTAGGATTAAAAGCCCCCCTTGGACCCCTCGCCCACACCCCCAGCCGGCATCAGGTGTGCATTGGGGTTGCTGGCTTTAACTCTCACCCCATCACATGTGAAAAAAAGCAGAGGTATAGGAGAATGGGGTCAGAGTTAGGACCGACAACCCCAATGAGCACCCCGATGCCAGTCAGGGGTGGGTGGGGGGGGTCCAAGGGGGGCTTTCAACCCTAACACCGAATTTCCTCACTTTTGTTGCTGTGGAACAACCCTAACTAATGCATTAAATGGAGTTTTTTGCCTCTAATTTCCCTTCTTTTTGAGAATGATAACGAGAAATAGTGAATGTAATACGGCGGCAAGGGCCATGTGCTCCCGTCACGTGATGTCTTGTCATATAGTGACACGGTGCCCACAAACGCAAATGGTAATGTGCATGGCGATGCAAAGTGAAACAGAAAGAGAAACAGTACTGTAGACACAAATGGTAAAAATAACGCAAACGCAAGTGCAAATGAAAACGCAAAGGGTAACGCACGTGGTGGCATAGATGGGAATGGTAAGTAAAACGGGTACGGAACTGCAAGCAGAAGCAGTAATGATAACAGTAATGTAAGCGCACAGGCTAGTTTTCCCCAAAAGCTGCATAGAGAAAGACAGCGAGTACAAAGAATGTATGGATAATAATGGGTCTCAGAGCAGAAAATGAGGAGTTGGAATACTAAATTGCTTATATCTCAGGAACCATATGACGTAGAAAAAAATGTAAAAGTAATATGATTTATGACTTTCCTGGCTAGTTTTGTACAAGTCCGTATCTCACACCGTTTCTGAGATATGGGCCCCGAAAGGCGCGCGAACGCCGTGATGTTATCCTATGGGGAAAAAAGAGAAGTTCAGAGTGCCATAACTTTGGCTCTCTCTAATATGTTTTCACCAAACTACTGAAAGGCACATCTGTGGGATGTTGGCTTTCTTCCCTCCAAATTTCAGCCCAAAAGACCAAACTGTTATTTTGCAGCAGGGCGCCAAAGGATTCTTGTACTGTGTCGGATGCTATCCTATGGGAAAAAGAGTCAACTTTGTAGTGCTGTAACTTTGCTGCCCTGTAATATGTTTTCACTGAAACACTGAAAGGCACATCTATGAGATACTGGCTACATTCCCTCCAAATTTCAGCCCAAAAGACCAAATCGTTCTTTTGCAGCAGGGTGCCAAAGAAGTGATGTCATTTTTCCACAGCCTGGAAAAGTACTGTCAAACTTTGCGAAAGCTTTCGCAAATTCATTCAACAGTGTCATGCATGTGAAAGTACTTTGCAAAAGTACTTTTTCCAGAAATTTGAAAAACATATTTCTGGGGTGTTTTATCCCAAAATGAAGACATGCCTGGCATCCTGAGAGTCTGACTAGGTGAATACAAAAATCATTAGGTTGCTAGAGGGTCCCAAATTTAAATGCCAAGCATTTTTCTAATGACCAACTGAAAACAAAATGATGGATTTGCGACAGTAAAAGGGCCATTTGTGAAAGTAAAAACTACATTTGCGACACTGTCAAACTTTTTAACTTTTCCCATTGACTTATAATGGGAACTTGTTTTTTGAATAATTTTTGAACCGTTTAATATTTTTTCACGAAATCTTCAAAAGGCACATCAGGGGCCCCAGCCGCATGTTCCCTGAAGATTTTGAACCGATCACGCAAACTGTGCGACCTGTAGAGATGACCACAGAATTCCAAAAAAGCGTAAACATGCATGCAGATCACACTTAATAACTCCACAGCCGTATATCCAAACAGTACAAAAGTTTGCAGATCCCAAGATCTATGATTCTTGATCATGTATTCCAAATTTCAGTCACGGTGCAACATTTTAGGTTTAACATGTAAATGGCTCCTCAACCCTAACTATGGTAGCACTACCGTGCTACCATAATATATATGTATATCTATTTATAAAATGGGTAGAAAAAATGATCTCTGCTGGTTGGTTAAAACACATCACATGACCATGCGTTTATCAGAGCGTCACCACACTTTCACCTCCCCCAAACCAATTTTGCCATTTTATAAGATAGATAACCCACTCTAGGATGTGCAGTCGTGCTCCGATATACACACGCCTTGGGTGGTTGAAGTCTCATGCATAACAACACACACCAAGGAGTGTGTATATCAGAGTGGGACTGCACACCTTAAAGTGGGTTGTGTATTATATATATATATATATATATATATATTATATATATATATATATATACAGTATATATATGTATATATGTAACCCTAGATGGCGCTATCCCAGGGGCTACTACCCCTGCCTGATTTGCCACTAACAGGTTGAGGGGCCTGATCCAATGGCGGTGCCTCCACCCAGAGGTCAGGGTTTGCAATAGTTAAACTAACTTGGTCACAGCCCTCTGGGACACTGCAACCCCCCTTTCTTCCCACTAGTGGCCCACACAATATATCAGAATTACCTTCACAGTATACACTTACCCCCAGGACTGGTTCCGGCACTGGGACCTCCTGTGAAATGAGATACAGTGCAACAATCACAGTACAGTACTTTAACATAGACAAAATCACTTGGGAGCTTAAGCAACAGGTTGGTAGAAAAGAGGCCAGGAGTTATATTTTGTTTTAAACTGAAATATTTGAATAGTTTGTTAGTGAAATTAGTTCTATGTGTTAAAAATTATTACCTTGAATTTGAACTGATACTTGGGCTGTGATATTGTAGGTTTGGGGATAGATGTTTGGCAGGGAAAATTAGAAGGTAATTTAAATGTGTTTGCCTGGTGTTTGTAAGAGCCTCCCACCCACCCTGTTTTGTAGGCTTAGTTAAATACTGAAAAGCCACTGGGGTTGGATTGAAGGGCTGAGTATTTCTGTTTTGGGACTGAAATTTTGAAGCAACAGGAGTTGGTGGGCCTGTGACATCACACGGTACCTGGAGTCTGCTTACACACACTGTTAGTGGGACTGAACACATACTGGACTGTATGTGTTTGTGAGACTTAGGAACTTTGTTGGTGGGGTTGAAATTGGGTTTGTAAATAACTACAGTCAGTATAGAGAGAAACGGTACTCCAGGGAAAGGGACTGAGAAAGGGGGTAAAAGCATTATAAACAGGGGATAATCAGGATGGCCATATTCCACCATGGCAGGCATCTTCGGAAGGGTTGTAGGCTGCACAGGCTGTGGGATGGCAATAATTCTAAATTGGGCCTGGAGAGGGAGGCTGCCCACTCTGTGAGACAGCTATCTTGTATTAGGGTGAGGTATATTGGTTAAGAGTAAGCTGTGGGAGCTGGGGGGGTGCCCAAGGATAAGGGGTGTGGATATGGGCAGCAGAAGGGTGGGGCTGAGGAGAGCTGGGGCAACGCCTGAAATTACAGGACATTATGCACAGCAAGCAGAAGGGGGATATTAGGGACAGAGGACCCTAGATAGGGAAGTTGATGCTAAGGGGAAAGCGACAGGTGAAAATTCTGAATTCAAGGAGACTGAGGGGAAAAGTCAGGAGGGGCTACAGGGAAGCCTAAAACAGCAGACTGTGGAAGGAGCTCCTAAGGTGAACAGTGAAAGAGAGAGGAAGAAGAGGGTCAGTTTAGAGATGCAGTCAGGGGAAACTCGGTTATTTGATGGAGGCTGACATAGAGTGTCACAATAAATTTGAGATACTAAGCATCCTAGAGGGGAGGAAGGGGTTGGTGGAAATGAGAAACTTATACAGAGGCCGGGGAGGTGAGCCGATACCCATAGGGCATCACAGAACAGCTATGGAAAGGATAGACATAGTCCCAGAGGGAGAAGGGGAAGCATATATGTTAAGCAAATGGGGAGATGCAACATATTCCAGACATGAGGGAGGAGCATGATTGGAGAGGAACTGGGAGACAAGGAGGGAGGGAGCCCCTTCAGCAGGAAGGTCAGTACCAAGGATGGGGCCCTAGCTAAGGGGACCCACAGAGAGCCTCTGGAGACAGGGGTACTATTACAAGGGGGGATGAGGTGCGGGGAAGGGAAACCATCAGGGCCAGGATAAATGGTTCAGATAAGAGAGGGTTAAAGGGACACCTATTCAGAGGGGTTTGAGTTAAGGGCAAAATAGCAAGGAGGCAGAAAGGGAGGGTGACAAGGGTCTCTAATAAGGCAGGAAGACTCCCATGAAATTGTGATCATGAATAAAGTGGGGAGGGGGGGCTGAGAGGGCATAGTGAGGTAACCATAAGGATGATGGCGGTGGTGAGGTTCTGTTACTGGGAGACTGGCGATTAAGGGTATCCATTGGGAGGACAGGGGATGGATGCCATAGCCAGGTGAAGGTAGTGAGTATCTCTGGGCTGACAGTGCACAGAGCAAAGTTCATGGTGTATGAAATGGTTAGGGATTGTGGAGGAAACCAGATTTCCTGGTGCATTTGAGACTAATGATCTAGAGGGAAATAGCATTATGGAAATCAAGCAAGGTTCCAAGAACTTGCCAGAGTCTGTCGGGATAATGGATGCAACATTTCCTTTTCGGAGATATTGCCAGTACCAAAGGCCTCAGTGGAGAAAAAATGAATCTAGAGGTTAATGAATGGCTCAGGAAGTGGGGTGAAGAGAATGGGTTGGGGGTGTTAGGGAACTGGAATGAGTTTGGGAGGATAAGGACTATATGCCAAGGACAGGTTTCATCTTGCCCCATTAGGGAAGGAAGTCCTTAAACAGGGATGGCTGACTACATACAAGAAAGGTGGGGTTTAAACTTGTAAGGGGGGAAGGGATAAGGAGGGCTGATAGAAGCCCTCCCTCCAGATGAGGGGAGTAGCCTTCAAGCCCAAGGGGAGGGGAAACAGACTGGAGGTGGAGGTTTCAGGAGGAGCAGGGGAGGATGGAAGTATAAGGAATCTGGGTGGGGTTCGACAAAAAGGATCTAGGGATAAGGGTGGGGGTGTTAGTAAATGCCAGGAGTTTGGGAAACAAGTTGCCAGAGTTCCAGGCCATGCTGTTCGAGGGGGGGGTGGATGTGGCGGCAGTCACGGAAACGTGGGCCAACAAAAACCATGACTGGGACCTAAATGTACGGGGGTACACTATGCTTAGGAAGGATAGAAAGGAGGGCAGAGGGGGTGGAGTGGCTATGTTCATTAGAGATGACATAGAAATTGCTATGGTAGAAGAGGCAGAGGGAAACGTGGAGGCCTTATGGGTCACCTTACGATCCCCAGCAGGAGATAAGGTCAAGCTGGGTGTAGCATATAGGCCCCCCGGGATGAGTGATGTTCTAGAGGATGATTTGCTGGACAACATCATTGCCCAGTGTGGTCCAAAAGGGAAGGAGCGGTGTTGATGGGGACCTTAATATGCCAGGTACTAACTGGGGAACCATGTCCCCTAAGGTGGCCAAGGAGCAGAGGCTGCTGGATGGCTTCCAGGATGTGTTCTTAACACAGCATGTGATGGAGCCCACAAGGAGGGGCATGTCCTGGATGTGGTTCTGGCAGATGGGGATCTGGTAAGGGACATGGTTGTACAGGACCCCTGACTGGGAGTGACCACAATACTGTCTGGTTTCAAATAAGCATTGGGGAGTGGGGGTGAGATCTAGGACACTGGCAGTGGACTTCAGGGGCAGACTTTATGGGCATGGGAAATATTCTCAAGGATCACTTGAAGGGATTACCTCAACAACAAGTGTGGAAAGGAGATGGGAGGTCATAAACGGGACTTCAAGTGAGGCAGTCAGGATTCATGCTAAGTTGAAACGTAAGGGAGCAAGGTCACATAAACCATGCTGGTGGTCCAGTGAGGTCCAGGTAGCAGTCAGAGAAAAGAAGGCGGCTTACAAAAAATATAAAACAACAAGAGGGGATAGGGATAAGGAAATGTACCAGCTTGCATCTAGAAAAGTCACCCGTATGGTGAGGGGAGCAAAGTCCAGTAAAGAGCATCGGCTGGCACAGGGGATACATGGAGGGGAAAAGGGGTTCTTCCGGTACATTGGGGAGCGGAGAAAATCTAAGGGCCATCTCAGCAGATTGAGATCAGAAGGAGGGTGGGTGGAAGAGGCGAGGGACCAGGCAGAGGTATTTAATGAGTACTTTGCCTCTGTGTTCACTAGGGAGGGGGATGGGATATCTACAAAGCAAGGCACAAAGGGGATAGAAGTGGCAGGGAGTGGGATCAGGGGAGCAGCAGAAATGGAGCAAAAGGGAGGGAAAGGTACCCCAGGGGTGTCACATCTGGATAAGGATAAAAAGACCAGTAAGGTGGAGGGGACGGATGATGCCATCCCCACCAAAAGGGTGTGGTTTGCCCTCAAGGCCCTAAAGAAAGACAAATTCTCCAATGGATGGCATTCATCCGAGAGTACTATGGGAATTGCGGACATATTACGTACCCCTGGCGGAGCTTTTTCAACAGGTCACTTGAGACAGGGAGGGTACCTAGGATTGGCGAGAGGCACATGTGGTACCAATCCATAAAGGGGGGTCAAGGAAGTACCAGGAAACTATAGACCCATCAGTTTAACCTCGGTGGTGGGAAAATTAATGGAGAGTATACTAAAGGAACGATTGGGGGTTTACTTGGAGGAGGTGGGAGGTCTGGATAGTCGGCAGCATGGGTTTGTGCCAGGTAGATCATGTCAAACCAACCTTGTGGAGTTCTATGAATGGGTAACATCAGAACTGGATAGGGGTAAGCCTGTGGATGTATTATTCTTGGACTTCAGCAAGGCGTTTGACTCTGTCCCCCACAATGGTCTGGTGGAGAAACTGATGGGGTTAGGAGTAGGCCCTTTGATGGTCAGATGGATTGAAAACTGGATAGCTGGACGCACTCAGAGAGTAGTGGTCTGTGGGAGCTTCGAACCCACAGAGGTTGGTAGTAGGGTACCACAGGGCTCGGTCCTGGGTCCAATCCTGTTTAATGCATACATATCGGACATCAGGGATGGTATAGGGTGTGAAATGAGTCTCTTCGCGGATGACTCCAAGATGGGAGCAGTAGTTGAGGGAGAAGAGGGGAGGTTGGCCCTGCAAGGGGACCTGGACACCCTGGAAAGCTGGGCTCACACATGGAAATTAAATTTCAATATCACCAAGTGCAAGGTGTTGCATCTTGGTCGGGGAAACCCTAAACACAGGTACACCCTGGGAGGGGAGGTGCTGGAAGCCTCAATAGGGGAAAAAGACCTAGGGTCATGGTGGATACATGTATGAATAACACTGAGCAGTGCAGGAGAGCAGCTAGCAAGGCAAACAGGATGTTGGGATGCATCCAAGGGGATCACCTCTAGGAGCAAGGAAGTGATTCTGCCACTGTACAATGGACTGGTTAGACCACACCTTGAGTACTGTGTACAGTACTGGAGACCACACTTGAAGAGGGACATACAGCTCCTGGAGAGGGTACAGAGGAGGGCAACAAAGATGATACGAGGGCTAGGGGATTTGACTTAGAGGACAGACTTGAGGAGCTCTGCCTGTTTTCATTGGAGGAGAGAAGAGACAGGGGGGACATGATTGAGGTCTTCAAGTACCTCAAGGGAATAAATAGGGTAAACATGGAGGGGATCTTTAGACTAAAGCAGGGAGGCATCACCAGAGGGCATGGTTTGAAGTTGGAAGGTGGAAGGGTGAGGGGGGAAAAGAGGAGGAGGTTTTTCACTGAGAGGGTGGTGGACCCTTGGAATGCTCTGCCTGGTGAGCTGGTTCAGAGATCCACAGTGGAGAGCTTTAAGAGAGGGTGGGACAGACACAGAAAGTGGATGTATCAGATGATGGCCTGTCCCGGGGGGGTGGGGATGGATGATAGGGGTTTCTGGAGCACAAGGGATGGGAGGGTCTCGGCACCCAACTAAGGATCTAGGTTCGAGCAGACTTGATAGACCATAAGGCCTAATCTGCTGGCAAATAGTATGTTAGTATGTTAGTATGTAAATACCTCAGGCAGTATAACTTTGCTGAAACAAGCAGCTCTGATTTATTTAGGGGGATATAACAAGGACAGGGGGAAATCGGGTTAATTAGCTTATCACTCTAATAATCTACCTATGGCTCTGTGCACAGGCCTATCCCTATCAGTTACTGTCCCTGGGTACCCAAGCCCTAGTGGCTAGTCCAAACTGTGGCAGCTGGTAGGGGCCCTTTCACACAGAGAAAAGGAAATTAAACAGTCAGCAGTACAGTAATTCCATTTGGATTTAATGTGGCAATTCAACAGAGCAACCCCAATTAGTACTCACGACCTCCAAATAAGATAGGGTCCTTCAATATCAGCAGGGCTACTCTTGAGCTCCAAGAGACTCTTCACACATTTATATGGTAAAAAAAAAAGAGTACTATACCAGGCAGGCTGCTTCTCTATCCCGATCGCAATTACTGCACAATACCCGGGAGAACACACAGCAGATTCAGTTCCTGACAGACAGTGCAATTCAATAATTTCTCCAGTCTTCTACAGGGTGAGCCTGGTTTCTACTCTTCAGAGATCCTTTGATTCTTTTCACAGGACGGATTCAGTCCTAACAAGCAGTTACACAAGCTGCAGACCGGAACTCTGGGCCTTACACACGTTTTTTGACTAAAACTGCACACTGAAAAAGCACAGGGCTCCTTCCTTCTTCACTGCCAAAGCTCAACTGAAACTCCAACCGACAAAACGGGCACTTCCTTTGAGTTCCTCCCAGTTCTTGACTGGATTGGCTGTCACTCACAATAGACTGCTGCTGTTGGTCCAAAAGGTGCTGAAGTCTAAACTACATCTCCCAGAGTCACTGCCCATAGAATCCTCTTGTGGCTGGCTCAGATTATGAGTCCAAGTTCTGATTCGTCCAAGGCACCATTTTAGAGCTAGCTACCCCACACTGATTGGTCCAGTTCAGCAGTTCAAAACCAGAATGGGGAACTAGCAGACACTGTTCTGACTGCAAAAGAAAGCAGGTTAGACAAACTGTAATTTCATTATCACTCTAAATGGTTTCTGGCAAACAGTTACATCTTTCAGATAGGTTCCTTTGCACTCCTAGTGACTGCAAAATGGAGTGAATTGGCAGCAGCTTGAGTGGTACTCAATCAAAGAAACACACAGTCCCCATACAACTAATTATGTCTGCAAGCAGACAGCTCTTAAAGAGACAGTACCAGAGGTTCTAAAAACACTCACTGATAAATGGCTTAAACGCCAAACACCATTCAGGCTTGGAGCATTCAAGCAAGCTCCTGGAAGTCTTTTGGGAACCCCCATTTGCAGGGGGGTTACATATATATATAAAATATGCAAAAAGACTTTGTTAATGCATCAGTTAGGGTTCTTCCTAAAAAGTGAGGAAATTCTATTTTAGGGTTCCCACCCCTTGCACCCCACCCAGCCTGCCCCACCAACAGGCATCAGGGTGTGCATTGGGGTTCTTGGTCCTAACCTCACCCCATTCTCCCACACTGCACCACCTCAGCTTATTTATACATGGGATGGGGTGAGAGTGTCAAGGACCCCAATGCACACCCAGATGCCTCTTGGTTGGGGCGGCTGGGGTGGGGTGCAAGGTGAACCCTAAAATTGAATTTCCTCACTTTTTTCACTGTAGAAGAACCCTAACTGATGCATTAATGAAGTGTTTTGCATACCATTTCCTTACTTTTTAAGAATGAATAGACAAGTAGAAAGTTGTGCAAGTTGGTGATTTTGTGCAACATAGTAACAGTAAGTGCAATGCAAACACAAGCGCAAACAGTTACGCACATGGTGCTCCAAACATAAATGGTAACACAAATGGAAATAGATATGCAAGCACAAAGTGATGCCAAAGCAAACAGTGACGGAAACGGAGACACAACCGAATTGCATATGAAACACAACTAGTAACACGCACGTTCATGGTACCACAATTGGAAATGCAAATGCTAACGGTAACAGCAACAATAATGCCAAAGGAGACAGAAACAGAAACAGAAATGCAAGCGCGTAGGGAAATGCAAACCATAATGCACAGGGACACGGTACCGCAATTGCAAATGCAAATCGTAACAGTAACAGCAACAATAATGGCAAATGAAACAGAAACACAAGCACAAATGAAAGCGCAAACTGTAACACACATGGTGGCGTAGACGGGAATGGTGACGCAAACAGTAACGGAAGCGCAACTGAAAATGCTAACTGGCACGGTAATGAAAGGGCACACCCTTCTTTTTCCCAAAAACTACATTGAAAAACACAGTGAAAACAAAGAATGTATGCATAATAATGGACCTCGGAATACAAAATTACGACTTGCAATACTAAATTGCTTATATCTCAGGAACTGTACGACGTAAATAAAAATTGAAATTTCGTATGAATTATGACTTTCCTGGCTAGTTTTGTGCTTAGCCCCTGTAGGCGGCTATGCATTTTTGTGATGAAAAGTCCATATCTTGCACCATTTCCGAGATACGGGCCCTGAAAGGCACGACATTCGCCATAATATTATCCTATTGGAAAACGCATAAATTGTGGAGTGCCATCAGTTTGCTGACCTATAGTATTTGTTCTCCAAACCACAAAAAGGCACATCTGTGGGATGTTGACTTCCTTCCCTCCAAATTTCAGCCCCCAAAAAAACAAACCATTATTTTGCAGCAGGGCAGCAAAGAATTCCTGTAATGCAGCAGATGCCGTAATGTTATCCTATGGGAAAAAGCAGCAACTTCGTAGTACCGTAAGTTTGCCACCCTGTAATATTTTTTGACCAAACCACCAAAAGCAACATCTGTAGGATGTTGCCTTTTTTCTCTCCACATCTCAAGTAAAAAGACCAAACGGTTTCCAACATATTCTATGTCAAAGATTAGTACAATTTTCCTATCTACAGTATTCCATTATAAAAAAATCTGGCCATATTAACAGTCAAAAAATAAAAAATCTGGCCATCCTGTCCTGCCCTCACGATCAAAGATGGCAACCAAAGAATCTCACGATCAAAGAATTTTCTGGCTCGTGAGCAAAGAATTTGCAGGCTCACGAACAAAGAATTAAAAACCTTATAAATAAAAAATTGAAGGAATTGCCATGGTTCGACAGAACAAAGTCCCCTGAGTAAAACCCACCCTCATTTGACTTCCTAGGACACCCCTGACCTGAGAAAATTGATTTTTAAATTGGGCCACCTTGTCCCTCGCTCACGATGCATGATCACGATCAAAGAATCTCACGATCAAAGAATTTGCAGGCTCGCAATGAAGAATTTGCATGGTCATGTCCAAAGAATAAAGAGTTGTGTAATTTATAAAGTTAACACAATTGCGGTACACCACTGCCATGGTTCATCAGAACGAAGCCCCCTGAGTAAAACCCACCCTCATTTGTCTTCCTAAGACACCCCTGAGTTCAGAAAATTGATTTTTTCATCTGGCCATTTCGTCTCTCACTCCCGATGCACGATCACAATCAAAGAATCTGGTGGTGGAAGAATTTGCAGCCTCGTGATCAAAGACATTCCTCACTCTCCAACAAAGAGCAAGGGATGAGATGGCCAGATTTCAAAAAAGTTTTCTGTAGCCCAGTGGTGCCCTACAAAGTAATATAAGGGTGGGTTTTGCTCAGGGGGCCTGGTTCTGCTCCATCTGAATAAAAAAGCATTAATTCCACTATCCCTGGTAGTCTAGCATCCCCCTCCCCATCATAATACTGTCCATAGTGATCCCTCTATCCCTAGTAGTCTAGTGGCCCCCCCAATGAGTATTTAATGAATATGTCTGTTTTTTATACGTGGTAGTCTAGTGGCCCCCCATATATGTTTATTAATATTTCTTGCACATATCCCTGGTAGTCTAGTGCCCCCCATCTGTATTTGATTATTATTAATATCCCTGGTAGTCTAGCAGTCCCCCCACCTCATCACAATAAAATAAATAAGCACCTTCAATGTCCTGGTAGTCTAGTGGCCCCCACACCCCCAGCCATGCCAGCCCACCCAGCACCCCCCACCCTTCCCCAGCTGGTGACTGGAACAGCCCACCTCTCACCTTTATGACCAGCCACCAATTGTATATATTAGGAGCGCTAATTCAAACAGGCACTCTGAAATTATTTCTGAGTGCCTGTTTGAATAAGGAAATCTGAAAACAAGATGGCGGACCTCGCCATCAAAGAATTTGAAAAAATCCTCATTGACAAAGATTCTTGAACTGCGATGCTGCAAATTCTTGAACCCCCAGGTGGGACGAGATGGCCAGAACCCCATTCTTTGTTCGCAAGATATACATATAAATTTTCCCATTAACTTATAATGGGAACTTAAACGTGCCATGACTTTTGAATGCCTTAATATTTTTTCACCAAATGAAAAGTGGCATGCTCTGCCACCAAAGCTCTTTCAAACAAGCCACCTTGCAGAGCAGCACACTACACAACGGCCATTCAGGACCACATTCAGAATACCAAAAGGTGCCTCTAAAAATGGATAATTTTGCATTTTTCAGTGTTTTTACACAAAGACCATCACTCCGACCAAAATGCAATTTGGCAGATCAAGAGCTCTACCATGCCCCAACATACGTGCCAAATTTCAGGCAAATCCATTGAACAGATCCAAAGTTATTAATGCACAAACATTTGACTTTAGTATGTAACTAATAGCTGAACCCTTAACTGTAGTGGCACAACTGGCTACTATATATATATATATATATATATATATATATATATATATATATATATATATATATATATATATATATATAGTATTAGAGGCAAAACTCCGTTTAATGCATTAGTTAGGGTTGTTCCACAGTGACAAAAGTGAGGAAATTCGCTGTTAGGGTTGAAAACCATAACTCCGAATTCACCCCCCCCAGCACCACACACACACACACATTCAAGTATGGGGGAGGACCAAGTCAACACAACCAATGTCAGACATCCAGCAGCAGGTGACAGAAATAACAAACAACTGTCTAAATGTACTACGAGACATCCCCACCTACCTGACCAGGTACTGCATGCTCAGTGGAGATCAACAGCAAAACTGAGGCCATGTACACCAAACGTACACATCCCTGATTGCAGCTGCACACAACGTACCACACTTAGTAGTTGCATGGCCTTACCTACCGATGCCCCACACCACACCACAACTGGTACTGTGCCATTAGTCAATATAAATGCTGAAGGTGCATGATGACAGTTGTAGAAAGGTTTTAACACTAGTGAGTATACATTAATTAAGAGAAGTACATAAATTAACCACAAGACACTAGCATGCTCAAGATAAAAGTAGTGTTACATTTAGTAGGTGATTTACATAGTAGTACATTTACTGCAATGGTTTACTCAAGATAGAGAGGCTGATATAAGCGTATGGAAAGCATTGCCTGTTCAATGCTCTGAAATTTGTACTGCCAGTATCAGATGCATTCTTACTGATGAAGGTGTACTGCTCATGTACATACATAGACCTTCAGTGTGTTTCAATACTAAAGATGCAGTAAGTATTCTTTGTAAGAAACATTGTAATTGCATGGATTAGGCCAAGCAACTTCTAAATATCATAGCACTACTGAGCCAACAATGACGCATCTGTATCGGAGATGTATAATGGATAGATTTTCCTGAGGCACTTACTGAGTATGTTGTACCTGATAAAGACAATCTCATTGCATCGGTGATGACTAACTTATTCAAATAGTAATACATTTACTATTGTTGCAATGAGTGATCTATGCCACTTATGGACACAGTGTAAATTTTTTTAACAGTTGTTTCATACTCAGGCTGTATGCCTAGTGTTTGGGTTTGCACACTTCTGTCACTGATGCTATCAAAGTGATAACTATGTTAATTGTGGTACAACAGGAATCAAGTAGGTATGGTGTAGATATAAACAGAATGTCTTTTAGTATTGATTTAACTCACAATGGGGTAAGTGTACTAGGACAGCAGGGGTTATCCTCTATCACTGACTCTGTCAGTTATAATCACACTAAGGTTTGATGACTGTAATGATTCAAGGTTACACTGTTCATCTTCATGAGTTCATATTCACAGCCATTCTCCAGTAACTAGACAGTGTATGGTGTAACTGGGTGGACACTGTGTTGCAAAGCTGCTACAGTGCCTAGCAGAGGGAGACTATCTACTCATAAAGACAATTAAGCAATAAGGCATGACCAACAGTTATGTTAAATGGTCTGTTAATCACCCTGTGGGATTTAATGTTGAATGAGGCATAGCCGAGTGCCACATGTCGCTAGACAGTGATAAACTGACCATTAACATAATACCTGGGAGTGGCTTACTGCTATCATAATAAAACTGTTTTTAAACAACATTAAACCATGTTCATCATATGGTTAGGGCTCTACATGTATGTTAATAAAACTAAACATAAGGCTGTTACAATGTTTACAGTCAATTAGAAAGCGTACTTCTCAAACCCTTGTTATAATCAGAGATATTATACCTGTACAACTCCTTGGTTTTGCTGAACTCTGTTGCTCAGGTGGCCTACCACATGTGGTCTGGTCTGGTGGAGCATCGTAGGTAAGGCCATGCAACTACTAAGTGTGGTATGTTGCGTGCAGCTGCAATCAGGGATGTGTACATTTGGTGTACATGGCCTCAGTTTTGCTGTTGATCTCCACTGAGCATGCAGTACCTGGTCAGGTGGGTGGGGATGTCTCATAGTACATTTAGACAATTGTTTGTTATTTCTGTCACCTGCTCCTGGATGTCTGTCATTGGTTGTGTTGACTTGGTCCTCCCCCATACTTGAATGTGTGTGTATGGTGCTGGGGGGGTGAATTCAGAGTTAGGGTTTTCAACCCTAACAGCGAATTTCCTCACTTTTGTCGCTATGGAACAAACCTAACTAATGCATTAAACGGATTTTTTTGCCTCTAATTTCCCTTCTTTTGAGAATGGTAACGAGAAATAGTGACTATATGTGCAGCGGTGGGAGCAGCGGGAGGCCCAAAGGGCCCCAGCAGCCCACCACATGATGTCTTGTGGCATAGTAACAGGAGCAGCAACACAAACAGAAATGCTAACAGTGGCACACATGGTAACACAAGCGAATGAGAACAGAAAGGGTAACGCACACGGTGGCGTAGATGGGAACGGTCTGCCACGTGATGTGTTATCACATAGTAACATGGTGCCTGCAAATGGAAATGTCATTGGGCATGGTGATGCAAAGTGAAACAGAAAGAGAAACAGTACTGTAGACACAAATGGCAAAAAATAACAGAAAAGCAAGTGCAAATGAAAACGCAAAGGATAACGCACATAGGGTCCCGCGCTCCCGGCACGTAATGCGGCAGCTGGAGTGCGGGGCCCAAAGGGCCCCACACTCCCACCACATGATGTCTTGTGGCATAGTAACAGGAACAGCAATGCAAACAGAAGTGCTAACAGTGGCGCACAAGGTAACGGTGCGTAATGAGAACAGAAAGGATAACGAACACGGCGGTCGACGGGAACGTAGTGCCACGTGATGTTTGTCACATAGTAACATGGTGCCTGTAAATTGAAATGGCAATGGGCATGGTGACGAAGTGAAACAGAAAGAGAAACAGATACGGTACACACAAATGGCAAAAAGTGGTAGAACGCAAGCGCAATGAAAAACTCGAAGTGATGACGCACGGTGGCGCAGGACGCCAACGGTAAGTGAAACGGGCTGGAACCGCAAGCGAAAGGGCAATGGTAACAGTAATATAAGCGCACAGGCTGGTTTTCCCAAAAAGCTGAATAGAGAAAGACAGTGAGTACAAAGAATGTATGCATAATAATGGGTATCAGAGCAGAAATGAGGACTTGGAATACTAAATAAGTTATATCTCAGGAACCGATGACGAGAAAAAATTTAAAAGTCGATGATTTATGACCGTCCTCAGTTAGTTTTGTGCTTATCCTCATTAGGGGCTAAGAACTTTTCTCGATGAAAACTCCGATCTCGCACTGCTGAGATACGGGCCCTGAAAGGCGCTAACACCGTAATGTTATCCTATGGGAAAAAGAGAAGTTCGAGCGCCATAACTTTGCCTCCCTGTAATATTTTTCACCAAACCACTGAAAGGCACATCTGTGAGCTGTTGGCAGTCTTCCTCCAAATTTCAGGAAAAGACCAAACTGTTATTTTGCAGCAGGGATCCAAAGGATTTCGTAATGCGTCACCGAATGTTATCCTATGGAAAATGTCAACTTTGGAGTGCTGTAACTTGCCGCCATGTAATATTTTTTCAATACAACACTGAAAGGCACATCTGCGTAGATGTCGGCCCGCCCCTCCAAATTTCAGCTCAAAACTCCAACGGTTCTTTTGCAGCGGAGTGCCAAAGAATTGCTGTCATTTCCACAGACTAGAAAACTACTCACGCATTTACGTAAAGCTACAAAATTTATGACACTGCGGAGCGCCGAAAGTAATTTTGCAGAAAGTACTTTTTCCAAAAATTTGAAAACATATTTCTGGGGTGTTTACCACAAAATAAAGACATGGCAAGCATCCTCAGGGCCCACTCAGGCGAATACAAAAAATTAGGTTGCTAGAGGGTCCCAAATTTAAATGCCAACCATTTTTCTGATCACCAACTGAAAACAAAATGGCCGATTTGCGAAAGTAACAGGCCCATTTGCAAAAGTAAAATGCATTTGACGAAGTGTTGAACTTTTGTTAACTTTTCCCATTGACTTATAATGGAAACTGTTTTTGAATAACTTTTGAATCGTTCTAATATTTTTCACTAAATCTTTGAAAGGCACATCAGGACCCTGCCGCATGTTCCTGAAGATTTCGGGCCGGTCACGAAACTGCATTTACACCTGTGGCGCGACCATAGAATTCCAGAAAAGCTGTAAACGCCACAGACAGATCACACTTAATAACTCCACAGCTGTATATCTGACCAATATGAAACTTGGCAGATCCCAAGGCCTATGGTTCTTGATCATAAATTCCAAATTTCAGGCAAATCCATCAAACGGTTGCAAAGTTATTAAGGTGCAAAGTTTTGGGGTTTAACATAGAAATGGCTCCTCTACCATAATATATGTGTGTGCACATGTATATTGTGACAGTGTAAATACTACACTGGGAAATGAGGTTAACCTCTTGTTTGAGGATGAGGAAATGCAGGGAATGCAACATGAACAGGCAAGGGGGGTGCCTTCCCAGGTGTGGCTAATTGGAAGGATTGCTGAAAGGCAGAGAGAATCCAGCAAGGAGTTAGTTAGAAGCTGGAAACTGTTGCAGGGAGCAGAGACTCCGATGCAGAGAATCCTGCAAGATGGAGAGTGGAACATGAGACAGGAACCAGAGCAGAAAGCCAAGGAGAATGATTAAGTATTGGAGAGAGCCTTTTGGAAAACTTGAAACCTGCTGCTGATAAACAGACCAGTTCTAGAGCAGAGAGTCCTGAGGTAAATGATCAGTCTAGTCAGCAGGGTCAAAAACAGTGAGTGGAATGTACTGCTGATAACCACCTACAAATAAGGCAAAAAGGGAAAACTGTGTTTTATTTAAGACTGTGCATTCAAAATTGCTGGCCCACAAACCGTTTGTGTTATTTGAGACTGTATATTGAACAAACTGCTGGCCCACAAACTGTTTGTTTTGTTTGAGACTGTATATTGAACAAAGTGGTGGCTCACATAGGTGGTTCAAGGATTCCTTTGTCAAGTCAGCCTGAAAGAATTGTTTTGTGTTAACCTTTATGTTACCTGACCAGGCTGGAGAAGTTGAAATGACTGATTATGCTTTTCTGGAGCAACAACTTACATTTGAAGCAATAAAAGTACATTTTCTTATGTGAACTTTAAACCCAGTGTGTTGCCTCTCCATCTACTATAAGCCAGCTTGTCACATGTGGTGTCAGAGGTGGGATTTGAACCCCTGCTGGAGTGAGCAGGACTAGTTACATTCTGAAAAAATGGATATGGAGAAATTGCTGAAGTTTCTCGCTGAACAACAACAGGCTTTCAGGAAGCTGGCACAGCAGCAGCAGGAGGCACAAAAGTGGGCACAACAGGCTCAGCAACAACAGGTTCTCACCCAGCTGGCTCAGCAGCAGCAGGAGGTGTAACAATGGTCCCAAAAAGCACAATAAGTGCAACAGGAGGCACAACAGCAGTTTCTTATACTGCTGGGACAACAACAACAGCAGCTCCTGCAGTCACTGGTGCAACAGCCACAACAAGATCCTACTGGTGAGGCTGGTCCGGCTATCATGGGGCCAAGGGTTCCTAGGATGAACACTGTGCTGCCTAAAATGATGTCTGAGGATGATCCCAAGGCCTTCATGTTAACATTTGAACGAGTGGTGGAAGCTGCTGGATGGCCCAGACCCCAGTGGGCTGTCCACTTTGCCTCCTGTCTGACTGAGAAAGCCCAAGCAGCCTGTCGAGCTATGGACAGTACCATAGCCAGGGAGTGCACAGAGGTGAAAGCAGCAATCCTGTACCACCTAGGCATCAATGCAGAAAGTTACCGATGGAGTTTCTGGAGCTTCAGATTTGTAGCAGGTGCAGTGACCTAGAGTAGTGGGACAACAATTGTGGGACCTGTATTGGCATTGGCTAAAACCTGAAGGACACAGTGGCCCCGAGGTGGCCAAGTTAATTATCTTGAAACAATTTCTGAACATCCTGCCCCCGGGAATTCAGAGCTGGGTCTGCAAACAGAAGATCACCAAGCTAGCAGAGGCTATGCAGATCTCAGAACAAGTGTTGGATGCTGAACTCTCCTCCTTCCCCTGATCCAGCTTACAAGGCCACCTGGGAAGATGGGGAATTGTCCCAGGAGCTAGACTGAAGGAATATTGACTGTAACTGTGAAGGGACCATGGGCATATAGGGAGTGGGGTTATGGCTAAATAAGGGTCAGACTCTGGGAAAGATGACAACCCAGCAGCCCAGGGAGACATTTCCTGAGGGCCTGCTGCCTAAACCCAGAGGCTCACCCCAAAGCTGAGACACAGGGGCATGTTTCTTATGTGGACAGAAGGGTCACTTTGTGAAGAACTGCCCCCACATGGACTGTACCTTCATAGACTGCATGTTTACAGATGTGTATTCACTTTACAGTGAGGGTGGGGACTCTGAATCCCAAGATTCTGTGATCCCTGTTGAGGTAGAAGGGATAGAGATGGAGGCTCTGGTGGACTCAGGAAGTCACCAGACCCTAGTCAGGGGCAACCCTTGTGAACCCCCAATGCTGGCAGGACCAGAACCCCATCCCTATCCAATGTGTGCATGGGGATGTAAAGGCTTACCCTGGTGCTATGGTTATACTTACTCTGGGGAGCCACACAGAGACTATAAAGGTGGGAGTTGCCCCAGGGTTACCCTATCTGGTGTTACTGGGGAGAGATTGGAAATGGTTTGATGACTTATGGAAAGCAGACTTATCTTTGATAATTACCCAGTCTCAGGGTCATGAAGGGAGGGGGGGCCAGCCACTTGCAATTGGGGGAAGTTTTTCCTTTCCCAGACCAAGGGATTTTTAATGCCCAGACAAGAACCCACAAATCTAAGTGAGAACATAGGGCAGCAAAAGAAAGGGGCCCCGAATGGGCAGGTGCACAGGAGAGAAGTGAAGCAAATGCAAAAGTGGGTCCAGTCCATAGTCCAACCCTAACACTGACCCACCTAACCAAAGTCCTGGAAGGCCATCCCTATCAGAGCAAGATGTGTTAAAGCACTGCCAGGACACTGCCAAAGAACAACGGGCTGATGGTATTCTCAGTAGGGTAACACCCAGTTGGCTGTCAGGGAAGAGGAAGTGGTAGATGAGAATCAAGCAGCATGCTATCCTCATTTTGAGTTACAAGGGGGTATACTGAATTAAGTGAGTAAGGAGGCCTAGATGGGAGATGCCCAGCATCATTTGTTAGTCCCGCCAGTCTTTCAGGGGGAATTACTCCACCTCTATTCCTGTGGCAGGGCACTGTGGGGTACAGAATACATTAGCCCGACTGTTGCCCCGATTCTTTTGGCCAGACATCTATCAACATGTTAAAGATTATTGTGCATCTTGTCCTGAGTGCCAGTTAGTAGCTCCAAAGAACAATACAAGGGCCTCTTTCATGTCCTTACCTGTTATGGAGGCACCTTTTGACCAGATTGGGGTTGATATAGTGGGACCCCTTGAAAAGAGTGTGGGGGGCTACCAATACATTCTGGTGATTCTAGACTATGCTACCCGGTGCCTGAGGCCATCCTGTTATGAAACATTTTGGCCAAAATTGTAGCCGGGGAGCTATTAAAGGTTTTTAGTCATATGGGAATACCGAAGGAAATGTTGACTGACCAGGGAACTAACTTCATGTCCCGCCTGACTCAGGAGATTTGTACTATATTGGAAATCACCTCCATAAGGACCTCGATCTATCATCCTCAGATGGATGGCCTCGTGGAGCGATTCAATAAAACCCTTAAAACGATGCTTCGAAAGTTCATAACCACTGAGGTCAGGAACTGGGATAAATTAATTCCCTTACTGATGTTCACAATGTGGGAGGTCCCTCAAGCTTCTACAGGGTTTGCTGCTTTTGAACTCCTCTATGGGCGCCACCTACGAGGTGTTCTTGATGTAGTAAAGGAGATGTGGGAGAAATCCAACCCCAAGACTGAAAATGTGGTGCAATATGTCCTGCAATTGAAGGAAAGTTTAGATCGGGTGGGGAACTTTGCCCGAGAAAATCTGATGAAGGCTCAACAAAGACAAGAGTATCACTATAATCTGGGAGCCCGGGTGAGGGAATATAAACCAGGGGATCAGGTACTAGTTTTGTTGCCGAGCAGCCAGAATAAGCTTCTAGCTGGAAGGGGCCTTATGAAGTTATCTGGAGTGTGGACCCAGTTGACTATGAAGTTTACCAGCTAAAGAGATGAAAAGAGATCCAGATCTACCATGTCAATTTGCTGAAATTCTGGAACCAGAGGGATAACCTATTGATTTCCCCTGAACCAGACATAGTGGATCTGGGACCCCAAGTGCCTGATGAGAATCTAGGGATACAAGTCCCAATGGGAGAAGAGCTGTCTCACAAACAGAAATAGCAACTAGGAGAGTTGGTAAGCCAGTTTTTGGATGTTTTCTTCTTTCTCCCGGGGACAACCCAGATAATAGCTCATCATATAGAAACAGAGCCAGGGGAGAAGGTGCAATAGTGACCATATCGCTTGCCAGAAGCCATACGAGACACTGTTAAGAAGGAGTTACAGGACATGCTAGAGTTGGGGGTGATTGAGGAATCCAGCAGTGATTGGTGTAGCCCCATAGTGTTAGTACCAAAAGAAGGTGGGGCTACCCACTTCTGTATTGATTTTCTCAGGGTCAGTGCCATCTTGAAGTTCGATGCCTACCCCAAGCCCTGGGTAGATGAACTGCTGGATAGACTAGGAGAAGCCAAGTACATCACAACTTAGGACCTAACAAAAGGGTAGTGGCAATTCCTTTTGACCCCAGAGTCTCGAGAAAAGACAGCATTTGCTACCCCCCTTTGGGCTATACCAGTTCCGTACCATGCCTTTCGGCTTACATGGGGCACCTGCAACCTTTCAAAGGCTCATGAATTGCTTGCTGCGACCCCATGCCCACTATGCAGCTACTTACCTAGATGACATGGTGATCCACAGCACTGATTGGGAGTCCCATGTATCCAAGGTGGCAGGCGTACTACAGTCCTTACGAGAAGCAGGGCTGATGACCAATCCAGTGAAGTGTGCTTTGGCCAAAGCTGAAACAAAGTACTTAGGGTACTCTATAGGCAATGGACAGGTGAGACCCTTGGTTAGTAAGGTCCAAGCCATAGCTGCATGCCCAGTACCTACCATAAAAACCCAGGTGAGGGCCTTCTTAGGATTGACAAGGTGTTACTGCCAGTTCATACTGCACTTCTCTACCCTTGCCAGCCCCCTTACAGACCTTCCCCTTGAAATCTACCCCCAGTAAGGTCCAATGGTTAGAGGAGTGTGACCAGGCCTTCACACTACTCAAAGTGACACTATGCAGAGAGCCAGTGTTATGCAGTCCTGACTTCAATAGGACCTTTATCATGCAGATGGACACCTCTGAAGTCAGGCTAGGAGCCATGCTCTCCCAGGAGTTTGAGAGGGAGGAACATCCTATCCTCTATCTTAGTCAAAAACTCTTTCCATGGGATAAAAACTATGCGGTGATAGAGAAAGAGTGTCTTGCAGTCAGGTGGTCTGTGGACACCCTTCACTACTACCTGCATGGCCAGCAGTTTATCCTGGTCACAGATCATGCCCCTCTGACGTGGCTACAGGTGATGAAGGATGACAACCCCTGCATCACCAGGTGGTACTTGGCCCTTCAGCCATTTTCCTTTATGGTGCACCACTGGGCCTGGACCCAGAATGGAAACATTTCCTGTGAGGAGAATGGTCAGGGGCCAACCAACTGTGCCTTCACACAAAGGGGGAGGTATGTGGGAGTGAAAACACTACACTGGGAAACACGAGGTTAATCTCTTGTTTGAAGCTGAGGAAATGCAGGGAATGCAACATGAACAGGTAAGGGGGGGTGCCTCCCCAGGTGTGGCTAATTAGAGGGATTGCTGAAAGGCAGAGAGAATCCAGCAAGGAGTTAGTCAGAAGCTGGAAACTGTTGCAGGGAGCACAGACTCCTATGCAGAGAACCCTGCAAGATGGAGAGTGGAATGTGAGACAGGAACCAGAGCAGAAAGCCAAGGAGAATGATTAAGTATTGGAGAGAGCATTTTGGAAAATTTGAAACCTGCTGCTGAGAAACAGACCAGTTCTAGAGCACAGAGTCTTGAGCTAAATGATCAGTCTAGCCAGCTGGGCCAAAAACAGTGAGTGGAATGTACTGCTGATAACAGCCTACAAATAAGGCAAAAGAGACTGTGCATTCAAAACTGCTGGCCCACAAGTCGTTTGTTTTGTTTGAGACTGTATGTTGAACAAACTGCTGGCCCACACAGGTGGTTCAAAGATTCCTTTGACAAGTCAGCCTGAAAGAACTGTTTTGTGTTAACCTTTATGTTACTTGACCAGGCTAGAGAAGTTGAAATGACTGATTATGCTTTTCTGGAGCAACAACTTACATTTGAAGCAATAAAAGTACATTTTCTTGTGTGAACTTTAAACCCAGCATGTTGCCTCTCCATCTATCATAGGCCAGCTTGTCACATAGCAATCTAGCTAACATAGCTCTCTATCTATCTGTCTATCTGTCTGTCTGTCTGTCTATCTATCTAACAGCAAAAAAATCTGTTTAATGCATCAGTTAGGGTTGTTCCACAGTGACAAAAGCAAGGAAATTCAGTGTTAGGGTTGAAAGCCCCCCTTGCACCCCCAATCCACCCCCCAACTGGCATTGGGGTTTGCGTTGGACTCATCAGACCTAACTTTCACCCCATCACGTGTGTAAACAAGCTGAGGTATAGGAGAATGGGGTGAGAGTTAGGACCAACGAGCCCAACGCACACCCCGATGCCAGTTGGGAGGGTGGGCTAGGGGTGTAAGGGGGCTTTCAACCCTAACACTGATTTTTTGGCATGAATTTTCCTTCTTTTTGAGAATGAGGCATACATAGTGAATAGAATGCAGTGGTGGAAGGGCCCCGTGCTCTCACCACGTGATGTGTAGTGACATAGTATCGGTAACTGCAATGCAAACGCAAGCACTAATGGTTACGCACATGGTGACACAAACGTAAAAGGTCACGCAAACATTAATAGAAACGCAAGTGCAAAGTGATGGCAAAGTGAACAGTGTTGCAAACGGAGATGCAAGAGCATACGTAAATGCAACTGGTAACGTGCACAGTCATGGTACCACTATTGTAAATGCAAATGTTAAGTGTTACAGCAACAATAACATCATAGGGAACAGAAACAGAAAGGCAAACACAAGCATGTATGGAAATGCAAAGTGTAACATGCATGGTCATGGTACGGCAATTGCAAACGCAAATGGTAATGGTAACAGCAAAAATAACGCCAAAGGAAACAGAAACGGCAAGACAAATGCAAGCGCATACGGAAATGCAAACCGTAACATGCACAGTCATGGTACCTCAATTGGAAATGCAAATGGCAATGGTAACAAGTAAAATAATGCCAAAGAAAACAGAAATGGAAATGCGAACACAAGCACCTACAGAAACGCAAAGTGTTATGCACACGGTCATGTAACTGCAATTGTAAATCAAATGGTAACGGTAACAGCAACAATAACGCCAAAGGAAACAGAAACACAAATGCAAGCTCGTATGGAAATGCAAACCGTGACACGCACGGTGACAGTATCACAATTGTAAACACTAATGGTAACGGTAACAGTAACAATAACTTCAAAGAAAATAGAAACACAAACCCAATCGCAAGCACATAAGGAAATGCAAACTGTGACACACACGGTGATGGTACAGCAATTGGAAATGCAAATGGTAATGTTAACAGCAGAAATAATGGTAAAGTAAACAGAAATGCAAACGCGAACACAAGTGCGAATGCAAACGAGAATGCAAAGAGTAATGCACACGGTGGCGTACACGGGAACGGTAACACAAACAGGTACAGAAACACAAGTAGGAATGGTAACTAGCAGTAATGGAAGTGCACACCCTCTATTTGCCCAACAACTGCACAGGGAAACACAGTGTGTAGAAAGAATGTATGCATAATAATGTGCCTCAGAGCACAAAATGAGCTGTTGGAATACTAAATTGCTGATATCTCAGGAACCGTATGACGTAGAAAAAAATTTAAATTTCACATGATTCATGAGTTTCCAGGCTAGGTTTTCACTGGGCTATGCATTGTCACAATGAAAACTGCATATCTTGCACTGTTTTCGAGATACGAGCCCTGAAAGGCGCAGCGTACACCACCATGTTAGTCTATGGGAAAAAATGGTCAACTTTGGAGTAACATAACTTGGCATCCATGCAATATTTCTTCACTAAACCACCACAAGGCACATCTGTGAGTTGTTGGCTGCCTTTCCTCCGAATTTCAGCCCAAAAGACCAAACCATTCTTTTGCAGCAGGGTGACAAAGAATTCCTGTTATTTTGGCCATAGTCTGGAAAAGCAGTGTCGCAATTTGAGAAAGCTTTCGCAAAAATTTGCAAAAGTGTCACAGGTGCGACACTACTTTTTCCAGAAATTTGAAAAACGTATTTCTGGGGTGCTTAATCCCAAAATAAAGACATGGCAAGCATCCTGAGGGTCCGACTAGGTGAACCAACAAAGAATTGTGTTCCTAGAGGGTCCCAATTTTAAATGCCAAGCATTTTTCTGATCAGTAACTGAAAACAAAATGGCAGATTTGCGACACTACTAGGGCCATTTGCGACACTAAAAAGTGCATTTGTGAAAGTGTTGAACTTTTTGTTAACTTTTCCCATTGACTTATAATGTGAACTTGTTTTTTGAATAACTTTTGAACCGTTTAATAATTTTTCACAAAATCTTCAAAAGGCACATCAGGAACCCCGGCCACATGTTCCCTGATGTTTTTGGACTGGTCGTGCAAACCATGCGACCTGTAGTTGAGAGCAAAGAATTTGCAAAAAGGCATAGTTGCGCACATGGATGCTGCTTAATAACTCTGCAGCCATATATCTGACTGGTACAGAGGTTGGCAGATCCCACGAGCTATGGTGCCCCCCTGTGCCTGCCAAATTTCAGGCAAATCTATTGAATGGTGGCAAAGTTATTAAGGTGCAATGTTTCACCCTTTAACCTTAAAAGTGCTACTCAACCCTAACTATGGCAGCACTACTGTTCTACCATAATATATCTATATATATAAATATATATATTATATTTATGCAATGGGGTCGAGATAAACAGAGTGTGATAAATCCATTTATCTGAGTAATTGTGTACATAAATTCCATTTATGTATACAGTGTTTATGTCATCAGCCATTTATACAAACAGTGCTTATGTCATCAGCTATTTATCTATACAGTGCTTATGTCATTTAGAATGATCGGCCTCAGTAGCAGTATTAACCATATTCAAACGCGAATAACTTTAAAATGAAAAATGATAGCATGGTACTGTGAGCATGAAAGTTGTTCAGCACGGAAATAACTACAAAATGAGTGGTGTTTTATTTATTGATACCTTTTAGATTTTTTGATAATTAGCAAAAACACAGCAGGAAATTTATATATTTTTTTCATTTTGTCTGCAAACAAATGTAAATAACTTTCAAATGAAAAATGATAGCATGGTGCTGTGAGCACAAAGCTTATTCAGCCCAGAAATATCTACAAAGTGAGTGGGGTTTCATTTATAGATACTTTTTAGTTTTTTCAGAATTAGCGAAAAACAGCAGAACATTCCATTTTTGTGCACTTTTTCATCAAACAAATGCAAAAAACTTAAAAAAAAATGACAGTATGGTCCTTTGAGCATAAAAGTTGTTCAGCATAAAAATATCTACAAAATGAGAGGTGTTTCATTTCTAGATTCATTTTAGATTTTCTGTAATCAGCAAGAAATGGCAGAAAATTCCATTTTATTCACTTTTTTGACTAACAAATGCCCCTCTACAAAAGCAAAAACAAAAGAATTGCATAAATGGAATATGCAATGGAAAACTTGTGTCATAAATGACTTATCTGCACTCTAGCAGTTTGACCTCAGACACCTCACTCCTCATGGCTTATGCCACTCATGAGGTTACCCGTGGTCAAACTGCTCTTGTGCAGATAAATCATTTATTACACTTGCTTCCATTGCATATCCATATTTATATATATATATATATATATATATATATATATATATATATATATATATTAGAGGCAAAAGTCTGTTTAATGCATCAGTTGGGTTGTTCACAGTGACAAAAGTGAGGAAATTAAATGTTAGGGTTGAAACCCCCTTGGACCCCCAGCCAACCTCTAACCAACATTGGGGTCGCCGGCCTCCTCACCCCATCACATGTGTAAAGAAGCAGAGGTATAGGAGAATGTGGTGAGAGTTAGGACCGAAGACCCCAATGTGCACCCCAATGCCGGTTGGGGGGTGGGCTGGGGGTCCAAGGGGGGTTTTCAACCCTAACAATGAATTTCCTCACTTTTGTCTCGGTGGAACAACCCTAACTGATGCATTAAACAGAGTTTTTTGCCTCTAACTTCCCTTATTTTTGAGAATGATAATGATAAATAGTGAATGTAATGCAGCGGTGGGAGCGCCCCGTGCTCCTGCCACGTGATGTCTTCACACATAGTAACACAGTGCCCACAAATGCAAATGGTAATGCGCATGGTGACACTAAGTGAAACACAAAGATAAACAGTACAGAGAAATAGTGCATGTAACACAGTGACGGGACCAGCGACGGGCCCCGCGCTCCCGCCGCATATTGTCTTCTTGTCACATAGTAACACAGTGCCCACAAACAGAAATGGTACTGCGCATAGTGCTGATAAAGCGAAGACAAAGATAAACAGTACTGTAGACACACATGGTTAAAATTACAGAAACAGAAGCGCAAATGAAAACGCAAAGGGTAATGCAGAAGGTGGCGTAGACAGGAAAAGTAAGTGAAACAGGTACAGAACCAGAAGCAGAAGCATTAAGGGTAAGAGTTATGGAAATGCACACAATAGTTTTCCCCAAAAGCTGCATATAGAAAGACGGTGAGTACAAAGAATGTATGCAAAATAATGACTCTCGGAACAGAAAATGAGGACTTGGAATAGTAAATTGCTTATATCTCAGGAACCGTACGACATAGAAAGAAAATTAAAAAATCATATGAATTATCACTTTCCTGGCTAGTTTTGTACTTAGCCCCCCAAACATTTTTCCAACAAAAAGTCTGTATCTCGCACCGTTTCTGAGATACGGGCCCTAAAAGGCATGGCGAACGCTGTAATGTTATCCTATGGGAAAAAAAGAGAAGTTCAGAGTGCCATAACTTTGCCTCCCTGTAACATTTTTTTCACCAATCTACTGAAAGACACATCTGTAGGATGTTGGCTGTCTTCCCTCCAAATTTCAGCCCAAAAGACCAAACTGTTATTTTGCAGCAGGGCGCCAAAGGATTGCTGCAATGCATTGGACGCCGTATGTTATCCTATGGGAAAAAGTGTCAACTTTGGAGTGCCGTAACTTTGCCAAAGTGTAATATTTTTTCAACAAAATACTGAAAGGCACATCTGTGAGATGTTGGTTGCGTTCCCTCCAAATTTCAGCCCAAAACACCAAACCGTTCTTTTGCAGTGGGGTGCCAAAGAATTGCTGTCATTTTCCCACAGCCTAGAAATGTACTATCGCAATTTGTGCAAGCTTTTGCAAATTCATTCAATGGTGTCGCAAGTGCGAAAGTACTTTTTCCAGAAATTTGAGAAACATATTTCTGGGCTGTTTTACCCCAAAATAAAGACATGGCTAGCATCCTCAGTGTCCGACTAGGTGAATACAAAAAGAATTAGGTTGCTAGAGGGTCCCAAATTTAAATGCCAAGCATTTTTCTGATCACCAACTGAAAACAAAATGGCAGATTTACGACAGTAAAAGGGCCATTTGTGAAAGTAAAACTGTCAAACTTTTTGTTAACTTTTCCCATTGACTTATAATGGGAACTTGTTTTTTGAATAACTTTTGAACTGTTTAATATTTATTCATGAAATCTTCAAAAGGCACATCAGGGACCCCAGCTGCACATTCCTTGAAGATTTTGGACTGGTTGCACAAACCGTGCGACCTGTAGGCGCGACCGTAGAATTCCAAAAAAGAGTAAATGCGCATGCAGATCACACTTAATAACTCCGCAGCCATATATCCGATGGGTATGAAACTTGGCAGATCCCAAGGTGTTTGGGTCTTGATTGTGTGTTCCAAATTTCAGGCAAATCTATTAAACAGTTGCAAAGTTATTAAGGTGCAAAATTTTAGGTTTAACATGTAAATGGCTCCTCAACTCTAACTATGGTAGCACTACCGTGCTACCACTATATATCTATATATATATATACAGTATATATATATATATATATATATATATATAATCTTTTATTTTCCTTCCCCTCCCAAAGCCCTTCTTGCTGTGCCACCACCCTTTTCCAATCTTGGACATGGCAACCAGACTAATGCTAATTCTTATACTCCTGCCCACTCTCTGTTTGCAGCCACTGAATGACCCTAAATCAGCTGACCCTCTTATCATAGAGCACCCGTATGGCAACATCTACAGCACTATAACATCCATGCATAGTTGTGGCCCATGTGCCAGCTGCATGCCTAACTACACATCCTGGCCTACATGGCCCAGTACGCATCCAGCTCGGCCAGGGCTTCCCCCTCCCACAGTCCTGCCTAAACTGGCTGTTCTCTCTAATAAGCATGCAGCTCAAATGAATCCACAAACACAGCACAATGCTAACCTTAAACACTTTAAACGTTACCTGGTCAGATTGGTACTCCTGTTACTACTGATTTCAGGCAACATCCACCCTAGTCCCGAACCCCCTCTATATAAGGGTTGAGTGCACTGAAACCAGGCACCTTAACCTTTGCAACACTAAACATCTGTAGCCTGACAGCAAAGTTTGACAGCCTTCAAGCCTGGGTAGCCTTACATAATCCAGATGTACTGTCTGTGGTAGAGACATGGCTCACTCCCAAGATCCCCGATGGAGGCATCAGTCTGCTGGGCTATTCAATTTTTAGGCAAGATTGTAAATCTAAAAGAGGTGGCGGCTGTGCAAGCTACCTTAAGGACAGCCCTCAGGGCTTAGTCCTGAATTTATCCAGCCTAGGGTCATTCACCCAGGCCCTTGCCATTAAGGTTCTTCTTGGGGCCCACAACAAACTGTCACAATTCTGTCTACATCCCCCCAAAGAACTCAGCCCAAGGTCTCCATGCCATCATAGACTGTCTTGGAAGTCTAACCCTTAGCTCTGAGGTTATACTCTTAGGTGATTTCAATATTAATTGGCTTGCCATTGGAGCTAACCAATTCAAGGATGCAATTCAGGCTATCCACTTTACCCAGCTCATTGAAACACCCACTAGGACTAACTACAGGATGTGCACTAGTATTTTGATTGACTGGGTGCTCACCAACTGACCTGAACATGCCTCTAATGCCTCCGTCCTCCCAGATGACATCAGTGACCACTCCCCTGTCACGTTCAGTTGGGCTAATAATTTCTCCAAACCACCTCCTAGAACAATCACTGGCAGGGTTCTCAAACCTGGTCACACTGACCACTTCAAAATGGATCTCCTCAATGCTGACTGGTCCTCAGTTTTTGAGGCTTCCGATATTGATGATGTGCTCAACCATTTCATCCTCCTCTTCAATGCAATCTGTGACACCCATGCTCCCATAAAAAAGTGGAAGATCAAAGGCTACTTTAACCCCTGGATGAGCCCTGATACCCTTGAACTAATGAAAAATAGAGCCACCTCTGGCATATAGCTAGGACCACTGGCAAGCAGTCTGATATCCTGAACTACAAATGTGTGAGGAACAACTGTACGAGGACCATCTGATTAGCCAAAAATGTATACTATAAAGATACCCTAACCAAGAACTGGAATGATGGGCGAAAATTTTGGGCTAACCTAAATGAGGCCACTGGGCAAGAACCCAAAATGGCCCCTACCATGCTCTGCATTGGTGGTTCCCCCATCCTTGACCCTAAATCTATTGCCAACACCTTTAACAATGCCTTCACTGACTTACAGCATGTTCTCTCTGCTGACTTCTTCTCCCCCACCATCCCTGCTGCACCCATGCAATCTCCATCACATCCCCCCTTTTGCTTCAAGACTATTAGCCTCAGAGAAACCAGGAAATATCTGCACAAAGTGCTTGGAAAGAGGAGATTCAGTGGGAATAACCTTGACCTGAAACTAATTTCACTCTCACTCTAAGAAATCCTGTTCCCTCTCACCCATATCCTTTACCTCTTGCTCCATCTCACAGTATGCCCCCCAAAATGGAAAGCTGCAGCAGTCAATCCTGTGTACAAGAGTGGGGATCGTACCCTCTCCAGCAACTATAGACCCATCTCTATACTACCACCACTTTCAAAGGCCCTTGAACGAATCATTGCTGACCAGCTTGTCAATCATCTGGTCAAGCACATGCTCCTATGTGCAGAGCAACATGGCTTTAGGGCTGGGCATAGCACCACTACAGCCCTCCTGTAATACATAGGCTTCATCTACAAATCCCTTGATCTTGACCACCTAGTCAGGGCTATCTATATTGAACTAACAAAGGCCTTTGACACAGTCAATCATGCCCTTCTAGTTGACCAACGCACTGCCATAGGCCTTGCCCCTGAGGTGGCTGCATGGTTCCTCAGCTACCTACACTGCCATTCACAGTAAGTCAGGATAGATATCTTTTTATCTGACACCAAGACTGTGTGCTCAGTCATTCCACATGGATCAATACTGGGCCCCCTCCTCTTTAGCCTAGTTCTGAATTGCCTCCCCCTAGCCAGTCAGTGCTGTATTCTCCTCTATGAGGGTGATGCGGTTATCTTTTCTAATGGCTCTGACCCCACTGCTCTTGAGCAACAGCTACAACATGACTTCACCAGCATTGAGTTTTGGTTCAAAAATCATAAATTGATAATGAACTACAAAAAAAGAAAAACCATGTTGTTCACCAGCCTTAAGAACAAGCACAAAAACTACCTGCTATCAATATGTGAAAGGGGTGGTGTTCCTCTTGAACATGTTCGTCACTTCAAGTATCTTGGAATCACTCTTGACAGCTCGCTCTCCTACGACCCCCACATAGACATCACAGCTAAAGCAATCAGTGAATGATTAGTGCTACTTTATCACCATAGGCAGATCCTGACCCTTGAAGCCCTCAGCATAGCGGTCCACAGTTCAATGGGTTTCCTAGTGGACTATGGACTGACGATATATGTCTCTGCCGCAGATACTGCCCTCTGATGTATAAAAACTGCCCTTAACAATGCCTGCAGGCTCACCTTAGGGGCACACTGACTAACCCACACCTGATATCTCCATGCAAAGGCTCACTGGCTAATGCTCTTTGGTCACTTAAAATATCAATCCTGCCTCCTGGCCAAAAAGATCTGCCTTGGTCAGCTCCCAACTGGGGTCAAACAACTCCTAGTTCCCAGCACTAATCCCAGGCCCACCTGAAATTCAGAACTGCAGTCCTTCCTGACTCCAAAATGTTGGACATCTCAAGAATAAAGGTCCTTTGCCTATTTGGCACTGCTGTGGTTCAACTCCTTCCATGAGAATATTATTAGCCTGCCCACTCTGTGGACCTTCAAAAAGAACTTAAAGAACCATTTAATACAGGAATCTCAATGTGTCTGCCATCACTAGCACCTAGCAAAGGCATCTCCTACCATCTGCCCTTCTGCCAAATAGATCTCTCTCTCTCTCTCTCTATCTCTATCTCTCTCTCTCAGACACCCTGCACTTGGGGCTCAACCCCCACTCCATCTCTCCAGCACTTCTATGCACTAACTCTCTTGTGTTGCTGACAACTAACAGGCTCCCTGTTGGGCACAGTTATTTAGTCTGTTCCTGTATGTATCTGACTGAGTTTACTCATTGCAGTTTTAATTTTATCTGTATTTTTTGCATTCCTTTGTTTAAAGACCAAATGTACCTAAATGTTCTCATTCTAATTTGATTGCCTTGTTTGTCTTAATCCTCTGTATAATCACCTACTTGTTCTAAATGTACTAATGTGGAACCCATGCAAAGAGCTCTGAGCTCAAATGGTTAATCCAAGATCATAAATAAATAAATTATATATATATATGGAGAGAGAGACAGAAAGATAGATAGATAGATAGATAGATAGATATTATATATATTTGCCTGTCCACTTCTTTGTTAAACCCAAATGTTTGCACTTTAATAAATTTATCTTGTGCTGACTGATACCATAGATCTCTGGATATGGCAAGTTTAGTTCTGCTCAGTTGTGTGGTTGTGGAGCTGCGGAGTGCCACAAAATGTGAAACTTACCATTTAGGTGCAAATTCTTTGCCCATCTATAAGTCCAAAATGGCTTGGGGTCTGGTCTGAAATTGTTAGGGTATGTGGGGTCTGGGCTGCAGATGTGCCTTTTGAAGATTTGGTGAAAAAATATTAGTCCATTCAAAGGTTATAAAAGTTTAAGTTTCCCATTATAGTCTGTGGGAAAAAATATATGTACACTCTCTAAAGCACTTTTTGCTTTTGTGAAGGCACTTTTGACTGCTGCAAATGGGTTTAGTACTGTTGTATTGCCGCCATCTTGTTTTTAGTTAGTGATGGGTAAAAAACACTGTAATTCATACTGCCCCTTGTAAACACCAACAGTTTTGTTTTCCTAATTAGGGCTCAATGAACATGATCCTGGCATTAGATTTTAAAAATAATAGGTGGAAATATTTTTTTTAAATTTGGCCATTGAAAGTATGACAAATTTGCAGTACTGCACCAGAAGACATATGAAGAGAGATTAAAGAAGCTTAATATGTATACACTCGAGGAGAGGAGGGAGAGGGGGGACATGACAGAAACTTTCAAGTACATCAAGGGAATCAACAGAGTCCAAGATGGCAGCATCTTTCAGAAAAAGAGATGTGCAAGAACAATGGGGCACAATTTGAAGATAGAGGGGGGATGGCTTAAAAATAATGTGAGGACATACTTTTTCACACAGAGGGTTGTGGATACATGGAACAACCTTCCTGAGGAGCTAGTGGACTCAAAAACAGTGGAGGAATTCAAGAATGCATGTGACAGACATAAGGCAATTCTAGTGGGGGGGGTAAGAGGAAGTAGGCTGTTGGTTGACTAGGATCTGCAGCCTATGCATTAGGTAGGGAAATGGGAAGACTAGGTGGGCCAAGCGGTCCTTATCTGCCGTCAGATTCTATGTTTCTATGTTTACTATGCTTGTGAAAGTGCCACAAATTGCAGCACTTTCACAAACGTAGTGTTGCAAATTTGCGACACTTTTGCAAAAGCTTTTGCAAAATTTGTGAAAGTGTTGCAAATTTGCGACACTACTTAGAACCAAAAAAAATCTTGGCCCCTTCGAAAAGGGCAAAACTTTTTCTGGCCATTATTTTTAAAAAGTAGGGTAATGGGCCTGAAGGGAGTACAAGGGGTGGGAATGGTGCAGAATTGGACACAAGTTCCTTTACACAAGAAAGAGTCCTGAAGGAACTGGAAGGAATAAGAGTTGATAAAGCAATGGGGCCAGAGGGAGCGCACCCCAGGGTCCCAACCTCTGACAATTCTGTTTAGTCGATCACTGGAAACAGAGGAGATACCCAAAGACTGGAGGACAGCAGTAGTAGTCCCCTTATACAAAAATGGGAACAAAGAGTAAGCTGAGAACTACAGACCAGTCATCCTCACCTTGGTAGTGGGGATGATCATGGAAGCACTACTGGAGGAGAGACTGTGGAACATCTGGCTGCCAATGGACTACAGGACCCAAGGCAGCATGGTTTCACCAGGGGGAGGTCATGTTAGACCAACCTCATCAAATTTTGTGACTGGGTGTCAAGGGAGGTGGATCAGTGGAGGGCAGTGGACGTGGCCTATCTGGACTTCAGCAAGGCCTCTGACACTGTGCCACATAGAAGGCTAATTAACAAACTGGGGAATATGGGAGTGGGTAGAACAGTAGTGTGATGGCTAGGTAACTGTCTGGGTGTCAGGACACAGAGGGTGGTGGTAAATGGCTGTCACACCACAGAGGGAAGAGTGACCAGTGGGGTACCACAGGGATCAGTGCTGGGACCAGTCCTATTCAACGTCTTCATCAGTGACATTGCACAGGACCTAGAAGGACGAATTTCCCTGTTCACTGATGACACAAAGCTCTGTAACAGAGTGGACATGCCAGAGGATGTAGACAGAATGAGGAGGGACCTGCAGAAACTTGAAGAATGGTCAGGGGGTTTGGCAGTTGAAATTCAATGCAAAGAAGTGCAAGATAATACATATAGGGCACAAAAACCCTGAAACAATATATCAGTTAGGGGGTGAGGATATAGCATGCACCAAACAGGAAAGGGATCTTAGGGTTATCATCTCTGATGACTTCAAGGTAGGGGAAACAGTGTGACAAGGTATCAGGTAAAGCAAATAGGATGCTGGGCTGCATAGGTAGGGGCATCACCAGCAGGAAAAGGGAGGTCATAATTCCACTATACAAGACACTAGTGAGGCCCTACCTGGAGTACAGTGTACAGTTCTGGAGATCTTACCTATGTAAGGACATAGGGTAGAGAAGGTTCAGAGGAGGGCAACAAAGATGGTACACAGATTGCATCACAAGTCCTATGATGACAGGTTGAAGGACCTGAATATGTACTCCCTGGAGGAGAGGAGGGAGACAGGGGATATGATAGAGACATACAAGCGTCTTACAGGGAGGCACAGGGTGCAGGAATACACTATATTTCAGCAAAAAAGATGTTGCAGGACTAGAGGGCATGAGATGAAGTTGGAGGAAGGGCAATTCAGAGGAAACATGAGGAAGAATTTCTTCACAGAATGGATGGTGGACAAGTGGAACACCCTGCCAGAGGAAGTAGTGGGGGCTAAAACAATCACGGGATTAAAGAATGCATGGGAAAGACATAAGGGAATACTGGAGGTCAGGGGTCAGGGGCAACATACTTCTAGGAAAACATAAAGTGAACTTACAAGCTCAAATGGGCAAACTGGGTGGACCGTAGGCCCTTATCTGCTGACAGTGTCTATATATCTATGTATCTATGTACTAGTAGGCCCTCTTTAATGTCTTTATAAGTGACAATGCAGAGGGACTGGAAGGAAAAGTATGTCTCTTTGCAGATGACACAAAGATCTGCAACAGAGTTGATACACAAGGTGGGGTGGAAAGGATGAGAAGGGACTTGGCAAGGTTCTAGGAATAGGCAAATGTATGGCAGCTTAGATTCAGTGCTAAAAAGTGCAAGGTAATACACCTAGGAAACAAAAACCCAGGGGAAGAGTACACAGTGGGGGGTGAGATACTGACAAAAACAAAAATAGAAAGGGACCTGGGGGTAGTCATTTCAGATGGCCTAAAGGTGGGCAAGCAATGTGAGAGGGCAGTAACGAAGGCCTGGGGGGGGTACTGGGATGCATAGGGAGAGGCATCACCAGTAGAAAACAGGAAGTTGTTATCCCTCTGTACAGACAGCTGGGGAGACCCCATCTGGAGTACTGTATGCAGTTCTGGAGACCCAATCTCTGCAAAGACATAAACAGGATGGAGGCAGTCCAGAGGAGGGCAACTAAAATGGTGCAGGGTCTGCAATAGAAGACATATGAAGAGAGACTTAAGGAGCTTAACATGAATAGCCTCGAGGAAAGGAGGGAGGGGGGTACATGATAGAAACTTTCAAGTACCTCAAGGGAATCAACAAAGTCCAAGATGGTAGCATCTTTCAGAAAAAGAGGTGTGCAAGAACAAGGGGCACAATTTGAAAATGGGGTGGAGGGCGGCTCAGAGGTAATGTAAGGAAGTGTTTTTTCACAGAGGGGGCTGTGGATGCATGGAACAGCCTTCCGGAGGAGGTCGTGGAGTCAAAAACGGTGGTGAAATTCAAGAATGCAAGGGACAGTCATAAGGCAATTCTAGGCGGTGGGGGTAGGAAGAAGTAGGCTGTTGGTTAACTAGGATGTGCAGCTTATCCATTAGGTAGGGAAATGGGCAGACTGGGTGGGCCAAACAGTCCTTATTTTGCCATCAAATTCTGTGTTTCTATGACTGCACTCTTCAAAGTTGAACTGTGAACTGAGGGGGAAGGAAGGGAAAGGGAACACTGTTTAACCAGGAGTAGCACACTATGCCGAAGCTTGTTTCCAGATGCAACCTGGGAGCACAAGAAAGTTAAGTGACTTGCTCACAAAATATGCACCTCAGTGACTGTGGAATTCAAACCCAGGTCTCCAGATCTGCAGCTCAGAGCCTGCGCTATACTGCCTCCCTAGGTATTAGGATAAGTGCTGTATAATGTATTTCAATGGTATTTTAAACTTATGTTTGCCATTTTTTGGAATTTGTTTACCAAATTTTCAACATGGCCTTCTTGAGTTCCCACCTCATGAACCCTGGCAGTGACATTTTGTTACTCGGGCCCAGATCTTGCAGTCACTGTGTGAAATCACCTTTCAGGATCAAAAAATGAAATGTCATCACCAGTGTTCATGAGGTGGGGTCCCAAAAAGGCCGTGTTGAAAATTTGGTGAAAATATTCTTACCAATGGTTGTGTTATGACCATTTGTTGAAATGTTTCTATGTACATTCATAATTTTGGTAATTTTCAATATTTTGACTCCAAAAAAAATAGCCATTTTTTCAAGCCACCTCATGAACAGTACAGCTGTCATTTTTCACATCCTGTCCAAAATGTATTTTCACCCTGTGGCTTGGAATGGAATTTCAGCATGAATTTGAAATTTTTCCCTTACCGTGCTTATGGGCTGAGTTCAGGTGTGAACTCAGCAAGCCAGTTTAATGGGACAAGGCTAATGGGGAAGGTGCGGCAGTATACTCCATCTCAAAAACTATTGATGAGTGGCAGTGCAGGAGCCAAAGTGGCCTGCGCTCCCACAGGCAAATAAGGCTACGAGAACACTATCTCAAAAAGTAAGAAAATTATTTGCAAAAACTATGTTAATGCATCAGTTAGGGTTGATATTGAACCATACAAAGAAGGAAAATATGACATTAGGGTTTCCAACACTAACACCCCACCCCCACCCTGCACACACCAAAAGGTGTTGGGGGTGTGCAATGGGGTCATCAGCATAATACTCACCTTATTCTCCTATACTGTACCCATCTCAGCTTATTTACTTACGGAATGGGTGGGAGTGCTATGGCTGATGACTCTCTACTCACCTCCAACACCTGTTGTGTGCAGGGTGGGATGGGGTATAGGCTGGAACCCTAATGTCGCATTTCCCTCTTTTGTACAGTTTAATATTAGCTCTATCTGATGCATCAATGTAGTGTTTTGCTAAATATATATATATATATATATATATATAAACAGACATACAATCTTTAAAAAAAATGTTTGAAGAAATTAAACTAGATATCAGCACTGTCACACATATGGTTTCTGAATTAAAACAAGACTCTGCCACCATATCAGATAGACTGGCTTACTTGGACTATCAAGTTGAGTCACTTAAGGACACCATAACGAGGCTAAAACTTCAAATTCATACCCAGAGTAAACAAATCCGCTACCTGCTGGAAAAAGTAGATGATTTGGAGAACCAGGAAAGGAGAAATAATATACGTATCCTCGGTGTCCCAGAGGGTATAAGGGGTGGTAACATTATTGAGTTGCTCCTACAATTTCTACCTACTGTGTTAGATTGCCAGTGGTCATGGAATTTGGAAATTGAACAGGCACACCATGCCCTGGGTCCCAGACCACAAAATGGGCAGAGGCCCAGACCAATCGTAGCATATTTTCTCCTTTTCTCTACAAAAGAACAAATATTAAGGCTACCTAGAGAGAGAAAACAGCTGTCATTGAATGGAAACAAAATCCTGATCTTTCAAGACTTCTCCTCAGTGGTAACGGAGAAATGGAGAAGTTTTTCTGAGGTAAAGCAGATGCTAACTAAACTGTGATTATTGTACTACTTTTGATATCCAGCTTCATTGAATGTGGTGGAGAAAAATGGGGCTGTTCATGTTTTTCACAATGCTGAGGATGCTATGCAGTTTATTCACAAGTGTGAGGCCTCAGTGAGGAACAATCCAAAAAACAAAATGAATGATCTGTATTCTTCAAAAAAGCTGCATGTGGATACTGCCTCCTTATACACACAAGATAATTTTACTGCATGAGACATGCAGTCCACAATACTGCAGACTTCTACAGAAAATGTTCCACCTGAACTACAGGGAGTACTCAGTATGTAGAAATAGCCTATTTGTCTCTACTCTTCACTTTTACTCCATAGCATTTCAAGGAAAGAAAAGTCCAACAACAAATGCTAAGCATACTTCAAATGCCTCTATATCCAGAAAAGCCAGACCACAGTAAAAACAGAGCCATCTCTCAATTCTTCATTCTAAGAATCAGCACATACAGAGCAGATCCTGGAGCAGAGGAAGCAATAGGTCACGTGGTTCCAGCTCAATTACACCTCCGCCGGAAAAACTAACTCTGCAAGAGGGTCCCTGTGTGTGTCACCAGACCCGATGGCAATGACTTGATCTGATCCCTGACACTCATTTATTGGGGAGGATGGAAATACCTCCTGTGACACTTCCAGTATTGTGGGCTGATGAGCTCATCGTATGGCTTTACCTTTGGACTCTGTCTTCATCTCTCAAATGGATTAACTATCAGTCAGCAAGCAAGTCCTATTGGAAGGGGAAAGAAGGGGGAAGAAAGGGAGAAAAGATCTAATCGCCCTCAAAAGTGATGTCTGGACCTCCGTTGAGACATTATAATAACATTGCTAGACTAGATGTGGATGCATCCTAAGAAATGTAATTAAATGTTAAAATCTGCTGACTGTAATTCCTGCTATTGCAATTGTTAATTTAATTAGTCAACTATTGGTTATGATACTGAGTGGCTTAATATGATCTAGAAAATGCTGGTGGATTCAGTTGTTTAAAAAAAGGTTTACCTAGGATGAAATTTCGAATTCTGCTTCCTCCCATTTGTTTTAATTTTCTGGAGTAGAAGTTTATTTTATTCATTTATTTATTATTTTAAGGGGTCTAGCACACGTGAAGATATTTGCTTAGCATTTTAGGACTTGATGAAAGCTGAATGGGAGTAAAATAATGGGGAGGGGAGAGATAAGCTTAGTGCTGTTATTGTGTCTCTATTGCTGACACTGATGGGATAATCATAAATCAATGTGCAATACACCCTTTAGCCCCCCCCCCTTTGTTTTCCACTGTCTCTTTCTCTCTATATCTTTATATTTCATGGTCCTTTTTTTTACATATATATCTACTCTCTTCTTTCTCACTTGATATTCTCTGACACGGTAACTTGTAATCTTCACTAAATGGTAGACTCTGAGCTCCTTGGAAATGCATGTAAAGGATGACAACTTACAAGTAAGGTGGCTGAGGGCATTTCTTTGTATGGGGCACAGAGTGCTGAATAGAGATATCATGGATAATGCTGCCTGGGCATACATTACATAAATGTTACAAACAATATATCTTCCTGGTATTGTGAATAATAATTATAACCTGGTCAGAGAGGTTGTAACCACTGGCTTTCAGAATGGTATTGCCATGACACTCAAAGTTAATTAACAAACTGATAAAATGGAGTTGCAATATTATGCGCTTTCTTGCCTACGTCTATGAACCTTTGCAGACCTCTGCTATAGCTACTACTACCTAAGCTGCGCTATTGTACATTTTGTTATTTTTCCCAAAATGTATACTCAGTGGTTGTTAATGAGTAACGAACTGGCTGCTTAACAAGCAAATCTACTATGATGAATACAATAATAGATAAATAAGTGTGTATTACAAGGGAGTAATACCATCGAGAGGTTTTGGGGACATGGAACCTCGAGAGCAATGCTCGAGAGGTTCTAAAGTCCCCAAAACCTTGAGATGGTATTACTGCATTGTAAAACACTTATCTTTCTGTTATTTTTTGTAATATATGGATCCATTGATAATACTACGTTGGAGATGACCTTTGAACTGTAGTATTATCAGCAAAAAACAATGGTATCACTTTTCAGGATAGTATTATTGAGAGTAGGGATGTATTACTGGGACATTTTTGTATAATTTAGTATAGTATTATTGAGGCTTATCCATATATTACAATAACATCAGGCTTATAGATGCGGAAGTTGTGGGTCCCTTTCCACGCTGGTATTTGACACCTCATAGACCAAGTACCTTGGACCAGTGGTCCAGTGCATGGTGGGCAACAGAGATAGAAATTCATCCTACCTGGTTTTCAGACTTGGTAATGAATTATTTTACTTTATTATATATAATCACACTATTGTTATATTCACTGAACTGTTACTGGGTTGTTGTTGTTTTTTTGTTTTGTTTTGTCTGTTTGTTTTGTGTTTTTTTTGTATTTCATCTGATTAATTTTACTTTTGAAATACTTCTTGATTATATTTGCTTAGATTGATAGTGGAAATTCATACCTCAATTTAGTATAGTCAAGGTTTGATTATTGCATCTGAATATACATATATATTACATATTTTTAAAATCTATTTCCCTGTTACTTGGATATCTTAGTTAAGGAATATTATCTGTTGGGTGAATGTCACACTATACGATTGTATCTTGGAACATTAATGGTTTGGGTTCTCTGGTTAAGAGGAAGAAAGTTTTAAGTCATCTGAATAGGAAGAGGGCTGATATTGCTTTCATTCAAGAGACACACATGACACATGAGGAAGCTTTGAAATTACGAAGGGTGTGGGTGGGACAAGCTGAAAATAAACTTAAGTAAACATTCCTATTTTTCTGACCCTAAAGGGAGGTTCCAGATTTTAACTGGGATACTTGATGGGCAGAAAATTGCATTATGTAATATATATGCACCAAATACTGGTCAGGGTGACTTCTTTAATTCATTGGTGGTAACTCTCAGTACCTTTACTGACTATGAAATTATTATGGGAGGGGACTTTAATGAGCTACTAGATCCTATTCCAGATAGATCCTCCACTAAAAGCATCCAAATTAACACAGGCTCAAGCGAGTCCTTCAAAAAGCTCCTGACAGAGCTGTGTCTTGCAGACTCCTGGCGAGTAGTGCATCAAACTGGCAGGGATTATTCATTTTTCTCAAACAGGCATTCAATGTATAGTAGGATTGACTACCTCCTGATACCAAACTCATTGGTAACATGTACTTTGGATGCCATGATAGATAATATTATCATATCTGCCCAAGCCATGATAAGTTTAGATTTGGTAATAGGAGGTATGGGGAAGAAATCATGCAGGTGGAGGCTTAAAGCTAATTTGCTTAAAGAAAATGACTTTCTGACGTGGGTAATAGAGCAGACATCAGAATATCTTAAAATTAACAAAAATGGGGAGGTCTCCAAAGTATATATATCTAGGAAGCATATAAAGCATTTGTCAGGGAGAAAATAATCAGCTACTCAGCAAATAGGAAATGAGAAAGGAAGAAAGCTCTTGAGGAAAAAGAAATAGAATTTGAGAAATTAACTGCATTGTCAAAAAAAACTATGACACTGAAAGGGGAAGACCTGCATAAAATATCAGTCCTTAAGGGGGAGATCAACACTATTCTGTTGCACAAAGCTGAATTTGTACTTCTTAGAACAAAACAAAGGTATTGAGAAGCTGGGGACAAGACAAGTATAGTAGGCTTCTTGCCCTGAGACTTAAGAAAGTCCAGCAACAAAATATAATAACCAGCATTAAGGATAGCTCAGGGAGAATGCTTACTAAGAGTAAAGAAATAAACAAGGAATTTTTCACTTTTTTTACAAACATATATGCAAATCACGGTACTCTATCCACTGGTGTACTCAGTGATTTTTTTTTACCAAAATCAAACTTTCCTCTCTTAAAAGAGAGGAAAGTGCAATGTTAGGCAAAAACATTTCTCTTGAGGAAATTCAGTTAGCACTAAAGAGTCTTCCAGTAGGTAAAACCCCTGGACCAGATGGTTTTCCATCTGAATACTATAAAAAACTTACTCCTATGCTGATGCCTCACAACTGTAGGCTGCTCTCATGGAAGCATGGGATGATAAATCATTACCTTCCACTACGAGGCAGGCTTTTCTTACCTTGATCCCAAAAAAGGATAAGGATAACTCAGACTGTGCTAGTTACAGACCAATCTTGTTAATGAATGCTGATTATAAGATTTTGGCAAAAATTCTTTCTAATAGAATACAGGATGTTATAAGTAAATTAGTAGGACTAGAACAGGTTGGGTTTATTAGGAATAGGTCAGGGGTGGATAGTGTCCACAGGCTTTTTAAGTTAATATGGTCAGCCAACAGAAAACAAGATCCATATGTGACCCTTTCACTTGATATATTCAAATTGTTTGATTCAGTTAACTGGACCTATATGTAAAGGGCTTTGACAGAGTTTGTTTGTGGAGAGAACTTCTGTTAGTGGGTAGTAATGCTATATGATAAACCAGTGACACAGGTTTTGACCAATGGCATATTGTTCCCGCAGATAGACCTAGCTTGTGGCACAAGACAGGATGCCCGCTCTCCACATATCCTTTTCAATCTAGGTTTTGAGCCTCTTATACGGACAATTAATGAACATACTGGAGTTAAAGGAGTAAAGTTTAGGGGAAGAGAACATAAATCCTTTGCCTATGCAGACAATCTCTTGCTGACTCTCACAAGTCCAGCACACTCTTGCCAATGTCTGAAGTCAATCCTGGCAGCCTTTGAAGGAATTTCAGGTCTTAAAATTAATTGGAGTAAAACTCAATTGTTACATCATAACATTTCTACCCTTACTATGAGTCACTTAGAGAGGATTATGGATAAACAATGGTTTAAAAGTGATATTACATACTTAGAGCTGCAGATCACCACTAAGCTAAAAGAATTAGAAGGCCTAAACTATGAGCCACTAATAAAAGATATAGAACTGGATCTGTTTAGATGGGGGAAGCTTAGCTTGTCCTTATGGGGGAAAATAAACACAACAAAAATGAACATTGCCCCAAGACTATTTTACCTCTTTCAGAATCTTCCCATAATACTTGGGGGAAAAAATCCCTAAGAAGCTAGACAGAATAATTAGAAATTTCCTATGGTAGGGGAAGCCACCTAGGCTACGATTATGCAAGTTAAGAGCACCATGTGCCTCTGGTGGATTTGCACTACCATGGTGGGAGTGATATCAGATGGCTTTTAAACTTAAACATGCCCTGAGACATATGGTCATTCCCTCCATGGATAGGGAGCCCCAACCACTATGGTTTGCCATGGAAAAAGCAGCACTGGATAACAACTGCCTTTTTGATTATATACCCCTTTGGGTGCACAATTGCTGGACAATCCCTGTGTGCAAGCATCTATGTTAGCACTGAAAAAAGTAGATGATAATATAAATACTAAGTTGGTTCCCCTGGATTAGATGCCAGTATGGCATAATCCAAGGATAGTGGGAAGGAAGAACATCTTTAATGCAAAATGGTTCAAGTTGGGCATCACAAAATTTGCTCACTTAGTAGATCCACAGACTAGAGTTATGCTCTCTTTCCAAGAACTTAGGGATAAGTACGGAATTCACAGACACCAACTTCACTATTTTTTACAGCTAAGAGAGGCCCTTAAGAATTCCCAAATACTAACTAATGAGTTTGTCTTACCTAAATGTGAGGAATGGGATCAATTGTTAAAGGTGACATCACTTAAAAGAAGAGCAGGGGTCATTTACAAATTTCTAGCCTCTAACCTTACCTCTACTTGTTTGACCATAAAGGCAAAAAGAAAATTGGAGGAAGAATTGCACCTTAACGTAACTGATGAGGAATGGGAGGACACATGGGCGATGGCAAGAAATAACTGCAAAGAACTGCAAGGTAGGCTAATTCAATATAAGATCTTGCATGGATACTATTTTAGCCTGGAAAGACTAAATTCTATGGGATATCTAAAGGATTCCAAATGCTAGAGATGTAAATACCCCAGGGCTGGAATTGCACATGTGGTCTGGGACTGCCCAATGATTCAGAGATCATGGAATTTAATTCTGGCCATTTGCAGTAAAGTAACAGGGTAGCATATTCCACCATCTCCCTTGGTCTTTATTCTTGGGATATTCTCAGAATCCCTAAGTTTAGATGAATATCAAAAAATATGGATCTCTCAAGTGTCTATTAGTTTTAAAAGTCTTATTCTATAGAACTGGAAAGGCACCTCTGTGCCAACTTTGAGTGAATGGTATAACCAGATGGTCTTTCTATTTAATGAGAGAATATGCTATTCCCTGGATGATAAGTTGGATATCCTACAGATAAATTTGGTCACTATTCTTGAATGTGTAGTAGTTTTCTTCTGTGCATGCAATAAATTAGTGAACATTCTATTAGAAATTCATCTGAATTTTATCTAACTAGAAAATGTTTTTCTTTCTGAGCAGTGTTTGGTCAAATAATATTATCTTTGGTTAAAATATCTAATATTTATTTGTCACTAATTCTAAACTCTATATAAATGATTACAATGTTTACATTTAGTTTATTCCTCTTTATATCTTGTACTTTTGTTTTGTTTACTAAGACGGTTCTGTTATTTAAGATATATGTTAAACCTAATGAAATTATTAAGAGACGAAAGATCACATGGAGTCTTACAGCAGTGCCTCAACTAGCACATCTCTGCTGAATGAATAATATATATTTTAGTAAATATTATTAATTTAAAGAATGCAAAAGGGTGCGGAGTCATAAACAGAACTGAAGTACTTGCACTAGGAGCCTGCTGTAGAAGGAAGGCATGATGAGGGTGACTAAGGATAGGAAGTCATTTATCAATGGTAGCAATGAGCAAAATTACTGAAGGAGGGCAGGGAGAAAGTGAGCAAAAAAGCTGACCAGCATGTGTGAAAATGACCAGTGTAAGTGAAACTGACTAGTGGGCAGGGGGCTGGGCTGAGGCAGAGAGAGGCATCAGCAGTGTGTCCCGGCTTCCATCTCTCTGTACAGGAGGTACTGTCGCTGTTGCCGGGACATTAAGGTATGGAGAATGGGAGGGGCAGAGCCTATGACACGACTGGAAGGAGGAGTTAGGAACCTGTGAGTAGAGTCAGCTAGGTCAAAGGGTAGCCTAATTGTCATTCCTAGGCCCCACTTCAACCCCGCAACCAAGACCTAATGCTGCTATTCCTGGTTATAGAGCCACCCGTTTGGGATCGGGTTCCTAGTGACTCTCCAAAACTGTAGTAGCTAAGTTAATCATGGAACTCATTTCTCTAAACCACAATAAACTTATTGTCCAGGCATAAATACTTCAGACTTAGATAAGTTTATTGTACAAATGCTCTTGAAGGTTGAAAAATGTTGACTGACATTTCACTTCAGACTGAGGCTTTGAAAAGCCTTGGTCTGAGGTGAAACGTCAGTCCACAGTTTTCTAAGTCTGAAGTACATATGCCTGGACAATATGTTTATTGTGGCTTTGAGAAGTGAGTTCCATGACTAACTTAGCTACCTCAGCTGCTGCCTAAACTCCCAATCATTGTATCTGTAAAATGTAAAGACATAATGTGGATGCATTTGCAGGTAAGCTGCAGCCCTGCTCCATTCATTCTGTAGGCATTATACACCCACGATCCACTGAACACAACATATCCAGACATTATTTACCCCCTGCAAACGTTGCATACATGTTTAATTTTTTGCAGCTTTGATTGGGAAGGCTACCGATTTGCTTTGTAATAGTTGAGCCTAGACCTTTTGCTGGTTGTTGATTGACTGTACAGCTTTAAAATACTGGGGGCAGTAACATTTATTCCCTGCACCTCCTAGCTCTTACAGCAGCCCAAACAACTTGAGATATGATGCAAGATTGTGGGGTAATTGTACTGAGCCGGATCACACTCGTCTCACTAAGCTGGGCACCTGGGATTTTGGGTGTCCAGAAAAGGTATTTGTGGACACAACTTCAAAAACAAACATCATAGTCTAGCTAAAATGGTCCTGTTTAACTAGGTTCTGATGTTTGTTTTCAAAAGATTCAGCACTTTTATGTATTTTCCACCTTTTTGTAGTTGGTGGAAGAAAAAAATAAGATGGCAGTTCATGAAAAAGGTTTTTTTGCTTACGAGAAAGTATTTAGTTCTCACAAAAAAGGTACTACTCTCCCAAGACCAAATTCTTTTTTGTGAGATCAAATCCTTTGTCAGACTTTTAGCATCTATCCTGAAAACTGATCTTCCGATTGAAAACAATGGGAAATGAAAAATATAATAACTTTGCAACAGATAAATGTTTTTTCATCAATCTAAGCATGTCAGTTCTGTTACCCAAGATATTTCTATCTCTCAAAAGTCAAACCAAATGTCTGCACTGTCTGGGTGCAAGGCGATAAGGAAAAAACTGCAACAAGTGGCGACTGTATGATTTTAACTATCCGGATCTTATAGTCCACACATCCAACCAGAACAAAACTTACCACATCCAGAGATCTACCCCTTGGGATAACACATAAGAAATTTTGTGCAAATGTATTGATCAGTTGCAAAGTTATTAAGGTGCAAATTGAGAGGTTTAACATTAAAAATGCTACTCAACCCTAACTGTAGGGGTGCTTTGCACCATTTGTATATATGAGGGGCACGGTAGCACCCCTATTGTTAGGGCTGTATTGGCAGTTCTATGTTAAACCCCAATTTTTGCACTTTAACAACTTTGCAACCATTCAACAGATTTCTTGAACATTTGCATGCATGGTCTTGTGGGGTACATCTCTGGATGTGCAAAATTTTGTTACTGTCAGATGTGCAGTTTCCCAGTTCTGGATAGTGCAAAAAGCAAATTTTCTTAAGTATTTTCCCATTGATTATAATGGGTTTTCATTTGTCTGCTTTACAGCTTAGATGGTTTGGAATTTTGATCTGAAATGTTTAGGGTAGAAGGTGGCTGACCCACAAATGTGTCTTTTGCTGGTTTGGTGAAAAAATATGAATCCACTCCAAAGTCATTTAATTTTAAAATTTTCATAATTTGGTACTGAACATGTTCAGCAAGCATCTCAAGATAGCTGTATAAAATGGAGAAATAATTATTTTTTTTGTATTGCTGTTGTCTTTTTTTATTTGAGGGAAATCCCTTTTTGTTTGGCTGCCATCTTGTTTTCCATTTTTGCCTACAACTTCACATTATAAAACTCACAAAAATGACATTATGGGGAAAGACCTACACATGTAGGCTGTTTATTGGACCCGTGATTGCAAAATCCTTTTTAGATAGCCCGCATAATTTCTCTGGTGTCCAGTGGTACCCTCCGGTTGCCGTCCCTGTAATTCTGTTTCTTATCTCTGGTGTCTAGTGGCACCCCCTCACCCTCTGATCACCATCCCCATTACGTTTGTGTTGATCCCTGATGTCTAGTAGCACCTCCACCCTCCAATCACCACCCCTATTATTTTTTTATTATCTTGGAGTCTAGTGGTACCTCCCACCCTCCCATCACTGTCCCCATAATTATCTGTATTATGGCTGGTATCTAGTGGCACCTTCCACCTCTGATTGTCATCCCCTAATTATGTTTATTATCTCTGGTATCTAGTGGCACCACCCCTACCCTCCGATTACTGTCCCTATTATTTTTTACTATCCCTAGTGTCTAGGGGCACCCCCCCACCCTCTGATCACTGTCCCCAATATTATTTTTTTATTCCTGGTGTCTAGAGGCACCCCCCACCCTCTGATACCCATCCTGACCAGAAATAAAGAAAATGATTCCTCAATGTTTTTTTCCTGCAGGTGAGAAAATGGACCCTCACCGATCTGATCCCCACCCCATCTTCCACTCAGCACCCACCTCCCGCACCCTTTTAATATAGTTTTCCCAGGGTTGTTTGTGCAAACAGTATCAGCATTGAACCATCCCATCTATATAATAACTAATAATATAATAACAAATATAATTATATAATAATAAATAACTGTTTAGTTATTGTGGCAGAGGTGTGGTACTGTGTTCTTTCTTGTAGTTCAAGGTGCTTTTGGAACTGCTGATTTCTATTGGTTTAAACTACTACATTTTTTTTTTCTATTTTAAAAAAAGCTATATCTACTTGGTTTGTTGTCACCTGTTTGTTGTTGCTAAGTAGCAGATGTTTTTGCATTGTGCTCTGATTCTGTGATAGAATCTGTATTAGTAGAAGGTAGATTATTGTGATTGTAGTTACCTTTTGATGGTAAGGAAAAAGAGGTGAGATAGAAGTGTATGTATTTTCAAATATTATAGAGGAACAGTGGCAGGATTTTAGGACAGTAAATTAATAAAAAGGGAACTAGGGGAGCTTCAGTAGCAGACAAGTAGTGGAATAGCAGTATAACTGCAGTATAATGTGGGGAGTGGTGCAATGCAGTGGCTGTGGGGCAGCCATATTCAGGCAGATCTTCTGGACACTGAGGTGCTGCCCTATCTGCATGCATCTTTCTGGACTGTGGGATGAGGTAGCCAGACTCAGAGCGGAAGTAAACTGGGTCAGGAGTACCATCACCCCTATCCAGAGACCACTCAGTCCAATGCAGCTGCCTCAAAGGTTGCAGAGAACGAGGAGTACATGGATGACAGTGGGCTCAGGGAGGGTTAGACCAGTCAGGCAGAGGCACATCCCAGATCCTATTCCACTCAAGAACTCATATGCCACACTGCCAAACAGGGACAACCAAATAGAGGTACCCAGAGAAATGGAAGGAAAGGATGTGGAGGTTAGCCAAGTGCAAAAGATGGAGATTAGTGCCCAGGAGGTGGATAGGCAGAATAGGGGCAAAATTCAGCAGAAAGGCAGACAGCAAGGTGAACCAGGGATAAAGGACAACCAAGGTAGGGGCTGGAGTAGAACAGCGAAGCAGTCTAGGGAGGTCAAATCATGGAAAGTCATGTGTGCAAATGCCAGGAGCCTTAGCAACAAGATGGAAGATCTGGAGTCTGTCATGGTGCAGTCAGACCTGGACATTGTGGCCATCACTGAAACCTGGTGTAATGATAACCACGACTGGAGTTGGCCATACCTGGCTACAACATATTCAGAAGAGACAGGGCAGGTAGGAAGGGAGGAGGAGTGGCACTGTATGTGAAAAATGACATAAGGGCCACAGAGATCCAGGAGGAACAAAATGGGGGAGAGATACTGTGGGTTAAGCTGGAAAGGAAAATGGGCCAGCCATCCGCACAGGTGTGGTCTATAGACCACCAGCCCAGGAGGAAGAAACAGATAGGGAGCTGATGCTAGCCATCCAGAGGATGGAAGACAAGGGTGAGGTAGTACTGGTTGGAGACTTCAATATTCCAGACGTGGACTGGAGCATCCCAGCAGCAGCATCAACTAGGAGCAGATTTATCCTGGACTCCCTTCAGGGTGCCTTCCTCAAGCAACTGGTCATGGAACCAACTTGGCAGAAGGCAATACTGGACCTTGTGCTCACAAACAGGGACAGTGTGATGGGGTAAGAGTGGGGAGCACCTGGGGAACAGTGCCACCAGTCACTGTGGTTTGAAATCACAGAAAGAGCAGAACCAAACCACACAAAACACGATCCTGATTTTAGGGGGGCAAACTTTGGGAAAATGGGGAGATACTTGAAAGAGGCATTAAGGGAATGGGGCAGGAATCAGGGTTGAGGAACAGTGGGAAGTATTTAAATGGGGATTACAAGAGCAACAGAATTATGTATTAAGCAGGTTAGCAAGAGGAAAGGAAGGGAGACCATTATGGTTTTCAAAGAGGTAGCAAAGAAAGTGAAAGCCAAAAAGATTGCATTCAGGCAATACAAAAGACACAGGCAGAAGGGATAGGGAGAAGTACCAGGAGAAGCAAAGGGAGGCAGGAGGTCAGTAAGGGAAGCCAAAGCTCAGACAGAAGAACACATTGCAAAATCAGTGGGTAGAGGGACAAACCTTTACAGGTACATAAGGAAAAAGAAAGGCAAAGGGAGGATAGTGAGACTGAAGGGGAGGATGGGGCTGTGTGGAGGATGACAACAGTAAAGCTGACATATTGAACAGGTATTTCTACTCAGTCTTTACTGAGGAAGAGGAGGGTAATGGGTCTGAATGGAGTACAAGGGTGAGAATGGTGCAGAATGGACACAAGTCCTTTTACACGAGAAAGGGTCCCTGAAGGAACTGGAAGTAATAAGAGTTGATAAAGCAATGGGGCCAGATGGGTGCACCCAGGGTCCTTAAAGAACCAAGAGAGGTGGTGGCTGAACCTCTTGCTATCCTGTTTAGCCGATCACTAGAAACAGGGGAGGTACCCAAAGACTGGAGGATAGCAGATGTAGTCCCCTTATACAAAAGTGGGAACAAAGAGGAAGCGGGGAACTACAGACCAGTCAGCCTCACCTCGGTAGTGGGGAAGATCATGGAAGCACTACTGAAGGAGAGATTGGTGGAACATCTGGTTGTCAATGGACTACAGGACCCAAGGCAGCATGGTTTCACCAAGGGAAGGTCATGTCAGACCAACCTCATTAGATTTTTGACTGGGTGACTAGGGAGGTGGATCAGGGAGGGCAGTGGACATGGCCTATCTGGACTTCAGCAAGGCTTTGACACTGTGCCACATAGAAGACTATTGCACAAACTGGGGAATATGGGTGTGGGCAGGATAGTAGTGCGTGGTAGGTAACTGGCTGGACAGCAGGACACAGAGGGTGGTGGTAAATGGCTGTCACTCCACAGAGGGAAGAGTGACCAGTGGGGTACCACAGGGATCAGTGCTGGGACCGGTACTATTCAATATCTTCATCAGTGACATTGCACAGGACCTAGAAGGCAGAATTTCACTGTTCGCTGATGACACAAAGCTCTGTAACAGAGTAGACACACCAGAGGTGTAGACAGAATGAGAAGGGACCTGCAGAAACTTGAAGAATGGTCAGGGGTTTGGCAGTTGAAATTCAATGCAAGGAAGTGCAAGATAATGCATATGGGGCACAAAAACCCTGGCACAATATATCAGTTGGGGGTGAGGATATAGCATGCACCAAGCAGGAAAGGGATCTTGGAGTTATCATCTCTGATGACCTCAAGGCAGGGAAACAGTGTGACAAGGCAGCAGGTAAAGCAAATAGGATGCTGGGATGCATAGGCAGGGGCATCATCAGCATGAAAAGGGAGGTCATAATTCCACTATACAAGACACTAGTGAGGCCCCACCTGGAGTACAGTGTACAGTTCTGGAGACCATACCTACGTAAGGACATAGACAGGGTAGAGAAGGTTCAGAGGAGGGCAACAAAGATGGTGCATGGATTGCATCACAAGTCCTATGAGGACAGGTTGAAGGCACTGAACATGTACTCCTGGAGGAGAGGAGGGAGAGGGAGATGATAGAGACATACAAGCATCTTACAGGGAGGAACAGGGTGTAGGAAAACACTATTTTAAGCAAAAGATGTTCCAGGACCAGAGGGCATGGGATGAAGTTGAGGGAGGACGATTCAGAGGAAACGTGAGGAAGAATTTCTTCACAGAACGGGTGGTGGACAAGTGGAACACCCTGCCAGAGGAAGTGGTGGGGCTGAAATAATCACGGAATTTAAGAATGCATGGGATAGACATAAAGGAATTCTGGAGGTCAGGGGTAAGGGGCAACAGACTTCCTGGAAAACATAAACTGAACTTACAAACTTAAATGGGCAGACTGGGTGGGCCATAGGCCCTTATCTGCTGACACTGTCTATGTATCTATGTATGCATCTATGTATCTAAACTTAAAAGACTAGCAGTGCTCAAGAAATGGTCACATCCTACGGTCATGGTGTGCCCTGACAGCCTGGGACCACATCTCTTTGCTATGTGCAATGGGTTTTACCTCGGTCTCACCCTAAAATGCAAGGGAGAGTGAGTATCAGTTGGAGAGCCTTTGCTGCTTCCTAGACTTACTGGTGATATTGAGGTCAACTGGACTCCCACCTGCTGTCATCATCACAGAGGACCCACCCTTCATAGACAAGCCTGACTGGCAATATGTCACATCAAATAAGTGAAAACACAAACCCACATCCAAGTCTTGGCACTTATAGCCAAGTGGCTGACTTCTTGGCAATAATACAAAGAAGTGCTTGGTCCTCTGCCTTGGACTTCAACTTTGTGGTGCTGCTTGCTACATTTGCTTGCCCACCTTTTATATCTACCACCAGGTTCGAGAAGTGGGGATGGCCAGCTCTCACTGTTAGCCAATGTAGTGTGTTTGGGCAGCCTGTAGTCAGTCAGAAGTCTTACACAACCCACTCCTTGGGTTTGGGCTCTTACAGTTAATTCATTCTCCAGTCTAAAGCAAACCATTCACAAAATGTGACAGCCATCTGCATTTGCACTGAGGTCACTGAACAACGAAAAAGTCAATCAAATGACTAATGAGCAGTCAGACTCAGCAGTTGGCTGGCGTCATTAATATTTTATGAGTTTCAAAAATCACCTGTCTTATGCTTCTCTGACAAATCAAATGTCTATTATTTCCTTCCCGGCAGCGACATGTGCTGTAACCATGCTGAATGACAAACGGAATGAGGCAGCACTCTGCGTACCTGTAATCCTTTACTTGGCTTTTACTTTCCTGCATATCTTGATCTGAAGACAGAGGCCATTTTAGATAACCATGCGAATTTGACACTATGCCCTAAGTAGGCAGGGGTATGTAGAAAAGTCCCATAACCCACCCAAGACCCTGCCCCCCGTGGACAGGTGTGCCCATACTGGCATTCACCAATGCTGGCCACCTGTCCATGGCTCCTCCCCCTGGTGCACAGGACTCCTCAGGGCAGATGGGGCAGAGTCATGGACCCAGGCAGGCATCCAGTGGGATGCCTATCTTGGGTCCACTAGTGGGATCCCTCATGCTGGGATTGGTGGGTCTGGGGTAGTGCATGCTGCTTAAGCACCCAGACCCGCATGGCATTGCCCCTATGGCTGGTAAGTTCACCAGCCTATCAACAGCAAATGGCACACTCCTGGTGCACTGCAGGTCCCTGGCATTGGAACCCACCTCCTGCCCACATGCCCACAACAGAAGCTTTGCCCTGATCACACTGTGGCCATATCCCCAAGCCCTCCGTAGACTGGTATGTGCTATGGTCACCCCCGCAACATCCTGGTGCTGCCACCAATCGGACGTGTTCGGCACTCACCCATCCCACTGTCCCTGACCTCACCAGCTGCATAGTGAGCAGAGGCAGCACCACAGAGTGCACTGACCAGATCCCCTGGTCCAGCAAATGGTGTCTCTGGGGGTGCACAGAGGGCTACGACAGGGTCTACCTTGGCATACCCTGTGCCACCCTCCACACCCGTGTGGCCAGCACTATGTGGTTCAGTGAATACCGCATAGTGCTGACATGCCCCCAGAATGCCCCAGTGCTTTGTGGTCCACGAATGTGGGGTGTCGGGTGTGGTGGGTTTACGCACCCCCCTTTGTACATGCTGTGTGGGGGGCACTATGGGTGCAGAGTGGCTACGTACCCCAGATATGCACGCATAGCCACTCTGCTCCAATAGTGCATAGGGTCCAAGGCTGTTTTAGATAACCGTGTGAAAAAAATTAGTTTTATAAGGTATTGTATTCTTGCAATAATTAATCTTGTAGTTCTTCTGAAGAGTGAATGACCTTTTAATTTTATTTGAATCACGGTGTATTCTATAATTCACAACCACCCAGCTTAAGACTTCGGAGACCCGCTCTTTTGCTTTTGCGGCCTCTACTCCGTGGAACTCTACCTTGTCGGGTGAGAGTGCCTGACCATTGACAGTTTAAGACTCCTCTCAAAACATAATTATTTGGATTAGCTTTCCCAGAATCTTTTTAAATCTGCTGAGATGGGATTTTAATAAATGTATTATTTTAATATGGATTAGTTATTGTTTATATCTGTTGTTCGAATGTTTTTATCTTGTACAAGTGCTTTGATCACATGGAATTGCACTTTTTGTAAATAAAAATGATTTGATTTGATGTGATCACAGAAATGAAGCAGAGTAACAATATGGGCATGTGTTCCCAATTTTTTTAATACCGGTGCTACTGAAATGCAGTCCGTGCTTTGTTGAAAGGCACTACCTACACTTTGAACTTAAGAATTTGCAGAACAGAAAGTCTGCCTCATAAACTACATTATAACATGGGTTGTGGAGGGCTGTGGAAAATGTACAGTCTAATTCATGGAGTCGCTCAGTATGGCCATGCATTAAATTCCCTTTTTAATGCACGGTTCCATGTCATAACGGCGATCGCCGTTTGGGCAAGTGTACATTGCCAAAGAGTTTGAGTTCATCAGAACTCACCGAGGACGATGTGGGATTTTTCTGCTTCAGCTCACTGGAGCTGCAAAAAATAAGACTTAAGGGACTAAACCTGTCTGCTGCAACTGAGCTCCATGGAGCTCAATTTACATCAATTTTGAAGGACTATGGCAGTTGGGGCTTTCCGACTAGTGTTGCTGAATTTCTTTTATTTAAAAAAAAAAAAGATGCCATGTTCCTCCAGCCAAGCTTGCCCTACTTGGTTACTTAAAAGGCTGCCTTTTCTTGCTGTTTTCTCCAGTCTGAGTTCATCAGAACTCACAAAGGACGATGTGGGATTTTTCTGCTCCAGCTCACTGGAGCTGCAAAAAATAAGAATTAAGGGACTAAAACTGTCTGCTACAACCGAGCTCCATGGAGCTCAATTTTGAAGGACTGTGCCAGTCAAGGCTTCCCGGCTAGTGTTGCTAGATTTTTTTGCCTGCCACCCAGCCCTCACCTCCTCAGCATTTTAAATAGACTTATGCCCCGCCCCTGAGGCTGGAACTTGATATGACCTAAAGTGTAATTGGACCTGCATTCCTAAGCCTAGGGTTTGAATAATACTAGAACACATCCTTGTAGTAGCTTGCATCCTGACTGTACTGTAGTTCTAATTCCTGTCTGTATTAGGCTTTTTCCCTGTAATACTAGGGTGTTTCTAACTGTGTTCTCATGCCAATTCTGGGGAGTTGCCTAAGGTGACTAGATAGCTCAGTTTTCCCTGCAGTTTTGCTTTCCTAGTGGAACCAGTGCCAGTTTATGGGGTGCTTTTTTCCTTTGTTTCACTAGTTTATTTCTCCTTTCTATGAAGACAAGGCTACTTGTATCCTGCTGGGATCCTGTGTAAATGGATCGCTGTGGGCTTAATATTTGTCCAGTATTAAAACCACTGTCTCTGGTGAAGCCTGCACAACCCTGGCACCATATCCTAATCATGCCCTCATATAACTTGCTGGCTTCTGCCAGCATCTTTCTCTCTCTCTCTCTCTCTCTTGTCATCTTGGACTGGAGCCTCTCCCTCTGCCCTGCTCCTGACTATAACAAATGAAAAGAATGCAAACCACTATCCGATTCTTTCTAGTTGGAAACAACCTACTCTCCTGGGTTGGTTACTCTTCTAGATCTTAGGGCTATGGGAAACTGCTACAAGCTCATTTCCTACATAATGGTTGCACCGGTATGGCCCAAATGGCCCACACCCTACCTGCCCTGGTACCTAAAAAAGTGTGTCCTTCATCTTTCAGGAGATATTGAGATGAACCTGGAAACTTACAGTTTCAGAATCTCCTCCCCCCTGACCCAACGTGGAACCTCACCAAAGGGCTGAAGATAGTTCAAATGAATATCTGCAGCCTACGACCCAAATTTCAGGAACTTGATGCCTAGGTGGATCTCTACTCCCCTGATGTCATCAGGATCACTGAAATATGGCTCAAACTCTACATACTTACCCATGAGATAGATATCTCAGGATACACTGTTTTCCAGAAGGACAGAACAAACACAAAAGGAGGAGGAGTGATTAATTATGTACAGAACTCCCTTAATGCCCTTAATATTTGCCCATCCTGGTTGGATAATAGGGATTCTGAGTGTCTTCTAGTTAAACTCACCCTGGGTGGGACCAAATCCATAACCATTGGATGCACATACAACCCGCCCAAGGAGGTGAAATGTGAACTGGAGTTCCTCATCAGTCAGTTGGCCAGTAACTCTGTGGGGGAACTTATTCTCATGGGTGACTTTAACTTAAACTGGCTAAGCTATGCAGTTAGCAAACCTTTGGTAACTGATGTGTCCCTTACGCAGCTAATCAGTGAACTCACGAGGCCTAACCCTAAGACTGGAAACCATACTCTTCTAGACTGGATACTGGTAAACCGTCCAGACAGATGTAGTGCAGCGGGCCTGATGCCTGACTCTCTCAGTGATCACGCTCCCATCTTTTGCATCTGGAGGAACAACTCACCGAATATTCCCTTTAGGATTATACTTGCCCGGGACCTATCAAGTTTTTTTCCCAATGATTTTCTCAGGGATCTGAAAGGGATACACTGGGTGGACCTCAACAATCTTGCCAACATTGATGCGGCTCTTGATTGCTTTACCCATAACTTCTTAAGTGTACTTAATAAGCATGCCCCACTTAAACAATGGCGAGTCCAAGGCAAATGTACATACTGGCTGGATTGGGACAGAAGAAAACTAATGAAGCTCAGAGATAAGTCATGGGGCAAGTTCAAATGCTCAGGTGTTCACACTGATTGGCTATTACACAGGGCCCTGAGGAATAGCTGTAAGAAAGAGCTAAAACACGCTAAAAGGGATTACATTAGGTGACTCCAAACCTCCAACCTGGCAAACCCCCAGAAATTCTGGTCTCAAATAAATTGCCTCCTGAAGGCGTGCTTAGCTAAAGCTCCCCAGAGCTTCTCAGTTGAAGGCGGCCTGATGTCAGATCCAGAAGAGTTAGCAAATGCATTCAACAGCTTCTTCACTGACCTGGAGAGATACATTGACCCCACACCTGGCAACATTAACTTCTCTCTCTCTGACACTCACACTGATCCCAACTTCCACTTCCACCTGGTTACTCGGAAGGAAGTTCTCTCTCTGCTAAATGCCATCAAACTGGATGCCGCTTCTGGGTTCAAAAATGTGGAGCCTAAGTTTCTGAAAATGGCTGCCCCAATTATCGCAGCTGCACTCTGGAACCTGTTTAATAAGTCCCTTCTGCTTGGGCAATTTCCCACTAAATTGAAAATGGCTACTGTAGTCCCTATACAGAAAGGTGGTGTCAAAGACCAAATTGAAAACTATAGACCTATATCCTAACTCAGTGTGCTTGTGAAAATGCTGGAGAAACTTGTGCATAGACAGATCCTTGATTATATTGAAACCCATAACCTACTTGCAGAGGTGCAGCATGGATTCAGGAAAAACCACGGCACAGACACAGCCCTTGTCAAGTTCACCTTGGATGTACTAGGAGCTATGGATCAAGGTCTAGCCACTGGAGCCCTATTCCTGGATCTAATGAAAGTCTTCAACCTGGTGAACCATAATCTCCTTGTTACCTGCCTTCAGAACTTTGGACTGGACTCATTTGCCTCCTCCTGGTTTCAGCACTACGTTTGTGGGAGAAAGCAACTGGTACAATGGAAGGGTGCGACCTCTATAATTAGGCCAGCACACCAGGAGTCCCCCAAGGATCCATCCTTGGACCCCTGCTATTTACTATCTTCATCAACAGCATGCCAATGCACCGGAGGGGCCAACATCCAATTGTATGCAGATGATGCTATTACCTACAGGAGTTTGAAAGACTTAAATCAATTAAACCAGAACCTCAATATGGACTTCAGATTGTTGGCAAAGTCGCTAGTGGATAAGAAACTGGTCCTCAACCTCAATAAATCCAAGGCAATGCTCTTCAGTCCCAAACACCTGGGAGCCAATAGATCAAACCTCCTACAAATCTCATCATCCAATGGGACTAAACTTGAGGTCTGTGCATCCACAAAATATCTTGGAGTACACCTGGATCAGGAGCTAACCCTAAGCTTGCACATTGAGGCAACCATCAAGATCCTCCATCAAAGAATTGGTCTCTTATACAGACTTGGCAGCTTCCTCTCCAGTGAAGCTCACTTTGCAATCACTACAGGTACCATCCTTCCAGTGCTTCTCTATGATGCGCCCCTATTACAACCTCTTCGGGGCCCTGAACTCAACAAACTCAGAGTCCTCTATCACAAAATTGCCCAATTTGCAGCTGCTACTCATTCCTGAGATCACCACTGCAATGTTCTTACCTCACTGAGCTGGCCATCACTCGAGGCTAGGCTTGCATATCCCACACTCTGTCTTGCTTTCAAAACAGCCAAACTATCAGCCCTCCCAGCCTAAATGGACTTTGCCAATTCAAGACAGTTAAACATGGCCTGAGGTCTGCTGCCCATCCCATCCTGGATGTCCCTAGGACAAGATCCCGAGCTGGTGACAGGTCATTTGCCATCTCTGCCCTGGACCTCTGGAACAGCCTACCTTCAGTGATGATGAACTGCTGTACTCGAAACTCATTTAAATATGCTCTAAAATCTCACTTGCTGGTAGTAAATCAGTGCTGTTGCACTTGAAATGTTGGTGTTCTTATATTTACTGTGTACCCATATGCACTCCAGGGCCTTCCTCCCATGCCAGGCCTCCCACACATTCAGTGCCCAACCAAAGGACACCTCTTACTGATTTGGTGTCCAACTACCAGCAATAGCATTGTGATAATCCCTTACCCCAAATTATTGACCCCAAAGACTGGAGGACAGCAGATGTAGTCCCCTTATACAAAAGTGGAAACAAAGAGGAAGTGGGGAACTACAGACCAGTCAGCCTCACCTCGGTAGTGGGGAAGATCATGGAAGCACTACTGAAGGAGAGATTGGTGGAACATCTGGTTGTATATGGACTACAGGACCCAAGGCAGCATGGTTTCACCATGGGGAGGTCATGTCAGACCAACCTCATTGAATTTTTTGACTGGGTGACTAGGGAGGTGGTTCAGGGGAGGGCAGTGGACATGGCCTATCTGGACTTCAGCAAGGCCTTTGACACTGTGCCACATAGAAGACTGTTACACAAACTGGGGAATATGGGTGTGGGCAGGACAGTAGTGTGGTGGGTAGGTAACTGGCTGGGTGGCAGGACACAGAGGGTGGTGGTAAATGGCTGTCACTCCACAGAGGGAAGAGTGACCAGTGGGATGCTACAGGGATCAGTGCTGGAACTGGTCCTATTCAACACCTTCATCAGTGACATTGCGCAGGACCTAGAAGGCAGAATTTCACTGTTCGTTGATGACACAAAGTTCTGTAACAGAGTAGACACACCAGAGGGTGTAGACAGAATGAGAAGGGGCCTGCAGAAACTTGAAGAATGGTCAGGGATTTGGCAGTTGAAATTCAATGCAAAGAAGTGCAAGATAATGCATATAGAACATAAAAACCCTGGCTAATATATCAGTTGGGGGTGAGGATATAGCATGCACCAAGCAGGAAAGGGATCTTGGGGTTATCATCTCTGATGACCTCAAGGTAGGGAAACAGTGTGACAAGGCAGCAGGTAAAGCAAATAGGATGCTGGGATGCATAGGCAGGGGCATCACCAGCAGGAAAAGGGAAGTCATAATTCCACTATACAAGACACTAGTGAGGCCCCAACTGGAGTACAGTGTACAGTTCTGGAGACCTTACCTACGTAAGGACATAGACAGGGTAGAGAAGGTTCAGAGGAGGGCAACAAAGATGATGCATGGATTGCATCACAAGTCCTATGAGGACAGGTTGAAGGAAATGAACTTGTACTCCCTGGAGGAGAGGGGGAGAGAGGGGATATGATAGAGACATACAAGTGTCTTACAGGGAGGAACAGAGTGTAGGAATACACTATTTTTAAGTGAAAAAAGATGTTCCAGGACTAGAGGGCATGGGATGAAGTTGGAGGGAGGATGATTCAGAGGAAACGTGAGAAAGAATTTCTTCACAGAATGGGTGGTGGACAAGTGGAACACCCTGCCAGAGGAAGTGGTGGGGGATGAAACAATCACAGGATTTAAGAATGCATGGGATAGACACAAAGGAATTCTGGAGGTCAGGGGTAAGGGGCAACAGACTTCTAGGGAAGCATAAACTGAACTTACAAGCTCAAATGGGCAGACTGGGTGGGCCATAGGCCCTTATCTTCTGACACTGTCTATGTATCTATGTATTGTGTATTGATATGTTTCTGATTACCTTTATGTTGACTAGTGGCAGGTAGCCTTGTACACTTACCTTTTATAACTGACTACCTCCACTGCTACCTGTTTTATGTCTACTGTATGCTCCTTATGTGTGAATCTATGTAATTAATTGCCCTACCTTTGTCTCCTGTATGCTAATGTGTCTTTCATTTGTAATTAATTCTGGGTCATCCCTGAAAAAGGGACTCTGTTGTCTCCGTGGGCTCACCCAGTCAACAAATTTCAATAAATAAATAAATAAGTACACACATGGCAACTCTAAATGAGGCACCCCCCTAACTAAAGATTCTCAACTCCAGGGGGGGTGTATATTGGGGGTGCATGTCGGGGGGGGGGGTTAAAACTTAAAAATAAATAAATAAATAAATAAAATTGGCCTCAACACAAAAAGCAATGCCTGCTCCAGAACCAAACCTGGCACCCTCCCGACCCTAGGCTGCTACCCTACCCACCATGCCATATAGCCAGCTCGGCAGCTGACCAGCACACTACCTCCCACATACCCTCCCTCCCTCCTGTTCTGCCCCTTGCATGGTGTAGTCCCTCCCCCCTTGGCATGTATTGTTCCTGGCTCTGTCTTTGCCCACTGTGGTATCCTGTTGCTACCCTAACAGATAGTCCAGAACACAGGCAGCATGATTAAGCTGCCATTTTTGCAGTTGCTCAATCGTGGTCGCCATGTTCACAAGATAACTAATGCACAGTCTCATGGAGTGACTCAGTGAAACTGCCATCAGGACTCATTTGGTTTTCAAATGTGAACGGCAGTCATTTAAAAGTGTGGGGATATGAATGAGCCCCAGTGCTGTCTTCCCCTGATTCCTGTATACGCCACGCCAGCAGGTGTTGCTGTCATTGACCTGGACCAATGCTACTGATAGTGTGACAAGCAGTGGCTTGTGAATGCCTATGTCCCACAAGCCATGTTAGTATTGTCCCATTTCTACCCATCCCAGCCCCTCCACCTCACCCTTCGATGAGCAAGTGTTGCAGAGTAAGTCCCCGTAGTGCCGGTAATTGTGGTACCATAGCTTTACTGTCTGTGTTCGTGTCTGGAAAACTGGGGAAACAAAAGTGTCCTCTTTCTTGGGGTTTCCTCCTCAGTGGTCGCTCCAGCAGTCAGTGGTGGATATCATGAGAGAGCGAGAGAGAGAGAAACAGGGAGAGGCAGAATATGGGACCGGGACCTGTCCTCCTCATTAATGAGCAAGTATGTTAGAGTAAGTCACCATAATGCCGGAAGTAGCAATCCAGTAAACATGTATGCTGTGTGGCAGGTGTTGCTGTGGCTCATGTGAAGTGACACACACATCAAATGTTGGGACAGTGCAGCACAGGTAATACATTGTCGGTGAGCTTTTGTGGTGCAGTAGCATAGTGAGGGAGAGGTGGCTGTGGTGAGTGTTGTCTCCCCCAGTAAGTGTCAGAAGAGCAGGTGATGGCATTTCATGGTACACAGCTGCTCATTAGAGACATAACGCAATGTGGTTACTCTTTGGAGTTGTACTGAAACATCCTGAATTGTAGCTGTTCATGTGGGCATGTCCAGAGGGAGGTTATGTACCGGTAACATCTTATCTTGTCTTGGTTAGCAGTTCAGTCTGTGTACATTCCCTTGCCTTTACTGATATATATTTATTTATACAGAGGGACCCACTTTTGGCATGCAGTCTGAATGGGAGACTGTCCTGTGACATACTGTAGCCAGAGAGAGAGAGAGAGACAGAGACACAGCGGAACTTGCTGTCAGCTGTGTCTGTAGCTGGACACACACTCTCTCTCTTGATATGTTTTGCCAGTACATCATGGATTTGGGAAGGGGGTTGGGGGGACAGGGACAGTGTGTGACAGAGCATGCATCTTCTCACATCCTTGGACAGCACGCGAGAGAGATAGAGTGGGCAGCGGTAGAGCAGACTTGCGGCACTGTCCTGTGGCAGTGTCTGTCTGCCTCTCTGTTGGGTTGTGTTACTGGTTTCGATCTGTTTCAAGGGAGTAATTTGGAAGATGGCAGGCTACAGTCCATGTTTCTGTCTTTTCAGAGCTGAAAAACTCTTTTCTGTGGTCCTGCTCAGCTTTTTCAGGAAACCCATGTTATAAGTGCAATAACCTACTCCAGGGTATAGGGTTATGGGTATTTAATGCACAGCTGGGGTGCCATGAGGAAACTCAGCCTGCAGCCTCATGCCTCACAATGTACCTAGCCATGTGTTAAACCCCCATATCCCCATACTCTGTCATAGGATATTGCTTACATAATCTCCAAAAGTAAAGGCAATGGGCACAGTATTCACATTTCATTTTGTTTGGACTTGCGTTCGCAATTCTCCAGTAAATACATCTCCATGCATTTAATAATTATAATAATTGCTTTTTTTTTCACTAATAACACTTAATGGATTAAAGACTGAAATGGCCTTTTGGCCACTTCATGTGTATGCTCTACTCTATTGTGCTGCTAGGTAGTTATAAAAAAGTGTCATTAAACGTTCCAACAGAAAATGAGTTTAGGTCAGGGCCCTATTAGAGTGGGTAATGCTGTTAGAGAGCATTTGTGCTAATAGCAACAAAATAGTAGCCTTGTATCCCTGTAAATCGTGGAAACTGCAGCAAGACAGGGTCCCATATTTGGATTTTATCAGAAAAGCAACTAAGGAGAATGGATGCCAGTGAATTTGGGTTATATATTTCCTGTAGTTTACTTGCATTCTACATTTCGAACACATGTGTCTATGGCATACCTTATAGGGCTGTGGGGGAGCCTACAGCCCTTCCATCATCAATCAGATTGTAGCTCTAAAATGGCTTTTTGTGGAACTCCGTTTTTAGACATTTGGAAGTATTCCTCCACAGCTGCAAAGTAGTGCACTTCCCCTCTGATTTTTGCTATTTGCTGCTGTACGTTAAAGACATCTGAAGGAAGGGGGGATGCTACTATATTGTGCCTCAGAACTTCTCAGGATATTAACAAAAAAAAACATTTTAAACTACTGTTTCTATTATCTGTTCAGCTCAGTCTAATAGATGCATTCTATTTCTTTCAGCAACCTCGGGGTTAACTCATTATATGATGTCTGTAAAATATTGAACCTCTACAGTGTCAGATTATACACAGTGGATCTGCGGTCTGTGAGCTATTTCATTCCTATGGGCACACATATGAACTGCAGGGCGAGGGGGGGGCTGTAGCCCCCTTACTTTTTGGCCTGAAGGATCATTTCTTTTAAACAAACAAACAAAAAAAGTAAGCATAAACTAGCACGACAGAGTAAATTAAGTCCAGCTGCCCAGGCACACCTAGAACAAAAGAGGTTCTTAGTGGTTGTTTGCTGTTTCTGGAGTTGGAAGTGTCAAGTGGAAAGTGCTTTTAAGTGTGTGTGTATGTGTATGTGTGTGTATACAGTCCCGCTTTGAGATGGGCCATGTGACGCAGACTGCTCATCTCTTACCTAGGGTTTATGGTCTGAGGCTCAGCTACACTGTTTGAGTGAGCATTCTCTCCTGCACAGCAGAAGGTCAGTGTAAAAGTGTTTATTATGTTTCCATCCTCCAGACAGTTTCAAAACTAAACTAAAAGGTCTACAGAGCAGGATACAGTAGTTGGATGGATTCCATTAGGAGTAGGGAGGGAACCTCTGCTTAGTTCCTATACCCTTAGATTGCTTTCTTTTTTTCTCTTTTTTTTCACATCTTTTAAACCGTTGTCTTTTAAGTATTAAAGAATATAAGTGTTTAAAGAGTTTTTTTTTTATTATTATTATTATTCTTTGGTAACCGGGTATGGCCCACTAGGCACAGGTGCCTGTTTTCTTGGGCTACCCGAAGCACTGAGGAGGTTAAGTGACTTGCTCAGAGTCACACAGTACGCAAGTGAAGGTTGTGGGAATCAAACTCAGGTCTCTGTGCTGGATGTACCAAGCTCTTTACTCTAACCTTGACAGCCCCAGACTTGGCTGGTGTATTCCTTAGTTATTGCTTGGATCTGGAATCTGCCTACTGGAGTTTAATGTTTGTTTACAGTTTATAAATGTAATTTAATAAATATATATATATTTTTTCCTTAAGTAACCATGTAAAGCCAACTAGGCATAGAAGCTTGTTTCTGGGGCAACCCAGGAACACTGGGGAGATGAAGTGATTTAATCAGAGTCACACAGTACGGAAATGGAGGGTGTGGGAATCAAACCCATGTCTGAATGCTGGATGTACAAAGCTCATTTATAGCTCATTAATCTAACCTCTAAGCTATATTATCATAGCCCCCCCATAGGACATAACTGAAAGCAGTGAGGACCTAATAACTAGCACAATATCAAACTATAAAACTACCATGGTTACAATGGGGGAGAGAACAGAAGGTACATCACTAATGCAGCACAGGGCAAAGACCAATAAACAAGGAACATTAAGGGGGTACACAGAGTGGAAGGTCATGTGCAAAAATGCCCGCAGTCTGGGAAACAAAATCCCAGACTTAATGGCATTGATGGCAGACACACACCTGGACATTAAGGCTATTATGGAGACATGGTATGCAGGGAACCATGACTGAGATGCAGCCATACCAGCGTATACACTTTTTAGAAAGGATTGGGAGGGGAAAAGGGGAGGAGAGGTTGCCATGTATGTAAAGGAAGGGATTAAAGCTTCGGAGGCTCAGGGATTCAGGGAAGAAGCAGAGGTATTGTGGGTCACTCTGGAGTTGGGGAACAAAACAACCATCCGTGCTGGAGTAGTCTACAGGCCTCCTGCGAAGGGGGAGGATATAGATCTAGTATTGGTGGAAGCCATCCATAATATGGCAGCCAAAGGTGAAGTACTGCTAATGGTGACTTCAGCATACCAGATGCAGATTGGAGTAGCCAGACTACAAGTACATCAAGGAGCAGTGACCTCATGTCTGCCATGTATGGGGCAAACCTAAGGCAGCTGGTCTTTGAGCCTACCAGAGAGGGGGTTGTACTGGACTTAGTGCTAACAAATGGGGACAGAAACATGAATGTTGAGGTGGGCAGTCCCTTTGGTACACAGTGATCACAGAACTGTGTGGTTTAGAGTCAACACATTGGCAGAAGAAAGCCATTCAAAGATTAAGATCCTAGATTTCCAGAAGGCCAACTTCATGGACTTGGGGGAACAGATCAAACTTGCCCTGGCAGCAGAAAATATGGGGGGAGGGGTAGAAGAACAGTGGCTTAGAATCAAGAGATCCATAGCAGGAGTGACAAGTCGATGTGTCAGATTGCTTAGCAAAAGCAAAAGAGAGAAGCGGCCACTATGGTCCTCTAAATCAGTAGCCGAGAAAGTGCAAGGAAAAAGTAAGGCATTTAGGAAATACAAAGAGACACAGAAAGACGAAGACAGACTGAAATATCTGGAGAGGCAGAGAGAAGCTGGGAAAGCTGTCAGAGGGGCTAAGGCAAGAACGGATGAAGGAATAGCACAGGCTATTAAGAAGGGGGACAAGACCTTTTTCCATTATATTAGTAAAAGGAAGAAGACCAGAAATGGTATTGTTAGGCTAAAGAAGGGAGCGGGTGGGTGGGTGGAGGATGACCTTGAAAAATCTGAGGTACTGAACAAATATTTCTGCTCAGTATTTACCAAGCAAGAGGCAGAGGAGGGGCCAACACTCACAAGGAAAGATGTACGGGGGAGAGGTGGACACCAGCCCATTTACAGTGGATAGAGTCTTGGAGGAACTAGGAAATCTGAAGGCAGACAAGGTAATGGGGCCAGATGGGATTCACTCTAGAGTGTTGAAGGGACTCAGGGAAGTCCTAGCAGGGTCCACTGACAATCCTATGCAGCCAATCACTAGAGATGGGGGAGTTATCTGGGGACTGGAGGAGGGCAGAGGTGGTCCCCCTGCACAAGACTGGAAGTAGGGAAGAGGCAGGCAATTACAGACCTATAAGCCTGACCTCAGTGGGGGGGAAGCTGATGGAATCCCTGCTTAAGGAGAGGGTGGTGAATTTCCTGGACTCAAGTGGTGCAAAAGACCCAAGGCAGCATGGATTCACTGAGGGTAGGTCCTGTCACACTAATCTTATCGATTTCTTTGACTAGGTGACCAGGGTGGTGGAACAGGGAGGGTCGGTGGATGTGGCCTACCTGGATTTCAGTAAGGCCTTTGACACCGTTCGTCATAGAAGGTTGCTTAACAAATTGGGGAATCTGAGAGTGGGTTGTAAAGTGATAAAATGGGTTGGTAACTGGCTAAAAGGCAGGACTCAGAGGGTGATAATAAATGGCATAAAATCAGAAGAGGGGGAGGTGACCAGCGGGGTTCCTCAGGGATCAGTGCTGGGTTCAGTTCTATTCAATGTCTTCATAAGTGACATTACAGAGGAACTGGAGGGGAAAGTATGCTTGTTCACAGATGACACCAAGATCTATAACAGAGTCGACATGCAGGAGGGGCTAGATAAAATGTGAAATGACCTAAGATTACTTGAGGAATGGTCAAGGGTTTGGCAGTTGTATTTCAACGCTAAGAAGTGCAAGATAATGCATCTAGGACACAGAAACCCAAGAGAGGAATACAGGATGGGGGGCAGGGGGTGGGCAGGTTCTAGCCACCACAAGTCAGGAGAGAGACCCAGGGGTTATCATATCTGATGACCTGAAGTCAGTCAAACAATGCAAAAAAGCAGTGGGGAAGGCAAACATAATGCTGGGGTGCATAGGAAGGGGCATAACCAGTAGGAGTGAAGTGGTGATGCCACTGTATAGATCACTGGTGAGGCCTCTTTTGGAATACTGTGTCCAATTCTGGAGACCACATCTCAGGAAGGACATAGACAGAATGGAAGCAGTCCAGAGAAGAGCAACAAAAATGATACATGGACTGCACCACAAACCTTATGAGAAAAGACTTGCAGAACTAAACAGCTATTCACTGGAAGAGAGAAGGGATGTGATAGAGACTTTCAAATACCTTAGAGGAATAAACAGGGTACAGCAGGGGAGCATATTTCAGAGATGAAAGTGCACAAGGATAAGGGGACATAACATGAGGCTGGAGGGAGGGAGGCATGCTTAGGGGGAATGCTAGGAAGTATTTTTTCACAGAGAGGGTGGTGGATCCAAGGAACAGCCTACCAGCGGAGGTGGTGTAAGCGAAAACAGTACAGGAATTCAAAAGTGCATGTAATAAGCATAAAGGCACCCTGCTGTACAGTGGAGTGAGGGAAAGGCAGTCCAGATAAGAGTATGGATTGCAAAACCAAGTAGGGAAATGGGCAGACTAGATGGTCTGTATGGTTCTTATCTGCCAGCAGATTCTATGTTTCTATACTGCCAGCCCCATAAATAGTGAAGAATTTAGACTGGGCTGTTAATATCTCAAAGGAGAACTGCCTTGAATCAGCAAACATGCATTTTTGTAGAAGTAGATGTTATCTTTTAAAATACAGATTCTCATTTTATTACTGCTTAATTTTAGCTGGCCTTTTGGTAAATTCAGTGAGTGTTTCTGATTCACACCCTGCTGGCATTGGCCGTTTTAGAACAGTATGATCTTGTCAAGAACTTACATTGTTGATACAATGCATCTGTGTTCTAATTTAGAATTCTTAGATTCATAGGGACATAAACAACATCATACAATTCTTAGATGGCACTTCGCAGCAGTGTGTAACCCATCAAATGGGTTAACTAAAAGGCCAGCAAAAATGGGGCGGAACCAGAATGGGACTCACTATATCAAAAAAAGCTTCCACATGAAACATTACTCACAGGTTCAGTGCAGTTCTCCTTTAACTAAGCTTGTAGGGAATGTCAGGTATTTTATCTTAGTGGTAAGGAACTTTATCTTGGACATTTTCTGTAACACCATAGACCATTTTTAACTGATGGATATTGCAATACATGATTACAGTAAAAGACTAAGCAAAACTATCGTGCTTATATCATATACAATTTGTAAACCATTGTTTGCATATGTTACAGGTAACATTGTCAATATGGTACAGTTTTACCTCTTTTTTATGTTGGTGCGCTTGCGCAGCCAACATCTTGGGACAGTGCAGCTTTGGAGGTGCGGTCGCTTTTGGGCAAATGCAGAGCATGCACCAGTAGGTGCGTCCTGCATTCCTCAATTAGCCAGCAGCAGGGGCTGACACCCTGCCTGGCTAATGAGGCGAAGAGATCAATTGAAAGGTCTACTGCAATGAGACCGAAGCTCTCATGCAGCGTGACCACAGCATGCCTCTCCCTAAGTGCAGGCAACATGGTAGCAGTGACTGCCGCTGTTGCGTGCAAACCCCCCTTCCTTTGTTGTGTGCTGACGGGGGTGCCTAATCTCTGTCAGCATCATGTAACACCCCCCTTTTTTTGATTACCGAGGGGGCGCCCAATCCCCCTGGGCATCATGCACCCCCCACCAACAGTTTCTCTTTGCCGGCGGGGGTGGCCAATCTCCATCGGCATGTATCCCTCCCTCCTTCTTCTTGAATGTTGCAGAGCCCACTCCCCATCAGCATAATGTCATCCCCCTTCCATTTGTATAGCCGAGGGGGTGCCCAATTCCCCTCAGCTTCTGCAGCTCCCCCCCCCTTTCCTTGTTTGCCGATGGGGGTGCCCAATCCCCCATTGGCTAACGCACCTACCCACCCACACACACAGGTGGCATGCTGGGAGCCCACCCCAGCGTGCCAAAGCACCTGTTAAACATGAAAACGGTCCCCCAATGTCTTTTATTTTTTTTTCACCCTGTAAAGAAGGAAACGGTCCCTCAGAGCTCTCCCAGGCCCCCTTCTCACAATCCACACCCACCCACTGTGCACCCTGCCTCCCCATACCCCATACTTACCTCCAGAGTCTGGCGCGATGATCTTCGGTGGACCAGGAACATGTCTGCACTCTTCAAAACCGACCACGAACTGAGGAAATGCCGGTAAGCTGTATAATGGAATGAATAGGGTTTTTTCAGCTTTGCTGCATGTCTTGTGCATTTTTTGGAATTTGACAACAAATTTTCAACATGGGGTTTTTGAGACCCCTCTTCATGAATTCTATCACTGTCATGACGTTAATAGGCCTTGAAAGGTGATTTTGAAGTCACTGCGTGGAATTACCTTTTGGTACCGATTAACGAAATGGCAGTGCCAGTGTTCATGAGGTGGCCTCTCAAAAAGCCAATGTTGCAAATTTGGTGGAAAAGTCCCAAAATTATTGTTTTATGATCAGTCATTGCGTAGTTACACAGGCTCGTGAATCTCTCGCGACCACAATATTTTCATGCCAGATTTTCAACACTGTCATTTTTGTACACCTCCTAGTGAACAGTACAGCTATCATTTTCCACATCCTGCCCGAAATGTGTTTCCACTCTTCCGCTGCACAATAGCACGGTTGATGTGGGAAATCAGTGTTTGGGCCAGATTATGAATATGACAGTGACACAGTTCATGAGCAGAGGTCCTAAAATGCCTATGTTCAAAATTTGGTGACGAACGCCCATAAAATGACTGTGTTCTAAGTGTGCGTTGTTCAGTTCCCATGCACCCTTGTAACTTTGCAAATTTGCTATATTTACATGCCACACACACAACCCTGCCATTTTTTATACACCTCCTTATGAACTGTACAGCTGTCATTTTTCACATCCTGCCCAAAATGTTTTCCCGCACTGCACTACCAATGCCAGCATGAAAACATTCAGCATTGATAAATGCTTGTTTAAAATTGCATTGCTGTTCTCTGTACAATTGGATGGTATTTTAATGCTGTCTGATAGGATAACTTATCTTTGTGGCTCACTTTTTTAACTTTGAAAAACAAGTTGGAACTGTTATACGTGAGCTCAACCCTTAATTTTACATATTAAATATTCTGTTATGGTATAATGGTATTTTTAAACTTATTGTCATCGTCATAAATCTGCATTTGTCAGTGTCAGTGGCTCAGTAGGTAGCACACTCGCCTCTGAGGCCGCGAGATCAGAGGGCTGTGGGTTCAGTTCCCACATCTGGCACTTGGGTTAATATCCCAGTACTGACACTGTAGTGCAGCATGAGAGGGGTGCTGCACTTCTGAGGTGCCGTCTTTCGGATGAGATGTTAAACCGAGGTTCCATCTGCCTGGGTTGGTGGTAGTTCAGGTGGATGTTAAAGATCCCATGGCACTTATCGAAAAGAGTAGGGGAATTTCCCCGGTGTCCTGGCCAAATTTCCCTCATTCACTAAAAAATACCACCAACAGCTTAATCTGGTTCAAGGTCAGTTGGCATTCATCTGTATCCCCCTCCCCCGGGTCGTGCCTGAAAATAGGCAGGATTTGTCTAGTGCACTTACCCGGTCAACAAAAGCTAAATAAATAAAAATAAATAAATTTAGCATATATAAAAACCTGGGTTGGAAAAAATGCACTTTATAATGCAACAAGTGCCCTTTTTATGTTTGCTTGCACCCATGTGCAAGAAACATAGTGCGATCATCCAAAATGCAGTGCCGTACAGTTGAAAGGAGAGCTCCACTTCAGTGAGTAGTGCCCCACTCACACATGTTAACGCAGATATTGCGTGCTCCACGACTCCTCCCCCACACGCACACTGTATGCTAACGAGGGTGCCCAATCCCCAGTCGGCTTCACGCCCCCCCCCAAAAAGCTTTCCAGGTGCCACACTGGAAGCCCACCCCAGCGTGGCAAAAATTGTTATGGCCAATGGGGGTGCCCAATCCCCCGTCAGCTCCAGACCCCCCCAAACAGCCTTCCAGCTGCCATGCTGGGAGCCCACCCCAGTGTGGCAAACATCCCGCATCTTCTTCCTAAAAAAAACAACAACCTGTAAACAAAAAAAGTTCCCTCGGAGGTCTCCCTGCCCACCTACGCCCACCCTCTGCGCACTCTGCCTCCCCACACCCCCACCTCACCCCATTCTTACCTCTGGAGTCCAGCGCGATGATCTTTGGTGGACCAGGAACACATCTGCACTCTTCAAAGCCAACCGTGAACTGAAGAAATGCTGGTAAGCTTTATAATGTAATACATAGGGTTTTTCCAACTTTGATGCATATCTCAGGCATTTTTTGGAATTTTGGCACCAAATTTTCAACATGGGGTTTTTGGGACCCCTCCTCTTGAATTCTTGAACTGTCATGGCGTTAATCGGGCCCAAAGGGTGATTTCACGGTCACTGCACAAAATCACCTTTCGGGACTGATTAAGGAAACAAAAATGCCAGCATTCATAAGGTGGACTTTCAAAACACCTACGTTGCAAATGTGGTGAAAAAATTCCTAAAAATGACTGTTTTACGAGCTTTCGTTGCGCAGTTCCTATGCATGCTCATAAGTTTGCAAATTTTTAATATTTGCACTCCAGATTTTCAACATTACCATTTTACCACACCTCCTTATGAGTAGTACAGCTGTCATTTTTCACATCTCGCCCAAAATGTGTTTCCGTCATGTAGCTTACAATGGTGCAGTTATGTGCGTAATCAATGTTTGGGACAGATTAAGAAAATCACAGTGACACTATTCATGAGCAGAGGTCTTAAAATGGCTATGTTGAAAATCTGGTGAAAAAATTCCCAAAAATGACTGTTTTAGGAGTGCACATTGCGCAGTTCCTACGCAGGCTCGCAAGTTTGCGAATTTTTAATATTTGCATGCCAGATTTTCAACATTGCCATTTTACCACACTTCCTTAAGAGCAGTACAGCTGCCATTTTCCACATCTTGCCCAAAATGTGTTTTCGCAAATGTAGTGCACAATGGTGCATGTTTGGGACAGATTAAGAAAATCACAGTGACACTGGTCATGAGCAGAGGTCTTAAAATGGCTATGTTGAAAATTTGGTGACAAAAGTCCATAAAATGACTGTGTTACGAGTGAGCACTGCGCTGTTTCCATGCACCCTCTTAAGTTCATGAATTTGTAATATTTTCAGTCCAGATTTTTACCAGTGGCATTTTTCCACACTTCCTTATGAACAGTACAGCTGTCATTTTTCACAACATGGCTGAAGTGTGTTTTCACACTTTCAGCACAGAAATGCGTGGTCACTGTGGGAAACCATTGTTCGGGACAGATAAAGAAAATCACAGTGACACTGTTCATGATCGGAGGTCCCAAAATGCCTGTGTTGACAATCTGCTGTAAAAATCCCAAACTAATTACATTACGGGTGTCGTTGCAGTTTCTCTACGCACGCTTGTGACTTCACCAGTTTTTTTAGTATTTTCACTGCAGATTTTCAACATTGCCATTTTTTACACCTCCCCATGAACAGTACAGCTGTCATTTTTCACATCCTGTTTGGAATGTGTTTTTGCACCTGTGGTGACAAATGCCGTAGTCGTTGTGCAAAAGCAGCTTCCGGCTAACAAACTGATATTGCCACTGTTCATGGGGGGGTCACAAAAAAAACATGTTTAAACTCTGGAGTGAAAATACCAATGAATGCCTGAGGCATTAGGGTTTCTGACCATAACACCTCACCCTGTAGAGAATGACAGGCATCAGGGCTGTGACTTGGGATTGTCGCCTGCAATGCTCATACCATTCCACCCCTACTCACACCCTGCAGCCACTGAGAGGCATCGAGGTGTGCCTTGTACTCTTGGCCCCAAAGTTCACCCCATTTTCCTATAGCCCACCCATCTCACCGTATTTCCTGATGGAATGGGGTGTGCATAAGGGCCAAAGACTTGAAGGCACACCGTGACACTTGTCAGTGTCTGCAGGGTAGGGTGTGGTGAAATGGCATGGCCGTTATGCCTGACGACCCAAAGGTACACCCCAATGCCTATCACTATCTGCAGGGTGGTGACAGGGTTGGCTTCAGTTCAGTACTTCACTGCCATTCCTATCATGCGGTTCTGTAACTCCTACACTACCAATGCCAATGCCAGCAAGCAAACATTCCCCATTGACAAATGCTTGTTATCTTTGGCACCTCCACCTTTTACAATCTTCCTGCACCCCTGTAGGCATACACACACACACACACACACACATACACATACACCAGCATGCATTCTGACTAAATACATTTAAAAGGACTAAATTAGCAGAATGCCAGTTTTTGATGATTGTGACTAAACTGCACTATATGGAACCAACAAGAAAACAACTCTGATACTTTGGTAGCTCTTCACAGCCCTATCAGCTCTGGCTAGATTTGTTTCATGTGTTATGCATCTGCTTAATAATGAAGCTGCAGAGTCAGTTACCAGGAAGTAGGCATACTGACAGTAGAGTGCTGGACAAGCCGACAAGGCTTAATGTATACGGAATGAACAGCTACATGCCATACTTTTGGGAAGAAGAATGGAGGTCTGGGACTGTGAAAAAAAAAAAAACATTTTCTACTTCAAAGCATACTCACAAGCCTTTTATATTTTTTTAAATATCAGCCGAAAAAGAAAATTCACTTTGTGCTATTTTCAGGGATGTAGTCTTGTTAACAATATTTTCTTTATTTAAAAACCAAAATTGGGAGTGTGACACTGAACTGTGTTTTTGTCACTGCTGTCTCTGCCCTTTGTTGTTAGAGCTTCCACTTTGTGTCTGGGAAAGCATGTCATTTTAGGTGCAACACATATTTCATCCTGCTGAAACAGGTAAATTGAACACCTCAGTATACGAAAATGAATCCTGTCACTTAAACTGATATCTCAATAGTTTTTAAATGACACTTTCAGAAAGACCTGAGGTGGAAATAGAGACTAAGGACTAAAATGACATCCTCAAAGTTTTACTGGCCTGTCAGATCAGGAAAGAAGCAGCAGCGAAAAAAAGTGCACTGTCACAGCCCATGGTAAGTCTTAGAAACATTAACTCCCTCTGGCGGGCCCCTTTGACAGTACTTCATGGCAAAGTTAATACTCATACATCATTCAAAATAAGGTACTAGTTATAATTCGTAGATTATGAAATAATACAGCTAAATGCAAATACAATGTATACAAAACCTGCAGAGGCAAAACATTAAAACTAAAAAACTCCTACTTGAAATGCATAAGGTAAACTAAGACAAAAATAAATCCTAAAAGGTTTAATTACAACAGTCTTTCAGTCATACGAACATACAAAGAAGGCAGCAAAAGAAGGCTATTTGGTCTATCAAGTCTGCTCGTATTGCAGGGTCCACAGCTTCAGCTAATGTCCCTGCCTTCCCTCCCACTCTTCCCATCCTCCCTACCCATGATCCTTACCTTCCCCCTATGCATATCCCGACCTGTCTTAAAGCTGCCCACTGTCTTCAACGAGATGACTTCTTCTAGCAGTGCATTCCAAGTGTCCACCACCCTCTCTGTGAAGAAGTGCTTCCTGATCTCCCTCCCAAACCTCCCACCCTCCAGCTTAAGACTGTGCCCCCTCGTGTTATGATTGTCACTCAGCTTAAAGAGACTCTACTTATTAACCTTATTTATCCCTTTCAAGTACTTGAAGGTCCCAATCATGTCACCTCTCTCTCTCCCTTCTTCCAGGGAGTACATGTTCAGTGCCCTCGACCTCTCCTTGTAGCCTTACCCTGCTGGCCAGCTATCATCTTTGTAGCCATCCTCTGGACTGTCTTCAGCAGGTTAATGTCCTTTTTGAGGTTCATTATAAAATATTATAAAATGCAGATTATCAAGATTGAGTTACTTACTAAGATACATGCATTAGCATTTGTTTTTTTCTAGCCCTTTTAATATAATTTTCCCAGGGTTGTTTGTGCCTAACAGTATCAGTATTGAACCATCCCATGTAAACTTAAAAGACTAGCAGTGCTCGAGGAATGTTCATGTCCTACGGTCATGGTGTACCTGGATAACCTGGGATCGCATCCTTTTGCTATGTGCATTGGGTTTTGCCTCATTCTCACCTTAAAATGCAAGGGGGAGAGACTATCAGTTGAAGAGGCAGGCCACCTTTGCTGCTCCCCAGACTGACTGGTGATGGTGAGGTCAACTGGACCCTCACCTGCTGCCATCTTGTCATCATCACAGAGGACCTTCCCCTCATAGACAAGCCCTGGCCATGCATCACATCAAGCAAAGTGAAAACACAAACTCACAGTCATGTTTCGGTACTTACAGTCATATGGCAGACTTCTTGGGAATAATATAAAGAAAGCTTTGGTCCTCTGCCTTGGACTTCAACTCTGTGGTGCTGCTGACTGCAGTTGCCCTTTATATCTACCACCAGGTTCGAGGAGCGTGGATGGCAAGTTCTTCACTATTAGCCAATGTAGAGTGTTTGGGCAGCCTGCAGCCAATCAAAAGTCTTATACAACCTACTCCTTGAGTTTGGACTCTTACAATCTGGTCATTCACTGGTTTCAAGCTCTCCATCACAAAATGTGCCAGCCATCTGCATTTGCACTGAGGTCACTGAGCAAAGAAAATGCCAATCAAATGATTTATGAGAATTCAGACTCAGCAGTGGGCTGGCATAATATTATTTTATGGTTTTCAAAAATTGCCTGTCTTATTGTTCTCTGACAAATCAAGTGTCTGAATTATTTCCTTATTGGCAATGACATGTGCTGTAACCATGTTGAATGGCAGACAGAATGAGGTAGCACTCTACATGCCTGTAATCCTTTACTTGGCTTTTACTTTCCTCTACATCTTGATCTGAAGACAGAGGCTGTTTTAGATAGCCATGTGAAAAAATGTGTTTCATAAAGTAATGTGTTCTTACGAAAATTAATCTTGTAGTTCTGAAGAGTGGATGGCCTTTTTATTTTATGTGAATCACAGTGTGTTCTGTAACTCACAACCATCACAAAAATGCAGCACAGTAACAATATGGGCATGTGTTCCCGATTTTGTAATACCACTGCTACTTAAATGCATTCTGTGCATTGTTGAATGGCACTACCTACACTTTGCACTTAAGAATTTGCTGAACAGAAAGTGTATCTCATAAACTACAGTAATCTCCAAAAGTAAAGGCAGCAGGCACAGTATTCCCATTTCATTTTGTTTGGACTTGTGTTTGCAGTTCTCCAGTAAATACATCTCCACACATTTAATAATTATAGTATTTTTTTTTTTTTTTTTACTAATAACACATAATGGGTTGAAGATTGAAATGACCCTATGGCCACTTCATATATGTACTCTAATCCATTGTGCTGCTAGGCAGTTACAAAAAGGTGTCATTAAACGTTCCAACAGAAAGTGAGTTTAGGTCAGGGCCCCATTAGAGTGGGGAAGCCTGTTTGAGTGCGTTTCTGCTGATAGCAACTAAATGGCAGCCTTGTAGCCCTGCAAATCATGGAAACTGTGCAGCAAGACAGGGTCCTATATTTGGAGTTTATCAGAAAAGCAGCTAAGGAGAGTGGATGCCAATTAAAAAGAAGTGTTGGGTCCTCTGCCTTGGACTTTAACTTTGTGGTGTTGCTCGCTGTATTTGCCTGCCTGCCTTTTATATCTATCTATCTATCTATCTATCTATCTATCTATCTATCTATCTATTAAGATCTCTAATTAATCTTTGACTTCAGGCTCATTACATAGGTTCCATGTCAGGGTCATTACAGTAACAAACAAAACTATAGCTTATGGGAAGCCATAAGAGGACAGTAACAATTAAGACAAATTAGGCAAGAGGTTACATATGTGACTGAAATAAGCAAACACTATATACAATGGTACTTGCCAACATAAAAGGAAAAAAAGGGAGGAAGAGAGAGTGAGCAAGGGAAGGGGCTGGCTTAGGAGGAGAGGAGTAATAGTGAGAAGACAAACTGGAGCGAGAGAGAGAGAGAGAATATATACTGAAAATCAGCCCAGAAGGCGGGCCTCATCACTGGTGAGGGAGGCTTATACTAAGCATACTAGCACTACCAGTAGCGGGAAGTGTTAACATAGGGTGTTGGGTGAGAGGGTGAGGGGGCGGTGCAGGATCAGAGCAGGATATCCATATAAGAAGGGAAGAGGGAATGGGAGCAGAAGGGGAGTGGTGGAGAGGGGATAAAGGGAGGTAGGGTAGAAGGTGTGGGGAGGAAGTTGGGTCAGTTAGGGAGGGAAGCAGTAGGGGGTGGAGAGGCACCTGGTGGTGTGTGGGTAGAAGCAAAGGGGAGGAGGGTGGCACAGTTTAGGGAGGGAAGACATAGGGGTATAGATGGTGCCAGGAGGTACTTGGGTTGACAAACTGCCAGGGGCTGGAGGCCTTAGTGGAAACAGTCACAACTTGCTTTGGTAACCAGATATGATCTTAGCCCACATTTGAAAGGGCCCAGTGTTGGAATAGCAAAGAGGTTTGGTGGCAGGTTGTTAGTCCATTTAGGTACCTGGTGGGCAAAGGCCCCTTTGTCCTAAAGTGGTGCAACATCTTGGAAGCTTGAAGACTATGCTCCCAGAGCTTCTTGTTGTGCGGCTTCATTCAAAGAGAGTGAGGAGCTTCTGGACGCCTATGGGTAACATGCCTAGACTTGCTTTTTTGGCCAGTAGGCAGGTCTGGTACTGAAGTCTGCTACTTGAACTGGAGCCAGGTGACGTGGGTATAAAGGTCATAGGTGTGGGTTTGACGTCTGAACTGGTGAAGAGGTGGCATGCCTTATTTAAGGTGACTTTGATACAGTGGAGGGCTGTGTTTGTTGTAGATCCATAGATTGCAATACCATACTCCACAAGAGAGACAACTGAGCTGCAGATTGCAAGGTTTAGTGCTTCATGGGTGAGACTGTGCTTATGCCTGTGTAGGAGGCTGATGTGTATATTGAGTGATTTTACTATAGTGTCTATATGGTAGACAAACAACATGGTACTGTCAAGTGTAACCCCCAAGTACTTAAAGTGCTATACCTGTTCAAGTGATGCACCTTCATCATTGGTAATGGTAAGTGGTTATGATTGATGTCAATTCTGCATTGCCTTTGTTTTTTTATAATTCATGACAAGTTTGTGTGCCTTGAACCATTTTTCCACTCAGAAGAAGTTGTCTTGTAGGGTGAGCTCCAGTGACCTGGGGTCTGTGCCTTTGGAGAAGAGGACAGCATAATCTGCGTAGAGCAGAATTTTTCTAGGACAGGAACTAGGATGCTGATTTAGAAATAAGCTGAACATTAGGGGACCCAAGATGGAGCCCTGTGGAACACCCACGTTAACTGGTCTGCTATCAGAGTAGACATTGTCTATCCTAACTTGCTGGGATTGGCCCGAGAGGTAGGATTTGAATCATCTTACAGTATCGTCTGATAGACCAATAGCATCTAGTTGCTCAGTGAGGAGGTCGTGATTAACCATGTCAAATGCTTTTGACAAATTTATTTAACGTTGCACCAACCGGCTTGCTGTGCTCAAGTGAGCTGTGAATAAAGCCTTTAAAGCCAAGCAGCGCTGTGGTGGTGCTGTGTGCTTTGCAGAAGCCTTGTTGCTCAGAGCATTGAATGTTGTATTTTTCCAGATATTCCACTAATTGGTCAAAGACACTCCTCTCCAGTGCCTTGGATAGGGAAGGGAGAATAAAAATGGGTCTGTAGTTACCTAGCATGGATCGATCACCACTCTTGAAGACTGGGTTCACTTTTGCCACCTTCCATTGCTGTGGGAACTGAAAGAATCTTAATGAGGCATTGATTATGTAGGTTAGAAGCTTCAAAATGACTTCCAGGGATAGGGCTACAGATTTTAAATCAAGTGAGTCTCCACTGTAGCGTGATTTTCCCAGGACCTTTAGAAGATATTTCCTGGCTTCATTGAAGGAGATGGATCTGAACTGAAAATGAGGGTTAGTAGGTGGTTGATTCATTGTTTGCACTGTGACAGAGGAGTTAGAGGGGTGGAAAAAGTCTGATGGTAGCACTCCAGAGAGATCGGTAAATGCTTTGTTAAGTGAGTTACCAATAGTTTCTGGGTCAATACTAGGTATGTCATCAGTGTTAAGCTTCATAGGGGCTGGCTTGTGAACTTTCCCTCTGACCTCCTTGAGGTTAGCTCAAAATTGTTTACCATCACTTCAGAACCAGGTAAGCGCATCCTTGTAGTTTTGGTTTTTTGCCGCCCGTATCTCCCTAGTGCAGTCATTGCTGGCCTTTTTGTAGAGATGAATGTCGGTCTGCTTGCCTGTCTCCCAGGCTTTATACCAGAGGCAGTCTCTTGCTTTCAAGTACTCAAGAAGCTCAGGAGAGAACCAAATGTTGCTCCAGCCCTTTATTATCTATTTTTTTATTGGAGCGTGTGTATCACAGACTGCATTGAATAACCTGATGAAGCACTCCAGGGCTGTATCCACAGAAGTAGAGGAGTAGATCTGGGACCAGTCCTTCTGACTTAGGTTGACTCTGAATTGGTGGAGGTGGCCTTGCTTGAGTAACTCTGTGATAGTTCAAGTGGGGGGTTTAGAGTAGGTGCTAGACCAGTAAACTAGAACAGGTGAGTGATCACTGAAAGCATCAGGTAGGACAGAGGTTTGGGAGATGTGTTTCAGCTTATTTGATAGGGCCCATTCTGGCAAAGTTGATGTACCAGTCTTGTAGTTTACCCTAGTGGGTGAGGAGACAAGTTGGGAAAGGTGTACAGATGTCACTGCATCCCTGTATGGAGTTGCCGTAGTGGAGGGCCAATCTGCATTGAAGTCACCTAACAGTAGTATTTCAGAGTTGAGGTTGAGGGTACTGAGACATTTAAGTAGTGAGTCAAGTCCACTGGATTTTTGTCCAGGAGGGATACATACTGAGAGGACTGTGAGAGTTTTGTTATGCTTTCCAATAAATAGTTTTATTGCAAGGACTTGCATGCTGGTACTTGTATGAGGTAGGGGTAGAATGTGGGCCTGTAGATAGTCCCTGAGATATATTATGCAGCCACCTCCTCTTTTGTCGAGGCGATCCACCCTGAGCACGGTGTACCCTGGGATTGAAATGGAGGCATCTGCAGTGTTGGGAGAGAGCCATGTCTCAGCTACTGACAGAATACCAGGGTTATGTTGTTGTGTTCAGGCATACAGGTTATCCATTTTTGGTAGGAGGCTACAAATATTGAGTGAGCCAATTATAAGTTTGCCAACATTGCCTTGCAACCCATTCAGGTGTGTTCGAGGGCCCGGGTTGGGGTGAATATTCCCAGAGAGTAGCAATAGCAGGAATGCTATGTGGCAGAGATATTCCTTAAAAAGTTTGACACTGAGCTTGCGCTGCCTACTCTGGCTTTTTGAGTATTGATATCCTTTAACATTGGGGATCCTGAGATAGAGGGCCATTGGGTGCAGGCACCATGGGTAACATGCATGGAAATGCTTAGAGCTATTTGTTTTGTGCTCACTGAAGGGAGTGGGTAGTACGACACTGTAAGACAATGTTGTTGAGGAGTGCACATTAATGGAAGTCTCAGGGAGGGAAGGAGCATGCCCAGAATTCTGAGTGGCATACAGGCGGTTATTTAGGCTCAGGAGGGTGAGAAAGAGAGTAGCCCACACAGCCATTGTGCAAGACAGAGACATTATGCTGGTTATGCTTGGCTATAGCTAAATGGCAGAGTAGCACGGGAGAGAAGCAGAGTATGGGGAGAGCCTGTGTGTGTGTTGTGCCTGTGTGGTTTAGCAAGATGAGATGCAACTGGCCCTTTAAGCTGGGTAAGGATAATAGAAACATAGAAACATAGAAGTTGATGGTAGATAAGGACCACAAGGCCCATCCAGTCTGCCCATTTCTTTTTCTACCTTATGAATGTGCCATCTGCCTTTGCTCTGTCAATGGCCTATCTATTCATACTCATCTGTATTGCTCCCTTATGCCTCTCCCATGCCTGTTTGAAGCCCTGCACTGTATTCATATTCACCACTTCTTGAGGTAGGCTGTTCCACGCATCCACCACCCTTTCTGTGAAAAAGAACTTCCTCACATTGCGCCTTAATCGGCTTCCCTCTAATCTCATGCTGTGTCCTTTTGTCCTGCTATTTTTCTTGTATTGAAACATGTCAAACTCTTTCACCTTGTTAATGCCCTTAACATGTTTGAATGTTTCGATCATATCACCCCTCTCCCTCCTTTGCTCTAGGGTATACATATTGAGCTCCGTTAATCTGTTCTCGTATGTTTTCTGATGCAGTCCCTGCAACATTTTGGTTGCCCTTCTCTGAACTGCCTCAATTTGGGGTTAATGTCCTTGTGAAGGTGTGGCCTCCAGTACTGCATGCGGTACTCCAGATGGGGCTTAACCAGTGTGTTGTAAAGAGGGATTATTACCTCCCTCTTACGACTTGTGATTCCCCTACTAATACACCCCAACATCCCCCTAGCCTTACCTACTGCTTTAGTGGTCTGCTTGGATGATTTCAGGTCATCTATGATGATGATGCCCAAGTCTCTTTCTTCCCTTGCGACTGCCAGCAATTCCCCTCCCAGCCTATGGGTGGCTTCAGGGTTTCTCTTCCCTATGTGCATGGCCTTGCACTTCTTGGCATTAAACCCCAGTTGCTACTCTTCTGACCATTTTGCAGATTTATCCAGAACGCTTCTCATTCTGCCCACTCCATCAGGATCATCTACTATGTTGCAGATCATGGTGTCATCTGCAAACAGACAAACCTTACCCACCAGTCCATCTGCAATGTCACTGATGAAGATATTGAAGAGGACTGGCCCCAGGACAAATCCCTGAGGTACCCCACTTGCGACTTGCATCTCTTCTGACTGTATACCGTTTACCACCATTCTCTGTGTTCTACCCATCAACCAGTTTGCCACCCAGTTGACCAAATTCTGACCCACCCCAAGTCAACCCAGCTTATTAATCAATCTTCTATGTGGAACAGTATCGAAAGCTTTGCTGAAGTCAAGGTAGGCAACATCAGCTGCTCCCCCTTGGTCCACCACTCTAGTTACCAAGTCAAAGAAATCTATGAGATTAGTTTGACAGGATTTTCCTGTTGTAAACCCATGCTGTCTTGGATCCTGTGCTCCTATGGATTCCAGGTGTTACACTATCCTTTCCTTAAGGAGTGCCTCCATAATCTTGCCCACTACTGAGGTAAGACCGACTGGTCTGTAGTTCCCTGCCTCCTCCCTGCTACCACTCTTGTGGAGCGGGATCACATAAGCCCTTCTCCAGTCTTCTGGGACCTCACCTGTGCTCAGAGACTCACTAAACAGTTCTGATAATGGCTTGGCTAGTTCCACCCTTAGCTCCTTTCGTACCCTGGGATGTATGCCATCAAGTCCTATTGCCTTGTCCATCCTGAGCATACCGAGCTCTTGTAGGACCCTTTCTTTTGTGAAGGGACTAGTGCACACCGCCCTTCCCCCTGTGTCCATGGTGCTGAGCTGTGGGCCCTACCTTACCTTCTGTTCAGTAAATACTGAGCAGAAGTATCTGTTTAGGAGAGATGCTTTTACATGGTCCACCTCCTCACACACACCCTTATCCCCTTTGATCTTAGCAATACCCACTCTGGACTTTCTCTTTTCACACTAATGTATCTATAGAAGTCTTGTCACCTTCTTTTACTGTTTGTGCTAGTGTTTCCTCGGTTTGGGCCTTTTCCTGCCTTACTACCTTCCCTGCTTCCCTTAGGGAAGTTTGGTATGCCTCACTATCTTCATCCCTCTGCGTTCCCTTATATTTCCTGAAGGCCAGCCTTTTGGCGCTGACCTTTTCTGCTACTGTTATTGAGACCCAAAGTGGTTTCCTTCTTCTTTTGCACTTCATTTTCTCTCTAACACAATGGGATGTTGCTTCAAGTACTGCATCCTTAATGCTTGCCCATTTTGCATGTACCCCTCTCCTGCATTTCTTTTTGCCAGGGCTAGCTTAACTCTGTTGGCCATCTTATCAAAGTCAGCTCCTCTGAAGGCCCATATTTTTGCCTTGGAATGGGATGATTTAGTTCTAGTGGCCAAATTGAACCATACCATGTGATGGTCACTGGCCCCCATGTGACCTTCTACATGGAGATATGTGATCCTTTCCCTATTAGTGAGCACTAGATCTAGGATAGCCCTGTCTCTTGTGGGTTGTTCTACCAGTTGTTTGAGGTCATCCCCCTGCAGGGAATCCACTGTGTCTAGTTCTGGCAGATGTTCCTGCTGGTATTGACCAATCCATATCTGGCATGTTGAAGTCTCCCATTTTCAGAACCTCCCCTTTAGCTGTCATGCTTTGTATATCTTCTAACAGTAATGTGTCTATGTCCTCCCCGTGGTCTGGAGGCCTGTAGACAACCCCAGTTCACACGGCTGTCCCATTTCCTGTTTCCAGGGTGACCCACAGTTCTTCTGGCTCCTTATGTGTATTCCGAATTTCTGTAGCTTTGATATTTTCATTGACATAAAGGGCCACTCCACCCCTCCCCTTTTTTTGCACCTCGGTCTCTTCTGAACAGTACATAGCCAGATACTGAAGTCTCCCAAGTGTGCTTACTGGTAAACCATGTCTCGCTAATGGCTACTATGTACAGTTCAGGCTCTGTCATTATTGCCTGTAGGTCTGGGATCTTGTTTCCCACACTGCAAGCTTTTGTGTACATGATTTTCCATTGGCCAGATTTTGGTGTGTTAGTTGTTTGGCGAGGTCTGGCATTTCCCTTGTGCGTCATATGGGGAGGCGGACCTTTTTTCTTACCTGGTGATGCAAATGAACTACAAAAATGCTGAACTCCTGTTTGACCACTAGCTGAGGGGAGAGGGGTGCTCTTCCCATTTGACGTATTGGGTGCTGCACCCCTCTCCCCATTTGCTAGTTTAAATATTCTGCAAAGATGTCAAACTTCTGCCCCAATGCACTGACTCCCTCCTTAGTCCATCAAATTTAAAGAACTTTCGCTCCCAAAACTGTTGCCAGTTCCCTACAAATTTGTTTCCTTGTTCCTGGCACCAGCCCTTGAGCCACATGTTTAGCTCTCCTATCTCCCCTTCTCTGACCCTCCGTTCATCTGCCCCTCTCTCCCAGACTGGCAGGATCTCAGAGATGGAGATGCCAGATGAAATGGATGATAGTTTGTCACCCAGCCTGGTCAGGTGTTCCTTGGTCTCCACAACTGACTGGCTGGTGAGATCATTAGTCCCTGTGTGTGCCAGGACATTAATGTTTTCTCCTGCTTACTGTACAGTTTTAGCAATGCAGTCAGTGTCTCTCCACGCCGATGTACCTGGGAGACATCTGACCATTACCCCTGGCTGGAGATGGGTATCAACTACCCGAATGATGGAGTCTCCTATTATCAGAAGTTTGGATTTCCTTTTTGCTTTTTTTGTTTTGGTTCCTGTTTTGGGTGAGTTTTGTTGTGCTAGCTCCTGTGATGTAGTGTCCTGCTCTGCAGTGTCCTCTGCCCTTTGTTTGATTTTGGAGATAGAGGCAGATACCTGTTTGTAGTTTTTATATGGTTTGTGGAGGTGATATGTTGGAGAGCACCGAGTGATGGGGCACCCGATTTGCCCTTCCTAACCATCTGCCAGCCTCCCAGACTAACTACCCTCTGCGGTCGAGGTGCTTCTGTTGGATGTTGGGGAAATGGCGGGCAGTTCTTATAATATATTTCCTCCTGAATATGTGATTTGAGGAGCACAATTTCTTCTCATGCTGCCTGGAGATGAGCCCTTAGATCTCCAATGGTCCAGCATATAGGACAGTGTCCTAAATCCTCTAAAACTGCCCTTCTTAAAAGTGTCCAACAGTGCCTGCAGTTAATAATATCCATTCCAAATAAGTTGCTGAGTTTATAACCTGGTCAGAGTAAATAGAAGGAGGAAAATGAAAGCAAAAGTTTGATTTTGTGTTTTGTTTGTTTGCTTGTGTATAACTTGTTATAACAAGTTAAATTACTTGTGCCCCTGTAAATGAGGTCACTGTGTGGATACCCCTCTGATCCACCCCTTCCTGCTTTGCTAGAGGAAATGTCACAACTCTGCTACCCTACAAAAAGGAGTGTAGTGTGGGGTGGTTGTGGGGTGGTTGGGATGGGGTTGGGTGGAAGAACCATGGATGAAAGAAACAAGGAGGTAAGAGCAGAAATAATCAGCCAGCAACAAATGCAGTAGCCCTGAAAGCTTATCCTAATGATAGATAAAACTGTAAAACCTGTAAAGCACCACCTTTAATAATTTCACAGAAGATATACCCTCTAAGAAACCTTTTGCTACAGAGAAAAATAAAGCAGTAACAGAATTATTGTAATTGGCTCAGAAGGCCAAGTAGGGTGGGGCTAGTTGGGCTTAAAGTCTATTTAATAAGGTGTTGAGGTGTGTGGGGGGGGGTGAAAAAATTAAGGCAGAGAATGAGCTTGCACAAGCAGAGTACTTAAAATGTGAAGCAGCTCCAATTACTTTGAGGCTTACTGCCAGGTTCAGGTCTCCTGCCTGGTTCGAGGAGCGTAGATGGCCAGCTCTCCACTCTTAGCCAATGTGGTGCATTTGGGCAGCCTGCAGCCAAACAGAAGTCTTGCACAACCCACTCCTAGGGTTTGGGCTCTTACAATTAGGTCATTCCCCAATCTCAAGCTCTCCATTCATAAAATGTGACAGCCATCTGCATTTGCCCTGAGGTTACTGAGCACTCTAATCCATTGTGCTGCAAGACAATTATAAAAAGGTGTCATTAAACGTTCCAACAAAAAGTGAGCTTAGGTCAGAACCCCATTAGAGTGGATAAGCCTGTTAGAGAGCTTTTGTGCTGATTGCAACTAAATAGCAGTCTTGTAGCCCTGTAAATCATGGAAACTGTGCAGCAAGAAAGGGTCCTATATTTGGAGTTTATTAGAAAAACAACTAAGGGGGAGTCACATGATGCTTTTGGACTAAGTGGACATCTGCTTTTGTGTCCTCAGTAGCTTTTTGATTCATATAATCTGTTAGCATTTTTTTTTCTTTTTTCAGGTTGTTCAGTTTGTCAAAGCTTTGGAGTCTACTGTAATAGCACCTGCTTTTGTGGACATAACCATTCTCTGGGATCCAGTGGCCATGAGTGAAAGTCCTGATGTGCAGTCTGCTAGGCCCTTACCTTCTTGGAAGTGCCCAACACCGGATTCACCCGAAGCTGATGAGGAACCGGACAAGCTGGATCTTATAATTGCAGATATGGCTGGGATTAAGTTAACACTAAGAAAAGTCATGGAGGATCTGCAGTTGCTTAAACCAACCCTCAGGGTTTTTCAACATCAGCTGGGGGATGCTGAAATGAGGATCAGCTCCCTTGAAGAATTGCAAGTTTGAGAAGTGTGGGAAACACAAGAACTCAAGAGATGAGTCACGAAATTAGAGTTGAAGGTCAATAATCTTGAGGTGAGAAGTTGCTGTAACAATCTAGTACTGGTGGGTATATCATAGCCAACTGAGGGATCAGATATGCTGGCCTTCATACAAAATCTTCCTCAAGATGTGGCTGGACCCCCTCCTTCAGGGGCTATCAGACTTAATGGGCTCATCAGTCTCTGTACCCCCAGCCCTCGTCCCACGGCAAACAAAGAGCCATTATCTTCCGTTGCCTTAAGTGTTTAGAAAAAGTTTGGATATAACTAAAGGCTTGAGCTAAGTGGCCATTGCCTTGGAAGGGGAAACTCTTCTTTATATTCAGCAATACCATCCCGCTTCGGAGAGAATATCAGGCAGCCTATAAGGAAATTAAGCAAATGCTGTACCATGCCGGTGTTACGTTTTACATGCAAAACCCAGCCCGCTAATTTGTACACACCATGGCTGGTACTTTGGAGTATTCCTTGGTGAGCCAAGCCAAACTTGACTTGCAGAGGCATTATCGACAATTGTTCCCTCCCCCTACTTGCCAAAATGTCACTTGGTGGTTGCTTTAAAGGGTGAGTGATGTTGTTGCTTGCAGCTTTGGAGTTTCGGTAACGGTCCTGTTTGGATTCAGTTCAGCTGATGAGACCTCTTGATCTTGGACTTAATTTCTTAAGCTGGGGGGTGGTTTCAACTGATGTGCTGACCTGATTTTTGTCATTATTGTTCCTGGGCAGCCCCCCCACCCGGATTTGCAGGACAGCTTTCTAGACATTTAGTGCAATTAGTGATGGTCATATGTGAATATGTTTTTGTTTGCATTATTCGGATAGGCTGCATACGGACTTGCCTGGACACCTTGGGATTCATTTTTCCCAGGATGAGCTATTCTTTTCTTATTTACATTTTCGGTCTGTCCTTTAATTTATCAGGAAATTAGGACTATGTTTTAATGATGAGAACCCTCTCTTACCATGTGGGATCACAGAAATAACCCAAGATTGGGTACAGGGTGAGGACTTGAGTAGGCTGTTTGCGTAGTACAACCCAAGCTTGCTTCTGGGGCTCCAATCATTGTTTTAATTCATGAGTCTTTTTTTTTTCAACTTTATTTCCCTCCAGTCACCTCTCGCAGGGGCCCCATTGGTCACTCCACCATATCCTGCCCTGCTGTGATCTCCTTTACTGGAGATCCTGTTCCTCCAACCCACCCGTGGCATGCCTACCTGGCACCCCTCTGTCGTCGTCCCTGAGGTGGGGTTGCCTTCTGAGCCACAGTGATCATCCATCTTATCTAGTGCCAAGGTGGGTGGAGGTGAAGGAGGGAGGCAATCAGGACTAGGAGAGGAGGATCCAGCATGGACGTGGTGGCGGGAGTGATGTTGTCCTCCTGGTGAGAGGGGTGTTTCCTTGTTTATGTGTTCCCCAGAGGTGCAGACACGCAATGACATTGAGCATGGGCACCAGCATGCTCTCATACTCATCCCTCAGATGTCCGCCATTACCCCTCCGAGTGCCTTACATGGTCATTGGGTGTTGGACAGAATGCCTCTGCATGGTCTCACTGCTGCCAGGGATCCACAACCCACCCATCCCCGAGAGAGGAGAGCTGTCCATCAAACGCTTGATCCTCTCTCCCCTGGCCAACCCCTGGCAACCTGAGTTCGCTCCCAAACCCGGGTCACCAGCATAGTAAGAGGTAGGGCACCAGCACCTCAGCCCTCTACACCACTGGGCTGGCTAATTCATGAGTCTTTGTTATTTAGCTGAAGGCTTAAAAAGGATATTTCAGTGACTCAGATTATGGGACTGAGCAATGAGTGATGAGGGACCACGGAAGCGACCTTTTTTTGGGTGCTGGGTGAGCACAAAAGTTTTGTTGTTGTTACTTCCCCATTTCCTTTTCCTACCCCTTGCATCTTTTTTGGGTGACATAGATTTACTACTGGGTTTAGGAAACAGGACTTTTATTCCTTTTTTTTTTCTTTTTTCTGCCACTTCCTATCAAAGTACTGGTATTAAGCCATTGCTGGGACATGGAGGCTGGAGCACAAGTCATGGTCTTAAATCCCCATGGCCTGACTGATTTTGGATGACCTTGTGTTATCATATGGGGCGCTTCCCCCCTCCTCCTACATGAGAAGGGAAATCTGAGGATGTTATCTTGTTTGTCTGTTCAAGTTGTGCTATTATATTTCTTGTAGATCTGTTCTTTTTTATACAGTGGGGATTCTATCCTTCATGACTCAGGGTGGTCTTGTTATATTTGGGGTGTGATGCAATACACAGTTGGACCAGTATTTGTTTTTAAATGGGAACATTTGTTGTTTATAGTGCTTAAGGAACATATAGATCCGGAAGGGTGTTTTATTTTTTTACATTTCAGGGTCTGGATTCATGAACTTATTCTGGGGTGTGTGTATATGGCCCTAATGTTGATTCACCCTCTTGTTTTGGTCAGTTGAGGAATATGATTATGAAGTTTAATTCCTTTCCAAAACTCAGCATGGGAGATTGGAACCGAACCATAGATGATACCCTGGGGCTTATCTCTGGCTCAGAGAACCTTGAAAGATCTGCTTGACTCCTGTTGCTTAGTGGATATTTGGCGGGTATTACATCCAACTGAAAGAGAATATACCTTTCATTCCTCAGTCCACAACACCCATTCTTGGATAGACAATGATTTACTTAGTTCGAACTATATTTCAGGTGTGCGATATTGTGAAATTTGCAGGAAGGTCATTTCAGGTCATGCCCCAGTCTTCATTTCTCTTTATCTCCAATCGCTGAGGAGGACACATACTGGAAGTTATATAATCATTTGTTGAAAGAGGACTGGTGTTTTAGCAAAATTAAGAAATCTATATTGGATTATTTTCAAATAAATTGTTCCCCTTCTTAGCCGATGGATATATCTTGGAGTGCTTTTAAATGTACGATTAGAAGGCAGCTCATCTGCATTGCTACTCTGAGGGAAAAACTTAGAAAAATACAACTGCAGAAGCTGCTTGTCTATCTGAAAGTTGGAAGAATATGTGACTCAATTCTCTTCAGAATGGGACCGGATCTAGTTTAATCAAGAACAAACATAATATGCAGAGTTGAATAGGGAGCAAGCTGAACATGCTCTGTTTTGAGCCTTGGTTAATTATGAGATGTATGGAGAGAAGGCCGTCAAACGTTTCGCAATGAAGCTCAAACAACAAGAAATGGCTCGACTGATTAAAGGTATCCAGTCCAGTTCGGGGACTTTAGTTCTAACCTCTCCCAGAGACATAGCTGAGGAATTTAAGTCTTACTATGAACAATTATATAATGAGAACCCCTTTGATTTGCCTCCAGACAATGTGACTTTGAATTTTCTGCAGAGAGTTATTTGCCCCAAGTAGATTCGGATCTGGCTCATTGTCTCACGGCCCCTGTTACTGTTATGGAGGTGGAGCAAGCCATCTGCATTCTTACCCCATATAAGGCCCCAGGTCCCTATGGATTCTCCCCTTACTTTTATTTAGCTTTTAATACAGAGTTTGCCCCAAATCTGACTTCATTTTTCAATTTTTGTTATCAAGATAATGCCTTCCCAACTGATGTTTTAGATACCCATATTACTCTTATCCCCTAACCAGGTAAGGATCACACTGATGTCAATAACTGTCAACCAATTTCCCTTTTGAATGATGACACCAAACTATTTTCGCATATCTTGGCCTCCAGAATTGTAGTGGCTTGGCAACCAATAATTGGCAAAGAACAAACAGGCTTTATGTAGGAAGCTCTTTCATTTGCTCTCAGTGTTCAGAGACTCCGATGTCCCATCAGTGTTGGTCTCCCTGGACGCCAAGTCTTCCACCAAGTCAGCTCAACAACAATGTTATGAAGTGACTTTACAGTGACTCCACTTTGCCGATGGCAATCACATCACCTTGGCAAAGTGGAGACGGATCGCCGCAGCACCGGAGACCTTTACTGTTTGCTGTGGGCTTTTCCTCCCGTACCCTCCACACATAGGGCTGTGCACCCCATCCCCACCCCCTGGACTTATGGATTCCTAACTCCAGTATGGGACCAGTTTCAGGGGATAGCAGGCAACACTGGGAGTTGGTGTATTGGCACATCAATGACATCCTGTTCGACACTGTGGATATAGAATGGGTTGTGTACCTGGGCCAGCTTTGCTGTCAGGGGTTCACTCCCCTGACATGATACAGATGCCTAGAAGGCATTTGATAGGGTTTCTTGGCCCAATTTATTCCATACAATGGCAGCTTTTGGTTTCCCCCTAGACTTTTTCAAATGAACCAAATTACTTTATTCTTCCCCCAGGGCACATATTCGCTGCAACAGAGTTTTGTCAGAACCATTTTTATTGCACAGAGGTACACGTCAAGGATATCCTCTCTCTCTCTTTATTTGTTTAATTTACACCTTGACCATTCACCGGATATATTATACATAATCCACAGATTACCGGAATTCCAATTGGTCCCCATTCCTATAAAATAGTCCTCCTATGAAGATTATATTTTATTGCATCTAACCCACCTCTCTTCCTTGTTTCCTGCTGTCTGTTAGGCATGGGAATTTGGGTCAATATTAGGTTGTAAACTGAACCTATCTAAAATGATTATTATGCACTTGAATTTCAAAACATTTAAAAATGATTTGCCTCTTGAACTATGGATTTGTTGGACCACCTCAGATCTTACATATCTAGGTATTAAAATAACGATGGGTTCTAAATCCTTATTTGATCAGAACTTGTCCCCTCTTAAATGTACGATATCAACTGATCTTGCATGTTGGCAGGCTCTCCCGTTATCCTTATGGGGTAAGTTATCGCTTATTAGATTGAATATTTTATCACTAATTTTCTACCCACTTGCTATGATTGGGGTTCCTCTACCTCAATCCTGGTTTACTTGATTACATTGTTTAATTACAGATTTTCTATGGAAGTCTAAAAAAATTTTTGCTATTTCTAAACTAATGTTGGTGAAGGGTCATAGGGGTTTACAGTTGGCTAACTTTTATTAGTAGTATCTGATTGCCCAAGCTAGTAAATTTTTAGCTTGGTGTTTACCAGAGATGGGAATAGAAGCTGATATTCCTGCCCCTTATTGGAAGGATATCCAGACATGCCTATGTAAGATCAGTGGTATTGTGCCTCAGGCGTTACCACATCTATTCTGGCCTAGTTTGCCTCCCCCTCTGTGTTCTGGCCCCATAAGCTTGTCAGTTCAAATTAACATACAGCTATGTTGTATTTTGAAATATGACCCTTAAAAAGACCCCCTTTAGCCTGTTCACCTTAATCCTAATACATGCCTTGTGGAGATCAATGACTGGATGGCCTCCAGTTGATTGCAACTTAACCCCGATAAGACAGAAGTACTGGTAGTGGAGTTGAACAGAAGAGTGATAGGATGGCCTCTGGTGCAGAGACAGGACTTTTCCTGGGATCTGTGCCATTGAAGTCCTTCGCTAGGGTGCATGACCTTGGCGTTATCCTGGACGGCGGACTGACATTTGAATCTCAGGAGTCACCTTGGAGTTCTCAGGGTTAGGCTACGGTATTCTGGTGATCAAGTGTTTGCAGTGGCTGCACCTACCCTGTGGAACTCCTTGTCTGGTTATCTTAGGGAGGCTCCCACAGTGGAAGCCTTTAAGAAGGGCCTCAAATCATATTTATTTAATCAAGCTTTTAACTGAAGGGGCTTTATAATAATAGTATATTTTGTGATGTTTAGTTAAGCTGTTGCTTTTAGCTGTATTTTGTATATTGCTGTAGTTTGGTTTTAGATTTGTATTATTATATGGTATATGTTATATGTGTTATATTGTATAGCACCCAGAGTCCTTGGAGATGGGTGCTATATAAATAAAATATCTATCTATCTATCTATCTATCTATCTATCTATCTATCTATCTATCTATCTATCTATCTGTTGTCCGTAACAGCTTCTGTCATTTAAGGAATATCACCAGGATCAAGCCCCTAGTTCTGCCCCTGGACCTCCCTACTTTAGTACATGCCTTCATGACATGGAGACTTGACTACTGTAATGTGCTGTACCTCAGGGTCTCCGGAGGTACCCTCTGTCAGCTACAGCTGGTGCAGAACACAGTGGCCAGGTTGTTGATGGAACAGTCTAAGTACTGCCACATCACCCCAGGGCTGCATGAACTGCACTGGCTACCAGTCAGGTGGAAAGTCCTCTTTAAGGTAGGCTTGCTTACATTTAAGGCCCTTCTTGGACTGGGCTCTGGTTACCTGGCAGACCTTCTTACACCTTCTCCCTCAGTCTGCTCCCTCTGTTCCTCCTCTAGGGGCCTCCTTGTGATTCCCAGGATGAGTTAAAAAACTGCCAGTGACAGCTCTTTTAGTGTCTTTGGCCCCATCTTATGGAATTCACTACCTCCAGCAGTAAAGGAGACCCCTTAAGTAGAGGTGTTCAAGGCCCGCCTCAAGGCCTTCTTGTTTGATCAGATTTTCCTGGACCTTGCACTGTAAATACTGCCTAGTATCTGATGTACTGTGAAACAGCTTTTGTCCCAGGTTAGCGGATTATTTATTTATTCATTTTTAATATATTTTATCATAGCATTTTATTTACACTGTGTTATTTATATGGTATGCTGCATTTATTTACTCTCTGGTTTGTATTTTTTGTGTACGGCACCCAGAGCCCCAGGGATTGAGTGTCTTATAATAAAATTTGTCTTGCCTTGCCTAATTTTAAGATTGCCAATAAAACCATTCCCCTATCTTTCTTATCATTGGCTAACTTAGACAATCTTTCCTGTTTATTGCATGGTGATCAACTGATTCCATTTGAACAGTTTTGCTCGGTAAATTCATCATCTTTAGCAGTGTTTGTTTTCTTTCAGCTAACTCTTTCAGTTAAGCATGGGTTGGGTCCTCACCCCTGGCAGTTTTCTGAGGGCGCTTCCTATCGGGAACTCACAGCTTTAGTACAAAAGGCACACACTGTTTCATTGCTTTATAAAGCTCTTTGAGATATCATAAGAAAACAAATGAAACTAAAAAGTGTTTATTGGAGAGAGAATTCTTGACTCATTCAGATTCTTTGACTCATCAGCCCCTTTGGATTATATTTCCTGTTATCTTAAGATAGATAAACGATGCCTTTTACAATACAAGATTTTGCACAACTTTTATTTTACCTCTCAGAAGTTGCATACGTTTGGATGGCTATCTAGCCCAGTTTGTAGGAGATGTAACATCACCATGGGTACATTAAGGCATCTGCTTTGGGATTGTCCACTAATTCATAATTTCTGGATGGAAATTCAATTTCATATAGACACACATCTGGGACTACAGGATGCCTCCATGCTGGAAACTTGTCTATTACATTTAGGTATCAACAATTTAGTGGGGCCCCAAACCATATAACTTAATTAGCAGCAGTGGGGAAGCTGATTATTTTACACCACTGAGTTGATGATGAAGTTCCCACATATTGGGAATGGCATAATGAAATATTGACGACTCTTTGAATGGAGAAGTCAGTGGCTAGTATGCGGCATGCCCTTCTTGCTTTTCAGAACAGATGAAACTATTCACACTTCTTTTGATTGCTTCAGTTGTAGATTGTATCTTTTATGATCCTATATACAATTTTGTTTGGATGCATTTTATTATCTACAACCATATACAGTAAGTCACCGGTGACCCATATATTCATATTCTTATAGTTTTTTATTTATTTCTATCATTTAGAATATATAAGTTCACGCTTTTCTGATATGAGGTCATTGTTTTTTGTTCATTGGCACACCATCTATATATCCCCTCTGTGTTGGATGTAACTGATTTCTCTTTCCACCCTAATTGTTTTTGTGATTTGATGTTGCTGTTTTTGTTCTTGCCTTGTAAAGTAATTTCTTGTCTTAGTTGTTATGTATCTTGTCATGCTTTTAAAATATCGTTAATAAAGTGGATTAAGTTAAAAAAAAGAAAAGCAACTAAGGAGAGTGGATGCCGACTACAAAGAAGCGCCGGTTCCTCTGCCTTGAACTTCAACTTCGTGGTGCTGCTCACTGCAGTTGCCTTTCCACCTTTTATATCTATCACCAGGTTTGAGGAGCGTGGATGACCAACTCTCCAATATTAGCCAATGTAGTGCATTTGGGCAACCTGCAGCCAATCAGAAGTCTTACACAACCCATTCCTTGGATTTGAGCTCTTACAATTAAGTCATTCCCTGGTCTCAAGCTCTCCATTCACAAAATGTGCCAGCTAGCTGCATTTGCACTGAGGTCACTGAGCAAAGAAAATGCCAATCAAACGATTAATGAACAGTCATACTCAGCAGTCGGCTGGTGTCACTAGTATTTTATGGGTTTCAAAGCTCGCCTGTCTTATTCTTTTCTGACAAATCAAATGTCTGTATTATTTCCTTATTGACAGTGACATATGCTGTAATCATGTAGAATGGCAGACTGAATACAAACATATGAAAATGCCAGCAGAAGCAGGCCTTACAGTCTATCGAGTCTGCTCGATCGTGCAGCTAGCCCCTTAACTTGCAGCTGCCTCATCCTCCCCACCCCCTTCATCACAACCTCCCTCACCCTGTCCCAACCCCTGTTAAAGTCACCCACCATTCTACAGGATATCACCTCCTCAGGCTGAGCATTCCACCTGTCCACCACCCGTTCAGTGAAAAAAATATCTCCTGATTTCCCTCTTGAATCTTCCCCCCTCCAATGTCAGCTGTTGCCCTCTCATATCCCTTCCTCTTCTAAGCTGGAAAATCCCTTCTGTATTAGACTTATTTATCCCCTTAAGGTATTTAAAGGTTTCAATCATATCCTCCCTATCTCTCCTCTCCTCTCCTCCAGAGAGTACATGTTCAGCTTGCCCAGTCTATCCCTGTAGGACTTTCCCTTCAATCCCTGGATCATCTTGGTCATCCTACATTGTACCCCTTCCAACAATTTGATGTCCTTCTTCAGGAATAGGTGCCAGTACTCCATGCAGTACTCCAGATGTGGCCTGACCAGAGATCTGTACAAGGGAAGGATCACCTCCCTATTTCTGGAGGAGATTCCCCTTGCTATACATCCAAGCATCCTGTTGGCTTTTGCTGCCACCTTCCTGCACTGAGCCAAGTTATTCATGCTGCCCATTATAAGCAGCCCCAGATCCTTTTCCTCCTTGATGCTTTCCAGCTGAACCCCGATAGCTCCTCCCCTGGTTCCTAGCTCCAAAATACAGTACCTTGCACTTCTTGGTGTTGAACCCCAGCTGCCATGTTTCTGACCACTCCTGTGGTTTGGTCAGTTCCTCCTGCAGCCCCTTCCACCCTTCAATGTCATCTACCACAGCTCCCATATTTGTATCATCAGTGAACAGACTGATCCTACTCTGGATCCTGTGTGAGATATCAGCTATGTATATCCCAAACAGCACTGGTCCCAGTACCGATCCCTGTGGTACCCTGCTCATCACTTCCCTTGGTGATGACAGTTCCCTACCACCACCACCCTCTGCTGCCTTCCATTCAGCCAGTTGACAATCCATCTGGTCATCTTCATTCCCATACCAATGTATTCCAGCTTACCATGCAGCACGGAACCAAAGGCCTTGCTGAAGTCCAAATACAGGACATCCACCGCATGGCCCCTGTCTGGTTCCCTGGTCACCCAGTCGTAATACTCACTTAGAGGTGTCTGGCAGGATCTGCCTGAGACAAACCCATGTTGTTGACCATGCTGGAGACCATTGTCCTCCAAAAAGATCACTAGCCTCTCCTTTAGGACTGTCTCCATGAGCTTCCCCACAATTGATGTGAGTCTCACTGGTCTGTAGTTGGCTGGTTCATCCCTAGGGCCACTTTTGTGAATGGGCACCACATCGGCCATCTTCCAGTCCTGTGGTACACATCCTGTGTCCAGGGAGGTGTTGAACAGATCAGTCTGAGGTCCTGCCAGGATCTCTGCTAGCTCCCAGAGTACCCTAAGGTGAATGCCATCTGATCCCATTGCCTTGTCCACCCTCAGTGTCCTTAACCTTTCCAGAACCCTGTCCTCTCTAATCCCTACGTCAGTCACCTCCTTCCCCCCACTACCCACTACCCACTCCACCCCTCCCTTGGGGTATCTGCCCCCTTTTTCCTTTGTGAACACAGCAGAAGTATTCATTTAATGTCTCTGCCTGATCCACTCCCTTCTCTACTCACCCTCCGTCCTTCCTAATCCTCACAATCTGGTCCTTGTTCTTCCTTCTTTCTCTAATGTTTCTGAAGAAGTCATTTTCTCCTTCCTTAATACCCTGTGCCAGTTTCAGCTCCCTTGAAGCCTTGGCTGCCCTGACTAGCCTGGTAACCTCTCTGGACCTCTTTGTATACTCATCCTTGTCAGCCCCTCTACCTGATGTCTTGAGTTTCCAAAATGCCTTCCTCTTGGCTCTTTCCCCCTCCATAACCTCTCGAGTCAACCAGCTGGGCTTCTTTGCCCTTCACTTCTTACCCCTTTTCTTTGTACAAGTTTGAGTGGCCTCTATCAGCCCTTTTTTAATAATATCCCATTTTTGAGTAGTATCCATGTCTTGTTGAATTCCTGCCAGAGACCTACCCAAAATTTCCCCCATCCTTTTAAAGTCTGCCCCTTTAAAGTCAATCACCCTGGTCTCCGTACCCCCTGTTTTCCTTCCCATATTGAGCGTGAACCACACTGAGTGGTGCTCATTCCTAGCCAGAGGGTCCTCCAACCCTAGTTCTCTTATAGCCTCTCCATTTGAAAGTACAAGGTCCAGCATCCTCTCCAGTCTAGTCAGCTCATGTACCAACTGCACCAGGAAGCTGTCCTGAAATGCTTCTAGTATGATCTGCTCCCTTGCACTCGCAGTGGTTGGAGTGCTCCGATCCACCCCAGGTAGGTTGAAGTCCCCCACCACCACTGTGTTCCCCTTCCTACAGATCCTTCTGATTTGCTCAGCTAACTCTCTATCCAGGTCATCCCCTTGCGCTGGTGGTCTGTAGACTACCCCCATTCTCAGCATTCTACCTTTTGAGTCCTGAAACTGCATCCATTGTGCCTCTGTTCTGCCTTCCTCCCATTCCTCCATTATACACCTTATCTCTTCCGTACATAGAATGCCACACCCCCCTTTCCCCTTAGTCCTATATTTTCTGAATATTCTATACTCTGGGATCATCATATCCCAGTCCTGGTACTGGGTGGACCACGTTTCCATGGTGGTTGCAATATCCACCTTTTCCACTGCCAGGAGAGCCTACAACTCAGCTGACTTATTACCTAGGCTTCTCGCATGCAGCATGACCACCCTCCACCCTATTTCCTTCCTTACCTTTACCTGATTTTCCCTCCTGTTCTCCCCCCCGTGCCTCTACTCCAACTCCTTCCCTGTTAACATGGGGGGTAAGCTCATCTGGCTCCCTCTCTGGGATCCCTGCCTACCAGTTGTCCACTTGCCACCCCACCTAGTTTAAACCCACCTTTGTTGCTATGTACCTCTCTATCCTCTGCTTTAATACTCCCTTCCCCTCCTTGCTCAAGTGTAGCCTGTCCCCTGTGTATAGATCGTTATTGTCCCATGTTTTTCCCCAGCCACCCACTGACCCATACCCCTTGGATTGACACCATTCCCTCAGCCATGTGTTAAACTCTCCAATCCTCCTTTTATTCACCATACTCGCACAGGACACTGGCAGCACCTCTGAGAATGCCACTGATTCCCCCAGCTCCTCACACAAACTTCCCAGCTCCTCAAACTCCTCACTCACAACCTCCACCATCTCCCTCACCCGGTCATTCATATCCACATGCACCACAAGATGCGGTTTCCTCCTATCCTCCTTGTGCACTTCAGAATTGATTACCCCGCCCTGTCTGCTGTTAACCCAGGTATGGGTGCTACCCATATATGACTCTGCCGTTCCCCCTTACTGCCCCATCTTATCCCTTTTAGTATGGAATCCCACAGCACTAGTATCCCCCCTCATTATTCCTTGTCTCCACCCCCACTCTATTAGCAAGGTACCTATTTCTAGTGGTCATCACATTTGTAGCTCTGCCCTTCCCCCATGACTCCCCCCACACCTGACCTGTCCTGCTTCTCCCTCACTGTTCCTTCTCTATCCTCCACATTCCTCCCAACCTCCCTGGACCCCCCTGTGCTTTCTGTCTTCCCTGCCAGCACTGTTCCTCTCCCCTTCCTCCTGTTCCCTTTGACCGCTCCGCAAGTTGTACTCCTCCCCCTTTACCCATATCCCCCTCCTCTGACCAACTACTGTTCCCTGTGCATTCCCTTCCCTGTCTCTCTCCTGCCCCCTCCTCGAGATCCTCCCCCTCCTCCTCCACCAATGTTGCCAGCACCCTATCTGATAGGGCCTCCCCCCTTTTCAATTGTTCTGTGCCTTCCTTAATGCTTCCCTCTGCTACTTCCCTTGTGTGCTCTTCAGATCCCTTTTCCTGACTCCCCATTTAGTACCTCTAGTGGGACAAATATATTCTTCTGTTCTAAGCCCATTGCCTGTACCCCTGTGGTCGATAGTCCTCCCCTTGCTCCCTCCCCCCTTGTCCTCTGTGCAGGCTTTGTACCTTTATACTGTATCACCCTCCATTCCCCCAGGATTCTCTTGTGCCCATTGCTGCCCTTATCTGGGATTCCTTTATCTCCACTGGTGCTATCTCCTACACCCTTCCCCTTGCATTCGTGCTCCATAACATTCCTCCAGTCCCCATCCCATGTTCCCCTCCTGTGGCTGAGTTTGCTCCTAGTCCACCTGCAGCTCCCCTTTTGGCTGTGCCTTGTGCCCCCACAGTCCCCCTCTAGCTGATGTAGCTCCCTTGGTGGGAGCCCTCATGTCCTCCCATTGACTCCTCTCCCTTTCCCAGCTTAGTGGCCATCTCAGCTATCCCACTTCTTCCCTTAGCTGTGCAATCTGCCTACATACCATACATCTCCCCATTTTCCAGGCTATATTCAATACCTTGGCTGATCCACAACCAGTACACCCTACTGCCCTCCCAGAGCTGACCCCAGCCCTTGAGGTAATGGGACCCTGCCCTGGATCTGCCCTCACCCTGTTCCATTTGCCCTCCAATGTGATCCCCCCATATTCTTCTCTTGCCTATGTGAAGCTTTTGGTTTAGACCCAAGGGTGAGATTTTCCCTGTTTAAAAGCTATGTGTTTCCATGTTCTGGGGCTTTCATACCTCTGGACTGGGAATGAAATGGGCTGCACCTGGCAGTCCAGTCCACCAATCGTAGGGTAGGTCCTCCCCTATAAATGTGCAGTACTCTGAGGTGGTAGGGTGGGATTTGGGCCCTACCTCGACTTTTGTGAGAGTCAATCAGCCTTGACCCTTCCCCCACCAAGACCTCTCAATCCCCACATAAAGGTACAAGGCCAAACTGCAGCTTCCTGTCTGAGCCCCACACCTTGAGTGAATCTCCCACACTAACAACTCCAAAATAAAAATTCAAACAGCACAGATTAGATATCATAGCCCAGAATTTCACTCAGTAACAGTTGTAACTGGTTTTAAAACCCTGCCACCTTATCCCCTCACAGCACAAACAGTTCCAATATCAAAATTAAACAGAAAAAAATAAACCAACTTCCCTGAGCAGCTGTCTTGCTCTGCTGCTCTCCCAGTGAAACTGTAGAGAAAGATAGATACAGTATATATATATATATATATATATATATATATATATATATATATATATATATGTCGTGTGTGATACCTTTCATTGGATTAGCAAAATTATTTCTGAGACTAGCTTTCAAGAGATAAAACCCCTCTTCAGGTCAGACTGAAAATAGCTGAATAGCATCACAGATATAGAGATTGGATGTGGATTCAAGACAGACTAGCAGTTTACACATTTTATTTTTATTTTATTTATTAGTGTCTTGGATTACAATTACCTTTGAGCCAAGGCTCTTTTACAAAGGTTCCCTGTCAAAGCATTACATTCAATTAACATTCCTTTCAAACAGGAGGACTCTAATTGTCATTGGAGTGTGTTTGTTGAAGGCTTAACTTATAAGATCAAAGGGTAGCTACAATTTAGTTGGCCTATCAATTAACGTGTGAAAAATCAAGACAGGAAGAAAAAATACCATTGTCTTTAGAAGGTACCTGTTAAAAGAACCAGAGTGTGCTGATGTGATGATTCAAGAAAGAACTCTGAAGCACTGTTTAAGCATAATCAGTGGTAATGTTCTAAAAAAACAACATCTTTAGTAAGTCCTTTTTCTTTAGTGTCAAAAAATTGAATCATTTTGGGTGTGTGGCATAGCTCTAGAGGAAGATGGAGGTCTGAAACTTTTCTCTCTACTACAATTCCTGGAATCCACCTTGATCTACATCATCTAAATCAAGAAACTTGATAATTCGATAGAAAATCAATGTAGCTTACTCTACTGTACTATACCCAATTCACCCTTTTCTTCTGGTTTAAAACTTCCTTTTGTGGGGATATTTATGCAGTCTAATTTTCATAAGGCCTTTACCTCTCTCTCTAACTACAGCATGGCTGAGTTCAATCCATACTCCACATCACTGCATAAAGTAGAAGCTATATTTGAAAGGCCTGTGCAAGATATGAATGAACTTTAACTAATGACTCAGCATAATACCAATACTCTACAGGCCATAGATACACATTTACTGATAACTGAAAACAGATTGAAGCAAAATGAAACCTCAGTGCATGACTTACAAGCAACAATCAGGAATCAAGACTGCACTATAAAAGAACTACAAAGCAAGCTGGACGACATTGAAAATCATAGAATAATCTTCATTTTTTCGGGTTTCCCAAAGACGTTGAATTAAATAACACAACTGCCTTTCTATTACAGTACATGCACTCCCTGCAATGCTGAATCTCCCTATGGACCTAGAACTTACTATAGAAAGGTTTCACCACTCCCAAGGCCCTAAACCTGCCTCTAATCAAAAACCCAGACTTATTCTGGCAAGATTACTTAATTATGCCTATACAGAAATAATTTTGCAGAAAGCTAGGGAGATTGGAAATGTTAGCTGGCAAGGGCACCGTATCTATATTTACAGAGATTTCTCTTAAGAAGTTCAAGTAAAATGGAATGCTTTTATACCTGCAAAAAGATCACTACATCAGCTTAACATAAAATTCACATTAGAAACAATGAGAGTTTACATAAAGGAGGGATACAAAGATTTTATTACTCCGGATGCTTTGGAATCATTTTTAAGCAAAGCTTTCCACTCTCTGCCATGAGAACAAATCTCCGGAACATCCACTGTTACCTCTATGCTCCCTACTATGTTTTCAGCTCTCCTGCCTACAAATGAAACCTGTGTACCAGCTCTAATCATTAGTTATGTGGAAACTCAAGCCATACCTTTACACACTGATGTCGCTGGACCCAGACAATCTTCTCGTTTACAACAAAAAAATGCCACTTGTATTCCTAGTGCCAAAAATAGATGTTGCAGCCCTGAGAATGTGTGCAGGATCACAGAGCCCAAACCTCACTCACCTGAGCGCATGTCTAAGATCCAACTAAGCAACAGATTCACCTCACTACAGCATCTTGATTCAACCTCGCAGGAAGATTTGCAGCAAGATACTTCATCTAATTAAACCACTTCGGCTAGCTTAGCCCAACAAGATCTTACCTCTGCAGAGTCATCCTGGGCAGAAATTTTAGCCAGTATTCCTTTAAAAAACATGTAACCTCCTAAAAAGAAGAGATGCAGCAAGGTCAAAGGTAAATGAACCCAGCTCTTCAATGAACATTAGTGAAACCACAAATGTTTCAGTGCAATAGCTTCAATATTTTTGAGCTAGTACACAAGTTAAAAAGATTTTCTTTTTTTAAGGGTAAACAGCTTTAAAATAGAAGCCTAACTAAAATATAGTGTGCACTATACCAGCAAATCTGGAACATGTTAGAGCACATTTGCAGCAACTGTGCAGTAACGAATTTTTTGAAGTAGCAACTACAGTTTAATTTTTGCCTATAGCGGCCGTTACAGCTGTTCTGAACATAAACAACGGGGGTAGAAAAAACACAAATGTTTCTATACTGTTAGTGCAATGAACAATTCATATTCTTTAGACTCTCATTGGAACATATTGGAGGATCCATATATACTACAGAAACAGCAAGATTTGCCTATCAAAGTCAGTTATACTGCCCATCCAAGACCTTATATTTGCTAATGTATGCCTATGTCTGTTATTTAAAAAGAAGGTAGGGGAATACAAACAGATACCCTTCTGGATGTTCTTATTAAGGAAGGGATAATAACCTAGGAGCCCCCATTGAACAAATCCATCACTTCAAATACCTTGGAGTAACTCTGGACTTCCTCCTTACCTATGAGCCACACATTGATATTGTTGCTAAGAATGTAAATGCTAAACTAGGACTGCTCTACAGACACAGACGAAGTCTGACTCCAGAAGCACTTAAACTTGCAATCCACAGCTCAGTACTATCTGTTATTGACTACGGCTTGGTTATATATGGAGCTGCCTCAGCCACATCTCTCAAAACAATAAATACTGCCCTAAACAAAGCCAGTAGACTTATCACTGGTGCTGGCTACCTCAACCATACTTGTGATTTATTCGCCCTAACCGGGTGGCTCAAACTACAAGACCGCATCAAGTACCACTCATGGGGGGGGCCACGCTATGGAGCCCTAGCTAACAGGCAGCAATTTTCAGTAGCTCTGAGAAGAAGCAATAGAATTATATAAAATATATACTTTACTGCAATTTTTTTTAAAAACAAATACTACAGCTTGAACGAGGAACCCAGAAAACCTAGAACAGGTAACCCCAGAAAAGATAGAACTGGAGGCGCGAGCACTAAATCGTCTGGAGTCTCACAAGTGGCATGAGCTGGAATCAAGGAACAGGCCATATCCCAGAGGAAGCCTGAAGAAATCATGTCCTCAATCGGCATTAAACTTCAGAGATTAATAACTTCAATCGCTGATCTAAATTCCAAATTAGACTCGTTTGCTACCAGGGTCACGATCGTGGAGAAATTAGTGGAAGGTATCCAGCAGGAGGTTGGAGACACAAAAAGGCAAGCTGAATCAGCTGCAGCCTCAACTACTCTCCTGGTGAAAGAGAACCACCACATGCGGGTTAGACTTGAAACCCTAGAAAATCAGGCCAGATTCGCACATATAAGAATCTTGGGGTTGCCTGAGGGGATCGAGGGGGAGCACCCTCTTATGTTTATTCGATAGTGGCTTGATTTAAAACTGCTACCAGAGGGCCAGAGTTTAAACATAAATTTTTAAAAAGCCTACCAGATTACTCTACGTGGCTATCGGGAGGACTTGAAGAAACCCAAAACATTTCTTCTGGTTACCGACGGCATTGGTTCTAGAGATAGAATTCTCTGACTGGCTAGAAAAGCAGGGCAAATAACGGAGGATGACCAGAGCATATATCTGTTTCCAGACTTGAGCTACATGACCCAAATGAGGAGGAAAAAGTCTGATGGTGTGAAAAAGTTGCTACGGGATGCCTCCATCATCCACATGATGGTGTTTCCTGCAAGGTTGCGTGTGGTGCATGGAGGAAAAGTCTGGGCCTTCTCTGACCCCAGTGAAGCAGGAAAATTGGCCTCCCGCTTTATCGCTGATTGTGGAAAAAGATAAGAATGAGAGGAATTAGAATCTGATACAGAAGATTGACTCTTCCTAAAAACAGTAATGTATAGTTGGATAGGAGAGTAAACTGACTTTTTTTTTTTTTAATTTCCCATTACAGTTTTAGTATACAGAGAATTACAAGTTTGGAGCTGGGAAATGGTGTTATCCCTTTTCCCTTCTTTGTTCTCATATAGTTGGGTTACATAATGATTAGATAGTAGTAGTAAAAGTTTATTTTTATACAGGTAGAGATGGTTTTTACATCATTGGGTCAAGACCCTTTTTCAAGATGTACCTGTGTTCTTCAATTAAAAAACACATAAGTTACACTCTAAACATATAAGTTACATACTTATTTCATACATACCTACAAACATGTTACTCAACTTCACTAAACAAACATAATTAGTATTAGTCTACATTTCAGAAAGGACATCACATTATCACTTAAAACAGTTCCTTCAAATTCATTTTTTATAATTTATAGTGCAGTGATTTCCAAAAGGACTTCTTTCATCCATTACACATACACCTTATATGCATCCCTTTATCAACGGCTCTCATAAAAGATTCAGGTTTTTGAATCTGCTTCATTCCCAAGTCAATAGGTGCCCATAAGTTTATGACCTTCATGCCAAAGGTCATCTCACCATATTTGTTATTTATTTTAGGCATTTTATATTTACTGCCCCCTTTATATCTTAAATCATGTTGGTGATTATACTTTAAAGACGGTATTTTATCCATAAGGTATTTGGGACTTTGTTTATGAACTACCCCATGTATTTGTTTTAACCTTTTTCGGTCCTTTTTTGTTCTAAATGTTCTGACTTTAGAATCTTAAACATGTCACAATGATAAGTATAATATTCACAATTTAATACGAATCTAGCCAAATTGTTATAAAGGACCTGAACTGCCCTCAAATTTGATTTACTTGACATACCATATATATGAATCCCATATTCTATACAAGGAATAATCAGTTGATTTGCTATATCTTTCCTCATTTGATAATCCAAACAATATTTAGATCTACGAAAAGCCCCCAATTTATTATTTGTTTTATAGACAAGATTCTTAATATGAGTATTAAAGCTCAAGCTACTGTCTACAATAATCCCTAAGTATTTATATGACTCAACTTGATTTAAAGATTCATTTTTATCTGTTTTTATTAGAAGTTTTGGAAAATTATTTTTATTTTTACTTCTTCCTATACTATAAAATACCATTGAATTTGTTTTTTTACTATTCAGTACCAACCCTGATTTATATGACCATGCTTCCATCCTACTAAAATCATTTTGAAGATTCTTCTCCATTTCTTGAGTTGTAGTTCCTCTAGCCAGCAGAACAGTATCATCTGCATACATACTCAAAACAGAGTTTTGTACCACTGTAGGGAGTTCATTTACATACATTAAGAACAACAAAGGGCCCAAAATCGATCCCTTTGGGACTCCCCTACTTACAAAAGCTGGTTTAGATGAAATTTCGTGAACAAAAACTTGTTGAATTCTGCCTGTCAAATAAGAATCAAACCAGGGAAGAGTTTCACTGTCTATTCCCAATTTCTTCATTTTCCTTAACAATTTACCATGGTCTATGGTGTCAAAGGCCCTTGGAGAGATCCACGAACACTGCCCCCACCGATCCTCCCCCATTTAACTGGGAGGCGATATTATCTACTAAATCGGTGAGTGCGGTGTCCATGGAATACACCTTACGAAATCCTGACTGGCAAGGAGACAGCAGACAACCTGTTTCCAGGTACTTATTCAACTGCCCCCTTACCAGTCCCTCCAAGACCTTTGACACACATGACAATAGTGAAATTGGTTTATAATTTGTTGGCTCCACTGGGGAGTTTCCTTTATAAATTGGTACAATCTTTACCTGTTTCCACTGAGTTGGAAATTTATTTTCCATCAGACTCCAATTAAAGAGTTTTACTAAAATAGGGGCAATCACATCCAGAGAATCTTTTAAAAGCCTGTTCTCTATTTTGTCCAATCCTGAAGCTTTATTTACTTTAAGTTTCCTTATTTCTCTCTTTATGTCTTTACAGGCAATTACACTATAGTGTCTAATATAGATAGTGGCTAAATATGCAAATAGGGGCTCCTGAGTTTACTCTAATACAACCTGAATTCCCAAAATTCGATGTGATTATTTGGTTGGACCTAAAATGGTTATTCTTTCTTCTTTCTATATATGTTTGTTTAATATACGCCTGTAGTAAGAAATTGCTGTCCTGGGATCAAATATGTTGTCATTTTCAGACTTTAAGCTTTAAAGTATGATGCCACAAGCCCTCTAGTAGGGCATGGACTTTATGGGACTCTTTTTGGACTTAAGTATTATAAGAAAAGTCATACTGCTCATGGGCTTCAATTTGCAGCCTAAGATGTGTATATTACTTAAAAGGCTTTAAATATTTAGTAACCCCTCAGTGTGGTATCACTATATCGAGGATGCATTTAATTCCTAAATATTCAGGAGAAATGTTATTCTCCAGAAAGATGCTATTTGATGTATGGTTGCCCTAGATATGAGAATTTTATGTGTATGTGCATAAAGATAAAACAAAAATATAAAGTATAAAAAAAAAGTACCACTCATGTATACTTGCAAGCAGGTGTTGCTTGGAGCCCTGCCAACGGGCATCGCCAGACTTCTATCAAAGCCTCAAACATCACGTCATGTCACACCAGGTCCTCTGTCTCTGAACTCTTTCACATTCCTAGGGTTTGGACCACCCAATGCCAGCAATCCTTCCCTTACAGAGCTCCTAACTGGATGAATGGCCTGAGCTGTGAACTGACTAGCATACCTCAACTTACCCAGTTCAAGCATCTCCTGCATCTGCACATCTTGAAGGAAAGTGAGTGTACCTACTTTAATTAGTCATGCGACTTGCACCTCATCTGGCAACCTACATTCCCCAGCCTCCTTGACAAGGCCCCTGGCTGCATCCTTCTCCCCTGCTCAATCACCTTTCTCACCCTTCCCCCTATCCTGTCATGTCCTGACCCTCCTACTCTGTCCCACTAACTCACCCACTATGACCCCTGACTGACTCTTCTCCACACCTTTCTTCCTCCCTTCCCCTCTTCCCTCCCTCCCTCTCGCCACACCTCCCCATCCCCTCTCTCCTGTCACCTTCTCCTCCTGTCTCCTGTGCCTGCCCCTACTCCCACCCATTCTACCCCTTCCTGCCTCACTCAACATGCTTGACAATGCTGCCTGGCTGCATCCCCCTGCTTCTCTGTCCTGCTGCTACTCTTCATCCCCTGACTCACCCTTCCCTTACTATTTCCAAATGGGATTACCCACCCATGTTTTTGCCTATAAAGTCCTAGAATGCCAACTATGTATCTAATTGCAATCATCTATGTTTACTATGTATTGTGCTATTCTATTGTTTGCTGTATTTGATATTATCTGTACATGATATTGTGCTTTATACTTTGTCTGTTTTGTAACCCTCTCCCCATTACTGTGTGGAACCTTTGTAAATGAGCTCCTCTGTGCTCAAAGGTATTTTCTAATCCTAGATTGAAATAAATAAATAAATAAATAAATAAAATAAAATAATATGAAACATTTGTGATCCTTCTATATATAGATTACCCTTCCATATATATTTTGTGTATGTATATCCATACTTTGATCAAGGTCAATACCTAATTCCTCCAGGGCTTTCTTTTATAGGGAAAGACTCTTACCTCTTGTAGAACAACCCCCCTTTCTTTGCTGTTTCCTGTTTAATCTTCGCTTTATTAAGATTCATTGAGACCTTTTGCTTCCCTCATATACTGTAACTACTCTCCCTACTTATTTTCACTCTAGTGTCCAAACTATGATTTATATTTAAATCTCTGTCTAATAAGTACAGGTACTTTGGCCTACTTGTCATGTATTAACCAAATTTTATTAAACATAATCTGGCATATAATACATAATTTGGTTCTTCAAAATATAAAATATTGGAAACAGAGACCTATCTGCCATTGGTCAATCCATACTAAATAAACATTTTTATAATCTTCTGGATGTGTGCCAGTTATTATCATTTACTTCATGACCCCAACTCTATTATATAAAACCTATATACATATAACTGTACAAAATATTTCTTTTTGCTGCGTCTTCTACAGGTTATGCATGCACTGCATGGAGCAATGTACATAAATATAGTTGTGATGCCCGAAGCCTGTGCTGCAGTTGGAGAAACTAATGAATGTGACAGAATCTTGGTAGCTGTACTCAGCGGCATTCATGATAATGTCTATCTACATCTTCATCAGGTGATTTTTGGGCACTCGGGACAATCAAGCAACTGAAGCACAAGCAGCTCACCTGAGTAGCTGAGGAAGCCAAATCTCCAGCCTGATAACTTTTGAGGCAGCTCCCCCCCAAGCTAGGCACTTGGGACAATCAAGCAACTGAAGCACAAGCAGCTCACCTGAGTAGCTGAGGAAGCCAAATCTCCAGCCTGATAACTTTCGAGGCAGCTCCCCCAAGCTAGGCACTCGGGACACTCAAGCAACTGAAGCACAAGCAGCTCACCTGAGTAGCTGAGGAAGCCAAATCTCCAGCCTGATAACTTTTGAGGCAGCCTCCCCAAGCTAGGCACTGGACAATCAAGTAACTGAAGCACAAGCAGCTCACCTGAGTATTGAGGAAGCCAAATTTCCAGCCTGATAACTTTCGAGGCAGCTCCCCCCAAGCTAGGCACTCGGGACAATCAAGCAACTGAAGCACAAGCAGCTCACCTGAGTAGCTGAGGAAGCCAAATCTCCAGCCTGATAACTTTTGAGGTAAAGAGAGCCTCTTCTCTTCATCTGGACGCCTGCAGAGGGGTGCTACCTGATGAACACTTATATTTTATGAACTTTGTTCCTGTTCACCACTGGGTGGGCTTGTTATTTGATTCTCTTTGTGCTACTAATTGCTGAAGTGTAAAGCTAGGGACTCACTGGCTTTTCTAGAGTTGCCTTGCTGATTTCATCTTAAAGCCAGATATACCAAGCAGCTAATATAGATCAGACTTGTTTAATATGGTGGTATTTGGAGCTAATTGCTGATTTCATCTTAAAGCCAGATATACCAAGCAGCTAATATAGATCAGACTTGTTTAATATGGTGGTATTGAGCTAATTGTGCTTGTTACTGAAGGCATTAGGTTAGCTGGGTCCTAGTGTGACCTCATTTTGGAATAGCCCTGTTTGCTTAGAGTGGAGCTCCTTTGTGTAAGTCACAACATATTCTCCCGCTGCATAATAATGAGAGGCTTTGTTTTCTTCACGACATAGGCAGCTCCCCCAAGCTAGGCACTCGGGACAATCAAGCAACTGAAGCACAAGCAGCTCACCTGAGTAGCTGAGGAAGCCAAATCTCCAGCCTGATAACTTCTGCGGTAAAGAGAGCTCTTCTCTTCATCTGGATGCCTGCAGTGGTGTAGGCACACGGGCGCTCACGCGCCTGCCCCGCCTGCCCCAACCACCCTCCCACCCAGGGGCAACTGTCAATTTAAGTGATCCACCCCGTGACATCACATCTCGGTAATATCACGCCCTGTTGCCCAGAACCTATCTCCCACTTTCCCATTTGCAGGTTATACCTGTTGGCCACAGAGGGACCTATGCTCCTCACTGACTTCCTCTCCTACCTGTACAGCACTACTTCCCTGGGATCTTGTCACCACAATGTATTGGCCCTGCCTCACGCCTGCCTGTGCCCATCCCCACTAGCAGTGCACTTTCCCACTTACCCATCTGCTAGTCCACACTGTGCCCTGGCACCCCTCCCTCCCTTGCATTCCTGAACCTCCTCCTACCCCTTGGGACCTCTGTGTGTCCCCGTCCCCCCAGCCCCTCCCCCTAGCTTTCTTCACCTCAGGCACATCTGGGTGTCTTCTTATTCTTGCTTTCCCTCCTGTACCTCCCTGCCCACCCCTGCTCCCTTAGCCTCCCTCCCTTCCCTCTCATGTCAATCGTGGGAAAACCTTCTCACCATCTCCCAGCCAGGGTGTTAGTCATGCTACTACTCCTGTCAGGGAACATTCATCCAAACCCTGGCCCGGTTCCCAGGAGCTCCCCAACTCGCACCACAGGCCTATGCATGGTCTCCATGAATATCTGTAGCCTCCTAAAAAAGTTTGACTCACTACAATGCCTGGTCACATCAATTAACCTTGATGTCATCACCCTGGTTGAGACTTGGCTGTCAAAATCCTCCCCTGACTCCCTAGTCTCCCTTCCTGGTTTCACCCTTTCCGGTCCGACCCGTGTTGGGAGGCAGAGGGCGTGGCTGTGCTATTATGTCAAGGAATCTCCCGCGCTCGACCTGCCCCTCCCATCCTTGACTCCAGGGCCCAGGCGCCACGCTGAAACTAAACCCTGACCCTTTAAAGGACCCCTTTATCTGACTACTGCATACGTGCCCCCCAGGGACCAAATGCAGGCCATTGCCTCTCTTACAGAATACCTTACCTCTCTACCTCCTTCCGCTGATCAAATTCTGGTGGGTGACTTAAATGTCAACTGGCTCAGCCCCTCCTCCTCTTCTACCCGAGACTCCTTTTCTGCAATAGACCTAACGCAACTAGTTACCCACCCTACCAGGACTAACCCCAAGAGAGGCTCCAGTACCCTGCTTGATGTGGTACTCACCAACCGCCCTAATCGGATCCCCAATGTACAAGTCCTCCCAGACTCTCTCAGTGATCACTCCCCCATTCTATTCCACTGGTCAACCTCAGTCCCCAAACCCATAGCACAGTCCACATGCCAGCGGCGTCTAATACCTGGTGGACTGATAAAACTTAAGGAACTTCTGTCCCAAATTGACTGGTCTCCTATACAGGCAGCTCCTGACATCGACACAGCTCTCTCCTTCTTTACCCAAACTTTTAATAATGCCTGTGATATCTTTTGCCCCAGTGTTGACCCGCTGCTCTAAAAGGAAGAATGCCCCTGGTACCCCCAGCTTTGATCCACCAGCTCAAACATAGGGACAACCTATGGCACTGTGCCATTGAGACTGGCTGGCCCAATGACAGGCGGTTATTGCCGTGCCCCAAACAAGTGCACTTGGGCCATCAGAAAGGCCAAGTCTGAGCACTATCGGTCCTCACTCACTGCCTCATGGGGAATCCCAGAACCTTCTGGGATAACATTAAACAGTTAAATGGGAGTGCACACTCCCCCCACCCACCCAGATCAACATTAATGGTGTGATCTCCTCAGACCCAGCCTCATAGCCAACCACCTCAACACCTCATTCACTGACCCCAGCCCTCTATCCTCCTACAAATTTTTTTACCTCCTCCCCAGCACCTGCCGTAAATCTTTCTCGCTTATTTTCTCCTCTGCCATGTTTCTGCCCAAGAACTTAGGCCGCACCTTGTCACTGCCCTCAAGAGTAATAGTACAGGCAGTGACACCCTGGATCCGTGTATCTCTACGGGCTGGTCTTAGACACAGTCCTTACCCCATCACATGCCTCATCAACCACTCTCTTTGCCTGGGAAGGTTCCAACTGCCTGGAAAGTCACCACTGTCACCCTATCTTTAAAGGTGGTGATAGGACTGTGGCTGGAAACTATCGACCGATCTCCATTCTCTCTCCTCTCCAGGCCTTGGAAAAAGTGGTGGCCTCTCAAATCTCTGAGTACCTCTCCACCTACAATGTCCTTTGTCCTGAGCAGCATGGCTTCCGGCGGGCCACAGTACCAACACAGCCCTCCTAGAGTTCTCCAACTTTCTCCACTCCTCCTTAGACACTGGTTCTCTGGCTGGTGCTGTCTTCATTGACCTCTCGAAAGCTTTTGACACTGTCTCCCACCCCCTCCTTCTTGATGCCCTTAGTCTCTCTGGTTTTGCTGCTGGGCCTGTCTCCTGGTGCACCAGTTATCTGTCTGACCGCTCACAGCATGTAAAATTAATGGGACCTACCCAGACATCTGTCCCATCTTTTCTGGGTTCCCAGGGCTCCATTCTGGGCCCCTTACTATTCTCCCTTTACCTTACCACCCTTCCACGCTTTGTCCTGGGGAGCATTCTATTGCGCTGATGATGCAGTCATCTTTGCCTCAAATCATAACCCTACTGCCCTCCAGGACTCCTGCAGAAGTCCTTCACTGAGCCGAGGCTGGTTCAAGGAACATAGATTGGTGATAAATCTTAAAAAACAAAACCATGTTCTTCACTCATCCCCAAAACAAGTCCTGCAACTTCAAACTCCTCATTCACTCTGGGTCCTCATTCCCCACTGAACAAGTTTGCTCCTATAAATACCTAGGGATCCATTTTGACCCTCCCTCCCTTCCATGGACACATCGCTGCCCCAGCCACTGCCACTAACATCCTACTGGGCATCTTACATCAGTATAAACACTGCCTCCGGAGGCTCTTCAACCGCAGTCACTCCTCTATCCTGTCCCTAGTGGACTATGGACTGCCGGTGTATGGTGCTGCTGATCAGACCGCACTCCACCAAGTGCACTACTCTGTGTATAAGGCCTGCAGGTTAATTACTGGAGCACCTAGGATTGACACCTGTCTGCTGTATGCTAAAGTGCTGGTACTTGATCTCGACGAGCTGTCAAATATCTTACCTGTACCCTTACAAAAAGACCTTCCTTGGGCTTTCCCCACCAGGATTGACCACCACCATACCGCTCTGTCCCACTAGTTCATACTGACCTCTGGGAAAACCTCTCTTGTTATCCCTAGAGCTAGGACCTCTCACGGCCAAAGAGCCTTCAGCTTTAGGGCCCCTCCTGGTTCAACACACTGCCCCTCCATCTCTGAAGCTCCAACTATATCGCGGCTTCAAAACTTCCTTACGTAACCACCTTATTAACACCCGATGCTGTAACTGCCACTAGTCAAGCCGTACTCAATACTTCTATATGACAAAGCTTTATTACTAAGCTGCTAGACTTCCATATAACTCTGGTATTGTTTGCATCCATCCTACCTGTACCAGCTTGTTTGTATCTATGTCTTAATTTTACTGTTATACTTATGTGTTGTACTGCTATACTGTGTATTTTGGTTTGTCTTACTGTGACAAGGTACCTTTGTAAATGAGCCTATGGCTCAAAGGTTTTCCAAACTGCTGTTTAAATAAAATAAATAAAATAAAATAAATTAAGACAGGCAACAAACCTAGTACTAATCTTGCAGTGGTACACCTCATTCCATGTACAATCAATCATATTCACAACAGATTACAATAGATAATGAGGTACTGATTTAATACAAAATGTAACTACAAAATAATCAATTATATAAAATACCACACAAAAAAATCTATTCTCGCACACACTAGTAACAGATTGAAACACACTTAACAGGGGTGGCCAACAGAGACACTTTTATATCCCCTATATATATATTTTTTTCTTCTCTCTTTTCCATTCTCTCCTTCCCCCTCTTTCTACCTTCACACATTTCCCTTCCCCCTCTCCCCTTGCTCTCTCTTACTGAATTGGGTGCACGTACAAAACATATATAACTTTAAAGATTTGGTTATACATAAGCTACAATACTGATATATTGTTCTGATAACATACTGTTTATTATATTTGAAGGTGGATGTTCCACAAGAATTGTGAATTCCAATTAATAGCCTTCCATATATTACGGTTAAGTTAGATAGCAATAGTTTTCAGGATCTGTGGATATTAATCCACATTCCTAGCTTTGTTTACATGCTCCTGAGATGCTTAGAAAGGGTCTTGATTTAGTTTCCTTGATCAACCAACTTTTTTTCTCATGTTCAAAAGGTTCTGGATATTGATATCAGTTTTATAAATAGGTACCATATATTGCCTAATTTGATAACTATGTTACTGTTAATATTAGCTTTTTTTATTTCAAGTAGACACTATTCACCTAAAGCTGAAAAAGTTACAATTCTTCTCAAATATTTGGCCTTTGGAAACAGATCATAGATACATAGATACATACATAGATACACAGACAGTGTCGGCAGATAAGGGCCTATGGCCCACCCAGTCTGCCCATTTGAGCCTGTAAGTTCAGTTTATGTTTTCCTAGAAGTCTGTTGCGCCTTACCCCTGACCTCCAGAATTCCTTTATGTCTATCCCATGCATTCTTAAATCCCGTGATTGTTTCAGCCCCCACCACTTCCTCTGGCAGGGTGTTCCAGTTGTCCACTACCCTGCTCTAGAAGAAATTCTTCTTCATGTTTCCTTTGAATCGTCCCCTCCAACTTCATCCCATGCCCTCTAGTCCTGGAAACATCTTTTTCGCTTAAAAATAGTGTATTCCTGCACCCTGTTCCTCCCTGTGAGATACTTGTATGTCTCTATCATATCCCCTCTCTCCCTCCTTTCCTCCAGGGAGTACATGTTCAGTTCCTTTAACCTGTCTTCATAGGACTTGTGATGCAATCTATGTACCATCTTTGTTGCCCTCCTCTGAACCTTCTCTACCCTGTCTATGTCCTTACGTAGGTATGGTCTCCAGAACTGTACACTGTACTCCAGGTGGGGCCTCACTAGTGTCTTGTATAGCAGGAATTATGACCTCCTTTCCTGCTGGTGATGCCCCTGCCTATACATCCCAGCATCCTATTTGCTTTACCTGCTGCCTTGTCACACTGTTTCCTACCTTGAGGTCATCAGAGATGATAACCCCAAGATCCCTTTCCTGCTCGGTATGCTATATCCTCACCCAACTGATATATTGTGCCAGGGTTTTGTGCCCTATATGCATTATCTTGCACTTTTGCATTGAATTTCAACTGCCAAACCCCTGACTATTCTTCAAGTTTCTGCAGGTCCCTTCTCATTCTGTCTACACCTCTGGTGTGTCTACTCTGTTACAGAGCTTTGTGTCATCAGCAAACAGTGAAATTCTGCCTTCTAGGTCCTGTGCAATGTCACTGATGAAGATGTTGAATAGGACCGGTCCCAGCACTGATCCCTGTGGTACCCCACTGGTCACTCTTCCCTCTGTGGAGTGACAGCCATTTACCAGATCCTCATATGTCTTCTCTGCTTGTAGGGTTATTCTTGCAAATAATGATGCTAGCGTGCTTATCTGTACTTACCTATGTAACTTGGTGTGTTGGTTCCCCTACATCTTTATAAACCTCACAATAACTGAATCATATATAACTCCACATGGCTGATTTATCATTATGCACATGGATTGTTAGGGTCTTAACTCACCTAGTAAAAGAACCCAAGTATTAAGACATCTTAAAAAGCACAAATTGCATTTATACAAGAGACAAAATTATTAATTCAGAATAATGAAAGACTCAAAAGAGACTGGGTTGGTCAGGTTTATGTGGCCTCAGCTACCTCTAAAAAACACGGGGTAGCCATTCTAATATATAGAAATCTAAAGTGGACAGTATCTAATGTCATTAAAGATACTGAAGGTAGATGGGTCATAGTCTGTCTGGACACAACAACTGGATCCCTTACTTTAATTAATGTTTATGCCCCCAACTCAGATTGTCCAAATTTCTTTCATAACATAATATAACAGCTAACTACTCACAACATATCTAACACATCAATATTAATGGGAGGTGATGTCAACTTGACACTCGATGCCTTCTTAGATAGAAGTAATTCTACAGATGATAGTCATCCAAAAAGTAAAGCTGCACTTTCATTACTGATGAAAGACTTTGGGTTAGCAGATGTATGGAGACTATACCACCCTAGAGACCGAGAGTATACCTTCTATTCACCCCTTCACCATTCTTACAGTAGAATTGACTACTACCTAAAGTCACTGAAAAAATACAGGAATCTACCATATTACCTATGATCATTTCAGATCACTTTCCTGTTAAATTACACCTGAACTGGGAACCCCCCATCCCCAAGATCCCCCCTGTGGTGCTTGGATCCTCTATTACTTAAAGACCCTGAGTTTATACCATGGGTCAGATCACAAATTCAGGATTTTCTATCTCATAACCTCCCCTCAGACACTTCTATGGGAATAATATGGTAGGCACTCAAAGCTACAATACATGGTAAAATCATTTGTTTCTCTACGCATAGGAGGAAGATGCAGGAACAACAACTTTACAATCTAGAGAAACAACTGAAGGATAAAGAAACACAATACTTTGCCATTAAACACCCAGATCCCAGCTCTTCCCTTCATTTAGAAATACTACAATTATGCATTCAAATAAACAAACTTATATCATGCAAGACTGAAATTGCTGTCTTTAAAATTAAACAAAAAGACTGGAAACATGGTGACAAAGGCAATAAGTTACTAGCCCACAGACTTAAATCCCAACAGATTGAAAGATTTATAAGTGGCCTGAAAGATTCTGATGGTAATATATCCCCAGAAAACTCTGCTATTAACAAAATTATGACAGATTTTTATAAAAAGCTATACTCTCCACCCTTGAATGTACAATTAACCCAAATTAAAAATTTCTAGAAAAACTAAACCTTCCCCGACTTCCCACAGAATTAGATGAACCATTAAATAAACCCTTTACAGAAAAAGAAATACAGCAGGCTCTTTCAAATCTTAACTCAGGTAAATCTCCTGGTGGCGATGGTGTCTCTGTAGAATTTCATAAATCTCTATCCAATCTCTTCTGTCCCATACTTTGCAAGGTATATCATGAAGCTATCCAGTTGGGTAATTTACCCTCAGCTATAACTGAGGCGGTAATTACTGTTCTCCCCAAGAAAGACAAAGACGCATATCTTCCCTCTAGTTATCGTCCCATCTCTTTGCTCAATACAGATGGTAAAATATTCACCAAAATCTTAGTCATATGTCTAGAACCTCTTATCCCTCGACTAATTCACTGTTCACAAGTAGGGTTCGTGAAGGTTAGAGTCGGAGCAGACCATTTAAGATCTCTATTTAATCTTATGCATAAAGCCCAATCTCTCAAATCTCCTGCTGCAACTATTGCTGTAGATTTTGAAAAAGCTTTTGATTCTTTACACTGGAACTACAGTACCTCTGTAGTATGCTGTCACAATTTGGGCTTCCTAATTACTTTTGTGCATGGATTAAACTACTCTATAACTCTCCCTCAGCTAAAGTACTTACTAATTCCACTTTGTCTCAATCTTTCTCTTTAGCTAAAGGCGCCAGACAAGGATGCCTGTTATCCCCATCCCTTTTCATTCTGGCTCTCGAACCACTGATAACTGCACTTTGACAATCTAGTGATATAAGAGGCACCTCAATAGGTAACTCGCAATATACCTCCCTGGCCTGTGCAGATGACTTATTAATCTTAGTAGAAAACCTGGAATCTACTGCTCAGCCACTTATCCAACTACTTAACTCATTTACAAAACTTTCTGGTTTAACAATGAATTATAATAAATCTGAGGTGTTACCCTTAAACAAACTTTGTAAACCACACATGAAAACTCCACTTGGATTCTGCTGGTCACCCCAAGGTCTTACCTACTTATGGATAAAGATTCTACTTAAGTGAGATAAAACATGGGGTGCTAACCTTTCTCCTCTTCTCATGGAAATTAAAACTATATTAGGTAAGTGGAAAACTCTCAATCTTTCCTTTATGTGGAAAATTGCAGCTATCAAAGTGTCTGTAACTCCTAAAATATTATACCTGTTTGCTGATATTCCACTAACATTACTATCTTCTTTTCTAACAAAAATAGATAAAATACTAGGGAATTTTTTCTGGGGTGGGAAAATCCTGAGAATTAGTCAAGTTAAATTTAAAAATCACTGGTCAAGAGGAGTATTAGGACTCCCCTGGTTTGTGGCATATCTCTGGGCATTTCGAGCATCTCAAACAGTTAAATGGTTCACAAAATCCAATTCTAAAACCCTCTTATGGGTCGATATGGAAACATCCCTGATGTAGGTGCTTCCACCTCAACTTTTATCTTCAACCCCCATCACGTAAGCTGGGGCTGCATCCTACTATAGTCCCATCCATCAATTATTGGTATAAACTTCACAAGCAATTAAATTCTAACCTACTCCATTATTATATACCCCCATTTGGGGTAACCATTTTATTACTCTGGAAGGCCAACCATTATACTGCAAATCTTGAAAGCAAAGGAGTTTACTTCTTGGATGATATCCTACCTAATGATCACCGCACACTAGACTCTTTCACCAACTTACAAATTAGGCGGGGTATACCCTAAAGTGACTTCTGGAAATATTTACAATTAAGACACACTTGATCTAATTTATTATTAAAAATAATGAGAACACCATTTTCAGACTCCCATGTTACCCTTTGGCTGAATAGTAGCTCTGCCCTTGTCAGCAAAATATACAAATCTATTAGAGATACATTATCAAACCAGTCTCTTTCATCCAAAGATAAATGGAGTCTTGCATTACATCATAACATATCTGATTCTCAGTGGAATAGTTGCTGGTCTACCTGTCATTATTCTTATAAAGACATACATAGTATGCTTATCCAATTTAAAATACATCATCTATGGTACAGAACCCCAACATTCTTACACCACCTTAACTTATCTCAAAATGATCTTTGCTGGAGATGCAACTCTACAGGTGGTGATTTACTACACATTATTTGGTCCTGTAAACCCATATCCAATTTGTGGAGATCAGTTCATAATTTAGCTGTTAGAGTAATTGGTCACAATATTCCTTTTGATCCTAAACTTTATATTTTAGGGATTAAAACCCAATATAACAAATACTCCAAATACCAACATAAATAGTTAAATATATTATCTATGCAAGTGAAACGTATTCTCTTAATGAATTGGAAATCCAATACAATACCAACCCTTTCTGAAATTTTTAACAATCTAACTCAAATAGCATCTTTATAAAAAATCTCTTACTTGGCTCTTGGCTGGATAAATGAATATAAACTCTGTTGGCAGAAATATTTAGACTATCTGGAATCTAACTGATGTGACTCTGTTTAGGCCTAACTTAATTTTCTGCATCTTATTCTGATTTTCAATTCTTTACTTTTTGTCTCCTTGTCTTATCAGTTTACTTACTGTAGTACTGAAATATTAGTATTCTCGCTTAGGTTATAAGTAATGCCAAGGCCATAAAGAATATGCTATATTATTTTTATATTTGTACATTACAATATAGCAACAAACCTTGTAACTACATGCCTAAATATGTATTGTACTTTAGCAATGTAATCCATGTAATTTGACTTACTCTTTGTATGGAACATGCCTTGACTGTTTGGAAAATCTCAATAAAGAAATTAACCCCCCTCCAAAAATGTATCATTTTTAGTTCAAATATTTGCCATTCCTGACTGTTTTTGAAGTTATCTTTTAACACTCTGACAGTAAAATCACTGATGGAGTGGTCTGGTCTTGAGAAATGCTCCCCTACTGGTGCATTTTTATGTTTGTGGGTAACTGTGAATCTGTGGTGATTCATTCTTGTTTTGAATTCCTTTCCAGTTTCACCAATATAGCAGCCTTCCTCACATTTTCTACATTGTATCATATATACTGTGTTGCTTGAAGAACAGAAATATGAGTTTTGGATTTTAAGTGTTTTTCCATTACGAATGACACATGTTTCAGGAGAGATATGTGTACATAGTTTGCAGTGAGGTGCTTTACATGGTGTTGTACCTTTGTCGGTTAGCTGGAGCTCTGTGGGAACTTTGCTTTGCATCAGTTTCTGCTTCAGGTTTGGTGGTTGGTGGAAGGCAAGCACTAGAGGAGTGGGAAATATATTTTTAGAGTCTCATCTTCAGACAGTAAAGACTGTAGATCTTTAATTATTTTCCATAGTATTTCCAGTTCTGGATTGTAGGTTACAACCAGAGGTGTGTGTTCAGATGTTCTCTGTAGCATGTACCTTACTAGTTCTTCCCTAGGCCTACGGAGTGCAGGATGGATGTTCCTGTTAATGGTGCTGATTTTATATCCCTTCTGCCTGAAAGATTCTTTTAGTGTTCTAAGATGTCTGTCCCTGTCCTCTTGGTTTGAACAAATGTGGTGGTACCAGATGGCCTGGCTGTGTATAATCGATGTTTTGGTGTGTGAGGGATGGTAGCTTTAGCTATGAAGGTAACCGCATCTATCTGTAGGTTTTTTGTACACAGATGTTTGCAGTGTTCCATTTTTTAGTGTAACTGTGGTATCCAGGAAATGCACACACTTTGAGTAATTTATTTGGAATTTTATGGAAGGATGGAATTTATTGAAACTGTCAAAAAATTGTTTTAAGTTTTCCTCTCCTGCTGTCCATATCATAAAGATATCATCAATATATCAATAATATTTTAATGGCTTATGATGTCGTGTACTAAGGAATTTTTCTTCTAGATCTGCCATGAAGAGGTTGGCGTACTGTAGTGCCATCCTGGTGCCCATAGCCGTCCCCATATTTTGAAGGCAAATATCAGTGTTGAAGCTGAAATAATTGTGTGTAAGGATATATTCCATAAGTCTGGCTATCACATCCAGTGGATATTTGCTGTCTGTGGTTGCATTTTGCAGGTATTCATAGCATGCCTTTACACCATCTCTGTGAGGGATGTTGCTGTATGAGGAATCAACATCCATTGTGACCTAAACAGTGTCAGGTGGTAACTGGTCAATACTGTGCAGTTTGTTTAAAAAGTCTGTTGTATCCTGTATGAAGCTGTTTGTGTTTCACACTAGTGGTCTGAGTATACCTTCTATGAGTCCAGAAATCCCCTCCATTAATGTGCCAATTGCTGATATATTTGGCCTGCCAGGGTTTCCAGATTTGTGAATTTTTGGTAACATGTAGAAGGTTCCTAGTGTTGGCCATGTTGGTATCAGATTTTCCAGTTCATTATGCATATGTTCTGGAAATGTTCTAATTAGTTGTTTTAATCATTTAATGAATTTTTTGTGGGGTCTGAGGTCAACTTCCTGTAGCAGATGTTGTCCGAATGTTGTCTGTAGCCTTCCTGTATGTAGTTGGTTATATCCATGATCACAACTGCACCCCCCTTATCTGCAGGTTTAATGGTGATGCTTTTATTGTTTTGTAGGTTACCAGTTGCTTTCCTTTCCAAAGGTGAGAGGTTGTATAGACGTTTTCTCTGTTTGCTGGAGATTTGTGATTTTACCCTGTGTCTAAAACTGTCTATATAGTTGTTCAGTTTAGGGTTACGTCCACTTGGTGGAGTGAAGTGGGAGTGCTTCTTTTTGTGGTTGTATCTTCTATCAGATGAGCCCCCTCAATTGTGAAAGAATTCTCTCAGTCGCAACCTTCTAAAGAATTCCTCCAGGTCTGAGTACAGTTATATTTCATCAAATTTTGAAGAGGGACAGAATGTCAGACCTTTAGAGAGAACTGACATTTCTGGCTGTGTTAGCAGATGGCTGGAGAGGTTAATTATTCCATTGGACATGGTCACCTGATTGCCAGTCATAATTAGGTCTGATTCAGTGTTTGCTGTGGACCCATATCTGGCGTGTACATTCACTTCCATTTGGCTACTGGTGTGTGGCAAGGTAGGGTCCTCTGTATGCTGTATAGTTTTAATTCCAAGATGCTGAAGGGCTAAGGTTCCCTCAGAGGCTGACTGTTGTGTGCATTGTGAGCTGGACTCCTCTCTATTCTGTGGTGTTCTGGGAGCAGTCCACAGGAAGGTGAGGTCATCAGTTTCTATGTTACTATCATTGTGAGACATGAAACCATCATGTTCTTTCTGTAGGAGAATCTGTAGTTTCCTTTGTTTCTTTTTAATTGCAGTTCATTGTTCTCTGATGTAGAGACACTGGAGTTCCTTTTCTAATTCTCCAAATTCGTTTGGTTAACAGTGAAACTATTAACCAAAATGGAACCTATTTACACCTCCCCCTCTCACAAGGCCAAACTGTAGTTTCCTGCCTGAGTCCCACACCGTGAGTGAATCTCCCACACTAACAGCTCCCTAAAAAAATTCAGACAGCACATATTAGATATCACAACCCAGAATTTCACTCAGTAAATGTTGTAACTGATTTAAAACCCCACCACCTTATCCCCTCACAGCACAAACAGTTCCAATATCAAAATTAAACAGAAAGAAACCACACGTCCCTGAACAGCTCTCTTGCCCTGCTGCTCTCCCAGTGAAACTGTTAACCAAAAGGAAAAAAAAAAACTCTAGCCAGAGCTGATAGGGCTGTGAAGAGCTACCAAGTGACCAAAGTTACACATGTGTGTAGGAATTATGCAATGCCCTTGTGTAACGTGGCCATTTTTACCAAGTGACCAAAGTTACTCATGTACGTAGGAATTATTCAATGCTTGTGTGTAACATGGCAATTTTTTGGAGGCGTTGCACTAAATTTTCAGTATGCGCTTTTTGGGACCCCCCCTCATGAAGAGTGCCAGTATCATTTTGTTCACTTGTCCTGAAAGGTGATTTCACAGAGCGAATGCTCTATTCTGTGCCACAGGTGCGAAAACATATTTTGGGCAGGTTGTGGAAAATGACAGCTGTACTGTTTCGAATGAAGTGTGCATAAATGGCAATGTTGAAAATGTGGAGTGAAAATATTAAACATTTGTGATGTTAGGAGCGTATGTAGAAACTGCGCAATGTACGCTTGTAGCGCAGTCATTTTTTGGAACTTTTTCACGAAATTTGCAATATCAGCTTTTCAGGACCCCACCTCATGAACAGTGGCACTATCATTTCATGAACCAGTCCCAAAAGGTGATTCCACGCAGCACTCATGAAATAACCTTTCGCGACCGAGTAACACAATGAGGTGGGGTCCCAAGAACCCCATGTTGAATATTTGGGACAAAAATTCCCAAAAATGGCTGATTTATCAGCATATGTTGAAAACCCCATTGAATGTCATTATAGAATGCTTACATTAGTGTCTTCAGTTCGCAGTTCAGTTCTGAAGAGTGCAGATGTCCAGGGTCCAGAGAAGAAGACAGTGCTGACTGCCAGAGGTAAGTATGGGGAAAGTGTGTGTGTGTGTGTGGGGGAGGTGGGTGCTCAGTGGGAGGGTGGGGATGGGGAGGGGAGGAGCAATGACAGGGAACCATTTTCTTTTTACAGGAAAACAATCGGTGGAGCAACGATGATGATTCATGCGATGCGATGGAGTCATGCATGTGCAGTTCACACTAGAATATGGAAGTAACAGCCAATTAGTACAGCTGTTATTCCATAGTGGCTGATCGTGTTGGAGGGTTTCAAGCTCCATTGAGCTTTTGGATGGATACTTCCAGAAGTCCAATGGAAGGTTCCACGATCTGCCATTTTTAGAGCTATGATCCGATCTCAGTAGGGCTGTAGGCCGCTCCCACGTCTCTAAAAATGAGGCAGCACTCTACATGCCTGTAATCCTTTACTTTGCTTTTACTTCCTTGCACATCTTGATCTGAAGACAGAGGCTGTTTTAGAGAAACATGTGAATAATGTATTTTATAAAGTAATGTGTTCTTGCAATAATTAATCTTGTAGTTCATTTGAAGAGTGGATGACCTTTTCATTTTATGTGAATCACAGTGTATTCTGTAACTCGCAACCATCATAAAACTGCATCAGAGTAACAATGTGGGCATGTGTTCCCAGTTTTGTAATACCACTGCTACTTAACAGCATTCTGTACATTGTTGAATGGCACAACCTACGCTTTGCACTTAAGAATTTGCCGAACAGAAAGTGTACCTCATAAACTACAGTAATCTCCAAAAGTAAAGGCAGCAGGCACGATATTCACATTTCAGTTTGTTGGGACTTGTGTTCACAATTCTCCAGTTAATACATCTCCATGCATTTAATAATTATAGTAATTGGGGTTTTTCACTAATAACACTTAATGGGTCAAAGACTGAAATGACCTTATGGCCACTTCATGTGTGTACTCTAATCCATTGTGCTGCTAGGCAGTTATAAAAAAGTGTCATTAAACATTCAAACAGAAAGTAAGCTTAGGTCAGGGCCCCGTTAGAGCATGTAAGCCTGTGAGAGGTTTTGTGCTGATAGCAACTAAATAGCAGGCCCTGTATCCCTGTAAATCATGGAAACTGTGTGGCGAGACAGGGTCCCATATTTGGATTTGATTAGAAAAGCAGCTAAGGGGGAGTCATGTGATGCTTTCGGACTAGGTGGACATCTACAGTTTGGCACTGTGTCCTCAGGGGCTTTTTGGTTTATTTTATCTGTTAGTGGCTTTGTCTTGCTTTTTTCATGTTGTTCAGTTTGTCAAAGCTATGATATCTACTGAAATGGTACCTGATTCTGTGGATGTACAAGTTCTCCAGGACCCAGCACTGTGAGTGAAAGTCCTGCTACACAGTCTACTAGGCTCTTACCTCCTCGGAAGTGCCCCACACCAGATTTGCCCAAAGCTGATGAAGAACTGGACAAGCTAGTTATTAAAATTGCAGATGTGGCTGGGATTAAGTTAACACTAACAAGGGTCATGGAGGATCTGCAGTTGCTTAAACCAACCCTCAAGGCCTTCCATCATCAGCTGGGGGATGCTTAAATGAGGATCAGCTCCCTTGAAGACTCGCAAGCTCGAGAAGTGCAGGACATGCAAGAGCTCAAGAAGTGAGCCATGAAATAAGAGCTGAAGGTCAATGATCTTGAGGCAAGAAGTCACTGTAACAATCTGGTACTGGTGGGTTTACCATAGTCAGCTGAGGGATCAGATATGCTGTCCTTTTATTAAATCTTCTGCAAGATGTGGCTGGCCCCCTCTTTTGGGAGCTCACTATCAGACTGAATGAGCACACTGGTCTTTGCACCCCCAGCCCCCGTCCCATTTAGAAAAAGTTTGGATACAACAGAAGGCTCAGGCTAAATGGCCATTGTCTTGGAAGGGGAAAATCTTCTTTATATTCAGTGATACCACCCCGCTTATGAGAGAATGTCAGGCAGCGTATAAGGAAATTAAGCAAATACTGTACCACGCCAGAGTTAAACATGCAGTACCCATCCCGCTTATTTATACACACCATGGCTGGTACTTTGGAGTATTCCTCGGTGGACCCACCAAACGTGGCTTTCAGAGGCATTATCCACAATTATTCCCTCCCCCTACTTGCCAAAATGTCACTTGATGGTTGCGGGAGAGGGTGAGCGATGATGTTGCTTGTAGCTTTGGAGTTGCAGTAATGGTTCTGTTTGGATTCGCTTCAGCTGATGAAACTTTTTGATCCTGGATTTAGGTACTTAAGCTGGAGGGGTTCCCATGATGTGCCAACCTGATTTTTGTTGTTATTGTTCTTGGCAGCCTCCCTGGATTTACTGGACAGCTTTCTAGACATTTAGTATAATTAGTGATGGTCAGCTCTCTGCTCATATGTGAATATGAAGGTCGATACCACTAAGTCGAAGTCCAGCACAGCATCAGATTTCACAAGGATGCAGTGAGTCTCTGTGCTGGAACTCTGCAGACACCAGTGGTGCTGCTCCCGGTGTTGTGCCCTCCCCAGTCCAACTCCGACTCAGAGTTAGATATTTAGAGACCGGGGGGTTCAGTGGGGGGATGGGGGGCACAGCCCCCTGATGGAAAAGTGCCAACATTCCTGATGGTACAATGCCGAGACTTGGCATTGTGTCTGTCACCGTCAGGGATGTTGGCATAAGCACTGTCAAAGTGCTATAGTGAAACCAAACCAGACATAGCAATGTTACAATAGACTCATATTCCAACTGAAAACGTGCATTTTGTTTGACACCTATGGGTTGGACATTCTTTTGGTGCTGGATTGAACACCCAGAAAGTGAGATTGTTAATTTTAGTTAGGAAACATTTGTTGTTTAAAGTGCTTAAGGAACATATAGCTCCAGAAGGGTGTTTTCTTTTTTTTAATTGTCAGGGTCAGGACTCATGAGCATGTTATGGGGTGTGTATATATGGCCCTAATGTTGATTCACCCTCTTTTTTTACTTAGTTAGGGACTATTATTATGGAATTTAATTCCCTTCCAAAACTCATCATGGGAGATTGGAACCTGATCACGTATGATACCCTAGACAGGTTATGGACTAATTGGAGAGCCTTGAGTGATCTGCTTGACTCCTGTGGTTTAGTGGATATTTGGCAGGTATTAAATCCAGCTGAATGAGTATATACCTTTTTATTCCTCTGTCCATAACACCCACTCGATGATAGACTATGATTTACTTAGTTCAAACTACATTCACGGTGTGCAATATTGTGAAATTCGCAGCAAGGTCTTTTCAGACCATGCCCTAGTCTCCATTTCTCTTTGTTTATCTCCAATTGCTGAGATGTATGGAGAAAAGGCCGGCAAACCTTTGGCAATGAGACTCAAGCAACAAGAAATGGCCCGCCTGATTACAGGTATCCAGTTCAGTTTGGGAACTTTAGTTCTAACCTCTCCCAGAGATATAGCTGAGGAATTTAAATCTTACTATGAAGAATTATATAATGAGGACTTGTTTAATTTGCCTCCAGACAATATGATGTTGGATTTTCTGCAGAGAGTTATTTGCCCCAAGTAGATTTGGATCTGGCCCATTGTATCACGCCCTCTATTTCTGTTATGGAGGTGGAGTGAACCATCTCCACTGATAAATCCCCAGGTCCCCATGGGTTCTCCCCTAACGTTCATTTTCTAATTTTTGTTATCAAGCTCTAGTGCATTCCCAGCTGATGTTTGAGACACCCATATTACTCTTATCCCCAAACTGGGTAAGGATCACACTGATGCTAATAATTATTTACTAATCTCCCTTTTGAATGTCAACATCAAAATACTTTCACATAACTTGGCCTCCAGAATTGCATTGCTTTGGCAACCCTTAATTGGCAGAGAACAAATTATCTTTTTGCTCTTGGTGTCCAGGGACTCCACCATCCCATCGGGACACCAAGAAGGCATTTGCTAGGGTTTCCTGGCCCTATTTATTCCATACAGTGCAGCGTTTGGTTTCCCCCTGGACTTTATCAAATGGTCCAGATTACTTTATTCTTTCCCCAGGGCATGTATTCGCTGCAACAGGGTTTTAGTTAGAACCATTTTTGTTGCATAGAGGTATGCATCAAGGGTGTCCTCTCTCTCCTTATTTGAGTAATTTATACCTTGACCATTCACCAGCTATATCTTACATAAGCCACAGATCACTGGAATTCTGACTGGTCCCCATTCCTATAAAATATCCACCTACGTGAACAATATTTTATTGCATCTAACTAGCCCCTCTTCCTTGCTTCCTGCTGTCTTTCAGGCACTTCAGGAATTTGGGTCCATATCAGGTTATAAACTGAACCTATCTAAAACAGTTATTATACCCATGAATTCCAAAACATTTAAAAATAATTTGCCTTTTGAACAATGGAATTGTTGGACAGCCTCGGATCTTACATATTTAGGTATTAAAACAGTGATGGGTTTTAAATCCTTAATCAGTCAGAACTTGTCCCCTCTTTTATGTATGATATCAGCTGATCTTGCACATTGGCAGGATCTCCCATTATCCTTATGGGGTAGGATATCACTTATTAGAATGAACCTTTTACCACAAAATTCTCTACCCACTTACTGTGATTGGGGTTCCTCTACCTCATTCATGGTTTGCTCAATTACATTGTTTCTTGTATCTTCTTTTGAAGTTACAGTATGTTGTGTTCTACTGTCCTGTTGTACTGCACTGTCCTATGTTAGCTGATGTTGTTTTATTTCTCCCGAGTCATGCCTGAAAATAGGCAGTTTCTGTCTGGTGCACTTACCCGGTAAACAAAAAACTAAATAATAATAATAATTATAGATTTTCTATGGAAGTCTAAAAAAACACATATTGCTATCTCTAAACTAATGATGGCAAGGGGACATATGAACATATGAAACTTGCCAGCAGAAACAGGCCTTACGGTCTATCAAGTCCACTTGTGTGCACAGCTAGCACCCTTATATTGCAGTTCCCCCTCCCCCAACCACCCATTCTTCTCCTTCAACTGTCAGAGTCCTTTACACAGCCCCCTTCTTGCCCTGTCCCATGTCCCTTTGAAACTCTGCATTGTTCTACATGCCACCACCTCCTTTGGTAGAGCGTTCAATTTTGACACCACCCTCTCAGTGAAATAATGTCTCCTCATCTCTCTCCTGAACCTGTCTCCCTCCAGTCTTAGCCCGTGTACCCTCTTGTGCCTTCCTTTTCTCAGCTTAAACAGCCCATCTGTGTCTGATTTGTTGATCCCCTGCAAGTATTGGAAAGTTTCAGTTATGTCCCACCGATCCCTTCTTTCCTCCAGGGTGACCAGACTCAACTGCCTCAGCCTTTCCTCATAGGTTCTACCCTCCATCCCCTGTAACATTTTTGTCACCCTCTGCTGCACCCCCTCGAGCAGCTTGCTGGCCTTCCTCAGATATGGACGCAAAAACTGCACACAGTACTCCAACTGTGACCTGACCAAGGACATGTACAGGGGCATCATTACCTCCTTGTTCCTGGATGAGAATCCCTGCACAGTGCACCCCAGCATTCTATTGGCCCTAGCTGCAGCCCTCCTGCATTGAGCAGAGTTGTTCCTGCTTCCTATTACTATGACCCCCAAATCCTTCTCCTCCTCAGTGACCCCTAACTGCACCCCTCTCTACCAGTATTCCTTCCTCTGGTTCCTTGGCCCAGATATTCAAACTCACGCCATTCTGAGGCGCAAGCCCTACACTGCTCAAAATAGTTGCAGGGGGTGTGGCGAGGCGATAGGGACTGAGTTGAGGCCAGCCACGGTGGCAGCTGCTGTGTTGCGCCTGCAATACAGCAGCTCACCTGTAGGTGGCCCTCAACAATCCTTTTTTTGGCTCAAAGTTGTGCAGGCGCGGGTTGGGGTTACAAGATGTATTAATCCTGCACAACCCGACTGAATATCGGCTGCGGTAGTTTATATGGTTCCTCCTCCTGTTGAGCATGTATTCATTTGCATTGCGCTGTTGCTCAACCTGTTTTCAGTGGCGCAACTGCCTCCTGCTGAATATCGCAGAATGGCGCAATGTAGGACTTGCGCATGCGCAACCCTTTTGAATATCTGGGCCCTTGTCTCAAAGTGCATAACCTTGCTCTTCTTTGCATTAAATCCCAATTGCTATCTCACTGACCACTCCTCAAGTTTGGCTAGATCCCCTGCAGCTTCATCCATCCCTCTGTATCATCCACCGCAGCTCCTATTTTAGATTAATCTGTGAACAAGCTGATACTACTCCCAATCCCCTGTGTTATACCTGATATGAATAGCCCAAGTAACACTGGCCCCAGCACAGAGCCCTGTGGCACACCACTGGTCACTGGTTTTGGAGATGAGAGTCTTCCCACCCCCACAACCACCCATTGCAGTCTAGCTACTAGCCAATTCTTGATCCAGTTCTCTATCTTCGCCCCCAACCCTACATGTTTCACCTTTGCCCCCAGCCCCCCATGAGGAACTGAATCAAAGGCTTTGCCAAAGTCCAAATACAGAACATTTACCGCATGGCCCTTGATCAACTCCCTTGTGACCCAGTCGAAGTATTCTATTATGTTGGTCTGGCATGCTTTCCCTGCGATGAACCTGTGCTGCTGCCCATCTTGGAGGTCATTAATCTCTAGAAAGGTTACCAAACTCTCCTTCAGGATTGCTTCCATGAGTTTACTCACTATAGAGGTGAGACTGACAGGTCTGTAGTTACCTGGCTTGTCCTTTGGGTCACTCTTGTGGATAGGCACCACATGAGCCAATCTTCAATCCCGTGGTATACATCCCATGTCCAGGGAGGTGTTGAATAGGTCTGTCAGCAGTCCAGTCAACACCTCCATCATCTCCCTCAACATCCTAGGATAAATTTCATCAGGTCCTGGTGCCTTATCCACCCTAAGTGCCTCAAAACCATCTAGTACTCTGCTTTCTACAATCACTATGTCAGTCGTCTCCTGCCCCCTCCTCCCCACCTTCATGGGGGTTTACGGTTACCTAACTTTGATTGGTATCATCTGGTTGCCCAGGCTAATACATTTTTGGCTTGGTGTTTATCAGAGATGGGAAAAGAAACTGATATGCCAGCCCCTTATTGGAAGGATATTGAGACACACCTTCTAAAATCAATGGTATTGAGCCTCAGGCATTACCACATCTATCCTTGTCTAGTTTGCCTCGCCCTCTGTGTTCTGGCCCCATAGGCTGGTCAGTTCGAATTAACGTACAGCTATGTCGTGTTTTGAAATATGTCACTCAAAACAAAAAAAAAAACCTAAAGCCTGTTCATCATAATCCTAATTTTAAAGATTGCCAATAAAACCATTCCTCTATCTTTCTTATCATCGGCTAACTTAGACAGTCTTTCTTGTTTATTGCATGGTGATCAACTGATTCTATTTGAACAGTTTTGCTTGGTAAACTTCCTTGGGCCCCATATTCAAAAATCCCAGGCTGCATTGGGCAAGTGCCTGCACCGCACAACTGAGATGCGCCAACACAAAATAATGGTATATTCAGAAGATGTGCCGTGAGATGTGATTGTGCATGTCCGACTGAATATCCTGAACATGCATGATCATGCAGTGGGAGATGCGTGGTGTGGCAGGTGATCTGAGCCATATGTGGAGCATAGAGAAATGCGTGATTGGCGGCCACATGCGTGGTTCACAAAACTGAAGTATTCAGCCAAGATATGCAGATAACCTCATTGCACATTCCAAGCCCATTCCCTACATGCCCAACTCATTAATGGAATGTATTCAGTTCATTTGCATACCTCAGGCATGCGCAGTTCCAGCTTTGAGGGGCTGCCCCACCACCCCACAAAGGTGAACAGGAGGTACTGCAGTCTAGCAGGCAGGTATGATGGAATGTTTGCGTGTGGGTGGGTGGACTGCATTGGCCTGGGTACAGTGCTGTTGCCCTGGGTACAGTGCTATTACCCATGTACAGGGTCAGACTGGGGTACAGGGGGTCCACCTGGATAAACACAGGGGAGGGCACAGTCTGATTGGTATACCACATGCATGTGATACACCAGCTCCACATGCAGCATATAGTCACCTTCAGTGCCCCCCACCACATGAGAGGATCATGGTGATAACTGTAAGAAATGGCAGTTTGCAGAGGGCGACAGGTACCAAAGTGGGTGGGTCCCACCTATGGTGTACCACAGTGGGTGTGTGCTGCAGGTCAGTCCCCGGCCCATGTCAGGCTGCCAATCATACCACCAGGTTACCTGGGCACTGTTGCCTCAGACATCACTCTGGGTGCATGCCACCACCAGGTGACACCCTGCAGGCCACATGGGTGCAGGCCATGGCCCCTAGTACATGTGCTGTAGTGTGCCCATCTGCTCTGCTGATGTCTTGGGGGGCCACCCCATAGCACTTGCATGTGGAAGCTGAGCGTCTGCATCCTGGGTGCAGTGTGGGGGGATGGCTCTCTTGGAGGTGCCCGTGGTGTGCTGGCACCTGTGGCTTTGGGTACTTCCATCCTGGCATGACTGCTGTGTATGGGTGCCCGGACTACTTCCTGATGCACCTCCAAGGGTTGTCTCAGCATGGCCTGTCTGCAGTTCTGTGGACTTCCTGTGGGTGGCTGGCTAATTGAGGCTATCCTTTTTTCTGCCTAACTGTGAGCGGCACACTTCTGGGTTGCATGGCAGATGCGCCACTACATTTTGGCTGAATATATGGATTTGCAGCATGTTCATGTATCTGCCCCTTTTTTTGCATGGCATACGTTATTTCTGTGTGATCGCGCATTTGGAAATGCGTGACGCATCTATCTTTTTCAAATATCGCGCTTCTGCACATTTTCTTGGATGCACTGCGTATCTCCATTTTGGGCAGCGCATCTCCTTTGAATATATGGGCCCCTTATCTTCTTTGGCAGTGTTTGTTTTCTTTCACCTAACTCATTCAGTTAAGAGTGGGTTAGGTCCTCACCTGTGGCAGTTTTCTGGGGGTGCTTCCTAATGGGAGCTTGCAGCTTTAGCACAAAAGGCACACGCTGTTTAATTCCTTTATAAAGCTCTTCGAGATATCATAGGAAAACAAACTAAACAGTGTTTATTGGGAGAGAGAATTCATGACTCATTCAGATTTCTTTGACTTGACAACTCCTTGGGATTATATCCCCCGTTATCTTAAGATAGATAAACTACATCTTTTACAATATAAGATTTTGCATAACTTTTATTTTACCTATCAGAAGTTGCATAAGATTGGATGGTTGCCTAGCCTGGTTTCTAGGAGATGTAACATCACCATTGGTACATTAAGACACCTGCTTTGGGTTTGTACCACTAATTCATCATTTCTGAAATCAAATACAATCTCAAATAGACCCACTTCTGGAACTACAGAATACCTTCACACTAGAAATTTGTCTATTAGGTTTAGGTATCAACAATTTAACGGAGCCACAAAGTTACCATATAACTTTAATAGCAACAGTGGTGAAGCTGATTATTTGACATCGCTGAGTCAATGATGAAATTCCCATATATTGGAAATGGCATAATGAAATACTGACAACTCTTCAGATGGAGAAGTCAGCGGCTAGCATACCCTTCTTACTTTTCAGAACAGATGGGAGAAACTATTCACACTTCTTATCTTTTATGATCCTATTGCAATTTTGTTTGGGTGAATTTTATTATCTACAACCATATACAGTAAGTCACTGGTCACCCATCTATTGATATTGTTATAATCATTTATTTCTACCATTTAGAATGTATAAGTTCACACCTTTCTGATATGAGGTCATTGTTTTTGTTTATTGGAACACTCTATATATCCTCTCTGTGTTGGATGTAACTGATTTCTTTTTCCGCCCTGATTGTTCTTGGGACTTGATGTTCCTATTTTTGTATTTCTGTTCTTGCCTTGTGAAGTAATTTCTTGTCTTAGTAGTTATGTGTGTTGTTCTGCTTTTAAAATATTGTTAATAAAGAGGATTAAGTTAAAAAAAGCAGCTAAGGAGAGTGGATGCCAATTACAAAGAAGCACCGGGTCCTCTGCCTTGGACTTCAACATCGTGGTGCTGCTCGCTGTAGTTGCCTGCCTGCCTTTTATGTCTACCACCAGGTTTGAGGAGCATGGATGGCTAGCTCTCCACTATTAGCCAATGTAGTGCATGTGGGCAGTCTGTAGCCAATCAGAAGTTGTACACAAACAACTCCTTGGGTTTGGGTTTTTACAATTAGGTCATTCCCTGGTCTCGAGCTCTCCATTCACAAAATCTGCCAGCCATCTGCATTTGCACTGAGGTCACTGAGCAAAGAAAAAGTCAATGAAATTATTAATGAGCAGTCAGACTCAGCAGTCAGCTGGCATCATTAGTATTTTATGGGTTTCAGAAATCGCCTGTCTTATTTTTCTCTGACAAATCAAATGTCCGTATTATTTCCTTATTGGCAGCGACATATGCTGTAACCATGTTGAATGGTAGATGGAATAAGGCAGCACTCTGTATGACTGTAATCCTTTACTTGTCTTTTACTTCCCTCCACATCTTGATCTGAAGACAGAGGCTGATTTAGATAACCATGCAAATAATGTTTTCTCCCCTTGCTGCAGTAGGCTGTATGCATGTGCATGTAGAGATGCACACATGTTACATAACTGTGACCCTTCATTTGCGCTGCTCTAACTCTAGCACTGCCACTCAGCCTCCACCAGGTAGCAGTCACGGAGTGAGGCAGCATTATCCCCCCACCCTGGGAGAGGAGAGCAGTCCATCAGATGCTTAATCCTCTGCCTCCCGGCAACCCAAGTTAATTCCCAGACCTGGTTGCCAGCGTGGTGAGAGGTAAGATGCATCACACCTCAGCCCACTGTGCCACTAGGCTGGCTTTATGGGCAACATTCTATATAGTTCCTTTCATGGAACCAATAAATTTGGAGTTTTGGTCTATGCACAGAATGCTAAATATGAGCTGCAGATCTATCCAAATAGAGTTTAGAGTCCTGTACACAAATTGTTACATAATTAAAATTCTGAAATGATGTGCTCCAAGAAAAGAACAGTATGGAATGTTACCTATAAAAACAAAAATATACAAACTACAGTCTTTCACATAAACTTTTAGTGAGACTCAGTTATATAGGAATCATTTGGGGGCACAAATAATCATTTTGAACCCAAGAACATAATACATAGCTGCTAATCAGATGCTGTGCAAACACTCCTTGTGCTGCTCAAGCATGTGCACCACAGGTGAGCACCTAGATTGGAGGTGGGAAAACAGCCAGAAGGAGGAGGAGCATGTGCCCATCCCTAATGGTTGCTGCACAAATGAAATAATACCAGACTGGAGAAAAATCACCAAAATTTCACCAAAGCACAAATGAGCTGCAGAAATACAAAAAGCACACACAGAAACCTGAGGCAGGGCAAGGAACTGATGCCAGAGCTGAAGGACCCCCAGAGACCCTACACTCCCAGGACAATGACATTGTACCAACCTGTGGCACCTTTGTTTTCTTTTTTATTTATTTCTAAATGGAGACCATTAAACACCCTAACAAGGCAGATATGGCTCCCAATCCATACAATGGATGGGGAAAAAGGCAGGCTATTCAATCTGAAAGCCACAGCTTAACAGACAGGATTTTAATTTAGGGTTGCTCCCTGAAAACAGGCAGCCCCAACCAGCTATGCAGAATTGCAGCCCCAAAAGAAGTCATGAAAACTTTAATTTTGAAAATCTTCAGAGAAGTTAAAAGTAGCTTTGTTCCCTTCAAATGGCATAGCTAAATTGGGAGTTGCTGCTGCTTGGAATCCCTACGTGTCCATAGAATTTAACGGCAGATAAGGACCGCTTGGCCCACCCAGTCTGCCCATTTCCCTGCCGACTGGATAAGCTGCAGATCCTAGTTAACCAAACCAGCAGCCTACTTCTTCCTACCCCCACCCCCTAGAATTGCCTTATGACTGTCCCATGCATGCTTGAATTCCACCACTGTTTTTGACTCCACAACCTCCTCCGGAAGGCCGTTCCATGCATCCACAACCCTCTCTGTGAAAAAATACTTCCTTAAATTACCTCTGAGCTGCCCCTCCCCATCTTCAAATTGTGCCTCCTTGTTCTTGCACACCTCTTTTTTTGAAAGATGCTACCCTCTTGGACTTTGTTGTTTCCCTTGAGGTACTTGAAAGTTTCTATCATGTCCCCCCTCTCCCTCCTTTCCTCGAGGCTATACATATTAAGCTCCTTAAGTCTCTCTTCATATGTCTTCCGGTGCAGACCCTGCACCATTTTAGTTGCCCTCCTCTGTACAGCTTCCATCCTGTCTATGTCTTTGCAAGACTGGGTCTCCAGAACTGCATGCAGTACTCAGATGGGGTCTGACCAGCTGTCTGTACAGAGGGATAACTTCCTGTTTTCTACTGGTGATGCCTCTCCCATGCATCCCAGTATCCCCACACTACTTGCTGCCCTCTCACATTGCTTGCCCACATTTAGGTCATCTGATATGACTACCCCCAGGTCCCTTTCCATTTTTGTAGTTGTTAGTATCTCACCCCCCATTGTGTACTCTTCCCCTGGGTTTTTGTTTCCCAGGTGCATTACCTTGCACTTCTTAGCATTGAATCTAAGCTGCCATACATTTGACCATTCCTCTAACCTTGCCAAGTCCCTTTTCATCCTTTCCACCCCACCTTGTGCATCATCTCTGTTGCAGATCTTTGTGTCATCTGCAAAGAGACATCGTTCCTTCCAGTCCTCTGCAATGTGCTTATAAAGACATTAAGAGGACCGATCTAATACTGAACCTCAGCGGTACCTCACTAGTAACCCCCCTTTCTTCAGAGTGGACTCCATTTACTATTACTCTCTGTGTCCTATTCTCCAGCCAATTTTTTACCCAGGCTGTCATCTTGGGACCCACTCCCAGGCTAGCTAACTTGTATATTAATCTTTTGTGTGGGACTGTGTCAAATGCCTTGCTAAAGTCTAGGTAGGCCATGTCCACAATCCCTCCCTGATCTACTACTTTGGTCACCCAGTCAAAGAAATCTATCAGATTTGTCTGGCATGACCTTCCTGCTGTGAATCCATGCTGCCTTGGGTCCTATGCCCCTCTGGCCTCTAGATACTCGACAATTCTTTCCTTCAGAAGTGATTCCATCATTTTCCTTACCACTGAGGTTAAACTAATAGGTCTGTAGTTTCCTGCTTCTGCCTTGCTCCCACTTTTGTGAAGGGGAATCACATCTGCCCTCCTCCAGTCCTCGGGTACCACCCCATCCTCCCATGATTTGTTAAACAGGGTAGTCAGTGGTGTCACTAATTCTACCCTTAGTTCTTTTAGAATTCTGGGATGAATCCCATCAGGCCCCATTGGCTTTGTCCACCTTCAGTTTTAAGAGTTCTTTCAGAACCCTTTCTTCTGTAAATGGGCTGGTATCAACTTCTGTATCAGTGTTTCTACTGTTTGTTTTAGGTACCTCCCCTCTTCCTTTGTAAATACTGAGCAAAAATATTTGTTTAGTATCTCTGCTTTTCACAGTCACCCTCTGACCACCCTCCTCCCCTTTATTAAGCCTCACTATCCCTCCCTTTGTCTTCCTTCCTCCCTGATGTACCTATAAAAGGTTTTATCCCCTTCTTAACTGAGTTGGCTATCTTTTCCTCAGTTTGGACCTTTGCTGTTCTGACTGCCTTCCCAGCTTCCTTTTGCTTTAACTGATACAGTTCTCTGTCCTGCTCCTTCTGTGATTCATTGTACTTCCTGAAAGCTTTCTTTTTCGCTTGAACCTTCACTGCCACTTCCTTTGAGAACCATAGTGGTTTCTTACATCGCTTAGTTTTGTTTATTTGCTTCACACAGAGGCTTGTTACCTCTGTGATGGCAGTTTTTATTATGACCCTTTGTTCTTCCACCCCTCCTTCCTGCCCATTTGCTAGTGCATTCCTTAGGCACTCACCCATTTTGGCAAAGTCAGCCCTCCTAAAGTCCAGTACCTTTGCCTTTGTATGGCTTGACTCTATTACTGTGTTTATTGTGAACCATGCTGTCCAACATTCTAAAGCTTGGGCTGTGCCATTCCCCTGGTAATGGTGCAGTATACCCAGTTGTTATGATTACCCATTGACAATGTGGAACACTACAGAATATAAATAATTTCCTCTCCTCTTCAATGATGTCATGGTTTATAGTCATGCTAATATTCACAGTTCTGTGAAAAAGGGAAGATGAATACTGAGAATATGTGAAGCATAAGCAGAAATGTGTCTACAAATTGTGTTTTCAAATATTTCCCAGTAAGTACTACCCATGGCAAGTAATGAATACGGCAGAGCTGAGAGATGGGGCTACTTACCAGTTTTGCACTCTGTCATGGAACCTGCACTGCTGTCGTCACCTGTAAACATAAAAGTTAACACAGTTAAAGGTGTATTATTAAATGGGAAGGGAAAATCCTGCCACCTAATTGGTGGAGAAGGTTCCAAATCAGTGTTTTTCGGGAATAGTGACAACACTGTGTAACTTACTTCATTTGTTTTTATAGTGGACCCATTTTTATAAGTGCAGTAAGACACTTAAGATTTTGGGTTGCTATTCCTGAACTGCACTTTCAGGTAGTTGAAGGCACTTAGCATAAACACCTTGTGCCTCACAATGCACCTTGGTGTGTGATTCAGGAATAGTAGCCCACACCCTGCTGTGTCTTATTGCTTACATATGTTGCAGGCAGAGTGGTAGCTTATCTGTAACCTGCACTTGAGCACAGATGCCTGAGTGCTGTGGTTTAATTGTCAGCGGTACCACAAATTTGGATTATGTAGACTGCAATCCGGATTATGTAGACTGCAATTCAAGTTGGTGGAATTGATGCTGCAAGAGGTCATATGTGATTTTATTTTGTGGTACAGCTGGCTGGCATGAAATTGAGTCTCTTGGGGTGTAAAACTGGAGGCTGTGACTTCTGCTTGGTGGCTTAAGGAAGAGGGGCCTGGCCCATGGCCTATGAGCCAGACCATCAGCAGAGGCACCTTTTAGTGTCTTGCTTCTGGCTCCAGGCAGCTAAAGAAGAGAATGACAGATAAAGAGAGCACCAGGTTAAATAGAAAAATCTCTAAAATGTCTGCCATTTTGTGGACCCCAAAGAAAGCAAGCTGCTCAGTTAGCTGCACTGATTGCACACATGTTGCCAGCATTAAAGGAAAGTCGGTTTGCCTGATTTCTAAAAAACGTTGTAATGTAAAGGTAAACCACAGTTATGATCTCCTACCTTTCTCTCCTTTATTTCCTTTCTCTCCTGGCAGCCCGTATTTTCCAAGTAAACCAGCATCCCCCTTCTCTCCTGCAAAGAAAAACAAAGGCAAAAAAAAAAAGGGAATGTCAGTTCATTTGTTTTTTTACAACTGCACGGGCAGAGCCCTGCAGGTGTCTTGCCATTACTTTGGAAAAAAAACCCACTTCAGATTCCTTCTGAAGCACAGTTTTGGAGTTGAACCACAGTCCTTTCACTACCTGAAAGAACATATTAGAAGAGACAAAGTCTAGAGTATAATCTAGCTAACACTACCAAGGATAATAAGAAAAAATTATATAATTATATAGGGTCAATCAAAGGCAATAATCAAGGTGTCAGTCCTCTCATTAAAGATCAGATTTTGATCTCAGATGAGGAAAGAATGGCAGTGGAGTTTAACAACTATTTTCTTGGTATCTTCAAACCCAAAAGAGAAACAATGTCTTAATACTATGGAAAGCTCCAAAACCCTATTATTATTTACTAAGGAGGAAGTTCTGTTAGCCATTCATAGCACAAAACCTAGTACCTCAGTGGGACCGGATGGAATCCCCCCCCCCCCATCTTTATTAAAAATCTCTCACTAGCCAGTGTACTAACACTACTTTTTAACACATTCATCTCGGAGGGGTCTGTAATGCTAGAATGGAAGCAGGAAAATATTACCCCAATACACAAAAATTGGCACCAAACAGAGTGTTGTCAATTATAGGTGATAAGCCTTACCTCTTCCCTGGGCAAGCTAATGGAGAGGTTATTACAGCAACAAATCATTACACACTTAAAACTTACTGGTAACTGTGACATATCATGACATGGGTTCACGCAGGGTAGATCAGTAGATCATGTCAAAGTAATCTAATCAGTTTTTTCAAACCTGTCAGCAAGGCCCTTGACATGTGAAGTCCTGTAGACATGATATTTCTTGACTATGAAAAGGCCTTTGACTCTGTCTCCCCATAAAGTCTTAATTGAGCAGTTAGTTAAAATAAAATCACATCCAAATATCATCAAATGGATTAAATCACGGTTGGAGGACAGACAGAAGAGAGTGATTATAAAAGGACATCAATCTGATTGGGGCAATCTAACAAGTGGGGTCCTGCAAGGCTCTGTTTTAGGCCCCACATTGTTCAATATTCTGATTGCCAGTATGCAAACATGTAATGGAGTCTGGATTCAGAAATATGCAGATGATTGCAAACTGGGTTACATAGTAAATGACAATGCATCAATTGTTTCCTTGCAGGCAAATTTGGACAGTTCGGTCATATGGGCACTAGCAAATAAGTTGATATTCAATACAGCCACGTGCAAGGTAATGCATCTGGGTAAAATAATATACAAGCAAACTATACCATTAATAAGGTTATGCTTCAGGTAGTTATGAATGAAAAAGATCTTGGAATTACTATCTCTAACAACCTTAAATTCACTACCCATATTAATAAAACCACTAAAAATGTTATGGCATTATAAAATGCATTTTTAAACATATTAAACGTTGGGAACCTGAGGTCACTCTCCCATTATATACTAGCTTGGTCAGACGCCATATAGACTACTACACTCTTTTGTTCTCCTACTGCCCTTGGGGATAAAGTAACTGTTGAATCAGTCCAAAGAATACTCACTGAAAGAGTAAACAACTTACATTGAACTGGGTATGAGGACAGACTGAAAATATTGGGGCTATACTCCCTGGAATACAAAACTCTTCGGGGTTAGTTATGTCTGATATATAAAGCATTTCAAAAGCCATCTTTGTTTGAAGCAAACTGCCTTATTAAACAGGCCTCCCTAGATAGTACTAGATAACGCAAACTAAAACTGCAGGTAGAAACAAATAAAACTGTTAGAAGAAACAACTTCATCACCCAAAGAACACCCCCGTTATGGAATTCCTTACCTGCTTCTGTTGTGAATAGTAAAATATAAAACAATTTAAATATCGACTTGATCTGTACATAGGGAACAATACGTTTCTATTCCACCATTAGGATATAATAGTGACGAGTTCATAATGGGCTTGCCCTTGAACTTGTACTATCTATGAATCTATGAAAACCCCACACTTCTAAATGTAGCGCTAACCACTGCCTGTTCATCAGAACTGAGTTTGTAATGAAACTGCATTGGTCCAGCAGAGATTCAAATTACACTTCTCTCTTTCTATCTCCCAAGTGTGTGTGTGTGTGTGACTGTACACAGAGAATGCTGGATGGGCAACCATGCTCCACCATTCCCCTTTTCTCTCTGTTTCTTCTCTCTCTCTCTCTCTCTCTCTCTCTCTCTCTGTCTCTGTCTCTGTCTCTCTCTCTAGGAACCAAACTTATACTGGAAAATGCTGAAAGGTGAAGCTGACCAAATGTGATAACTTACTTGACTTTTTGTCAACTTAAACTTTTAAATTATTTCCCAGTCTTTTACAAATAAAGTTCACTATGTGCACTGAATGAAGGCTGATTTGAATAAAAAAAATATGTATTTCTGAATGCACTGTAATCTACAGAATATGTATGTAATGTTCATCACTGCTGAGCTTGATGGAGTGCATAGCACTATATGGCTCAGGTATTTGTTTTGTTTTTTTGATTTGTTTGATCCTCCAACCATATCTCTTTACCCCTCCCCCAACAACCACCATATGCATTTGTATCTAAACTTGCTCTGTAAATTAACAGTGTGAGTGCAAAACTGGAACAGCAGTGTGCCTTATTCATTTGAATCACATACCCTGTCATACATCGAAATATATCCCTCCCTCTCCAGGTCTAGAGGTATGAATGGAATATGTCTATGGGAAGGGGGCACCCACAGCAGCAGAAGCACTTCCATTGGCCACATTACCCAGGCCCAGATGTCACACACAGGATCCCTCTTCCTCACTGGTGTTGAATGAAAACAACAGCCTAATGCATATTAAACAGTTACTTTTAATGATAGAATGTCAACACGGAACTTGCAGAAACAACAGGGATCACAAATTCATTAAACATATTCACTCATAGCTCTGAGGAGCATCAGTTAATTAGTGGGAAACACATTCAGCTTTCACATGGTCAGTATAGCCATAATAGCTGTTTGTACCTGGACAGAGGAGGTCACACAGTCTTTAGGGCAGCATTAACTCAAGACCACTATGGTCACAAAAGTTTGAAGACAGCACAAGTCCCAGAACAGTTCACAGTGCCTAACAGTCCATTATTCTTCACAGGCACCCAAACTCTCGATGATCCCCATAGCTCTCTCTCTGTACTGACTCAGCGAGTGGGTCCCCCTCAGAACATGCAGTCCTTGCAGCTTGAGTGTTTGCGGGTTCCCTCATGACCCCTGCATCCTTTCCTAGGGCTGGCAGCAACTGTCCCAGAATTGAAAATGGGGATGCATCCCACAGAGCTCCAAATCAGCTCACTGTCTGGACAATACACTCCTTACCACACCCTTGTCCACAGGATCCTTACACTAATAAACGCAGGCTGCCAGGGCACTCTGCGACTTGTGGGTGCTGGCCCCCCTCTTTTTTTTTTAACTTCTTCTTTTTCCACCTTACTCCCCGTCCCTCCACTCAATCAGATCCCCTCAAGCCGTGCACACCCCATGGTACCTCAGGAGTCTGCTCCTAGAGTGCAACCGCTCACCCCATTAGACCCTTGATGCCTGGATAACCCCCTGGGTGGGGTGAGGAGAGATCTCCACTTACCTCCCTCGACCTTGATGAGCGGGCAGTGCACAGCGGAGTCTGCTCCTGTTGTTGACTGAAGGGCATGTTCCGGAGCTAGAGGGGTCGTTAGCTATGAGTGATGGGGTCCATTTTCCCTGTTCTGCGAGCCCTACCCTGCAGTCGCCTACACTCAAGGAGAGCCAGTTGGGAGGCATGCGTTGAGACGCAACTCCTCCCAGGCTGCTCAGCAGACTTTTGCTCCTACCATCGCTTATCCCAACTGCACTGCCAATCCCAGGTTCACCCGGGAGACGGCAGTATAGCTGCGGGACTAGCATTCAACTCTCCCCGGACAGAGAGAGTGAGAGAGAGAGACGCCACTGGGCACTTGATCCCTCTCTCCCCCCCTTCTGACCCCCCAGTGGCCTGAATCTATTGCCGAACCTGGGTCGCCAGTGTGGAGCAAGGTGTGGCATCCATGCCTCAACCCTCAGTGCCACCGGCTTGGCCTGGCTTCCCCTCTTGACTTTAGCTGCCCTCTAAGATACCATGCAGCTTGTGGTTACTGGCTCCAGCTTCTTCCTCTGTGTCACCCCAAGTGCCACCAACCAGGGGCTGAAGTGGGCAGTCGACCCCACCCAGCTCTGACTCACTCTCACTCCCTCGACACTCACTCCTCCGACTGGAACTCTCCCTCCCACATGAAGTGATGGACTTTATTCCCCCATGCACCCATGGTGACCTTCTGACCTGTGGGATGCTCTACTCGAGTGCTGAGGAGAATTAACCTTTTTTTCTACTGGGCCAAATTAGGCCACAGAAACCCAGGGAGGGCTGAATAGAACTAGTAAGCTCCTGGGGGGGGGGGTTTACATAAACATAGAAACTGGAGACACATAATGACAGCTGGGCCCATCTAGTCTGCCCATTTTTAATTATGATCAATTTTGCTGCAGACCCAACTTGTCATACATCCTGTCTCTTCCACCTGACTCCTTCTTCCACCACTGGTTTCACCCCCACTGCCTCCCATGGAAGGCTGTTCCAAGAATCCGCCACACTTTCTGTGAAGATGTACATCCTCACATATCTGCTGAATCTACCTCCTACCAGCTTTATATCAAGACCCCTTGTTCTACAGCATCTCTTTCTCTGAAACATATCTCCCTCTCCTGTACCTTGTTAACCCCCAAAAGGTATTTTGAAGGTCTCCATAATAGCCCCACTCTCCCTTCTCTCCTCCTAGGTGTTCATATTGATCTCTTTCAGTCTCTCCTCATAGGGCTTCTGATGCAGAACTTGTACCATTCTGACAGCCTTCACCTCTCTTCTTGCTGCTTTCTCCTTTTTTCAACTGTCCCCCTTCCACACCATTCTCCTTTGACTGCTCTTTTCTCCCTTCTTCCTTTGCTAACCTCACTGCTTTCTTGAATAACTTGCATCATGGTGGGACTCTCCCAACTCTCTTGCCTACTTTCTGCCTCCCATATTTCTTCCATCACCCCCCCGCCCCCCGGCTATGTTAAATATCCATAGAAGTAAAATTTGAATCATCCACTGAGGACTGTGGTTGCCTCCTGGATGAAAGCAGGCCATCACCTCGGTATAAGGTCTTATCCCTCCAGGTTGGCCCACAGTTCCTAGTGTAGACATAACTCTCCTTCCTGTACCATCCCTTCTACTATTACTTGAAAGCCTTGGTGTGGAGCTCCCTCTCCTTCCACATATAGTATAACACGCATTCACCACTCACATTTTAAACACATGGGAAACACAGGATCAACCAGATAAATGATCTACCTTAAGCAAACATTATATTTACACATGGAGATGACTACAACAATTCATCTTTACGTTTAAGGCCATGAATCACATTTATCAAGTTAATGTATTAGCAACCGTAGTGGCTCTGACCAGATTTTGTTTTATGAATGGATGCAGTTTCTAAAAAGTTCTGTTACTCATGTGCCTTTTACAGCTGATTGTAAAAGGAGACTGAAGACAGAATAGATCACAGGGATAGCATAGCTAGGGGGTGGATAGGGTAAATAGGGCAGACTAGGTGGACCAAGAGGCCCTCCTCTGCCAACACCTTCTATGTTTCTGTTGTGGGGGTGTCCTGCTTCAATTCAGACAAGAAATAGTTCAACAACATGGTACTAATTATCACTAAGTGATTTTTGTTTGGAAAACGTGATTGGAAGCTTTCAGCTAAAGTTACAACTAAGGGTGTGCGAATAATGAATAGTAAATCCCGAATACCATGAATAATGCGCTATTCAGGAGCCAAATACCAAATGGTTGCACTATTTGGGTAATATTCGGTATTCTCATGGATTTTAAGGTCTCGCAGGACTTATTGGCCAATCGTTGAGCATTTACCAAACCAGATCTGTGACTGCCACATTGCTGTGATTAGTGGAGAGATCGTAGTGGAGAGAGCTCTGACTCAGGAGAGAGTAGCAGTTGAAGAAAATAATATTTACATCAGAAAACCTTTTTTTTTTTTTTGTTTTGAACCATGTGTCTTAGTACCTAGTACTAGTGGGAGCACTAGGAGTTTTTTTTTCTGTAGAGAAATCATCTGATCTAGTGATTTTTTCTGCTAGGAGCTGCAGAGAGAAACTACCTTCATTTCAGGGGCTTCTGTGCTGTGCTGTGAGGAAGTAAAGGAGTAGCGGCCCAGATATTCAAAAGGGTTGCGCCATGCGCAATAGGGTTGCACCTGCGCAAGTCCAAAATTGCACCATTCTGCGATATTCAGCAGGAGGCAGTTGTGCCACTGAAAACATGCTGAGCAACAGCGCAATGCAGATGAATGCATGCTGAACTGGAGGGGGGATGAACCATGCATAAACTACACAGCCCGATATTCAGCCAGGCTGTGCAGAGTTGTGCAGGCGCAACCCCCAACCTGCGCCTGCACAACTTTGAGCCAAAAAGAGTAAGTCGAGGGCCACCCACAGGTGAGCTGCCGCATTGCGGGGTGTAACACAGCAGCTGCCACTGTGGCTGGCCCTCAACCCTCTCCCTGTGCCCCCTGCAGCCTGATCGCCGGGCAAAGTGTAAATAATCCTCCCCGACTGGCCCGATCGCGGGCAAAAGCAGAAAAGTCCCCTCCCGACTGGCCCGATCCGGGCATAAGCTTAAATCACCCCCACCAGCCCGATTGCGGGCAGCAAAGTGTTCCCCGAACATATCCCTGGTGGTCCAGTGGACTGCTAAGCCCGATCGCGGGCTGAAGAGGTTTAAACCCTCCAACATATCCCTGGTGGTCCAGTGGACCGATAAGCCCGATCGCGGGTTGAAGAAGCTTAACCCCCAGAACAAATCCTGGTGTCCAGTGGACAGCAGTTGATCGCTGGCCGAAGAGCGAATACCCCAGAATATATCCCTTGGTGGTCCACTGACCACCAGGGATACATTCTGGGGTTAAACTTTCAGCCCGCGATCGGGCTTATTGGTCCACTGGACCACCAGGGATATGTTCTGGGGTGTTTAAACCTCTTCAACCCGCGATCGGGCTTAGCGGTCCACTGGACCACCAGGGATATGTCTGGGGCACTTTGCTGGCCGCGATCGGGCTGGTGGGGAGGGTTTATTTCAGCTTTTGCCCAATGCATCGGCCAGTCGGGGGAGGGAGTTTAATGCTTTGCCCGCGATCGGGCCAGTGGGAGCGGATTTTACTCTTTGCCCGCGATCGGCTGCAGGGGCATTGGTCCCCGACAGCTGCTGCCTGGCAGGGTGCCAGGCGCAAGTCCTCAGGGATCGGTGCATCTGCATGCTAATGGCAAGCAAATGGAGCCATAAACAGATGCAAATGGCCCCCCCTGCACCTTGCATGAATTATGGCCCCATTTGCATGTCACCTTTTGAATATCGGAAATTTGCGCATGGCGCAATGGTACTTGCGCCACCGCAAGTTGAATGCTGCACTCTGACCACTTGCGGTGGCGCAAGTTCCACTGTGCCATGCACAGTGGCTGTGGCCGGGGGGGTGATATTCAAAGGAGTTGCTCAATAGCGCAACTCTTTTGAATATCGCTCCGGCCACACCCCTGCGCAACTATTTTGTGCAGCGCAAGGGCTTGCGCCACAAAATAGCACAGTTTGAATATCCGGCCCCGTGTGTTTCTTTTCTTAGTGCCTGCCTGGTAGTGGTGTAAGGCTTTTAGTTTTTCCCCCAAGAGAAATTCTCTGATCTACTGATTTATTTGCCAGGAGATGCTGCAGAGAGACTTAAGTTGCAGTTTACCTCCTTGCTTTCACAGACCTCTGTGCTTGGAGACGAAGGAAAAGAAGACAGTGTTACTGAAACTATTTTATAACTATTAATTACAGTAGTTCTAACTTCTACCTTGACTGCTGAACTTATTTTAAAAAAAAAGTCTGTCTTTAATTTGGTGTTGCAAAAAATAAGTATTTCTTGGGGGCTCAGCTTTCACAAAACCCAGTAGTAGCCTAGCCAGAAACCTTGGAGGGCAGTCAGCTGACTGCACTGCCATCACCCACAGTTTAGGGACAGATAGTGATGTCATGCCACACAGTTGCAAACTGTGCTCACACCCTTGCCTTTCCTGCGTGCATGCTGCTTACAAGAATTATTTTGTGCTAAAATAACTCAGAACGTCTGTACATTTAAAATAAAACTTATTACATTAGTTCAGCTGTGTAGAAATCTGTCTTTTAAAATATTTGTTGTATAATCTGGGTTGGCCTCAGGTTTAATGAAAGTCAATAGCCACCAGTAGTCTCAGAGGGCAGTTGGCTGACTGCACTCTCACCACCCACAGTTTAGGGCCAGGTAGTGATGCCATGCTGCACAGCTGCACTGCACGCACACCCTTGCCTGCCCTATGTGCATGCTGCTTCCAAGAATTTTTTCCTGCTAAAATAAATCAGAACTTCTGTACATTTACAAATGAAAAGTATAAATTTTTATTACTGAAGTTCTACTGTAGAAATCTGTCTTTAAAAATATTTCTGGTGTAATCTGAGGTTGGGCTTGGGTTTCACGAAAGTCAGTAGCCACCAGTAGTCTCAGGGGCAGTTGGTTGACTGTACCCCCCTCATCCACAGTTTATGGACAGGTAGTGATGCCATGCAGTTACACACTGTGTGCACGCCCTTGCCTACCCTGCATGCATGCTGCTTGCAAGAATTTTTTGGGCTAAAATAAATCAGAGCTTCTGTACATTTACAAATAAAAATGTTTACAGTAGTTCTGCTGTAGAAATCTGTATTTCTGGTGTAATCTGAGGTTGGGCTCAGGTTTCACATAAGTCAGTAGCAACCAGTAGTCTCAGAGGCAGTCGGCTGACTGCACTCCCACTGCCCACAGTTTAGGGCCGGGTAGTGACACCACACTACACAGTTACACTGCTTGCACACCCTTGCCTGCTCTGTGTGTGTGCTGCTTGCAAGAATTTTTTTGTGCTAAAATAAATCAGAACTTCTGTACATTTAAAAATAAAAAGTATTATTTTTATTACAGTAGTTCTGCTGTAGAAATGTCTTTAAAAAATATTTCTGGTGTAATCTGAGGTTGGGCTTGGACTTCATGAAAGTCAATAGCCACCAGTAGTCCCGGAAGGTTTGCAAGAATTTTTTGGTGATAAAATAAAGCAGTACTGCTGTAGATGCTGCTTGCAAGAATATTTGTGGTGCTAAAATAAAGCAGAACTGCTGATTGCAATATTTTTTTGTACTAAAATAAAGCAGAACTTTTGTACAGTTACAAAAAAAAATTACAATAGTTCTGCTGTTGACAAATCTGTCTTTATCAATATTTGTGGTGTAATCTGAGGTAGGGCACAGGTTTCATGAAAGTCAGTAGCTGCCTGCAGTCTCTGAGGGTTTTGTGCTAAAATAAAGCAGTACTGTAGCAGGTGCTGTTTGCAAGAATTTTTTTGTGCTAAAATAAAGCAGGACTTTTGTACATTTACAAAGTATTAAGTACTTGAGAGTATTAAAACTTGTTGACATAGACAAAGACAATGGCAGGTAGAGGTGGAAAAAAACATACTTGGTCCAGCCCATGTAAATCTACAGTGAAGGAACAGCTTGGTGATGCTGAACCTGAATGTGAGTGATGGTCAGCCCGTATTTGATGCCCACAATTATTCTTCACCCCTTCTAAGCTTTAATTCTTCCAGCAACAGTAGTGCTGTGCTTGGCACAGGAGAAAGTGATACAAGAAGCACAAGCAAAAGGACACTGTTCTTGACTCCCACCACAACCACCAATGTATCCATCTCTCACCAGCACCATCATATCTGTTGTCCCCATCACCACCACCATAGAGACCCTGTCTTCCACACAACTGGCAGCATGACTACTATAGCCAGTACTGCAACTGTGACTGTCACTCCAACCATTACTGACACTATGAACCCTGCAACTACTGCCACTACTGTAACACTAGCACCACAGTCTGGTATCCCTGCCATGGTGCACATTACCAGTAAGACCACTACAGATGATATGGTTATGCCTCCTGCTTCTCAGCTTCTCAGTACTCCTGAAAAAGATGTAGAAGAAGACCAGTCATCTGGTTCTGAGTATTTCCCTCCACATGATGAATTGCCCAGTGACGCATCATCTTCGTTAGAGGCAAATCTGAGTAACTTTGAAGATGAGGTAGAGTGTGCTATGTACCTTGATGGCAGGAAAAAAAAATGGTGGCTGGAAAAACCACCTACAGGAGTAGCACTAGTAGCAAGGGTACTACTAATAGAAGTAGCAGTAAGTGTAAGGGTCCTCCTTCCGCTAAGAAGATCAAACAATCAACACTGACATCTCTTCAGCAGGCTCTGTCACAACCTGAAGGTCAGCCAAGTGATGGCAACACTGGCATGGCACCATTGGGGCAGTGGTCACAGAGCAAGAACATGAGGACAAGACAGGCACATCTGTTGAAAACAGAACTGGGGGATGTGGTGCTACCAGAATCACTGGGAACTGCAGTGATAAAAGTGCTGTGTGGCTGCATTTCACTGTGTTAAAGATCAAATGCACCAGTTTTTCTATATTTGTAATAAAAGCTTAAATTCAAGTCCCTGTGTTAGTGTTTCCTGAAAATATAATGCTATTTGGTTTTGTGTTTTTTATTTTAAATCAGCATTTGTTAAATCTGTTAATGTGCTCTGCAGTAACTGAAAACAGTAATATTTTTTTTCTGTCCCTATCAGTGAGCGATGACATCATTCTTGTCTAGCTTGCTGCTTCAGCAATTAAGTCCCTGATTGAAGAAGCTGTTGTAGTTCCCAGTCAGTGCAGTCTGTAGAACTTATTGTTTTCACTTAAAGTTTGTCAGTAATCCATCTGGTTTGCATTTATGTGTTAATACATCCCCTGGAGCCACTCATTGCTGAAAATGAGTGGTTTCACACGTCTTCAGCTGAGCGAAAAACAGCGAAGTGAATCTGAACTGTTCTGGCTCAAGCCGAAGGCAAATGAAACCACTCGCTTTCAGCAACTAGTGGCAATGGGGGACGTATTAATATATTATTGGTCGAGAGCGATCAATGATATATATTTATAATTTAAAAAAATGCCCCAAACCTGCCCATTTCCAGGGCATCTGTGAGTGAGACGCTCTTCACAGAATAAGAGCGTCTCACGAGTGGAGGAAAGGAGCACTCCAATTGATCGAGAGTGCTCCCTCGATCTGTAATAAATAAATTAGCTTAAAATCAATCATTCTGTTTCCATAAATAGTTGTTCATTTGAGTTTCAGTGCTGAACTGAAGTGGCATGAATGAATATCTGTGAGAAATGACCTTGTCTGTATCACAGCTGTGAGTTCTTTCTCATCAAAATTCTGCATTGTTTTCTGGCTTTATAACACAGGGTTGTTTAATGGCTATTTTTTTTTATTTTATTGAAATCTAGGATTACAAATACCTTTGAGCAGGAACTGCTCATTTACAAAGGTTCCACATCGAAGGAATGGGGGTATACATACATACATACAAAGGTCAACATAATAATACATAGTTACACAATAAAAAGAAGTAAGAGACTGAGGCTTAGGAAATTCCAGTAATTCAAAATGTGCCCGATGTTAGGTAGCATGACATACCAGCCAAGGGCAATCTTGGAAATAAGCACTGCAGGTGAGAGGGAAGGGGTATGCAGGCAGGAAGGCCATTGTCAGAGGGTAGAGGGTGAAGGTAAGAGCTCTAAAGAGGAGGGAGGGGAGGGATAAAAGTCACAAAATACCTGGGGGGGAGGAAAGGGAGAGGGGGCAAGGGAGTAGGCAGGTAGGAGGGGGCAAGGCGGGGAGAGGTAGCTGTCAAGACTGAAGTGGAGGGCAGTGAGCGATGGGCCCCGATTAGGCGAGGCAGTCACAACAACTAGTTGAAATGAGATTAAGTCAGAGTTGTTTCTTAAAAGGGCCAAGAGCATCAGCAGTAAGAGTTTCTTTGTTGAGAGTATGGTACCACTGTGGTGCTCTGTGGGCAAAGGCCCGCTGGCCCATGGTAGTCCGGCATCTGGGGACAAGGAAAGTTAGTTGTAATGAACTTCTAGTTCGCTGGGTGCTGTGGTGGTCAATGAGGAGCTTTTCAATGCCTGGGAGCATGGCCCCATGGAGGACTTTTTTGGCTAAGAGCCAGGTTTGATACTGTATCCGGCTGATGACAGGAAGCCATCCTGCCCAAGTGTACAGGTCACAAGTGTGTGTAAGTCAGTCAGTCCCAGTTAGCAGCCTGCATGTTTTGTTGAGTGCAACGATAATTCTGCGGAGGGCAGAGGCGGAGGCGGAGGCAGAGCCATAAATTGCTAGCCTGTAATTGGTGATGGAGGTGACAGAGCTGTTGATAGCCAACCGGAGAGTGTCAGGAGTCATGCAGTGTTTGTGCCTGTAGAGAAGGCCTATACAGATGTTGGTGGCTTTGGCAACAGAATCTATGTGCCGATGGTAGGAGAGTGAGCTGTCCAATGTGACACCTAGGTATTTAAAATCAGAAACATGTTCAAGTAAGGTCCCTGTTTGGTTTAGGATGGTGAAGTCATGGGATTTGTACTTGCTCCTGGCATTGTACAAGGTCATAACATTTGTTTTGCTGTAGTTCATGACCAGTTTGTGTGACTTGAACCATTCTTCGATGCGCATGAATTCAAGCTGTAATTGTTTCTCAAGGAGCTCTGCATTTCGGTGGTTGGTGAACATGACTGCGTCATCAGCGTAGAGCAGTAATTTCTGGTGGCAGACACTGGAAAGGTCGATGAGGAAGAGGCTGAAGAGTAGTGGCCCCAGGATGGACCCCTGTGGGGCCCCTGAAAGGACTGGCTTTTCTTCCGAGGTGACACCGGCAATCCTAACCCGCTGGACCCTCTCCCCAAGGTAGCTTGAAAACCAGAGCAGCGCTTCATTGGAGAGCCCAATGGCTATAAAATAAATCTAAACTTTGTTAATTAATAGAAGCAGTGTGTCTTTGATGTAGCCGTCATAAATAGGTTCATGTGAGAACAATTTTGTTTGTATTTCAGACTGACAAACAGGTGTCTGCCACATTCTGCTATTTCATGAACATGTACTGTATGAACTCACAAAAGTCAGTTCTTTGAGGGTTTCTGTGTGAAAATATGTAATGTACAGTATGTGTAACTAGAAATACTATATGGCATCCTGATGCCCTGCCCCTGCCCCTCAGTTGAGACTGCTGCACCCTGCTTCCCTCTGTCCCACATCCACACAGTCAGCATCAATGCACCCTGTTGCCCCCTGTTCCTTTCTCCACAGGCAGGGCTGATGTGCTCTGCTAAGCCCTACAGTTCCAGAGCATCTGCTTCCACAGTTGGGGCTGCTGCACCATGCTACCTCAGGCTACCCACTTCCATTGCCCCAAATGGGCAGGGCTGCTACACCACGTGCACCCCATCTCACAGTCAGGGCTGCTGTACTCTGATGCCCCACTGTTTTCTGCATCACAGTCATGGCTTCTGCACCATGCTGCCCTCTGTCCCCTGCCACCACTGTGCCCTGCTGCACAATAGAGCTTCTTGCCTCCACAGTTAGAATTGTTGCACCATGCTGCTCCCTGCCACCAGAGTCAGATCCTTTGGTACACTGCCCAAACTGCTTGAAAGAAAAACAAAAAATACTTTCATCTAGCGTTATTGGGTGGGGTTGACAGTGGGTAGCAGGGTGCAGCAGCCCTGACCATTCAGGCAGGAGACAGGGGAGGCATCAGAGTATAGCAGCTCAAAATTTGGACAGGTACCACAGACACACCTGTTTGGGACAAGGGACATGGGCAGCATGGTGTAGCAATGGATCTGACTCTGGTAGCAGGGGACAACAGGGAGAAACTGACACAGTTGTGGTGCCCTGCCTTGTCTTATGGCAAGTGGCAGCATGGAGCAGCAGCCCTAACTGTGGAGGCATGGGGCTCTAGGGCACAACAGGCCGCAGCAGCCTTGACTGTGTAGAGAGATGCAGGGTGCAGCAGCCTTGGCTGTGATGGCAGAGACTGAAGAGAGGAAAGAATGATGCAGATGTCTTGACAGTGTAGCAGGACACAAGAAGGGCATCAGGGTATGGCAGCCCTAACTGTGGGACAGGGTGCTTGTGGTGCAGCAGCCTTGCCCAGTTGAGGCAATGGAAGTGGGTAGCAGGTGCAGCAAATACACTGCGTCTGGTGACCCGGGCAGTATTGTGCAACAGCTCCAACTGTTAAGGCAGGGGACCTGGGACTCTAGGGCTTAGCAGAGCACAGCAGCCCCAACTGTGGAGACAGGAACAGGGGGCAACAGGGTGCATTGACCCTAACTGTGGAGGTGAGGAACAGAGGGAAGCAGGGTGCAGCAGCCTCAACTGTTTATGCAGATGGCAGCAAGGTACAGCAGCCCTGACTGTGTGGAGAAGACATTGGGTAGTAGAGTGCAACAGCCTTAAATGGGGGCAGGAGACAGGGGGTTTGTGGGGTAAGGGAAAGGGGCAGCAGAGTGCTGCTGCCTCAACTGTTGGGCAGGAGACAGGGGCATCAGAATGCCATATAGTATTTCTAGTTATACACATACATGATGTACGGTATATTCCCACAGGAACCCTCAAATAACTGAATTTTGTGAGTTCATACAGCACATGTTCCTGAAATAGATGAGTGTGGCACACAACTGTTTGTCAATCTGACATAACAACAAAATTGTTCTCTCATAAATCTATTTTTGGAGGCTTCATCAAAGACACCCTGCGTCTATGAATAAAACTTTAGATTTATTTTATATCCCTTAAACAACCCAAGTTCACATGGTGATCATATAAAAGTTTGTCAGTGCTGAGGAGGTATATCTCAGCACTGCCACACTTTTATACGATCAGCATTGTAATATAGCCAGAAAACAGTGCAGAGATTTCATGAAAAAAGAATTGACCACTGTAATACAGACAAGGTAATTTCTCACAGACATTCATTCATACTACTACAGATCAGCACCTGAAACTCAGATGATCAACTTATTTATGAGAACAGAATGATAGCTTTAAGCTAATCTATCTAAACACAAACTAGATGGGTTAGTAACAAACTTTGAGTGAAAAGAATTAGCTCTACAGACTGCTTTGACTGTGAACTGCAACAGCTTCTTCAGTCTAAGACTTAATTGCTGAAACAACAGGTTAGACAAGAATGATGTCATCGCTCACTGATAAGGACAGAACCATCTTCACTGTTTTCAGTTACTGCAGAGCACATTAACATATGCTGATTTAGAGATAAGCACACAACTGAACAGCATGACATTTTCAGGAAACATTAATCATGACACAGAGACTTGAAGTTAAGTAAATTCAAGCTTTTCTTAAATATGTGCATTTGATTTTTAAAGGAGGACACAAGGAAGACAGTCTATTCTTTTTACAACACCGTCAGTCTGACCTCCATTGTGGGAAAGCTCATGGAGACCATACTAAAGGAAAGGTTGGTGGCATATCTAGAGGAGCATGGTCTCCAGGATGAGAGGCAGTATGGGTTCATGGGGGGGGGGATCGTGTCAAACAAATCTGATTGACTTACTTGACTGTGTCACTAAGACAGCAGACAGGGGCCAAGCAGTAGACATCCTCTATCTTGATTTCAGTAAGGCCTTTGACTCTGTGCCCCACAGAAGGTTGACCAGGAAGTTGTTGGATCTTGGAGTTGGGGCGAAGATGGCCGGATGGGTGTAAAACCGGCTGAGGGACAGAACCCAGAGGGTGGTGGTGGTGGTGGTGGGGGGAGTTATCTGGCACCAGAGATGTAACCAGTGGGGTCCCACACGGCTCCATGCTGGAGCCAGTGTTGTTCAATGTTTTCATCAATGACATTGGGGATGGCATTAAAGGCAAAATGTGCCTATTCACAGATGACACCAAGCTCTATGGGAGAGTGGACACAGCTGAAGGGACATGGGACCTACAGGAAGATCTGGAAAAGCTGGGGAGGTGGTCCAGGATCTGGCAGCTTGGCTTTAATGCCAAGAAATGCGAGGTTATGCATTATTGGAGTCAAGAATCCCAGGACAGAATATTGCCTGGGTGGAGTCCGAGTAGCTGCATCAGAGGAGGAGAAGGACCTGGGAGTAATGATCACTAGCGACCTGCAGCACTTCACACAGTACAAGAAAGCAGCAGCAAAGGCAAACAAGATGCTGGGTTGCATAGCTAGGGGGATCAGTAGTAGGAGACAGGAGGTTATACTGCCCTTGTACAGGTCACTGGTAAGGCTGCAGCTAGAGTATGGAATTCAGTACTGGTGCCCACACCTCAAAAAGTACACTAGGGGGCGCTGCTGAGCAGCCTAGCAGGAAGCAGCAACTAGACCGAGCTCCCGGGAGAAAATTGTTTTATAATTAAAACTAAGCTTTTTATACTTCCAATATTACTGCTCCAAGGTGATCGGAGAGACAATCTTAGCCAACTATTCAGAGAAATACTGCAATGGGCAAGAAAAAGGGAGCGGTGGGTGCAGCAGGTGATTTTTGCACACCAAAGGGACACAATCAGGAGGAGAGGCCTATGCAGCGTGGTGCAGCAGTGTATTTGATGCCAGAAGCAGCAGAGGAGGCCTCCCTAGCGAACATACTCTCCACCTTGCGCCAATTTGTAAAATCCGTGCAGGAACTTGACAGGAAGTTTGATTTACTCACACCTCAAGTCTCAGCACTAGAAACCCGCATGGACCAGTGTGAGGCTACTACACAGTGCTTGAAGTTGTCGGTTATGAAAACTGTGGATGCCACTACAAAATTAATAAAAGAAAACTCACTTCTCCGTCAACACCTCGAGACGATAGAAAATCAAGTGAGAGAAAAGAACTTAAGGATTCTTGGTCTGTCGGAAGGTGCTGAGGGTGAAGACCCTCTATCGTTTGCCAGGGCAATGCTGCTGCAAATCCTGTGCCTTGAAGAGACAGATCCTCCTTTTCATATCAAAAAGGTTTACTGAATCACCCCCCGCTGTGAAACAGCAGACCACGTGGCTCCACGAACTCTTCTGATTGTGTGTACTGGTATTGGGGAGAGGGATAGGGCTCTGTACACAGTGAGACGTCATAGATCACTGAAATATGGAGAGGATGCCCTTCAGATGTTCCCGGACCTTTCTTACAGTACCCGGCAATGGAGCAGAGCCTTTGATGGGCTTTGGGGTCACTTGAGAAGTCTAAAAATATCTCATCAGCTATTGTTCAGCTAAACTCTGGATCTCCTGGCAGGGGAAACAATATTTATTTAATGAGGCAAGGGATGGCAAGAGAATGATCGGCAAAATTGAATCTGAGATGAGGGAGGATGTTGAAGCTGATTCCTCAGATGCAGACTGAGCTGCTGTAAGTTGCTTTTTGGCTTGGTGGGTTTGGACCAAGAGACTTGGGCTCCTGAACTTTCTGATCTTCCATTACTATGCAGCGACTGTAACAATAGACTTTGGCTACCATTTATAGTTTTCTTCTATGGACAGATGGGACTAGTTGCATCTTTGCAACCTTTATGTTGGGACTGTGTCTACTCTCCAGCTGAGATAAATTAATGCTATTCTGTTATATTGAGCTTTACTGTGTAATGATATGCTTAGTTACTGACTTAATTATACTAAAGTACCTGCTTACATCCCTATAAGAAAGAGATGTTATCCTGAGTTTTCACTCCTGGGAGGTCGTGTTTCTGGATTTCCTTAGCTCGTTCTACATATTGTAGTATTGGGGGATTCATTTAGACTAATACAGTCACCATGATAATAAGGTATCTGATTTATTACTCATTCTTTGGTGAATCTCATTGGGTCTTCCTGGCTGCATGCGATCTTATGCACTGTTTAATAACTAATGTATCTGATGTTAATTCCCCCTATGATGTATCTCTGGGGGGGGGGTCTTTCACAAGTTCTTTGTAAGTGTACAATCTCATCTTAACATGTATAATGCTATCCCCCTGTGTGTACCTGAGATGTAAGTTTTACTTGCAAAATCAATAAAAATTAAAATACAAAAAAAAAAAGGACATTAACCTGCTGGAGAAGGTATAGAGGAGGGCTACAAAGATGATAGCCGGTCAGCAGGGCAGGGCATACAAGGAGAGGTTAAGAGCACTGAACATGTATTCCCTGGAGGACAGGAGAGAGAGAGAGAGAGAGGACATGATTGGGACATTCAAGTACTTGAAAGGGATAAATAATGTTGATAAAATCTTTAGGCTGAGTGGCAACCATATCACGATGGGGCACAGTCTTAAGCTGGAGGTGGGAGGTTTAGGGGGATGTCAGGAAGCACTTCTTCACAGAAAGGGTGGTGGACACTTGAATCCTTGCGGAAGAGGTCATCTCACTAAGGTTGGTGAGCAGCTTTAAAAGAGGCTGGATAGGCATAGGGAGAAGATAAGAATCATGGGTAGGGAGGATGGGAGGAGTGGGGAGGGAGGGCAGGGACATTAGCTCAAGCTGTGAACCCTGCAATATGAGCAGATTTGAGAGACCAAATGACCTTTTTCTGCTGGCTTGTTTGTATGTTTGTATGTTATAAGCTGAGGGAAATCACTCTCCTACTTAACAACATTATTACAGAGCCACTTGAAGCTTAAGCAGCTTCAAGTGTATCGAAGCTCATCTGGGTCTGGATCTGGACCACTGGTTTCACCAAGACCAAACCCCTCCAGTGGACAGGCATGCACTGTTGGCAGTAGTGGTGGTACCGACAGATCTGATTTTGAGCAACCCAGTAGTCATGGCTCTCCTTCCCCCTCACCAACACAGAGTCCAGCCTCTACTCTGGTGGTCACTTCTGACTCCATTGATACTACAAGGCAGAGACAGTCATCAGCGCTTCGCACACCACCGTTGTTGAAGCGGTCCACACTGATGTCTCCCATGGCAGTTCTAATAATGGATACATTGCATGCATGAGCAAAGTATCATGCCTCACATCCAACAGCACAGCAAATCACACAGTTGATTGCTGAGATGATGGCACTGGATCTCCAGCCTATGTCAGTGGTGGAAGACACTGGCTTCCGACAGCTTGTCAACTATTTATACCCACGTTATCAGATACCATCTTGTACTACATTTTCTTGAAGTGTATTGTGATGACTATGATGACATGCAATCTGCTGTTGCTGCTCTGCTTGCAGAGGCTGTTGTGGTGTTTTTCACTGCACGTCAGATATCTGGACTAGTGATAACTCACTGCATGCATATCTCTTCTTAGCTACACACTGGTGTGTGCAACACCCTGCTGCTGCTGCTTCTGATGCATCACCTTGTGGCTCACCCTTGCCCTACACACACACTCTGGTAGTCTCATTAGGTCAGCATTGATGATCATCAGACTGGTGGAGGAAGATCACAGGGCACATAATATTCGCATGTTCCTGCAAGACATGTTGTGGTCTTGAACTGGTGTTAACACCAGTTTGTGTTTTTGTTACCGACAATGGCACAGACATGGTGAAAGTCATCAGTGAGGGCCATTTTGTGAGCATTGTTGCTTTGCACATGCACTAAATTTAATAGTGACTCGTGCACTGCGTAACAGTACTAAGGTCAATAATATATTATCCAAAAATTGTTCCATCTGCAGCCATTTCCATCACTCTCTAAAAACCACTAACAAATTACAAGAAGTTCAGGAACATCTTGGTCTGCCCCAACATCATGTAATGCAAGATGTTAGCACTCAGTGAAATTCTTCATACCTGATGCTTTCACGACTGCTGGAGCAAAAGTGGGCAGTACATGAAATGTCTATGGAGGCAGACATTGGAGGGGTCCTAGGACATCATGACTGGTTAGTTCTTGAGGGCATGGTTAAGGTTATTGTGCCATTTGAGAGGAGTACACGTGAGCTAAGTGCTGCTTAGTGCCTTACTTAGGTTATCCCAGCTGTGCTTTTTCTCAAAAGGTCATTATAACAGTTTTTGGCTGACAGTACACTAAGTACACAAGCGGTCACTGATCTTGTTATTCATCTCGATGCAGAACTTGATGCAAGGTTTGCAACAGTCCTGGATACCTGCCATCACATATTTGCTACCATGTTGGACCCTAGGTTCAAATGTAAGATTCTTCATATAGCCATGGACAGCCACAGGGTGACAGCTGATTGAAGAGTTAAATAGTGCCATTCAGACAGTAAGACACTCAGAAGGGGAAGAAGATACTCCGCTTCAGGTTCCTGAGGGAGATAGACATGCATGTGGTGGTTTGGAATCGAATGATACTGGTGGAGATGGGGAAAGATGGCATAGTGGCAGTGTAGAGGAGAGTGACTGGACATTACTCAGCACATCATTGCATCAACAGCAACACAAATGCTCACAGTCTCAGCCTCTCTGTGCAGAAAATGTACTTAATGGCTACTTTGCAGAATCAATTGAGCCATTTGATGTTGATCCACTGGGCTACTGGGTTCAGAAAAGGAACTTCACTCCTCACCTGGCACAACTTGCTTTAAAATACCTAAGCTGCCCTCCTACAAGTGTGCCATCTAAGAGGATGTTTAGCATTGCTGGTGACGTTATTAACACTGTTCCAAGCTGGACCCTCAACACGTTTAACAGCTAGTGTTCCTTAAGCTAAACTTACCAGTAACTGGTTACAAATATGATCTACCCACATAAAACTGGTGGTACAGTACAGCTCTCAATCTGCCTAATGTTACAACAGTGTACTGTTACTTTTTTTTCCTCGCTCACCCTTCCCTTTCTCTGTCACATTAAATATTTAATTAAAAGGGTAACTCTCCACTTCCTGGCATATAACTGCAGGACCACCATGAGGCCCCTGTTAAACTAGAAACATTTAAATACTGTATCATGTTTTACTGAGCTTACTATTGTGTACTTTTGGTTACTAATTATCTGTTGGAAAAGGACCGCTTGGCCCACACAGTCAGCCCAGATTGTCCATCCCTGCTGTATCGGTCTCATCTGCAGATTCTACAGCAACCCTGCTTCCTCCCTGTCTGTTTTCAAATGCACCACAGCTTTATGCCTATCTCACACATGCTTGAAGCCTCACACTGTTTTCGGCACCATCACTTATGCTGGCAGTCTCTGTAAGTCATCTACCATGCCTTCCATGAATATTTCTTCACATCTGTCTTGAACTCCCCCTTAGCTTCATCACCTGCCCCCATTGCCCCAGGTACGTGTGCTCTTTCTCATTTGAAAGAGACTCCTCTTATGTGCCCAGTCTTCACCCCCATCAGGTACTTGTATAAGTTTCTATCATGGCACATCTCACTCTCCTCTCTTCCAGGGTGCACATATAATGCACTTACACCAGTGCCAGTTTTAATTGCACAAGATGTCACCTCATCTGCAGCGTTTGCTCAATCTATGATGACCGTGTGTCACCTGACCACTAACCAGTGCAGTAGTTTGTTGCCTTTTTGGGTGGCTGAAAGGCTGTTGGGAAGTGTTCATGGCAGAATTAGCTATTGTACATCAAAAGGGAAGGAAGTGGTGGCGTTTAACAGTGTTACAATGTCTTTTTTTTTTAAAACACTTATCGGGGTTGACTAATGAATATCTGGCACCCCGAATATGAATATTTGTCTGAATATTCGAATTAAGGTATTCACACACACCTAGTTACAACTAGAAGTTCAACATTAAAAATATTGCTGAGTTAGTTTTAAAAGGAATGTAGATTGAACATATCCTGCCCACTTTAACCACTGCTGTTAGATAGCTATGTCCACTGTGTGAAAACAAGACATTTCTAAACATTTCTTAACTTTTAGCTAAATCCTTGAAATCACTACCCAGAGAACAGAACATTTGATCTAAAAGCAGTATAGCATAGTGGTTAAGAGCACTGAGAGGCAGACCTGGGGAACAGGGTTTGAATCCCTCAGCTAACACTTGTATACTATGTGGCCAAGAGTATGTCCGTTAAAACTTGCCTGTGCTCTCAGGATGCACCTGGAAACAAGCCTCAGGTTAATGTGTCTTTCCTGGCTAAAAATAGTAAAATAAATAAAAAATAAAATGTTGATGATTGACTTTTGGAGTACAGTACCCCCAAGTAGAGAATATAGAGAGGTTAGAATGGGTAGGGAATTGGGAGAATTGGAAGGGGTCTTCTTGAGGAGGGGTGATTGATCCCCCTCAGGTTAGCAGCATTGGAGGATCAGTGGGAAGAGAATGGTGGGAATGGGGGGCTAGGGGTGACTGATAGTAATGTAAGGTAATGGAAAAAGATGAAGGGACAGGCCCCCAGGCAGAGGGGAAGGGAGACACTTGGGCAAAAAGGAGGGAAGAGAATCAGAAGTGGTGGAGGGTAATGTCCCTTAATGCTAAACATCTCGGGAGCAAAACGAATGACCTGCAGGCCATGATGGCAGAGGAAAGTTCAGATGTGGTGGCAGTCCCTGAGACCTGAGTTACCCCAAATCATGACTGGGACCTCTCCATTCTGGGGAGAAGACAGAGAAAAGGGAAAGGGATGGGGTGGCATTATATATCAGGGAGTACATTACTGCCACAAAGGTGGAAATAGGGAATTGGAAAATGGAGGTGCTGTTGGTACAAATTCAAATGGCAGCAGGAAGGAAGTTAAGGCTGGGTGTAGTTTACAGGTCACCAAATGAGGATGAGGACATGGATAGAGAGCTGGGTACCATGATCAGGATGGCATCTGAAAGGGGCAAAGTGGTAGTAAAAGAAGACTTCAGTTGCCTAAGGTGGATCAGAGTGTCCCTTCCACCACCTGTGCTAGGAGCCAACTGATACTGGATGCAGTACAGGATGGGTTCCTGGTTCAGGGGGTGACTGAGCTGACATGGGGGGGAGCCATCCTGAACTTGGTATTTAATGATAAGGATATGATAGCGACATACTAGCTCCTTACAGAGAGGAAGAGGGTGCAGGAGTACACTATTTTCCAGCAAAAAAGATGTTCCAGGACTAGAGGGCATGGGATGAAGTTAGAGGGAGGGCGATTCAGAGGAAACATAAGGAAGAAATTCTTCAAAGAAAGGGTGGTGGACCAGTGTAACACCCTGCCAGAGGAAGTGGTGGGGGCTGAAACAATCATGAGATTTAAGAATGCATGGGATAGACATAAGGGAATTCTGGAGGTCGGGGTAAGGGGCAACAGACTTCTAGAAAAACATAAAGTGAATTTACAAGCTCATATGGGCAGACTGGGTGGCCATAGGCCCTTATCTGCTGACAGTGTCTATGTATCTATGTATAAGAAACAAAAACACATCTAGGACATCATGGTGGAGGAGAAACATAGAAACATAGACTTTGATGGCAGATAAGGACCGCTTGGCCCACCTAGCCTGACCATTTCCCTACCTAGAGGATAGGCCACAGATCCTAGTTAACCAACAGCCTATTTCTTCCTACCCCCCATAAGAATTGCCATATGTCTGTCCCATGCATTCTTGAATTCTCCCACAGTTTTAGACCCCAATAACCTCCTCAGAAAGGCTGTTTCATGCATCCACTACCCTCTCTGTGTGAAAAATACTTCCTCACATTGCCCCTGAACTGCCCCCCATCTTTAAATTGTGTCCCCTTGTTCTTGCACGTCTCTTTTTCTGAAAGATGCTACCCTCTGGACTTTGTTGATTCCACTGAGGTACTTAAAAGTTTCCATACTGTCCCCCCTCTCCCTTCTTTCCTCAAGGATATACATATGAAGCTCCTTTAGTCTCTCCTTGTACGGCTTCTCTTGCAGACCCTGCACCATTTTGGTTGCCCTCCTCTGGACTGCCTCTATCCTGTCTATGTCCTTGTGGAGATGGGGTCTCCAGAACTGGATGCAGTACTCCAGATGGGGTCTCACCAACTGTCTGTACAGAGGGATAACAACTTCCTGTTTTCTGCTGGTGATGCCTCTCCCTATGCATCCCAGTATACCCCCAGCCCTCCCTACTGCCTTCTCACATTACTTGCTAACCTTAAGGTCATCTGATATGATTACCCCCAGGTCCTTTTCCTTTTTTGTTGTTGTTCCTACCCCTCCCCCATTATGTAATCTTCTCCTGGGTTCTTGATTCCCAGGTGCATTATTTTGCACTTCTTTGCATTGAATCCTAGGAGCCTTTGGGGAATAGTGACCACCGGATGGTGTGGTTCAAAGTCGACATGGGGAAAGAAACATCAAACCCGAAGACAAAAGTGCTAGACTTCATGAAAGCTGACTATGGTAGAATGGGAGAGATTCTGAAGAAACACCTATCTAATCTTGAGGAAGATATGAGCATAGAGCAATGGTGAACAGCAGTCAGAGAAGGGATCATGTTAGCCGCTAACACATAACTAAAACAGAAGGGGAAGAATTCCAAGGCCAGAAAACCAAACTGGTTTAGTAGGAGGGTGAGCCAGGCAGTGAGGGATAGGAGGGCTGCATATGGGAAGTACAGGAAAGATTAGGAGTCTACTTGGAGAAAGCTACAGAGGCTGATAGGATAGTCAGACAGGACAAGGCTAGGAAGGAGTTACAAATTGCAGAGGGGATTAAGGAAGGAGAAAATCCTTCAGGTATATCAGGGAAAAGAGGGACACACAATTAGGCATTTTGAAGCTAAAAAAGGAGGGGTGGGTGAAAGGCAGCAAAGAAAAAGCCTAGGGGTTGAATGAATACTTCTGCTCTGCCTTTAGCAAGGAAAAAGATGGACCATTGCTGTAAAGGAGAATGGAGCGAGGAAAGGGAGGAGGAGGGAACACAGCTGAGGGCAAGACAATGGAGAACAGGGTTAGGAAAGGTCTAATGTTCATAAAGATCAACATATCCATAGTCCTGAATGGCATGCACCCAGGGGTGTTGAGGGAACTGGTGGCAATGCTGGTCAGTCTGCTGTCGGACCTGTTCAACAGATCTCTAGATATGGATGTGGTACTGCAGGAGTGGATAAACAAGCATGTGGTACCTTTGCACAAGAATGGGACTTGGGATGACCCTGGGAGTTACAGACCAATTAGTTTAACATCCACTGTGGGTAAGCTGATGGCGACCATTCTGAAGGAAAGACAAGATGAGTTCCTGAAACCAATGGGCTACAGGACAAGGCACAGCATGGGTTCATGTCAGGGAGGTCCTGTCAAACCAACCTGATCAATATCTTTGACTGGTTAATGAGGGCAGTGGACAAGGGTCAGGCAGTTGACAAAGCCTTTATTTTGTTGCCCCACAAGAATTTGATCAGGAAGTTGGAGAACCTAGGGGAGGGAGCAAATTAACCAGGTGGGTGGCAAATTGGCTTAGTGGTAGAACACAGAGGGTAGTAGTGGGGGTCGGTTAGAATGCTCAGGTACAAGGGAAGTTTTCCTACATAGGGCAGTGCTTGGAACAGTGCAGCTTAATGTGTTCATTAATGACATTGGAGATGACATTAAAGGCAAAATCTGCCTCTTTGTGGACAACAGCAATCTCTTTGAGAGGGTGGACTGGACACAGACTAAGGGTGCAGGACCTAAAGGAGGACGTGGTGAGGCTGGAGAGGCAGTCCAGTATCTGGCAGCTGGGGTTCAATACAAAGAAGTGCATGGTCATTCACATAGGAAGGAATAACCCAAGGGAGTGGGGGTCAGGGTTACTGAATTAGAGAAGGAAATGGACTTGCAGGTAGCCATCTCCGGCAGCTAAACAGATTATGCAGGGAATGAAGGCAGCAGCCAAGGAGAAAAGAATGTTAGGCTGCCTCGCTCGAGGGTTCACGAGCAGAAGGATGGAGGTTACACTACTATTTTGCAGATCCTTGGTGTGACCACACCTGGAGTATGGCATGCAGTACTGGAGCCCCTACCTGAAAAAGGGTACCAACCAGCTTGAGGTAGTTCAGAGGAGGGCAACAAAGATGGTTCAGGGACAGCAGGGCAGGGCATATGGAGAAGGAATCCAGGACAGGTTGTGTCTCTTCACAGATGACACAAAGCTCTCTGGGAGAATAGTAGACAGCAGTCAGGGGATTAGGGAGATGCAGAGTACCCTGCACAGACTGTAGAGATGGTCCAAGGTCCAGTAGTTGAAATTTAATGCCAAAAAGTGCAAAATGATGCACCTAGGGAGCAAAAACCCAAGAACGGAGTACTGGCTGGGAGGGGTTAATCTGAGAACTATGGCTGAGGAAAGGGACTTTGGAGTCATCATTAATGATATTCTCAAACAATCAAGTCTCTCCAGTAAGGCCATTAGTAAGGCAAATAGGATGTTGGGAAATATTAAGAGGGCTAGAGACGGTAGAAGGAAAGAGGTTATATTGCCTCTTTACGGGTCAGTGGTCAGGCCACACTTAGAGTACTGCACAAAATTCTGGAGTCCTTTCCTCAGGAAGGATAAGGACTGGCTAAAGGTGGTGCAGCGAAGGGTGACCTGGATAATACAAGGCCAGCAGGGCAGATCTTACGAAAAGCTGCTAAAAAGCACTAAAAATGTACTCACTTGAGACCAGATGGGAGAGGGGTGGTATGATAGAGACCTTCAAATTTTTGAAAGGAATAAATAAAGTGAATTGCTAGGAAATATTTAGCATAAGCACAAATTCAAGGTCATGGGGGCATGAGTGGAAACTGAAAGGGTGAAGATTAAGAGATGTTTGAGTAAGTATTACTTTAATGAGAGGGTGGTTGAACTTTGAAACAGTCTGCCAGCCAAGCTGGTCGGAGCCGAAACCATAAATGGTTTCAAGCACAGTTTGGACAGAATGAAGGTTGTCGTGGCTACTCAGGGTGATAGTAGGGTGGGGATTGGGGGGACTAAAGGAAGGGCTAGTTCCCTGGATGACAGTTAGTTACCAGGGATAGATAGGGATCCATGAGCAGACTGGATGAACCATTGGTCACCTTCTGCTGACATTGTCTATGTTTCTATGTTTCTATAAGGACAGGCTGAAAGAACTCAGCAAATACTAGAGGAGAAGAGGGAGAGAGGGAACCTGACTGAAGGCTTCAAGTACCTGAAATGTATAAACAAGGTGGATATCGGGGTACTTTCTTCTGCCAGTGATAAAATACCACAAGTGGGCACTGTTTTAAGCTGATTGAGGGGGGGGGATTCAAGTTGGATGGCAGGAGACACTTATTTACAGAGAGGGTTGTGTCAGGGTAGAATGAACTGTCTGAAGTAGTCACTCAAAAGATGGTGGGTGGATTTAAAAGAGGGTGGGACAGGATGAAAGGGAGGGTCAGGGTTAGTGTGTATGGGGGGAGATGGGACCATCTGTAATCTCTGGATCAGGGACACCACGATCAAGCAGGCTCAATAAACTGTAAGGCCTTCTTCTGCCACCTATTTCGTATTTTGCATGTCTTTCTTGACAATCAAAAGTTCAACTTTAAAAAAAAATACATAAAAAACTGTTGCTAAGACTGCAGATGGTTCATATTTGGCACCCTGTGGAATAATATAGGCATCTTGAGCTCAGGAACAGGCCTGGGTTCCAACCTGTTGAGCAACTGGGAGACAGTAGTACTGCCTAGAGCCTATTTACAGTAGTACGCACTCATACAGAGCTCAGTTGGTTGTTGGCCATGGTGGTGAGAGGTGGCTGTGCCAGTTGCCGGCTGGGGATGGGTGGGGGCGTAGGGGGTCTGGCACTGCTGGGTGGGGTCACTAGACTACCAGGGATGATGAGGATATGATTTTCTTTTTTTTACAGTTTATGATACTGCAAGGACTTGGATTTGGGGATCGGGGCTTGGGGGGGCAGATCAGAGCTGTTACTGATACATTATCTGTATCAGGACCTGGGGAGGGGTCCGATAGTCCTGTAGGCTTTTCAGGCTTGGGGACTGGGGCTGGCATGCTGCATGCTTGCAGCCAACTGTTCAGGTATGCCCTCTGTTTGGCATAGAACTTAGCTGCGGGACCCTGACCATTAAAAAAACTGGGCACAGGGTCCTTGGCGCAACTGCACCACTTCGTCGCAACTTGCGACATGCATACGGGTGCTTCTAGAATTGGTCCCATAGACTTTGAGAGCAGATAAAAACCGCTTGGCCCACCTAATCTGCCCATTTCCCTACCTGGTGGTTAAGCTGCAGGTCCTAGTTAACCAGCAGTTTACTTCCTCCTCCCACATCCTACTCCCCTACTATAATTGCCTTATGTCAGTCCCATGTATACTTGAATTCACCCATTATTTTTGACCCCACAATCTCCTCAGGAAGGCTGTTCCATGCATCCACCACCCTCTCTCTGAAAAAATACTTCCTTATGTTGCCCTGAGCCATTCCTCTTCTATCTTCAAATTGTGTCCCTTGTTCTTGTGCATCTCTTTTTCTGAAATATGCTACCCTCTTGGACTTTGTTGATTCCCTTAGGTACTTGAAAGTTTCTATCATGCCCCCCCTTTCCTCCAGGGTATACATGTTAAGCTCTTTTAGTCTCGCTTCATATGGCTTCTGGTGCAGGCCCTGCACCACTTTGGTTGCCCTCCTCTGGACTGCCTCCATCCTGTCTATGTCCTTGTAGAGATGTGGTCTCCAGAACTGCATGCGGTACTCCAGATGGGGTCTCATCCCAGCTGAGGAACTTATTCTTTCTCACCTCTGTTTGTATGGGGTCTCATCAACTGTCTGTACAGAGGAATAACAACTTCCTGCTTTCTACTGGTGATGCCTCTCCCTAGCATCCCAGAATCCCTTCAGCCCTCTTTACTGCCTTCTCACATTGCTTGCCTACCTTAAGGTCATCTGATATAACTACCCTCAGGTCCCTTTCCATTTTTGTTGTTGTTAGTAGTCCCCCCACCACTGTGTACTCTTCCCCTGGGATTTTGTTTCCCAGGTGCATTACTTTGCACTTCTTTGCATTGAAACTAAGCTGCCATACTCTTGACCATTGCTCCAACCGTGCCAAGTCCCTTCCTTCCCCCTTGTGTATCAACCCTGTTGCAGATCTTTGTGTCATCTGCAAAGAGGCATACTTTTCCTTCCAGCCCCTCCACAATGTCACCTATAAAGACATTAAAGAGTACCAGTCCCAGTACTGAACCTTGTGGTACTCCAGTAGTAACTCCCCTTTCTCCAGAGTGTGCTCTGTTTACTATTACCCTCTGCATCCTGTTGTCCAGCCAATTTGTTACACAGGCTACCACCCAGGGACCCACTTTCAGGTTGGCTAACTTGTTTATTAATCTTTTGTGTGGTACTGTGTCAAATGCCTTGCTAAAGTCAAAGTAGGCCATATCTACAGCCCCTCCCTGGTCTACTCCTTTTGTCACCCAGTCAAAGAAATCTATTAGATTCATCTGACATGACCTTCCTGGTATGAATCCATGCTGCCTCAATCAATCAATCAATCAAAAACTTTATTTAACCAGGCAATTCATCCTTGAGCAAGCTCATTTGCAAGATGGTCCTGGGTAGTAAACATGCACATAGAGACAGAAACTAATAGTACAATATGCCAATAATGTAATGTAACAGTGTTATTACAATTGGAAGGAGTCCAGCAATGAAAAAATTATATGATTAAAGTGATACAGTAGATAAAAAGGGAATCACAGGTTGTGGGGGGAAGGGGGCTGAAAGGACAGGGAGTCAGTGTAAGAGAGAGATGCTAACAAAGCCAAGAAGACTAAGGGAAGAGATGAGCTGATGTTGGCGGTGTTGGTGCTAGTGTTGTCATGGCTGAGGGCAGAATAAGGTAAAAGGTACTTATAGCTTGCAAGGCAAACACTGCGCATCCCTTAGATAGCAGTAAAACACAGAAACCTAGAAACATAGACTTTGACGGGCAGATAAGGACCTCACTTGCCCACCCAGTTCACCCATTTCCTACCTACTGGATAAGCTGCAGATTCTAGTTACCCAACAGCCTACTTCCTGCAACCTCCCACTATAATTGCCTTGTGTCTGTCCCATGCATGTTTGAATTCCTCCACTGTTTTAGATCCAGCGACCTCCTCAGGAAGGCTGTTCCATGTATCCACCACTCTGTCTGTGAAAAAAATTCCCTCACTTACCCTGAGCCGTCCCCTCTATCTTTAAATTGTGCCCCCTTGTTCTTACACATCTCTTTTTCTGAAAGATGCTACCCTCCTGGACTTTGTTGATTCCCTTGAGGTACTTGAACGTTTCTATCATGTCCCCTGTCCCTCCTTTCATCAAGGGTATACATATTAAGCTCTCTCAGTCTCTGTTCATATGGTTTCTGATGCAGACCCTGCACCATTTTAGTTGCCCTCCTCTGGACTGCTTCTATCCTGTCTATGTCCTTGCGTAGATGAGGTCTCCAAAACTGCACACAGTACTCCAGATGGGGTGTCACCAACTGTCTGTATAGAGGGATAACCACTTCCCTTTTTCTGCTTGTGATGCCCCTTCCTATGCATCCCAGTATCCCCCTGGCTCTCCTTACTGACTTTTCACATTGCTTACCCACCTTTAGGTCATCTGATATGACTACCCCCAGGTCCCTTTCCATTTTTGTTGTTGTTAGTACCGCCTCTGCTGTTGTGTACTCTTCTCCTGGGTTTTTGTTTCCCAGGTGCATTACTTTGCACTACTTTGCATTGAATCTACCTGTAAGTTGCAATATGTCTGACCATTCTTCCAACCTTGCCAAGTCCCTTCTCATCTTTTCTACCTCCTCTTGTGTATCAACTCTGTTACAGATCTTTGTGTCATCTGCAAAGAGGCATACCTTTCCCTTCAGACCCTTTGCAATGTCACCTATGAAGATGTTAAAGAGGACTGGACCCAGTACTGAGCCCTGAGGTACTCCACTAGTAACCCCCCTTTCTTTAGAATGTGGTCCATTCACTATTACCTTCTGTGTCCTGTTGTGCAGCCAGTTTGCTACCCAGGCTACCACCCTGGGACCCACTCCCAGGCTGGCTAACTTGATTATTAATGTTTGTGTGAGACTGTGTCAAATGCCTTGCTAAAGTCTAGGTAGGCCATATCCACAGCCCCTCCCTGGTCTATTACTTTGGTCACCCAGTCAAAGAAATCAATTAGATTCATCTGACATGACCTTCCTGCTATAAATCCATGCTGCTTTGGGTCCTGTGCCCTGCTGGCCTCTAGGTACTCAACAATTCTTTCTTTCAGAAGTGATTCCATCATTTTCCCTACTACTGAGGTCAAACTTACAGGTCTGTAGTTTCCTGCTTCTGCCTTGCTCCCACTTTTGTGAACGGGAATCACATCTGCCCTCCTCCAGTCCTCAGGTACCTCCTCATCCTGCCATGATTAGTTAAAAAGCATGGTCAGTGGTGTCATTATGTCCTCCTTTAGTTCTTTTAGGATTCTGGGGTGAATCCCGTCAGGCCCCATTGCTTTGTTCACCTTGAGTTTTAGGAGTTCTTTCAAGACTCTTTCTTCTGTAAATGGACTGGTGTCAACCCCCTTACCCAGAGTGCTTCTATTGTCTGGTTTAGGTAACTCCTCCTCATGTTCTTTTGTGAATACTGAGCAAAAGTATTCATTCAGTATCTCTGCCTTTTTTTACTGTCTCCCTCTGCCCACCTCCCCTCTCCTTTATTAATATTCACTATCCCTCCCTTAACCTTTCAATGCTCCCTAATGTACCTATAAAAGATTTTATCCCCCTTCTTAACTGAGTTGGCTATTTTTTCCTTGGTTTGGGCCTTTGCTAGTCTGACTGCCTTCCCCGCTTCTTTCTGCTTTAATTGATACAGTTCCCTGTCATGCTCCTTCTGTGATTCCTTATACTTTTTGAATGCAGCCTTTTTCTCCTTAACCTTCCCTGCCACCTCTTTTGAGAGCCATGGTGGTTTTTCACTCCGCTTTGTTTTCTGCATTTGTTTCACACAAAGGCTTGTTGCCTCTATGTTTTGATTTTTCTCCATTGTTCTTCCACCCCTCCTTTTTGGTCATTTGCTAGTGCATTCTTCAGGTATTCACCCATTTTGCCAAAGTCAGCACTTCTAAAGTCCAGTATCCTTGTTTTTGTATGGCTTATCTCCATGGTTGTGCTCATTGTGAAGCACACTGTGCAGTGGTCGCTTGTTCCCAGATATCTACTGACTTCTAAATTTGTGATCCTCTCTCCATTTGAGAGTACCAGGTCTAGTATTGCTCCCTCCTGAGTGGGTTCCAACACTAGCTGTCTAAGGGCTGCCCCCTGCAGGGCATCAAGAATGACCCTGCTCTTGGATGTGGCTGCAGTACATGTTATCCAGTTAACATCTGGCATATTCAGGTCCCCCATCAATAGTATCTCCCCTTTTTCAGCCATTTTGAGAATATCCTATATCATTTTGTTGCCCATTTTCTCCCCTTGAGACGGGGGTCTGTATACAACCCCTGTGTAGATTGTGATGCCATTCCCTGTCTCCAAGGTGACCCAGAGTGCCTCTTGTCCTCCCCCTTTACTTTTTAGTTCTGTAGCTCTGATCGTTTCCCTTATGTATAGAGCTACTCCACCTCCTCTTTTACCTTCCCTGTCCCTTCTGTAGATTGTGTACCCTGGTATGTTGACATCCCAGTCATGGTTCTCGGTGTACCATGTTTCCATGACTGCCACAATATTCAATTGTTTATCTTCCATCAGGGCTACTAGCTCAGGAAGCTTGTTTCCCAGACTATGGGCATTGGTACTCATTGCCCTCCATTTAATGTTGGCGTTATCCTTTTTTCCCCCATCCCTGCTCTTATTGCCCATGTCTATTTTTCCATTTACCCCTGTCCTGCCCTGTGTTGAGCTCTGTACCTCAGTGTTTACCTTACTACCTGCCATGTTTTGCGGGGGGAGACTTGAAATTTCCTGCCTTTTATCAGCGCCTCCCCCCCCCCTTGGCTAGTTTAAAAGCTTGCCAAGCTAGCATTTAAACCTGTCACCTAGGAGCTTGGTTCCCTTCATGGACAGATGCAGACCATCATGCCAGTATAGACCTTTATCTCTCCCGGTGAACCCCCAGTCACCAATGACGCCAAAGCCCTGTGCTCTGCACCAGTTTTACAACCATTCATTAAACTGCATGGTGTGCAGTACCCTAGCCTCACTCCTGCCATGGACTGGTAGCACCTCTGAGAAGGTTACCATGCTTGCTACCCATCTGAGGCCCCTCCCAAACTCCACAAATTCATTCTGCACTGCACTGATCCCATGCCTGAGCTAGGTCATTTGTCCCAAGGTGGACTATGATATCTAGTTCCCTCTCCTGTGATGCTGCTTCTGCAATCCTGAGGGATTTGCTTCCTGTCCCTCCAAGCCATGGCACCAGGCAGGCACCTTACTTCCTTCTCCTCTCCTCTTTAGTTTTACCCCTAACAATTGAGTCCCCTTTCAGAAGCTGTTTCCTTCCCCTGTGGTGTCCCTTGCCACCCTTTTGTGGGTCTCCTTGTGGATGTCCTCATCATTCTTCTGGGTCTCCACTGATGGTGCCATCATAGAGGAACCTTGCTCTGCCAGAATGGCATATGATTTGTGTAGAGGTACAACTAGGGGGCTTCACCTCTGGTCCACCACCCGCACCCTTCCAGAACCCACTGTGGTCCAACTGCTCTTCATACTTGGCAACCTCTGAGGCAGTGGTTGTGGCAGTGGTGCTCTTTGGAAGGGGGGGAGGCCTCCTTAGTCCTTGCTAGTTCAGCCTGGAGGTGAGCAACCTCCTCCCTCAGAGCTGACAATTGCCTGCAAATAGGACAGCTACACAGTTTCTGGAATGTCCCCCGGAAAACTGCTGCCCCACAGCCAGTGCATTTCACCACTCCCCACATGCCCCTCTCCCTTATAATATACAATATGTAATATATATATATATATATTTATTATTATTATTTGTGGTGTGTACCTACCCTTTTTGCACTGTGCTGGGTTATTAAGAATATGAGAGTTCTGCCCCAAGACCAGTTGAGGAGAAGTGATGTCAGAACTGTGGCTGTAAAGGAAATGCCACACCTGGGGGTGTGAGGTGTGGGGAAGGGTGGGTGAGTAGACCACAACCACTGGTGACTATTAGAAACAATCAAATACACAACTGCTCCACCACCCTGGTGAGTACTGCCCTTTATAGTAATTCAACTAACACCACAATTTACTAGACCACGGCTCCTATACAAACCACTCTACTGAGTCCAGGGATAAAAATGAACTCACTCCTCAGCCAGCAGGACACTTTTAAAATGTTGCAAAAATATCCTTCCAAATCCTAGGTCTCAACCTCAGCAATCAAGCAAATTCAGTTGTATCTCACTCCCTCTGGTTATAAAATTACTACACTTTTAATGAAATCCTGCAATTCTCTGCTTAATGCCAATAAGGAAAAAAAAAAATGAAACTTTTTGTAGAATGCGTAGCTCCCCTTCTTAACAAGTTCCCACCAGTGTTATGCCTTACCAGGTTTCCAGGTCCTAAATGGAGTTATAGTTTGTTCTTTGCAGTGTAACAAGGTTCTCAGCTTCCAACAGACAAATCAAAGTCAGTCTGACTGAGTGAGCGGCATTTTGAAAGTGTGGGGCCCTGGCAACGAGGACAATTTTAGGGTCTTTTGGGCTGTGTTCCCAAGAAAGGGGAGAGAGCAGTAGATGGCGGCTGAACCATGTCGTGTCTTTATTTTAGGTACCTTGAAGATTACCAGAGCTAGTCTTTTCAGACCGTATGAACCTTGAACTTTCACAAAATGGTTAGAGATATAGGAGGGCAGTCGATCAGTTATGGCTCTGTAAAACCAAAGGAGAGCATTTCTTTGTCTTCTGACTGAAAGGGAGGGCCAGCCCAATGACTCATAGAGAAGACAGTGATGGGTGCCTAGGGGTAAGTTCAGGACAAACCTTAAGGCACGGTGGTAGAGAGTGTCTAATTTATTCAAGACCTCAATGGGACAGTGGCTGTAGAGGAAGTCAGCATAGTCAAGCAGAGAAAGGAAGGTCATTTGGACTAGTCTCTTCCTGGCTTCTGATGTAAGCAGGTGTCTAATATGAAAGAATATGCCTAATTGTTGTCTTAATTTTTTATGGAGCTCTGACAACTGGGTCTTAAAGCTTAGTTTGTTGTCTAACCAGTATCACAAGTACTTAAAGTTATCCATGATTTCCATGGTTCACCAAGTAGTGCATAGATTTGGAGTTTTGCTGGTAGAACTGTAGCATGAGAGAGATGGTGTGAAATGATCATGGCTTTTTTTTTGCATTAAGCAGTAGCTTAAGCCTTAGAATGTTATTTTGAAGGAGATAAAGTCCTTCTGAAGATCCTTACGGGCAGTTTCAGGGGAGGAGCTAATGGTATATAGAACCGTATCATCAGTGAATAGATGCACGTTAGACGTACGTATACTGTCATCAATATTATTAATGTAGATGGCAAAGAGTATCAGGTCCAGAATAGATCCCTGTGACATGCCCCTAGGTATAATTTTCAGAGGAGACAAATCACTCTGAGCTTTTATTTGTTGCATTCTGTTGCAAAGATAGGACTAAAACCATTGTAATGCAGTGCTGTAAAGACCAGCCTTGCTCAAGATGCTAAACAGGATGTTGTGGTCCACAGAATCAAAGGCCTTGCTGAGGTCTAAGAAGAGAAACATAGAATTTTTTTTTTAACTGTTTAACCAGATGAGACACACTAAGCTGAAAGCTTGTTTACAGGTTCAACCTGGGAGCACAGGGAAGTTAAGTGACTTGCTGAGGGTCACACAGTATGCAAGTGGGGGCTGTGGAATTCAAACCTAGGTCTCTAGATTTGCAGCTCAGAGCCTTAAACCACTGCGCTATACTGCCTCAAATTTGATGGTAGATAAGGACTGCTTGACCCATCCAGTCTGCCCATGTCTCCCTACCTACACTATTACATCAGACCATGCCCGATCTACAGCTTTTTCTCCCTCCCACCCTTCCTTTCCACAAAGATTCCTTTGTGCTTATACTATGCATTCTTGAACCTCACCACTGTTTTTGCCCCCACCACCTCCACTGGAAGCTTTCATCATCAAAGCAAACTAGTTAAAAAGTTTTACAATTTAAAATATATTGTACAGTATAAATTGGACACACAGTGACCTAACTCAGAAGATGCCACTTATCATTATGTGTGAGGGTACAGGCCTTCTATAACTAACCTGTGGCTCTGTCACACCTTGAGTTATTGTCCTGATCCCCCAATCATAAATACAGTGCATACTAACCACTGTAGCATATTCTGAGTCAAGGCATTGTGTATCTCATAGTTATATAATCCAAGTGGAGAGGAAATTGGCAAGATAATAAGTGATATCTTTTTTTGAAATAAAAGTTTATTAAGCTTTTATGGTATGAACAGACATGACATACAACATATACAGGTATTAGAGGGAAAGAGATAAAATATAAATAACACCAAAAGATCATCCTGCCTTACAATCTTAGGTTAATGTGAGGACAATTAATTGCATAATGAGGAGAGTATATTCCTTCCATAAATTTCTAGATAATGAACAGAAATGCCTTGTTTAGTTGATAGAAGGTACATAGAAGAGAAAAGGGGAGAAGGAGAAAAAAAGGGGGAAGGGGTGGATGGAAGTAGAAAGGTTAAACCATCGACGGGGAGGGGGAAGGGGTGAGAAGTCGTTCAAAAATTGTAGGGGATCCGTGAAGGAGTTCAAGCAAGGGAGCTCCGTCTCAATCCTAAACCTGCGGGTAGGTAAGGAAGCCCCCCCAACAGGCAAGAACTTAAAGGAGGTGACATCTATCTCCTGGATAATTAACTAGTATACTTTGCTATGACCTCCAGGGTGGATTTCTGTTCCTTATCTGCAATATAATGAAAAAAAGGCAGCCATCTCCCTTTAAATTTGTCCACAGATAATCTCAGTTTAGCAGTGAGGAATTCCATCTCTAACATTCTGAAACAAATTCTAGACCATAGATCTAAGGAGGGGGGTTTGGAGGAAAGCCAGCATGATGTTATACTTTTAAGAGCAGCTGCTACACAAATATAAAAGAGGTATCTAGGAGCTCTAGTCTTTAATGAATCTGGGGGGAGTCCAAATAACCAAAATTGAGGGTCTCGAGGAAGGGGGGTGTTGAACATACTCTCTACCTCTGCATGCACCCTTTTCGAGAAATCTTCTAGTACTTTACATTCCCAAAATATGTGGGAAAAAGTGCCCTGCAACTGGCAATTTCTCCAACAGAGATCCGAGTTGTGAGTACCTAAATGCTTCGAGATGACTGGGGGCTTGAAAAAAACAAATTATTATTTTCCACCGAAATTCCCTCCACACTTGGGAGGCCGTAGTCTCATGGACCCTCCTCCAGACCCTCAGCCAGTCTCTCTCAGGCAATGAATTTCCCAATTCCACCAACCATTTCTCCTTAAGAGCTGTGAGGTGGTCTTCCTTGGTGTCGCTCATGGCTTGTACCAGTGAGGAGATAACATGCTGTTGGGCAGTTTAGTAAGAAAATAAAAGTCTGTTGGAGTGGATTAGTCTGGTGTGCTAAGGAAGGATCAAAATTTATAGAGGAGAGATAATGCTGTAGTTGTAAACACCTATAAAAGTCTGAATGTCGAAGGTTAAATTTTGCCTATAGTTGCTGGAATGATTTAAGGTGAGCTCCCAGGAAGCAGTGTCCCAGGTTGCATAGCCCCTGCCTAGCCCTACGGCTATATGCATGGTTCCAGCTGAGAGGTGGGTAGTCCAGGCAGCTCAGGATTGTGGTTGAACAGCTCAACTTGAGTGAAAGGTTTAGAGCTATACAGGCCTCCTGCCACGCCAACCCAGATATTTCAGTGAGGGAGTTGCGAAAGGAGAGTTTTTTAAGTCTTGGCAAATCCAGAAACGCCATATCTACCATGTGTTTCAGTGGAGCCAAGGCCAATTCAATTTCTACCAAGTGAAGTAGTGAGCTCTACATGAGAAGGAGTTATCCTCTCATCTGAGCTGCCCAAAAATAAACTTGCAAGTCTGGCACCCCCATCCCACCCTTTTGCCTAGGTGATGTCATTATCTTCCATCTAACTCTGTTTTTTTTTTCCCAGACCAAATAAATTTGGACAGCGAGGTTCGTAGCCCATTTCAAAAAGCCCAAAGGGGCTAGAGTGGGATAGAGGGGAAAAAATGAATAACAATCTGGGGAGGAAATTCGTACAGACCATCTCGATTCTGCCTGCCAAGGAGAAGGGGAGCTCCTTCCATCAGTTACAATTGGATTTTATCTCTTGTAATATATTCAGGTAATTCACTTGATACAATTTAGTAATGTCTTTTGGGATCCAGACCCCTAGGTATCTAAACCCACTTTTAGATCAATTCAGCTCAGTTAGATTGGGCAATAATGATCTTGGGGGGTGCCCCAATGGGGAGAATTTCTGATTTTACTGGGTTAATTTGTACCTTTAAAGTTCTCTGAACTCTGAAAGGAGCCCAAAGATTTTGGGTAAGGTAGTTACTGGATCAGAGACATACAAAAGGGTGTCATCCGCATACACAGAAACCCTAATCTCCATGTCCTGAACTTTAATTCCCTCGAAAATCTCTCCCTGTCTTATACGAGCAGCTAGGGGTTCAAGGCTTAAGGCAAATAAGATAGGGGAGAGTGGGCAGCCCTGTCTTGTACATCTACTGATTGAAAAAATATAAGGAAATCACCCCATTGGCATGGATCCTTGCTCTGGGCTTAGTATAAAGATTACTTACCCAACCCCTGAATTTCTCCCCAGAGCTGAAATGCCCCAAGGTATAATCCAAAAAGTTCCAGTCTAGCCGATCGAAGGCTTTTTCAGCATCCAAAGAGAGGACTGCTTATAATGGTTCTCCTGGGTGGGGGATGATCGGCTGAGGAGAGAATGTTCAGCAGGAGACGTATGTTGTCCTGGATGTGCCTGCCTGGGATGGAGCCCATCTGGTCTGGATGGATCAAACCAGGGATCACCTTCGTGAGTTTCTGACTAATTGCTTTTGCAAATATTTTACCATCTTGATTCAGCAAGACGATTGGTCTATAACTTGAACATTTAGAGGTGTCCGTCCCAGGTTTAGGGATTACTGAATTGAGGGCTTTACCCCAGGAACAGGGAAGGACATTAGATTCATGGGCGGCGTTACAGATCCGTGTAAGAAGAGGGCTAATTTCTTCCTAAAAACACTTATAAAATTCCACAGAAAAGACATCTGGGCCTGGGGATTCGCTGGATTTAAGGGAATTAATTGTGTGCTTAATTTCTTCAGCTGAGAATGGGGTTTCCAGTTCTTCATTTAAGGAGGGGGACAATTCAGGAAGATTTATTTTAGAAAAAAACTCAGTCAATTTTAAATTTTGTGCAGGGTACCTTTCCTGGCGATAAAGCACACTATAAAACTGCAGAAATTCTTTGACTATCTGCAAAGGTCGTGCTTTGGGTTCAGAGTTGGGAGTGGCAGGACTGATTTTGGGGATATACAGTATCTTTCAGCAGCTTATTTCCTCAATCTCTGGGCCAAGAGCTTGCCCGCCCTCTCTCCCCTCTCATAATACCTCTAGTTTGTATATCTTAGAGAGTTTTCAATATGTCTCAGCAAGAAGGAGTCATATGATTCCCGAACTTTCCTAAGTTGTTTCCAAATCTGCTTAGAACCGGAGTGCTTATGTTGGATTTCTAACTGTCTAATGTTGTCTAAAGCCTGTCTCAGTTCAGCCTGATGGAGTCTATTTTTGTGAGTAGAATGTGAAATAGTGTGCCCCCTACAGCCTTCAGCATCCCAAAGGGAAGCAGGAGGGGCAGTCTCGGTGTTGTCTTGGAGGTAATACTGAATTACCTTTATTGTGGATGCCTCATATTGCTTACCATTAATTAAGCTGGGGCTGAATCTCCAGCAGCCCACTTTCATTAAGGTGTCCCACCCCAGTTGAGCTCAGACCATAGCGTAGTCAGAAATTGTCATGGGAAGGATGGTAATATCCTTAAAGGTGTGGAGCAAGTTTTTTGGGGTGTAAAAATGGTCTCATCATAAATGAGAGTTGGCTGCAGAGGACAAAAGTGTAGTCCTTCAGTGAAGGATTAAAATGTCTCCAGGGGTCAGTCATTCCAGCTTCATTTAGCAGATTCCGCAGCAATGGGGAACATGCCTTAGAACCCTTAGCTCCAGCGGAACTCCTATCATATGCCATGTGTTTGACACAGTTCCAGTCCCCAGCGCATATAATTTGCCCAGGGGAGAGGCTGACAAGGGTATCAAATAAGGAATGAAAATATTCTCTTCTTGGGAGTGTGGGGGCATATACTGCCACAATGTGCAGGGGGTGCCCACCATAAATTCCAGAAACAACTAACATATGACCTGAACCTGCTTTCAAAACATTTTGTACTTGGAATGGTAAACCTCTATGTATAAGAACTGCTACTCCAGCTTTTTTAGTATCCGGGTGTTCATCTGAATAAACTTGTCCAACCCAAGTTTCAGGTGCTCTTGTGCAGAGAGCTTGGTTTCCTGGAGACAAGCTATGTCGCACCTTTCCCTCTTTAACTCTGACAGGATTTTATTTCTCTTAATTAAATTACTAACACCTTTAACATTCAAAGAACAAACAGTTAACTCAGCCATAGTCAACATATAAAAGTCACTACATTATCCTTTTTGCTGATACATATTTAAAAGGACTGCTCACTATAATCCCGTCATTGCTCCCATCTGGATACAGCAGAAGGGTTGGGGAGAGATATAAAAGAGGGGATAAAGAGATGGTCATAGTAAACAAGGAGAAAATAAAGAGAGATGTCCACATAAAATACATACACCAATTTACAATGATTAAACAACCAATGCCTAAGAGCCTCGCAATAGGCGAGGGGAGTTTTGGCAGGTCAATCAGAGTAGAAGTTTAATGAAGATCTACTCTGAGCATCATGGATGGAGGTAAATCTCCTGTGAGAAAATAGGGGTGAAAGATTCCACCCCACAAAGGACTCAAGCCCCTCCTGGGAGGGGGGTGGGTGGGTTGGCAGCACCTCCACAAGGGGGAACTGAACAGCCTGTGTCCTGATAGGTAAAGTTCCGGGGTCAGTGGGGTGCCTAGTCAGATCAGACCACCACGGATGCATCCAGCAAGATTTGGGGCTATATAGAATTCGATTCCTCTTAATAATAAGAAGATGAGAAATATTGCTGTAAAGCCCCAAATGGATAATATTATCTCGCCTAAGAATTACTGCCGTAGTGTCCAAAAAATCAAGGTAATTAAAACCATAACATGAGTATATATCAAGTGAGTAATGGGGGAGGTCCAGTCTTGATGAAATCCCATGAAAAGGGAAACAACCCCATATACCAAAATATCAAACAGTTGTCACCCTTATTGAACATAAGGGAGTAAGATCGTTGTTAATTAAAACTTTACTCAGGGTTCAGCAATCAGGTATAATACGTCCATTATGAGGCCTAAATAGGTAACTGAAATAAAAATAATAGTTTTAGCTTAGATCCTTGCTGTCCAAGATCTTTAAGGAACAGAATCAGCAAAATTCCAGAGGCCTTGCTGCGATCTTCACCACCCCCACGCAAGTTGAGAGCACTTTCATTCAGGATGGGGGGGCTTCAAATAGTACCGGATCAACTTGGTGTCACTAGTAAGGAAGTCCAGAATAGAAAGTGAAGTCCTAGTAAAAGCGTTCCAAGCACAGTCCCACCTTATAGAGTCCTGATAGCTGAGGAAAGTTGAAAAACACTGCAACGTTTAACAAATGAACTTTGTCACTGAATCCGAGGAACAAGGAGTGCAACCGGGTCCGGGATATGGGAGGAATTGGTCCAGATCTCACAGACCTTCCAGGTTAGTGAGGTCATCTATCTGTGAAAAAGTGATCTGTCCTTAAACAAACAATCCCGGGACCCAGAACTAAATTTGGAGAATGAACAGCATGAGCAGAGCTCAAATCACTTACTGGTAGCTAACCGTCTTGCCATATCAGCATGTAGAGGCACTAGAGCTTCCACTCTAGAACTACTTGTGGGGCATTTTCCCAGGGCAAGGGACCACAGAAGTGCTTCAATATCTTGTTGCGCTTTTCCTTCCTTGAGATCCGGGAGAGCAATTTGCAGGTTTTCCAGAAATGAGCAGGCCTCTAGGAGCGAATTGAAACTTTTGGGGCCATCTGCAGTATCCACCTATAGTTTGGCGGGGTATCTTAACTGAGCTTTAAGACCCTTCTCCCATAGCTGCTTGACCACGTACAGGACTTTCCTTCTTTTAGCCATCATTGCGAGGGGGGAGTCATGGTCCACATAAACTCTGGTGCCATCAAGGTTTAGATCTTTTTTGGCCCAAGCCATCCGCAGCAGCTTTTCCTTGACTGGATATTTAAGGAATTTTATCAAAATGGCCCTCGGAGGCACCCCTGGTTTAGGTTTAGAGGCTATAGCCCTATGAGCACATTCGATATCCAGTGCAAAATCTTCTCCCAACTGCAGTTCAGTTTTAAACCAGCATTCGAGAAAACCCTCCATATGTTGCTGCTCAACCCCTTCAGGGACTCCAAATAGATGGATAGTGTTTAGTCTGGAGCGAGCTTCGGCATCTTCTGCCCTCAGGGTTAATGTGCATTCTCTCTTGTACAGATTGGCCAAAGATTTACTAAAGGCCATATGTTCCTTCTGGATAGTCTCTACATGGGACTCTACCACTGTAATATGAACTTCAAGTTTTCTGAAGTCTTTTTGTATGTCAGAAACTTTACTATCAATTCGCTGTAATAGCTTTAGTATCTTGCAGGAGTCAATCTGGGAACATGAGGAACCCGAGTCAGAATCTGAGTCTTCATCTTGAGAGCCTGAGATCAGGGATGAGTGAGAAGGCTGAGGGCTGAGGCCTTGAGGGAGCAAAGTTTTCGAGATGGGAGTACGTGGCTGGGAGCTAGATGCAAGCTTTTTTCTGGCGCGACCCATAACGGCAGGTGATGTTATGTAAAAGGCACTAGGAAACAGCTGTTAAGTAATGCTATGTAATAGGCGATGTTGACAGATTTTACACCCGAGGCACGGAGCTCCGAACTAGGCAGCCATTCCAGGGGGTGATGTCACTGGAAGTTCATAAATGATATCTTTGTTGATGATGTCTCTAACATTAAGATGCCATAATATCATTGCTGATAAGTAGGTCACAGTCAGAGCACACTGCACATGTCAGTAGGTTCAGCTGAACAGGAAGCTGCACATAGAAGAGTTGCCACCATGCCGCTCCACAGTATGAGCTGATTTACCTAATGGACATTTGTTTTCTCCCCCTGCACTCTCTTCTCCTTTCGGTGGCCATCTGATTTTGTTTTGCTGCCCAAAATCCTTTCTCTATGCTCTCGCTGTTATTGGTGGCTGTAAGACTTTCATTGGCGGATGTCAAAATGGTATCAGCAGGTCATTGAAATAGTTTGGAGTCCTCCTGAGTGGAAAACACTGCCAAAAAAACTTTAAATCGCTAGCAGTCCAATTAACTGTGTTGACCCACTGGGCATTTTGCAAGCTTCTGCCAACACCTCAGAGACCGCTACCTAATTGTTTAATTGTTTAATTAGTATTTCGGAAAGATGTTTGAGCGTGAGCTCTTTTACAAAGGCTCCACGTCAGGGTGGTCGATAAGACAATACACATATTCAGTGGTTACAGAGGCCTGATCATTAGTCATTAAAGAGCGATTACATAACAATTAAACAAATAGGAGAAAAAAACTGAGCAGTTGTAATTGAAAACTAAGCTATTTCTAATCGGTTGCCCTAGGTAGCACACCCCTGGAAACTTCCAAATCCGTTGATAGACTATGGCAGAGTAACTGCATAGGGTTTAATGCTATCCCAGATGGCGAGAGGCTGGATGACAGTGAAACAAGGGGGATTGGGTTTGAACCAACCACAGAGAGCGAGAGGTGGGGGGATAGTGAAACGGGGGTGGCTGTGATGGGGGGAGCAACTCCAGAGGGCTTTGTCAAGTGTGGTGTGTGTGTGTGTATGTGTGTTGGGGGGTTTGGGAGGGGCTGTACCAAGTGCGTTTAAAGAGGACTGATAGCTTACTTAAGCCCTTGGCTAGGCTGGAATGGAGGCAGAGTTCTCTAGGTAGCCCTGCTGGGTGTTACCTTTGGGGTAGGCCTGTCTATCAAGTGGGGCCTGAGAAGCAGGTGCATTTTGAGTTAGACATTAGGTGCTGTTTGAGGCCTACTTTGAACTGAGACAGGCTGTTGTTTGTTTGTAATTTCATCGGGAGATCATTTATCCAGAGGGGGGCCCAATAGGAGAAAGCACGCTGCCCTAGTGAGGTTTGGCGGAATGGTATGGACAGTGCTCCATTCTTCCTCTGTCTGGTGATGTGTGTTGAGAGAGAAGCCTCGATCAGGTTTCCTATACAGGGTGTTTTTTTTCTGAGGAGTGCCTTCTATCCCAGGAGGCAAGTTTGGTATTTGATCCTGTCTTTTAGGTTAAGCCAGTTTGTACACTCATGCAAGTATGAGTGTAGTGATCTGCACACATGGTGAGGTGGCATGCCTTATTGAGTGCAATTTGGACCCTTTTGAGCACTGTATCAGTAGCAGCTCCATAGACCACCAGCCCATAGTCTGTCTGTCGTGGAGAGTATGGAGCTGGAGACTGAGATTCGGAGTGCTTCTGGGGTTTGGGATTTCTAATGCCTATAGAGGGCCCCAATCTTTGTGTTTACCATTCTGAAAAGTGAGTCTACGTGGTGCGTATAAGTGAGAGAGTCATCAATGGTAACTCCAAGGTACTTGAACAAGTGCACCTGCTCAATCTGCTCATTAGCCTTGTTGGTGATTACGAGGGGAGCATGCTTGTGTTTGTTGTAGGGGCTGGATTGTAGCATGGCCTTGATTTTCTTGCAATTTAGTAGCAGGTTTTGCCTACTGAACCAGTCCTCAAGTTTATTGAAAGAGTTCTGTAGTTCTGTTTGTAGGGCAACCTGAAAGGTGCTGCTGCTCAGCAGCACGGCATCGTCCGCATACAGAATACATTTGGTGTCACAGGCTGTGGGTAGGTCATTTACAAAGAGGCTGAAAAGCAGGGGCCCTAGAATTGATCCTTGAGGGACTCCTAGGAGTACATCTCTGAAGCTGGATAACGTCTGCCCGATTTTGACTCGCTGGCTCCTGTGTGTTAGGTAGTCATTGAACCAATTCACGGCATTTGGTGCCACACCCAATCTTTGGAGCTGGAGTACTAGTAGAAGGTGGTTGACAGTGTCGAAAGCTTTGGTGAGGTCAATGAAGATGGACCCCACCAATTTGCCTTCATCCAGTGCCTTGTGCACATAGTCAGTGTATTCCAGCAGTGCCGTGGTGGTACTGTGTTTTTGCCTGAAGCCGTGTTGGTTTGGGCAGAGCAGATTGTACTTATTGAGGTATTCTGTGAGTTGACTTGCCACGATTTTTTCCAAAGCTTTGGATAGTGGGGAGAGGATAGATATTGGCCTGTAGTTTGACACCAGCAGCTTGTCACCATTCTTATGCACTGGAGTTACCAGGGCTTGCTTCCATACCTCTGGAAATTGAGCTAGGGCCAAAGACCAAGGATTTATTAAATAGCATTGTTATGGGCATGATAAGAACATAAGAGCATACTCTAGCCGCAGTCAGAATCTCTTCATCTGGACTTTGCAGTCATCTGATCAGACCAGCAAGGAGGTAAACCTCCTGCCCAGTCTCACCAGGTGGGAGGCGTGTTTATATTTAAGGGCAATACTGACAAGAGTGACGCTTGTGCGGTTAATATTTCTGAGACTAATAAGAAAAAGATATCAGACACTCAGCTTCTCTGTACTCATCCTGAAGTTTGCCCCAAAGCTTATAATAAAACACGCTCCTGTAAGTACTCTTTGAGAAATATACCCCCAATTACTAACTATTTAAACTCACCAGTTTGCTTGTATGATAGTTTTGAAAAAGGCAATCAGGCTTTTAAAGATCAGCTATCAATCATGGCTTCAACTTCTAGATTCAAAAGCTCCAAAAACCAAGATAAAGGGGGTAATTTAGATTCAGAAAAGGAGAAGGGGAGGAAGGAAGATGAGGGCCCAGAGCCTGCAGGAGTTGGGAGTTCAGACCCCACACAAAACACCATCCTTTTGGAAATGAGACAAGGGTTTGGCTTACTAAAGTTTGAAATGGCAAATCTTTCACCTAAACTATCAGAAGTAGTGGAGAAGTTTGAATCCTTGGCCGTTAGAACCACTGATTGTGAAACAAGGGTGAGCAACATTGAGGATTCTCTCCTCAAAATTACAAGCATCCTGGCTAATAGTATTAAGGAATTAGAGGCACTGAAACTTAAACTGGAGGATTTGGAATCTAGATCCCGCAGGGCCAATTTGAAAATTGGTAACCTTCCAGAGGGGATAGAGGGCTCAGATCCCTTGAAATACTGCAAAGAAATGCTCACTAAAATTCTAGGCCTCCCCTATCCAGAACACAAAGTGGAGATAGACAAGGCTCATCGAGGCTTTGGGTTGAAAGATAATGCTGGGAGACCCCATTTTATGTATATTAAACTGGTTAAATATCAAGATAAAGAGAAAATCCTAACTAAGGCCCAAATAGAGAAGGAGCTTGTTTTATAATGGAATGAAGTTGTAGGCTTTTCCGGATATGCCCTCTTCTATTCTGGCTAAAAGGAAGAGTTTGACTCTATCAGAGACAAATTGCATAAAGAAGGACTCTTTCATTTTATTGTACCCTGCCAAGTTGAGAGTGTTTATGGATGGCAAAACACACTACTTTCATTCACCAACAGAGGTGGAGAAAACTTTTAAATACCACAGGCAGGACCCTGGGGAACCTCCCACATTTAGCAATTCATGATATGGAGAGCATTCTTCCTGTTCCAAACCTCCTTCACTATAACTATTTCTTCTTACCTCTTCTTTGAGGGGAGAGGGAGTAAACAAAAATCTATGATATACATTTGGTTAGGTACATGTAGATTGGGGAGGGGGAACGAAGAAGGAGAAGGAGAAGGAAAAGAAAGGGTGGAAATTTAAAAGCTGAAAATTAAGTAATAATAGGCTTATGGTTCAAAAATCTTCTCCTGCCCCCCCCTTTTTTTCTTTTATTTCTTTTCTGTTGTGGAGCGCTGTGGAATAGTGTCTTCTTCTTTTTCTGCCATGTCTTTACGTACAGCAGAAGCTTAGCAACCGTGAATTGGGGGGGGGGGGGTAACACCTTTAAGACACTGAGTCATTTCTTTTCTTGCTTTTCACTTTTTTCTTTTTTCTTTTTTGCCAGCTCACATATAGGCTATCTATGAATATCCATCTATTTTTATTTCTTTATTCATTTGCAAATTTGGGGGGGGGGGCAAGAGTGTATAGGTTTTTGGTAATTTTGAAAGGGTACAGGTTATGTAGCCGCCTTTACTGCAAGGTTTCTAAATTCTCCTATGATAAAAGGTTAACAGACATTGGTATTTATACTCAGCATGGGTGCCAGTGCTTCTTGTTACATGGTTCTAAAAACATTGGTTTATTTTGGGGTGGCATGGGGAAGTGTGTTCTGGAGGGGCCCAGAAGAATGAGGGGAAGGGAAAAAGATGAACTTGTATCTCCACTCTTTACGCTATTTTGATTCTGTTAAAACTGAGCCTACTAGATATAAAGGAAATCACTACTGCTCATAATATGCTCAAAATTGTTTCTTGGAATCTTAAAAGTTGCAGGGATTGTGTTAAAATTAGGCAGGTGGTAAAACTAGCAAAAAGGAAAAAATGTATATTGTTTATTACTTCAGGAAACCCACTTTGAAAGGAAGGGCACTTTATATTTTGGTAATCTGCTACAGGCAAAGGAATCTTGCTCCAGTTTCTCAAACATGGCAAGGGGCACGGCAATATTCATTAGAAATCATTTAGGTCACTCACTTAACAAAGCTACAATTGACCATCTGGGTCATTTTGTCATTATTGAAATTATTCTACAAGGTAAAATTATGACCTTTAGCTCAATTTATGAGCCTAATAATGAAGAACCACGTTTCTTCACTAACTTTTTTCTGGAACTTGCTAAATTAAATTCTAATGCAGTAATAGGGGATGATTTTAACTTGACTCTGTCTTCATTTGATAGACTACCACACTCCGTGGATAAAAACAGGAGCTCTGTCTGTATCTTTAAACAACTAATCCAGGACCTGGATCTCTGTAATCCTTTTAGGATAACTTACCCTGCTTTAAAAACATTTTCTCATCACTCTAAAACCCATAATACTCATTCAAGAATTGACTTCTTAATTGCTCAGTCTTTCTGTATTAATTACTATGATCTAATGTACGATCCAATAAGAATCTCCGACCCAGTAATTCTAGAACTTACAGTGAACAATCTTAGCCTCAATAATAAGTATGGAAGTTTGATAATTCCCTCTGGTTCCTCCGTGATTTTAGTGAAAAGGCTCGAAGGGAAAGTATGTTTTTCTGGAATCTTAATTAGTGATGTATCAAATTTAAATTCTGCCGACGAAGTGAACGTGAAATGGGCACTTCATGTTGCCACTTCACTACATGGAGTGGGCAATGTAAAATGCTCACTTCCCCTTGTCATTACTACTTCGCGTTCAGGCGGAATGGTAAGCAAAGTAAGGTGAAGTCATTTTAAATGGACTTCGTATTCCTCATTATGATTCTAAGTGATCCACTTTATGTTCCAGATTTGGTAGCCCCCTACATATGTCACATGGCTTACAGTACTGTAAGTCACATGCTCTTTAGCCAGGCAAGAAGGAAGTGCCTTGCCAAGGAGATAGTTTTACTTTCTCCTGTGCAGAAGGAGAGATAGAGGAGTGTGTTGTTTTGTGAGTGTGAGACAGCTTGAGACGTGGAGATCAGAACAAGGAGGAGATTTAAACTTTGAGTTACAGCCAACAGCATTTTTAAAAGCTACATTTGTTTGTCTTTTCTGTACTCTTTTTTACTTAATTTATTTCTCTAAATTTATTTTTTCTTACCTTTATAAGTAGTTATTTGTCTGTATCTGTGTGTGTGTGTTGTGTGACAGCGTGAGTGTTTTCTGTCTAGCTGAGTAGTCATTGTTTGGACTGAGGGAGCACAATAGGAGAGATGGACCAGGGTGAGGGAATGTCTGGGGTGGGGGCAGTTCTGGGAGAGCATGGTAGGCGTCGCACTATGCGCATGCGTGGGGAGCATGGCTGCCGGTTCCTGTTGGACTGATTCAAAATTTTGAGTGTTCCCTCATGAAAGCAGGACCAGCACCTCCTCCTGATTCTGAGGCAGTTGAACCACCACCACCACTACCATGTCCAGCACCAGCTCCAGCACCAGGTCCTCTGGAGCAAGATGTGCCTGTGCCCCTGGGCCCAGGTGTGGATCCCATTCCTGTTGAGCACTGTGACCAGCTGGTTGCCAGTGCATCTGGTCCTCTTCTGCCTCTGCCTGGTCCTTCCTGCACCTCCATTGTTTGGGAGTTTTTGACTGTGTTGGGGGGACAGCAGCATGGTCTGGTGCTGCCTATGTCAGGTGGAGGTGCTCCGTGGCCCCCGGAGGACTCACCTGGGGACTAGGAGCCAGTGCACTTATATGCTGAACCACCACCAGTTGGAGTGGCAGGCTGCCACAGAACGGGCCAGGCCTGCACCTGCTAACCCTTCTGTGGCAGAGGGTGCAGCTATGCATGGCGGTGGCCCTAAGAAGATGAGAGCCAGAGCAGCAAATGCTGCTCCACCAGCACCTCCACCACCACCAGCAGCTGAGCCTGTAGAACATGTGGACCCTAGAGAACTGCCTGTAATGCAGGCTGACCTGCAGTTCTCTGGAGTGCTGTTGAGGAGAACAATGAGAGGGTAAGTGCTATCCAGCAGCAGTTGAATCGCATAGTGGGACATCAGTTACAAATTATGTCCATGCTGGAACTGCTGCTGGACCACCAGAGGATCCTACCTTAGGTTTTTTTTCTCACACAATGTGCCCCCCCACACCTTCCCTGCTGTGTTATAAAATGTATTCCTCCACCTTCCCCAACCCTTGTATGTAATTATGCCCTTTTTATGTTGTCTTACATATGCGTGACACTTTGTATTCTGGCCCTCCTTCCTTCCTTCTGCTAAGTGTGTGTCTGTGTGTGTGTGTGTGTGTGTGTGTGTGTGTGTGTGTGTGCTGTTTTGGTGCCTCATTAATGTTTACTTTCTGTCGCGAAGTGTTTGTGGAAAAGCAGGACTGAGCAGTGCAAGTATACTGTGCTAAATTGCATGTATGCAGTCAGTCTTCTTTCCTGTGTGTGTATGTACTGCAGACACTGTCCATCTTCTTGCAAACATATATATGCTGATTGCTGTCTGACTTGTTGCTGTGTTTATGGTATAAAGAATGAAGATAAGAATATATAACGTATATTGTATTTGTCAGGAGATCATAGCAACAAGAAATCCTGCTTTTCAACAAACTGTATCTAACAGACAAGAAGTATTGCTGATGCACCCAAAATATTTCAGAGTGTACAGACATTATAAAGTTAGAAAATATAAAAGGTCCAGTTCACTGCCACCACACTGTACTACCACATTCCTTCTTTTCATTATTTGTTCTGGAATATGTCTTTCTAGTTTAGACTGGCAAGTTTTGCAGCAAGTTGATGTACACCATAACACAGCACGGCACCACTGGCAGCACAGTGTGGTGGCAGTGGACTGCAGGACCTGTTATGTATTCTGACTTGAACATGTCTGAACACCATAAAATATTTTGGGTGCATCAGCAATATTTTATGTCTGTAGGGTATAGTTTGTTTAAAAGCATGATATTTTTGTGCTATTATCTTCGCAAAGTTTTGTGTGTACTGTGTGAGTGACTCAGGTGCACACTGGCCCAAGACCTCTGAAAACATATCATATCACTTTGTCTGTTGCCGTTGATGGTACAAATAAATATACAATATATATTGTTATCTTTATTCTTTATACCATAAACACTGCAACAATTCAGCATCAGCATATATATATATATATATATATATATATGTATGTATGTTTGCAGCTTGCAAGAATCTGGGCAGTGTCCGCACACACAGGAAAGAAGACAAGACAGACTGCACACATGTAGTTTAGAACACTATAATTGCACTGCTCAGTCCTGCTTTTTGACAAATACTTCACAATAGCATGACAGAAAGTAAACATTACTGAGGCTCCAAATATATTTACCAGACTCACCAGAATTCCCAATCACAAAATGCAACTGTCTTGTGTCCAGAAAATCTCCCAGTGCTGATGAAGTGAAATTGTAGCATAACAAGAATTGCAAAGTCTCCCAGAATTAATGGCAGCCAGTCATATGCGCAGTACTCACACACAGTCCCCAGAATTATTGTGCATCCCCAAAATGCATCTGTCTTGTGTCCAGAAAATTCACAAGTACTGACAAAGTGAAATGAGAGCGTAAAATGAAATGCAAAGTGTCCCAGAATTAATGACGCAGTCACTCATGCGCGCAGTGGTCACACAGAGTCCCCAGATTTATTGTGCATCCCCAAAATGCAACTGTCTTGTGTCCATAAAATTCACAAGTGCTGACAAAATGAAATGAGAGCATAACATGAAATGGAAAGTGTCCCAGAATTAATGGCGCACTCAGTCATGCTTGCAGTACTCACATACAGTCCCCAGAATTATTGTGCATCCCCAAAATACAACTGTCTTGGGTCCAGAAAATTCATAAGTGCTGCTGCTGCTGTTGCACTTACATGTAATGCTGCTGTGTGTGTTGACCGCACTGTGATGATATTGTCATGATGCACAGTGTTTTGCCAAACCGTGTGAAGGAGGGATACCATGACATGAATGATCATTCAGTCTTCCGTCACAAATGATGACAGTGAGAGAACTGTTGCTTGTCCAAAGTGAGCTGTGATATGATCACCTCAACCGGATGGAAAGTTGCCCTTTGTGTGTACACTAATAGTAGCCTTGGTGAATTGATATATATGAGTATTTTCTGGGTGAGGGGTTGACATATATATACATGTACTCATAGTATTGTTTTGTATCACAGGTCACATGCTGTTGGTGTGCACATTCCCGTGCTTGAGAAATTTTGGCATTGGAATTGGAAATGGAATACTGTCAAGCCAACGAAAGTAAGTATTTTTTTTGGGGGGGGCATATTTGCATGTGGATATCATTAATGGTTTATTATTTGGTTACTTCCTCTCAGATTTTATCTGCATCCTCCTCCAGTCCAGTAATGATGGTCATAGTCATGATCGATTCAAACGACTTCTGCTTGTTTCATGTCTGCCCCAACCCGGGGGGGGGAGGGGCCATGATGTTGAAGAAGTTCTTTGGATAAGGCAACTATGACACCACAAAGCATCTGGAAGTTTCCTAAAAAGAGAAATAAAGGATGTATTATAACTTGATTGCAGCAGTAAGACATTATGTTTAAGACATGGCTGTTCAACCACGGGTATCTGGATTAACACAGATAGCAAGCTGTCCCACTGCAGTCATCAGATAATAATTTAAATACCAGACTGTAATAAACACGCTGTGTCAGTGTCCCTGCATCTCAACTCAAATTACATTTTAAAACCACATCTTGTCAAGTAACACAACCTGGGTCAAACTTTTTCAACACTGTCATGGCTGCAGCTGCAAATTTTGAATGCAGTGCATGGTATGTTGTAGAAATGTTTTTTTGTGATGTACATGTTACCTAGTTTATAATCATCAGTCAGGTTTTTTGCACTGTTATGAAAAAAAAGGAACACATGAAATAAAATTGATATACTTACCAGTATGGATTGGAAATGGATATCCCATAGGTTCCTGACAACAGTACTGCTGCTGCACCATTGATACAGATCTTCAGCAAAGGACAGTCCATTGTTGTTAACCTGTAAAAAAAAAAAAAATAAATAAGTTGACCGTATGTGTTTGACCATTGCAGCTCAGAAAAGCTACAGAAAACAAAACACACAGCTAAAGAAAGTTGAATAGCATGAAAACCATTAGTACACATACTCACTTTATAGTATTCATAGTAAGAAGCCTTGTGCCTGTGGCTGATGGATATGGTCTCCTGTTTGACTGCCCGCCTTGGCATGGTCAAGACATGTCATGGAAAACATTGTCACAGTAGTGGTGGTGGGTGGTGGTGGTCACAGCTGAGGAGCATGATGATATTCCCTCTCACATCTTCCTGCATCTGGTGGTGGTGGCAGTGGCTAACAGTGGTATTATGGTGGTGGTGGTCCAGGGGGGCGCACAAAGTCATTCCCTCTGGTGGCAGTGGCTAACAGTGGTTTCATGGTGGTGGTCCAGGTGGGCACACGATGACATTTCCTATAGTGGCACTGGCTAACAGCAGTCTTATGGTGGTGGTACAGGGGAGCACACAAAGTCATTCCCTCTAGTGGCAGTGGCTAACAGTGGTTTTATGGTGGTAGTCCAGGGGGACACACAGTGACATTCCCTATAGCGGCACTGGCTGACAGCAGTCTTATGGTGGTGGTACAGGGACCAGGATATATTGTGCTCTGTGTTACAAATGTGACGTGACATATGGAATTTGAGTCACTCTGAGTGGGACACTCATGTAACTTTATGAAAAAGAAAACATGTGTCATACAACAAATGTGGCAGCCTTTTAACCACTTAAGTTAAAACCTGCCAACATTAACCTCATCATCATCCTCATAAAGAAAGCTGCCCTCACAGTCATCTATGTCTGAATTCTGACCACTGGGAAATTCTTTCTCCATTGTGTCATCATCTATGTCAGTGGTAGGCTTTTTCATGCAGCCACTGCCAGTGCCACCGAGATGGTCCATTTCTACGTCAACAAAGCCATGACTAGGCCAGGGTACGAATACTGAGGTTGCAGTCTGAGCTGGTATGTGCCTCTCATTCATTTTTATGAATGTTAGCAAACTGACATTTGCAGGAGAGAGGTTTGTATGACGATCCCAAACTATTGCACCTGCTGAGTGGAATATCCTCTTGACACTTACACTACTTCAGTGCCACTGCTGTCAGCTCTGGCCATTCACTGACCTTTCCACTCCAGTATAAAAGAGGATCTTCAGTTATTGACAGATGCCTGTTTTCAGACAAATATGACTCAACCATTCTCTGTGCTGCACTAAGTCCAGTGGTTGATGCATCATCCTGTTCACCGGAATCATTTATGTCACAAATCCCACTTGGGACAAAGCCTCCCAAAGTGGGTTAACACCAACCACTTTTGATGACAGACCACCTGGAACTGCAGTCCCCTTCCCCTTACAGGATATGCTTGATACTCTTCCAGGTTCACCTTCAGCCTGATTATGCTGCTGAGGTTTGCTGACCGTGGCACGTGACTTCTGTGCCCCATGAACCAAGTGCACCAGTTGCCCACTGACATTTTTTACTAGTTCAGGCCCACCCTTCAATACTGAGGCAATTTCACGTTTGTAGTATGAGTCCAGCATTGTTGCTACTACAAAGTTGTCACTACGCTGGATGCTCAAGATGTGATGATTCTGGTTGAATACTGTCAGCATGTGTTTCAGCAGCATACTGCTAGCATTGTCTCTGGCAACATCAAGGCTATACTATACATTCACCAATGTCTGCCTCAGCACCCGCAGCAGTGGAACTGATTAGCTAATTGAGGCAGACTCGCCACTCACTGCCTGTGTGGCATGTTCAAAATGCCTCAAAATTGTTATTACAGAGTACATGAGGTGCCACTGTTCAGTCATCGTAGACATGGAGGCCCCGGAAGTGTCACGGCTAGTGTGCATGGCAAGATATTCTGAGATGGCTTTGCATTGTTCATTGAACCTCTCTGCCATGTATTAAGTGGAGTTCCACTGGGTGACAACTTCCAGCTTCAAGCAATGCTGAGGGAGGTTGTTTTAGATATGCAACTTCTGAAGTTGGTCACGGGTCTTCGGAGAGCATGAAAAGTGAGAACAGATATGGTGTGCAGCTGTCAGCATTTCCTTTATATCAGGGTACTGCAGAAACTTCTGCACCACAAGATTTAAACAGTGGGCCATGCAAGGAACCTGAACAAAGCCACCATTCGTGATGCATTTCACCACATTTGACCCATTGTCACTTGCTATGAACCCAGCTCTCAGGGACAGGGGGTTCAGCCACTTGTCAATTTCCAACAAGTTTTCACCAGTGTGTGAACAGGTCGCATTGCGCATAGCAATCGTTGCATGCTGTTGAATTCCTGGAAGATTGCTACCATGACACTGCACCTTACTACACTGATTATTCACACTACCAACAGCACAAACAACACCTGGCACCTGCGCCCAATGTGCAGTTATACACAAATATGAATTCCCCACTGTTTTTCCACTTGTCCACATATCCATACTTAAATGGATGAATGGAGAGGAGGAATGTTGAACAGCATGTCTTACAGAGTCAGACACAGTACAGTACAACTCGGAGATAGCATGGGTCGAAAAGTATGTCCTGGATGGGACTTTCCATTTTGGACAGGCTTGTGCAGCAAACCACCGGAACCCAGAATTCTCCACAAAGGAGAAGGACAACACATCAATTGCCAGCATTTCAGCTACAGCAGCATTAAGGTCACGTGACACTGTATGATTGGGTAGGTACTTTAGCTTATGTGCAAAAACACTCTGTAACTTGGACTGACTTAAATGTTTTACGCGGGGTATTATGACAAATGGTTCTGCTCTGTGAATGGCAGGGGGTGGAGTGTGGACGTGTGATGAAGATGGTTGCAGAGGTGATGATGACAAACCCACAAATGCAGTTATTTTCGCAGATTTACCAACCAGAGTTGATGTATCACTTGCACTAGACATACTGCATTCACCACCACCACCACCACCAAAACTGCTACTCTCACCACCACTGAACAACATTTCAAAATCATTATGCTCCTCCATCTCATCATGCCTGTAGTAATCCTCTGCTCTTATTTCATTATTACTGCACACATTTAATTTCCTACTGGATTTAACAGTCATGGAAGGGGAAACATGCTTGTTATGGTTGATGACAGGGGTGAACGCCCCACTGTGGTATTAGCTGCCATCTTGTGCTGGGTCCACAGTCTCATGTGCTTGTTTTTAAGATGCATTTGCTGTCCCCCTGTGCCCAGATGGCTCTCCTTTTTAGCTCGACTCACACGTGCATGGCAGACCTGGCACATTGCAACTGACTCATCATTTGCATCTTACACAAAAAAAAATCCCAAACAAGGGATTGTGATGCTCTAGTTTTGCCATGTCCCTGATGCTGCTTATTGGACTCTGTTTTTTAACCTCTGGAATGGGGGAGGAGGTGTGCTACATGATTTTTCAGGCAGGACACACTTGGACTGCAACTGACCACCCCGACTGCCTATCTTTATTACTGGGTCATCATCATCATCATCATCACCATCAATTGAAACTGGTAAATCACAACGTTTTACCGGGGGGGGGCGGGTTAATGCAAGCAGACCCAGACACAGCTACCTTGAATTTCTTTTTCTCCAGTTCCCAACTGGGGGCACTTACACCATCATCATATTCATCAACATCACCCACATCCACATCTTCTGCTTGGATGCTGGCACGTGGACTGCATGTTGCAACCACAGCAACATCATCAGATTCACCATCATCAACACCACCATCATCTGATATTTTTTCACCACACTGTGAATCACTGCGTGGCAAAGATGTGACCTGAACCATGGTGGAAGAAATGTGACATTGTATGCTATCATTGACATGATGATCAGAATCCTCATGTTCAGTTACTGGGGAGTATGACATCATCTACACTGCCACTCACTGGCACTGCTTCACACTCCACTATATTTTTGGACACGATAAACTGGTCAGAAGTGGATCTTGAGGCAGCAATACTCATAACACCACCAGCAACTGCATTTACACTACCAGCTGGGACAACATCATCTCCTCCAACTATGAGTGAAGCTACTGATTGCGGTGTAAAAAACATTGAAGGGGAAATACCTTTCCTCACATCAGCAATGCACTTCTGTGACTGTGTACTACCATGCTCACAGACAATCTTACCACTGGCAGCAGTGCCATGGTGAGAAACAGCTTTGCTTGCACGTCTCTTTGCGGGCATTTTGGGGATCAACAAGAATATTCTGAACAAATTTAGATTTTGGAATGTTCATTCTGGGTGGGGGCCGGGGGAGGGGGGACGCTGGATGTGAAGCCAAAAAAACAACTGTGGCTTCAACAACAGATACAGACACAAAGTCACAACAAGTTCAACAACACCTTAACTAACCAGTGGTGCTGAAGTCACAAACAATCCAATCTGGAAAAGAATTCCTTTTGCCGGTGGGGGGAGGGCACTGACTGCAGATTACAGCAGTGCAAAACCAAGAAAAGATACGACAATGGCAGTACAAAATCACACAGCTACACTGGATAGCAGGTTCACACTGCTGCGCCTGCAATTACACTGTGGCACAATAAAAGGTGTATTATTTGATGTCATTCACAGCACACACACTCTAACACACACACACAATTTGTCTACAAGTAATGCGTAGCAAATTGAAAACTTCAGTAATATACCACATATTTTAAACAACCTGAAATTATGCACTGCTGCACCAGATCCACAACACACAATCAGCAAAAAAATGTAAACAATTATTGAAAATATTACTGTGTGTACATTAACATATTTAGTTATACAACAAAAATATAATCAAAAAACAAAGAACTCTTTATTTCTCCAACTTAAATCTACCTACACCACAGATACGCCCCTCCACCAAAGCACACTTTCAATGTCTGTTAGTACACAGACTCAATGTTTTTCATAACATTCAAAATCCACACACAAACAATAAATGCTCAATGATATGAGCACAGGATGGTTTCCTACAATTGATGAACTAAAGTTTGAGCAAAAAAAAAATTACTCAAAAAGGCTTTTTTAGCAACTTTTAGAAGGTTTGACTCACAGGGAGCTCTCAGAGCAGACTGTCTCCTACAGCTTCCTATACAAACTGCCCTGAACTTGAGGCTGTGCAGAACAATCTAGAGCCCATGTGACCTGAAATCCCATGAATCACTGCAAAATTTTCCTTTGGAGCTTAAAAACAAGGCAAAGTGAGGTGAAATACATTGTTTTCAATGCACTTTACCTTAAAGTTGGTGGAGTAGTGGTTTGGGGAAGGCGGAGTAATGTGAAGTCATTGTTTTCAATGGACTTCGCATCGCCCATTATGTCGAGAAGTACTCCGCTTTGCGTTGTGGAGTACTTTGCGAATTCGACTTCACACTACAAATTACTTTGTGGAGCAAATTGAGTCCACTTCACCCACCACTAATCTTAATGGTAAGGGGGACACAGACATCTTGGTTATATGGGATGCTTTTAAGGCCTATATGAGAGGATGGCTAGCCTCTCAATCTGGAATCAGGAAAAAAAAAACACAATTTTGTATTATTAGATCTAGAACAGAAATTAGCTTCTGCAGAGGAAGCACATAGACAGGTGCCTAATGAAAAATCTAAGCTACAATTATTCCTTATAAGGGATAAGGTAGAGAAGCTGATTCAAGAACAAGCATCTAATGAACTTTATAGAGCCAGGGCAAAGTATTATTTTTATGGCGATGCCCCAGGTAAAACATTGGCTTACCACCTTAAATATGAACAAAATAGGAATAAAATTCATGAAATTAAATGGCCAGATGGAACCATGTATACTTCAGAGGCAGATATTAACCCTACCTTTCAATCCTCCTTTGAAGCTTTATATACACCAGAAAGGGAAGTAGAACTAGAAGAAATGAAACGTTTTATTTCAAATCTATCTTTACCAAAAATTACACTTCAAGACGTAAAGCATTTGAGCAGAAACATATCTTTGGAAGAGATTCTAGAGGCTATTAAAGACCTCCCTAACAGCAAAAGCCTAGTTTCTGATAGCTTCCCATTTGAATTTTACAAGAAGATGACACTCATAATCACCTCCTTACTTCAGAAAGTATATAATTCTTTCCTAACGTTAGATCAACTTCCTCAATCTTTCCATCAAGCAAATATTACTCTCATTTAAAAAAAAGATAAGCCTCCTGAACAATGTGGGTCTTACAGATCCATTCCTCTTTTAAATAGTGATTACAAAATTTTTGTGAAAATCCTAGCTGTAAGGTTGACTAAATTAATACCATAGCTAATCCATTAGGACCAGGTAGGCTTCATAAAGGGAAGAAGATTGCAACACAACACTGGAAAAGCTTTCAATTTAATTCAGGCATTCCTTGGAACGGACACTGCACTCCTCTCATTGGATGCCAAGAAAGCTTTTGACAGGGTGCAGTGGCCGTTCCTAATGGAGGCCCTCGTAGGCTTTGGAATTAAAGATAATTTCACTAAGTGGATTCAACTTATAAATTCAATGCCACAGGCTAGTGTAAAAATAAACCTCATGTCGTCTCCCTTTTTTTAATTATATAGGGGAACGAGGCAGGGGTGCCCACTATCCCCTCTGCTGTTTGCCCTTTATTTGGAACCATTGGCTATAAAGATAAGGGACCAATTTCAGCTGCTGGACCCTCCATTTAGTTCTCCAATTAATGCAATGATGCTTTATGCTGATGATGCATTAATATCTTTAAACCACCCAGATATATTATATCCAAAGCTCAGCACTATCTTTGAAGAATTTGGGGCTATCTCAGGATGTAAAATAAATTGGTCCAAAAGCAAGTTACTGTGTCTGGAGGATCCTTCATTTAAAAAAAAAAAGCAGTATTCTAAACAGCATAAAAAAAGACAAGATTAGGTATTTAGGGGTCATATTGGCCATGGAGGTGCACAGGGTTAACCAACTAAATTATGACCACTTAATCAGTAAAATTAAAGCTGGCTTGGTAAAGTGGCAGTATCTACCTCTGACTTTGCTGTGTAGAATTAATATTATAAAAATGAATATACTACCTAGACTCTTATTTCTCTTTGAGTCAATACCTTTAGTCCTGAAAAAAAACTTCTTTGCAGAATTGGACAAATTAGTAAGACATTTTATATGGCACAGTAAACAATCCCAGGTATCCCTAAGTAAACCCTATCAACCCAGGGCTAAAGGCGGTTTAGCCTACCCAAATATCTTCTTATATTACCCAGTGGCCCAGATGGAAATTATTTATTACTGGTTTCACCAGCCAGAGAATACATCAATAGCAGGGATTTGCTTTGAAGAAGAAAAAGCCCTAGGTTTGAACTTAATTCATATTCTAATACTAAACTTCACACATTTAGTAAAGAACAATGACCTGTTGGCCTCCGCTAAATCTTCCATTTCTGCTCAGATTAAGGCATCTAGAATGATGGGCCCAATCAGGCCCTGTCAAAACTCACCCCAATTTATAACAATAAAGCTTTTCCCCCCTCAGTCTCAGACAGTACATTTAAGAAATTATATTTCCTTAATAATGTAAAGACATTGGGAGACTTTTATTCAGGTGACAATCTTCTGCCTTTTGAACAGCTTAAGGAAAGTTATGGTATCTTAGGTACACAGAGATGGCAAGTCTCACAGGTTAAAAGCTTCATATATAAGAAGAATAAAAATTCATACAACTTACAATGTTCTCTTCGGGAAACATTTTTTCTTAAAGAGCTAGTGTACTGCTTGGAAGTAATAATAATTTTCAGATGCACTCAGCTATCACAATATCTGAAGCATTTTTCTTATTTTCTGTTTGGTAATCAAAAGATTTTCCAGCTGGCAGTACTGGGGTGATGTGTGGAGCAGCACTCTGCTTGGAAGAAAAGAAAGTAAGTTCTGTTCCTCCCACTACATTGTCAGAAATGAGACAAAACATTTTGAGGCACCACAATCATTGCAGCCTAAGCAATGACGCTCACAAGCTACCAATCAAAATGCAGGAAATTGTGACATCACTAGTAACCAGGGAAAGCCAGTCCCTGCTGCTTCATGTGAAAGTGAAACCTGACAATGAGAAATAGTTCTCATTGGTTACGAGTGATATCATAATCAGTGTGGTCTCAGTGCTGATGTAGTAGAAGGAACAGAACTGACTTTTTTCCCCTCCAGACAGAGTGCTGCTCCACACATCAGCCCAATACTGCCAGGTTGAAAATCTTCTAATTAGCAAATGGAAAAGAAAAAAATACGTGAGACATAAGAAGTGATAGTTGACTACATCTGAAAATTACAGTTAATTGCAGGCAGTTTCCAGGCAGTATACTAGCTCTTTAATTTAGACTGGTCTGATCATTTAATTATGGATATTTATCAATATTTATTTAGTTTTTGTTGACCAGGTAAGTGCACTAGGCAAATCCTGCCTATTTTCAGGCACGACCCAGGGGAAGGGGATACAGATGAATGGCAACTGACCTTGAACCAGATTAAGCTGTTGGTGTTTTTTTTTTTTAGTGAATGAGGGAAATTTGGCCAGGACACTGAGGAAATTCCCCTACTGTTTTTGATAAGTGCCATGGGATCTTTAACATCCACCTGAACTACCACCAATCCAGGCAGATGGGACCTCGGTTTAACGTCTCATCCGAAAGACGGATTTATTAGGCTACCTTTCTGTTAATACTGGTACACTTAGAGAAGCCTGGGAAAGAGACTTAAAAATCTCAATCTCAGAAATGGACTGGTCTGAGATCATGAATTTACAGAACACAAGGATCAGAAATAATATATTATTCCAGATCCATTTGAACATATTGCATAAAACATATTTTACTCTGGTGAAATTACATAAGATTACTCATACAGTTCAGACATTTGCCAAAGATACAAAAAAGAGCAGGGGGCTTTGTGTCATATACTGATAAATTGTGAAATTATTAAGGAATATTGGCAATCAATTCAGAATATACTCAAGAAAATCTTGGGTTATTGTGAAAGAGTAACCCCCCCATATATGTCTCCATTTATATTATGTTTATCCAGTGCTGGAATGATAGTGGATTCTGGGATATTCGTTTGCTGTGTTGTCTTTTATGTCTTGTTTGTTGGGCTGGCCACCCACTTTGTCTTTATTTTTCTTGTTAAGTGTTTATCATCTTAGTTTACTGTTATTGTCTCCTGTGTTTCTCTAGAATCCCTAAGCAAGCTTGATAATCCTGAAGAGAGAACAGAAATAATAAAATGGGAACGTCTGGACCGTTGTCCTTAATTAGTCCAATAACGCCCTGCATTTGTTTGCTTAAATTCTTGGAGTGCTTTACTCCTATTTCCCCTGTAAAACCTCATGTAAATATCTAGATGGAGCTTCCTGTGCTCTGAGGGGTTTATTTTGTCCAAATTCTAGTTAAATCTGTAACTACCTGACTATGTACTGCTGTACTGATATGTAACCTGTCTTTCTCTGTTTGTAATATTTGTGACGTGGAACCTTTGTAAAGGAATCTTTGACTCAAAGGTATTTCCGAATCTCCAATAAACATAAACATAAAAATCAGCCCATTTTTAAAAAGAGCTTAAACCTGTATATGAGTATCCCATGTTTTGAGAACATTCCTGGTACCATGATCTGCAAGACTCCTTTAACTGAGCTAAGCCTCGGTTTGCTGTTTTTGTTAAATGAGGATGATGCCTAGTAGTAAATTCTGGCATTGAGCATTGCCTCCGTTTCTTAATTTTAATGAAAATCCCCCTAAATTCATGAGGCAGGTTCCCATTTCAGCGCTTAAGTGGTAGGCGCGACTGTGCAAAAGCGAGCGCCGGTACGCGGTACCCGCTCGAATGTGCACATAGTTGTGAAGTTGTTTGTTTATGTTACCAAGCCTGGAAAAGGACAGGTTATAAAATAAATGCCTTTCTGTGTTCTACGCAACCTCAGGAGCTGAAATAGAGCTCTTTTATGACTAACCTGAAACCTGTAAAAACTAAGGGTTTTCTGACACCAAAACAGCTTGTAAAACACTATGCACCATTCCCTTCAATGCAGCATTTCTTAAGAGCTGGCTGGCCTCTAGTAATTCACTTTTATGCTGCCATTGAAAGGGGAGGTGCCTCTGGAAGCTGAACAAATGAATAAATGAATAAAAGACTGTAATTCACTTTTAGAACTATCTTTAAGTTAATAATGTGCTTTGAAGGGACCACATTGTTATGAATATAATATTTGTAACTCAAGTAACAAATGTATATACAAACTAAAGTACAGTGGTGGAGCTACGTGATCATATGTCACAGTTTTGGATATTTAAGGTGCACATTTCAGTTAGACAAGCAGATCAGATGGAGCATTGAGACAGTGAACGCTCTTGTCTAAAGGATAGCTTGGAATGAGGATGTGATGCTGTAAACACCCCAACAGCTAGGAACTCCTAGTTTTCTTTGGTTGATTTGTTTTGCTTTGCCATTTTCAGTCCATTTATTTGTAAATAAATATTCTATTTCTTTGCTGCAATTTGCCTCTATGGTCCATCTGTTCACCTAACTACGACAGTTATGATTTTCCTTTTGATCCGGGAATTTGAATCTTTGGTTTTTCAGTAGGTTATGTGAATCACTTAAAATATCAATCAATCAATCAATCAAGTCTTTATTTAACCAGGCGTTCGTCGTTGAGCAGAAGCTCATTTGCAAGATGGACCTGGGTGGAGCATGAACAAATGTATATACAGGTCAACACAGGTATTTACAAGGCAATACAGATAATACTCTTTACAGAGAGGAAGAAAAAGAAGTTCATATGTACATAGCATTATACAGATATTGTACAGATTACACGGTATTTACATACATAGAAGTGTCTATAGGAAGATAAAGCAGGTTATCTAAGGTTGCAGGAGGAAGTAATGGAAGAAAAAAAAACACCAGGGAGAGGTGAAGGTAGGGGGGGAGGGAGGGAGGTAGGGGAAGAAAGGCTAGGAGGGCACGATGCACAGAAAGGAGTTGGTAAAACAGGATGTAGAGAAGGTGGATGGAGAAAAGGAGTATGTGTGAGCCCCGGGATTGAATGCTATAAAGTACGGGGCATGGTAGGATGTCACAACCCAGGGTAGTGAGCTCCTATCCGAGGTTGGGAAAGGAAGAATAAGGGGATGGACGGGCCTAGTGTTGATAAGACAGGGGGATAAGAGAGAGAACAATTAGGCTGGTGAGGAGCAAGCTGGGGGGTCAGTACTAAAAATTGGGTCTAGGCGTGGCTATATACCAGTGCAGACACCGGTACTGGGTCTGAGTGGGTGAAGCAGTTACATACTACTCTGATTGTACAGAAATAAAGCATCTTGAAGGCATTTATACCGATTGGAGTGCTTAATTTGAGGGTTTTTTGTAGATCATTCCATAAGGTAGATAACACGAAGCTTATGGCTGCCCTGCTGAAGCGGAATTTTGCTTTGGGTACTTTAAGTGTAATAGCTGAGTAACTTCTTAATGCGTATTTCCCAATTATACTCAGGGGAAGAAAGCCGGAGATATAGTAAGGCAGCTTATGAGAGATGGCTCTATAGGTCCAAAGAGCGGCGTTTCTGTTTCGCCTGAACTTTAGTGATGTCCACCCCACTGCCGCATATAGGGTGCAGTGATGCGTGTCGAAGGGGAGTCCTGTTATAAACCTCAGTGCTCGATGGTAGAGTGTGTCCAGTTTAGCCATGTAAGAGTTGGGGCATTGGCTGTAGAGGAAGTCAGTGTAATCAACCAATGATAGGAAAATGGATTGGACCAGTTGTTTCTTGGCATCTCTGGTGAGAAATTGGTTGATTCTAAAAAACAATCCAAGTCTTTGCCGAAGTCATTTTAGTAAGTCCTCAATATGTTCAATGAAGGAGAGTCTTTGGTCTATCCAAACTCCCAGATACTTGAATTTTGTAACAAATTCTAGTTTTTCACCTAGAACTGTGGTAATCTGGGGAACTGTCCCACTGGACACAGGGTTAGCTGTATGGATAAAAGGGGAGAGGACCATCGCTTTAGTTTTTTTGGCATTAAGGAGTAGCTTTTTTTGGAGGAGTTGGCTTTGCAAAAGGTTGAATTCTGACTGTAGGTCATTGCAGGCAGCTTCAGGTGTTGGGCGACTCACGTAGAGAAATGGATCATCTGCAAACAGATGGATGTTGGCTTCTTTTAAACAGTAGTCGATGTTATTAATGTAGATTGCAAAAAGTAAGGGCCCTAATATAGAACCTTGAGGTACCCCCTTTGCAGAGTTTTTAAGGGGGACAGGCCTCCTTCAGCTTTAACTTGTTGAAGGCACCCTGTAAGATAGTCAGTAAACCAACGCAGAGAGGAGGGGTCCACACCTATGGTTTGAAGGGAGGAGGAGAGGAGCAGACTATGGTCGACAGTGTCAAAAGCCTTGCTTAGATCAAGGAAAACAGCACAAATAAAGTTTTTTCTCTCAAGATTATGCTGCCAGTCGTTAGTAACTTTGGCGAGTGCTGAGATAGTGCTATGTTTAGCTCTGAATCCAGACTGCATAGGCTTTAGCAGTTCCCTAGACTCAAGGTGAGTCCTCAGCTGTGCATTTACAATTTTCTCTAGGAGTTTGGACAGGACCGGAAGGAGGAAAATTGGCCTGTAGTTATTGAGATTGCTAGGGTCACCTGATTTGAACAGTGGTATGACATGTGCTGTCTTCCATATAGGTGGTAAGATGCCCTGAGACAGGGATAAGTTAAAAAGGTGGGTGACGGGTATTGCTAGTATGTGGTAGGCAATTTTTAGGAAGTAAGGGTCAAGGGTGTCGGCCCCAGTACTTTTTCTAGTATCCAACTGAAGCAAGAGGTCCTCTACCTCTTTCAGTGGGGCAGGTTGAAGCAAGAAAGGCAGCGAAACTATCGGAGTTTCAGGCAGTTGGCTGGCAGTCTGGGAGCGTAGTATGTTTGCAGGGGAGTTATCAAATGCCATGCCTGCAGCAGCAAAGTGGTTATTGAATGCATCAAGTATATCCATCTTTTCGGTTATAGTCAAGTTGCCAGAGGTAATCTTGGTCGGGAGTGAATTTCCTGGGGAGTGGCCTAGCAGATCATTGATTGTGTTCCAGAGCTTGATTGGGCTCTTTGTGGCAGAGTCGAGTTCGGATTTGAAGAAGGTGGCCTTTGATTCTCTGATTGTTTTGGTACATAAATTTCGTAGTCTCCTGAACTGGTTCCAATCCTCTGCAGTGTTCAGTCTACGCGCTTTTTTCCAGAGCTTATCTCTTTCTAGAAGCAAGGACTTGATCTGAGGGTTGGACCATTTACAGGTTTTGGTCCTAGTTCGAACTTTAATCAGGGGAGCACACTTATTAAGGACCCTTGATAGAATGTTGTGGAAGATATTGTAAGCTGACGTAATCGTTTTGGCCAGGTAGAAATCTTGCCACTCAGGGGAGTACTTAAGCTCGTTTAGGTAGGCATGTTCATTGAAGTTGCGCCTGGATCTCTTCATAGAGAACTTGCTGATGGGTGCTGGGTTATTGGTGGATCTTACTCCCGCAATAAAACAATGGTCACTGGCGTCTGAGAAGAAGACATCAGCGTGGGAGAAGAGATGAGGTTTGCTCACTATTAGCACATCCAAAAGTGTACTTTTACTGGGGTTCTTCACGTTTGGGCATGTTGGTTCAGTAATAAGTTGCATCCGCCCATGTTCATCACAGAAGGATGCAGGGGGCAGCTGTGTTAGAGAGCCAGTCAAAGTTGAGGTCTCCTAAAATAATAGTTTCTGGCAGCCCCTGTCCCAACTTGTCACTTAGATATGACACAAGTTGTAGGCCAGCAGACGGTGGTCTGTAGCATCCTAATTACAGAGTGCAGTAGTCTGTGTAATTTCCACTTTGAGAATTAGGCATTCAATTCACTGGCGACAGATGCGAGGATAAGCAGAAGGCAGAAAATTTGTCTTTAACGTGAGATAGCTACCCTCCTCCTCTGGCATGCCTATCAGCTCTGAACAAGGCATAGTTGGGTATGTTTACTTCTCTATCAGTGGTGCTGGGTCTAAGCCAAGTTCGAAATCACAAGTATGTCAGGAGAGGTATGATTTACCCAGGTTTGTATTAAGGTTATCTTTTTAAGGAGGCTGCATACATTAATATGCAAGAAGCTTATTCCTTTTAAATTTGCTAGTTCTGCTGGCAAAGCAATAGCTGCTGGGGGGCCAGGGTTGAGTTCTACATTGCCTGAACATAGCAGGAGGATAAGTAGGATTTTTCTAAGAGCACTAATTATAAGCTTGTAATTCCTGCCTTTCTCCCGTCTAGTAGATCTGATGTTTTTAGGGACTGGAAAGTAGCCACCATAGAAGAGCTGATCTGTTGTAGCAAGAGCTAGTACCCCTACCACAATAGGCAGGGAGGAGATAAAAGTCTGCGTGGTGGGAGGTGGGCCTTGTGGTGGGGGAGTGTTATAAGTACTACTGGTATGTGTGGTCCAAGAGCAGGGTTCGAGGTATTGGTACTTGGAATCACGGTGGCAATTAAAGGATAAGTTGCCATGTGGTATACAGCACAGGGTGCCATTGTAGACCAAACATGATGGTAGTTCAGGTGTCCAATGCTGGGCAGCTGGTATCAGCAGAAGAAGGGGCAGTATAAGGAGCCATATAGGGCCCAACATGATGATACCTCAAAAAAGGAGCCACTCAGTTAGCCCAGGGGCCAGTGGGGTTGCTGGATTAATGCAGCTTATCAGTAGCTTTCCGATCCAGGTTGACCCAAATTTGATAGCATTAAAAATATTTAGTGGTGAAGGCACAGCCAAGGAGAGCCTATGCGTTTTAGTAAGGCGAGGCCCTGAGAGTTGGATCCCGTAGGCTGGACAGAAGGGGATCGCAAGCTAAGTCTCTATTGGTGGGGCACTGTGCCGGGAAGTGGACTAATATTGTGGCAGGAGGTACTGTATTTAATAATCAGTGGAGGTGGGGGAGGGGGGTGGCAGAAAAAATTGCGGCAGTTGCCGTGCCTTGTAGAGCCTCGGGTCCGTGTCTGCGGTCTCGAGCGTCGGCTAGAGGGGCACCGACTGCCCGGTAGCCGGGGAATCCCGCAGCTAAGGAGCTGGGAGCCTGGGTGACAGTTCCTCGGCTGAGAGATAGAAGGAGAGTGAGGGTTAATAAAGGGGATTCACATAAAGGGTTAGACAGAACAGCGGGGAGTCCAAAATTTGCAGAACAAAAGGACGTGTATTACTTTGGCACCCAAAAGTGTCTAGGGCCAGTGCACGTATGCAGGGAAAGGGCTGTAGACACTAGATTTCTTTCCCTAACCACAATTCAAGTCCTTTCAATTACAGACTGGGTTAACACTTCGGCTTTTTAATATTTGTCCCAACATAAACATTTTTAGAGTTTAAAATCAAAGAGCAGAAGCCGGCTTCCACCAGGGACCAATCAGAGTGTGGTCTGAGGGGGCACTCACAATCCGGTTGGTTGCAGCAGTTGCTGTACCTTGTAGGACCTTGGGTCCGTGTCTGCAGTCTCGAGCGTTAGCTAGAGGGGCGCTGACCGCCCGGTAGCCGGGAATCCCATGGCTTAGGAGCTGGGAGCCTGGGTGGCAGTTCCTCGGCTGAGGGAGAGAAGGAAAGCGAGGATTAATAAAGGGCATTCAAACAAAGGGTCAAACAGAACAGCGGGGAGTCCAAAATTTGCAGAACAAAAGGACATGTATGGTACCAGCAATGCCAAAAGAGGTAGTGAGGAGTAGTAGTATAAGGAAACACAGAAGGAGCAGGACAGAGAACTGTACCAGTTAAGGCAGAAGGAAGCAGGGAGGGAAGTCAGAATAGCAAAGGCCCAAACTGAGGAAAAGATAGCCAACTCAGTTAAGAAGGGGGATAAAACCTTTTATAGGTACATCAGCGAGCGTAGAAAGACAAAGGGAGGGATAGTGAGGCTGAATAGAATGAACGGTGGGTGGGCAGAGGGGGACAGTGAAAAAGCAGGAATACTGAACGAATATTTCTGCTCAGTATTCACAAAAGAGGAGGGGGAAGTGCCTAATCCAATTAACAGAAGCACTCTTGATAGGGAGTCAATCCCAGTCCTTTCACAGAAGAAAGGGTTCTGCAAGAACTCCTAAAACTGAAGGTGGACAAAGCAATGGGTCCTGATGGAATTCACTCCAGAATTCTAAAAGAATTAAGGAGGAACTAGTGAAACCACTGGCTACTCTTTTAATAAATCATGGGAGGATGTGTGGTACCCGAGGACTGGAGGAAGGTGGATGTGATTCCCCTTCACAAAAGTGGGTCCAAGACAGAGGCAGGAAACTACAGACCTGTCAGTCTGACCTTTGTGGTAGGGAAAGTGATGGAGTCACTTCTGAAGGAAAGAATAGTCGAGTACCTAAAGGTCAGTGGAGCACAGGACCCAAGGCAGCATGGGTTCACAGCGGGAAGGTCATGTCAGACGAATCTAATAGATTTCTTTGACTGGGTGACCAAAGTAGTAGATCAGGGAGGGGCTGTGGACATGGCCTACCTAGACTTTAGCAAGGCATTTGACACAGTCCCACACAAAAGATTAATAGTCAAATTAACCAGCCTGGGAGTGGGACCCAGGGTGGTAGCCTGGGTAAAACATTGGCTGGACAACAGGACACAGAAGGTAATTGTAAATGGAGTCCACTCTGAAGAAAGGGGGGTTACTAGTGGGGTACCGCAGGGTTCCGTATTGGGTCCAGTCCTTTTTAATGTCTTCATCAGTGACATTGCAGAGGGACTAGAAGGAAAAGTATGCCTTTTTGCAGATGACACAAAGATCTGCAACAGGGTTGATACACAAGGAGGCGTGGAAAGGATGAAAGGACTTGGCAAGGTTGGAGGAATGGTCAGAAGTATGGCAGCTAGGATTCAATGCAAAGAAGTGCAAAATAATGCACCTGGGAAACAAGAACCCAGGGAAGGATACACAATGGGTGGGGAGGTAGTAACAACAACAAAAAAGGAAAGGGACCTGGGGGTAATCATATCAGATGACCTTAAGGTTGAAGCAATGTGAGAAGGCAGTAGGGAGGGCTGGGGTATACTGGGATGTATAGGGAGAGGCATCATCAGCAGAAAACAGGAAGTTGTTATCCTCTGTACAGACAGTTGGTGAGACCCCATCTGAGTACTGTGTCCAGTTCTGGAGACCCCATCTCCGCAAGGACACATAGACAGGATAGAGGCAGTCCAGAGGAGGGCAACTAAAATGGTGCAGGGTCTGCAAGAGAAGCCATATGAGGAGAGACTAAAGGAGCTTAATATGTATACTCTTGAGGAAAGAAGGGAGAGGGGGGACATGATAGAAACTTTGAAGTACCTCAGTGGAATCAACAAAGTCCAAGAGGGTAGCATCTTTCAGAAAAAGAGACTTGCATGAACAAGAGGACACAATTTAAAGATAGAAGGAGGGCGGTTCAGGGCAATGTGAGAAAGTATTATTTCACAGAGCGGGTAGTGGATGCATGGAACAGCCTTCCTGAGGATTGGGGTCTAAAACTGTGGGAGAATTCAAGAATGCATGGGACAGACATAAGGCAATTCTTGTGGTGGGTAGGAAGAAATAGGCTGTTGGTTAACTAGGATCTGCGGCCTATCCTGTAGGTAGGGAAATGGGCAGACTAGATGGGCCTAGCGGTCCTTATCTGCTGTAAAAGTCTATGTTTCTATGTTTCTATGTAGGTGCACCCCAAGGTAGTTTGTTTGGTGTTGCTGGCCTGCTTAACTGCTAGCTGGTTTGTAGTTGAAAGGGTATATAGTCGAATTAGGGTGAGGTCCCTAACAAAAGGGCAGGTAGAGCAGTAATTGAGAGGAGTTAGATGGAGTGGCTGGAGAAAAGGTTGAGAAGAAATGTGTGATCCTGTGGGTGGGACTGTTTTAAAAGGGGCAGTGAGAAAGTGGGTCAAGTCAGGTATTGAAGACAGGGAGGCCAATAGCATGAAAATGTGCAGCAGCGGAGTAACCAATCTGCTGCTAGGCTGAGGAGAGGTGGAAGGGTCTATTAATACTGTGAGAAGGAGGAGGAGGGGTGGGGTTAATACTGTGAGGAGGAGGGGAGGGGCGGTGGGCAAAAAATTCAGTCCAGAACAAAGCACAGAAAGAGATTTCCTGAGATCAGGAAGCACCAGGCGTTGGAAAATCAGCCAAGGAGTAAAGCTGCCAATCAGTGCCTGGTTCCTCCACTGGGCATCCAGTCAAAACAGTGACATTCAAAACCACGAGTTTCGGAGGTCCGGCGCGTACCTGAATCTGTCCGGGGTCAGTCGGTGGTCTGTTAGCTGTGGCCTGCCTCGGAGAGAGCCAAGCCACAGGAGCAGCTTGGGAAGCCCACAGATGGGCTGTCTGTGGAACAAGGAGGGAAACTCGGAGGATTAAATACAGCTAGAGTACAATAGCAAGCTCAGTGGGGGCAGGCAATGGGAACAACAAAGCATGAGGTAATGAGGAGTAAATGCAGGGCAATTATTTGGAGCCAGAAGAGGTAATGGGGGGTCTGTGCTTTGGCACCAGGACGTCTAAGGAGGACAGCAGCAGCAGCAGGGGGGGTGTAAGGAAAGGGTTTGTAGGTAAGGCAGAGAAGAAAGTAAGGTGTTTAGAGAGACAGCATTACAAGTGGGGCAGAGAAATTAATAACTGGCAGAGTGACCAGTGTGGGGAAGGGGCAGAGTTCGTCAGTAGGGCAGAAATGGAAAACTGCAGCAGTCTTGCTCAGTAGCTAGGTCAAGCAGTCAAACATCGGCTACTATACAATACATTTTGTCAAGCACTAAGTAACACTGAGAGGCTAGACTAGTGGCTTGTAATAGACTAGCTAAGCTGGCAGGTAAAGTAAGACCAATTGATGCATAACATATGTAGATTACATTAACAAAAATTCAGTCCAGAACAAAGCACAAAAAGAGATTTCCCTGAGACCAGGAAGCACCAGGCGTTGGAAAATCAGCCAAGGAGTACAGCTGCCAGTCAGTGCCTGGTTCCTCCACTGGGCATCCAGTCAAAACAGTGGCATTCAAAACCACGAGTTTCGGAGGTCCGGTGCGTACCTTAATCTGTCCGGGGGTCAGTCGGGTGGTCTGTTATCTGTGGCCTGCTCGGAAAGAGCCAAGGCCACAGGAGCAGCTTGGGAAGCCCACAGATGGGCTGTCTGAATCTGTCCGGGGGTCAGTCGGGTGGTCTGTTAGCTGTGGCCTGCTCGGAGAGAGCCAAGGCCACAGGAGCAGCTTGGGAAGCCCACAGATGGGCTGTCTGAATCTGTCCGGGGGTCAGTCGGGTGGTCTGTTAGCTGTGGCCTGCTCGGAGAGAGCCAAGGCCACAGGAGCAGCTTGGGAAGCCCACAGATGGGCTGTCTGAATCTGTCCGGGGTCAGGAGGTCTGTTAGCTGTGGCCTGCTTGAGAGAGCCAAGGCCACAGGAGTAGCTGAAGCCACAGATGGGCTGTCTGAATCTGTCTGGGGGTCAGTCGGGTGGTCTGTTAGCTGTGGCCTGCTCGGAGAGAGCCAAGGCCACAGGAGCAGCTTGGGAAGCCTAAAGACTCTTTGTAATATCCTGATCTTGATAGCTCGCAAGATTCTTTTGTAACACTGGAAAGATACACGATCCCCAACTTATTCAGAATGGCTCGAGCACATTTTAGATCAGAGTCAAGTGGGCAAGGCCATTTATATTTTGGAGAATGATTTTGCTAAATATACGGTTATCTGGGCCCCACTACTGAACTACTGAGCATACTTGGTAACTATGCCACTCCATAAAAAAAAAATTGGCACCCTTAGCTATGATGAGCAGTTAACTCTTCATGATCTTTATGATGAGTGAAGTACCCATGCTCTGACCTAAAAAAAAAAAGAAGCGTTATTGTCCTGCTCCCTCAGTCATATACAGAGCATACTAACCACTGTGGCATATTCTGAGTCAGGGCATTGTGTATCTCATAGTTATATAACCCAAGTAGAGAGGAAATAGGCAAGATAATAAGTGATACCTTTGTTGATGATGTCTCTAACATTAAGATGCCATGATATCATTGCTGATAGGTAGGTTACAATCAAGATCTTGAAAGTTAGGTACATCACAGTGAAATAATTAATTATTTAGAACACTGCTTTCACAATGCTGATGACATAAACATGTTTTTTATATTGATAGCAATTTGTCAGTCATTATATATTTTAGCAAAGGCAGACACCGTACTGTGCTTGGGTCTGAAACCCGATTGGGCTAGATTAATGAGATTTTTGGAGTCAAGATACACTCTCAGCTGGGAGTTGATGATTTTTTTCAAGATTTTGGAGAGGGTAGGCAGATGGGAAATGGGCCAGTAATTACTTAGATCAGTTGGCTATCCAGATTTAAAGAGGGGGATGAAGTGAGAAATTTTCAAAAGGGGGTAGCTCCCCGCACATCAGGGAGCAATTATCTGCAAGATCTTCTGAGTCTCTATAGCCCAGGCCATCCTCTCTGCTCAACTGACGAGGGGTTGTTAGAGGTTCCCAGGGTCTGGTTGAAAACATCTGGGGCTCGTGCTTTTGTGTATGGAGCCCCTACCCTGTGTAATTCGCTACCTCATCAGATTCGAGAGTGCAGGACTGTGGAGAGCTTTAAGGTAGCCTTGAAAACTCTTTTGTTTCAACAAGCATTCAGTGATTACTTTATCTAATCTATTTGTATTCTGTACTGCCAGAATTTTATGGATTTTCTTTAATCTTGTATTTTAATATTTTTTACTATTTTATTATTGTACAGCACTTTGGCTTGTAGAATTGTGCTTTACAAATAAAGCTTATTATTATTAATGAAATAGCTGAGTGATGGGGACCGTCAGGTAATAGTAGCCTATTTTCAAGAAGATTGGTTCTAGGTGGTCCGCATCTGCACTCTTATTTGTATCTAGGGTCAGTAAGAGGTCCTCAACTTGTTTGAAGGAGACTGGGTAAAAGCTAAAATAAGGAAGGTTTTGTTTGGAGGGAGCGCCATCAGTAGCGCCACTATGAACAATGAGTTTGTTGGCAGGGGAAGCATCAGATGCTAGGCCAGCTGTGTCAAAGTGATTGTTAAACTGTTCAGTGTAATTAGTAACGCCTTCTGTGATCTTGGTGGGCAGGAGGGAGGCTAGTGAATGCCCTTTGACCTCTTCTAGGATTTGACAGAATTTTGCTGAGTTGTTTTTGTTTTCCTCAATGGCAGTTTGGAAAAATCTGGCTTTTTCAGACCTAATCAGTTTAGTACAGGCGTTCCTTGCTACACAAAAAGCTAGTCTGCCAGTATCAGATTTGGTTTTTCTTGCCCTTTTCCCAGAACATCTCTATCTCTGAGGGTTTTCTTTAATGAGGGGGTGAACCAGTCTGGGGACCTTTTCCTAGTTTTGATCTTCCTGAAGGGGGCATGTTTGTCTGTCAGCCCCAGTAGAAGATTTTGAAAACTGTTATAGGCCTCCAATATAGTGGCAGCCAGATAAAAATCCTGCCAATGGTGTTGCCAAGATCAGCCAGGAAGGCAGATGGGCAGAAGTTTTTTAAACATCTTTTCAGTTTAAAAGAGGAGGAGGACGATCAGATGGGAACATGTATGATACAGGCCATAGCACAGTGGTCACTTAGATCACTATGAAAGACCCCTGCATGGGAGATGCTATAGGGCTTGTTGACAAGCATAAGATCCAGTATCAAGCTACGGTCTTTATGTTTCTTGTTTGGATGGGTGACCTCAGGCGTGATCTGGGACAGCCCATGTGCATCACAGAATTCCTCTAATTTAATGGAACGGCCATCCAACCAATTAAGATTAAAGTCATCCATAATTATGCATTCAAGAATTATATTATCAACAAGGGAGTGAAGGTGTGAAAGTATACCAAGCCTAACTGAGGGAGGCCTATAACAAATGGATATTAAAAGGGCAAGCACAGGAACCCCGTGATGCAGTGCAGCTGGTAACAGCTCCCTTTCATCGCTCTAGCCACCCAGCCAGTTAAGTTTCTAATTATTAATACTAGGAGTACCTGCAAACTTAATTGTAGGGACTAACAACAATTGTTTACTCTGCTTTTTATTTCCATTGCTGAAAACTCACTTTATGGAGACAGAAATGTGCAAAGCTTTCCCTCGGCACACTCCACCAATTACTCCAGAGAAGGCCTCAAAAAAGCCCAGGGCCTCGACTACTTCGACCACTTCTGAACCGCAGAACTTAACCACTACAATGTTGAAGCAAGAACCACTCACTCCCTCCCTCTAGATTTTTAGAGGAGTTCCAACCATTCTGAGATGAAATATGCTCAGTTTTGGCTGATTGGAAGTCTTTAGCGCAAGCGATGGAAGACCTTATGATCTGAACCTCAGATGGGGAAGCCTGCATAACTTCTTTGGAAAAAAGAGCAGATAAAATTGACCCACAGCAAGTTGCAACACAACAAGAGATTGTCAAGATGGAGCTTCAAATTGAAGACCTTGAGGGCCGCAGTAGGAGGAACAATGCAGTCCTTATAGGTTTACCTGAAAATGAGGAAGGTCTGGATACTATTCTGTTAGTCCAGAAATTGGTGGAGAAAATTGCAGGTCCCTTGCCTTTTGGCCCCAGATATGTCATAGAATGAGCACATAGGGTGCTTCGCCTGATTCCGCCAGTAGGAGCTCAACTGAGACAGTTAATTTTTCTGTTTCTAAATTATTTGAAATGTCAGCATTTCCTCCTGAAAGTTAAAGAACTGCAGGAAGTCCACTGGGATGGAGTGAAGATAGGGGTAACCCAAGACCTGCCAGCCTCAATAAGAGTGAGGGGAACAGCATTTCATCCTTTAGTCTCCAAAATCATCGCTGCAGGGATTACATTTCGGATGAATTATCCAGTGAGGCTACGAGTTCATGCAGTCAGCTCCTGGCATTCATATGAGAATCCAGATGCAACATCGACAGGACTAAAGTCCCTTTTTCCTGAGCTTGTTCGGAACACTTAACTTAATCAGTCTGCCCTGAGCTTATGCTCTGATGAAAATTCAGCCTACTAATCTAACTAGTCTGTGTTTCTTCAGAGAATGTCTAATAGTGGATTTCATTTGTAGGTTTTGGGTTACTAATTAGTGACCTTGGAAACCACTGACCCAGCAAAGATTTGCAATAATAATACCTGCTTTAAGTTTAATCTTAATTTTCGTTACTGGAGGAAATCCACTGTCTGAAAGGCATCTCAAATGTGCGTAGGATAGTGCTGATATTTTGAAAGGTTTTCAGTAATGCTGTGCACTGGGGAGGCCCCTAGATGGCGCAGTGCAACCATGTTTCTGTAACTGAGGGATATTCTGAATGTAGGGTTAACAATTTCTATAAGACTTTTTTCCCAGGGCATCGGAGCTTGTTAAAGCGATTGCTCAGTAAGGACAATTAGGTAGCTGAATAGTTAAGTTCCTTTCAAGTACTACTTACTTTTAACCAACACTTGGCCTCAACTGGGGAATGTATCTTCAACAGAAGTAGAATTTATTGATACAAGTTAATGGGTCCCCAATTGGCAGCTTAAGGTTTACTTCAAATCTTTTTCTTTTTTTTCTAAGCCAAGTGCATTGGGCAAACGGTAGAAGAACTACCACAGTAAGGGCTACAGTTCAAGTCCCTTCTTTATGTTTTTATATTTCTTCTTTGTCAAATTGGATTGGATGAGTGTTTTATAAAGGGTACTTATAGGATTCAGAAGGGGTGGCTTAAGGATGGGAGCGGCAAGAGTGTGCACTGCATAGCGCAGTCTGAGACAGTAAGGGAATTGGGGAGGGTAGGTTTATTCTTGTACAGTGGGAGTTCAGGTCACCTTGTTCTGATGTTTTTGGGTTATGGGGATACTGTAGGTTTGGTTTATTAGTAGGGGTATGGGTAGGGTGCATTAAAGGCACAAAGAAAGTTCTAACTAGAACATCATTACTTTCTCCACAGAATAAAGGGGTCCTTGAATTTACATTTGTTCTGGATTGGGGACATGGCTAGGGATCTCTGTTTAGCTTCTTGGAACATTAAGGGGGCTAGACAAAAGACTAAACAGTACAAGATTTTAAAGCATCTCAGTCTATTGAAAGCTGAAATTATTTTTTTACAGGAAACACACCTATTAGACTTTGAAGCTACTCAACTGAGGAGACTTCAGATAGGACAGGTTTTCTCAGCAGAAGGCAATACTCAAAGTTGTGGTGTTATGATATTATTGAAGAGGTCCATCCCATTCTCCCCTGTCCAGATGATAAGGGATCCTCCGGGTAGATATCTGTTTGTTAGGGGCATTTTACACATGACTGAGGTTTTATTGGGTAGTGTACATGGACCTAATGTGGACACTCCAGTTTTTTTCATGGAGTTGATTAATGTATTAACCCCTCACTTGTCCCTCCAGTTAATTATTGCGGAAGACTTCAATTTGATTTCTGACCCAACTTTAGATCACTCAGGGTCATCTAATAAAGGGCTCTCCCCTGCTCAAAGTGCTCTTTGAGAGTTATTAGACCAATTAGGCTCGTGTGATGTCTGGTGCATTTTGTACCCCTCTGGAAGGAGTTATACCTTCACTTCCCAAGTTCATGGGATGGCATCAAGGATTGACTATCTGGTAATTTCCCAAACCCTCCTCCCAGGGATATTAGATACCTCTATTTGACTAGGCCCTCCCTCCGATCACTCCGCAGTCACTTGTCAGATTTTCGCATTTCTTCCAAAGCCAGGGGGTAGGTGGAAAATCAATAATCAACTGCTGAGGGACCCTGAAGTGTCCAAGTATATCTCTGACCAAATAACCCAATTCATCAATATAATCGAAACTCCACTACTGAGCCAGACATAGAGTGGTGCACTTTAAAAGCATATCTCAGGGGACTCTTGATCGGTCTGGCTTCTCACAAAAAGAAAAAAAGGAAAAAGCAGCTTCTCATTCTTCTTTCCCAAACATGTAGTATAGAAAAAACAGTTCTCTCCACTTTCATCTGAACAAATTAAACAAGATCTGGCTAAATTAAAACACACTTATTTAGATCTTCTCAGGGAGCAAGCCGAATATGCAATCTTAAAAGCTAAAGCCTCCTATGCGGCTCAGGGTGAAAAAGTTGGACGTTTACTTGCATTGCACATTAAGCAGCAGGAATCTGCAAGATTAGTTTCAACGATTCGTTCATAGGCTGATGGTACTCTCAAAACTTCCCCCTGGGGAGATTGTTTCTGAATTTAGTCAGTTTTACAGATACCTTTATGGTCCAATGCTCAACCCACCTTCCAAAGCTGAGCTTGATGAATACCTTCGGAGCTCTCATCTTCCCTTCCTTTCAGAAAATCAGCAGAACTTTCTAATACTTCCTCTTTCAAAAGAGGAACTGATCAGGGTTATTAAAAATCTACCATCCAATAAAACCACAGGACCAGATGGTTTCTCTCCCAACTTTTATAAACACTTTGTTACTCAGCTGATTCCCTTATTATTACCATTATATCAACATATTTTATCAGGATTAGCATCAGATAAAGCTTTGTTTGAAGCTTTAATTGTCCTTTTACCAAAACAGGATAAAAATCCTGAATTAGTTACCAGTTACTGTCCAATTTCATTGCTCAATCAGGACATCAAAATTTTGACTAAACTTTTGGCTGATCGTATTAGTTCTGTTCTTCCTGAATTAATAGGTCCCGAACAAGTAGGATTCATGAAGGGTAGGAGTTCTACAGATCATTTACGTACCCTTTTCCATGTCTTCTCGGTGTCCAGGGAGGCAGAGTTCCCTGCAGCTTTGGTCTCTCTGGATGCTGAGAAGGCTTTTGACAGGGTGAATCTAAACTTTTTGTTTTGCACTCTTGTGGCATTGAAGTTCCCCCACTTTATTTCAAAACTGGATAACTGCTGTATACAAATTTCCATCAGCCAGAGTTCTGGGAATGGTGCAATATCAGAACTTGTCCTTTTACAGTCAGGTACAAGGCAGAACTGTCCCTTGTCCCCTCTGCTCTTTAATCTCTATTTGGAACCTTTGATCCGTAGGTTAGTTGAATGCCAATGGATTCAAGGTATACCAATTCAGGGTTATGAAGTTAAGGTCTCTGCATATGCGGATGACCTTCTTCTACAATTAGCTCACCCAGAAACTTCTATCCCACCCTTGTTAGACATAATTGGACAATTCAGTACCATGTCTAATTACAAATTGAACAAAAGTAAAACAGTAGGCCCAGATATTCAAAAGGGTTGCGCCATGCGCAACAGAGGTTCTTGTCATAAGTCAAAATCGCCATTCTGATATTCAGCAGGAAGCAGTTACGCCACTGACAACAGGTTGCACAACAGTGCAATGCAAATGAATGCATGCTCAACAGGAGGGGGAGGAACCATGCATAAACTGCGCAACCCGATATTCAGTCGGGTTGAACAGAGCTGTGCATGCACAACCCCCAACCTGCGCCTGCACAACTTTGAGCCAAAAAAAAAAGGATCAAGTTGAGGGCCACCCACAGGTGAGCTGCTGTATTGCAGGGTGCAACACAGCAGCTGCCACCCCTGGCTGGCCCCCAACTCAGTCCCTGTGCCCCCCCACCAGCCCGATCGCGGGCAGAACGTAAAAACAACCCCCCGCCCACACATCTCCCAAATCCCGATTGCAGGCATACAGTAACATGCCCCCCCACATCTCCCAAAGCCCGATCGCGGGCATACAATGTATCCCCCCCACATCTCCCAAAGCCCGATCGCGGGCATACAGTAACTATACCCCCACATCTCCCAAAGCCGATCGCGGGCATACAATAGCTATACCCCCACACATCTCCGAAGCCCCCAGTGCCCGATCGCGGGCAGATGTAAAAGCCCCCAACCGAATATCTCCCTGGTGGTCCAGTGGACGTAATGCCGATCGCGGGCAGAATGTCAAGTTACAACCCCCAAACATCTCCCTGGTGTCTAGTGTCCCCCCACCCACCGAAGCTCCTCCACCCGCTCCCCGGCGGCGGCGGGTGGCAGCATCCACCGCCTGCCGCCCTGCCACCGCCCGACTGACTGTCGGTAGGGGCTGCCGCCCGTGGTGCAGAGCTACAGCCAATGGCGTGCAGCCCGCTGCCGTACGTGACGGTCCAGATTTGTAGACTAGACATCATTCACAATCTGAACGCCTGCCGACCGCCTGACAGCACGCTTATTGCGGAGTGTTGCCACCGGCGCAGCCCATACCGCACATGACAGTCCAGATCAGAACGATCATTCACAAATCTGGACCGTCATGACGGTATGGGCTGCACGCCCATTGGCTGTAGCTCTGCACCAATGGGTGTGCAGCCCTACTGGACAGTCAGTCTGTGGGTGGCGGGTGGCAGGCGGTGGATGCTGCTGCCCGCCGCCGCCGGGGAGCGGGTGGAGGGTTCGGGGGGGGACACTAGACACCAGGGAGATGTTTGGGGGTTGTAACTTGACATCCTGCCCACGATCGGGCAATATGGTCCACTGGACCACCAGGGAGATATTCGGGTTGTGGGGGTTTTACATTCTGCCCGCGATCGGCACGGGGTTGATATACGCTTGCCCGCGATCGGGCTTCGGGAGATGTGGGGGGCATAGCTACTGTATGCCCGCGATCGGGCTTCGGGAGATGTGTGGGCGGGGCATGTTACTGTATGCCCGCGATCGGGCTTCGGAGATGTGGGCGGGGTCATGTTACTGTATGCCCGCGATCAGGCTTCGGGAGATGTGGGCGGGGGTCATGTTACTGTATGCCCACGATCGGGCTTCGGGAGAGTGTGTGTGTGTGTGTGTGGGGAATGTATACACCGATACTGCCGCGATTGGCATTGAAGGTGCGTCGGTCCCGACGGCTGCTGCCTGGCAGGGGCCAGGCGCAAGTCCTCGGGATTGGCGCACCTACATGTAATGGCAGATACAAATGGGGCCATAAATAGATGCAAATGGCCCCCGCCTTGCATAAATTATGGCCCCATTTGCATGTCACCTTTTGAATATCGGAAATTTGCACATGGCGCAATGGTACTTGCGCCCACGCAAAGTTAATGCTCAACTCTGGCAACTGCGGTGGCGCAAGTTCCACTGCTTACGCGCAGTGGTTGCTGGTATATTCAGCGAGTTGCTCAATAGTGCAACCTTTGAATATCGCCTCGCCACACCCCTTCGCAACTATTTTCAGCAGCGCAGGGGCTTGCGCCTCAGAATGGCACAGTTTGAATATCTGGGCCGTAGTATTTCCCCTCAATCATAGATTTTTCAGGAATAGTATAACTAGTTTTGGGCTTTCATGGAAATCAGATTCCCTTAGGTATTTGGGAATTGAATTAATGTCAAATTTTAAACGTCTTCAAAAGTTAAATTTGGATTCTCCCATAAATACCATTACTCAAGATTTAAATTGATGGTCCCACTTCCTGTTATCTCTGTGGGGTAAAATTAATTTGATTAAGATGAATATCTTTCCCCACCTTTTTTACCCTCTCAATTTGTTGAACATTTGGCTCCCTCTTTCTTGGTTTAAGAGAGTTCATAGTTTAAGTACAGATTTTATCTGGGCCAGGAAGCGACCGAGAATTGCTTTTCATAAATTAGCTGCCCCAAAAGTTCAAGGAGGCCTTTGCCTTCTGCACCTTGATTTGTATTACTGGGCCAGTCATGCAAATAAATATCACAGGTGGCTCTCAAATGAGAATTTACAAGTTGTCTCAATGTGCACCCCAATCTGGTTAAAAATTGAAATTGCATAGATAAGGGCGTTCGGCCTCTCTATCCAGCCAGTCTCTTACATACAAGGCTGAAATCCCTTCCCTCAACCATTAAAACTTCGAAGATAGCTATTTCTCTTAAGTTGCATTCCCAGTTATGCTCCTTTCTTAGATATGATAACATTCCGGACCTATCCCAAACAATATACACTAATCCTAATTTTAAGATAGGCAAAGTAATGATCCTGACTTCCTAATTTGGATGACTGTACATTATCCCATTTTGTAAGAGAGAACCAGCTTGGCTTTCTTCTGTTGAATTTATGACTAAATTTAACATCCCAAATGCCATGATTTTCAAAGTGTTTCAGGTGAGACACCTCCTGTTGAAAGTTATAGGTAGGGCCCTATCACAACCAGAAAAGACCTTCATTTACAGAGAGCTTTTTAAAGTAGTAGGACTCCCACATGCAGTGTCCAAACTTATATATATATATATATATATATATATATATATATATATATATGTATATGATTGGTCATATCCAAACAGTTTTGGTCCAATGAATCTTTGGTCATCTTATTTTCCAGATTTGGCTATTAATTGGTTGACTCTATGGCATAGTTGTCACAAATTTAGAATGCAAGATAGGTTACAGTTAATGCAATTTAATATTTTGCATGATTTGTATTATTCCCCACAAAAACTAGCCAAATCTGGTTTATTGACATCTTCTCACTGTACAAGGTGCGTAGCGGAGGAAGGCTCCTTATCACATTTTCTGGTCTTGCCATAAAGTTGCCCCCCTTATGGAATCTTATTCAACAGAGGGCGGATCCTTTGTTAGGTTTGCATGAATTGCTTACAGCAAAAATTTGCCTTCTAGGTGACTTTTCTAATGTTTCAGTGCGTAAATATAAATATTATATGGCTCTAATTTCAATGTCAGTTAAGAAACTGGTGCTGAGGCATTGGAAAGATCAGGAGGACATCACATATATTGAATGGTTAAATGAACTGTTATTGAATCTCAGAACAGAGAAGACAATAGCAAGTTTACACAATAGGTCAAAGATTTGCCAAAATATGGGACCCCTTCCATACTCTTTATACTTTATAAGGATGAGATTGATGTTTTATTAAGTATGTCAGTTTGCTTACTTTGTGCTGGGGGGTGAGGAGGGTAGAGAGGGAGGGCTAGGGAAGGGGGTAGAAAGGTATCATCATTGTCAAGTCACTGGAGGTTTTTCTGTATCTGAATGAAATTATGTTATGGTACCTTTCTTTGTATGAAAAACTTTAATAAACTTTGAATTGAGAAACAAAAAAGGGCAAGCACTGGAGAAAGGGATAACTTTATGGTGAGGCATTCAAATGCATTGGGCATAGTGGTCTGTCCAATAACTGAGAACTGAAATTTATCTTTAATATAAATGGCAATGACCCCACCTTTGGTAAGCCTGTCACACCTAAGCAGATCGTATCCATGTATATTAATGGTATTATCAGGAATATGATTTCAGAGACATGAAGCTGAAATCATAAAATGCCTTTGGGTCCTGTGCTCTGCTGGCCTCTAGGTACTCGACAGTTTTTTCTTTCAGAAGTGATTCCATCATTTTCCCTACCACTGAGGTCAAACTAACAGGTTTGTAGTTTCCTGCCTCTGCCTTACTCCCACTCTTGTGAAGGGGGATCACATCTGCCTTCCTCCAGTTCCCAGGTATCACGTCATCCTTCCATGATTTGTTAAAAAGGGTAGTCAGTGGTGTCACTAGGTCTCCCCTTAGTTCTTTTAGAATTCTGGGGTGCATCCTGTCAGATCCCATTGCTTTGTCCACCCTGAGTTTTAAGGGTTCTTTCAGGACCCTTTCTTCTGTGAATGGACTGGTATCAACCCCCCTGCCCAGAGAGCTTCTATTGTTTGGTTTAGGTACCTCCCCCTCTTCTTCTTTTTTTGTGAAACCTGAGCAAAAGTATTAGTTCAGTATCTCTGCCTTTTCACTGTTACTGTCTGCCCACCCCACTCCCCTTTATTTAGCCTCACTATCTCTCCCTTGGTCTTTCTTCACTCCCTAATGTATCTATAAAAGGTTTTATCCCCCTTCTTAACTGAGCTGGCTATCTTTTTCTCGGTTTGGGCCTTTTCTATCCTGACTGCCTTCCCCGCTTCCCTCTACTTTAACTGATACAGTTCTCTGTCCTGCTGCTTCTGCGAGTCCTTATACTTCCTGAATGCTCTCTTTTTCTCCCTAACCTTCCTTGCCTCCTCTTTTGAGAACCATAGTGGTTTTTCACTTTGTTTAGTTTTCTTTATTTGCTTCACGCAAAGGCTTGTTGCCTCTATGATGGCAGTTTTGATTTTTCCCCATTGTTCTTCCACCCCTCCTTCCTGCCAATTTGCTAGTGCATTCCTTAGGCATGCCACCATTTTGCCAAAGTCAGCCCTTCAAAAGTCCTGTGTCCTCACTTTTCTATGGCTTGACTCCACGGTTGTGTTTATCGTGAACCACACTGTGTGGTGTTCACTTTTTATTTATTTATTTATTTAAGTCTTTGATAACTGGGGAGGTGTAATGATCCAGGGGACTGCCGGGCACAACCCAGGCCACAAATATGTGGCAGTTTGACAGAGAATACAGTCATAAATACTGTGATATGACAGATAGTATGAGCACAGCATCTACAAATCATTGGCAGACTATATTACAGTACATAGGTTTACAATCATAGTACATCAAATTGACAGTGAGTCAATATAGTAGAACAGTAAAGTGCTTGGTCTTTAAATTGGCTTATACAGAAAAAGCAGGTGACTTATACAATAATATAGACAGAAAGATATACATGCACACTGGGGAGGCCAATGGGAGCGAGGTAGGAGTGAAAGAATGGGCACATAGAGCCTAGGTAAGGTGCTAGAGGTCAAGATAGATACTGGGGTGAAATGACAAAGGTGGGAGTGTGCAAGGGGAGGTGGTCACCCTGGAGAATATAGGCATTTAGCTTTGTTTAGTAGCCAGGTTTTGAAATGGAGCTTGAAGGTGCAGTGGGTGTCTAAGGAGTGGAAGGACACGGGGAAGCTGTTCCATAAAGGTGGGGCAGCAACAGATGATGCTATGCCCTCCATGGCAGTAGAAACTTTAGGGATAACCAAAGGGGGGACAGAGGATGCTTGCAGGCATCTTGGGGGTGCTCGGGCCTTCAGGAGTGACATATACAGGGATACCTCATCGCATCTGAGGGTGCTGTTAATGATACACCCAAGGGCATAGTCAAACCAGGAGGGGAGTGGGAGTCAGTCCAATGACTTGTAGAGGTCACAGTGGTGGGTGGACAAAGGTGCCAAGAGTGCAAAACAGCAGATGTTGTTGTAGACGGAGATCAAGCCTGAGCAGAGGGCCACGGATATGAGTGAATATATGGGGGAGCAATAGTCACAGATTGGTAGCAGGTTTCCTAGGGCACTAGCCAGTCAGGCTTCATTTGACAAGAACTGTTTGAGTCCGTAAGCCACCCCAAGTTTCTGGTTTATGTGACATATTATGGTGGTGACATTGTCGGTATAGGAGAGGGAGGGATCAAGGGTAATGTCCAGGTACTTGCAATTTGGCACATTTGCAGCATGTTGCCATTGGGCATCATAACAGAGAGGATGGAACCCGACTTGGTGCATCTAGCGAGGTAGGGTTTGGACCCAAACAACATCGAATTCTTTTTTTTTTTCATTTACTAGGAGCCACTGTGATTGGAACCAAGTGTAGGCAGAGCAGAAATTATTGGATAGGACAGAGGATATGTTGTCCCGTGAGTCATCACTGTGGAAAAGGACAAGGTCATCAGCATACAGCAGAATAGACAGTCAGATTGGAGGGAGTTCATGAACAGGGAGAAAAGTAGAGTGCCAAGAATGGAGCCCTGAGGGGCACCCGTAATGACTGGGAGGGTGGGAGAAGTGGTAGGGCCAATGCAGACTGACTTGGGCCTCCTGGAGAGGTAACTCTTGAACAATACTGAGGCCTCAGAGGAGCAGCCATGTTTATGGAGAGTAAAGAGCAATAAGAGGTGATCAACCAGATCAAAGGCCTTGGATAGATCAACAAAGACCCCACCTGTAGCTTTCCCCTGGTACATGTTCCTGTGTATGTGATTGGTAAATAGGGCCAGGGCCAATGTAGTGCAGTGGGACTTGCAGAAACCATGTTGCTGTCAAGAGGCTGAATTGTTCAATGTAGTCAGACAGTTGTCCGTGGACAGCCCTCTCCAGGAGTTTTCTTAGTTGGGGAAGCAGGGATATGGGCCTATAATTATTTGCTGATAGAGGGTCACCTGCTTTAAAGATAGGTACCACCCTAGCATGCTTCCAGAAGTCAGGCATGGTGGATGTGGTCAAGGCAAGATTGAAGATAGTGAGTGGTTTTAATATGGATGTGGAGGTGAGTTTAAACATAGCCAAGAAAAAGCCATCGCTTCCTGGGCTACCACGGTTAGGTAGGCTTTTTAGAAGCTTAGTGGTGTCTTTGGTAGAGATGGCCCTGAAGTAGAAAGGAGGGGTGTGTGAGTTTTGGAGGTGCAGAGTGGAGGATGGATCTAGAGCACTGGGGCTAGGGCTAGTCGGAAAAATTTGACACAGAGGCCCAAAGGAAATAATTTAATAGATTATTTGTATAACAAATAGAATAATAGATAGGTTCCTGTGCATTACAATGTAGTAATTCCATCGAGAGGTTCTGGGGACATTGGGAACCTCGAGAGCGAAGCTCGAGAGGTTCCATGTCCCCAGAACCTCGAGATGGAACTACTGCATTGTAATGCACAGGAACATATTTTTTTATTTTTTTTAATATATGGATGCAATTTCCTTTTCTCTGAGGCGGTTGGCAGCTGCAGCCCAAACAAGTCTCTCCGTCCTGGCCACGCGCCACACTGTCTCACTGCTCGTTTTTTTTTTTTGTTTTACTGAAGGACAGCCTACCTTTTCTGGGTCTGGGGAATGCAGGGTCTGCTGGATATCTGTATTTTTCAGATATTTTAAAAAAAAAGCTGCAAAATGTTATGGTTGAGAAAAACTCTCGGTAAGCGAGACAGTGGCCGCCTTATTTTTCAAACTGTTCTGCCCGCCCTAACAGGAAAAGTGGCCAATTGGCAGGCACGTTTTGAAAGATGTTGGGAGCTAGACTAGCGCATGCACTGTTGTGATTTGGTGATAATACTATCGTTCAGGTCCCCAACGATAGTATTACGGCACCTGAACGATGGTATTATCACTCCTGAAGTGTAGTATTATCACTTTGGGAGTGATAGTATTACGGGGAATTTTTTGTATGCTTTTGTAGTATATTATTTTCATGATCCATATATTAAAATTAATGTAAAACTGCTAAACAAAAAGCAGTCACTCACTACTAGCCCCTTCAAAGCTGGCCTGTAATGGTGGCATATCCTGCTCGGGTCCATAACATGAGTGTGCTGGGAGAGTCAGAGAGAGAGAGAGAGAGAGAGATGGAGAGAGAGAGACAGACAGACAGACAGATGCAAATACCTATATCATAGCACCACCAATCACTGCAGGCACTGCCAGGCAGGTAAGATTTTTTTTATTAATGGTGCTGTGTGGGTATTATTTTGATGGATGTTCCAGTCAGAACCGAACAGGTCAAAGAAATGGATATGAATGATCAAATGAGCAGTACTAAGAGAGCCTGCCCACCCTACCCATGTGAATGATGCAACTGCTTTGCATGTTCCGGTGTACTGTGATATATGGTACACTATCTGGTCCAAGAGGTGGTAATATTTTCTAGTACTACGACTATTTCTACTGAATCTGATCAACACACTGAATCCTTAAAGAAGAAAAATGAAAGATGTAGTGATCACCACCCAGGCAGGCAGCCAGTCACACATCGTATCGGTCAAGTGCAGTGCAGTCATAAAAAAAGTTTGCCACTGCCATTTGAAGACCTGATGACACACAACACAATTACATCCTTCCTAGTTCCTTAATTGCTGCCAGCCACTGCTAAGTAATTTAAGTATCAAAAATAAAATATATGAATAATCTCAGCCCAGTTACTGTAAGTGAGCTATAACCAGGCTAGCATACCAAGCACACACAAACAATAAAGAAATTATATGAAATTAATAGCACTTTTTTGTGTGAAGTAATCACATCCAAATATGGAAGGGGGAGGGGGGGCTTGAGAAATATATTATAAAAAGAGTGTCCAGTTTCTGGGTTTTGGGCATCTGCTAAGCCATGCACTGTACAAAAATTAAAACAGTACAGTCAGGAGCCATGTTGCCTATTGTCCAAGCCCCCAGTTTGCTTCAGTAACCTCCCTATCCTTTCCTTGACAATGCCCTCCATCACCTTGCCGACCACTGATGTCAGGCTAATGGGCCTGTAATTTCCCACCTCCTCGCTTGATCCCCTCTTGTGGATCGGCACAACATGGGCCACCCTCCAGTCTTGGGGCACCCACCCAGTCCTCAGAGAGATGTTGAAAAGCTCCACTAGAGGGACTGCCAGGACATCTGCCTGTTCTCTCAGCACCCTGGGATGTCCAATTCCCCTCGGCATCATGCGCCCCCCACAACAGTCTTTCTTTGCCGAAGGGGGGCCCAATCCCTGTCGCCTTCAGTCCCCCTGCCCAGTTCAGTTTGCCAATGGGGGAGCCCACTCCCCGTTGGCATAATGTGCCCAACCCCTGATTTGTGCTGTGTGCCGGGGGGGGGTCCAATCCCCCTCGGCATCATGTACGTCCCCCTACCCATTTCTGTGTCAACAGGGGTCACAGTCCCCATCGGCTGTGGTCCCCTTCCCCGTAATGCAGCTGGTACACTGGGAGCCCACCCCAGTGTACTAAACAAACACCTGCAAAAAAGAAAACCAACCCTCGTTGTCCCCCCTCCCCTGTAAAAGAAGGAAACGGTCCCTTATGGTTTCTCCTGCCCCTTCCCCAACCCGTGCCCACCCTCTACCTCCCCTGCCTCCCCACACACACCCTCACCCCATGCTTACCTCCGGAGCCCGGTGAGATGATGTTCATTGGATCTGGAACACTACTGCACTCTTCAAAGCCGACCGTGAACTGAAGAAATGCCGGTAAGCTGTATAATGGCATAAATAGGGTTTTTTCAATTTTGGTGCATATCTCAGGCATTTTGGGGAATTTTGGCATACATTTTCAACATGGGGTTATTGGGACCCCTCCTCATGAACTCAGTCACTGTCATGGCGTTATTCCGTCCCGAAAGGTGATTTTGCGGTCACTGCGCGGAATCACCTTTTGGGACTGATTAATAAAACAACAGTGCCACTGTTCATGGGCTCTCAGAAAGCATATGTTGCAAATTTGGTGGAAAAAATCCAAAAAATGAGCTGAGGTAGCAAGTGAGTTTTGTTTTCTCAGAAGAAGCCAGAAGGGGAAAGAAGCATACTCAATTTAGTGCTTTACAGTAACTGGTAATTGCTATTTTTCTTTTAAACTTAGACTGTGGGCTTTTAGTGACACTGTAATTTCTTTGTTATCTTTACTTAGAATTGTTTTTGGGCTGTTGAAAATTTAAAATGTAGTGGTGGTGTATTTCTTTGCTGTCTTTAATTGCTGCAAATTTTTGCCCCCTCCCCTTCCCCCAACTCTTAATTATTTGCCCTGTTAAATCAGATTGACAGGAGCTAAACACAAGGGATAGTAAGGGGTGTGGAGTAGGAGGGGCATAAGGGGGAAGAAGCCCACCTTCAGCACGAGAAGTGTTTTGACTCATTTATTTATTTATTGGTTTATTTTCTTTTTTTAAAAAAAAGAAAAGTATCTGAGGATCAGTGGTACAGGACAGGTTTTAGGACAGTAAATTAATAAAAAGGGAACTAGGAGAGCTTCAGTAACATACAAGTAGTGGAATAGCAGTATAATTGCAGTATAATGTGGGGAGTGGTGCAATGCAGTGGCTATGGGGCAGCCATATTCAGGCAGACCTTCTGGACACTGAGGTGCTGCCCTATCTGCATGCATCTCTCTGGATTGTGGGATGAAGTAGCCAGACTCAGAGCGGAAGTAAACTGGGTCAGGAGTGCCATCGCCCCTATCCAGAGACCATCCAGTCCAATACAACTGCCTCAAAGGATGCCGAGAATGAGGAGCACTTGGAAGACAGTGGGCTCAGGGAGGGTTAGAGTGGTCAGGCAGAGGCACATCCCAGATCCTATTCCACTCAAGAACTCATATGCCACACTGGCAAATAGGGAAAACCAAATAGAGGTACCCCCAGAAGTGGAAGGAAAGGATTTGGAGGTTAGCCAAGGAGGTGACCTCAGTGGGGAGAGCAGTGGACCCCAGAGGAGGAGGAAGGGAATCCTGGTGGGGGACCCCATCATAAGAGGGATCCAGCTAGGAACACAGGAGGGGGAGGACAGGGAGGTGAGGTGCCTACCAGGTGCCACGACATGGAGGGATGGAAGGAAGATCCTGGGGATCACTGGGAAGGCAAGATGGGAGGGTGAGCTGGATGTCATTATCCACCTAGGTACTAATGACCTGGCAAATGGGGAGCCAAAGTTCAGGAAGAGTTTAGGAAATTGGGGAGAGGTCTCAAGCAAGTAGCTACTTCTATCACTTTCTCAGAAGTAGTACTTGCGAGAGGCAAGGGGAGAGCATAGGGGTGCATGCACCAGGAACTTTAACTCATGGCTGAAGAACTGGTACTGTGAGGAAGGGTTTGGATTCTTTGGTGACTGGGGACCCACCTGGAGGGTTGGAGGTTTGTTCAAGCCTGACGGCCTGCATCCATCCTGGAGGGGAATCCAAGCACTCGATGATAAGTTTAAATGCTACATTGACAAGCATTTAGACTAGCAAAGGGGGGTGGCAGGCCAGCAAGGAGGGTACCTACTTGCTCACCTCCCACAGTTAACAGTGGAACCAGTGAACCGGAGGAGTGGCTATCTCTACAAAGCAGTGTTCAAAAGATGGAGATTAGCACCCAAGAGGTAGATATGCAGAAAAGGGGCAAAATTCAACAGAAGGGCAGACAGCAAGGAGAACCAGGGATAAAGGGCAACCAACAAAGGGGCTGGAGTAGAACAGCGAAACAGTCTAGGGAGGTCAAATCATGGAAAGCCATGTGCGCCAATGCCAGGAGCCTCAGCAACAAGATGGAAGATCTGGAGGCTGTCATTGTGCAGTCAAACCTGGACATTGTGGCCATCACTGAAACCTGGTGTAATGATAACCATGACTGGGAGATGGCCATACCTGGCTACAACATATTCAGAAGAGATAGGGAAGATAGGAAGGAAGGAGGGGTGGCACTGTATGTGAAAAATGGGCCACAGAGATCCAGGAGGAACAAAATGGGGGAGAGATGCTGTGGGTTAAGCTGGAAAGGAAAATGGGACCAGCCATCCACTCAGGTGTGGTCTATAGACCACCAGCCCAGGAGGAAGAAACAGATAGGGAGCTGATGCTAGCCATCCAAAGGATGGCAGACAAGGGTGAGGTAGTACTGGTTGGAGACTTCAATATTCCAGACGTGGACTGGAGTATCTCAGCAGCAGCATCAACTAGGAGCAGATTTATCCTGGACTCCCTTCAGGGTACCTTCCTCAAGCAACTGGTCATGGAACCAACTCGGCAGAAGGCAATACTGGACCTTGTGCTCACAAACAGGGACAGTGTGATGGGGGTACCAGTGGGGGAGCACCTGGGGAACAGTGACCACCAGTCATTGTGGTTTGAAATCACAGAAAGAGCAGAACCAAATCACACAAGAACACGTATCCTGGATTTTAGGGGGGCAGACTTTGAGAAAATGGGGAGATACTTGAAAGAAGCATTAAGGGGAATGGGGCAGGAATCAGGGGTTGAGGAACAGTGGGTAGTATTTAAAATGGGGATTACAAGAGCAACAGAATTATGCATTAAGCAGGTTAGCAAAAGGAAAAGGAAAAGGAGACCACTATGGTTTTCCAAAGAGGCAGCAAAGAAAGTGAAAGCCAAAAAGATTGCATTCAGGCAATACAAAAAGACATAGACAGAAGGGGATAGGGAGAAGTACCAGGAGAAGCAAAGGGAGGCAAGGGGGTCAGTAAGGGAAGCCAAAGCTCAGACAGAAGAACACATTGCAAAATCAGTGTGTAGAGGGGACAAAACCTTTTACAGGTACATAAGTGAAAAAAGAAAAGCAAAGGGAGGGATAGTGAGACTGAAGGGAGAGGATGGGGCCGCATGGAGGATGGCAACAGTAAAGCTGACATATTGAACAGGTATTTCTGCTCAGTCTTTACTGAGGAAGAGGAGGGTAATGGGTCAGAAGGGAGTACAAGGGGTGAGAATGGTGCAGAAATGGACACAAGTCCCGTTACACGAGAAAGGGTCCTGAAGGAACTGGAAGTAATAAGAGTTGATAAAATAATGGGGCCAAATGGTGTGCACCCCAGGGTCCTTAAAGAACTAAGAGAGGTGGTGGCTGAACCTCTGGCCATCCTGTTTAGCCAATCACTGGAAACATGGGAGGTACCCAAAGACTGGAGGACAGCAGATGTAGTCCCCTTATACAAAAGTGGGAACAAAGAGGAAGCAGGGAACTACAGACCAGTCAGCCTCACCTTGGTAGTGGGGAAGATCATGGAAGCACTACTGAAGGAGAGATTGGTGAACATCTGGTTGTCAATGGACTACAGGACTCAAGGCAACATGGTTTCACCAGGGGGAGGTCATGTCAGACCAACCTCGCTGAATTTTTTGACTGCTGGGTGACTAGGGAGGTGGATCAGGGGAGGGCAGTGGACATGGCCTATCTGGACTTCAGCAAGGCCTTTGACACTGTGCCACATAGAAGACTATTACACAAACTGGGGAATATGGGTGTGGGCAGGACAGTAGTGTGGTGGGTAGGTAACTGGCTGGTAGCAGAACACAGAGGGTGGTGGTAAATGGCTGTCACTCAACAGAGGGAAGAGTGACCAGTGGGCTACCACAGGGATCAGTGCTGGGACCGGTCCTATTCAACATCTTTATCAGTGACATTGCGCAGGACCTAGAAGGCAGAATTTCACTGTTCGCTGATGACACAAAGCTCTGTAACAGAGTAGACACACCAGAGGGTGTAGACAGAATGAGAAGGGACCTGCAGAAACTTGAAGAATGGTCAGGGGTTTGACAGTTGAAATTCAATGCAAAGTGCAAGATAATGCATATGGGGACACAAAAACCCTGGCACAATATATCAGTTAGGGGGTGAGGATATAGCATGCACCAAGCAGGAAACGGATCTTGGGGTTATCATCTCTGATGACCTCAAGGTAGGGAAACAGTGTGACAAGGCAGCAGGTAAAGCAAATAGAATGCTGGGATGCATAGGCAGGGGCATCACCAGCAGGAAAAGGGAGGTCATAATTCCACTATACAAGACACTAGTGAAGCCCCACCTGGAGTACAGTGTACAGTTCCGGAGACCTTACCTATGTAAGGACATAGACAGGGTAGAGAAGGTTCAGAGGAGGGCAACAAAGATGGTACATGGATTGCATCACAAAGTCCTATGAGGACAGGTTGAAGGAACTGAATATGTACTCCCTGGAGGAGAGGAGGGAGAGAGGGGGATATGATAGAGACATACAAGCATCTTACAGGGAGGCCCAGGGTGCAGGAATACACTATATTTCAGCAAAAAAGATGTTCCAGGACTAGAGGGCATGGGATGAAGTTGGAGGGAGGGCAATTCAGAGGAAACGTGAGGAAGAATTTCTTCACAGAATGGGTGGTGGACAAGTGGAACACCCTGCCAGAGGAAGTGGTGGGGCTGAAACCATCATGGGATTTAAGAATGCATGGGATAGACATAAAGAAATTCTGGAGATCAGGGGTAAGGGGCAACAGACTTCTAGGAAAACATTAACTGAACTTACAGGCTCAAATGGGCAGACTGGGTGGGCCATAGGCCCTTATCTGCTGACACTGTCTATGTACGTATCTGTGTATCCAGATTTTCAATGTTGCTATTTTGTTACACCTCCTCATGAACAATATAGTTGTAATTTTTCACATCCTGCCCAAAATGTGTTTTCATGCCTGTGGCGCCAAATGGCACAGTCGCTGTGCAAAGCCACCTTTCTGCTAACAAACTGATAGTGCCGCTCTTCATGAGGTGGGGTCACAAAAAGCCCATGTTGATAATTTGGAATGAAAATACCAACAAACCGCTATGGCGTTAGGGTTTCCAACTGTAACACCCCACCCTGTGAGACTGACAAGCATCAGAGTGTGACTTGCGGATCATCGTCTGTAATACTCGCCATTCCACCCCAACCCCCCCACCACAGCCAGTGACAAGCATCGAGGTGTGCCTTGGAATGCTGTGCCCCAAATTTCACCCCATTCTCCTATACTGTACCCATCTCAACGTATTTCCTTATGGAATGGGGTAAGAATAAGGCCCAAAGATCCCAAAGCACACCACGGCTCTTGTCAGTGTCTATAGGGTAGGGTGAGGTGAAATGGCATGAGCATTATAGCTGATGACCCAAAAGCACACCCCAATGCCTATCAGTCTCTGCAGGGTGGGGGTGAGGTTGGCATCAGTTCAGTACTTCACTGCCATTCCTATTATACATCTCTAACTCCAGCACTACCAATGCCAATGCCAGGGAGACATTTGGCATTGACAAATGCTTGTTTTCTTTCTTTTGATGCATGTGACAGTATCTGTATCCCTTTTGACATCCCTCCTGCATACTAGTTGTTGAGCCTAATCTCTTTAATCTTTCTCCCCAGCCTCAAAGCTCCACACTGAAGTGCATCCAGCTCCATTCAGGGTGTCATGGGCAACAGAGGATCTTTGGGCTTTCCCTGCCCCCCTACCAGCAACCGGCAACCCACCTGCTTCTCCCAAGGTATGAACTACTCATGTCTGCTCTTGCACTGTGTACAAAGCCGCACTTTGTGTGGCACCATTTGGTGCATCCCACTCAAGTCACCCCAACCACCCAGGGGTGGTCCTAATTTTATAGCTGCCAGAACCTACCAGCCCACTTCTGCACCCCCATCATGATCGTACACTTGGACTAGTTCACTATACCCTTAAAGTAACTTAGCAGCTTCTCGCTCTGACCCTTCCCCCTGCAAATTCTCTCTCACTCTAAATTTATTTTTGCACCTAAAATTCCCCCTTGAGCTAACCTTCCCTGACCCACCCTATTGCTCTCTCTTCTAATCCCTCCCTGTGTGCTTTTAGCCTACTCCTCTGCAACTCACCTGTTGTAAATCCCTTCACTGTACTTTGGTGGTGCTGGCTGTGGGATTTGAACCTTGTAAACACCCTGTCTCCCTGCTGTTGTCCAGAGCCCCTTACCTCTAGGCCAACTGCTGTTAACAGGTATCTTTAGTGCTGATAACTATAGCACCTCCTTATGAAGCTCGTCCTACTCCCCCTGCTAGCAGCCTCCCTTACAGGCTTGCTGGTGGGTATTGACTTCTGTGCTACCATATTAGTAGCAGATCAAGTGAATCTATCCTATCTCTCATTCCTCCATAAACCCGACACACCTCCTCCAAGGATGTCCAATGGGAACTCACCCCTCTGGGCCTCAACCTCCTTGCTGTCCTCTCTAGCCATGATTGCCGACTTCTGGGGGGTTATCTCTATTCTCTTACTCTTACCTTTTTTTGTTAGTGGATTAGTGGTTAGTCTGTTTTCTGTTGGCACTTTCGGGGGTCTACCTTGGATCCGTGGGGACACTTTTTATCATCTTGTGGAAGCTGCCTTTTATCAATGGAGGGGCTGTCGCGCCCCATGGAGGAGGAAGAAATGTCATTCTGTACAGCCGTGGTGGTGAGAGAGGCATTGGTTCTGTACTACTGTGTGGGTCATTTTTTCTTTCTGTGGTGATAACCCTCATTTGTGTGGGCCACCACTGCCTGAGCCTGTGCCTGTGAGACAGGCCCTCAGTTTAATTAGGATGGCTCCCCTCATCTGTGCTCCCATCTATGGGACTGTAGAACTTGGTTCCTATAATAACTGTCCAGCTGTAACCGGGGAAGGTGAGAGGGCTCCAAGTTACTTAGATCTGGGCCCTTAACTTAAAACTATTTTTTCATTCTGTGACTGTTTTTGCATGTTTTTCTGCTTTGCTCAGAACACGACCTCCTGGGCTTTTCCTTGCTGATTGTAGTCTTTGAAGTAGCTGTCTATATTAAGCAAAAGTCTGTTCTCCTTTTCCTACCTTGTGTGGGGTGGTTCAGGGTGGGGGGCTTTTTGTGTTTTTTTTGTTTTTATCTATCGTCTTTGTGATGTGTGAATGGTTTAGGTTGTTGTTGTTTTAGTGTATGGTAGTGTGTATGTGTGGGGTTGTATAGTTAGGAAACCATGTACCTGGGATATTAGAGTCAGGCAGTATGTGTTTGGGGAAATGTGAGGGCCTGGGGTGGGCTAGGATTGTGTACAAGGTATCCCAGCTGCTCGATCTGCTGCCTTTCTCCAACCTCCTAATTTCTGCCACCAGAGCTCATTATTATTGGGATTAGGAGGAGCACGTTGATCGATTGTGGTGGGGCTCCTCAGGCACACCGGTTGGGGGAGGGATAGAAGTAGTCAGCTGCAGAAGGTGCCCTGGGCTTTGACGGGTCCAAGGGAGAGGCCATACATGTTTGGTACCTGTCCCTAGGGGTCCCAGCAGACTGGGAGGGCAGGTAGCCAGAGGGGCTGCATCTTCCACCAATCCCCTGAGGGCAGTGCTTTGCAATGCCAGATCGATCAGAAACAATACTGCACTTATAGTGGATTTGGTTTCTTCGGTCGATCTGGCTTACATCATGGAGACCTGGGTGGGTGTCGATGCTGTCCTGGTTTTAGAGGCCACTGCCCCCCCCCCCCCGGGTACTGTGTAGTGCACTGTCCCAGAGTGGAATGCAGGGGTGGAGGGGTGGCCATATGTTTTAGATCAGAACTGGGCTTCACTGTGCACCCAGTGAGAACACTGTGTTCCTTCGAATGTGTGGCTGTTCATGGGGGTCCTGGTGCAGGCTGCAGGATTCTCCTGATTTACCGCCCCCCTGGGATAGTGGGAGAATTCCTGCAGGAGATAGCCGACTTCAGTGCCAGTGAAACATTTGAGGCCCCCAGATGTTTAGTTCTAGGGGAGTTTAACATTTGGGCTGATGACAAATTCTCTAGGTTTGGTTATAACCTCCTCCAGATGATGACATCTCTGGGTCTGTCACAAGAAGTTTCTTCTGTGACCCACCAGGGCGGCCACATTTTGGACCTGGTCTTCTTACTTGGGCTTGAGATAAATAATCTCAAGAGTGGTCGGGTCATTTGGTCCGATCATTGCACAGTGGAGTTCTTGTTCAGCCCCCCCCCAAGAGCCCTCCCCTGCTGAGATGGTAAGCTACCGCTCTTTGAGGTGTTTGACCCCTGAGGGTTTTGTGGTGGTGGCTTATCTATCTAGTGTGGAAGATGCATGCAACGTGGGTACGTGCATGGCAGTTGCCGCTTACAACAAGGCAATGTCTGATGCGCTTGACTCCCTCGTACCGGTCTGTGTATGATCCAAATCCTCTCACTTGAGGTCCTTGTGGTTTGATGGGGAGCTCAAGGTGATGAAAATTATGGGTCAGAGGTTAAAGTGCTGCTGGCAGAAGACTGGGCTGGAGGTGGACAAACTGGCCCTGTGTGTGCACTACAGTGAGTACCAGGGGGCAATCAATCATAAGAAGGGTAGAGCTCCTGTCCAGGGAGATTACTGCCAGGAAGAATTGACCAAGTGTGCTTTTTTGGACTGTCGACAGGCTTTTACACCTTGCCTGCCTACAGTCAAAAAAGTATTTTTCTGACTCTATGTGATGAGTTTGCTCAATTCTTCTTGGACAGAGTGTCTGCCATCTGGCAGAGAATTCTACCCGTGAGCCAAACTGTAGCCGACAGTGGTCACCTTGAGTGCCCGGAGAGCACTCTTTCTGGTTGGGGCGAGTTTAGACCAGTGGAGGTGGCCGAGGTCATTGGGGTTATTTCCATGCTGAAACACACTTATTGTGAACTGGACCTGGTGTTGACATGGTTCCTGATGGGATGTGTCAACTCCATAGGCCTGGTGTTTGCCTTGATTGTCCTGTGCTCTCTGTCAGAGGGGGTCTTCCCAGATGCCTTGAAGAAGGCACTGGTGAGATCCCTTCTGAAGAAACCATCTTTAGATCCTGACGTCAAGGTAAATTATTGTCCCATCTCCAACCTTCCTTTCTTAGGTAAGGTTGTTGAGAAGGTTGTGGCACTTCAGTTTGAGGAGCACCTCATGGCCTATGATCTATATGAGCCTCTCCAGTGTGGGTTTCATGCAAGGCATAGCACAGAAACTGCATTAGTTCGGGTGCACAATGACCTCCTTAGGATGAAGGATTGAGGGGAGGGGACAATTCTCATTATCCTTGATCTCTCCTCAGCCTTTGACACAGTGGACCATTGTGTGTTACTCAACTGCCTGAGGGAATTTTGTGGACTCACCATCACTATCATCTGCTGGTTTGAGTTCTAACCCACAAACAGGAGGCATTGGGTACTGTTGGGGAATTTCTCCTCCTCCCCTAGTCTCCTGTCCTGTGTAGTACCTCAGGGTTCAGTCTCATTGCCAATGTTGTTCACTATGTATTTGCTGTCCCCGGGAGAGCTCATTAGGAAGTACAGTCTGGGTCTTCATTGCTATGCAGATGATGCCCAGCTGTACCTTTTCTTTGCCGCTGGGATATCCAATGCAGTGAATGTGCTAAATAATTGCCTAGATGAGATCAATGACTGGATGGCCTCCAGGTGTTTGCGTCTGAACCCTGATAAGCCAGAAGTACTGGTAGTGGAATCAAACAGGAGGCATGATAGGATGGCCTCTGGTGCAGAGACAGGACTTTTCTGGGTTCTGTGCATTAAAGGCTTCCTCTAGGGTGTGCAGTCTTCTCATTATCCTGCACAGTGGATTGACACTTGAATCCCAGGTGTCATCCATTGTCCGTACCAGTTTCTGTCATCTGAGGAATATCACCAGGATCAAACCTCTAGTTTCACCCCTGGATCTCCCTACCTTGGTGCACACCTTCGTGACATTGAGGCTTGACTACTGTAACGTGCTGTACCTCGGGATCTCGGGATGTACCCTCTGCTGGCTGCAGCTAGTGCAGAATGCAGCCACTAGGTTGTTGATGGGGCAGTCTAAATACTGCCATATCACCCCAGTACTGCGTGAACTGCACTGGCTACCAGTCAGGTGAAGAGTCCTCTTTAAGGTGGGCTTGCTCACATTTAAGGCCCTACACAACCTGGGCCCTGATTACCTGGTGGACCTTCTTATACCTGCTGCCTCAGTCCACTCCCTCCGTTCCTACTTTAGGGGCTTCCTTGTGATTTGGATGATGCTAAAAATGGCCAGCGACAGAACTTTTAGTGTCACCGGCCCCATTCTGTGGAATTCTTTACTTCCAGCTATAAGGGAGGCCCCTTCAGTAGAGGTGTTCAAGGTCTGCCTCAAGGCCTTCTTAGTCAATCAAGCTTTCCTTGACCCTGTCTTTTAAATACTGCCTTGGCACTGCCACACTATGAAACAGCTTATGTTCCAGCTTCTTATTTATTTATTTATTTATGTATTTTTCTATTTTACTATAGCTGTATATTTAATACTGTTTTATCTCTTGGTCCGCACCCTCCGTTCCTCCTTTAGGGACCTCCTTGCGATTTGGATGAGGCTAAAAATGGCCAGCAATAGAACTTTTAGTGTCGCTGGCCTCGTTCTGTGGAATTTGCTACCTCTAGCTATAAAGGAGGCCCCATCAGTAGAGGTGTTAAAGGCCTGCCTCAAGGTCTTCTTAGTCAATCAAGCTTTCCCTGACCCTGTCTTTTAAATACTGCCTTGGCACTGCCACACTATGAAACAGCTTCTGTCCCAGGCTTCTTATTTATTTATTTTTCTATTTTACTATAGCTTTACATTTAATACTGTTTTATCTCTTGGTGTGTTGTTTATTTTTTCCTGTGTATGGCACGCAGAGCCCCAGGGATTGGGCATCTTTAAATAAAATTTGCCTTGCTTTGCCTTGCCTACTCTATTGCACTGCCCCCTTCTCCACACTTATCACCCCCATATTTCCCTGCTCCTATTGTCTGGTGATGTGGAGAGCAAAACCTCCATAACCCATTCAAATAAAACATGGGCTCGCTCAAACAGAGTAAAAATTGCCCACTTAAATATACACAGCCTCCCTGCCAAATTCCTGGACCTTGAAGCCTAGGTGTCCCTTTACAAACCTAACATCCTAGGTCTAATGGAAACATGGCTCCAGACCCTGATCCCTGATGCCACGTACCAGTTGCCTGGCTATTCCATGCTATGCCATGATCGACCTGGTAAAAAAGAAGGGTGGTGGGGTGGCTCTACATTTCCATGAACTCCTTTCTACCACCACGGTCCTTCTCTCTGGCCCTACATCCCTTAGTGAGTGGCTCATCACAGAAATTATTCTGGGTTCCAACAAAAAGATACATGTCCGGTGCTGTACAACCCTCCTAAAGGGGGCATCCCAGGTCTAACAAGGCACCTGTCTGGTGTGGGTCAAATCTCTCCCTCCAGAGACACCATCCTCCTTGGTGACTTTAACCTAAACTTGCTGAGTCCCAAGGTGACAGATTATAGTAACCTTCTAAAACAATATAACCTCTCTCGGTCCATTACCCTACCCACCAGGAGAAATCCCGGCCCTCTACAACACTCTTTGTTAGTCTGGGTGGCTACAAACAAGGATAAGGTACTACAAGCTGGAATACTATCAGATTCAATTAGTGACTACTTCCCCTCTTACATAATCTGGTCCACAAAAACCAAAAGGACCACCCTCCCCCCAAAAAATACCTGACCTTTAGAAATTTCAACTGCACTGATTCCTCCAGCCTACTCACGGATGTTACGGCAGTTAGCTGGCACACTCTCCACTCCCTCACTGATGTGGCCTCTGCAGTTGGCTTCTTCACTGATGCCCTCCTCCAGATACAGAACAATAATTTCCCAGTGACCTACCGTAGAGTAAGAGGAAGTTGCACTCGGTGGATCTCCCAGTGAGGGAGTGGGCTGGCAGCTACGGTACACTGCAAATCTTGAAAAGAATGAAAAGTGGAGCTAGTCAAACATGAAAATCAATACTTTAAAGGAACAGAGATTCCTTAAGATTTGCTAAGGAGAATATAAACTACAGGAAGGATTGTGAATCTGTATAAAGAGTGACAACACAACATGGGCCTGAGGAAGTGGCATGGCCACAAAACTGTCACCCATGAATTTTTGTGTGCATCAAGAATAAAAAAAAACATGTTCAGTGTATGAGATCTGGTACTATTGGAGTTTATCCAGACTTTATTTGTACATTCTCTACTCCCTTACGATGTGGCCTCTGCAGTTGGCTTCTTCACTGATGCCCTCCTCCATATGCAGGACCATCATTTCCCAGTGACCTACCGCAGAACAAGAGGAGGTTGCGCTCAGTGGATCTCCAAGGACCTACTCTCTGTTATGAAAGAGAGATAAAATGCGGGTGGCTTTTAAATCCTCCTCCTCCCCCTCCCTCTAGAACATCTATAGGAACTTGCAAGTAAAAAAGTATAAACAATCTGCTAAGGCATTGAAAACAACAGGGGTTTGTCTTCATTGGGGACTGGGGTTCCACCTGGAGGGACACCAGCCTATACTGGCAGGATGGTCTGCATCTGTCCAGGAAGGGAACAAATCTTTTGAGCAATCGGTTTAAATGCTTCATTGGCAAGCTTTTAAACTAGTCAAGGGGGGAGGCACTGATAAGCAGCAGGAAAATCCCAGCCTCTCCCTACAAAACAGGGTACTAAACGAGAAAAAGACCGAGGTAGAAAGGTCAGTGGGGGATGCTGCAACAGAAGGTAAAGCCATCAAAAAATGGAAAGCAATGAGTACCAATGCCCGTAGTCTGAGTAACAAGCTTCCTGAATTAGTGGCCTTGATGGAGGAGGAACATCTGGATATCGTGGCAGTCACAGAAACATGCTTTGCACAAAACCATGACTGGGACATAAACATACCAGGATACACTATCTACAGGAGGGACAGAGAGGGTAAAAGAGGAGGAGGAGTAGCTCTTTACATAAGGGAAGAAATCAAAGCAACAGAACAAAAGGGAAAACAGGGAGGAGAAGAAGCACTGTGGGTAAATTTGGAGACTGGCAATGGCACCACAATCCGCACAGGGGTTGTATACAGACTTCTCTCAGGGGGAGGAAATGGACAAGGAAATGATAGAAAGTATACTTAGTATGGCAGAAAAAGGGGAGATATTGCTGATGGGCGATCTGAATATACCAGATGTTAGCTGGAGTGCAGTTGCAGCAGCCACTTCGAAGAGTTGGGTTATTCTAGATGCCCTACAGGGACCATGCCTTAGACAACTAGTATTGGAGCCCACTTGAGAGGGAGCAATCTTAGACCTGGTTCTCTCAAATGGAGATGAAGAGAGGATCACAGATGTAGAAGTGGGTAGCCATCTGGGAACTAGCGACCATCGAACAGTATCGTTCATAATAAACACAGCAATAGAGTCAAGCCATACAAAGGCAAAGGTACTGGACTTTAGGAGGGCTAACTTTGCCAAAATGGGTGAGTGCCTAAGGAATACACTAGCAAATGGGCAGGAAGGAGGGGGGGAAGAACAATGGGGAATAATAAAAACTGCCATCACAGAGGTAACAAGCCTTTGTGTGAAGCAAATAAACAAAACTAAATGATGTAAGAAACCACTATGGTTCTCAAAGGAAGTGGCAGTGAAAGTTCAAGAGAAAAAGAAAGCTTGCAGGAAGTACAAGGAATCACAAAAGGAGCAGGACAGAGAACTGTATCAGTTAAAGCAAAAGGAAGCTGAGAAGGCAGTCAGAACAGCAAAGGCCCAAACCGAGGAAAAGATAGCCAACTCAGTTAAGAAGGGGGATAAAACCTTTTATAGGTACATCAGGGAGCTGAAGGAAGACCAAGGGAGGGATAGTGAGGCTTGTTAAAGGGGGAGGGGGCAGAGGGGTGACTGTGAAAAGGCAGAGATACTAAACAAATATTTTTGCTCAGTATTTACAAAGGAAGAGGGAGGTACCTAAAACAAACAGTAGAAACACTCTGGATACAGAAGTTGATACCAGCCCATTTACAGAAGAAAGGGTTCGAAAGAACTCTTAAAACTGAAGGTGGACAAAGCAATGGGGCCTGATGGGATTCATCCCAGAATTCTAAAAGAACTAAGGGTAGAATTAGTGACACCACTGACTACCCTGTTTAACAAATCATGGGAGGATGGGGTGGTACCCGAGGACTGGAGGATGGCAGATGTGATTCCCCTTCACAAAAGTGGGAGCAAGGCAGAAGCAGGAAACTACAGACCTGTTAGTTTAACCTCAGTGGTAGGGAAAATGATGGAATCACTTCTGAAGGAAATAATTGTCGAGTATCTATAGGCCAGAGGGGCACAGGACCCTAGGCAGCATGGATTCACAGCAGGAAGGCCATGCCAGACAAATCTGATAGATTTCTTTGACTGGGTGACCAAAGTAGTAGATCAGGGAGGGGCTGTGGACATGGCCTACCTAGACTTTAGCAAGGCATTTGACACAGTCCCACACAAAAGATTAATATCGAGTTACCTGGAGTGGGTCCCAAGATGACAGCCTGGGTAAAATTGGCTGGAGAATAGGACACAGAGTAGTAGTAAATGGAGTCCACTCTGAAGAAGGGGTTACTAGTGGGACCGCAGGGTTCAGTATTAGATCGGTCCTCTTCAATGTCTTTATAAGCGATACTGCAGAGGGACTGAAGGAAAAGTATGTCTCTTGCAGATGACACAAAGATCTGCAACAGAGTTGATGCACAAGGTGGGTGGAAAGGATGAAAAGGGACTTGGCAAGGTTAGAGGAATGGTCAAATGTATGGCAGCCCAGATTCAATGCTAAGAAGTGCAAGGTAATCACATGGGAAGCAAAACCCAGGGAAGAGTACACAATGGGGTGAGATACTAACAACAACAAAATGGAAAGGGATCTGGGGTAGTCATATCAGATGACCTAAAGGTGGGCAAGCAATGTGAGATGGCAGCAAGGAGGGCTGGGGGGATACTGGGATGCATAGGGAGAGGCATCACCAGTAGAAAACAGGAAGTTATTATCCCTCTGTACAGACAGCTGGTCAGACCCCATCTGGAGCACTGCGTGCAGTTCTGGAGACCCAGTCTTCGCAAAGACATAGACAGGATGGAAGCTGTCCCGAGGAGGGCAACTAAAATGGTGCAGGGTCTGCACCTGGAAGACATAGGAAGAGAGACTTAAGGAGCTTAATATGTATAGCCTCGAGGAAAGGAGGGAGAGGGGGGACATGATAGAAACTTTCAAGTACCTCAAGGGAATCAACAAAGTCCAAGAGGGTAGCATCTTTCAAAAAAAGAGGTGTGCAAGAACAAGGGGCACAATTTGAAGATGGGGGGCGGCTCAGAGGTAATTTAAGGAAGTATTTTTTCACAGAGATGGTTGTGGATGCATGGAACGGCCTTCCGGAGGAGGTTGTGGAGTCAAAAACAGTGGTGGAATTCAAGCATGCATAGGACAATCATAAGGCAATTCTAGGGGGTGGGGGTAGGAAGAAGTAGGCTGCTGGTTAACTAGGATCTGCAGCTTATCCAGTAGGCAGGGAAATGGGCAGACTGGGTGGGCCAAGCGGTCCTTATCTGCTGTCAAATTCTATGTTTATATGTTTCTATGTTTACTTCCATAACCTACAGAGTGACAACCTCAGAAATCATAATCGCTTTTGGTTCGCTATTGGCTCAATGGTTAATCCACTGGCCCACAGCTCTGTTATTCACCTTAGCTCCACCTCTGGCATCTTAGCTGATCTCTCTGCCATTGCCCATGCTTTTAACTCTAAATTTACAGACCCCTCTACCCACTTGAACAAACTCCCTCCTCCTAAATCAGCCCATCAGCCAACAAGCAAACAAATATGTATATAAAAATCAAACTTTTGCTTTCATTTTCCTTCTAATTACTTAGAACAGGTTACAAACTCAGCAACTCAGCTGGAATGGATATTATTAACTGCAGGTTCTGCAGGACACTTTTCAAAAGGGCAGTTATACAGGATTTAGGATGCTGTGCTACATGCTGAACCACATGAGATCTAAAGGCTCTGCTCCTGGAAGCATGGGCAGAGATAGTGTGCCTCAAACTGCATATTCAGGAGGAAATGTATTACAAGAACTACCCGCCATTTCCCCAATATCCAACTGAAGCACCTCAACTGCAGAGGGCAGGTGGTCTGGGAGGTGGGCAGGTGGTTTGAAGGGGTAAATTGGGTGCTCCATCACTCAATGCTGACCAATGTGTCACTGCCACAAACTGTATAAAAACTACAAACAGGTATCTGCCTCTGTCTCTGAAACCAAACAAAGGAGCAGAGGACACTGCAGAGCATGACACTGAGCACAGGACTAGCGCTACAGAACTCACCCAAAACAGGAACCAAAACAAAAAGGCAAAAAGGAAATCCAAAACACTTCTGATCATAGGAGACTCCATAACTCAGGGAGCTGATACCTACCTCTGGCCGAGGATAATGGTCAGATGGGTCCCAGGTACATCAGCCTGGAGAAACACTGACTACATTGCTAAAATCATGCAGGAAGCAGGAGAAAACATTGATGTCCTGGTACACATAGGGACTAATGATCTCACCAGCCAGTCAGTTGTGGAGACCAAGGAACACCTGACCAGGCTGGGAGACAAACTGTCATCCATTTCGTCTGGCATCTCCTTCTCTGAGATCCTGCCAGTCTGGGAGAGGGGGAAGATGGACGGAAGGTCAGAGAAGGGGAGATAGGGGATGTAAACATGTGGCTCAAGGGCTGGTGCCAGGGAAAAAGGACACAAATTTGTAGGTAACTGGCAACAGTTTTGGGAGAGAAAGTTCTTCAAATTCGATAGACTGCATCTGACTAAGGAGGGCATCAGTGCATTGGGACAGAAGTTTGATGTCTTTGCAGAATATTTAAACTAGCAAATGGGGAGAGGGGTACAGCACCTGATACATCAAATGGGAAGAACACCCCTCCCCCCTCAGCTAGTGATCAAACAGGAGTTCAGCATGTTTGTAGTTCATTTGCATCACCAGGTAAGGAAAAAGGTCTGGTTCCCCATATGACACGCAGGAGAAAAGCCAGACCTCGCCCAGCAACTAACGCACTGAAATCTAGCCAATGGAAAATCATGTACACAAATGCCCACAGGCTGGGAAACAGGATCCCAGACCTGGAGGCAACAATGACATAGGCTAAACTGGACATAGTAACCATTAACGAGACATGAGTCACCAGTAACCACACTTGGGAGACTTCAGTACCTTGCTATGTACTATTCAGAAGAGACCGAGGTGCAAAAAGGGGGAGGGGGTGGCCCTTTATGTCAATGAAAATATCAAAGCTACAGAAATTCAGAATTCACATAAGGAGCCAGAAGAACTGTGGTTCACCCTGGAAACAGGAAATGGGACAGCTATATGAACTGGGGTTGTCTATAGGCCCCCAGACCGGGGTGAGGACATAGACATATTACTGTTAGAAGATATACAAAACATGACAGCTAAAGGGAAGGTTCTGATAATGGGAGACTTCAACGTGCCAGATACAGACTGGTCAATACAAGCAGGAACATCCACCAGAACTAGACACTTAGTGGATTCCCTGCAGGGGGAGGGCCTCAAACAATTGGTACAACAACCCACAAGAGACAGGGCTATCCTGGATCTAGTGCTGACTAATGAGGAAAGGATCTCAGATCTCCAGGTAGAAGGTCACCTGGGGGTTAGTGACCATCACATGGTATGGTTCAATTTGGCCACTAGAACTAAATCATCTCATTCCAAGGCAAAAATATGGAACTTCAGAGGAGCTGACTTTGATAAGATGGCCAACAGAGTTAAACTAGCCCTGGCAAGAAGAAATACAGGTGAGAGGGTACAGGCAAAGTGATCAAGCATTAAGGATGCAATACTTGAAGCAACATCCCACTGGGTTAGGGAGATAAGCAAGAGCAAAAGAAGGAAGAAACCACTCTGGTTCTCAAAAACAGTAGCACAAAAGATCAGAGCCAAACTGTTGGCCTTCAGGAAATATAAGGGAACACAGCGGGACAAAGATAGGGAGGCATACAAAACTTTCCTAAGGGAAGGCAGTAAGGCAGGCAAAGGCCCAAACTGAGGAAACACTATTACGAACAGTAAAAGAAGGGGGGACAAGACTTTCTATAGATACATTAGTCAAAGGAGAAAGTCCAGAGGGGGTACTGCTAAGATCAAAGAGGATAAGGGGGAGTGTGTGGAGAAAGACCAAGGAAAAGCATCTATCCTAAATAGATACTTCTGCTCAGTATTTACTGAGGAGAAGGTAGGGCAGGGCCCACAGCTCAGCACCATGGACACAGGGGGAAGGGAGATGTGCACAAGTCCCGTCACAAAAGAGAAGGTCCTACAAGAGCTTGTTAAGCACAGGGTGGACAAGGCAATAGGACATGATGGCATACATCGCAGGGTACTAAAGGAGCTAAGGGTGGAACTAGAAGAGCCATTAGTAGAACTGTCTAGTGAGTCTGAGCACAGGAGAGGTTCCCAGAAGGTTGGAGAAGGGCCCATGTGATCCTGCTCCACAAGAGTGGCAGCAGGGAGGAGGCAGAGAACTACAGACCAGTCAGTCTGACATCAGTAGTGGGCAAGATTATGGAGGCAAGCGTTAAGGAAAGGATAGTGCAACACCTGGAATCCACTGGAGCACAGGAATCAAGACAGCATGGGTTTATAACAGGAAGGTCCTGTCAGACTAATCACATAGATTTCTTTGACTGGGAAGCCAGAGTGGTGGACCAAGGGGGGTGCAGTTCATGTTGCCTACCTTGACTTCAGCAAAGCTTTTGATACTGTTCCCATAGAAGATTGACTAATAAACTGGGTATGCTTGGGGTGTGTCTGAAGTTGGTAAATGGTATACAGTCAGAAGGGATGCAGATCACAAGTGGGGTACCTCAGGGATCAGTCCTGGAGCCAGTTCACTTCAATATCTTCATCACTGACATTGCAGATTGACTGGAGGGTAAGGATTGCCTGTTTGCAGATGACACCAAGATCTTCAATAGAGTCGATGATCCAGATGTGGTGGGCAGAATGAGAAGAGATCAAGAAAAACTGGCCAAGTGGTCTGAAGAATGGCAACTGAGGTTTAACGCAAAGAAGTGCAAGATCATGTACATAGGGAAGAGAAACCCTGAAGCTACCTAGGGAGGGGAGTTGCTGGCAATCACGAGGGAGGGAAGAAAGAGACTTGGGCATCATCATCACAGATGACCTGAAATCATCCAAGCAGACCACTAAAGCAGTAGGTAAGGCTAGAGAGATGTTGGGGTGTATTAGTAGGGGTCTCACAAGTCGCAAGAGGGAAGTAATAATCTCTCTTTACAAGACACTGGTTAGGCCCCATCTGGAGTGCTGCATGCAGTACTGGAGGCCGCACCTGCACAAGGACATTAACAAAATGGAGGTAGTCCAGAGAAGGGCAACCAAAATGGTGCAGAGACTGCATCAGAAAACATATGAGGACAGATTAAGAGAGCTCCATTGTATACCCTAGAGCAAAGGAGGGAGAGAGGTGGTATAGAAACAGAAACATAGACTTTGATGGCGGATAAGGACCCCTTGGCCCACCTAGTCTGCCCATTTCCCTACCTAGAGGATAAGCTGCAGATCCTATTTAACCAACAGCCTATTTCTTCCTACCCCCCTCAAAAATTGTCTTATGTCTGTCCCATGCATTCTTGAATTCTCCCACAGTTTTAGACCCCACAACCTCCTCAGGAAGGCTGTTCCATGCGTCCACCACCCTCTCTGTGAAAAAATACTTCCTCACATTGACCCTGAGCCATCCCCCCTCTACCTTCAAATTGTGTCCCTTTGTTCTTGCACATATCTTTTTCTGAAAGATGCTACCCTCTTGGACTTTGTTGATTCCACTGAGGTACTTAAATGTTTCTATCATGTCCCCCCTCTCCCTCCTTTCCTCAAGGGTATACGTATTAAGCTTCTTTAGTCTCTCCTCATATGGCTTCTCTTGCAGACCCTGCACCATTTTAGTTGCCCTCCTCTGAACTGCCTCCATTCTGTCTATGTCCTTGCGGAGATGGGGTCTCCAGAACTGGACGCAGTACTCCAGATGGGGTCTCACCAACTGTCTGTACAGGGGAATCACAACTTCCTGTTTTTTGCTGGTGATACCTCTCCCTATACATCCCAGTATCCCCCCAGCCCTCCCTACCACCTTCTCACATTGTTTGCCAACCTTAAGGTCATCTGATATGATTACCCCCAGGTCCCTTTCCATTTTTGTTGTTGTTACTACCTCTCCCCCATTGTGTAATCTTCCCCTGGGGTTTTGTTTCCCAGGTGCATTACTTTGCACTTCTTTGCATTGAATCCAAGCTGCCATGCTTCTGACCATTCCTCCTACACTACCAAGTCCCTTCTCATCCTTTCCATGCCTCCTTGTGTATCAACCCAAGTGAAAGCCAAAAAGATAGCATTCAGGCAATACAAAAAGACACAGGCAGAAGGGGATAGGGAGAAGTACCAGGAGAAACAAAGGGAGGCAGGGAAGTCAGTAAGGGAAGCCAAAGCTCAGACAGAAGAACACATTGCAAAATCAGTGGTTAAAGGGGACAAAACCTTTTACAGGTACATAAGTGAAAAAAGAAAGACAAAGGGAGGGATAGTGAGACTGAAGGGGAGGATGGAGTCGCGTGGAGGATGACAACAGTAAAGCTGACATATTGAACAGGTATTTCTGCTCAGTCTTTACTGAGGAAGAGGGGTAATGGGTCTGAAGGAGTACAAGGGTGAGAATGGTGCAGAAATGGACACAAGTCCCTTTACGAAAGGTCCTGAAGGAACTGGAAGTAATAAGAGTTGACAAAGCAATGGGGCCAGATGGGGTGCACCCCAGGGTCCTTAAAGAACTAAGAGAGGTGGTGGCTGAACCTCTGGCTATCCTGTTTAGCCAATCACTGGAAACGGGAGGTACCCAAAGACTGGAGGACAGCAGATGTAGTCCCCTTATACAAAAGCGGGAACAAAGAGGAAGCAGGGAACTACAGACCAGTCAGCCTCACCTCGGTAGTGGGAAAGATCATGGAAGCACTTCTGAAGGAGAGATTGGTGGAACATCTGGTTGTCAATGGACTACAGGACCCAAGGCACATGGTTTCACCAGGGGGAGGTCATGTCAGACCAATCTCATTGAATTTTTTGACTGGGTGACTAGGGAGGTGGATCAGGGGAGGGCAGTGGACATGGCCTATCTGGACTTCAGCAAGGCCTTTGACACTGTGCCACATAGAAGACTATTACACAAACTGGGGAATATGGGTGTGGGCAGGACAGTAGTGTGGTGGGTAGGTAACTGGCTGGGTGGCAGGACACAGAGGGTGGTGGTAAATGGCTGTCACTCCACAGAGGGAAGAGTGACCAGTGGAGTTACCCTGAGGATCAGTGCTGGGACCGGTCCTATTCAACATCTTCATCAGTGACATTGCGCAGGATCTAGAAGGCAGAATTTCACTGTTCGCTGATGACACAAAGCTCTGTAACAGAGTAGACACACCAGAGGGTGTAGACAGAATGAGAAGGGACCTGCAGAAACTTGAAGAATGGTCAAGGGTTTGGCAGTTGAAATTCAATACCAAGAAGTGCAAGATAATGCATATGAGGCACAAAAACCCTGGCACAATATATCAGTTGGGGGGTGAGGATATAGCATGCACCAAGCAGGAAAGGGATCTTGGGGTTGTCATCTCTGATGACCTCAAGGTAGGGAAACAGTGTGACAAGGCATCAGGTAAAGCAAATAGGATGCTGGGATGTATAGGCAGGGGCATCACCAGCAGGAAAAGGGAGGTCATAATTCCGCTATACAAGACACTAGTGAGGCCCCACCTGGAGTACAGTGTACAGTTCTGGAGACCATACCTACGTAAGGACATAGACAGGGTAGAGAAGGTTCAGGAGGGCAACAAAGATGGTGCATGGATTGCATCACAAGTCCTATGAAGACAGGTTGAAGGAACTGAACATGTACTCCCTGGAGGAGAGGAGGGAGAGAGGGATATGATAGAGACATACAAGTATCTTACAGGGAGAAACAGAGTGCAGGAAAACACTATTTTAAGCGAAAAAGATGTTCCAGGACTAGAGGCATGGGATGAAGTTGGAGGAGGACGATTCAGAGGAAACATGAGAAAGAATTTCTTCACAGAACGGGTGGTGGACAAGTGGAACACCCTGCCAGAGGAAGTGGTGGGAGCTGAAACAATCACGGGATTTAAGAATGCATGGGATAGACATAAAGGAATTCTAGAGGTCAGGGGTAAGGGGAAACAGACTTCTAGGAAAACATACTGAACTTACAAGCTCAAATGGGCAGACTGGGTGGGCCATAGGCCCTTATCTGCCGACACTGTCTATGTATCTATGTATCTATGTAACCCTGTTGCAGATCTTTGTGTCATCTACAAAGAGGCATACTTTCCCTTCCAGTCCCTCTGCAATGTCACTTATAAAGACATTAAAAAGGACTGGACCCAGTACTGAACCATGCGGTACCCCACTAGTAACCCCCTCTTTCTTCAGAGTGGACTCCATTTACAATTACCTTCTGTGTCCTGTTGTTCAGCCAATGTTTTACCAGGTTACCACCCTGGGACCCTCCCAGGCTGGTTAATTTGACTACTAATCTTTTGTGTGGGACTGTGTCAAATGCCTTGCTAAAGTCTAGGTAGGCCATGTCCACAGCCCCTCCCTGGTCTACTACTTTGGTCACCCAGTCAAAGAAATCAATTAGATTCATCTAACATGACCTTACCGCTGTAAACCCATGCTGCCTTGGGTCCTGTGCCCCTCTGGCCTCTAGGTACTCAACAATTATTTCCTTCAGAAGTGATTCCATCACTTTCCCTACCACAGAGGTCAAACTGACAGATCTGTAGTTTCCTGCCTCTGTCTTGGTCCCACTTTTGTGAAGGGGAATCACACCCGCCTTCTTCCAGTCCTCAGGTACCACACCATCCTCCCATGATTTGTTAAAAAGGGTAGTCAGTGGTGTCACTAGTTCTCTGCTTAATTCTTTTAGAATTCTGGTGTGAATTCCATCTGGCCCCATTGCTTTGTCCACCTTCAGTTTTAGGAGTTCTTTCAGAACCCTTTCTTCTATGAAAGGACTGGGATCGACTCCCTCTCCAAAGTGCTTCTGTTAATTGGATTTGGCACCTCCCCACTCCTCTTTTGTGAATACTGAACAGAAGTATTCATTCAGTATCCCTGCTTTTTCACTGTCACTCTCTGCCCACCCACCATCCATTCTGTTCAGCCTCACTATCCCTTCCTTTGTCTTTATACGCTCCCTGATATACCTATAAAAGGTTTTATCCCCCTTCTTAACAGAGTTAGCTATCTTTTCCTCAGTTTGAGCCTTTGCTACTCTGACTACCCTCCCTGCTTCCTTCTGCCTTAACTGGTACAGTTCTCTGTCCTGCTCCTTCTGTGTTTTCTTATACTTCCTAAATGCTATCATTTTCTCCCTAACTTTCACCGCCACCTCTTTTGAGAACCATAGTGGCTTTTTCTTTCATTTTGATTTGTTTATTTGCTTCACACAAAGGCTTGTTGCCTCTGTGATGGCAGTTTTGATATTTCCTCATTATTGCTCCACCCCTCCTTCTAGCCTATTTGCTAGTGGTTTTCTAAGGCACTCTCCCATCTTGCCAAAGTCAGCCCTCCTGAAGTCCAGAACCCTCACTTTTGTATGGCTTGACTCTGTAGCCTAGTTTATCATGAACCGCACTGTTTAGTGGTCACTTGTTCCCAAATGGCTACCCACTTCTAGATCTGAGATCCTCTCAATGTCCCCATTTGAGAGTATGAGGTCTAAGATTGCTCCCTCACAAGTAGGTTCCAAAACTAATTGTCTGAGGCATGCCACCTGAAGGGCATCAAGAATGGCCCTGCTTTTGGATGTGGCTGCCGCAAAGGTGCTCTAGTTAACATCTGGCATATTAAGGTCCCCTATCAACAGTATCTCCCCTTTCTCTGCCATCCTAAGGATGCCTTCTATCATATCCTTGTCCATTCTCTCCCCCTGACATGGGGGTCTATATACAACCCCTGTGCAGATTGTGGTGCCATTTCCAGCCTCTAAGGTGACCCACAGTGCCTCCTCTCCTCCATGTTTACTCTTTTGTTCAGTTGCTTTTATCCCTTCCCTTACATAGAGAGCTACTCCCCCCTCTTCTGCCCTTCCTGTCTCTCCTGTAGGTTGTGTACCCTGGTATGTTAACATCCCAGTCATGGTTCTCTGTGTACCATGTTTCTGCGACTGCTATGATATCCAGGCATCCCTCTTCCATCAAGGCCACCAGTTCTGGGAGCTTGTTGCCCAGACTACGGGCATTGGTACTCATTACTCTCCATTTCTTGATGGCCTTACCCCATTTGCCCCATCCCTGTTTTTATTGCATTTGTCACTTTCTCCATTTACCCCTGCGCTTCTCCCTATCGACATCTCTATGTTGGTGTCTACCTCACTTAGTACCCTGATATTTTGGGGGGGCTAGGATTTTCCTGCTCCTTTCCAGTGCCTCCTCCCTTGGCTAGTTTAAATGCTTGTCAATGAAGTATTTAAACCTGTCACCTAGGATCCTGGTTCCCCTCCTGGACAGATGCAGACCATCATGCCAGTATAGGCCTGCATCCTTCCAGGTGGACCCCCAGTCCCCAGTGAAGCCAAATCCCTAAGCTCTGCACCAGTTTTTCAACCACTGATTGAATTCCCTGGTGTGGAACACCCTAGCCTCACCCATGCCATAGACAGGCAGCACCTCCGAGAAGGTTACTGTGTGTGCTATTTGTCTAAGGCCCCTCCCCATCTCCACAAATGCTTCTTGCACTGCTCTAATCCCTTTCTTAGCCAGGTCATTTGTCTCTAGGTGGACAATGACATCCAGCTCCCTTCCCTGTGCAGCTGCTCCCGCGATCCTGAGGATATGCTCCCTGTCCCTCCAAGCCATGGTGTCAGTCAGGCACTTTACCTCCCTCTCCCCTTCCTCCCCCAGTTCTACCTTCCTGACAATGGAGTCCCCCACTAGGAGTTGTTTCCTTCCCCTGTGGGGTCCTATGCCACCCTCCTGTGGGTCTCCTTTGTGGAGGTTCCCAGCATCCTCCTTGGTTTCCACTGTGGATGCCTCCATAGAGGAACCACACTTTTCCAGAATGGCATAGAAATTGTGGAGAGGTACAACTGGAGGGATGTGCCTCTGTTCCACCACCCTCAGCCTCACTGAGCCCACAGTGGTCCAACCACTCCTCTTTCTTGGCAACCTCTGAGGCAAAGCAGTGACCCTGGTGGTCCCTGGGTGGGAGAAGAGGTCCCACAAATCCTGGCCAACTCAGCCTGGAGATGAGCAACCTCCTCCCTCAGCCCAGAGAGGTGCCTGCAGATAGGACAACACTGCATCCTCCAGAACGTCTCCCGGAAGACTGCTACTCCACAGCCACTGCACTGCACCATTCCCAACATGTCTTTTTTCTGGCCCCCTAACTGTTATTTGGAATACTTACTCTTTCCTCTGTTTGTTTATTTCTTTTTTTCTTCTCTCCTACTTACTTACTGTCTCTGCACCTTTTAGCTGCTGATCTTCCTGTTCTGAGACAAAGTTCTATATTTCTCAGTAGTCTCTCCTTACTTGCTCAGAGTCAGACCTCCAGCAGCTGGGGGGACGAGAGCCTCTTGCCCTTCTAGGATGGTAAGTCTTTTGTGGCTCTATGATCACTCACTTCCTGCTCCCAAACAGGAAGTTCCTGTTGTCAGTTAAATCCTGTGCCTATAAAAGTAGAACTAATTTAGGGTGGGGGTGGAGGGGAGGGAAGGAGGGCAATATAGTCCCAGTAGAGAAGTTTTAGTTATACCAGTAGCTCCTTCCTCCTGGTGTTCTGTCTGTTCTCTGGCAGAAACTATCTAGGGCAGTGTTTATATCTAGTCTTAACCTGGCTCTTTCTAGCTAAGCCACTCCCCCTACTTTGCAAATCTTTCTACACTTAGTTAATTTTACAGATAACAATTCCTTTCTGACACCTGTGACAAGCACCTAGATAAGTACACAGATAACACAGATAACAGATAACAATTTACTTTAACTACCTCTAACACACTAACTCCTTTTTTTTTACCCTAAATTGAAGGTCCCAGTACAAGAGATCTAGTTCTAAGTCCCAGTAGAGAAGTTTTAGTTATACCAGTAGCTCCTTCCTCCTGGTGTTCTGTCTTGATCGAAACATTCAAACATCTTGAGGGCATTAACAAGGTGAAAGAGTCTAACATGTTTCAATATTAGAAAAACAGCAGGACAAGCGGACCCAGCATCAGGTTAGAGGGAGGCCAATTAAGGGGTAATGTGAGGAAGTTCTTTTTCACAGAAAGTGTGGTGGATGCATGGAACGGCCTACCTCAGGAAGTGGTAGATACGAATACAGTGCAGGGCTTCAAATGGGCATGTGATAGGCATAAGGAAGCAATACAGATGAGTATGACTAAATAGGCCATAGACAGAGTAAAGGCCTGTGACACATTCATATGCTAGAAAAAATGGGCAGACTGGATGGGTCTTGTGGTCCTTATCTGCCGTCATCTTCTCTGTTTCTATGTTCCATCTAGGAAATCTGGCAGGCCCACCCCCATCATCTCCAAGATGGCACCACAACCCGCTTTCCACTTTAGAGCCATCTATCCTAGTGACACCCTCAAACTCCCAATGAGCCTCCCAAACAGGGAAAGCCTGGGACATGATGGACTTTATCTCTGCTTTCGTAAGCTTATCGTTCCCCCTATTTCCAAACCCCTGACCTTTATATTTAGTTTAGCATTGGCCTAATCTACCACGCCCACCTTGTGGAAGAACGCCAAGGTGGTCCCAATTTTTAAGGTTGGCAACCCCCTCTCACCTGATAACTATAGGCCCATCTCCATTCTCCTTCACCTAAGCAAACAGCTGGAAAAAATTGTCCATCATCAGCTCTCTGAACACAGAGAAATATATTCTGCTCTTCCCTAACCAGCATGGTTTTCGAAAATATCACAGCTCTACTTCAGCCCTGGCCCACCTCACAAATCATGTCCTCAGGAATGTGGACATGGGGAAACACCACTGGTGCCATGTCTGTGGATCTGACCAAGGCTTTCGACCTTGTGGAACACAACCTCCTCAGTACAAAACTACTGCACCTTGGCTACTCAGCTGAAACATCAGTCTGGTTCCAGAGCTACCTATCAGGCAGAAATCAGTCAGTCAGCATCAAAACTGCCACCTCCCCAGCTATGTTGGTAGCCACTGGTGTCCCCCAGGGCTCCATCCTGGGCCCACTATTGTTTTCCTTTTTTTTATCAATTCCCTTCCCACTGACAGTCTTACCTGTGAGGCAATACTGTATGCCAACGATCTAGTACTATTCCACAACAAAAATTCCCTGGCTAACATATCTAACACCCTTATCCATGACTATAGGGCTGCCAATGCGTGGTTCCTGTCTAATAGGCTACTGAGCAATGTGAAAAAAACTAATGCCATGCTACTGGGATCCAAACCCAAACTCACTAAATTCACCTCCACCAACTCCTCCCTCCCTCTTCTCACACCCGAAGGCCCCCCATTACAGAACGTTCCTTGCTTTAAATATCTAGGTGTCACCCTTGACTCCTCCCTAACCTTCTTGGAGCACATAAACAACACAGTTTGTTGGGTAAAGCAGAAACTTGGGGCTGGTTTTAGACTCATACACTACCTGACCCCGGAAGCGCAAGGAAACATAGAAACATAGATTTTGATGGCAGATAAGGACCGCTTGTCCCACCCAGTCTACTCATTTCCCTACCTAATGGATAAGCTGCAGATTCTAGTTAACCAGCAGCCTACTTCTTCCTACCCCCACCCCCTAGAATTGCCTTATGACTGTCCCATGCATGCTTGAATTCCACCACTGTTTTTGACTCCACAACCTCCTCCGGAAGGCCGTTCCATGCATCCACAACCCTCTCTGTGAAAAAATACTTCCTTAAATTATCTCTGAGCTGCCCCCTTCTATCTTCAAATTGTGCCCTCTTGTTCTTGCCACCTCTTTTTTGAAAGATGCTACCCTCTTGGACTTTGTTGATTCCCTTGAGGTGCTTAGAAGTTTCTATCATGTCCCCCCTCTCCCTCCTTTCCTCAAGGCTATACATATCACTGCTAAGTCTCTCTTCATATGTCTTCCGGTGCAGACCCTGCACCATTTTAGTTGCCCTCCTCTGGACAGCCTCCATCCTGTCTATGTCTTTACGGAGATTGGGTCTCCAGAACTGCACGCAGTACTCCAGATGGGGTCTCACCAACTGTCTGTACAGAGGGATAATAATTTCCTGTTTTCTACTGGTGATGCCTCTCCCTATGCATCCCAGTATCCCCCCAGCCCTCCTTGCTGCCCTCTCACATTGCTTGCCCACCTTTAGGTCATCTGATATGACTACCCCCAGGTCCCTTTCCATTTTTGTTGTTGTTAGTATCTCACCCCCATTGTGTACTCTTCCCCTGGGTTTTAGTTTCCCAGGTGCATTACCTTGCACTTCTTAGCATTGAATCTAAGCTGCCATACATTTGACCATTCCTCTAACCTTGCCAAGTCCCTTCTCATCCTTTCCACCCCACCTTGTGCATCAACTCTGTTGCAGATCTTTGTGTCATCTGCAAAGAGACATACTTTTCCTTCCAGTCCCTCTGCAATGTCACTTATAAAGACATTGAAGAGGACCGGCCCTAATACTGAACCTCCTCGGTACCCCACTAGTAACCCCCTTTCTTCAGAGTGGACTCCATTTACTATTACTCTCTGTGTCCTATTCTCCAGACAATTTTTACCCAGGCTGTCATCTTGGGACCCACTCCCAGGCTGGCTAACTTGTATATTAATCTTTTGTGTGGGACTGTGTCAAATGCCTTGCTAAAGTCTAGGTAGGCCATGTCCACAGCCCCTCCCTGACCTACTACTTTGGTCACCCAGTCAAATAAATCTATCAGATTTGTCTGGCATGACCTTCCCTCCTCCCCCTCCTAGATTACTGTGCCCATATTTTCTCCAATGTTTACTCCTCCCAGCATGCCAGGCCTAACACTGTATGCAACAGCATCTGCAGGTTCATGCTCATGGCACCCCACTCCATACATCACTGCTCACTTTACCAGTCCCTGGAATGGCCCCCCCCCAAAGGATGACATGATTATGCCCTTGCCTGTATCGTTGACAATGCTATGAGTAGCAACAAGCTATCACTCTACTCATCCCTGTTCAGACATTAAGTCCCCACAGGTGCCTCCGGGAATCCCCTGTCCCACCTCTGGAAATCCCAAGAATTAACACTGTTCTGGGTAGTAAAGCCCGATCCTTTGCAGCTCTTACGTTATGAAACAAACTCTTGTTTCCCTCCGATCACTGGACACTCACCTTACTTTCAAAACCAAGCTAGAAATCTGGCTGCTGGCTGAAACCATATGTTCCTGCTCAGCTGAGTAATTTCTCAGGATGAGAGTCCTCTCTCCTCTTTTTTTGGGGGGGGGGCAAAGTCCTGCCCCCGCAGCTATCATCTTACCTCGAACTAGTCTGACCATTCCATTGATCCAATGCATTTACTTGCACTACTTTACCCTTAGTTTTATGAAATTCCATTCCTGTATTGTTTTTTCTCTTATGTGCAAGTTGTATATCATTTATAGAAACATAGAACATGATGGCAGAGGGAGACCTCTTGTTCCATCTAGTCTGCCCTGTAGTAGCCCTGCCTAAAACTATGCTGACCCCCTACCACCTATTTAGTGTGAGGGCTCCCCTGTGCCTATCTCATGCAATTTTGAATGCACTCACTGTCTTGGCCCCTACCACCTCTGGGGGCAGGCTATTCCAAGTGCCCATCACCCTCTCTGTGAAGAAGAACTTCATGGTGTTGGTGGTGAACTTGCCCCCTTTCAGCCTTAGAGCATGCCCCTTAGTCCTACAGCCTTATTTGGGGTGAAAAGGTTTGCGCCCTTGCACCCTATTTACTCCTTTAATGTATTTGAAGCTTTTTATCATGTCTCCCTTGTCCCTTCTCTGTTCCAATAAATACATGTTTAGTTCCCTAAGTCTTTCCTCATAGGACATGCCACGCAAACCCTGCACCATTTTAGTCACCCTTCTCTGCACTGTCTCTAGTCTGTTGATGTCCTTTTGAGGTGTGGCCTCCAAAACTGGACGCCATACTTCAGGTGTGGTCTGACCAGCACTCAGTAGGGATGCAGGACTACCTCCTCCTTCCTGCTTGTGATTCCCCTCCCAATGCATCCCAGCATTCCATTGGCCCTGAGTGACTCCTTCTCATGCTGTTTCCCTACCTTCAAGTCATCTGAGGTCATTATGCCTAGACCACCGTCCTGGTTTGAAGCAGCTAGCCTTTCCCCTCCCAGGAAATAAGTCCTCATTGGATTACCTTTGCCCATGTGCATTACTTTGCACTTTTTGGCTTTGAATTTCAGCTTACACACTACAGACCACTCCTTGAGTCTCCTCAGAGTAGAGTCCATCTTTCCCACTCCCTCTGAAGAGTCCACCCTGCTGCATATCTTAGTGTCATCAGAAAATTGACACGCCTTCCCTTCCAGCCCCTCTGCGATGTCTGCTATGAAAATTTTGAAGAGCAGTGACCTCAGTACTGAGCCCTGCAGCACTCCACTGATCACCCTTCCTTCTGGTGACACTGCTCCATTTATCTGAACCCTCTGAGTTCTACCTTGTAGCCAATTCTTTACCCAATTAACCACTACCTGACCTACCCCTGCACGGTCCAATTTCTTTACCAGCCTTCTTTGTGTAAATGAATTGAAGGCCTTACTAAAGTCCTGGTAGACCATGCTCACTGCCCCCTCTGTCCACCTCCATGGTAACCCATTCAAAGAATTTGACTAGATTGGTTTGGCATGACCTGCCCATTGTGAAACTATGCTGCTTGGGGTCCTGTCGCCTGCTGGCTTCGAGGAATGCTACAATCCTCTGTTTAAGCAATGTCTCCATCAGTTTTCCCACTATGGATATGAGACTTACTGGTCTATAGTTTCCTGCCTGTTTCTTGTTACCTGACTTGTGGAGTGGGACCACCATTGCCCTTTTCCAGTCCCTAGGTACCACTCCACTTTCTAATGAGCTGATAAATAGTTTGCCAGTGGGGCTGCCAGTTGCTTCATCAGTTCCTTCAGGATTCTTGGATGTATCTCATCCGGCCCCATGGTCTTGCCCACTTGCAGTCTGTCCAGTGCTTCCAGTACCTGGGTTTCTGTGAAAGGACTAGTATCAACCCCTAGACTAGGGGTGTCCCCCTTTGTGAGTGCTGGGCCATTCCCAAAATCTTCATCGGTAAATATAGAGCAGAAGTACCTGTTTAGTATATCTGCTTTTTCATGGTCTTCTTCTACTACCTATACTTCTCCGGCATTAATCCTCACTATGCCTCCCTTTGTCTTCTTTCTTTCCCAGTGACTGGAGTGCTTGACTTCTATAGTGGGGAAGTTGATGGAGACCATTCTGAATGAGAGGTTGTTAATCTTTTTCAATAGTAATGGTCTACAGGACAAGAGAAGCATGGATTTGTCTCAGGAAGATTGCGTCAGACTAACTTAATTGACTTCTTTGACTGGGTCACTAGGGCAGTTGATGAAGGCCACGCTGTGGATGTTCTGTATCTGGACTTAAGCAAGGCTTTTGACTCGGTGCCGCATGGGAGGTTACTGAGCACGCTGAGGAACATGGGGGCAGGGGAGAAACTGGTGGGGTGGGTTGAGAGCTGACTGCAGGGCAAACAACAGAGGGTAGTTGTAAGGGGGGGGACATCCAAGCCAAGGCCAGTAACTAGTGGGGTACCACAGGGTTCGGTGCTGGGCCCCGTTTTGGTCAATGTCTTCATTGCAGACATTGCAGAGAGGGTCAAGAGTAAGATCAGCCTGTTGACCAATGAAACTAAGATTTGTTCAAAAGTAGAGAGTAAGGAAGTGAGACAGGCACTCAGGGAGGATCTAGCTAAACTCGACCACTGGTCAAAGGAGTGGCAATTGGGGTTTAACGTTAAGAAGTACAAGGCCATGCACCTCAGAGCCAGAAATCCCAGGATCAGCTACTGGCTGGGGGGAGTGCATGTAGCAGTTTCAGAGAAGGAAAAGGACCTGAAAGTACTAGTCACAGGGAACATGAAGATATCAGCACAGTGTAGGAGGGTGGCATCAAGAACAAATTGGATGCTGGGGTGAATTGCCTGAGAGATCACCTCTAGAAAAGTGGAGGTCATCCTGCCCTTGTATAGATCACTGGTGAGGCCGCACTTGGAGTACTGTGTGCAGTTCTGGTGCCCATACCTCAAGAAGGATGTGGGATTAATGGAGGCTGTTCAGCATAGTGCTACAAAAATGACCATGGGACTAGTGTCGTTGTCTTATAAGGAAAGATTGAGGGTACTCAACATGTACTCGCTGGAGAAAAGAAGGGAAAAGGGGAGATGATAGAGACCTTCAAGTACTTGAAAGGCATAAACAAAGTCAGAGAAGGGGGATTGTTCTGCTTAAAGGGGGGGGTAGGGTCACTAGGGGGCACAGCCTGAAGTTGGAAGGAGCGGTTCAGGATGGAAATGAGGAGGCACTACTTCACAGAGATAGTGGTGGCGGGATGGAGTGCACTGCCAGAGAAGTTAATCGAACTGAGTGGATAGCTTTAAGCTTTGAGTCAGGGGCAGGGTTAATACACACAAGAATTGGACAATTGGAGGAAGGACCGAGAGAGGGGAAGGAGGGAGGGGATTTGGTGGGGGGGGGGGAGCTGCAGTGGTGTTAAACTGAGAGCTGCACAACCAGGCAGACTTGATAGACCTGTGAGCCTTTTTCTGCCAGCAATTTTGTATGTTCGTATGTACCTAAAGAAGGCCTTATCGCCTCTCCTGGCTCCTTCTGCTATCTTGGCCTCTGTCTGGGCTTTGGCCTTTTTTATCCCTTTGCTTGCTTCCTATGTTTTGTTGTTGTATGTACTTATTCCAATGTACTGTGAATTCCCATTGTTTCTTTGTCCCTCCTTTGTTATAATTGCTGAGTCTATGATAATACCCTGCACCTGTATTAATGTCTGTGACTCTGTATTATGGCTGTATTTTCTTATGTGCCATCTTCATGGCGCGGGTCCTGCCTGAAACTGTCCATGAGACCAGTGCACTTACCTGCTAAATAAATAAATGCTAACAGCATTAAAAGTGAGAAAAAGAGACTACTTTTTCAGTCCTACAAGACCCCACAAATATGTGGTTTTCAGGCCCATTGCCAGGATTTTTGCAAGTGGGGTTCTTTTTTTGTACTTTGAGTCTTTTTCTTAAAGGTTGGGGTCTGGGTCACCAGGCCCCCCAAAAACCATGGGGTACTAAATGCTCTGTGGTGCATTTTGTGGTTTATTTTGAAGCTAAATAACTCATATCTGAGCTCTCCTCAATCCCTTGCTCTAAGAAAAATTATTATCTGGCTGGCTGCAGGGTGAACACATATACTGTTTGTATTCAGTACCTGAGGCTAGCAATATGCTGATAATTGTACCTGAGGCATTTTCTGCTGCTGTGATTGGTTAGGTATTGTACATGTAACCCCTTGTTACACGGGGTTACTAGAATCCCAGTAAGACCTAGTGGTAGGCAGGGAAGGCAGCTCGTGAAACGCCAGTTAAATGGGTTTCACACTGTCTCACTCTGTTCGGGAAGGAAGGTGCTTGGGCAAGGGGGCTAGCGTTTTGGCTATCTGGCAGTGGGTAGTCCAAAAAGCTGAAGCAATTTTGCTAGTGTGTTGCTGTGTGCTGTGAATCTTGTGCTGCTGTTTAAAAAATGCCAACTGTTTACCAAGGAGCTGTAAAGCCAAAGAGTGTGCCCTTGTCCTGCATCAAAATTGTTTACAGCATTTTTGTCAGTGTAACCCCTAGATGGCGCTATCCCAGGGGCTACTACCCCTGCCTGATTTGCCACTAACAGGTTGAGGGGCCCGGATCAATGGCGGGTGCCTCCACCCAGAGGTCAGGGTTTGCAATAGTTAAACTAACTTGGTCACAGCCCTCTGGGACACTGCAACCCCCTTCTTCCCACTAGTGGCCCACACAATATATCAAATTACCTTCACAGTATACACTTACCCCCAGGTCTGGTTCCGGCACTGGGACCTCCTGTGAAATGAGATACAGTGCAACAATCACAGTACAGTACTTTAACATGAACAAATACCTCAGGCAGTATAACTTTGCTGAAACAAGCAGCTCTGATTTATTTAGGGATATAACAAGGACAGGGAAATCAGGTTAATTAGCTTATCACTCTAATAATCTACCTATGGCTCTGTGCACAGGCCTATCCCTATCAGTTACTGTCCCTGGGTACCCAAGCCTAGTGGCTAGTCCAAACCGTGGCAGCTGGTAGGGGCCCTTTCACACAGAGAAAAGGAGGAATTAAACAGTCAGCAGTACAGTAATTCCATTTGGATTTAATGTGGCAATTCAACAGGAGCAACCCTGAATTAGTACTCACGACCTCCAAATAAGATAGGGTCCTTCAATGTCAGCAGGGCTCACTTGAGGTACACAAACCTCTTCACACATCCATATAAAAGAAAGTACTATACCAGGCGGGCTGCATCTATCCCGATGTAATTACTGCACAATACCGGGAGAACACACAGCAGATTCAGTTCCTGACAGACCAGAGTGCAATTTTCAGCAATTCTTCCAGTCTTCTACGGTGAGCCTGGTTTCTACTCTTCAGATCCTTTGATTCTTTTCACGGACAGTTCAGTCTAACAAGCTGTTACAAGCTGCAGACCGGAACTCTGGGCCTTACACGTTTTTGACTAAAACTGCACACTGAAAAGCACAGGGCTCCTTCCTTCTTCACTGCCAAAGCTCAACTGAACTCCAACCGACAAAAACCGGCACTTCCTTTGAGTTCCTCCCAGTTCTTGACTGGATTGGCTGTCACTCACAATAGACTGCTGCTGTTGGTCCAAAAAGGTGCTGAAGTCTAAACTACATCTCCCAGTCACTGCCCATACAATCCTCTTGTGGCTGGCTCAGATTATGAGTCCAAGTTCTGATTCGTCCAAGGCACCATTTTAGAGCTAGCTTACCCCACACTGATTGGTCCAGTTCAGCAGTTCAAAACTAGAATGGGGAACTGCAGACAGTTCTGACTGCAAAAGCAGGTTAGACAAACTGCAATTTCATCATTACTCTAAATAATTTCTGGCAAACAGTTACATCTTTCAGATAGGTTCCTTTGCACTCCTAGTGACTGCCAAAATTAAGTGAATTGGCAGCAGCTGGAGTGGTACTCAGAGAAGCACACAGTCCCCCATACAAACTAATTATGTCTGCAAGCAGACAGCTCTTAAAGAGACAGTACCAGAGGCTCTAAAACACTCAGTGATAAATGGCTTAAATGCCAAACACCATTCAGGCTTGGAGCATTCAAGCAAGCTCTTGGAAGTCTTTTGGGAACCCCCATTTGCAGGGGGGTTACATCAGCTTTTAAAATGAATTCTGTGAGGAAAAGTGTGGAAAACTAGGGGTAGCAACAGAGAAATTATGCCCTGGACGTTTGAAATGCTTTTAAAGTGAATTCTGTGAAGGAAAGTGTGGAAGACTAGGGGTAGCAACAGAGAAGTTATGCCCTGGACATTGGAAATGCTTTCTGTGTAAATGGAGAGACTGCAGAGTTAATGGCAATGTTACATGGTTGAAATGGGCTCCCGCCATGGAGTCAGTTGAGAAAAAAAAAGTGCATTCTACAGTTTAAATTTGCCTGCTCAACGATCGCCGTGAGGAGCCCTCGTGAGGAAGAAGAGGCTCATTTGCATGGGGTCGTGTGGTTGGTCAGATTGCCATTAGTCCCGCCCCTCAGCCAGCTCTTCTGAGACTGCCTCAGCATTCGAGAGGGAGACGGAGTGTAGTGCGTGTACTGGCAGTGGAGGAGCGTCGCAGAGGATTCAAAGCGCTGTAAACATTCAAAAAAGTGACTTTTGAGTTTAAAATCGGGCTCAACCCGCAAATCGATCGTGGAAATAGTGAATTTGGTGGTTAAAACAACGATTGCTGAGACTGCCCACCCGTTTGTGTTCAGAGGCCTTAAAAAACTGGCTGCAGGCCGTTTTACCCCATCGCAGCAAGTTGCTGCTGTTCACAGTGAGTAAACCTTCATAAAACTGCTCAATCAGTGATTTTCAGTAATGCCATATAAAATGTGTGTGCAGCAGTGTAGTCACTTTGCAAGTAACGGCTGTGTGAAGTCCTGCCAGCAAGTGCAAGTCTGTAAAGCCATTGAATGTGTGCATGGAAGTAAAATAGCCTCAGTTTAAAGTTTGCAGCCAGATAGAGAGAGAGACTGTGGGTTGTAGCAAAATGCAACACTAGTAGAAGCAGGCAATCCTGTGCTGAAACCTGAAGCTTTTAAAGGGACTGAGTCAGATAAATGTTGCCAGCTTGTGAAAAGTCCAAGGAAAATCCTGTAAATGTGTGTAAAGCCAGAACAGAGCAAGTTGTGCAGTTTGTGTAAAAGTTATCAGTAGCTGGTGTAAATCGGGTGCGCAGTGGCTTGACCCAGATTCTAAATGTTGATGCACAGGAGTGCTGCCGCCGCCATTACAGGGTGGGGTAGTAAAATAAACACAGCAGCAAAGGAGCCATTTAAAGCTACAGAGTGTGTTCATTAAAGTGGGACTTTCAGTTACAGTGAACTTTTATTTATTTTTCTGCAGTTATGGCCTCAGAACCAGCTCATTACCTGGATCATGCCTGGGTTACAGTAACAGCAGCAGTAAATAGACTGAGAGATATTGAAAAGTGGTGCTATGGAGGGCAACTGCCTCCTGATGTGGCAATTCCTAATTATCCAGTGCGTGTATGCCAAATATGCTTGAGTGCTGGAAGGGACGTCTTCATGATTCCTCACTGTGCTGGATGCCTTCAAAAATATGGCTTGTATAAAGTGCCTCCAATTCGTTTGGCTCCCACATGGACAAAAATTCAGGAATCTGCAGTTGGCAGCACACAGCACCGGGCGGAGCCTGTGGAGGAAGGTCCCTTGGGGGAGTGTGGCGCAAAGCTAGAGGGTGCAGAGTTAGAGACTAAACCTGAAGTTGAAGTTTTGGATGCTGGATCTCAGAAAGAAAGTTCGGATAAAGCATCAATAGACCCCTGGGTGGGGGGGCCTAGCCCAAGTCTCGTAGGTGAAGATGAGATGCAGGAGGCCTTTGAATGGGAGGTGTCGACCTCTGTGCCTAGTGATGAATGGATAGTCCCAGGGGTGAGAACGACTGCTCACTCCTGGGCTCAGATCCTCAGTGAAGAGGAAGATGAGGGGGAACCTATGTCGCCTTGTGAGAAAGGAACGGGTACACAGCCTCAAGATCTTGCCTCGGAGGAATGTATTGAAGAAAGTGGTGATGCCACTGCCCTGGCTTTACAAGAGGAAGAAGTCAGGGATCTTTTTAATTTCTTTGAGGATGCGAAGCTGGCAGAACCAGGACTGGCCACCCCCAAGCCAGGTCAGCAGTCTCAGATTGACCAAAGCAAGTAAACAGGAGAGACTGTTTCGTAGAAAGGCAAATGAGATCTATGGTATGACCTTTTCTACCTTTCCTCGGAGAGTCTGGGAGGAGATTGAGGACTGCAGGAAATCCTGGATCTGAGATGAAGCAATGAAAAATGTGCATCCTGGAGCCAACCAGCATGTAAAGAATAGACTGTTCCAAGAAAAGTATATGCAGTGGAAGAGAGGCAGGACACTGTTTATGGACAGAGTGAGAAAAGTGGACGGAGAGGGATGTGAAATCTCCCACTGTGTGAGTTATGTGCGCCCAGACGGGGTAATAATTCAAGCCCCTGACCCCTGGTACTATTGGCCTCAGTGTAAGGACCTCCCAGCAATTAAGCCCCGGCCTACAAAATGGAGAGCCGAGCAGTGGTAGTCAATACTGCCACACCAGACTGTGAAGTGCCTTATTGATCCGCCAATATGAATAACCAAGGACTCAGGTGCTCCACATTCATCAGTCTACAGTGTACTGTTCTGTTCAGCAACCATCCACTGGCCCACCAGATGACTTCAGATCCAGAGAGGACACCAGCCCAGCTGTTTCCTGTTCATCGCCTGGTAATCGGATGACGTCGGACCAGCTGTTTTTCTTTTTTGTTCCTGTTCTAAGGTTCCGTCTCCATTGATGACATCATCCCAGCTGTTTCCAGATGTGCCCTCCTGTGGTTCCCAGAAGATGTCAGCCCAGCTGTATCAGAAGAAATGCTGCCAGGGAAAGTCTTCAGCAGGGTCCACGTTCGTGCAGATTCTTGTACTACAAATGGCTGGTAAGTCTGAAACTTTTCTATCTTTATGACATTGCAGTACACACTCTACACTACAAACTTCAAAAATGTGTGAACTGTCCGCAAAGACTCTCCCCTTTGGGACTTTGGCTTGTTAGAACTGTGCTTCACCGGGCTCCGGCCTAGGAGAGACTCTTTATTGGACTAGCCTTCGGGCCTTGTGGTCACTAGTTGGGACTTTTAGGGCACTCCATCCCCCCAAATGTGTACTGTAAATAATGTCATTAATGTATTCTAATGTAAATACTGTTTTTCTACCTTTTTTCTAAAAAAATATTTTTTGGGATTGTTCAGTGTTTTGTATGGTAAGGGTTTTAGGTAGACTGTGTATGCAGATTAGGAGTGTGTTTTGTTTTGTCTTTTTCTTACAGGTGTTCCTGGGAAGACAGAAGAGAAGACAAGAAGAGGAGGAGGGGCTCATCGGAGTTCCTCGTCAGTACTTTATTGTGTAGAAATTTAAAGTACTGTGGTGTTATTGTCATGGTTGTTACTGTATTAATCCTTTCCTTCCACAGGTGTGGTTGTGAGGGTATGGAGGAGGCAGTAATTGGTATTTTAATGGGTTGTGGTTGCAGGTTGCCCAAGGTCAGGGAGGTCCCCGGGTTTTGTTTTTGTTTTGGAATATTATGTTAGAGGCGGATAGGGTTTCCCTAGAGGGTTAGGGGGGGATAGACAGGCTGTGGTCCTGAACGGCTGTAGGGACTGCAGTGCTGATCTATCAGGGCTATGCTCTGGACGGTTCTACCAGAGCCACTAGTTGTCCATAGTTAGTGGATAGTGTAGAGGCTGACATGTCAGCTACAGGCCTCTAGGCCCTTAGTGTTACCTGCCTGTGCTTGCACATGGTAGGAGGGGGCCTGATCACCCCCCTCCGCAGGTAGCACATAGGGTGGGATGGCCTAAGGCCGGGTGCATAATGACTGGGGACAGTCATTTTCCTGGTCAAGGGCGACTGTAACCCCTTGTTACCCGGGGTTACTAGAATACCAGTAAAACCTAGTGGTAGGCAGGGAAGGCAGCTTATGAAACTCCAGTTAAATGGGTTCCACACTGTCTCACTCTGTTCTCAGTCTCAACTGAGACTGAGAGATGACATCACCATAGAACTGTTGCAGCTGCATAAGCCACATTGGAATCTGCAGCAGAGGGAGTGAGATAGAACATTGGGAGTTTTCAAAGTCAGTCTCCTGCTTGCCCTCAAGCAGGAAGGAGTTCCTGTTTACCTTCTGTGGGAGAAGGAAGTCAGTCTCCTGTTTGTTTTGAAGCAAGAAGGTCAGAAGCCAGTTTCAAGTGGTGGAGACCGCTGTCCAGGTCTCTGTGCCCCCTCCCTCCGGGGGGGGGGGAGTAAAGTATCCCTATGTAGATTCCAGGGGCAATCCCCTAATTTCTGCTAAAGGAAGAAAGCTGCCTTTTACAGTTTCTGTTTGGTCTTAAAAGTGGAAAGAGTTGTACTTCGCCTGTGGGGCACCTGCAACAAAAGGGTGAGTGTTTTGCTCTAATTTGAGAGGGCAAAAAATGTGTTTCTTCAGCTTGGGAAATGTGAAGAAATCTGGGATTTGAACTACTATTTGGGAGGCCTATAGTACTAGGACAAACAAATGGAGTAGTGTCAAAAGCTAAAGTCTGTGTGAATTCCAGTAATTTTGTAGAGGGGGTGCGACAGTTCACCCACCGTTTAATCTACATTTCGAAGTTTCAGTTTTTCCAGAGAAATGGCTGGGTATGGGCTGTGGGAGCTGGAGGTGGGCAAACCCCCCATCTTTAGTAACCAGGTCCACCTCTATGATTTCTGCTGTGATTGCTACTTGCCTCATGCGCCTGGCCAGTGATGAGGTAGGTACCCAGACGTGGGTCGCAAATGGGAAAATCTCTATAGGAGTCGCAGACTGTAAGTGGTGTGGGGAGCCACAACTTGGGAAAAGAATTCTCTTTGTGAGATGGGAGTCAGAAGAAGTAAGAAGGAAATCTCTTTAGGGGTCGCAGACTCTAAGTGGTGTGGGGAGCGGCAACAAGTAAAACGGGTTCATTCTTCCAATGAACCGTCAGTCAAGTGGCGGCAGGAGAGCCGGGCCAGTCGGTCTGTGTATCCAAAGTGCATGCAAGTCCGGGCTGTGTGCCTGGTGGTTCCAGAGCCTGAAAACAGTAGAAATGGGTTCATTCTTCAAGTGGACTGCCTTGTAGTCTCTAATCTGCATTATCAGTAAACGTAGCCCCATGGGGGTCCATCTATGCTTTGTTATGTTCAGCTAGTTATGAATAAAAGCCACACTGAAAAATCCCAATCCTGGTTCTGGACATTACAGTTATTGCTTCTTGTGTTCGGATTTACTTGGGTGCCCCGTGCAGAGTAGCCAACCCTAGGTCCCCTTGTGCCAGGTAACCTCATCCTTCCCGAACCCAGGTCCCCACCAGGTATTGCTGCCAGCGCCAACAGCATGCCACCTGTCATTTTGGTAAAAAGGCAGGGGTGAAGGGTTACATACATAGTACAATACTGGTTGGCTGGGTGTTGTACTACCTTAAGTAGTAAAATACCCAGCCAACCACAGCTGCTTCTTGCTGCTGTGCATGCTGGTTAGTAGACAAGAGGTCTGGGGACCTAGATACTCTGTGGTGCATTTTGTAGCTTATTTTGAAGCTCTCGTACACCCCTTGCTGTAAGAAAATTAACATGCCCCACCATTCTCAATATACCAGGCACTCCACTTAATATGAAAAGGACATGAGAAAAACATCTTGGTTAAGTACTGGGCACCCCATTTCTTGCCCCCAATCCCAAAATCTGGTGGGTATGTTACAGAGGTGGGTGGAGGTGGCAGCTTTTAAGTGGTATGCTATGCCATTAAAAAGTTACTGTAATCTCTACCACCCACCCCAGTGACTATCTCCATTTCTTTATGTAACCCCCCTCCAAATGGGGGTTCCCAAAAGACTTCCAGGAGCTTGCTTGAATGCTTCAAGCCTGAATGGTGTTTGTCGTTTAAGCCATTTATCAGTGAGTGTTTTTAGGACCTCTGGTACTGTCTCTTTAAGAGCTGTCTGCTTGCAGACATAATTAGTTGTATGGGGGACTGTGTGTTTCTTTGATTGAGTACTACTCGAGCTGCTGCCAATTCACTCCATTTTGCAGTCACTAGGGTGCAAAGGAACCTATCTGAAAGATGTAACTGTTTGCCAGAAACCATTTAGAGTAATAATGAAATTACAGTTTGTCTAACCTGCTTTCTTTGCAGTCAGAACTGTGTCTGCCTAGTTCCCCATTCTGGTTTTGAACTGCTGAACTGGACCAATCAGTGTGGGTAAGCTAGCTCTAAATGGTGCCTTGGACGAATCAGAACTTGACTCATAATCTGAGCCAGCCACAAGAGGATTGTATGGCAGTGACTCTGGAGATGTAGTTTAGACTTCAAGCCTTTTTGGACCAACAGGAGCAGTCTATTGTGAGTGACAGCCAATCCAGTCAAGAACTGGGAGGAACTCAAAGGAAGTGCCCGGTTTTGTCTGTTGGAGTTTCAGTTGAGCTCTGGCAGTGAAGAAGGAAGGAGCCCTGTGCTTTTTCAGTGTGCAGTTTTAGTCGGGAAACGTGTGTAAGGCCCAGAGTTCCAGTCTGCAGCTTGTGTAACTGCTTGTTAGGACTGAATCCATCCTGTGAAGAGAATCAAATGATATCTGAAGAGTAGAAACCAGGCTCACCCTGTAGAAGACTGGAGAAATTGCTGAATTGCACTCGGTCTGTCAGGAACTGAATCTGCTGTGTGTTCTCCCGGGTATTGTGCAGTAATTGCGATCGGGATAGAGAAGCAGCCTGCCTGGTATAGTACTTTCTGTTTACCATATAAATGTGTGAAGAGGCTTGTGTACCTCAAGTGAATCCTGCTGCCATTAAAGGACTTTGCCTGTTGCAGTTTGCCATATAAATGTGTGAGGAGTCTCGTGGAGCTCAAGAGTAGCCCTGCTGACATTGAAGGACCCTATCTTGTTTGGAGGTCGTGAGTACTAATTCAGGGTCACCTCTGTTGAATTGCCACATTGAATCCAAATGGAATCACTGTACTGCTGACTGTTTAAACTAATTTTCTTTTCTCTGTGGGAAAGGGCCCTACCAGCTGCCACAGTTTGACTAGCCACTAGGGCTTGGGTACCCAGGGACAGTAACTGGTAGGGGATAGGCCTGCTTATTGTGAGCCATAGGTAGATGAGATAAAGTGATAAGCTAATTAACCTGATTTCCCCTGTCCTTGTTATATTCCCCTAAATAAATCCGAGCTGCTTGTTTCAGCAAAGTTATACTGTCTGAGGTATTTGTCTATGTTAAAGTATTGTACTGTGATTGTTGCACTGTATCTTATTTTACAGGAGGTCCCAGTGCCTGAACCAGCCCTGGGGTAAGTGTATACTGTGAAGGTAATTCTGATATATTGTGTGGCCACTAGTGGGAAGAAAGGGGTTGCAGTGTCCCAGAGGGCTGTGACCAAGTAAGTTTAACTCATTGCAAACCCTGACCTCTGGGTGGAGGCACCCGCCATTGGATCCAGGCCCTCAACCTGTTAGTGGCAAATCAGGCAGGGGTAGTAGCCCTGGGATAGCGCCATCTAGGGGTTACATCTTGGAGGCTCACTGCTGGGATTGTGTGTCCTCTATTGGCCATATTTACAAACCACTGTTAGGAAAAAATAAATGGGTACCTTACAGAAGTGGCTGTGCACCGCTGGTGGAGTGGTGTACTGGGAGGAGATCGACCCCAAAAATGCTATGCTTATCCTGGACATCCCCTGGGTATCAATACGACACTGTGCAGGGAGTACTTTCCAAGGTGGAAGGTTTACAAAACCCTGTGGTGGTGGGTCGGCATGCTAATCTGCTCACCCACACTTTCCTGGCCCTAGTAGAGTTTAAGGATCCCATAGATAGCTCCAAAGTGCCACAGACCATTACCCCAGAGGAGCCCTCACTGCTTGAGAGTGATAACTAAGGACAGTAAAGACCTGGGGAATGAGCCCCACCACTATCTGAAACTTTTGAGGAGAAATTTGCTAAATGGTTGCTGGGGAAGGGAAAACTGTGAGGACTTGAAGAAACTATTCTTGCCACCTGGGGTGTTCTCCCAACACCCTCTCCCGCCCAGTACCCGTAATGGTGGCTGAACCAATGCAGACTCCTATTTCTGCACCTGCCATTAGTCATGACTCTTACCGAAGGTTGAGGATCTCTCTGGCACCTCCCACCCCCAAGGGAGGATGACTGGGAGACCTGGATAGACTATGTTGCCCCCAAGTGCTAGAATGGCAATGCTCGGAGCCGTAGAGCGAAGAGGGTTAGTGAGAGCCTCCGAGGTCCTGCCCTGGCTACCATCCGTGCTAAATGGGCCAGTAACCCTGAAGTGACTGCACAGGCCTATCTTGAGGCCCTGGAGAATGTGTTGGGAGCCCAGATTCTGATGAAGACCTATGGTGGAGAGTAAGAGATGCACAACAGTACCAAGGGAGTTGTTGTCTGTGTATGTATCTCGGCTGGAAAAATTGTTGCAAGAATGCCTCAGAAAGGTAGTTTGCCAGCGATTGAACTGGACCGAACCAGGCTGGACAGGATCCTTAAGTCTGCCCCTTCTTAGAACTGCTGTTGCTTCAGTTACGCCTGGCAAATCGACTGGAATCCCACCCTCCTATGATGAGTTAATGAGAGAAATTGAGGAGTTGAGAAAAGGCGACCTCGGGAGGGACCTGCACCAACAGCTGCGGCTATGACCCGAAAGTGACTGAGGGTGACCCATCAGTGAAGTTCAGGGCAGAGGTTGGCAGTAAATGAGTGCTCTGACAAGGAAAAGATATGCCACAATGGGGCGAACTGTTGAGAGAGATCCGAATTCAAAACAGTCCTTTATGAAGGTCACGCCTGCAAGTACGGGCCCTGACCTATATCCGACTGCATCTGCTATGGGGTGGGGTACCCACCCATGTATCTCCTGCTGATAACAGCTCCGAACTCGATTCCTTGACCATGGAAGTGGAGAAACTGATGAGATGTCTCCAAATGCTTATCACGCCAAGAGACAGAGATGGCACCAAGGTTTCCAGTTAATACCCCCGCCTGGCTCCCAGTGTGGCGCCGCCAGCTCAAACTCCAGAAAGTATGTTTTGCTATAATTGTGGGAAAGATGGGCACATGAAAAGGGAATGCTGGTCCCCAAAAGACACTGACAAAGTGCATATAGGCTACAAAGAGAGCTTGGAGAACAAATCAGTGGTTAAGAGGTGCAAGAAATGATCCCAGTGAGGGCACCAAAATGCTAACTCACGCCCTTTGTGGCAAGGTCAGTTGCCCAGGCCCCACTACCGCCTCTCCAGACTGGTCCAGAATAGTGGGTCCCTCCATGGAGACCACTGTAAAGGTGAATGGAGTGTCTACAAGAGCTGTATTAGACAGTGGCTCCTAGTGACAATTATGTTCCAGGATTGGTATCAGAAGCATTTGTCAGACGTATCCTGCAACCATTAGAAGGACTGCATGTATGGGGTTAAGTGAGAAGGCCTACCCCTATTCTGGGTATATCCAAATTTGGCTGTCTTTCCCCACCTCCGTGGCTGGAGTGGCTAACAAGTAGAGACCCTAACCTTAGTGTGTCCCCACTGGACTGTATGATGGTGTCCCTTTGTTGATTGGAACAAATGCTCATATGTTCGGAAGGTGGCACAGTTGTGTTATGAAAAACAGGGTCAAAGACTAGTAGAGCTTTAAGAGTTCCGGCTTTAATTAAGAAGGCCTATGAGGCACAGAGAGATGCTGAAAAATAGAACCAGAGAACCGGTCGGAATTGTATGGAAGAAGGATCCTGAGTCTCTGATCCTGGCGCCAAATGCCCAGTGTACCTTACAGGGAGAGGTCTGCATCAGAAAGGATGTTAAGAATAAATATTAATGTTGGATGCACCAGGCGATGGAAAATTGCCAGAGGGACTGCTGGTCAAGCCTAGTATTTTGCCCGCTAGAGCCCATGCTTATGCCAGAAGGGTAATGGTCCAAGTTCATAATGTGTCTGAAAGAGACATTCGAGTAAATAGAGGTTGCATCCTGGCTAATGTGCATTGTGCAGACACTGCAGTGCTACCCAGCAGCAAGAGTTCAAGGAAGAATGACAGAGTAACGCCTGACTTGTTTGATTTCGCGACTCCCGCTGCCAGCTGAATGGAAAGTGAGGATCAGTGAGAAGCTTGCCCAGAGAGACCAGGTATTTTCTTTAAAGGAATGGGATGTAGGATGCGGCAAGGAGCTGAGCACAATATCCGCTGCATGACGAAAGACCATTTCGTGAGAGGTCTCGACGCCTGGCACCTGCTGACATAGATGATGTGAGACGGCATCTGCAAGAGATGTTAGCTGCTGGTGTAATACAAGAATCCAGAAGCCCTTATGCTTCCCCCATTGTGGTAGTGAGGAAAAAGAATGGAACAGTAAGGATGTGTGTGGATTATCGCACCTTAAACCGGCGGACTATCCCTGATCAGTACACAGTGCCCCGCATTCAGGATGCTTTGGACTGCCTAAACGGGAGCAAGTGGTTCTCTGTGCTGGATCTCCGCAGTGGGTACTACCAGATCCCGATGGCCCCAGAGGACCGTGAGAAGACAGCCTTATCTGTCCGCTGGCTTTATGAATTCATGAGGATGCCTCAAGGATTTCAGGTGCCCCAGCCACTTTTCAACGATTGATGGAGCGTGCAGTGGGGACATGAACTTACTAGAGTGCCTGGTATACCTAGATGATGTTATTGTGTTTGGCAGCTCACTGGAGGAACATGAGAGCAGATTATTTAAGGTATTGGACCGACTGGAGGACTTTGGCCTTAAACTGTCCATTGATAAGTGTCAATTCTTTCAAACATCAGTAAAGTATGTGGGACACATAGTATCCACCGAGGAATAGAGACCGACCCAAGTAAAGTTGAGGCCTTGACCACCTGGCCACAGCCCAAAATCTAAAAAGAACTGCAAAGATTCCTGGGATTCTGTGGTTATTATCGGTGTTTCATCAAGGACTATTCAAGAGTGATCCGCCCTTTACTTAACCTTACTCAAGGGTATCCCCAACCCACAAAAATACCAAAAGTCAGCGTCCTCAAGACTGAAAGAGTGTATTTTCATCCGAGGAAGTATTTGGGGCCCGCTGGACTCCTGATTGTGAGACTGCTTTTCATGAGATCATATATCAACTACCCATGCTCCAGTGCTGGCCTATGCCGATCCAAGAAAACCTTACATCCTGCACACTGATGCTAGCTTGCAAGGGTTGGGGCTGTGTTGTACCAAGAGCACGAGAATGGCCTGAGACCAGTGGCCTTTGCCAGTAGAAGCCTGACCCCATCCGAAAAGAACTATCCTGTACATAAGTTAGAGTTCCTAGCTTTGAAGTGGGCTATTGTTGACCAATTCCATGAGTACTTGTATGGGGCTAAAATACTAGTAAAACTGACAATAATCCTTTGACCTATGTGCAGACCTCAGCTAGTTGGATGCCACTGGCCATAGGTGGCTTTCTGCATTATCTACATATGACTATGCTCTCGAATACCGAGCAGGTCTGAACCACATAGATGCTGATGCTCTCTCCGGAGGCCTGTTCCCCAGAATGATTGGGTCCGATTAGCAGAGCTGACATTCAGGCACTCTGCCGGAAGTTTGACAGGGAGGAACAAATGTCCACAGACGCAGTGGACTGCATGGTGGATTGCTTGGGACCCTCTGAGAATTGCATACCTGCTTATTGCCACTTTTCTGCAATAGACATTGGTGCACTGCCTCAGTTGGACAATGACAGTATTCGAGCGGCTCAATCCCAGATCCCATGATCAAAGCAGCTTTAGAAGCCCTCTATGCAGGAAAAGATTTGTCCAAATTACGCCCATGGATTTGAGAACTGCACTATTATACAAAGAAGGTCCTAAGTTGAAACTGATCAATAAACTGTTATACAGAGAAACAGTAGACAGAGGGGACAAGTAGACAAACAACAACTAGTGCTGCCCACTGCCTTTCGAGACTCAGTACTGATGTCCTTGCACAACCACATGGGGCACCTTGTATAGACAGAACACTTGACTTGGTGAGATCCAGATTCTATTGGCCTAAGATGGGGGCTGATGTGGAGCAACACATTCAAACTTGTAGTCGCTGCTTACAGAGGAAAGCTTTGCCCCAGAGGGCTGCCCCTCTTGTTAACATCACCACCAGTGCACCCATGGAGCTGGTCTGTATTGATTTTCTGAGTTTGGAGTCGGATCAAAGAAATATCAGTAATGTGCAGGTGGTCACTGACCATTTCACGAGATATGCCCAAGCTTTCCCCACCAAAGACCAGAAAGCATCCACTGTGGCCAAAGTACTTGTAGAAAACTTTTTGTTCACTATGGGGCTCCACAAAGAATCCATTCTGATCAAGGAGAGACTTTGAGAGTCGCCTGATCAAAGAGATGCTTTCTCTGTGGGGTGCGAAAGTCCAGAACCACTCCTACCACCCCCAGGGGACCCTCAGCCTGAACGTTTCAAACCAGCACTTTGCTAGATATGCTAGGCACCCTGCACCCAAAGGACAAGCCTAGATGGAGCCAACAAATTAGCACCCTGGTACATGCTTATAACTGCACCAAAAGTGATGCCACTGGTCTCTCCCTACCGCCTGATGTTTGGAAGAGAAGCTCACTACCGGTAGATGCGTGTTTTGGGGTCTCTCCTGATGGGGTTCAAGCTGACAACTATTTACAGTATGTGCAAAAGTTAAAGGCCCAACTAACTCATGCGTACCAACTGGCTCAAACCATGGCTGCCAAAAGAAATCTGGCCAACAAAGAAAGGTATGATAAAAAGGTGAAAGCACAGGAACTCCAGGAGGGAGATCGGTATTGCTAAGAAATCTGGGACTGCATGGCAAGCACAAGATTGCTGACAGATGGCACCATCTCCCTCACATTGTAGTGGGCAAACTAGATGATCTGCCAGTGTACAAAGTAAGGCCTGAGAATAATTCAAAAGATGTAAAATAATGCATAGAAATCATTTACTGCCCATTGGACAAATCTTAATTGAGTCTGAGCCCCTAGAAGATGCCCCTCTGGACCAGTGACTAGAGCTGCTGCTAAGAAAAGATCAAGGAAGTCTGCACCTACAGAAGCAAAGTTAAAGTGTTCCTCCACAAGTCCCAGTTGAGCATGACTGTCAGTCCATATCGGAAGAAAGTGAGAGTGACTTTGAATACTATCCTTCTACGAACTGAGTCAATTGTTTCGGGGCAATCCCCTAGTCAATACTGGAGATGAAGCTGGGCCTTCTGGACTGTCCAAGCCCCAGTCAGTCCCTGGAGCCAATGCTCCCAGAAAGTGAAGTGCAAAGCATCAGATCAGATGAAATGGAATCATTGTGCATGGTTGAACTGTTTGAGCTTTCAGGGGAGGAAAATGATGGATTGGGGCAGACTGGTGATACACCAGAACAGGAAGAGTATTTTGAGTGCCCTGACAGTCCACTGCCAGTGTCCGAAAGCTCTCCATGCGAGCCAAATGTTGTGGACTCAGAAACTGTAACTCCTGGAGCTGAAAGTGCCCCAAGTTCTAGCCTCTCACCCCATGGAGACTCCCCTGACAAGTGAGGACAATGTTGAAAATGAGGCTCAGAGTGCAGAGACTGAACAGTTCCCCTAGAAAGACTGGTCAAGCTGTAAAGCCTGTGGTGCACCTCTGTTATGATTCCCTGGGCCGGCCAGTGGATCTGCCTCTCAATGTTGTCCATAAAGGAGTGTATGTGTCCCCGGCTCATTGCCCAAACTGAGGCTCAGTGCTAACTCAAGTTATTTGTGTTGCCCTCTAAGTATGGTGCCCTTGCCCATCCAGCCCCAAGGTAACTGATAGGAAGGGCCCCCCTCTTCAGGTTTCATGTACAAGAGGTAATAACTTGAGTTATGGTACAATGTGTATGTAATACTGTGTAAAGAGTGACGACTGCAATGTTTCAGAAATGTGTTCTTGGTAAAATGATATATTGACTGATGATTACATAGTGCGAGCCTAATGCAAATGTATATGGTTGCAGTTGAAACTTATGGGGTACTTGCTTGGCGGGACGCCAAGCTTTCCCAGGCCAGGAAGGGTGTAACTCCCCCTGCAAATTGGGGTTCCCAAAGACTTCCAGGAGCTTGCTTGAATGCTCCAAGCCTGAATGGTGTTTGGCGTTTAAGCCATTTATCAGTGAGTGTTTTAGAACCTCTGGTACTGTCTCTTTAAGAGCTGTCTGCTTGCAGACATAATTAGTTTGTATGGGGACTGTGTGTTTCTTTGATTGAGTACCACTCGAGCTGCTGCCAATTCACTCCATTTTGCAGTCACTAGGAGTGCAAAGGAACCTATCTGAAAGATGTAACTGTTTGCCAGAAACCATTTAGAGTAATAATGAAATTACAGTTTGTCTAACCTGCTTTCTTTGCAGTCAGAACTGTGTCTGCCTAGTTCCCCATTCTGGTTTTGAACTGCTGAACTGGACCAATCAGTGTGGGTAAGCTAGCTCTAAAATGGTGCCTTGGATGAATCAGAACTTGGACTCATAATCTGAGCCAGCCACAAGAGGATTGTATGGGCAGTGACTCTGGGAGATGTAGTTTAGACTTGGGCCTTTTTGGACCAACAGGAGCAGTCTATTGTGAGTGACAGCCAATCCAGTCAAGAACTGGGAGGAACTCAAAGGAAGTGCCCGGTTTGTCTGTTGGAGTTTCAGTTGAGCTCTGGCAGTGAAGAAGGAAGGAGCCCTGTGCTTTTCAGTGTGCAGTTTTAGTCGGAAACGTGTAAGGCCCAGAGTTCCGTCTGCAGCTTGTGTAACTGCTTGTTAGGACTGAATCCGTCCTGTGAAGAGAATCAAATGATATCTGAAGAGTAGAAACCAGGCTCACCCTGTAGAAGACTGGACAAATTGCTGAATTGCACTCGGTCTGTCAGGAACTGAATCTGCTGTGTGTTCTCCCGGTATTGTGCAGTAATTGCGATCGGATAGAGAAGCAGCCTGCCTGGTATAGTACTTTCTGTTTTACCATATAAATGTGTGAAGAGGCTTGTGTACCTCAAGTGAATCCTGCTGCCATTAAAGGACTTTTGCCTGTTACTGTTCACCATATAAATGTGTGAGGAGGCTTGGTTAGCTCAAGTGAATCCTGCTGCCATTAAAGGACTTTTGCCTGTTGCAGTTTGCCATATAAATGTGTGAGGAGTCTCGTGGAGCTCAAGAGTAGCCCTGCTGACATTGAAGGACCCTATCTTGTTTGGAGGTCGTGAGTACTAATTCAGGGGTCACTCCCTGTTGAATTGCCACATTGAATCCAAATGGAATCACTGTACTGCTTATTGTTTAAACTAATTTTTCTTTTCTCTGTGGGAAAGGCCCCTACCAGCTGCCACAGTTTGGACTAGCCACTAGGGCTTGGGTACCCAGGGACAGTAACTGGTAGGGATAGGCCTGTGCACAGAGCCATAGGTAGATGAGTAAAGTGATAAGCTAATTAACCTGATTTCCCCCTGTCCTTGTTATATTCCCCCCTAAATAAATCCGAGCTGCTTGTTTCAGCAAAGTTATACTGCCTGAGGTATTTGTCTATGTTAAAGTATTGTACTGTGATTGTTGCACTGTATCTTATTTTACAGGAGGTCCCAGTGCCTGAACCAGCCCTGGGGGTAAGTGTATACTGTGAAGGTAATTCTGATATATTGTGTGGGCCACTAGTGGGAAGAAAGGGGGGTTGCAGTGTCCCAGAGGGCTGTGACCAAGTAAGTTTAACTATTGCAAACCCTGACCTCTGGGTGGAGGCACCCGCCATTAGATCCAGGCCCCTCAACCTGTTAGTGGCAAATCAGGCAGGGGTAGTAGCCCCTGGGATAGCGCCATCTATGGGTTACATTTAGTTAACTCATGTCACACAAAGTTTCTAACCCTAAGCAGCCATCATAGATTATGCACAGTCATTTCTGAACAGAAGTAGATGTCACTAAGAGGCCCACACTCAAGTTTGGGGCTGGTCCCAATTTGCAGTTTGTGTGCAAAAACATTTTTTACTTGCTGTTTACTGCAGTATAGTAGATTGTATCTGGCTAATTCTGTTACCTTAAGCTGACATTTCTAACTCCAAAATCCCAGAAAATACCTTCAGAAGCGACACCAGAGCAGGCCGGTAATGTGGAGATTCAATAACTTGCAGTGCATGTTGGAGATTTTTAAGTACAGATCAGATCTGTGCTGGTCCCGCTGTTCTCCCTAAGGCTAAGTACCATTCTCTGTGAATGTATTTAGCCCTGGGAGGTCAGAAGGACCAGCAAACAAAAGATCTGTGCTTATAAAAACTCCAGCATGTGGTGCAGGTTATTGAATCTCCCACTGTGGCAGCCCTGCTCTGATGTCAGCTGCACAGGATTCTGGGATTTACTGGCTACAGCAAATCTCAGCTAGGGAGGTAACAGAATTAGCCAGATAAAATATATTATACTGCTGTGAACAGCAAGTAAAAAAAAATGTTTTTGCACATAAACTGCAAACTGGAACCAGCCTTACACTTGGGTGTGGGGCTCTTATTGCTGACTGTTCACCTTTTAAGCAGCCTGTGCTCATCATGACAACTGAGCCACAATTCCCTAACATGTGAATAAATGTTGTTTCTTCTTTGGTCTTTTCTTTGATGGTATATTACATTTTTCACACACACAGCACTGTAGTAATTTTTGGTTAGTTAAACAGCTACCATCTAAAATAAACCAGTGTACATCAGCATGCGCACACACACACACAACTTTTGAGATGCAAAAATAATCTACACACAAAACTACTTGCACATTAGTAGCTTCTTTACATACCTCACAATATTTAGTTGTACTGTACTACGCCATATGGCAGTTGGAGCTATGATGCCAGTTCAACAAATATTTTGTTGACCGGTATCACAGCGACAGGCTCCATGCTGACCGCGATTTGCAGTCATCAGAGAGCTGCGCATGTTGGACAGTGTTTTTTTTTTTGGGGGGTGGGACTATGGGGGAAAGTGTTGCCGGGTCCCGGGTGGACATCCACAGTGACATGTCGATGCTGTCGGCATCGATGTATGATGTTGTGGAATTGTTGCTGTGTGGGAGGCATACCATGGTGGTTGAGGGAGGTTTCAGCATGCAGATGCCTCTCTCCATTACTATTGAAAGAGTGAGACACATCATGGAGCACGCTGAAGCCCTCACAGCCATGTGGCATAACAGAACTAACATTTTTAGTCTTTAGTTCTATCTGGCCACATGACTGTGAGGGTCTCAACATGCTCCATGATCTGTCTCACTCTTTCCATTACATTTTAGTCCATGAGTGTTACTGTGGTTAGGTCAGCTGATCACCCCCTACCCCATGCCTGGAACACGACTCACCCCATCATTCAGCAGCTTTATATAATTACTAAAGGCCCAGCCATGAAGAATGCAGGCAGGTGGCTATGCTGAGGGAAATGGTTTCTGTCCCACCCAAAAAAAAATTACCTCTGAAAGACCAATAGGGCCATCGATACAACCCCCACTGGGGTGTCAGGACAAGAATATGTGCAGCATAAGGACCTATATGTTGCCATGCTGAGTAAAAAGTTTATTTAGCAAGCAGGCTTGACTGGTCATCCTGTAGCACCACCCAGATCGATCTTCCTCCCTGAGTCTCCCTACAAGGCTGCCCATCATCCTGCTTGCTATAAATTCTAAAGCCACTCACCAATGAAATCACCACCAGATGCCACTTAAGGTCTATTGCATTGGGCAACTCGTGTGGGACCATTGCATGTCAAGGCTCCATTTCAGAAGTACAGGAGGAAAAAGGGGGATCTGGTAGCACCACACTTCAGGAAACCTACCATGTTTTTGAGTTGGCAGTGGTCAAGGATATGCCAGTAGCTGTTGCGAGTCATAAGGTATAGCCATAGCACCAAGGATTTAACACTTTTAATGAGAGCCCCATAACAATGGCATCTGGGGTTGGGTAGAGCAACGGAGCTACCTCTCCCTCACTGTGCAGGCCCCGAAGCAAGAATTTGGTTAAAACTTTTGTCATTGTTCTGCCTTAAGTGCTTGGAGCCCAACTCAACTGCATTTCCACTGCCACCTCTTATTGTCATTGTTTTTTTTGTGTCTATGTATTTGACATGGAACCTTTATAAATGAGCAACTGTACATAAAGGTTATCCATGAAGTTTTCAATAAATAAATAAAATAAATGTAACCTCCCACACTACTTTGCATAGTAAGCTACCCCTTGGTACCCTTGACTGAGCACCCAAACATGCTTCAGACATTTGGTACCATCCCTAGTTTTGGGAATGTATAGCAGGCTCGTTATTTCTAGAGGTCAGAAAAGGGTTGGGGGTGTACAAAAGCAAATACACATGGCCAAATAAACTCAGGTCCTGAGGAGAGAACATTTTGCTAGGGCTATGCTAGATCTGTACTTCTAGAGGGGTACCCAGTAATTCCACACAGGAAGCAGTAACATGAATGTCCAAATCAAGTTGGGGTTCTAGATTGTGACTTTATTCCAAAGATGGTACTCTAAAGCAAGGGTGGACCCCCAAGGTTTACACATCATGGCACAAGACAACGGCAGAACAACAGAAATCTAATAAACAGAAATTCTACGTATCCCATATGTCACAGGACCTTGAATTCTCTCCAGCAGCAATGGTCTCAGCTGAACACATTTTCTTCTAGTGGCACAGGCCACAACTAAGCTCACATTTCCCATGTGACATAGGACTTTTTATAACTTCAGCAAGTGGCAACTAGCCACAGTGGAGCACACTGGTGCTCATACTATGCCCAACCCACAGCAGGGGGTAAACTTTCTCTTCAGGCATTGGCCACCATGTCCTGAATAACCTGGCACCCCTACGGAACCTGTAGTGCTGAACTGGCCACACCAGATGGGGATCTGCCCACCTTTCGCTTCCACGTCCATACCCAGCCATTCTTTCAGAATTACACTTCAAAACTTCTGGTAAAACATTAGGAATATGCATCTTGGAATGACTTTCACATCCAGCATATGAAAACACTACTCCTGAGTGTAGAAACTAAAGTCCTGAACAATGTGCACTAGTCTCCCTCTTGACCTCACAATTGTCAGCCAACTTTACACTTGAGAACAGTCTCAACTTAGAACAGAACTGGTGTATGATTACCTTTGTCAGGAAACACCCAAGACAGGTACTTTCCCCAGGAAGCACAAAGTCAGATTACTCACATTTGGAAACAGAACAGGCAGCTTCAAAAGGGTCTTGGATCAACTAGGGGATTGTCCCTCAGGTACATCCTGTAGCAGTCCTTTCCAAATCTCTGGGCATGAAAAATCAGGAGCTGCTGCTGTAAACAACAGTTTCCACCACTTCTCTTCGCAGGCAGATGTCTTTCAGGACTAGGGTGAGAAAATAGGCTCTTCTCTCATAGCCCACACTGCAGCTCTCACTCCTTCAACTACTCACTAAGGCTCTCTACTCGAACTCACCCAAGATTCTAAAACTCCCCACTCACAGCCAGCTGCCGTGGCTTATACTGCTTCAAGAGTTCTGAATGACATTACCTCTCTCTTCTCAGCTGAGACTAAGTAAACAGAGAGTGAGTAGGTGAAAACCCCATTTAACCAGTTATCCACCAGCTGCCTTCCCTACCTAGCACTGACACTGATGGGATTCTAGTAACCCCAAGGGACTGGGTGGTTACATAAATAAATTAGGTAAATAAGATCCTCCAGAATGCACCCGACCTACCAAAGATTGAGGCCTCCTACAACATGAGAGCACCCTCCTGTTAAAGATGGCAAATGTGGCACAACATCTGATAACCCTGACACAGGCCTGCTCTATCCCAGGGAGAAACATTCAACTTAACTCATTGTACATCACAGAAATTGCAGAAAGGGGGATTTGTTTTGAACTGGATGGTTATTTAGTTACGCTGGACCACGAAAAAGTGTTTGATTCTGTGATACACAGTTAGTTATGGGATGTGCTTAGGATATGTGGTCTACCAGTCCTGTTCATTAGCATGAGTCAACTATTATGCCATAAAGCAGAAATTCTACCTCTGGTTAATGGTTGGATAGGTACTCCCTATTGGCTAAAATGGGGGGTGCATCAGGGCTGCCCCCTTAGCCCCTTGTTATATACCATATAGCAGCTTATTTACACGATCCGTTATTTTCACTGTATTCGCTACTACAATTTTTAAGCAAAAGAAAAATGGATCTTGAAATATATGGGGCACTGCAGCAACTTTGCCACCCCAGTTTCATCACGCACTCGCTTGTTCCTCACAATTGCTAGCTTTATACTAAACCACATATATAACCTCTTTATTTTAAATTAAATTAAAATGCATTCCAGACTAAGCGTGCAGTGCCAGCGAGATGGAGCTGCAATTGGAAAGAATCAGAATAAGATACACAGTCAGGCAGTAGAGCAGGGTGAGAATGAAGCGATGTGCAGAATTAATTAAAGAATATGAAAATAATATTAAAACTACACTAAACCTAGTGTGTGGGAGGGAGATAGGACTCTGAGCTGTGTGGGGTCTGAGCTAAGAATGGCAGTCAAAAGAAGTCTGAAGGAACAGCTAGGAGGAAAGTATTTTTAGTTTAGGCCTGGTATTAAGGCATCTTGAACAAAGACATGACTTGGTCACCATAGGCTTCACTAATGGACAAATCAGAGCAAACACATTGATTTATGCAGATGATACTGTGTTTATAGTAGGGACCTCCCTTCAGGTGAGAAAGCCATTTCAGTAACTGAAAATCTTACGCCAATAAGAGGTATTAGAGAACAGCAAGGCCTTAGCCCGGGGAGGGGAGACTACTAATTTGGTTATGGTGACATGGCATCAAAAACTGTCAATCTAAATTAGACATAGCAGACCAAAAGGTTAATAAATGGAAATCCTGGCCCATAACAAAAAAGAAAAGGATACACTTGATTAAAACCTTTATTGTCCCTATTATTTTTTTGTTCATTTCCTATATATTCCTCCCCCCTAAGTTGCAATCTCAATTTTTCAATACTTTTTTTTGTGGTAGCAGGTTAAGCCCTGTGAAAAGGTGCTACATATTTATACCGATTGGTATGCTAAATCCTACAGTTTTCTTTTATTGTATTATTTTGTTACTAATATGGAAGTTTCTTGTTAGTCGAGCTGATTTGCTATTGCTTTACTTATTTTGCTTTTTTTTTCTCTAGGCGTTTTCATATAGTATGGTGTTGAAGGTCTTGTTAAGGTCCAGATAGACTACATCAACCACATGGTCCCTACCCACTCCTTATTTCATCTCAACCATCCTTTGTAGCTTACTGAAGTCCATTTCACTGATCATTCATGACTGTTCTCCTCTATTTGTGCATGCACTCTTCTTTTACTGTCTGTCCTACTTCCCTTCTAACCTTTCCCACTGGCTCAGACCCTGAAATGAACTGAGTTCATTGTTCCTTTCTTAGTCACAAAATTACATATAAATACATAGCTATACTGTACAAGTAGAATATTCATTTTTATACAAAGTTTTTCATACAATGTATTATTAAATGCTTTACAAGGTCACAATGAAAACACAGAAGGATAAAATACACATATCGTTACCTTTAGCACCTGATTGTCCAGGGTCTCCTTTGCTTCCTGGAATTCCATGGGTTCCTGGAATTCCGGGCACTCCAGGAACACCAGCAGGGCCCTGCAGAAAGGTGCAGTCGCATGGGCTTTTCACTTCTACAAAGAGAAAGGGTGCAGTGAGTAACAACAAGCTGAGAACAAACACAGTACAGCAGGACTTTCCTTCTTCACTTACACCTGTTATTGTCTGCACCTTCCCCCCCTCTGCCAGATGCATTCCAAACCTTATAGGGAATCAAACCTGGCACCCCGAAGTCTGAAGGCAGTAGCTTTAACCAGTCAGCTAAAAGGTAATTCATCCTGTCTGGAAGGTTTGATTGAGGCTATGACATCACACATTACAATATCAAAAGTACCTCCAGAGGTCTCCACCATTACTGTTTCTTAACACTGCAGGACTCGACTTTGTAGCCTCTGACATTGAGATGGCCCTGCTTTGCATAAACTTTTTTTGTCACGTACAACAAATACAATAATAGTCTACTGAACAGATGGCCTGTGGTGCAGAACAAGGCTGTATTGCCATCGAGGGGAACCCTGGTACATGATTAACCCCTGGGATGAAGCCCATGTAGTGTGTGATGTCACAAGGTTTCCCAAGAAGGGAGCTCAGCCTTTTAGTGCACAGTTGGACCACTTGTTATTTTTATGTTCATCATGTGTGCAAGCACAAACAAACATGTTGATATGAAAGTTGCTATAGAGGGGTGTGGAGGGGGTGCATCCACTGGAGAGCTCTGTTCAAGGGGCAGGTCTGTGGCAGGCAAATCTGTAGGCAGGCTGCCGATGACTCATTTTCTGATTTTGAGGCAGAGTTGGCAAGGTTTTCAAAGGACAGAGCCAAATCAATAGTGGCGCAGCTTTGTCCTCGGTCTTAGCATTGTGCCAGCCACTCCCTCCCATTGCTGCTGTCTTTGCCGCTCCCTCTGTTCCCATTTGAGCCCCACCCAGCAAATCAATCCCTCCTACTGCCTCCCATTGCTGCTGTCCCTCCTGCACCTTCCATTCTGTTTTACCTGCCCCCCCCCCAGAAAATCAATCCCTTCTGCTGCTTCCCACTATTGCTGTCCTCCCTTCACCCTCGGTTCCTGTTCAAACCCCCCCAGCAAATCAATCCCTTCTAGTCTCTCCCACTGCTGCTGTCCTCCCTGCACCCTCCATTCTGTTTTACCACCCCTGAGCAAATCAAACCCTCCCGCTGCCTTCCACTGCTGCTGTCCTCCCTTCACCATCGGTTCGTCTTCAAGCCCCACCCCCCAGCAAATCAATCCCTCCCAGTCCATCCCAATGCTGCTGTCCTCCCCGCACCCTCTGTTCCTGTTCCCCCCGGACACTGGGGAGCCCACTCCCAGTGTCCAGAAATGTAAACAATATTGTTCCCTGTTAAAAAAGAAAACCATCCTCGATGTCTTTTTAAACCTGCAAAAAGCGGTCCTCGTTGTCTCACCACCCCTCCCCCATCCGACCCTCCCACTGTACATCCACCTCCCTGCCCCCCTCACCTATACTTACCTCTGGAGGTCAGAAACAGTGATCTTCTGTGGACTGGGACACATCTGCACTCTTCAAAGCTGACTGGTAAACTGAAGATTTCAAGGTAAGCCGAGTAATGGACTCAATGGGGGGGGGAGTTCAACTTAATAGAAACATAGAATTTGATGGCAGATAAGGACCACTTGGCCCACTCAGTCTGCCCATTTCCCTACCTAATGGATAAGCTGCAGATCCTAGTTAACCAGCAGCCTACTTCTTCCTACCCCCACCCCCTAGAATGGCCTTATGACTGTCCCATGCATGCTTGAATTCCACCACTGTTTTTGACTCCACAACCTCCTCCGGAAGGCGTTCCATGCATCACAACCCTCTCTGTGAAAAATACATCCTTAAGTACCTCCTGAGCACCCCCTCTATCTTGAAATTGTGCCCCTTGTTCTTGCACCTCTTTTTTTGAAGATGCTACCTCTTTCAACTTAGGTTGATATCTCAGCCATTGTTAGAATTTGGCTCCAAATGTTCAACATGGGGCTCTTGGGACCACCTCCTGAACACTGTCACTGTAATTTCGTTACTCAGTCCCAAAAGGTGATTTCACAGTTGCTGCGTGGAATCACCCTTTGGGATGGATTAATGAAATGACAGTGCCACTGTTCATGAGGTGGGATCCCAAAAAGCTGATGTTGCAAATTTGGTAAAAAAATTCCAAATAATAGAAACATAGAAACATAGAATTTGACGGCAGATAAGGACTGCTTGGCCCACCCAGTCTGCCCATTTCCCTACCTACTGGATAAGCTGCAGATCCTAGTTAACCAGCAGCCTACTTCTTCCTACCCCCACCCCCCAGAATTGCCTTATGATTATCCCATGCATGCTTGAATTCCACCACTGATTTTGACTCCACAACCGCCTCCTCGGAAGGCTGTTCCATGCATCACAACCCTCTCTGTGAAAATGCTTCCTTAAATTACCTCTGAGCCGCCCCTCTTATCTTCAAATTGTGCCCTCTTGTTCTTGCACACCTCTTTTTGAAAGATGCTACCCTCTTGGACTTTGTTGATTCCTTGAGGTGCTTGAAAGTTTCTATCATGTCCCCCCCTCTCCTCCTTTGCTCGAGGCTATACATATTAAGCTCCTTAAGTCTCTCTTCATATGTCTTCCGGTGCAGACCCTGCACCATTTTAGTTGCCCTCCTCTGGACAGCTTCCATCCTGTCTATGTCTTTGCGGAGATTGGGTCTCCAGAACTGCACACAGTACTCCAGATGGGGTCTCACCAGCTGTCTGTGCAGAGGATAATAACTTCCTGTTTTCTACTGGTGATGCCTCTCCTATGCATCCAGTATCCCCCAACCCTCCTTGCTGCCCTCTCACATTGCTTGCCCACCTTTAGGTCATCTGATATGACTACCCCAGGTCCCTTTCCATTTTGTTGTTGTTGTATCTCACCCCCATTGTATACTCTTCCCGGGTTTTGTTTCCCAGGTGCATTACCTTGCACTTCTTAGCATTGAATCTAAGCTGCCATACATTCGACCATTCCTCTAACCTTGCCAAGTCCCTTCTCATCCTTTCCACCCCAACCTGTTCATCAACTCTGTTGCAGATCTTAGTGTCACCTGCAAAGAGACATACTTTTCCTTCCAGTCCTTCTGCAATGTCGCTTATAAAGACATTGAAGAGGACCGGTCCTAATACTGAACCCTGCGGTACCCCACTAGTAACCCTCCTTTCTTCTGAGTGGACTCCATTTACTATTACTCTCTGTGTCCTATTCTCCAGCCGATTCTTTACCCAGGCTGTCATCTTGGGACCCACTCCCAGGCTGGCTAACTTGTATATTAATCTTTTGTGTGGGACTGTGTCAAATGCCTTGCTAAAGTCTAGGTAGACCATGTCCACAGCCCCTCCCTGATCTACTACTTCGGTCATCCAGTCAAAGAAATCTATCAGATTCGTCTGGCATGACCTTCCCACTGTGAATCCATGCTGCCTAGGGTCCTGTGCCCCTCTGGCCTCTAGATACTCGACAGTTCTTTTCTTCAGAAGTGATTCCATCATTTTCCCTATCACTGAGGTTAAACTAACAGGTCTGAAGTTTCCTACTTCTGCCTTGCTCCCACTTTTGTGAAGGGTAATGCCTGCATTACAAGCATGCGTTGCGTAGTTTCTATGCATGCTGCTAACTCCACCAATTTTTAATATTATCACTCCAGATTTTCAACATTGCCATTTTTTCACACCTCCTTATGAACCACATAGCTGTTATTTTTCATGTCCTGCCTGAAACATGTTTTCGCACTAGTGGCGCAGAATGGCACTGTCGCTCTGTGAAATCACCTTTCGGGATGAGTGAATGAAATGACAGTGGCACTCTTCATGAGTTGGGGTGCCGAAAAGGCCATGTTGAAAATTTAGTGAAACAACTCCAAAAAGTGTCTGGGTTACACCTGGTCATTCAAAATTTTCTACGCACGCATGTAACTTTAGTAATTTTCAATATTTTCACTCCAAATTTTCAATATAGCCTTTTTATCACACCACCTCATGACTAGTACAGCTGTCATTTTTCACATACTGCCATAATGTGTTTTCACACCTGTGGCGTGCAATGCCATTTATTTTATTAGAAAGAATCAGATTAAATTTACCTTTGAGTTAAGAGCTCATTTACAAAGGTTCCTTATCAGTACAGTGAATTACAGAGATACAGAGACAAAAAATAATACATATTAGCAGTAATAATGCACAAGGAGGCAATCGGATGATACAACATAAGATCTTAGTTACAGACTAGAGGGTTAAAAAATGTGAACATGTTGAGACACTTCTTGTTGTAAGTGCTGCAGGTGGGGAAGACTTACGTTTTATTTGTATTGGATGGCGGCCTATAACCAGCACCTGTTGAGAAGGACAGGACCTAGAAAGGGAAGACTAGGAGGTGAGGGGGTGTGATCAGAGGGTGATAGGAGTGACCAACGGAGAAAAACCTGGGTTGAGGGGAGGAGAGGGGATATGTGTGGATTTAAAGAGAGGTGGGCATTGCTGCATGTTATCTGGCTAGGAGGAATTGAGGGTGGAGAGGGGGAGGGAACCATGGGGAGAGGAGGTCCAAGGGGGGGAGGAAGGGAGGTGTACAAAAACTAGGGGGGTTGTAGGGGAAAACATGGGTAGTGGGTTTCGGAAAGAGAGGTGGGAGGCATATATTATGTTAATTGGTCACAGATTACTGGTAGTTGTAATACATCAAACAGTATTACAAATACTAGTTGAGGAATTATATGTTATGCACAATAGCCACAGTCAATGGTTGATGTAAGCAGGGCACAAAGCTTGGTTTTGAATAGACCTAGTTTGGTTGCAGTCAGGATTTCATCTGTCAAAGTATTTAACCAACAGGGCACCCAATATTCATTAGATCATTGGCCTTAGGAGGTCCATTTAAAGGAGACTAAGAAGGATTGGATGTTAATACCTCTAGTACTCCTACCATTGTTAGACTTGCTGAGTAGTTTCAGAACACCCAGGGGAGTTAAGCCCATTGTGGATTTCATGGCCAGTAGGCAAACATGGTACTTTATCCTGGTATCTAGGTTTAGCCAACCAGGTTGTGCACAAAGCTGACAGCTGTGGGACAGGCAATAAGCTCCTGAAACAAGTCTGCATGCCTTATTGAGCGTCATTTTTATACGCTTGAGGGCTGAGTCATTTGCAGCATCATACACCACCAGTCCATAGTCTAATACAGACAGAACTGAACTAGTCACCGCTAAATTTAATGCTTCATTGTTGAGGCACTGTTTGTTCCTGTGAAGAACTCCTAGCTTTGCATTAGCTGCTTTGGCAATGAGATCGATATGCTGGGTAAAAGTGAGAGAGCAGTCTAGGGTAACCCTATGCCAAGGACAGACTACACTTGAGTGAGGAGGGAAAGAAAGTGTTAAAACAGAGGATGGAGGAGTACATAGAGGAAGTTGGGAATTTAAACTAGGAGTGGGGGGTGGCAGTTGGGGAAGAGATATGCAGAGACCACAGGTTGGGAAACCATATGAGCTTACCCCCATAACAGTGACAAAGGACAAATGGCAAGTACTGTTGGTGATGCTAGGAAAGGAGGGCAGGATGGGGGGGGGAAGGGTGGAAGGTGGTTACCCTTAATGCTAGGAGCCTTGGGAGGAAAACTGCAGAGTTACAGGTTCTCATGGCAGAGGGAGAGGTGGACATTGCAGCCATCACGGAAACATGGGCCACCCAATACAATGACTGGGACCTGTCTGTACCAAGGTACAGGTTATTTCGTAGGGACAGGGTGATTGGGAAAGGAGGGGTGGCACTATATGTGAAGGAAGGACTGAAGTGTGTAAGGGAGGAAGGGGAGGAGGGTAGTATGGAGTCACTTTGGATGCAAATCCAGGATTCCAAGAATAGGATTCTTAGAATGAGAGTGGTGTACAGGCCACCATCTCAGACGGAGGAGTTAGACAGGGTACTGAAGGAGCTGGCAGAGGTCCTTGCAGGACCTTTGGCAAACCTATTTAATGCCTCACTACATTCGGGGTGTGCACCTCAGGACTGGAGGATGGCTCATGTGGTGCCCCTCCACAAGAGTGGCCCCAAGGGTGAACCGGGAAACTACAGACCAGTGAGCCTCACATCCATCGTGGGTAAGCTAATGGAGACTATCCTGAAGGAGAGGCTGGTGGCCCTCCTAGAGGCCAAAGGACTACAGGGCAGCAGACAGCATGGCTTCATATGTGGCAGATCCTGCTAAACCAACCTGGTCGAGTTCTATGACTGGGTAACTAGGCAACTGGACAGGGGCCATGCAGTGGATGTCCTGTATCTGGACTTCAGTAAGGCATTCAACTCAGTGCCACATGGAAGCCTGAGAAGGAAGTTAGTAGGCACAGGGGCGGGTGCAAAGCTGGTGAGATGGGTAGGAAACTGGCTGCAGGGAAGGCAACAGAGGGTGGTGGTGGGTGGGGAGCAAGGGCAGTGACGAGCGGTATTCCACAGGGCTCGGTGTTGGGACCAGTGTTGTTTGGGATATTCATTGCAGACATATCATGGGACATCAAGAGCAAGATCAGTCTGTTTGCTGATGATACCAAGGTAGAAGCGGTGGTGGATGACCTAGGGGATGGCAGGGGTTGTAGGATGATCTGGCAGGCTTGAAACCTGGTAAGACACCTGGCAACTGGGCTTTAATGCCAAAAGTGCAAGGTGCTGCTTTTGGGATGAAGAACCAAGGAGGAGTTACCAGCCAGGGGAGTGCAGCTAGCCCAGACAGAGGAGGAGAAGGATCTGGGTGTGCTCATTACAGGGTCAATGAACAACTCGGCACAATGTAGGAAGGCAGCTGCAAAGGCCAGCGGAATGCTGGGTTGTATTGCAAGGGGTATATCCTCGAGGAGGGAGGAGGTGATTCTACCACTGTATAGGTCATTAGTTAGACCACACCTGGAGTACTGCGTGCAGTACTGGCGTCCGTATCTGAAGAGGGACATTAAGTTACTGGAGGGGGTGCAGTGCAGAGCGACAAAGATGATCAAGGGGCTGGGGGACTTATCATATGAGAGGAGGTTGAAGGAGTTGAACATGTACTCACTGGAGGAGAGGAGAGACAGGGGTGACATGATTGAAACTTTTAAATACATGAAAGGAATAAACAAGACGGGTACAGAGGGGCTGTTCAAAGTAAGGGAGGGGAGGGCCACCAGGGGCCATGATATGAGACTGGAGCGAGGCAGGTTCAGGAGGGAGATGAGGAGACACTTTTTTACAGAGAGGGTGGTGGCTGGGTGGAATGCACCGTGACGTTACCTGCTGAAGTGGTATGCAGTAGAACAGTGGACTGCTTCAAACGAGGATGGGACAGGACAAAGGGGAGAGGTTAATGAAGGGGAAGGGTGGAAGGGAGGGGCAGCTGCAGAATAAGGGGCACTAGCTGCACATTCGAGCAGACTTGATAGACCTCTAGGCCTTTATCTGCTGGCAAATTTCATATGTTCGTATTTCAAGTGGTTCATTATTGCAGTTTATTACATTCAGGCGGTGGGTCCTATCTCTGCTATGAGAAAAGGTGAAAAGCATGTTTTTTTGTTTTTTTTTATACTTAAGCAGCAATTCTGATTTTAGAAATCACGCTTTGATTGCAGATAAATTGGTTTGCATTTGATTTTCTAATGCTACTGGATCAGTGTGGCTTTATTTTCCCATGGATCTGAACATTTTCACCTACTGGGTTCATGAGGTAGTGGGGTGATAAGACTGTGTTCAACATTTGGGGTCACAATATGAAAAATGACAAAGTTATGGCCATTTGTTACAATTTTGCCATGCATGCTAGTAACTGTGGAACTCTTAAATATTTGCATGCCACATTTTTTTGAATTATTTGTACTCCTGCTCCAAAGCCCTCTGTATCTGGAGGGAGCCCCAGCCCCATCCCCCAATGTCCACCAGCAGATGCCGCCCAGTTACCCTCAGGACTTAGCCCCCAAGCAGGGTTGGCAGGACCCTCACCAAGACCAGATACACCCACCAAGACCAGATCCAGTATAGAGGTCAGCGCCATAATGGTTCAAGGGGTGGGACCTGTGAGCATCACCAGGTGAACGATGCACCCCACATTTTAAACTTAGCCTTCTTATTACTTGAGCTACTAAATTCAAATGCTGTCCAAAATATGACAGCTTGTCAAAACATAGTTCAGGCAGGAGGGTTTTGGCATCAATTTATTTCAATGGGGTTTTCAACTTAGTGGCATAAACTGGCCATTTTTAAATATTTTTGTCCCATATCTTCAACATATGTTTTTGGGGACCCCAACTCATGAACAATGCAACTGATGTTAGGTAAATCTATCCTGAAAGGTAATTTCATGGTCACTGTGCAAAATCACCCTTTGGCAGAAGTAAAACATTTTCTTCACCTTTGTTCATGAGCTGGGATGATAAGAAGACCACGTTGAAAATTTGGTGTAAAAATATTAATGAACATAGAGAATGGGCAACTACAGTATGCACAACCAGTGTGTTTTGCCATGGAGGGGTTCTGATTCCCTCTGACCTCGAGAACGAAGCTTGAGAGGTCAATGGGAATCAGAGCCCCGAGGTGGCAAAACACACTAGTTGTGCATAGAGTTGCTCATCCTGCATTTTTTGTAGTGTATAGTATTGGGTGAAATATGTGTGTGTGAGTTCTTTTGCAAACCCACGGGGAGATCAAGGGGCAGAGGCAGAGGCCCAGTGTTGTGTGTGTGGTGGCAAGGCACTGGGATGCCATCATCTATCCGGCCCTCGGGGGTATTTTGAATTTTTCCTGAGTCCCTCCCCGCGAACATTGCATATGGTGATGCCATGGCACACAGCATCCCTGCCAGTGTCTGCCACACTCCCCTCATTGTTAGTCTGGGATCCTGAAGTGCCCCTGGTCTCCACCTGGAGTCACTGGGACACTGGACATCCCCAACACCCTCCCCCCGGGAAAGGAAAGCAGTCTTGGGGATGCTCAATCCTTTCCCTCCCCACTGACCCATGGCACCCAAGCTTGCTCCCAAACCTGGGTCGCTGGCATGGCATGAGGTGTGGTGACAAGTGCCTCAACCCTCAGCACCACCGGGCCTGCTGGTACAACTGTGTTTTGAAAGGGATTGAATTCTATATAGAACAATGCTCTACAGTACACTATAAAGAAGTTATGAGCTCAAAACTTTATAAATAGTCAATATTTTGACCTCAAATATTCAATATAGTCATTTCTTCACAGTACCTCATGACCATGACAGCTGCCATTTTTCAGATCCTGACAAAAATGTGTTTTTGCATCCTGAAAAGTGATTTCACAGACACTGTGCAAAATGACCTTTTGGGACAGGATTTGAAATTTTTCTCCACCTTTGTTCATGACGTGGGGTCACAAGAATGCTACATTGAAAATCTGGTGTGAAAATATTAACAAACAGCAAAATTACGAGCCTGCACTCAAATTAACAAATGCAGGCTCATACCTTTGGCACTTTTCAGTATTTTGACCACAAGTTTTCAACATAGCCATTTCTTCACTGCACCTCATGAATGTGACAGCTGCCATTTTTCAGATCCTGGCCAAAATATTTTTTTTTTACATCCCGAAAGGTGATTTCTCAGCCACTGAGTGAAATTATCTGCCGGCTAGGAGCTGAAATTGTACTCTTCCTTTCTTCATGAGGTGTCATAATAAGACGGCTATGTTGAAAATGTGGTGCAAATATATTAGAAAACAATGAAGTTATAAACCCGTGTTGAAATTTGCCAATGCCGGCTCATACCCCCACACACACACAATGACACCAGTGCACATGCGAACACTCAGCATTGACAAATGCTTGTTTAATGTTGGGCTGGTCACTTGACCTAAAACCCAACAACTTTTTTGTCAGTTTCAGTTTCTTTTGAACATTTATGTGACCTAGATTTGCCTTCTGGGTGCTGTCACACATTTGGTCTGACATCAAAGTGGTGGTACGACAGCCTCCTGATGTTAGAATGATGACATAAGTAGGCTGGCCCGGTGGTGCTGAGGGTTGCTATCCTGGATGCCACACCTCATGCTACTCTAGCGACCCGGGTTCAGAAACACACCCGGGTCATCAGGGGTTGGCAGAGGAGGGATAGGACTGAGTGTCCAGAGGACTACTCTCCTATCCCGGGGAGGGCTGTGGGTGATCGCCACTCTGCAGTGGCCCGCGATGGAGATCGGGGGTCCTGCATGAAGTGGTGAACAGTTGGGGGGGGTGCGGCGGACATCAGCATGCTGTGTCTTGACATCACTGCATGTCTGCACTCCCACTGGGGCTAAGAGGACAAAAAAGGCTGGGCACAACCAAGCAGCTTGATGGCCACACTCTGCCCTGCCCGGAGGATTGTTGTGGCATTACACTGGAAGATCTGGTCCGAGCCTCGGCTCAGAGAGGCAAGGAGAGGCCCTCCAGTGGGTTGGGGTGTGGCCACACCAGACCCCCAACATGCGAGTGAGCCTGCTGCTCTCTGGGCAGGCAGCGCTGGTGGCTGGGTGCTCCCATCGGATAACTCCACAGCAGGAGGGAAAAACACTGCTGTGATAAAAAAAAAAAAAGAATAATGACATAACAAGACTGTGATATCACAGTTTCCCCATGAGAAAAGTGATCACAGTCACACATTGAATCACTGTTCTTTGTACTTGTTTCTGTGGGAATCAGCCCCCCATCTCCAATATATAACTAACTCCTTTGTATAATTCTGAATTATTTTTATTTTCGTATAAAAACCATGTGCACACACATGAAGAACCAGTCATTGTTTTGGTATCTAACAATGAGAGTTGACCAAATATGGATGACTGAATGTGCTCACAAATGATGACATTTACATAATATTTCAACTGTAGCAACATATTTGAAAAAATAAGGTGCTCTGTTCATACAACGGCTGCTGTTGCTGAAGGTGCCACTTTAAAACTAATGTGATGAGTAACAGTATTTCTTTATTCTGTTTTCCAGCCTGCTTCCCTAGGAGTCAGTTCAACAGCAAATCAGTAGTGCTACCGCCTGAGGTGCTGATGACCCATGTTCAGGAGCAAGCGTGGAGCGTCAGAGGGTCTGCTGGGGAGAGCTAGGATAAGAGTTCCACAGACAGCTCTCCTCCTGTGGTGTGGAAGGTTTGGCTTCCCAGCATACCAGTGACACCCAGTGCAGACTCAGTGTGCAACAGCTGAGACCACTCTTCAGTAGGTGGAGGCGACAGTGGATCTCTGTAGGTCAGTTGTGGGAGCAAGCCCGACCCACTCTGATGTTATTGCACATCCATGCTTCTGGAGGGAAACTCATGTAAAAACCCTGGGGCCGGCTGCTCCATGAAGCCCGTGGACCTCCATCTGAATGATACCCTTGGTGTAAGCCTCAGCTGGGGCCTCAGGTGAATCTTGGTCTCTCCCGTCAGGGAGCCTCACCACATGAGGCGAGCTGCAGACCTCCCAGTCTGGGCAGCCTAGGGGAAGATGCTGCATGTGAGGTCCAGGCACTGAAGAGGGGCTACATCCCCATTTCCTGAATGCTATCCTTTTCTCCTTAACCTTCCCTGCCACCTCTTTTGAGAACCGTAGCGTTTTTTTCCCTTCATTGTGTTTTGTTGATTTACTTTACACAAAGGCTTGTTGCCTCTGTGATGGCTGTTTCGATTACTCCCCATTGTTCCTCCACCCCTCTTTCTTGCCTGTTTGCTAGTGCTTTTCTGAGACACTCTCTCATTTTTCCAAAGTCAGCCCTCCTAAAGTCCAATACTCTTGCTTTTGTAAGACTTGATTGTATGGCTGTGTTTATCATGAACCACACTGGTTGGTGGTCACTTGTTCCCAGATGACTACCCACTTCTAAATCTGAGATTCTTTCTCCATCCCCATTTGAGAGTACCAGGTCTAAGATTGCTCCCTCTTGAGTGGGTTCCAATACTAGCTGTCTGAGGCATGCCCCCCCGTAGAGCATCAAGAATAACCATGCTCTTGGATGTGCCTGCAGCAAAGGTGCTCCAGTTAACATCTGGCATATTCAGGTCCCCCATCAACAATATCTCCCCTTTTTCTCCCATTCTAAGGAAGCCTTCTATCATTTACTTGTCCATTCCCTCTCCCTGAGATGGGGGTCTGTATGCAACCCCCATGCGGATTGTGGTGCTATTTCCTATCTCCTGGGTAACCCAGAGTGCCTCATCAGCTCCCTGTTTACTCTTTAGTTCTGTTGCTTTGATCCCTTCTTTTACATAGAGAGCTACTCCTCCTCCTCCTCCTCCTCTTTTACCCTCCCTGTCCCTCCTATAGATTGTGTATCCTGGTTTGTTGACATCCCAGTCATGGTTCTGTGTACCATGTTTCTGTGACTGCCACAATATCCAGGCAACCCTCTTTCATCAAGGCCACTAGTTCAGGGAGCTTGTTAAACAGACTATGGGCATTGGTACTCATCATCTTCCACTTTTTGATGGCCTTACCCCTTTTAGCCCCATTCCTGTCCTTACTGCCTTTGCCTTTTTTTACATTTACCTCTGTCTTTCTCCCTAATGACTTCTCTACCTTGGTGTTTACCTCACTAATTACCGTGTTTTGTGGGGGGAGGCTGGGATTTCCCTGCTCCTTTTCAGTGTCTCCCCCCTTGGCTAGTTTAAATGTTTGCCAATGAAGCATTTAAACCTCTCACCTAGGATCCTGGTTCCCCCCTGGACAGATGCAGACCATCACACCAGCATAGGTCTGCATCCCTCCAGGTGGCTCCCCAATCCCCAATGAAGCCAAAACCCTGAGCTCCACACCAGTTTTTCAACCATTTATTGAATTCCCTGGTGAGGAGTACCCTAGCATCACCCTTGCCATAGACAGGCAGCACCACCTTGAAGGTTACTTGTCTAAGGCCCCTCTCCAACTCTACAAACTCCTCTTGCACTGCTCTGATCCCATTGTATCTGGACTGTGTAGTACAGTATGGGCTGCATGCCCACTGGCTCACGCTGTGGACCAATGGGCGTACAGCCCTATCGTACAGTGTCAGTTGGCGGGTGGTGGGGCAGCAAGCGGGTGGGGAGCTGCTGCCCGCCGCTGACCGGGGGGAACAGGGCAGTGGGGCTCAGTGGGCAGGTGGGGAGGGGGTTACCACTAGACCACCAGGGTCAGGTTTCTGTGGCATTAATGTTTTACTGACACCCGCGATTGGGCTACAAGCGGTCCACTGGACCATCAGGGATATGGGATGAGTACCTGTATACTTAAGCCCATGATCGGGCTGCAAGTGGTCCACTGGACCAGCAGGGATATTGGATGGTTTATTATTATACTGAAGCCCACGATCTGTGTGAAGCGGTCCACTGGACCACCAGGGATATAGGACGTGCCTGTTCTTCTATGTATGCCCGCGATTGGGCATGGGGGACTGCCACCACAAATGTGCAGCCAGAGCTTGGGTGACCACCCACAGGTGGCAGCTGCCGTGTTGCGTCCTGCAATACAGCAGCTCACCTGTAGGTGGCTAGCCACTGTTCCTTTTTTTTTGGCTCACCTGTGTGCAGCGAAAGTAGGGGTTACGCATGCATGGGCTCAGCACATCCCGGGCTGAATATCAGGATGTGCAGAGTATGCATAGGCATGCCCCCCCACCTGCGCCGCATACATTGCTGATGCACTCCGGCGCATCGGGATTTGTGCCAGGCGCAATCCCCATTTGAATATCGTGCCGGGGCGCATCAGTGGGTTCCGCATGGCGCAACAGTGTTGCGCCATGTGCAACCCTTCTGAATATTTGGGCCTGAGTGCGTAATCGTTTTCTAGTGTATTTCACATAAAAGGGAGATGCAGTGTATGTACTGGTTCAGAATGTATTATCGTGTCTGTTCAATGAACATACATCATGTTTTTAACTAATTTAATTTTACATTTTTGTACGTTGTTGTAATGTCCCAAAATGTTATGTCTTGGAAGAACAATAAACTTGACTTGATATAAAATAATCAAAACTCATCATGATTTATACTTTATTTAAAATTGATAGTTAACCCTAATGATCATAGAGCACTCACTTTGTACAGGATGGAATCGTATGATGCAAAGTATGCTTACTTTAAGCCAAAAAGGCCCAGATATGGCTCCCTTTACTGTAAATGTGGGAGTGGATCTGACGATGATCTGAAACATGTGACTCTATTAAGTCCCCTTTTCACACAACAATGTGACCATTGGCTTGGTCCCATCCTTGCAAACTTTGGGTCTCGACCTGATGACATTATTTTTATGCTGTATAGTCTAACTCAAATGATCCAGTAATTTTGCATTGTCATTCAAAATTTTTGAGGAATTTAAAACTAAGATCTTTCCTTCCACACACTGAACAATCAAAATTGTAAGTAGGTTGATATTCCTATGTTTATTGACCTTTATTTTTGAATTAACCTAACCTGATTTTCAAGTCGCAAATTTTCCAGGCTTCTAATGATTTGTTCATATTTAAATTTGTGCATGTTTCTTAATAAAACTAATTTGAAGGTCTTTAGATTTTTTGTACATTGTCAAATGCTGTGATTTATTTTTTCTTAATAAAATCCAACTGTATCAATACTCAATTTTCCTCTAATAAAAAACCCAGGGGCTAAATTTTGTATGTTCCATTTATGGACCCCCTTTCCTAGGGTGGATCAGAGATTACAGGTGGAAATACTGTCTTAGGGGTATAGGTAGCCAGACCCGAACCGAAGGGAGTCCTGTTTAAATTCATGTAGCACTGAATTAGCTAAAGTGTTTCTCTTTGGATTCTTTCTTACATATAGTTTTTCTTAGAAGTATCAGATATATAAAATAAAGTTTACTTGAACTGTCTGGATAGGATGGCGTGATAGTTAGTAGTTGAAATGTATAGTTACATAAATGGAAATCTTACAGATGCTGTATTCTTTTTACACTAACATGCTTTAAAATGCTTTCATCTTTGTAATGACTTAGAAAAGTAAAACTAATAAACATTTAAATGGAACTGAATAGATTGGTATCATGATTTAATTGTTGTAATATTAGAGCAGTCAGCATACTGACTTTGTCTGTACCAGAGTGGAAAATAGAGGGAGGGAGTCAGAGTGGCAACAACAATGAAAAAAAAACCCAGAAAACACTATGCATTATAAAAATACTGATTTGGCAACCATATGCCCAGCCAGCTTGTGCTGCCATCTCAGGCTTCTGATTACATTGGATGTCTTCAGTTTCCCTCTCGAAGTCTGATGTAATCAGAACTACCCTGTGGCTGCACAGACTAGTTGTGCATGGTTGGTCAACCAGTATTCTCTATGTTGTGGGAGCACAAGTGCAAGTCACCAAGATGATGGCTGATTGGGCAGGGGAGGGGTGTCCAATTAGGGGCCAGGAAGCAGGAAATAAGACAATGAAAAAAAGTGAGCGGCCTGGCTATAGTAATACATTATTGATCAAGGTTGATCAATATTAAAGTTTTCAAAACTGCCACCAAACATGCCAATTACTAGGGCACCTGCTCATGAGACACTCTTTTCAAAATGAGAGTGCATCTTGCAGTGAGGAAAGTAGGATGCTGATTAATCAGGAGTGCTCTCTTGATCTAAAATAACTTTAAGAGGGTCTCTTATGCTAAAATCTCCCAAATACAGAAATTATAGCAATAAACATAGTCAATGCATAAGCAAATTAATCTAGGCCCCTGTACTGGACTATTAAGTACCTGCAGTTATGGCAGCCCTTGCGTGGGCCCTGAGGGTTGGACCTTGCTGGCTTAGGATGCTGCTTTGTTTTATAATGTGTTATTTCTCTCTGCCCAAGGTGGAGTTCTGCCTGATGTACTGTTTTGGTGGGTCTGCTATTGCACTGATATATATTTACCCTACACCTCTGGGTGGTGACCTTTGTCTGATGCACTTTTCTTCTTTAGCTTTTTCTAAGTATGTTCTCTCCTACCCAATTATGTGTAATTCATGACTGCTTGTTTTAATGTTCACCTGACTCCACTTGATTCTGTGCAATGTATGAATAGTAGTCTTATTGTTCCTGTATGGACTTGTCTGTTACTGTACTCTCCCGGGTAGTACCTGAAAATAGGCAATTGTTTGCCTGGTGTACTAACCTGGTCAGCAAAAGCTAATAAATAAATAAAATGAAGAATTATCTTGAGAGGTGGGACACTAGTTCTTTATCACTATGGGGGGCATATAGAGGTGTGAAAGACGATGATGATAATGCCCCATGTTTTATATGTTATCCAAGCTTTAAATGGTGAAACACATCAAAATGGTTTGATAAAACTAAAAATATTTTGCACCAAGTTCTTATGGTGAGATGTACAGTATGTCATTGTATGCCTTTTCAGACTTAACCATGACAAGAAAGAAAGGGGGATGGGATGTTCAGGCTTGAATTATATTACATATATCACAGTTTACTAGTGGACAAACCCCTATGACAAGGCTATAAATCTCAACAAGTTTATTTACACCTGATTCAAAAAGTTTTAGATAAAGACAAAAAAGAGACAAGACATGCAGTATATCTGTGCCTTTTCTGGAATCTTTCTAACAAAGTACTTGTAGTATTATCAAATTTGTAGTGGCTACATTTACTACAGGGAGAAATATTAAAGAAGATATAATTCCATTGGCATATACCTCTATGGGGATTGGGTTTAAAGATAAAAAAAGAGGACAGAATAAGAACAAATACAAACATACTATTAAAATTAAAATCATACATTTGACTGATTTACTAAACGGTATAGGCATAAAAGATAGGATGGTGCTAAACAAAAAACTTCAAGCAAAGGGAATAGAATTATAAATATGGTGAAATATGCCATTGTTGGAAGGGAATCTAAAGCAAGATTAAACTATTTGGAATCAAAGAAATAAGGGTCAAAGACTTTATGAATCAGGAAAGTGTTTGCAGTATTATCATAGCCAAATTATACATACATATATACAGTATATATAAATATCTAGTGTGTATGTACGTGTGTGTGTGTGTGAATTATACAGTAGAGACAAAAATGGTAAGTCATTCAAATCCATCAATACATACATCTATGCAAATAAATAAATAAATCCATACACTACAAAAGACTAGCACAGGCATACATTATTCCAAATAAACTACTGTGTATAGCATGGGATAATCCGTATCTTATTTATGTTAACATGGTTTTGGAATTAATGGGATTAATCCATATGTTTTGTGCTTGTCAACAGGTAAAGAATTGCTAAGAAATGACCCACCCCCCAAAAAATTGTCTAGAAATAAAATAGAAATTCCTTTTATTAGAGAAGCCATGATTTTCAATGACTTCTTTAGTATTACTAAAAAGTAAAACAGTATATACCATACAGCAATAGCATATGGTACAATGGCTATGAGGCAAGCAATAATGTAGCAATGAAATGCAAACTCTATAAGTAACTTAATAAACATAAATGGATGTGTATAGTCAAAGGAACTATAATCTGTGAGAAACATGTATAGGATATAGAAGGCAATTGTGATATTAAATGTACTTATATTATACATCGTTTACTCCAATATTGAGAATAAAGTTGTACAGCAGTAAATATTAACTTAAATGAACTGAAATGAAATAGAAGAAAGCTTTTCCATTTGTATAAATATGAAGTATTGTATTGGGTTATTTTGTAAGAGAAAAGTAGCAATGACGATCCATTGAATAGATGGCTGCAGTGTACAATGAAACTGCAACTTTTACAAAAATTGTAGAAAACTGCTGTTTATTGATATACTTTTCTTTCTGGAACTGCTCCTAAACATGGCAAACAAAACAAATACATATTTTTGAAACATAAAAGAGTCTGTGTTGCTTAAAGTTCCAGACATTTGAAGTTCTAAGCTCAGTTGACAAATCCCATTTTCCACACAAATGTTTTTTTCTAATTTTTAAAAAGCAAAACATTTTAAATAATATTGTTCTGATTTTAAATTCAAGTTCCTCTAAAAAAACATGCCATCCACATGGTTTATCTCTCTCTCTCTAGATATATATATATAGTTCTTGTATCACTAATGGTTATAAATAGTTTCTTCTGAAGTCCTTTGTGTGCCAGAAGTGTTCGGCTCAGCTCAGCTTTGCAGTGCTCTGTTACCCAAAAGAACTTGAGAGAAGATATGCTTGCAACCCTTGGATACACATTAACTGCAGTTATCAACATATAATACTGATCTGCTGCTGTATTATGCATAGTTGCTTAGTAATGCTTATCCTATAATTTCCCATTATCACAGTCTTGACTGTTAGCCAGACTTCAAGTTGTAAATGTATTTTTTCTACAGTTCCCTTACTGAGTGTTACAAATTTAAGAACAAAAACTAATGTTCATCTTTTGAACAGTCTCAGTAACACAGTTTGCAATGCCTTTGAAACTCTCATTGCATCCTATCACTTCCTGGCAATTCACTCCTGCACCTTACTGATGTTTTTCCTGCATTAATTGATTTCCTCAGTGGAATGCTGCCGACTTTCTGTTCACCAGTAATAAGAAACATTTTGAGAGAACCTGGGGACTCAAACTAAGACAAACAAGTATTCAATGAAAAACGAAAAAAAAAAATGTTGGCCCTGCTTACCTGTGCAGGTGCTAGGCTTTTGTTCCACACAATGTGTCCTTGCAGAAAAATAGATAAAAATCAAAGAAATGAGAAGAAGAGGAATTTTGACATGGCTGTCCATCATGTCCGGTCTTATCTAGCCTTCTGGATCTGTGAGAAGGTGAAGGGAATGGACATTTCTTATACCAACTGAAGGAATTTGGAAAATCCAAAACATTTCCTCATTTAGTTAACAAAAGCAGGCATCTCAATTGTTCCACACATGGAGAAGCATTTTGCAATATGGGAATTCTGTAATTATACCCTGCAATTATGGGGTCACATCTGTTACTAAGTGTGGAAATATTTTGAATTTTTTGAGGTTCAGTGGCAATTTGTTGGACACACTGAAGTTGTTTATTTATGGAGACATAAGAATAGAGAAAATGGAAGAGGAATCCCTTTTAAAAACCACACATGGTTCTTGGATATGCATCTGGTTTGTTCTGGAGAAAAACTGTAACCATCAGTTGCTAGATTTGGAAATATTTTGGATAGTTTGTGGTTCAGTAATGTTTTATTTTGAACTAACTAAGTTTTTTATCTATGAAGGCATCCTTAATAAGCACAGTCATACAAAACATCCAGAATGCTTCCCCCTTATGATAGTGACGATAATAGTTCATATATTGAGGATGCCCTGGATCGATACCAAAATATATCAAATCCAATAATAAGGGCTCACTCCATTTCATAGAAAAATAGTTTTCAACTTTATTCTTTGTTTTTCTGCCCCAGTATAAAGCTTTCAGATGTTTTGGAGCCCTGCCCATTCATCAGGCCATATTGCTGTGGTCACCTGCCTTAGATACATATGTATAGTAAATATATCAACCATTTTTATATATAGTAAATATTTCAAACTGTTTAAGGTAAAATTGATTTCATGAACACCTGAGTGCCGTCCAAACAAATCCTGGTGCTGGTATGACTTAATGGATGTATAAAAGGAATCCTTAGCCAAAACTGAACTGCAACATAATTAATAGTCTGGCTCCTCAGTATCCAGTGACATAGGTGAATGCAAATGAGTGACTACAATAATAGTGACTCATTTGCAGCACCTCACATTTGGGCTACCCTGTAGGGTAGTGAGGGATGGTACAGCGATGGTAGGGATGAATGAGGGAACATTGCGGCACAGTAACATGGTGACTGGAAGGAGATGAATAGGGAAGGGAGTTTGTGTGGGACAGTGTGGCATGCTGCAGCTGAGCTAGCTGTGTAGTGTGGTGGTGAGGGTGGCTAGTTTGGGAGCAGAAGGTATAGGGTTTGGGGCTGAAAAGCAGTATATTTTGCTTGCTCGCACAGCATATTTTATTTTTGTTTTACTTCGTCCCCCTCACCGACATGCACCCCCCTGGGGTTGGTTATGTAAAGTCAGGGGTGTGTGGGGCTGAAGCCCCCTGTGAGGGGGTTGGGGGGCACAGCCCCCCCATTAATGCTTGTTTACATTGTGTTAGTCTATGTCTCTGGTAAGTGTACATCACCGATTTGCTTTTTGGCCATGTACACTCACCATAACAATGATCGCTATTCTCCTATCGCCATTATGACATAGAACCTGACTCCTCATGTAACCCCCCTGCAAATGGGGGTTCCCAAAAGACTTCCAGGAGCTTGCTTGAATGCTCCAAGCCTGAATGGTGTTTGGCATTTAAGCCATTTATCAGTGAGTGTTTTTAGAACCTCTGGTACTGTCTCTTTAAGAGCTGTCTGCTTGCAGACATAATTAGTTTGTATGGGGGACTGGGTGTTTCTTTGATTGAGTACCACTCAAGCTGCTGCCAATTCACTTCATTTTGCAGTCACTAGGAGTGCAAAGGGAACCTATCTGAAAGGCGTAACTGTTTGCCAGAAATTCTTTAGAGTAATAATGAAATTACAGTTTGTCTAACCTGCTTTCTTTGCAGTCAGAACTGTGTCTGCTAGTTCCCCATTCTAGTTTTGAACTGCTGAACTGGACCAATCAGTGTGGGAGTAAGCTAGCTCTAAAATGGTGCCTTGGACGAATCAGAACTTGGACTCATAATCTGAGCCAGCCACAAGAGGATTGTATGGGCAGTGACTCTGGGAGATGTAGTTTAGACTTCAGTGCCTTTTGGACCAACAGCAGCAGTCTATTGTGAGTGACAGCCAATCCAGTCAAGAACTGGGAGGAACTCAAAAGTGCCAGTTTTGTCGGTTGGAGTTTCAGTTGAGCTTTGGCAGTGAAGAAGGAAGGAGCCCTGTGCTTTTCAGTGTGCAGTTTTAGTCAAAAAAGCGTGTGTAGGCCCAGAGTTCCGGTCTGCAGCTTGTGTAACAGCTTGTTAGGACTGAATCCGTCCTGTGAAAAGAATCAAAGGATCTCTGAAGAGTAGAAACCAGGCTCACCCTGTAGAAGACTGGAAGAATTGCTGAAAATTGCACTCGGTCTGTCAGGAACTGAATCTGCTGTGTGTTCTCCCGGGTATTGTGCAGTAATTGCGATCGGGATACAGATGCAGCCTGCCTGGTATAGTCGTTCTTTTATATGGATGTGTGAAGAGGTTTGTGTACCTCAAGTGAGCCCTGCTGACATTGAAGGACCCTATATCTTTTGGAGGAGGTAGTACTAATTCAGGTCGCTCCCTGTTGAATTATACATTAAATCCAAATGGAATTACTGTACTGCTGACTGTTTAATTCTCCTTTTCTCTGTGTGAAAGGGCCCCTACCAGCTGCCACGGTTTGGACTAGCCACTAGGGCTTGGGTACCCAGGGACAGTAACTGATAGGGATAGGCCTGTGCACAGAGCCATAAATAGATTATTAGAGTGATAAGCTAATTAACCTGATTTCCCCTGTCCTTGTTATATCCCCTAAATAAATCAGAGCTGCTTGTTTCAGCAAAGTTATACTGCCTGAGGTATTTGTCTATGTTAAAGTACTGTACTGTGATTGTTGCACTGTATCTCATTTCACAGGAGGGTCCCAGTGCCGGAACCAGACCTGGGGTAAGTGTATACTGTGAAGGTAATTCTGATATATTGTGTGGGCCACTAGTGGGAAGAAAGGGGGGTTGCAGTGTCCCAGAGGGCTGTGACCAAGTTAGTTTAACTATTGCAAACCCTGACCTCTGGGTGGAGGCACCCGCCATTGGATCCAGGTCCCTCAACCTGTTAGTGGCAAATCAGGCAGGGGTAGTAGCCCCTGGGATAGCGCCATCTAGGGGTTACACTCAGTTTTCCTGATTAATGGTTCTCCTGTATGTGATCCCATCTCTGTTACTTCCCACTTTAATGGGTTTTTCACCACTTCTGCTCTCCCTTCCACTACCCTGTATGTTACATCTCCAACATACCACATTCCTTCTTCCCTCCCCTCCAAGGGCTTCTACTTCTCTGCTATTAGCACCCAGGAGACACTGACAGCCATTTACTCCATGAATCTGAGTAAGTCTAGCCCTGACAGACTTGATCCCATACTTCTTTGTATCTCTGCTCCTGAAACTGCATCTCCTTTGACTCATCTTTTCAATCTCTCCGTCTTCATCAGTGTGGTCCCTCAGTCCAAGAAGTTAACCAAAGTTATACCACTCCAAAAAGGGTGGGACCCTTCCTCCATCAGTAACTATCAGCCAATCTCCCTCCTACTCTCTCTTGCCAATCTGCAAGAGAAACTTGACTACAATAGGCTCTTCAACTTCTTTTCCTCCTCTGATTTCCCCTCCCCATTCCAGTCTGGTTTCAAACAGGATAATTCCACTATGCCTTCCTTGCTGCCTGTAACTGATTATATCCTCTCCGGGATGGATCTAGGTCACATCACGGCAGCCATCATCATTGATCTGGCTAAGGCCTTTGACTCTGTGTCTCACTGTCTCCTTCTGAATAAGCTTGATTCTTCTGGCCTCTCCGCTGCTACTGTTGACCAATTCTGTTCTTATCTGATGGGCCGTCTACAGTCAGTTCAGGTTGGTAGTGCCCTGTCACCTCCTCCTCTTCCCATCCAGGCGGGGATCCTACAGGGCTCCGTCCTGGGACCCCATGCTGTTCTCCATCTTCCTCAGTGATCTCCCCAAGCCTGCATCACATTGCATATTCACATGTATGCAGATAACACAGTCATCTACACTTCTGATCCTTCCACCTCAGACATGCAAGGTCTACTATAACAAGATTTTTTTACAGTGTCCTACTGTATGTTAGTTCCAGTCAAACCATCTTTGGGTCAACACTAAAAAATGGTGTCCATGATCTTTGGCATTAGCCAAAATCTGGCCAAACTGTCATCAATACCCACTATATCCACCTTGGATGGTTCCCCGCTTGAAGTGGTTCCTTCCTTCAAGCCCCCTGGTGTGTGGCTTGATAGCAAGCTTGATGTCAGTGGCCACATTTGCACCATCCTTTATAAGCTCCAATCTTGAACTTGGTACCTCATACCTAAATAAAGATTGTCTTTCTCTTCAGGTTTGCTGACAGCTTCAAGTTCAAGTTCAAGTTTATTGCAGGAAAACTCCATTGAGCAAGCTCATTCACAAGGAGGTCCTGTGACATAAACACTTAAAGTACAAACACAGATAGGTAATAACAGTATATGCATGAAATGCATGTTACATGATACAGGCTGGTAAACATTGATATGAGACAGGAAAGCGACTTACAGGTTGCATACTGATAAATGAAACATGATGACTGGTGTGCAATACATATACAGTATTTTGGCAGCTAGGACAAACAACAGTCTACAACTGATATGGGGGGGAGGAGTGATTTGATAGAGTAGCAGTGGAGAGTAAGCAAAGATAAAGCCAGGAGTAGAAGGGAAGGAAAGCAGTTAATATGACAAATCAATTATACCTTACCAGTGGATAAATATGGCACACATGGGGAAGGAAGAGACCTAATGACAGTTACAGGTGTCTTTTATTTTGGCTGAACTTAGCGATTTGTAGAAGTTTATTGAAACTGTGCTAGTTAGTTTCAATCGGTTTGTATGGTTCCAAATAGAGGAGGGCATATGCAATATACGTTTACCAAAGGAAGTCCGCGTCCTTGGTATATCAAGCATAATAAAGTCAGATTTTCTTACAGTATGCACCATGTGAGATACTAATAAGGGAAGAGAGATAGCTTGGCAATTTCTGCAGAAGCAGTTTAAGAGTCCATAGCCCAGCATGGAGCAGGCATCTAGTAGTAAGGGATGTCAACCAACAGCTGCATATAAGTCACAGTGGTGCGAGCAGTGAGGAGTTGGTAATGAACGTATGCGGTGATAAGGATGTCAGTTTACTTAGATTTGCAAGAGTGGTGGAGGAATAGATTACATCGCCATAGTCGAGTAGGGGGAGAAAAGTGGCCTGTACAAGCTTGTTTCGAGTTTCAAGGGGGAAAAGGGGCCTATTTCTGTAGAAGAAACCTTCTAGAGACATCTTCGACGTGGTCACTGAAAGATAATTTATTGTCGATCCAGATACCTAGATATTTAAATTTGGTTACAACTTCCAGAGGCTCGTTTAGCGTGGTGACAATGAAGTCTTGGACAAGGGTATTGGGGGGGCCTGTGACAGCACTGCGGTAGAATATCATCGCTTTAGTCTTCTTAGCATTGAGCAGAAGCTTTGCCTTTATTAGATTATGCTCAAGTTGTGCGAAGTCCGCTTGAAACACTCCCTTGACTTCAGATAACGATGAGCCAGAAGTATACAACACAGTATCATCTGCAAAAAAGTGCAGATTGGACGTAGATATGTTAGCATCTAAGTCATTAATGTACAGAAAAAACAAGATAGGGCCTAAGATGGATCCTTGGGGGACTCCTCTTGCAACTGGCAAGGCAGCAGAAAAAAAGCCTTCCGCCTTTACTTTTTGGAATCTTCCAGTTAGGTAGCTAGAGAACCACTGGGTGGTATGGTATGTGGCACCCAACTTTGCAAGGCAATTGACTAATAGTTTGTGATCAACAGCATCAAATGCTTTGCTGAGGTCCAAAAAGACTGCACCAGTTACCTTCTTAGCATCTATAGCAGAGATCCAATCATTGGTTACTTTTGCTAGTGCAGTGATTGTGCTATGATTAGCCTGGAAGCCAGATTGAACTGGGTTAATGAGAGAGAAGGTTTCCAAGTGAGATTTTAACTGAATAGCTTGTTACCACAATGGTACTCCCAGTTTTGACTATGCGGACGTGGTCTATGGTTCCTCCCCCTCAACTTTTCTGGCCAGACTGGAAACCCTCTGTAACCCTCTGTAAATCCACGGAGGTACCAGGGGACTGGAGGAGATGGGAGGATGTGGGAAATTATAGACTGGTCAGCCTGACTTCAGTAGTGGGCAAAGGAATGGGATCACTAGTGAAGGAATGGATTGGAGAATACCTTGTTACCAGATGCCTACAAGATCCAAGGCAACATGGATTCACTTGGGGGGAGATCCTGCTAGACAAACCTGATCGAGATCTTCTACTGGGTAACAAAGGAAGTGAACCAGGGAGGGGCGGTTGACATGGTCTGTCTGGATTTCAGCAAGGCCTTCAACACCGTTCCACATACTGTAGCAGGCTGGTAAACAAACTGAATAGCCTAGGAGTAGGTCCTAAAATAGCTGAATGGGTGGAAAGTTGGCTTACTGATAAGAACCAAAGAGTGGTGGTAAATGGGGTTCACTCTGGGGAGGGCAAGGTGACTAGTAGGGTGCCACAGGGGTCAGTATTAGACCTGGTCCTCTTCAGTGTCTTTATTAGCAATATTGCAGGCTCTGGGAGGCTGTTCTAAGTGTCCATCCACCCTCTCCATGAAGAAGTACTTCCTCACTGGAGGGGAAGGTGTGCCTATTCGTGGATGACACAAAAATATTCAACACAGTAAACACACCGGTGTTGAAAGAGTGAGGGAGGATCTAAAGAAGTTAGAAGAACGGTCACAAGATTGGCAGCTAAGATTCAATGCAAAAAAGTGCAAAATCATGTACTTAGGGCAATAAAACCTGGGGGTAATGTACCAACTCGGGGGTGGGGACATATTAGCAGTCACAAAATAGGAATGAGACACAATGGATATCACTTATGATGACCTGAAGGTAGCTAAACAGTGTGACAAGGCAGTGGAAAAGGCTAGTGGAATGCTTGGATACATAGTGAGGAGTATCACCGGTAGAAAGAGGGAGGTAATAATACCCCTGTATAGATCACTGATGAGACTCCACCTGGAGTACCGTGTACAGTTCTGGAGGCCCCCTCTCTGAAAGGACATAGATAGAGTGGAGGCGGTGCAAAGGAGGGCAACCAAAAGGGTGCAGGGCCTGCATCAAAAGCCCTACAAAGAAAAGCTTAAGGATTTAAATATGTACTCCCTGGAAGACAGGAGGGAATGGAAGAATATGATAAAGACATTCAAGTACCTCACAGAAATAAACAAGGTATGGAAGGGAGCATTTTCCAAAGGAAAAGATGCTCATAGACAAGGGGTAACAATATGAAGCTGGGGGGGGGGAGGCTCAGAGGAAACGTGAGGAAGTACTTCTTCACGGAGAGGGTGGGTGGACACTTAGAACAGCCTCCCAGAGGAAGTGGTGGGGGCTAGAATTGTCACAGGATTTAAGAATGCATGGGGTAGACACAAGAGAATCTTAGAGGCAAGAGGTGGGGTGTAAGCTGGAGTCCAAGTAGGGTCTCTAGTGAAAGTATAGGTAGGGAATTTAAAGCAGACTAGGTGGTCCAAGTGGTCCTTGTCTGCTGACAACTTCTATGTTTCTGTGTTCTATGTAACTCCTTCTGTTATGCTGCGACAAATTCTCCCTCACGAGCCCATCACTGCTTTCTGTAAACATCACCATCCATTCTTCCTCTACCACCATGATGCCAGATGTATGGTGCCTCCTTCATATCTAAATTCTGGTTTGGGTCCCTTTCCTCCTACCTCTCATCACTCCTCTTCATTGTTACCGCTGCTTCCTTCTCCCTTTGCTCCAGGGATCATTGCATCTTTGCTTTGCCATATCCCCATAGCTCTGCTGGACAATCAACAGTTGCTTGTTATCTCCCTTCACTTTGGAATCTGCTGCCCTCTTCCCTCTGCTTCACTCCCTCCCCTACCTCCTTCAGATATCAGCTGAGTCTCCTTCCTTCTCCCTCTTGCTCCTGTTTCCTCTCAACAGTCCAATATATTTGCTGTAATGTTCTACTGCTTGATCATAATTTGTTTGCTCATTGTGCATGCATGTTCTATTGTCCTTTTGCGCTCTGACTTTGCACTTTTTTGTAACACTGAATTTGTCTGTCTTATGTATCATTTTTATCCTTTGCTCCCCTCCCCCACCGGTCGCACCTGTAAATGAGCCTCAGTTCAGTGTGCCTTTCCCAGTCACCAGTCACCAATTTGAAAATAAATAAATTTAATAACTTATTCCCATATTAAGATAGTTTGCTATTCATAGTATTAGGATGCTGGCTCATAAATAATGTATTACTTAACCCTTCAAAGTATTCTGCTGTGCACTTTCTATGCAAGTGGCAAGAAGTGGGCAGTGTGCTCCTGGATTGATGTCACTAGTGATGTCAGCACCTCCCCTGCAATGCACCATATAAAATATGCATGAGTGGCCATCAGCTACACTCAGTAGTTGGGGGAGTCAGCAGCATCTATAGGAGGGGTAAGAGTACTGTCTTTAACACAAGATACTTGGACTGATAATATCCCTAACAAGGCTTAAACAATATCACTTGCCTCTGCTCCCTTACTGTTCCACAGGGGCTGTTCCTCCTAGATAAGCCATGTGGGAATTGCCTGATTGCTCAGCAGAACAATAAATTAATCAAGGCACATTATATTTTGAGTCACTGTTAGCCAGGATGGCAAGGCAAGGCAAGGCAAATTTTATTTATCCAGCACCCAATCCCTGAGGCTCTGGGTGCCTAACATTAAAAGTAGGGATGGACGGACCTGAAAAGGTCCTGACCCTTAATATCAGGATCAGGATTCAGGCCAAAGTTTTGATAAGTTCTGATTAGTTCTGATTTAAATCAGAACCTTTATAAAATGAATGCCAGTAAGTGAAAATAATTACCGACTACCCTAAAAAATAGAAAATAAAGTATTTTGCTAACCTGAGTGTGTTGGTCTGTGATTCTGTCTCCATGTTGCCCATTTGTTTTGCTCAGTCTCCCATTTTGTTCTGCTGGAAAGATGCCTCTTGTGCTCTACACTCTTGGATTTACTGACTAATCAAGGGATGCTGTCCTCATCACGAAACATATATTCCTCTGATCTCCTGACACTCTCACTGATGGAACACATTTCCTTCACCCAGCATAACTCAGTATCCAGACCCCAGTCCCTTGTATATAGTAGTGCTGATGCCCAGTCCACTCTTGTATGTAAATACCTGACTCCTTTATGTGGAAATACTCTTGCCCCAATACAAAAACATCCTTACCCACATCTGTAGACAGACACCCACTCTGACCCAGTATATACATGTGTACCCCATATGCTAAAATGCCCCCATCTCAACATACACAGCCCTGTCCCATTTCCCTATCTATGCACAGACACAGAGAGTAATAGTAAATGGAGTCCACTCTGAAAAAAGGGGGGTTAGTAGTGGGGTACCGCAGGGTTCAGTATTAGGACCGGTCCTCTTCAATGTCTTTATAAGCGACATTGCAGAGGGACTGGAAGGAAAAGTATGTCTCTTTGCAGATGACACAAAGATCTGCAGCAGAGTTGATACACAAGGTGGAGTGGAAAGGATGAGAAGGGACTTGGCAAGGTTAGAGGAATGGTCAAATGTATGGCAGCTTAGATTCAATGCTAAGAAGTGCAAGGTAATGCACCTGGGAAACAAAAACCCAGGGGAAGAGTACACAATGGGGGTGAGATACGAACAACAACAAAAATGGAAAGGGACCTGGGGGTAGTCATATCAGATGACCTAAAGGTGGGCAAGCAATGTGAGAGGGCAGCAAGGAGGGCTGGGGGATACTGGGATGCATAGAGAGAGGCATCACCAGTAGAAAACAGGAAGTTATTATCCCTCTGTACAGACAGCTGGTGAGACCCCATCTGGAGTACTGCGTGCAGTTCTGGAGACCCAATCTCCATAAAGACATAGACAGGATGGAAACTGTCGAGGAGGGCAACTAAAATGGTGCAGGGTCTGCAACGGAAGACATATGAAGAGACTTAAGGAGCTAATATGTATAGCCTCGAGGAAAGGAGGGAGAGGGGAGACATGATAGAAACTTTCAAGTACCTCAAGGGAATCAACAAAGTCCAAAAGGGTAGCATCTTTCAAAAAAAGAGGTGTGCAAGAACAAGGGGGCACAATTTGAAGATAGAAGGAGGGCGGCTCAGATGTAATTTAAGGAAGTATTTTTTCACAGAGAGGCTTGTGGATGTATGGAACGGCCTTCCAGAGGAGGTTGTGGAGTCAAAAACAGTGGTGGAATTCAAGCATGCATGGGACAGTCATAAGGCAATTCTAGGGGGTGGGGGTAGGAAGAAGTAGGCTGCTGGTTAACTAGGACCTGCAGCTTATCCATCAGGTAAGGAAATGGGCAGACTGGGTGGGCCAGCGGTCCTTATCTGCCGTCAAATTCTATGTTTCTATGTTTCTATCGGACAGCCCCTCCCCATCGGAGTGCCTAGGAAAATAAATGTTTAATGCCAGATCCCATTTGACTCATCTTTGCACCCACCCCCTTCATTTGTTCTTCACATAATGCATAATTTTAATTCATTTCAAAACTGATTACCATGAGGGAACACTGCAAGGCTAATTTTGTGGTGCCACCCATTGGAGGGGGAACAAACGCATATACTGGAAAAACACAGCAATCATAGTAAAAGACAATGTTTAACTATAGTGCAGGATAGGTACAATCACTGTACATGAAATCATATAACATTTATTGGGATGGGGCTTAGACCGTGGGAGCACCATGAATCTATGCCAAGGCCCACAATGCACCCTTTCAAATCAAGTTGCTCTTACACACATGCCCCTATATTCTAGTTGATGGAACCTTGTCAGTGCCACCCATACTTATCAACCTTCTGACAACAAAATGCAGGATCTTGGTACACAAAACTGTGATAACATATAGAACACATCATTAAACCTGAAAATGCAGGTTCAGAACACTGAAAATTAATCAATGCATGCATTTTTGCCAGTTTCATGTTTACTTTGCATTTTAAAGCACATTATTATGATTATTTTGCTGTTTTAAAGTCTGAGTTTACAGCACTTTGGGCAGAAGCAGCACCTTATCCACTGTGAAGCAGGCGTAGGGCAAAGCAATTCTAAGGGGCAAAATGAAGAACATCCCAGCTCCTTCATAATGTGGGACAGTTGAGAACTATGCTAAGGTGTAACGTGTGTTATGAAATACAGATCCATTCGGCCAAACAATATCATGAGGTATTTGAAGCAGCTTGAAAACCAAGATTCAGAAGGACTGGATGACATAATTGCAGCCGTACAATAACACCTTTTGCAGCAATTACCTGAACAACATCCCAGCTTGAAGTTCACAGAAGGTAGTTCGGACAGAACTAATCTGAACTTGCTATCTGAACTGTGGTATGAGAGTGCAACTCACAGTGCATCAGAATGTGAGAATCTAACTAGACTGATTCTGTGAAATGAGGGAAATACTTTTAAAGTGAAATCGGAGTTCTGCCCTATAAATGCATTTCCTAACTCAAGTTAGGGAAATCTTAAAACAGTAGTGGCTCCTACTGACACAACCTTAAACACTATCATTCATCCTCTCCCATTCCCCAATTCCATCACATTTATCATGTAGTCTTGTTTTGCACATTACTGTTTAAATGCAAAACTTTAAACTACAGATCTGATGCTGTCTGTCCTCTCTCACTCACACAACCGCCTGCCCACCCGCTTCTGCTTGTGAAGCTCACTAAGTCAATTTCATCCTTACCTTCAGACCACTGTGTCCTAGCATTAGCAGGACAATACAGGCCACAGCTGCTAAGTCATCCGATCGACCACGTGCCTGCACTCTCAGTCTATCATCTGCCCCCAGACTGTCACTAAATCAGTCCACAATATCTGCTCTCCCGAGCCCTCCCAAGAACTGCCAGCATGCACACGAGTGCCAATATAACAAAACATTCCCGCCAGCCTCCAACTTCCTGCTTGCTCTGCCAAGTGCTCTCTCGTATAGGTGCGACGCAGCGGAAGGAACATCTGTGACTAAGCAGTGTGGGCAATGGCATGCTAATAACCTGTCATTAAAAAAACATTTTTAAAATGGGGTATTTTTGTTGCTGTCATTGTAAAAATAGAATAGAATAGAAACAAACAAAAAAACACTGAAAGGTGGCTGGAGGAAGAGAGACAGACCGGGTAAAGGACTCCAACTGAAAAGTCAGTATCTACCCGAGTCCGATGGACTGTATTAGATCCGGGGGGGGGGTTCTGATTTTGAGTGGACCAGTTCACCCATCCCTAATTAAAAGGTAAGAGTCAATACAAACATAACACGCAGTAAAATATTTAAAACAATAAATAAATAAATAAAATTCAGCATGACTGAATAACTTCATAAAATTAATACAGGTCAGTCATATTTGTCGGGGAAGGCCAGACAGAAAAGGTGGGCCTTTAGGCCCTTTTTAAACAGCTCGACTGTTGGGGTCTCCCTGACAGTAACTGGCAAAGTGTTCCACAGGGTGGGCCCAGCAACACTGAAGGCACAGTCACCAGAGGCTTTTAGCTTGACCCTAGGAACATCAAGGAGTAGAGGGAACGAACCAAGGAGACAGGTGTTAGGAGATTGGCCAGATAATCAGGGCCCAGCCTGTATAGGGTCTTGTAGGTGAGCAAACCCACCTTAAAGAGGATCCTCCACTTGACAGGCAGCCAGTGTAGAGCCTGCAGGACCAGGTCACATAACTGGACCTTGCCAGGCCCATCAGCAACCTAGCCACTGCATTCTGCACCTGCTGCAGTTGGCGAAGGGTCCCTTCAGTGACCCCGAAGTATAGAGCATTACAGTAATACAGCCTTGAAGTCACAAAGGCATGTACCAGTGATGGCAGGTCTTTGGGCAGTACTAGGGGCTCAATTCTGGCAATCTTCCTCAAGTGATAAAAACACTTTTGACGACAGGTGACACCTGAACTTCAAGTGTCAATCTGCTGTCCAGAACAACGCCAAGCTCCCACACCCTAGGGGAGGCGATCAATGGTGTGGATCCAAGAAATAATCCTGTACCCACTCCAGAGGCATTCCCGTCATACCCACAACCCAGCCCAATCACCAGTACCTCCATCTTGTCCAGGCTCAGTCAAAACCAGCTAGAGGACATCCAGTTGTTGATCTTGCCCAGGCAGTTGTTAATCACTTCCATGGCATCATGTGTTCCTGGGGCCAAAGACAAATACAGCAGGGTATCATCTGCATAGCAATGAAGCCCCACACTGTACTGCCTAATGAGCTCTCCCAGGGGCAGCATGTGTACCACGAATAACTTTGGTGACAAGATCGAGCCCTGAGATATGCCACATAACAGGGGCCTCGGAGAGGAGGTGACATTCCCAATCACCATCCGCTGCTCCCTGCCTGAGAGATAGGACTCAAACCTGTTGATGACAGTACTGGTGAGTCCACAATACTTTTAAAGGTTATCAACAAGCATTATGGGATCCACAGTATCAAAAGCTGATGAGAGATCAAGGAGAACAAGAATTTACCTGTCTCCTTTATCTCTGGCGCGGAGGAGGTCATTATGGACCCTGACTAATGCTATTTTGGTGCTATGTCTAGCCCTGAAACCCGACTGGAATGGCTTATAGATGTCAAAGGACATGAGGTGTTCTTCGAGCTGCAGGGGGTTGGACTCAGGCAGTTGGTGCATGAACCAACAAGGGACAAGTTGATTCTGGACCTGGTATGGACCAATGGGAACAGAGTTGAAGAAATACAGGTTGAAGGGCAGCTGGAGTCCAGTGACCACCGCATGGTGTGGTTCAGCATGGCAACATGGACTCAAGTATGCCACACAAGGGCAAAAGTATTAGATTTTAGGAGGGCGGATTTCACTGAAATGGGTAGATGTATACAAGCTGTCCTGGGGAAGGGAGAGATAATAAAGAGGGTGGAGGAACAATGGGAGAAACTGAAAGGAGCCATAGTGGGGATAACAAACCAATGCGTTAGGATAGGGGCTAAAGGGAAAAGGAGAATGAAACCACTGTGGTTCTCTAAGGAGGCGGGGGACAAAGTCAGGGCTAAAAGACTGAGTTTCAGAAAATATAAGGAGGTCCAAAGGGAGGTGTACCTTGAATGTTTAAGGGAAGCAGGGAAGGCTGTTAAGAGAGCTAAGGCTCAGACAGAGGAGGGTTTAGCATGGTCCTTGAAAAAAGAGGACAAGGCATTTTATAGGTACATCAGCGAAAGAAGAAAAAATGGGAGGGGATTGTGAGGCTCAAAGGGGAGGAGGGAGAGTGTGAGGAGGGGGATCTGGATGTTGCAGAAATGCTGATCAAATGCTTCTGTTCAGTATTCACTAGGGAGTGGTAGGGCCAAGGACCATAGATGGGTAGCAGAGGCAATTGGGGGGGGAGTGGACACCAGTCCATTTACAATGGAGAGAGTTCTGGAAGAATTCACAAAGGTAAAGGTGGATAAGGCCATGGAGCCAGATGGCATCCACCTGAGGATATTAAGGGCACTGCGAAGGGAACTGGCAGTGACTCTGGCAGCCCTGTTCATGGAGTCACTCAATATGAGTGTGGTTCCAGAGGACTGGAAGAGGGCACACGTGGTCCCACTGCACAAAAGTGGCAGGAGGGAGGAGGCGGGGAACTACAGGCCAGTCAGCCTCATCTCAGTGGTGGGAAAGATCATGGAGACACTGCTGAAAGAAAGGATAGTGGCACGCCTGAAATCCAGGGGTGCCCAGGATCTGAGGCAACATGGATTCACAGCAGGAAGGTTTTGTCAAACAAATCTGATATATATTTTTGATTGGGTGACTAGGGAAGTAAATCAGGGAGGGGCAGTAGATGTCACCTACCTAGATTTCAGCAAAGCCTTTGACACCATCCCACATAGAAGACTGGTTAACAAGATGGTAGTCTGGGCATTGGAGACAAGGTGGTGAACTGACTTAGGAACTGGTTAGCAGACAGGAGGCAGAGGGTGGTGGTAAATGGGGTACAATCTGGGGAAAGGGGGGTGACCAGCGGTGTACTGCAGGGATCAGCACTGGGACTAGTCCTGTTCAATGTCTTAATTAGTGACATTGCAATGCTGGAAGGAAAGGTCTGTTTGTTTGCAGATGACACCAAGATTTGTAACAGGGTGGATACTCCAGAAGGGGTGCAGCAAATGAATAGGGACCTGGAGAAGCTTTAAAGATGGTCAGTGATGTGGCAACCAAGGTTCAATACAAAGTGCAAAATAGTGCACTTGGGTAGAGGGAACCCTGGGGAGAGCTACAGGTTGCAGGGGAGGAGCTGACTGTTACCAAGAAGGAAAGGGACCTAGGGGTTATCATCTCTGATGACCTTAAGGTATCAAGGCAGTGCACAAAGGCAGCAGCCAGGACCAGTGGCATGCTGGGGTGCATAGGCAGGGGTATCACTAGCAGCAGGCGGGAGGTGGTGATGCCATTGTATAAAACATTGGTAAGGCCTCACCTGGAGTACTGTGTGTAGTTCTGTAGGCCACACCTTTGCTAGGACATAAACAAGGTGGAGACTATCCATAGAAGGGCGACAAAGATGGTGCAGGGCTTGGACCACAAAACATATGAGGAGAGACTAAGGGACCTCAACATGTACTCAATGGAGGATAGGACAGAGTTGGGGGACATGATTGAAACTTTCAAGTACCTCAAGGGCATAAACAAGGTGTAGGTTGGGGGACCTTTTCCAATGTAGAAAAAGTGCTAGAACAAGAAGGCATGATATGAAATTAGAGGGGGGTAGATTCAGAGGTAATGTGAGGATGTTCTTCTACACAGAAAAGGTAGCTGGCGCTTGGAATAGTCTGCTACAGGAGGTAGTGGGGGCAAGCACAGTGGGAGGGATTAAGCATGCCTGGGACAGGCACAAGGGAACCTTGAGAGTGGTGATGAAAAGCCATTGATTACATAGGGTCAGTGGACACATACAATGTATAGGGCCTATGGGCAGACTGGATGGGCCTGGTAGCCCTTATCTGCCAACAATTTCTATGTTTAATACATGACAGGGTGTGTTTTATCATAGAATATTGTTACACCTTTTGTGGCTTGTGAGGCACGAGGTGAAGCACAGCACCGTAAGTGCCCGAGAAGTGACAATATCCTTTATAAAATACACCCGGCCATGTATTATTGTGATTATGATTATGAAACTGTTGCTCTACTAATTTCTCAACAACCTTGCCCAAGAATGGCAGGTTGGAGGATGGACGGTAATTCGCCAGGACGTCTGGGTCAAGAGATGGCTTTTTCAGGAGGGGTCTCACCAGAGCCTCTTTCAAGGCATCCAGAAAGATTCCCTCTGACATCAAACACTGCACAATCTCAGTGAACACCAGGCCTACGGTCCCGAAACATTTCATCAAGAAACAAGTCGAGCCGGGTCCAGTTCACAATAAGTGTATTTTTGCTTCTTGATCATTTCAATGACCTCGGCCACCTCCACTGGTTTAAACTCATCTCAGACTGACGGAGTGCCACTGCTCCTTCTGGGCCAATCACTGTGAGACAATGGTTGTCTCACTGATGGAATCCCCACCTGGATGGAGGACTCCTTGTCAAAGAAAAACAGAGCAAACTCCTCACACAACATGACTGAAAAAGCTTTTTTCAGTTGTAGACAGATGGGATTTAACAATCTGTACACAGTCTGAAAGAGCTGAGATGGTCAGTTTTTCCCTGCAGTAATCTCCCTGGACAGGAACTGTGCCTTCTTATGGTTGATTGCCCCTTGGTACTCATGATAATGATAATGATAATGCAAGACCAGTTTATCCCCCTCTAAGCAGGTCTTCCACCAGCAGTGCTCCAACTTTCGGCAATTGATCTTCATCTCCTTGAGATCTCCATCAAACCAAGTGGATCTCAAGTGAGAGGATCTGGGTCGTATATGGACTGGTGCAATGGTGTCAAGCGCTTCGGAGACCACCCTATTATAGGCAGCCTTTGCCTTGCTCATGCCAACTGCACATGCAGTATCTACACTATATAAGTCAGCCACTGCCAGGAGTCACTCTGGGGACAATTCCCTTAAATGGTGGTAAAGTGACCATCTCATTAAGGAAGGGACTTCTGGGGGGGCCCGAACTTGAACTTCACTGTGCAATGATCAGACCAAACAACCTGATCAGTCTTGAGGTTGGCAACCTCAAGCCCCAGTAAGAAGACCAGGTCAAGCATGTGGCCATGGTGATGGGTCACAAAAGTAATGACTTGTGTCATGCTCAGTGATGACATCAATTGTAGGATGTCATAACCAAATTGTGAGGATTCATCATTGGCCCAGGTGCTGAAGTCTCCCAGAATTAAACATCTGAGGGACTCAAACACTTCACCGATGACGAAGTTGCGACCTCCTGCAGGAAGTCTCCCCTCAACCCAGGAGGGTGGTAGACGAGTAGAATCCTGCAGCCTGCTACTGGACCCCCACGCACTGCCACACACTCAAAAGGCCTGGTTGATTCCACTGGGTGCACGGCGAAGCCCAAGTCAGATCTAAGGCAGATGGCCACAGCCCCATCCCTGCATTCCCTCCTTGGGCAGTGCACTATGGAGAACCCAGAGAGAACAGCCACCTCCAATACTGGCCCAGCATCATCACCCAACCAGGCCTCCATGATGCAAGCCAGGTCAATCGAGGACATCAAGTCTGCCATAATTGCAGTCTTGTTCCTATTGACCTGGCATTGCATAACACGTCCCAAGGGGTATAGCCAGCCCCCCCAAGCTACCTCCCAACTCGGTCTGGTGGGAACCCAAGGGACAGAGACCAAACACCTCTGGCCTCTCTCTAGTCTCCGCCTTATCCCAGGGCATCTCCTACACCCAATCACCCCGATACCACTCACCTCTGCAGCACCCACTGCACCTGCCAGTGCTGGCTTGCATGTATCCTTGTAATACCAACCTCTCTGCTGTGCAGTGCTGCAGTAGCTGACACTGGAGGTTCAGAAAAGGGATGCAGGTCACGCAGCTGGGCAGCAGCATGTGCTAAGCATGAGGGGCCAAGGCTCTGGCACATAACAACGCAGACCAGCACACTGTACCCTACTCTTTAAAAACACCCAACTCTCCTTGGCCTGGTTTTCTGCCAAGGACAGCAGCCAAGGAGAAAAACAATCAGGCACAGTCCAAACCCTAGCAGCACAAGGCTCTCACCACTCAGGCTGCTTAAGGTTGATACAGATCCAACAGAACTGGACCCTCAAACACTCTCACAGTTGAAGGAATCTCTTCTGGGTTCAGTAGACAAGCAAGGACTGATCTTGTAAGCTAGATTATCCAGATAGTGCCACCAGACTGAAAAAGCTCTTGCACTGAAACTGTGGCGGCTCAAGCCCTCTCACAGTTCAAGCTAGAATCCATTAAAGTTCGGTATGGGGCAAACAGCACAAATTCCAAGCACAGGCTTCACACTCCAGAGGACAAGTCAAGAAACAACTCAACCCCTTCTACAGTCCAACAAAAGGTTGTTTCTGATCAGCTTCCATAGAACAATGCGTTGCACTTGTCGACAGGTCCTGAATGGCATCTCCTCTTCTCTCACACTCAGGGGGCATACACCACGGGCGTACACCAAAGGTCTTCCAGGGCAGAGTGTGCAGTATAGTAGGATGGAAGCTCTACATATTATTTAGCAGCTTTACAAATAATTCATATTGCCAAAAAATTAACTTTCCATAGCATTGTTTTCTTTTCTACAGAAGTAACCTTTGCAGTATTGCTGTCAAATGTATAATAGTAAAGAATACTTTGAAAGGTATCTCTATTTATACCAATTAGTAACTTGGTGGAGATGTAGAACAACACTACTGCAAAACATGAAATCTTAAGTAAGCAATAATTCCTGACAAGGTGGGTGGAATTGGGCTATACCGGACTGCCTACTGCTTTGATGGTATCTCAAATCATTCCCCCACTTACATCTGAAGAACTACAATTCAGAACTGTTTGCCGTATTAATTGGGGTATCTGCTCCAGGACCTTCTTGTTTTGAAAAAGTGAGAGATTAAGTCTCCCGAATATGGACTTCACTTGTGTTTGCAAGTTCAATTTAATAGTGAGTGAAGCATGGTCTGAGATCCCAAGGGGCCCCACCCTACACCTTACCAGTCTGGATGTGGCCTCTCTTGATAAAAGGAAAAGATCCAATCTGGAATACATTTGGTGTACATGTGATAATTAAGTATATTTATTTATTTATTTATGTTTTTGGTAACCGAGTAAGTGTACTGATCCAAAGGACTGTTTTCAGGCTCAACCAGGGCCACAGGGTGTCAACGTTACAAGAAGCAACAATACGTACAGGATAACCCCCTCTAAATAACACCAGACATCCTGGAGACCCAGTTTACCTATTAATGCATTCAGCTGCTTTGCCACCTTGTGTGTCATCCGTGGTATGTGTGATGCACTATTAAAATGATTATCTAGTGTAAGGTTTCAGTCTCCCCCTCAAATTAATGTACCCTCGACCTTTTCCATAACCTTCATTAATACTCCCTATAAAAGTCATATGGTGAGCCAGAAGGGCATATACTGAAACCAGTGTCAGCAACTGTCCATTTAGCCTTCCTTTAATAAGGACATATCGACACTCAGTATCAATTACTTTATCTAAGCACTCAAAAGAGGCCTAGTGCAGAATGATTATGGCCACTTCCCCTCCTCTGTCCAGATTTATATGAGGAGCAGGAGACCTCTTCATACCCGAACTGTTTCAGCTTCTGATGTTCAAATTCTGTTAGATGGGTCTCCTGCAAGAATACTGTTTCAGTTGTGGTCTATTTTATATAGGTCAATATCTTTTTCCTTTTTATTGGGTTAGACAGGCCATTCACATTATATGTCAATATTTTAGTGCCCTTTGACACCATCATTGGGAATTTGCATTACCTGGTGGCCACTTCAGAATATCCAGTGGCTGACCCTGTCTGCCCCCCCACCACAACCAGAGACCTACCGAGCCATGTACAATCATGCCCTGTATGTAAATATATAAAAAACATAGGAAATATGCCAACATGGCCAACTGTCTGATAAACATACAGTATAAGAAAAACAGGAATTTCTTCCAAGGTAAGGGAAGATAATTGTATCTTCTTTTTCTCTGGGTAGGGGCCATATCCATGCACCCACCTCCTCTAAACCCAGAGTAGCAGTAGTGCCACTGTCCCTGAGCTCAGGGGCCACTACTAAAGCTACCACTGTACGTGAGGGTCCCAAGTGGGTGCCCACAACCAGCAAGTAGCTAATAAGAAAAATAATACTGTACCACAGCTGGAACATCATTCCAATATCCATATTACTCCCAGCGACTCTTCAAGCTAGAGCATGCACAGTGGCAATGTATCAAGGTATCATTACGTTTTGCATAATCGACTAGTACAGAGTAAATAGTTCCTTAAAGTCCACAGACCACATCTCTGAGGAGAATACCTCATAACATGTGGTCTGTAGCCATACTGTTGTTACCAGTACTATCCAGGGTAGAGAAAGTTCAAAACTTTCCACAGTACTCCACAGGTCAAAAAATTATTAATGCAAACTGCATTTTGTTAAGGTTACTTACCACTGCTCACTACCACCTTATGCCCTGGCACTTCAGGTAAGAAAAACCCTTCACCAAAGGGAGTGGACCATACCCCCTGACAAAGATTTTTTTCTCACCCAAGCACCAGAGCATAAGGTTGCAGTGACTCGTGGTACTTCACCATAATAAAACACAGTTTGCTTTAATATTTTGTTGTTCTGTGGAGTGCTGTGGAACATTTTGAGCTTGCACTGTACTGTTTGGGCTGGCAGCCCTTTCCCATGCACCTTTCTCTCGTCTGTGCTTGCAGTGGTCTGTTGTATTTTATAAAACAGAGAATAATGGATAGACAACTGTGTGTTATGAATTTTTTTACACACCTGAGATTCGTGATTTTTTTTTTACACTTACAGTGTGAAATCAGGATCGTGCTAAGCTGGTGCTATAAACAGAGCCACAGTGGGGGTTTTTGCTCTCCTGAAGTTGACAAACTGGAGGATTAACCAGATAAAAATTTTACACTTTTAATAATAGGATCCACTGGGTAAATATTAACAAAAACAAATTCTGGCAGAGCTATTACGGCTGCAAATGCATTAACTAGATAAGGGTGTTTCATGGGCTTAAACATAAACATAAACATAAACATGAATTGCATTTAGTAAGGCCTATGATACCATTCCACATATGACCTGTGAACAAACTGGGCAGCCTGAGAGAGGGTCACAAAGTGGTAAACGGGGTTAGGAACTGGTTGAATGATAGAAGATAGATAGCCATGGTAAATGGTGCTCAATGTAAGGAAAGGAGTGTGACCAGCAGGGTGCCACAGGGATCAGTCCAGGGCCCAGTCCTGTTTAATGTCTTCATAAGTGAATTTGTGGAAGGGCTGGAGGGGAAAGTGTGCTTCTTTGCGAATGACACTAAGATCTGCAACAGGATGGACACTCTGGAAAGGGTGGAAAAAATGAAGAGGGAACTAGGTAAACTGGAGGAATGGTCTGAAGTGTGGCAGCTGAGATTTAATGCAAAAAAGTGCAAAGTCATGCATTTGGGTTGCAGGAATCCAGGGGAGGATTATTGGGAGGGAGAAACTGATGGTCACCAAACAAGAAAGGGATTTGGGGGTAATCAAACTGGATGACCTAAAGGTGGCTAAACTATATACCAAGGCTATGGGGAGAGCCAGTGGGGTTCTGGGCTGCATAGGGAGAGGTATCACCAGCAGAAGGAAGGAGGTGGTGATGCCACTGTGCAGATCACTGGTGAGGCCTCATTTGGAATATGATGTCCAGTTCTGGAGGCCACATCTCCATAAGGATGTAGACAGAGTGGAGGCAGTAAAGAAGGGCAACAAAGATGGTGCAGGGCCTGCACTAAAAGTCATATGAGGAGAGACTGGGAGACTTCAATATATATACCCTGGTGAAGAGAAGAGACAGGGGTGATATGATAGAAACCTTCAAATATCTAAAAGGCATAAATAGGGTGCTGGAGGGTAGCATCTTTCAGGAAAGGAGACGCCCAGGAATGAGGGGGGCATGACATGAGGTTGGAAGGGGGTAGACTAAGGGGTACCACGGGGAAGTATTTCTTCACAGAAAGGGTTGTGGAACCTCTACAGACTTCACAAGTCATTTTCATTATGAAAGAGAGAAAAAAACAATTGACACATTTCACATAAAACTATTATACACTATCAAAAATATAGGATGAGCAACTTTATGCATAACTAATGTTTATTTATTCTTTTTTTTTTGTCTTTGATAACTGGGTAAGGCCACTAGGCACAAGTGCCTGTTTTCAGGGGCAACCTGGGAGCACTGGGCAGTTAAGTGACTTGCTCAGAGTCACACTGTATGCAAGTGGAGGTTGTAAGAATCAAACCCAGGTCTAGTCTGCTGGATGTCCCAAGCTCGTTTACAGCTCGTTACTCTAACCTCTAGGCTATACTGCCAGTGTTCTGTCACCTCAGGGTTCTGATTCCCATGGACCTCTTGAGCTTCACTGTCCTGGTCAGAGGGAATCAGAACCCCTCTGTGGCAGAAGACACTGGTTGTTTCATAGCTGCCCATCCAGTATTCTTTACATGTAGTGCTGCATTGAGGATTTCTATGTAATAAACCTGTGTCATACAATTTCTAGCACAGCTTTATCAATTGCAGAATCAGTTTCAGTCTCCTGGTTCTATGAAATGGCTACTGCTTTGATTTAAGATAAGACTACTTTAGACAGGGATATGCCCGGACAGCTGACATCTAACGGTAAGCCCAATACCTCATCCCCTTTGCACCTATGCTCCACTCTAGAAATTGAGTATTTTAGTAATTTTTTTTTAATTCTTTACTTCCTACCAGTTATACAATTACAGTAATCCACTGCACAGTGTGGAGTGCACTGGGATTTATGCGCACCTGGCGTTGTTGGTCACTTGCCAGGTGTGGGTAAATCCCAGCCCAACCCACACCTGGTTGTGGTTAGCCAAATTTAATGCCCAGTCTTTATTTGGCGTGGAAAAATGGAGGATGTCCCAAATCGATCATTTGGAAAAGCCAGCAATAATATTCTAAGGAAAGCTTTGGGTTGCCAAATGTCAACCCCAGTGTATTTCATAAGAGCAGAACTAGGAATAACAAGATTCCAAGCTTGGGCTAACACTAGGTATATTAATTATTGGATCAGATTATTGAGCCTCCCCAGCAATATATGGACCAAACAATGCTACATAGAAAAGGAGTCTTGAAAATCAAGGAATATAAACAACAGCATTTGGTTCTCACACTTAAACAGACTCCTGGATAAACACTGTCTGACTTATCTCATGGAATACAGGCAGCATGATAAAGGCATTAGTTCTCAGTATAGATTTTATAATAAAAACAAAATTGCTCTATACTATAGAGATATTGATTTGGCTTGCATTGGTGCCTCCAAGTATGCTAAATGGTATGCACAAAAAGATAACAAACATGGATTCAGATACTATCTTGATATTTTGGATGATCCAAATATTCAGAAAAATTTCACTAGGTTCAGACTGGAACTTTTCGAATCTAGACCCAGGGATGCGTTATATAAGAAGTTATGCTTTGGCCAACACCTTATGTAACTGTAATTTAAATGAAAAAGAAGATCTAGTTCCTGTTTTAATAAGGTGCCCTTGGTATAACAAACTTAGGAAAAGATGGCTGCAACCTATTATAGACGCTATAGTATTTAGCAATTCCACTGAGACAATTACAGTTTTACTAACTACTGAGGACCAATTCATAATACACGGAGTTGGGAAATATTTACTGCTTACCAGGAAAATCAGAAAAAAAAAGAAAAAGAAGCATCTGGAGGAGCCAGAAACCTGATTTCTAAATGAGCCCTTATGTGAGATTGCATTAAGACTAGGCAGTATTACTGTATATTGTATCTCTCATACTACAGCCTGTGTAATTTTTAAACCGTTTCCTCATATTTTATCACTGTTTGTCAAGTATATGTGTCATTGTTCGTCTTTTTTGTAAGTTGTGATAATCATTTTTAAAAGATTGTATAAATAAATACTACTACTATCTTGTTGTGGATTATTAAATGAAAACTGCATGTTAAAATCAGGAAAATATATGTATTACTACCGTTTTTGTGTTCTTACTTTATCCCAGTGTTTTTATTTTTGCTCATGGTATGAGAGGAGGAGTTTTTTCTAACTTTCCCTGGCTGTTTTATGGCTCCTGGAGGCTGCCATTCAGGTTTCTTTTATTGCATCTTGTCCCAGAGAGTCTTTCCAAGAGTGCCCTTTGCTCTGATGTCTAATAGCCCCTGAGGAAGGCCACTGTCTTGTTACAGGGTCTTTATTACAGCTCAGCGACAGCAGAGAGAACACATCAGCCAGGAGTCACACTGCTAGTCTTTGGGTATGTGCAATAAGTTTCCTAAATATTGGTACCTTATCCAGCTGTGTTCTGCTTAGGGTATTGCTTGCTTGTGTGTGTGTGTGTCTTGATTCAGTTGTTTGTGTCTTGCTTAGAAGACAGTGCTTGTAGGCAAATGTAATCATTTTGCAGCTGTGGTCATCCAATGGCTAACAAAGAAATTCACACCTCTGGATGAGTGGGGAAGGGGATACCAGCAAAGCAGGAGTTTCTCAGTTTGCAAAAGGTAATAAATTAAGCACTGAAACTTAACAAAGAAAGAAAATGCCCATAAAACACTTTGGAGGAGGCTTCAATTTGCAAAAAGAAGGCAGTACTGGGGAGGGCTCAATTGTTGGAGGAGGTTTTAACTTGCAATAAAAGGCATTACTGGGGAGGGCTCAATTGTTGGAGGAGGTTTCAGCTTGCAAAAAGAAGGCAGTACTGGGGAGGGCTCAATTGTTGGAGGAGGTTTCAACTTGCAAAAAAGGTAGTACGGGGGAGGCCTCAATTAACTTCTTAAGCCAGAGGAAAAATAGTGCTCTCAAGCTCCCATACAAACACAGACAACATAGTAATGAGGCTTCAGTGGAGGACACTATTTTTAACACTCTAGCATATTGTTTGGAAGGTAGTTTATGCAGGGAGGGAGTCCTTTTCTGAACGCAAAGCCATAAAAATGAGAGACTTGAAAGTCACATACTGGCGGCTCATCACTAAGCTACTGATGGAGCCACCATATTTATGATTCTGAAACTCTTTCAGGCCGCCAAGACAAAGAAGGAGAGCCAATGAGGTACCGTGAGGCATTCAGCTGAGAGCACAGTTAAAGAAAATACCATAATAACAGGTTTTCGGGTTGTTACAGCATTTTACAGATGCAGTAAACGGTGTGATAAATAGGGTCACCAGTAATTATATAGCAGATGTAGCATAACAAAAATGCCACACAAAACAGGGGGTAAAGCCAACCATATTCAGATATGTGGCACAATAAACTGCTACCCATTTTTTGAGCAGCTCCATAGCATTGGAGACCACCTAAATGAAACAATATTTTTGTTTTAAAATTTGCAAATCTGTGCCGTGTGCTATGCAATTCTGCACCTGATCACCACCTTTACACGAAGAACAGCTAATCTGTTTTTTCTTCATCTCATTTAACATCCTGTGATTAGCCATTTTTCCCTGCTGCCTTCCCAAATTGGGCTCCACCATATTCCAAGGTGTCGTAAGAGCCCAAAACAAAACAAAAATGGGCTGCAGTTAAACTTGGTTGAAACCGTTTAGACTATGTTAAAGCTCAAGTCCTGTAAAATGATATGAGAGGGAGCAAACCATGTCTCAACCACTCTTACACTAACTTCAGTCCATTTATGCTTACTCTTTTCCCCCTCACTGCCAGTTAAGCCCCACAGGTACCAATATTTACTATTAACAAGTCCTTTAAAGTGGGTATCCCAATTATCTAGTGAGTATTAGAATGCATCTCAAAAAGTCAGAGCACATTGAGACTAGGCCAAACTCCAGCCTTCTCCCTACTCTAGCTATTCCATGTACCTTTATTTCTGACATGTCCAAAATTTATATTGCATAGCCAGAATATACTCTTGTTTAATATTGGTCAGGACTTGAAGTAGCCCATTTCTGTGGTGTGGAGTGAGAGCGAGGCATGCAGTATCACAACTGTTTTTTAAACACAATTAAGATCATCCTCCCCCCCCCATTCAATTAGGTCCCACATTTAGCTGTTTATACAGTTGTTATGAAGTCCTTTAAGGATATTAACAAAATGGAGGCAGTTCAGAGAAGGGAAACCAAAATGGTGCAGGGACGGCAACAGAAAACATATGAGGACAAATTAATGGAGCTCAATATGCATACCTTAGAGCAAAGGAGGGAGCGAGGTGGTAAGATTGAAACATTGAAACACCTTAAGGGCATTAACAAGGTGAAAAAGTCCAACATGTTTCAATATCTGAAAAATAGCAGGACAAGAGGACACAGCATGAGATTAGAGGGAGGCCGATTAAGGAGTAACGTGAGGAAGTTCCTTTTCACAGAAAGGGTGGTGGATGTATGGAACAGGCTACCTCAGGAAGTGGTGGATACGAATACAGTGCAGGCCTTCAAACAAGCATGGGACAGGCATAAGGGAGCAATACAGATAAGTATGACTAGATAGGCCATTGACAGAGTAAAGGCCTATGGCACATTCATAAGGTAGAAAAAATGGGCAGACTGCCTGGGCCTTGTGGTCCTTATTTGCTGTCAGCTTCTATGTTTCTATGGGGCTGGTATCTGAGTCAGCAAACCGATGTTACACTTCATCTGAAAGAGACAGCACCTTCCCCCCAAAAGTACCGAACTGGATTCTCATAATCCTTTCATGTCCCCACACCTATGAAGTGTGACTCCAAGGTAGAGCTAAAGGGTGGTAATCAATGGAGTGGACTGAAGGAAGGGAGATGTTATAAGTGGGCTCCCCATGGTTCTGTCCTTGGTCCTGTGCTTTTCAACATCTTCATTAACGGCATAAGGAAGGGCATAAATGGCAGATTAGTGCTGTTTACTGATGACACTAAATTGTGAGGAAGGGTGTATATCGCAGAATCCATCAGCAAACTTCAAGCCAACCTAGGAAAACTGGAGGCATGGTCCAACCAATGACAACTGGGCTTTAATGCAAAGAAATATAAAGTGATGCATTTGGGCTAAAAAAAAAAATATAATGTAATATTGGTTGAACGGTACAACTTAATACCTCATCAGAAGAAAGGGACCTAGGAGTGTTAAATCATGAGTGTCTTAAGGCAACCAATCAGTATAACTCTGCATGTGTCAAGGTCAACAGAATGTTGGGGTGCGTCAGCAGAAGCTTTGACAGCAGGGGCAGAAACATTATTCTGCCTCTTTACAGATCCCTGGTGAGACCTCAGCTGGAGTACTGTGTCCAGTTCTGAAGCCCACACCTAAAGAAGGACATCAACAGACTGGAGACAGTCCAGAGAAGGCCAACAAAGATGATAACAGGACTACATGACCTGTCATATGAGGAATGCTTGAAAGAGCTGAAGTTATTCTCACTGGAGGCCAGACAAGACGGGGGGGGGGGGCATGACTGAGACATTTAAGCATCTGAAAAGCATCAACAAAGTACTATACTCAGAACTATTTACTAGGTCCCAGAACTCAAATACTAGAGGGCTCAACTGGAAACTCAAAGGGGGAGGCTCTGACGTGATGTCAGGAAGTTCTTTTTCTCCAAGAAGGTGGTGGCACCTTGGAATAGTTTACCCACTGAGGTGGTGGAGGCCAAAACAATCACCTCCTTCACACTTGGTTGGGACAGAACATACATGCAACACAGGGTCAAGGGTGGGGACTCGTCTTGAGTAAGAGTTCAATGCTACTGTAGCAGACATGACCCAACAGGGGTCCATGCAAACAAATGGGCAGAATAGATGGACCTTTGATCTCCTTCTGCCATCACCTGTCTATGTTTCTAAGAGCAGCAAATAACTTTGGACTGAGTCTCATTATTTCCAGTAGAGCCACATACTAAAAAGTGGAGTGAGAGGTGACATGCACACCATAGCTATCTTAGCATCCTCCTCCCATTTCTCCTCCTCTCACCCCCATCCAGGCACCACATTGAGTGCTATATATAATCCTTTTATAAGAGTAGTTGGAGTTTCCTATGTTGTAGGTGGTTTCTATATCGCATCTAGGAATAGCAGAGCAAAAGTGGATCTGGGAAGCCCCACGTCACCTCCTCTTTGAAGGCTTGAGCTAGGTGTCTTTGCTTCTAACTCACCCACAACATTACAGGAGTAGTAAGCACCTGAATCTTAAAACCTTTAGTACCTAAATGAGCCCAGTTCTGCCAGCTGGAGTGAGAGGAGACTAGCTACTCTATATCTGCTCCCAGATCATTATCCTAACTCTTCTCTCCCCCGAGCTCACTCCCACAGTTACCCTTGTGTACCAGCATTAGCAAGGCATTTAGACCTCTGTGGGTACACCCGATAAAACGTGTTAAATAGATAGTAGCAACAAGAGATGGAGCATAGCTAACCTGGGGATGTTCCCGTTAACAATATCATAAGAGCTCTTCTTTATCTACTGTATCTCATTTTTAAAAGAGGCAATAATATGAATTACTATGAAACCTTACTGTTCAGTATTAGGGTTGGGCTGTAGTCCAATGTTCTCCGAGCTGTAAAAGGAACCTTTGCCTGTTAACCTGTTCAGTTATTCAGGTTGGGGAACTCCGTGTTGCTCGTGGCATTGAAGGCTTTATTAACTGTTGCAAATGAGTGCAAATGTCCGCCATTATCTTGGGTGCTGATCCCCATGCTGCCAATCTAAGGGTCCAACGAGAAACCACCTGCCATTCTGTTGCTGCCCCTCTGTTCTGTAAATTGGTCTGAATCCTATTTCTCTACTCCATAGGCACATTATGTTCCTTCAAAGCTTCTGGTGCTGCCTCTGGAGTACAATGAATATGGACACCATCTTCCCAAAAATCCAAATCCTTGCTGGATATGGTGTCTGGAAGTTAATTTGATGAGCTCTTAATGCTTTCATAATGTCCATGTATTGCAGTTAGAGCCACTAAATTTCAGATGGGTAACCTGTTCAATGTAAAATCTGGCTCCACTGTAGCGAACATCTCCTTTTAGTCAGGCTGTTCAGAGGATCTTCTCTTTTGTACGATAACTGGTGAATTTTGTAATAATGGTTCTCAGTCTGGCTGATGGGTCCAAGGGCTTGGGATACAAAGCCTGGTGTGCTCTTTCAGTTTGGAGGTCAAAACTAAGAGGAAGAGACAAGACATCCATAATCAAGTCTTGTAAAACATAGAAACATAGAATTTGACGGCAGATAAGGACCGCTTGGCCCACCCAGTCTGCCCATTTCCCTACCTAATGGATAAGCTGCAGATCCTAGTTAACCAGCAGCCTACTTCTTCCTACCCCCACCCCCTAGAATTGCCTTATGACTGTCCCATGCATGCTTGAATTCCACTACTGTTTTTGACTCCACAACCTCCTCCAGAAGACCGTTCCATGCATCCATAACCCTCTCTGTGAAAAAATACTTCCTTACATTACCTCTGAGCTGCCCCTCCATCTTCAAATTGTGCCCCCTTGTTCTTGCGCACCTCTTTTTTTGAAAGATGCTACCCTCTTGGACTTTGTTGATTCCCTTGAGGTACTTGAAAGTATCTATCATGTCCCTCTCTCCCTCTTTTCCTCGAGGCTATACATATTAAGCTCCTTTAGTCTATCTTCATATGTCTTCCGGTGCAGACCCTGCACCATTTTAATTGCCCTCCTCTGGACAGCTTCCATCCTGTCTATATCTTTGCGAAGATTGGGTCTCCAGAACTGCACGCAGTACTTCAGATGGGGTCTCACCAGCTGTCTGTACAGAGGGATAACAACTTCTTGTTTTCTACTGGTGATGCCTCTCCCTATGCATCCCAGTATCCCCCCAGCCCTCCTTACTGGCCTCTCACATTGCTTGCCCACCTTTAGGTCATCTGATATGACTACCTCCGGGTCCCTTTCCATTTTTGTTGTTCTTAGTATCTCACTCCCCATTGTGTACTCTTCCCCTGGGTTTTTGTTTCCCAGGTGCATTACCTTGCACTTCTTAGCATTGAATCTAAGCTGCCATACATTTGACCATTCCTCTAACCTTGCCAAGTCCCTTCTCGTCCTTTCCACTCCATCTTGTGCATCAACTCTGTTGCAGATCTTTGTGTCATTTGCAAAGAGACATACTTTTCCTTCCAGTCCTTCTGCAATGTCGCTTATAAAGACATTGAAGAGGACTGGTCCTAATACTGAACCCTGCGGCACCCCACTAGTAACCCCCCTTTCTTCAGAGTGGACTCCATTTACTATTACCCTCTGTGTCCTATTCTGCAGCCAATTCTTTACCCAGGCTATCATCTTGGGACCCACTCCCAGGCTGGCTAACTTGTATATTAATCTTTCGTGTGGGACTGAGTCAAATGTATTCCTAAATTCTAGGTAGGCCATGTCCACAGCCCCTCCCTGATCTACTACTTTGGTCACCCAGTCAAAGGAATCTATTAGATTCATCTGGCATGACCTTCCCACTGTGAATCCATGCTGCCTTGGGTCCTGTGCCCCTCTGGCCTCTAGGTACTCGACAATTCTTTCCTTCAGAAGTGATTCCATCATTTTCCCTGTCACTGAGGTTAAACTAACAGGTCTGTAGTTTCCTGCTTCAAATAACGTGAAGTATTGCTATATTATGACATATGCAGTATAACCCCAGGTTAGAACTGCTCCAGAGGTGAAAGAGTTAACTTTCCATGCAGGGCATGGAATGAATCTTGATCGCGAGCTTGGTTGAACACTCTGTCTGTTGTAGCTCAAACTTAAACTGTCAGATTCTTTACTCCGCCTCCTTGAACAGTCGCTCCGGAGATTCCTCCTGCTGCTCGGTTCGTTTGTCGGTTTTAAAGTGTAATTCTCAGTTTATTTTACCGAAATTTAACCGCAATCGTCGGTTCAAGCTCTGTCTGTGGTATTGTAAGTAATAGATAGGCTTTTGTTTATTTTCTTCTGTGTGGAACTTGTAAACGTCTTTTCGGTTTGGTTTGAACTGATCAGATTGGGTTTAAAATGACTTTCTAGTCCTTTAGAGTGCGGTTCCCGGTTCTTATCGGTTCTAATAAAACCGGATTTTATTATGGTTTTTTCCACGACCCATGACACGGTTGGGAACCGATAAGAGAGTCTTGCTTGGCGGATTGCCATTAAAGGGCAAGTTTTGGTTAGGCTGGCACTATGTCTGAGAAACCCAAAAGAAAAACCGGACCCACTGGGTTTCAGCACTGTGGATTCTGTGGGGAAGCCTTTGCTAAGGCTGACCCACACACCACTTGTGTATATTGTCTGGGGTTTGACCACCTCAATGCAGACTGCCAGATTTGTAAGAATTTTCCTGCTGCCACCATGCAAAAGAGAGTTGGTAGGCTCAGGGAAAGGGAGGCCAAAAAGTCCGCTGACCCGGATGGCCAGCCCTGTTCGGTTCCAACCGAACCTGAGGGAGTGCCCTCTGACCAGGGCGATACTTCCTCGGGCAAATGAAGAGCCAGCTCTGAGGAGCCGGTTCCAACTAAAAGGACTAGAAAGTCAGCTAGTTTGGGGCCAAAAGTTCTTTCTCCAACCGCTGAGGAAATAGCCAAAGCTATTCAAATTGTCCAGTCTCTTTCCCCAGTTCCATCCGAACCGACACCATTAGGGAAGCGCTCGGTTTGAACGGTTCCCACGGTTCAAGATTATGATTTTGAGGATTTTTATGAACCGGAGGAAGGGGAGGAGGGGTATGAGGAGAGTGAGTGTGATTTTGAAAGTCTGGATGTGCCCATTGAACTGGACATCTCTCCAGACAGACCCTCAGGAGTGTCCCCTCCCAGGCTATCTGAGTCCCCTTCTCATTTTTGTTTTACAAGAAAGTTGCTGAGACTCTGCAACTCCCTGTTGAGGAAGCTGTTGATGATCAAGAAGAGCCTGATTTTGTGGAAATGATGGATATTCCAGAGTCTAGGAGACTGTCTATTCCCTTGCACAAATCTTTTAGGAAACAGACAGTAAAATTCTTAAAACTCCTCATTCTATCCTCCCTGTGGATAAAAGGATGGACAAGAGGTATGCTTTATCAGGCTCTGATACGGAGTTCCTCTCCCAGCAGTGCAGCCATGTGGGGGTAGTGCAGGCTACAGCCTGTGACAAGGCTAATATTCCTCTAGCTTCTCACCCTCCTGAAAAGGATTCCAGGAGGATGGATGCCATGGCAAAGAAACAGTATATGGCAGCATCTTTGGGACTCAGACAGGCAAATTATATGGCTTATGCAGCTAGGCACCAGAAATCCAGGTGGGATACTGTCCTGGCCCTAGCAAAACAGGCCCCTGACCAGCTTGCCAGGGAGCTGGAGCAGGTGGCTGCGGATGGTATTGAGGCATCCAAGGTGCAATTTCATGCTGCAGTAGACTCTAATGATGTTTCATCAAGAGTCATGGCTACATCTGTGTCTCTTCGCAGAATGGCCTGGCTCAGATGTACTGCCCTGTCACAGGATACTCAGTCTAAGGCTATGGATTTTCCTGTTGTGGGCAATTCTCTGTTTGGGAGCAGACAGAGAATTATATGAAGAAAATGGATGAGTATAGGACCACCTATAGGAGTGCACAGGCCAAAGAAAGGCAAGTCACTCCTCAAAGGCAGCATGTCAGGGGCAGGGGCAGGCCTTTTCATGAGGCCTTTTACCAAGCCAGGCCTCCTCTTCTGCTTATGCCCAGAGGGGTTCTTTAGAGACGGGGCAGAAGGGGTTCTAGTAAGCCTGCTTCTACCCTCAACCCAAAGCCCCTGCAAAACAGGCTCCCTGATGGGGTGGCCGGGGCCGATTCTCCACTACCGGTAGGGGGCAGGCTGGCTTACTTTGTCCAGGACTGGAAGTCTTTAACATCAGACAAGTGGGTCCTGGAAGTAGTAAGCCAGGGACTGGGTTCTCAGCTTCAAAAAATTTCCAAAGATGAGAGCCAGGTCTTTTCCACCTGCAAACCCATCAGAGGCACTTGCCCTGGAAGCAGAAGTTTCTTCCCTCCTGGCTCTCAGAGCCGTGGAAAGGTTCCACCCATACACCAGGGCAAAGGGTTGTACTCCAGGTACTTCCTTACCCCAAAAAAGACAGGAGAATGGTGGCCCATCCTGGATCTCGGGTATCTAAACAAGCACTTTTTAAAACCAAAGTTCAAAATGGTGACCCTGGGGATTATTTTACCCTCTCTAAGGCCAGGGGACTGGCTAGCCTCCCTGGACCTCAAGGATGCCTACTTCCATGTTCTCATCAGAAGCTCCCATCGAAAGTACCTCAGATTCGAACTGCCCTCAGGCCATTACCAGTTCAGAGCAATGCCCTTCGGCCTCACCTCGGCCCCGAGGGTGTTCAAAAAATGCCTGGCAGTAGCAGTTCCTCATTTAAGAAGGCAAAAGATTGCCATCTTTCCTTATCTGGACGACTGGCTCATTGTAGGCCAGTCTCCAGAACAGGTTAAACTACACTTACAAGTAACCCAGCAACTGGTTACATCTCTAGGTTTCCTTCTCAATCTTCCAAAGTCAGTTCTGGAGCCTGTCCAGCTTCTCACCTTCATAGGCACAGAACTGAACACAAAAGAAGCCAGAGCCTTCCTTCCTTCCTCTGGAAAGATCAAGGACCCTGGTGTCTCTGGCCTCTTCTTTCACCCTGATGGTCTCTCGACCAGCAAGGCATTTTCTACAGCTCCTGGGGCACATGGCTGCTTCTACAGCAGTAGTGCAGGGAGCGAGATTTCAGATGAGGGACATACAGTTCCATTTGAGAGCCTTTTGGTCTCAAAGGACAGATCTTCTAACCAAATTGATTCCAGTGACTCAAACCCTGATCCAGGCCCTTCAGTGGTGGCAGGATCAGAACAATCTGAGACGGGGGTTCCCTTCACTCCCCAGCCTCATTCCTTGACTCTTACTACAGATGCATCCCTCTTGGGGTGGGGAGCTCACATGGGCGACCTTTCCACCCAGGGGCTGTGGTCCCCTCAGGAATCTCTGCTCCACATCAATTTGCTGGAACTCAGAGCAGGTTTTTCTAGCACTCCAGGTTTTTTTCCACATCTGTTCAGAACAAGGTTGTTCAGGTCAGAACAGACAATACCACTACTATGTGGTACATCAACAAGCAAGGGGGCACTCTGTCTACGGCCTTGTGCACCGAAGCAATGAAGTTGTGGTCTCTGGCTTATTCTCTGAATGCCTCCCTTACGGCAGTTCACCTCCCAGGCAAGGACAATGTCCTAGCGGATGCTCTCAACAGAATTTCCCAGGGCCATCACGAATGGGCACTGGACCCCCATACTGGAGGTAGTATTTGCCAGATGGGGCACCCTGCAAATAGATCTCTTTGCAGCCCTAGACAATCACCAACTTCCCCTTTTTTGCTGCAGACCCCCAGTGTTGGGCTCAGTCTCTCTGGATGCCTTCCTCCTCAGTTGGGAAGGGAAGTTTCTCTATGCTTTTCCCCCCTTCCCCTTCTTTTCAAAGTGCTAGTCAAAATCAGATCTCAGTCCTGCAAGATGATCCTGATTGCTCCAGATCTGGTCAGGCAGCCCTGGTACCCACTCCTCATGTCCTTAGCAGTCCACCTTCCCCTGTGTCTTCCCAGGAATCACAACCTGTTAACCTGTGCCCAGGGGAGAGTTTGGTATCCGAACCTCAAATCTCTCAATCTCAAGGCATGGCTCTTGAAGAGTTAGAGTTTGTTGACCTACACTTTTCCCAAGGTGTATTGGATATATTGAAGGCCTCTAGAAAGCCTTCCACGAGGGCTACCTATAATTCAAAATGGAAGAGATTTTCCATATGGTGTGCCCGGTAAACATATTTCCCCAGAATCTGCTGGCATGCCCACGATCCTGGATTATTTGGTGCATTTGAATTCCTTGGGGCTGAGACCAGCTACCCTAAAAGTGCACTTGGCAGCTGTGTCTGCCTTCTTATCAGCAGGTAAGCCATCTTCTTTTTCAGCTCACCCTGTCTTCTCCAAGTTTTTTAAAGGGTTGCTTCACACCAACCCCCTGTTCAGGGATCCTGCCCCTGCTTGGGATCTTAATATTTGCATCGCTCAGTTTATGCAACCCCCTTTTGAGCCATTGTCTTCAGCAGAGCTTAAATACTTGACTTGGAAAACTGTGTTTCTGGTAGCCATCACCTCTGCCAGGCGCATAAGTGAGCTACAAGCATTGTCAGTGGAGCCTGATTTTATCTCCTTTCATAGAGATAAGGTGGTCCTCAGGACTAACAGGAAGTTTTTTGCTTAAGGTGGTTTCAGACTTTCACCTTAATCAATCCATGTCTCTTCCTGTGTACTTCACTGACCATTCCTCCTCTGGTGAGAGGAGATTGCACAGTTTAGATGTCAAAAGAGCCCTTAGTTACTATATAAAACGTACCAAGGGTCACAGGTTGGAATCCCTACAATTGTTCCTCACTTATGGTGAGGTTGGTAAAGGGAAACCTGCCACTAAAAGATCCATTGCCAGGTGGATTGTCTCTTGTATCCAATTCTGCTATGAAAAACTGGGTAAGGTTCCTCCCTCAAGCCTGAGGGCTCACTCTACTAGAGGTACAGCTGCATCTCTGGCTGCTGCCAGGGACATCCCTATCCTAGAGATATGTCAAGCAGCTACCTGGAAAACAGTTCACACTTTTACTAAGCATTACTCCCTGGACATCCAGGCTAGGAGTGATGCTCGATTCTACAGCTGTGCTTCAGAGCCTATTTCCCAAGTAGGTTCTGTCCCTCCTCCATGGAGGTACTGCTGTGTAGTCTGCATATGTCATAATAGCAAGACTTCATGTTGTTTGAAGAAAAAATTACTCACCTTAGTAATGTTGTTTCTTCTAATGGAGTCTTGCTATATTATGACCTCGTCCCCACCCTGCCCCTCTCAGAACCTCTATTTTTGGGATGTGGGCGGGCAGTGCAATGTTGGCACTTCATTGATGCCCACTTTATTTTCACCCTTTCTAGGGTGCTTAGGGGTTGCTTAATTTTTCTTTCTTGAATCCCCCGACTTGAGTCTTTGTTTTGGGATCAAGAACAAAAATGTGTTTTTGTAGTTAGTAGCCAGTGGCTAGTGTGGGTTCTGGCTTCCACACAGAACCTTAGTGAGTTTTTGCTCGTAAAGATCTGACAGTTTAAGTTTGAGCTACAACAAACAGAATGTTCAACCGAGCTCGCACTCAAGATTCCATGCCCTGCATGGAAAGTTAACTCTTTCACCTCCGGAGCACTTCTAACCTGGGGTTATACTGCATATGTCATAATATAGCAAGACTCCATTAGAAGAAACAACATTACTAAGGTGAATAATTTTTTCTTCTGCCCTGCTCCCACTTTTGTGCAGGGGAATCACATCTGCCCTCCTCCAGTCCTCAGGTACCACCCCATCCTCACATGATTTGTTAAAGAGGGAAGTCAGTGGTGTCACTAGTTCTACCCTTAGTTCTTTTAGAATTCTGGGGTGAATCCCATCAGGCCCCATTGCTTTGTCCACCTTCAGTTTTAAGAGTTCTTTCAGAACCCTTTCTTCTGTAAATGGGCTGGTATCAACTTCTGTATCCAGAGTGTTTCTATTGTTTGTTTTAGGTACCTCCCCCTCTTCATTTGTAAATACTGAGCAAAAATATTTGTTTAGTATCTCTGCCTTTTCACAGTCACCTTCTGTCCACTCCCCCTCCCCTTTATTAAGCCTCACTATCCTTCCCTTGGTCTTCCTTCGATCCCTGATGTACCTATACGAGTTTTTTCCCCCCTTCTTAACTGAGTTGGCGATCTTTTCCTTGGTTCGGGCCTTTGCTGTTCTGACTGCCTTCCCAGCTTCCTTTTGCCTTAACTGATACAATTCTCTGTCCTGCTCCTTCTGTGATTCCTTGTACTTCCTGAATGCTTTCTTTTTCTCTTGAACCTTCACTGCCTCCTCCTTTGAGAACCATAGTGGTTTCTTGTATCATTTTGTTTTGTTTATTTGCTTCACACAAAGGCTTGTTACCTCTGTGGTGGCAGTTTTTATTATTCCCCATTGTTCTTCCACCCCTCCTTCCTGCCCATTTGCTAGTGCATTCCTTAGGCACTCACCCATTTTGGCAAAGTCAGCCCTCCTAAAGTCCAGTACTTTTGCCTTTGTATGGCTTGACTCTATTGCTGTGTTTATTGTGAACCATACTGTTTGATGGTCGCTAGTTCCCAGATGGCTACCCACTTCTACATCTGTGATCCTCTCTCCATCTCCATTTGAAAGAACCAGGTCTAAGATTGCTCCCTCTTGAGTGAGTTCCAATACTAGTTGTCTAAGGCTTGCACCCTGTAGGGCATCTAGAATAAGCCCACTCTTAGAGGTGGCTGCTGCAACTGCACTCCAGTTAACATCTGGCATATTCAGATCACCCATCAGCAATATCTCCCCTTTTTCTGCCATTCTAAGTATACTTCCTATGATTTCCTTGTCCATTTCCTACCCCTAAGAAGGGGATCTGTATACAACCCCTGTGCGGATTGTGGTGCCATTGCTTGTCTCCAAATTGACCCACAGTGCTTCTTCTCCTCCCTGTTTACCCTTTTGTTCTGTTGTTTTGATTCCTTCCCTTACAGTATGTAGAGAGCTACTCCTCCTCCTCCTCCTCCTCTTCTTTTACCCTCCCTTGGCTGGATCCTGCCTCTAAATCCAGACATGTTGTAGCAGGATGTCTATTGCCGTAGCCAACTGTATAGCACCTTTTTCTATTACAGCTACTCTTTCTTCTGCTTCATCAAGACATTTTTCCATACCAGAAAATCTTTGCTGGATCTTTTTAAATTCCAATCTATTCTCGGAGCGGGGTGCCTTAATTGCTTTTATCAATGACTCAAATCAGTTGTGGATAAGACCTTCATCTTCCTGGTCAGTGTCATAACTAGGGCCATGTGTGCTGGATGAAGAGCTGCTACAGCTACCCTCGGAACATAACACCCGATATCTAGATCCATCCTCTGATATTTTTGTTTTTTCTGTCCTTGTTCTGGTCAATCTGGCCTCTTCTCTTTCTCTGGTGGACATTTCTTTTCCTTTGAAACAGTTTTACCAATAAAGGGAGGAATTTAAAACTCCAGAGTGAAGGTAGCTCTTCCGTTAAGCTGCTAGCCCAGCCATAACGTCAGCGGAAGACCCAGCTGCTATTTTTCTTGATCTGGCCTGATCAAAGCCTTTGAGTTGGTGTCCCATTCACTCCTCCAGGATAAGCTGAGCTCAGCTGGCCTCTCAGCTCCTGGTACTGACTGGTTTTAGACTGACCAAACAGACCACCAGCAGTTGGTTCAGGTTGGAAGTATGTTATCACCTTCAATCCCCATCCAGGCTGTAGTCCCATAGAGTTCTATCTTAGGCCCCATCCTGATCTCCATTTTCTTGAATGATCTCCCCTCTGCCAGTGTCAAATCACATATACACATGTATGCTGATGACTAGAGATGGGCAAAGTGGCCCCAATTCACTCCGCCAATTGATTCACGGAGTGAAGGCATATTCTTGAGTGCTCCTAGCAGCAGTGGAGTTCTTCGCATTATAATGGGTAACATGAAGTCCATTGAAAACAATGACTTAGCGTTACTCCACCTTACCCTAAACCACTACTCCACCAAGTCTTAAGGCCAGTACATTGAAAACAATGTACTTGCCTCACTTCACCACCTTGGTTTTTAAGCTCCAAAGTCGAATTTTGCAGTGATTCATGGGATTTCAAGTCACACGGGCTCTAGATTGTTCTGCACAGCCTCAGTTTTGGGTAGCGTGTGTAGGAAGCTGTAGGAGACAATCTGCTCTGAGAGCTCTCTGTGATTCAAACCTTCAAAAAGCTGTTAAAAAAGCCTTTTTGAGTAATTTATTTTGCTGAAACTTTAGTGCATCGGTTATAGGAAACCCTCCTATGCTCATATCATCAAGCATTTATTGTCTGTGTGTGGATTTTGAATGTTAATGTACAACATTCAGTCTGTGTACTGAGAGACAGTGGAAGTGTGCTTTGGAGGAGGGGTGTATCTGTGGTGTAGAATCATAGATTAACTTGAAGAAAAAGACAGTGCTTTCTGTTTTGGTGATATTTTTCTTGTATAACTGTTAATGTAACACAGTAATACTTTTTTTTTTTTGAAATTGCATTTTATTAAGAAGTTTTCTGTATTACACCCAGTACTTCAACATTCATTCATTCTCCATATATAACAATTAATAGGCAGACCCTTTAAGTGGACCGGATTCACAACTTACATATCCAGTTGTTGTATAACCTAAACAGCATACAATAGCTTACGCAACTTCGCAAATAGCATCAATGCAAAGAAATACCACCTAACAGAGCTGGGCCAATAAGGCCGCTTATGAATTACGTTCTAAACTTCTGCCTATATTCCAAATTAAAATTTATGTGTTTTCTCATTAATACAATTAAACCAACAAGTATTCAGCAAATTAATAACAGTTTAATTTCCCCGCTCCCTCCCTCCCCTCCCAAGACAGATGGTGAATGTACCTATTGTCTTAAAACCAGGCCCGTGTCACCCTCCTCTACCTCCATCCCCGGGGGGGGACATCAGGCCGGAGACACCCCATCAGCATCTAATCCAGAACCTCTCTGGCCAGAATCTCCAGGGTGGTGACCCCCTCCCTGACACCTAGGAACTCGAAGAAGGGAAGCCAGCGGGCCTTGTACCTCTCAGTCTTCAGAGTCAGATTAGCAGTAAGCCTCTCCATTGCTTTTATCTGATTGCAGTTTGCCAGCCAGTGTTCCTCAGTCGGAGGGGCCTCACTCAGCCACAGCTTCATGATTGCCTTCTGGGCCGCTACTAATAAGATTGGAAACAGATATGTGGCCTCTGGGCCCCTCACCCCTAGGGGAGGTTCCCCAAGTAAGAGGCAATGGGGTTGCTTCGGAATCTCCGTCCGGAGGATCTGCCCCACACCCTGGGCCACCTGGCTCCAATAATTTTTAACCTTAGAGCAGCTTCAGAAGATGTGTTCGTGCGAACCCACCTGTCCACACCCCCTCCAGCATTTGTCTGACCGGGTTTGGTCAAAATGTTTAGTTATCACTGGAGTTCTGAAAAATCTTGCGAGAATCTGCCATCTGAACTCCCTCCAAGTGGGTGAGGCCGTGGTTCTGCCCGCCATCCTCCATATCACCTCCCAACCGGGTTTCTCATCTTCCAATTTCAACTCCCTCTCCCAGCTAGCTTGCACTCTGGTTCTGTGTTCTGGGGCTCCCAATCCACCTGCTGCATACAGTTTAGAAATTGAGTGGGTCAGATGTACTGGTCCTTTAAGCAGTTCCTGTAGCAGATCCAGGAGCGGGCAGGGCCAAAACGACCTTAACTCTGAGCTCCCCTTCTCTACAGCCTGAACATAGTGCCTAATCTGTAAGTAGCCGTAGAAGTCCGAGACCGGGATTCCAAACTCCCGCTGCAGTTGGGTGAAACTTTTAATGATGTCTCCTGTGAAAAGCTGTGAAAACTTTTCAAGCCCCAACCCTCGCCAATGTCTGAACAAAAGATTCTCCTTCCCCGGCACAAAATCCAAACTTTCATGGATCATGCCCTGTCTTGCCAACCAGGGTTGTATTTTCAACTCCTTCACCATCTGCACCCATAAGGTAATCAGGGTCTTAATTCCAGACATTTTTAATTCTTGTACTAACCTAGGGGGCGTCTTGTTAAATATGATTGCTGTGAATGTTAGGGGCCTTAACAACTGCAATTCCATTTCGACCCAGCTTTGCTTCTCTCCCATAGAGGCGTCTACTGCCAGGTACTGCAGCTGGGCTGCTCTATGATACATCTTAAAATCCTGGACCCCCAGCCCTCCCTTCCCCTTGGGCAGTTTCAAGAGAGCCCAGCTAAGTCTAAGCCTCTTCCCGGCCCAAATGAATTTACTTATCACCCTTTGGACTTCCTGCCAGAACTCCCTTGAAGGGGTTAGGGGGAGCGCATCAAACAAGAAGAGCAGCCTCAGAAGAATGTTCATTCTTACCGATTCCACCCTGCCTGTAATAGATAGAGGCAAAGCCGCCCATCTCTCACAGTCATCTCGTATTTTCCTTAACAACATCCCATAATTACTCTGGAATAACTTACTCGGGTCCCTCGGGATTCGAATCCCCAGGTATCTGAACTCAATGGAGCCCCACTTTAAATTCGTGAGAGACTTCACCTGCGCCGGAGCATCGGCTCCCATTACTGTTATTTCAGACTTGGATTCATTAACCTTGAATCCTGAATTGGTCCCAAATTCTTCCAAGAGGTTCATGACAACCGGCAGAGAGGAGCTGGGATCAGTTAGGTACAGTAGGGTATCATCGGCGTAAAGGGATATGTGGTTGTCCACTCCTCCCACCTTAATGCCAGAGATGTTTCCCTGGGACCGAAAAGCCTCAGCTAATGGTTCCATACTGAGAGCGAATAATAAGAGTGAGAGGGGGCATCCCTGGCGTGTGCCTCTTCTGATCTGGAGTGGCTGGGAAAAAAACCCGTTTACCCTCACCCTCACCCTCACTGAGGGGTTACTGTAAAGTGCTTGTACCCAAGCCTGAAATCTCAGACCCAGCCCATACCTCCGAAGGACTTCCCCCAAATACCCCCACTCGAGGCGGTCAAACGCCTTTTCCGCATCGAGTGTCATCACCAACCCGGTATCCCCCCTCCTTCCAGATTGAAAGTTTGTCATTACTATAATTAGTCTCCTGACATTATCATGGAGGTGTCTCCCCAGCATAAATCCGGTTTGATCTGGGTGGATCAACTGGGTCACCACTCTCTGCAGTCTATTGGCTATCATTCTTGCCAGGATCTTAATATCTACATTCAGCAGTGAGATGGGACGGTAGTTCCCACATAAGGTGGTGTCCTTCTCTTGTTTTGGGATAACTGAAATTATGGCCTGGGCCCAGGTGTCTGGGTTCTCTGCCAGCAAGTGAGCTACATTGCACACCTGGAGTAATAATGGGGATAACATGTCTTTACATTTTTGGTAGTACTCCGCTATGAGCCATCCGGGCCTGGGGCCTTATTATGCTTTAATTTCTTAATTACCTCTACAAGCTCTGACTGGGAGAAGGGCCAGTCCAGCTCTTTCCGGTGGTCTTCTGGGAGACTGGGTAATTTAAGCCTAGAGAGGAATCTCTCAGTCATTTCTGCTTGACTAATGTGGGCCTCTGACTTGTATAAGTTCTCATAAAAAACTTTAAAACAATCCTCAGTTTGGAGAGCCCTCCTGACCAGTCTTCCTGATCCCTTCGGATCAGAGACTCCAGAGACATACCTATCTGCTTCCTGTTTTCTCAGCCTAAACGCCAACAGACGACCCGCTCTATTCCCACCTGTGTAGTACTTTTGGGCTGTGAATCTGAGGGCGTTTTCAGTTTTTACCGAGAGGAGTTTAACTGGTCCCTAGCTTCCTTCAGCTCCTTCAGTAAACTATGTTGACCCCCCCTCTTATGGATGCTCTATAACTCTCTAATTTTTTGTTCCAACTTGTCTTGTTCTTGTCATCTGGCTTTCTTCTGGTAAGCCACATATGTGATAATTTCTCCCCTAACTACAGCTTTCAGCCCGTCCCACAGATACTTTACTTTTGTCACTGAGCCCGAGTTTTCTTTAATGTAATTCTCTATCATCTCCTTTGTCTTGGAAATTAACTTTTTGTCCCCCAGGAGTCCCGCATTCAGGCGCGACAGTGACTGCTTACACTGGGGTCCCAAATTGACCGTAAGGCTAACTTTGGCATGGTCTGATAAAAAAATGGGATAGATCTGCTGATCCGTTATCAAGCCCACCCACGCTTTCTGAGTATAGAATCTATCTATCTGGGAGTAAGAGTCTTGAGAGTGTGAGTAAAAAGTGAAATCTTTGCTGGAGGAGTATTTGTCTCTCCACGTGTCCACCAAACCTGCTTCAACCCATAGGTGTGAGAAGGTCTTAGGTCCCCTTCCTTTATCCTGGTACCCCTTTGGTGATTATCTATCCCTTTTTGTGTCCTCTACACAATTCCAGTCCCCCCATAATGATTTGGCCCTCCGGGAGCGAGGCAATCACCCCAAAGAGACATCTAAAGAACTCCAAATTGGCAGGGGTGGGGGCATAGGTATTAACAATATGTATTACTCTGTCTATCACTTTCACTGACAAAATCACCCACCTACCTTCCTCATTGGAAAGGGCTCTTAAATGAGTAGCCCCTAGGCCTTTCCTCACCAGGATAGCTACCCCTGCTTTTTTCGCCTTCTTATGAGATGAGGCGTGCACCTCGCCCACCCACATAAGCCGTCATTTCTTATGTTCCTTTGTGGAAAGGTGGGTCTCTTGCAGGAGTTCTATGTCGCAATGGATCCTCACTAGGTCCCATAGTATATTGTGCCATTTTACCGGCGACCCCAGCCCCTTTACATTAAATGAAACTATCTTTAGGGTCCCCATATTGAACTAGGACTGAGTTTCCTTGGTTCCAGGTTCCCTTCAAATCTCCTGTTGTAGTGCCAGCCCCTATGGTCTCTTATCTTTTGGAGGATGGCATGCAGAACCAGGCCCCCTTCCTCTGCAGTGCCGTTATTCACCATCGTCTCCCCATAACCCCCCCTTCTCCCATAACCCTTCCCCCCAGCCTCCCTTCTTTCATACCTTCCCCACATCTGCATAACAACAGCTAGAAAAACAACAACACAACTATTTACAGATGGGCCAATTAAGGCCTCATATGGAGGGACGCTCCCTATACCCAGGAGCATGAGCTACCAATGAGCTCCTCACCTCCCGTCCTCTTAAACAAGAGTGGCTGGGAAGGTGGTCTCCCAGGGTGGGCTACCAGTGAAAAGATAAAATACTCCCCCGGGGGTCACTCTGCCCGCCGCTACAGGACTGGATGGCCTCCAGTAGGCAAACTCTCCACTGATAGGGCTTCCGGTATTAGTGTGTGAATTACAACTGAGGGCGTGAGGGTTCTCGAAGGAAAACTTAACGTTCCCTTCCCTGCCCTCCAACAAACCAAGCCCAGTGCCAATATTAGTTAGGACTCAGCGGCTTAGACCAGTCAGAATGTAACATTAATTTTTCCCCTCATCTCATCCACGAGAGCCCATCCCTCGTGATCTCCAGTTGGGCACAGGACTACTCTCATCCCCCGAGAATCCCACCTTCTTAAAATGTAGGGCTTCGGGACAGGGTCGCCAAACCCAACAGAATGCAGCCGAACCATACACAAGGAGAGGGGAACACAGGCGATCGCCAGCCAGTCCCCCCTTCCCCGTGCACCCCCGACTAATACTAACAGCCTACAGTCGGCTGGGTGCTTATAAGGCTCTTACATTTAGGCCACCCGCAACCCCCCCGTACGCCCCCTGCAGTCTGGTTCCGGAAAATCAATTCTTGGATCTATTTTGGGTCCACCTTGTTTTCCCCCTCCCCACGAATAACATTTGTGAACCCATTTATCCCTTCAACCAGTACCCCATCCGCCCACCAGGCAACCAGGTATGCCCTGGCCCTCAGCGACTGTCCCTTGGGTCATCTGGGAAAACAACAAAGTCTAGCCAAACGTCTCTCATGGCAAATTTCCTTTCCTCTGGGCAGACATCAAACCTTTGTTGAGGTAAACTAAATCTTCACAAAGTTGCTCGCCAGGACCTGATCCCTTAAACGACCCATCTCTCCCAGATCCTTTCTCCTTCGTGGACCAACGCAGCTGTAGCACAGTCTGCTCCGAGAGTTCCTGCTGCAGATCCGGGAGAGAAATTCCTGCCTTTTGGAGCTGCTTGCTGGCTTGCAGAAGGGAGTCGTACAACTTGGTTCCCATAGACCAATGCACTAGCAGCTTTGCTGGGTATCTCAGGTAGGCCTTAATCTGTTGCTCCTTCAGTTGTTTGATGACCTGCAATACCCATTCCTCTTCAACATTGTGGCAGGGGGAAAATCATGGTCTACAAAAACTCACTTCCCATCAAGGTTCAAGTCTTTCTTACCCCACGCCTTCCGGAGTATCATTTCTTTTACCGGGTAGTGGGTAAATTTAACCAGGATCGACCGGGGGGGGGCATCGTTTTTTGGTTTGGGGGCCAGGGTGCAGTGGACCCGCTTGAGCTCCAGGGGTTCCATTTCAGGAATGTCCAATTCATGTCTGAGCCAGGTCTTAACAAATTCCACCGGGTCTGCCTGCTCGGCACCTTCTGGGAAGCCAAAGATACGGCCAAAGATCGTTTTTCTCCGACCCCTAGATTCCGCGTCTTCAGCCCTGGCTGTTAGTTCTCTCTCTCTCCTGGCCAGATAGGTAATTGCCCTGGTGAGCCTGATAGAGTCCTCTCGGGGCCCGTCTAGGCCCGATTCTAGATCCTCTGTTCTCTTTTCCAGATGCTTTTAATCCTGCTTTATATCCTTCACATTAGTGTCTATTCTCTGAAGCATCTTGAATATATGTGCTGTCGCTCGGCCATCCAAAGAGCTACCACGAGAGGTAGTCTCCTCCTCCTCTTCTTCTCCACCAGAGCCGACAACTGACTCTGAGGCCCTAGACAAGGGAGTGCTCGGGCTATGCTCCAGTCGCTGTCTGGATCTTGCAGTGCTCTTTTTTGAGCTCCTAGCCCTAGGGTTCGTCGGTTGACTCATTCCTCTTGACTATTTCTTTATCCAAGTCGCACTCTGGCTGTTGATGGCACTGGATTAGAGTGGATTTTCACACTATCACTGCGGAGCTTAGGATTAAGCTGCCATGCCGGTTGCTGACGTCACCAGAAGTCTCAGTAATATTTTTAATAATTCTTTCCATTTTTTTGCTGATTGTTGTGGTGCAGCAGTGCATAATTTTAGTTTGTTTAAAATATGTGGTTATATTACTGAAGTTTTCAATTTGCTACACGTTACTTGGTGTGTGTGAGTATGTGTGTGACATGTGTCATCAAATCAGACACCTTTTCTTGTGCCGCATAATAAATTCAGCAATGTGAACCTGCTATCCACTGCAGCTGTGTGATTTTTGTACTTCTTTGTATTATCTTTACTGGTAACTAGTACTAGTGCAGGACCTTGCAGGACCTTTGGCAGACCTATTTAATGCTTCACTACATTCGGGGTGTGTACCTCAGGACTGGAGGATGGCTCATGTGGTGCCCCTCCACAAGAGTGGCCCCAAGGATGAACCGGGAAACTACAGACCAGTGAGCCTCACATCCATCATGGGTAAGCTAATGGAGACTATCCTGAAGGAGAGGCTGGTGGACCTCCTAGAGGCCAAAGGACTACAGGATAGCAGACAGCATGGCTTCATACGTGGCAGATCCTGCCAAACCAACCTGGTCGAGTTCTATGACTGGGTAACTAGGCAACTGGACAGGGGCCATGCAGTAAATGTCCTGTATATGGACTTCAGTAAGGCATTTGACTCAGCGCCACATGGAAGGCTGGGAAGGAAGTTAGTAGGCACAGGGCCGGGTGCAAAGCTGGTGAGATGAGTAGCAAACTGGCTGCAGGGAAGGCAACAGAGGGTGGTGGTGGGTGGGGAGCTCTCACACCCAAGGGCAGTGATGAGCGGTGTTCCACAGGGCTCAGTGTTGGGACCAGTGTTGTTTGGGATATTCATTGCAGACATATCATGGGACATCAAGAGCAAGATCAGTCTGTTTGCTGATGATACCAAGGTAGGCGCGGTGGTGGATGACCTAGGGGGATGGCAGGGGTTGCAGGATGATCTGGCAAAGCTTGAAACCTGGTCAGACACCTGGCAGCTGGGCTTTAATGCCAAAAAGTGCAAGGTGCTGCATTTTGGGATGAAGAACACAAGGAGGAGTTAGCAGCTAGGGGGAGTGCAGCTAGCCCAGACAGAGGAGGAGAAGGATCTGGGTGTGCTCATTACAGGGTCAATGAACAACTCAGCACAATGTAGGAAGGCAGCTGCAAGGGCCAACAAAATGCTGGGTTGTATTGCAAGGGTATATCCTCGAGGAGGGAGGAGGTGATTCTGCCACTGTATAGGTCATTAGTTAGACCACACCTGAGTACTGCGTGCAGTACTGGCGTCCGTATCTGAAGAGGGACATTAAGTTACTGGAGGGTGCGGCACAGAGGCGACAAAAGATGATCAAGGGCTGGGGACTTATCATACGAGGAGGTTGAAGGAGTTGAACATGTATTCACTGGAGGAGAGGAGAGACAGGGATGACATGATTGAAACCTTTAAATACATGAAAGGAATAAACAAGACAGGTACAGCGGGCTGTTCAAAGTAAGGTAGGGAGGTCCACCAGGGCCATGATATGAGACTGGAGCGAGAAGGTTCAGGAGGAGATGAGGAGACACTTTATCAGAGAGGGTGGTGGCTGGGTGGAATCGTTACCTGCTGAAGTGGTATGCAGTAGAACAGTGGACTGCTTCAAATGAGGATGGGACAGGACAAAGGGGAGGGTTAATGAAGAGGAAGGGTGGAAGGGAGGGGCAGCTGCAGAATAAGGGGTGCTAGCTGCACATTTGAGCAGACTTGATAGACCTGTAGGCCTTTATCTGCTGGCAAATTTCGTATGTTCGTAGTGACTGTTACTGCAGCAGTGCAGTACACTGCCCCCCCTCGCAGCCCGCCCCATCCGGCAAAGGTATTTTTTTCCAGATTTGAATTTCTGATGGTGAGCACTGGTTAGGTGTTGTGCCTTTGCATCTGCATCTCTTCAGTGTGCAGTGCAATCTTAATCTGTCTGTGCATTTGCATCTCTTTAGGAACTAATCTCCATCTGTTACTTAAGTCACAGTTGTTTCTTTGGCTTCCCTACAGAGTATTGGACAGGTGTGGTGCATAATTCTGCATGAACATTGTACTCATTAATACACGTTTTTAAGTCAGGACCATCATCACGAGTTACTCGTGATACAAATCACGTTCTTCATCAACATGGTCATAAATGCAGTCACAAATCATGATTCACAATCACATCAAGAATAACACTAATTTTTTTACTAGTTACTTGGATGTATTGTAAGCATGTTTTGTAGTATCTCTCCAGGCTTCTCCACTCCACCATTGTACTCATTAATAAGCATTTTTAAGTCAGGGAGTTTTGTGCTACAGGTCATCAGGGAACTACAGCCATAGGCATTCACATTCCTTCCTGTACAGCATGTGAGTTACAGTACTGTAAGTAGTGGTGGGCAGAGTGGCCTCAATTTGCTCTGTGAAGTGATTCACTGAGTAACGCGGAATCCATGGAGAACTCCACAATGTGAAGCGGAGTACTTCGCTTCATAATGACGAATGCGAAGTTCATTGAAACCAATGACTTTGCGTTATTCTACCTTCCCCAAACCACTTCTATACCAATTTTAAGGTGAAGTACATTGAAATCAATGTAATTCACCTCACTTCATCCTGCAATTGAGCTCCAAATGAAAGTCTGCAGTTATTCATGGGATTGCAGGTCACATGGGCTCTAGATTGTTCGGTACAGCCTCAGTTCTGGCCTGGGTAGTGTGTGTGCAGTGGTAGCTGGAGACAGTTTGCTCTCAGAGCTCCGTGATTCAAAACCTCTAAAAGCTGTTTAAAATTTATTTTTGAGTAATATTTTTTGCTCAAAATTTAGTACATCGATTGTAGGAAACTCTTCTGTGCTCATATCGTCAAGTGTTTATTGTTGTGTGTGGATTTTGAATGTTAATTTAGAACAGTCAATCTGTGTACTGTGAAGTGTGCTTTGGGAGTGGGGCGTATTTGTGGTGTAGGTAGATTAACTGGGAGAAAAGGCAGTCTTTCTGTTTTGGTTATCTTTTTCTTGTATAACTGTGTTAATGTACACACAATAATATTTTCAGTAATTCTTGACATTTATTTGCTGATTGTTGTGGTGTAGCAGTGTCCAATTTGTCTGTTTAAAACATTTGGTTTTATTAATAAAGGTTTTCAATTTGATACACATTATTTGAGTGTGTGTGTGCGTTGCATGGCATTAAATCAGACACCTTTTATTGTGTTACAGAGTAATTGCAACAGTGTGAACCTGCTATCCACCGCACCTGCATGAATTTTTTATACTGCTTTGTGGTATCTTTACTGGTGATTGTTACTGCCATGCACTTATTCCCCAACTGGCAAAATGTATTCCTTTCCAGATTTGGATTTGTGACTTGTGAGTACTGGTTAGGTGGTGTTCTGCCTTTTTGTATGCATCCCTTGAGTGTGCAGCGCAATCGTAATCTGTCTGTGCGTTTGCATGGCACCATTAATTCTGGGAGACTGCATTTCTTGTTACCCTCTCATTTCACTTTGTCATCACTGGGGAATTTTCTGGACACAAGACAGTAGAATTTTGGGGATGCACATTAATTCTGGTGACTCTGTGTGTGACCTGACCACTGCTCGCATGACTGAGTGCACCATTAATTCTGGGAGACTTTACATTTCTTGTTACACTCTCATTTCACTTCATGAGCACTGAGGAATTTCCTGGACACAAGGCAGTTGCACTTTGGGGATGCACATTCACTCTGGTGACTGTGTGGGAGGGATGCTGCCAATATTGTTGTCACGCCGACTTACTTTGCATTTAAGGCAGAATGACAACACAAAGTAATAATAACAAGGCGAAGTGAGCGTTTCTTATGGGGCACTCCCCATAGCGAAGTGCAAACACGAAGTGGCCATTTCGCATTCACTTCACCGGCGGATTTTAAATTCGCTGCATCTCTACTGATGACACAGTCATCTTTTCCTCCTCACAGCCCTTCTACAGCTTCAGTGGAAAATCTACCCCATAGGACTTCAACAATCTTCTGCGCTGGTTCAAGTCTAACCATCTCAAGGTCAACACTAAAATAACAGTGTCAATGACCTTTAGTTCCAGCCAAAAACTGGCCAGGCTCTCAAGACCACCAGTCTTCTCAATGTTTGGATGGCTCCCTTCTTGGAGTGGTTCTATCCTTCACGTACTTCAGCATGTGGTTTGACAGGAAGCTTGACTTCTCTGCCCACATCGATACTATCCATGTAATACTCTGCCCTTAGTTTGGTGCCTTGTATGGTAACAGAGACTGTCTATCCTTGCTGGTCCATCATAAGCTGGTCACCAGAATGGTGCTCCTGGTCTTTGACTATGCTGATGTGGTCTATGGTACAGTTTCTCCGCTTCCCTAGCCTGACTGAACACCATCTGCAATGACATTTGTCACTTTGTGACTAGAAGAATAATAATCAGCATTTATATAATGCTTTTTCATACATATTGCATCTCAAAGCACTTTAACAAGCTATGCTAGTCAGCCCAGTGGCACTGAGGGTTGAGGCACTGGACGCCACACCTCGCGCCATGCCATCGACCCGGTTTCGGGAATGAGTTTGGGCTGTCAGGGGTCAGTGGAGGGGAGAGAGGATTGAGCATCCATGGGACTGCTCTCCTCTCTCGGGGAGGGATCCAGGGGTAGCCTGGTGTGGCAGCAGCCCCCAGTGGAGACTTGCGGCACTGCTACGCACCAGGGCTCACACACTAAGGGGCGATGTTGGGCAGCTCCCTTTCTGATGTGGGTGGGAGCACCTACGTTGGAGATGGGCAGCATTGCACATCCCGCATCTGTGGAGGGGTAACCAAGAACACAGGAAGAACCTGGCTGCAAGGATCAGGCGATGGCACTGATCCTCCATGCCCTATGCATGGGTTTCCCTAGCTTGCCTTCAATTTCCCCTGGCCCACTCCTCATCCGATGCCAGAGTCTGCTTTGAAGAGAGCCCCAAGTAGGAGAGAGCGGCGACCCACCCCAGATAGGGTTAGCCGGAGGTGCTGACGCTGGCGAGGAGGGGGGAGAGTAGGCATAGCGTGGGATTCTCAGGTGGGCAGGACAAGGATGGGATGCCTGAGAGAGGACCTTGGAGCTGCAACGAGAGTAAAACAAAGTTGACAAAAAAAACAAAACAAGCAATGCTAGACTGGTAGTAAAGTGACTGAAAGTGTAGTTGCAGCCTTATCACACATCTGCACCCACACACAGCCTTGGACAATTGCATGAACCAGTTTTATAGAGAGGAGAATATTGGCAAGAACACCGTGGATGTTCCCCTACTCTCCTGTAGCGGGAACCTCTGGCCATCTGGCTGTTAGCCAAGATGGCCACCATGGAGGGTGCAGGTGTGGGGGAGTGGATCTCCTCCCCATTACCATTTCTGCAGAGGTCCACTCTGAGAAGGAGGATAAATGTGAGATGGAATTAACTTGGTAGCAAGAAAGGCTGTATCAGCACAGGGTGGCGATTATATGGAGAGCTCTGCTCAATATAGACAGAGACCAGCTGAAGAAGAAAAAATTAAGTTGGGCATAGAGGAAAGAAAAAAAGTTATTGCTAAGCACAGTCACTAAGGAGGAAGCCTGTTTTCAGAGGGTAAGAGAAAAAGTAATAAAACTTGCCAGCAGCCCAAGAGCACTGTGCACAGTAATACTGCTGAACTTAGAGACAGAAGCAGCTTTATCTGAGCATGTCAATAGCATGGCTACTTCAGAATTGCCACTTGAGTTGGACTGCCAGCACAGCGGTAGGGCAACCACTTGTGATGCCAGCGTCCCTTGTTTGAGAACAGACTCAGGCTACTAAAGGGCTGGCTGGGGGAGGAGGATCGAGCACCCACTGACTGATCTCCTCCTCCGGGGAGGAAGGGTTGCTTGTCCTGCTGCTCTACCACCATCTGGGTGATCATGGGTGGAGGTGCAGTAGGACTGCATGTAATGGGTGGGAGGATGTCATCAGGGAGCTTTTGCAATAACATATTGCGACTTACTTCGCCCCTTGGGTCCCCTAGTGTGCTGGCTTCCTATAGGGGTGGTACCAGAACAAGGAAGTAACCAGCTGCGGCTGTTGTAGAAGGGACCCAGCTGCTCCAGGTCCTATGACTAGGCTTCCAATGGGTGGACCACAGGACCACCTGATGCTCACTCTAATGGACTGGGAGGAAGATTGTCAAGGGCCTCCTCCCTCCCTGCCCTGTTGGGGGGGGGCAGGCCGAGGCAGGATGGAGGTAGGTATACTGGTTCTCTCAGGTGGGAGGTATGTGGGGAGAGACTAGGAGAGTACCAGATTAGGGTACCCCAAAGGGAACACTACGGTGTAGAGAAGGGGGCAGGAAAAATATTAATTTTTTTTTTAAATGCCGCTTGACAGCCGTCAAACCCAGCTGTCACAAAATCTGGAAGAGCTTCCACACAGCAAAATGAATTATAATGTAACTCCTGCAGACTGTATTGTTGCTGCCTCAGAGGACGCCATCAATGAAGCCTTGGCATTATAGCTGCTTTCAGGGGACACTGACTTTAAAAACAAGCATTTGTCAATGCTGAATGTTTGCTTTCTGGTATTAGCATTGGAAATGCAGGAGTTAGACAGATGCAGAATAGGAATGGCAGTGAAGTATTGAACTTCATGCCAATCCCACCTCCACCCTGCAGAGACGGACAGGCATTGGGGTATGCATTTGGGTCGCCGCCCATAACGTTCATGCCATTTCACCTCACCCTATCCTGCAGACACTGACAAGTGTTGAGATGTGCCTTGGGGTGTTCAGTTTTACAGTCACCCCATTCCATTAGGAAATATGCTGAAATAGGTGCAGTACAGGAGAATGGGGTGAACTGTGGGGCCGAAGAGTCCAAGACATGCCTCGATACCTGTCACTGGCTGCAGCGGGGGTTGGGGTGGAATGGAATAAGCATTACAGTTGGCAATCCAAAGGCACACCCCTGATGCCTGTCAGTTTGTACAGGGTGGGACGTTATGGTTAGAAACCCTAATGCCCCGGGCATTTGTTGATATTTGCACTACAAATTTTCAACATGACCTTTTTGTGACCCCCACCTCATGAAACCATTTGGAACCTCTTCTCATGAATAGTGGCTCTGTGATTTTGTTAATGTGTCCTGAACTTTGAGTTTCCACAGTGACCGTGCCATTCTGCGCCAGATGTATGAAAACACAGATTGTGCAGGATGTGAAGAGTGACAGCTGTACAATTCATAGGGAGGTGTGAAGAGATGGCAATGTTGAAAATCTGTAGTGAAAATATTAAAAATGCTCGAACTTCCGAGCGTACACGGAAACTGCGCAACACATGCGCGTAACATAGTCATTTAGTAGAATTATTTCACCAAATTTTCAACATAGGCATTTTGTGACATCTGCTCATGAACACTGTCACTATAATTTTCTTAATCTGTCCTGAACATTGATTTCCCACAGCAACAACGCTATTCTGTGCCAGATGTGTAAACGCATATTTTGGGCAGGATATGAAAAATGGCAGCTGTACTGTTCATAACGAGGTGTGAAAAAATGTCAATGTTGAAAATCTGGAGTGAAAATATTACTAATGCATGAAATTATAAGGGTGCTTGGAAACTACGCAACGTACGCTCATAACGCAGTCATTTTATGGACTTTTGTCACTAAATTTCAACATAGGCATTTTAGCACCTCTGCTCATGAACAGTGTCACTGTGATTTTCTTAATCTGTCCCGAACACCAACTTACCACAGTGACTGCGCTGTTGTATGCTGGAAGTGCAAAAACACATTTTGGCCAGGATGTGAAAAATGACAGCTGGACTGTTCAAAAGGAGGTCTGACAAAATGCCAATGTTGAAAGTCTGGAGTGAAAATACTACAAATTTGTGAAGTTATGAGGGTGCATGGAAACTGCACAATGCACGCTCGTAACGCAGTTATTTTATGGACGTTTGTCACCAAATTTTCAACACTGGCATTTTAGGACCTCTGCTCATGAACAGAGTCACTGTGATTTTCTGAATCTGTCCCAAACACTGATTTCCCTCAGCGACCGCGCTATTCTGCGCCAGAAGTGCGAAAACATATTTCAGCCAGGATGTGAAAAATGACAGCTGTACTGTTCATAAGAAAGTGTAAAAAAATACCAATACTGAAAATCTGGAGTGAACATATTACAAATTTTTGAAGCTACGAGGGTGCATGGAAATTGCACAATGCATGCTCAGAACACAGTCATTTTATGGACTTTCGTCGCCAAATTTTCAACATAGGCATTTTAGGACCTCTGCTCATGAACAGTGTCACTGTGATTTTCTTAAGCTGTCCCAAACACTGATTTCCCACAGCAACCACGCTATTCTGCACTGGAAGTGTGAAAACACATTTCAGCCAGGATGTGTAAAATGACAGCTGCACTCTTCATAAGGAGGTGTGGAAAAATGGCAGTGTTGAAAATCTGGAGTGAAAATATTACAAATTTGCGAAGTTACGAGTGTGCGTGGAAACTGTGCAATGCACGTACTTAAGACAGTCATTTTTATGTTTGCTTGCACGCATGTGCAAGAAACATAGTGCCATCATCGGAGATTTCGGAGGTGTGTCACCTCCTCCTCCTCCGATTCAGTCAGTGTGCTGGCAGGCGCGGCCCCTGTAAGCCAATGCATGCTGGAGCTGTCTATGACAAGCTCCAAAATGCAGTGGCATACAGTTGAAAGAGGGAGCTACGCTTGAGTGAGCAGCGATAAGATATTGCCTGCTCATGCACAGCTCCCCCCCCACACACACACATGCACCCACGCAGGCATGCGAGCCCCCTTCCCCCCCACGCACTGTATAGCCGACGAGGTGCCCAACTCGCCGGCTGTGCTGTGTTCCCCTCTTCCCCCAAAGACTTCAAAATGCCACGCTGGGTGCCCACCCCAGCATGGCAACTAATAATATAGCCGATGGGGGTGCCCAATTCCTCGTTGGCTCCACTGTCCTCCCCCCACGAGTAGTAAGTGCCACGCTGGGAGCCCACCCCAGCGTGGCAATTGATCCTTAGGCCAACAGGAGTGCCCAATCCCCCGTCGGCTGAACAGCCCCCCACGTTCTTGTGCCACGCTGGGAGCCCACCCCAGTGTGGCAAACGTCCCATGTCGTTCTTTTTGTTGTTTTACCTGGAAAGAAAACGGTCCAACGAGTCTCCTGACCCCCCACAACCCGCACCCACCAACCGCGACCCTGCTTCCCACACCCCCACCCCATACTTACCTCGGACCTTGGCGCAACGATCTTCGGTGGACCGGGAACACGTCTGCACTCTTCAAAGCCGACCGCAAACTGAGGAAATGCCGGTAAGCTGTATAATGGGCTAGATGGGGGTTTTCAACTTTATTGCATATCTCAGGCATTTTTTGGAATTTTTGCACTAAATTTTCAATTTGGGGTTTTTGGGACCCCTTCTCATGAATGATGTCACTGTCATGGCGTTATTCAGGCCCGAAGGGTGATTTCGCAGTCACTGTGCAGTCACTGCGTGAAATCACCCTTCAGACCTGAATAATGCCATGACAATGACATCATTCATGAGAAGGGGTCCCAAAAACCCCATGTTGAAAATTTGGTGCCAAAATTCAAATGACTGTTTTACGAGTGTGCATTGCGCAGTTCCTACGCAGGCTCGTAAGTTCGCAAATTTTTAATAGTTTCACTCCAAATTTTCAACATTGCCATTTTACCACACCTTCTTATGAGTAGTACAGCTGTCATTTTTCACATCTCACCCAAAATGTGTTTCCGCCCATGTAGCGCAGAATCGCGCAGTTGGTGTGCGAAATCAATGTACAGGACAAATTAAGAAAATCACAGTGACACTGTTCATGAGCAGATATCTTAAAATGGCTATGTTGAAAATTTGGTGAAAAATTCCTAAAATGACTGTTTTACTGAGCTTGCATTGCGAGTTCCACGCAGGCTCGTAAGGTCGTAATTTTCAATATTTTCACTCCAGATTTTCAACATTGCTATTTTACACACCTTCTTATGAGCAGTACAGCTGCCATTTTTCACATCTCACCCAAAACGTGTTTCTGCCCATGTAGCGCACAATGGCGCAGTCGGTGTGCGAGATCAATGTATGGGACAAATTAAGAAAATCACAGTGACACTTTTCATGAGGTGAGGTGTTGAAATGGCTATGTTGAAAATTTGGTGAAAAAATTCCAAAAAATGACTGTTTTATGAGCGTGCGTTGTACAGTTCCTATGCATGCTCGTAAGTTCGTGAATTTTCAATATTTTGACTCCAGATTTCCAACATTGCCATTTTGCCACACCTTCTTATGAGTAGTACAGCTGTCATTTTTCACATCTCACCCAAAACGTGTTTCCGCCCATGCAGCGCACAATGGCGCAGTTGGTGTGCGAAATCAATGTACGGGATAAATTAAGAAAATCACAGTGACACTGTTCATGAGCAAAGGTCTTAAAATGGCTATGTTGAAAATTTGGTGAACAAATTCCAAAAAATGACTGTTTTACGAGTGTGAGTTGTGCAGTTCCTACACAAGCTCATTAGTTTGCAAATTTTCAATATTTTCACTCCAGATTTTCAACATAGCCATTTTACCACACCTTCTTATGAGTAGTACAGCTGTCATTTTTCACATCTCACCCAAAACGTTTTTCCGCCCATGTAGCACACAATGGCGCAGTCGGTGTGTGAAATCAATGTACAGGACAAATTAAGAAAATCACAGTGACACTGTTCATGAGCAGAGGTCTTAAAATGGCTATGTTGAAAATTTGGTGACAAAAGTCCATAAAATGACTGTGTTACGAGTGAGCATTGCGCAGTTTCCACGCACCCTCGTTAGTTCATCACTTTGTAATATTTTCAGTCCAGATTTTCACCAGTGACATTTTTCCACACTTCCTTATGAACAGTACAGCTGTCATTTTTCACAACATGGCTGAAGTGTGTTTTCACACTTTCAGCGCAGAGATGTGTGGTCGCTATGGGAAATCATTGTTCGGCACAGATAAAGAAAATCACAGTGACACTGTTCATGATCGGAGGCACCAAAATGCCTGAGTTGACAATCTGCTGTAAAAATTCCCCAACCTAATTATACTACGGGTGTGTGTTGCACAGTTTCTATGTACGCTGGTGACTTCACCATTTTTTTTAATAGTTTTACTACAGATTTGCAACATTGCCATTTTTTACACCTCCCCATGAAAGAGTACAGCTGTCATTTTTTACATCCTGCTCGGAATGTTTTTGCACCTGTGGTGCTAAATGCCGTAGTCACTGTGCATAAGCAGCTTTCGGCTAATAAACTGATATTCCCCCTGTTCATGAGGTGGGGTCACAAAACAAACATGTTGGAAAATTTGGAGTGAAAATACCAACGAATGCCTGAGGTATTAGGGTTTCCAACTATAACGCCCAACCCTGTAGAGAATGACAGGCATTAGGGGGTGTGACTTGGGATTCTTGCCTGTGATGCTCATACCATTCCACACCCTGCAGTCAGTGAGAGGCATCGAGGTATGCCTTGGACTCTTCGGCCCCAAACTTCACCCCATTCTCCTATATCGCACCCATCTCACCATATTTCCTAATGAAATGGGGTGCGCATAAGAACCAAAGACCACAAGGAACACCGTGACACTTGTCAGTGTCTGCAGGGTGGGGTGTGTGGTGAAACTAAGCGTGGCCGTTATGCCTGGCGACCCAAGCGCACACCCCAATGCCTGTCACTCTCTGCAGGGGTGGTGGTGGGGTTGGCTTCAGTTCAATACTTCACTGCCATTCCTATTACGCAGCTCTGTAACTTCTACACTACCACTGCCAATGCCAGCAAGCAAACATTCGGCATTGACAAATGCTTGTTTAGATTTGTTTCACCAAATTTGCAAAATAGGCTTTTTGAGAGCCCACCTCATAAACAGTGGCACTGTTATTTCATTAATCAGTTCTGAAAGGTGATTCCGTGCAGTGACCGTGAAATCACCTTTCGGGAATGAATAACACCATGGCAATGACTGAATTCATGAGGAAGGGTCCCAATAACCCCATGTTGAACATTTGGTGCCAAAAGTCCCCAAAATGCCCGAGATATCCACATAAATTGAAAAAAAAAAACAGTTATGCCATTATACAGCTTACTGGTATTTCTTCAGTTCGTGGCTGGCTTTGAAGAGTGCAGATGTGTTCCACGTCCACAGAAGATTGTTGCACTGGACTGAGGAGATAAAGTATGGTGGGAAGGGGGGTGTGGGGATATGGGGTGCACAGTGGGTGGAGTGCGGGTTGGGGAGACTCAATGAGGGACCTTTTTCTAGTTTACAGGTTTAAAAAATGTTTTATAATGTTGCGGGAAGGTTTTCTTATTTACAGGGACTTTTGGCATGCTGGGGTGGGCTCCCATCGTGCCACCTGAGTGTTTTTTTGGGGGGGGCTGTCGCCAGTGGAGATTAGGCACCCCCATTGTCTCATACTGAGTGTTGGGGGCAAGAGCCAAGGGGGTTTGGGCACCCCTGTCAGCACACAACTGGGGGGGACATTATGCTGACAGGGAGTGGGCTCCCCCGTTGGCAAATGAACTGGGTTGGGGCATGCCAACAGGGGGATTGGGCACCCCTGTCAGTCTGCTTTCATGAGGCTCTCAGGTGACGGCATAAGCCACCACCATGTTTAGGGAAATGTTACACCAGGCAAGGTACCGCCCTGCAGTGATGGGCACTCCCTCATTGCAGCAGAATGGCTGACGCTGCAATGACGAGGCGGCCCCTCATTGCAGCGGCCAAATCATTTCAAGTTGGTAGCACTTCTGCAGAACCAGTGTCATCAGGACACTGGACCAGCATTGGGTGAACAGTGCCAAGCCCACAAATGCAGTGCCGGCATTGGCTGCCACAGTGCCTCACCTCCACAACCCGCTTCTCTCCTAAACTGCCACATAATGTTTCTTGCGCATGCGCACAAGCAAACATAAAAAAAATAGAGCTGGGGAACAAGAAAACAGAGCTGGACTGAGCAGAACACCAAGGGATAAACAAGATGAGAGTCCTGTTTACATCCAGCCATTGGTAAGAGACAGTATGTTGGGGGAAGGGGGAAAAGAGTAAACCATTTAGAGACAGCTCAAAGCTGTTATGCCAGCTCAAAAAAAAACTGCCATTAGCAGCACACAAATTGAACATTTATCAGTAGAAACAGCTCAGCTTAAGGTTGGCTGGGTTAAGAATGCACAGAATAAATGGGTACCGCATGGTATGAATACAGTAGTGTTAACTAAACCACCAGCTGTTGCTAATAAAGCTGTAAATGTCAGAGAAGGGGATAATATTGTAGAGAAAGTTGTCCCAGGAAACCGACACAATGTTATTTATGAAAAGACTGGGACTTAAGCATAACTAAGAATAGGCTGAGGAACTTGAGAGCACGAATGCCAATAATTAGTTCCTATCTATTACCCATAAAATGGTGTTTGGTTGTTTGATAATATAAGTTCATCTTGTTTATTTTTAAAGAGCTGCTGATTCCTCAAAGAAAACTTTGAAAAACATAATATTTAGGTACAATTCAGCTTGCATTTCATATATATTCTATGGATTTCTCCTGCACATTATGTGTGTCAGTGTGGCTCAGTTGGCATCACGTCTGCTTCTGGACCAGAAGGTCATGGGTTCTCGTCCCACACCGGGATTGGACTCATACCTAAAACACTGGCATCTAAGTGCAGTACTAGGGGGGGTGCTGTACTACTGGGGTGTGCCATCCTTTGGATGAGATGTTAAACCAAGGTTCCTTCTATCCATCCATGTGCTGTCCAGGTGGAATAAAATAACCCAGGGCACTCATTGCAAAGAGTAGGGGGCATTCCTGGTGTCCTGGCCAACATTCCCCTTCCCATAAACTGGATCATGCAGTTGTCCAGACTGTATATGGGTGCTGATGTGTGATATGGCCACCACTACACATTCAGTCACTTCACTGCCAGTCTAACATTGCTTGTAAAACACTTTGGGATACACTGTGTATGAAAATCGCTATATAAATGCTGATTCTTCTTCTTCTTCTATTACTGAGGAAATTTGCATAAATACATGATCTTTATACCTCAGAGTTCATCTGCCTCCATAGCTTACTCCCTACTTCATGTCATAATCCTCTGGTGACATAATATGTTGCCATGGGTATAACTATGATGTCACAAGCAGTGCATTATGACTTTAGATAAGGAGAAAGCAACAGGAATCGATGAACACTTCAGGAGCAATGGTTCTGTTTTCATGCAAATTACATCTGTAATAACTAATGGGGAGGAAGAATACAGAACTAATGTGAAATACAAGTCAAACTGTGTCTAAATATTTTGTTTTGTCAAAGTTCTCCTGAAGGTGTCAGTTGCTCTTTAAATGACTGCTTGTTGTCACAGATAATCGCCAGTGTAGGATGTGAATTCTATGGCCTGACTATCTCCTGAGAGAAGAAAGATCCTCTCTTAGTACTTTTAAAACTTTTTCTTTCTAGCTGAAGAGGGTGACCCCTAGTATTTATAGTAATCTGTTTGAACCCGAGTCTGACTCCAGCCATTACATGAGGATCTTTTATAGCTTCTCTGGTAAACAATAAGTCTCCACGGAACCTAGGAGTTTCTCGGGACATGAGACCAGTTTTCTTAAGTCTTTCTTCATAGGAAAGTAACTCGCGTCCTTATATGTGTTTGGTGATTTTTCTTTGTATTTTTCTCAAGCTTGCCAATATCGGATTTTTTATTTGGGGACCATAGTTGGGGGGAGGAGTCTAATAGAGGGTGAATGTAGACTTCTTCTTATGGGCAAAGTTTACTAAACTCTGAGACTGTGGTTGCAGGTCCAAGTCACCCCCTCTTTCCCCATAAAGGGGAAACTGGAGGGCCAAGCAGCAGAGGAAGATATGTATTCTTGTTTGACATCAGATGCTGATTCTACTAATGTTTTGGATACTGACTCTGTGTCTCAGCCTCCACCCAGGGCTGAAGAACCCCCACTTACATTTAGATTAATAACAGATTTATTCACTGTTCAGGGGGAACCACTCCAAAGATACGTAAGCCCCCCCCATCGGGTGGGCTTACTTGCCTTTTCTGTTATTCTCTGACACCTTTCCCCCAGTGGTGCTGTTTAGTCTAGAAGCAGCACCCTGACTTGCTTACACATGCTACCACCCGGGGTTAACAGCAAGGATGGTCTAAAAGGCCCTGGTTTTGCTCAGGAAAGGGAGAGAGCAGGAGTTGGCAGTGGGAACTGGGACAGTATTCCGAAGTGGGGGCCCCCTTTGGCCTTAGTAGGCTGACAGGCAGCAGCATTGCTGCATCGTGGGGGTATGGTGCTCTGTTAGGGAGGGTGTGCAAGGGTAGCAGTGGTCGTGTGTGGCCGGGAGGCACTGCCTTCAGTTGGTCTGGACATCAGCTCCAGAGGGAAGAATGTACAAGAGGCTGCAGGAGCAAGATCTGGGAGTCAAGTGATGACCCTGCTGAGAAAGGGGGGGCACCGGTACCCCATTTAAGGTAAGGGGTACCCAGGTGGTGTGGCTGCTACAGTAGTTACAGTACTGTGGCAGGGCATCCTGGAGGTGGCAGCTTTGGGGTGTTAACCTGCATGGCATGCTGCCTGGGAGGAATAGTACAGTGTGGGGAGAGTCCTGGCCTGGGATTTGCCATAAGGCCTGCCTTGCCTATGTCTGGGGCAGGCACTGGGACCTACTGTGCCCGTGTCTGGGGTAGGTCCATCAGACCCATTAAAGGCCGAGATTTTTCCATGTGGAAGCAGTAATGTGGGGAATAAAAGGTGCCACCGTGTGTTACACTTACAGCCCGGTGCTGATGTGGAGAAGCCCCAGTGTTTAAAGTGCACCATTTGTCTTAGGGAGAAGTTTTCTTGGGAAATACATTTGGGATCAACCGCGGTGGCTTAGGCTGCCAATTCACCCCAAGGCCTTTATTGCCCAACTGGCATGGGAGGATTAAGGCACTCCCCCAGCAGGATGTTCAAGGGATAAGGAACTGTGAGTAAAGCATTGTGAATAGGAAAAGGATTTCTGTGGAAGAAGGTGTCAGAATGCAAGGAGCCAGTGTGGTCTAATTTTCTTAAATCTTAGTGAACAACATCTTGCTGCATGCAATTTGGAGAAGCAAAAGTAACAAAGATACCTGATCCTGCCATTTTTGTACTGTACTCTTAGCCCCATGGAGCTGCTCAAGTTAATTCCTTGATTTAAACACTCCGGGCCTAATCATTTTCCAGGCTCAGAACAAAGTTCTTGGGGTTAGGATTTGGTGGTGCTGGTGTTTTCTTCTCGACTCTTATAAGGTCAAAAGGGCATGGGACAGGGAACAGGAGACAGTAAGGGTGGGGGAGGTGGGGGTGGCAGTGGGATGACAAAGGGGAGGGGGGTTGGGCAGCTGAAAACTAGGAGTGCTAGCTGCACACTTGAGCAGACTTAGATAGACTAGGTGGTCTGTTTCTGCTGGCACATTCGTATGTTCGCATATGTTCGTAAGGTGAATACTAATTAATTCTGTTTTAATTGCTCCAATGGTCATTTGCCATTCTGGAGGGAAAACAGTCCCATCTTCCCTCCTCCTTTGTAGGAGGACCGCAACAGCTGGCGCTGTTTGAGTCTTGTGTTGGCCAGTTAGGTCAGTTGGTTAGAGCTTGGTGCTGAAAACGCCAAGGTCGTGGGTTCGATCGCCATACTGGTCACAGCTTAATTTATTTGGAGGCAATATAGCATAATGGTTTAATGCTGTGAGTTGCAAACCTGACGACCTGGATTTGAATCCCACAGCTCCCACTTGCATACTGTATGACCCTGAGCAAGTCACTTAACTTCCTTCTGCTCTCAGGTATCACCTGGAAACAAGCGTTGGCTTAGTGTGCCTCTCCTGGTTAAACAATTTCCCTTTTCTCTTTCCTTTCCTTTCCTTGGTTTCCATCACCACTGGGCCCATAAGGAAGAAAGATCCTGGCTGGGGAAGAGGTAGGCCATAACCATTTTGAAGACGTCATAAGTTAGATCACCTTTTCTATTTCTGTTTTCTTCAGCAAGAAGTTTCATGGAGTGTTTCTGGTCTGTGCTCCATCCCTCCCCACAACACCTGGTACCCCTAGACATAGAAGGATGGGGGCTTACAGATGCATTGCAGTAAGACTACAATACAGGGGTAACCTTGAACCACCCCTGGACTGAGTATATATAAGACACAACTTGTTGAAAAATTCAGTGTTTTTTTCTCTATGGAATTATATGCTGTTATTCATATTTCCGGGGAAACTGTTGGATATTATTTTTAAGACATTAAAAGCATTAGAAAGATTTTGGTTGAAATATGAGCAACTAAAGAACACAGTTTTGTGGTCCCCTTTTACAACAATTCCATTATCTGAACCAGCTATCAAAACTATTACTATCATGTTCAGAAATTAGTGCGTTAATGTTTCAGACATTTTATATTGGTTGAAACAAAGGTGTGATATTTTGGATAACTTCATACCTATAATAGACTCAGAGCAAGTGTGGAATGGATGGTGGAATTTCAAAGTGCATCTGAAACAAATGAATATAGATATCTGTCACATTCCTAGTAGTTTAACTTGGGGAGAGAAAGAGGTGTATGTTTCTATCCAGGAAGGCCTCATGCATGTCACAAATGTGGGCCCAGGGGGCATCTAAGTGCTGAATGTGGAGCAGAATGATGTATTTTATGTTCTGAATATTGTCATACTATTATTAGATGTCCTAACCCTTTTAGATGCAATCTGTGCAAGGAGCAGTGGCATTCCTACCAGCAGTGTCTTGGGGCCTCACATAATAGGAATGGAGGATTGAATAAGGAGGATTTGATTGGCAGAAAACAAGCAAAAGGGGCAGCTGAGGCTTTCACAAGAAGGTTTGGTAAACAAAATAATAGTGGTGGCAATGGAAAGAATGTATCTGAACAGAACATTTTGAAAGAGACCCCTGGGCCCTCTATGACTACTATGAAAGCCCCTGGGATGGAGAATAATGTAGAGAACAGAAGAGAACAGTGACTGTCAATATCCCATTAACGGAAGAGAAGAATTATCTGCCACGAAAACAATTTAATGCAGAACAAGGCTGCAGTTATGTATAGCAATTGAGACTCCCTCCCCCACTTAATATATTACAGTGTGTAGAGTTGTCACAATACCTCCAGTTTCAGTTAATGTAAATAGTACTAAAACACATAAGAAAAGGGTAACTACAATGGCTGTTCTGGATACTCTGATGGGGAATATTTTTTTTCTGCAGGATACAAGGTTGAAAACATAGTATAACATTTCTGCAATGAAAAACTGTTTCCTCATGGGGCCTCTTTCTGGTCACAAAGGGCAGATAAGTGTGATGGGGTGGGCATCTTGGTTAAACATTTTTCATGTTCAGTAAAAAAATTAATAGAAATAAAACCTGGCAGAGCACTCTTACTGAACATAGAAGAAGCAGGACAACAACTGAGACTGATAAATAAATATGCTCCGCAAACCAAGGCAGGCAGGATTGCACTATTCCAAAGGATTCATCCTTATTAACAGAATGTATGATGAAAATGGTTTTCTGGGGGAGAAGATTTTAATTGTGATATCTCTATAAAAGATAAGGGAGGTGCTACAAGAACAATGTATAATGATATGAACTACTTGAGAGATATGGTTACTATGGTAGGGTTGAGAGTTGGTATGCCCCAAAGTAACAGTGGCCTGTGGTTACCTTCTTTAAGGGCACTTTTATCAACCAGGATTGATTTTTTTTCTTTTTGCCCAAGGCTCTTAAAGTGCAGTCTGCTAGAACAATAGCAAGAGAAAGATCATATCATGTAGCAATCTTATGTTCCTGTTCTTTAGAGCACTCTAATACTTTGAAAATAAAAAGAATCTGTGGAGATTGAATGTTTCTTTGCTGGAGCATCACGATGTGAAGGAGTGTTGACTAGAACTGTTTAAAGCAAGATGCACTCTAGTTTTAGCATATGATGCGGTGGGATAGTAGTGGGAGGAAACAGAAGGGGAGTTCCATCATTTTTTTCAGAAATTGGGATATAAGAGGTACAATACTCAGTACTTGAAATATCTAGCTCTCAGGCACATTTGCATAATCTCATCTCCCAAAATCAAGAATATACTTTAGATTAGTGTGATCAACAGTAACCCCAGAAATTAGATGGTTTCAGTATGATAGACTAACATCTCTTGAACAGGAACAAAAGTATGGGGCACAAGGTAAAGCCCAGTATTTAGATGTAGTTTCCAGTTGCAAAGGAAGGGTAGAGAAGAGGGTTATGATGGAGATTAGACTCAAATCTGATAGACAAATAGTCTAGGACCCTGAGGCAGTATCAGCAGCAGTGCATGTACGATATGAGGAACTATTTGGAGTAGAGGGAACCCTCAAGTGGAGACAACCAGATTTTAGAAGGATTAGAGATACTGTACTGTGTATTCCTGCCAGTATAAAAGCCCAGGTTACAGATCCAGTTTCACTGTCTCAGGAGGAATGGGCCATAGATTATCTTGGGAATAATACGCCTCATGGGTCTGATGGGCTCCCAGCAGAGTTTTATAAAATTGTTACTGCTTATATTACAGATTTCATATAATGAAATTCTAGACACTGGCACATTGCCTCAATCTGTGCTGATATCATCACTATTTCTTCTACATAAAAAGGGAGATAAGATGGTTATTGGTAACTTTAAAAATCTTGCTGAAAATTTTAGCACAACAATTATAGAACATTGCTTGTATAGTAATTTCTGAAGAACAAACTTTTACGATACAGAATAGAAATATTGGAGATACTGTATAGGTTATAGTTGTGTTCCATTTATTTTTGCTATTTCCGCTATTGAGAAAAATCAGCGAAAATAACCAGAAAGCAAATATTAGCAGCACACAGCAAGCCACATAGTCATATTTAGTGAAAGTCACACAGCAGTCTGTCTGTTATACAACTTCTATCAGCTAGGTGGCAGAAAGAAAAATAGGATCACAGACATACTTTCAGTCATATTTACTATAATTCTATTGCTACTCAATGGTGTTTTTTTTTTCAAAAAGCTGCCAAAGGCTGACTGCTAACTGTACCTCCAAAATGCTGACCTCCTACATCCAAAACACTAACCACTTATCTCTAGCTTCTTGCGGTCTGTCACCCCAGATATACAGTACAGTACAGTATCAGTGGGGTAAAGAATAAAAAAATAATGGAAAGAAACATATAACTGATCAAATAAAAGTAAAGGGATATCCTTCAAATTTTCCCTAAAGCAAAAAAAAAAAAAAATGCAGAGATGATGAAACCAAGTGGTGTGATCACATCTTCTAACCACTCGATCCCAATGCTACCTTCTGTTACAGCTGCTAGTGATTTTTGCCGCAACTATAAACTATCAACTCCAGATGCCTGCCCAACATGGTTATCATCCACAAACTGTGGTGGGCCTTGGATGGTATCGCTTGTCTAGGGATCTGAATAGTCCCCTCTATGGGTAAGCTTTGGGAGGTGAATTTAAACCTCTTTTAGCGGCCATACAGACAGAACTGGACTGGTAGAAATCCCTCCAACTCACCCTAGCCAGGGAAATTGCAGTCATAAAGATTGTCACAGCCCCCAAGATCCTATATGCCCTGTCCTTCCTCCCCTTGGAGCTCCCCACAGTGTTGGTATAGAAAGATTGACACTCTTATAGGTAATTGTCTGTGGGAAGGGAAAAAGCCACGGTATGATCGGAACAAGTTGTGTGCCCACTGGAAAGAAGGTGGGTGATGCCAGCTCTGGTTCAAGGGGTACAAGTGAGCATTCCTAGCCAGTCAAATGCTCAAATGGTTTCCTAGATATGGATATAAGGCCCCGCAGTGGTTTAGCATGGAATAGGCTCAAAGTAAAGTGTCATACCTAGTTATACTGCTACATAATGACCCCACAAAGGAGCTTCTCCTCCACTTCACAATGGGATCCTCCATAAAATACTAGTCCAGAATGCATAAGAAGCTAGGCACCAACCCTTCCCCCCTGGGCCCCACCCCACTATGGGCAACCGGGACATCACAGTTGACCACAAACCACTGCAGTGGGACACTGGGCCAGAAAGGGTATCCATCATCTTCAGGACTTAATGGACCCCAACAGACAAGACAATGGCGACTTTTAAAGGGCTGCAGGATCACTGGGATCTTCCTTCATAGGATTTCTGGAGATACCTCCAGGTCAGAATTGCCACTAATGACCAATCTCACCAAGCTAGTAAATGCAAGCTTCCCTTCCCAGTCCCTCAATGGTTGGCAAAAGAAAGAGGCCAGGCCAGTACCATTTATGCAGCACTAAGGAACAAACTCCCTTTCCAGTCTCAGGAGGCCAAAAGGAAGAGGGAGTCAGCCAGTAAGGTTCAGATAACTAACAGGGAATGGAGGGCCTGTTATAGGCTGCCCACAAGGCATATCCAGACACCAGAAGTGCACTAATTAAACAATAATGACCGAAGAGCCAGTCATTTCCTAGAGATTAACGACCAGCTGGGGGGGGAAGGGTGGCCCGAGGCCCAGCCAAGGGCCACCCTCACCCAGCCGGTCATTAATCAAGAGGAAATGACCAGCTCTGAGGTCATTATTTTGATTATAATTCAAATTGCAATAACAACTTTTTTGTTTTGTAAACCGTTTTTGTGGCAGCACGAGCTGAGCGACTGTCATGCTGATCACTTCTAAAAGGTTTCAGACCGGCTCAGCAGCCAATCAGCGCACTATCTGACTTCATGAATAACTAATTAGGCTTATAATCCAGAATAAAATCCTGCAATCATGGTACAGTATCCTAACAGTTCTTTATGCAGCTAAACTCGTCCAGGATGAGTGGTGCTGGAGATGCCTGACTTAAAAGGGAAACCTGCTCCTCCTCATACTGTGGGACTGCTCAGCAATCAGCCTGCTATGGCAGCAAATCTGTGTACTGGGGTCTGAAGTCCTCCACAAACAGGTGCTCCAGTCTGCAGAGGTGATGCTACTGTGACTCTATACTTCTTTTTTTTTTCCTGGCAGGTCCTCCGTCCATCAGGCTCTGTCCTGGTCATGGCCCCCAGACTCCCACCAACTGTCAATTGCCTGCATTCTCCCGGTCACCCCTGGCTTGCCCCCCAGAGGGCAGGGCCGCAGCACTGGTCCCCTAATTCCAGTGCTGTGGAACCAGTAACTAGTTGGGAGTGCTAGCGATGGTGGCTGATTGAAGATGGAGAACCCACCCCTCCTTTTTCCATTTTTTCTCCAGGAGGCAGGACGTGCAATGACATCCGGCATCTGCCCCGTCTCCATTACATTAAAACGCCAATGGCTGCATGACTCCCAGTCTTTGCCAGGGGTCTGTCTCATGCCTGGCACTTCCCCACCCTCCCCTCAGAGAAGGAGAGCAGTCCATAGGATGCTATATTCTTCTTCCCCTGGCCAGCCCTCCAGCAACACGGGTCCGTTCCTGAACCCGGGTTACTAGCGTCACAAGTGGAAATCCAACTGCTGCACCAACGGGCCAGCTGACTCTATACTTCTAACCCCCAGTTGACCTCCCTAGAGCAGAAGTAGGTTGCCATACTTAGCACGCAGGTGAAGAAGCTCATCCTGTGTAAGTGGAGATCCGATGTGGTCCCCTTCGGTCAAGAGGTGCTAAACGCCCTGACTCAAATATCAAACTTAGACTATTTAACACAAGTAGTGGCCAGTGCCCTTCCAAAATATTTATTCACTTTGGCAACCCTTCCTCATCTTCTCAAAACCCAGAGCTGGGATAGGCTGACCCCGCTTCAGCATGCTAATCACTAAGGCCAGCGTGGTCACCACCTGTCTTTTGTGCATGAGTAGGGAAGGAAGTAAGCCAGAAGTGTAGACAACAAGGTATGCAACTCTCCTTGATAATACAAAATCACACATGCCCCCACAATGCAAAGCATCATGGGCTGCATATGCAAATCACCACAGAATGTTATGCTGGTCCAACTTTAAGCAGAATTGCATGGTGCGGAAAGGCCTCTCACACAGTTTGCAAATGGTGCTAACAGAAACTGTGTAGAGGCCTTTCAGCTCTGAACCTAAGACAGACAACACTCTGTGTTACATACACTATGTTCTTCATTGTCTGGCATGTGATTTTGTATTTTCTTGAAACTTGGCTTCCCAGCCAAATGCCCTTTGGGGTAACCCTTGCCTCAGTGTTTACGCACAGAGGTTCTTTGTCTCCTTGATAATGTTCATCCAGTAGATGCTTTGGGTAAGTTCCTTTTTTTTGTTACAGAACCTGATGTCCATCATGATAAAATGCAGATACAAGCCTATATTTCAAGGAGGAATCACTTCTTAGAGCTGATGACTCTGGGCCATACCAGGTAGGCCGTTTATTTTTTTGCATAATCTGTCCTATATGTCTTCATGTACAAGGCAGATGTTTGTAAGTCTGGAGTTATAGAATAAGCCTTGTGACAACCACACTGTATCGTTTGTTCTTTGCCTTTTAAAAGAAACAATAACAATTTTAACAAAAAAAAAAACTATAAACTATCAACACCTCATACATACAGTATAAATGTGACATAGTATGGACATTAAAGGAACAGAGAAATGTTAAAATAAAAGTAAAGGTGTAGCCTTCCAACTTTCTCTGAAACATCACAGATCAAAGTCGCTTCCTGTAAGCCACTCAGTCCCGATGCTACCAGGCAATAGTCTTTCTTAGGTAAATTCATCCAAATGAGTTCGGAAAGTATTTGTTTTATTTAAACAAGTAAACTTCAAGACAGAAAAATCAAGGTCAAGGGTGTAACCATGATGCAGTGCCCCAGTGCTTCACTCAGTAGAGCTTCCTGGGGAAGGGGGCCCTGAAGAAGCTGTACTGAACTTTCTGAACTAATTTGGATGAATTTACCCTTATTTTTGAAGATGTAATTTGGAGCCTTCAACCTCTGTGAGCAGCACTGTACAAGTACACTTTTTCGTTGTGTTCTGTTACTGTTGGGCTGCACGCCCTTGTCTTGCACCACTCCTCAGCCCTTAGTACAGATCTCCTTGTCCCTGAATAGTCTTTCTTATCCTCTCATACCCTGTATGCCTAATACTGTACCTTGTATGTCTTGTTTACCTTTGAGTACTGGCATTTTTTAATATTTTTCACTCTTTTAGTTATGCAGTCCACACCTCTAAACAGAGTTAGTTAACACTATATTAACACTGTACTGAACTCTACAAATTCTACTGGATGTGAATATGTACAGCACGTTGAGTCACGAGAAATATAACCGAGGCAAATTCAACCTGCTATACAGTAATTTGATAATTCTTAGAGAACTTGTTGAAATAGGATACAGAGGAATGGTGGAGGATTTTCTTTTAGGAATGAATCAGGAAAAGGCATTTGATAGGTTCCGCACAATTATTTGTAAGGGGTATTATTAAAGTATGGACTTTCGAAACAATTGGTATAGTGGATTATGATATTATACCAGAACACTATACTGGTCCCTTATGTTAATTCACAATATGGGTATGCAACATTGATTAAGAACGTGATTCAACAGGGGTGTCCTCTAAGCCCCTTCTTAAATGTTTTACCTTAGACCCATTGTTAAGTTTAATTAAGCAGCACCCAAGCATTAGATGTATTCAGTTAACAGAAGATACACCTGCAATCATTTTTGCATTTGAATGCCTGCAGCCTTCTGAAAAAGCTTGATGCTATCAAAACTTGGACCCTCCACTGCTCTCCTGATGTTCTTGTAATCTCCAAAACTTGACTAAGACCAACCACCCTGGACTATGAGGTTAACATTTCTTCGTACAGCTTGTTTCGTACTGATAGGAAATCCCGGGGAGGGGGAGTAGTCATCTACGTCTGGGACAACATTACTGCAACTATAGTGGCATGACTACAGTCCCTAAGGAGTTCGAGTGCCTCATGCTAAGAATTCAACCAGCCAAATCAACCTCTATCTGCATTAATGGGTGTTATAGGCTCCCCCCCTCAGCTAGCCTCTCTTTGCTCAAACACCTAAGTGACATACTAGCTACCACCTCATCAGAAGTATCCATAATTGGTGACCTCAACCTTGACTGGCTCGCTCCAGTCTCCTTACCATAGAAAGAATTCTGTGATGCCCATGGACGTACCCATATCATTAATGAAGCTACCTGCCCAAACACCAAAAACCCAGAGTGTAGCTCCCTTCTTGACCTAATCCTTGTAAACAAGCCTCACCTCTTCCTCCATTCAGGTGTATTCTTTAACAACATCAGTGACTACTGTGCCATTGCATGCATAAGGTCAGCGCAACTCCAAACCTCCTCTTCCTCTAAATACATCCATAAGAGATGTAAACATAACTTCTGGCCAGATGCTTTTCTCTATGACCTCCAGCATGCTAACTGGCAGAAATTTTACCTCACATCTTCTGTGGAAGAGGCACACAAAGTACTTCATGAAATACTCACCAAAACCCTAGACCACCATGCCCCAGTTACCAAAAGCAGAACCAAAAGAAAATCCTGTCCCTGGTTCATGGAGAACCTAAAGGCTGCCTTATGGCATAGGGATGCTCTTTGGAAAAGAGCCAGAAAGTCTAAATTGACCACAGACTGGTCTGCTTTCCGAACCACAAGGAATTTCTGCATGAAAACTATCAGAGCTGCGAAGTCTAGTTATTTCTGCTCTGAACTTAATGCATCCACTAACCCTGCTACTAAAGTTTTGGAAAACTTTAAGGGAGATAGAAGGCCATAACAACGCTGGCACTCTTCCCCACAAAATTTCGACTGGTGGTACCCACACTACAGATAAAAATAAGATCCTTGACCTCCTTAACAATCACTTTGCCACAGCAGGGATGGCTTTTGATACCTCCCCAGCAAATGCCATCAGGCACAGTTCCTTTGTCAGTCATCTGATTGCCATGATTCAGAATCTATTGACCTTTACCACTCTTTCTCCTTCTGTCTGGTCACTGTCAAAAAGGTTGAGGATCTCCTTCTTCAACTTGATACTAAGAAAAGTGCAGGCATGGATAGGATTGAGCCATTCTTCCTAAAGTTGGCCTACTATATTTTGGCTCCCCCTATTACCCACCTTTTCAATTTGACCCTCAATCAGGGCTCCCTCCCCAAGGTCTGGAAGACGGTCCATGTCATACCTCTATTCAAATCAGGGGACACCCCTGTGATCCAAATAATTACAGCCCAATCTCCTTGCTCCCGGCCTTGTCAAAACTATTGGAGAAGGTAGTAAATGAACAGCTCAGATCTCATCTGGAAAGTTTTAATCTACTAAACCTGATTCAATCGGGTTTCCAACCTATGCATAGTACCTCCACTGCCCTTGCTAAGGTTATAAATGACTGGCAGTCTGCACTTGATAACAAACAATACATATGTGTGCAAGGTGTTGCATCTTGGTCGGGGAAACCCTAAACACAGGTACACCCTGGGAGGGGAGGCGCTGGAAGCCTCAACAGGGGAAAAAGACCTAGGGGTCATGGTGGATACATGTATGAATAACTCTGAGCAGTGCAGGAGAGCAGCTAGCAAGGCAAACAGGATGTTGGGATGCATCGTAAGGGGGATCACCTCTAGGAGCAAGGAAGTGATTCTGCCGCTGTACAATGGACTGGTTAGACCACACCTTGAGTACTGCGTACAGTACTGGAGACCACACTTGAAGAGGGACATACAGCTCCTGGAGAGGGTACAGAGGAGGGCAACAAAGATGATACGAGGGCTAGGGGATTTGACTTATGAGGACAGACTTGAGGAGCTCTGCCTGTTTTCATTGGAGGAGAGGAGAGACAGGGGGATATGATTGAGGTCTTCAAGTACCTCAAGGGAATAAATAGGGTAAACATGGAGGGGATCTTTAGACTAAAGCAGGGAGGCATCACCAGAGGGCATGGTTTAAAGTTGGAAGGTGGAAGGGTGAGGGGGAAAAGAGGAGGAGGTTTTTCACTGAGAGGGTGGTGGACCCTTGGAATGCTCTGCCTGGTGAGCTGGTTCAGAGATCCACAGTGGAGGGCTTTAAGAGAGGGTGGGACAGACACAGAAAGTGGATGTATCAGATGATGGCCTGTCCCGGGGGGGTGGGGATGGATGATAGGGGTTTCTGGAGCACAAGGGATGGGAGGGTCTCGGAACCCAACTAAGGATCTAGGTTCAAGCAGACTCGATAGACCATAAGGCCTAATCTTCTGGCAAATAGTATGTTAGTATGTTAGTATATGCACCTTGTTTCTGGATCTTAGCAAGGCTTTCGACACGGTGGACCATCATTTGCTGCTGGTGACCCTGAAGAAAGTTGGGGTAGACAATCTGGCCCTAAGCTGGTTTGCAAACTATCTTTTGGTCAGAGAGCAGCAGGTCAAGGCTGAAGGAGACCTATCGTCAAAAAAAATACTTCTTAGAGGTGTCCCCCAAGGATCCATACTTGGTCCACTTCTCTTTGCCATTAATATTAATCAAATTGACACTGGCCTAAAGTCATCTAGTATCCATCTCTTTGCTGATGATACAGTGCTATACATTGACAGATCAATTCCGGATCAAGCCATTTTGGACCTCCAGAATGATTCTGACATCCTCCAAAAACATCTACCCAGCTTGAAACTCCTTCTCAATGTCAAAAAAACTAAGGCCATGATTTTCTCTCCACTGGCCCCTCATCTCAAAAAAAAAACAAAACAGATAAGGTTCCTCACATAAGCACCCTTTTGGGAGAAGCCCTGGAGTTCATGGAACAATTCAAATACCTGGGGATCTGGATTGACTACAAATTGTCCTTCATTGATCACATTGAAGAACTCACTAAGAAACTGCATCAAAGGCTCAGAATTTTCTTCAGTATCAAGCACTCATTAACCCAGGAGGCTAGAAAACTCCTAGTCCAAGCTACCTTTTTGCCTCTCCTAGACTATGCAGACTTTCTGTATGACCATAGTACTAGCACAGCTCTCTCCAAGCTTGATACCCTATACCACAGAGCCCTTAGGTTCATTTCAGATGCCCCTTATGACACACACCACTGCATCCTCTATTCTTCTGTAGGCTGGAGCTCCCTTAGCTTCAGAAGGCAAAAGAATGCTATTCTATGGACATATAAGGCAATCACTCATAAATTACCTCAGTACCTCACAAGCTGCCTAACTCCCTGCATCCCTAGCGCCTATTCTCTTAGAAGTTTTACCATCTTGTCTCTGGCTATCCCTAAAGTTAAAACACACTTTGGTAGACCCTCAATAAGCTTCACTCTTCCTACGCTCTGGAATAAGATCCAGAAAACCTGAAGGCTCGATTCCCTTGTCACGTTCTCCCTCTTCAAATCCTTGTTCTTGAGGACCTTCTCTGAGGTCTGTCATTGCTTCAAGTCAAAGTCTTAACATCATGATTTGTTACTGCTTTAAATTCTGGATTTAGACCTCAACCATTGCCTGAGGCGTCATTTGAGTCCTCCCTTCTGTCATTGTCCAAATCAAGGTCCCAATATCACGATCTGTCTTTGCTTCAAATATTGGACTTAAACCCCAACCATTGCCTGTGGCATCTGTCATGTTTCTCCCTTAGAACAGTCATTCCTCCCTAGGCCATCATGTCTAACCCTTTCCTATCTCATCTGACCTTCCCTCCCCACTCTATACCCCCTCCCTTCTCACCCCACTTGCCAGGCCATGCCTACAGTACTTCTCAAAGGAATCTTACATCTCAATCTTCTTTGCACTTTGTTGCTAGAGGAACAACCACTACTGCTCACTATTACTCCTCCAATGATGTTTACTGTATAAACTTTAGCTCATTACCTTACGTCCATATATCTGTATCTGTGCAATTGTATTTAAATGACACTACCTCCTGTTGAACCTATTGCTATGTTCTGGTGGAAGTATCTTGTTACATGTGATGGTTATATGTTATTATGTTATTATTATTACTATGTAATTGTTATGTACGTTCACTCAACCTGCTATGTCTTAACCCCGTTGGCAATTGTTTTGCCCCAGGTCCATCTTGTAAATGAGCTTGTCTTAATGATGTTCCACCTGGCAAAATAACGATTTTGATTGATTGATTGATTGATTGATTGATTAATTGAATCAAGACATTGGCCTGTACAGATGATTTATGTATGATCCTGAATAAAACTGACTCAGGGAAAGATATTCAGAATATTGTTGAACTTTTTTCCAAAATGTCAGGAGCCAAGATTAACTATAATAAGAGTAATGGAATACATATAGGACTGGTGGGGAATTTAATGGTATTGAATAATATTATGGGACTACAGATCAGTAGTGAGCCAATAAACATTTTAGGAAGATTTTAAAGTGTGATATATGTATGGAAAATTAGACTGAGTGCATTGAGGTAGCAGAAAAGAAACTATCACAATGGAAACATTGAGCACTATCTAAAATAAATATATATTTAATAAAGTCCTTGTTGCTTCCCTGTTTCTCATACATCAGAATGGTGTTTCCATCACCTAAATGTTTGGGGATAAGAATTTTTAGTTTTTTTTTTCAGGGTTTACAAGGCAGTTACTTGAATCCTATTAAAAGAGAAATCACATACAGGACCTATAAGGAGGAGAGCTGGAATGGTTAATCCTATAGTATTCTTTTTTCATTATTTATTTATTATAACACTGCAGCAGCCATAAAAGGAACTATGAAGATTTGGACTCCTTGGCCCGGATATTCAAAGGGGTTGTGCCGGTGCAACCCCACATTGCACCCCGGTGGGATATTGAGAAGGCTGCCTGTCGTAGCACAAATTCTGATGCACAGGGGTGCAATGATAATGTATGCAGCGCAGATGCAGGTGGTGTGCCTATGCATATGTGGCACATCCCGATATTCAGCCCGGGATGTGTGGTGCATATGCCAGCGCACCCCTTCACTGCACCACAGAGGGGGGCTCAAAGTTGAGCCCATACAGAGTAGGAGCAAATCCCGGCCACCCACAGGCAAGCTGCTGTATTGCAGGGTGCAACACAGCAGCCCAGCCATGGGTGGCCACCCGCCCACTCAGAACACCATCCGCAAGCACACACAACCCTGGTGGTATAGTGGAACCCCCTGTCTGTAGCTGCGATCGTGTGGTATATGTGTCTAAAGATAGCCCTGGTAGTCTAGTGTCCCCCCAATCCCCAATGCCCTGATGTGTATGAAACACGACCATCCCTGGTGGTCTAGTGGTCCCCCCCGAGTCCCCAATTCCCTGATATATGACATTAAGATGCCCCTGGTGGTCTAGTGGAACCCCCCCACCCTTTGCCATGATCATGGTACACTCCTGTATTCAAAAACCCTGGTGATCCAGTGGCACCTCCACCCCACCCACCACACAGAACCCTTGCCCACCCATTCATCCCCCATCATCAGTGGTGGCTGCATCCCACCCCACACTGCCCAGCCACCAGCTGCATGACAGGGTAATATAGCTAGAATACAAGACAGTCCCATCTGTGAATGGCTCCATTCATGTTATTATCTGGACTGTCTTGTACAGTATGCCCTGCAAGACCATTATCAGTGTCAGTGGCTCAGTAGGTAGCACGCTTGCCTCTGAGGCCAGGAGATCAGAGGGCTGTGGGTTGAGTTCCCACATTTGGCACTTGGGTTAATATCCCAGTACTGACACTGTAGTGCAGCATCAGAGGGGTGCTGCACTTCTGAGGTGCCGTCTTTCAGATGAGATGTTAAACCAAGGTCCCATCTGCCTGTTCTGGTGGTAGTTCAGGGGGATGTTAAAGATTCCATGGCACTTATCGAAAAGAGTAGGGGAATTTTTATTGAGAAGACATACAGACAAATAAAACATACTGATATTTACATATTTACAGAATTAGTACATGTAGTTACATGAAAGGCATTATCATGATTTAAACATTAAAAGGTACATATACAGAGACCAAAATTCAACAGTCACAGCATCCAAACCTTCAAGGTGGATTAGCCCAATGTTCGTAATTAATCCATAATAGCATACATTTTCCTTCAGCATATCTCTTTGTGTCCAAAGCCTTCAGTTTTTGCAGAGAGATGCCAATATTTCTTCCCATTTCTACATAGGATACCATTTTCTGCTGAGTTGCCCATAAACACTGGGATTGCCATATATAATACCTTATAATTGACAATGTTACATACAGTGTTTAAGGGTAATACTTCCCCAAGCCCCCTACCACATGTCCATAAATCAGTGCAAAATATGATAACTGGGAAAATAACGGCTCATTCCAAACTTTGGCTAGATAGTCCCAAAAATGTGAGACATATTCACACTCCAAAAACAAATGTTTTTGTGATTCCAGTTGCTGAATACACGACTGCCTTAGGCAGTATCTATCCTGGACCTGTTTATGTTTATTATTGTTATGCACCCCTAATTTCCCATGAAGGCTGAGCCATACTGCATCCCATGCAAAATCTGGTATGCGTTTAGAAGTGATCATAGTCAAATTAAATTGCAAAAAAGAATCAGGACATTCCCCCAAGGATAGACAGTCCCTATCTTCCACAGCTAGGATATGGGAATATAGGTCTTTTCTACTCTTTACCAGAATCATATCTTTAGTGATATCCCATTTTATTAATATTTTTAACAATTCTATTCCATATTTTGGGAGATCTGAAATTCTGTGTAAAGAAATAGTTTTCTTTTAAGACCATGCTAAGGCACCAAGATTGATAGTGCATGACAATTGTTCTTTCCAAATCTTATATCCAGGTTTAAAGGCCCACCCTAGATTGTATGACACAAATATACTATAAAAAAGGCAATAGGATGAATCATGCCTAGACCTCCTTCTGCTATCTTTCTATAGGTTATTGCTCTTTTCACAGGATTAAGCCTGCTCCCCCATAAAGCCTGAAAAAAATGCTATATATATAGTAACCCATCTAGACTGAGGAGGAGGAAAAACATAGCTAACATATAAAAAAAATTGGAATTAACAAGGTTTTTATCAGGAGAATTCTCTTTTTTGTTCCCTATTGCCTGGCCCTTCTAACTATTCACCAAGTGTTGTGCAATCTGTATTTTTGTGTCCCAGTTCTGACTGACCATATCTGTGCCCACAAATACTAACCCTAAAATAGGGATAGTACTTTTCTCAATTTTAAACCCAGAAAATGAGTTGTTCTCCGGAACCGGGGTATCACCCAATACTATCCCTAAACTTTTATGGAGGTTTATCTTAGAACCAGAAATATCAGAAAAAGACTGATAATGTTCAATAAGAACATTTTCATTTGTAGCAGGGTCTATACATAAAACTAAATCATCAGCATATGCTAGTGGTTTTATCCTGGGTAAAGTATGACTTAATTCTATCCCTTGAATTCTAACATCTTGTTCTATATTCTAAGAAAAACATCAATACAAAAGACATATAGCAAGGGGCCAAGGGGCACCCTTGTCTTACACCCTTTTTAACACTAATGCCCTTCCCAATCCACCCGTTTATATTGGGGGGTCAACATGGCATGTTTATATAGAACTTTCACCCATCCAATGAATTTTTCAGGAATCCCATAATCTGTTAGGACATTAAACACATACTGACGTGATATCTTATCAAAAGCCTTTTGCTGGTCAATTTCTATTATGTAGCCTTTCAATTTATATTTTTCAGCTGTATAAAAAACCTCTCTTAGTGCAATTAAATTATCTGTTTGTTTTCTATTAGGAATTGCACATGCCTGGGTGGGACTAATTAGTTCATCTGCAACAGATACTAGTCTGTTCATTAAAAGTTTACTTAATATTTTGAAATCCACATTCAGAAGACTTAGAGGTCTCCAGTTTTTCAACTCTTCTCTATCCCCTTTTTTAAAAAGCAGAATTAGTGATGCATGGTACATGGAACTGGCTAGACAACCTTCCTGTAGCATGTTATTATATATTGCTGTCATGGCTGGTATCAAATCTTCACAACAAAATTTATAAAATTCAGCCCCTATTCCATCTGGCCCAGGGGCTGAGTCAATCTTCAGACTTTTTATAACATTCCTTATCTCTTCTCCCTGTATTGGGGCAATTAAATGACTTTTTTCATTGTCCACAAGTGAAGGTACGTTCTGGAATATGTTCTTATTATCAGATATGTGTAGTTCAGAACCAAATGTTTCTAAAAAATGTGCATGGACCAAATTCAATATTTCTTTAGGAGAAGCAGTAGATTGTCCAGAATGTAACCTTAGTTTATTTAGGAACCTATGTTCCACTCTATTTTTTGAGTCTTTAAGGGGATCTAATGCTCCTTTTTTAATGTTAGTGCCAAATCTTAATTCCTGCTCCAAGGTTTTGGCTCTGTCATACTGCCATGAGCACATTTGTTTTTTAATGTCTAGTATTTGGTTATCTAGATTTTGTTTTAATGTTTCCAATTTTGAAATTAGTGCTTGCAGTTTTGCTCTTAGATGTAAGTATGTCAAATACCTATTGTTTGTACTCTGTCTTGTAAGTGTCTGGAAAAACTGTTTCCAGGATACTTTTGTATCTTCCCACCAGAGGGCAGCACTATCATACATTGCAAACACAGATACTCTAGCTTCCCATTTCTGTCTCCAGGCTTTCTGCACTTGTTCATCTGTTAAAATTGAATTGTTCAACCTCCACAAGTTCTTCTTAGTTCAAGGAGCATCTTTCCAAGTAACCTTTATTGTTAGTGATTTATGATCTGAAAATTCTCTCCCCAAAAGATTAGCATTCCAAATCACTAAGATTTCAGAAACAAAAACAAAATCAATTCTGGTGGATAAATGTCCTTTAAAAAAAGTGTTTCCACCATTTTAAAACTTTGCCCTATAGGAATCTATTAATTTTGCATTTAAAATGATTTTGTTAAGGGCTGCAGAATCACAAAACATTTTGTCAGTTTTCAGTCCTCTATCTGTTGTCTTAAGGCCACAATTAAAATCACCAGCCCAAACTAATAATCTAGAGGTATGTAGGTATGGCTGAACTTTTTGAAATAGACAAACCCTAAGAGCTTTAGTCTGTGGTGCACAAGTATTGATTATCTGGAATCTTTCAGAATATAAAGAGATGTCTAGCATTAATGCTTTCCCTGGTTCAATTTCTACTAGTTTAGTTACTTTGATACCAGGATTATTTATTAAAATCCCTACCCCATCACATCTTTCTTGGCCTACTGACCAGAAGGAAGGCCCTTTAACCCAAAGTTTTGTAACTGCTTGTAACTCTGTGTGTGTCTTAAGCCTGGTGTCCTGCAAACAAACAATATCATCATTCTCCTGAGCTAAAGAGTTTAATACTACAATCATCTTAGCAGTCCCTTTAATGCCATTTACATTTGTAGATGTTAAAGTAAGGGAGTCCATGTGTTAAAGGCTAAAAAAAAAAAAAAAGGAAATGCTAACCACATCAAGATGTTTTGCTATGTCTCTGTCTCCTTGTCCTTTGGGCAATATGTGTATCCCTTCCCCCATCATCCACATCCGAAATAACCTCCGTAGTGCTAGTGTTTGTAGAAGAGGTATCTGATAACTCTGCCTCTGAATCTTCATCTGATTTATCTATGGCAAGAGCCTCATATCTATTTCCTTTTCTCCTAGATTTTGTCACAGAGGCTGTGCCTAGTTTCTCTTCCTTGCTTTTACATTTAAGAGTTTTGCCTGACCTATTCCTTTTAGTGGCTGCTTTCCTTTGTTTTGTCTCTTGACTGGGTGGTGGGGGTGGGGGCATGTTCTCTACTTCAGCAACATCAGATATTCTAGTCTGTGGTTTGTCAGAGATTTTGCTAGTGCTAGGAGAAGTTTCTGAAAATTCCTCAGAGGGACCTTTACTTGTGTCTGTTTTAGCAGCAACACTAGGGGGAGAGGGGTCCAGAACACTAGGTCCCTGAGTTGCTGCAGCAGCAACTTTTTGGGCCTGTAACTGTTATGCTCTGTTTATAAAGCCATCCGGGAAGGGGGGAATCTTCATGATTATGGGAGGCCCAAGGGCACTTCCCATATCCATGTCCTGTGTTCTCACATAAATTGCATTTAAAAAGATTTACACATGCTGAGGAATTGTGCCCATAATCTAAACAATGGTTACATCTGGGGGTGTCGCAGGCATTGCTCAAATGAGTACGTGAACCACATTTAAAACATGATTTTGGTTACCTCATGTAGAATAAAACACCCCTGTCCCTTCCCAGATAAAATATACTAGGCAGATGCACAGGCCCATTATTTGTGGAAAATAATTTAACCTTTATTTTCCAGCCACCATTCCATATTTGTTCACTACCTAGAATAGGAACAGGCTTATCTAGAATTTCACACCTTTGCCTCAAACAGAATAGGATGTCCTCTACATGGACACCCTCATTATGAAACATGACAGTGATGTATTTAACTGCCGATTTAGTAAGAGGGATGGCCATGTAGGGAATCCATAAAGGGCTATTTTTCAGAGACTGAAATTGAGACCAGAACCTATCTAAACTCAAGATAGACTTGAAACTAACATCATAATTTCCGTTACCTAAATGAACCAGAGCAAAAATTTCGGAAGAAAAAAATGCATTGTACCCTTTAACAGCTGTTTAGCAATATAAAGCCTATCTGGAGGATCCTCCAAACCACCCTTAAAAATAAGTCTCACAGCATTTTTCCTCGGGGCTGGTTCCCCCTTATTCTGATATAAATCTGCCAGTTTAAACATGGGGTCCAATCAAGCTTTTTTTTTGGATCCCTCAAAATATGTTCTGCAGGCCCCATTCTAGGAAGAAATTCCTCTTTGTTGACTGGTGCTTGAGATTCTTGTTCTGTAACCATGTCCATGTTACTTTTGTTACTTGCCTCGTTGGGGCCCATTTCAGGTGAATAATGACTAGTAGTAGTAGGAAGGCAGGGTTTGCACACATTATCCAGCTTTTTAGCATCAAAAACATCTCCAGACGAAGCTTCAGTCCTGTATTTAATAACAGTTTTGTCCTCTGAATCTGCTTCCCAGGTACCCAAAGCATTCTGCAACCAACCTGCACTCTCCAGTGCACGGGCAGGGGACCAATTCTTTTGTAAAGCTTTCAGTTCAGCATTTGTCTCTGTATGTTTCAATGGGCAATGCACTGTAAGTGCAGGATTTACAGTGGGTGTTTGAATTGGGACTTCCTTCACTGGAGTGGCCTTTGATTGTGGGGCTCCAGGAATATTCAAAAGACCCAGTCTGCATCTTGCAGGGAGAGGAGACTTTACTGGCTCTTGGCACACAGCTTTCTGCTGCTTACTACTGCCAGCCAAAGAGGTCTCAAGTCCGGGGGAAAAAGTTACAGAACCTGCAGGGAGATCATTCTTTGCCACGTCATCACACAGCTGATTCCCATGTGAGTCACTACACAGAACTATCTGAGAACTTTCAGGCAAATTTGACAGTTCTTTTTGCAGCGCTTCACGTTGTGATTTAAACTGCTCTTCTTTTCTTAGCAGCTCTAAAACTAATTTCTCTTTATCTGACACAGTCTTAACATTATCAGGCAAGGTGTATGGTACCTGGGTTTTTTCTTCAGCAACCTCCATGATCTGAGACCAATCCATGTTATCTTCAAAGAAACATACCTGCACATCATTCTCCTCCATTGATGTACTTAAGTCTTTCTCACTTGCTGAAACTGCAGCCTCCAAAATGATAGCTTTCTGACCTTCCTCTCCCATTTGCAAGTTTGTAGGCCTTGAAACCAGGCCTCCTCCTTGCAGCACATCCTGCTCCCCTGCCACATCAGCACTTCCTCCTCCTCCTCCTGTGTCCGGCTGCAAACTGAGCCCCTCCATCCTGTCCACAGGAGGTGACAGCACCCCTGCAGGCAGAGTAGGGGAATTTCCCCGGTGTCCAGGCCAAATTTCCCTCACTCACTAAAAATACAACCAACAGCTTAATCTGATTCAAGGTCGGTTGGCACTAGTCTGTATCCCCCTTCCCCAGGTCGTGCCTGAAAATAGGCAGGATTTGTCTACTGCACTTACCCGGTCAACAAAAACTAAATAAAAAAAAAAAGACCATTGGTCCACAATGGGGACCAATGGGCTTATAGCTCATACTGTACCCATCATTCGGCAGGTGGCTGGGCGGTGTGTGGGTGGGATTCAGCTACCCACCGATGATGGGGGGGAGTAAGGTGGGCAAGGGGTTCTGTGTGGGTGGTTGGGGTAGGGGCTGCCACGGATTACCAGGGCATTTCAATATGGGAGTGTACCTCAATCATGGCAATGGGTGGGGGGGTTCCACTAGACCACCAGGGATATCTTAATGTCATATATCAGGGAATTGGGGACTCACATGGGAGGGGGGACCACTAGACCACCAGGGATGGTCATGTTTCATATACATTGGGGCATCGGGGACTGGGGGAAGCCACTAGACTACCAGGGCTATCTTTAGTGATATATACCATGTGATCGTGGCTAAGGGATGGGGATGCCCCAGGATCTCCACAGCACACATCATGCTGTGCAGGGCGCCAAGCACAAGTCACTGGCCTGCCCTGCACAAGGCATGCAAATGGGGCCATAATGATATGCAGATGGTCCCATTTGCACCTTGCATATATTATGGCCTCATTTGCATGCCCCCTGCCGAATATAGAGAGTGATGTGCCTGTCGCAACTGCACTTTTCAGCCATGCATCCCTGTGCTCCCTATCAGTGATCTGCACTGGCATAGTGCCACTGTGCCATGAGCAGTTTGTGCACTGCCTGTGCCATATTCAATTGTGCTGCACCATGGCGGAGCACCATTGAATATCACCTGGACCTGGCCCTGGTGCATCACAGTTGCGCTGTGCCTAGGCTTGCGCCACTGCCTGGTGCGATCTGAATATCCCGTCCCTTAGGCATATGACTGGATTACACCATTCCTTATTGCATGGCAAGTTGTGATGTGGATAAGCAAAATGTCTGCATACATTCACATTATTCCGTAATTATAGGGGCATAGTGATGACTCTATATTAGGCTTAAATCTTCACTTCCAAGGTAAAGTGAAACTTTGGGACTTTAAAGTATAGTGACACATTTGGAATCCAGTGGTGCACAGGATCTGAGGCAACACAGATTCACAGCAGGAAGGTCATGTCAAATGAATCTAATAGTTTTTTGATTGGGTGACTAGGGAACTTAATCAGGGAGGGTCAGTAGATGTCGCCTACCTGGATTTCAGCAAAGCCTTCGACACTGTCCCACATAGAAGGCTGATTAACAAGATGGATAGTCTGGGCATGGGAGACATAGTGGTGAGCTGGGTTAGGAACTGGTTAACAGATAGGAGACAGAGGGTGGTGGAAAATGGGGTACAATCTGGGGAGAGGGGTGTGACCAGTGGGGTACCCCAGGGATCAGTACTAGGACCAGTCCTATTCAATGTCTTCATTAGTGACATTGCAGAGGGGCTGGAAGGAAAGGACTGCCTGTTTGCAGATGACACCAAGATCTGCAACAGGTGGATACTCCAGAAGGGGTGCAGAAAATGAAGAGGGACCTGGAGAAGCTTGAAAGATGGTTGGAGGTGTGGCAACTGAGGTTCAATGTAAAGAAGTGCAAAATAATGCACCTGGGTAGAGGGAACCCTGGGGAAAGCTACAGGTTGGGGGGGAGGAGCTGATTGTCACCAAGGAGGAAAGGAACCTAGGGGTTATCATCTCTGATGAACTTAAGGTATCAAAGCAGTGTACAAAGGCAGCAGGGAGGGCCAGTGGTATGCTGGGGTGCATAGGCAGAGGTATCACTAGCAGGAGGCAGGAGCTGGTGATGCCATTGTATAAAACATTGGTAAGGCCTCACCTGGAGTACTGCATGCAGTTCTGGAGACCACACCTGTGCAAGGACATAGAGAAGGTGGAGACTATCCCAAGAAGGGCAACAAAGATGGTGCAGGGCTTACACCACAAAACATATGAGGAGAGACTAAGGGACCTCAATATGTACTTACTGGAGGAGAGGAGACAGCGGTGGGACATGATTGAAACTTTCAAGTACCTTAAGGGCATAAACAAGGTGCAGACGGGGAAACTTTTCCAATGTAGAAAAAATACTAGAACAAGGGGGCACAAAATGAAATTGGAGGGGATTAGATTAAGAGGTAATGTGAGGAAGTTCTTCTACACAGAAAGAGTAGTCGACACATGGAATAGTCTGCCACAGGAGGTAGTGGGGGCAAGTGCAGTGGAGGGGTTTAAGCATGCTTGGGGCAGGAACAAGGGAAGCCTGAGAGGGGAGTGAGTGATGACAAGCCATTGATCACATAAGGTCAGTGGCCACATACAATGTATAGGGCCTATGGGCAGACTGGATGGGCCTAGAGGTCCTTATCTACCAACAATTTCTATGTTTCTATGTTTCAACCGTTCAAGTGATTCGCATGACATGTGATGTGCATCATTAGACAAATTACCCATGGCGTCCCATAGGGATTCATACTGGGCCCCCTACTCTTCTCGTTATTTGTCAATGAGCTGACAAAATTCTGTTGTGGGATGTCCATCCAGCTGTACGCTGATGTCGCCATCCTATTTATTTATTTAGTTTTTGTTTACCGGGTAAGGTGTCGTAGCCACAAAATATGACTATTTTCAGACACAACACAACACAACATTATACCATGCCTCAACTGATACCCATTGGCTCAATGAGTATCTGGAGTCAGACTTCAGCCAACTAGAAGCCTGGTTCCTTGAAAACATCCTACTACTTAACACAACAAAAACTAAAGCAATGCTTTTCCATCCTTCCCCCCATTAAGCTGCCCACAACCCGCTTCTCTCCATCTGCTCAATTAATGGGGTATCCCTTGAAACAGTTAATTCCTTTAAATACCTGGGCATCCTACTCAATACTAACCTCTCATTTGAGGCCCATATCCACAAAATCACAAAGACCATACACCAGAAGCTCGGTTTGCTATACTGTCTTTATACCTTGCTATCAAATGAATCCCATCTCAAAACTGCCTCTGCCTCACTGCTTCCCCTGCTGTCCTATGGGGCACCTTTATTCTTATCAATCAAGGCCTCTCTCACAAACCAGCTGAAACAACTTTACCATAAGACTGGGTGCTTTGCTCTTGGAGCAGCCCCACACCAACATCATTGCAGTGTACTAGCTTTGCTGGGCTGGCTGCAGCTTGAACACAAATTCCAGTATACCTCCCTCTGTCTTACCTTCAAGCTCACACATCTCCATACTACACCTAGTCTGTCTGACATCATTGTATAGAAAAAACCTACACAGTCCCTCTGCTTGCTCTCTTTTCCACTTGTTGCCTTACCTAATACCCACCTATCAGCTGACAGAAGATCCTTTGCCTTTACTGCATCACTGGCCTGGAATCCCTCCCCACATCTATTCTCTCCTGCCCTATGATCCCTCGCTTCAAGTTTGAACTGTTTAACCATTTTGCTGCTTCAGGGACCTACACCTGCCTCTCCTGACTCACAGGCATCTGCTCTTATCCTGATTCCCTCTATAATTATAAAGCTCAACTCTCTTAACTTCCATGATCCACAGTAATTTGAAGTGTGTTGGTACACTGCTGTTGATAACAAATTATACTGTGATTTCTCGATATGTACTTTAAGTACTGTTGCATTGCACTACCGTGTTACGATTGTCTGTATGTTAACTGTAACATTGTTTAGCTCTGTGCAGTCTATTTATGGTGTATTCATTGTTTCTATGCCAACTTTGAACTTGTTTATGTATGCTATATATTATTTTGCCCTATGTACTCTCCCCAGGGTTGCTCCTGAAAAAGTGACTGCATGGTTTCTGTGGGCTTACCTGGTTGCAAAAATTCAAATAAATAAATAAATCACTGGGAACCAAAGATCTCTTGATGTGGCAAGTTTCGTTCCAGTCAGATGTGTGGGTGCAGAGATACGGAGTGTCAAAAAACATGAAAAACTACCACTTTTTGTCAAATCCTTTGTCACCGTGTTGTGCAAAAACTGTGTGAAATTTTGGTCTGAAATTTTCAAGATATATAGGTCTTGGGTCAGTGGTGCCTTTTGAAAGCTTTGTGAAAAATATTAATTTGTTCCAAAGTTATTAAATGTTAGAGTTTCCCATTATTTCCTATAAGAAAAGTTAGATGTGAGGCTCAAAATAGGATTCTTGATCGCAAATGCAGAATCCTAGTTTGCAAACACGGAATCCTGTTCCACAAATGTGGAATCCTAGTTTGTGATGCCACCATTTTGTTTTCAGTTAGTGAGGCAAACAAACTTAAAATCTGAAAATAATAGAGGGCTTTGGTAAATACCAACAGTTGTGTTTATCTAACTGGGGCCTGAGGAGAGTCATATTCTAGGGTGATATTTTTTCAAAAAATGTTGAAAATTGTGTTTATTTTATCTATGTAAAATCCTTTACCACAAATCGCGGAAATATTTTACCATAAAACAGAATCCTTTTCCGTAATTTGCAAAAAAAGATTTTACTATACCACGATACAGGATCCTTTTTTCACAATTTGTGAATAATAATTTTCTTTTACAGCAAACGTGCAGAAAAGGAAGCTCGATAAAGAATTGTTTTTTTCAGTTTGTGAAAAATGATTTTTTCTATAGCTATTTCTTTGTCACTTCATAGCAAAGAAATGGTTTGGAATTTTTGGCTGAAATTTTCCATATAGAAAGGCTTGCCCCATAGATGTGCTTTTTTGCAGGTTTGGTGAAAATATATTACTTGACTGTGCAGTTCTGTGGGGTTAAACTTTGCTTTGTTTCTCATAGGATAACATTGTAGTGGTTGGTTTACCTAGCTGTTTCTTTGTCACTCTACTGTGAAGCTTTGCAATTTTGTTCTGAAATTTTCAGGGTACAAAGGGCTTCACCCACTGATGTGCCTTTTGCATATTTTGTGAAAATATATTAATTTGATGTCAAGTTATACAGGCTTGAGATTTCCCTGTGTTTTGTATAGGATAACATGTCAATGTCATATATTTGTTTGGCTGTGCCCACTACAGGATGGGTGAGCTGGGACTTTAGCAGTGCACTGTCTTACAAATTATGCATGGATGGGAGCACAGAGCCCAGAGGGTCCTGTGGACCCATACACAAATACAGGTGCCATAAAGGACTGATGGGAGCACAGAGCCCAGAGGGATGTGTGCTCCCTCATGAAAGTATGCAGAGGATTATGGAGAGATGGCTGGGCCCTGCACTTCCACAAGAAAATAAAGATACAATTACAATCTCTGAAAAGTTATAGATGAGTGGAATGCAGGCCCACGGGAAATAAGCCTACTATTATATTTTTCCAAAAAGTAAGGAAATTCTCTGCAAAAAACTATGTTAATGCACCAGTAGGGTTAAAGCATCAAAAGTAGGGAAATGCAACCTTTGGGTTCCCAAACCTAAGATCCCATCACCACCCAGAATTCAGGAACAGGTGTGAGGTATGTGCCTTGTTGTGAACCCTAATGCTTACCCTATTCTCCTATACAGCACCCATCTTACCTTACTTATTTATAGCTTGCATGAGCATTAGGGTTCACAACACCAAGGCACACCCCTCATGCCTGTTCCTGCATGCAGGGTGATGGTGGGGTCTTCGGCATGGGAACCCTATGGTCACATTTCCCCTACTTTTGATGCTTCAACCCTAAAGGTGCATTAACATACGTATGATATATGTTTTAGAAAAAATCAAGGGGTGGAAATTGGATTTGCCACAGGAAATTTCAATTGCTAGAAAGCAGCTGTTTATCATATTTTGAGCACTAGTTTTTCTGGTATAGTGAACTTGAAATTTTTCCCAGAGGGAAGGGAGAGTGAGGCAATGAGGCAGTAAATAAATAAAAGAATCTCAATATTAGTGTAGGATATAGTTGGTTAAATGTTCATGGGAGGTTGTCAGTAAAGGATTCTCTTAAACATAAAAACATAGAAGAGAGAGTCTGCCCTAGAGATTTTTATGGAACCATCCCTGAAAAAACAAAGTCATTTACTTCTAGAATGCCCTTTTGCTATTTTGTTTTGGCAGGCTTTGAGTCATAAGTGGAAAGAGCCATTACTTCAGAACGTTACTTATTCTGTTGCAGTTTTAGGCTTATACCAAGGGGTCTGGAAAAAGTTTAATCCAGCCACATTACAATTAATTTTTGTAATCTGCAGATATTATCTTTGGCAGGCTCTGTGTGCATTACAAATCCAGAAAAAATTGAACTCTACTGAGGCAGTAGTGCTTATGACTTTTTAAGCATTAAAAAGAGTATATCAGTATAAGGGAAAAACAGGGATCCTTCATTGTTTAAGGAATACTGGATATCTTGTTGTAACCCCTCACCCCTGCCTTTTTGCCAAAACGACAGGTGGCATGCTGTTGAACTTGACAGCAGTACCTGGTGGGGACCTGGGTTTGGGGAGAATGAGGTTACTCGGCACAGGGGGACCTAGGTTTGACTACTCTGCACAGGGGCACCCAAGTAAATCCGAACACAGGAAGCAATAACTGTAATGTCCAGAACCAGGAATGGGATTTTACAGTGTGGCTTTTATTCACAACTAGCTGAACACAACAAAGCATAGACGGACCCCCATGGGGCTACATTTACTGGTAATGCAGGTTAGAGACTACAACACGGTCAACTGGAAGAATGAACCAATTATACTGTTTTCAGGCTCTGGACCCACCAAGCACACAGCCCGGACTTGCACGCACTTTGGGTACACAGCCTGACTGGCCCGGCTCCCCTGCCGGCCACTTGATCGGCGGTCCATTGGAAGAATGAACCCATTTTCCTGTCATGGCTCCCCACACCACTTAGAGTCTGCGACTCCTAGAGAGATTTCCTCCTTACTTCTTATGACTTCCATCTCACAAAGATAATTTTTCTTTACACTTGTTGTGGCTCCCCACACCGCTTAGAGTCTGCGACTCCTAGATAGATTTTCCCATTTGCAGCCCCACGTCTGGGTACTTCCCTTATCACTGGCCAAGTGCATGAGGCAAAGTAGCAGCCACAGCAGAAATCCGTAGAGGTGGACCTGGTTACTAAAGATAGGGGGTGTTCCCACCTCCGGCTCCCACAGCCCATACCTGGCCATTTCTCTGGAAAACTGAAACTTCTGAATGTAGATTAAATGGTAGATGAACTGTCGCATCCCCTCTACGACATTACTTGAATTCACACAGCACTCTAGCATTTGACACTACTCCATTTGTTTGACCTAGTCCTGTAGGCTTCCCAAATTGTAGCTCAATTCTTAGATTTCCTCACACGTCCCAGGTTGAAGAAACATTTTGCCCTCTCATGTTAGAGTAAACACTCACCCTTTAGTTGCAGGTGCCCCACAGGTGAATCACAAATCTTCCAACTTTCCAAACAAAGGCTGAACTGAAATGGCAGCTTTTCTTCCTCTTGGCAGAATTAAGGGGATTGCCCCAGGAATCTGCATGGGGATCTTTACATCCCCCCCGGAGGGAGGGGCACTGAGACCCGAACAGCGGTCTCCACCACTTGAGCACACCTTACTTGCTCAAGACAAACTGACACTGACTCCTTCTTACTGAAGGCAAACTGGAACTGAACACTTCCCTTTGAAAACTCCCAACGTTCTATCTAACTCCCTCTGCTGCAGATTCCAATGTGGCTTATGCAGCTGTGAAAGTTCTATTGGTGATGTCATCCTTCAGTCTCAGCTGAGACTGAGAACAGAGTGAGACAGTGTGAAACCCATTTAACTGGAGTTTCACAAGCTGCCTTCCCTGCCTATCAGTAGGTCTTACTGGGATTCTAGTAACCCCAGGTAACAAGGGGTTACACTCACCCTTGACTGGGAAAATGACTGTCCACAGTCATTATTTACCCAGCCTTAGGCCATCCCACCCTATGTGCTACCTGCGGAGGGGGGTGATCAGGCCCCCTCCTACCATGCGCAAGCACAGGCAGGCAACACTAAGGGCCTAGAGGCCTGTAACTGACATGTCAGCCTCTACACTATCCACTTACTATGGACACCTATTGGCTCTGGTAGAACTATCCAGATCATAGCCTTGATAGATCAGCACTGCAGTCCCAATGGCCATTCAGGACCACAGCCTGTCTATCCCCCCTAACCCTCTAGGGAAAACCTATCTGCCTCCAACATAGTATTCCAAAATAAAAAACAACCCGGGAACTTCCCCGACCTTGGGCAACCTGCAACCACACCATTGGACTATCAATTACTGCCTCCTCCCTACCCCCACAACCACACCGGTGGAAGGAAAGGGTTAATACAGCAATAACCATAACAATAACACCACAGTACTTTAAATTTCTACACAATAAAGCACTGACGAGGAACTCCGATGAGCCACTCCTCCTCTTTTTGTCTTCTCTTTTGTCTTCCCAGGAACACCTGTAAGAAAAAGAAAGACAAAACACATACTCCTAATCTGCATACACAGGCTACCTAAAACCTCTACCATCAAAACACTGCAGAATCCCAAAAAGAATTTTTATAGAAAAAAGAAGGGTAGAAAAACAGTATTTACATTAGAATACAACAATAACATTATTTACAATACACATTTGGGGGGATGGAGTGCCCTAAAAGTCCCAACTAGTGACCACAAAGCCCGAAGGCTAGTCCAATAAAGAGTCTCTCCTGGGCTGTAGCCCGGTGAAGCACAGTTCTAACAGGCCAAAGTCCCGAAGGGGAGAGTCTTTTCGGACAGTTCACACATTTTGAAGTCTGTAGTGTAGGGTGTGTACTGCAATGTCATAAAGATAGGAAAGTTCGGACTTACCAGCCATTTGTAGTACAATACTAGGCACCGACCTGCACCGCAGCCGAAGACTCTCCCTGGCAGCATTTCTTCTGATACAGCTGGGTGAACATCTTCCGGGAACCACAGGAGGGCACATCTGGAAACAGCTGGGCTGATGTCATCTCTGGAGATGGAACCTTAGAACAGGAACAAAAAGAAAACAGCTGGTCCGACGTCATCCGATTACCAGGCGATGAACAGGATAACAGCTGGGCTGGTGTCCTCTCTGGATCTGAAGTCATCTGGCGGGCCAGTGGATGGTTGCTGGACAGGACAGTACACTGTAGACTGATGAATGTGGGGCACCTGAGTCCTGGATATTCATATTGGCAGATCAATAAGGGCACTTCCCAGTCTGGTGTGGCAGTATTGACTACCACTGCTCGGCTCTCCATTTTGTAGGCACGGGCACATTTGCTGAGAGGTCCTTGCACTGAGGCCACTAGTACCAGGGATCAGGGGCTTGAATTATTACCCCGCCTGCGCACATAATTCACACAGTGGAGATTTCACGTCCCTCTCCCGTCCACTATTCTCACTCTGTCTATAAACAGTGTCCTGCCTCTTTTCCACTGGGTATACTTTCGTGGAACAGTCTATTCTTTACATGCTGGTTGGCCCCAGGATGCACACTTTTCATTGCTTCATCCCAGATCCAGGATTTCCTGCAGTTCTCAATCTCCTCCCAGACTTTCCGAGGAAAGGTAGGAAAGGTCATACCATAGATCTCATTTGCCTTCCTACGAACCAGTCTCTCCTCTTTACTTGCTTTGGTCAATCTGAGACCGCGGCCTGGCTTGGGGGTGGCCAGTCCTGGTTCTGCCAGCTTCGCATCCTTAAGGAAATTAGAAACGGATCCCTGACTTCTTCCTCCTGTAAAGCCAGGGCAGTGGCATCACCACCTTCTTCAATACATTCCTCCGAGGCAAGATCTTGAGGCTGTGCACCCGTTCCTTCTTCACAAGGCCACATAGATTCCCCCTCATCTTCCTCTTCACTGAGGATCTGAGCCCAGGAGTGAGCAGTCGTTCTCACCTCTGAGACTATCCATTCATCACTAGGCATGGAGGTCGACACCTCCCATTCAAAGGCCTCCCGCATCTCATTTCCACCTAAGAGACTTGGGCTAGGCCCCCCACCCAGGGGTCTATTGATGCTTTATCCGAACTTTCTTTCTGGGATCCAGCATCCAAAACTTCAACTTCTGGTTCTGTCTCTAACTCTGCACCCTCTAGCTTTGTGCCACACTCCCCCGAGGGACCTTCCTCCACAGGCTCCGCCTGGTGCTGTGTGCTGCAAACTGCAGATTCCTGAATTTTTGTCCATGTGGGAGCCAAACGGATTGGAGGCACTTTATACAAGCCATATTTTTGTAGGCATCCAGCACAGTGAGGAATCATGAAGATGTCCCTTCCAGCACTCAAGCATATTTGGCATACACGCACTGGATAATTAGGAATCTCCACATCAGGAGGCAGTTGTCCTCCATAGCACCACTTTTCAATATCTCTCAGTCTATTTACTGCTGCTGTTACTGCAACCCGGGCATGATCCTGGTAACGAGCTGGTCCTGAGGCCATAACTGCAGAAAAATAAACAAAAGTTCACTGTAACTGAAAGTCCCACTTTATTGAAACACACTCTTTAGTTTAAAATGGCCCTCTGCTGCTGTGTTTACTGTACTACCCACCCTGTAATGGCGGCAGCACTCCATGCATCAACATTTAGAATCTGGGTCAAGCCATTGCGCACCCGATTTACACAAGCTACTGATAACTTTTACTCAAACTGCACAACTTGCTCTGATCTGGCTTTACACACATTTACAGGGTTTTCATTTGACTTTTCACATGCTGGTAACATTCATTTGACTTACAGTCCCTCTAAAGCTTCAGGTTTTTAGCACAGGATTGCCTGCTTTTACTAGTGTTGCACTTTTGCTACAACCCACAGTCTCTCTCTGGCTGCACACTTTAAACTGAGGCTAATTTCACTTCCATGCACACATTCAATGGCTTAACAGACTTGGACTTGCTGGCAGGACTTCACACAGTCATTACTTGCAATGCGACTACACTGCTGCACACACATTTTATATGGCATAGCTGAAAATCTTTGTTTGAGCAGTTCTTTGGTTGTTTACTTACTATTATCAGTAGCAATTTGCTGCGATGGGGAAAAAGGGCCTGCAGCCAGTTCTTGAAGGCCTCTGTACACAAACGGGCGGGCAGTCCTAGCGATCATCATTTTAAACACCAAACTTTCAATTTTCACGATCGATTTGCTGGTTGAGCCTGATTTTAAGCAAAAAAAGTCTATTTTTGAACTGTTTACAGCACTTTGAACACTCCACGATGCTCCTCCACTGCCAGTACACGCACTCCACTCTCACTTCATCTCGAATGCTGGGGCAGTCTCTGTAGAGCTGGCTGAGGGCCGGGACTGATTGCAGCCTGACCAACCACACGACGCCAAGCAAATGAGCCTCTTCTTTCTCGCGAGGGCTCTTCTCCTCACGGCGATCGCTCGAGCAGGCAAATTTAAACTGCAGAATGCAACTTTTTTTTTTTCAACTGACTCCACGGCGGGAGCCCATTTCAGCCATATCACATAGCCATTAACTCTGCAGTCTCTCAATTCACACTGAAAGCATTTCCAACATCAAGGGCATAATTTTCGTTTTGCTACCCCTAGTCTTCCACACTTTCCTTCACAAGAATTCATTTTAAAAGCATTTCAAACGTCAAGGGCACAATTTCTCTGTTGCTACCCCTAGTCTTCCACACTTTTATTTACCACAGTTCATTTATTTTTAAAGCAGGCAAAAACACTGTAAACAATTTTGATGATGCAGGACAAGGGCACACTCTTTGGCTTTACAGCTCCTTGGTAAACAGTTGGCATTTTTAAACAGCAGCACAAGATTCACAGCACATAGCAACACACACTAGGGAAATTGCTTCAGCTTTTTGGGCTACCCACTGCCACATAGCCAAAACGCTAGCCCCCCTGCCCAAGTACCTTCCTTCCCGAACAAATCCAAAGCAGTGCCTCCATTTTTGTAACCCCTCACCCCTGCCTTTTTGCCAAAATGACAGGTGGCATGCTGTTGAACTTGACAGCAGTACCTGGTGGGGACCTGGGTTTGGGGAGGATGAGGTTACTCGGCACAGGGTGACCTAGGTTTGACTACTCTGCACAGGGGCACCCAAGTAAATCCAAACACAGGAAGCAATAACTGTAATGTCCAGAACCAGGAATGGGATTTTACAGTGTGGCTTTTATTCACAACTAGCTGAACACAACAAAGCATAGACGGACCCCCATGGGACTACATTTACTGGTAATGCAGATTAGAGACTACAACGCGGTCAACTGGAAGAATGAACCAATTATACTGTTTTCAGGCTCTGGACCCACCAAGCACACAGCTCGGACTTGCACGCACTTTGGGTACACAGCCTGACTGGCCCGGCTCCCCTGCCGGCCACTTGATCGGCGGTCCATTGGAAGAATGAACCCATTTTCCTGTCGTGGCTCCCCACACCACTTAGAGTCTGCGACTCCTAGAGAGATTTCCTCCTTACTTCTTATGACTCCCATCTCACAAAGAGAATTTTTCTTTACACTTGTTGTGGCTCCCCACACCACTTAGAGTCTGCGACTCCTAGATAGATTTTCCCATTTGCAACCCCACGTCTGGGTACTTCCCTCATCACTGGCCAAGTGCATGAGGCAAAGTAGCAACCACAGCAGAAATCCGTAGAGGTGGACCTGGTTACTAAAGATGGGGGGTGTTCCCACCTCCAGCTCCCACAGCCCATACCCGTCCATTTCTCTGGAAAACTGAAACTTTTGAATGTAGATTAAATGGTAGATGAACTGTTGCATCCCCTCTACAATATTACTTGAATTCACACAGCACTCTAGCATTTGACACTACTCCATTTATTTGACCTAGTCCTATAGGCTTCACAAATTGTAGCTCAATTCCTAGATTTCCTCACATGTCCCAGGTTGAAGAAACATTTTGCCCTCTCATGTTAGAGCAAACACTCACCGTTTAGTTGCAGGTGCCCCACAGATGAATCACAAATCTTCCAACTTTCCAAACAAAGGCTGAACTGAAATGGCAGCTTTTCTTCCTCTTGGCAGAATTAAGGGGATTGCCCCAGGAATCTGCATGGGGATCTTTACGTCCCCCCCCGGAGGGAGGGGCACTGAGACACGAACAGCGGTCTCTACCACTTAAGCACACCTTACTTGCCCAAGGCAAACTGGACACTGACTCCTTCTTACTGAAGGCAAACTGGAACTGAACACTTCCCTTTGAAAACTCCCAACGTTCTATCTAACTCCCTCTGCTGCAGATTCCAATGTGGCTTATGCAGCTGCGAAAGTTCTATCGGTGATGTCATCCCTCAGTCTCAGCTGAGACTGAGAACAGAGTGAGACAGTGTGAAACCCATTTAACTGGAGTTTCACAAGCTGCCTTCCCTGCCTACCACTAGGTCTTACTGGGATTCTAGTAACCCTGGGTAACAAGGGGTTACATTGTCATTGGATGTAATAAATGGGTCGGAAATGGATTATTATGTTTGATGTTAAGAAGACATGCTTCTAATGTTTTCTTTCTTATTGTATGCTGTGAAAGGCTTGCAAATTATATGTGCATGTTGTAAGTACTGTTTGTACTGTATGATATTTGTTTTCAATAAAATTCCCCTACTCTTTGCGAAAAGTGCCTTGGGCTCTTTTACTTCCACCTGGACAGCACCAGGATAGGTAGAAGGAACCTCAGTTTAATGTCTTATCTGAAGGACGGCACTCCCCAACAGTACAGCACCCCCCCAATACTGCACTCAGGTGTCAGCATTTAGGTATAAGCCCAATCCTAGTGTGAGACTAGAACCCACGATCTTCTGGAGCAGAGGTAGATGTGCTACCAACTTAGCCATGCTGATACCAGCAAGTCTTCTCTAATCTTTACCCACATTCCTCTGCTGGGCAAGGTGCCTTCTCCTAACGTTTGCCATTACTCTGGAACTAGTTCCCTCATTCCATTCATTAATCCTCCTTCTTAGGGTCTCTCAGGCATCAGCTGAAACTAATTAACCCATCTACCTGCACCTGTTTTGATTTATTTTGTGTTTCTTGATGCTAGTCTCAATTTTCAACTTACACTTGTGCTTGTAAAACATAATTTGCACTTTATCCTGTTCCATGTTTGTACCAGTTACTGTATGTATTCTTGCTGCCTACTGTCTGCTCTTTATCTGCATCACGTAAAGTACTGTACTGTTACACTGTTTACTCCTATAACCCTTTCCCCGGTTCCCACCTGGAAATGAACCTCAGCTCAGTGTGCCTTTCCCAGTTACCAATTTTAAAATAACTAAATAAAATTATGTTACAGTTTAATTTTGGATAAGGATTATTTTTATACTGTACATCTGTTAAATCAAACCAGCACCAGGATTTGTCTGGATGGCACTCAAGTGTTCGTGTAATCAATTTTCCTATAAACAGTTTGATATATTTATTATAATATGTATCTGATACTAGTGACCACAGCAATATAGCCTGACAAAGGGGTGGTGCTCCAAATCGTTGCCAAATGTTTTATTATTGCAGAAAATTAAAAGATAACATTGAAAACTATTTTTCTATGAAGTGGAGTGAGCCCTTATTATTGGATTTTAGGCATCTACTGTATAGTAAAGAAATTCAGGAGAAGAATTACTTTAAGAATTGCAGGTGGCTCTAGGCTATGCACGTGGTATGTTTTGGAGAAAAAATGAATTACCATATACAGTATATTCATGTGTAACTCAATCCCACACATAAGTTGACCACCTTTACTGTGTCAGTTTTAGAAAGTCAGATGTTTGTGGTCCAAATGGGCTGCCAACATTTGTTTTATGTGGCCATCATAGGGCAAAACCTTTTTTTTTTCGCCAACGATCAGTCTTTGTAATACCATCAGATAAACTGACTTTATGAATAAGTTATGTACCTCTTTTTGAGTGCCCATTTTTAGCACCAAAAACTAGGATTAATAGATGGGTATATATGGCATATGCTTGTACAGTACAATACAATAAAATGTATTGTCCCTTCTCCCTTCCGCCTGGATCTACTTCGATGCACTCAGGTGCCTCCACCACTCCTCCCTCCCTATCCCTCACTCACACTCCCCTTCCTCTCCAGCTACTTCACTCAAGCGTCTCATAGGCTCCCTCAAGCTTCTCATCTCCTTGCTGCTCATTCTGGCAGGTAGTGCTGAACTCAGCCCCAGTTCTTCACAGTCAACTGCCTCTCCTCTCTCCAGAGGACTGAGAGTAGCCCAGGTTAACATCTACAATGTCTTCCCCAAAATTGACCTTCTACAACCCCTAGTGGTAAAATCTCAACCCTGACATCGTGGAGATCTTAGAGTCTTGGCTGTCTAACAAAATTCCTGGCTTTTCAATTGTCTAACAGGATCTTACTAAGATACTAAGAGGGGTAGAGGTATAGCCATTTATCCATCCTCCAGCACTCAATTTGAACCTGTGCTATCCATCTCCTCACCTTCCACCTATGAGAGTATCCTCCTAAAACTTTCCATCCCCTTCTCATAGATATATAGACATAGATACATAGACAGTGTCAGCAAATAAGGGCCTACGGCCTGCCCAGTCTGCCCATTTGAGCTTGTAAGTTCACTTTATGTTTTCCTAGAAGTCTGTTGCCCCTTACCCCTGACCTCCAGAATTCCTTTATGTCTATCCCATGCATTCTTAAATCCTGTGATTGTTTCAGCCTCCACCACTTCCTCTGGCAGGGTGTTCCACTTGTCCACCACCCATTCTGTGAAGAAATTCTTCCTCGTGTTTCCTCTGAATCATCCTCCCTCCAACTTCATCCCATGCCCTCTAGTCCTGGAGCATCTTTTTTGCTTAAAAATAGTGTATTCCTGCATCCTATTCCTCCCTGTCAGATACTTGTATGTCTCTATCATATCCCCTCTCTCCCTCCTCTCCTCCAGGGAGTACATATTCAAGTCCTTCAACCTGCCCTTATAGGACTTGTGATGCAATCCATGTACCATCTTTGCTGCCCTTCTCTGAACCTTCTCTACCCTGTCTATGTCCCTACGTAGGTAAGATCTCCAGAACTGTACACTGTACTCCAGGTGGGGCCTCACTAGTGTCTTGTATAGTGGAATTATGACTTCCCTTTTCCTGCTGGTGATGCCCCTACCTATGCAACCCAGCATCCTATTTGCTTTACCTGCTGCCTTGTTGCACTGTTTCCCTATTTTGAGGTCATCAGAGATGATAACCCCAAGATCCCTTTCCTGCTTGGTGCATGCTATATCCTCACCCCCCAACAGATATATTGTGCAAGGGTTTTTCAAACACCATGAAGTCTTGCTATATTAGGACCATTGCAGTCATTCCCCACAGTTGAACTGCCCCGGAGAGGAAACAGTTAACTCCAGAGTGATCTGGAGTTCCACAGCGCGAGGGCGCTGTTCAAAGCTCTATCTGGCTAGTTTCAAATGAAACTGTTAGATTCTTTACTCCGCTTCACTGAACAGTCGCTCGGAGATCAACTCCTTCAAGCTCGGTTCATTTCTCGGTTCAAGCGAGTATTTTGGTTCATTGGAACCGGCAAAAGTATTTATTTTACGCATTTCGGTTAAAGCTCTATCTGGTAAACCGTAAGTACAGAAATTAAGTCTGTGTGGAAATTCATTATCGGTTCGGTTTTGAACCGATCGACTTCATAAAATATATGTATCAAACTGTTTGGTTGGGCTTTTGAGTGCGGTTCCGGTTCTTATCGGTTCTAAAAAACCTAACTTTTATTTGGGTTTTCAAATACCCGTGACACGGTTAGGAACCGATAAGGGTATCTTCCTTCTTACTGCCATCTAAAGGGCAAGTTTTTGGTTAGGCTGGCATTATGTCTGAGAAACCAAAAGAAAAACCGGGCCCACTGGGTTTCAACACTGTGATGTCTGTGGGGAAGCCTTTGCCAAGGCTGACCCACACCACTGTGTTTATTGTCTGAGGCTGACCACCTCCTGTCAGACTGCCAGGTGTGTAAAATTTCCTGCAGCCACCCTGGAAAGAGATTGGGCGGCTCAGGGCGAGGAGGCCAAAAGTCCGCTGACCCGGATGGCCAGCCGGGTCCAGTACCCACTGGACAGAGGATGCCCTCTGACCAGAGCGAACTTCCTCGGGCAAAAGGAAGGCTGGTTCAGAGGAACCAGTCCCAGCAAAAAGTCAAAGAAATCAGCAGGTCTGGAGTACAAAATTGTCTCTCCAACTGCTGCAGAGATAACTAAAGCCATTCAGATTGTCCAATCTTTGTCTGAGGGATCTGCCAGACCCCTGCATCTGGGAAAAGGGTGGCTCGTTCAGTCCCAGTGGTTCAGGATTATGATGTTGAGGATTTTTATGAACCACATGAGGAGGAGGAGATTTGATCAGTATGTTTGTGACTGGGAAGGTCTGGACGTGCCCATTGAACGGACATTTCTCCAGATAGACCTTTAGAATCTCCCCTATGCTGTCTGAGTCCCTTCTCTTTTATGTTTTACAAAAGGTTGCAGAAACCCTCCAGCTTCCTTTAGAAGAGGCTGTGGATGAGCAAGAGGAGCCTGATTATGTTGAAATGATGGATATTCCAGAGTCTAGGAGGTTGTCTATTCCTTTGCATAAGTCATTTGGAAGCAAACAACAAAGATTTTAAAATCCTCATTCTGTCCCTCCTGTAGATAAAAATGGACAGAAGGTATACCTTATCAGGCCCTGATACAGACTTCCTCTCTGAGCAGTGTAGTCATGTAGGTGTGGTGCAAGCTGCAGCCTGTGACAGGCTAATATTCCCTGGCCTCACATCCTCCTGATAAGGATTCAGGAAGATTGATGCCATGGCGAAAAAAACAATATATGGAAGCTTCTTTGGGACTCAGGCAGGCTAATTATATGGCTTATGTGGCTAGATATCAGAAATCTAGATGGGACACTTTGTTGCAGTTAGCCAAGCAGGCCCAGGGTCAGCTGGCTAGTGAGTTGGAACAAGTGGCTGCTGATGGCATTGAAGCCTCTAAAGTTCAATTTCATACTGCTGTTGATGTTAATGATGTTTCCTCTAGGGTCATGGCCACTTCTGTAGCTTTCCGTGGGTTGGCATGGCTCAGATGCACTAATCTGTCCCAAGATACTCAGTCAAAGGCTATGGATTTTCCTGTAACAGGAAATTCTCTGTTTAGTGATCAAGCGGAAAATTATATGAAAAAGATGGATGAATATAGAACTACCTACAAAAGTGCCCAAGCTAAGGAGACATGCCACTCCACAAGGCATGCCCCAGGGGTAGGGGTAGCCTTTCCACAGGCCCTTTACCAATCTCAAGCCTCCTCTGCTTTTTCACAGAGGGTTTTTCAGAGGCAGAGGTAGGCGGGGCACAGGTAGACAGTCGCTCTCCCTCAGCCTAAAGCTGCTGCCAAGCAGGCACCCTGATAGTGCCCAGAGCCGATTCTCCTGTACCAGTGGGGGGCAGGTTGGCTTATTTCAGCCAGAACTGGCTGTCCCTAACTCGGACAGGTGGGTTCTGAAGTAGTAAGCCAGGGCCTGGTTCTCAACTTCAAACAGTTCCCAAGATGAGAGCCAGGCAATTTCCACCTGCAAACTCTTCAGAAGCCCTTGCTTTGGAAGCAGAGGTTTCTTCCTTCTGGATTGCAAAGCAGTGGAAAGGGTCCCCCTTGCCATCAGGGCAAGGGACTGTACTCAAGATATTTTCTTACCCCAAAAAAGACAGGAGAATGGCGGCCCATCTTAGACTTAAGGTACCTGAACAAACATCTATTGAAACCAAAGTTCAAAATGTTAGCTCTAGCAATGATTTTGCCTTCCTTGAGGCCAGAGGACTGGTTAGCTTCCCTGGACCTCAGGGACGCCTATTTTCATGTCATGATCAGGCCTTCTCACCGAAAGTACCTCAGGTTCGAACTGCTCTCTGGCCACTACCAGTTCAGAGCAATGCCCTTGACCTAACCTCGGCTCAAGGTATTCACAAAATGTCTAGCTGTGGTAGTGGCTCATTTAAGAAGGCAAGGGATTGCTGTGTTTCCCTACCTGGACGACTGGCTCATAGTGGGTCAGTCTCAGATCAGGTAAAATCCACTTGCAAGTCACCCAGCAGCTTCTCACTTCCTGGGATTCCTGCTGAACTTACCAAAGTCAGTTCTGGAACCTGTTCAGGTTCTAACTTTCATACGTGCAGAATTGAACACAAAGTTAGCCAGGGCATTTCTCCCCTCGGAAAGAGTGGACAGGCTCATTGCCCTGGCATCCTCCTTTACCCTCTGGGTCTCTCGACCAGCAAGGCACTCTGCAACTCCTAGGGCACATGGCTGCTTCCACAGCTGTCGTGCAGGAGCAAGATTTCAGATGAGGGACATCCAGTTCCACTTGAGGTCCTATTGGTCTCAAAGGAGGGACCCCCTTACCAAATTAGTCCGTGACCAAAACCCTGATCCTGGCCCTTCAGTGGTGGCAGGATCAAGCAATCTTACTCAAGGGTTCCTTTGTACCCGTTTCCCACTCCCTCACCCTCACCACGGATGCCTCCCTGTTAGGGTGGGGGCTCACTCAGGCGACCTTTCCACTCAAGGAGTGTGGTCCCCCAGGAATCTCTGCTCCACATCAATCTTTGGAACTCAGAGCTGTTCTTTTAGCTCTTCAGGCTTTGCAACTGTTGTCCAGAACAAAGTAGTTCAAATCAGGACAGACAACACCACAACAATGTGGTACATAAACAAGCAAGGGGGCACTCGGTCATCAGCCTTGTGCACCGAAGCAATGAAGTTGTGGTCTCTGGCTTACTCCCTAAACACCTCCCTGATCGCAATTCACCTTCCAGGAAAGGACAATGTCCTGGCGGATGCTCTCAGCAGGATTTCCCAGGGCCATCACGAATGGTCTCTGAATCCTCAAGTATTGGGGTCGGTCTTTGCCAGATGGGGCACCCCTCAGATAGATCTCTTCGCAGCCCCAGACAACCATCAACTTCCTCTATTTTGTTGCAGGCCTCCAGTGCTGGGCTCAGTCCCCCTGGATGCCTTTCTGCTGGATTGGAAAGGGAAATTCCTATATGCTTTTCCCCCTTCCCTCTCCTCTTCAGGGTATTGGTAAAAATCAGAACTCAGCCCTGCAAAGTGGTTCTGATTGCTCCAGACTGGGCCAGACAGCCCTGGTATCCTCTCCTCCTGTCCTTGACAATCCACCCTCCCCTGACCTTGCCCAGGACCCACGACTTGCTGACCTGTGCACAGGGGAGAGTGTGGTACCCGGACCTCAAATCCCTCCACCTCAAGGCTTGGTTCTTGAGGAATTAGAATTTGCTGATTTGCACCTTTCTCAAGGGTCCTGGATATTTTAAAGGCTTCTAGGAAGCCTTACACTAGGGCTACTTACAATTCTAAGTGGAAGAGGTTTTCCTTCTGGTGTTCGGAGAAACAAATTGTGCCAGAATCTGCTGACTTGGCCACTTTACTGGACTATTTGGCCCATCTAAATTCCCTAGGCCTTAGACCAGCTACCTTGAAGGTTCATCTGGCAGCTGTTTCTGCCTTTGTTTCCGCAGGGAAGCCTGTTTCTCTTTCCTCTCACCCTGTGTTTTCCAAGTTTTTTAAGGGGTTACTTCACACTAACCCTCCCTTTCGGGAACCAGCCCCTGCCTGGGACCTGAATGTTTGCATTGCTCAGTTAATGCAACCTCCCTTTGAGCCCCTTTCTTCTGCAGATCTCAAGTATTTAACATGGAAAACTGTTTTTCTAGTGGCTATCACTTCTGCCAGACGTATAAGTGAATTGCAAGCCCTTTCAGTGGAAAGGATTTTATTTCTTTTCACAGGGATAAGGTAGTCCTCAGGACTAACAGAAGTTTTACCCAAAGTGGTTTCAGATTTTCATCTGAACCAGTCCATTTCTCTCCCAGTATTTTCACTGAGCATTCTTCCTCGGGTGAAAGGAGACTACACAGCTTGGACGTCAAAAGGCCTAAGCTACTATGTGGAGCGTACCAAGGGTCACAGGTTGAATCCCTCCAACTCTTCCTTACCTATGGAGAGGTTGGCAAGGGAGACCTGCCACTAAGAGGACAATTGCAAGGTGGATTGTCTCTTGTATCCAATTCTGTTACCAAAAACTAGGTAGGGAACCCCCTCAGGACTGAGGGCTCACTCCCTCGGGGTACAGCTGCATCTCTAGCGGCTGCTAGAGATATTCCATTTGGAAATTTGTCAAGCTGCTACCTGGAAACAGTTCACACCTTTACCAAGCATTATTCCCTGGACGTCCAGTCCAGGAGATCTTCGTTTTGCACAGCTGTGCTTCAGAGCCTATTTCTAAGTAGGTTCTGACCCTCCTCCATGGAGGTACTGCTGGGTAATCTGCAATGGTCCTAATATAGCAAGACTTCATGGTGTTTGAAGAAAAAATTACTCACCTTAGTAATTGCTTTTCTTCTCATGGAGTCTTGCTATGTCAGACAACCCTCCTACCCTCTCAGAACTCCTACTTGGGTATGGGGTTGGCAAATTAGTGCAAGCACTGTGTCATGCCATTTTAGTCTCTCTAGTTCCCCCACCTTGTTTCCTTTGGGTTGGGAACTAGGTATTTCTATTTTTGTTAAGTGGTAGATGGTCCCTCTCTGGACTTGAGTCTTTTGGGGAGGGGCCTATTAGTTTGAAGGGTGATCCTAACAATAAATATTATTATTTCTGTGATTGTTCTAATTCTACTAATGGTAGGTAGCCAATGGCTAGTGTAGAGCTTTTCCACACAGACTTGCTATGTTAGTTTAGCTCCGTAAGAACCTGACAGTTTCATTTGAAACTAGCCAGATAGAGCTTTGAACAGCGCCCTCGCGCTGTGGAACTCTAGATCACTCTGGAGTTAACTGTTTCCTCTCCGGGGCAGTTCAAGTGTGGGGAATGACTGCAATGGTCCTAATATAGCAAGACTCCATGAGAAGAAAAGCAATTACTAAGGTGAGTAATTTTTTCTTGTGCCCCATGTGCATTATCTGGCACTTCTTTGCATTGAATTTCAGCTGCCAAACCCGTGACCATTCTTCACGTTTCTGCAGGTCCCTTCTCATTCTGTCTACACCCTCTGGTGTGTCTGCTCTGTTACAAAGCTTTGTGTCATCAGCGAACAGGGAAATTTTGCCTTCTAGGTCCTGCGCAATGTCACTGATGAAGATGTTGAATAGGACCGGTCCCAGTACTGATCCCTGTGGTACCCCACTGGTCACTCTTTCCTCTGTGGAGTGACAGCCATTTACCACCACCCTCTGTGTCCTGCTGCCCAGCCAGTTACCTACCCACCACACTACTGTCTTACCCACACCAATATTCCCCAGTTTGTGTAATAGTCTTCTATGTGGCACAGTGTCAAAGGCCTTGCTGAAGTCCAGATAGGCCATGTCCACTGCCCTCCCCTTATCCACATTCCTAGTTACCCAATCAAAAAATTCATTGAGGTTGGTCTGACATGACCTCCCCCTGGTGAAACCATGCTGCCTCGGGTTTCTGTAGTCCGTTGACAACCAAATGTTCCTCCAATCTCTCCTTCAGTAGTCCATCCCCATATATACATTGCTGGTGTTTACTGCTTTCTGGCATATCTCCTTCCTCTGTCATTGAGCTCATCACCACATTATTCTCCCATGCCTCCTCCAGTGAGTTGCTCATCCTAGGTGACTTCAACGTCAACTGACTCTCATCCACCCATCATAAATTTTGCCAAAATGTAAAATCACTCCAGCTTACCCAGCTGATCTCAGAATTCACCAAAACCCCAAACCACTCCCTTTCAGACTGTATCCACTTCTTCCACTTCCACCTCATTGTGGATGCTGGTACCCTCCCTGAGAACCTCAATGACCATCATATGGTCTACTGCATGCAAGATCCACTGCCCCAAAGCCCCCTATAAATTCATCCTTCCTAGATCCTTTCACTCCCTGGAGACATCCTCATTACTTGCTGACCTGAAGAAAACTGACTGGTCTCCTATACTAACAGACAGCAACATTAACACGGCTCTTGAGTTCTTAAATTCCAAATTCCTGTCAGCCTGGGATCATCATGCCCTTTTGAAGAAAACTCAGGTCTGATCTTCTCACTTCCCTTGAATCACAGCTCAGTTGCTGCCCTGTCACCGTGCATGTAACTTTGCCTGGTGGACCCTCACATTCACTGTTTTTCCACCTGACTTTGCTAAACATGTTACTTTGAAGCATCTGTACAAGAGCTATGAGGCTTGTGAAGGCTAACTACTTTGCATCCATGTTGCAGAACAACCTGAACCACCCCTCAAAGTTCTGGAAGGTCATCCACACCCTCTTTTCCCTATCTTCGAAGACCCTTCAATGTCCTCAAGTGGGTGACTCCCCCGTCTCTGATCTTGATGCAGTCAACTCTTCTTTCAACTCCTTTTTCACCACATGTGCCCTCTTCACACTTGTCTCTACCTCCCTAAGACCTATCCTTCTACCCCAACCTGCTTCTGTCCCCCACCATCCATTGTCCTTCTCCCTTACCACTTCCTCTGCAACATTCAAGGCCCTTTTTGCTATCAACCCACAAAAAGGAGGGAGCACTGATGGCCTTGACACCAGACTCCTGTCTCTCTCCATCCTAGTCATTGCTCTTTCCATAACCCACCTCCTCAGTAGATCCTTGTCACTTGTGTCAGTCCCTGATCTGCAGAAAATGGCCACTGTAATCCCCTGTCCCAAAAGGGGAGACTCCTCCTTCTCTGCTAGCTACACCCCATCTCCCTCCTTCTCTCCATGGCTAAACTTCAGCAACACCTGATCCTTTCCCAACTTTCCCCTTTCATTGACGTTGACTCTTTCTTAACCCCCTTCCAGCATGGCTTTAGGAAATCCCATTCCACCACAACCTCTCTCTGTAGGCTCACTGACTCCATTCTGTATGGCATGGACTAGGGCCTGGTCACCTCTGACATTTTTGCTGACCTGGCCAAAACCTTCAACCCTGTTACCCACCACACCCTTCTGGTAATGCCAAATGCATCTGGTCTGTCATGTGAGTTGTTTCATACATACCTTGAGGGTAGGACCCAAGCTGTCTGTACTGGTGATGCCATCTCCATTCCTCTCCCTATCTGCTCTGGTGTCCCTCAAGGATCCATCCATGGCTCCATCCTATTCTCCATTTTACTAAATGACCTTTCCTGCTCCTCTGCATCCACTCATATGTACGCAGATGGCACAGTTCTCTATGCCTGACTCCTTTGCCTCTGACCTCATGACCCATCTCCAACTGGATTTTAACAACATCCAGTACTGGTTTCAGGTGAACCAGCTGTCCCCTAGTGCCAAAAAACATGGCCTCTGTGACCTTTGGTGCTAGGCAGAGACTTGCCAAGCTCTCTTCTCCCCTTTCCTTCCAGATTCTTTATGGTGTTGTGACTGAGGATGTTTATTCCTATAAAAACCTCGGGGTATGGTTGAATTGTCATCTGGACTTTTCCACTTCTCTGGATGCCATCCACATGAAGCTGCACCCTAAACTTGGGCCACTTTACAGGAACAAAGCAAGTATTCCACTTCCTGGTCATAGAGAGAGATTGTCATGAAGATGATTCTACCTATCTTTCATTACGGTAACGTGTGTAGAGCTGTCCCAAGTCCACCCTTGCCAGGCTGGATCCACACAATCACTCTTTCTGGCACTTTGCCCTGGATTGCCACTCCAGAACCCACCTCTGTTCCCTGTATTTATCCCTCTCCTTGTCCTCCCTTGATGCCAAGGGCCTCACTCATTGTGCCACCTTCATTTCCAAATTATGGATGTATTCCCTCCCCCTACTTTTCCTCCCTCCTCTCCTCCCCTACTTCTTCTTCCTACTCCCTTAGCAGCTCCAACACCCATTCTTTCACTCTTCCCCCTCTAAAACCCCCTGCTGGTTAAGCTGCTTTCTCCTTCTGCTTCCTCAAACTTTGGAGCACCCTCTCTATTGCTATTTGCAATGCTCCTTCTTTCCTATCACTAAAATCCCTCCTTCATCAGGCCTGTACGTTGGTCAGAAAATGGGGGGGGTGTCTTTTTTGGCCAAGGTGGAACCGCATGCACCGAGCAGCACAAGTCATGCTGACATGCGAGGGTAACACTATGAATTAGAGGCAGGCTTGGGGTTTCCATTAAAGCCTGCTGGCAATGCATTGAGAATCGGAGACAAGAAGACCATTCACCAGCTACGGTCTTACAAGTTGGTATCCCAGGTAGGGCACAAGAGCCAGTGCGATGGCTGCCAGTGGAGGACTGACTGGAATAGGACACGTTCCTCTTCTGTGGAGGAAGGGATGGTACCTGTGCTGCAGCACTGCCACAGGGTCCATGGGTGGCAGCTGCAACGGCTGGGTGGAGGATGCCAGCATGAGCTCAAGCCAGGGCCCTGAGGGAAGAAACAGGAAAATGGCCACAAGAGACATGCATCCTCTTGGGCCCAATACATGATTGGCTTTTTCACTACTACGTATCCCAGAGAGGGACACTGAAAGCCAAGGGTCCTGAGGGACAAGCCATGGAGCAGGGGTATGTGAGAAACTGGACACCACACATTTAACCCAAACATAAAAACAAAGCCCAAATTAGTCAGAAATCAGAACTGTCATTGCCAGTAGCTGCACTGTACTCAGAGTAGGTCACACACACACACACACACACACACACACACATATATCAAGTTTATTTATTATTTCTCAGGTTACTATACCTTTCAGTCAAAAATAGCTCAACTACAAAGGTTCTACGTCAAAGAGAGGGTGACAAACATACAAAGGTAGTCATTACATGACATTGTGACAAGCAGTGCAAAATAACATTATGCAAGGCAAATAAAAAAATAAACAAAGGTAGGTATTACATGACAGTATGGTTGGGAGTAGGATAAAAGAGCTAGGAGATGAAGTTAGTATTAGTAGGGGCAGGATAGAAGTAGTAAGAGCATCTTGCGAGCAAATAAGCAGCCAAAGGCATTGTCAAGCTGAGGGAGTTAGTTACAGGTAATACAAGGATAAGGCAGGTAAGGATAGGGAGGAAAGGAGAGGGGAAGGAGGGGGAAGTGCGAGTGAAAGGAAGGCAGTGGACAAAAGAGGAGGCAGGAGGGTGGCTACCCTAGGGGTTGAGAGGATTGCTGCACCCAAATGTCAGTGGGCACATTAGCAGGAACCGATTGATGTGAGATATTGATGAAGACAGCCTTTAAAAGGACCCAGTTTTGGAAGGGCTATGATATAATTTGGCAGTGCATTAAAGCAGAGGGGTGCTCTGTATGCAAACAAGCATTGATCCTGGGTAGTCCGGCATCTCGGAACAGAGATAAGTTTGTTCACAGAGCTCCGAGTGTGCTGAGTGGTGCAGTATGGGTTGAGTAGGTTTGTAGTTCCAAGGGGAAGAAGCCCGAGCATAGCTTTCTTAGTTAGCAGGTTTGATATTGGATCTTGCCAGTAAGTTGCAGCCAATCTGTTTGTTTATAGAGTTCACATGTGTGGGTATGGCGAGTTGCTCCAGTGAGAAGATGTCTGGCTTTATTAAGCACCATTGCTACTCTGCAAAGGGAGGTGTTAGTGGATGAGCCATAAATGACCAATCCATAATCGATAATGGAAAGAATGGAGCTGTTGATTGCTCATCTAAGGGCTTCTGGCATTAGATTATGCTTATGTATGTGTAATGACCCAATTTTGATATTTGCAGAGCTGGCAACGTTATCGATATGCTGAGCGAAGGACTGAGAGCTATCCAGGGTCACCCCTAGGTACTTAAAATGATAAATTTGTTCAAGTGGGTCGCAGATGAGTTCTTGATATTAAAGACTCTGGCTCTGTGTTTGCTACAAGCACCACTAAACAACATGACTTTTGTTTTTTATAATTCGGTACCAGTTTTTGGGTCCTGAACTAGACCTCCACATCTCTGAAGCCAGATTGAAGTTGCAGTTGTAGCTGCTCAGGGTCAGTTCCACTAGTGAAGATGACAGCATCATCCACGTAAAGTAGGACATGTTGTTGGCATGAGCGGGGGAGATTGTTAAGGAAGATGCTGAAGAGAAGTGGCCCCAGTATGGAGCCTTGTAGAAGTCCAGCTCGGACAGGTTGATGGTGTGAGGCAACATTGTCTATTCTCACCTGCTGTGTGTGATCTGATAGATAGCTTCTGAACCAGGAGACAGTGTCTGTAGAGAGTCCAATGGAGGATAGCTGTTTGAGAAGGAGAGTGTGGTTAACTGTATCAAATGCCTTAGTAAGGTCTATGAAGGCTGCACCCACTAAGCTACATTGGTCCAGGGATTTGTGAAGGAAACCAATTAACTCAATCAGTGCTGTGGAGGTGCTGTGTCCCTTTCTAAATCCATGCTGCTGGGGCACTGGATCGAATACTTGTCCAAATAATCAGCCAACTGGTTGGCAACAATGCGTTCAAGTGCCTTGGAGAGGGAGATAGATCTGTAGTGTGTGTGTGTAGGGAATGGTCTCCACTTTTGTGAATAGGTGTAACAAGAGCTGACTTCCAGAGCATGGTGAATTGTGCCAATTTAAGGGACAGATTCATAATCTTTGTGATGGAACCCAGTGTAACATCAAGGGTAAGTGCAACTAGTTTGAGATCAAGAGCATCACCGCTGTGCCTGAACTTACCTAGAACCTTTGCAAGGTACTTCTTGACCATATACTGTGGGACCTCCTTGAAGTAGAAAGGAGTGGGTGCTGGGACCGAGTCATCAGGCCATTTCTCAGTGTTATTGGGGGAGTCCTCAATGTCCTCGAAGAAATCCGGGGAATGGACACTGCCAAGGTCTGTAAACATGTTATTGAATATGTTTGCTATGGTCAGAGGCTCAAGCATAGGAGTACTGTTAATGTTGAGCATTGTAGGAGCAGCCTTGGGGTCTTTACCACTTGCTTCTTTTGTGTTGTTCCAAAAACATTTTCCATCACCCCAGGTGGTAATGTGCTGCTCCCTATGATGCATTCTTTTTGCTGCATGGATAGCCTGGGTGCACTTGTTCCTGGCTGCTTTGTATACCTGGATATGAGCTGCTTTGCCAGTGGCCCTTGTGCAGTGCCAGAGGTGGTCTCTGTGACTCATCTGTCTGATAAGGTCCAAAGATATCCATGGGTTTGTTGTGCCACGGACTTTCATTTTTTTCATGGGGGCACGGATGTCACAGGCTTTGTTAAAGCATCCAACGAAGTAGTCAAGAGCTGTATTTATATCCTTTGTGGAATTGAGTAATGCCCAGTCTACACCCCGGAGGTGTTGTTTCAAGAGCTTAAGGTGACCTGGCCTTAGCACCCTGGTGAGAATAGTTTTGGGAGGAGGTTTCTTGAATTTGTTAGTCCAGAGACAGGTGATGGGTGAGTGGCCACTTAAGGCATCTGGGAGTACATTCATGTTGGAGATTCGATCAGGGTGGTTGGACAGGATCCACCCAGGTTAGTTAGTTAGGAAGTGAGTTCCAGCCAACTAAATCAAGAATTCATTAAAGCTGGGTGGCAAAAATGCATCTAGAAGAACCGGACTAACAATTGACCAGACCAGACCAGACCAGACAAGTCACCAGGCAGCCGTCGGGACCTAGACACACAAAAAAAAACTGAACCCCCCAGCATACGGGCCTGCTGCACAGCTGTCCCATTGATGCTGATTTGCATGTGGAGTATTCACAGAGTCAAATCAAATACCACCTTGCCACAGTCCCACACAGCAGTGCCCCATAAGTAGCACACAGGTCATGTATTAAGTCCTTTGCATTGAAAACTGGGAATGGCTACTAGGGTTTGATTGTCTTTTCAGCTTTCTTATCCTGTTAAAACAAATGCAAAACAACTTTTGTCATTGCCTTACAGCAATGAATGCATTTTTTTTCAACCAGTAAATTCACAGTACTCTAACATTTCTGGACTCTAAGCTAAGTTTACAGTCTATATGTGTTGTTTAAAATGTATTTTATGCATTATGCTCAATACTGAAATTGTTCTATTACAAACATGCTTATGTTTCATGTTTATGTTATAATGTTTTGATATACATCTTGCTACACTGTATCATGTGTGTATTCAGAAAAGTGCTCCACATGTATAACGTTTTTAATGCTCATAACCAAACCTAAATACTGGGACCAGCATTGCTGACCCACCCTACAATATGTTCCAAAGCAAAACCAAAGTAAAATTAATGCTCGTTTGTCTTATTGCTCACAGGTACCCCTGAAGAATGAGTGTACTCTATGCAGGTTTTGTCATTTTAAATTTAACAATTATAATATGCAAAATTTAGATTGTACTCCAAAACTATGCTTCAAGCCTTACCCCACTCAGTACTTTGGAGTATTTCACTATACAGGGTAAAGAAGGTAGACCTTTTCACTTGTCACAGGTGCAATAGGCACTGTTATTAAGTTGGCATAGGCCAACAACATATGTATTTGTCCCACTAATTGCATTGTGTAAAAGGCATATTGTTATGAACAATATGTTTGAAGCGTGTAACTGCATTAAGCAGATTAGCAAGAGGAAAAGGAAGAGACCATTATGGTTTTCCAAAGAGGTAGCAAAGAAAGTGAAAGCCAAAAAGATAGCATTCAGGCAATACAAAAAGACACAGGCAGAAGGGGATAGGGAGAAGTACCAGGAGAAACAAAGGGAGGCAGGGAAGTCAGTAAGGGAAGCCAAAGCTCAGACAGAAGAACACATTGCAAAATCAATGGTTAAAGGGGACAAAACCTTTTACAGGTACATAAGTAAAAAGAAAGACAAAGGGAGGGATAGTGAGACTGAAGGGGGAGGATGGGAGTCGCGTGGAGGATGACAACAGTAAAGTTGACATATTGAACAGGTATTTCTGCTCAGTCTTTACTGAGGAAGAGGGGGGTAATGGGTCTGAAGGGAGTACAAGGGGTGAGAATGGTGCAGAAATGGATTGCATCACAAGTCCTATGAAGACAAGTTGAAGGAACTGAACATGTACTCCCTGGAGGAGAGGAGGGAGAGAGGGGATATGATAAGAGACATACAAGTATCTTACAGGGAGAAACAGAGTGCAGGAAAACACTATTTTTAAGCGAAAAAGATGTTCCAGGACTAGAGGGCATGGGATGAAGTTGGAGGGAGGACGATTCAGAGGAAACATGAGAAAGAATTTCTTCACAGAACGGGTGGTGGACAAGTGGAACACCCTGCCAGAGGAAGTGGTGGGGGCTGAAACAATCACGGGATTTAAGAATGCATGGGATAGACATAAAGGAATTCTAGAGGTCAAGGGTAAGGGGAAACAGACTTCTAGGAAAACAAACTGAACTTACAAGCTCAAATGGGCAGACTGGGTGGGCCATAGGCCCTTATCTGCCGACACTGTCTATGTATCTATGTATCTATGTATTGTAACATTACAAGATTTTATGACTCAGGTCTCAGACAGGCCTGCTTGCAACAGATATGCGATCACAGGTGTTTGCTGGGAGTCAGTGGGGAGCGTGGGTGGGGTGATTTATGTTATAGGTGGCCAATACACAGGAAACCAGCTGGTTGATAAGGATGCCATGGGGAGGAGGATGGTTGCCTTTGAACTGGTTACCAAAGTTGGGGGGCATTAGGTGTGGGTCAGTGGGTGGAGGTCAGCCTTGGTCCCCTAAACCACCAACTTGCGTGTAATACAGTATTGTCAGCCCCAATGACTGTAGTGGGACTGCAGTGTGTGGGAGTCCCCTCTGAGACAGTGTGGAGACAAAGGATTCTGTGATTGTACTTCCATGTCTAGATGCCTGTACCAATAAAAAAAAAAGGAAAAAGCAGAGTGGAATAGAGTGGAGCTCAATCTCTTCTTGCGGGGGTTCTTCAGAACCCAGACTCCAGCATATGGGCCTTTCATGACTTCATTACTTACTCCTGCAGTTGCCTCTGATCATAGGCTAATCCCACTACTTCTAGCTCCACACTTCTCCCTGTCCCTACTGCTCTAGTTTATTGGTCAACTTTTCCCTTTGATTGATCCCCAGTTGTACTCACAATCTCCCTTCCCTCCCTCATTTTGCTGCCAGTTCCACCTGACGGAACTGTTGCTATATATTCGCTATCAAAATGCTGTTTTGCACTACTTACTTTGTGCTTCCTCTCAGCTGTCTACTACATACTTTTGAAGTTTTATATTTATTATTACTTTATAATTGTAACATTACTGATGTAACTTATTACTGCACTCTCCACAGCCTTTTCCCCAAGACACATCTGGAAATGAGCTGTTAGCTCGGTATGTTTTTCCTGGTGAAACTCTTGCAGTAAATTAATGAATTAATTAGTTAATTAATTAAGTTAATAAACAATGTATCCCAAAAATGGTTTCCAGACTTTATATAGTAGAGGAACACTCCAAGAGTAATGAAGTAAAATCATTGGGTACATCATTGCAAGTTTACATTACAAAACAATTAGTATGGTAGTAATATATTCCTACCCAGACAGACATTGGATGGAGCAACGGGGGTTTTGAGGGAGACCTCTTGCCACTGGTCCCCTCCCCCTGCGCTGGATCGCAAGGACATCTATCAGGATTGGAGGCACCTGTGCTGAATCGCAGCAAGGTGGACCTTCCCCGACCCTGGAAACTGAACTTTGCTGCCGTTTGTTTATTGTTCTCCCTACCTGCCACCCAGGACACTCTCAGCTTCATTCTCCTGCTGAATTGGAAAGGGCGCCAACATTTTAAAGTTGCTGCTGCGCTGATAGAGTGAAACGGTCAGAGAAGCTCAGTTGGCACAGCATAAAAAGTTGAGCTGAGCCCCCCAAGTTGCCTACCCAGATGGACTTTGGACGGAGCAACAGGGGTTTTGAGGGAGACCTCTTGCCACTGGTCCCCTACCCCTGCGCCGGATTGCAAGGACATCTATTGGGGTTGGAGGCACCTGTGTTGAATCACAGCAAGGCAGACCTCCCTCGACCTTGGACACTGAACTTTGCTGCCGTTTGTTTTTTCCACCCACCCACCCCATTTCTCCTCCCTTTAAATCCTCTACTAGCTCCTCCCTACCTAACTGTCCATTAGTGGCACACAGCCCTACCAACTCCTTAATCTGTAACCTCCAATCTTTTTTCCATTTTCTCCCCCTGAGTTGCCTATGTTACTGCTACTTATGTAATTACAGCTCTCTTGTGGAGTACCTAGATCAAATGCTGGACACGCTTGCTTCCTAGAGTTACTGTTTATTGATTTCTCTTGTATGGATGTTTAGAGGGGTGTTTCTGGTGCTCTCTTTGGTTATATCTGCAATGTACTGCCCAAACTTGTGCTAACATTGAATGTCATAACTGCTGATTTATTGCTCTGCCTACTGCTCCTCTAGTTACTGCTGCTACTTCTCCCCACTGAGTAGGCTCTTCCAGCTAAACTCTGCTCCTTACTCTGGAACTACGCCTACCTGAGCCCCCTTCCCCTTCTACTCCCAAGGACTTGCCTAGACAGGCTGCGTAGCCAAGCAGTGGATCCCCGACCCCCTTTTAGATCACTCAGCATTTGGCCAAAGACTGAACAATCTCGGAATGCTAATTTACTGAACTCTTAGCTCCTGGGTACTACTTAGTGCATACCTATCCTTAGTGCTAGGCTAAAAAACTGCAGGCTACTGTCACGGTCCATGCGCTGCCCACTCATCGGCACTGCACTTACCCTAAGGGCTACCACCTCCCACAAAATGACTTTCTAGGGGCCCGAAGTTTGCTTCCACCCCCCCCCTAAACATACAAACATATACCTACTTGGACTGCCAAACAGGGGCCTTCTCCTGGTAGTCATACATATCTTGCCTCTAATGTGGGTGGATAGACTTATGTGCTTAGACGGTTCAACAAACCCTTACCCTAGATGCCATGACCATCACCCACTCACCTCTTGTGACTATCCTACCTCACATGGGATAGAGTCACTCCTGATTATGTACGGGCTCGCTAAAAAGGGTTCTTCTACCATGTACTTCACTGCTCGGGAGGGTGCCGGCCCTTGGGACCTACTCCTCCTAACTACTAAAATCCTCTGTCTAATATCAGCACTGCTGCTCCTAGCAGGTGACAGTGAGCTTAACCCTGGACCCCCTGTCACCAACCATACAATTGGCTCCCCCCATGATCTGCACTGGACCTCCTCTAAGGGCCTAAAAATAGCTCATATGAATGTCTGTCGCCAACCCCCTAAAATACATGAAGTCTAAGGATGGATGGCTCTCTACAAACCAGACATACTAGCAGTCTCTGAGACCTGGCTGAAGGGTCACACCTTGATGCATGAGATTGCAGTCTCTGGGTACAACACGTTCTGCAAGGATGGAAAAAGAGGGGGTGGGATACTCATATATGCCAGGGACTCACTAGATGCGTCTCTCACCTCCTTCCCATGCTCTGACTGCACCGGTGGCGAGACACTATTCATTAGGATTACCCTTGGCCTTTTAAAGCACCTAACCATAGGCTGCCTCTACAACCCACCTAAGGTTGCCCTCCAATCACTTGAGACCCTAACCAAAGTGCTAGCTGAGGAGGTCTCCTCAGAATTGCTGATCCTGGGTGACTTCAACCTCAACTGGGCTCCAGACACTGAGCAGGCCCTCAAGGCCATGCTCCTGGATGCCAGCCTTGAGCCAGTTATCACTGAAGTGACTAGGCTCAACCACAAAACAGGTAACCACACCACCCTTGTCTGGGCACTGGTGTCTCACCCCTCAAATATACAGGTGGCTGGTATCATGGCCGATGCCCTGAGTGACCGCTCACCCATATTCTGTATCTGGAAGAACAGGTCGTCCAAGGTTCCTCCAAGGATACTCGCTACCTGAGACTACTCCAAATTCTCTCCAGATTCCTTAAATGAATACCTTAGTAACCTCGACTGGAGCCCCATAAGGCTCCTCCCAACCCTGGGTGAAGCGTTGGTATACTCCCAGAACGCCTTCATCTCTTCAGCTAACCTGTTTGCCCTTATAAAGAAACTCTGAGCCAAAGATAGCTGTAACAAATGGATCACCCCAGATTTAAAATCTCAGATGGTGAGTCACGACAAGGCCTGGAAGAAGTACAAAAACTCTGCACTGCCAGCTGACCTTGCATCCAACAAGATCCTCAGGAACCAGTGCAAGCGAGTCACTAAGACTGCTAAAAGGGAGTATGTTAAACACCTCCAACAAACCAATCTTGCTGATCCTAAGTCTTTCTGTTCCCACATCAAAGACCTACTCAAAGGCAATGGTAAATCTCCACCAGGCCCTATAGAGGTCAATGTCATATGATTAACGACAGCCATGAAATTGCCTCAATCTTTAATCGGCACTTCACTAACTTTGATGCCTATAAGACTAGTCTCCTCCCCTTAACCTCTGAGCCCCCACACTCTGAGATGCCTTGCCCCACACGGCCACTTTTCCACCTGAGGTTGGTCAAGGCTAAGGAGGTGCTCCCCCTCCTTAAGAACACCAAAGCCAAAGGCACTGGTGGACCCCACGGCATCAACCCAAGGCTGCTAAGGGCTGCGTCTCCCGCCATCATGCAACCCTTTACATGACTCATCAACAGATCCCTGCTTGAAAGAGCTATGCCCAATACTTGAAAGCAGGCCTATGTGGTTCCCATCCACAAGGGAGGCCCCAGGGAGCCTATTGGCAACTACAGGCCAATCTCCCTGCTCTGCACTCATGCTAAGATACAGGAAAGGATAGTCTACAGCCAACTCCGTGACTACCTTGAGACAAGCCAGTTGCTAATACCCTCACAACATGGCTTCAGGCAAAATCATGGAACCAACTCAGCCCTCATAAAACTTTTGGTCGATGTACTAGGAACAATGGACAAAGGAACCTCCACAGGGGCTGTTTTTATTGATCTGTCCAAGATCTTCGCCCTAGAAGACCACAAACTCCTGTTAGCCAAGCTGGATAAGATTAGCCTTGACCAGCACTCCATAACCTGGTTTGACAGCTATCTGTGTGGCCGCTGTCAGCAAGTTAAGTTGAATGGTGTAACATCTGAACCACTACCCTGAGGGATGGGGTCCCTCAAGGTTCCATACTGGCACCACTCCTTTTCATGCTATTTGTCAATGACTTAAGTAGTCACTGCAGCGATAGCTCAGTGTTCCAGTATGCAGATGATGCTGTAATTTACAGATCTCTGAACAACCCAGCTGACCTTGGGCCTCAACTTCAAGCAGACTTTGCTAAGCTGGAAGCCTGGCTTACGGAGAACAGGTTGGTCTTAAACACAAACAAAACCAAGACTATGTTATTTGGTTCTAGATCTCTGGGCCAAGACAAGGCCCCTTTCTCCCCCTGGCCTCCTCATCTGGAAACTGCACCGAGGTGGTGAGCTCCCTCAAATACCTGGGCTTAATGCTGGATCAGGACTTTACCCAGAAGACTCACATTGATCAGGTAACCAAAACGGTGCATCGCAAACTAGGCCTGTTTTACTGCCTGAATGACCAGTTGATCCACGAGACAGGATAACCATTGCCAGCAGCGTCCTCCTCTCTACCATAACCTTTGCTGCCCCGTTACACAGGGAATGGCAAAACAGGAGCTTAAACGGCTGCAAGTTCTCTATAATAAGGTAGCCCACTTTGCCTCTTGGTCCTACATGAGGTGTCACTATTGTGATGCCCTGGCTTCCCTAAACTGGCCATCCCCTGACTGCCACCTGCAGTACTCCCTTCTATGCAATGCGTACAAGCTCTTCCATTCTCATCCCCCAGACAGCCTTGCTTGTCTCCTTGTCCCTAAGCACTCAGGAAGGCATCACTGCACGTCAGGACAAAACCTCCTGGAGGAACCCAGGGTGTGGACCAAGGTCGGCAATCGATCCTTTGCTTCTGCTGCCCCTGCACTGTGGAATAAGCTCCCTCCCCGCGTTCAGGGCGCCCACTCCCTTGGAATTTTCCTCACCAGGCTCCGCACTCACTTAATCAATGTCAGTGCCTGCTCCTGCAACTGAGCACCAAAACTCTGCGGTTCATGCCCCTGAGCAATTATTTCTCAGAGTCTATTCAATGACTCCCATTTGAATCTGCACCCTCCCCAAGCTGTGCCCCCCAACTCTGACTAGCTCGTCTACCCCCAGCTACTCATATTTTCTACTAAGTACAACCCCCTGCTTATGAATTCTCAGCAAACTAGGTGCTTGTACAAATTCCCTGCTTGTTGTTGTCTGTGTCTCATATTGGATTCATCTACTCATGCGGTGGACTGACCAGATTGTAACCCTCATGGTCAGCACACCACACTGCCTCATGACAACTTGTATGTATTAAGTGCCTTGTACATTGTTATTTTTACCTTCTCTCTGTAACTAATTCCGGGTTGCCCTTAAAAAAGGGACCTCCGGGGCTCAGTGGGCCTACCCAGTTATTAAAATTGAATGAATGAATAAATAAATAAATAAATAAATAAATATTCAGTCATTTCAATCAACAGCATACACATTTGTCAGTGCTGATTATTTTACTTTTATGAATTAGATTTTTTTACTACAGTATAAGTACACATACTTTCATTCATTCAGATGATGGAGGAGGTTCTGTGTACCAGTCACCCTGTGCTGGAGTTGGACTTAATGTTGTATCCTTTCAAGGGTTGCATGGAAGGAGAAGGGTGAGATTGGGTGCCTCCAAGTAGGGGGATGGGGCTTTAGTGTCTTGAACTGACTCAAGGTGGGGGGGGAGATGGAATTGAAATCATAAGGCTGGGGGGAGGGTATTCAGCAGCACCAGCCAGGATGCAATGCAGTACTTGGCAGTATTGCTGCAAAATGCTGCAGCATGCTGCAGCGACAGTGTAACTGAACAGCAATTAAGCCCTTTCTTACGGCAGTATTTTGTGACATGTCATGTACTGCATGGTACTGTGTTGCATCCTGGCTGGCTCTGTTGTATTTTATAGAGTACTTTAGGAATTGAATATCCACTTAAGTTCATTAGGGCTGGGGGAGGAATCGAGTACTATGAGCATGGGGGATTGGGGTCAGCTTTAATGGTCATGAATGGAGAGGAAGATGGTAAGGATGCTACAAGGGTAGGGGTGAAGCTTTATCTTTGTTTTATGTCTTGTTTTTCAAGAAAACTTTGCTAGGCAATGTTGGTGGTGGGCCACAAAACTAAACAAAGTTTTGCATGGACTGGAGTGGCCCACTTCTCACCAACTTCACTGGTGAAATTTTAATTTTCTACATCACTAAAGGATATGTTAATTAGCCATTACAATTCAAGGTCTGTGTCACTTGATTTAATTACATGTGCCCTCTACTTGAATTTTAAGTACTGCATTCTTTAATCCCACTTAGTGATCACTCACTCAATACATTTGACTTTTTATAACCCTATTCCTGCACCTCAAGCTCATACTGTTAGTCTTCACACTCTTCATCATCTAGGTTCTGACAAATGTTTATCCAAAATCCTCATTATTGTTCCTTCAATTAGATCCCTTCTTCTCCTCATGGAAATCATAGGAAAGATTACAAATCATTAGCCTAAAGGCCATGGTGGCTTGCTCTTAATACCTAATCCCACTCAAACCCCACTCTTTGTGCCTTCATGTATATGTCTAAGAGGATCTTGACTTGGTCCATGCTATTACTGTGTACAATTTCTAATGGAAGGCTGTTCCATTCTGATACCACTCTCTGATTAAGCTACTACTTCCTGTTGTTTCCCTTAAATGTCCCACCTCTAAGCTTCAAATGATGCCCTCTGATTGTGTTCTCTGACTCCCTTTTGGATAAGGATATGCATTCCGATAAATCTGGACTTTTATATGCTTTATACACCAATCAGAGATCGACTCTTAGCCTCTTGTATCTCAGTGAGTACATGTTCAGCTCAGTCAGTCTTTCCTCATATGTCCTACCCCTGAAACCTTTCACCATCTGGGTGGCTCTCCTCTGCAACCCTTCCAATCAATCAATGTTTTACTGTGTGATGCCCTAAACTGCACACAGTACTTCACATGGGGCCTGAGAACAGTACAGGGGCATTAGTACCTGACTGTCTCATCTTTTTATGTTCCTTCCTATATATCCCAACATCTTATTTCCCTTTTTCAACAGTTCCCTGCATTGCCGGTCAAACTTCAGGTCACTCGTGATAGTCACTCCCAAATCTCTCTGTTCCTCAGTTGCACTTAATTGAATCAATGCCATTTAAGTAGTATTTAGCCCTTATGTTTTCCCTGCTGAAATGCATAATTTTGCAGCCTCAGCCTCAGGGATTGGGCACCCTAAAAATAAAATTTGCCTTGCCTTGTCTATGTTGAAAAATAGGCCTTTATTTATGACCCAGTTTGCTAAAGTGTTAATCTCTTGTTGGAAGTGTATAGCTTCCACACTTGAGCTGACTAGTGCTCCCATCTTTACACTGTCAGTGAATTTACTGAGCCATGCCCTTTCAATATAATTCATTGATGCTACAAAGACATTGAATAGCAGTGGACCTAGGACCAAACCCTGTGGCACCCTGCTCGTCAGCTCTGCCCAGTCTGAGATATATCGCTGCACTGCAACACTTTTTCTTCTATTATTCAACCATTATGCCATCCATTTGACCAATCTGGTATCTAATTCCACTTCGGTCAGCATAGTTAACAATTTCCTATGTGATACTAAGTCGAATGCCTTAGAGAAATCCATATAAAGGACATCCACAGGAACCCCATGATCCATTGCCCTACTCACAGGCTCAAATAAGTCAGTCAGTCCTGTAAGGCATGATCTGCCTTTCCTGAAACCATGTTGATGTATGTTAATCTGATCTGTATCTTTAAGGAACTCAGAAATATGCTCCTTAATTATGCATTCTAGCATTTTACATAGGATGGGAGTAATACTGACTGGCCTGTAATTACACATCAGGCCTCTATCCCCTTTTTATGGCTGCGTGGGCGGAGCTCTGCAAAAATTTTGGTGTTATTTATTTTTTTTCTTTACATTCTTTATCTTGGTGGGGACCTCTGTTGGCCTTCAACCCTGGTCACTGCCCCTGGGACTTTCACCCCCATCTATTGCCGCTACCTTTCCCAGTTACCCCCAGCTTATGCCCGGAGGGTGGGGCTGTAGCACCGGACCCCCTATATCCGAGCCATGGAACAAGTAACTGGTCAGGGAGTGCGGCGATGGCAGGCTAATCAAAGCCCCAGGGAGGGCTTCCCTTAGACAGAGGTCCTTTTTCCATTTTTCCTGGAGGCGGGGACATGCAATGACGCTAGCGTCCACACTGCCTCCCTTGTGTGATGAGCGCCGGTAGCTTGAGTGACTCTTGGCCTCTGCCAGGGGTCCTCCATGCACTGAGCACTTCCCCACCCTCCCCCCGGAGAAGGAGAGCCATCCATGGGATGCTCCATCCTTCTTCCCCGGCCAGCCCTCCAATGAACTGGGTCTGTTCCCGAACCCGGGTCGCCGGCTTCACAAGCAGAAATCCAACCGCTGTGCTGGTGGGCCGGGCCCTTGGTATTACTTTTGGAAAGGAGCACTTCAGACTCCTTCTGAAGAACAGTGTCTGAGTTCAGTCACAATCCTTCTACTACCTGAAATCACTGCACTTGGGTGGGGGAGAACGAGTTCCTTTCCTACATGTAGCATTCTCATGCCACATCAAATTGCAATCAGTGGATATGCTCACTTTAAACAGTTCAGATACAGTAGCTTGTTTTACTCTTAAAGGACACCTAAACCCTCTTTTTACATATTTTCATCTAAACAATGTCATGTTGGCATGAGTGTATGTTTTTTTTTTGTAAGTAGTTCCCCAGGCAGCACTGTTAAATCAGCAACTTCAGCACTGTTAAATCAGCAACTTAACAGTCTTTTGAACCAGAGGTGTAAAGGAACTGTGTTTGTAGCACAAGATGATTTGTTATGTTGCTTGCGCGCATGTGCAAGAAACATAGTGCCATCATCCGAGTTTACGAAGGTGTGTCAGCCCGTCTTCCAATGCAGTCAGTGTGTTTGCAGGCGCGGCCCCAGTTCCCCAATGAGTGCTGCAGCTGTCTAAGACAGCTCCAAAATGCAGTGGCATACAGTTGGAAGGGAGAGCTCCACTTCAGTGAGCAGAGCTCCCCCCCCACGCACACATACGGCGCCCAAAGCCGCATATTAACGTGCAGTCATCCCCATGCACACACTGTATGGCCGGCCGGGTGCCCAATCCCGTCAGCTCCGCCCCCAACAGCTGTCCAGGTGCCACGCTGGGAGCCCACCCCAGTGTGGCAAAACCTGTTTTAGCCAACAGGGTGCCCAATCCCCATCGGCTCCAAGGCTGCACTTCCAAAAGCCCGGTGCCACGCTGGGAGCCTGACTCCCCAGCGCGGCAAATTTTGTTTTGGCTGATGGGGTGCCCAATCCCCATCGGCTCCACATCCCCCAAATAGCTTTTCCTGCTGCCATGCTGGGAGCCCACCCCAGCGTAGCAAAGCGTCCATGTCGTCTTCTTAAAAAACACGTGAATAAAAAGGTCCCTCGTAGTCTCCCTGCCCCCCTCCCACAACCTGCACCCACCCACTGCACACCCTGCCTCCCCACACCCCCCTTCACCCCATACTTACCTCCGGAGCTCGGTGTGACGATCATCGGTGGACCGTGAACACGTCTGCACTCTTCAAAGCCGACCGCGAACTGAGGAAATGCCAGTAAGCTGTATAATGGGATAGATAGGGTTTTTTTCAACTTTTTTCTATATCTCAGGCATTTTTGGGAATTTTGGCTCCAAATTTTCAACATGGGGTTTTTGGGACCCCTCCTCATGAATTCTTGCACTGTCATGGCATTAATCGGGCCCTAAGGGTGATTTTGCGGTCACTGCGAGAAATCACCTTTCAGGACCGATTAATAAAATTACACTGCCAGTGTTCATAAGGTGGGCTCTTAAAAAGTCTATGTTGAAAATTTGGTGAAAAAATTCCTAAAAATGACTGTTTTACGAGCGTGCGTTGCTCAGTTCCTACGCACACTCGTAAGTTCGTGAATTTTCAATATTTTCACTCCAGATTTTCAACATTGCCATTTTACCACACCTCCTTATGAGCAGTACAGCTGGCATTTTTCACATCCTGCCCAAAATGTGTTTCCGCCCATGTAGCGCACAATGGCGCAGTTGGTGTGCAAACTCAATGTATGGGACACATTAAGAAAATCACAGTGACACTGTTTATGAGCAGAGGTCTTAAAATGGCTGTGTTGAATATTTAGTGAAAAAATTCCTAAAAATGACTGTTTTACGAGTGTGCATTGCGCAGTTCCTACGCACGCTCGTAAGTTTGCGAATTTTCAATATTTTCACTCCAGATTTTCAACATTGCCATTTTACCACACCTCCTTATGAGCAATGCAGCTGTCATTTTTCACATCTTGCCCAAAACATGTTTCCGCCCATGTAGCACACAATGGCGCAGTTGGTGTCTTGAACTCAATGTATGGACACATTAAGAAAATCACAGTGACACTGTTCATGAGCAGAGGTCTTAAAATGGCTATGTTGAAAATTTGGTGAAAAAATTCCTAAAAATGACTGTTTTACGTGCATTGCGCAGTTCCTACGCAAGCTCGTAAGTTCGTGAATTTTCAATATTTGTACTCCAATGACTTCCAAATACCTATACAGCACATAGAAGCAAGCAACATTTGGCATTGACAAATGCTTGTTTTAGCTTCTGGCAGTGGGGTCACTGGGCTGTGACAGGCAGACAGAGATTGTCATGATTCTCCAATTAAGTGAAACAGGCAGTTTCATTTTTATGTTTGCTTGCACGCATGTGCAAGAAACATAGTGCCACCATACAAATTTTCGTAGGTGTGCCACTCAGCTTCCAATGCCCTGCTCCCTTTTGCAGGCACTGTCTCACCACTAGAGATTCAGTGAATTTAAATTTCGCCGGTGAAGTGAACACAAAGTGGGCACTTCGCGTTGCCACTCCACTACGTGGAGTGGGCAATGCAAAGTGCTCACTCCACCTTGTCATTACCACTTCACGTTAAGGTGGAATGGCAATGCGTAGTAAGGTGAAGTCATTGTTTTTAATGGACATCGTGTTCCCCATTATGATTCTAAGTGATCCACTTGGTGTTTCAGATTTGACAGCCCCCCACACATCACATGGCTTACAGTATTGTAAGTCACATGCTCTTTAGCTAGGCAGGAAGAAAGTGAGTCATACAAGCAGACACTTTTACTTTCTCCTGTGCAGACAGAGAGAGAGAGTAGTGTGTTTTGTGACTCTGATACTTTGAGATCAGAGCGAGGAGGAGATTTAAACTTTGATTTAGACCCAACGGATTTTTTAAAAGCTACAGTTTTTTGTCCTTTCTGTACTCTTTTTTACTTAATTTGTTCTTTCTGTAAATTTTATTTTTCTTACTTTTATAAGTAGTTAGTTGTTTGTCTGTGTCTGTGTGACTCTGTGTGTGTGTTGTGTGACAGTGTGAGTAGTGATTGCTTGGACTGAGGGAGCTCAGTAGAAGAGATGGGCCAGGGTGAGGGAATGTCTGGAGTGGGGGCAGCTCTGGGAGAGCGTGGCAGTGGTAAGCGTTGTACCATGCTCATGTGTGGAGGGCACAGGTGCCCATTCTTGTTGGATTGCTCAAAACTTGTGAGTGTTCCCCCTGGAAGCAGTACCAGCACTGCCTTCTGTCCTGACTCTGAGGCAGTTGAACCACCACCACCACCGCCAAGTACAGCACTAGGTCCTCTGGAGCAGGATGTGACTGTTCCCCCAGGCCCAGGTGTGGATCCAATCCCTGTTCAGCACCATGACCAGCTCACTGCCAGTTCATCTGGCCATCCCCTGCCTGTGCCTGGTCCTTCCTGCACCTCCATTGTTTGGCAGTTGTTGGACTGTGTCGGGGGCAGCAGTGTGGTCAAGTGCCACCTATGTGAGGTGGAGGTGCACCGTGGCCCTCGGGGGACACAGCTGGGGACTGGGGGACAGCACACCCATATGCTCAATCACCAGCAGTTGGAGTGGCAGGCTGCCACAGAATGGACCATGCCTGCACCTGCTGTCCATTCTGTGGCAGATGGTGCAGCTGTGCATTGAGGCATCCCTAAGAATAGGAGGGCCACAGCAGCACTTGCTGCTCCACCAGCACCCCCACCACCACCACCAGCAGGTCAGCCTGTAGAATGTGTGGACCCTAGAGAACTGTGTGTAACATAGGCTGACTTGGCAGTTCTCTGGAGTGCTGTCAAGGAGAACAACGAGAGGGTGAGTACTGTGGAGCAGCAGCTGGATCACATAGAGGGACATTGGTTGCAAATTATGTCCATGCTGGAACTGCTGCTGAATCACCATGGGATCCCACATTAGTTTTTTTTCCTCACACCATGTGCCCCCCCACATCTTCCTTGCCGTGTTATAAAATGTATTCCTCCACCATCCCCGACCCTTGTATGTAATTATGCCCTTTTTTTGTTGTCTTCCATATGCATGACACTTTGTATTCTGAGCAGTACAAGTATACTGTGCTAAACTGCATGTGTGCAGTCAGTCTTCTTTCCCATTTGTGTATGTACTGCAGACACTGTCCAGCTCCCTGACTTAAAAACAAACATTAATGAGTACAATGGTGGCATGGTGAAGCATGGAGAGATACTATAAAACAGGCTTACAATACATCCAAGAAACTATTAAAAAAAATGTATGTTGTGATTTGTGACGTGATCGTAAATTGTGATTTGTGACTGCATTTGTGACCGTGATAATGAAGAAACATGAATGCCTATGGCTGTACTTCCCTGGGCCCTGATGAGGTGTGGGACAAAACTCCCCGACTTAAAAACAAATATTAATGAGTACAATGGTGGTGAAGCATGGAGAAATATTACAAAACAGGCTTACAATACTTCCAAGTAACTATTAAAAAAAATGAATGTTGTGATTCGTGACTTGATCGTGAACCATGATTTGTGACTGCATTTGTGACCGTGTTAATGAAGAACGTGATTCGGTGTCGATGGTGTGAGATAACCAGTATGAAACTGTATTGGGAATGCGAATGCCTACGGCTGTACTTCTCCAATGAGCTGTAGCTTAAAACTCCCAGACTTAAAAACACGTATCAATGAGTACAATGGTGGGGTGGTGAAGCCTGGAGAGACACTACAAAACAGGCTTACAATACATCCAAGTAACTAGAAAAAAAATGAATGTTGTGATTCGTAACGTGATCGTGAATCATGATTTGTGACTGCATTTGTGACCGTGATGATGAAGAACGTGATTTATATCACGAGTGACTCGTGATGATGGTCCTGACTTAAAACGCATATTAATGAGTACAATGTTAATGCAGAATTAAGCACCACACCTGTCCAGTACTCTGAAGGAAGCCAAAGAAACAACTGTGACTTAAGTTACAGATGGCGATTGGGCCCTAAAGAGATGCAAATGCACAGACAGATTAAGATTGCGCTGTGCACTGAAGAGATGCAGACACAAAGGCACAACACCTAACCAGTGCTCACCATCAGAAATTCAAATCTGGAAAAGAATACCTTTGCCGGTTGGGGTGGGCCGCGGGAGGGGAGCAGTGTACTGCACTGCTGCAGTAACAGTCACTAGTACTAGTACCAGTAAAGATTAGGGCTGCGCGAACCCCTAAAAGTTCTACCTTGCGAACTTTCTGAGTAGAACCAAAAAAAGTTCTACCTGGTTCTACCAGGTAGAACCCAGTAGAATCGGGTTCTACCATTTATAATCAAGTTCTACCAAGTAAAACCAGGTTCTACCAAGTAGAACCGGGTTCTACCAAATAAAGCTAGTTCTACTATGTTAAAAAACAAGTTCTACTAAGTAAAACAGGTTCTACATGGTATAACAAAGTTCTATAATATATAACAAAAAAAAACTGAAGTTTACATGGTTCTACTTAATTAAGAAATCCACAGAAGTATTGTTTTTTGTTTGGGAAAGTACATGTAGTACTAAGAATGGTATAAATACAATTAAGTATTGCAAAGCTTTGGTGCATAGGATTCTGTGTCGGTGCTCGAAAGTTTTGCAAAACTTACCATTCTTAAAGTTAGAAATGAATCTTAGTATTACATGTATATTCCCAAACATACAAAATAAAATATGTGGATTTTTTTATAGTTAAGTAGAACCGGTTGAATGGGCTTACTGCTTATATATTATAGAACCACCTGGTGGTTACCCAGCAGATGCTTAAAAATACTAGTGTTGAAACACTTAACAAGCGGTAAAGGTCAGGGATGATATATGACTCATATATTATCCCTGACAACTTTACCTTTTTAAGTCTGGTTACAGGCAGCTCAAAGGATTAACCCCCTGAGCTGCACCCTGTTACAATAATATTAAATTTTCCCCCACTGTTAGACTCAGGTACTAATAGAGCCCAGTTCAAAATAACTGCCGCCCGTGGTACCTATAGCTTCAGCTGCTTTAGTACCAAATAAGTACATGGACAGAAGTTTACAGTACAAAATGTATTTAATCCACACAATGTGGTAAAGCAAAACACCACACTGCCCTAATGCTTCTGTACCTTACCTTCCTCAGTGCCCCCCCCCCAAGAAAGGCATGGTGCCGATGCGCTGGGGCAGTGTGGCATTTTGCTTTACCAGATTGTGTGGATTAAATTAAGTTTGTACTTTAAATTTTGTCTGTGTAGCTATTAGTTTTGGGCTTTCTGTTATTCTGAGTAACTAGTGTTGATGTTAGTAATACAGTACCTACCACACTCTCCTGCCCTGATCCCTATGCCTCCCTTAGGTAACTATGTCAATCAATACTGTATTACTTTATTTGTCCCACCCTCCAAAACATCTGCCCCTTCCTCATCTTTACTCAGAATAATTGAAAAACCCATAACAGTATACCATCTGCAAATTGTGTTTATTTATGATGCCAGGTCATGTGCATGGTTTGGTGTCTAACAATGGAGGGTGAATATTATTTGTAAAAGGGAGTGTCCCAGGGGGTTTGGAGGGCTTGGAGTTTCGGACGGGAGCTAGGGTAAGATCAGTGATTTTTTTTTTTATTGTCATGATAGTCAGTGCAGTATGTGGGAACAGCATTTTGTAAAATCTATTTTTTTTTATTTTCATTTTACAGGTTATAATGAAAACAGTTTCTATCTGTGAATGGTTCCTTCAGATCAAAACATTGGATGTCATTGGGTGCAACACTGAAATTGGGAATGTATTGTAAAGTTGACATTTTACAGCAAAAAAAACATTTTTTAAATTAAATTCCCATCTGGAATTGAACCAGAAGAACAGTTATTTATTTTTATTAATGTTTTTGTTTTTTAACAGCCAGTAATAAGTATTTATTGAGTGCATATTTTGTAATAAAAATCCAGTAAAACAAATGGATGAAGACAGAGCTGTGTGACAATGTGTAGTCATTTCTGGTTATTTTAGTTGAACTGCCATATACAGTGGTCCTTCAGTTTCTGGTGCTAGTCAGATTGGGCCTTAGTGGCACATGAGAACCAGCAGTGGAAGTTTGTTTCTGAAATTAATGGAACTCCAGGATGAGGAGGAGACAGGGCGGACCCACCAGTGGAGGAAAGACTGCTGGAAAGGCTAGTGGCTACTAGTGGCAACAGAATCCTTCACCATCATCATCGTCATAATCAGCGTGGCATGATGCCATCTGTGTGCTGTCACCCTACATAAATTTGGGACAATATATGTTTTTAAACTGAGGCAGGTTCATTTTTAAAAAAGTGAGCCTCTCTATATTCTTCGTGGAAAGACATGCTCTTTTGTCATTCACTATTGCCCCACCAACACTAAAAATTCTCTGTGAATATGTGCTGGCAGGTGGGCATCTGAGGTATTCAATTGTGATCTCAGTTAAAGAAGGCCAGATCAATTTTTTCTGTTGCCAGTAAAGCAAGGGTTCATCACCTGCAGTGAGATGTACAGTCTCCTCCATATACTCCTTAACCATTTTTGCAGCAGGGACTTCTGGTACCACTATTGCCGCCTGAGCCTTCCTAGCTGTCTTTATTAGACCAAAGTCTGACAGCATGTCCCACAGTGGTTTGTCCTCTTGTGGTGTAACAGCAGTTCTGGTTTGCGTTTGATGAGCCAAAACATCAGTAATGGTGGCAGTAGCAGCAACAGCAGATTGTGCTCCCTCCCTCTCCACCAGAGTTTGGTCAGAATTTGAATGTTGCCAAAAGGACACTGATGATGTACTATTTTTCTGAACTATACATGCTGACGCTTTCTCAATTAACAGTTCACGATAGTGTTCCAGGTCTTTAAAGTCATGTGGTGTGAAGAATGTCTCAATTGTATCCTTAAACCGAGGGTCCAGAAGTGTAGCCAAAATATAATGTTCTGCTTTGCAAATATTTACAATGCGCTTATCATCCAGGAAGGTTTGTATCATTTTTCCAACAAGTGATGCAGCATTGATGTCATCATTGTCAAAGAACTGTGACTCGAGACACTGCAGTCTCATCCTGATGAGTGAAATTAAGGGTAGGATCTGACTTAGTCCAGCACCATCAGAGCTTACCACTCAGGTAGCCTCCTCAAAGGGTTTAAGGATACAACAATGATTCTCCATCAGACGCCACTGATTGGGGCTGATATTCACATCTCCTTTCCCAATACCATGTTGGACTGCATATTGATGGATGGCTTTCTGTTGTTCAAGCATTCTCTGCATCATATAGTAAGTGGAATTCCACCGGTTTGGAACTTTCTGTATCATCTGGTGGAGAGGGAGGCTGTTTTCAATCTGAATCTGCAGCAACAACTTTCGGGCTTTCACAGTATGGTTAAAGTGAGTGCACCCAGTGTGGGTAGCTGCAATCAAGTTCTGCACATGTTGGTCCTCACTGATGAAGTCTTTTACCACCAAGTTAATATTGTGTGCAAAGCATGGTACATGTGTAAACTTACCAAGTCTTACTGCTTTCACAGTATTTGTAGCATTGTCAGACACTATAAACCCTGGTTGCAAAGACTTTGGATTTAGCCACTCAGCAAACTTTTCTTCGAGGCTTCCCAGGAAATGTTCCGCTTTGTGATCTTTTTCAAACCATAAATGCATAAAGCTGCCTGCCTGTGAACTGTGAAATTCCCTTGCTTCTTGCTGCTGCTGCTGTCACCAGTGCCACCACATGATGATGATGATGATGATGATGATGATGAGGAGGAGGCGGAAGGAGGAAAGTTTACCCAGTGGCCAGTCACAGCCATATAGTCAATCGTCTGACCACTGGTCCACATATCTGTCATGACATGAACCTTTTTGCCCACTGAACCTTTCAGAGCATCAGACACACTTTTCTGAACAGCGTCATACAAATCTGGAATGGCAACACTGAAGAAATAGTTCCGGCTGGGGACCTGATACTTTAGCACAGCGATTTCCATGAGTGCTTTAAAACCTGGGTTAGCCACAAATGAGAATGGGAGCAAGTCAGTGGCTATCATCTCCCCAATTGCCTTTGTCAATCGCCTTGCCTCAGGCCTGTTGGGCTTATATTTCTGTGACCGCTCAAAGCAGTCTTTCAAAGAAATTTGATGCCCGCTACGCTTTCTGCTATCACCTGATTTTCTGGGCTGCTTCCCTTGACCTTTACCACCATGTGGGGTGGATTTTGTAGCCATGGATGGTATATGACTCCGATTGGGCTGTGGTGGTGGAGTCAGAGGGGTAAAAACATGAGAAATAGAGGATGCTGTGCTTTGACTGGAAGGAAGACTTTCATCATCCTCCACCTCCACATCAGTTACTTCATCACTTTGGTAAACATCCATTACCTCATCCTCCTCAGCTGAGTGCAGAAGTGCAACAACGTTTGTGTGCTCCTTTTGTGCTTTTTGACGCTGATAAATGTGAGACTTGTTCATATGTCTTATCATTGTTGATGTTCCCAGTCAAGTACTCACTTTACCATGACTTAATTTTGTTTTGCATAATTTGCAAACCACATGGCTGCCAGATGATTTATCTTGTGTGAAAAAATCCCACACAATGGATTTCACAGATTTTGTTGCACTGCTTCCTATAGGGAGGATAGGTTCATTACTACCACTGCCACCACCACCACAGCCACTACTATTTCCACTATCTCTTTGAGGTCTTACCATGCCCATCTGCACATAATTTTGAAGATGCACAACCTCTCTGACTGGTTGAACTACATCTCTTTCTTCCCCTCGTGAAGCCTGTCCATCTTCTGTCCTCTGTTGTTCCTCTGCATGTGTGGTGTCTGACTCTCCAAGTTATGCCCCACTATCATTAATGTTTTTTTAGCACCACAGCTATCCTTTCGAGAACTTGTTTTTGTTCTTTTTCTGCCTCTGTATTCCTCCTCTTCTCCCCACTTCCCAGAGCTACTACTACTTGACATACTGACTGCTGCCTTATCTACTACAAACTCAGCATCTGTTCCACTGATTTCCCCCTCACTCTCATCAGTCTTCTCCTCCTCATCAGCATCCATCACTTTGTTTACTAAAACTGGCTGCCACACTATTATGGCCCTTGTGCTCATCCTCTGAGTACCATGACGGGTTACTCCTGCAACATCCTGAATTTTCTGTACTGTTGTTACTGTTGCCTGGATTGCCTGAGAAGTGTTGCTATTTTTTTTACCACTCATGGCTGCATCGAGTCAAGTACTTTACATGTTAAGGCACGGGGATATTTTCTCTCTAACAGGTAAATGCAGCACTGCTTGCTGCATCGAGTCAAATGCTTTAAGTGGTAAGGCACAGGAATATTTTTATTTTCTCCCTAACTGGTAAATACAGCACCGCTTGCTGCGTCGAGTCAAGTACTTTAAGTAGTAAGGCACAGGGATATTTTCTCCCTAACAGGTAAATACAACACTGCTTGCTGCGTCGAGTCAAGTACTTTAAGTAGTAAGGCACAGGGATATTTTATTTTCTCCCTAACTGGTAACTACAGCACTGCTTGCTGCGTCGAGTCAAGTACTTTATGTAGTAAGGCACAGGGATATTTTCTCCCTAACAGGTAAATACAACACTGTTTGCTGCGCTGAGTCAAGTACTTTAAGTGGTAAGGCACAGGGATATTTTCTCCCTAACAGGTAAAAACCAGCACTGCTTGCTGCGTCGAGTCAAGTACTTTAAGTTGTAAGGCACAGGGATAATTAATTTCTCCCTAACTGCTGGCTGCATCAAGTCAAGTAATTTTAAGTAGGAAGACACAAGGATTTTAGTTTCAACTTTCCAGGCTCTTTTAATATTTTTTTGTGTTTGTTCTGTAAGCCTGTCGAACAGAGAGATTATTTTTTTTAATGACTGTTTTAGCCAGGTTTGTGAATGTGTGCTGCTGTACACACTCCTCTAACACTTAACACACACGCTAAGTAACAGCGCAGTCTGCACAGTGCACACTTCAGTCAGTGTGTGATGTTTGTTGGCATCAGAGTTTCAGAAAGCCCACAAAAAAACCCACAATTTTTATTTCACACAACACATATGGTCAGGTCACACCAACAGCACTCCAACAACTTTTTGTCTGCATAGGTCTCTTTTTTTTTTTTTTTTTTAAGGCTTAACGTTTTCTTCCCTCTCAAAACAAAAGCTGCCTAAGCCAGCTTGTGCAGCTACCTATCACAAAAAGAGAAGGGGGAAGAAGAAATAGATTTTTTTTAATTTAACTGATCCAGTGCCGTGCTGAATGCCAGATAGACAACACACTCACTCCACAACCACTCTCCCTTGAGAAATGTGCTGCGCACACTGCAGCGAGCAACTCCAGTACTGTGACCCACGTGGGTATCTGTGACCCACTCCAATTGCTAACTGGCTTGCTGAGAGACAAAAACTGAAACACCAATCACCATCTAGCATGTTCCCTCCCTTTCCCACGGTCCTCCTTCTCCACGGTCTCTCTGTCTACTCTCCACCTCTTTGAGAGTCCCGACTGGTGCCTGCATGCTGCGAGCAGCATCACGTGTGCTAAATTGGACAGACAGTGAGGGAGCATGCGCGGCAGTGCATTGCATCTGGTATGTGTGTACTTTGTGTACTAAAATTATTAGCAGTTTCTACAGGCAAACCAAAGTTCGCAAAGTTCACATTTTTGGGGGGGACGTTCTACCATGGGCAGACTATGGAGAACAATGGAGGTTTGATCTTTTTTCAAATTTGGTCGAACCAAACTTGCAGACCTAGTAAAGCTACCACAAAGAAGCACAAAAATCACACAGCTGCAGTGGATAGCAGGTTCACATTGCTGAAATTATGATGTGGCGCAATAAATGGTTTCTGATTTGATGACATGCATCACACACATACTCACACACACACTTAGTAATGCATAGCTAATTGAAAACTTCAGTAATATAACCACATATTTTAAACAAACTAAAAGTATGCACTGCTGCACCACAACAATCAGCAAAAAATGGCAAGAAATATTGAAAATATTACTGTGAGAACAAGAAAAATATCACCAAAACAGAACGCACTGTCTTTTTCTCCAAGTTAATCTACCTACACCACAGATATGCCCCTCCCCCAAAGCACACTTCTACTGTCACTCCGTACACAGACTGAATGTTGTACATTAACATTCAAAATCCATACACAAACAATAAACACTCGATGATATGAGCACAGGAGGGTTTCCTATAATCAATGAATTCAATTTCAGCAAAAAATGACCCAAAAAGGCTTTTTAACAGCTTTTAGAAGGTTTGAATCACAGAGAGCTCTCACAGCAGACTGTCTCCTACAGCTTCCTACACACACTACCCCAAACTGAGGCTGTGCAGAACAATCTAGAGCCCATGTGACCTGAAATCCCATGAATCACTGCAAAATTCGCCTTTGGAGCTTAAAAATGAGGTGAAGTGAGGCGAAGTACATTGTTTTCAATGTACTTCGCCTTAAGAATTGGTGGAGTAGTGGTTTGGGAAGGCGGAGTAACATGAAGTCATTGTTTTCAATGGACTTCGCGTTACCCATTATAACATGAAGTACTCTGCTTCGCGTTGTGGAGCACTCTGTGGATTCGCTTTCACTCCGTGAATCACTTCGTGGAGCGAATTGGGGCCATTTCGCCCATCACTACTCACCGCACCAATAAATGTCAACATTGTCTATGACAGCAGTTCAGTTGCAGTGTCGTACAGTTGAAAGTGAAAGACTGCTGCAATCAGTGGTGGTAACATGTAGGCAAACATGTCACACTGCATCTGAACTGTCATAGACAGTTCTCCCCCCCCACCCTGAACACCTACATAGCATGCTGGGAGCCCACCCCAGCATGCTCATGCACTCCCCCCACTTGCACACCGCATGGCTGATGGGGGTGCTCAATCCCCTGTCGGCTCCGCTGTCCCCCCCAAACAGATTTCCAGGTGCCACAATGGGAGCCCTCCCCAGCATGGCAAAAGTCCGTATGGAAATGGGATTGCCCAATCCCCCGTCGGCTCCACTGTACCCCCCAAACAAAAAAAAAATGACTTCCAGTTGCCATGAGAGCCCACCCAACTTAATAGCGTCCAAATATATATTGATAGAGGCACCCAATCCCCATCAGCTCCACTACCCCAAAAAATGAACTTCCAGCTGCCACACTGGGAGCCCATCCCAGCATGGCAGAAGTCCCACGTCATCTTCTAAAATAAAAAAAATACATCTGTAGGAAAAAAAAAGGTCCCTTGCTGACTGTCTTGCCCCCCCAACCCCTGCCTACCCTTTGTGCACCCACCTCCCCTCACCCCCACCCCATACTTATCTCTGGAGCTCAGCGCGATGATCTTCAGCGGACTGGGAACACGTCTGCACTCTTCAAAGCTGACCACGAACTGAAGAAATGCCGGTAAGCTGTATGATGTCATAAATGGGTTTTTTTCAACTTTGGTGCATATCTCAGCCATTTTGGGGAATTTTTCATCAAATTTTCAACATGGGGTTCTTGGGATCCCACCTCATGAACTCAGTCACTGTCATTTTGTTATTCAGTCCTGAAAGGTGATTTAGCGATCACTGCATGGAACCCCCTTTCGGGACTGAGTAACAAAACGACAGTGCTACAGTTCATGAGGTAGGCCGCCCAAAACCCAAAAAATTTGGTGAAAAAATTCCCCAAAATGACTGTTTTATGAGCGTGCATTGCGTAGTTCCTACGCACGCTCATAACTTCACGAATTTTAATGTTTTCACTCCGGATTTTCAACATTACCATTTTACCACACCTCCTTATGAGCAGTATAGCTGTCATTTTTCATATCTCACCCAAAATGTGTTTTTGTTCATGTAGCGCACAATGGGGTGGTCGGTGTGTGAAATCAATGTTTGGGACAGATTAAGAAAATCACAGTGACACTGTTCATGAGCAGAGGTCTTAAAATGACTATGTTGAAAATTTGGTGACAAAAGTCCATAAAATGACTGTGTTACGAGCGTGCATTGAGCAGTTTCCATGCACCCTCATAAGTTCACGAATTTGTAATATTTTCAGTCCAGATTTTCTACAGTGGCATTTTTCCACACCTTCTTATGAACAGTGCAGCTGTCATTTTTCATACCCTGGCCAAAATGTGTTTTTGCACTTCTGGTGTAGAAATGTGTGGTCGCTGTGGGAAATAAGTGTTCGGGACAGATTAAGAAAATCACAGTGACACTGTTCATGAGCAGAGGTCCCAAAATGCCTGTGTTGACAATCTGCTGTAAACAATCCCCAAACTAATTACATTACGGGTGTGCATTGCGCAGTTTCTACGCACGCTTGTGACTTTACCAGTTTTTTTATATTTTCACTCCAGATTTTCAACATTGCCATTTTTTTACACCTCCTCATGAACAGTACAGCTGTCATTTTTCACATCTTGTTGGAAATGTGTTTTCACACCTGTGATGCCAAATGGTGTGGTTGCTGTGCAAAATCAGCTTTCGACTAACGAACTGATATTGCGACTGTTCATGAGGTGAGGGTCACAAAAAACCCATGTTGAAAAATTGTAGTGAAAATACCAATGATTGCCTGGGGCGTTAGGGTTTCTGGCCATAACGCCCCACCCTGTAGACACTGACAGGCATCAAGGGTGTGACTTAGGATTGTGTCCTGTAATGCTCATACCATTCCACCTCCACCCACAACCTGCAGCCAGTGACAGGCATCGAGGTGTGCCTTGGACTCTCCGGCCCCAAAGTTCACCCCATTCTCCTATACTGCACCCATCTCACCATATTTCCTTATGGAATGGGGGTGAGTATAAGGCCCAAAGACCCCAAGGGACACTGTGACACTTGTCGGTGTCTGCAGGGTAGGGTGTGGTGCAATGGCATGGCTGTTATGCCTGACAACCCAAAGGCACACCCCAATGCCTGTCAGTCTCTGCAGGGTGGTGGTGGGGCTGGCTTTAGTTCAAGACTTCACTGCCATTCCTACTATGTATCTCTCTAACTCTTACACTACCAATGCCAATGCCAGCAAGCAAACATTCAGCATTGACAAATGCTTGTTCTTTTTAGTAAATCTGTTGTTTGCTAAGTTAGTTTCCCTACCAAAGCAAGTAAAGATTATATAACCCTCTTTCCAGCTTTTGTACTGATAATCCTATTGAAAAATTTGGATGGCTACACTTTATTTGCTTTCTTAAGGAGTTTATTTTGAAATACTGCTTGATTGATTATTAAGTGACAGTTTTATTGGTGCCTGACTCTGAAGGATATCTTCCCTCTTTGATATGCATGAATTGACTTGACAGGTCAAGTCAGAGCATAATGAATAACATACACTACTACTCAGAAACAAAGTGTTTACTGAAAATAAAAATTTTGACAAAAAAGCTCCCCATGTTATAACTAATTCAGCATTTTAGGTGTGGATGAATATCAACGTACTGTCCTTGTAGGGACTGAGTTATAATGATGTCCTGCAGAATCTGTGCTTATATAGAAAAAACAAAGTGGTGGTGATGGTGGTGTTGTGTGTGTGTGTGTGTATCTGTGTGTATGAAATTTAAAACCTAGGAGGGATGTTATGTAAAGGATTCCTGGCTACAGTTTTCTATGCTCTCATTAAAGGACTCCTGGAGAAACCTGGAGACATGAGTTTGAATCCCACAGCCACCATTAGTATATTGTGTGACCCTGAGTTGAACAAGTAACTAAACTTCATTGAGCTCCCAGGATGACCTAGAAATGAGTTTCAGTTCAAATGTATCTTTCCTGGTAAAATAAAAAATGGTAAAATAAAGGCAAAATAAATAAGGACTTGAAACCTGACTCCTACAGCTGAGTCCTTATTTATCTGAGTTCTGGAGTGAGTGTTGGATTGGGGTGGGGTGGGGGTTCTGATTCAAATAAGAACTGTCTGCACACCACTTCTGAGGTACCTGCACCCTCAATCAACCGTCCTGTAGCTCATTTGAATATTCCTGGTATTCTAGTGGTCTTCCTCCACCCATAAGGACATCTGATCCTCTGTCAACCCTCCTACTCAGGACCCTACTCCCCTCAATCTCTCCCTGCCTGCTCAAGTCACCCAAGCCAAAGTACAGAAATTGTGACAATGACCTGCAAAGCCTGCTGCTCACCACCTTGGCCTCCCATGGTCTTATTGTCAGTGAGTGATCATGAGTACAGTAGAAGCAGGTGTTTGTACAATACTTGTGATTGATCAGAGACTGTCAGATGGAAACCAGCTGAGGAGGAGAGAAGAGGCCTGTGCCAGTTATCACTGTTGCTGTAGTTTGCATTTTGTGACTATGGCTGGTGAGGTGCCTGAGAGGGTGAGTTGGGAGGGGATCAGATGCCCTTATTGGAGGGACCACTAGTCCACCAAGAATATACCAGACAGCTACAAGATGGGTGATATGGATGCTTTTACAGTGTATTTTTCCAGGAGAGATCAGCTTACAGGCAACATATGATTTTCATGAGGGTCTGCTGTAGGGCCCTGCTTTTACAGTTTTGCAACATATTTTCACACGATAGCTCAGCTGAGTTGTGGTATAAGTTCAATACAGAATCCCGCACTCAACACCACCATGTAAAAAAGAATGCTGCTCACAACATCTCTGTTAAAGTGCAATCTTTATTGAGGTGCCAGTTCAGGACACACCACATGCCTTGACATGTTTTGGGCCAAAGAATCCCTTTTCAAAATACATGTCTTTTGAAAAAGGATTTTTGGTCTGAAATGCGTCAAGGCATGTTATGTGGTTTGTCCTGCACCAGCACCTCAATAAAGATTGCACTTTAACGGAGATGGTGTGAGCATCATTCTTTTCTACATGGTGGTGGTGGTGAATGCGGGATTCTGTGCTGAACTTCTGTTGCTTTGTCCCTGCACCCCAATCTTGTGCAGCTTTCTACTACTGAATGAGGACTGAGTCGTGATGTCTTGTTTGTAGTGGGGTTCTGTTTAACCAAGTTTTAACACTGCATTTACCTAGAGTAGTACAGCAAAGATGCAAGACCTTTTTTGTTTCAGTGGGGTCCACCTTTTACTCATTTTTATAATGCATTTACCCAGACTAGCCCAAGTGAGAGGCAATTTCTCATATTCAGTCTAGTCCAGCTTTTACTATGTATTTTTCAATGACAGAGCAGAATAGTGGCAAATAGGCAAACAGGAGGGGTGAAGCAACAATGAGGAAACATCAAAACTGCCATCACAGAGGCATCAAGCCTTTGTGTGAAGCAAATAAACCAATCAAAATGAAAGAAAAAACCCACTATGGTTCTCAAAAGAGGTGGCGGGGAAGGTTAGGGAGAAAAAGATAGCATTCAGGAAGTAAAAGGAAACACAGAAGGAGTTTGACAGAGAACTGTACCAGTTAATGCAGAAAAAAGCGGGGAAGGCAGTCAGATTAGCAAAGGCCCAAACCAAGGAAAAGATAGCCAACTCAATTAAGAAGGGGGATAAAACCTTTTATAGGTACATTAGGGAGTGAAGAAAGACAAAGGGAGGGATACTGAGGCTAAATAAAGAGGAGGGTGGGTGGGCAAAGAGGGACAGTGAAAAAGCAGGGATACTGAACGAATATTTCTCAGTATTCACAAAAGTAGAAGAGGAGGAGGTGCCTAATCCAGTCAATAGAAGCACTCTGGGTAGCGGGGTCGATACCAGTCCTTTCACAGAAGAAAGGGTTGTGAAAGAACTCCTAAAACTGAAGGTGGAAAAAGCAATGGGGCCTGATGGGATTCACCCCAGAATGCTAAAAGAATTAAGGGGAGAACTAGTAGTACCACTGACTACCCTTTTTAACAAATCATGGGAGGCTGGTGATGTACATGAGGACTGGAGGAGGGCAGATGTGATTCCCCTTCATAAAAGTGGAAGCATGACAGAGGCAAGAAATGACAGACCTGTCAGTTTGACCTCAGTGGTAGGGAAAATTATGGAATCACTTCTGAAGGAAAGAATTGTAGAGTACCTAGAGGCCAGTGGGGCACAGGACCCAAGGCAGCATGGATTCATAGCGGGAAGGTCATGTCAGATCAATCTAATCGATTTCTTTGACTGGGTGACCAAAGTAGTAGACCAGGAAGGGGCTGTGGACATGGCCTACCTAGACTTTAGCAAGGCATTTGACTCAGTCCCACACAAAAGATTAATAAACAAATTAGCTAGCCTGGGAGTGGGTTCCAGGGTGGTAGCCTGGGTGAAACATTGGCTGGACAACAGGAGGCAGAGGGTAATAGTAAACAGAGTCCACAGTGATGAAAGGGAGGTTACTAGTGGGGTACCACAGGGTTCAGTACTGGATCCGGTCCTTTTTAATGTCTTTATAATTGACATTGCAGAGGTACTGGAAGGAAAAGTATGTCTCTTTGCAGATGACACAAAGATCTGCAACAGGGTTGATGCACAAGGTGAGGTGGAAAGGATGACAGAAGACTTGGCAAGGTTAGAGGAATGGTCAAATGTATAGCAGCTTAGATTCGATGCCAAGAAGTGCAAAGTAATGTACCTGGGAAACAAAAAAACAGGGGAAGAATACACAATGGGGGGTGAGATACTGACAACAACAAAAATGGAAAGGGACCTGGGGGTAGTTATGTCAGATGACCTAAAGGTGGGCAAGCAATGTGAAAAGGCAGTAAGGAGGGCTGGTGGAATACTGGGATGCATAGGGAGTGGCATCACCAGTAGAAAACAGGAAGTTATTGTCTCTCTGTACAGATAGTTGGTGAGACCCCATCTGGAGTACTGCATGCAGTTCTGGAGATCCCATCTCTGCAAAGACATAGACAGGGTAGAGGCAGTCCAGAGGAAGGCAACAAAAATAGTGCAGGGTCTGCACCAGAAGACATACAAAGAGAGACTAAAGGAGCTTAATATGTATACCCTCGAGGAAAGGAGGCAGAGGGGGGGCATGTTAGAAACATTCAAGTACTTCAAGGGAATCAATAAAGTCCAAGAGGGTAGCATCTTTTAGAAAAAGAGATGTGCAGAACAAGGGGGCACAATTTAAATCAAATCAAATAATCTTCAAACCAAGGTGCCTGTACAATAAAACATATAAAATATTTATCCCAAAAGGAGTAAAGCACATAAAATACAGTAGCAGCTTCAGTAATCAACAAATGCCAAACCGGAAAGGTACGTCTTTAAAGCAGTCTTAAAACTCAGGATGGTCAGGCAATCTCATACCCAATGAGGTAGAGAATTCCACAGGGTTGGGCCACAAAACTAAATACCCTTGCCCCAGATGTTTGTAACTGAATCCTGGGAATCTGTAGCAATCCCTCATCAGTGGATTGGAGAGGATGAAGGGGACAGTAGGGTCAAGGAGATCTTTCGGGTAATCCAGTCCCTGATCATGTAGGGCCTTATAGGTTAATAATGCAACCTTGAAGGTGATCCACCATTGTATCGGCAGCCAGTACAGACTGCAGAGCACAGGCATTAATATGACTGGTTCTCGAAGTACCAGTCAATAACCTGGCTGCCGCGTTCTGCACCAGCTGCAAGTGGAGGATATCAACCCCTGGTAGCCCGAGGTAAAGGGCATTGCAGTAATCAAGGCAGGAGGTAACGAAAGCAAGAACCAATGTTGGAAGATCATCAGGAGGAACCAGGTGTTTAACCTGGGTGATATTTCTCAGATGGTAAAAAGAAGTTTTAACAACTGCTGGTGCCTGTGACTTTAAGGTCAGACAGTCATCAAACATAATGCCCAGGTTCCGCACCCAGTCTGAGGTAGTTAGCTGGACATCGCCGAGCCATAGACCTGAAGGAGAACCTGCCAACATACCCACCTCACGATGACCTGGGTCCACCACCAACACCTCAGTTTTATTAGGATTCAATCGTAGACAACTCACATTCATCCAGGCCTGGATTTCGGTTAGACAGCTGTTTAGCATCAAGACAGCATCATCCTGACCAGGCACAAAAAACATGTATAGCTGAGTATCATCTGCATAGCAGTGAAAACTCTAGCCATACCATCTAATAATCGCTCCCAATGGTAGCATATACACTGCAAACAACATGGGTGACAAAACGGATCCCTGCAGTACCTCACAGGATAGAGAGAATGGAGCTGAGGAAAAGAACCCAGATACCACTCTCTGAGTCCTACCCATGAGGAAAGATCAAAACCATCTGAGGACAGATCCTGAAAGTCCACAGATGAACCGCAGGTGTTCCAACAGCACACCATGGTCCACAGTGTCAAATGCTGCAGAGATCAAGAAGAACCAAGATGGAATGAGTCCTTCAGTCTCTCACTATCAGGAGGTCATTTAGTACACAAACAAGGGCTGCCTCAGTACTATGTCTCTTCCTAAAACTGCACTGGAGAGAATCATAGACATTGTGGCTGGTCAAATGGTCTTCCAGCTGTAATGCCACCACCTTCTCAATAACCTTACCCAAAAAGGGTAGGTTAGAGACAGACCTGTAGTTTGCTAGACAGTCAGGATCCAAGGAGGACTTCTTAAGAAGGGGCCGAACCATGGCCTCCTTAAGGGGATCCGAAAAGATCCCCCTCTCCAAGGACAACCAAACTATCTCAGCAAGGACCGGGCCGATAACATCCATGCAGTCAACCAGCAGACGCGTGGGACTCGGATCCAATCTACAGTTGGTAGGACGTAATGACTGGATAACCATCACAATATCACTGATTTGGAGCGGCTAAAGTCGCACCACACAAACTGGGTGTCCGACATCTCCTGACGAGCACTGCTACTCTCTTGAGAGAGGGCCAGGCAGATATCGGACCTGATCGTGGCAACCTTATTCACGAAGAATCGAGCAGTCTCCTCACACCGCTTTTGAGAAAAAGCATTTCCGGGCTGAAGACAGAGTGGATTGCACAGTCTGTCCACAATCCAGAAAAGCTGAAGAGAGAGGGGGGATGGCTCAAAGGTAATGTGTGGAAGTATTTTTTCACAGAGAGGATTGTGGATGTATGGAACAACCTTCCTGAGGATTTCATGGAGTCAAAAACAGTGGAGAAATTCAAGAATGCATGGGACAGACATAAGGCAATTCTAGTGGGGATAGGAGGAAGTAGGCTGTTGGTTAACTAGGATCTGCAGCTTATCCATTAGGTAGGGAAATGGGCCAACTAGGTGGGCCAAGCAGTCCTTATCTGCCTTCAAATTCTATGTTTCTGTTTATTTAATGAACTTATTTAATGTGGCAAAGCAGTAGTGCTTTTTTAAATGTCTTCTCCATGAAAGATTAGTGACTTAATAACCTGACAATGATAGCTTTGTTCTCATCTTGAAGTTCATACTTTTTATTCATGTGAAAGACAGATCTGCAATCTAGGGAATGTCCTGCAGAAATCCTCTAACCTAATGAGTGGCTAGCTGTACCTTTGTGACTGGAATTGCTGCTTGTACTATGTGGTGTGCGAGTGGGGAGCAGCCGATAAGTCGTGCCATGTGAGCCTGTGAGGGATTAATTCTCACAAGCTGGAAGTCAGCCCTTAGCCGGGACCGAGTGTGTTAGACGATCATTGCCAATTAAACAATATGACTTAATAACCAGCCTGGCTTTATCATAAAAGGAGCAGGGAGGTAAGTGTGCTGTTTTGTATTAATAGTTTTGTTTGTATTGGATGGTCTTATCTGATTGGATTGGGCTGGGCTGTGTCCAGTGACTCGAGTGATCTCTCCCCTCCAGCTTGTCCCTTGCTGCCAGTCTCCCACCCCAACTGTGAGTGTGCATGGAACCCATGAAGTAATGTCCACATCCACCTAATGGTGTGTGGCAGTTCTTCAGCATTAAAGCCTCAGTTGCATTAGGATGAAGTATTAGGTAATTGTTTTTTGGCTTTGGTGTCTATGATGACTTCTAAATGGGTGCTAAGGTGGGATGAGCCTGCCACCAGCATTGCCCCTGCCCTTGCCCTTGCCACATGTCTGCGCTGTCTACATGACATAGAATGTGCTTGGCATTAAGTCATCATCTGTTACAGTTGGCTGTGCAGCCCTGCAGATTGGCTGTCATGTGTGGGTTGTGCTGGAATGCTTGATGGTATTGTGGTTCCGGTGTATGACATATGGGAATTTGGGGGTTGGCTGCCATGTACTGGATATGAATGGGAAACATCATCCTGCCGCAGAGCAGTGACAATTATGGTTGTGCCATTGTCTGAGGTCTCACACAGGTTGTGGAACCCTTACTACGTATCAAGTCTGTAGGCTGCAATGTCACTGTATACGCCCTGTATTTCATGCAGCTGTCCCATCTGACTCTTACCCTCCCTGCTCCAACTGTCTAAGTTCAGGGTACATGCAGATAAAGATAAAGCAGTCATGAACTGGTATACATCCTGTTTCAATGTTGGGTCTTGAGGGACCGTCCAGTGGGTCTGGTGTATCAGTTCCATTCTTTGGCATGAATGATCTGTGTAAGTGTCTTCTGTGTGACAGACACAAGCACATCCAGGCTGGTGTTTTGTGTGCCCTTATCACTGCCTTGTATGTCTGACTGTGTGGTGCACTGTTGGGGGGGCAGAGTCTGCTGTTCAGGTTGCAAGGCTACAAGTGCAATGCCTGCTGCAGTAATAGCTGGCTATACTCAAGAGAAGTGGTGTATAATTGGGTGTTTGAAGGGTGGCTGGGGTGGGATTCTTTGCTTTAGTTTTGACAATTTTTTTAAGAAAATAAAAAGTAGTTATTTTGAAAGTGATATTTGTTGGTTGCAGCAAGTCAAAGGCAGCCAAATAGTGTCAAAATAACCCTCAAAATGCACCAGAATGCACATACAACCTGATAGCTTCTGGAGGTCTTTGTGCCCCCCAGACTCCACCCCCCCAGCCTGTGGGGTTGGTAAATCATAGTTCATGAAGACCCCACCCTTCTAAATTACACTTCTCTATCTATGTCTCCCAAGTGTGAGTGTCTGTATGTGTATGTGCATGTGCGTGCATGTGTGCGTGCGTGTGTGTGTGTGGCACTGTACGTAGAGAATAGTGGATGGGCAACCATGCTCCACAATTCCTCTTCTCTTCCTGTTTCTCTCTCTCTCTCTCTCTCTCTCTCTCTCTCTCTCTCTCTCTAGGAACCAGATTTATACTGGGAAATGCTGAAAAGAGAAGCTGACCAAATGCAATAACTTGCTTGACTTTTTTGTTAACTTAAACTTTTAAATTATTTCCCAACCGTTTACAAATAAAGCTTACTATGTGCATTTAAAGGAGGCTGATGGTTTTGATTAAAAAATATGTATTTTTGAAATCACTGATTGTAACCTACAGAATATGTATGTAATGTTCATCACTGCTGAGTTTGATGGCATGCATAGTATTATATGACCCACCCAGCTATTTAATTTGATTTGTTTTCTTCTTTGATCATCAAGCCTGCATCTCTTAACCCCTTCCCCAACAACCACCACATGCATTTGTATCTAAACTTGCTCTGTAAATTAACAGTGTGAGTGCAAAACTGGAACAGCAGTGTGCCTTACTCATTTGAATCACATAATCTGTCATACATAGAAATGTAGTCCTCCTTCTTCATGTCTAGGGGTATGGATAGAATATGTCCATGAGAGGGAGGCACACACAGCAACAGAAACACTTCCATTGACCAGCTTACCCAGGCCCAGATATCACACATAGGGTCCCTTTTCATCACTGGTGCTGGATGAAAACAACAGGTTAATGCATATTAAACAGTTCCATTCAATAACAGAATGTTCACATAGAACTTGAAGAAACAACTGTGATCCCAAATTAATTCACCATATTCACATATAGCTCTGGGGAGCATCAGTTGATTAGTTGGAAACACATTCAGCTTTCCCATGTGCAGTATGGTCATAATATCAGATTTTTCCTGGACTGAGGAGGTTGCACACTCTTTTGGGCAGCATTAATTCAGGACTGCTATGTGACAGGGAACTCCTGCCGCTCTTGAGGACCGACCTTTTCTTAAATCTGTTGCAACAGTTCTTCTACTTCTTAGCCTAACCTATTCTTTACAAGTTTTAGTCCAGAAAGTTGGCCACCTATGGGCCCTGCTTCCCTTTCTTGACTATGCTATAGTGTCCTCTTTAAATTTTCCTTTTCCCTCACAGGTCCTCGTACAGAGAGGTTATTGCTATGACCTCCGAGCTGATATAAAACAGGTTGTGTTCCTCGTTGTTGTATTTAGTATGCAATGGCACTATGTCATAAAATACTTTAATGTGTATACCTTATGTGTATAAAACCTGTAAATGTTGAAAATACCGTGGCCCTAGTAGGTGTTTTTGATAAAGGCAAAAAGTACTAGGGGACTGTATGATAAAAATTAAGTTAGTTGTGCTATTTAAAATGCATGTAAATTGCTGTAAACTGAACAAGTCTGCAATTTCATGGTGATTTGCATATATCACATGATGCTTTGCATTATGGAAGTATGTGTGATGTTGTGTTTCTTTGAAACTTGGCTTATTGTCAATGCCCTTTGGGGTAACTTGTTTCAGTGCTTCTGCACTTAGATTCTTTGTCTTTAGCTTGTTTTGTTTTTATTTGAGCCCCCACCACCCAAGCAAACAAGGCCCGCATAGGGGAGGCTAAATCTCAACAGATAAGTTAGATCAGAGATCAGTGAGTCTGGAGGTGCTGGCTAAGTGTAGGTGAAAGACTTGCACAGTCTGTTGCTATAAACTGATGTACTGAAGAAGGGATATGCCATTTCTGAAGGTTATCTTCTGCATTTTGAATAAACATCACACAGAGATTGTGAGTTGAACTTGAAGTTCGGTGTCTGGTCCATCTGTTATCCCACAACCCCTCCACATGCTATGGTAACAAAAGCTTTAAGGCAGCACACATCAAAGAACAGTTGAAAGTGCCTAACAGCCCATTATTCTTCACAGGCACCCAAACTCTCAATAATCCCAACCCCTCACTCTCTGTCTCTCTCTTTCTTCGTACTGACTCAGTGGGTCCTCCTCGGGATATGCAATCCTCATGGCTTGGGGATTTGCAGTTTCCCTTATGACCCCTGCATCGTTTCCCAAGACTGGCAGCAACTGTCCCTGAATTGAGAAGCGGGACATGTCCCATGGAGCTCCAAATGAGCTCACTGTCCGGACACTACATTCCCTGCCACATTTTTGTCCACAAGATCCCTACTGTAATCAGTGCAGGCTGCCAGGACACTCTGCAACCTGCAGTTGCTGGCTCCCCTCTTGATTTTAACTGCCCTCAAAGCTACTATGTGGCTTATGGATACTGGCTCCAACTTCTTTCTCTGTGTCACCCCAAGTGCCACTGTCCGGGGGCCGAAGCAGGCAATCAACCTTGCAAAGTCCTGACTCACTCTCACTCTCACTCCTTCGCCTCTCACATCTCTGTCTGGAACTCCCCCTCTTTATTGAGGGGCTTCATCTCCCCATGCACCCATATTGACTTCCTGACCTGTGGGAGGCTCCACTCGAGTGCTGAGAAGAACTAACCCTTTTTCTACTGGGCTGAATTAGGTCACAAAAACCCCCCGGAGGGATGAATAGGTTTTACATAAACAGAGAAAGTGATGGCATATAATGACCACTGGGTCCATCTAGTCTTCTCATTTTTAATTATGATGACTTTTGCCACAGAACCAACTGCCCTACAGCACTCTCTCTTCCACCCAACTCCTTACTCCTAGGATTCCCTTGTGCCTGCCTGAGGCATTTTTGAAACCCACCATTGGTTTCACCTCCACTGCTTCCCATGAAAGGCTGTTCCAGGAACCACCACCCTTTCTGTGAAGAAGTACTTTCTCACATCCACCTCCTTCCAGCTTCATATCAAGACCTCTTGTTCTACAGCACCTTTTTCTCTGAAACATATCTCCCTCCTGTGCTTTATTAACACCCAAGAGGTATTTTGAAGGCCTCCATAATAGCCCTACTCTCCCTTCTCTCCTTCAGGGTGTACATATTGAACTCTTTCAGTCTCTCTTCATAGGACTGCAGATGGGGACCGTGCACCATTTTGACAGCCCTCACCTCTCTTCTTGCTGCTTTCTCCTTTTTCCAACTGTTCCCCCTCCATGCCTTTCTCCTTTGACTGCTCTTTTCTACCTTCTTTCTTTGCTAACTTCTTGTTCCCTTGAAAAATTTACATCCCGGTGGGACTCCATCCCCATGAGATCTCCCTACTGTCTATCTCACCTTGTGGTGGCCCACTTTCTGTCTCCCATATTTCTTCTGTCACCTCCCCAGCTATATTAATTGTCCATAGAAGTAACATTTGAATCGTCCACTGAGGACAGTGGTTGCCTCATAGATGAAAGCAGGCCATCACCTTGGTATAGGATCTTATCCTTCCTGGTTGGCCCATAGTCTCCAGTGTAAACACACCTCTCCTTCTTGCAACATTTCTTCTACCAGTACTCAAAGGCCTTGGTGCGGAGCTTCTTCTCCTTCATGCACTCATCACTCACATTTTAAACACATGGGAAACACAGGATCAACCAGATAAATGATCTACTCTAGCAATTCATCTTTATGTTTAAGGCCATGAAACTCCCTTATTAAGTTTGTCAGTTAGTAGCCATTGTGGCTCTGACCAGAATTTGTTTAAAGATGGGCGTTACATGCACCGTTGTCCAGTTGTCCACTACTTCCCCAAGATCCAGAGAGCTTTGGAAGATGTCTACCAATGGTGGTGCTATTTGCTCTGCCAAATTCTTTAAAAGGGAGGGATGGAGCCCATCTGGCCCCTGTCCATCTGTTAACAGCCATGAAGCCTGTTTTCCTCAACCCTTTATCATTGTACCCCATCATATCCTCAAACCTTTATTCATGCTTTCATTTCAGAACTCTGAAATGTATTAGGCCTTGTCTTAGGAAATGGTGGTGTACAATCAACTGCATCTTCACTGAGAATCTTGGAAAGCCCATACAAATGATTATAGACATACCTGCATAAAGCTAAGTCTGATTTCTTTACTTCTCTCATTTCCATTGATGCTGGCAATCCCTACATTCTGTTCTGCACTATTAATTCTCTTCCAGTTCAAAAACGATTGTTGTATTTCTTTTTCTATCACTTTTTATTCACAAAATGTGATGAATTTGCATCCTTTGTCATGTCACATATTGTAATCATTCACAGTTCAGTACCTTCTTCCATTACTGTGCCTCTTACAATTGAGAATATCTTTCCCTTCTACTCCATTAACCCTGCTGCCTCCTCCATTATGTCTCCCTTGAACCTTTCCAAAACTGTACATTTTTCAAGAGCATCTTCGCAGGATCATATTACACCTAACTTTGTTTCTACTTGCCTTGCAATCATTGGTCATTACATCTCCATTATATATAATCATTCCTTCTTTTCTTAGATCTGATACTGAGTTACAGTTGGGAATAGTCAAGATTTGGGGTGCAGCGACGCATGCTGTGGTGTACCATACACAAGTTCCACATACAAAGGATAGATTGCTGTAGTAAAATGCCAGTCTCATGGTCCATTGCCATGCCCAGAGTCTGTGTTAAGAGGCATAACAACACCAGTCATACCCTCACACATCAGCATTCCCTCACACCTGTAGGCTGAGTCTTTTTCTTTTTGAATTACTCTTTTCCTAACACAGCCATGACCGTCTACCTGGCTAGTACCCAGCCCCATCTCCATCTTTAAATCCCAGAGAGTCCATTGCCTTCTTTGAGGGTAACCCCTCTGTGGTGCTGCTTTTGGGAGTGGCACCCTCTCCAGTAACTCTGAATTTGGTTTCAGGGACTCTTCTTGCTGGGCAGACAGGCAGCATGGGACCCAAGCATGCCAAGGCCTCCTCCAGTTGATTCACCCATGTCACAGCAACAGTGAAGTTGACGGCATACACTACAGTGCAAGTAATCTGCTGACACCAGCCGCCGCATTCTGACAATTTGCAGTCCAGCAGTGGGAGTGACCTCCATTGCGGAGGGGCTATGCCCAATGCATCATCAATGTAGGGAGCTTCACCCCCTGCACCACCCAGTTATTTATATAACAAACTCTAAGTTGCACCCTAGTGGAAACTAGGATTAACAGCAGAATGGCAACACCGTAGGATGGCAAAAAATCAAAGCCGCAGAAGAAGCTTGTGACATTCCCACGGCAACATCACGTTGGCATTAATCAGTTGGCACATTAATGGGACACGCCTCCAGTTGGACTGGGACATTTTCTCTTTTACTTCCTCCAATAAGATGCCAGCTGTGCATGTGCAACACACCATGCAGTGGTGTGTAAGTCACTAAGACTTAGTGTCTTTCTTGCCAGTGCTGTCCCAAGCTGACAAACTCCACCTGTAGGCCCCTATGTGGTGCTCCAGCAGTGAGGATCAGATGATCTTCCATCTGAGAAGGTGAGCATCCTTATGGATAATCACACCTCTTTCCACTGGCCTTCCAAAGCCCTGGGTCACTGGCTTCACGAATGGCAATGCTACCTCTGCACTGACAGCTTTGCACAGGGCTTAGTCACTTTCAGGCTTTTATGTCCATGTCTGATCATTCCTGGTGGTCTAGTGGGTCCTGGCTGTTCCAAAATCTTAATTGTGTCCCTGTTTCCACATGGAACTCACACACAGCCATATCCCTCCATGCATTTTTTTTCTGAATATGGTCCCTCTCTGATCTTGAACTATGTTGAGCCCTCAGGGAGCTGCTTCACGCCTTCTTCACTGCTGTAGAACTGCTTCACACAGTTTACAGTGGTTGATGGGGCTGTGGCATGCTAGTGTATCTGTTATGGGGCTGGTAGTGTCATTGCATTGCACACAAACCAACTATCAGGTGGCTCTAAACAACTTTGGACTGGGGCCAAAACCAAATTACACAGTCTCTAGAGAGCCTGGCTCCTCAGTCTCCACTTCAAAGCACAGTGCTTTATTTGAATGCCACCTCACCTCTTTTGCTCTGTAATCACAATGACCATTGCAATGGTGTAAGGCACAAATGGACACAATTAGAAACAATACAGTACAGTGGTCATTTCAGCAACTTTGCAGCACTAAATGGTGACAGTGTATGGAGCTCCTGGTATCTTCCCCGATGAACTAAAAATAAATCTGATAAAGCATCAATCCTGAAAAAATCCTCTCTCATTCCCCATGTACCAAATAATTTGCCATATCTTATATACCACTCTTTGGTCAAATTGTTAAATAGGTGAACAGTAATAATTTTCCTACTCGCCTTATCACTAACTCCACATTTGATTCTTTTTTTCCATATATAATTTATCTCCTGATTCTTCCCCCTGGTGGCCCCATTCTTGACCGACCTCCCCAGTCCCATCACTCAGCTTCCCGTGGGACTTACCTGGCGTCCTCTGCCACGGGACTATGACTGTGCCTGGCCACTGGTGCAGGGCCTGTGGGAGGTCAGTCGATCATCCTGCTGCCTGGAGGGGTTTTTCCTCTATTTTCTCCCCTGGGCCCACTTACATGCAATGTGTGCAATGTCTGAGCTCCACCTCCGTGAACAAAGCCCTGGCACCCTGTATGCGGGGTCCCTTCCCTTCATGGCAACGCACGTGTGCTGCCACTCAGCTATTGCTGGGTGGCAGGCAAGCAGCGTGCCACTCTAATCCCCCTCCCTGAGGAAGGAGAGCTGTCTTGCAATGCTTGACCCTTCCTCACCCCACCAGCCTCCGGCCAACCCGGTTCCATTCCTGACCCAGGGTCACCAAAGTGGCAGGAGGTAAGGTGCCCAGTGCCTCAGCCCTCCACACCACTGGGCCAGCTCCATTTGATCCTTTTTTAACCTGATTTTGGATCAGGTCAGAGTATGGAGACTGCTGTTCTTTGGGTAGTCAATAACATACTCTTCCCCTCTGATGGTGATTCTTTCACTCTTATAGTTTTACATGACCTTAGTGCCCTCTTTGATATCATTGAACATTCTATATGTTTTTCCTTTGTTTAAAAGAATGTTGATATTTCAGTGCCCTTTCTTTCTTGGTTTCAGTCTTATCTTTCCAGTCACTCATTTACTATCTCCAGACATGGGTCTTCGGTTACCACATATTTTACCCTATATGGGCGCTCCAGGTCATCATTCCTGGTTATGTTCTCATCTTTATTATCTCCTTCTGTTCTGGTGTATCTCTCAGTTTAAACTTTCATATAACCTTAATGCTGGTGACTTTGTTTACTCTTTTAGTTCTCTTTCACTATCTACTCTTCCTTCATATGAGACAGAGTTCAGTTCTTGGTTACATACCATTTTTTACAGCTTTACAGGCATGTGTCCAAAACTCAGTTACTTCTCTGAGGGAAAAGAAGCTCACTCACACTGAGCTGTTATTCTTTACTATTTATTCATGACTAAAATATTACCTTTGCCACTAATCTCTGTAATTTTGGACTTATTCCTGACTCTAATCATGTGACCTTCCAATTACACATAAATAATATTTCAAAAAAATCATTGGTGCATCTGCAGAACGTTGCCAGAACATGTCACTTCCTTAATGCAGCTCCTGGTATCCATATTTTTATCTCTTCTTGTCTTAGTTACTGTAACTGTCTTTGCTTTGCTTTCTAAACTCTGGCATATCCAAACTGCTGCTGCCATCTCCTCACTCAATCCAGAAAATATGAACATAGAATCTGATTCTCAAAGACTTATTGGTTATTAACCCATTTTAAACTACTGTATATTGTAAAACTGCATTTTTTGTAATCAAAATCCTCCATGGAAGTGCATCAAAGTACCTTGTTGAAGTAATCCATGTCCGCAGTTCGACACTCATCTGCTTAATGTTCCCATACCAAAACTACCTACTGTTGGTGGTAGATCAGTGTCCTCCACTCTACCTGTAATCTGGAATTGTATCCGCCCATCTTATTTGGAGTCCTAACCTGATCTGTTTCCCAATTTTTTGTTTTCATTTTGTAAAAATAATCGCCTTTATGTTGGCTGCTGCCAATTTTTATTCTGCAATTTCTTCACTGTGTATCTCTGATACTGTTTAAAAATTAATTGTATTACATTTGTACTATATTATGTTAGATTTGTATCGGTATTTATTTGTGTTGTGAGGTGGAGGCTCCATTGAGTGATGCTTATTTACAAGGATGTCCAAGGCAGAACAACCATAGTAACAGCAGTAAATACAGAGCAGTATATACAGAACATGAAGGTTACAGATACAGGATCATGACAGATGCACAGAGACAAATCAATGAACAAAGGAAAAGAGGTGAACACCAGCCCCCCCATGTGCTGCCAGTACACACTGTATAGCAGAAAATAAGAAAACATGGCACTCACAAGCATACTAATAGTTACAAAAGAGTTACAATTATTTACTGAGTGAAGGAAAAAATGCTCAGGACTCCAAATGGAATGCACTTACCTATTGCCAGTATGACTTTGTCAGGGGCGTTGTTTCGAACTGCACTGTGGGTTATATAATCAGCCCCAATTGAACTTCATTATTCTGCAATTAAACAGTTAAAACATACAACATGAAAACACACAGTGCAAAATAAGAACATGCATTCATATAGTGTGCAAGGTTTAGAATGAAATAAAGTGCTGTATATTCAATCAACTATACAACATGATTAAAATATGCAAAGAGAAGATACCACGCAGATTCACATTGAGAAATGTGTTACAGTACTAATAAAAAAATAATTGGTAAACACCAGCTGCACATATAGATTCATTTTATTATTGATGGTCTTCTTACTTAGTAAATGCGAAGATCTGTCCTGATTATCTTTTACGTTTTATTTGAGTACCCCCACAGACACTTACGGGTAATGGGGATGGGAAAACAGAACCATGTCATAATGCAGTCATTCCAGTACGCTCAATAAAGAATGTTAAACAAAATGACCCCTAAGTTTCAGAATCAGAAACATGCCGGCTAAAAAAACATTTGGCTCTTAGACATTATGTATAATGTCATGTGAGTTTTCCAAAACAAGGGGGTGGTTACAAAAGAAATTATTTTGCATATGAAACTGTATTGGTTTCCCTATGGGGCTCTATAGTAAACTGCTACCAAGGCTACTTGATACACCTGTTGTTAAACACCTGGAGTGCATACATCAGTAAAAAAAAATACATTTTCAAAGTGACAACTGCCCAAGAGGTGCTGTGGCTCACAATTAAAACAAGCATAGAACAATGCCATGACTCAGATAGTCTAATCTCTGAAGAAACCTTCCAGAGCTGCAAATTATAGGTTGGGAGTCAGACTAGAGTCCCAGCAGAGCTACTTAAAACTAGGGATGGAAGAACCTAACAAGCATTTGTCAATGCCGAATGTTTGCTTGCTGGCATTGGCAGTGGTAGTGTAGAAGTTACAGAGCTGCGTAATAGGAATGGCAGTGAAGTATTGAACTGAAGCCAACCCCACCACCACCCTGCAGAGAGTGACAGGCATTGGGGTGTGTCTTAGGAGTCGTCAAGCATAGCAGCCGCATATTTCTGCGCCCACCTGCAGACACTGACAAGTGTCCCGGTGTTCCTTAGGGGTCTTTGGTACTTATGTGCACCCCATTCCATTAGGAAATACAGTTAGATAGGTGCGATATAGGAGAATGGGGTGAACTTTGGGGCCGAAGAGTCCAAGGCATACCTCGATGTCTCTCACTGGCTGCAGGGTGTGGAATGGTATGAGCATTACAGGCAAGAATCCCAAGTCACACCCCTGATGCCTGTCATTCTCTACAGGGTTGGGCGTTATGGTTGGAAACCCTAATACCTCAGGCATCTGATGGTATTTTCACTCCAAATTTTCAACATGGCTTTTTTGTGACCCCACGTCATGAAATGTGGTAATATCAGTTTGTTAGCTGAAAGCTGCTTATGCACAGTGACTAAGGCATTTAGCACCACAGGTGCAAAAACATTCTGAACAGGATGTAAAAAATGACAGCTGTACTGTTCATGGGGAGGTGTAAAAACTGGCAATGTTGCAAATCTGCAGTAAAAATATAAAAAATCTGGTGAAGTCACAAGCGTACATAGAAACTGTGCAACGCACACCCATAATATAATTAGGTTGGGGATTTTTTACAGCAGATTGTCAACTCAGGCATTTTGGTGCCTCCGATCATGAACAGTGTCACTGTGATTTTCTTTATCTGTCCCGAACAATGATTTCCCACAGCAACCACGCATCTCTGCACTGAAAGTGTGAAAACACACTTTGGCCATGTTGTGAAAAATGACAGCTGTACTGTTCATAAGGAAGTGTGGAAAAACGCCACTGGTGAAAATCTGGACTGAAAATATTACAAAGTCATGAACATACAAGGGTGCGTGGAAACTGCACAATGCTCACTCGTAACACAGTCATTTTATGGACTTTTGTCACCAAATTTTCAACATAGCCATTTTAAGACCTCTGCTCATGAACAGTGTAACTGTGATTTTCGTAATCTGTCCCAAACATTGCTTTTGCACACCAACAGCACCATTGTGCGCTACATGTGCGAAAACACATTTTGGGCGACATATGAAAAATGGCAGCTGTACTGTTCAGAAGGAAGTTAATAAAATGGCAATGTTGAAAAATCTGAGTAACATTAAATTCTCAAACTTACGAGCATGCATAGGAACTGCATGGCTGCGCTCGTTAAACAGCCATTTTAGGAATTTTTCACCAAATTTTCAACATAGCCATTTTAAGACCTCTGCTAATGAACAGTGTCACTGTGATTTTTTCTTAATGTGGCCCATACATTGATTTCGCACACCGACTGCGTCATTGTGCGCTACATGGGCGGAAACACGTTACGGCAGGATGAGAAAAATGACAGCTGTACTGCTCATAAGGAGGTGTGGTAAAATGGCAATGTTGAAAATCTGGAGTGAAAATATTGAAAATCCGTGAACTTACGAGCGTGCGTAGGAACTGCTCAACGCATGCTCGTTAAACAGCCATTTTTAGGAATTTTTTCACCAAATTTTCAACATAGCCATTTTAAGACCTCTGCTCATGAACAGTGTCACTGTGATTTTCTTAATTTGTCCTGTACATTGATTTTGCACACCGACTGCACCATTGTGCGCTACATGGGCGGAAACACATTTTGGGTGAGATGTGAAAAATGACAGCTGTACAACTCATAAGAAGGTGTGGTAAAATGGCAATGTTGAAAATCTGGAGTGAAAATATTAAAAATTCGTGAACTTACAAGCATGCGTAGGAACTGCGCAACGCATGCTCGCAAAACAGTCATTTTTTGGAATTTTTCCACCAAATTTTCAAAATAGGCTTCTTGAGAACCAACCTTATGAACACTGGGAGTGTCGTTTGGTTAATCCATCCCAAAAGATAATTTCACGCAGTGACTGGGAAATCACCCTTCGGGCCAGAATAACGCCATGACAGTGACAGCATTCATGAGAAGGGGTCCCAAAAACCCCATGTTGAAAATTTGGTGCAAAAATTCCCAAAAATGCTTGAGATATGCAACAAAGTTGAAAAAACCCTATATATCCCATTATACAGCTTACCGGCATTTCCTCAGTTCGCGGTCGGCTTTGAAGAGTGCAGACATGTTCCCGGTCCACTGATGATGGTCGCGCCGAGCTCCGGAGGTAAGTATGGGGTGAGGGGGGGTGTGGGGAGGCAGGGTGAGCAGTGAGTGAGTGTGGGTTGTGGGGGGGGCAGGGAGACTGCGTGGGACCATTTTTTCTTTACAGGTTTTTTTTTTTATTACGGGGACATTTGCCAAGCTGGGGTGGGCTCCCAGCATGGCACAAGGACGGCTGAGGGGGGGCATGGAGCTGACAGGGGATTGGACACCCCTGTCGGCCATAGTATCTATTGCCATGCTGGGGTGGGCTCCAAGTGTGGCACCCTGTACTCTGGGGGGTGAGAGACAGTGGAGCGCGCCGGAGTTGGGCACCCCGTCAGCTATACCATAAGTTACCACGCTAGAGTAGGCACCAGCGTGGCATGTAGAAAAACTTTGGGGGCGCGCACAGCCGATGGGGGATTGGGCACCCCCGTCGCTTATACAGTGTGTGAGTGGGGGGGGCAGCATGCAGTATGCGTGCGTGCGTGTGTGTCTGTGTGTGTGTAAGGGGAGCTGCGCATGAGCAGGCGATATCTGATCACTGCTCACTGAAGTGTAGCTCCCCCTTTCAACTGTACACCACTGCATTTTGGAGCTGTCATAGACAGCTCCAGCATGCATTGGAGGACTGGGGCCGCGCCTGCCAACACACTGACTGAATTGGAAGAGGGGGTGACACACCTCCAAAAACTCTGATGATGGCACTACGTTTCTTGCACATGCGTGCAAGCAAACATAAAAAGGTTCTGAGGTGCTAAAAGGTTATGATAAGCAGAAAAAATGTTTGGATCTTTATCCGAATCTTTTATGACCTTTATTGTTTTATGGTAACCATACAGTATGTTAAAAAATCATTTGAAACTGCTTTTAATCAACATATCTGTTGAAAAAAAAACAATTAAACCATTGTTTAGTAGTAGAGAATGCTCTCTAATCACTGTTGTTTCTGACATTTAAGAAAGTAATATTAATACTGTCCGTGTATAAGTTATATTAATTACAGTAGTGATTTCTATTTCTCAACAGGTACAGACAGGCACCAGATGTGTTTTAGATGGTTAAATGCTGAAGAAAAAGCCAGGAACACAAAAACAGCACTAGGCCAGAGAAGAGGGCAGCCAGTGAGATAGAGAGAGAGGCAGTCAAAGAGAGCCAGTCAGCAGGCTACTGCTTCGAGTATGTAGTCTGCTACTACCCCTACCTACTACAATCGGGGGAAAACCAGAAATAGTCTACCAGTACTGAAATCAATATGGTTAAGGCATATTTACCAAATATGACTGCTTAGAAAAGAAAGAGAATGTGACTGTGATGACAAGAAATTCCCAGATCTCTAGTTTGTAAATAAATGATCTCCTCCTGAGTCTGATTTTTATGTTTGCTTGCACATGCGCAAGAAACATTATGTGACAGCTTAGGAGAGAAGCGGGTTGGGGAGGCGCGGCAGTGTGGCATCCAACAGAAGCATTGCATTTGGGGGCCTGGCCGTGGTGCGCCAATAGAGGCACAGTGTGCTGAAGACACTGGCTTCCAGAAGGTCCACCAAGTTGTAACGTTTTCATTGCAGCAATCATGGGCCACCTCATCATTGCAGAGTCAGTGATTGCTGCAATGAGAGAGCGACCCATCATTGCTGGGCGGAACATTGCTAGTGTGATATTGTTTGTGAACATGGTGGCGCCTTGCTGGCATGTTTACAAACAATATCAAAGAGCCCCAGTGCCAAGGGGGTGCCCAATCCCCCTCAGCAGCATGTGCCGCTCCCCACAGATGTGAGTTTTTGCCGACGGGAGCCCCAATCCCCATCGGCATCCATCCCCGGTGTTGACTTGCCGGCAGGAGAGCCCGCTTCCCGTCGGCAGTACGGTTCCACTCCCTGTTTGATGAGCCAACTGGGGACACAACTTCCCCTCTGCATCAGCCCCCCCAAAAGAGTAACGTGAGAGACCGAGGGGGTGTCCAGTCCCCCTCCGATCATGTGCCTCCCCACTTTTGTACCGATGGGGGTGCCCAATCCTCCATTGGCTACACCCCCCCAAAAAAAAATTTTCAAGTGGCATGCTGGGCCCCCACCCCAAGCTGCCTCAAAGGAAAAACTGTCCCACAATTTTTTTTTTGTTTACAACCTGTAAAACAAAAACAGTCCCACGCGGTCTCCCTGGCCCCTCTCCCCACAACCTGCACCCACACACTGTGCACCCTTCATCCCAACACCCCCCTCACCCCATACTTACCTCCGAAGTCCAGCGTGATGATCTTCAGTGGACCGGGAACACGTCTGCACTCTTCAAAGCCGACTGCAAACTGAGGAAATGCCGGTAAGCTGTATAATGGGATAGATAGTGTTTTTTCAACTTTTTTGCATATCTCAGGCATTTTTTTGAATTTTGGCACCAAATTTTCAACATGGTGTTTTTGGGACCCCTCCTCATGAATTCAATCACTGTCATGGTGTTAATCAGTCCCGAAAGGTGATTTCACGTTCACTGCGTGGAATCACCTTTTGAGACTGATTAAAGAAGCGACAGTGCCAGTGTTCATGAGGTGGGCTCTCAAAAAGTCTATATTGCAAATTTGGTGGAAAAATCCAGAAATGACTGTTTTACGAGCATGCATTGCGAGTTGCTACGCACGCCATAACTTCACGAATTTGCAATATTTTCAGTCCAGATTTTCAACATTTCTATTTTTCCGCACCTCCTTATGAACAGTACAGCTGTCATTTTTCACATCCTGGGCAAAATGTGTTTTCGCACTTGTGAATAGAATAGCGTGGTCTCTGTGGGAAATCAGTGTTCTGGATGCATGAAGAAAATCACAGTGACACTGTTCATTAGCAGAGGTCCTAAAATGCCTATGTTGAAGATTTGGTGACAAAAGTCTATAAAATGACTGTGTTACGAGCGTCCATTGCACAGTGTCCACGCACGCTGATACTGTAACTTCACACATTTACAATATTTTCACTCCAGATTTTCAACATTGCATTTTCCCGCACCTCCTTATGAACAGTACAGCTGTCATTTTTCACATCCTCCCCAAATGTGTGTTTGCACTTCCGGCGCAGAATAGCTCGGTCGCTGTGGGAAATCAGTGTTCAAACAACATGAAGTCTTGCTATATTATGACTATTGCAGTTTGCCCCAGCCTTAGAACTGCTCCGGAGGTGAAAGAGTTAACTTCCATGCAGAGCATGGAGCTTAGAGCGCGAGCTCGGTTCAGAAGCTCTGTTTGGCTGGTTTCAAACCGAAACCGTCAGATTCTTTACTCCGCCTCACTGAACAGTTGCTCGGAATTCCTCGTTGCTCGGTTCATTTCTTGATTTAAAGCGCTATTCTCGGTTTAATTTAACGCGATTTCATTATTTTAACACAAAAACCGATCGGTTCGGGCTCTGTTTATAGTAATCGTAAGTAATAGATAGGGTTTTTCTGTGTGGGACTTGTAAAAGTATTATCGGTTTGGTTGAACCGATCAAGTTATGTTAATTATAAGTTTAAAGCCTTTTAAGGCTTTTTGAAATCTTGATTCCGGTTCTTATCGGTTCTAAAAAACAGATTTTATACGTTTTTCCAGGACCCATGACACGGTTTGGAACTGATAAGGTGTCTTGCCTGGCACTGCCATCAAAGAGCAAGTTGGTTGGTTAGGCTGGCATCATGTCTGAGAAACCAAAAGAAAAACCGGGCCACTGGGTTTCAACACTGTAATGTCTGTGGGAAGCCTTTGCCAAGGCTGACCCACACACTATGTCTATGTGTCCTGGGGTTTGACCACCTCAATTCAGACTGCCAGATTTGTAAAAATTTCCCTGCAGCCACCCTGGACAAGAGGATGGGCAGGCTCAGGAATGAGAGGCCAAAAGTCTGCTGACCCGGATGGCCAGCCGGTTGGTGCCAACCCGAACCGAGGAGGCCCTCTGACCAGGGCGAGACTCTCGGCAACGAAAAGCTGGCTCTGAGGAGCCAGTTCCAGCAAAGAAATCTAAAAATCAGCAGGTTTGGAGTCCAAAATTCCTTCTCCAACTGCTGCTGAGATAGCCAGGCAATACAGATTGTCCAGTCCCTGTCCCCAGTCCCTCCGAACCGCCACTGTCTGGCAAAAGGTCGGTTCGGTTGGTTCAGTGGTTCAGGATTATGATATAGAAGAGTTCTATGAACCAGAGGAGGGATGAGGATTATGATCAGTGTGAATGTGATTTTGAAAGTCTGGATGTGCCCATTGAACCGGACATCTCCCCAGACAGACCTTCAGGTGAGTCTCCCTAGGCTTTCTGAGTCCCTTCTCATTTTTGTTTTATAAAAGTTGCTGAGACCCTCCAGCTTCCCTTAGAGGCGTTGGATGAGCAAGAGAGCCTGACTATGTGGGGATGATGGATATCCCAGAGTCCAGGAGGTTGTTCATCCCTTTACATAAATCCTTTAGAAAACAAACAGTAAAAATTTTAAAAGCTCTAATTCTGTGCCTCCTGTGGATAAAAAGATGGACAGGAGGTACACTTTGTCAGAGTCCTGATACAGATTTTCTTTCACAGCAATGCAGTCATGTTGGGGTAGTTCAGGCTGCAGCCTGTGATAAAGCTAATATTCCACTGGCTTCATCCTCCTGAAAGGATTCCAGGAAGATTGATGCCATGGCCAAAAACAATACATGGCAGCATCCTTGGGACTCAGACAAGCTAACTATATGGCTTATGTTGCAAGATACCAGAAATCTAGATGGGATACTGTCATGGCCTTAGCCAAACAGGTCCCTGGCCAGCTCGTAAGGAGCTGGAGCAGGTGGCTCTTGATGTTATTGAGGCATCTAAGGTGCAATTCCATGCTGCAGTGGATTCTAATGATGTATCCTCTAGAGTCATGGCTGCATCTGTGGCTTCATGAGATTGGCCTGGCTCAGGTGTACTACTTTGTCACAGGATACCCAGTCTAAGGCTATGGATTTTGTGTGGTGGGAAATTCTCTGTTTGGGGAGCAGACAGAGAATTATATGAAAATGGATGAATATAGAACCACTTACAGGAGTGCACAAGCCAAGGCAAGTCACTCCTCAGATGCAACCCCAGGGGTAGGGTGAGCCTTTTCACAGGCCTTTTGCAGACTCAGGCCCCTCCTCTTCAGCCTATGTACAGAGAGGGTTCTTCAGAGGGAGAGGCAGACGGGGTTCGAGCAGGCCTGCTCCCACCCCTCAGCCTAAAGCCCCTGCCAAACAGGCACCCTGATGGGATGCCCAGGGTCGGCTGTCCACTACCTGTAGGGGGCAGGTTGGCTCACTTCGTCCAGGACTGGCAGTGTTTAACTTCAGACAGGTGGGTCCTGGAAGTAGTGAGCCAGGGTCTAATTCTCAGCTTCAAGAAATTTCGAAGATGAGGCCAGATCTTTTCTACCTACAAACCCTTTAGAGACTCTTGCTTTGAAACAGAAGTCTCAACCTCCTGGCTTTCAGAGCTGTAGAAAGGTTTCTCCCTTCACCAGGGCAAGGGTCTGTACTCCAGGTGCTTCCTACCCCAAAAAGACAGGAGAGTGGCGGCCTATCCTGGATCTAAGATATCTAAACAAGCACCTTTTAAAGCCAAAGTTCAAAATGGTGACACTGGGAATGATTTTACCCTCCCTAAGGCCAGGGGACTGGCTAGCCTCCTGGACCTCAAAGATGCCTACTTTCCATGTTCTTATCAGAAGCTTCCATCAAAGTACCTCAGATTCGAACTGCCCTCAGGCCATTATCAGTTCAGAGCAATGCCCTTGGCCTTACTTCTGCCCCAAGGGTGTTCACAAAGTGTCTGGCAGTAGCAGTCGCTCACCTAAGAAGGCAAAGATTGCCACTTTTCCCTACCTGGACGACTGGCTCATTGTGGGTCAGTCTCCAGACCAGGTCAAATCACACCTGCTAGTTACCCAGCAGCTGCTTGCCTCTCTGGGGTTTCTTCTCAATCTTCCAAAGTCAGTTTTGGAACCTGTCCAGTACTCACCTTTATAGGCGCAGAACTGGATACAAAGCAGGCCAAGCCTTCCTTCCCTTGGAAAGGGTAAGGACCTTAGTGGCCCTGGCGCCTCCTTCACTCTGCAGGTTTCTCGACCAGCAAGGCATTTCCTGCAGCTCCTAGGGCACATGGCTGCCTCCACAGCCGTGGTGCAAGGAGCAAGATTTCAGATGAGGGACATTCAGTTCCATTTGAGAGCTTTCTGGTTTCAAAGAAGAGATCCTCTATCCAAATTAATCCCAGTGACTCGAACCCTGATCCAGGCCCTTCAGTGGTGGCAGGATCAGAGCAATCTGAGACAGGGGTGCCTTTCATCCCTCTGTCCCATTCCTTGACCCTTACTACAGATGCATCCCTCTTGGGATGGGGAGCTCACATGGGCGACCTCTCCACCCAGGGATTATGGTCCCCTCAGGAATCTCTGCTCCACATCAATCTGTTGGAACTCAGAGCTGTTTTTCTAGCACTTCAGGTTTTCTCTGCATCTGTTCAGAACAAGGTGGTACAGGTCAGAACAGACAACACCACTACAATGTGGTACATCAACAAACAAGGGGGCACTCGGTCTTTGGCCTTGCGCACCGAGGCAATGAAGTTGTGGTCTCTGGCTTACTCCTGAACACTTCCCTCATAGCAGTTCACCTCCCAGGCAAGGACAATGTCTTGGCAGATGCCCTCTGCAGGATTTCCCAGGGCCATCACGAATGGTCACTGGATCCCCTAGTACTGGGATAGTGTTTGCCAGATGGGGCACCTCAGATAGATCTTTCAGCGCCCAGATAATTATCAACTTCCACTGTTTTGTTGCAGGCCCCAGTGTTGGGCTCAGTTCCCCTGGATGCCTTTCTCCTCGATTGGGAAGGGAAGTTTCTTTATGCCTTTCCCCCTTCCCTCTCCTGTTCAAAGTACTAGTCAAAATCAGGTCTCAGCCCTGCAAAATGATCCTGATTGCTCCAGACTGGGCCAGGCAGCCCTGGTACCCACTCCTTCTGTCCTTAGCAGTCCATCTTCCCCTGTGTCTCCCCAGGAACCACAATCTGTTAACTTGTGCTCAGGGGAGAGTTTGGTATCCGAATCTCAAATCCCTCAACCTCAAGGCTTGGCTCTTGAGCAGTTAGAGTTGCTGATTTGCAACTTTCTCAAAGTGTTCCGAAATCCTGAAGGCTGCTAGAAGCTCCACCAAAAGCTACCTATAACTCCAAGTGGAAAGGTTTTCCATATGGTGTTCGGGAAAGCATGTTTCCCAGAATCTGCTGATCTACCTACTGTATTGGACTACATGGTCCATCTTAATTCTTTCGACTGAGACCAGCCACCCTGAAAGTGCACTTGGCTGCTGTCTCTGCCTTCATTCAGCAGGGAAGCCCTCTTCTCTCTGCTCATCCTGTATTTTTCAAGTTTTTTAAAGGATTGCTTCACACCAATCCCCCATTCAGGGACCCTGCCCCGGCTTGGGATCTTAATGTATGTATTCCTCAGCTAATGCAACCCCCCTTTGAGCCTCTGTCTTCGGCAGAGCTTAAGTATTTGACTTGGAAAACTATATTTCTGGTAGCCATCACTTCTGCCAGGCATATAAGTGAGTTACAGGCTTTATCAGTAGAAACTGACTTTATTTCCTTTCACAGGGATAAAGTGGTCCTCAGGACTAACAGGAAGTTTTTGCCTAAGGTGGTTTCAGATTTCCACCTTAACCAGTCTATTCACTTCCAGTGTTCTTCACTGACCATTCCTCCTCTGGTGAGAGGAGGCTGCACAACTAGATGTTAAGAGGGCCCTAAGTTACTACATACAGTGTACCATGGGTCACAGGTTTGACTCCCTCAACTGTTTCTCACTTATGGTGAGGTTGGGAAAGGAGACCTGCACTAAAAGATCCATTGCCAGGTGGATCGTTTCTTATGTCTAATTTTGCTATCAAAAGCTGGGTAAGGTTCCCCCTCAGGCCTGAGGGCTCACTCTACCAGAGGTACAGCTGCATCTCTAGCTGCTACTAGAGACATCCTTATCTTGGAGATATGTCAGGCAGCTACTTGGAAGACAGTACACTTTCGCAAGCATTTACTCCCTGGATATTCCAGGCCAGGAGGATGTGGTTGCTTTAACTCGTGCTAGAGCCTATTCCCTAAGTAGGTTCTGTCCCTCCTCCATGGAGGTACTGCTGTGTAGTCTGCAATAGTCATAATATAGCAAGACTTCATGTTGTTTGAAGAAAAATTACTCACCTTAGTAATGTTGTTTCTTCTAATGGAGTCTTCATATATGACCCCCAGCCTGCCCCTCTCAGAACTCCTACTTTGGGGTATGGGGTGGGTAGTCCTCTGTTGGCATTTATTGATGCCCTCTTTCATGTTTGGGTGTTGTGTTCATTTAGTTATTTTGTCTTAATTTCTCTGGTCCACTGACTTGAGTCTTTGTGTTGGGACCAGTAAAAATGTGTTAATATATTAGTAGCCAGTTGGCTAGTGTAGGTTACAGCTTCCACACAGTACCTTAGTGAGTTTTTGCTCATAAAGATCTGACGGTTTCGGTTTGAAACCAGCCAAACAGAGCTTCTGAACCGAGCTCGCGCTCTAAGCTCCATGCTCTGCATGGAAGTTAACTCTTTCACCTCCGGAGCAGTTCTAAGGCTGGGGCAAACTGCAATAATATGGACTCCATTAGAAGAAACAACATTACTAAGGTGAGTAATTTTTCTTCAGAACACATTATGAAACTCACAGTGACACTGTTCATTAGCAGAGGCCCTAAAATGCCTATGTTGAAAATTTGGTGATGAAAGTTCATAAAATGATTGTGTTATGAGCTTGTGTTGCACAGTTTCCACGCATGCTCATAAAGTTGCACATTTGTAATATGTTCACTCCAGATTTTCAACATTGCCATTTTTTCAGCCCTCCTTATGAACAGTACAGCTGCCATTTTTCACATCCTGGCTGAAATGTATTTTTGCACCTGCAGTGCAGAGCAGCGTGGCCGCTGTGGAAAATAAGTGTTGGAGCCACATTAACAAAATCACAGTGGCACCGTTCATTAGCACAGGCTGTAAAATGCCTATGTTTAACATTTGGTGATCAAACTCCATAAAATTACTGTGTTATAAGCATGTATTGCACTGTTTCCAGTCATGCTCATAATTTCGTACATTTGTAATATGTTCACTCCAGCTTTTCAACATTGCCATTTTTCTGCACCTCCTTATGAACAGTACAGCTGTCATTTTTCACATCCTGGCCGAAATGTATTTTTGCACTTCTGGCGCAGAATAGCTTGGTTGCTGTGGGAAATCAGTGTTCAGGACACATCAAGAAAATCACAGTGACACTGTTCATGAGCAAAGGTCCTACAATGCCTATTTTGAAACTTTGGTGATGAACGTCCATAAAATGACTGTGTAATGTGCATGCTTTGTGCAGTTTCCACATACTGTATGCTTGGACATGTGAGCACTTTTTATATTCCCAGTACAGCTGCTCAAGATTGCTATCTCTTCACACCTCCCTGTGGATAGTACAGCTGTCATTCTTCACATCCTGCCCAGTCTGTGATTTTGTTCATGTGGCGCAGAATGGCACATGGCATGCCCGTCATGGCCGATGACCCAAACACTTACCCCAATGCCTGTCCATCTCTACAGGATGGAGGTGGGGTTGGCGTGAACTTCAATACTTCACTGCCATTCCTATTCTGCATATGTCTAACTCCTGCATGCCCAATGCTAATACCAGCAAGCAAACATTCGACATTGACAAATGCTTGTTTAGAAAGGGATAACAGTGTGTTTAAATAATTGTACTTTAGTTTGTGGTAGTACTACCACTACTACTAGGGGGGAAAAACAGAGTTAGCAGCATTTATCAGTGTGGTTATTTAATTGTGTACATTTGGGGAAATTATCTCCTTAGAATGACAAAGTGACTATGTGTGTGAGAACAGGGACTTGACTGCCACAGTTGCTACCAGTATGTGATGACCTGAACATGATGTAGTGCCTGCACCTCCCACCCACCCCCAGGATGACAATGATGTGGTCAAAAGGCAGGCAAGTCCCAGATCTCTATTTTTTTTAAACCGGTCTCCTGTGTCTGACTTTTTGTATAAGGGGCCAGTGTGGTTTTTGTATGTCACCAATTATTTTAGCACAGCAATGGGTCTCGATATGGAACGCAATGCAAAGCAATGTGAAGGAACAAGAACACCAGGCAGTCCAAAGTGACCACTTCACCACTGCTACTACTACTGCTGCTATCAGAGGAAAAAAAACAGAGTTATTGTTATATAAGAAATAATTACTCTTAGGTGCAATAGGTAATAAAATAAATGATGTCATTGGAATGAAAAAGTGACTGTGTGTGAGATCAGGCACTTGTCTGTCACAGTTGCTACCAGTACCTGATGATGTGAACTTGATGTACTGGTGGTACCTCCCACCCACCACCAGGATGACAATGATGTGGTCAAAAGGCAGGCAAGTCCCAGATCTCCATTTTTTTTAAACCAGTCTCTTGAGTCTGATTTTTTTAGGGCTGTGGGCAGAGCCTACAGCCCTTCTATCATCTATAGCTCTAAAAACAGCTTTTCCTAGAACTTTCTTTTTAGACATTTGTATGTATTCTTCCACAGTGGCAAAGTAGTGCACTACCCCTCTGATATTTGCTATTTGTTACTCTATGTTAAAGGCATCTGAAGGTGGCAGAGGGATGCTACTGTATTGTACCTCAGAACTCATCAGGATATTAAAAAAAAAACACTTTTTAAAGTACTGTTTCTATCATCTGTTCAGCTCAGCCTAACAGGGTTGTTCTATTTCTTTCAGCAACCTAGGGGTTGACTCGTTTCCTTTTGTTTTTTGTGAAAACAAAAGTCAGACTCAGAGTCACATTGCAGACAGTGGAATTGCAGTTTATTAGCTGACATTCCTTTCCATAGGACAGGTTGGAGGCATGCACTGGAAACAGAAGACTGTTTTTTTTTCTCATTTTATAATATGATGTACTGAGTGTGTATTTAGTTGCAGGGTCAGGGCCTTGAAGAAAATGAGAACATTCATGTAACTCATTCCCCTCAGGTGGTCAGAAAAAAGTCTGAGAGAATTTGTGTAAAAACTAACAAATGACAGATGCAAAGAAATGGCATGCACACTGGCCTCTGAGAGTGGAAGATAAGAAGGCTGTGGGTTCTATCTCCACACTAGGCATGTGGGTTAAAGAGCTTGTGTACTGTCTAAAACTAATACTAGATTTTAAAAGCAGTCAACCATTACCTTTTATATTTGAGGTACTTTATCTTTTACCTTTGTTTAATTAGAAGATTCTTTACCTGATGTTAATATATGTGATGTGTGGAACAGCACTGTGTGTGGCAGCAGACATAGCTAGCTATATTGCCCCCACTACATCACTAGCATTGTGACCTCACTGACTGTGACATCACTACTACTTAGGAACAGCAATTCAGTGACTGCCAGGTCATTCACCTGTGATTTCACTGTCAGCTTGACATATAATTTTAATACCTAACAGCAAATCAGAGCCCTTTTTCTGATAAAAGGCTGTTATCATATTACATTTAAATAAACAACAAAGTCACAAATAAGGAACTAGTGGCTTATGAAAAAATCTACAGGGATTTATATGGGGATTTGATGCTGCCTCTATAGGGAAAACATAGGGCTTGTTACAGAAAAATGGTTATTTGGATCTGGGAGCACTGTGATGTTTGTGACTAAATAGCACTAAATGGCACCAATAAGAAAATGACTTTGGTCATTTGGTAGCTCTTCACAGCCCTATCGGCTCTGGCTAGATCTTGTTGTAGAAGGGGTCAGTGTGGTTTTTGTATGTCACCAATTATTTTAGTATAGCAATGGGTCTTGGTATGGAATGCAATGTGAAGTAATGTGAAAGAACAAGAGCATCAGGCAGTCCAATGTGACCACTTCACCACTGCTACTACTACTACTACTATCAGGGGGAAAATGAAGCTATGGTTATATAAGAAATAATTATTCTTAAGTGCATTAGGTAATAAAATAAATGATCTCATCAGAATGAGAAAGCGACTGTGTATGAGACCAGGGACTAGTCTGCCACAGTTGCTACCAGTACATGATGACATAAACGTGTGATGTACTGGCAGCACCTCCCACACACTCCCAGGATGACAATGATGTGGTCGAAAGGCAGGCAAGCCCCAGATCTCTACTTTTTTTAAACCAGTCTCCTGAGTCTTACTTTTTGTAGAAGGGGTCAGTGTGGTTTTTGTATGCCACCAATTATTTTAGCATAGCAACAGGTCTTGGTATGGAATGCAAGGCAAAGCAATGTGAAACAGCAAGAGCATCAGGCAGTCCAAACTGATCACTTCACTACTGCTACTACTACTACTACTACTATCAGGGGGGGGAAACAGAGCTATGGTTATATAAGAAATAATTATTCTTAGGCAGGGGTTCAGTTAATTTATTTTCAGTGGAAGTCTAAAACTTCCAGGAGTCAAAATCTGGAAATCATTGCAATTTCTTGAAAGTCAAAATACTTCCAGAATCCCATCTTTGAAAGTTAATATTCTAGGAAGGACAATTTTATGGATGTTAATATAATATATTAGTGGTAAAATACAATTTCCTTCAGAAAATCCATCATTTCTGACTTCCAAGCCTGCAATTTTGGAAGTCATCTAATTTTTGGTTTTACATCTGGAAGTCAATGACTTCCTCCCTCTTCATTTTGGAAGTTTTTGCCTTATTTTTGGAAGTCAAATACTTCCAAAATGGAGTTAACTAAAGCCCTGTTCTTAAGTGCATTTCATAATGAAAAAAATGATCTTGTCAGAATGAGAAAGCAACTGTATGTATGATCAGGAACTTGTCTGCCACAGTTGCTACCAGTATGTGATGACATGAACATGATGTACTGGCTGCACCTCCCACCCACCTCCATGATGACGATGATGCAGTCTAAAGGTAGGCAAGTCCCAGGTCTCTACTTTTAATCAGTTCAGGAAGACTCAAAATTGAATGCTGATATGTCACTCCACAGCTGCAGAACAGGTACTGCTGTCAGTGTCATCTTTTTCAAGATCAGCATCACATATGTAGCCAACGTTTGGCAAGTTAACCTTCAAGAAGGTTAGTTTCTCCACATTATCTGGTGTTAATCGTGTTCATTTATCAGTCACAACATCCCCAGCAGAGCTACATAAATGCTCGGAACAGACACTGGAGGGTGGACATTAAATATACTTAAAAGCAAGGGTCACCAGCTTTGGCCAGCATGATTTTATCTCTTGCCAGTAAGCTGAAGGGTCATAATTAATATGGTAGCAATGTTGGTCTCAGACAGATATGCATCTACCATGCTTACTACTGAGCATGCATTTTCTCCTTGTGGAATTTCAATGTCCTGCAGCTGGCACCAAATGTCATCCTCCTCATTGTTTGCTTCTGTACTGGTTTTTGGAGCAATCTGTTGAATTTGAGGTGGTGTCATTGTAATACTGCTTGCCAGTCCTACTAATGAAACCTCATCTACTGCATGAATCAAAAGTTGCCTGTAATGCGACTTTTGCTCATGGATGCGTTCAATCATAAAGTAAATTGAATTCCACCTTGTTGCTACATCCTGAACAAGCTGGAGATAAGGAAGACCTTTGTCCTTTTGGATATCAGCAAGGATGTCACAGGCTTTTACTGAATGGTTGAAGTGGTCACACACTTTGCGCACTGTACCCACGGTGGTTGATACTTGCTGGTCACTATACAGGAAGCTTCAAATGATTAGGTTAAGACAATGGGCAAAACAGCATATATGTACAGAGTTGTCATCTTGAAGTGCTTTTTTAATATTTGAACAAATTGTCAGTAACAAAAAGAACAACTTTCAAACCCTGTGAAGTAACCCAAGCAGTAAGCAGTCTTCCAGTTCTTGCTGAATGTGCTGTGCTGTGTGTGTCTCTCTCGAAAGTGACATACATGGAGAACTGCCATTTTCTGAAATGTGATGTGTTTTTATGAGCTTTGGGAGATGGTAGTGGTAGTAGTAGTATGGGTTGAAGTGGTAGAAGACAGACTAGTAGTAAGTGAGGATGATAATTTGCCCATAAAAGCGACCCAGTGTGCAGTAAGTGAAAGATAGGTAATGGTTTGGCTTCTGGTCCACATACCAGTAGTGAAGAGAACTACCTTGTCGTCAGCCTCTAGGAGAGCATGCCTTACTTGAACTATTAAGCTGTCATACATCCTGGGCACAGCAGTTAGTGAGAAGTATTTTCTACTTGGCATTAAATATCATGACTCTAAGTATTCCATAAGCCTTCTGAAACCCACATCTTCCACAATAGGGTATGGCTGCAAATCAAGTACACTCATTTCTGCTATTTTACATTTTATTGCCAGTTCTATGGGATGGTTTTGTGAATATTTAAACTTTCTTTCAAAAACTTCTTTTAACTTCAACTGCCTTTTATCATGAGGGTAAAGTTACATTTTTCTGGGGTGTTGTACGACTACATGCCATGCCTGGTAAAACAGAGGACCTTACAGAATTATCGTGACCGTGAGGCAAAAGTGGACTTTAGGATCTTGCGCGGTGCTCATCTCCCATTGTTTCAGTGGAATGTTCCTGTTCACAGAGAGCCCTGCTAGATTTCCAGCCACCAATGTTAGACCTTTTTTTTTGACCCATATCAACAATAGGGTGAATTCATGAAAGATGTTGCATCATAGTTGTAGTTCAAAGATGCCCTTTATTTTTTCCTCTACTAACATGTGTTGCAATGCACACATATAGCTTGGACAAGCATCTTTGGGGTTTATGTAAAAATGATTCCAAACAGTAGTGGTGGACTGTCTATGTTTAGTGACGATCTCAGTAGGACCAGGAGTTGAGTGGCTGGGTTTATGGGGGGAAGACATATCAGAGGAGGATCCAGGTTCATCAGGTGAGACAATCACAGAATCCACTTCAGCACCATTGCATCATCATCATCACTACTGTCAGACTTTTACTTTGTGTGGCTTGTGCCTTTGACTTTCTCTTTTTCCCTTTTGACACTCTACTACTGTCATTATTTTTATCCACATTGTCACTGTCAGAACCAGAATGAGACATAGCTAAAGGTAAAGTCACAAGCTCATCATCATCAGTCTCACCATGACCATGGTCACCATCATCATCATTACTATTATCAGACTGCGAAGAGCTAACATCTGCAGTCACAGACTGAGTTATTTGATATGCAAATCGAGCAACTCCACTGCAGGTTGTACCTGTAAGTGCTGTAACTTTATGTACAATTGGAATTGGAATACTCTTTGTTTTTGCACTTTTTTCTCAGACGACTTGCTATTGCCACTGTCTTTCAACATTTTGTTGGCTGTACTATTGAGCCTTTCTGACATAGACAGCCCACCAACCCTTGCTGGGTTTTCAGTATTTTGAGAGTTAGTCTGCACATGGTTAATAACAGCATTTAGTTCACCCCTTCAACAGACTGTGGTGCTTGTTGTTGTACTTTATGTTTTGGACTCTTGAATAACCTTTTTTTTACATTTATTATTTTTTTTGCACCTGGCGTTTGCTGTACTGTTTTCTGGAGTACTCATAATGCCACTCAGTCACTTTTTCATGGTAAAAAGTGGTTATCATTTTTTTTCATTTATTCCATGTGAAGTGATGGAATGCCCTGCCCACAGAGCCAAAGCTTATACCCCACTGAGTGAGCATGGAAGGAAGATGACAGATGAGTAACTTCCTGGGGGGGGGTCACGCAGTATGCATCAAGTGGCACTGCTGCACTGATGACTATCTGGCAGATTTTATTAAACACACACAAACACACACACACAATTATTTCACACACCACTTACACTAAGGGTGATGCTGCAAGCGCTGCTGCTGCTACCCACACAGATTCAGGTACCCTGCCTTGCCTAACCCTCTCTGAAACAGTACTTTTTCCCTTCAAGGATTCTTTTTTATTTATTCCACATGATGTGATGGAATACCCTGCCCATTGAGCCAAAGCTTATACCCACTGAGTGAGCACAGGGAGGAAGATGACAGATGACTGTCTTCTTGGGGGGGTCACATAGTATGAAACAAGTGGCACTGGTGCACTAAGTATCTGGCAAATTTTGTTTCACACACACAGAATTATTTTACATACCACCTAAGCCAAGGGGGTTGTTGCAGGTGCTGCTGCTACCCACACAGATTCAGGAACCCTGCCTGGCCTAACCCTCTCTGACACAGTACTTTTTCCCTTCAATGATTTTTATTTATTTATTCCATATGATATGACAAAATGCCCTGCCCACTGAACCAAAGCTTATACCCCATTGAATGAGCACAGGGGGGAAGATGACAGATGGTTGACTTCTTGGGGGATGGGTGTCACACAGTATGCAACAAGTGGCACTGGTGCACTGACGACTGTCTGGCAGATTTTATTTCACACACACATAATTATTTCACACACCACCTACACTAAGGGTGATGCTGCAGGCACTGCTGCTACCCACACAGATTCAGGAACCCTGCCTGGCCTAACCCACTCTGACACAGTACTTTTTCCCTTCAGGGATTTTTTTTTATTCCATATGATGTGATAGAATGCCCTGCCCACTGAGCCAAAGTTTATACCCCACTGAGCGAGCACAGGGAGGAAAATGACAGATGACTGACTTCTTGGGGGGGTCACACAGTATGCAACAAGTGGCACTGGTGCACTGATGACTATCTGGCAGATTTTATTAAAAACACACACACACAATTATTTCACACACCACCTACACTAAAGGTGATGCTGCAAGCACTGCTGCTACCCACACAGATTCAGGAACCCTGCCTGGCCTAATCCACTCTGACACAGTACTTTTTCCATTCAAGGATTTTTTATTTATTCCATGTGATGTGATGGAATGCTCTGCTGACTGAGCCAAAGTTTATACCCCACTGAGCGAGCACAAGGAGGAAGATGACAAATAACTGACTTCTTTGCAGGTGGGGGTCCACACAGTATGCAAGAAGTGGCACTGATGCACTGACAACCAGCTGGCCAGGAAGATTTTTTATTTCACTCACAGTCGCACATACACAGATTGTATTAAATAAAAAAAAATAGAAATCCCCACTGAAGTGACTGAGTGAGCCATTCATTTATGAACACTTCGGCATGTTTGGGTCGGTTCGTACTTTGGCCGAACCAGTTTTCCCATCCCTACTTAAAACATTAGATAAGTAACAGTACCGAATGAAGTCTTAAAACCTGATTCCTAAGCTTTTGAGATTGTTAAGGATGAGATTAAACCAAAGCAAGCAGACTAGACTGCTTAGGGGAAATTAATGAGTACAAACCAATAAACCTCCAAAGCTATTCATATGACAGATGGTGAACCGATTACCTAGATGTACAATCACCAAGATTTAAAAGGTGCCAAAGATATACAATCCAAAAAAATACTCTAAAAGGTATTAGCTAGAATCTCATTTTAAAAGTCTAAAGTAGGATACAAAATAGGCACTAGTTGGGAAAGCAGGCTATCATAAAGGTGTTGTGTGCATCAAAGAAGGAAGATATGTTCAAAGGAATAAACTATTTTATACAATGGACATAAAAAATCCTATAATCTGATTGGTCAGTTAAGGTCTTTACCTGTGGGTAAACCCTGCAATAACCCACAGCTAAGGATAACAACATAATTAAACACAGTTTAAATTTAGTTTCCACATGGGTCCATTGTATAATTATAATAACAGTAATACCTTCACCATCCTAGTATTACATTATGCTGTGTGTTTGCCATGGCCCCTCCACTGGGATGTGTATATACTGTAAATATTAGCTTAACTTTCCTGTAACCAATTTTTATCATGTGAATTTACTGTACATCACTGTGTTTATAAACGTTTTTTCCCCTGTATGTATAACTGTTTTATATAATTGTATGATGTATCTGTTGTGCATCAACTGTTGAACCTTGACCTTATCAGGTCCATCTTGTAAATGAGCCTTGCTCAATGATGTTCGCCTGAATAAATAAAGATTTGATGATGATGATGATGATAATAAGGCATTCCAGGATGTGGATAATTGGGGGATTATCCACTTCTCAGTCACTTGGCTGTACCTCATGACACACCACACTAGACATGGGTAAATCCCCAAATAACCCATGCCCTATTATGCCTTATTGCTTAAATAAATGGGAAGGGGAATACAAATGTAGGTTACCCCAATTGCACAGTAATAAATACACAGTTGCATGAAATTATTCATTCACATACAGTACAATGTCTAAAAAAGGGGACCCATTCAAATGCAGACCCTTAATTTATTAAACCTGTCTGGCAGTATAATTCATACCATAGCAAATTTTTTTATTTATTTATTTGCTTCTGGTAACTGGGTAAGTGCACTAGACAGAATTGCCTATTTTCAGGCACGACCTGGGAGAGTACAAATCAAGGAAGAGGTAAAAACAAATACATATATGGTGTTGTACAAATATAATCATATTTTGCAATCCAAAAAGAGGCCAACTATTGAAAAGGGGGATATAAAGTGTACTAAAAACATGCCCAAATTGAAGGCCCAGAACCCTACCAAAAAACATTCCATGATCTAGCACAAAAAAGTGTAATGTGGAGGGGGCAGGGGTTTAAAAAAAGGATGCTACTGTATATGAATGTATTGTAGCTGGTGTGTTATTGGGAACATATGTCTTCTAAGACTTGTTGGATATGCAGATAATTAAGTAATTTCAAGGTTCTTTAGTTCACCAGACAAATTAGAAACTTCCCTAGCAGAGAAAAGGATAAAACCCACACAAAAAGTAAGAAACAGGAAGACAAACAAATGACCAGCAAAAAACATCAACTGCATGACCAGGTCATTTACTGGCAGATAGCTAAAAAACTTGCAGTACAGCAGGTATAAGCCATACTAAAGTCTTCCATCAAGAATAATATGTATAATATTGATTTTAAATATATATACATATACTTTATATATATATATATAGAGAGAGAGAGAGAGAGAGAGAGAGAGAGAGGGAGCAAAGCATTTCAGAATATAAGTAGCAGATAACATAATGCAAGTTTCATGCCGTAACTTTACCTAAATAAACTAGGGAGTATCCCCACATGGTTCTGGCTGCACGGGCTCCTTGTTCGTCCGCATCCAGGAGGGACTCTGAGCATTAGAAAGGCTGCAGGGATAATCACCTTCACCAGGTGAGTAAATACCATTATCCACTGCAACCTTTCTAGTGCTGACTTTCCTTACAAGTGGGACTTTTGTAGCAGTACCAGGAAAAACCGTAGGTGGGAAAATGAACATTACGTTACCCTGAACCCCAAAGCAGCTCGAAGCACCATCCTTCCAAACATAGCTATGCCTGCTACATCCAATCTGAAATGGCAGGCAGAACTATGTACAGAGGATCAGGGCATTGCATCACAGATATCCTGTACTGAGACAGCCCCCTCTCTACCCATGATGCTGCCATCACCCTGGTGGAATGGCCCCCAATGCCAGCAGGGGTTCCAGGTCTGCCCCTTGGTAGACATCCACTATTGCTGCCTGTATCCCCCTAGCTATTGCTTCTTTAGAGGTAGCCTGACTGCTTTTTTTCTTAAAGAAAATGAACAGCTTATCCAACTGATGGAAATTTTCGGACATGATCAGATGAGCCTTCATGAGGGATACCATGTTGAACAGATGAGGAGTTGTATCATTGCCACCTCAGTTTGTGGACATGGCAGACAGAGAATTTCCTGACCCATGTGGAATGGGATACCACCTTAGGAGAGAAGGATGGAATTGTTCAGAGCCATCTATCATTATGTAAGGTAAAGAACAGTTTTCAGCTTGATAGCACCTGCGACTTGCTCACCCGTTCAGCTGAGCACGTAGCTGTCAGCAAGATTGTGCTGAGAGTCACCTAGTATAGAGGACCAGATACAGGAAAGGAGGCTTATAGAGGCCTTCCAAGCTTAGATCAAGTTGCCACAGAGGGTAGATGTGCCAGTGCAGGGAGATGTAAACTGTACTTTCTACAGCAGCCAGACTACACCTGGATGTAAACTGAGCCCCACATTGTAGAAATAGTTGAAACCTGTATCCTCAAAGAGGAACCTGCAAGAGCTTTGTCTGCCCTTTTATTGAGAAAGTCTAGAATTTGGTGAAGGCCTACCGCCAAAGGGGACAGGCCTGCTGTTGTCCGCCACTTACAGAAGATCTTCTAATGCCTACGATAAGTCTTATTGTTGATTGTGTTCATAAGTGTGAAAACCGTTTAATCCTTTGGGGAGACACCCTGCGTTCAACAGTCCATGCCTTTCAGCATCCATGCAGTCAGGCTGAGCATTGTGGTAAAACAGTGATCCTTGGCTGAGGGGATCCAGGTGAGGATGAAGATGCCAATTGGGCATCGAGTGTGATTACTCAGAGCAGAGAATACCATGAACTGCTTGACCAGTCAGGAACCAACATCTGCACTGTGACTTTTGTGGAGCTGACCCTGAGAAGTACTCTCACAATTCCGGGTGTGGGTGACCTTTGGCTGAGCCAGTTTGCTTGAGAATTCAGTTTGCCAGCTAGGCAAGTAGCCAAGATTGCTATTAGGCTTTATTCTGAACATTTTAGCATTTTTGCACCTCTCTGAGCATTGCCCTGCTCTAAGTCCCTTTTGTTTGTTCATGTATGCCATGGTAACTTGGGACTCTTTCTGATTGGGATTGCTTGATCAATGACCTGAGTAGCGAAGAATAACCAGGTGCAGTGTACTGCTGTCATCCCCTGCATGTCGATGGGCAGAAAAGATTCTGGGGAAACCAGCTGCTTTGAATGACCAGGCACCCAGCATGGCTCCTCACCTAAGAGGACTTGCCTATGTCATGCCTTGAGCAAGATTGTGTGAGCCTGTATTGGCAGTTCTGGGTTGACCAGTCTCATGCATCTAGAAAAATTCCCTGGAGTGGGTGCATGTATAGCTGAGCCCATGGCACCATAAATGCCCCAAGCCTGAGCAGCAGCAGGTGTGCATGCACTGGCCTGTAGGGATGCGTCCGTGATGACCCAATGAATTGGTTCAGGTTGTGGACTTTTCTTCTGTTGTGGCCGTTAGGCCCTAGGCTCATGATTATCTATGTGATGAAGTGCAGGATGCCTTGCATGAGGACTAGCTGGCTTTTGACCTGGTTTATGGAAACTTTTGACCATACTCAGGGGTGCTGTGGGGATCAAACCCCAGGTCTCCAAGTTAATAGCCCCGGGTCTTAGCCATTACATTATATTGTATCCTGCAACCATGTTTTGGTAGGTAGTGAAGTACCGCTTCCATGTTCCTCTGTGCCTGAGTTGAGGACCTGGCCCATCTAAGCCAGTCATCCAGGTATGAAATGACATGCAGCCCTGTCTTGTGGAGGGTCGCAGCAAGAACTACGAGGCGGGGTGTGGCGGTTGGTGTTGTTTAGCGTGATTGAGGTGAAGAAATCGCCTGCTTGACTGGCCATCAAGAACACCCTGGGAGAGTCTCCGACATTACCTTTTTTGTTGTTGTAAGGAACATACTAATAGGCTGCGCCAGGTGGAGTCCACCTGTTTCTATTGGGTACCATAAATAACATAGAGTCCCTTCCCTTGTCCTGCTCCTGATGCTGCACTGGTACCATGGTGTGGGGATTGCATGAGAATCCATATGAATAGAGGTTACTGGAGCTCAACATGGGTTCCCTGGAGGAGGGTAGAACTAGCTGAACCATGACTCAGGGCTAGCCATATCTCACTGGGGTGAACCAGGTACCGGATGTGCGACTCTTTGGCATGCAGTAAAGTACCAGAACACCAGGGCATGCTATATGCTTTAATGGAAACAGGTTCATGTGGGACGTAACTGCTTCATGAAAAGGGTGGTAAGCTCATGGGGCAGCATGCCAGAGCAGGAGGTAGGGGTGAATACTTAGGGCACTGCAAACATGCACAGAATGCATGTTGGACAAGTGCACAGTGCTAAGGATTGAGAAAAGACACCTGTGCTGAATCGAGTCCACAGTGTAGAGTGAGGCAAGGAAGGTAGGGTAAACTAGCTGGGCCTACCAGTCCTCTTTGCCCATGTATTCAATTATTCCATGATTTTAGATATCGCAAGGTGGTCTATATTCCAAGGCATCCTTAGGTCCGATCCCGACCTCCTCTTCCTTAAACTGCCTATATGTGTAGATTAATAAGGGAGAGCCTTGTCCAACCCAGTACCCAAGGCCTTAGTCGGTAAAGATTTCTGGGTGGCCACAAAGCAATCCTGTCATCCCTCATGGGGTTGGGAGACCCTCATTAGCCTGGGTTTCCTGTCAGGGAAACCGGGGGATTCAAGGACATGTGAAGATAAGCACCAGATGCTGGGGAAAAAATTATGAGATGTGAAATGTAAAGCTTCAGTGTTGTGCAAAGCTGAAATTTGCATCAGAAATCTGGACTTCTTGTGAGGCTTTCTATATCTGAGGCTTTAATTGGCATGGTGGACATTGTAACAGCCCAAGTAGTTTGTAGTGCACCAGTTACCATGACTGAAGTTATATAACAATTTAGAATGTAGCACTGCACACACTCACAAACATTTCCTGCATGTCCTCTGGGCCTCTGAATGCCTAGGAGATACCGGAAGTAGCTTGGTACGAGGGAGCCCTATCCAGACAAACAGGTTGTGGAGCACAAATGAAGGACAGGCACTCAAATTAGATATAAAGAAACTTTACTCTTTTACTCTTTCCTGAGTGCTCAAATTTGAGTGCCTGTCCTTCATTTGCGCTCCACAACCTGTTTGTCTGGATTTGTTTCTATGGAGTTTGGACGCCTCTCTGGTGGAGCTGCAACAGCTGAGAACGCTGACTCGCGGTAAAGTTCTCTGTGCATTGTTGATTATGAGGGAGCCCTTGCTGTCAGTGTGACCTGTTTGCTGATGACCTACCTAATCACCATAATGTGCACTGCTGGTTCCTACCCCACCTTCTCCCACTCCAACCAACCCTTCAACCTCCTCAGCTCCTCTTCCCCTACCCCCACCCTCAACCCCCTCCTGCCCCCACTACTCTCCTACACATGGGTACTACCTCACTCCCCTCTTCACTCCCAAAACTGCTACCCTCCTTACCTACATGAGTGCACTCCTCCTTCTGACTGCTTTCCTCTTACTACATCCCTCTGGCTACAGATTATAGCATTATCTATGCTACTAACTAATGACAAAGCCTGCATCTGGCCGCTCCTCCCCCCACATCCCTAACCCCATGTTCCCTCACTAAGGTCGATTACCGTCTTCAGCTCTTTTTCCTGTTTAGACAGGACTCTTATCCCTAGACTGTACCCAACACCTTTCAAGAACTTAGACCACACACAAGTTGTGTTGCCAGTTGAAATGTGATATCCCATTGTATTTGTAACTTCTGGACTATGCGTTATTGTACACCTGTGTAATTACTCGATGTAGTTATCCGTACTATGTGATTTGCCAACTATTAATGCTGTCTGTATTTGTTTGTTACATACTGTAGTTTAATGACTTGGAACATTTGAAAATGAGTCCTTGACTCAAAGGTATTAATTCGTAACTGAAATAAATAAATAAAATAAATAAATGATTAGGGCTCAGGCCCAATATTTGCATGGTCTGACACGTACATCTTCTGGGGATATGCTACAATCACTCCCAGGCACACTATGTGTGTCTTAAAACATGGCTTGAAAGGAAAAAACACAAACTGTCCTCTGCCACAGTGAATTCGGAAGTGAGGCAGCAAACAGATAAGAAAAGTGCCAAGTGAACTGAGGTGCAAACAGCCTGGTTGTCCGAGTGGACACTCTAATAAGGTCTTGAAGACCTACTCCATATGGCTGGCATTTCGCTCCACCCAGCTGTCTTTGGGAATTCCTGACTCTCGTGAGATTAGCTGGAACGGGTTTTACCCACACAAGATGGCTGCCATCCTGGAACTGTACCAAGATGGCCACCATTCCTACGAGGGTGCCGCGGAAACACCATGGAGTGAGTCCCCCTATACTGCAGCAAGAGCAGAAGGAAATGGGATGCTGTTGGGACCAACGCTGCGTTCTACTGATGTGCAAACAGGAAAGCACATACTGGACTCCCTCATGGTGCTCAATGAGGGCTGAGAAGGACCGTGCGCTCTTCTCACAATAGTCAGCCACATCCAATATGGCGACTGCGAGATCTTGGGTGATAGCAAAGATCCTGAAACTCCAGCATTTTAGACTGTGCGAGAGGTGACTGGAATGGGGAAGACATCCTCAGTATGGCATGGGTGCTTGCAGTGCATTGTAGCGCAGGAACTGGATTTATGAGTGCCAGGACACCATTCCACCAAGGCCTGCAAGACATGGACGCCAGAATCTGGTCCAGCAAAGACAAAAGTACTGCACACCCCTCACAGAAGAATAAAAAAAAAATTTCACAGTGAGTCATAGGGTTCTCATACAGCTAATCATTTAATGCCTAGTCAGAAGTCCACAGCATGTAAGTGGAGGTTGTTGGGAATCAAACCCACGTCTGCTAGATGAACCACACATTCACAGGTCACCCCCATGGTCAATCTGGGCAGAATGTTACAAGTCCAACATTCTAGCACTGTTGTAGACTATTGATTTCTGCTTGAGAGCACTATGAATATGTCTCATTGTAATCAGTGCCTGAGTGTGAAGTGAATGCTGCCTGAGCGTCCACTCCAGTTCCTCAGGGAGGCAGGAGGTGGGGACACTACATGAGGGTCCTGACCAGAACAGGGGGTTGTAAGCTAGGATGCTACTGGAGGGTCCAGCATACTTGTGCCCATGGCTATGCATGGGGAGAGCATGTTATTCTGTTTTACTGGTGACAGGACAGGTGTCTTGTTTGTGATAATCAGATGAGGGATGCCATAGTTTATTAAGCAAGCTTTGTTTTTACATGCCACAGTAACATTCATGGAATATTTTTTTAATATTTTCAGCAGCATTTATGCACTCCAAAATGTAGCTAGTAGCATGTAGTATCCCTTTCTTTTATAGGATGCTGCAGTACAAACCACCAATTGAGTGTCTAACCTTCAAGGAGCCAGGGTTGTTGTTACATTGGTCTCATCCCTCTGTTCCAGCTCTGCCTAGTGCTGGAGTTAACCCATGATTGTCTCGTGTTACCTAACCAGCACAACAAGCATGCTGGAAAGTGATGTGAAAGTGGTCATCCAGTTACAGCTGTCCCTTTACTCCTCAGGCTGTATTTAATGGAATGCTCCACTGGATCGTACTGTCTGTTACATAGTGGCTGCTAATAGTCCACGAGGCTCATTGTGAGAAGTGGGGATGCTGCATGAGGGTCCCAACCAGGACAGGGGGTTCTAAGCTAGGGCCCCACTGGAGAGTCCAGTTTGACCTGTACCACTCATCTATGCACTGTTTTTTTTTCATTCCTGTTGATAGTACATGCATGCAGGAAAGTAAGAAGAAAGTCCTAAGGTTAACACACACTTGTCTGTCGATGTGTGCTATATAAATAAGAATAGGGGAAAGTGAAAAGTGCAAGTTATGTTGGAATAATTACCTGACAGTTTGGGAGTGATCAGAGATCATGATCAGCCTTTTAGGGATGCACGAAGTAACCTGGGACAATGTTATCATGGCTGGGGGGTAGGCATCTGTCAGTCCAAAATTTACAATTGTGCATCAGCCAATAGAATGTATGGAAAATTATCTACTTGTAAGGAATGTCTGAGCAATAGAAAAGTTGCAGGGGATCATACATCATTTCACAATGAAGATTCCAGGGTTCTTATATAGAAGCATATACATTTAGTTTAAAAATGGTCTGTAATCCATTTCCTTATTGAGTCCCTGTGGTGCCAATGATTTAGCCTGTATATCCATCTTATTTCTGCTTCAAAAGTCTGTTCAACCTTTCTCTTTCTTCCATTTCAGGGATACATTCCAGGACTCTAAAAAGAAAACAACTGGGATCACAGTTATGCATCCCCTTGTAGTGTGGCCCCAGACTGTTTTTCCACTGCCATGTCTAATCGCTTCCAGATGTTCTTGCATCCTTCTTTTCTTCGTCATTATTTTTGCTCTCCAGTACCAGCATACAGTAGCTAGCATTGGCACTAACCCATGCATACTGTATAGCTCATTTTACAATCTGCATACACCCGTAAGTTATTGTGTACCTGTGTAATAGGCAGTGTTGGAGTTATACTTCTAAAGCTGGAGGGGTCTGAAAGTTTTGGAGCACGAACAGAGGCATGCACAGGAGCAGTGAACAAGGGGGGCCAAAAATCCTGACAAAGCTAGGAGGGTCTGGGGCCATGCCCCCCCCTGGAAATTTAAAAAAGTCACTGTAAATGGTGCATTTTCCTGCATTTTAGAGTTAGGTAAGATGCATTACACCCCACCATGATGAAGCACTGTTATAAGGATGTTACAGTTTCTTACATCAGAAGAGGAGATTTTTATCTCCCCAAGAGTCAAGTGTGCAGGCGGAGCAGCCTGCCGGCTGGTAAGGTCAACAGTGTGTGTCCCAGCCAATGCCATCTGCCCCTGTTGCCCGACCTCCTCCCCCGCCCAGATACAGGCAGGCAAAGAAGTTATTTTTTTTATTGTTATTATTAGTAGTAGTATTATTATTATTACAACTGCGTCAGCGTGTATGTTCAAAAACAATTACAAATCTATTCTGTGGTGGTGGTATGGTGGGACAGGGGAGAGGGGAGACCTGTATTTTTTTCCTCAACACTGTCAACAGTCATCTTCTGAGCAGGTGGAGCAGTAGCTGGTATGATAAACCATAGCAGCAAGAGGCTGGAGTGAGAGCACAAATTGTCCTCATTTGGACCAGGCCATACATCCATCTCTGAGTCCGTCAACCCTTCCCCACCCCATTGCACTTCTAGTCAACAGACAGAGACATGACAGGCTGCAGCAAAGCAGCGCATGATGAGCAAGTTCCAACCACCAACCACACACATGCACTCTGTCTTTTGGCTGTGAGCGCATTTTTTCATTCTTGTCCTCTGCTTGGATATTCTAATCATGACCTCCCGAATGCTGAACTGGCCCCTGCTACCCTATCACAATTCCATCCTATGCGATTGTAGTGCCAGCCACTCAGCCAGCAGTTTAATTTATTCTCCACCACCAGTCAGTCGGTATCTGAGAGTCTCCCCGTGTTGTCCCAGAAGCTAGCAGCACAAGGAAACTTACTGCAGAAGCAAGAGTGGACTTGGATAGACAGTCTTAAGAACATAAGAATTTGCCGGCAGAAGGGAACCTCTTTATCCATCTAGTCTGCCCAGAATACCTACCCCCCCCCTTCTCTTAGACTATTTGCTTTTTAGTGCGTAGTGTTTATCCCACACAAGTTTAAATTCCCTTACATTTTTTGAGTCTACTACCTCTTGCGGTAGGCTATTCCAAGGGTCGACCACCCTCTCGGAAATAAAGTACTTCCTGATGTTTCCCCTAAATTTACCTACTGCCAGTCATAGTATGTGGCCTCTTATACAACTGTCTGATTTAATCTGAAACAGGTTTTCCTTCCGTATCGTGTTAATTCCCTTCATATTATTAAATGTTTCAATCATGTCTCCCCTGTCTCTTCTCTGCTCAGGTGAGTACAGCTGTAAGTCAGCCAGTCTGGTTTCCTATGGCTCTTGGTGCAAACCCTGCACCATCTTTGTAGCCCTTTTCTGCACCACCTCCAGTCTGCTGATATCCTTTTTCAGGTGCAGCCTCCAAAACTGGATGTAATATTCCATGTGCAGCCTGACCAGTGATCTGTAGAGTGGCATTATCACTTTCTGCTAGTTATACCTCTTGCAATGCATCCGAGGATGCCATTTGCTTTCTGCGCTGCCCTTTCACATTGTTTGCTCGTCCTAAGGTCATCTGCAATGATTACGCCAAGATCCCTCTCCACCTGTGTTACTTCAAGCTGGTGTCCTAGCAGCATGTATTCCTTCCTGGAATTTCTTTTACCCAGATGCATGACCTTGCATTTTTTAGCATAGAACTTCAATTGTCAATTTTTGAACCATCCTTTCAGCCTATTCAGATCCTTTTCCATCTTCAAGACTCCCTCTTGGGTGCCACCCAGTTGCAGAGTTTTGTATTGTCCACAAACAGGCATACTTACCCCATCAGCTCATCAGCAATGTCGCTGATGAAAATGTTGAAGAGGATGGGCACTAATACTGACCCCTGTGGCACTCTACTGATCACTTTGCCCTCCCCTGACTGAGCTGTATTAACTAAGCCCTTCTGTGCCCTATCCTTGCGCCAGTTTGCAATCCAGTTGACTGTCTTCTAAGTCCTGTGTTCTCTAGCTTATTCATAAGCCTTCTATGGGGTACTGTGTCGAACACGTTTCGGAAGTTTAGGTACTGTACACCACAGCCACTGCCCTTCCCTGATCCTCTGTTCTGGTCACCCAGTCGAAGATTTCTATCATGTTTGTTAGGCATGATTTTCCTGCTATAAATCCATGTTGCTTGGGGTCAGACTTTCTGGATCCTTTTAGATGATCCACTATTCTATCTTTCAGCAGGGTTTCCATAAGTCTGCTTACCATTGAGGTCAGACTGACTGTGCGGTAGTTCCCAGGCTCTTCCCTGCTTCCACTTTTTTGTAAGGGTACCACTACAGCCTTTTTCCACTGTAGTGGTACTGTGCCACTCTCCAGTGACTTAATAAAAAGATCAGTGAACGGTATTGCAATTTCTCCCCGTAACTCCTTTAGAATCCTACGGTGGATTCCATCAGGTCCCATTGCTTTGTCAGCTTTTAGTTCGCTAAGGTCTTCTAGGACTCTTTCTCTTGAGAAGTGGAAGTCATCCGCTGTTCTACTATTGCACACTGCCTTTCCTATAGTAGGGCTGCTGCCTTGTTCTTCAATGGTGAAGACTGAGCAGAAGAATTTGTTTAGCACTTCTGCCTTGTCTTCATCCTTTTCAACTATCTCCCCCCCCCATTCTTTGTTGCTCCGGTCATGGCCTGTGGAGTCTGTCTCAGGCATCCTGCCTGTTCTTGCCAGCCTGAGGTCCTCTTGACCCTGAGCCTCCTCTCTCCTCCCCCCCCTACAGCCAGCACCCCCAGCTTAATCCGTCTGGGGTGGGGCTGCCCCTCTTCTTGGGAGCTTTTACAGTTTAGACGCTGGCTGCAGGTGGGGGCCCGGGTGGAGGAACTGGAAGGCCTAGCGAGAAGGATCCGGTGGTGGGCACGGGGGTCAAGTGCCATTGCCTACCCCACTGAGCTGTCATTTTCCTTGTTCTGGTGTCCCCCCCCCACATGGTGCACTCTGAAGCCTGGTGCACGGCAACCCTGCCTGCATCAGCCACACTGATGTGAAGCCAATGCACTGCTCTGCCCTTGATCTCCACCGGGAGCCGCTAATGCACCTGACATGCCCCAACCCTCCTCCTGGGGGAGGAGAGCAGCCCAGTGGGTGCTCGATCCTTACCCCATCCCTGCCGACCCCCGGTGCCAGAGCTCACTCCCGAACTCGGGTTGCCAGCGTGCCACAAGGTGTGGCATCCAGCTCCTCAACCCTCAGTACCACTGGACCAGCTTCAACTATCTCCTTAACATAGAAACATAGAGTTTGATGGTAGATAAGTACTGCTTGACCCACCCAGTGCACCCATTTCCGTACCTATTGGATAAGCTGCAGATCCTAGTTAACCAACAGCCTACTTCCTCCTACCCCCCACAAGAATTGCTTTATATCTGTCCCATGCATTCTTGAATTCCCTAACTGTTTTTGACCCCACAACCTCCTCAGGAAGGCCATTCCATGTATCCACCGCCCTTTCTGTGAAAAAATACTTCCTTACATTGCCCCTGAGCAGTCACCCCTCTATCTTCAAATTGTGCCCCCTTGTTCTTTCGCATCTCTTTTATTGAAAGATGCTACCATCTTGGACTTTGTTGGTTCCATTGAGGTACTTAAATGTTTCTATCATATTCCCCCTCTCCCTCATTTCCTCAAGAGTATACATATTCCCGCTTAAGCTAATTTATTCTCTCTTCATATGGCTTCTGGTGCAGACCCTGCAACATTTTAGTTGCCCTCCTCTGGACTGCCTCTATCCTGTCTAGACTGGAGAAGGGCTCATGTGATCCCGCTCCACAAGAGTGGTAGCAGGGAGAGGCAGGGAACTACAGACCAGTCAGTCTTACCTCTGTAGTGGGCAACATTATGGAGGCACTCCTTAAGGAAAGGATAGTGCAACACCTGGATTCCATAGGAGCACAGGATCCAAGATAGCATGGGTTTACAACAGGAATGTCCTGACAAACTAATCTCATAGATTTCTTTGACTGGATAGCCAGAGTGGTAGAGCAAGGGGGAGCAGTTGTTGTCACCTACCTTGACTTCAGCAAAGCTTTTGATACTGTTTCACATAGAAGATAGATTAATAAGCTGGGTAGGCTCGGGGTGGGTCAGAGGTTGGTCAACTGGGTGCAAACTGGTTGACGGGCAGAAAACAGAGAGTGGTGATAAACGGTATACAGTCAGAAGAGATGCAAGTCACAAGTGAGGTATCTCAGGGATCAGTCCTGGGGCCAGTCCTCTTCAATATCTTCATCAGTGACATTGCAGATGGACTGGAGGGTAAGGTTTGTCTGTTTGTAGATGACACCAATATCTGCAACAGAGTAGATGATCCAGATGGGGTTGGCAGAATGAGAATAGATCTGGATAAACTGGCAAAATGATTGGAAGAGTGGCAACTGGGGTTTAACACAAAGAAGTGCAAGATCATGCACCATAGGGAAGAGAAACCCTGAAGCCACCTATAGGTTGGGAGGGGGAGTTGCTGGCAGTCACAAGGGAAGAAAGAGACTTTGACATCATCATCACAGATGACCTGAAATCATCCAAGCAGACCACTAAAGCAGTAGGTAAGGCTAGGAGGGATGTTGGGATGTATTAGTAAGGGTATCACAAGTCGTAAGAGAGAGGTAATAATCCCTCTTTACAAGACACTGGTTAGGCCCCATCTGGAGTACTGCATGCAGCACTGGAGGCCACACCTTTACAAGGACATTAACCAAATTGAGGCAGTCCAAAGAAGGGCAACCAAAATGGTGCAAGGACTGCATCAGAAAACATATGAGGACAGATTAACGGAGCTCAATATGTATACCCTTGAGCAAAGGAGGGAGAGAGGTGATATCAATCAATCAATCAATCACTTTATTTAACCAGGCATAAACACCATTGAGCAAGCTCATTTTCAAGGTGGTCCTGGGCATAAATACAATACAGTACACTTCATAAGATTACAATTACGGTGGACAATGGTGCAAAAAAAAAAAAAAAAACATTGTGAAGGTGCTGGTCAATATGGGCCTATACATACCGGTCAACATAATTAACATGCAAAGGTACATAATGATAAGCTTTACTGAAATGAGAAGAGACAACAATCCCATATAGTCTCCGCTGAGTAAGAGCTCATACCTAAATGATAAAAATAAGGAGGTATTAAGAAATAGGGTAGAAATTGGGGTGAAAGAGTAGGCAGCCAAAAGGGAGGCCAGAATAGGTAAAAGGTAGAGAATAGGCAGGGTCATCTTGGATTAAGAGAACTAGGTTTGTAGGTCCTAGGTTTCTGTTGTTAGGAATGTGGGTTGGATGAGATACTTAGGTGTAGGATTTGAGAGTGGCACCCGAGGCTTGGGGGTCATCGGCATCTGAAACAGTTGCATGATTCCTTCAGATAATTTATTTATTTGTAAAATCAGTTTACAACCTTTGAGCCAGAGGCTCATTTCCAAAGGTACTTCATCACATAAAGACATACATAGTGTTTTTGGTTACATAGCATACGTTTGCAAAACAATAGGTGTTCAACAGAGGCGCCACATCACATTGTGGTCAGACAAATACATTTAGGTTACAGGGTACATGTAATTGAGAACAGGTGTTACACAAGTTGGTATCAATAGTGAGCAATCTAATAGGTAAACACTGAAACAGCTGGCACTGGCCAGGTTCTAGGTGGAGAGCCGCCCAGAGGGCGTTGTCATGAGAAGTAGAGGTGAAGGCTACTTTCAGAGACAGGAGCAGTTACGAGTGTTGACGATGTGGTTTTGAAGGGTGGTTTTGAACTTGGAGATGGTGGTGGCATTGGTGATGGGGGCAGGGAGAGAGTTAAACCAGGTTGGGGCTCTATAGCAGAAGGACCTCTGGCCATGGCTGGTTCTTGATCTGGGGACCATTAGAGTGGTCTTGTCGGATGACCGTGTTGCAATAGTGGGAGGGCTCTGGTGGATGGATGCCGTTACCCCAGAAGGAGAGAGCAGTAGGGTCTTTGTGAGGAGACAGGTTTGGTATCGGGGCCATTCATCCAGGGTAAGCAGTTTAGCCTCGACATACAACTGACAGGTGTGTGTGAGCCTGGGGCACCAGTAATCAATCTGCAGGCTTTATTCAGGGTTAGTGAATTTTTGAGTGCAGTGGTGTCGGCAGCACCATAGACTGGTAGACCATAGTCTACAAAGGACAGAACGGATGATGTAACAGCGAGCCGGAGAGCATTTGGGGGAAGGCAGGTTCTATGGCGGAAGAGGATGCCAAGCCGTGTGTTAGTGACGGATGTTAGGGCATCAATGTGGTTGTGAAATGTGAGGGCTGAGTCGAAGGTAACCCCAAGGTATTTGTAGGAGCAGACTTGTTCCAGTGGCTGATTGGTACTTGGAAGGATATAGAGTGGGTGGTTGCTAGCTTTGTTTTGGGGGTGGGAAAAGAGCATAGCTTTGGTCTTTTTAAGATTGATGACGAGTCTGCACTCCTTAAACCAAGCTTCGGCACTGTTGAAAGACTGCTGTAGGGTGTCCTGGAGGGAGACGGGATTGCGGTGGGTGGCAAAGAGGACAGCGTCATCTGCATACAGTAGAATTTTGCCAGGGCATTCACTGGTCAGGGTGTTCAGATAGAGCGAGAAGAGAAGGGGGCCCAGGATGGAGCCTTGGGGAACCCCAGAGTGAATGGGACGGGTATCGGAGAGTGTGCTATTGATTTTTACACACTGAGATCGAGCATCAAGATAGCTTGTGCACCATGCTAGGGGGCCAGCTGAGAGACCAGTGTGGCAGAGTGCATTCAGCAGAAGTGGATGGGAGACGGTGTCGAAAGTCTTTGAGAGGTCGATGAACACTGCACCAGCTAGGGAGCTGGTATCCAAGAGGAGTGTAGGAAGTTGGAGAATTCAATCAGGGCAGTGCTGGTACTGTGACCAGCATGGAAGCCATGTTGCTCTGGGCATAGAATGTTATGCTTAGCCAGATAATCAGTGATTTGAGTGGCCACCACTTTCTCCAGGGCTTTAGAGATGGGGAGGATGGAGATTGGCCGGTAGTTGTTGGCCAATGACCTGTCGCCCCCTTTATGAATTGGTGTGATAATGGCTGTTTTCCAAGCTGTGGGAAATTGTCCCAGGCAGAGTGACTGATTAATTAGGCTGGTGAGTGGGGCAAGGACTTCATCTAGCACCAGCCTGAGGATACTGGGGTCCAGTGAGTCACTGCCGGGACTGTTGCCATTCAAAGCTTTGATTAGGATGGGTCTGGCTTCCCAGGTGGAAATCTTGCACAGGTGGAAGCTGGGGTGCTGGAGGACAGGGGAGGTTGGTTGGGGAGGGTCAAAGAAATTACTAGGGACTGAGCTAAAGGTCAGTGGCGGTGTTGAGCCAGTTGGCTATGGTGGCAGGCTCGGTGGTGGTAGTGCCATTTCTAGTGAGCTGGGATGGGGCAGGGGGCCGAGCTTTTCCGTTAAGTTGCTTAATATTATCCCAGAAAGTCCGGGCCAAGCCCCAGGAGGAGGTAAGGGTGGCCTGGTAATGGTCGGCCTTGGCTTTCCTGATGGCCCACGAGCACTTATTCCGGGCTGCATTGTAAGCCTGCCTATCAGACAGATGACCCGTTTCAGTGGCAAGGTGCCAGAGGTTATCCCAATTTCTTAGTAATTGTAGAAGGGCAGGGCTAACCCAGGGTGCATTCTGTTTTTTGGACCGGATTTTGGTGAAGGGTGCAAAGAGATCACAGGCCATGTTGAAGGTGTGAGTGAAGAAGGCGAGGGCAGTGTCAATGTCGGTTGCACGACGAATGGGGGACCAGTTTATCTGGGTGAGGAATACTTTAAGTTTTTTCAGCCCACTAGGGCGGAGGCGCCTGCAGAGGGTGGTCTGGACTTTGGGTTTGGGATTGGGGACTGCCCAATGAAATAGGATAGGGGAGTGGTCACTTAGGGAGTCTGGGAGGACCTGGATGTTTTGGATTTTATGGGGTCGGTTAGTTATAATAACATCCAGTAGGGTGCTGGTACCTCTCTTAGGGTTTATTCTCGTGGGCTGGGTGATGAGTTGCATCAAGTCTTGGGCGGCAAATGAGTCTCTAATCACAGATGAGGAGGTGCTGAGCCAATTTACATTAAGGTCCCCAACTAGGATTTGTTCTGCCTTGTGGTGGAGGGTGGCCAGGTAGTCAGTTAAAGATACCAGGGCCGGGTGCTGGTTCTTTGGGGGAACGTAGGCTGTGGTGAGATAGAGAGAGGCTCCTAGAGGGGTCCGGGGTGAGTCTGAGGTGAGCCTGGGCCCCATTTACAAGGGCAGGGGTGGGGAGTGGTCAAGCATTGTGTCCCTAGTGTAGATTGCAGCCTCCCCTCGCTTGTTTACCGCCCTCCCGTATAAGGTATAGCCTGGGAGGGAAACAAATGAGTCAGGGGTGGATTTGACAGCCAGGTTTCAACCAGGGCTATGATGTCTGGTTGATGAGCCAAGGCCCAGCACTGTAGGGCGTCAAATTTTTCAGCAGGCTGCATATGTTCATGGAGGCTACTTGAAGACCAGTGGGCTGGGTGGGTGGGTGGGAGGGGCAGGGCCTGGGTTGGGATGTATGTTTCCTGTCAGGAGTAGTAGGAGGAGAACTGCTCTGGTCAGAGGGTGGCAGATGGAGAGTTTGGCTGGGAGCGATAGGATGAGGAAGGGGGTTTCGTAGCACAGGGAGTGGGTAGGGCAGCACAGGCAGAGAAGGCTTGCGTGATCAGAAGTGCAAGGGAGCCGGGGGGGGAGGAAAGGTAATGTCTGGATGGGGGGTGAGGTGGAGAGGAGCATATGGGGTGTGTGGAGGAGGAGGGAGGGGTAGGGGCAGTGGTAAAGGAGGAGGAGAAGACAGGAGGGTAGGTAGGAACACTGGAGTAGTGAGGCCGAGGGTTAATAGGGATAATAGGGTTGGTGAAAGGCAAAAGAAGGAGGAGGAGAAGAGAGAGGCTGGTGAGCAGGGGGTGCACATGCATATTTGGTAACTAAGGGTGGGGGAGCTGAAGTGAAGAAAGAATGGGGGTACTAGGATGATAGAGGGGAGATAGTAGTGAGAGGTCACCTCTAAGCCTAGTTGCCGCTATGGTATAGTGGCAGGGCTGGTGCCTGAGGTGCACAGGGTACTAGATTCAAGTCTTTCCCTGGATATCAGGAAGGAGCCCAACCAGTGGCTGTAGCAGCAGGGAGTTGGGTTCAAGGTCTGCAGAAACACTCAGATAACACTTTTGCAGTGTCAGAAAGTTAGAGTGTTTTTAGAGTTTTGAGATTCTGCGGCATTAATAGACAGGTGTGCTAGCTGAGTGGTGGAACTGCTGACTTTGACAGTGAGGGTGCAGGGTTCAAAGCCTGCAAAGGCAGCAAGAGAGAAGTGTTAAACTTGGCTTAGTGGTTAGTCAGTAGACTTTGGACAAAAGGGTACCAGGTTTGATGCTTGAATGTAAAAATGCTTGGAAGTGAGGACAATTTTAATGAGTCTTGCATAGTGTTCCAAAGTGATGAAAGTGAGAAGTTGATTGCTGCTGAGCCAAGGGTAGTTTTTACTCTAGGAATCTGGAAGCAGATTAAGGAGAAGCGTCTCAGGCCATAGGAACCTTTAGCCCGTTTGAAGATGTTCGAGATGTGTGCAGGGAGGTTATCAGATAATGCTCTAAAAAACCAGAGGAGAGCATTCCTTTTTCTTCTAGTTGACAGTGAGGTCCATCCCGAAACCTGGTATAGATGACAGTGATGTGTACTACGGGGTAGATTTAAGATAAATCTTAAAGCCCGGTAGTATAGGGTGTCCAGTTTGTTTAGCATCGTTGATGGGCAATGACTGTAAAGGAAGTCAGCGTAGTCCAGTATAGGTAGGAATGTAGTTTGTACTAGTCTTATTCTGGCTTCTAACGTGAGTAGGTGTTTAATGTGATAGAATAAACCTAATCGCTATCTTAGTTTCTTCAAGGTTTCATTTAAGTGGCACAGAAAGTTGAGCTTGTTATCCAGCCAGAACTCTAGGTATTTAAAGGTATCAACTACTTCAAGGGGTTCCTCTAAGAGTGTTCGGATCTGTGTGATTTGTGGACATCCGGAAGTAGACTTTGGTGAGAGAATCTTTGCTTTAGTCTTTTTGGCATTGAGGAGGAGCTTATGAGTGAGAAGGTTGTATTGGAGGGTGACAAAATCTTTCTGTAAGTACTCATGGGCCAGATCCAAGGATGAATTTGTGGTATAGAGTACAGTATCATCTGCGAATAAGTGCACATTTGCTGTGCCCAGCTGCAAGTCCAGATTATTGATGTATATTGCAAAGAGGATAGTGCCCAGGATGGAGCCTTGTGGGACTCCTTGTAACAAGGATTTTTGTGGGGACAGATCTCCTATGGCTTTGACTTGTTGTAACCTATTGGTTAGGCAGCTGGCGAACCATTTAATGGCAGATCTATCAAGTCCGATGTTACTCAGTGCAGTAAGCATGATGGTATGATCCACAGTATCGAAGGCCTTACTTAGATCAAGGAAGAGCAAATATATACTTCTTAGAGTCAAGGCCATTTGCCAGTCTGTAGTTATTTTGGCAAGAGCCGATATTGTACTGTGTTTGGCTCTGAAGCCGGACTGAGCAGGGTTTAGCAACTTTTGTGAATCCAAATGTTCTCTAAGTTGGATGTTGACAATTTTTCAAGTAATTTAGAGAGGGCGGATAGTATAGAAATATAGGCCAGTAATTGTTCAGATCACTCGGATGCCCAGTCTTGAATAATGGTAGGATGTGGGCAGTTTTCCACAAGACAGGTAGCTCACCTTGAATCAGAGAGATGTTGAATAAGTGTGTAATGGGGGACGGTCAGATAGGTATGGCCAAGTTTTAGGAAGTAAGGTTCAATATTATCTGCACCCGCACTCTTTTTTGTATCCAGAGAAAGGAGGAGGTCCTCCACTTGCTTGAACAGAATTGTGAGGAAGCTGAAGGGGGTGGGATGCGGTTGGTTATGGTTGTGATTATCAGTGAAGCCAACAGTGTAGTCTCTTGCTGGGCTAAGTTTGCCGATAGGTGAGGTGTCAAAGGCAAGTTCTGCAGTGGCAAAGTGATCATTAAGCTTTTCTAGTATATCAGCTTTGTCCGTATAGGTGGTACCATCAGACACAATTTTGTTTGGAAGGGGTGTTGCAGTGGACTGACCTTCGACTTCTTTGAGGATGTTCCAGAATTTGGCAGAGTTGATTTTATTGTCTTCTAGTTCTTTTTGGAAGTACCTAGCTTTTTCTGATCTAATTAGCTTGGTGCAAGCATTCCTAGTGGTACGGAATGCTAACCAATCAGCCTCAGGTGGGATTTCCTGGCTTTTTTTCCACCAGTAGTCCCTATCCCTAAGTGCTTTCTTCAGGATGGGAGAGAACCAGCCAGGAGTTTTATTTTTTGATTTGATCAGTCTTAGTGGGGTGTGTTTGTCTATTAGCTCCAGTAAGAGGCTGTGAAAGATGTTAAATGCCTTGTTAAAGGTGGGGGCTAGGTAGAAATCCTGCTAATGAATGTTGCTTAGATCTTTCAGGAAAGTGTACTGGCAGAACTTTTTCAGGCATCTTTTCAGTTTGAATTTGGAGGCGGTTTTTATTTGGGAAGGATGTCTGATGCAGGCAGTTGCACAATGGTCACTTATATCGTTGAAGAATACTCCAGTATGCAAGATAGTGTGAGGTTTGTTTACTAGGATAAGGTCCAGGAGGGTGCTGCGCTCAGGGTTTTTTCTGTTAGGTCTGGTTATAGCAGTCACCATTTGTAACAGACCATTAACATCACATAGATCCTTCAATTTCTTAGAGCTGTCATCATTCCAATTTAGATTGAAATCCCCCATTAGAATACACTCAGTATCAGCAGAGTCAAGAAGGTTTTGAAGGTGTGGCAGAAGTGCCCAGCCACCAGATGGTGGTTGGTAGCATGCTGCCATAAGGAGAGATTTCTTACTGGAAAGTGATAATTTTAGAGCAAGGCATTCAAATTTCTTAGCCTTTGAGCTACAGTCAAAGACTGTGACTGTGAATTTGCTTTTGACATATATTACAACCCCCAGTCGGTCTATCACAGTGGTAGATGATATATCCAGGTACGTTGATAAATTTGTCCAGGGTCGAGGGTGTGAGCCAGGATTCAGTTATCATGACGAAATCAGGAGATGCATGTAGAGCCCAGGTCTGTATAGAGTCAATCTTCTTTAGCAAACTATAGACATTGATATGGAGAAAGCTAATCCCTTTATATTGAGGGAGGTCCGCAGGGGTGTCCAGAGAAATAGGTGGACCTGGGTTTAATTCAACATTTCCCAAACAGAGTAGGAGAAGTCTGAGTGGGCAATAACAGTGCTATTTATTTATTTATTTTTTTTATTTAGTTGTTTAACCAGGTATAGTACACTAAGCTGGAAGCTTTTTTACAGGAGCAACCTGGGAGCACAAGGAGGTTAAGTGACTTCTCAGGGTCACACAGTATGCAAGTGGAAGCTGTGGGATTCAAACCCAGGTCTGGTCTGCTGGATGTCACTAGATTTGCAGCTCAGAGCCTTGAGACCACTGTGCTATACTGCCTCCAAACACCATACTAGTGTAAAAGGTGAAGGGGGGCTCTAAAGGCCTGAGCTGAGATCGCTACTGGTCTTAAGGAGGAACACAAACAGGCATTTGCATTAAATCAGTAAACTTCAGCTATAAAATACAAACAAGACAGTTTTAACAGAAAACATAATCTAGCACAATATAGTCAAACATTAACAGTGCAGAGCTATATGGAGCCAATCGGAGTGCTCCTGGGGCTGACTGCAGTCAGTGGGCCACAGCAGTAAAAGACTCTGGATTTAAACCCAGAAACAACTGTCCTCATGTAAAGAAAGCCAAAAAAGTGGCAGCTAGGGCTCCCTTCCTGGAGGTAATCAGTCCCTGATATGATTGAAACATTCAAACACCTTAAGGGCATTAACAAGGTGAAAGAGTCTAACATGTTTCAATATAAGAAAAATAGCAGAACAAGAGGACACAGCATGAGATTAGAGGGAGGCCGATTAAGGGGTAATGTGAGGAAGTTCTTTTTCACAGAAAGGGTGGTGGATGCATGGAATGGCCTACATCAGGAAGTGATGGATATGAATACAGTGCAGGGCTTCAAACAGGCATGGGATAGGTATAAGGGAGCAAAGACCGATGGCACATTCATAAGGCAGAAAAAGAAATAGGCAGACTGGATGGGCCCTGCGGTCCTTATCTGCCATCAACTTCTATGTTTCTGTGTTTCTTGTGGAGATGGGGTCTCCAGAACTGCATGCACTATGGTTTGAAATCACAGAAGGAGCAGAACCAAACCACATAAAAATGTGTATCCTGGATTTTAGGAGGGCAGACTTTGGGAAAATGAAGAGATGCTTGAAAGAGGCACTAATGGAAATAGGAATGGGGAGGGAATCAGGGGTGGAGGAACAGTGGACAATATTTGAAACAGGGATTACAAGAGCGACAGAATTATGCATTAAGCGGGTTAGCAAGGGAAAAAGCAAGAGGAGGCCATTATGGCTTTTGAAGGAGGTAGCAGAGAAAGTGAAAGCCAGAAAGATCACATTCAGGCAATACAAAAAAGACACAGGCAGAAGAAGATAGGGAGAAGTACCAGGAGAAGCAAAGGGAGGCAGGGAGGTCAGTAAGGGAAGCCAAAGTTCAGACAGAAGAGCGCATTGCCAAATCAGTGGGTAGAGGGGACAAAACCTTTTACAGGTACATAAGTGAAAAAAGAAGGGAAAAGGGAGGGATAGTGAGGCTGAAGGGGGAGGACGGAAGCTGCATGGAGGATGACAACAGTAAAGCTGACATATTGAACAGGTATTTCTGCTCAGTCTTTACTGAGAAAGGGAAGGGTAATGGGCCTGAAGGGAATACAAGGGGTGGGAACAGTGCAGAAATGGACACAAGTCTCTTTACACAGGAAAGGGTCCTAAAGGATCTGGAAGGAATAAGCGTCGATAATGGGGCCAGATGGGGTGCACCCCAGGGTCCTAAAAGAACTAAGAGAGGTGGTGGCTGAACCTCTGGCAATCCTGTTTAGCTGATCAGTGGAAACAAGGGAAGTACCCAAAGACTGGAGGACAGCAGATGTAGTCTTCTTATACAAAAACGGGAACAAAGAGGAAGCAGGGAACTACAGACCAATCAGCCTGACCTCGGTAGTGAGGAAGATCATGGAAACACTACTGAAGGAGAGATTGGTGGAACATCTGGTTGCCAATGGACTATAGGACTCAAGGCAGCATGGTTTCACTGGGGGGAGGTCACGCCAGACCAACCTCATTGAATTTTTTGACTGGGTGACAAGGGAGGTGGATCGGGGAGGACAGTGGATGTGGTGTATCTGGACTTCAGCAAGGCCTTTGACACTGCCACATAGAAGGCTATTAAACAAACTGGGGATTATAGGAATGGACAGGATAGTAGCGGGGTGGGTGGGTAATTGGCTGGGCGGCAGGACACAGAGGGTGGTGGTAAATGACTGTCACTCCACAGAGGGAAGAGTGACTAGTGGGATACCACAGGGATCAGTGCTGGGACCTGTCCTATTCAATGTCTTTATCAGTGACATTGCACAGGACCTACAGTAGAAGACAGAATTTCCCTTTTTGCTTATGACACAGACATTTTTTCTAGGACATTGCTGGACTGTTCCAAGTTTATTTGTTCGGTTGTTCAAACCATTACAAATTCAATAATACATACAAAAAACATCAAAGAAGGACATGTTTGTTTATTAAACAATACATAATGCCAAATTCATTGCACATGTCAGATACTAAAATATGCTAATGGAGGTTAAAATTGGATAAATCCAATAATTTAGAGTTATCTCCTGTCTGAGAGCAAACTCCATTTACCTGATCTCATGATGTTTAGTTAAATCTCAATTCACCTTAAGAGCTCTGCTTTAATACAGGCATTAATACAGGCACACCCTGGCATAGGCTATAAAATATCATACCATTTTTATGTTTGCTTGCACTCATGTGCAAGAAACATATTGGGGCAGCTTGCTGCAGTAGAGAGTTGTGGAGGTGTGGCAATGTTGTTGCCAATGCCAGCAGTCCATTTTGGGGCTGATCTGTGTGGCACCAATAACGCATAATGCTGTTCATGACAGCAGCAGTGTAGCATGCCACCAACTTGAAACAAACTGGCCGCTGCAATCAGGGAGCGTCCAGTCATCAGCAATCAGCTGTTTTTGTGGGGTGGTCCCTGACTGCAGCAGCCAATTACAGCTGCATTGTCTGGTGTCCCCTTTCAAAAAACATGGCAACGGCTTCTCCATCAGCCTCTTACAGTCCCCACGAAGCCGATGGACAACTGCTGCCTCTCACAGTCCCTGTTAAAGCCAATGGGGGTGCCCAATCCCCCTGTCGGCATGCCCCCGCCCCAGTTCATTTTCCAACAGGGTAGTCCACTGCCCATCAGCATGATGCCCTCCCCCATTTGTTCTGTGCTGAGGGGGTGCCCAGTCCCCCTTGGTTCATGCACTCCTCCCCAGGCACACTGTATGGCCGACGGGGTGCCCAAACCCCGTCGTCTCCTGTTCCCCCTAACAAACACTCAGGTGGCACACTGGGAGCCCACCCCAGCATGCCAAAAGCATCCTGCATTGTCTTTTTTTTTTAACCCCTTAAAAAAAATGGTCCCTTGCTGTTTCTCGTGGTCCCTTCCCCAACCTGCACCCACCCTTTGTGCACTCCACCTCCCCACACCACCCTCACCCCATACTTACCTCTGGAGCCTGGCGCGACAATCTTCGGTGAACCGGGAACACGTCTGTACTCTTCAAAGCCGACTGTGAACTGAAGAAATACCGGTAAGCTGTATAATGGCATACATGTTTTTTTTTTAACTTATGTGAATATCTTGCCCCTTTTTTTTTGCTTTTGGCACAAAATTTTCAACATGGGGTCCTTGGGACCCCTTCTCACGAATGCAGTCACTGTCATGGCATTATTCGGTCCTGAAAGGTGATTTTGTGGTCACTGCATGGAATCACCTTTCGGTACTGATTAATGAAATGACAGTGTCACTGTTCATGATGTGGGCTCTCAAAGAGCCTATGTTGCAAATTTGGTGAAAAAATTTCAAAAAAATTACTGTGTTACGAGTGTGCATTGTGCAGTTTCCACACACACTCGTAACTTCGCAAATTTGGAATATTTTCATTCCAGATTTTCAACATTGCTATTTTTTCACACCTCCTTATGAACAGTACAGCTGTCAAATTTTACATCCTGGCCGAAATGTGTTTTCACAATTCCAGTGCAGAATAGCGCGGTTGCTGTGGGAAATCAGTGTTCAGGACAGATTAAGAAAATCACAGTGACACTGCTCATGAGCAGAGGTCCTAAATTTCTATGTTGAAAGATTGGTGACAGAATCATAAAATGAGTATGTTACGGTGTGCGTCTGCAATTTCCATACACTCGTAACTTAAAATGTGTAATATTTCCACTCAGAATTTTCAGCATTGCCCATTTTGCACATCTCCTTATGAACAGTACAGCTGTCATTTTTTACATCCAGCCCAAAATGTGTGTTTTCACATCTGGCATACAATGGCGCGGTCGCTGTGGGAAGTCAATGTTCGGGACAGATTAGGAAAATCATAGTGACAGTGTTCATGAGCAGATGTCACAAAATGCCTATGTTGAAAATTTGGTGAAATAATTCCACTTTAAATGACTAGGTTACAAGCATGCATTGCATGGTTTCCATGTACGATCAGAAGTTTGAGCATTTTTTATATTTTCACTCCAAATTTTCAACATTGCCATCTCTTCACACCTCCCTAGGAATGGTACAGCTGTCATTCTTCACATCCTGCCCAATCTGTGTTTTCGCACATCTTGTGCAGAATGGCATGGTCACTGTCAGAAATCAAAGTTCGGGACACATTAACAAAATCACAGTGCCACTGTTCATGAGCAGAGGTCCTAAATGCTTTCATGAGGTGGTGGTGGTGGTCACAAAAAAGGCCATGTTGAAAATTTGTAGTGCAAATACCAACAGATGCCTGGGGTGTTAGGGTTTCTAATCATAACATCCCACCCTGTACAGACTGACAGGCATCAGGGGTGTGCCTTTGGATTGCTGGCTGTAATGCTCATGCCATTCCACCCCCACCCCCATCCTGAAGCCATTGATAGGCATCGAGGTGTGCCTTGGACTCTTCAGCCTCAGTGCTCACCCCATTCTCCTATACTGCACCATTTTAGCATATGTCCTAATGAAATGGGGTGACTGTGAAGCCGAACACCCCAAGGCACACCTCAACACTTGTCAGTGTCTTCAGGATAGGGTGAGGTGAAATGCTGTGAGCATTATGGGCGATGACCCAAAGGCACACCCCAATGCATGTCCATCTCTGCAGGGTGGAGGTGGGGTTGGGTGTGAGTTCAATTATTCACTGCCATTCCTATTCTGCATCTGTCTAACTCCTGCATGTCCAATGCTAATATCAGCAAGCAAACATTCGGCATTGACAAATGCTTGTTAATATACTGGTTCATTTTTAATAAATAGTCTATCAAAGTTTGTATAATGTACCTAACATACCTTATTGACAGGAGTTCCTGCAGGTGCCACCACTAGACACCCCACGCACTGACTGACTACCATCGGCACTTCCCAGTCCCTATCCCTTGGGATAGGCAAATCCCAGCACTTAAGCAACCCCCCCAACCTCTTGTACCCCTATGCTGTCCCAGTCAAACCCCTGCCTCTTCCCACACTGCAGTACTTACCCTGCCCTTCTTCCCCCCTTCCTTCTCCTGCTTCTACTGCTTCTCCTACTGATGCTGGCACACTGTGTACAATGCCACAGCTTACCTGTTCCTGGCTGGATTTCATGTACCCATTATGTTTAATACTCTCATTATCTGTTTGCTGAACTCTCATTGTAATATCTGTAAATTATCCTGTCTTTTTTTTTTTTTTGCCTTGTTGTTTAATGTATTTGACGTGGAACCTCTCAGCGAGCATTCGCACACAGGTGTATCCAAGACTTGAATAAATAAATACATAAATAAATAAATAAATAATAAATAACACACATTTTTTCCCTATGTGGCTTTTGTAAATATCTTAATACCCATGCTCAAGTACACCTAAATAAAAACCATATAATGTTGACAGTCAATAAGGCCAATTGGGATTCCCTACGAGTGTAACAGAGCAGTAATGGCCACTCCACATTCATGCCGCAATCAACGATAAGCCTCTCTGGTGATCAGCATGGGTGAGGGTGGTGGAACAGAGGCACATCCCTCCAGTTGTACCTCTCCACAATTCCTATGCCATTCTGGCAAAGTGTGGTTCCTCTATGGAGGCACCTACAGTGGAGACCAAGGAGGATGCTGGGAACCTCCACAAAGGAGACCCACAGGAGGGTGGCAGGGGACCCTGCAGGGGAAGGAAACAACTCCTAGTGGGGGACTCCATTGTTAGGAAGGTAGAACTGGGCAAGGAAGGAGAGGGAGGTAAGGTGCCTGCCTGGCGCCATGGCTTGGAGGGACAGGGAGCGTAATCCTCAGGATTGCCAGAGCAGCTGCACAGGGAGGGAGCTGGATGTCATTGTCCACCTAGGGACAAATGACCTGCTAAGAAAGGATTAGAAAGTGCAGGAAGAGTTTGTGGAATTGGGGAGGGCCTTAGTCAAGTAGCATGCACGGTAACCTTCTCGGAGGTGCTACCCATCTATGGCATAGGAGAGGCTAGGATGTTCCGTACCGTGGGATTCAATCAGTGGTTGAAAAACTGGTGTGGAGCTCAGGGATTTGGCTTCATTGGGGACTGGGGGTCCACCTGGAGTGATGCAAGCCTATACTTGCATGATGGGCTGCATCTGTCGGGGAGGAACCAGGATCCTAGGTGATAGGTTTAAATGCTTCATTGGCAAGCTTTTAAACTAGCCAAGGGAGGCACTGGAAAGGAGCAGGAAAATCTAGCCCCAAACAATCACGGTAGTAAGTGTGGCAAACACCAACATGGAGGTGTCGATAGGGAGAAGGGCAGGGGTAAATGGAGAAAGTGACAAAGGCAAGAAGGACAGGGATGGGGCAAATGGGGTAAGGCCATCAGGAAATGGAGGGTAATGAGTACCAATGCCCGTAGTCTGGGCAACAAGCCCCTGAGCTGGTGGCCTTAATGGAAGAGGGATGCCTGATATCAGAGAGTCACAGAAACATGGTACACAGAGAACCATGACTGGGATGTTAACATACCAGGGTACATAACCTACAGGAGAGACAGGCAGGGGAGAAGAGGGGGAGGAGTAGCTCTCTATGTAAAGGAAGGGATAAAAGCAACTGAACAAAAGAGTAAACAGGGAGGAGAGGAGGCACTGTGGGTCACCTTGGAGACTGGAAAGGGCACCACAATCCGCACAGGGGTTGTGTACAGACCCCCATGTCAGGGGGAAGACATGGACAAGGATATGATGGAAGGCATTCTTAGAATGGCAGAGAAAGGGGAGATACTGTTGATGGGAGACCTGAATATGCCAGATGTTAACTGGAGCACATTTGCTGCAGCCACATCCAAGAGCAGGGCCATTCTTGATGCCCTACAGGTGGCAGGCATTAGACAGCTAGTTTCGGAACCCACTCGTGAGGGAGCAATCTTAGACCTCGTACTCTCAAGCGGGGCAGTGAGAGGATCTCAGATCTAGAAGTAGGTTGCCATCTGGGGACAAGTGACCATCAAACAGTGTGGTTCACGTTAAACTCAGCTACAGAGTCAAGCCATACAAAAGTGAGAGGTACTGGACTTTAGGAGGGCTGACTTTGCAGCAAGATGGGAGAGTGCCTCAGAAAAGCACTAGCAAACAGGCTAGAAGGAGGTGTGGAGCAACAATGGGGAATTATCAAAACTGCCATCACAGACGCAACAAGCCTTTGTGTGAAGCAAATAAACAAATCAAAATGAAAGAAAAAGCCACTATGGTTCTCAAGAGAGGTGGCTGTGAAAGTCAGGAAGAAAAAGATAGCATTCCGGAAGTATAAGGAAACACAGAAGGAGCAGGACAGAGAGCTGTACCAGTTAAGGCAGAAAGAAGCAGGGAGGGAAGTCAGAATAGCAAAGGCCCAAACTGAGGAAAAGATAGCCAACTCAGTTAAGAAGGGGATAAAACCTTTATAGGTACATCAGCGGAGAAAGACAAAGGAGGGATAGTGAGGCTGAATAGAATGAACGGTGGGTGGGCAGAGGGGGACAGTGAAAAAGCAGGAATACTGAACGAATATTTTTGCTCAGTATTCACAAAAGAGGAGGGGGAAGTGCCTAATCCAATTAACAGAAGCACTCTTGATAGGGGGGTCGATCCCAGTCCTTTCACAGAAGAAAGGGTTCTGCAAGAACTCCTAAAACTGAAGGTGGACAAAGCAATGGGTCCTGACGGAATTCACCCCAGAATTCTAAAAGGAATTAAGGAAGGAACTAGTGAAACCACTGGCTACTCTTTTTAATAAATCATGGGAGGATGGTGTGGTACCCGAGGACTGGAGGAAGGCGGATGTGATTCCCCTTCACAAAAGTGGAACCAAGACAGAGGCAGGAAACTACAGACCTGTCAGTCTGACCTCTGTGGTAGGGAAAGTGATGGAGTCACTTCTGAAGGAAAGAATAGTTGAGTACCTAGAGGTTAGTGGAGCACAGGATCCAAGGCAGCATGGGTTCTCAGCGGGAAGGTCATGTCAGACAATCTAATAGATTTCTTTGACTGGGTGACCAAAGTAGTAGACCAGGGAGGGGCTGTGGACATGGCCTACCTAGACTTTAGCAAGGCATTTGACACAGTCCCACACAAAGATTGATAGTCAAATTAACCAGCCTGGGAGTGGGTCCCAGGGTGGTAGCCTGGAAAACATTGGCTGGACAACAGGACACAGAAGGTAATTGTAAAATGGAGTCCACTCTGAAGAAAGGGCGGTTACTAGTGGGGCACCGCGGGGTTCAGTATTGGGTCCAGTCCTTTTAATGTCTTCATCAGTGACATTGCAGAGGACTGGAAGGAAAAGTATGCCTTTGCAGATGACACAAAGATCTGCAACAGGGTTGATACACAAGGAGGCGTGGAAAGGATGAAAAGGGACTTAGCAAGGTTGGAGGAATGGTTAGACGTATGGCAGCTAGGATTCAATGCAAAAAGTGCAAATAATGCACCTGGGAAACAAGAACCCAGGGGAAGAATACACAATGGGTGGGGAGCTAGTAACAACAACAAAGCAGGAAAGGGACCTGGGGGTAATCATATCAGATGACCTTAAGGTTAGCAAGCAATGTGAGAAGGCAGTAGGGAGGGCCGAGGGTATACTGGGATGTATAGGGAGAGGCATCAGCAGCAGAAAACAGGAAGTTGTTATCCCTCTGTACAGACAGTTGGTGAGACCCCATCTGGAATACTGTGTCCAGTTCTGGAGACCCCATCTCCACAAGGACATAGACAGGATAGAGGCAGTCCAGAGGAGGGCAACTAAAATGGTGCAGGGTCTGCAAGAGAAGCCGTATGAGGAGAGACTAAAGGAGCTTAATATGTATACCCTTGAGGAAAGAAGGGAGAGGGGGACATGATAGAAACTTTCAAGTACCTCAAGGGAATCAACAAAGTCCAAGAGGGTAGCATCTTTCAGAAAAGAGACTTGCAAGAACAAGGGGACACAATTTAAAGATAGAAGGAGGCGGTTCAGGGCAATGTGAGGAAGTATTATTTCACAGAGAGGGTAGTGGATGCATGGAACAGCCTTCCTGAGAAGTTGTGGGGTCTAAAACTGTGGGAGAATTCAAGAATGCATGGGACAGACATAAGGCAATTCTTGTGGGGGGCAGGAAGATAAAGGCTGTTGGTTAACTAGGATCTGCGGCCTATCCTGTAGGTAAGGAAATGGGCAGACTAGATGGGCCTAGCGGTCCTTATCTGCCGTCAAAGTCTATGTTTCTATGTGGGTGCACAGATACCATACTCAGGTGGAGCTCTGGATTCAATATCAGGCTACTTTGGCCGGGTGAGTTAACACTGCCCAAACACACCAGTTCCCTCCCCTGCCCAAACACAAGCCAGCTCAGACACGGTGACCTGGGAAACCACTTAGGCCATCCCACAGCACATGTTGCCCCATGACCCATTGGTTAAACTCCAGTTCAGCCACTCTTGCCAGTTGCCCATGGGCATGTTAAACAAAACTACTGCATCTCAGGCAGCTTCCTCAGCATAAGTCACATTGCCCGATAGTATAGCACCCAGTAGCTCATACCCTAGACCAGCCTGCACCTCACAACACTATATACCAACAGAGCCACCGCCATGTGCCCCATCAGTGTCATGTGATCAGTCTACTCTGCACTTCTACAGATCATCCCCAATCCTTTCCATGGCGACAACAACAAGTCACACATAAACGGCTCTTTGCATACATAATCATCCAATAAATAATGAGAGCCTGATGTAATCTAAACTTGTTGCAAACAGCTCAATTGCACCATGCACATCAGACAGACGAGATAAAAACTTCAAGTTCTTTCTATAAAAAGTTGACTAAAGGTTAATAAATCATTAACCCTGAAATTCCAAAAGATTGGTATCAATTATAATTAGGGCTGTAAGTATTTTACAAGAGTCACAGATTTCACGATTAGCATGAAATCAGTGGTCCCCCATGAAATTACCCAAATTCATGTAATCACACCTAATCCTCCTTTCTACATGTATTTTACTTGTATTTTACTTGTATTTGTTTATTTATTTAATTTATGCCACAACTTCCCGTCATTTCCTTACAGAAGGATCAGAGAAGTCAGTCAGCTATAAGCATGTAAGTAAACAGTACTGCGATCCTCTATCTGCTGTCAGCCAAACTAAGGACCTTGTGGGAAATGCATACTCTCTCTCACTCTCTTTCTCACAGTGACAGCAGCTTACAGTTCTGCCACACGCCTGCATATCAAGACCTGTTCCTGCATATGCACTAGTTTCTGGAAGTATGCGATCCTCTATCCTCAGCCGGACTAAGGACCTTGCGGGAAATGCATGTTCTCTCTCTCTCTCGCTTTTTCTTTGTCACAGTGACAGTGGCTTACAGTTCTGCCACATGCCTGCAGATCGAGACCCGCTCCTGCATATGCACTAGTTTCTGGAAGTACTTTTTAAGGGCTTGCTGGGAAAGTACAGAGAGTAATGTGATCTTTTTAAGGGCTGGTTGCTATAAATCTGTGCCCCACAGGAGAAACGGTATTATGTACTGTTACACAGATGCGCAGAATCCTGTAGCCGCAGCATGTTTCACCAGGGCAAGGTAAGGGTGGTACATAATGTTATATCTAGCATGCTTTGCCATAAAAAAAAGTTATTTTCAACGTGAATTTTGCCGTGAATTTTGTCCTTTTTTACTGTGAAAAACTTACAGCCCTAATTATAATTAAGATTTCTGCTAAAGAATGTTAACAGGTTCTGGTAGATGGAATAATAGTGCTTATCCAATATGTGGAAAATATGCTAGTACACCATGTTTTGTTGTGCATGTTATGCTTGAACTTATACATGGACCTTATAACACAATTTTAAAATAACCACATAATAATACATTAACAATTAATGTTCAAAATTAATAAATAAAGAAAATCCAATCCTCAGGATGCTGATTCCAAGGTACAGTAGAAGCAGCAGTATTTAAAATGGGACTCGAGAACTTTATTTTTGGTTTTTTAATTGCCGATGCAGCATTTATACATACATAATTCTTAAGCAAAATTAAGGGTCCAAGAACCCCCATCAGGCAGTCTTCTAATCATTCCTTGTGCTTGTACTCTACTTGTACTTTTCCCCTGATATTAAACTAATGAAATTCTTATTTTAAAATGTTTTTATAGGCTAGTATTAGCCAAATGGCACATGTCCCGCACATAAAGCCCTGGAAACCATTAAAAATACAAAGGTCCAAAGAGATATAAGTATAAATTAAGCAGTGCATATATGTGTCCTCTGCTGTCTAAACTGAATAGATGTCATCTTTTAAAATAAATTATACCTGCATTAAACATAGGTGGTGCCACTGTAACAGACCCTCTAGCAGTAGCATCTGAATTTAACTCCTATTTTACAAACTGCACCGTGGCACTGCTGTCTACGCTCCCTCCATCCCAGCCCGATCTTTCCACTGTAGCACCCCCCCCCCCCCAGCTCAGGCACCTCCTTCGTCTTCTCCTGCCCCAACTTTCTTCTTTTGTCAGGTGACAACCTCTGAAGTTTTCAATGCCTTGGTCTCCCTAAACCCTAACAAAGGCAAATGCCTCTCAGGGCTGGACTCTAAGCTGCTCTACATTGCTGCTCCTGCTATCACTGCCTCCCTGGATGATCTATTCAATCTATCCTTCTCCTTATCTTCAATCCCCTTGGAATGGAAACATGCTACTGTCATCCCACTCCCGAACTGTGGTGACACCTCTCTTCCAGGAAATTACCATCCTATTTCCCTGCTCCCCATTCTGGCAAAGCTTCAGGAACACTTAGTCCTCTCTCAACTTTCTTCCTTCCTCAACTCCTCCTCCTTCTTCTCACCCTACCAGTCTGGATTCAGGTAGTTCCACTCCACCACCACCACCTCACTCCTTCAGCTCACTGACTCCATCATTAATGGCATGAATAAGGGCCAAATCACCTCCGCTAGTTTTGTTGACCTAGCCAAGGCTTTCAACATGGTCTCTCATGCTCTCCTGCTTGACAAGCTCTCCATTGCTGGGCTCTCTACCAAAGCTAACAGCTGGTTCAACTCCTATCTGGTAGGCTGGTCCCAATCTGTTAGAATCAGTTTCCACCTCTTCCCCCCTGCCAGTAGCCTCAGGAGTTCCCCAAGGCTCGGTCCTTGGGACGCTCCTTTTTTTCCATCTTACTAAATGACCTGCCCACCACCTTCCCACACACATCCATACACATGTATGCAGATGACACAGTTCTGTATGCTTCAGGCCCTTCGACCACTGACGTAGCAACCAGATTGCAGCAGAACTTCAATGAAGTCCAGCTCTGGTTTTGTGCAAACTAACTATTCCTCAACACTAAGAAGACTGTTTCCATGACCTTCGGCATTAGGCAGAGACTCTCTTGGCTCACCTCCACTCCCTCCTTCCACACCCTGGATGGGACCACTCTGCAGGCAAGCCCCTCCTTTAGATATCTCAGGGTCTGGCTGGACCAGCATCTCGACTTTTCTGTACATGTTGATGCCATCTACAAAAAGCTCTACCCAAAAGTGGGTGCTCTCTACCGCAATCATGGATACATCTTACTGCCAGCCCGCCGTGCACTTGCACAGAAAATGAGTCTACCTATCTTTCACTATGGGGATGTAGTCTACAGTGCCACTCCTAAGTCCACCCTAGCCAGACTGGACACCCTTTTCCACTCTTTCTGTCACTTCGCCCTTGATAGCCTGCCCTCCTCCCACCACTGCATACTCTATCAGACTCTAAATCTTCCCTCACTCCAGGACCACTGACAGTCACACTGCACTAAGCTCATGGAAAAATACTGGTCCCAGTCTTGCCTCAGTACCTACATGGTGTGTTAGTTGTCCATTCCCCCCCTGGCTACTCTCTCAGGAATTCCGACACCCACCTTCTGGCGGTACTGTGCATGCCCTCTTCAGTTGGCCAAGTTGCTTTCAGACATCGCATGCCAAAACTATGGAACTCCCTCCCTACAAGCATTCAGCTAACTCCCCTTTGCCTTTCCTAGGCTGACTCATCACTGAGCATTTCATCACGACCTGTACATGCGGATAGAAGTGCCTGCAAATGCAGCCTCTTATTTCCACAACTGGTATGTTGTCCCTGATCATGTTGTTTATTGCTTGCCTCTATACTGCTCCTCAAGTGCTATTATGTAATTACTTGTTGGAATGATGTTAATAATTATTTGTCACTCTATGTATTGTAGGTTTTTTTTCTCCTGTACCCTTCCCCCAGGATGCACCTGGAATTGAGCAGTACTCTGCTCAGTGTGCCCTGTTGGTAAAAGTTATAAATAAATACCTCTGAAATTCTCTCTTATTTCCAATCACAGCCACGGCTTAAGCCAAAAACCTTCTGCATCCAAAAATCTATTCATCAGTTTCACTCCCCTTCTGGAAGTGTTCCTGGAAGATTCAAAGTAAATAACCAAGTTTGGATTCTTTCAGGGACTTTTCTTAAATTATTCCATTGTGTCACATTTTAACTCTTCATCCAACTCCTTCCATGCCCTTATAGTTATGTGGCTCACCGTCAGTCTCACCCACAGCATACACCTGTGTAAGAAGAAGAAAGGAGAAAGAGACGCTTCTCTGAGCGCAGTAAATTTGTAATATTTGGCTAGTTACTGAGACCCCACCAGTCCCCAGACAATGCTGGCATACCTTCTCTAATAGCTTAAAGGCATAATTGCACTCACAGTGCAATAGTAGCGGCAGATCCTTAGCTGGTTCTTCATATGTCCTCTCAGCTCCTCAAGCCGACTTACAGGGTTGCAGACACGGCACAAGCCCGTACCTTACCGGGGGTGCAAACAAGCAAATACAAGTTTAACTTTTAGTGCCTCATGAATGTTTCACATAATAACCATAGACTGTCATTGTTTAACTAAAGACTAGTTCAGTGACACACTATTTCAGTCTCTCCAAAATACACGGGCAGAAGCTAAAAAGAAAGCCGGTTAACCAGGAACACCATGGAGTGGAGCAGCATCGCAGCCATCTTGCTGCTCCCACATTGCTGGACTGCATCTGCTGACAACATGAAGCTCTGTAACAGAGTGGACACATCAGAGGGTGTAGACAGAATGAGGAGGGACCTGCAGAAACTTGAAGAATGGTCAAGGGTTTGGTAGTTGAAATTTAACGCAAAGAAGTGCAAGATAATGCATATTGTGCACAAAAACCCTGGAACAACATATCAGTTGGGTGGTGAGGATATAGCATGCACCAAGCAGGAAAGGGACCTTGGGGTTATTATCTCTGACAACCTCAAGATAGGGAAACAGTGCGACAAGGTAGCAGACAAAGCAAATAGGATTCTGGGATGCATAGGCAGGGGCATCACCAGCAGGAAATGGGAGGTCATGATTCCACTATACAAGACATTAGTGAGGCCCCACCTGGAGTACAATGTACAGTTCTGGAGACCTTATCTACATAAGGACATAGACAGGGTAGAGAAGGTTCAGAGCAGGGCAACAAAGATAGTACAGGGATTGCATCACAAGTCCTATGAGGACAGGCTGAAAGGACTTGAATATGTACTCCCTGGAGGAGAGGAGGAAGAGAGGGGATATGCTAGAGACATACAAGTACCTTACAGGGAGGAACAGGGTGCAGGAATACACTATCTTCCAGCAAAAAAGATGTTCCAGGCCTCGAGACCATGGGATGAAGTTGGAGGGAGGGTGATTCAGAGGAAACATGAGGAAGAATTACTTCACAGATAGGGTGGCGGACAAGTCGAACATCCTGCCAGAGGAAGTGGTGGGGAATGAAACAATCACAGGGTTTAAGAATGCATGGGATAGACATAAGGGAATTCTGGAGGTCAGGGGTAAGTGGCAACAGACTTCTAGAAAAACATAAAAAGAATTTACAAGCTCAAATGGGCAGACTGGGTAGGCCATGGGCCCTTATCTGCCGACAGTGTCTATGTATCTATTCCAGATGGGGTCTCACCAACTGTCTGTACAGTGGTATAACAACTTATTGTTTTCTACTAGTGATGCCTCCTTCAGTTGATTTTAACCTGATCATCTCACCCTTACTCTTTTTCCTTTTGCTTATTTACCTAAAAAATGTTTTGTCCCCCTTTGTTATTCCCTGCTCTATTTTCTGCTCTGTGTGGGCTTTGGCTATCCTAATAGCCTTTCCCACTTCTCAGCTTTGATATATAATGCTGCCTGTCTGCTTCTTTCTTTGTGTGCTTGTACTACTTGAAGGTCCTTTTTTTGTGTTTTACTATTGTTGCTATTTCTTCGGAGAACCATAGCAGCTTTTTTATTCTTTTTGACTTTGCTGATTTGCTTTGTGCACTGTTCAGTAACTTGAAGTAAAGCTGTCTTCAAGGCTTCCAGCTTCTCTACACATCCCATGAGTTGTTGAGTTCCAACAAGTTTCTTAACTGGGTTTTCATGGAGTTCAAGTCTGTCTTGCTGAAATCAAGTATTTTGAGCTTTGTGTGACTTGATTCCGCTGCCCTTTCCACTGTTAACCATATTGGACTGTGGTTCCCAGATTTACCCCTATGGTTGCGTCTGAGATTCTGGTGCTGTTTATTAGCACCAGGTCCAGGATAGTCTGTTCTCTGGTAGGGGACTGCACCAGCTGATTAAATTCTGCCCCCTTCAGGGCAAGTAGGAAACCGCTCACTCCATTGGCATTCTCCTGCCATTATCCATCGTCTTGTGGTCTGCCGCCATGGCTCTGCTTGGGCTGGACTGTACTTGGAGACTCGGGGGAGAGTTATCTCTCCTGACAAACTGATACACTAGTATGTCTGTCGTACCAAGTTCACAGGGGAAAGGGCAAGTGACTGTGCATCACTTAGCTGCTTCCGGGTGTCACACAGTCAGTCAAGCCCTCTGCTGGCAGCACCACAAAAGGGCAGGCACTGCAGTGAGGCACTGGTTATCATGGGGACCGCCGGACGCTGAGTCCCCACCTTGGACTGTCAGTGCCGGCTCACTCACAGCAAAACAAGATTTTGGAGGAAAAATTTTAATTATTTAAAGGGGTGGCAAAAATTCAGTACACTGTACAATCCAGGCAGGATCTGGTACCAGTCTTAAAAATTCAGTATTGTACCGCCAAAAATGGTACAGTTGGAGGGTCTGAGGAACTCTTTGCTGCGTTCAGATGATGCCATGAGTGAGGACCAATCTACATCATGTAGACTGAAATCCCCCACTAATAACAGGCCTCCCTTGTTGGCCATCAAGAAGATGTTTTCCAGGAGCCCCTTCTCTATGACAGAGTCTTGGGAGGGAGGTCTATATATGACTCCCACTTGGATGGGGGCTTTGTCCCCTGCTCCTAGGGTGACCCATAGAGCTTCTGGTCTTCCCTGTTTTGCTTGGACTTCTATTGCCAAGATTCCTTCTCTTACATATAATGCCACCCCTTTTTTCCAACGCGATCCTTCCTAGAAAGTGTGTAACCTGGTACAGCGACTTCCCAGCCAGGTATGGTTATTCATAAACCAGGTTTCTGTGACTGCTACCCAGCCTAATTTAGCTTCTGTCATTAAAGCGGAGAGGTCAGAGATTTTATTTGACAGACTATGTGCATTGACACACATAACCATCCATCCCTGTTTTGTGCAGCATGATAAAGTAGTAGAATCATTATGCTGCATATCGATGTTGCTTCTCTTGTGCCTATTATGCTTATCCCTTTGCCTTTTATGGGAAGTGTCTTGATAACTACCAGTTCCGAGATCACTAAAAGAGACCTGTGTCAAACTAGCTGTTGGTGGGGAAGGGGGTCCTGACACCCTTCTTGCCACGAGGTGTTCTTGCTGCTTCTCCCTACTCACTAGTTTAAATAGTTTACGTGCACATCGAGTTTTTGTCTGAGCATCTGAATTCCTTGTTTGTTTAGGTGCAGACCATCGCATTTATAGAAGTCTTGCTCCCAGAAGTTGTGTCAATTGCCAATAAAGCAGTGTCCATTTTCCTGGCACCATTGTTTAAGCCAGTCATTGAACCTTTGTTTCTGCTATCTGTAAAAAAAAATCTGTGATGTTCTGCCTTTTAGATTTATCAAGACCTTGTTACATCAACTGCACATAAAACCAAAGTATACACAGAACTAATAGGATGGAAAGAAAACTTGTTGTTTTTTTGTTAAGGTGGCAGGGAGTAAGTGTTCCAACAGCTCCTGATGCTGAAAAAGCAGCCACTGGTTATGTCTGAGCAGAGCAAGGGAGGAGAGAAGTTGTCTCAGCGGAGAAAGGAGCCTGGACTGTGCACTCCAAGGAGGATTCAGATAGAACCACTGTCAAGGAATCCCTGCTTCTGCAGTTGTCATAGTCTGCCTTCCCTCTGTGATTGGTCTCTCTCCCAGTTGTTGAAGATCAGTGAAGCTCAGCAGACTGTAAGGCTAGTGGCGGGACCACACTTGGCTCATGCCTCCTAGGATTGCCCTTTGTATCTGAGCTGTTGCTTCTGGTTGTTTCTGGCTGAGAGCTTTCTATTATCTAACCACTATTTTAGTAGTGGGTACAGCAGTCAGTGAAGATCAGTGAAGCTGAGCAGACAGTAAAGCTGGGGGCTGGACCGATCTTGGTGTATGCTTTCTAGGGGTGTCCTTTGTGTCTGAGCTGTTGCTTCCAACTGGGAGCTTTCTGTTAGCCATGTACAAATGCTGATTTACATACAGCAGTCAAGAATTCTGGGTAAGTGTTCCAGCAGCTCTTTTTGCCGAGATAGCAGCTGCTGGATGTGTCTAAGTAGAGCGAGTGAGGCGAGCAGCTTCCTCAGTGGAGAAAGGAGCCCAAACAGTGCACTCCAAGGAGGATTCAGATAGAATCACTGTTAAGGAATCCCTGCTTCTGCACGTGTTGGAGTCTGTCTTCCCTCTGTGATTGTTCTCTTTCCCAGTTGGTGAAGATCAGTGAAGCCCAGCCGACGTTAAGGCTAGGGGCTGGATAGCACTTGGCGTATGACTCCTAGTGTTGCCCTTTGCATCCTGAGCTTTGTCTCCTTCAGGTAACACAGAGATTTGTCCTGTGTGGTAGGCAGATGGTAGGATGGGATGACATCATGATTGGGATGGGATTGAGCAAGATGGTGCCACCAAGCAGAATGTACCCGAAAGGTGCAAACTATATACAAGACAGCACACACAAGCGTTGTTCAAAAATGTTTTCACTGACTACATTCTTTAAAAAATGTAATCAGTGCTTTGTCAAGCAAGTCACATATAGAGTCAAGATACTTTATATGAGACTTGCTTAACAATATCATTGATCTAATTTTGCACATAATAAAATAAGTGAAAACATTTTTTTCCAACAGCTCTCGCGTGCATGTCTTTTGTCTCTGTTCTCAATACTTATAACACCAGAAATCAACTCCTTCATCTAATCATCTAGTTAGTCTTAAACAAATATAGTGATCATGACTCTGTTACCTCACCTGGAAGGTTATTAAACTTTCCCACCACTCTTTGTGTGAAGCAATGCTTCATCCATCTTTGTATTTTATTGTTTAAGTTTCTGTACCCAGGATTTTCCAGCGGAGATGTCATATCCCATTAAGGGCTACTCATGAGGGAGGTCAGGGAGGTCATGGGACTTGCACAGTGAGCCAATGATTCTGGCAGGATTCAAAACCAGGGAATTATCTGGTTTTGCTAGTCTGTGGTCCAACCACTGGCCTACACTGCTTCCCCTACTGAGTCAAGATTTGAGATTTCGGTAAAGCAGTGAGGCCCTGGAGGAATGAATCCCAGTCAGTTGATTCTCACAGGACTCAGGGAGACAGATAGCTATGCTCCCTTGTTGGAGGAAGACTGCAACACTTGAGTCAGTAAAATCACCCAGCCAGTGCAGTGTTTCTGGGGAGGGACATAAGAAGGAATACTGACACCCATCCCAGCAATCTGCTATCTCTTAAAGATACACCTTGTTGCAGTTTTGTTCTCCTTCTGGCAGTTCTTCTGGCCCGAGCTGCCCTTACTTTAACTTCTGCCAGGGATCAGACAAGCACTGGGCTTTTGCCCACCCTCTCCCCCAGAAGAGGAGAGCAGTCCTATAGACAGGGGCAACTGGGGAGCACTGGAGAGATTAAGTGACCTGATCAGAGTCACACAGTATGCAAGCGGAGATTGTGGGAATTAAACCCTGGTTGGCTGGATGTACCAAGCTCTTTCTCAGTGTGTTACTCTAACCTCTAGGCTATACTGCCAGTTCAACCATATATCAATGCTCTCAGATTGATTTGGTATTTTCCTTATGGATGCCACATTGCTCTGTTTTCCCATATAACCAATGCAAGTTGATGAGAGCAATTTTCCCATAAATGGCTCCATTTCCCTGAAAAATACAGGAATCCTTGTAGATCTGGGAGCCCTGATATATATCCAGCTGCTCCTCCCCTCTCTTATCCATGCCATGGCCATGCCACTCATATGGGTCTTGTCTTTCCTGACTCTCTAATAATTAAAAAAAAAACTTACTTTTTTCCCTCCAGCTAGTAAAGAGTTTACTAATGGAGACCAGCCAGGTGAACACAGTGTGGACAGTAGGGAAGCTCAGTGACTCAAGAGGATGGACCAGACATGGAGGACCAGAGGCCAAGGTTGCCAGCAAGGGATAGATGGCTCAGTCAGTAACACTCTTAAGGACAAGGGACAAAAAGCAGCAGACTTCTGTTCTCTGTGTAAACTGAAACACACTGGTCAGCACTACACAGATTTGTAAGGATGTCAAGGTCTGCTGTAAATTGCTCCTTGCTGATTACAGCATCCAAAATGTTACTAATGCAAGGCATGTTTAGCCAGCCTGGTGGCACTGAGGGTTGAGGTGCTGGACACCTAACCTCGCGCCACGCCAGAGACCCATGTTCAGGAATGAGCACGGGCCACTGGGAGTCGGCAGGGGAGGAGAGGGATTGAGCATCTGTAGGACTCCTCTCCTTCTCTGGGGAGGGGGGACATTAGCACTCATGCTCGACTGGCCCCTAGTGGAGGCTGGGGGCTGGTGCACTGAGGCTTCAGAAGGGGGAGATGAGGCAGACGCTCAGAGGAGTGCATATGGGAGTGTGTGCGCTCACTCCTTGTGGTGTCATTGCACATCTCAGCTCAAGGGGAGTAAACATGGAGGAGAAAAGCAGGCACTGGTGGGCAGAATGATCGGATCCCCACATGTGCTGCCTCCATGATAGGCAGTGACTCCCGGCACCAGATTCATATGTGATGGCGGGTTGGGGGGTTCCCGCCGACCTGCCAAGGGGGGCACAGCCATGGGGCAAGCCGAGAGGTAAACTGCACGTGGAGGATGGGGCTGGGGGATCATGAGAGAGCAGCTGCCAGTGCCAGGTGGATAAATACGAGTAGCTGCAAAAAAATAATGCAAGCCAGGAGTACTTGTTTAACCCGTTTACACCTGAATTCAATAGAAGTCACTGAAAAGTGATTTTTAAACCTGTCTCTTTCTTACGTGTGAGGGGTTAACCTGAAGGAACAGCTAGCTGCTGGAGTCATGGCCCCAACCCTGCTACATAGATTTATTTTTCATAGCTGCCAAGGCAAACCCTGGTGTAATTCCAACAGTGGTAATAGGATGCACTGGTGCAGGCTGAGTTTTAGGAAACTTACAGATGTTGCAGTTTCTGCATTTGAAAAATTCAGATTTGAGTGGTTCTCTTGTATTAGGTTTTCTGTAATGGCTATTGGTTCAAGTGCCAATGCAACCAGAATAATGTTATGCTTGTGCAATGTTATGCACTGCAGTTATGCAGTGTTATACACTGTTGTGGCTGTTCACACTCTATTCCATTAGGAATTACAACCCTGTAGGGGTACTGAAGGCAAGCAACCCTGTAAGAGGGTTCTACCCCTAGAGGTGCTGCGGGAATAGCAGTGGGCAAAGTGGCCAAAATCCAGTATGTGAGGAATCTGCAAAGTAATCTGCAACGTGAAGTGGATTACTTTGTATCATAATGAGGAATGCAAAGTTCACTGGAGACAATGCCTTTGCATTACTCCACCTTCCCCAACCACTTCTGCATCAATTTTAATGCAAAGTACATTGAAATCAATGCACTTCGCATCACTTCACCTTTTTGCATCACTTCACCTTGTTGGTGAGCTTCAAGGCAAATTTTGCAGTGATTCATGGGAGTGCAGGTCACATGGGATTTAGATTGTTCTGCACAGCCTCAGTTCTGTGTAATGTGTGTGTAGTTTAAGCTGGAGACAGTTTGCTCTCAGAGCTCTGAGATTCAAACCCTCTAAAAAGCATTCAAAAAGCCTTTTTAAGCTATTTATTTTTGCTCAAAATTTAGCACATCAACAGTGCTCGCAGAGATAAAGGAGACAATTAAAAAACAATTGAGGAAAATGCTAAGCCGGGAGTAACTCTTCAAATATTATGGGACACGGTTAAAATGATGGTCAGGGGAAGATTAATCTCTATAGCTACACATAAAAAAAGCTTGCACAAAGGAAGCAGCTAGATCTACTTAACCAACTTAAAATAATAGAAACAGAACAAAAAATGAAGTGGACAGGGGCTAGAGATAAAGAGACTGCAAAACTAAAGAAACACCTTAAAGATTTACAAAAGGCAAAATAGAAAAAGCCCTCTGTTACCTAAAACAAAAGTATTATGAAGGAGATCCCAAAGCTACCAAACTCCTAGCCTTTCAACTGAAACAAGAGACAGCAAGGGCAACAATCACAAAGATCAAAAATCCACTGACGGGAGAAACAACCTTTAAAAGTGAAAAAATTGCAGAAGCTTTTGTAGCATACTACACTAAACTTTATTAACCCCCTACCGAGACACCCAAGGAAGAGAAATTAACATATCTAAGATCTCTGAGCCTCCCCACAATAACAAAGGAACAGGTACAAACCCTGCTGGCCCCCATTACACAAGGGGAGGTCCGGACATCTATTCGGAACTTAAAAACAGGGAAATGCCCCAGGCCAGATGGCTTTGGAAATTAGTTCTACAAAACATTCATAAAAGAAATAGCCCCCCTATTGCAAGAAGTCTACACTGAAATATGGGAGCAGGGAAACCCAATCCCCCCATCATGGCACTACAGCACGATTTCAGTCATCCATAGATCTGGTAAGCCTCAAGAAGAATGTGATTCATACTGTCCCATCTCATTACTTCCTTTACATCCATCTTGGCCTCCAGACTTAACAAGCTCCTCCCATGACTTATAAAATTAGATTAAACTGTCTTCATAACGAATAGGCAGGCTCCCAATAATGTGAGATGTACAATTAGTGTAATAGATGCCATACACCAATCTCGAACAGCAGCCACCTTACTAGCACTGGACGCTGAAAAAGCATTCAATAAAGTGTCCTGGACCTTTCTCTTTGCAGCATTAGAACACTTGGGCTTTCCACAACAATTTTTAGAAAGTATCAAGATGATTTACACAGCACGTAAGGCATATATCAGGGTAAATGGTGGTATTTCTAAAAGATTTAGCCTGGCGGGGTACCTGACAGGGATACCCACTGTCACCCCTACTCTTTACCCTGCATATCAAACCATTAGCGCAGGCTATTAGAGAATTACTAGAGGTCAAGGGGGTGGAGGTGGTAGGAGAGACCCACAAAATCTTGCTATATGCGGATGATGTCCTTCTATATTTGACCAAACCAAAGAAATCTATTCCACATGTCTGGACATTACTGGAAGAGTTTGGTAGACAAGCAGGCTATGCCTTAAACAAATTTAAAACCAAAGCCTTATGCTTCTATTACAATCCCTCACAGACCATTACTCAAATGCTTCCCATTAACTGGAAAGCCCCTAAGCTTAAATACTTAGGTACCTACATCACGAAAAATCTGTCCCAACTGTTGAAGAATAAATTTGTTCATTAACCCTGCAAGTGCAGAAAGATATTGAAAAATGGACCCAACTAAACTTACCCATGTATTTCCGAATACACTCAATCACCATGAATATCCTACCAAGATTTTTATACCTCTTTCAGTGCCTGCCAATATATATACCCAGACCTCAATTTCAGGCCTGGGAAAGAGGTATATCTAAGTATATATGGGACAATAAGAAACCTAAAATTAGACACCAGCCCTAAATGCACATAAACTAGTAGGGGGCAGGGCCCTCCCTAACCTAGAAGATTATTATCTGGCAGGGAATCTGAGAACAGCTCTTTTATGGTCAGTACCATCTTACCAAACTAACTGGAAAACAATAGAACAGGAAGAAGAGAGTGAAGGCCTATTACTGGGAGCGAGAGTGATGGAACCTGTAACTAGAGAGAGCATAGCAAACCTGAAACTGCTCACTAGCCATGACACCCTAAAAGCAATCAATAGGGCCTGGAAAAAATATAATCAAAAAACCTCCTTTTGGTTTGCATGGGACACCACTTTCTATCCACTAAGGCTAGATCACACTTTTGGCAGCTGGAACAAAAGGGGATTTCGATGACTGGGTCAGATGGTCTTAGGGGGCGTGATCTTAGATTTTGAAACACTGCGAGAGAAAATTGCACTCCGCAACTCTGACCATTTTCGTTACCTCCAGTTACGAACACACATACTTCAATGCCTGGCTAAAGATAAAGCTTATGAAAAAGCAGCTCCAATACTGGAGGTGTGCAAAAACATTATAAATGGCCAGATTCAAAAAGGTATAATATCAACAATAATAAAGCATTAAGAGTTCTTAACAAAAACATAGTAACACAGATAACAAGCATTTGTCAATGCTGAACGTTCACTTGCAGGTATTTGCAGTGGTGTTTGGCATGTATGGTGCTTTACCCTAATGCCCTGTGCGATTGCTGGTATCTGCACAATAAATTGTCAGCATGACCTTGTTGCTACCCCCATTGTGCGCTACAATAGCGGAAACACGCTTTGGCAGGATGTGAAAATGACAGCTGTACTGCTCATAAGGAAGTGTGGTAAAATGGCAATGTTGAAAATCTGAGTGGAAATATTGAAAACGCGTAAACCCACGAAAGCGTATGTGGAACTGTGCAACGACGCTCGAAAACAGTCATTTGTAGGATTTTTTTCACCAAATTTTCAACATTGCCATTTTAAACCTCTGCTAATGAACAGTGTCACTGTGATTTTTACTGTGTCCCATACATTGATTTCGAGACACCGACTGTGCCATTGTGCACTCACATGGAGAAAGACGTTTTGAGCAGGATGTGAAAATGACAGCTGTACTGCTCATAATGAGGTGTGGTAAAATGGCAATGTTGAAAATCTGGAGTGCAATATTGAAAATTCGAAACGCGCGAGTGTGTGTAGGAACTGTGCACAACGCTAGTAAAACAGTAATTTTAGGATTTTTTTACCAAATTTTCAACATAGCCATTTTAAGATCTCTGCTCATGAACAGTGTCACTGTGATTTTCTTAATGTGTTCCATACATTGATTTTGCACACCGACTGCGCCGTTGTGCGCTACATGGGCGGAAACACGTCTTGGGTGAGATGTGAAAAATGACAGCTGTACAACTCATAAGAAGGTGTGATAAAATGGCAATGTTGAAAATCTGGAGTGAAAATATTGAAAATCCGCGAACTTACGAGCCTGCGTAGGAACTGCGCAACTCACGCTCGTAAAACAGTCATTTTTTGGAATTTTGGACAAAATTTTCAACATGGGGTTTTTGGGACCCCTTATCATGAATGATGTCACTGTCATGGTGTTATTCGAGGCCAAAGGTGATTTCGCACAGTGACTGTGCAGTGCCTGAGAAATCACCCTTCGGGCCCGAATAACGCCATGACAGTGACATCATTCATGAGAAGGGGTCCCAAAAACCCCATGTTATAAATTTGCTGCAAAACTTCCAAAAAATGACTGAGATATGCAATAAAGTTGAAATCCCCCTATGTAGCCCATTATACAGCTTACCGGCATTTCCTCAGTTCGCTGTTGGCTTTGAAGAGTGCAGATGTGTTCTCGGTCCACCGAAGATCGTCGCGCCGGAGTCCGGAGGTAAGTATGGGGGGGGTGGTGTGGGGAGGTTGGGTGCACAGTGGGTGGGTGCGGGTTGTGGGATGGGGGGCCTGGGAGACGCGCCATGGGACCATTTTTGTTTTACAGGTTAAAAATAACAACAGACGACGTGGGACATTTGCCACGCTGGGGTGGGGTCCCAGCATGGCAGAATATGGCTGGGGGGGCGAGCAGCCGATGGGGATTGGGCACCCCTGTTGGCAAACTATGCGGGGGGGGCGAGGAGCCGATGGGGGATTGGGCACCCCTGTCGGCAAAGTAAACGGACCATTTGCCATGCTGGGGTGGGCTCCCAGCGTGGCAGCAGGACGGCTTGGGGGCCGTGGAGCCGATGGGGGATTGGGCACCCCAGTCGGCAAACAATATTTGCCACGCTGAGGTGGGCTCCCAGGTGGCACCAAAGCTTTGGGGGGGGCGTGATGTGCCCGGGGGGTAGCACGTGACGCGAGGGGAGGCGGCGCTCATTATGGCAGCGGTGCTTTCCTCTGAAGCAGAGGAACACCGCTGTCATATTGAGCTCCTGCACCATTGGTAGGACAGACGCCTGCTCAAGGGAGCAGTGATTGAGAGGCACACCTCCAAGTGTGCTACTCTCCCAAAATGCTCCTTGTGCATGCGCGCAAGTGAATGTAAAAATGAAATGGAACCAAGAAGCAGACCTAGACCTGACAGAAGATGACTGGAGTAAAATATTCTGAATAACTATTAAAACTACATCATCACTTCTCTGGCGAGAATTCACCTGGAAGGTAAGAGTACGTTTCTTTTGCACTCCAGCCCTACAAAACAAGGGAGACTCGACCAGACTGGGCACCTGTTGGAGAGGCTGCACTGGAAAAGGGGCCCACCACACACATATATTTTGGTTTTGCCTGAAGCTCCAACACTTCTGGACAAAGGTGGAGGCTGCACTAAAAGACCTCTTCATGATAGCCTCTCCGCTGAGCCTGGCCAACAGGGTCTTGGGACTACCACCTGCTGAGGTCCATGATCCAGACACAAAATACTTATGGGCTATCCTTGTAGCTACAGCACATAAGGCCATCACCCACAGCTGGCTACTGGCAGACCCTCCTAATTTCCAGGTATGGATAAACATAATTCAGGAAATCTCAACTATGGTAGAACTAACGTATAAAGTAAACCAGAAAATACACAGTTACACCAGGAAATGGGCAAAATGGCTGATCTGCCTGGAAACCGAGCCAGAGCAGGGGAGAGGAGAAGTTTAATACCCTACGTAGAAGAACACGAACCAAACCCCCTTTACAAACTAAATCAGGGAGAATACCACCCAAGGGAACCAGCCAGAATTTTCATAAAAGAAAAGAAAAGAATATGATGCTAGAGGTCTTTGGGAGAAAGCAATTTGTGTCTTAACCAGTTAATGCCAAAACAGCTTGTAGTGAATGAAATGTTAATCTGTATAAACCTCTGTATTCATGTAAAGAACTGACTAACTGTATGATGTTATATGCACATTGTAATCTATCAATAAAGATGAATAAAAAAAAAATTTAGTACATCGATTGTAGGAAACCCTCCTATTCTCATATCGAGGGTTTATTGTTTGTGTGTGGATTTTGAATGTTAATTTAGAACAGTCAGTCTGTGTACTGACAAACACTGAAAGTGTACTTGGGAGAGGGGCGTATCTGTGATGGAGGAGAGGGGTAGATAAACTGAGAGAAAGGTAGTCTTTCTGTTTTGGTTATATTTTTCTTGCATAACTGTGTTAATGTGCACACAGTAATAGTTTCAGTAATTTTTGACTTTTTTTGCTGATTGTTGTGGTGCAGCAGTGCATAATTTCAGTTTGTTTCAAAGATTTGGTTATATTACTGAAGTTTTCGGCTGCGCATTACTTGTGTGTGTGTGTGTGTGTGTGTGTGTGATGTGTGCCATCAAATCAGACATATTTTATTGTGCCACACTGTAATTGCAGCACTGTGAACCTGCTATCCATCTGCATTATTTTGTACTACTTTGTGGTATCTTGGTAGTGGACTGTTACTGCAGTACACTGCCCCCCCAACGGCAAAAGATTTTCTTTTCTAGATTTGGATTTGTGACTTGTGAGCACTGGTTAAGGTGATGTTGTGCCTTTGCACCTGCATCTCTTGATTGTGCAGTGCAATCATAATCTGTCTGTGCGTTTGCATCTGTTTAGTGCCCAGTCTCCACCTGCAAGCCACAGTTGTTGTTTTTTGGCTTCCCATCCACTGGCCCAGACTGAAAGTTCAGAAATCTAAATTTGTTTAGAATTTTCTTGGTGATCCCTAAAAATGCCAGCAAAGAGACGTACAAGCAAAGCTCTTTCTAGCCATGGCACTGCTGCCAGTGGCAAGACTGGCCATGGGTGTGGTAGTACGCAGAAGTGCATAGCTGATGTCAGTAAAGGGGTTTCTCCATTAATGTTTTTTGCAGTGCAATCTGTAGCTTCTCTGATAGTTGGAGGAGATGATGTTGTCCTCACTGGTGGTGTTAGTGCAGTTGCTGCTGGCATGAGTATTGCTGCCCCAAGTTCCACTTCTGACCAGTTAACTATTTTAGAAAACATAGTTGAGTCTAAAACTATGACTGACAGTGTAGATATCATATTCCCCAACAACCCCATGATAGTTGAACATGATTCTGATCCTGGCAACGATAACTCACAATGTCACATTTCTTCCAGTACTGTTGAGGTCATGCCTTTGCCATCCAATGATTCAAAGTGTGGCGCAAAAATATCAGGTGATGATGATGATGATGCTGTGGTTGGAACATGTTCTGCACAGGACAGCATCCAAGCTGAAATTGTGGATGCGGATGATATTGATGGATATGATGATGATGTCAGTGACCCCTGTTGGGAACCAGGGAAAAAAAGAAAGTGATCATGATGACCCAGTAATCATCATAGGTAGTCGTGGTGGTCAGTTAGAGTCCAAGTGTGTCCAGCCAGCAAAATCATGTAGTACACCCCCCATTTCAGGGGTTAAAAAAATGGAGTCCAATAAGTAGCATCAGGGATGTCTTAAAGTAGGGGATCACAATCCCTTGTTTGGGATTTTTTTGTCCAAGATGCAAATGAGTCAATTGCAATCTGCCAGCTTTGCCATGCGCGCGCGTGAGTCGAGGTAAAAAAGTGAAGTCATCTGGGCATGGGGGGCAGCATACACATCTTAAGAACAGGCACATGGCACTGTGGACTCGGCACCAGAGGGCAGTTAATGCCATAGTGGGGTATTCACCCATGGCATAAACCTTATTGAGCATGTTATCTCCTTCCATGAGTGTAAGACCAAGTAGCAATGTCTGTAGTAGTGTTGAAATAACACAGGAGGATTATTACAGGCATGATGAGGGGGAGGATTATGATTTAGAAATCTTGTCAAGTGGAGATCAGACTAGCAGCAGTAGTGGTGGTGGTGGTCTATGCAGTATGTGTACTGCAAGTGGTACATCAACCCTGTACTTAAAACGGGGAAAATAACTTATTTGTGGACTTGTCACCTGTGCACTCCTCTTCATCACACGTCCACACCCCACCCCCAGCCATTCGCAGAGCTGAGCCATTTGTCACACAATGTGCAAAATGTGTAACAAAAAGTCAGCCCATGTTGGACAGCATTTTTGCCCATAACTTGAAGTATCCACCCAATCATGCAGTGTCACGTGAACTTAATGCTGCTGTAGCTGAAATGCTGGCAATTGATCTTTTGCCCTTCTCCTAAATGGAGAATTCAGGATTCCGGCAGTTTGCGGCATGCGCCTGTCTGAAATGGAAAGTCCCATCCAGGACATACTTTTCCACCTGTGCTGTCCCCGAGTTATACCGTACTGTGGTCAACTCTGTAAGACATGCCCTTCAACATTCCTCCTCTCCATTCATCCGTGTAAGTATGGATATGTGGACAAGTGGCAAAACAGTGGGAGATCATTTCTGTGTATAACTGCATATTGGGCGCAGGTGCTGGGGGTTGTTTGTGCTGGTGGTAGTGTGAATAATCAGTGTAGTAAGGCTGACTGTCATGGTGGCAACCTTCCAGGAATTTGACAGCATGCAATGCTAGCAATGCGCAGTGTGGCCTGTTCCCACATTGGTGAAAACATGCTGGACTTGCTACCGACCAAAATTGATGAGTGGCTGAACCCTCTGTCCCTGAGAGCTGGATTTATAGCAAGAGACAATGACTCAAATGTGAGTAAATGCATCATGAATGGTGGCTTTGTTTGGGTTCCATGTATATCTCACTGTTTAAATCTGGTGGTCCAGGAGTTTCTGCACAACTCTGATATGAAGGAAATGTTGAGTGTTGCATGCCATATCTGTTTGCACTTTTCATGCTCTGCAAAAGCCTGTGATTAACTTCGGCAGCTGCAGATCTAAAATAGTTTCTTGCAGCACCGCCTCAAGCTGGAAGTTGTCACCTGGTGGAACTCAACTTTACACATGGCAGAGATGTATGAACAATACAAAGCAACCTCTGAATATCTCATCATGCACACTAGCCATGACACTTCTGGGGCCTCCATGTCTTTCACAACTGAACATGGACTCTGTTATAACAATTATGACAAATATTATCTAACAAGTACCCTGCCAGTTGGTCCTTGGTCTCGGTGTAGCCAGGACACTCACTGATTCTAAACCGGAGCTATTTGAAGATTTGGCAATATAGTAATCTGTTTTGGCAAATCTTCAAACAGTTCCTGTTTAGAATAGATGAGTGTCCTGGCTACAACGAGACCAAGTACCGACTGGCAGGGGACTTGCTAGCCAATATTTGTATCAGGCATGCCCACGAATGTCCAGGCTCCAAATTGGAGCTATTTTACAAAGGAGCCACATATTAAATATACAGATGTCCCCGGCTGCTCCCCGCCTGAAACGTCATCACGGGGACAGTAGCGGGTGCTTGTAGGTGCAACAGGGAGGGCTCTGCTTCTTAAAATGTCAGGGCAAGGAGGGGGCAGGATCAACCAGATACAATCTGAAATAACTTAGACATGAGTAAGTTATTTTTTAACTTTTTCTACTGCATCTACTAATCGGGCCCCACTTCATATGGAGGTGGGGCCTGACTGTACATGGACATTTCCCTTTAAGTTAAGTGGTTAAAAGGCTGTCGCACTTTTTCAATGGTACATGTTTTGTGTTTCATAATGTAAAATCAGTGTCCCAGTCTGAATGAGTCTCATTCCATAATGTTGTATTGGCAATTTGGCACAGGTAAATTCACAGTCCTTTTATTTTATCTTCCCCGCGTTGGTATTATTTCTGATTAGAGTTGACAGAATGTGTGCTGCTGTCGTTAGCAAACACAGTCAGCCTCTTAAACACAACTGTCCATTTGTAGTACTAGGTGTTAGCCGCTTAAAACCTGCTGATTCAAGACATCTGCCTCCTGTGTCTGACTGAGAGTGAAATACTGTAACACAATGCACACTGTATTCAGTCACCTACCCGTGTGTGCCTGACAGTGAGAGTGAATGTGTTGCAGCTGTTTCCATGACCACCACCAGTAAACCACTGTCAGCCAAAGCCACCAGATAGTGAGAGGGAATGTCATCATTTGCCCATGACCACCACCAGTAAACTGCTGTCAGCCAAATACACCAGATTCTATCTCATTCAGAGGGAATGTGATTGTTTTCCATACTGTGCCTTGCCCATGCCATGGCAGATGGAGAGGAGACCGCATCCAGCAGCCACACCCGCAAGGCTGCTTACTATCAATACATTACAGTGAGTATGTGTACTAATTTTTCATACTATGGCACTTCCTTCAGCTGTGTTATGCTTCCTGTTGCATTTCTGAGATGCAATTGAGAAACACATACAGTCAACTTATTTTCTTTTTTTACAGGTTAACAGTTTCAGGCACTCTCCTGGATTGGAGGACTGTAGTACTATCTACAACCACCTATAGGATATTCATTTCTGGTAAGTACTGTATATCAATGTTATTTCATCAGTTCATTTTTGTAGTTTTTTTTTCAAGAGAGTGCAAGTCATATAAAGTAGATGATGTGTACGTCACATAGTATATTTTTCATGCACATCAGACACTTGTATTGCTGCAGCAGCCATGGCGATGTTGAACAAAGTCTTATCCAGGTCGTGACAAGATGTCTTTTAAAATGTAACTTAAGTTAAGACATTGGGACAGTGTATGGGTTACACGTACTAAATTTGTGATTGTGATTTGGTCTTGGTGTGGCTTACTGAGAGCTTGCTATCTGTTACACTGCATATATAACAGACAGGAACAGTCACACTTTGAACAGAATGTGTTACTGCAATCAAGTACTAATAATTTCTTATTCATCGGTTTGTGTAGGAAACATTTTGGTGCTGTGTGCTGCCATTGGTGCTTTCTCCAAATAAGAAGTTCAACATCACACCCCAGGAGGGACACAACAACTAGTATGACTCCTGACCATCAGGACTGGACTGGAGGATGTACGGACAACCTGTGAAGAATTAACAAACAAGAAACCATTAATGAAACTTGCTTCCAAATGATAACCCCCCCCCAAAAAAAATACTTACCTTCACTGGCTTGACAGTATTCCAATGCCAAAATTCCTCATCAAGCCAAGAAATGTGCACCCCAAGTTTGACTATATGATCTGTGATACAAAAAAGCAATGATTACATGTATATATATATATATATATATATATATATATATATATAATAGATAACCAACTCTAAGGGTATGCGATCGCTCTGATATACACACGCCTTGGTGTGAATCTGCCACCAAAGGTGTGTATATCGGAGCGTGTCCCTACCTTCTCAAATAGAATTATCTACTTATAGAATAGCAAAATGGGTTTGGATGGGGTAAAAGTGCAGGTGGGCAGTTGCGCTCTGATATACTGCAGGTCATGTGATGTTTATCATCCAATGAATTCCAATCAATTTCCCTACCCATTTTATAACTATATATATATATATATATGTATTCACATTTAAGGTCAGGTTCTGTGGAAAACCATGATGGTGCCAGATACATTAACTTACCAAGGGTAGTATGAGTGTTCACACAGAGGGCATCCTTCCTGTTGGGGTTAGTGCAGCAGACTTTGGGCAACCAACAGCATCATCACATCATCATGGTTAACTCAATGGTCGGGTCATCCTTCTAGCACATCATTTGGCAAGACACTGTGCATCAGCCCAGTCAGGTCAAGAAGCAATATGTGAAATTCCAACAGCAGCAGCAGGTGACATAGTTCTTATTGGAATGTGTGCACGCATGACTGAGTGTAGCATGAATTAATGGAGTCTTTTCATTCCATTTTATGCTCTCATTTCTGTTCATCTGGAGTCAGAAATTTTCTGGACATAAGATAGCAGCATTTTGGGGGTGCACAGTTTTCGGGACTGGGTGCACTGCATGCATGACTGAGTGTGGCATGAATTAATGGAGACTTTTCTTTCCATTTTATACTCTCATTTCTATTTGTCTGGAGTCAGAAATTTTTGGGACAAAAGACAACATCCCAAGATCTGTATGAACACTGGCAAAAATATTCTACAGAAAATAAGTTAAAAAAGTGATGTCTTTCCCTTTTTTGTTATATTCCAACTTAATAATCTCTGTTTCCAAAAATAAATTATTTTAGTGGTCTCAGTAATGTTTCCTTTCTGTCTTGGTGGTTTGTTTGTTGAAAAGCAGAACTGAGCAGTGCAATAATCTGCTAAACAGCATGTATGCAGTGCACTGTCAGGTGCACACACTGCTCAGCCCCCCTGAAAATATATATGATAGCTGACTTGTTCTACTGTTGATGGCATAAAGAATAAAGAATATGTAATGTATATTTTGTTTGTACCATCATGAACAGTGGACCAACTCATGTAATATGTTTTCAGGGGGCTCGGTGGGCAGTGTGCACCTATCAGTGCACACATGCTGTTTAGCAGATCATTGCACTGCTCACTCCTGATTTTCAGCAAACATATCATGACATAAATGAAACATTGGGAGACCACGTGATGCAGGACGTGGAGTAGCAGCCTCTCCATACCTCACCAGCCACCTGACTTATATTTCACTTCAGTTACTATGGCTAAGCCTAGCGATTCACCTAATTTTGTACTACAACAGAAGAATTAACCTTCTAGACCTCACTGCTGCATCCGGAGAATACCATGGAAGTAAAGAAGAAAAAGCCCCAGCCCAGACATACTCCACTGGTTACTCCTGAGAAGGCCCCGAGAAAGCCACGGGCTTCCAGCTCAGCAGCAGGACCCCCAGCAGCTCCCTCTACAGCAGACCATGAGCCACTCATGCTTACCAGATTCCTCAAAGAGTTCAGGCCCTTCAAGGAGGATTTTCACAGTCTAAAAAATTATCTAAAATCGCTCACCTATACCATAGCAGATGTAGTGCAACAGGCCTCTGATAACTCACCCAGACTTACCTCACTAGAAAAGAATGTCGAGAAAATTGACCTGGAATTGGTAGCAGTAAACCAGAAAATGTCATGACTCGAATTGAAGGTGAAAGACCTAGAGGGCCACAGCCACAGGAACAACGCGGTCCTCATAGGTCTCCCAAAGAAAGAAGAAGGCCAAAATACAATCTCATTCATACAGAAGACAGTCGAGAAAATAGCGGGCCCATCACCATTTGGTTCTGGCTACATTATTGAAAGGGCTCATATGGCTCTCCATCCTAAACCGCAACATGGAGCCCCCACGCCCCCCTGATTTTTCACTTTTTAAACTTTCTGAAGCACCAAAATTTTTTACTAAAAATAAGAGAGCTTCAAGAAGTGAGATGGGATGGTACCAAAATCTGTATTCCGCAAGACCTACAGGCTACTGTGCACCAGAAGAGATCTGCCTTTCACCCCCTGGTATCCAAGATCATTGCAGTGAGGACAAAATTCGCGATGGTTTACCCTGCAAAGCTACAGATACTGGTTAATGGGGCTTGGTTCTCTTATGAAGAACCAAAGTCTGCTATGACAGGACTTCAGGCGGCTCTTTCTGATCTCTTTCATGCTCCCTGAACTGGTAAAGAGGTACATGGGGTCTTCAACTTGCAAGCAGAAAGTGAATGGACTGTTACTGACTTTACCAACATATGAATAACATGCAATGTTTTTTCTTTGTCATATTTGCCTCTTATGACAATAGCGGAGTACAGCTCCTTTTACTCTTTGCCAGCTCCTGCAGACATTGTATGGTATTAAAGGCATTTCTGAGACATTGTGTGGGTCTGATATATTTATTTATTTATTTAGCTTTTGTTTACTGGGTAAGTACATTAGACAAGTATTATGCCTATTTTCAGGAACGACCCGGGAGAATACAACATGAGGAACAACAGTCAAGGAGACATGGCAAAGAGAGTACAGTTTTTTGTCTCAGTAAACACACATGTGGGAAATACATCATTTGATGCTGGGAAAACATATAGTAGTAAGCACATTTCAGATTATACACTCTAGACTAGCTATTTCAACTGACAGATATATACAGGTCATCATACATAGGAGTGGAGCATAGCTCAAGGACTGGATTGGTCATAATATAACTTATAACATTGTTGTATACACCCCCTAGGCTAGTTGGATTGCGGACAGGTATATACAGCTCATTACATTTTTCTAAATATGCACATGTTAGATAGAAACAGAACAACTTAGTAGTACAAGTTTCTACCAAGTGACCAAGGTGCAATATGTCATGGTTAGCCTATGACCGTGGAGCAATAATGGGTGTAAAAATGCCCAAGGCTTTTTAGGCAGGAGTAGTCAGAAGTCATTTATACAGTGGGGAAAATATCTCCAGGAACTCAATGGAGACACCCTGGGGAGGTCCAGACAAAACAATTTGACACTTTACTCTAGGGAGGTTTGGGGCAGTCACACTCTGACTGGCTATGCCATCTGATCCTCTGCCTGTGCCTCTTAACAATGTCTGCCTTCGCTCACAAACTATATGTCTCTTAATAGCCAGAGTTCTCTCATGTGACTGTGTGCAATATCGAGCAGCTACCTCTGCTAAACTACTACCAGTTGCAAAACAGTGTCTACCCGCTAGAGGAGGCAAGCAATATATTTCAGAAGGGCTCCTACTGATTGAAATATACTCCATAAGACAACAGGCATCCTTTGGATCGTTTCAGTGGCAATTTAACCACCAAAAGTTTGCAGTTTAAACAACCCAAACAGGTTTTCTGGGCTCTCAGTTTTTGTTTTGGATCCTTCTGTACATTGCTGGTTCTACAAAGTGAGCACACCTATGAACTAACTTGTCAGGGGTCATTCCAACACCCCCATCTAATCAAATGGTCACTTCCAGTATAGGAAGATGGGATACAAGGTTCAGGACCCCCAGAAAGACCCATGGAACTGCAGTCTTTTTTCCATTTAATCTTTTTTTTTTTTTACGTGACAGCCCGTTTTGACGACTTGCTGACTGCCTCATTTGGGGAACAAATATGACCATAGTTTATGGGTTCAGCCCACCCACTATGTTATGCCCCAAGATAGGGCTTGCTTTGCTTTACTTAATGATTTCTTTTTCAGTTATATGACCTGCAGGCGCCCTACGCAGCTCTTGTTTTTTTTTATATAAATATGTCACAGAGCGTAATGTTATTTTGCCTTGCCAGTGGACATTTAGACTGCCCTATTCCCTATTAATGAACTGTGACTCATGCTGTATTTTTATGTTACATGTTTCCGGACATATTACTCAACATCACTTGTGTAAGGAGAGAACCATTGCAAAGTGTTCATGGGGACGTTTTTGCTGTTTTATTACAAGGTTCTATAGTTATTGTATTGCTTTAAATGCCTCTGAGCATTAAGAATGATATCTGTCACTATTTCCTAGAATTTAGAGTGTTAAGTAGATAGTTCTGTATAGTTTTTAGGCATTACTTAGGGTGGCTGGAGGGAGGGAGAGTGAGCTGCAGAGCAAGATTCGCAACAATATGGGGGGGCAGGCTGGGAAAGTTCTGAAATCTCGTTACATGGTATTTGCAACTTCTGGTTTGGGGGAATAGTTGGGGGGAGAGGGGGTTCGGACAGAATCAGGGAGTAGGGGTGGAAGAGTGGTTTGGGGAATCTCTTGCACAACCTACATTGGCTCATATTCATGCAATCGTGTATCCTTATGCTGCTTTTTATTTGCTTCTGTTAACTGTTCACTTGATAACCTATGTGTTATCATATCCATGTGTAGCCCCCCCAGGTCGCACCGGGAGACGAGCATCTTGTTGCTCAGTGTGCCTTTCCTGGTGAAAAAATTGCAATAAATAAATAAATAAATTCTAATTAGGGCAGGTACCTTCTTTCCCCTTCAATAAGGGGTATGTATTTCCCCTAACTTTGATTCAATGGTCAGAGATCTAACTTTTGCCTCCTGGAATGTTAAAGGGGCGAGGCATAAACTGAAGCAATATAAAATACTTGAACACTTACAGTTACTTAAGGTGGATATCTCCTTTATTCAGGAATCTCATCTGTTGATCCCAGAAGCAATGAAACTAAGAAGGCAACAAATAGGCCAAGTTTTCGCTGCTGAAGGTACCACTCAGAGTTGTGGGGTAATGATACTGGTAGTTCGATGAATTCCCTTTTCCCACTAAATGTTATTGTTGACCCACATGGTAGATGTCTATTTGTTCATGGGAGACTGCATACCTCTGACCTCCTGTTGGGAAGCATATATGGCCCGAATAATGACTCTCCTGGGTTTTTTATGCAGTGGGTCAATACATTAGCTCCCTTTCTCTCCATTCCAATGATCCTGAGGGGGTGAACTAAATTCAACTTTAAATCCAAATTTAGATCTTACCGGAAACAAATTCAAGGATCTCTCGCCAGCACAAAAAGCACTAAGGGATATGGTGGATCAGGTAGGTCTCTATGATGTCTGGTGAATCCTGCACCTGTCTGATAGAAGGTAAACGTTTACCTCCCCAGTCCATGGGACCTCTTCTAGAACTGATTATGTCTTGGTCTCACATAGTCTTTTCCCAGGGGTAATGGACTTGTTCACTCAGCCAGACCCGCCTTCTGATCACTCCATAGTAACCTGTTGTCTCTCATTCTCCTCTCTTCCTAAAAGTGGGTGCCATTGGAAATTTAATAACCAGCTCTTAAAGGACCCGGCCATAGTCCAATATATTTCTTATCACATTGAACAGTTTGTATCGATTAACCACAATTCTATGGGTAAACCTGATATCGAATGGTGTGCACTGAAAGTTTATTTAAGAGGGTTACTGATTGGTGTGTCCTCTACTGGAAAAAGAAGAAAGCAGGCCAACTGCTAAACCTTCTTTCTCAAATTAGAAAAATAGAGGCCACACTGTCTCATACAACACCTGATCATATCAGGCATAAACTCATGCTGAATGATTCTTATTTAGATCTTCTGAGGGAGAAGGCAGAATTTACGATCCTGAATACCAGTGCTTCATATACCGATCAGGGGGAGAAAGCTGGTCATCTTCTTGCCTTAAGACTCTAACAACAAGAGTCTTCCAGGCTCATTGCAGCCATCTGGTCACCCACGGATGGCTCTCTGAAAATTGCTCTGGCTGATGTCACGGCTGAATTCCAAACTTGTTATACACAGCTATACAGCTCTATGTCAAATCCTCCATCCCTGGAAAAGCTGGATAATTACTTTGCTAGCTCTCAACTGCCTTCTCTCTCAGACTCCCAATGGCTTCTATTATGTGCTCCTATTTCTCAAGCTGAACTTTTTAGAATAATAAAAGAACTTTCCACTGAGAAGACTACGGGGCCAGATGACTTTTCTCCCAACTTTTATAAAACCTTTGCAAAGCAACTGGTCCCTCAACTGCTTCCATTATATCAACATATTCTCTCTGGCTCAGAAATAGATAAGTCATTATTTGAAGCTTTGATTGTTCTCCTTCACAAACCTGGTAAACCCCTAGATCTAGTAACCAGCTACAGAACAATTTCTCTTCTTAATCAAGATATTAAAATCCTAACCAAACTGCTTGCTGATCGTATAAACCTAGTCCTTCCTGATCTCATAGGACAGGAGCAAGTGGGTTTTATGGAAAGCAGATCTTCTGTCGATCATCTGCACACTTTGGCCCATGTCTTTTCGGTCTCCAGGGATATGAAGGTTCCTGCTGCCCTGGTCTCCCTGGATGTCGAAAAGGCATTTGATAGGGTCACCTGAACTTTCTTATTCTGAACCTTACATGTGTTTGGTTTCCCTTTAGAATTCCAGAATTGGGTCCGGACCCTTTACAAATCTCTCTTTGCATGTATTCTGAGTAACAGAGCCACCTCTGCCCTCTTCCCTTTAAATTCTGGTATGTGACAGGGTTGCCCCCTGTCCCCTCTCCTTTTTAATTTATACCTGGAACCCCTTATACGAGGGCTGGTTAATTGCCCAAGAATACAAGGTATCACCATACTGTACAACATTATGAGGTCAAAGTATCAGCCTATGCCGATGACCTGTTACTTTAGTTGTCCCACCCGGCTTTATCCATCCCGCCCATGTTGGAGATCATCCATGAATATAGTGCCCTTTCCAACTATAAATTGAATATAGATAAAATAGTCGTACTCCCTCTCAACCACATAACCTTGAGACAGGAAATTACAACCCTTGGTCTATCTTGGGAAAAAGAGTCACTGAAATATCTGGGCATTGATCTCTCAAGTAATCTGGCTCTTTTACAAGGAAGAAATCTAGATTCCCTACTGCTCACTCTCACCCAAGATCTAAAAAAGATGGTCTCTTCTCCCTCTTTCCCTATGGGGTAAGATTAATCTGATTAAAATGAATGTTTTCCCCATCTTTTTTACCCACTCAATTTGTTGAACGTATCGCTTCCACTGTCATGGTTTAAGAAGGTGCAAAGCCTTATCATTGATTTTATTTGGGCTAACAAGAGACCACGTCTGGCTTTTATTTTTATTTATTTATTGAGGATTTGGAAATATGTTTGAGTCAGAGACTCATTTTCAAAGGTTCCACGTCAGTACAGGTAAAAACAAAGAGAACAATATAATGCAATAGAGAAATAGATAACAAGCAAACAAATTATGTACAAATATACATGAAGTCGACTAACAATTAGATACTGTTGATTCAGGTGTTTTATCTATATTCAATAAATTCTATTTTTATAAACTAGCAGCCCCAAAAAAGCTAGGGGAGGCCTCTGTCTTCCACATATTGGGTTTTATTATTGGGCCAGTCATGCCAGTAAATATCTCAGATGGTTAATCTCAGAAGATTCTCAGAGTCTGCACGCCATTCTCCAATTTGGCTTAAAATAGAAATGGCCCAAATTAAATACCATCACCTCTCCCCCTCTGCGCTCTTATATGCAAGGACAAAGTGACTCCCGGTACAAATGCACAATACTCCAATCGCTATCTCAGTCATAGTGCATTCCCAATTATGCGCTTTCTTGAAGTATAAGCATTTTCTGGACTTGGCACAATCTCTAATTGGCAATCCCAATCCCAATCCCAAAATAGATGGTAAAATGCTTTATTCCTCTTGGCTTCCATGCTTTAAAGACTGCCCCTCTCCTATTTTCTAAATATAACAGATGGATCTTGGCTTTCTTTCCCTGAGATTATTGCCATGGCTGGTATCCAGACATCTAATATTTTTTAAATATTTAAATTGCGTCACCTGCTAGTGAAAACACTGGGAGATGTCCCCTTGCAACCAATAGGCCCACAATTCCAAATTGTACTGGCCCCTCTGACAGGCTTCTCACATATGAACATATGAAATTTGCCAGCAGATAAAGGCCTAGAGGTTTATCAAGTCTGCTTGGATGTGCAGCTAGCGCCCCTTATTCTGCAGCTGCCCTTCCCTTCCACCCTTCCTCTCCATTGACCCCCCCATGTCCTGTCCCATCAACTTTTGAAGCAGTCCACTGTTCTACTGGATACCACTTATGCAGTTAACACTTTCCACCCAGCTACCACCCTCTCTGTAAAAAAGTGTCTCCTCATCTCTCTCCTGAACCTTCCTCCCTCCAGTCTCATATTATGGTCCCTGGTGTCCCTCCCCTCCCTTACGTTGAACAGCCCCTCTGTACCTATCTTGTTTATTCCTTTCATGTACTTAAAGGTTTCAATTGTGTCCCCATCCCTCATCGCCTCCAACGAGTACATGTTTAACTCCCTCAGCCTTCTCTCGTATGATAAGTCACCCAGCCCCTTGATCATCTTTTTCGCCCTGCGCTGCACCCCCTCCAGTAACTTAATGTCCCTCTTCAGACATGGCTGCCAGTACTGCACGCAGTACTCCAGGTGTGGTCTAACTAATGACCTATACAGTGGCAGAATCACCTCCTTCATCCTCGAGGATATACCCCTTGCAGTGCAACCCAGCATTTAGTTGGCCTTTGCAGCTGCCTTCCTACATTGTGCCGAGTTGTTCATTGACCCTGTAATGTGCACCCCCAGATCGTTCTCCTCATCTGTCTGGGCTAGCTGCACTCTCCCCAGCTGGTAACTCCTCCTTGGGTTCTTCACCCCAAAATGCAGTGCCTTGCACTTTTTGGCATTAAAGCCCAGTTGCCAGGTGTCTGACCAGGTTTCAAGCTTTGCCAGATCATCCTGCAACCCCTGCCATCCCCCTAGGTCATCCACCACTGCTCCCATCTTGGTATCATCAGCAAAGAGACTGATCTTGATCTTGATGTCCAATGATATGTCTGCAATGAATATCCCAAACAATACTGGTCCCAACACTGAACCCTGTGGAACACCGCTCATCACTACCCTTGGGTGTTAGAGCTCCGCACCCCCCCACCACCACCCCAGTTGCCTTCCCTGAAGCCAGTTCCTTACCCATCTCACCAGCATTGCACCTGCCCCTTTGCCTTCTAACTTACTTCCCAGCCTCCCATGTGGCACTGAGTCAAATGCCTTACTGAAGTCCAGATACAGGACACCCACTGCATGGCTCCTGTCCAGTTGCCTAGTTACCCAGTCATATAGCTCCACCAGGTTGGTTTGGCAGGATCTGCCACATAAAAGCCATGCTGTCTGCTGTCCTGTAGTCCTTTGGTCTCTAGGAGGGCCATCAGCCTCTCCTTCAGGATAGTCTTGATCAGCTTACCCACAATGGATGTGAGGCTTACCAGTCTGTAGTTCCCCAGTTCATCCTTGGGGCCACTCTTGTGGAGGAGCATCACATGAGCCATCCTCCACTCTTGAGGTACACACCCTGAGTGTAGTGAGGCAGTAAATAGGTCTGCCAAAGGTCCCACAAGGACCTCTGCCAGCTCCTTCAGTACCCTGGGATGGATGCCATCTGGGCCTGGAGCCCTGTCAACCCTCAGTGCCTTCAAACCCTCCCGAACTCTGTCCTCCATGATTTCCCCATCTCTCACCCCTTCCCCCTGTTTCTGCCATTCCTTCCACCTTGGGTATCACCCCACTCTTCTCCTTAGTAAATACCGAGGAGAAGTAATCATTTAATGCTTCTGCCTTATTGCACCCTGCGTCCACCCAACCCCCCTACTTCCAAATCCTTACTATGTGGTCCTTACAGCTCCTTTGCTCCTTGGTGTACCTAAAGAAGTCCTTCTCCCCCTTCTTAATGCCTTGTGCCAGCCTGAGCTCCATGGATGCCTTGGCTCCACTAACTGCACGTGTCACCTGCTTCGATTCTGTCAGGCACTCCTCCCTGTCCTCCCCCTCCCTCTTTTCTTGTACCTCCTAAAGGCAGCTCTTGTTCTCCTTACCTTTTCCATGACCCCCTTGCTCAACCAGCTCAGTTTCTTAGCTCTAGCCTTATTGCTCTGGGCCTTGCTGCAGGTTTTGGTTGCCTCCCTATCCCCAGTTTTATGAGCTCCCACCTCTGGTTAGTGCCCATACTAGGTTGAATTCTGGCCAGGTACTCTTTTACCACTTCCCCCATCCTCCCAAAGTTGGCCCTTCTGAAGTCAAGCACTCTTGTGCCAGATTCCACTTCTTCCTTGCCCATATCCAGTCTGAGCCATACTGAATGGTGGTCACTCCCTGACAGCGGTTCTTCCACCATAAGTTCTCTCACAAACTCCCTATTTGTCAGCACAAGGTCAATGGTATTCCTTAATCTGGTTGGTTCACTGACCATTTGCAGCAGGAAGTTGTCCTGGAAGGCATCCAGCAGTACCTGCTCCCATCTATTCCTAGTTGTTGGGGTACTCCAGTCCACTCCTGGCATGTTGAAGTCCCCCACAATCACCACACTAGCCTTCTTGCAGGTCCTCCTGATCTGTCTCGCTAGTTCCCTGTCTAACTCCTCCATCTGAGAGGGTGGCCTGTACACCACTCTCATTCTGAGAATCCTATTTTTGGTATCCTGAATTTGCATCCAAAGTGTCTCTGTACTACCCTCCTCCCCTTCCTCACTTACACACTTTAGTCCTTCCTTCACGTATAGTGCCACCTCCCTCCTTTCCCAATCACCCTGTCCCTACAAAATAACCTGTACCCTGGCACAGACAGGTCCCAGTCATTGTATTGGGTGGCCCATGTTCTGTGATGGCTGCAATGTCAACCTCTCCCTCCACCATGAGCACCTGTAACTCTGCAGTTTTCATCCTAAGGCCCTTAGCATTAAGGGTAACCACCTTCCACCCTTCCCCCATCCTGCCCTCCTTTGCTAGCATCAACAATAGTACTTGCCATTTGTCCTTTGTCTCTGTTATGTGGGGTAAGCTCATATAGTTTCCCAACCTGTAATCTCCGCATGTCTCTTGCCCACTTGCCACCCCCGCTCCTAGTTTAAATTCCCAACTTCCTCTATGTACTCCTTCATCCTCTGTTTCAACACTTTCTTTCCCTCCTCACTCAAGTGTAGTCTGTCCTTGGCAAAAAGACTACTGTCCTCCCAGATCCCTCCCCACATGCTGTGTCCAAAATATTTAGTTCCTTATATGACTGGCTTTACCCAGTACATTTTGGCCCATCCAATTAATGGTCTTCTCTTTTCCCCTGAGGCAACCATTAACTGGTATGTCTTATGGCAAGGCTGCCATAAATGTCTTACTCAAGACAGACTTTGACTTATGCAATTTCACATATTACATAACCTATATTACACACCACAAAAATTGGCCAAATATGGTATTACCCCTTCATCCACATGCTCTAGATACTTGCAAGATGAAGGTAACCTGCTTCATGTTTTCTGGTCCTGCCCCAAGATAAGCCCTCTATGGACCCTTATCAAACAACAGGTAGACCCCCTTTTAGGTCTTAATGACTTATTCTCTCCAGAAATCTGCCTACTAGGGGACTTTCTGAGATCCTGGTCTTAGCCCGTAAGTTTATATGGTTTTAATTTCAATGTCAGTCAAAAAGCTAGTCTTGAGACATTGGCAAGATACCGAAGACATCTTCTATACTGAGTGGTTGAGGGAATTACTCACCAATCTCAGAACTGAAAGAACAATTGCAAATCTTCGTAACAACAATGCTAGGTTCAACAAGCTGTGGGACCCTTGGCAAACTTTATACTCCCTTCAACCTGCCTAGAAATACTGCCTTCTAGAATTTTTCTTTAGTCATCTTCTAGTTTACATTGTGCAAGAGATGGATGGGGGTAGGGAGGGGGTGGGAGGAGGGGAGGAGGAGGCAGACCTTTCATTTCCTTAGGTAAAGTCAGTGTGTTGCAATGATTATGTGGCTTTGTCCTCTGTATGTTTAAAAACTGTTAATAAACTTTTAATTGGAAAAAAAAAAGAAATGAAACATTGATGAGGCACCAAAAATATTTCATGGTTAACAGACATTATTAAGTAGGAATATAACAGGTCCAAAAGCACTCTGTGCTAACACTGGGGCCAGGTGATGGTAGAGAGTAGCTAGCTCCAAAAGTGTAAGATGAAACCAGAAAGTCAGCACTCTAGATGAATACATGGCAAGAAAAAATATTCACTGCTAGTGCAAATTTATTGATGGCAAAAGAAGCCACACACAAATGACCCCGCGCTTCGGTGTGTAGGTCTTCATTAGGGGGCCCCTGACTTTGCTGCTGAATGTTTTTGTGTAGCTTGTATAGTTTTCAAGATATTTCAATTGGTATGTGTGCCAATGCGCTTATAAACAGCATATGCTTTTTCTCTCTCTGAGTGAACACTCAAGTAGACATGCCAAACAAATGTAAATATCTTGAAAACCATACAAGTTACACATACACAACCAGTGTCAAAATTGTTCATAACAAAAAGACATTTACAATGAGGGTAGTCACCAGGCTGAACTCTGTATAGTTTTAAAAATATATCCATCTCTGCTGTTGTATTGTAAAGCAGTGCTTGTTGCTGAATTTATGGGCTCAGCTACATCACTGTCACATGAGACAGGATGCATTGTATGTACAAGAAAAGCAATAAACTTAGCTGAGATGGAGATCTCAAGGGGTCATAGAACTATCATAAAGCTAGCAGGATAATTAAGGAAAAACTCCTGATAGCAGACAGAGGGAAGGACACACTAGGACTTCACACACAAATCAAATCAAAACACTCTGCACAACATATGTTTTTACAAATTCTGAGTGTTCTACTCATTTAACAGAAGCAGCAGCAGCAGTGAAATTGGAATTGGAGTTGAAACAAACAACAATCACGGGAAAACTGAGGGTGAATTGGTAGGCAGAAAAGCAGCAGGCCAAACTGTGCATATGAAAAACAAAGCAGTGATCTGAGGGCTTGCAAAATCTGGCGAGTAAATGAAGCCATAGCACAGGCATAGGGCAGCATAAGGTAAGAAAACAATAAGCAACCTGCAGCATAAAAAAAACTATGGAGACACAGGGCACTAGAAAACTAAAAAGTCCAAAAGAAATAAACAAAGCAAACACAAGTAAAGGAGCAGGAAGGAAACAAGCACACAAGGACGCACTAACAGCCAGAGGCAAGCAGTACAAACCAAAAGCAGAAGAACACAAAACAAAGTGCAGCACAAATCAAACAGAGCCGAAGTACAGCAACACCGGGTTGGTGGGGGACAAAGCCCCAAGAGGCCTCAAGGGACAAGACAGACTGACAGCAGGCAAAAAAAATGCTTCAGAGGGAGGCTGAAAGGAATTGCTTATATAGCTCAGAAAGTAGGCATGACTGGTTGCTCTCCCATTGAACTGCAGGTGTAGCCTTTTAATAAGTAAATCGGAAAGGCTTTTACCCTTTCTGAAAGTGATACATGGGTTGGGATCCGTGCAAACCTCCAATACAGGATCAGAGAAAGGGATCTCCATCTATTTTTGACTAGGTTAAGGATTTCACTGGCTCTGTCATGTTAATCCATGACGAAGATAACCACTTTCCTGTTCCTTTCAGTGCAGATTCTGGGGGTGAGTAATCACTATCTATTCATCTCAGTTACTTTGGTTCCTACCTTCTCTACTACTTGTGTAGACTAGACCCTTTCTTTAAATCTGTTTGTTATATTGATGGCTTCCTTCTAAAAGATCCTTTTATCTGACAATTTCATTATACCGTTAGAATGGCGACTGAATTTTGTCTCCACAATAAAGGTGACGATGACAAGGGCGATCTTGATTTTCGATCACCCCTCAGTCATGCTGCCCTTTGCACCCACATAATTTCTGCCCCCTGTGGGGAATGACCACCCCAAAGGAGGTTATATTTAGTTGTGGGGGGGTACATATGGCAAAGCCCACCTCAAAACATGACTATTTCCTGGGATAGGGCTTTGGCGCTCTCCGTCCCGGGAGTCTCAACGCCTGGCGCAGACATGCCAGGCAGCATATTGTTTCCACCCATGTCCGTGCCGACAAAATGACTGTCACACTGATGTGGGTGAACCGACAATTTCTTTTTTAGTTTAGATGAATTGGCCCAGGGGAATAACGTCAATTAAATTCTTTGTATGGGAGCTCTTTGTACGGAGTAGGGAGTTGCCCGAGACTGGTTTATGACATGGTTCACATTTCACAATGCTGTTAGAATCCACATAAAAACCCACATCCAGAAATTCAATAAGTTACTTGCTAGCATGGCGGGTACATTTACTATTCAATTAATTCTGATTTAACCAATCAGTGAAAGGAAGAATGTTTTTGGCTCCCCCTACCCAGCTACAGATAATATTGTCAATAAAATAGAACCACTGTTTAATGTATATAATGTGGGGGTTGCTTTCAACAAACACAATTTCCCTATTCCACCACACTAAGAACAGGTTGATGTATGATGGCACAAGAGAGGCACCCATCACCATATCCTGTAGTTGCAGGTAGCATTTGACATTAAACAAAAAATAATTACGCTTGGGGATAAATTCTAGTAGGTCAAGTATAAAATATGTAGTTGTTCAGGGTCAGAGGATAGGCATTCCTTTGCTGCTCTTATACAATGCAGATGTTTAATGCAAGTATAGAGAGATTAATATAATCCACTTATAAGAACTTCCCCATTTGAACCCCTCCAGTTTCTGGATTAAATTTATTTATTTTTTGTTGACCAGGAAAGGAGAACTAGACAATTCTGCCTGTTTTCAGTCTCATCTCAAGGGAGGGGGATACAGATGGATGCCAACTGACATTGAACTGGATTAAGCTGTTGTGGTATTTTTAGTGAATTTGGGAAATGTGGCCAGGACACCAGGAAAATTCCCCTGCTCTTTTCAAGAAGTGCCATGGGATCTTTAATATCCACCTGAACTATATCCAGAAGAGGCAGATTTGACCTTGGTTTAATGTCTCATCAAAAGGACAGCATCTCAGGCATGTAGCACGCACCTCATGCTGCACTACAGTGTCACACTCCTGGACCTGATACTTACCAATTAACCCTCTAGCATATCTGAAGTCATGGTACTTCCTGATGCCTTAAGTGACCACTCGCCCGTACTCTGCCGGTGGTCCACCAAAACTCCCAAACCTCCTCCCAAATACACCTTTCAGTGCTGACTAAAAAAGTGATCGCTCTCCCTACTCAGGGAACACCTACGGCTATGTGACTGGACCCCCATTAATAATGCACCAACAGTAGACTCAGCACTTGACTACTTCATCACCATCTTCAACTCTGCCTGCTACTGCTTTGCCCCCATCACCAAGCAGGTAGCTAAAGGCCAGGACACCCTCTGGCTCTCCTGTGTGCTTCTTGACCTTATGAAACATTGTGACAATCTCTGGTGCAGGACTAATGAATCAGGCAAACATCATGACTGCCAACTTTATAGGGAAGCCAGGAACAAGTGCACATGGGAACTCCATAAGGCTAAGGTGGCCCTCTATCAGGAAATCTCTCCTCTGCCTGGGGGTTGGGGCATAAGTTCTGGAACAATATCAAGGAACTTAATGGCAAATCATTCCCCCCCACCTAATTGCTAGTACAGTGTACCCTCTCGCAGGACCTCAGCAGCGTCCTTCCCCCCCAATTTCTTAAATACTGCTCCTGAAACCATATCTGCCACCCCTCACCCTATGTCTGCCCCTTTTCAGGCTCAGAACAATTTCCCCTTGTGAAGCAAGGCAATACCTCCCCAACGTCCTCTGCAAATCTTACCGTAGTGGTGACTCGCTTGACCTAAAAATTGTCCTTCTAACTCTTGACTCACTCCTCATCTATCTCACCAACATCCTTAATTGGTCCCTTTGCCTTGGTCAATTCCCCTCCCTCTGGAAATTGACTGTAATCATTCCCATATTTAAAAGTGATGATTGCACCTTCCTGAACAACTGCTGTCTCATCTCCATACTCCCCCCCCCATCTCTAAGGTGCTAGAAAAGATAGTAGCTGATCAGCTCATGGACTATCTTACGAAATATGACATACTCTGCCCAGAGCAACATGGTTTCAGGAGGGAACACAGTACCTCCACCACCCTCCTGGAATTTACCACCTTCATTAACAAAGCCCATGATACTGGCCATGTAGTAGGAGCTGCCTTCCTGGACTTAACAAAGGTGTTTGACTTCGTCAGTCATACCTTCCTCCTCCAATCCATAACAGCTATGGGTCTGTCATTGGAGGCCATCGGGTGGTTTAAAAACTACCTTGGTGACAGAAACCAATGGGTCAAAATCAATTCAACTCTCTTGTCCTGTCAGCTGGTCTGCCCAGGGGTACCCCAGGGATCTATACTGGGCCCCCTCTTCTTCAGCCTGTTCCTCAACTCAGTCCCCAAGTCCTGCTCGAGCCATTTCCTACTATATGCAGACAATGCGGTCCTCTTTGCTAGCCATCCCAACCCCCGCTCTCTCCAGTCCATTTTGCAGCACATATTCTCGGAAGCTGAAGCTTGAGTCTCAGAACATAGACTCTAATTTTCAAAAAAAACAAGGCAATGATCTTCACACACCGCCAAAACAAGCATGATGCCTTGCCCTCAACATCCTCAACCACCAGGGCATCCCTATCGAAGTAGTGCCAACTTTCAAATACTGGGTATAACACTAGACTCTCAACTGACGTACCACAAACATACTGTAGCAATCTGCTCTGCTCGGCTGTCAGAGCTAGACTTGGACTCCTATACTGACCTAGGAGATGTTTACTACCTGAGGTACTCTGGTTAGCGGTATCCTCCTTGGTACTCTCCCTAATCAATTATTGAATACTTATCTATGACCCTGCAGAACTGTCTGCTCTCCACTGCATCAAGGTCTCCCTCAATAAAGCCTGCCACTTCATCTCTGGAAGCACCAGGCAAACCCATACTTGTGAGCTTTATAGATGCACCAGCTGGCTCAATTTTGAGGGCAGACTTAGATGCCACACCTGTCTTCTTGCCAGAAAACAATCTCATCACCCCTCCCCCCTTTGCCTATGCAGTCTGGTGCAACCTACACCTCACCCAAGAACCACTAGAAGCTCACTGTCACCCACCCTAACTGTCCCCCACTGCAGGACCTCCATGTGCCAATGCTCCTTCTACTATAGGGTCCCCTTCTGGGTGAACAAACTTTACTCTGCAATAACAACTGAAATGTGGCTGGAGCCCTTCAAGTCCTCTATCTGCTCTGCACTCCTCATACAGTCCACCTGTGACTGTGCCTTGCCATTTCCCCTGTTCCCACCCCCTCTCTCCCTGTAATCCTACCCACTGTACAGTTTCACTGTAGTTCTCCCTCTGGAGGGCCACATCCCCTTACTTGTGTCTACTATCATGTAAATGCTTCTCCACTGTGTTCTACTAAGACTCAGGATCCTATTCTCGGATCCCTCAAAGTTGAAACCTACCAATCGTATAATTACTGCTATTTCTTTTTTTTTTTATGTATTGAAATGTTTCACCAGGAGGGCACACTGAACAACAAATTGCTCACCTCACTGTGCAACCCGGGGGGAGGGGTTACATAGGGTTGTGAAGGATGATCAGTTACAATAGTATGCGGGTAGTACAAACAATACAACATTGTAAGATTGTGCAACAGTTGGAACACAAGGTATTGTACAATAAACAGTAGTGGAACATTAGGTAAATTACAATACATGTCCAAAATCATACAAAAGAACACCTGAATGAACAGAACAGTAATAATGCGATAGAACCATTTATAGTGCATGAGTGTACCAGGAGAAGGTTCGAGGTAGTACGCAAGTGCTGTTGGAATAAAAAGTATGGGGTTAGGCTGTGAACACTGGTGACCCAGAAGAGCAGGTGGGGAAGAGAAGGGGGAGAGACGAGAACTGAATATGAGGAGAAGGGGTAGCCATTTCCTGTTTCCCCCCTTTCCCACTTCTACTATATTGTATAATTCATGACTGTATTGTATAACTCGCAACTGTATTGTATATTTATGTATTGTCTTGCACTACTATGTACCTGTATTTGTGACATGGAGCCTTTGCAAAGGAGTCTCTGACTCAAAGGGCTGTAATTCTGATTCTCTTAAATAAAAAACAAAAATAAAAGTGCAGGGATTTAACGCAAGTGCCTGGTGTGGGGATAGAACCCACAGCCTTCTGATCTTCCAGCCTCAGAGGTGAGTGTGCAACCTGCATAGCCACTGACACTGATTATTAACATATGAACATATGAAATTTGCCAGCAGATAAAGGCCTAGAGGTCTATCAAGTCTGCTCAAATGTGCAGCTAGCACCCTGCAGCTAGCAGCAAGCACTGAGGGCCTCTTCATCCTTAGCAGCAAAAAGACACTGATATATCCATAGTGTCATAATAAACTTTGAAAGGGGTTCACTGAGTAAGCACATATCAGAGATTATGGATGACGGATAAATTATGGAAGTGATTAGGTGCAGGGGTTTGAAACAATTTCTCAATGCCATGTCTAATGAAGCATTCAAACTGTCTGATCATGGCGTTTCATGGGGCATCAGGGCAAAATACTCATTTTAGGTTTCATACCAGTGCTACACTTATTGGAAGATCTGTTTTCATAACTACACCCTTTCTCAACATTTTTCAAATCATTATCACTCTGTAAATTTTGACTGAGTTCAGAACCATATGCTATTTCAGTTACTTCATCACATGCCAATGTATTAACATTTTGTACAGTCTGTGAAATGTCCCAGAGTATTTCAGTCCCAGAATGTTCTGTTGCCTGTATTGTTGCCTCATCTACAATAATTTGCATAGCTATGCCCAAATTGCTGTCAAGATCACCAAATCCTTCCAGAGTTGCAAGGCTTTCCTCTTGGTAGTCCATATTTTGAGTTTGAGGTGTCTGCTATTGTCTAAAACAAAACTTTAGGTCTAACTTTCATAGCAGTTTATAAAAGTCTGCTTTCAAATGAAATCTGTCCACTTGAGTACTTGGTACAAAAGCTAAACCCTTTTCTAGGACAGCAAGTTGGCGAGGCAGTCCAGAGAAGGGCACCCAAGATGATTCAGGACTAGTAGGGCAACTCCTATGATGAGAGGCTCAGTCAGCTCAATACGTGCTTTCTTGAGGAAAGAAAGGAGAGGGGAGACATGACTGAGACCTTGAAGTACCTCAAGGCTATTAATAGCATGAGCACTGAGGACCTCTGCATCCTTAGCAGCAAAAATACCACTAGAGGGTACAGTCTAAAGCTGGTGGGGGAAGGTTCAGGAGGAGGCATTTTTTCACTGAAAGGATGGTGGCTAAGTGGAGTGAGCTGCCAGAGGACCTGGTATCCCTAAAAACAGTGGACAGCTTCAAGAGGGTTTGGGACAGGTTGAGGGGAACAATTGGGGTAGAAGGGGATTGAGTGGGGGGAGCAGGGGAAGTATATGGAATTGCAAGGGGAAACGGGGGTTATTCCTTTTGGAAACACAGAGGGAGCTGCACAATCAAGCAGACTAGACAGAGTGTAAGGCCTTTATTTGCTAGCATGTTCATATGTCATAAAGTTAGCGCTTGGTTAGAGATGGCTAACAGAGGTAGGGGATTCACTTATTGCGATTTGATCTCCTCAGTGTTTGTTGTACTCCCCCACCTTTCTCCTCCCCCTCCTCACTTTCCTTTTCTTCCATTTTCCTAATTTTGATCATTTTGTGTGTGTGTGTGTGGTGGGGGGGGGGTTCTTTCTCTAAAAAATCCAGTGTTCTTTCTGTGGATACTGTTCTTGTGGTAATTGTATAACTTGGCTAACTGTATTGACCTCCACTTGTGTGTTTCCTTGACTTATAATGCCCTTTGATACGTAACTTTGTTGACTTATCCCAACAGAACACTGATCCTTCCTCATAATGTTTTTATATCTCTCAAAACTTGTATTATTTTCTCTTCTGCACTTCTAGTTCATGCTTAGCCACCTTCTTTTTGAATGCAGCGTCAAGTTATAAGAACTCTGAATTTTACGAAGGACTGCAGTCCATCTTTAACTTCTTTTAAAAATGTTTATGTCCTCTCATAAAGTTGTTTTTTCTGCTCTATTAAAGTGCAAACAAGCTCATTTGAGCACACTTCCAATGATGTGTGCCATCTTAACTTTAAATCCTCATCTAGGGACTCAGAAGAAGGAGTTTATATACTCTTAGTCCTCAAGGTACCCCCTGCTGGTCATGCTACTGTTGCAGAGTAAGGTCACCAACAATTCCAGCTCGCAATTACAAAATGTGCTAGTAGAAAAAAGTTCCAAAGTTGAAAGCAGCAAACAACAGCACTACTTGAATATGTGCAAAAGCTTTACTTGTGCAAAATCGCAAATAACAAAACCGCCACAGCTCAGATCTGCAACCTTAACTGGTTTTGTACTTCCTAGTGCGTCATCAGGGGGATACACCCTATAGTGTCTATTGATATAAAAGGCTGTGGTTTAAAGTGACAGTGACTTACAAATTTATATAATAAGATTAAAAACATAATAAATACCATATCTTAATTAATATCACTCCTAAATGTATGAAAGACAGAAAAAAGGCAACACAATTTATCAATTCATTATCATATACAAGTTGCAAAATGTAACATTGTATTTCACAGAGCTTCCAAAGTCAAATCCATGACTTCATTCACTCCTCTAGCACCTAGAAAGGAATAAGAGGAGAATAATCATTTATCAGTTTGTTACAGACTATCGCATAACACATCATAAAGAGGCCACAGTAACAGTAAACTGATTGGCTACACTACTTGGTTTTTACTTTTCCTTTTTCATTAATGGCATAATATCTATTTTGTCATTTAAACCTGGAAGTTTTAATCTCCCAGTGTGTAAGTCCAATAAGCCTCTCTCTCCAGTACTTTGTCATTTAGATTGCCAACCCTCGGGCCCAGCCTAACTCAATACCACAAAGAGAAGAGTCAGAAAACTATCATCCGGCCAGCCTCACATCGGTGGTGTGTAAAGTGATGGAGACACCGGTCAAGGAGAGGGTGGTCAGGTACCTAGAAGAAGAGAGGCTGCAGGATGAGCGGCAGCATGGCTTCACTGCAGGGAGGTCATGCCAGTCGAACCTCATAGAATTTTTTTTTATAACTCAAGTTTATTCAACCCTCAAAACCTTACAACAATATAAAGTCACCATTATGACATCTGTAACAGTTTAACTGTTAATACTTCATACAGCGTGACTTATGTATGTCTACAAATTCCTTTCAAAATTAGACATTACAGTTCAGTTCTTTAATGCCTATTTACAGTAAAAACCAAAAACAAAGGGGGAGCATTTAATAAACATCCCAAATAGGAGTCCAGTATAATCAACATATTTAGATGAGTAAATATAGAATGAAAGAGAAAAAAGGAAAGAGAAGGGAAAAGGGAGGAGAGGAGAGGACAGTCCTCAGGAGGCACTGGCTATCCAAATAAAATTATATACTTATGTGAATATATAGATTCTTCCTGCCTATTCTAGTCACAGTTTTAATAGTTAATCAATCAGGGAGAAGCCATTCACCCAGAAATCCTGTGTGTTAGGGATCTCTGGATGCACGAGGGCGAGCTGCCTCCCAAGCAATCCACGGGCCCCAAATCAATCTGAATCTTTCTTCTCTTAGGTTTAATCTGGCTGTGATGGATTCCATATCCATGATGTTATTAACTCTAGAGACCCATTCCTGATGCCTGGAGATTCCTGGCACAGCCAGTGTGCAGTTAGGCATTTCAAGGCTACGGCCAGTTTCCGTTTAGACGAAGGAACATGTACTATTGTTGGGAAGCCCAGTGCCCAATCTGTGAAAGTGTCTGGTATATGCTCCGACAACACCTTCTGTGCCGCACCTTTTATTTCTTGCCGAAAATGGGCAATAGTCTGGCAGCCTCGGTATATATGCCATTGTGTACCGACTGAGCCACATGCCCTCCAACAAACATCTGCGTTGGTGCTACTTTGGTGTGGGGTCATTACTGAAACTAGAAAATAACAAACTAAATTTCTCCAAAAGAATTCCCTCCAAGTAGGGGATGAAGTCACCCGCCACCCCTGTTTTATCCTCTTAAGCCATGACTCATCTGGGATACTCTCTATCATCTCTTTCTCCCAGGCAAGTTTTATTTTGCTTAGGGGATATTGTTCTCTGGGCCCTATTAATTTATATAACTGGGAGGTCTGCCTCACCTTCTCCTCTGAGTTTTGTACCGTTAGCACAAAATTTTCCCATAGGATTGGTTGATGTGTAAGTTCTTTCAGATTGTCTGGGGTATTGATGAAATGACGTACCTGTAGGTACCTATGGAAGTCTGAGTCCTGCAGACTGAATTGTTCTTTAAGCTGACCAAAGGAGAGACAAGTACCCTCCTCTATCAGCTGCGAGAATTGAGCCAGCCCCTTTAGCTCCCACCTGACATACCCACCATCCAAATGTGGAGGGAAGAATCCCACATGTTGATGAATCAGACAGAGAGGGGGCCTAGGGTCTCCACAAGGTCAACCTCCGTCTAACCCTTCTTAGGACTCTCAGGGTGTGCTGTGTCCAAGGGTTGCTAGATAATGAGGAGACCAGAGTTGAGGGTACCGAATAAGCCAGTGAACACAGGGAGACCTCTATGGTGTCCTGTTCCTCCATCTCCAACCAGTCTGAAGAGCTTTGCCCGGTGATCCAAGTATGGACCACTTGAAGCTAGCAAGCCAAGTGATACGAATAAAAATCAGGCATCCCTAACCCCCCCCCATCATGCAGGAGGGATAGTACCTGCCTGGCTATTCGTGGGTGGTGACCCTCTATATGAACCTGGACAGACCAACTGTGACCCCACGCCAGAATGTCAAGGAAATCAGTATTGGGAGATTAGCAGATAAGAACAAGAAGTGGGGAAGCAGGTTCATTTTAATAGAATCTATTCTTCCCGCAACCATCAAAGGCAGCAGGAACTATCTGGCTAAATCTTGTGCTATACCCCATAACTTGTAGTTAATTTCAAATACTTCAGAGGTGTCTACATGGACCTGAATGCCCAGATATCAAATCTGATTATTCTTGGCCCAAGAAAAAGGAAATCCATTGCAGAAACCCTGTGGAATTGTTCCACTTAACCTAAGGGCCTCTGACTTGGCATAATTTAATTTATAGCCAGACAGTTCTCTGAAGCCTTCTAGTATGGATAGGAGGCAGGAAATGGATCTCCATGGACTGCCCAAAAAGAAAAGGGAGTCGTCTGCATAAAGGATAATCTTCTGCTCCCTCCCACCAGCCACCACTCCAGTTGCCTGTGGTTCCTGGCGAACAGCCGCTGCCAAGGGCTCCAGATAGATTGCAAAGAGTATGGGGGACAGGGGGCAACCCTGTCTTATTCCTCTGGATTAGGTGAAACTTCTAGAATTCATCCCATTTACCTTTAGAAGACTTAGAAGAGGTAGAAGACTTGGTTTGCTGGCCAAGGCACCTAGCTTCACCTGAGCTCTTTCCTTCTAAGACTGCTTGAAAGGCAGAGTAGAGAAACTTACCAGAGCAAAGGAAAAGGATTAAGACTTAGTTTGGCTAAGCAGATTTACTGTGTGGTGGTGTTTTTATTTTTTACTCACATGGATTGCTACTGTTTGTTGCTAACATTTCATTGCTTTATTTTTCTCTGATTCAAATTGTTGTTGCTGGTATACCTTCTTCTGCATTATTACAAGGTGTGCCTACAGGTGTGTGCTAACAGATTACTCCTGTAATCTTCTGATTCAAATTGTCTTTTAAGTATATCTTCTGTTACTGCTTTATTTTTCTCTGGAGCAAAGTGTTTCTTACAGGGTATATCTTCTCTGAAATTACTGTATTACAGGTGGAGCTTACATTTTTGTGACTTTTTTATCATTGAGCTAAGCAAAATTACTGTTTGACACTGTGTTTTATTTTATTCTTGTTTGTTGAAAAGGTTTGTTGTCTCAGAGGTGTTTCAGTCTCCTTCTCACATTGAAGGAGCTAATTGCTTTTCCTCCCACAGCTCTTCCAAAGGATTAGGTGTGTATGTGGGGGTGGAGCTGGCAAACTGTCAGTAATTTCCAACAGAAAGAAGGGTTAAAAAGTCAGGTTAGTTGATATCTTGGAGGTAGAAGACTTGGTTTGCTGGCCAAGGCACCTAGCTTCACCTGAGCTCTTTCCTTCTAAGACTGCTTGAAAGGCAGAGTAGAGAAACTTACCAGAGCAAGGGAAAAGGATTAAGACTTAGTTTGGCTAAGCAGATTTACTGTGTGGTGGTGTTTTTATTTTTTACTCACAGGGATTGCTACTGTTTGTTGCTAACATTTAATTGATTTATTTTTTCTCTGATTCAAATTGTTGTTGCTGGTATACCTTCTTCTGCATTATTACAAGGTGTGCCTACAGGTGTGTGCTAGCAGATTACTCCTGTAATCTTCTGATTCAAATTGTCTTTTGCAAGGTTTATCTTCTGTTACTGCTTTATTTTTCTCTGGAGCAAAGTGTTTCTTACAGGGTATATCTTCTCTGAAATTACTGTATTACAGGTGGAGCTTACATTTTTGTGACTTTTTTATCAGTGGGCTAAGCAAAATTACTGTTTGACACTGTGTTTTATTTTATTCTTGTTTGTTGAAAAGGTTTGTTGTCTCACAGGTGTTTCAGTCTCCTTCTCACATTGAAGGAGCTAATTGCTTTTCCTCCCACAGCTCTTCCAAAGGATTAGGTGTGTATGTGGGGGGTGGAGCTGGCAAACTGTCAGTAATTTCCAACAGAAAGAAGGGTTAAAAAGTCAGGTTAGTTGATATCTTGGAGGTAGAAGACTTGATTTGCTGGCCAAGGCACCTAGCTTCACCTGAGCTCTTTCTTCTAAGACTGCTTGAAAGGCAGAGTAGAGAAACTTACCAGAGCAAGGGAAAAGGATTAAGACTTAATTTGGCTAAGCAGATTTACTGTGTGGTGGTGTTTTTATTTTTTACTCACAGGGATTGCTACTGTTTGTTGCTAACATTTCATTGCTTTATTTTTTCTCTGATTCAAATGTTGTTGCTGGTATACCTTCTTCTGCATTATTACAAGGTGTGCCTACAGGTGTGTGCTAACAGATTACTCCTGTAATCTTCTGATTCAAATTGTCTTTTGCAAGGTATATCTTCTGTTACTGCTTTATTTTTCTCTGGAGCAAAGTGTTTCTTACAGGGTAAATCTTCTCTGAAATTATTACAGGTGGTGCTTTACAGGTTTTACAGCTTTATCTAACATTAGGATAAGCTTTCAGGGTTACCGCATTTGTTGTTGACTGATTGTTTCTGCTCTTACCTCCTTGTTCTTTCGTCCATGGTTCTTCTTTTTAGGCAGGGGAAGGGCCCAGCCACCCACCCCCCATCCCAACCACCCCACGCTACACTCCTTTTATAGGGTACCACAGTTGTGACATTTCCTGTGGCAGAGCAGGAAGGGTGGATCAGTGGGGCCTCCACAAGGTGATCTAATTTACAGGGGCACTAGTAATTTAACGTGTTATAACAAGTTAAACAAAGCACAATTAAACCATTACTTGCATTTTTTTTTCCTTTTTTTTTCTCCTTTTAATTACTCTGACTAGGTTACAAACCCAGCAACTTATTTGGAATGGATTTCATTAACTGCAGGTACTGTGGAACAATTTTCAGAAGGACATTCTTACAGGATTTAGGACACTGTCCTACATGCTGGGCCTTTGGAGATCTTAGGGCTCAGCTCCGGCAGCATGGGCAGAGTTGCATGCCTCAAATTTCATATTGAAGAGGAAATACATTATAAGAACCACCGCCATTTCCCAGCATCCAACAGAAAAACCTCGACCGCAGAGGGCAGTTGGTCCAGGAGGTTGGCAGGTGGTTAGGAGGAGCAAATCAGGTGCCCCATCACTCTCTGCTCTCCAACACATTACCTCCAAAAACCATATAAACACTACAAACAGGTATCTGCCTCTATCTCTGAAATCAAATAAAGAGGCAGAAGACACTGCAGAGCAGGACACTGCGCACAGGAGCTAGCACAACAAAACTCATCCAAATCAGGAACCAAAACAAAACAAGCACAAAGGAAATCCAAAAACTTCAATCATAGGAGACTCCATGATTCAGGAGTTGATACCCATCTCCAGCCAGGGTGATGGTCAGATGTCTCCCAGGTACATCAGCATGGAGAGACACTGACCGCATTAACTAAAATTGTTCACAAAGCAGGAGAAAACATTGATGTCCTAGTACACATAGGGACTATCGATCTCACCAGCCGGTCAGTTGTGGAGACCAAGGAACACCTGACTAGGCTGGGTGACAAACTATCATCTATTTCGTCTGCATCTCCTTCTCTGAGATCCTGCCAGTCTGGGAGAGGGGAGCAGATGGACGGAAGGTCAGAGAAGGGATATAGGGAGCTAAACATGTGGCTCAAGGGCTGGTGCCAGGAAAAGGACACAGATTTGTAGGAAACTGGCAACAGTTCTGGGAGCGAAAGTTCTTTAAATTTGATGGACTGTATCTGACTAAAGAGGAGTCAGTGCATTGGGGCAGAAGTTTGACGCCTTTCAGAATATTTAAACTAGCAAATGGGAGAGGGGTGCAGCACCCCATACGTCGAATGGGAAGAACACCCTTCCCCCCTCAGCTAGTGGTCAAACAGGAACTCAGCATGTTTGCCGTTCATTGGCATCACCAGGTAAGAAAAAAGGTTTGTCTCCCCATACGACGCACAGGGGTAATGCCAAACTTCACCCAACAACTAACATACCAAAATCTGGCCAATGGAAAATCATGTACACAAATGCTCACAGCCTGGGAAATAAGATCCCAGACCTGCAGGCAATAATGTCAGAGGCTAAACTGGACATAGTAGCAATTAGTGAGACGTGGTTTACCAGTAACCACACTTGGGAGACTTCAGTACCTGGCTATGTATTGTTCAGAAGAGACGAAGTGCGAAGAGGGGAGGAGGGCCCTGTATGTTAATGAAAATATCAAAGCTACAGAAATTCAGAATACACATAAGGAGCCAGAAGAACTGTGGGTCACCCTGGAAACAGGAAATGGGACAGCCATAAGAACTGGGGTTGTCTACAGGCCCCCAGACCAGAGGGAGGACATAGACACATTACTGTTAGAAGATATACAAAACATGACAGCTAAAGGGGAGGTTCTGATAATGGGAGACTTCAACATGCCGGATACAGATTGGTCAATACCAGCAGGAACATCTGCCAGAAATAGACTCTGGATTCCCTGCGGTGGGAGGGCCTCAAACAACTGGTACAGCAACCCACAAGAGACAGGGCTATCCTAGATCTAGTACTGACTAACAAAGAAGGGATCACAGATCTCCAGGTAGAAGGTCACCTGGGGCCAGTGACCATCACATGGTATGGTTCAATTTGGCTACTACATCTAAATCATCCCATTCCAAGGCAAAATATGGGACTTCAGAGGAGCTGACTTTGATAAGATGGCCAACAGAGTTAAGCTAGCCCTGGCAAAAGAAACACAGGTGAGGGGTACAGGCAAGTGGGCAAGCATTAAGGATGCAATACTTGAAGCAACATCCCATTGTGTTAGACAGAAAAGGAAGTGCAAAAGAAGAAGGAAACCACTTTGGTTCTCAATACAGTAGCAGAAAAGGTCAGAGCCAAAAGGCTGGCCTTCAGGAAATATAAAGGGAACACAGCGGATGAAGATAGGGAGGCATACCAAACTGCCCTAAGGGAAGCAGGGAAGGCAGTAAGGCAGGCAAAGTCCCAAACTGAGGAAACACTAGCACGAACAGTAAAAGAAGGTGACAAGACTTTCTATAGATACATTAGTGAAAGAAGAAAGTCCAGAGGGGGTATTGCTAAGCTTAATGGAGAAAAGGGAGCATGTGAGGAGGAGGACCCTGTAAAGGCATCTATCCTAAATGTAACCCCCCTGCAAATGGGGGTTCCCAAAAGACTTCCAGGAGCTTGCTTGAATGCTCCAAGCCTGAATGGTGTTTGGCATTTAAGCCATTTATCAGTGAGTGTTTTTAGAGCCTCTGGTACTGTCTCTTTAAGAGCTGTCTGCTTGCAGACATAATTAGTTTGTATGGGGGACTGTGTGCTTCTCTGTTTGAGTACCACTCGAGCTGCTGCCAATTCACTCCATTTTTGCAGTCACTAGGAGTGCAAGGAACCTATCTGAAAGATGTAACTGTTTGCCAGAAATCATTTACAGTAATAATGAAATTACAGTTTGTCTAACCTGCTTTTTTGCAGTCAGAACTGTGTCTGCCTAGTTCCCCATTCTGGTTTTGAACTGCTGAACTGGACCAATCAGTGTGGGGTAAGCTAGCTCTAAAATGGTGCCTTGGACGAATCAGAACTTGGACTCATAATCTGAGCCAGCCACAAGAGGATTGTATGGGCAGTGACTCTGGGAGATGTAGTTTAGAGTTCGCGCCTTTTGGACCAACAGGAACAGTCTATTGTGAGTGACAGCCAATCCAGTCAAGAACTGGGAGGAACTCAAAGGAAGTGCCGGTTTTGTCTGTTGGAGTTTCAGTTTGAGCTCTGGAAGTGAAGAAGGAAGGAGCCCTGTGCTTTTCGTGTGCAGTTTTAGTCAGGAAACGTGGTAAGAGCCTGAGTTCGGGTCTGCAGCTTGTGTAACTGTTTGTTAGGACTGAATCTGTCCTGTGAAAAGAATCAAAGGGTATCTGAAGAGTGAAACCAGGCTCACCCTGTAGAGACTGGAGAAATTGCTGAATCGCACTCTGTCTGTCAGGAGCGAATCTGCTGTGTGTTCTCCCGGTATTGTGCAGTAATTGCGATTGGGATAGAGAAGCAGCCTGCCTGGTATAGTACTTTCTTTTGCCATATAAATGTGTGAAGAGTCTCGTGAGAGCTCAAGAGTAGGCCCTGCTGACGCTGAAGGACCCTATCTTGTTTGGAGGTCGTGAGTACTAATTCAGGGTCGCCCCGTTGAATTGCCACATTAAACCAAATGGAATCACTGTACTGCTGACTGTTTAAACTAATTTTTCTTTTCACTGTGTGAAAGGGCCCTACCAGCTGCCACGGTTTGGACTAGCCACTAGGGCTTGGGTACCCAGGACAGTAACTGGTAGGGATAGGCCTGTACACAGAGCCATAGGTAGATGAGTAAAGTGATAAGCTAATTAACCTGATTTCCCTGTCCTTGTTATATTCCCCTAAATAAATCAGAGCTGCTTGTTTCAGCAAAGTTATACTGCCTGAGGTATTTGTCTATGTTAAAGTATTGTACTGTGATTGTTGCACTGTATCTTATTTTACGGGAGGTCCCAGTGCCTGAACCAGCCCTGGGGTAAGTGTATACTGTGAAGGTAATTCTGATATATTGTGTGGGCCACTAGTGGGAAGAAGGGGTTGCAGTGTCCCAGAGGGCTGTGACCAAGTAGTTTAACTATTGCAAACCCTGACCTCTGGGTGGAGGCACCCGCATTGGATCCAGGCCCCTCAACCTGTTAGTGGCAAATCAGGCAGGGGTAGTAGCCCCTGGGATAGCGCCATCTAGGGTTACATCTTGGAGGCTCACTGCTGGGATTGTGTGTCCTCTAGTGGCCATATTTACAAACCACTGTTAAGGAAAAAAATAAATAAATGGGTACCCGACAGAAGTGGCTGTGTTCGGCTGGTGGAGTGGTGTACTGGGAGGAGATCGACCCCAAAATGCTATGCTTATCCTGGACATCCCCTGGGTATCAATACGACACTGTGCAGGAGTACTTTCCAAGGTGGAAGGTTTACAAAACCCTGTGGTGGTGGGTCGGCATGCTAATCTGCTCACCCACACTTTCCTGGCCCTAGTAGAGTTTAAGGATCCCATAGATAGCTCCAAAGTGCCACAGACCATTACCCCAGAGGGAGCCCTCACTGCTTGGAGAGTGATAACTATGACAGTAAAGACCGGGGAATGAGCCCCACCACTATCTGAAACTTTTGAGGAGAAATTTGCTAAATGGTTGCTGGGGAAGGGAAACTGTGGAGGACTTGAAGAAACTATTCTAGCACCTGGGGTGTTCCTCCCCAACACCCTCTCCCGCTCCAGTACCCGTAATGGTGGCTGAACCAATGCAGACTCCTATTTCTGCACCTGCCATTAGTCACGATTCTACCAAGGTTGAGGATCTTCTCTGACCTCCCACCCCCCAAGGGAGGATGACTGGGAGATCTGGATAGACTATGTTGCCCCCAAGTGCTAGAATGGCAGTACTCGGAAGCTGAAAAGCTAAGAGGGTTAGTGAGAGCCTCCGAGGTCCTGCCCTGACTACCATCCGTGCTAAATGGGCCAGTAACCCTGAAGTGACTGCACAGGCCTATCTTGAGGCCCTGGAGAATGTGTATGGGAGCCCAGATTCTGATGAAGACCTATGGTGGAGAGTAAGAGATGCACAACAGTACCAAGGGGAGTTGTTGTTTGTGTATGTATCTCGGCTGGAAAAATTGTTGCAAGAATGCCTCAGAAAGGGTAGTTTGCCAGCGATTGAACTGGACCGAACCAGGCTGGACAGGATCCTTAAGTCTGCCCCCTTCTCAGAACTGCTGTTGCTTCAGTTACGCCTGGCAAATCGACTGGAATCCCCACCCTCCTATGATGAGTTAATGAGAGAAATTCGAGGAGTTGAGAAAAGGCGACCTCGGGAGGGACCTGCACCAGTGGCTGTGGCTACGACCCGAGTGATTGAGGGTGACCCATCAAGTGAAGTTCAGGGGCACAGGTTGGCAGTAAATGAGTGCTCTGACAAGGAAAAAGATATGCCACAATGGGCCGAACTGTTGAGAGAGATCCGGGAATTCAAAAACAGTCCCTTTATGAAGGCCACGCCTGCAAGTACGGGCCTGACCTATATCCGACTGCATCTGCTATGGGGGTGGGGGTACCCACCCATGTATCTCCCTGATAACAGCTCCAAACTCAATTCCTTGACCATGGAAGTGGAGAACTGACGAGATGTCTCCAAATGCTTATCACGCAGCAGACAGAGATGGCACCAAGGTTTCCAGTTAGTAGTACCCCGCCCTGGCTCCCAGTGTAGGCGCCTCGGCCAGCTCAAACTCCAGAAAGTATGTTTTGCTATAATTGTGGGAAGGATGGGCACATGAAGAGGGAATGCGGTCCCCAAAAGACACTGACAAAGTTGCATATAGGCTACAAGGAGCTCGGAGAACAAATCAGTGGTTAAGAGGTGCACAAAATGATCCCAGTGAGGGCACCAAAAATGCTAACTCACGTCTTTTGTGGCAAGGTCAGTTGCCCAGGCCCCCACTACCGCCTCTCCAGACTGGTCCAGAATAGTGGGTCCCTCCATGGAGACCACTGTAAAGGTGAATGGAGTGTCTACAAGAGCTGTATTAGACAGTGGCTCCCAAGTGACAATTTTGTTCCAGGATTGGTATCAGAAGCATTTGTCAGACGTACCCTTACAACCATTAAAGGACTGCATGTATGGGGGTTAAGTGAGAAGGCCTACCCCTATTCCGGGTATATCCGAATTTGGCTGTCTTTCCCCACTTCCGTGGCTGGAGTGGCCGAACAATTAGAGACCCTAGCCTTAGCGTGTCCCCCACTGGACTGTATGATGGTGTCCCTTTGTTGATTGGAACAAATGCTCATATGTTCGAAGGCTGGCACAGTTGTGTTATGAAAACAGGGTCAAAGACTAGTAGAGCTTTAAGAGTTCCGCTTAATTAAGAAGGCCTATGAGGCACAGAGAGATGCTGAAAAACAGAACCAGAGGAACCGGTCGGAATTGTATGGAAGAAGGATCCTGAGTCTCTGATCCTGGCGCCAAATGCCCAGTGTACCTTACAGGGAGAGGTCCGTGATCAGAAAGGATGTTAAGAATAAAATATTAATGTTGGATGCACCAGGCGATGGAAAATTGCCAGAGGGACTGCTGGTCAAGCTTCTAGTATTTTGCCCGCTAGAGCCCATGCTTATGCCAGAAGGGTAATGGTCCAAGTTCATAATGTGTCTGAAAGAGACATTCGAGTAAATAGAGGTTGCATCCTGGCTAATGTGCATTGTGCAGACACTGCAGTGCTACCCAGCAGCAAGAGTTCAAGGAAGAATGACAGAGTAACGCCTGACTTGTTTGATTTCGGCGACTCCCCGCTGCCAGCTGAATGGAAAGTGAGGATCAGTGAGAAGCTTGCCCAGGGAGACCAGGTGTTTTCTTTAAAGGAATGGGATGTAGGATGCATGCAAGGAGCTGAGCACAATATCCGGCTGCATGACGAAAGACCATTTCGTGAGAGGTCTCGACGCCTGGCACCTGCCAGCATAGATGATGTGAGACGGCATCTGCAAGAGATGTTAGCTGCTGGTAATACAAGAATCCAGAAGCCCTTATGCTTCCCCATTGTGGTAGTGAGGAAAAGAATGGGACAGTAAGGATGTGTGTGGATTATTGCACCTTAAACCGCGGACTATCCCTGATCAGTACACAATGCCCCGCATTCAGGATGCTTTGGACTGCCTAAACGGGAGCAAGTGGTTCTCTGTGCTGGATCTCCCGCAGTGGGTACTACCAGATCCCGATGGCCCCAGAGGACCGTGAGAAGACAGCCTTTATCTGTCCGCGGCTTCTATGAATTCATGAGGATGCCTCAAGGGATTTCAGGTGCCCCAGCCACTTTTCAACGATTGATGGAGCGTGCAGTGGGGACATGAACTTACTAGAGTGCCTGGTATACCTAGATGATGTTATTGTGTTTGGCAGCTCACTGGAGGAACATGAGAGCAGATTATTTAAGGTATTGGACCGACTGGAGGACTTTGGCCTTAAACTGTCCATTGATAAGTGTCAATTCTTTCAAACATCAGTAAAGTATGTGGGACACATAGTATCCACCGAGGAATAGAGACCGACCCAAGTAAAGTTGAGGCCTTGACCACCTGGCCACAGCCCAAAAATCTAAAGAAACTGCAAAGATTCCTGGGATTCTGTGGTTATTATCGGCGCTTTCATCAAGGACTATTCAAGAGTGATCCACCCTTTACTTAACCTTACTCAAGGGTATCCCCCAACCCACAAAAAATATCAAAAGTCAGCGTCCCTCAAGACTGAAAGAGTGTATTTTCATCCGAGTGAAGTATTTGGGGCCTGCTGGACTCCTGATTGTGAGAGTGCTTTCATGAGATCATATATCAACTTACCCATGCTCCAGTGCTGGCCTATGCTGATCCAAGAAAACCTTACGTCCTGCACACTGATGCTAGCTTGCAAGGGTTGGGGGCTGTGTTGTACCAAGAGCATGAGAATGGCCTGAGACCAGTGGCCTTTGCCAGTAGAAGCCTGACCCCATCCGAAAAGAACTATCCTGTACATAAGTTAGAGTTCCTAGCTTTGAAGTGGGCTATTGTTGACCAATTCCATGAGTACTTGTATGGGGCTAAAATACTAGTAAAAACTGACAATAATCCTTGACCTATGTGCAGACCTCAGCTAAGTTGGATGCCACTGGCCATAGGTGGCTTTCTGCATTATCTACATATGACTATGCTCTCGAATACCGAGCAGGTCTGAACCACATAGATGCTGATGCTCTCTCCCGGAGGCCTGTTCCCCAGAATGATTGGGTCCGATTGGCAGAACCTGACATTCAGGCACTCTGCCGGAAGTTTGACAGGGAGGAACAAATGTCCACGAACGCAGTGGACTGCATGGTGGATTGCTTGGGACCCTCTGAGAATTGCATACCTGCTGCTTATTGCCACTTTTCTGCAATAGACATTGGTGCACTGCCTCAGCTGGACAATGACAGTATTCGGCGGGCTCAATCCCGCGATCCCATGATCAAAGCAGCTTTAGAAGCCCTCTATGCAGGAAAAGATGTGTCCAAATTACGCTCCACAGATTTGAGAACTGCACTATTATACAAAGAAGGTCCTAAGTTGAAACTGATCAATAAACTGTTATACAGAGAAACAGTAGACAGAGGGGACAAGTAGACAAACAACAACTAGTGCTGCCCACTGCCTTCGAGACTCGGTACTGATGTCCTTGCACAACCACATGGGCGCCTTGGTATAGACAGAACACTTGACTTGGTGAGATCCAGATTCTATTGGCCTAAGATGGGGCTGATGTGGAGCAACACATTCAAACTTGTAGTCGCTGCTTACAGAGGAAAGCTTGCCCCAGAGGCTGCCCCTTGTTAACATTACCACCAGTGCACCCATGGAGCTGGTCTGTATTGATTTTCTGAGTTTGGAGTCAGATCAAAGAAATATCAGTAATGTGCTGGTGGTCACTAACCATTTCACGAATATGCCCAAGCTTTCCCCACCAAAGACCAGAAAGCATCCACTGTGGCCAAAGTACTTGTAGAAAACTTTTTTGTTCACTATGGGGCTCCACAAATAATCCATTCTGATCAAGGGAGAGACTTTGAGAGTCGTCTGATCAAAGAGATGCTTTCTCTGTGGGGAGTGCGAAAGTCCAGAACCACTCCTTACCACCCCCAGGGGGACCCTCAGCCTGAACGTTTCAACTGCACTTTGCTAGATATGCTAGGCACCCTGCACCCAAAGGACAAGCCTAGATGGAGCCAACAAATTAGCACCCTGGTACATGCTTATAACTGCACCAAAAGTGATGCCACTGTTCTCCCCTACCGCCTGATGTTTGGAAGAGAAGCTCGACTACCGGTAGATGTATGTTTGGGGTCTCTCCTGATGGGGTTCAAGCTGACAACTATTTACAGTATGTGCAAAAGTTAAAGGCCCAGCTAACTCATGCGTACCAACTGGCTCAAACCATGGCTGCCAAAAGAAATCTGGCCAACAAAGAAAGGTATGATAAAAAGGTGAAAGCACATGAACTCCAGGAGGGAGATCGGGTTATTCTAAGAAATCTGGGACTGCATGGCAAACACAAGATTGCTGACAGATGGCACCATCTCCTCACATTGTAGTGGGCAAACTAGATGATCTGCCAGTGTACAAAGTAAGGCCTGAGAATAATTCAAAAGATGTAAAACAGTGCATAGAAATCATTTACTGCCCATTGGACAAATCTTGATTGAGTCTGAGCCCCCAGAAGATGCCCTCTGACCAGTGACTAGAGCTGCTGCTAAGAAAAGATCAAGAAAGTCTGCACCTACAGAAGCAAAGTTAAAGTGTTCCTCCACAAGTCCCAGTTGAGCATGACTGTCAGTCCATATCGGAAGAAAGTGAGAGTGACTTTGAATACTATCCTTCTTACGAACTGAGTCAATTGTTTCGGGGCAATCCCTAGTCAATACTAGAGATGAAGCTGGGCCTTCTGGACTGTCTAAGCCCCCAGCTTCGTCCCTGGAGCCAATGCTCCCAGAAAGTGAAGTGCAAAGCATCAGATCAGATGAAATGGAATCATTGTGCATGGTTGAACTGTTTGAGCTTTCAGGAGGAAAATGATAGGTGGAGCAGACTGGTGATACACCCGAACAAGAAGAGTATTTTTGAGTGCCCTGACAGTCCACTGCCAGTGTCCGAGCTCTCCATGCGAGCCAAATGTTGTGGACTCAGAAACTGTAACTCCTGGAGCTGAAAGTGCCCCAAGTTCTAGCCTCTCTACCCCATGGAGACTCCCTGACAAGTGAGGACAATGCTGAAAATGAGGCTCAGAGTGCAGAGACTGTAACAGTTCCCCTAGAAAGACTGGTCGAGCTGTAAAGCCTGTGGTGCACCTCAGTTATGATTCAATTGGGAGGCCTGTGGACTTGCCTCTCAATGTTGTCCATAAAGGAGTGTATGTGTCCCGAGCTCATTGCCCAAACTGAGCATCAGTGCTAACTCCAAGTTACTTGTGTTTCCTCTAAGTTGGTGCCCTTGCCCGTCCAGCCCCAAGGTAACTGATAGGAAGGGCCCTCTCTTCAGGTTTCATGTACAGAGGTAATAACTTGAGTTATGGTACAATGTGTGTAATACTGTGTAAAGAGTGACGTACTGTAATGTTTCAGAAATGTGTTCTTGGTAAAATGATATATTGACTGATGATTACATGTGTGAGCCTAATGCAAATGTATATGGTTGCAGTTAAAACTTATGGGGGTACTTGCTTGACGCGGACGTCAAGCTTTCCCAGGCCAGGAAGGGTGTAACCCCCCTGCAAATGGGGGTTCCCAAAAGACTTCCAGGAGCTTGCTTGAATGCTCCAAGCCTGAATGGTGTTTGGCATTTAAGCCATTTATCAGTGAGTGTTTTTAGAGCCTCTGGTACTGTCTCTTTAAGAGCTGTCTGCTTGCAGACATAATTAGTTTGTATGGGGGGACTGTGTGCTTCTCTGTTTGAGTACCACTCGAGCTGCTGCCAATTCACTCCATTTTTGCAGTCACTAGGAATGCAAAGGGAACCTATCTGAAAGATGTAACTGTTTGCCAGAAATCATTTACAGTAATAATGAAATTACAGTTTGTCTAACCTGCTTTCTTTGCAGTCAGAACTGTGTCTGCCTAGTTCCCCATTCTGGTTTTGAACTGCTGAACTGGACCAATCAGTGTGGGGGTAAGCTAGCTCTAAAATGGTGCCTTGGACGAATCAGAACTTGGACTCATAATCTGAGCCAGCCACAAGAGGATTGTATGGGCAGTGACTCTGGGAGATGTAGTTTAGAGTTCGGCGCCTTTTTGGACCAACAGGAACAGTCTATTGTGAGTGACAGCCAATCCAGTCAAGAACTGGGAGGAACTCAAAGGAAGTGCCCGGTTTTGTCTGTTGGAGTTTCAGTTTGAGCTCTGGAAGTGAAGAAGGAAGGAGCCCTGTGCTTTTTCGGTGTGCAGTTTTAGTCAGGAAACGTGTGTAAGGCCCTGAGTTCCGGTCTGCAGCTTGTGTAACTGCTTGTTAGGACTGAATCTGTCCTGTGAAAAGAATCAAAGGGTATCTGAAGTAGAAACCAGGCTCACCCTGTAGAAGACTGGAGAAATTGCTGAATCGCACTCTGTCTGTCAGGAACTGAATTTGCTGTGTGTTCTCCCGGTATTGTGCAGTAATTGCGATTGGGATAGAGAAGCAGCCTGCCTGGTATAGTACTTTCTTTGCCATATAAATGTGTGAAGAGTCTCGTGAGAGCTCAAGAGTAGCCCTGCTGACGTTGAAGGACCCTATCTTGTTTGGAGGTCGTGAGTACTAATTCAGGGTCGCCCTGTTGAATTGCCACATTAAATCCAAATGGAATCACTGTACTGCTGACTGTTTAAACTAATTTTTCTTTTCACTGTGAGAAGGGCCCTACCAGCTGCCACGGTTTGGACTAGCCACTAGGCTTGGGTACCAGGGACAGTAACTGGTAGGGATAGGCCTGTGCACAGAGCCATAGGTAGATGAGTAAATGAGTTAGCTAATTAACCTGATTTCCCTGTCCTTGTTATATTCCCCTAAATAAATCAGAGCTGCTTGTTTCAGCAAAGTTATACTGCCTGAGGTATTTGTCTATGTTAAAGTATTGTACTGTGATTGTTGCACTGTATCTTATTTTACGGGAGGTCCCAGTGCCTGAACCAGCCCTGGGGGTAAGTGTATACTGTGAAGGTAATTCTGATATATTGTGTGGGCCACTAGTGGGAAGAAAGGGGGGTTGCAGTGTCCCAGAGGGCTGTGACCAAGTAAGTTTAACTATTGCAAACCCTGACCTCTGGGTGGAGGCACCCACCATTGGATCCAGGCCCCTCAACCTGTTAGTGGCAAATCAGGCAGGGGTAGTAGCCCCTGGGATAGCGCCATCTAGGGGTTACATAAATAGATACTTTTGCTCAGTATTTACTGAAGAGAAGGTAGGGCAGGGCCCACAGCTCAGCATCATGGACACAGGGGGGAGGGAGGTGAGCACTACTCCCTTCACAAAAGAAAGGGTCCTACAAGAGCTTGCTAAGCTCAGGGTGGATAAGGCAATGGGACCTGATGGCATACATCCCAGGGTACTTAGGAGCTAAAGGAGGAACTAGCAGAGCCATTAGCAGAATTGTTTAGCGAGTCTCTGAGCACAGGAGAGGTCCCAGAAGACTGGAGAAGGGCTTATGTGATCCGGCTCCACAAGAGTGGTGGCAGGAGGAGGCGGGAACTACAGACCAGTCAGTCTTACCTCAGTAGTGGGCAAGATTATGGAGGCACTCCTTAAGGAAAGGATAGTGCAACACCTGGAATCCATAGGGCACAGGATCCAAGACAGCATGGGTTTACAAAGGAAGGTCCTGTCAAACTAATCTCATAGATTTCTTTGACTGGGTAACCAGAGTGGTGGACCAAGGGGAGCAGTTGATGTCGCCACCTTGACTTCAGCAAAGCTTTTGACACTGTTCCACATAGAAGATTGATAAATAAGCTGGGTAGGCTCGGGTGGGTCAAAAGTTGGTCAACTGGGTGGCAAACTGGTTGACGGGCAGAAAACAGAGAGTGGTGGTAAATGGTATACAGTCAGAAGAGATGCAAGTCACAAGTGGGGTACCTCAGGGATCAGTCCTAGGGCCAGTCCTCTTCAACATCTTCATTAGTGACCTTGCAGATGGACTAGAGGGTAAGGCTTGTCTGTTTGCAGATGACACCAAGATCTGCAACAGAGTAGATGATCCAGATGGGGTGGGCAGAATGAGAAGAGATCTGGATAAACTAGCAGAATGGTCAGAAGAGTGGCAACTGGGATTTAATGCAAAGAAGTGCAAAATCATGCACATAGGGAAGAGAAACCCTGAAGCCACCTATAGGCTGGGAGGGGAGTTGCTAGCAGTCACAAAGGAAGAAAGAGACTTGGGCATCATCATCACTGATGACCTAAAATCATCCAAGCAGACCTCTAAAGCAGTAGGTAAGGCTAGGGGTGTTAGGTGTATTAGTAGGGTATCACAAGTCGTAAGAGGGAGGTAATAATCCCTCTGTACAAGACACTGGTTAGGCCCCATCTGGAGTACTGCGTGCAGTATTGGAGGCCACACCTTCACAAGGACATTAACCAAATTGAGGCAGTCCAGAGAAGGGCAACCAAAATGGTGCAGGGACTGCATCAGAAGACATATGAGGACAGATTAACGGAGCTCAATATGTATACCCTTGAGCAAAGGAGGGAGAGAGGTGATATGATCGAGGCATTCAAACACCTTAAGGGCATAAACAAGGTGAAAGAGTCTAACATGTTTAAATATAAGAAAAATAGCAGGACAAGAGGACACAGCATGAGATTAGAGGGAGGCGATATAGGGGAATGTGAGAAAATTTTTCACAGAAAGGGTGGTGGATGCATGGAATGGCTTACCACAAGAAGTGGTGGCTATGAATACAGTGCAGGGCTTCAAACAGGCATGGGATAAGCATAAGGGAGCAATACAAATGTCTATGAATAGATAGGCCACTGACAGAGCAAAGGCCGATGGCACATTTATAAGGTAGAAAAAGAAATGGGCAGACTGGATGGGCCTTGCGGTCCTTATCTGCCGTCAACTTCTATGTTTCTATGTTTACTTGGGCCTGTGGAAAAGTATATAAATTATTAAAAATCTTAAAAAATTTGGGAGCAAATTGCATCTTTTCCATGGTAAATTTTAGAAATTGCCAATTAACCCTATCGAAAGCCTTTTCGGTGTCCATGGAGATGACTAGTTGAAATTCTGATTTATACTTCTGGGAAGTAAGTATGTTAGGTAGTCTCCTTATATTGTCAGTCAGATATCTCCCCAGCACAAATCCAGTTTGGTCTGGGTGGATAACCGTTCCTATCACCTGTTGCAGTCTGTCCGCCAGGATACGAATAAATATTTTCATATCCACATTCAAAAGTGAAATGGGCTGGTAGGAGGAGCAGAGCCGTGGGTCCTTGCCCTCCTTGTCTAGCACCACTGTCTGCGCTTGTCTTCAGGACAATGGACTACCCCCAACCCCCCCATATATGGTGAAAACACTGCAGCATGCCAGGCAACAAGTCTTTCTTAAAGCATTTATAAAATTCTGATGGTAGACCATTCAGTCCAGGAGATGTTCCTGACTTAATTTGTGCAATTTTGTTCAAGACTTCCTGGGCAGAGATGTTCCCATCCAACAGGGCCCTGTGGTGGGCCTCAAGGGATGGGAGCTCAACACTGTTTAGAAAGGACTCCACCTTAGCTTCGTAATGGTGAACCATTTCCTGCCTGTTCAGGGCTGCATAAAAGTCTGCAAAGGAGGCAGATATATTCAAGGGGTCTGACGCCACCCCACCCCAACCCCCAGGATCCCGAATTTGAAGGACTGTTCTAGAGATTGTCTGTTTCCATAAGGCTAGGGCCAGGAGATGTCCTGCCTTATTACCTCCCTCAAAAAATCTTTGCGTTGTTCGCCGTAACATGCCCTCGGTCTGAGTAGCCAGTAATGATTCAAGCCTCTTTTTCTTTGCCAACCAGAAGGTCTTGTCCTCAGGATGTAAAGTAAACTTATATTGGAAGTCTGCCTCTTTTAGCTCCTCCTTTATTTGTTTTTGCAGCTGTTGGTTGGCTCTTTTTTGTCGGGAGCTACACTGGATAAAGATACCCCTTACACAGCCTTTAAGGAGTCCCAGCGAACCACAGGAGATATATCCGAGGCCTAGTTAGTATCCAGGAATTGCTGAATAGAATCAGAAATCCTCTGCCTGACTGAGGATTGGTTTAGGAGACCTATATTTAAGTGCCAGGTACTATTTCTTGGGCTGGGGGAGAATACCAATTTCAAAAACACTGGAGCATGGTCAGACTATGTCATAGGGAGAATTTTGCAAGCATCTATCATATTAGACCGCTCCCTGGGAACCAGGAACATGTCTATCCTGGTGAAACCGGCATGTCTATGTGAGTAAAATGTGTAATTTGCTTCAGTAGGATGGACATGCCTCCAGGTATCGAGGAGCCCCATCTCCCCCAATAAAAGTTTTAGGAAGCTTTCTTTACCAATACCCCCCATATCAGTTTGCAGCCCTTTTCTGTCTCTCCTAGGTGACAGAACAGTATTAAAGTGTCCACCCTAAATATATATGGCTTCTGGGACTCCTATATTATTAAGAATTGTTTTCTTTAGGAAATTTCTATTTTCTAGTTGATCATTTGGGGCATAAATGTTTAAGAAGATACATTTCATATTGAAAAGTGTAGCCTGTAGTCGAAAGTAACACCCCCTAGGGTCTAAATCTATGCTTTCTACCTTAAGTGGCGTGTTTTTTCTAATTAAAATGTCTGTTCCCTTCCTGTGATGTTCTGGCCAGGAGGCAGCATGTACCTCTCCCACCCACATTCTCCACAATTTTTTATGCTCAGCCTTAGACAGGTGCATTTCTTGCAAAAAAAATCAGGGACGCTCTTGATCTACCCATTTCCTGAAGTATTCTTGCCCTTTTGATCAGGCTATTCAAACTTTTTACATTGTAGGTGATGATAGATAGGTCCATCAGGTACCATCAGAACATTTATAAGGCCCCTTATCATAACCAGTAGGCACCTTCCCCCAAATAAGCATCCCCACATCTCCCCCCCAGCTCCCCATAGCATGGTTAGTGCTGTCCCCCGGTTCTAACAATGAACTTGAAAAACAGCATAAACAATGCAACATCAATAATTTGAACCTAATTAAAAAAAGATTTAACCATAAATTGTGATTCCCAAATGTGCCACCGTGCCCCAACCTCTGTGTATGGAGGTGGGAAGGTGTGATAACCTTTCATCACACCCAGGCGAGGGCCATATTCCAAGACACCATCTCGAGTGGTGGATTACATCACCCAATGCATAGTGCAACATACTCCCAACCCCCCCGCCACAATTTATAAAAAGAAATTAAGCAAAAAGACAAACATCCCCCTGTAAGCTACCTTTCCAGGTTAAGACTAGCTGTGTTTCTCCAGTCTTGGTAATCAAGAGTACTTCCGTTGAGGAGCCCGAGGGGCAACTAAGCAGCTCCCTCCTCCCCACGGTGTTCCTCAATCCTTCCACTGGATGATTAACATTTTTTGATGAGGTAGGCATGTGCCAAAGCCCAGCTTGGGTCCCCCCTGTTCATTCACCACTACACATTTCAGACAAAAATTGCCCACCCCTCAAATCAGTCCTCCCCACCTTGAAGTATGCATAAAATTGAGTTTTTTCAGAGCTTGCTCACAACGAGGTGTTTAGTCTCTCAGCAGCAATGCCACAGGGAATGCTCTGATTTTAGTACTCAGTTGCCCCTCTAAATATCAGTCTCATTAAGTCTCACAGGCGAGGGGGCATATTTGCAATTAAAACAGGCAAGATGACTTCCTTCCCCTCCTAATAAACATATCTTGGTGAAAATCACAACAATCTGCTGGCGAGCAGGGGGAGAACCAGTAAGGATCCCTTCCACTGAACTCCAGGAGATTAAATCACTCACCCGATCCCTGATGTCTCTGTCTATGTGCTGTGGTTTCCAAAACATTCAAGTTATTTGGGACAGTGCATTTCCACCACTGCCAGACCTTGTGGTTCAGCTCCTGAAGGCCTCTGACTTCTTGCCCCTGTTCCTGTTGCGTTATCTACCTCCCTCTCGCTGCTGCAGTGGGCATGCTGATGGGCCTCTTTGAACGTCTGAAAGTGTCTCCAAAGGATCCACAGAGGTGAAACTACTTCCTGATGCTTGTTTCCTGGTGAGGCCTGAATTCTTTACCGTGTACCACCTACAACAATCCAGATTCTTCAGGGTTTCTGAATCCATGGCTATACTCCACTGCTGCAGAAATGTTTTGGCTTCCGAGACTGTTGGAAAGAGGTGTGTACCTTTATCAGTAGTGATACGCAGGGTTGAGGGATAATCTAATCTGGCCTTAACCCCCTTTTCTTTTAATAGCTTCAGTATTGGTAACATCTTCCTATGACGATCCATGGTAATAGGAGCATAATCAAGCGCGAAGAAAAGTCTAGTGTCCCCCAAAATAAGCTCCTTCTTTTGCCATGCCTTTTGTAGGATGTCTGATTTAGTCAAGAGAGGCCATGATCTCAGAATGATGGTGAGCATTGGGGTCAACAGGTTTGGGGCCCAAAGAGTGGTGGGCTCTGATAATATTAAGGGCATAGTCCGAGTCTAAATTCAAGATTTCTCTAATAAAGCTTTCTATAAACTTATTCATGTCACCGGATTCTGTGCCCTCCGGGATGCCATTTATTCTTATATTTGCCACGCCCCCTGGGTCTGTGTGGTGGTTGCTTGTGTTTGTCTGTGTCTGTAGCTTAGTTTTTGTGGATTTACATGTTTTTCTGCTTGTGGTAACTATACCATTCTTGCTCACTACATCCGTGAAAGTCTCCTGGACTGGATTTCTGCAAAAAAATCATCATCAGGTATCTTTATTTTCATTTTAAAATCAACTTTTTGGAAGCTATCCCAAGCAAAACACAAGTGAAGCAACTACATCTGACAAACTTGGTGACTCTGGGTCCTGCTGGAATCCACATTTTCATCTGACCTGCTCCATGATCTGTATGTGGGCTTTTCAGCAACCTGTTTGAATGACAAAGAAGCATACACACAAAGGGATTTCACTTCCTGCATATGTGCAGGGAAAGTTAATCACCTTCAGGAATTTTAACATTTCAGTGACTCTGGACCTCAGCTGTTGATCATTCTTTTGGCTTTTGACTTAACCACCAGGTACCTATCTGCAAGCGACTGGGTGCAACTGACAAGCTACAACAAGGATAAATGGGCATATCATCCTCTATTACTAACAATCTCCTTGCTCTGGGTCCCTAGACGCCTGCACTGGTCCAAGCCGCATAAGCCTCAGAAGTGTAATTCTATTGACTACAAAGTACAGCAACTGTCTCTTAAACTCCTACTCCTCCTCCTCCTCTTGATATCAGGAAGTGTCCACTCAAATCCTGGTCCTGTCTCCTACAGTACAACAAAGCCTGCCAAAATGGAGGGGGCTCAAAATTGCTACCTTAAACATCTGCAGTCTCCTTCCAAAACTGGCCTCCCTTCAAATCTTTGCCAGCCAACACAACCCAGATATCTTTGCCATTGTCGAAACTTGGCTGACACCTAATACTCCGGATCATGCCATCTCTATACAGGGCTACAAGATTTTCAGGCTGGATAGGACCTCAAAAAGGGGTGGTAGGTGTGCAATCTACATAAAGGACTACCTCACCTGTCTCCCTGGTTCTTATCCCACCACAGAAACCTCAGTGCAACTCCTCCCTATCAAGATACTACTTAGTGCCCAAAACAAGGTCCTCACGATTGCTGCTGTCTATATCCCACCAAAAGATCCTTATTCCGGCCTACAGGCTGTCCTCGAGTTCGTAAGTACACAACTTTTTGACATCGAACTCCTTCTCCTTGGGGACTTTAATATAAATTGGCTTGCTCCTGATGCAGGGTCAAACAAAGATGCCATCCTAGCAGCAAATTTAACACAAGTGGTAAACTCCCCTACCAGGAAAAACTACAAATCAGGGACCAGCACCCTCATTGACTGGATCCTTACCAACCACCCTACCCGTATAACCAATGTAAGTGTTCTCCCTGACTCGCTCAGTGATCATTCTCCAATAATATGTACCTGGACAAATAAGTTTCGTAAGCCGCCTCCAAAAACCATCTATAGCAGTGTCCTACCTTATGGCAACCTTACTCATCTCAAGACCTGTCTTAGGCAGATAGACTGGTCCTTGATTTACAAAGCTCAAGATGTTGACCTAGCCCTTGATTACTTTATTACTACTTTCAACACTGCCTGTGACACCTATGCACCAGTAAAAAGCGCAAAATCAAAGCACTCACAAATCCCTGGCTCACGGCAAAGCTATTGGCACAACTCAAAAGTAGGGATCACCTCTGGGCCACTGCAAGAGCTACTGACACTCTGTCGGACATTCAAAAGTATAAACAGGCTCGCAACCACTGTACTAAACAGATCTGCTTGATGAAGAGCTCCTACTTCAAGAATGCCCTCTCCAACTCCAGGGGTGAAGGGAAATCCTTCTGGGACAACATAAAGAATATCATGGGTCAGCAGTCCAAATCCTTCCTACAATAATGAATGTGGATGGAACCACTACATTAGACCCAGAGATCATTGCAAACACCCTAAATGATACCTTCACGGACCTTAGTGGTGTCCTCTCATCTGATTTCTTTACTGATGCTGACCCTCCAATTTCTACTTCTACTACTGCCTCTCCAACCAAACCACCCTTCCATTTCAAACTAGTAAAGGCACATAAAGTCTATAAATATGTAAAGAAGGCCATTTCTAGGTCCCGAGCAAGCAGCGACACTATTGACCTTAAACTTCTGTCCCTCACTCTGGAGGAAGTACTGCTCCCCCTCACAAAAATTTTAAATCTCTCCCTCTGCTACAGCCAATTCCCTAGGAAATGGAAGGCTGCAGTTGTCACTCCGGTGCACAAAAGTGGTGATAAGTCACTGCCTGGTAACTATCGCCCGATATCAATACTACCACCTCTCTCTAAGGCCCTTGAACGCTTGGTGGCAGACCAACTTTCAGACTACCTGGAAAAGCACAACATCCTATGCACTCAGCAGCATGGATTTAGAAAAGGGCACAGCACATCGACTGCCCTACTTGAATTCTCAGGAGCAATCCACAATGCCGTGGACAAAGGAAACCTAACTGGAGCAGTCTACATTGACTTAACCAAGGCATTTGATACAGTTCACCATGGCCTACTTATCAAACAACTTCTATCCCTAGGGCTCTCGCAGGGTCCTGGTGACTGGGTAAAAAATTACCTTGCTCAGGGATCTCAATCTGTAAAAGTAGCTGGAGTTCTCTCAGACTCAAAACCGGTTCGCTCAGGAGTTCCCCAGGGATCCATCCTGGGCCCCCTCCTGTTCAGCCTTTTCCTAAACTCCCTCCCCAAATCCTGCCCTGAACAATTAATCCTCTATGCCGATGATGCCGTGATTCTTGCCACTCATAAAGATCCGAACCTCTTACGTCTCAACCTTCAGCATGCTTGTTCCAAAGTTGAGATGTGGTTCTTGAACATAAGCTGGTTCTAAACCACAAAAACTAAATCCATGCTCTCTCTAACCCAAGAAACAAGAAACGGCAAGTCCCACTCACCATTAATACATAAATGGGAAATACCCTTGAACAAGTGCCAATTTTCAAATATCTTGGAATCAACTTTGATCAAGGCCTAACCTTTGCAACTCACATTGATAGTACAGCAAAACTATTAATCAGCGAATTGGGATTCTGTATCGGAACCGACAGCTTCTTACCCATTCTGCACTGAGGATTGCCATCCAATCTTCTATCATCTCAGTCGTTGACTATGGCTTAGTTATATACGGATCTGCCACTACTACAGCACTTAGTCGCATTACAACATCCCTAAATAAGGCCTGTCGGCTGCTCACTGGTGCACATCGATGTACCCACACATGTGAACTCTATGCTGACTCAGGTTGGTTGCAGCTCTCAAACCGGATAAAGTACCTTACCTGCCTGATGGCGAAAAAATCCACTCTGGGCCTCACTCCATCCTGTATCCAAGACCTGTTATGCCCGAGCGCTAGCACCCGTTTTACCAGAAGATCAGAACACCAGCCTCTCCAAGTCCCCCGATGCCGGACTTCTCAGGGACAAAGATCATTTGCCTATCGTGCCCCCAGCTGGCTAAATGTCCTCAGCACTCATATTACTGCCTCCACCTCTCTAGGTATTTTCAAATCAAGGCTTTTCTCTCACCTTGCCACCTCCAGCCCTGTGACTGCCCTGATTAAACCTCCTATTTTCTCACTACCCACCCTGTTCGTTATTTGACAAAGACATGTTTGGGAAACCTTTTCTCCTGCTATTGTCTGCTCACCACACCTTTCACTTAACCCTCTGTTTTGGACTTTTTCCCTATTTGTTTCTCCTAATCTGGCATGACCTCTTCTTGTAATAATAATGTGATTATTGATATATCATGTCCTTTTGCACAAGTGATTTGATATGTATTTGTATATGTTTTCTTTCTTTTGACACAACACAAATTGTTGTGTTATCTATGTAACCTTTTGTACTATACCTAATTGACGTGGAACATTTGTAAAAGATCCTCTGGCTCAAAGGTAGTAATTCCTAGAACAATAAACTAAACTAAACTATTTATCCTTTTAGATCTATTTTCGAGATCTTCTACCTTTTGTTGGAGCCATATCTCCCTAGCGTGTAGTTGCAGGAGAGCCCCGTTGCATAGATCTACTGATTTGGGGATTTCGGTTGTGTGCTGCTCAAGATTAGAAATTTGGCCTTGCTGATGTATTTGTTCTTTTTGGAGCTCCAGTAGCTGTTGTTGGAAGTGTCCTATTTTGTCCCCTAGTCACCAAAGTTTCTGGCACAGCTGCCTAGATAAAATCATTATTTCTAACTTGTCCTCAGAGCTAAATTCCTCCGAGGGATCTTGGTGTGGGGAGGTTGTTCTGTTGCCAGCCTCTCATGTGGTAGGCCCCAGGTCTGGAGTTTTTGCTGAGGTCTCTGAATCCACCTTAGAACCCATTGGGGCCAGGAAATCTTTCAATTTGCTTCTAGTATTAGCCATGAGAAGCTCTAATCTGCATTTTTTATTCAAGGTAGCCAGGTTTTGCAGCTGATTTGGCTGGATTATAGCAAGGGGGCTGGGAGAGCTCGAAAAAACTAGTCTGTCATACCGGGAGATATCACTGGAAGTCTCCGAACCTCATAGAATTTTTTGACTGGGTAGCAAGGGAGGTGGACCAAGGAGGGGCAGAGGATATGGTCGACCTGGATTTCAAGAAGGCCTTTGACTCCATTCCTCATAGAAGGTTGGTCAGTAAGCTGGAAAGCATGGGGATGGGACCAAAAATAACAAAATGGGTACAAATTTGGCTGAGGGACAGAAACCAGAGGGTTATTGTGAATGTGGTGTACTCCAGTGAAGAGAGGGTGATGAGCGGGATGCCCAAGGGGTCAGTGCTGGGGCCCTTACTGTTCAATATATTTATCGCAGACATAGCTGTGGGGCTGGATGGGAAGGTGTGCCTGGTTGCAGATTACATGAAGATTTGCAACAGGGTGGACATCATGGGGAGGGGTGGACACAATGAGAGGAGACCTGAAGAAGTTAGAGGAGTGGCCGGAAGTATGGCAGCTGAGTTTTAATGCCAAGAAGTGTTCAGTGATGCACACGAGGCATAATAACCCACAGGTCAAGTACATGCTAGGAGGAAAGGAAATAAAAAGGTCAATGCAGGAGAGACACCTGGGGATTATAATCTCAGATGACCTCGAGGTGGGAAACCAGTGCAGGAAAGCAGTGGGCAGGACAAATGGAATGCTGGCTTGCATAGGGAGGGGTATAATGAGTAGAAAGAGGGAGGTACCTGTGCCCCTCTATAGGTCCATGGTGAGCCTACATTTGGAGTATAGGGTTCAGTTTTAGAGGCCTGCTCTTGCATAAGGATATTGATGCAGTGAGGAGGGTTCAGAGGAGGGCTACTAAGATGGTGTGGGGCATGCATCAGTTGTTCTATGAGGAGGGGCTAAGGGAGCTGGATCTGTACTCACTGGAGACGAGAAGGGAGACATGATTGAAACATTAAAGTACGTGAAATAGATAAACAGGACAGAAGAGGGGAGCCTCTTCACGAAAAAATATACAGATAGGACTAGGGGCCACAGTCTGAGGTTAGAGGGTGAAGATTCAGGAGGAGTTTAATGGCACATTACCTCACTGAAAGGGTCGTGGATTCCTGGAACAGGCTACCGGAGGTGGTGGTGGGAGCTGAAACAGTGGGGGGATTCAAGAGGGCATGGGACAGATTTAAGGGACTGGCCAGGCAAAAGAGAGGGATAGGACAGGGAGGGATGGGCATGTAAATATAGGAGGAAAGGCAGACTTGATGGCCCACTGGTGTCCTTTTCTGCTGACAGCATTCTATGATTCTATGATAAATTTAAAATTGTGATGTTCTGCACCATCTTTGTTTCTCAAATGATGTGTAGCTAATGCATTTGTCTTATCTCTCCCAACTATGCTACTTAGATGTTCCCCTATCCTTATCTTGAAGGCTCGTGTGGTTTCCCCACATAAAAGGAACCACAGCCACATGTTGCTAAATAAACCTAATTTTTGGTTACGCAACTAAACAAAGAATGTGTCATAATTTTTACGTGCATTTATAGTACTGAATGTGGTACTCTTTAGTATTAAATGTACAGGACTTACAGTTACCACAAGTTCCTGTTGGCCTGTTAAGTAACTAATTGCCCATATGGTGTGTTGGGGTAGATTGTGTTTGCAGATTATGCACCACTTTATTCCTTAAATTTGCCCCCCTCTTGTAGGTCATACGTGGTGATAGAGCTGTAGTTTCTTTCAACAGGGGATCTGTTTGTAAAATGTTCCAGTGCTTTTTTAATGCATTTTTCTATTTCATGAGATTGCCTCATGTATGTGCTAACAAAGTTGAGTCTTTGAGGTGCCACTTCCCTCTACTGTGGCATCAACAAGTTCTCCCTTTTAGTGTTTAAAGCACATGTCATGGCAGAGTAACCCCGTTCGAACCACTGATTCACTTTTTGAAAATTTAGTTTTTCAAGTTAGGCAAAAGTGTCTCAGAGCTCACCTCTTGAAATGCCTGAGCTTGTATCATCCATTGAAAGTCCTTAAATGAATGTTCTGAAAGCAGAATGGGTTAAAACCTACATTACCTGCATTCGCTGTTTGAATATTTTCCTCCACCTGGTGTCCAGCTTGGTCTCTGCTCATTACCATGAGCTCTGCAACTGTTTAACTCCATGGGTGGGCTGCTTAACTAGCTGAACCAAGACACTATGTTTTAAGGTAGAGGAGACATGGGAATCATACATCAGCAATGATGGTGTCGGGTGCAGCCTCTGCAAGACCCCTCAAGGTCAATACCCTCCACAAGACCCCTCTGGGTCAATATCAATGAACAAAGGAAAAGAGGTGCACACTGAATTCCCAAACTTATGAGACTGCTGAAGATGAATTTAGAGTTGGGTTTTAAAATTGCATTCAATGCAGTTCCTTATATGCTTTGTCCTTGAGGTGCTCTCTGCTGGTTGTGGTACGCTTGCAGAGTAACCCCGTCGAATCACTGTTTCACTTCTTGAACACCTAGTTTTTCAAGGTTGGCAAAAATGTCTCGGAGATCACCTTTTGATGTGCCTGAGCTCAAATAATCAGTTTAAAGTCTTGAAATGAATATTCTCTGAGAACTTTCTGTTAGGTTCTGAAAGCAGAATGGGTTAAAACCTACATTTCCTACATTCACCATTTGAATATTTTCCTCTTCCTGGTCTCCAGCTTGATCTCTGCTTGTTGCCATGAGTTACACAATTGTTTAACTCTGTGGACAAGCTGTTTCAATAGTGGACCCAGGACGCTATGTTCTAAGCTGGAGGAAATGCGGGAACCACACATCATCTATGAGGGTATCGGATCCACCATCCACAAGCCATCTCAGGGTGAATATCAGTGAACAAAGGAAAAGAGGTGCACACCCAATTCTCAAGTTTGTGAGATTGTTAAGGACAAATTGGGAACTGGGTTTTAAAACCACCTTTGTTGCTGAAACATAAACATAGAAACATTGACTCTGACAGCAGACAAGGACTGCTTGGCCCACCCAGTCTGCCTATTTCCCTACCTACTGGATAAGCTGCAGATCCTAGTTAACCAACAGCCGACTTCCTCCTACCCTCCACCAGCATTGCTTTATGTCTGTCCATTGCATTCTTGAATTCCCCCACTGTTTTTGACCTCATGACCGCCTCAGGAAGGCTGTTCCATGCATCCACCACCCTCTCCATGAAAAAATACTTCCTCACATTGCCCCTGAGCCATCCCCTCTTATCTTCAAATTGTGCCCCCTTGTTCTTGCACATCTCTTTTTCTGAAAGATGCTACCCTCTTGGACTTTGTTGATTCTCTTCAGGTATTTGAAAGTTTTTATCATGTCCCCTTCCCCCTCCTCTCCTTGGGGGTATACATATTAAGCTCCTTTAGTCTCTCTTCATATGGTTTCTGGTCCAGACCCTGCACCATTTTAGTTGCCTGCCTCTGGACTGCGTACATCCTGTCTATGTCTTTGTGGAGAAGGGGTCTCCAGAACTGCACACAGTATTCCAGATAGGGTCTCACTAACTGTCTGTACAGAGGGATAACAACGTCCTGTTTTCTACTGGTGATGCCTCTCCCTATGCATCCCAGTATCCTCCCAGCCCTCCCTACTGCCTTCTCACATTGCTTGCCTACCTTTAAGTCATCTGATATGACTACCCCCAGGCCCCTTTCCAGTTTTAGTGTTGTTAGTACCTCCCCCCACATTGTGTACTCTTCCCTTGGGTTTTTGTTTCCCAGGTGCATTACTTTGAACTTCTTTGCATTGAATCTAAGCTGTCATATTTTTGACCATTCCTCCAACCTTGCCAAGTGCCTTCTCATCCTTTCCACCCCTTTGTGTATCAACCCTGTTGCAGATATTTGTGTTGTCTACAAAGAGGCATACTTTTCCTTCCAGTCCTTCTGCAATATCACCTATAAAGACATTAAAGAGGACTGGGCTCAGTACTAAATCATGTGCTACCCCACTAGTAACCACCCTTTCTTCAGAGTGGACTTCATTTACTATTACGCTTTGCATCCTGTTGTCCAGTTAATGTTTTACCCAGGCTACAACCCTGGGATCCTATTCCTTATTCAAGGTTTTAAGTGGCCTTGGTGGGAGTCTAGTCGCTGCCCCAACTTGTCATTTGCAGCCCTTGAAGGTTTTTTCCTGCTTGCTCATGAGGCTGGACTATTTAGTATTCTCAACCTGTTTTAATTGCGATCCACAATACCTCTTGAGTAGTTGCCACTTTGGAAATGAATTTTTTGACTGATGTGTGCACTATGGATGTTTAACAACTGGTTTATCAAGTAGCCCTGGTAGCAGTTTACTACAAAGAGCCATAGTGAAACTAGTGCATTTTCATATACAAAATTATTTTTCCCCCTACTACCTCTCCATTTTAACTCCTAGATTGACAATATCTGCAATATATTGGACTGCTTATTTATTTGACATAGTCTACTTTATGTAGACTGCATACATGTACTGTTGATGTTACTACTATTCTTTGTTTCATCTTAGTACTCCACTGTTAGATCACAGCTGTATTCCACTGTCCATTGTTTCCTCTGCTTTGTAACTTATTCCTGATTGTTTACTTTTCTACTTGAATTGTTTGTATTGTTATATTTCCTTGACGTGGAACCTCTGTAAAAGAACCTCTGGTTCAAAGGTATTTGTAATCCTAGTAATGAATAAATATAAATAAATAAATAAAATCATTTCTTGTGTAACCCACCTCCTTTTTAGTAAACTCACTTAACATTATACATGATGTCTAAGAGCTAAATGACTTTTAGCCGGCATGTTCGTGATCCTGAAACTTAGGGGTCATTTTGTTTACCATTCTTTATTGAGTGCACTACAATGATGTCATTATGAGATTACATAGAAATATAGAAACATGGACTCTGAATTCATATAAGGAACTCTTGGCCCATCTAGTCAGCCCATGATTTTACTACCTTCATTTTTGCTGCAGACTCTGCTTGATCTACTGTGCTGTCCCCCTTGCCCCCTTACCCCCATGATTCCCTTGTGCCTGTCCCAGGAAATTTTGAACTCCACCACTGTTTTCACCATACTACCTCCGCTGGAAGGCTGTTTCAGGAATCCACCACTCTTTATGCTAAGAAGTACTTCCTTACATCTCTCCTGAATCTACCCCCTCCAGTTTCATAGCATGTCCCCTTTCTTCTAGAGCACCATTTTTTCTGAAAAATACTCCCCTCCTGTATCAATTAACCCCTGTGAGGTATTTAAAGGTCTCTATCATATGCCCCCCACCTCTTCTCCTCCAAGGTGTACATTTTGAGTTTCTATAGTCTCTCGTCATAGGGCTTTTGATGCAGACCCTGCACCATTTTGGTAGCCCCCTCTGGACTGCTTCCAGTCTGCATGTCCTTCCTGAGATGTGGTCTCCAGAACTGGAGACAGTACTCTAGGTAGGGTCTTACCAGTGATCTGTGCAGAGGCAACACCACCTCCCTCCTCCTGGTGGTGATACAATACCTCTTACTGTGCACCTCAGCATCCCACTAGCCTGCATGTTTGCCCTGTCATACTTCCTGGCTCCCTTCAGGTCATCTGTTATGATTATCTCAAGAGCTCTTTCCTGCTTGGTCATTGTCAGTATCACTCCACCCTGTAGTACTCTGCCCTGGGTTTCTATGGTTCAAGTGCATTATTTTGCACTTTTATGCATTAAAACCCAGCTACCATACCCTTGACCACTACTCCAGTTTTTGTCTGATCTCTGTCCATCCTTTCTACTGCCTGGAGCATCCACTCTGTTGCAAATCTTGGTAACATCTGCAAAGAGGCAGACTTTCCCTTCCAGCTCCTCTGCTATGTCACTCATCCCCTGAGGAAGGCCATTCATGCAATTCTTGTGAACTTCACACCTAAACATGATACACAGCCATGGCAGACAACATGCTCCATATGCCACTGTCCAAAAGGGATGTACCCAAACATGCCAGCTGTAATCAGCCCCCCCTTCCCAGCAATGCACATATGCCACCAAGGTCAGTTGCTGTTAGTCCTGGATCCATAGCAGACAATGTCCCCTGTGTGCCAGTGGCATGGTTGACATCCCCTGTGGGCATGCCCATTGGGCTCAGCACATGAGGTAACTTCAGTGAGCACTCTGGACTGTGCAGTATGAAGGGTCCTCAGTGAAGGCCACGTGTCCCCAGTACTCTGCAGTATGACCTTCCATACCATCACCTGGTGCACACACCCTGTGATTCTGTATACAACAATGTACCCTCAATCCCTTGAACGGGTGTCCATATATGTCCCCATCTAAGTGCCCTGGCCACTTCCACACTGAAAGAGAAAGCAAATGACTCAGTAGGCTTCTAAATAGTGGAAACTTTATAAATAGTCTGAGGGTGCTGGCAGGGCTATATCAACAACAGGAACACAAAACCAATGTATGCACATTATATTGCACAACAGGGGAGGTGTTCATAATAGTGCATCTATGGGTATAGCAGAAAAACAACCAAGGAATGTGGTTGTGTGCCACCATGTAAACAGTGTCCAACATCACGGCATTCCAACATGTTATGCAGTGACAGGCCACTCTGAATCTATGTGCTCTGCCACTTTGCTGGGTGATGAGAAAGGGTGGCTAGCCCTCCTTGCAAAACATTCTTCAACTCACACTCTGCACTCAATGCACAGTCATTACCCAGAGAGTTGTTGTATTCCACACAGTTCCTTTTACTGTGTTTAATAGTTTGCAGCATTCACTATTTTATTTCAGCATTTCAGCATTACATTCAGCATATGCCCACAACTTCTCTCTGGTGTCTCCAATACTGAACTAAACCCAACACTTTGACCAGGGTATGGTCTTCCTCAGGGGGTGATGATTGTTCAGTTACACCCTCCTTAAATAGTCAACTTAATTATGAACACCTGGTAGTCCCCTGGTGTCCATTAAAACTCATAACATTTTTATAATTGTAAGTGGCTGTGGAGGGATTTGAACCTTTTACCTTTATAAATTAATTTTTTACTTTTTTGTTCTTTTAATCGTTTTAAATATCAAAAATGATTAACAAAAAATGACAATAAAGATTGTATGCAACTTCATTCCTGGCTCTACTTTACTTGTAATTTTCTTTATCTTTTTCATGAATTTTAAATCTTTTAATCACTTTTACGTTTTATGCCAGTAACAGTTAAGGAGCCAAGACACATTTTTAACTAATTATTGAAATCCAATCACTTTTTAAAGTCTCAATAATTCTTAAGAGGACTGCTTGGAAGCTTCAGATTTCTTGTTTCTTTAAAACTATTATTTACAACATATGTATTTATTTTGGGTCCAAGACACATTTATTTATTTATTTTACAGACTTTATGATTACAACCTTTGAATCAGGGACTCATTTATAAAGTCTCCTCATCAGAAAAAACAAATACAAACACTTAATACATATAGGCGTAGAATGGCAGCTAAAGGTTACATTTTTTTCAGTTATACAATATTGCAGAATCAAGATCAGCTATACATTGCATTGAACGTGTTACTGAGAGCTGTACTTTACAGTTTTGAAGAGAACAATAAGTTTACTGATGGAGGGAGTAACAGGTTTGATATTTACAGTGAAGCAGAGAATTAGACAGATATCTTGCAAGTGCAGCCAAAGGAGGCATTGTTAATAGGTGTTTGATAGCCCTATTGGTTGGAGCTCAGTGGCAGGGTGGTCCCATAAGATGATGGGTAGATGACCAGGCACTAGCTGGTACATTGGCAGGGCCATGAAGTGAAACTGTGCTCTTTGAGGGCTGACTTAAAAGGTCCTAATCTGGAGATGGAGGAGACATCGGAGGGGAGCTTGTTGTACCAGACTGGGGCCCTGTGTGGGAATGATCTTTGGGCTATGAAAGTTCTAACCTTCAGGATGGACCACAACTGTCGGTTGGCAGTGCGCGTGTTCACTGAGGTGTGGGAGGACAGGAGAGAGGCAGAAACCCCCAAGGTGGTAAGCTCAAACGTATTTTCTTTGTGAGGAGACATGTTTGATAAAATAGCCTTTCATCCAGGGTGAGGAGATTTGTCAGGGCATATAGGGTGTAAGTATGGATATGCTTGTCTGCCCCAGAGAGGAGTTTGCACACTTTGTTTATGGCCAGGTGGGTTTTGTTAAGGGCTGTGTGGTCAGAAGCTGAGTAGATAGTGAGCCCATAATCGACTATGGAGAGGAATGAGGAGGTGACAGCCAGATTAAGGGCTTCCAGAGGTAGGCAATTCTTGTGCCAATACAATAGGCCTATATGGACATTTATGGCAGATGATAGAGTGTCAATGTGTAAATGGAAGGAGAGGCTGGAATCGAATGTAAGGCCCAGGTATTTATATGTATGGACCTGTTCTAGAGGAAGGAGAGAGAGACTGGAAGAGGATTGTTAGCTGCGCATTCTTGGCCTTATTCTGTCGGTGGGCAAAGAGCATGGTCTTTGTCTTTTTTACATTGACCACAAGTCTTTGGTCTATGAACCAGTTTTCAATCTGGTTAAATGCATGTTGGAGGGATGACTGCAATACTGTGGGATCTGGGTGCGAGGCATAAAGAACCGTGTTGTCCGCATAGAGTAGTAGGTTGCCAGAGCAGGAATTGGGCAAGATGTTTAGGTAGATGCTGAATAACAGATGGCCAAGGATGGAGCTCTGGGTAACCCCAGAATGGACTGGCAGGGTGGTTGAGAGGGTGTTGTTTATTTTGACACATTGTAATCTAGCTGTGAGGTAACTGGTAAACCAGGAGACTGGTCCTTAGGACAGACCTATGTGGCGGAGTGTGCTTAAGAGTAAGGGGTGGAAGACTGTATCAAAGGCCTTTGACAGGTCGATGAAGACAGCTCCAGCTACATGTTTTCTATCCAGGGCAGAGTGAATAAAATTAGAGAACTCAGTGAGAACCGTAGTTGTACTGTGCGCAGATCTGAAGCCGTGCTGCTCCCTGCAAAGTAGGTTATTAGCAAGCAGGTACTCAGTGAGTTGGGTGGCTCTAATTTTTTCAAGGGCTTTTGAGAGTGGTGGGAGAATGGATATGGAACAGTAGTTATTGGGGGAGGTGCTGTCACCACTCTTCAGTATTGGGGTGACTGTGGCAGTCTTCCAGGCTGCCGGGAACTGCCCCAGACTTAGGGAGCAGTTAATGAGGTCAGTCAATGGGGAGAGGACTGTATCTAGTACTAGATGTAGGATTCTTATATCAAAAGAATCTTTGCAATAGCAAGAGCAACTGAGTGCTTTAATGAGATAAGGCATTGCCTCATTTGTAAAGATCACCCTGAGATGGAAGGGGGGATGCTGGGTGTTAGGGGGTGGGGTTGCAGGTGGGTTCGAAGAAGTTATTTGGGAGTACTGAACTAAGGTCAGAGAATGATGAGTTGAGGTAGATGATGATGGCTAGCGGGTCGGTGATAGGGACATTGCTGACAGTTAGTGGGGTGGGGCGAGATTTGCTGTTGAGTTCCTTGATATTGTCCCAGAACAACTGAACATTCCCCCAGGAGAAGGCAAGGGTCATTTTGTAGTAGCCCAATTTGGGCTGTTTTATAGCCCAAGTGCATCTGTTATGAGCCGCTTTATTTTTATTTATTTGTTTATTTGGATCTGGAAAATACCTTTCAGTCATAGACTCATTTACAAAGGTTCCACATCACAGAGATAAGATTCAGACTGACATTACTAACAATTGATCAGTGATAAAGTTCAGTTTTGTTGCAAAGAACAACAAAGGCAAACATTCAAATGTTAGGGATTACTTAGTACAGGTCCTACACAATACAAGTTGAACACAGATATGAAACAATGCCTAACAGACTATGGTTAGGCTGAAAAGCAGGAGGGGGGTAGAGTCAGACCAGAGGCCATTGTCAATGGCCATCGTCAGTTCAGTTGCAGTCACAGGTACTTGAAGTCAGGAGGTGTACCCTTAGGTGGGTTTTGAATGGCCCAAGTCTAAGTTCATTTGCCAAGGAGATGGGTAGACTGTTCATCCACAGAGGGGCCCTATAGCTGAAGGACCTTTGGAATATAGAGGTACGGCAGGAGGGAACCAAAAGGAGGTGCTTGTCAGAGCTATGGGTGTGCTTCCCCTTGAGATCTGGGTTGACTAAAGGGGCGAGCCCAATGAGGAGAGACCAAGGGCAATTTTTTTAGCCATGAGGCAGGTGTGGAACCTGATTTTGTTGTCAAGGTTAAGCCAGCTGGTGGTGTTATAAAGTGAGCTAGTGTGGGTGAGACGGTCACTCCCCAGGATAAGGCAGCATGCTTTATTTAGGGAGAGACGGAGTCTAACTAGGGCTGAGGTGTTTGCTGCTCCATAAATCAGTAAGCTGTAATCAAACAGCGAGAGAACCAAGGAGGAGACAGCAAGCCTTAGGGTGTCTGGGGTAAGACAGTGTTTGAAGTGGTACAACTGTCCCAACCTAACATTTAGGGCTTTAGATAGTTGGTTAATATGATGGTAGAAGTTAAGCATAGGGTCCAAGGTGATGCCCTGGTATTTAAAGGAGTCCACTTGCTCCAGTGGGGTCTGATTTGAAGATAGTACATAAGGGCAAAGCTCCTTTCCGGTGTTTTGCAGGTGGGAGAACAGCATAACTTTGTTTTTTGTATAGTTGAGAGTTAGGTGCTGTGTAGCAAACCAGTTCTCAGCACAGCTTAAGGAGGACTGGAGGAACTGGTGGAGTTGAAAGGGGTCAGGTTGGAGGAGAAGAGGACAGCATCATCCACGTACAGTAATAGATTGCCAGGGCAGGACATGGGGAGGGAGTTGAGGAAGAGGCTGAATAGCAGTGGTCTGAGAATGGACCCCTGAGGTACAGCAGAGTGGACAGGCAGACTATTGGATAAGGTGTTACCAATTTTGACCTGCTGGGACCAGTTCACAAGGTAGTCAGAGAATCAGCCCAATGCATCATGGGAGAAGCCCAGGTTGGCCAAGGTGGTTAGTAGAAGGGAGTGGTTGACGGTGTTAAACACTTTTGTGCGATCTATGAAGACAGCACCATGGGATGAGCACAAGGGAATCACAGTGGAAAGGATGGAGGGAAGGGGGAAAGAGCTATAGATTGGGCATGGTCTGTGGTAGTAGTTTTGGTAAGGAGACATGGGTAGACTAGATAGGCTAAGCGGTCCTTATCTGCCATCCAATTTTATGTTTCTGCATTTCACCTGAGCCTCCAGGAGATGCAACATTGCACTGTCCTTCTCCAGTCCATGTTTGGTATGGATCTTGTCCAGGACCACCTCATACACGATATACATGATATACGTAAATGATTTACCCACGAGAATAAATGACACACACGTAAGACTGCACGTGGATGACACCATATTATTAGCATCAGCAAAAACACATGGTGAAATGATGGCAAAGTTGCAATTAGATTTTGATAGTTTACAAGACTGGTTATCCAATTCTAAACTTGTATTAAGTCAAAAAAAACACAGGTTATGTACTTTGACAATACGTTAAATAAAATAAAAAAATTAGTGGATGATAAGGAATTATTAATGAGGGATGGGAAAAAACTAACAATCACAAAACAATATACATACTTAGGAGCTGTAATAGATATTTCCTTGACATTTTCTGACCACATAAATAATACAATAAAGAAAGTTAATAATAGAATTGGGACATTGCGTAGGTCTTCCGGAATATTAAGTCAACAAACCCGAAGTGTAATTGCTATGCAGTTAATACTGCCTGTATTGGAATATGGTAATTTAGTGCATAACTTTGTGGGTCATAACTACCTGGATAAATTTGTCAAGACATGTAACCGACTGGCAAGATTTGCTCTTGAATGTAACTTTTTAACCTATCATTGCTCCATGTATAAGGATTAAAAATGGGATTGTTTACTGGTACGGTATAAGAAACAATATTCAATATTTATTTATGAGATAAATAAAGGGTTGATAAATGGTAATTTGGGTATAGATTTTGGGTGTGAGAGTCATAATTATGCTTTAAGGGATGTAAAACACAGGGGCCTTACTTTTCTAAATGATAATATAAAATAAGGTAGCATGACATTGCAGGCTCAGGCTGCAAAAATCTGGAATGAAATTCCCCCTCAAATAAGAACTCTGACAAAATTATCACAATTTAAATCTGGGCTGGATGAAATATTTTATTCTGAATGTACTTGTCTGAAGTGATGTTATTATAAGGGGTGGTATGATGTAAATTGTTTGACTTCTACACAGGGAATGAAGTAATAACTTTGTAATTAGATTCATATTAGTTAAACTAATTGTTACATTTGTGGGTCTATTGTATGTATTGAATTACGAAAGATTATAGTATTTTTTGTAACGTATGTATGAATGATGTTTTACCCTCAACTTGAATGAATGTATGTACAGGATGACTTTGAAAATAGGTCCCAGGACCTAAAGTTTTGCATATCCTGTCTAAAAATAAATATTTTACTACTTACTTACATATACCCAGTTCTCCCTGTACCTTTCAAGCTCATCGCAGAGCACCTGGAGGTAGGGATAGTCATTCACAGGGTATTCCACCTTCACAAGATGGTGAGTGAACCTCTCTGCCTGGAACCACTCAGCTATAGTACGTGCATGGCCCCACTGTTCCTGTCCTGGCTGCAGTCAGTACTGGTACTGGATGAGGCTGATCTTTCCAATGTCCATGTCCCCACCAGTGGTGGTCTTTGCTTGCAGTGGTCCTGTGGTGCTTCATCTTTCTGTACTGGATGCTTCATGATCCCTGGTACATGATTGCCTAAATGGCCCCACAAGAGGCGGTACCACTATAACAGTTCCAGTGAGCATGGGGTGTGCTGTCACTGCCAAGGCTTGGGGGGGGTCATCTGTGTGTCAGTGTGGTCTTCACACTGGTGCTGACTAGGTGGGGCAGGCCCCAATGCCGTGCAATTTCATGGCAGTAGCCAGTGATCCACTTCTGTGTTGGTCAGCACAGGTGGCAGTGTAGAAAACACCTGTATTACATGGACCCACCAGCTCCAGTCATCTCCCTCTGATTCACCATGTACCCCAATAGGACCTGCCCTGGACACAGATGCTGTCATCTGCATTTCTCTAGAGGGTTTACAACTCCCATTGCATAGGCTCCTTGTCATGATATCACAGCCCCTGTGGCTACATGCATTGCAGTGGGTATGCACCTGGGTGGCAGTCTCGGTGCTTGAATCCCTCAGTATCAGCCATTCCAGAGTTGCCAGGGGTATAGTCACGTCCTGTGCATCTCTTCTCCCAGCCATGTTGACACCCTGTGAACAAGACACACAGATTAGTTCCCCTCCCAACGTATATTATACCCTGCCTTAGCACACCTTCACAGCATCAGCTCCTATACTGTATTGTTAACAGGACAAGGTTGCTGGGTCTCATAAACATGCACACATACCCTGTGTCTACACAGTGAACTGCTGTTGGGGTAGATATCCTGGGCACCCTATCATCTTGATGCCTCTGTGTGCCATTTTATGGTGCCTCTGTGTGGTATGTGGGGTGCTGTGCACACACTGGTCCCTCTGTGTCCCTTCCTCCTCTGTGCAGCCACATCACCAGACTCATACTGCAGGCACGATCCCTTACTTTTCTGACCAGTCCTCTGTTGGGTGAGGTACTCACCAACAGTACTCCACTGCAGGCACAGCTCTGTGTTTCACATCCACAGTGCTTACAGTATTGGGATCACCCTAAGGTCTGTGGACAGGCACCTGGAGAGGACGTCTGATTGTTTACTGCATTGGGACAGTTGCGACTGTACAGCTCCTGACTCCTGGTTCCATTTGTCTTCCTGCTCATACTGAAGATATCTGCCCAGCAACATGAGTTCACTGTGTCCACATGCACAACACCCACATTTGGGTGAGCTGCCCAATCACAGGCAGGGAAGAGGGGTAGATGGTAATGCTCCATGCTTACTGATTAGGTATGGCATGCAGCTGAGCATAAGTCAAGCTTTCACCCAATCACAGCTGGACACTTTCAGAGTGGTTCACATGGCAGGGTTCATCTTACAAGCATGGGATTGAGAGAACTCGAGAAGTAGTGTGTGTAGCAATGGTGACATTACACCCAGGGTCAGGATGCATGAGCATGACAGTGGACAGTACTAGCCTCTGGTATAGTGCAGTGCAGTACACATCCTGTCCCTACACACAACTACTTTGCTCACACTGGATGTGTACAGACACCACTGTATGTGCTATGTATGGTCGCATGACTCTTACACTGGTGGCACATTGGACATTGGTGTGGATGTCACATCACTGGGCTAGCACCCAAGCTGCGGTCCTGTATGTTACCTGGCACTGTTGCAATATTGTTAACCCCCACATGCACATGCCTGTGCTTTGTGGTGCTGTGCGTCCCTTCCACTGTGGAGCACCATATATGGTAGGGTCAAGGGGCATTCCTGCCTCTGGTGAACCCTCCCAAACCTTGATCAACATGCTCTGGAGTGAGCCTATGCACCACACCATCTGCATGTAGGGGTGTTGCTGAATACCATGTGCTTTGTGTGCCTCCACAGGTGCTCACAAGCAAACAAGATGCCACACTCCTTGATAAGATGCAAACAAGTACCAACGTTTATTAAATTATATCCAAAGCATAAAAGCATACCGCATACCACTGTGGAGCAGAAAACTAAGAACACACTGTTACCTGGACCGGTTTCGTACACAGTACGTCATCAGGGGGGGTGGTCCATTGCTCCCACGGTTCATGTTAAATAGAAACTGATTTAAAGTGACAGTGCATACTTCATACATAGGTAACATAGGTAATTTCAAGCTTAAATAGACTTTCATCCTTAGTGCTTGCCATTTTTTTAGCCAAGTTTTGTTTTGTTTGTGCAGAACATATCCAACCTTTTCTTTAAAGTATCCATTTTCTCACTTGTTACTACCTCGACAGGCAGACTATTCCATAGGTTAACCACCCTTTGACTAAACCACTACTTCCTTTTTAACTGGTTCCATTTCCCTAGAGTGAGTTGCAGTGGCTTCCCTCTTAGTTTGTACACATTATTTTTTAGTACTAACCCAAACTCTTCCCATAGTGTTTTATCATATAGGGCCCTATATAACATACCCATATCACCCCAATCCTTCTATAATGGAGTGTATAAAGATTAAGATTGGTCAACCTCTCTTCATATGGGATATCTTTAAGTCATTTTACTGATTTAGTTCATAGGTGTAATAAGCACAACAATACTGAATATTCAGACTCACCTAAAAATGAGTGTAAAAATGTTGCTCAATAACCCATGCTATACTAAAAACACCCTTATGAATTCATTTAACTATTACTAAGTGCAAAGAACATATGTTAAATTTTTAGTAAATTCACAGCAACATATAATGTGTAACACAATGTCTTTCTCTGTCTATAGTAATTATTACTGACACTTGATTGTGGTACTAAGAATTATTTTTCTTACTACTAGGAGAGGCAATATCCCTTAACAGAGGATACTGGTTGCAGACATGGCATTTCTCTCCAGTTCTAAAAAAGAAAGCATATGTCATTGGTTACATCATTTAAAAAAAAAACGTACCATCATTCTTTTGATAATAAGAATACAAAGTAAACAAAATACGTTCTGAGTATAGCAAGGACTCCCCTGCACTGTACATACATTCTAAACATTATACTGGGGAAACAACTGTAGAATAATAAACTATCTCATCAGACATGGTGGTAGATCAGTTTTGTCATTCGCACCTGGTGGATTCAGTGCCCCCAACATAAAAATCCAGTAAGACTCTCTTTCAGATAGTCTATCCTCTAAATTGCCACCTCTTGGTCCCAATTTCAACTTTTCTAATCTGCAGAATTTGAATGTGTGTGTAATATCTTTTTGTCTGGAATTTTGACATTGTATGGCCAGAGCACTTCTAGTGTCATTATGGGTCACTGATCGAAGGTGTTCACCTATTCTGGATTTAAAAGGCCTTTTGGTTTTACCCACATAAAAGGCTCCACATTGACAAGTGGCCATATAAATTACATAATTTGTAACGTAGTTAATGAAATCCCTTATCTCAAAACTAATGATACTGGCACTCTTCATGAGGAGGAGTCCCAAAAAGGCCATGTTGAAAATTTGGCACAACATCTCCAAAAAATGGCCAAGTTACACCCGGGCATTGAAAAATTTCTACACACAAGTGTAACTTTGGTCATTTGGTAGCTCTTTACAGCCCTGTTGGCTCTGGTTAGAACTTGTTTACAATAGAGACAAAAAGGGGCGTTGATTCCTGGATGCTTGTGCCCTCTCTTAGGGCAATATATGAGTGTGTGGAGGAGTCTCTTTGCAGCACTGAGCCATGTGAAATTAGCAAGGAATAGAGACTCAACTCCGGTACTGCATATATTAGCTTTTATTATTTTATTGTGCCACCTCAAAACAACATCAGAAACTGATGTTTCATGGAATGCTTCCGCTTTCTCAAGGTTTGGTGTTCACCATTCAACATTATGCTTTAAAGCTCACTGCACAAGGTTCATGCCCTTATAAGGTCTGATAGGGATGCCACACTGGCTGTTTCTCACTGTGACTGCTTTTGGTTATCTGTATGGGATTTACTCTGTGCTATAATGCTTTTATGTGCAAGGAGCCACAGCCAACAATTTCTCCACAGTAGAGTGCTCTTTTTAAAATAATAAAAGTTGATGACTATACACAACACAGGAGTTGAATCTCTGGTTCTTAACAATTTCACTCTAATCTTATACCCATGACTGAAATTAAAGTAATTGTTCTATGGTTGGAAGCTTGTGATTGGTCCCCTTTTTTATAAATTATGATCATAATCATATTTTGCCAGTTCATTGGAATCATACAAAGGATGCTTAGAATGATGGAATCAGAATCAGATTCCTGGGATTTCAGCTGTTTTTTTTTCATTTGAAATTTTTGTATTTAGGGAAAATAGCTCGGATGCAGAATGGTAATCAGAATCTGATTCCACATTCTAAAACCTCCCCCATCCAGTACAGTTTTTTTTCAATTCTCTCTCTCTTAACTTTCTGCCACCACATGGCTCTGCTGTAGACCAAGGCCACATAGGGGGGTCATCTGGTCTCTCAGTCAGCGCAGCAAAAAAATGCTGCTGCCATAAAATGTAGCTTGTTGTGTTCTGTTGTGTCTTGTGAGTCCACTGTTCACTCCATGATACCAATAATGTCCACCAGTAGACAAATCCATTATGCTACACCTCCACACCTGTTTCTGGCCCTGGCCCACAGAGAGGAGACTAGTTGGACCCCAACCTTCCCACCCTCTTGCCAGTTCCTGCAGCTGGTTGGTGGAGGACGGCACTTAGCACGGTAGGCAAGAAGTTTTAAACAGAAAGAAATATAAAATTATATATATATATCCCCATAATGAAAAGCATAATGGGAAGTATATGCAAATCACCATGAAAGAATTTAAACTGGTTCTGCTTTAAGCAAGAGTGTATGATGCCAAATGTATTTGCACATACTTCCCATGATGCTTTGCAGTTTTACATTTCTTTCAGACCTGGCTTTATTGCCAGTGCCTTTCTGGGTAACCTTTGCCTCAGTGCTTTTGTGCTGAGGTTCTTTGATTTTTAGATTGCATTACAGGGATATGTGTATGTTACATTTCTTTTGAACCTGGCTATTGTCAGTATCCCATGATTTGAGCGAATCAGTTATGGTGACTCATTTTGGGTGATGTTAAAACAGTTACTGTGAAATGGACTACAGTGTTTTAACAGCCCATGTCACGGTCAGTGATTTAGTAGTGGTAGGGAGCTATAGAGGCGCTGTATATTTGAAGGATGTAGTTTCTTGTTTCTGGGACTGGTTCCGAGCTGGCAGCATAGCCTAGAGGATACAGCCACCGCCTACAAGTCTGGCAGACCCAGGTTCAATACAGGGTCTGAGCAGGTGTTGTTTTAGTGGGGGAATGTTTCTCTTTCATTCCTGTTGTGCTGTCCACCCTCCCAAGTTCTGCTCCCATTCACCACTGCCCCTTTCAATATTCTCCCCTCCCCATGCCCCTCTGCACAGTATCCCACCCTCTTGAGTCTTCCCCTATCCTGGAATTTCATTTCCCCAGAGGTTGTTAATGTAATAATGAGGGGGGGGGGCAGGGTTAAAGGGGGTGCCAGGGGCACAGCCATCTGCAGAAAAAGAAAGTATAAATTTTCTCTGACTTTGCAGCATGCTATAGTGCTCTTTGCTCTATTGTCTTTTGCTGTTTTGGGCTCGCTGTTATTGGCGGTGCTGTTTTGTAGTTGCCTGTATCACATAGAACCACTATTGCCAATGCCCTTTTTGGGTAACATTTGCCTCATTGCTTTTGTGCTGAGGTTCTTTGGCTTAAAGAATATATTGGGATACTAGATTTATAAACTATGCGAAGATACTGTCTAACCCTGCTGAAGTGTATGCCTTGATCCATTTTGGGTGTACTAGGATGTTTTTTCTTAGTTCAGTTAAGCTGGAATTCTCTATGTTGTTCTCAACATGCTATCCATACTTCAGTAGTATTTTCATCCTGCATGTCTTTCCTCAGGTTCCAGCATAATAGAAATGCTTTAATCTCATACATACTTGTGTTGTTATAGTTGAAGCAGAATGTTTTTTCCTTCTCTGTGTCTCTCATTGTAGTTCATTGTAGAAATATTGAAGGTGACAATACTGTGATTCCCATCTAAGAACTTCTCATCTACTGTAGCATTAGTACCTGAACTGTTGGTGTTGCTAAGTACAAGGTGAAGAACGTTATCTTTCTTTGTTTTGCTTTGGTTGCACTGTTTAACGTGTGACTTATTTCAGATCCCTATAAAGTCAGATTCTGCCATATTTTCACATGCTTCATCTGTCCAATTAATATGAAGAAGTTAAAAATCAGTGATAGTGGTTGTTTGAGTAGCTTATTAACTTTAAAATTTCACCCTGGAGTTCCTTAGTTGCTGATGTGCTAGAGTTAGGGGGCCTATAGCATGTCCCAAACTAGAGCTGGCTTCATTTATTATTTATACTTTTAACACAGATTGAATCCATTATTGGGGCTAGGGTTTGGGGTAAGTTTAAAACATCAATGTTATTCATCTTGTCATTTACATACAGTATAATAGCTACCTCACCTCCTCGGGTCATTCTGTCTCCATGGTATAGGGTGTATCCTGGGAATTCCCAACCCATGCTGAGTCATCATCCCAACATGATGCTGTTATATTTACTGTATCTGGTTCAGTATTAAAGATAAGTAATATTAGGTCATCCTCTTTTTAAGTTAAGCTTTCTGCATTCATGTAAAGACACGTTAACCTATTTTTGCTAGTAGAAACACTGCTGGTGATATTACTTGTGACTCCACTGCCACTGGCTTTTCTAGTTGGTTTGTTAGCCCCTGTCTTTGATCTGTCACCTCAGTCCTCCTTTCCGCTAATTTAAGCACTAGTAAGATTTATTTTTACCCTCTCCCCCAGGAGGTTAAAACTCTTTCTATTGAGGTGCAGCCCATCCCTTGCATATCGATAAGGTTTATTGCAAAAGCTGTCACACTGCCTAATGAAGGGTACTGTAAGTTATCCTCTGTAGTCCATTTCCTAAGTCAGTTGTTCATTTGCTCTATGTCTACCTCATGACTCCCGAAGAACCTTGGTACTGGCAGGATTTCTGAGAGCAGAACTCTTCAGCTCTTAGTCTTTAGTTTCTTTCCCAGTTCCATGAAATCTACCCTTATATTGGCATCCATCCTGCACCCTGTATCATTGGTATCCACAAGAACTACAGTTGCAGGCTCATCACTTGGGTTTCTCATAATATCATTGTCTAATCTGTTTAGGTATTGAGCTCCGGCCCCTGGTAAACACGCAGTCTGAATATTTTCTCTGTCTCTGCTGCATATAACTGAGTCATTGTATTTGATTATTGAATCCTTAGCAACAAATGTTTTCCATTGGGGGGCATCAGTTTGCATTTCCACTGTTATCGATTATCTCCTTGTGAGGAGTCCCCAGAATCTAAGCTTGAAACCTGTTTGTTGTTTCAGTTGGAGGGTACTGTATATGTATCTGTCCATCTACTTTTTTCCTTCCATTATTCAGCTAGACACTGTCCATTCATTTTCATCATCAGTGACCTCATTGTCTTCCTTACGCAATCTTTTGGTCCTCATAAACTCTGTATTCTTCTAACCGTTTACTTACATATCTAATCTGGAAGTATTCTGTAGCTTGTTCCAGAAAGAAGGGGCAAGATAGCTGACTGCTGATTTGCTGAAAGAGGTATAATACCACAGTGCATCAACATAGGTATATCTCGGGTCACATAAGCAGGAGGATCTCTGAGAGAAATCTACAATGTATAAAGGTAAGGTCATTCTGCAAGACCTCACAGGATCCAAAATATTTTTTTTAAACCTTGTGCTTAAAGTGGCCCAAGGCAACACAGAGTGTAGCACAAGTTCTGATAATCAATCCAGTTATAAAGTGATGGGTCCTATAGTAAAGCACATTTAACCTGTGTATATGGGTGAATTAGAACTCAGTCCCCTGGGATCTAAAAGGGCTCTAATATATTTAGAACTAGCTCTGACAACTCTGCTATGAGGACCGACTGACAGTAAGAGGACTGCTGTCCATGGAAAAGGGTAGTCAGTGGAAACATGATTACAGTATTATGATGTTTGAAAGAGATAACACTGTCAGATCAACTGCAGCTCTTCCAGTTGCAAAAAGATAAAATGACAAGGGGACACTCATTGTTTTTATTGGGGAAAACTGAAGGGAAATATTGGGAGGAACAGTTTCATAGAATGTGCCATGGGTATCTGGAATAGGCTTATATAACATGATGAGTTTGTTAACACTGTTTCCAACTTCATGCTTAAAGAGCAAGTGCTTAAAAAGGGTGTATATCTTAAAGAATGAAGGTTTGGGGCCTTTAGATGCATCTACAATCATTTAGTTTGCTTTTATTTGTTTCTTTACTAACTTTTGAATAATTGTATTTGTATTTGGTCAACTGCTAGTGAAAAATGAATTCAATGGAATCCTTGTATTATGATGTCAGAAACTCTTTACTGTCAAGGCTGCCAGTGCATTTCAGTGGCAAATTGCAAGTCTGTTTTCAGATTTTTATGGAGAAATAACACTTCCTGCCACCAAAATGTTAAATATTTATTTAATTTATTTATTTCTCAGATTAACACCCTTGGAGTTGACAGCTTTTAGATAGGTTCCACATCAGAAAATTACATAATAAGAACACTGTTAATGCTACCATACAAATAATGCATAGCAGGATTACAATGATTATAGGGTTAAACACAAAGTAAATAATAGTTAACATCAGGAATTAAAGAAGTGCAAGTGTGTTTGGCATTGTACAATGTATGCCATGCTACTAAGTGCTATACAGAAAATTGGGAGACAAAATGCAGACAGAGTCCAAAAATGAGTGGAATAGAGAATCAACCCAGGGGACAGAGTCCAGTCGGGTAGACATAGGAGACAGTCACTACTAGACAGAACAACTACTTCAATATTACAAAGAGAAGATCAGTCCATAGTGCCATGTCAATAGAAGTGTCAATAAGGTGGGGAAGGGTATGAGAGAAAATGGGAAGCAATGGAGGAAATGGGTAGTGGGGTGCATAGGGAGGGAAGACGAAAGTTAGTTGAGGCCACCAAGAGAGAGGAAAAGTCAGTGGGTTTTAACTGCAATAATGATGGAATAGAACATGTTAATGGAAGCAATCACAGCTGGAATTTGACACTAGTTGTTGCCTGAGCTTCTATTTAAATAAGCCCAAAGTGGATGTATAAGATATATCATTATGAAGGGAATTAAACCAGAGTAGGGCTCAGTGAGAGAATGACCTATGACCTTGGGAAGTACGACAATGAGGAATCTTGAGGAACTGGCTATCAGAGCTTCTGGTATAGTGAAGGTTGACACAAGAGATTAGAAGCTTCTGAACCCCAGGGTGGCATCAAACCTAAGCTAACTTTTTTTGCCAGCAGACAGGTTTGGTAAGTAAGTCTGCCACTGAACTGGAGCCAATTTGTCTGGATGTACAGGTAACAGGTGTGAGTCAGTCATGCAAATCCTGTGAGAGCTGACAGACTTTGTTTAGAGCCATTTTAATGCACAGAAGAGATGCGTCTGTGGCCAATCTGTAGATAACCAGCCTGCAGTCAACAAGTGAGACCACTGACCTGTGTATAGATAGACTAAGGGCTTCTGCGGTCAGACTTTGTTTGTGCCTATGGAGCAGTCCAATACACATATTGACTGCTTTGGCAATGTTATAAATGTGTGGGGCATATGACAGGATGCTGTCTACTGTAATCCCCAAGTATTTAAAATGCTGAACTAGCTCCAAGGAAGAGCCCACGTCATTAATGATTGAAAGAGGGTAGTATCTATGTTTGCTTTGGGAGCTGGTGAACAACATAGTTTTTGTCTTTTTGCAATTTATTATTAATCTGTGGTCACTGAACCATCTTTCAATGTTGGAAAAGTACAGCTGAAGCTGGTTCTCAAGAACCTTAACGTCAGGGTCACTGGTGAAGAGTACTGCATTGTCTGCATAGAGAAGGATGCGTCCCTGGCAGGAGTGAGGGAGATTATTCAGGAAAACGCTGAACAGGAGGGGACCCAGGATGGACCTTTATGGAACTCCTGAGTGGACAGGTCTACTGTCAGAGAGGACAGTTTCTATCTTTGCCTGCTGCGAACGGTTATGAAGGTAACTTCTAAACCAGGCTATGGTATTAAGAGAAAGACTAATGGCAGTAAGCTGGTCGATCAGGAGGACATGACTTACTGTGTCAAAGTTTTGGTTAAATCAATGAATGCCGCACCCACAAGATGACCTTGGTCAAAGGGTTTATGGATAGAGATGGGTGAAGTAGTCCCTGACGGTGAATTCGCAGAGTGCTCCACAATGCGAAGCAGAGTACTTCTTGTTATAATGGATAACGCGAAGTCCATTGAAACCAATGACTTCATATTACTCCGCCTTCCCAAACCACTGCTCCACCAATTCTTAAGGTGAAGTACATTGAAAAAAATGTACTTCGCCTCACTTCACCTTGTTTTTAAGCTCCAAAGGCATGTTTTGCAGTGATTCATGGGATTTCAGGTCACATGGGCTCTAGATTGTTCTGCACAGCCTGAGGTTGGGATAGTATATGTAGGAAGCTGTAGGAGACAATTTGCTCTGAGAACTCTCTTCGATTCCAACCTTCTAAAAGCTGTTAAAAAAGCCTTTTTGAGTCATTTCTTTTTTTTTGGTGAAACTTTAGTTCACCGATTATAGGAAACCCTCCTGTGCTCATAGTATCATCGAGCGTTTATTGTTTGTGTGTGGATTTTGAATGTTAATGTACAACATTCAGTCTGTGTACTGAGAGACAGTGTAAGTTAGAGATGCAGCGAATTTAAATTTTGCCGCGAAGTGAACACGAAGTGGGCACTTTATGTTGTCACTCTGCTTCACGGAGTGGCCAGCATGAAATGCCCACTTCACCTTGTTATTATTACTTCACGTTGTCATTCTGCCTTAAGGCGAAGTAAGGTGGAGTGACAACAATATTGGCAGCCCCCCCACACACAGTCACTAGAATTAATGTGCATCCCCAAAATGCTACTGTCGTCTTGTCTCCAGAAAATTCCCCAGTGCTGGTGAAGTGAAATAAGAGAGTAACAAGAAATGCAAAGTCTCCCAGAATTAATGGCACACTCAGTCATCAGGGCAGTTGTCAGACAAAGTCACCAGAATTAATGTTCATCCCCAAAATGCTACTGTCTTGTGTCCATAAAATTCCCCACTGCTGACAAAGTGAAGTGAGAGTGTAACAAGGCATGTAAAGTATCCCATCTTAGCGATGCAGTGAATTAAAATTCCACTGGTGAAGTGACTGTGAAGTGGGCACTTTACGTTGTTACTCTGCTGCGCAGACTGGCCAGCATGAAATGCCCACTTCGCCTTGTTATTGTGATTATGACTTCTCGTTGTCATTCCACCTTAACCTGAAGTAAGGAGGAGTGACAACAATATTGGCAGTCCCCGGGCCCCCACACATCACATGGCTTACAGTACTGTAACTCACATGCTGTACAGGAACGTGAATGCCTACGGCTGTAGTTCTCCGATGACAATGACCTGTATAACAAAACTCCTCAATTTGAAAACTCATATCAATGAGTACAGTGGTAAAGTCTTGAGAGATACTACAAAACAGGCTTACATGATGCAAGTAACTAGTAAAAAAATTAATTTTGTGATTCGTGATGTGATCGGAAATCATGACTACATTAGTGACCTTGAAATATGAATTTATTTTACTCAGACTTGGAGTTGACGAGCATATTGGGAATGTGAATGCTTACGGCTGTACTTCCCTGATGACCTGGCTGTTCACAAAACTCACCATCTTGAAAACTCATATCAATGGGTACAGTGGCGAAGCCTGGAGAGATACTACAAAACATTGATTTAGTGATTTGTGATGTGATCGTGAATTGTGTGTACCACACCAGTATTCTGAAGGGAAGCCAAAGAAACAACTGTGGCTTAAGTAACAGATGGAGATTGGGCCCTAAAGAGATGCAAATGCACAGACAGATTAAGATTGCACTGTGCACTAAAGAGACGCAGACACAAAGGCACAACAACAACACCTAACCAGTGCTCACCATCAGAAATCCAAATTTGGAAAAGAACACCTTTTGCCATGGGAGGGGGGTGTAGCACATGGCAGTAACAGTCCACTACTACCAGTAAAAATATCACAAGCAGTATAAAAAATTCATGCAGGTGCAGTGTATAGCAGGTTCACACTGCTGCAATTACTCTGTGGCACAATAAATGGTATCTGATTTAATGGCACGTATGCATCGTGCACACACGCACACACACACACACACACTGCAAGTAATGCATAGCAAATTGAAAACCTTTAGTAATACAACCAAATGTTTTAAACAAACTGAAATTATACACTGCTGCACCACAACAATCAGCAAAAAAATGCCAAGAATGAATGAAAATATTACTGTGTGTACATTTTATTTTTTTATTTATTTGCTTTTGATAACCGGGTGGGTGCACTAGGCATGACAATGCCTATTTTCAGGAATGACCCAGGACAGAACAGTTTGAAAAAATATAATACATACATAGGAATGCATGTGATGCAGCAGATGCAGAAGCAGGGCAACAAACAGGGTACACAAGTTTACAGGTAATACAGCAACAGCACTATATGTACAGATAAGGCATTTCAAACACTTTGAGATATACAGGTAATGCAAAACAGTTTGAGAAAATACAGGCAGTGCTAAATTGATGGTGTACATAAAACAAGACAGTAAAGGCAAGTCTGAAACAGTAAAACAATAAAACAGTTTCAGTGCTCAGTTGTGATTGGTGAAAGACCACAAGGAGAAGCAGGAGGAGTGGTGGGAAGCCTGGAGAAAAGGGATTAGAGAGCCTTAAAGGGCTTGACATCAGAAAGAGAAAGAGGACATGTGAAAGGGGGGGGGGAGGGTGAAGGATAGGTGGGAAAAGGTGTATGAGAAGTGTATCTACTTGGTGACTGATCTAAGGTGGATTGAAGCAGGTACAGGGGCTGGTTACCCTCAGATGTTCACGGTGCAGTTGTTTGAAACTGGCATGGGAGGTTGTTTGATTGATTGAGTAGGGTAGGGAGTTCCAGTATTTTGAGGCCATGTGAGAGAAAGCTTGTGCACCCATATTTGTTCTACATCAGGGATGTGAAAAGGAGCTTTATCAGTAGATTGTAGTCCATAGGAGAGAGGTTGTGCATGTAGCAGAGAGGCAAGAGATAGGGGGAGACCTGATCTGGCCATGCAGTCAATTTGAGCACCAAGAGACTGAAGTCAGTAGGTAGAGGGACCAGGCCATTTAAGGTCAGCATAGAGCTGGCAGTGGTGTTTGTAACATGGGGATGCAGAGGCTTAGAGGCAGATGTTATTATAAGAGGTGTCCATTTATGGAGGGAGGATTTTGAGGCAGTTTGGAAGATGACTGAGCCATAGGCCAGAGTTGGGAGCAGGAAACCTTGCGCCACTGCTAGTCTGGCTGAGGGGATGAGGGCATAGCTAGTTCTGTAGGCACTACCTAGCTTGGCATTCACAGACTTAACAGACAGTAGTTATATGCAGGTCAAAGTCAAGAGATTCATCCAATGTGACTCCTAGATATTTGAAGGATCTGGTGTTGACCAGAGGGGAGCCATCCGCAGTTCAGATATCTAGGGCAAGGTGGTTCATTTTAAGCCTGGCAGGTGAGCCAAAGAGCATGGAGTGTGTCTATGGAGTGTTGAGAACAAGTTTGTTCTTAGTTAGCCAGGATTGGATGTCTGCTAAGTCCGAGGCAAGAGAGAGGGTTATATCGTCGGTATTTCTAGCACTGTGGTAAATAACTAGGTCATCAGTGTAAAGCAGAGATGAGCAGTTTGGTGCTAGGAGTGGTAAGTCATTAAAGAAAATTGAGAAAAGCAAGGGGTCAAGTATGGAGCCTTGGGGTACTCCAACTTGTATAGGGAAGAGATCTGATATGGCTGAGTTAAAAACTACAGCCTGTTTCCTGTCAGATAAGTAGCTCTTGAACCAGGCTACTATGTCAGGGGAGAAGCCTAGGGAGTGAAGTTTATCAAGAAGAAGGGTATGGTTTACCAGGTCGAACACCTTTGTTAGATCAATGAAAATGGCACCAGTCAGGAGACCTGAGTCCATGGAGGTATAGATGTCATTTGTGAGTTTCGGAAGGGCAGTAGAGGTGCTGTGGCCTTTTCGGAAGCCATGCTGTGAGCCAGATAAAAGGATATATTTCTGAAGATATTCAGTTGATTGGGTGGCCACTAGCTTTTCCATAAATTTGCTGAGCATTGAGAGAATAGCAATAGGGCAGTAGTTCTTGATTTCCTTGGGGTCATCTTTTTTGGGAATTGGGGTGACTTTGGCTATTTTCCAGATGTCAGAAACTGAGCCATGACATAGGGAAAGGTTGAACATTTTGATTAGGGGAGAGGCAATGAGCGGGACAGCTGCTTTCAGAAGCCTAGGTTCTAGACCTTCAGACCCTAAGCTGGTATTTTCAGGAGCGGAGAGCAGTAGTTTTAGTATTTCTGCCCTGGTGATACTCCAGACCCTAAATAGGGGGTGCTTAATTAGAGGTTCAGTTGGGGGTGAGGCGGTACTTATTGTCTGGAAAGATATCAGGTAGCTAGTGAGATCTGAAAAATGCTGATTGAAGGAGTTTGCTATGGTCTCTGGGTTATTGCAGTGAATACCATTTAGAAGCATGTCACTGGTATGGGCCCTGGAATTGGCACTAAGAAGTGTTTTTATGGTAGACCAGAACTTTTTAGCATTGCCAGCAGCCTTTGTTAGCAGGTCTCTGCAGAAGATGCTCTTTGCTAGGCAAATATTTCTTTTACATAGGTTTCTCTGAGATCGATACTGGTAGTAGTCGTTTGGTAACCCTGTTGTTTTGAAACATCGCCATAGTTTGTCTCTGGCTCTTAGTTGTGTAAGCAGATCTTTTGTCAACCATTTAGTCTGTGTTCCTCAAATCCGACAAGTGACACGGGGGGGGGGGCATGGGTGTCTTGAAGCAGGCTGAAGTGAGCCAGGAAGTAGTCAAGTGCCACCTGGGCATTTGTAGAGGAGTAGATGGGGGTCCAGTCAATCAAGGAGAGATCATGAGTAAAGTGGGTGAGGTTGAAATGGGCCATGTTGCAGAAAGTAATTAGTTTGGGAGGTGGTGATGGTTTATTTGTAGCGCGCGCCAGATGCTGAAAATAGAGGAATGATCACTTATGGCATCTGCAAGGGTGCCTGCACTTACTATGCTGTCAGGGCAATTTGTAAGGACCCAGTCAATAAGGGTGCTTGTCCTGGGGGAGTCATGACCCTTGTAGGGTCTGTGATAAGCTGGTGAAGGTTGTTACCTTGTATCATTGTATGTGAGGATAGGTTAGATTTACTAGTCTAGTTTAGGTTCAAATCCCCCAGAATAAGGACTTCATTATGGCCGATAGTGCTGTTAACTTGGGAGAGGAGTTCGTCGAGACCTCTGTAACCACCAGGAGGAGGGTTATAGGCACAGACAATGTGTAGTTTCTTTGAGCCTAGTTGTAAGGTTGCATGGATTGCTTTGCAAGTTAGTAGTGTTGGCAACACATTGAGGGATAGCACCAAATGTGGTTTGTAAAAAAAATGGCTATGCCACCTCCACGCTTAGCTGATGGCCTATCCTGTCTGAGGATATTGTAGTTGGGTAGACTACAGAGGGTATCAGTGGTGGAGGGTTTTAACCAGGTTTCGGATAGGCAGAGTATATCCGGATGATAAAGCAACCCATGCCTCAAGTTCTGTTTTATTGCGGAGAAAGCTCCTAATATTCACATGTACAATGCGGAGGCCCTTTGAATTGCTCCACATTGCATCAAGGCAAGATAAATTACTTTGAGGTCCCAGGTTTAGCTCTATATCCCTGGCTAATATTAAGGCTAAGAGTGCCAGGTACCATAACTTACGGTGGATGAAGGGTGGCGGCAGTATGAGGTGCAACGTGGATTTACGTAGAGTGTAGAATAGATGGTAGATGAAATTATGGGGGATGAGCAGAGGGGAGGAGTAACAGAGCCAGCATGCTGGTGTGCGCAAAGCACAGAGTGACAAGTCATCAGGGTGGGTGAATTGATGGCATATGACTGGAGGGGGAGTAAAATATAGGTAGCCAAATAAGGCAGGAGAAAATAATAATGACCAGCAGAACAGTAGTGCTGGGTCTTTTAGCCATGTTTAAATTATTTAAGAGGGTTATTTTTGGGGTGGGGTTAAGGGGAGAGTGTTAAGGAGAGCAGCAGAGTTAGTGAAAGAGTTTGCAGGGAAATTGGAGTTTTCAACCAGAGAGACAGAGACTATTCCAAGACGCCCTCTAGCTACCAACAATGATAACCTGCAAATGGTGAAGTGAGGAGATAGTTAATTTTGCCACTAGGGCGTGTTATGGGCGTGGTTAGAGTCTTTCTGCCCTATAGCTAGAGCTGGACAAGGGTGGGTGGGTGGGGGGTGAGGAGCAGTCGCAAAGCGACTGCGGGAAGGCAGCACCCATCCACCAGCTGCAGGCTATTGCTACTCCAGACCCTTTTTTAAGTTTAAACTGGCACTTCAGGTTAGCAGGAGAGAACAGACTGCAATTCCCTCAAAGTGCAGGTACGGTAGTCTAATTGTGAACTCTTCTAAATAGGCAAGCCCCTTGCGAGAGAAAAGGTGCCAAAGTTTGAAACAAAGATGGCCAGCAGTGATGTGCTGCTCGAGTCTCAGATTAGGATAGTCAAATTACCTTCCACGAATGGCCGGCTGGATCGTCAGGAGTGGGGGGGGGGCTCCTGGGCAGAGGAGCCCTCCTGAGGTGAAAGTCGCCTGCTGAGGAAAAAGAAATGAGGGTGAGCAGCTACTTTGTATAGGGCAAGAAGGAAGGAAAAAAACCAGGGAACGGTAATATGAGAAGATGTGGTGGGGGTAGACAGAGCAGAGTGAGGTAGAGGACTGAAAGATAGGGCACAGGGATCAGTGAAAGGCAGTAACTCTACCTACAAAACTTGCAGTGTGCTATTACTGGTACTTGCACACAAAACTCGCTCTAACAGATAAAATGTGGCTCTTTCTATGCAATCGATTTTAAATATTATCTAGGCATAATAGGAGCAGTGAAAGCATCTGTTTTAAAATGTAACACATCACAACGAGACTGTCAGTTTTTAAGGTGTCCACAATATTGCTGCAGGAGTGCAAACATAGTTGGTGGTTACATTTTCATGTAGCAGCAACACACCCTTTTACAAAATAATTCTACAGGCAGCACCTGTCCACCAGCTGCAGGCTATTGCTACTCCAGACCCTTTTTTAAGTTTACACTGGCGCTTCAGGTTAGAGGGAGAGAACAGACTGCAATTCCCTCAGAGCGCAGGTACGGTAGTCTAATTGTGAACGCTTCTCAATCGGGCAGCCGCTTGCGAGAGAAAAGGTGCCAAAGTTTGAAACAAAGATGGCCAGCAGTGATGCGCTGCTCGAGTCTCAGATTAGGATAGTCAAATTAGCTTCCATGAATGGCCAGCTGGATCATCAGGAGTGGGGGGCTCCTGGGCAGAGGAGCCCTCCTGAGGTGAAAGTCACCTGCTTCCACAAATGGCTGGCTGGATGTTGGGGGAGCTCCTGGGCAGAGGAGCCCTCCTGAGGTGAAAGTCGCCTGCTTCCACAAACGGCTGGCTGGATCGTTGAGGGGGCTCTTGGGCAGAGGAGCCCTCCTGAGGTGAAAGTCGCCTGCTGAGGAGTTATACAAGAAAAATATAGCCAAAACAGAAAGACTGCCTTTTTTCTCCTAGTTAATCTACCTACTCCACAGATACGCCCTTCCCCCAAAGCACACTTCACAGTACACAGTACACAGACTGACTGTTCTAAAGTAACATTAAAAATTCACACACAAACAATAAACACTCGATGATATGAGCACAGGAGGGTTCTACAATGTACTAAATTTGGAGCAAAAAAAAATGGCTCTAAAAGGCTTTTTTAACAGCTTTTAGAGGATTTGAATGGCAGAGTTCTGAGAGGAAACTGTCTCCATCTTCCATTACACACACACACACTACACAGAGCTGAGGCTGTGTAGAACAATCTAGAGCCCATGTGACCTGCAATCCCATGAAGCACTGCAAATTTGCTTTGGAACTCAATAACAAGGAGAAGTGATGCGAAGTACATTAATTTCAGTGTCACTTTGCCTTAAAATTGGTGGAAAAGTGGTTTGGGGAAGGCAGAGTAACGCAAAGTCATTTTTTTTCAATGGACTTCACGTTTCCCATTATAACATGAAGTACTCTGCTCCACGTTGCAGAGCATTTTACGGATTCCGCGTTACTCCGCGTATCACTTCACGGAACGAATTTAGCCCACTTCGCCCACCACTAGTGAAAGTGTGCTTTGGAGGAGGTGAGTATCTGTGGTGTATGTAGATTAACTTGGAGAAAAAAACACTGCTTTCTGTTTTAGTGATATTTTTCTTGTATAACTGTGTTAATGTACACACAGTAATATTTTCAATAATTCTGCCATTTTTTTGCTGATTGTTGTGGTGCAGCAGTGCATAGTTTTAGTTTGTTTAAAATATGTGGTTATATTACTGAAGTTTTCAATTTGCTATGCATTACTTAATGTGTGTGAGTATGTGTGTGACGCGTGTAATCAAATCAGACACCTTTTATTGTGCCACATAATTTCAGCAATGTGAATCTGCTATCCACTGCAGCTGTGTGATTTTTGTACTTCTCTGTGGTATCTTTACTGGTACTAGTACTAGTGACTGTTACTGCAGCAGTGCAGTACACTGCCCCTTCCCCATGGCCCGCCCCAACCAGCAAAGGTATTCTTTTCCAGATTTGAATTTCTGATGGTGAGCACTGGTTAGGTGTTGTGCCTTTGCATCTGCATCTCTTCCGTGTGTATCGCAATCTTAATCTGTCTGTGCATTTGCATCTCTTTAGAGCCCAATCTCCATCTATAACTAAAGTCACAGTTGTTTATTTGGCTTCCCTTCAGAGTACTGGACAGGTGTGGTGCATAATTCTGCATGAACATTGTACTCATTAATATGTATTTTTAAGCTAGGACCATCATCATGAGTCACTCATGATACAAATCATGTTCTTCATCATCATGGTCACAAATGCTGTCACAACTCACAATTCACGATCATGTCATGAATCACAGCACTAATTTTTTGACTAGTTACTTGGATGTATTGTAAACATGTTTTGTAGTATCTTTCCAGGTTTCACCACCCCGCCATTGTACTCATTAATGACCATTTTTAAGTCAGGGAGTTTGTGCTACAGCTCATCGGGGAAGTGCAGCCGTAGGCATTTGCATTCCCAATACAGTTCCACATTATTTATCTCATACCATTGACACCAAATCACATTCTTCATCATCATGGTCACAAATGCAGTCACAAATCATGATTCATGATCATGTCACAGATCACAACACTAATTTTTTGACTAGTTACTTGGATGTATTGTAAGCATATTTTGTAGTATCTCTCCAGGCTTCACCACCCCACCATTGTACTCATTAATGAGCGTTTTTAAGTCAGGGAGTTTGTGCTACAGCTTATCAGGGAAGTGCAGCCATAGACATTTGCATTCCCAATACAGTTTCATATTGGTTATCTCACACCGTCAACACCGAATCACATTCTTCATCATCATGGTCACAAATGCAGTCACAAATCATGATTTATGATCACATCACAAATCACAGCATAAATTTTTTGACTAGTTACTTGGATGAATTGTAAGCATGTTTTGTAGTATCTCTCCAGGCTTCACCACTTCACCACTGTACTCATTAATAAGCGTTTTTAAGTCAGGGAGTTTTGTGCTACAGCTCATCGAGGAAGTAGAGCCATAGGGATTCACGTTCATTCCTGTACGGCATGTGAGTTACAGTACTGTAAGTAGTGATGGGTGAAGTGGCCCCAATTTGTTCCGTGAAGTGATTCACTAAGTAACATAGAATCTGTGGAGAGCTCCACAATGTGAAACGGAGTACTTCACTTCATAATGAGGAACATGAAGTCCATTGAAACCAATGACTTTGCATTATTACTCTTTCCCCAAACCACTTCTCCACCAATTTAAGGCGAAGTACATTGAAATCAATGTAATTCACCTCACTTCGCCCTGTTATTGAGCTCCAAATGAAATTCTGCAGTTGTTCATGGGATTGCAGGTCACATGGACTCTAGATTGTTTGGCACAGCCTCAGTTCTGGCCTGGGTAGTGTGTGTGCAGTGGTAGCTGGAGACAGTTTGCTCTCAGAGCTCTGTGATTCAAAACCTCTAAAAGCTGTTCAAAATGCCTTTTTGAGTAATAAGTTTTGCTCAAAATGTAGTACAGTGGATTCCTCTTGTATGCACACCCTTGGGATCTTCTATTTTTGTGCACACAAGCGGAATATGCATACCAATGAAACAAACAAAAAACCATGACACGCCACTTCGTTTAGGCTCGATTATCGTGTTTAATTTTAAAATGTGTTAAAAGCGGTTTGAAGACTGAAAAAAATACAAATAAATAAAGCACCACATAATTAACTAAAGATTCAAGTACAGTAATGTTTTTAGTTATTTTTTAAATACGAGGTTATCTGAGTTTGCTTACAAGCATTCGCAGCAATTGCCTCTAAATGCGACTCAAAGGTATAAAACCAAGTAAAGTCTGTACACTCCCTCCTTTCAACATAATGTCTAATTTTGTTTACCATGTCCCAGACTTGTGCAGATGTTGGCGGTGTTATTTCTACATCCCCTTCATCATCCTCTTCTGTCTGTGTACGTATGCTTGAGCTGCAGATGTCCTCGTCAGTGAGTGCTCCAGATGTGGGCTCGTGGGTATCAATATGGATATAGGCATTAAGTCCACAGTCTTTCTTTTGCTTTTTTATGTCCACTGAATGCTTCTCTTTTAAAAGTTAGTGTGGCATCTGGGGTTGCTCTAAAAAAGCGTGCAGTTTCATCGGCATTGTAGATTGCGCTCAACGAATAGCCACTAACAATGTCAGGCAGAACTTTTGAAAGCCAGTCTTCTGTTGCAGCAAAATCTGACTCTGCTCTCTCGCCATGGATGCGGTGATAGCTGATTTGATTCCTCTCCTTCCACCTCGATAGCCAGCCAGCCACTGGCTCAAACTCTTCGATATTTATTGTCTCAGCGATTTGCTTTGCTTTATGTAAAAGTATGGGACTAGACAGGGGGACACCACAATCACGGGAAAGAGAAAACCATTTTAGCAGGGCTTCCTCTACTCACCCATCTTTCCTCTCTCTTTTCCTTTTCTGTGATTTGTTACAGCCATTACTCCAGTCATCATGTAGCAATTCTCTGCTCTGCAATATTCGACAGGCACTGGACAGGTTAACACCAAACTGAGCCGTTAACTCCTTTCTAGTCACGCCAGGTTGTTCGGACTTGGCCACCAACTTTACTTTATCCTCAAGGCTCAAAACCTTCCATGAGACCTTCTCCATTGTGAGAGGTTTACAATGTGAATGAAAACACACACACATTATAAACCCCCGCTGATAACAATTAACACCTAGGCTGGGTAATCATGGTTGTCATGGCCATTAATAAGCTTCCGTATGCGTGTGATCTAAAAAGCAATTTAAACTTAAGCACTCTGCAGATAAGTAAATCTTTGAAGTTAGTTAAGTTTTTGTGCATACAACCGAAAAAAGTGTTGCATACATCCAGTTTAAAACAGCTGGAAGACACTGGGAAAAAAAACGGGACATCGTCATTTTGCGCATACGAACGAATGTTGCATACAGCTGAATTGCATACAAGTGGAATGTACTGTACATCGTTTGTAGGAAACTCTTCTGTGCTCATATCATCAAGTGTTTATTGTTATGTGTGGATTTTGAATGTTAATTTGGAACAGTTAGTTTGTGTACTGTGAAGTGTGCTTTGGGGAGGGGCGTATTTGTGGTGTAAGTAGATTAACTGGGAGAAAAAGGCAGTCTTTCTGTTTTGGTTATATTTTTCTTGTATAACTGTGTTAATGTACACACAGTAATATTTTCAGTCATTCTTGACATTTTTTTGCTGATTGTTGTGATGCAGCAGTGTACAATATCTGTTTAAAATATTTTGTTATTTTACTAAAGGTTATCAATTTGCAATTCATTACTTGAGTGTGCATGTAAGTGTGAGTGTGATGTGTGCCATTAAATCAGACACCTTTTATTGTGTTACAGAGTAATTGCAGCAGTGTGAACCTGCTATCCACCGCACCTGCATGAATTTTTTATACTGCTTTGTGGTATCTTTACTAGTAGTGGATTGTTATTGCTGTGCACTAATCCCCCAACTGGTAAAATATATTCCTTTCCAGATCTGGATTTGTGACTTGTGAGCACTGGTTGTTGTGCCTTTTCGTATGCATCCCTTGAGTGTGCAGCTCAATCTTAATCTGTCTATGTGTTTCCATGGCACCATTAATTCTGGGAGACTGTGTTTCTTGTTACACTTTCATTTCATTTTGTCAGCACTGGGGAATTTTCTGAACACATGACAGCAGCATTTTGGGGATTCACATCAATTCTGGTGACTCTGTGTGTGACCTGGCTACTGCGTGCATGACTGAGTGCGCCATTAATTCTGGGAGACTTTGCATTTCTTGTTACACTCTCATTTCACTTCATTAGCACTGGGGAGTTTTCTGGACACAAGACAGTAGCACTTTGGGGATGCACATTAATTCTGGTGACTGTGTGGGTGGAATGCTGCCAATATTGTTGTCACTCTGCCTTACTTCGCGTTTAAGGCAGCATGACAATGCGAAGTAATAATAAGGCGAAGTGAGCCTTTCCTATGGGGCACTCTGCGTAGCAAAGTACCAACGTGAAGTGGCCACTTCATGTTCACTTCACCGGAGGATTTTAAATTCACTTCATCTCTATTTATGGATAAAGCTTGTGAACTCGAGCAAGGCTGTGGTGGTGCTGTGTCCAACTCTAAACCTGAGTTGTTGGGGTCATTGTAATTGATATTTTTCTAAATATTCAACCAGCTGGCTGCCAACTATTCTCTCCAGGGCTTTTGAGAGCGGAGGGAAGATGGAAATAAGTCTGTAGCTCCTATGTAGGGCACGATTCCCACTCTTGTGTACAGGTGTCACTACAGCTGATTTCCACTTTTGAGAGAATTTAGAGTACCTAAGAGATAAGTTAATTATATGCATTGGAGTGCCAGAATTTCTTCCAAGGTAAGGGCAATAAATTTAAGATCAAGGGTTTCACCACTGAATCTCACTTTCCCCAGCACCTTAAGGAGATATTTCCTGGCTTCACTTACCATGATGATTCTGAAATAGAATGATGGGTGCGTAGGGGGCTGTTTAGGTTTACCAAGGCAATCACTTGTGGTGGATGGGCAGAAGAAGTCGCGGGGAGAACACCACTGAGATCAATAAATGCATTATTGAACATGTTTGCAATAGTTTCAGGGTCAAGGGTAGGGGCACCATCAATATTAAGCATGGAGGGGGCTGATTTACCAGTAACTTCTTTAAGATTGCTCCAGAACTGTCTGTTGTTATTCCAGGAGCAAGAGAGGGCTTCTTTAAAGTATTGACTTTTTACTGAGCAGATAGTCCTGGTACAGTCATTTGGGGCTTTTTTATAGTTCTGGATGTCAGATTGTTTTCCTGAGGTCCTAGCCCTATGCCAGAGATGATCCCTAGATTTCAATAATGTTAGGAGAGAGCCAGGGATCACATTGGCCTTTGGTTTTCCATTTTTTTAAAGGAGCGTGCTTGTCACACACTGTGTTGAAAATATTTAACAGAAATATGTGATTTTTGATAATATGTAATCTTCTTTTTATAGTTTATCAAGTAACATTTTCTTCATTACCAGATTTTACTTGGAAAGAAGAAAAGAGAAACAAATTATTGTTTTTAAAAATGTAAAATCAGACAGATGGAGTACAATAGTGCAAACATAAAAGGCAAAGTTTGCTAATGAAATATCAGTTTATTTTGAAAAAGGTAGAAAAATATGTTTAGTTTCTCACTGAAATACATCGGGCTCTTAAGTAGGTGGCACTTTCTTACATCACAATACCAGACTTCTACTGAATTCTTTGTTACTAGCAGTGTGAAAAACAGAGGTGAAAATCCACTTGTTTCATTGCACTAACAAATATTTTGTTATATAAGTAGAAAGTAATTACTAACACATCAAAAACAATAAATAAAATAGTTTTCTATTTATTGGAAGTAAATACCTGCTCTTTAAAGTAGGTAAGTTCCTTGAGGAGCTGGGTGACAGAGTAGTCTTATTGAGTTGGTCGGGAAAGAACTTGGTGGACCGGTGTAGATCTTCTGTTTTAAGTTCATACTGTGTGAGCAAATAAAGATGGAAACAATATAGACTCAAAAAGCTTTGATACTTCCCATCCCTTTTCAAGAATGAGTCACTGGAATTCTGGAAAATTGTTCCACAGTGGAAGTTTCAAGTTTTTAGCAAGGCAGGTGAAAACTTTTTTTTTCCACATAATGTATTTAGCTCAATAACTGTTCATGACTGATCATTAACAACAATGAACATTTTTACTAACAAACACATAAACAGACTTGCAGTCATGCATTTTACCCAGTCATTGATTTTTTGTGTTAGGGTTACTTCCCAACAATAGACAGCTAAGAAATGCAGTCAGTCCAATCATAAAAAGGCTCAATATAACATCATCCTAATTGCTCCGACCAATGAAATTACTGGCTGCAATCAGTCTGTGGGTTCTGATGCTGATACAGCTACTTTCTTCTATAAGTTAAGAGTGCCTCCAAAAGATGTCGCTTATGGTATAACAGACTCTGAGCAAGAGGTTTGAGCAAGAGGAACAGGAAGTAAACCTGAGTGGTTCTGTTTGCCAAACCTCATGAAAGAAGTCGCATACCATAAGAGACATCCCTGGAAAGCTGTATTACCTTATTATAAATCACTGGAGTTTACCATGAGTGATGCACAATAATCAGGTGTATTAGTGGGTGGGACTCTTGCTGCATGGCGTAATTTAAAAAGAAGCCTTTTCATCAACTGTGCTCTACCAAGGAAGGACTGTCTGCTGCTGTTGCAGGGCTCATGGAGAGAGCTTGTCTCCATCTTTGCCTTCCCCCCCCCTGCCTTCAGGCTCCTGTTGACCATCAGTGACTGGCATTGCTGTGATGCTTGTGTTGGCTGTCCACAAATTGAGTGAATTCATAGGCAGGACTTTCTTTCTCCTCCTCCTCTCCTCACCATTTGTCCATTACATTGTAAGTGGCCCATCTTCACTGCAGCCATCTACACAAAGGACTGCAGCACTAAGGACAGTGAGAAGTCTGCCTGGAGTCAACTGTGAGTCAGCAGGTCAGCCAGCCATGCTGCTTCTCCAACTTTAGAAGCAATCTGCCACAACCTCTTCCTATTAAGTTCTGGTACCCTGTTTAATCTTGTCAACCATTAGATGCACTGTGCCTCCATGTGGGGACTCTTGTTTAGTGCCCTTAGGCTTGTCTTGTTTCCCAGAGGCAGGTGGTTTTGCCTACACTACCCTGTATGTAGGTGCTGTATTCATTATTTAATATTCTCTGTAACTTGTGTGTGCTCCCTGTTGCTTATTTGTGGTGTTTAAGATCACTGCTATTGTTGTACCAGATTCTAGGCTGTATTTAGTTGTGCTCAATGTGTGTAAATCCTAGCAACGCCTTCCCAGGTTGTTCTGTTTAACATAATAAGTTTGGTTTCCCATATCTGCATAATTTTACCAGTTTTGTTTTCTAGGTAATTCTGATCCCAGTTCTGCTTGTTATGTGACTGTTTTTAAGGATTTCTGCATTCATTTGTGTTTATGCTGCTGGTTGTAGTTTGCTGACTGCTACTATGCCAAATCCAGGTACCCCTTCCCCTTCTTCCTCTGTTTCTACTAAAGGCCTTCACATTTTCATGGCACAGAGTCATTACTGCACACAAAAACATCACACAGCATTTAATACCACAACCATAAGAACGTGTGCTGCAATATCATCAGGCAAAACACCTTCGAACACAAGCAGCACACGCCCTTACAGTCCATGGGCTTCTTCGTTTTTTTGTGGGGGGCTTCACACCCTACCCCCAGAATTTAAATAACAAACTCTGGGGGGGGTTGCAGAGTTTGGGGATGGTGAAAAACACTGTTGGGGGAAGTTTTTTTTTTTTGAAGAAAAAACAGTAAAACATTGCAGCACGGGAAGATCAGGGTGAACTGAACCACGGTCCCAGGTCTCCCATTCTGCTGTGTGCTGGTGCCCTATCCACTCCACCAGGGGAGCAGCTCAACCAAGCCCCCAGCACACAGCAACTTGATGATCCCAGGTAAAAGCGTACAATGACAGCGGTAGTGCTCTTTTACTAGCGCTGTTCTATTCCATCACTGAAACTACATACGCTCAATAGACAGCGCGATATTCACCGCTCTGTCTTTCATGTGCAATATTGACCCAGTAGGCATTTTCATCTTAGTGCTAGAAGCCAATCTCCCTAAACTTGACCTCCTTTCTATTTGGATCCTACAAAACTCTCTGGATATCCTCAGTATTTCAGTCTTGGCTCTCCTCAGTGTTTTCAGACTCCAGTTTGTCCCTCCCCGGCTTTCTTCTGTACAGGCAGAACAGGGGAAAATGTGGTGGAGACATTGCTATCTACATTCAGCAATGCCTCTCCTGCTCCCTGGAGTGCTGGGAAGCAGCACTCGCTTCTCATGAATTTCTACTCATCAGGGTCACATTCCTTCATTTCTTCCCGTCTTTATCATGGTATTTTATGCCCCTCCCAAGATCACACTCACTTCTCTATCTGAGTCTCTTTCCAACATAACCTCACTTTCTTCCTCTGGTGAGCTCACTCTCCTTAGTGACTTTAATGTAAATGAGATCTCACCTGCATCCAGAGCTACCATTCAAAAGATGGAGTTCCTAAATTTGCAACAGGTTATCTCTGAGCCCTCCTGGTACAATCCACATTCACCTAGTCATATCTTATTGTACTAGACTCTGTCTTCTGATCCCCATAGCAGCTGGTGTCTTACCTGACATGTTCAGCGATCAGTGGGCTTCAGGGAAATCTGCAGTCCCCCCCCCCACTCCTAAATACATTTGGTGCAGATGCTTCCATTTTGCTGTACATAGACACTCTTCTGAGAGATCTTGATGCATTAGACTGGTTTGACATCCCCCAGGCCTCCAACATTAATAATGTCTTCTCCCTTTTTGTATCCAAATTCTCCTCAGTCAGGGAACTACATACCCTCTCAGGAAACCAATGGTTAAATCAGTCCATCACCCCTGGATCTCCACTGAAATTATAGATCTGTGCAAGGCTTGTGACCTTGCTTGGGCCATATATAAGTTGTCCAGCACCCTTCCTGATCTTCTGTACTACAGAAGACTAGGTTTGCTGGCCAAGGCACCTAGCTTCACCTGAGCTCTTTTCTTCTAGGTTGCTTGAAAGGACAGAGCAAATAACCTTACCAGAGCAAGGGAAGGGATTAAGGCTTCTTTTGGCAAGGTAGATTTACTGTGTGTTGTTATTTGTATTTTGTTCTCACAGGGATTGCTGCTGTTTGTTGCTAACATTTTATTGCTTTATTTTTCTCTGATTCAAATTGTTGTTGCTGGGTATACCTTCTGCTGCATTATTACAAGGTGTGCCTACAGGTGTGTGCTAACAGATTACTGCTGTAATCTTCTGATTCAAATTGTCTTTTGCAAGGTATATCTTCTATTACTGCTTTATTTTTCTCTGTAGCGAAGTGTTTCATACAGGGTATATCTTCTGTGAAATTATTACAGGTGGGGCTTTACAGGTTTTACAGTTTTATCTAACATTAGGATAAGCTTTCAGGGCTACTGCATTTGTTGCTGGCTGATTTTCTGCTCTTACCTCCTTGTTTCTTTTGTCCATGGTTGTGCTTTTTTGGCAGGGAAAGGGCCCAGCCAACCACCCCCATCCCCAACCACCCCACACTACTCTCCTTTAATAGGGTAGCACAATCATGACATTTCCTGTGGCAAAGCAGGAAGGGGCAGATCAATGAGGTATCCACACATTGACCTCATTTACAGGGGCACTAGTAATTTAACTTGTTATAACAAGTTATACAAAAAACAAACAAAACACAAAATCAGACTTTTGCTTTCATTTTCTTCCTTCTAATTACTCTGACCAGGTTATAAACCCAGCAGCTTATCTGGAATGGATATCATTAACTGCAGGTACTGTGAAACACTTTTCAGAAGGGCAGTTTTACAGGATTTAGGTCACTGTCCTACATGCTGGGCCATTGGAGATCTAAGGGCTTAGCTCCGGGCAGCATGGGCAGAGATTGTGCACCTCAAATTGCATATTCAAGAGGAAATATGTTATAAGAACAGACTGCAACTTCCCCAACATCCAACAGAAGCACCTTGACCACAGAGGGTAGTTGGTCTGGGAGGTTGGTAGGTGGTTAGGAGGGGCAAATTGGGTGCCCCATCAATCCGTGCTCACCAACATATTACCTCCACAAACCATATAAAAATTACAAACAGGTATCTGCCTCTATCTCAGAAATCAAACAAAGGGGCAGAAAACACTGCAGAGCAGGACACTGCAGCATAGGAGTTAGCACAGCAAAACTTGCCCAAAACAGGAACCAAAACAAAAAAAGCAAAAAGTAAATCCAAAAAACTTCTGATCGTAGGAGATTCCATGATTTGGGGAGTTGATACCTATCTCCAGCCAGGGGTAATGGTCAGATGTCTCCCAGGTGCATCAGTGTGGAGAGACACTGACCGCATAGCTAAAATTGTTCACAAAGCAGGAGAAAACATTGACATCCTGGTACACATAGGGACTAACGATCTCACCAGTTGGTCAGTTGAGGAGACCAAGGAACACCAGACCAGAATGGGTGACAAACTATCATCCATTTCATCCGACATCTCCTTTTCTGAGATCCTGCCAGTCTGGGAGAGGGGAGCAGATGGACGGAAGTTCAGAGAAGGGGAGATAGGGGAGCTAAACATGTGGCTCAAGGGCTTGTGCCAGGAAAAAGGACACAAATTTGTAGCGTACTGACAACACTTTTGGGAGCGAAAGTTCTTTAAATTTGATGGACTGCATATGGCTAAGGAGGGAGTCGGTGCATTGGGGCAGAAGTTTGACGTCTTTGCAGAATATCTAAACTAGTAAATGGGGAGAGGGGTGCAGCACCCCATACATCGAATGGGAAGAATGCCCCTCCCCTCTCAGCTAGTGGTCAAACAGGAGTTAAGCATGTTTGTAGTTCATTTGCATCACCAGGTAAGGAAAAAAGTCTGGCTCCCCATGCAATGCACAGGGGAAATGCCAGACCTCACCCAACAACTAACACACAGAAATCTGGCCAATGGAAAATCATGTACACAAATGCTCACAGTCTGGGAAACAAGATCCCAGACCTGCAGGCAATAATGACAGAGGTTAAACTGGACATAGTAGCAATTAGCAAGATGTGGTTTACCAGTAACCACTTAGGAGACTTCAGTACCCGGCTGTGTACTGTTCAGAAGAGATTGAGGTGCAAAAGGGGGGGGGGTGGAGTGGCCCTGTATGTCAATGAAAATATTAAAGCTACAGAAATTCAGAATACACATAAGGAGCCAGAAGAACTGTGGGTCACCCTGGAAACAGGAAATGGGACAGCCATACAAACTGGGGTTGTCTACAGGCCTCCAGACCAGGGAGGAGGACATAGACACATTACTGTTAGAAGACACACAAAACATGACAGCTAAAGGAGAGGTTCTGATAATGGGAGACTTCAACATGCCAGATACAGATTGGTCAATACCAGCAGGAACATCTGCCTGAACTAGACACATGGTGGATTCCCTGCAGGGGGAGGGCCTCAAACAACTGGTACAACAACCCACAAGAGACAGGGCAATCCTAGATCTAGTACTGACTAACAGTGACAGGATCACAGATCTCCAAGTAGAAGGTCACCTGGGAGCCAGTGATCATTATATGGTATGGTTCAATTTGGCCACTAGAACTAAGTCATCCCATTCCAAGGCACAAATATGGGACTTCAGAGGAGCTGACTTTGATAAGATGGCCAACAGAGTTAAGCTAGCCTTGGCAATAAGAAATACAAGTGAGGGAGTACAGGCAAAATGGCAAGCATTAAGGATGCAATACTTGAAGCAACATCCCATTGCGTTAGAGAGAAAAGGAAGTGCAAAAGAAGAAGGAAACCACTTTGTTTCTCAATAACAGTAGCAGAAAAGGTCAGAGGCAAAAGGCTGGCCTTCAGGAAATATAAGGGAAAGCAGTGGGACGAAGATAGGAAGGCATATCAAACTTCCCTAAGGGAAGCAGGGAAGGCAGTAAGGCAGACAAAGGCCCAAACCAAGGAAACACTAGCTCAAACAGTAAAAGAAAGTGACAAGACTTTCTATAGATACATTAGTGAAAGGAGAAAGTCCAGAGGGGGTATTGCCAAGATCAAAGGGGATAAGGGGGCATGTGAGGAGGAGGACCAAGGAAAAGCATCTATCCTAAATAGATACTTCTGCTCAGTATTTACTGAAGAGAAGGTAGGGCAGGGCCCACAGCTCAGCACCATGGACGCGGGGGGGGGAGATGGAGGTGTGCAATAGTCCTTTCACAAAAGAAAGGGTCCTACAAGAGCTCAATAAGCTCAGGGTGGTCAAGGCAATGGGACCTGATGGCATAAATCCCAGGGTACTAAAGGAGCTAAGGGTAGAACTAGCAGAGCCATTATCAAAACTGTTTAGTGAGTCTCTGAGCACAGGAGAGGTCCCAGAAGACTGGAGAAGGGCTCATGTGATCCCACTCCACAAGACTGGTAGCAGGGAAAAGGCAGGGAACTACAGATCAGTTAGTCTTACTTCAGTATGGGCAAGATTATGGAGGTACTCCTTAAGGAAAGGATAGTACAACACCTGGAATCCATAGGAACACGGGATCCAAGACAGCATGGGTTCACAAAAGGAAGGTCCTGTCAAACTAATCTCATAGATTTCTTTGACTGGATAACCAGAGTGGTGGACCAAGAGGGAGCAGTTGATGTTGCCTACCTTGACTTCAGCAAAGCTTTCGATACTGTTCCACATAGAAGATTGATTAATAAGCTGGGTAGGTTTGGGGTGGGTCAGAAGTTGGTCAACTGGGTGGCAAGCTGGTTGGGGCACAGAAAACAGAGAGTGGTGGTAAACAGTATACAGTCAGAAGAGATGCAAGTCACAAGTGGGATACCTCAGGGATCAGTCCTGGGGCCAGTCCTCTTCAATATCTTCATCAGTGACATTGCAGATGGACTGGAGGGTAAGGTTTGTCTGTTGCAGATGACACCAATATCTGCAACAGAGTAGATGATCCAGATGGGCTGGGCAGAATGAGAAGAGATCTAGATAAACTAGAAACATGGTCAAAAGAGTGGCAACTGGGGTTTAATGCAAAGAAGTGCAAGATCATGCACATAGGGAAGAGAAACCCTGAAGCCACCTATAGGCTGGGAGGGGAGTTGCTGGCAGTCACAAGGGAAGAAAGAGACTTGGGCATCATCATCACCAATGATCTGAAATCATCCAAGCAGACCACTCAAGCAGTAGGTAAGTCTAGGGGGATGATGGGGTGTATTAGTAGGGGTATCACAAGTCAGGAGAGGGAGGGAGGTAATAATCCCTCTTTACAAGATGCAGGTTAGGCCCCATCTGGAGTACTGCATGCAGTACTGGAGGTCGCACCTTTACAAGGACATTAACCAAATTGAGGCAGTCCAGAGAAGGGCAACCAAAATGGTGCAGCGACTGCATCAGAAAACATATGAGGACAGATTAACGGAGCTCAACATGTATACCTTAGAGCAAAGGAGGTAGAGAGGTGATATGATTGAAACATTCAAACACCTTAAAGGCATTAACAAGGTGAAAGAGTCTAACATGTTTCAATATAAGAAAAATAGCAGGACAAGAGGACACAGCATGAGATTAAAAGGGAGGCCAATTAAGGGGTAACGTGAGGAAGTTCTTTTTCATAGAAAGGGTGGTGGATGCATGGGACAATCTACCTCAGGAAGTGGTGGATATGAATACAGTGCATGGCTTCAAACAGGCATGAGATAGCCATAAGGGAGCAATACAGATGAGTATGAATAGATTGGCCATTGACAGAGCAAAGGCCAATGGCACATTCATAAGGTAGAAAAAGAAATGGGCAGACTGGATGGGCCTTGTGGTCCTTATCTGCCATCAACTTCTATGTTTCTATGAAACAAATACACCAAGGCTATGCAAGCTGCTAAATCAAATAATGTCAAATCTTACCTACAAAGTAGCCTTAACTCCCCAGCCATATTCTGGAACGTTATCCACTCACTCTTTGATCCCCCAACTCAGTTTGCAGCCCCTGTCCTCATGGTTAATGCTAGTCGAGTTCTATGACTGCGTAACTAGGCAACTGGACAGGGGCCATGCAGTGGATGTCCTGTATCTGGACTTCAGTAAGACATTCGACTCAGTGCCACATGGAAGGCTGGGAAGGAAGTTAGTAGGCACAGGGGCGGGTGCAAAACTGGTGAGATGGGTAGGAAACTGACTGCAGGGAAGGCAACAGAGGGTGGTGGTGGGTGGGGAGCTCTCACACCCAAGGGCAATGATGAGCGGTGGCACAGGGCTCAGTGTTGGGACCAGTGTTGTTTGGGATATTCATTGCAGACATATCATGGGACATCAAGAGTAAGATCAGTCTGTTTGCTGATGATACCAAGGTAGGCGTGGTGGTGGATGACCTAGGGGGATGGCAGGGTTGCAGGATGATCTGGCAAAGCTTGAAACCTGGTCAGACACCTGGCAACTGGGCTTTAATGCCAAAAAGTGCAAGGTACTGCATTTTGGGGTGAAGAACCCAAGTAGGAGTTACCAGCTAGGGGGAGTGCAGCTAGCTCAGACAGAGGAGGAGAAGGATCTGGGTGTGCTCATTACAGGGTCAATGAACAACTCGGCACAATGTAGGAAGGCAGCAGCAAAGGCCCACAAAATGCTGGGTTGTATTGCAAGGGGTATATCCTCGAGGAGGAGGAGTGATTCTGCCACTGTATAGGTCATTAGTTAGACCATACCTGGAGTACTGCGTGCAGTACTGGCATCCGTATCTGAAGAGGGACATTAAGTTACTGGAGGGGGGTGCAGCGCAGAGCGACAAAGATGATCAAGGGGCTGGGGGACTTATCATACGAGAGGAGGTTGAAGGAGTTGAACATGTACTCACTGGAGGAGAGGAGAGACAGGGGTGACATGATTGAAACCTTTAAATACATGAAAGGAATAAACAAGACGGGTACAGAGGGGCTGTTCAAAGTAAGGGAGGGGAGGGCCACCAGGGGCCATGATATGAGACTGGAGCGAGGAAGGTTCAGGAGGGAGATGAGAAGACACTTTTTTACAGAGAAGGTGGTGGCTGGATGGAATGCGTTACCTGCTGAAGTGGTATGCAGTAGAACAGTGGACTGCTTCAAACAAGGATGGGACAGGACAAGGGGGAGGATTAATGAAGGGGAAGGGTGGAAGGAAGGGGCAACTGCAGAATAAGGGGCGCTAGCTGCACATTCGAGCAGACTTGATAGACCTCTAGGCCTTTATCTGCTGGCAAATTTCGTATGTTCGTATGTTCACTGTTATCTGATCCTTCTTCTGTTGTTTCTCTTTTCAATGAGTTTTTCACCACTTGTGCTCTTCCCTCTCCCTACAGTACTGGCTTTTCCCCTAGCCCTCTGCACCTTGCCTCTTTCATGCTCAGTTCACACTGGGTCTCTGCTTTCTCCCATTACCACTCATGAGACACTGTAGGCCCTCTCATCTATCAATCAGTCTAAATATAGCCTGGATGGACCCGATCCCAATCTCCTTCACCTCTCCACTTCTGCAATTGCTCTTCCACTGACTCAGCTGCTTAACTTCTCATTCTCTCTCTCAGGTCAGTTCCAGGGGCCTGGCAGATTGCCAAAATTCTTTCACTCCACAAAGGGGGCAGGGGGACCCAGTCTCTCCTGATAACTACCCCCTATTTCCCTCCTCCTCTCCCTTGCTAAGTTGAAAGAGAAGATTGTTTACTATAGACTTCTTGACTACCTCACCTCCTCCAGTTTCCTGTCTTCTTTTCAGTCTGGGTTCCAGAAGCATCACTCCACCATCTCTTCCCTTTTACATGTCACTGATTCCATCCTCTCAGGGACGGATCAGTGGAATATCACAGCTGCCATTTTCATTGATCTGGTCAAAGCTTTTCACTCAGTGTGCTATTCAGTCCTCCTGGAGAAAATGAGCTTGGCTGGCCCTCTCTGCTTCTGCTACTTACTGGTTCAGGTCCTATATAACAGGCCAACAGCAGTTTGTTCAGGTTGGAGGTGTAGCATCATCTCCACTATCCATTCAGGCTGGAGTCCCACAAGGCTCTGTCCTAGACCCCATCCTATTTTCCATCTAATTGAATGATCTCCCCTCTGCTTGTCTCAACTCGCAGATACACGTGTTTACTGATGACACAATCATCTTCTCCTCCAGTCCTTCTACTGCCTTATTGGAAAACCTATTCCAACAGTATTTCTATAAGGTCCTGCACTGGTTCCAGTTCAACTAGCTCAAGGTCAACACTAAAAAAAACTGTGTCTATGACCTTTTGGTACCAGCTATAAATTGGCCATGCTCTCAAGACCACCAGTCTTCTCCACACTGGATGACTATGCTCTTGAAGCAGCCCCATCATTCAAGTACCTCAGCATGTGGCTTGACAGTAAACTTGACTACTCCACCCACATTGATACTGTCCATGTGAAACTCTGCCCCAAGCTTGGTGCTTTGTACCATAATAAAGACTGTCTATTCCTGCTTGTCTGTTATGAGCTACTCACCAAAATGGTGCTCCCAGTCTTTGATTATGCCAACATGGTCTATGGTACTGCTCCCTCTACTTCCCTTGCCAGACTGGATTCCCTCTGCAGTGTATTTTCTCACTTTGTGACTAACTCTCCTCTACATACACTGGGACTGGTTCAGTAGCTACCTGAGCAACCGCCACCAATGGGTAAGGATCAGTGAAGTCCTCTCTGACAGCAGACCTGTTAGATCTGGTGTCCCGCAACGATCCATATTAGGACTGCTGCTGTTCAGCCTATTCTTAAATAATCTCCTGGCATTCTGCCAGTGTCAAATGCTCCTTTTACACAGATGATGCAATCCTGTTTACCAGCAACCAAGACCCTGAACTTCTAGAGGTGGATCTACAAAAAGGCTTTGCTTTTGCGGAACAGTGGTTTAAGGAAAATTGACTTGTCCTGAATTATAAAAAACTAAGACTATGATGTTCTCTACCCCCCATAGCAAACTCAAACCCCCCCTTTGCAATCACTAATGACTGCAGTTCCACTCTTGAGCTAGTTCAGCATTTTAAGTACTTGAGCATCACAAGTGATTCCACCCTATCGAATGCCCAGCACATTGACAATACCACAAAGGTCATCAATACAAGAATTTGGATCTTATACCGACACAGGCACCGTCTTACTCATGAAGCCCTGAACATGACAATTCATAGCTCTATTGTATCTCTCATTGACTATGGGTTAGCAGTCTATGGATCTGCAACAGATACAGTCCTTCACCGCATCTCCATTGCCCTAAATAAAGCATGCCACCCCCCTCACAGGTGCTGCCAGACTCATGCACCCCTGTGATCTCTATGCCATGGCAGGCTGGCTGCAGCTTGATGGAAGAATCAGATATCAGACCTGCCTCCTCACCAAAAAAGTCTCTCTTAACCTTCTGCAATCTGGCGTACAGAACTTTCTGACTTTACCTCAGGGCTCAAAACAGACCAGAAGTGCCGCTTCTCAAATATTCCATGTACCAAGGTGTCGCACTACACTGGCTCAACTGGGCTTTGCCTATCGTGCCCCTTTCTGGACAAATGTGCTACTTCAAGGCATCTCTGACTCTGCAACGACTGGTGCTTTCAAGCACAAGCTTTGTCAACACCTACTTGCCAATTCAATTCAATATTTATTGTTTGATTTTTGGAAAAGTCTTTATCAACTGTTCAAAGACAGAGTTAAAATTTTGCATTTTACACAATTTCTATAAATAAATACAAACATAGGTACAGACAGACATCAGAAATTACTTAAATATAAGAAACATCTAACTTAACAATTTTGCTATGGCACTTTGGTATTAGTATATGTCCCTATTTTATATAGGTCTATTCTAAATGTCAAAAACTATATCAACTAAAAACAATTCATATCTATGCTAGGGTTAATTATCTTTTCTTCCTATCTTTATTTATTTAAAAATCTAAATACCCATTGTGAATAAATTAACAATATGATTCTTGTCGAGTTATTTACTGTTCTCCATTTACAATCCTGACTAGCTTCATATTGCAGATAAACAGAGTAAGAACCAAAGGTTAAATATATCACTCACTCATCTGAATATAAGGGTCTTTAAATATTATATACTTATATTCCACCATTGATAGTCCTCAAATGTAATCTATATTCCCCTATTGGATGTAATATGCAGTTTCTTTCTTTCTTTCTTTTTATACTTCTACAGAATCATGCAATATCTTCAAACTGTTTTGTAGTAGAGGTTTTTAATAGGTGATTATACTGATAACAAGATTCCATATCCAGAGTTGCTAGAATATTTTCCAAATACAGTCTCCTCTCATATTTGTAAGTAGGACAAAACAGAAGAAGGTGAGCTGGGCTATCTTCAGCCAAGTTGCAGGCACACAGTTTTGAATTGGAGGTGCCATAGTGTTTTCTTAAGTATTGGCTATCTACATAGCCGAATCTGAATTTGGTATAAGATGTCCATGTTGTTTTTTTTTAACTTATTTAAATATTTTTCCATACCAAAATCTCTTTTAGTATTTACTGCAAGCCAGTGACTTAATTTATAATTTTTTGCCCCACTTATTTCTTTTGGATGCTAATATCTTTAATTCTGGTTTTGATCTTTGCCTGAATCTCTACCAGTGGAAGTATGTGACTTTGGGTTAAACATTCCAGTAACCCATATTGTTTGATAATTTTATCTAGAGTATGCATACTTGGGAAGACAAATCCAGCTTGCCTGTATGACATTGTTTTTTCCAGACACGTTCTTGGGAGTCTATTGTCTGGCATATTGTATATTTTAATCCAATAGGTAGCTAACCTTGAATCCACATTACATTTAATTGAAAATTGTCCTAATTCTAATCTAACAAGGCCAGAAGCTGCACTCTTTGGTAGCCCCAATAATCTTTTATACATTTTATTCAAAACTATTTCTAAGGTATCTAGTTTACCATGACCCCAGATTTCTACCCCATAGAGAATCTGGCTTTTGATTTTTGCATTTAGTATTCTGAATGTATCCTTAACAGATTGACCCCCATATTTAAACAAAGACTTCTCTATTGTTAAGAATAATCTGTTTACTTTATGTACTGTTGATTGAATATGCCCCTGCCAGTTTAAATTATATGTGAACTCAATCCCCAGATAAGTGAACCTTTTTACATAGTCTATTCTGTGTTGGTTGCACTTCAAAATTGTAGTTTTTATCCTGGGTAACAAAATAGCAGTTAAAAATCATATATTTTGTTTTGGCAAAATTTATCTCAAGAAATACCTTGGTGCATTCTTCATAGAATTTATTTATACTTCTACTGATTCCTAGATAACTTGTTGCAATTAGGACTTCATCGTCTGCGTATGCCAGGAAGGGGCACCGCCCGGAGCCCAAACTTGGCATGTGCAGCTCTGAGTCACTCACTGTTTCTAAAACCTTATTCAGGAATATGTTAAATGATATTGGGGAAAGCACACAACCCTGTCTTAATCTGGTGTTAGTTGGAAATTTAGGTGTACTATCACCCTCTTTATCATACCGTACAGATGTGAGATTATTTCTATATAGAGTTTTCAGCAGGTTGAGAATTGAACTTTCCAATTTGTAACTTTCTAAAATATCCCACCTACTTGCCATGAATACCTGTGCCTGCCCTCGCTAGCTCCCATCAATGACTTTACCTACAACTTCTGAAGTCAGTAATTACTACCGGTGACAGCAACAGTTCCCACTAGCACTTATTCACTCAATTGATTGTTAACCCAGAGTAATGTTGACTCAGGACTTTCCCTACACTCCCTGCCATTCCTCTTTGGCACTACCACACCCCACACCCAATCTACTACCCCACCCTCTTACTGCCCCACCTTTCCCCTCCTGCTACCCTAACTCTAACCCTCTCTACTCTTTTCATCCCCTGTACTCATTCCAATTGCTGTTGTATTCCCAGGATGCAGGCATACTGTACATTGTACCATGCCTTGGTAGTGCCTACCCTTATAAAATAAATGTAATGTGTACCTCCATTTTATATAACAAAATAGCAGTTAAAAATCTGGGGATCTGAATATGCCAGATGTTAACTGGAGTGCAGTTGCAGCAGCCACTCCGAAGAGTGGGGTTATTCTAGATGCCATACAGGGGGCATGCCTTAGACAACTAGTATTGGAGCCCACTTGAGAGGGAGCAATCTTAGACCTGGTTCTCTCAAATGGAGATGAAGAGAGGATCACAGATGTGGAAGTGGGTAGCCATCTGGGAACTAGTGACCATCGAACAGTATGGTTCACAATAAACATTCTGTTAATAAACAGTCCTGGTGGGGGACTCAATTATTAGGGGTATAGAACTGGGGGGAGCTGGAAAAACTGAAGTAAGGTGCCTGCCTGGTACCATGGCTTGGAGGGACAGGAAGCGCATCCTCAGGATCACGAGAACAGCTGCAAGGGATTCCGAGCTGTACGTAATTGTCCATCTAGGGACAAATGACTTGGCTCATCATGAGATTAGAGCAGTGCAGGAGGACATTGCAGAGTTGGGAAGGGACCTAAGACAAATAGCACACACAGTATCCTTCTCAGAGGTGCTGCCTGTCAAAAGCATGGGGGAGGCGATGGTAATTGGCACCATGCAGTTTAATGAATGGTTGAAAAAATGGTGCAGAGCACAGGGTTTGGCTTCATTGGAGACTGGGTTCCACCTGAGGGACACCAGCCTATACTGGCAGGATGGTCTGCATCTGTCCAGGAAGGAACAAGTCTTTTGAGCAATCGGTTTAAATGCTTCATTGGCAAGCTTTTAAACTAGTCAAGGGGGAGGCACTGACAAGCAGCAGGAAAATCCCAGCCTCTCCCTACAAAACAGGGTACTAAATGAGAAAAAGACTGAGGTAGAACAGTCAGTAGGGGATGCTGCAACAGAAGGTAAAGCCATCAAAAAATGGAGAGCAATGAGTACTAATGCCCGTAGTCTGGGTAACAAGCTTCCTGAATTAGTGGCCTTGATGGAGGAGGAACATCTGGATATCATGGCAGTCACAGAAACATGGTACACACAAATCCATGACTGGGACATAAACATGCCAGGATACACTGTCTACAGGAGGGACAGGGAGGTTAAAAGAAGAGGAGGAGGAGGAGTTCTTTACATAAGGGAAGAAATAAAAGCAACAGAACAAAAGGGTAAACAGGGAGGAGAAGAAGCACTGTGGGTAAATTTGGAGACAGGCAATGGCACCACAATATGCACAGGGGTTGTATACAGACCCCCTTCTCAGGGGGAGGAAATGGACAGGAAATGATAGAAAGTATACTTAGAATGGCAGAAAAAGGGGAGATATTGCTGATGGGTGATCTGAATATGCCAGATGTTAACTGGAGTGCAGTTTCAGCTGCCACTTTGAAGAGTGCAGTTATTCTAGATGCCCTACAGGTGGCATGCCTTAGACAACTAGTACTGGAGCCCACTCAAGAGAGAGCAATATTAGACTTGATTCTCTCAAATGGAGATGGAGAGAGGATCACAGATGTAGAAGTGGGTAGCCATCTGGGAACTAGCGACCATCAAACAGTATGGTTCACAATAAACACAGCAATAGAGTCAAGCCATACAAAGACAAAAGTACTGGACTTTAGGAGGGCTGGCTTTGCCAAAATGGGTGAGTGCCTAAGGAATGCACTAACAAATGGGCAGGAAGGAGGAGTGGAAAAACAATGGGGAATAATAAAAACTGCCATCACAGAGGTAACGAGCCTTTGTGTGAAGCAAATAAATAAAACATGACGATGTAAGAAACCACTATGGTTCTCAAAGGAAGTGGCAGTGAAGGTCCAAGAGAAAAAGAAAGCATTCAGGAAGTACAAGGAATCACAGAAGGAGCAGGACAGAGAACTGTATCAGTTAAAGCAAAAGGAGGCTGGGAAGGCAGTCAGAACAGCAAAGGCCCAGGCCGAGGAAAGGATAGCCAACTCAGTTGAGAAGGGGGATAAAACCTTTTATAGGTACATCAGGGAGCAAAGGAAGACCAAGGAGGGATAGTGAGGCTTAATAAAGGGAGGGAGGGTGGGCAGAGGGTGGGTCCCAAGATGACAGCCTGGGTAAAGAATTGGCTGGAAAATAGGACACAGAGAGTAATAGTAAATGGAGTCCACCTCAGAAGAAAGGAGGGTTACTAGTGGAGTACCACAGGGTTCAGTATTAGGACCTGTCCTCTTCAATGTCTTTATAGCTTACATTTGGGAAGGACTGAAGGAAAAATGTCTCTTTGCAGATGACACTAAGATCTGCAACAGAGTTGATGCACAAGGTGGGGTGGAAAGGATGAGAAGGGACTTGGCAAGGTTAGAGGAATGGTCAAATGTATGGCAGCTTAGATTCAATGCTAAGAAGTGCAAGGTAATGCACCAGGGAAACAAAAACCCAGGGGAAGAGTACACAATGGGGGGTGAGATACTAACAACAACAAAAATGGAAAGGGACCTGAGGGTAGTCATATCAGATGACGATGAGTGGGCAAGCAATGTGGAGAGGCAGCAAGGAGGGCTGGGGGTTACTGGGATGCATAGGAGAGGCATCACCAGTAGAAAACAGGAAGTTATTATCCTCTGTACAGACAGCTGGTGAGACCCCATCTGGAGTACTGTGTGCAGTTCTGGAGACCCAATCTCCGCAAAGACATAGACAGGATGGAAGCTGTCCAGAGGAGGGCACTAAATGGTGCAGGGTCTGCACCGGAAGACATATGAAGAGAGACTTAAGAAGCTTAATATGTATAGCCTCGAGGAAAGGAGGGAGAGGGGACATGTTAGAAACTTTCAAGTGCACCTCAAGGGAATCAACAAAGTCCAAGAGGGTAGCATCTTTTCAAAAAAAAGAGGTGTACAAGAACAAGAGGGTACAATCTGAAGATGGGGGTGGCTCAGAGGTAATTTAAGGAAGTATTTTTTTCACAGAGAGGGTTGTGGATGCAGGGAACGGCCGGAGGAGGTTGTGGAGTCAAAATCAGTGGTGGAATTCAAGCATGCATGGGACCGTCATAACTCAATTCTGGGGGGTGGGGGTAAGAAGAAGTAGGCTGCTGGTTAACTAGGATCTGCAGCTTATCCAGTAGGTAAGGAAATGGGCAGACTGGGTGGGCCAAGCAGTCCTTATCTGCCATCAAATTCTATGTTTCTATGTTTCTATGTTAAACACAGCAATAGAGTCAAGCGATACAAAGGCAAAGGTACTGGACTTTAGGAGGGCTGACTTTGCCAAAATGGGTGAGTGCCTAAGGAATGCACTAGCAAATGGGCAGGAAGGAGGGGTGGAAGAACAATGGGGAATAATAAAAACTGCCATCACAGAGGTAACAAGCCTTTGTGTGAAGCAAATAAACAAAACTAAACGATGTAAGAAACCACTATGGTTCTCAAAGGAAATGGCAGTGAAGGTTCAAGAGAAAAGAAAGCATTCAGGAAGTACAAGGAATCACAGAAGGAGCAGGACAGAGAACTGTATCAGTTAAAGCAAAAGGAAGCTGGGAGGCAGTCAGAACAGCAAAGGCCCAAACCAAGGAAAAGATAGCCAACTCAGTTAAGAAGGGGATAAACCTTTTATAGGTGCATTAGGAGCTAAGGAAGACCAAGGGAGGATAATGAGGCTAATGAAGGGGGAGGGGGCAGAGGGTGACTGTGAAAAGGCAGAGATACTAAACAAATAATTTTGCTCAGTATTTACAAAGGAAAAGGGGGAGGTACCTAAAACAAACAGTAGAAACACTCTGGATACAGAAGTTGATACCAGTCAATTTACAGAAGAAACGGTTCTGAAAGAACTCTTAAAACTGAAGGTGGACAAAGCAATGGGGCCTGATGGGATTCATGCCTGAATTCTAAAAGAACTAAGGGTAGAATTAGTGACACCACTGACTACCCTGTTTAACAAATCATGGGAGGATGGGGTGGTACCAGAGGACTGGAGGAGGGCAGATGTGATTCCCCTTCACAAAAGTGGGAGCAAGGCAGAAGCAGAAAACTACAGACCTGCTAGTTTAACCTCAGTGTTAGGGAAAATGATGTAATTACTTCTGAAGGAAAGAATTGTCGAGTATCTAGAGGTCAGAGGGACACAGGACCCAAGGCAGCATGGATTCACAGCAGGAAGGTCATGCCAGACAAATCTGATAGATTTATTTGACTGGGTGACCGAAGTAGTAGATCAGGGAGGGGCTGTAGACAGGGCCTACCTAGACTTTAGCAAGGCATTTGACACAGTCCCACACAAAAGATTAATATACAAGTTAGCTAGCCTGGGAGTGGTCCCAAGATGACAGCCTGGGTAAAAATTGGCTGGAGAATAGGACACAGAGAGTAATAGTAAATGGAGTCCACTCTGAAGAAAGGGGTACAGTGGGGCACCTCACAGGGTTCAGTATTAGGACCGGTCCTCTTCAATGTCTTTATAAGTGATATTGCAGAGGACTGAAGGAAAGTATGTCTCTTTGCAGATGACACTAAGATCTGCAACAGAGTTGATGCACAAGGTGGGGTGGAAAGGATGAAAAGGACTTGGCAAGGTTAGAGGAATGGTCAGATGTATGGCAGCTTAGATTCAATGCTAAGAAGTGCAAGGTAATGCACCGGGGAAACAAAAACCCAGGGGAAGAGTACACAATGGGGGTGAGATACTAACAACAACAAAATGGAAAGGGACCGGAGGTAGTCATATCAGATGACCTAAAGGTGGGCAAGCAATGTGAGAGGGCAGCAAGGAGGGTTGGCGGATACTGGGATGCATAGGGAGAGGCATCACCAGTAGAAAACAGGAAGTTATTATCCCTCTGTACAGACAGCTGGTCAGACCCCATCTGAGTACTGCGCAGTTCTGGAGACCCAGTCTTCGCAAAGACATAGACAGGATGGAAGCTGTCCAGAGGAGGGCAACTAAAATGGTGCAGGGTCTGCACTGGAAGACATATGAAGAGAGACTTAAGGAGCTTAATATGTATAGCCTCGAGGAAAGGAGGGAGAGGGGGGACATGATAGAAACTTTCAAGTACCTCAAGGGAATCAACAAAGTCCAAGAGGGTAGCATCTTTCAAAAAAAGAGGTGTGCAAAAACAAGTGGGCACAATTTGAAGATGGGGGGGCAGCTCAGAGGTAATTTAAGGAAGTATTTTTTCACAGAGAGGGTTGTGGATGCATGGAACGGCCTTCCAGAGGAGGTCGTGGAGTCAAAAACAGTGGTGGAATTCAAGCATGCATGGGACAGTCATAAAGCAATTCTAGGGGGTGGGGGTAGGAAGAAGTAGGCTGCTGGTTAACTAGGATCTGCAGCTTATCCAGTAGGCAGGGAAATGGACAGACTGGGTGGGCCAAGCGGCCCTTATCTGCCGTCAAATTCTATGTTTCTATGTTTCTATATGTATAAGTACTTCTGTCCTTGTATTATGTGCCAGTTTGTAATTCAACTGATGTGGAACCAGTTAAAGAGCATTTGCTCAATGGTGTTATCCAAGAATTCAATAAATAAAACATGTAGAGTACTGTTTCCTCTACTCCACCCTTTCCATCCTCCCACTACACTCACGTCTTCAGATACACAGCACTTTCTTCATCTCTAGGTACTGGTTTGGCTTCATGTCATCCTATCTAACCTCCCTCCTCTCTCCAATCCCTTCACCACCACACTCCCTTCACTCTAGGGCAAGTGAACCTTCTCCACTTCTCACCCTTGTTCCTCTCCTTTACAGCCTGTCTTCTCCTGTTGCTTACTGCTACTCTGGAACCTGCTCCCTCAGTCCACTCATCATGTCCCCTCTTAAGGGTTACTCGGGCATCAGCTGAAACTCTTTTATTAATCTACATGCACATGTTTTGAATGACATGTTATTGATTGATGACAAACCCAGTTCACAACTTGCACTAGAATTTATACATCATATTTATGTTTTAGACTTTATCCTGCTCTCTGTTCATACCATTACTGTAATTTGAAGCTGATTGTTTGCACTTTCTTTTCATTTAAATTATTGTTCTGTTATGCTGTTTACTTCTGTAACCCTTGCATCTGGAAATGAGCCATGGCTCAGTACACCTTTTCCGTTGCAATTTTCAAATCAATTAATAAATAAATTGTATGTTTTGAGTCTTTTTTTCATTTTATTGTGCCGTCCTTCCCCCGGCACTGAGGTGAAGTGCTCCCTCCTAAAGCTCTTGCATGAGAGCACACTGTACACAGGATTAAATACACAGTGGTGCTGTGTTCTGATTGGCTGAGATCACATTAGTGAGTTATAATATATTAGGAAAACTTAGCACATGGAAGAACTTCTCAATATTTCACCAATCTAGCAGCCCATGCAGCTGCAAGCAGTGGTATCAGTATCAGTTCAGGGTGTATGATTAATGAATAGCGTTCCCCAAATACCATGAATAATGCACTATTTGTTATTTGGATATGAATAACAGATAGTAGCACTATTCGTGCCTTTTGGTATTTGGGAAATACTACAAAGAAAACAAAAAAAAAAGAAAGAAACATCCCTCCTTTTTCCCCAGCACAATCATTTTGACTACAACCCCCATAATCCCCCCACCCTCTGCAACAAGCCCAATTCCCCACTCCTCCCTCCAGCACCCACAATTTAAGGTTTAAGAAAAAACTCCTATGATGTGTGACCAGCACATCCACCCACCTCCATGTTCAACTGCCATCTCCTCTAGTATTTTTACTTGTAAAATATCATCCCCCTCCCTGCCAGAAGCACCCAACTCCCACCCTCCTCCCCAGCACACAAATTTCATAAAAAGAAGTTCCCCAGAGCACGGTGAAGTCGATGACAACTCATCACTTTTTTCAGAGTTGGTTGTTTCAGAATGAAAGCACGGGAGTGCTTGCATTCACAAGAAGGCAGCCAGCCTTGGAGGTGGGTGGGCTATGTTGATCACCTTCACAGTGTCTGGGGACGGGCCTTCTCTGTATGAAATGTGTGTGTCAAGGAGGAGGAGGACAGAAGCTGTGTGCTTCTGCCAGGGTGGGGGTAAAAGGATGATTTGTTACAAGAAGTAGAAGTGCTAGAGAAGATGGTAGCCAGTTGTGGAGGTGGGTGGGTTATACCGATTGCCCATTGTGGAAGTTGTTTGTAACCTTAAATTGTGGGTGGTGAGGGGGAGGAGGGTGGGACTGGGTTTGCAGTAGAAGGTGGAGGGCTGTTTTTCACACTCCCCCCACAGGTACACGAACAGCATAATATGAATATAAAATTTCCAAATATCTGGGGCCCTGAATATGAATATTTGAGATAAGGTATTCCCCCATCCCTGGTAGCAGTAGTATTAGTACCAGTGCCAGGAGCCAGGAGGACTGCAAACAGAACTGGTGTCAAAATATTTACAAAAGATAATTATATTAAATATGGAGGGGGGGGGGCGGAGCCGGCCGGCACGATGGTGGCAGTGTAATTGGAGGGCATCTTTTTAACCTATATTGACAAAATCAACACCAAAAAAAATCAGATGAATGACATATAGTTCGAGGAAGTTGTTGCCCTTCACCCGGTGCCAATATAATCAGAGCATGATACACGGCAGGAATGCAGTGCCATGATTTAATGAACTGCATCATAAAGACTGGGCCCAGTCAGACCGGGAGTTTGCGGTTTCTAGACACTAGTAAAAGCGGAGGAAGTGATACGATGCTGTCTAAGCCAAAATTATCCGCCACCCTGAAAAAAAAGATGAAAGGTAATGCAGACTCAGATTTAGAAGCCATGATGGCTAAATTAGATCAAATCCAGCTGGATACAGCAGACCTGAAGCAAACAGCAAAAAAAAAAAAAAAAATCAGGACCTAGCTGTTCTGGCCTCTTGAGTGGTACACACTGAACATTCATGTCAGCAGCTCGACAATGCTGTACAGCAACAAAGAGAAACTTTGCAAGACCATCAAAATAAAATTACTTATCTTCTAAATAAGGTGAATGACATGGAAAAGGAAAACGGGGCCAGGAAGAAAAACCTACGAATTGTGGGGGTACCAAAAGGAGCTGAAGGCAGGGACATGTATACTTTTCTGAAAGTGTTTCTACCCGAAATCATTCAGGACAACAACTGTGGTCCTCCAGAGATCGAAAGAGCTCATCACTCCCTTGCCCCTCGGCCCAAACAAGGAGAGCGCCTAGGCCCATCCTCTGTAAATTCCTGAGATATCCAGAAAAAGAATACTACTTACAGAGAGCAAGGGAACAAGGATCATTCAAATGGCATGGCATACGCATCCAGATATATCAAGACTTCTCCCAAGATCTTTCAAACAGAAGGAGAGCATATGGTGGGGTAAAACAACAGTTTTACAAGCTAAACATCCCAACATCGCTGCGTTATCCTGCGCTTCTTTGGATACTGTACCAAGGGGAGTATATCACTTTCGATAGTCTGTCAGCAGCGGAAACTTTCCTTCGCAAACAACAGGCCAGATGAGCTCCCTATGGACTACTATCCAGGAAACAAGACGACTCGAACTTTATGATGGAAGTGAGTCAGGATGCCTCCAAACAGGGCCCAGAATCAGTCCTTCCTGCTAAAGACCACACTCCACCGTGGCAAGTGGTAATGAGATGTCAATCCAAGAAGAAACCTCCAGCTGGGGGCAAACCGCTGGCAAAGAGGGAGCACTCACAGAACTGGCAGAGGTGATATTTACAGTCTGACACCAGCAGTTGCTCCCTGGGGGACACTCCTATCAAACTTGGCAATTGGTACGAGCCTATACGTGATCTCCTTCCATCAGGATTGGACCTATCCCCAGCATCTCAACACACAATGGGGGCTCAAGAAATTCGTGCAGACTGGTCTCCACTTCCTGGGGATTGGGCTGACTGCACCCCAAATGGAGAGGATGAGGATGCAGAGAACTCCAGTGAATAGCTGGAGGTCTTGTTTAAGACCTCAGAAGACCATACAGCCACAGAATCACCCCCCTAAGAGTGTCACTCTTGCCGAAGGTATTTAGTGACTGGAATACAAGGGTATAAAAGTGTATAATAGAATACTAGAGGTTTAAAGTGTTTGTGGCCACTGAAAAGGGCTACTATTTTCCCTTTACCCCTGTACCAGCAACTGGGGGGTAGGCTGATGCACACTCTGGACAGATCGGCTCAAGGTAACCGATTGCAAGTCTCATTCATATACTCAGATGGCCATGACTTATGTCAGATCAGGTTTTCAGGTTGCAATTATGTTTAAAGTTCCCTAGTGTGATTGGAACACTGAAACTTTAGTATCATGCAATGTTATTCTTTGTTCTGTTTTTCTTCTGCATTAGTTATAAGCTGTTATCAGTTTACAGGTTACTGTAGGATGTAGGTTTCTAGCGAATATTAAGGCCTGGGGTAGATAGTACCACAAAGCCCTGCATGATAGAAGGGCAATGAAGGTGCAGACATTACTTGTGATTTTCTTTGTTTATCCGGGGATAGGGTTTTTCACAATAAATTAGAGATAGTTGGGGGTAAGACCCCCCCCAGATGCGAACACAGCAGACTGATATCAACACTGCAACCCTTTGAAAGGATTCCACTATCGCCCCCTGAGGGAGGCTCTGGGAGCTTGGGAGGACAGTTGTCACCCTGTTCCAGGAGCAGAGTCTTGCCTCCATTACAGGATCGAATGGGCACAGTGGTGCCTAAGAAACCACCCCACAACCTCATGCAAATGTGTTGGGAAGTTTTTCATAAACAAGGTAGGGGATTGCAGGGGGGCACTGGGAATAATGGTACCCCCTGTGGAAAAAGAGGAACAAGAAGGGAATACCAGTAGACAGCAGAGGATGCACAGACTTATACAGGCGTATAGAGAAGGGCAGATTTCATATGGAAATGGGAAGGGGGCAATTCCATTCAAGAATGAGCGTATGCCTATTTACTCAATGACCATATTATTAAAAGCAAACATCATACGCAGGGAAAATGGATAGCTTATCCGAGGTAACTTTGACATCATGGAATGTTAGGGGACTAAACTCCCCAATTAAAAGGAGTAAGATCTTGTCTAGGCTCCATAAACTCAAGAGTCATATAGTGTTCGTACAAGAAACTAAATTAAGTCACCTGGAATCTAAGAAACTCGTTAGAGAGTGGGTGGGGAGAGAATTTCACAGTAGTAGGGAAGGCTAAGAAAGAGGTTTCTATTCTACTCCACAAAAAACTTAAATGGGAAGTGACTCACCAGAAAGCGGATAAGGAAAGGCATTGGATCATAATTAAGCTGTCTACACCAATGGGCCTCATTTTGCTTGTCAATTTATACGCCCCAAATGAAGATATTCCTGAATTTTTCAATGAGGTTTTGCAACAAATATTAAACCTCACATCCGACAAGCCGGGGATAATAATTGGGGGAGACCATAACTTAGCTTTGGATTACCTCCTTGACCAATCTAATGCTAGGCAGGAAACCCATACCAACTTTCTTAAAGCCCTCCAAGATCTGCTCACCTTGCATAGCCTTGCTGACATCTGGAGGTTGCAGCACCCAGCGGGCAGGGATTTTACCTACTTTTCTGCTGCTAAAGCAATGGCAAGTAGATTGGACTAGTGGTTCATCTCTGAAACTTTGGCCACCAGTACCATAGACACACATATAGCTCCAATCTACCTATCCGATCATGCCTTGCTGCTGCTAAATTTAGCGGTAAGCCCACCCATCAAAGGAAAATCTACTTCCTGGAGGCTGGACCCACTCCTTCTGACTGATGGGGATTTTCAAACCCTTGTCAGGGAAGAAACTAAGTCTGTTTTTAAATTAAACCCACCTGGTTCATCCTCAGCCACAATGATATGGGAAGCATAAAAGGCTACCCTAAGGGGCCAAATTATAAGCTTTGCCACATACCAAAGAAAGCAGAGGGAGGGGGAGATACTACAGCTGGAAAGTAGGCTGAAGCAGGTGGAAGCTGAGTACAAAGAAAACCCAGGAAGGCTTAAGAGTAACTGCCTACTAGCAGAATTGACCAATATATGAATACAGCTTAACTCACTGTTATCCAGAAGGGCAGAATTGAATATTAGGTGCTCCCAACAAAGGTACTGGGCGGAGGGGGAGAAAGCAGGCAAACTCCTTGCTTATAGGCTGAAAAAAAGGCAAGCAGAAAGACACATAATAAGCCTACGCGACTAAGGGGAAAATTTGGTTCACTCACAAAGGGAAATCAATGCCTCCAAGTTCAAATTCTATCAAGACCTATACACATCTCATGTAACATGAGACGAGGAAAAGTTCCATAGCTTTATGGATCACTTATTCTTGCCGGTTCTGACTATGGCTCAAAAACAAGCTTTAGATGCTGCACGCTCTGAGGATGAAATACTTAAGGCAATTTTAGGTATGGCCCCAAATAAGGCCTCCAGGAGTGATGGATACCCGTCTGATTTCTATAGAACTGTACACCCCGAAATACTCACTCCCCTCTTAGAGATGCTTAAGGAAGTCCAGAGCAAAAGAGAACTCCCTCCTTCCCTAAGAGAGGTGGTGATTACCATACTCCCAAAAGAAGGCAAGGACCAGACATACCCTAGCAATTACCGGCCTATCTCCTCGATTAATGCGGACACCAAAATACTCACAAAAGCTTTGGTGACCAGACTAGAAAAAGTATTGCCGGACATTATCCATCCCTCTCAGGTAGACTTCATTAGGGGGAGGCACAGCTCGGACCATGTGAGAGCCCTGGTTACTCTGATGCAGGCGGCGGTGAAGCTCCCCACTCCCGCAGCTCTTGTGATGATTGATTTTGAAAAAGCCTTCAATTCGGTAGAGTAGGAGTTTCTGCATGCTGTCCTGCAGCGGTTTAACATAGGACCATATTTTTGCTCCTGGATACACACCTTATATTAACACCCAGTAGGCAAGGTGCTCACTAACTCCACGATGCCCCCCTCCTTTCAGCTTCATAGGGGCACCAGACAAGGTTGCCCTCTGTCTCCCCTACTTTTTGTTTTGACTATGGAACCCCTGTCAGCAGCTATATGTGCTCATCTCAAAATCCATGGTATACAGGTGGGAAATCAGAATTATTACATTAAATTATATGTGGATGACTGTTTGATCATCACAAGTGATGTTCAAGAGAGTTTACAACCCATTCAAGATACTCTCACCGCATTTGGGAACATATTCGGCCTTCGGATTAACAAATCCAAGTCAGAGATCCTACCACTCAACCCCCACATGTCCATTAAGATGATTAGCTCGTCCGGCTTTAAATGGGCTCATCCCGATATTCAATATTTAGGGATAAGATTATCCACAGATTTAACTGCCATGGCGGACAAAAATTTCATGCCAACATGGACCCAATTATCCAATAAGGTAAAATGATGGGAGCACCTACACTTATCCATGGCAAGAAAAATAGCCGCCTTAAAACTGATGTTCACCCTTAAAGTGTATTATCTAGTTTCCCATCTCCCCCTAATGATTTCCAAGGCGTGAGCACAAAAGTTTCTTGCTCTAATGAGCAGGTTTCTGTGGGGTCCCCAAAAGCCCAGGTACAGCAGAGGTAAACTAAGACCCCCATGGATTGGGGGGGATGTAACCTTCCGGACATCAGCAGATACTCTCAAGCATTTCTGGTAGCAAAAATCTGTAAAGGAACTGGAGGGTTGTCTCATCCTCCACCTGTGTGGGTCAATTTGGAATGTGCTGCTCTGGGTAATATCTCCCCTCTTTGTTTCCTGGGGCACCCTCTTCCCAGATTCGCACAGGCATGGTGGACAATAAGGGACAGCCATCTAGCTTGGCAATCCTTGGGCAAATCTACTCAAAGATGCCTGAGTATAGGCCTTCACACCCCACTCTGGAATAACCCGTACTTGACAATAGATCAGAAACCCTTTCACTGGCCGATGTGGAGTGCTTGCCAGATAAACAAATTTCAAGATCTGGTCCAGGATGACAAAAGAAACTTTGTCTCCTTTCAGTACCTGAAAGTTCAACATTCACTACCCAAAGAATGTTTCTGGCAGTATTTGCAACTCCAGCACTTGTATGGTGTCTGGTCCAGAACTAGCTGTAAGTTGTGGGATGTGTGGCAAAACCAGGCCCCCCCTAGGGAAAAATGTCCTATCTTCCGATGGTCTTGACAAAGCAAAGGGCTAGCAGGTAAGATCCAAGGTTGGGCCAGAGATTCTGAACCTGACCCGTCCCTGCCTGCCAAAACCAGGTGGGAAAAAATGCTCAGAATCTTGATTACTCCCCTGGAATGGAATAACTGTTGGAAGCCTGTACACAAGGCCTGTGTGGCTCAGAGGAGCCTCCTAATTAAAAACAAAGTTATTCACCTCTGGTACAGAACCCCTTTTCAGTTGCACAAAATAGAATTGCTACCCCACAATCAGTGCTGGAGTTGTCAATCACCAGGGGCAGATCTACTTCACATACTGTGGAGCTGCAGGCCACTTCAAATGGTATGGGAAAAGGTGATCCAGTTCTACTCCTCCACCCTGGCATGCACTCTGCCCCATTCTCCTTCCTTCTGGTTACTCGGTGTAACCTCAGGTAGCTGGTCGTTGACTAGTGCACAGCTGATATGGCTCACACAGGCATCAATGGAATTTCTCCAGTTAACCCTAATGAAATGGAGGACATCAAGTCTCCCAGTCTTCCAAACATGGTTAGAGGCAATGGAGTCATTAGTCTCCCGAACACGTCTTATTCACTTTGCCAAGAAGGCAAGTGCAGCCTTTGTAGAAATATAGACTCCATACTTGGGTTGAGTCACTAGATCCCCTCTCGCCCCTATGGTACCCAACACGAAGGATCAACTGAAACCCCCATGAACAGCACAGTTAAACAGACTGATATTTCATACTACCTTGATTAATATGCCTGTCTTTCTACTATGTAACTCATAAATATGCTGTTATGTTCCAAATGTGGCTAAACTCTACCTGTAATTATGAGAACTGTATGATACATGTGTACATAAATAATGTCTGACATATGCTGTTACCTATGTAATCACTCCTAAATAAAAAGATTAACTGCAAAAAAAAAAAATTATATTAAATATGATATTGAAAAAGCTACAATGTGGGGCCAGATTTGTGTTAAGGTGGCAGCACATCTGATACTGAGGTTCACACTTAAGTCTCAAAATCTTTTACTGAGATAGGCTGAGTACCAAGCACTTGAGGTTAGGATCTAAGTTAATGTGGGAGGGCAGGGGCAGATGGTACTCATGCACCCCCTGCTGGCCAATTACAGAGTGGCATTGGTTGCAAAAATAGCCGCTCACAAGTCACACCCACTGCTGGCTGGAGGAAGGGAATAAATGCAGTAAAGTCAATTGTTGGGACATGGAAAGGGGAAAAATAAGATGAAATTTAGGTTAAATTTATTTTATTTTATTGAATTCTCAAATTACAACCGTTGAGCTAAAAGCTCATTTACAGAGGTTCCACATCATTAACAAAATCATTTGAAAACAATAACAGGTGATAACATACAGAGATCATGGGATGTCCCTAGGCAAAAACATTATTGTAAATACAGCATAGAAGTTTGGTACAGATAGTAACATATAAATGAATATACAAATACGGGTAGTGAAAGCAAGAGCTTTCTAGTGGACTGACTAAATTCAGAGAAAGGAGAGATTAAGATATTCAATGCAAAAAAACGGCTGGGCCAATTTATTTTGTCAAGGGGAGTGGGTGGAAGGAGAAAGGATTTAGTTCAGGGTTCGACCTTAACATACATTTACTAGCCCGGGGCATAGTGCAGAGTGCCTCAGGCTTGTGTAGATACCTCCTTACCTGTCCATGTGGGCTAGTGCGGTCAGCAGAGTTGGCTTTACTTCCAGTCATCATAGCGATCCTAGGAGCAAAATCCTACCGAGCCCCTGGAACTCTGGAGTGGCTTCAAATCAGAGACATAGCCAGTGGGTACTCTCAGAGACCTGAACAAGCGCTTTCAACTTCTGCGTTGTTTGCCCAGTCAAGCAGTTCTTCCTAGAGGGTGGGCATGCAGGCTGTCACTCACTGTTTTCCTTTGCATCTATTGGATGGCCCAGTTTGCAAGTTGGCAGGGAGGGGGGAGCAGCATGAGGTGGGAACAGCGCTGACATCATCAGGAGTACTTATTGGCTATAGCCTGTAGCCTGGGCATGTAAGGTGCAGACTGGCAGCAGCTATTGGAAGCAAGCACTTTGGGGTGTGGCTTCAAGGTGCATAACTGGATTTAAGGAGCTGTTTCTGTTTCCCAAAAGTGCGGAGGATTAAAATTTTGGAAGAGACTGCATGTTGCTGCAAGGTTGGAGGAATGGCTGTCTGGCAAGTGAAGAGTAGGTGTTCAGCGGTTTTGGCACTCCCGCAGGTTCAGCGGTACCACAGTCACAGTCCTGGATCCCAGAACTGGACATCTGACTGTGTATGCGCTGCAGACTGCAACAAGGCATTCATACCGGGAGCTAGATCACCTAAAACTAAAGAAAACACCAGCTCAGGTAAGGTAGTGCCATGTGGCATTAAAATACTGTGCAGTATGGCATGTAGGTTCTTCTGAGTTACTTATTTAATTTTTCTGTAAGGTTGTGTGTGTGTGTGGCCGGGGGGGGACTGGGAAACTGTCTAAGACAATGGGGTGGCACTAGAAAAACGCAAAGACCAGTATTGTTCTGAACTTCTGACTGAGGTTGTGGGGGAAACGGAAACTGTTTGAAACTGAAAAGAAAGTGTGTCTGCAACTCTGCATACTCCATCGCAATAGCAGCAATTGGTGCCCTAACTCAGCCATGGACTGGTTTTCTGTGTAATGTTTTGATAACCAATTTACAGAGATATTATGTGATTAATTTGATTTTTGAAAGCAAATTCCCGGGGCTTGTTATGTGTGTGTGCTTCAGTTCCCCGCTTCAGCTCTGCCTACGGTGGGGATGGCTTGTTATGGGTTGGGCTGGCATGTCTGTCTTTTATTGCTGAGCAGGCAAGGTAAGCACACTGGGACTTGGATCACCTAAAATGTAAACTGCCAAGCTCAGGTGAGGCAATGGAATTAATTTTAAATGCAGACAGTATTTATCTGGTCTATGATTGAGGTTCTGACTGAGGTTGTGTGGGGACTGGGAAGCAGTGTGGACATTTTTGCTGTCTAAGTTGCTCTGCTCATATTGTGTTCTGTTGCCTGGGGGGTGATGTCTGTGGTTTGTTGTGGGCTTAGCATCACATGTTTCTTTTTGGATTGATGTTTGAATATACAAAAGTACTCAGGTAAGTCAAGTGCCAGTTGTTACTGTTCTTCTGAGGTTGTGTGGAGCATGGGGGGGGGGTCAAAAGTGTGCCGCTGTGATGTGCCCTATAGTTTTATCTATTTTGCTGTAGCACATTCTGGCTTATTTTGAGATTTCCCTCATTTTGTATTGTTGTGTTGCCAACAAGGTGGGGAGGGGGGTTTTGATTGATGTCTGTGGTTTGTTGTGGGGCTGAGCAAACCACTGTGGGTTAGGGCAATTTTTAGTCTGATTTGTCATTATTCATTGTCTGTCAAAAGCACATGGTGACATGAGTGCGGGCTAGTGCAAAACACTGCGGGCTAGTGCAACTTTAGACTAACTTGTCCTGCTGGTTAGTGCAAAAAAAAGTTAAGGTCAACCCTTGATTTAGTTAGTAAAAAAGTGTAGAGTAGTGAGGGAGGTAGCGTGAGTGGAGAGCGGGATGGGAATAATACAAAAAGTGGGATGGGGTAAATGGAAAAAATAGGTAAGTAGCTATTCTGGGGTGTCAAAATGCTATGACTGTAGGTTTGATCAGGATGCAGGATCTATTCAGAGGAAATGTGCACTCCATATGGGATGAGAGATAAGTATGGCGTTTTAGCCAATGTTTTTTTTTAATCAAGGTTTTATACTCCTGTGCCAGTCACCCCCCCCTTGTCTATCAAGCAGTACAGCAGCACACTCTCAACCTACCACACGCTTACTTCACTTCAAAGGTCCCCACAGCTTTCACCCTCCTGAGGGGCTCCACAAGGAGGCTTATCTCCACTTAGGAACAGAATTGGGCATGCACAACGTGTTTAATGTCTGGGGTTGTAAAAGCAGCTTGCCAATACACCTTTTTTCTCTGTCTCTGCCCTTTGACCCCACGCTCTCTACCTCCTCTCCTGGCAGCATGCACAGCTCAGGACAGTTCTCACAGGCAGCGTGATCCTCAGTTGAGGGGAAAGGATTCTGGCACACCACCAGGGATTACTGCAGTAGCAGAATTCCCCACCAACCCTCCCAATGCTGGAATCTGCTACTGCCAACTGGGGGCTTGATTGCAAGCATCTTGGGTCAGATCTAAAATCTGTGTCACCAGCATGGCAATGAAATTAATTGCTGCTGGCTAATTGAACAGCCTAGGTTATGATTTTGACACCTGTGTCTATCTGCACATTGCAAATGAACGCATATGTTGCAGTGTGCATGTCCTGTATCATGATCTGTTGCAATAAATCACTGTTTTGGAAAGCCCTCAGTAAAATGACAGTGGGTATCACAGTCCTGGGTCTAAAGTAGGCAGTGAAAAGGTTTTTCAGTAAAAAGATTTGATGAACATATGTCCATAGTTTACACTGTGGTAATAGCAGTGACTCAGACAATTAAATCAAAGGGACCTTGTTAAAGGAGAAGAAAATTCTACACCAGAGTGATGCAGTGGGACTAGCTGGTTACAAACTATTAATGCACTTTGTAACAACATGTTTAAGAGACTAACTTTTGCTACAGCCTCTGTTTTTTCCTGGTTGATACTGCAACCACCTTACCCAGCCCAACATTCTAATTTTAAAGCAATCTCAGCAGCCCCCCTGCAAACAGAATCAGCTATGCGGGACTTCAGTTATAACTTGCATGGTATGGTGATACAATGGCTGTTACTAGGTACTTGGAACAGGTAGGATGCAAGGTACCATCACTGGCAGCATCGTTAACAGTGGCAGTATCCCCCATTCCAGACTGGTTGTAACTGAAGCTGACAGTGCCAGTACTGCTGCTACTTAGTACTTGGAATGGGGAGGAAGCATGGTACAGTACCAGCACTGTCAACACTGTTAACAGGAGCAGTATCCCCAGTTACAGGCTGGTTCAAGCTGAAGTCCACACATGGCTGATTGTGCCACTGATATCAGGCACAGGAGTTTCAGAGATTACAAATCCTGAAATAGCAAGCTCAACCATTGCTCATTTTTTAAAGTTTTAATCACATTTTTTAGAAGTTCCCCTTTATTCTGCAGGTGCTAGTGCAGCACTGATTCTATCGGAGATGATAGTTCACTGTGAAGAGCTGAGAGAAGGACATGGTGCAGAAAGTCGCTAGACTGCTGAGGAGTAGCAGTAGTAGCAGGAGTCAGAAAACTGCTTTTGTTATTTTAATGACTGGTATGCTACCGTTACTACAGTACTGTTTGTTATTTTAATGACTGGTATGCCACTGTTACTACAGTACTGTTTGTTATTTTAATGACTGGTATGCCACCGTTACTACAGTACTGTTAGGATTTTCTGACCTTTCTGAGCCATCCTTGAACTGCACCACTGATAGCAGCAAAGTAAGCGGGGTAAGGTTTGAGGCCTCCGAACATCCCCTTGCTGGTGTGAGTCCTCTGCAGTGGCGCGGAGCTGCTGGTTGAAAGAGTGGAGAGCTTCAGTAAGCTCTGTGGAGAGTTATTGACCATGAACCATATATGTGACTAGACTTCGACTGTAGCCTTCAGCTCTCAGAAGATTTAATGTTTTTATTGACTGCTTACTATTTATATGCTGAAGTTGCACCGTTGCAGTCGCATGGAAGCATTTTAGGGAGTTTGCATAAATGGCCCACAGCCATCTGTGTATAGCACCAGTGCACAGCATATTTTGTTACCTTAATGACTTCAATAGTGTTTGTGACAGAATTTCTAAATTTGTTATGTTATTACTGCATGGTATATTCATATTCATTCATTCTGGGCAATTACACAGGTCACAGTTGGAACATTAGTTTGCCCCTGCTAGCAGTATTAGTACATTATTTACTGTCTGACTTGAGTTGGGGTTATTGCACTGGTTGATGGGCTTCTTTCCTCGGGTGCAGCGCTCCATGAGAAGGATAAGAGATTTATTTTGGGAAAGGTTATACAAAATAAATCTTTAAAAAAAAAGCTCAAATGCTCGAGGAGATCTGATTCCCAGAAGTAAAGCTGTGATTGGTCTATGAAGGTCAGCTCAGACTATAAAAGCACATGCTCTAGTGAGTGTTAGTCAGAAGTGCCACATGAGCACCCGGGGGAGAGGCGTACCACTGCTGCTAGATGCTGCTAGACACAGAGCCGTGACTTCTGAGGGAAAGCTGAGGGTTCCATTAAATAAAGTGTCAGAATTCAGTGTGTGGCTATCAGGGATTATTGTCATTGCTCACCATTGATTCTGCTAATTTAGCCACCAAAGGGTGCGACAAAGTGTTACAATTGTTAAATGTGAGTACCACATGTTAAGGAAGCTTTTTGCTTGAGCCATCTTTTAAACGTTTTTGTTAAAAACAAGTTGTACTTGGTTTAAGCAAGTAACTAGTAATTAGTTACCATTAGGGACTACAGTTAGTAAAGATTTTTTTTTTCTATTAGTTTGCCTACTGTCACACAACAAGAATAAAGGAGGCTCGAGGACAGAAAATCTTTGCCTTAAGTACTGCAATAAGGAAAAATCAAACATGGATTGGTGAAGATCTTTGGTGCACTCCACAAGAAACTGAGAGTAGGAATGGCTGGCTTGGCAGACAAGAAGCTGAAGATTTTCAGTCGAATCAACAGGTCCCAATGCAAGAATAAGGAGAAGCTAAGGTGAAGTGTGCAGAATTGAACTTTTTCTGCATTATTCTAAGTAGTCACAAAAGACAGTGCAAGGACTTTTTGAACCTTAGCAGAAGGCCCTTTGGACTTATTTAGATCAAATCAATCATATGTTTGTTTTTGTGCTCTGAACTGATAACTGTTTAATTAGTTGTGATTTCTGATATTACTGGGATATTTAAAAACAAAAAGCTTATTTATTCACGCATATGGGCATATGGCATTAGCGTCTTAAGACCTTTTTTGAAGTTTTAGGTATTTCAGGGTTCATAGACATATTAACAAGAGTGGTGTTCATTAGCACTAATTAACATTAGTGCTAATGTGAAAATTTTAGTCTACTAAGTTTACTATTTTATTTTTATATTGCTAATACAGATTTACTTTGCACTTTAGGGTGTTTTAATAATATAAGTCAACTACTCTATTCGTATACATTTGTAGACACAATTTTTCAAAAACCAAAAACAAATAAAAAGGGAGATCCAAGAGTTTACCTGATATAATTATTCCCACCCACTCCCATTTTACTGTTTATTTATATATTGTGCAGATTCATAGTGTGTACCTATATTAAATAAGAATGCATGTGGAAACTAGAAGTGGCAACGGTACCAAGGATAATAACTCTCCTCCAGAATCACAAGCAGAGAAGGATGTTGTCATACCTCTAAAAATTAACAATAGAAAGAAACTTTCTATAAGAAACCTGGTTCTCAAGGAAATAAAATTGACTCAGAATAAATTGAATATTGAGGATCAATTAAGGACTACCTCAACACCTATAGCGGTGCTAAGTAGTAGACTTAATGCAGGGATAAAATGGAGAAATCGCAACACTAACATCAAGCAGAACCTGACCCAGCCCCTGATTCAGGATTATTTTGCGATAAGGAAGTTACTTGGTACAACCAAGAAAAGAGCTGAAAATAAGGTAGAGGATTGTTGAAGAGAGAACAGAAATACTGAACTAGTCATTCCCAGAAAGGGAGGTAAATTTAAGTAACATGGCTGTAAAGAATTCAGATACATTAGATATTGTTAACAAAGAGGTTAATAAAACAGTGGAAGACATTAGACAGATATTTACAACTAATTTAAGGATAGAGAAGAAAATACAGAAAATGAGACTGGACTTGGGGGATACTCTGCAGAAGGAAGTGTAAGGTCAGGAGGAGAACCACGTTTCAGGGTCAATCAGACATATCAGACTGGGACTCTGAGGATGAGACCCAGCTGATGAGCCCTGTTGAGCTTGATACATGGGTAATGGATAATATAACAAAGGATGTGGCCAAAGCCTTTAAAGATCCATACTAAGGGAAAGTGCTAATATATGAGCAATTAATAAACATCAAACAAGATATCTCTTTTCTTAAAGGGGTTTGTATAGAAAATACATTGTCAATAGGTTACTGGGGAACAACTTAGATCCTGATAAAGATAAAGACGACACTAGTGACCTTAATGAGGAAAATTAAGAAAGTAAATATAAGTTTTAGCGGACAAAGATTCAATATTGAAGAAGCAACAGAAGGAGATAGTTGACTCAAGAGAGATAAAGATTATGGATGGCAGTAAATCAACTGACTCATTATCTTTAAAGACAGGGGCTGAATTAATAATGCTGCCAGGAGATTTGATGAGAGATGATAGTGTAGCAGAAGAATTGAAAAAAGGGAATGACAGTTTATGGGAAAAGGAGCTAAGACAAGAGAAGAAACTGGCAAAGGACAACAAAAAGAACAAAAAAGTTGAGACATCAGAAACATCTGAGAAACTAAGTATAGGTAACATATTAAGGACAGAGAAGGTAGAGGAGGAAAGTACTAAGGAGTTGAAAACGCAAACTCTAAGGGTAAAAAAAACAAAGAAAAGACCATTAGGTCCAAGGGGAATTACAGTGAAAAATAGGACAAGCAATGGAAAGAAGAAAAATCTAAAGAAAAAAGGCCATAAAATTGAAAAAGACAGTAAAGAGGATTACAAGGTTGAAAAAAGGATAATGACAGAAACAGATAAAAGAGAAGGTTTCAACTCTAAGAAAGTCAATATAGCTAATTCAGGAGAGGAGGTTGATAGTCAAATGAGACATAAATCTGAAACAGATGAAACTAGCCCTCTGGAACTTAAAGAAATCAAAAAAATGAAGGACTGTCTTAAAAGAACTTTGGAATTAGATTATGTGCTACCCTTTTATAAAGTGGGCATTATACCCAATGAAACAGAAGAAAAACTGAATAATCATTTAAAAAAAAAAATGCCCAAATACTACAAGGCAATAGGGACAGTGAATCCATGTTAAAGCAATTGAGTGTAATTAGACCAGTTGATAACCTTGAATTAATATTACTGATCTCAGATCAATTTTACACTTTCAAAGCCAGAGAAAATAAAAAAGAAAATGAGATAAGACAGATAGGCTTCTCTGTGGACTCTGTAGTCAATATTGCCCGTTTGTTTCCAGAATACTATGGAAGGGAAATAGGAAAGGACAATGATAAAGAAATATTTCATTATTTCCATTTTGGGGGTAAATGGCTTTCTGAATGAGAATAACAAAAAATGTAAGTCAAAATTATGTGATTTTTTGCAAAATCTATTAAAAATCAGGGATTTAAATAAAGCCATTAAAAAGGGAATAAGGTGGAAGGAAAATAGGCAATTGTCTTTATGGTTGGATAATGAAAATGACTACAATCAAATCACATCAGAAATGCAGACTTTGGACCTGACAGACATACAGTATTTCTAATACAGGAACACTGCCCCCCCCCCCATAAATGCAGTTGAAACAGGGCCAGCTTAAGATCACTGGATAAACTTAATACAGAACACTAATAGATTTCAAATTATACAGGACAATGAGGTTTATTGACAACCACATATGTTCAGAACTGATAATAGAAAGGTAAGGAAAATTACAGATAAACACTTAGATTTTAGGATCCTGTCATGGAATATAGATGGATTAAAAGAAAAATTAGTGGACCCCCTCCTTTCTAGATTATACCAAACAGTTCTCTTGTATTTGCCTCCAAGAAATGAGGATGAAAGAACATCTATATATTGATGGATTTAACACATTTTCATCAGAAGCAAAGAAATCAGGTAAATTTGGTAGGTTATCAGGAGGCTTGGTGATTTGGTACAAAATAACCCAAAGTTACCAATCATAAAGAGTAGAAACAGATTCAGATCATATTTTGGTCATAAAATTAAAGTGTAGGAAAGAAGTATTAATAATCAGTGTTTATTTTCTGCCCAAAGACTCCAGATACATTGAGGCAAGGGCTATTGAGAAATTAATGGAGCTTATAGATAAATGAATAGACCATAATCCAAACTTAAAACTTATTTTAGTGGGGGCCATTAACACTAGAGTAAGGAGAAATATGGGAGTAAATCAAGAAATAGCAACAATACTAGCAATTCAGGATAATGTTAGAATTGGGTTGAGAAGAGAAGCTAAGGACAAAAGAATGACAGACAGAGGTAAAAAGCTGTGTAATAAGCTTGAAGACAGATATTTTATCTTAGTTAATGGCAGATCAGATGGAGACCCAGAGGTTGAATATATTTACCTGGAGAACAGGGGTGCATCCACCATTGATTTATGTTGGATAACACATTATACGGTTCCAGTACTGAAGGACTTAATAATTGGGAGATAGGTCAGACAGTGAGCACAGTCCAGTTGAAATAATTATAGATATATATTATAATTTAATTCAAAGAAAAAAACAAGTAATTTAATAAGGACTGAAAAAGGGGTAAACTGTGAAGCAATTGATAATTATGTGTTGAAACAGCTTCTGGAGGAATGTGAAGCTGAGTGATCAGGAAATAAGAAGCATTGGATTTAAAAAGGCAAGTGAGTTCAACTTGAGACAAGTGGAACAAAATCTTGTAAGAATAGCCTCCCTACTAGTTAAAGTGATGGAAATTAAACAAAGGAAAGATAGTAAATGGTTTAATAGGGAGTGTAGGATGTCAAAAAAAAGTACAACTATTCTGACAAGGCTAGTTAAAGTTGATCCTTCTAGGGATAATAAAAGAAAGTTGAATAGAGCTAGAAAGGAGTACACAAACTTGTTAGGGAGAAAAGGGAAGAAAGTAGACTGTTACTTTGGAAAGAGTTTGAAAAAGCAGTGTGGAATAAGAATAAAAGGTTCTGGCAATTAATATCCTTTGGGTGGGATTTCCACTTGGAGGATATAGAAAATCATATAGAGCTACAGATTTGGAAACTTATTATAAAGAGCTGTTCCAAATAACTAAAGAAAGGGAGACCATAGATTACTCCCAAAATAGGAAGTGGAATAAACTTGATCCTAAAATAACAGAACAAGAAATTATGGAAGTATTGTTTCTTGTGAAAAGACACAAGGCTTCAGGTCCAGACAGTATCCTGCTGGACATTCTATTGAATTGTATTGAGCTATGGGTCCATTGTTTACAAAAGGTATTTAAAACAGTTACAGATACAGGTAAAATGATCTCTACATGGAAAGAAAACATTATAATTCCAATCTTTAAGAAGGGAGATAAGAAAAACCCAAAACATTATAGACCTATCAGTCTGTTGGATACCTCACAAACAATTTTCACTAAAGTTCTGCATGAAAGGATACTATACTGGATTTATGAATTTGACATCATAGATGAAGACCAGGTGGGCTTTATGCCTGACCATTCTACTTTAGATCAATATTTTGTTTAAAGTCATTTGATTCATAAGTACGTTAATATAAAAAGACAAATGCTTTATTGTATTATTACTGACTTACAATCTGCTTTTGATTGGGTGAACAGAGCCAGGTTATGGAACACTCTAGAGGGGTATGGATTGCAACCTGCCATTCTGGATGTCATTATTGCTCTATAGACTAAAACATCAGTCATTTATAACAAGGAGGGGGATAAGGAGGGGATTTTGGAGGCAGTATAGCACAGTGGTCTAAGGCTCTGAGCTTCAAATCTGATGACATCCAGCAGACCAGACCTGGGTTTGAATCCCACAGCTTCCACTTGCATACTGTGTGACCTTGAGCAAGTCACTTAACCTCCTTGTGCTCCCAGGTCGCTCCTGTAAAAAAGCTTTCAGCTTAGTGTGCTATACCTGGTTAAACAATAAAATAAAAAAAAAAATAAAAAGATGGCCACTTTTGCAAGCAACATAGGGCTTAGGCAAGGTTGTACACTGTCACCAATACTGTTCAACCTATTTCTGAATAAAATCAAGAAAAAACTATACAGAGAAGAATTCCATATGCCAAAGATGGGTTCTATATCTGGCATATACTGATGACATAGCGCTGATTTCCACTATCTATCTAGGTATTTAAAGGCTGATGCAAGAATGTCAGAAAGAATGTGAAGAAATGGAGCTTGAAATAAAGTGCTGCAAAACAAAATATATGATCTGCAACAAAAACCCAATAAAATCAGGGAAAAACTTAATTCTAGTCTGTAATAAGCACAAGATAGACAGAGTCAAAGATTTCTGCTATCTAGGGATTTATTTTTCCTATAACTTAAAGTGGAACACACACAAATAAATAATCAGACAAAAAATAAAGAGGTTTACACTGGTGCTGGAGAGCTCTGATTATAAATTTGGGGGATACTATATTATTGGGTGTATCAGAGCCTTAAATGCAAAACCAAAAAGTCAAATTCTTTATGGCACCGAGATTTGGGGCTTGGAAGGTTCTGATGAATTGGAGTCAATTTTGAACACATTTTATAGGAAGATATTAGGTCTCCTTCTGGGGGCCACTTTGTGCATGACTAGTCAAGAATTTGGGCAGCTTCCTCTTAAATGTAGTATGGAACAAAGGCAGGCACCTTACTTTGTTAAAATTTATAATCAAGGGGAATCAAGACTCCCAAGAGTTTGTATAGATGAGATGATTGAATATGTAGAGAGAGGGTGTTTCTTCCCATACTTTGAGATAGTTAATATGATTTTAAAACCCTATAGTTTATTAGATTAACAGAATGTTTTATAAACCCAATAGAGTTAGTTAAAACCAAAGTTAAGACAAGAATTAAGGAGTTGCAGGTGACATCATAGCGGCTGCAAAAAAATCATAGGGGTCTCAAATGCAGCCTCTATCTACCACTAAATGATGGCCCAGTTGTGATTCAGTTTGGTTATGAGATTGTTTTACCTTTGGTCTGTTGGGTTGTTGGAAGAAGGGGGGGGGAGTTGGGTTTGTAGGAGCGACCAGATAAAAATATATGTTGCATCCAAAGAAAGTTATTTAAAAATGTTATCACCAGCAGATTTGGTATTCTGGACCAGTGAGCCTTACTATGTTACTGACACGCAGAATGTACTTCTCTTTTAAAGAGTAGCTAATGACTTTGGGAAACTTTTGAAAAGATGATCTTTGGACAATACTGAGTTTATATTTCATATATGTTCTGTATTTCAGTATCCCTAGTATTTTTTTAAAGAGCTAGTAGCACCCAAAAATAGTAGACACAGCAATTTAGTCATCTATAGAAGTAGTCTGTTACTGCTTTTCATTTCTGAAGTATTTTTGTTTTTCTGTGTGCTCATGAAATGGTTTTCTACCAAATATTATTGGGTGTCAAGTGAAAAGCAGTGCATTACCTGGAAGGAGGCACATGGTATCTAGTTCTGTTCTTCCCACTACATCATCAGCGTGTGACCTCACTCATCATTACACCTGAAACCCTGCTGCATGATTGGTTAACGTGTCACAGGTTATCAGTCAAGCAGCAGGAGATTGTCTCTTCTTGGTTACTAATGATGTTACAATCAGTGAAGTCACAATGCTGATGATGTATAGGAAGGAGTAGAACTACGTTGTCCTGCAGGTACAGTGCTATTCTACACATCATACCTAGCAGCGTTAGGTAGAAAATCGTATTAGCAAAACAGAAAGGGAAAAAAAAATACTTCAGATATAAAAAATGATACTGATTACTTCCGAAAGTTTCTATTGATTCCAGTCACTACTCTAGCTCTTTCATGAGACTGTTTGCATTTGAACAAGACTTTAGGCAGTTCAACATAATTAGTACTGGCTACTTATTACCTTCCTGAAGCCATAAATCATTGTTTATAACATCATAGTCACTTTCTTGGAAGCAGATTGTTAAGTCACAAAGAGAGAATTATGACTTCAAGTGAGGAATGCACATTATAAGTCTAATTATTCATGACTTCATCTAGCTGGCTGATTGGCTGCTGGTGCTGGTCTGAAATCTCTTAAAAAGTGACCGGCACGGCAGCCACTCTGCTGTTCCCACTATGTGGTGCACATAGCACCATAGAAATGGCACCACAAAAACAATTTTAAAAATAAAAGAAACAACATCATTATTGCGATTAGACTTATAATCGCAATAATGACCTCAGAGCTGGTAATTTCCTCTATATTAATGACCGGCTGGGTAGGGGTGGCCCTCGACTATGCCTCAAGCCACCATTCCCCCCCCCAGCCAGTCATTAATCTCTAGGAAATGACCAGCACTTTGGTCATTATTGCTTAAGGACAGCTGAAGGAACTCTAAGGTGCAAGGGCCCAGATTTCATGCAGTATCCTTAATAGTACAGAATGAGGAGAATAGCCATACTAAAATACAACCGTTCTTAGTTACATTGTTGTTTATATACCATGTTTCTCAAAGTTTTTTCCACAGACCTCAGTCATCCTTAATTTAATGTACTAGTTAGAACCTAGTTTGTGTATATTAACACTAGTTCTACCAGCATGGGATCTGGGGAAATGTCTTTTTAAAAATTTCCGTCAGCCCCAAGTTTTGCAATGATGCATCTGGTAGGCCACATTTAGCACTGTTATTTAACACTTTATCTCCTTTAGCTGACACTGAGCAAGGAGCTGCCTTCCAGGGTGGGGGCTGTGGTTCCTGGGTTGTTCCCCACCCCTGAGATTTCCAGCTTCCTCTTTTGTTATCAGTGGGCCTTGCCTGATTGTTTTAATTAACTCCTTGCATGGGTAAATCAAACATTTGCTCGTATAAGCTCATATATTAGTGACAAAATGTTATTTTTAAACTTGAATTTAAAATGGCCACAGAGGACAGAATGTCAATATTGGGTTCTCCTCGGCTGACGAGAAAAATGTTACTTTTAATGCATTTGTATTAGGTGCAACACTACACAGTAATACAAGGTACTGGAAAGCCATAACATGTTTTGTAATATAGGTTACAAAGCAACTGTTGATTCTGCCAACAGTATACACACTTACTCCCTTACAAAAGTCTAATATATACACAAACCTAGCCATGTATGGTACTAGTGGTAAACAACAAGTGCTTAACTTCTTCAGTTCAAACAGAAAAAAAAGATACTTGTTTGTAATATATCTGTTAGAAATGCCAGCTTGTGAATGTATTTCTGAGTGTCCCAGTTTGCTGGTACTAAGGAATACTCCACAATGTAGTTATGGCTCATTGTAGAAGGATTAATATGTTTTCACTAGTATTATCCAGACTAAGTGCACAGTGGGTACACAATAAAGCATCAGCTATTTGCTTCGGCATTATTCTGGCTTGATTTTCATCTCTGTTTGCTTGTAAGAGTAGTGCAAGCCCTTTCCAGTGCTCCAGTTTATACCATCAGCATATGAGCTATGTGTCCCTTTGAGATATTTCCCATTCAGATTGGAACTATGGCACTCTGTATACCACCAGGCCCCACTGTATATGCTGGCACAGTTTCCTGTATGTAAATCATTGTCACGGTCATATGTGGAGAACGCATTATTCCTGTGGCCATACAAGGAATCCCCTACAAAACAGAAAGAATTATTTGTAATCAGTTCTTTGCATTCATTTCTTCAAAGGAATTTAAAGAGCTAGTATCTGCTAAAAATATAGCATTGTGACTATGACATTAACAACAATTAATTGTCATGTTTTCCATGGTGCTTTTACTTTTTGTTGTTATTGTTCCTTAAACAGTATAATGCATCCCTTCTCTGACTGTCTTTTTCAAACATCTGACTTTTCCTAACACACTTCACAATTTATGCATCTTTGACATCAGAGTCTGTTCCCAGAGAAAGCACTTTGATGTCATTAACAAGAGCAAAATTTGAGGGTCAGTTGGGGATAGTCAGCCACTTTTTATTGACTTCATGGATAGGCTTTTAAGATGCATTATAAACCCGGAGAAGGAAAACAAGAAAAATCAAAAAATGCATTCACCAGTCAGTTGTAATAACTGAAATTTCATGGTTATAAAAGTATAATTTGAAGTGCATACCTGTCAGTTACAGGGAATTTGAAGGAGATATAGATAATAAATAAATAAATCCCCTCTTTTGTCTTCCATGTAGGAGTGCAGTATATCCTTTTGATGTTTTTTGTTAGAGAAAGCATTTGTTTAAGGAATAAGGCATGACAGGAAATGAGTTTGTTTATTTTTATTTATTTATTTATTTATTACATTCTTGGATTAATATCTTTGAGCTAATAGCTCTTTACATAGGTTCCATGTCAGGGAAAGTACAAGACAATACATACAAATAAAGAACAAATAGTTACAAGGAATCATAAGTACATGATACATTTGGTGGATAAACGAGAAAGTCAGATATGAAAGGAATAAAGTCATCCATGGGGAGGCAGAATAAGTGAGGTACCTGCTAGGCCACTACAGCAGGAAATACAATGGGTGGTGCCACTATAGCAAAACAGGTAGTAGGAGCAGCTAGAGAGGCCTTGTCAGGGGTGGGGGAGGAACATAGATGGAAGAAATGAGGGGGGTAGGAAGAAGGTGACTGGAGCTAGTGGCAGTCACGGTGAGTCCCAAGCAACAGCTGCTGCTTCAGGTTTATTTTAAAGGCTCCAAGTGTGGGGAGATTGGCAATGTTATCCTGAAGGGAGTTGATCCACTGTGGGGCCCTGAATGTGAAGGATCGTTGACCTTGGGAACTGCGGCATTTGGGGGTTAGGAAGAGCCAGTGTTCAGAATTTCTTGTGGAACAGGGGTTGGTGCAGGGAAGAAGCAATTGTTGAACCCCTATCAGTATATGACCAAGGTGAATTTTTGGGGCCAGGAGGCAGATTTGGTACTTCAGTTGATCTTGGAGTGGGAGCCAATTAGATCTGGAGTAAAGGTCTCAGATATGAGTCAGTCTTGGCACTCCTGTATTGAGCCTACAGGCTTTATTAAATGCAACTTTTATGCGTCGTAGTGCAGTGTCAGTGGCAGAGCCATAGACTGCAAGACCATAGTCGACAAGGGAGACCACAGAGCAGTGAACTGCAATGATTAAGGCTTCAGGTGTCAGACTATGCTTGTGTTTATGGAGAAGACCAATGCGTGAGTTGATTGCTTTGGTGGTGGTGTCTATGTGGATGGTGCAGTTGAGTAAACTGTCAATGGTGATGCCAATGTATTTGAAGTGCTGAACAAGTTCAAGTGAGGAATCAGTGCTGTTACATATTAAGAGTGGGTAATCTCTGTCCTTATTGTGGGGGCTTGAGAACAGCATGGTCTTAGTCTTTTTGTAGTTCATAATCAACCTGTGGTCCTGGAACCATTGCTCAACACTTGAAAAGTCATGCTGGAGTTGCCTTTCAAGGGCATCCGGAACCGAACTATTGGAGAAGACAACTGCATCATCAGCGTAAAGGAGGATCCAGCTCTGGCAGGCTTGGGGGAGATTATTAAGAAACAAACTGAAAAGGAGAGGGCCCAAGATGGAGCCTTGTGGGACACCAGAACAAACAGGCTGACTGTCAGAGAGGACAGTGCCTATCTTCACTTGCTGGGAGCAACTGCCTAAGTAACTACAGAACCAATTGACAGAGTCGGTGGAGAGACCAATGGTGACAAGTTGGTCAGCAAGGAGGTCATGGTTAACTGAATCAAAGGCCTTTGTTAAGTCAATGTAGATGGCCCCAGCAAGATGTCCATGGTCAAGAGATTTATGGATCGAGCCCGTGAATTCAAAAAGAGCCATGGTGGTACTGTGGCCAGACCTGAAACCATGTTGCTCAGGGTACTGGAGCTGGTATTTTTGCAAGTATTCATTGAGCTGGTCAGCAACAATCCTTTTAAGTGCCTTAGAGAGTGGTGGCAGGATGGGGATGGGCCTATAGTACTCTGGGAGAGCATGATCACCATTCTTGTGCACAGGGGTAACAACAGCCGCTTTCCATCTCTGTGGGAAACTAGAGTATCAGACCAATAGGTTAAGGATATACGTGAGAGGGGATAGGATTTCCTCCAGGGTGAGAGCCAGTAGTTTGAGATCAAGGGTATCACTGCTGTATCTCCCTTTGCCCAGGACTTTGTTCAGATATTTCCTGACTTTTCCAAAGGAGATTACTTGGAAATAGAAAGGTAGGTGTTTGAGAGTGGTCTGCGTGGCATTGATTGGGTTTGTAGGGGAGAAAAAGCCAGCAGGGAAGATGCCAAGGAGGTCCGTGAAGGTTTGATTGAAGGTGTTGGCTATGGATTTGGGGTCCAAAATAAGGGATCCATTTATATTGAGAATGATGGAGGCAGATTTGGGATCATGGCCAGTGACCTCTTTCAGGTTCGTCCAGAATTTTCTACCATCTTTCCACTGTTGAGCAAGGACATCTTTGTAATAGGTGTTTTTGGCCACACAGATGGTCCTGGTACAAGTACTCCTAGCCTTTTTATAGTTCTGGATGTCTGATGGCTTCCCTGTGTCTCTGGCAACATGCCAGAGATGGTCCCTGTTTTTCATGAGTTCAAGGATGTTATGGTCAAACCAGGGGTTGAAAAGGCCTTTGACTTTGCGCTTTTTTAGAGGTGCATGTTTGTCACACACTGCGTTGAAGAGGGCGATGAAGTGTTCAAGTGCACAGTCAATATCAGAGGACCATACACTGCTAAGCAGTCAGTGTTTAGGAGATCAGTTTTCAGAAGTCTAGAGTGACCTCTCTTAAGGATCCTGTTGGTTACTGTTCTTGGAGGAGGTTTAGTGTACTTGTTTGACCAACAGAACCAAATAGGCTAGTGGTCACTGATAGCATCTGGGAAAATGGTAGCATTGTTTATGTGCTCCAGGTGGTTAGTGAGTGCCCAGTTGAGCAGGGTACTGGTCCAGAAACTGTAGTTGGTCCTTGTGGGAGCATCAACAAGCTGCATAAAAGTGTGTAGCGGTAATAGCATCTTTGAATTGACTAGCTTCTGTGGCCAGCCAGTTGATGTTGAAGTCCCCAAGGAGCAGAACTTTGGTACTAAGGCTAAGGGTCCCAAGACAGTTTAAGATTGCTTGCAGGCCCAGGGCCATGTGTCTAGGAGGGATGTACACAGAGGGGAGGGTGATAGATCTGTTGTGTGCACCAAGGAGGACCTTGATGACCAGGACCTGTATATTGGGTCCAAGGCTGGGTGGGTTCAGGACGTAACCCTGTATGTTATTTTATTTATTTATTGAATTTTGTTGACCGGGTAGGCCCACTGGGCCCCGGAGGTCCCTTTTTCAGGGGCGACCCGGGGGTAAAAAATAACATACAGGTAAACAGAACAGTAAAGGCAGGTAAGCAGAGCTGTAAAAATAACATACAGGTAAACAGACAGTACAAGTAGGTAACCAGAGCTGTAAACTTGCGTAAATACCAAATGGTTTAACAGTGATAACACATAAGGCAAATTCCATACTGTATAACTGTGAAAGACTTAATGGCATTTACAATACGGAAGGTGGAGAGGGAGGAGGGGCCGTGGCATAAGGTCAGTTCCTTATGCATTGGCAAGTGCTCCTGGCGAGCAGGTGTGCTTTGAGCTTAGACCGGAAGCAGGGGCTCAACCCTGCCTCCCATACCTCAGTGGGAGTTTGTTCCAGTGGGAAGGTGCAGTAAAAGCAAAGGACCTGGACCCAGCTTTAGTCTTTGTTTTGGGGACCACAAGGAGGTTTTGTCCTGAGGAACGGAGACTCCTCAGGTTGGTTTTGACACTAACTAGTCCTTTGAGACTAGGGTGAGGTAAGGGCCCCAGAAGCTTAAAAGCAAGACATAGTGTGGGGTAGATGAGGCGGGCTTCCAATGACGGCCAGCTGAGCTTGGATTGAGCCTCGCAGTGGTGTGTCCTAGGGTGTGATAATATTGCAAATTGGACAATCTTATTGTATAAGGTCTGGAGCCGGCCAAGTTCCGTAGAGGCCACGCCTTGAAGAACAGGTGCCGCATAAGTGAGCTTGGGGAGAAGGACGATAGTTGCGATGGCAACTCTGGCTTTAGGGATAATCTGGTCCTTTATTCTGTAGAGGATACCGAGTTTTCCATGTATGGCTTTGGTGAGTTGGTCAACATGATTTTTTAGGGTGAAGCCTTGGTCCAAGGTTAGCCCTAGGTATTTAGTGGAGGTAACCACCTCAAGTTTATCACCCCCTCTGGACTGCAGCTGAAGGAGCAGCGACCTCTCGGTTCCCAAGGATCTGGGCCCGAACAACATCGCTTTAGTTTTACTGGTATTTAATACCATTTTATTCCGAGTGAGCCAGTCCTCCATCTGAAGAATGTCCTCTTGGAGGGCATTCCCCAGTTCTCCTAAGTTAGGGGAGGCTCGGAAAATGACAGCATCGTCCGCGTATTGGATGACGCTGCTGCTCCCGCAATGTAAGTGAGATTGTTTATAAACAAAGTGAAGAGAAGGGGATCAAGTATTGACCCCTGAGGTACTCCTACTTTGAGCGGTGCAGACTGGGAGACATAGTCCTTCCACTTGACCCTCTGGGTCTAGCCCGTAAGGTAATTAGCAAACCATCCTAGGGCATGTGCGTCCATGCCAAGAGCACACATTTTTTGTAAAAGGAGGTTGTGGTTTACCAGGTCAAACGCTTTAGACAGGTCCATGAAGATCAGCGCCTGTGCTGACCCCTGAGTCATTATTGCCCAGGATATCAGCCGAAATTTGGTTAGTGCAGTGTCCATCCCATGCTTGGCTCTGAAGCTGTGCTGCATGAACAGATTATCTGGTGTGTTTCCAGATATTCGTAGTTGAGATATACAAGCTTCTCTTGTAATTTCGCTATTAGGACAACAGGGAGATAGGCCTGTAGTTCCCAGAGGCTCGTGGACCCTCCTTGTGAATGGAGATCACTAGGGCCTGCTTCCATGGCTCAGTGACAGACCCCTCCATAAAGGACCGGTTTATAAGCCAGGTTAGGGGCTTGGCTAAAGATGGGTGCCCTCCTTGAGGATTCGAGTTTGATCCCATCAGGCCCCCGTGCCTCTCGCCGCAGGGATTTAAGGATGAGCAGAACCTCCTTTCCTAACCAGCTGCAGATGAAACAGAGGGTGGTCTAGTTCAGGGGCAGGTGCCTATTAGGTTTGTTCTTGTTATCTAAGGGACCCACCTTGTACGCATCCAGGTTTGTGAAGAAACTGCTTAGGGCCTCCTATGATGAGAGGCGCCTCGAAAGTACTTGCTGTTCACCAGGATAGGGCTGGTTGTTGATTTCACTCCTTTTAGGAGTTCGTTAATGTGTGACCAGAAGTATCTAGGGTTTCCCAGGTTAGCTTTTTGGAGATTGGTGATATATTCCTTCTTGGCTTTTATGGCCAGTTTGCATTGGTTTCTGAGGGCCCTGTAGCTAGCAAAGTCCACTGGAAACTTAGATTTCCTGAACTTTTCCACGCTTTGTCCCGAGTAGACATCAGGGCTTTTAGGGGGTGAGATCCACTTATAACAGCTACCTTTGACCCTATAGGGTTTTCATAGGGCAACGAGGTCAGTGACTTTAGTGAGGGTGGTTTGGAAAAATTTTACTGCTTCCTCCAGGTTAGGTAGGTGTCTAATGGGGTTCCAGTCAGTGCCATTTAGGTAGCCTATGAACTGGTCAGGGTGGAATTTGGAGTAGTCTCTGGTAGTAAAAGATCTAGGAGGGACTTTAATAGCATTATTCTTCCAAATGACAAATATAGGCAAATGGTCACTCAAGGCATCTCCCAGGATCCCGGCCAGCTTTGCATTACTAGGGGATGAGGTCAGGACCCAGTCTATTACAGAGTGCCTACCTGATTTATGGTTCATTCTGGTCGGTAGGGTAATAATTTGAGAGAGGTGGGAGTCGTGTAGGGTTTCGTTGATGGCAGACTTCCCTTCCTGTCCCCAGTTTAAATTGAAGTCGCCTAGAAGGATAGTCTCAGATGCAGTGTCAACCACTGGGCTCTTCAGGAGCTCATCCAGAGAGCCAGAGCATTGGATGGTGGGCTGTATCGTGAGCCAATAGTGAGGTGTTTAGCCCACCTATTTTGAGCCGAACGAATATAGCTTCAGCATTCAGGGACAGGTCAAGGCTGCCTGACGAGGAGGAAGAGATATTGTCCTTAACATAAATTAGCACACCGCCCCTTTTGGAGGGTCTATCCTTTCTGAAAAGGACATATCCGGAGATTGCTACTTCATGATCCAGAATGTGGGGTTTTAGCCAAGTCTCCGAGACCGCTAATAGATCCAGATTATAGACTGCCAGCCATGCCTGTACCTCTGAGATCTTCGGTCTCAGGCTGCAGATATTCATATGCACCAACCTCAGACCCTTGGCTCCGTCCCAAGCCTTATCAAGGGGGGAGGAGATAGAGACATTTGCTGTCTCTGAGCCAGGGTTTGGTTGGATATCTCCTGCCATTAGTAGAAGGGCAGCTAGTGAGCTCAGGAGAGTGAGGTTGGAAGGGATATGGACAGGATGACCTGACTAGGGGTTGGGCTCCTACTGAAGAGAAGGACCCTGTAGAGGACCCCTTTCTTAGAGAATTCATGTGCTGCCAGGAGAAGGAAATTGCACCTTGGGGAGGGACATGCAAAGTGTCCGATCCTCCCCTCTCTCGACCCCCCAAGGGTGTCATGGGGGCAGAAGGCAGTTTTAGTAAGAGAGTCAGTCCCAAGTTGCCCCAGTATGTAAATTGTTGCCAGGATAATGCCCCTGTTCCAGTAGGGAGGAGGCATGACGTGGCTTATCTGTGCTTCTCGCCTTGATAGCAAGAGCAGGGCCTGGAGGCCAAGGGTTAGTTACAGGCGATAGAGCCTATGTCAAATTCCCAAGTACTGCACTTCCACTGTTAGTGCACAGAAGCAAGTCCGGCAGTCTGATTCATAGAGCAACTAAAGCAAGAGCAGTTTGCACCCTAATTAACAGGATCCCAGAAAGAAAGTACTAGCCGTAGGTCATTAGGTGAAGAAACAACTGAGTCAGGCCACCACCAGGGGTACAACAAGCAATTCCTGCCTCGGGAGAGCAAACTGGCAGGAGACACTTACGGCTGGGTTGTTTGGAACCTACGGCAGCACTTTATCTTGTCACAGAAGAAAGCAGGATTAGAACTTACAACACAGTACCACCTAGAATGTGTAGGGTCAGCAATATCAATGACTAATATTTAGGCAGCTAATACAGAGCTAAATTATTATGTAATATTTACCACAGGTTTCAGTTATAAGTCCTGAGGCTATATTATGAGAAGCACGAAGGCTACAGTGGCAGTGATAGACAGTAGGCAGAAGATTAGAATTGTTTCAGCAAGTTTAAAGCTAACCAAGGAGCAATAAAAACACAATAAGGAGAGCCATGGTCCCAGATTGAGTGGTCTCGTGATTTGTATTAGTGCAATATTTTCTAGGCAAGAAATTTGCCCACCTAGGTACTCACTTAAAACCTAGATGAGAAAATACAGCAGAAAGGGGAACAAGGAGAGCAGGAGCAGCTTAGTTAGTGGCCATCCACCCTTCAGACTCAAGTCCCCTTGTAGCAGAACCAGGAAAGAAGTAGAATGATAATGCAGGCCATATTGCCCACGAATGAATACAGTGACTTATATAGAAGACCAAGAATCCCTCTAGTGGCAGGTCTGTATAACCTGCTAATGAAAAACTAGCCACTTAAAAAAAAAAAAAAAAAAAAAGGTAGTTAGACTTATCGGCACCAAGGCAGAGTGCTTGGATGGGGGAGGGCGCTGCAGGAAGATCAGTCAGACAGAAGAGGTGTAAGCACTTTAAAACAGTAGTAGAAATTACAATCCAGCTAATACAGTTGAAAAACTCCTAATAACACAGTTGAAATGTGCTTAGTTCTATGAAAAGTCTAACAAAGTGCCAGGTGTCTATAGCAGGGGAAAACTCCTGCCAGTCAGAGTGGGTTTGCTGGAAGCACCCGTGTTCCGATTGGCTGCGCTGTCCTGTACCTTCCAAGGAGCTGCAGGCGGGTGTCCTGGTCTTGGTCGGTGGCTGGCTGGGTGCCGGCCGACCGTGGGTGATCTGGAGCAGCCCTGTTCAGGGACAAGCAGCTAGAGAGAAGAAGACAGAGCAGGTCTTAAATAGCATAGAGGTAAAGGGGGTTAGATTTGAGCAGTTTAGTAAGACAAAAGGTAGTTAGACTTATTGGCACCAAGGCAGAGTGCTTGGAAGGGAGGCACTGCAGGAAGAGCAGTCAGACAGAAGAGGTGTAAGCACTTTAAAACAGTAGTAGAAATTACAATCCAGCTAATACAGTTGAAAAACTCCTAATAACACAGTTGAAATGTGCTTAGTTCTATGGAAAGTCTAACAAAGTGCCAGGTGTCTATAGCAGGGAAAACTCCTGCCAATCAGAGTGGGTTTGCTGGAAGCACCCATGTTCCAATTGGCTGTGCTGTCCCGTACCTTCCAAAGAGCTGCAGGCAGGTGTCCTGGTCTTGGTCGGTGGCTGGCTGGGTGCCAGCCGACCGTGGGTGAGCTGGAGCAGCCCTGTTCAGGGACAAGCAGCTTCCAGAAGCTGCAGGCGGTGTCCTGGTCTTGGTCGGTGGCTGGCTGGGTGCCGCCAACTGCTGGTGAGCTGGAGCAGCCCTGTTCAGGGACAAGCAGCTTCCAAGGAGCTGCAGGTGGGTGTCCTGGTCTTGGTCGGTGGCTGTCTGGGTGCCGGCCGACCGTGGGTGAACTGGAGCAGCCCTGTTCAGGGACAAGCAGCTTCCAAGGAGCTGCAGGCGGGTGTCCTGGTCTTGGTCGGTGGCTGGCTGGGTGCTGGCCGACCGTGGGTGAGCTGGAGCAGCCCTGTTCAGGGACAAGCAGCTCTTTGTCCCTTAGATAGATCGCACATCCCCCACCCCATCTGGACAGTCTGTCCGGCCTGAAGACCCTGTAGCCTGGAAGGTTGATGGCTCCATCTGAGGTTTTAGGGGTGAGCCATGTTTCTACTACAGACAGTACATCAGGGTTATGGAGGGCTACCCAGGTCTGCAGGTTAGTGTACTTAGCAACCAGGCTGAAAATGTTCATTGAAGCAAGGGTTAGCGTGCCTGCTTTCTGGAGAGTTGCCCCAGTTTTTTGAGGTGGGCCAGGGTTAGGATGGATGTTGCCAGAGAGAATTAGTAAGAGGAGGGCTAGTCTAAGGAGGTAGCTTTTAAAATATTTGTAGCATAGTTTGTGCTGCTGCTTGGTGGTTCCCGTAATTAGGTGTATGTCCTTACAGGATATGAATCTGAGGAGGAGGATAATAGGTGGTACATTCAGCTGGGGATATGGTGGTAGAGCCCCAGTGGACTTGTAATAGTTGTCAAACTTATGGTGGCCATGCCTTTTAAAGCCAGGTTCTAAGGTTGTGGTACAGTAGGGATTGAGGGGTGCACTGCCAAAGAGGACTGGGGAAGATGGAGGGGGAACACAATGAGGCTGACGAGTGAGCAGGGGTAGTGTAGCTATTAGAAAGCATAGTGGCAGTAGACTTACGGGACCTGACATTGCAGGAGGTAAAGGAGGCATTTAGAGCTAGAACCAGAGAGTGCAGAGGTAGAGCCCTTGTGATGGGGGTGGGAGTGCTAGGTAATTAGTGGACTGCAGAAATAAAGCTACTCCCCAGCAAAACTACTCCCTGCAGAAAGAGAAGAAGAGAAAAGGTGGTAACAGCGTGACAGGTAGGGTGGGGCATCCTATAGTGCATAGCATGCCCGTGCCTCCACATGCATGCACAATGCTGGGATGCACGGGGTCGGAGATCAAAAAGCTGAACAACTTACAAACTACTTATGGAAAAAAAAAGTTGGGTGATTGTTCAGACTCCTGGAGTCTCAGATTCAATATAGCCAAATGCAAGGAGCTACACTTGGAGAGGAAGACAACATTATGCTGGCCTGATAGTTCAGCAGTTATGAAACTCCTTGGCATTCTATTTGCTTGAGTTCATGCCTGGAGCCTGGGTCATTATGTCAGACGGACAGGAGGATGGTAAGGGACCAACTTTACCCCCAGCCTCTCGGGAGGAAGGGTGAAATGTGTGGCTCAATTTCTCAGTGTCCCCGGTGTTTCTTAATCAAGAGATGATAGGCACGGCACCCACATGCTTAGCCACAGATTTGGCCCCCATGTCAGCGTGTTTCCTCTTGCCTACAATTTTTAAGATTGTTCTTGAATTTACCCCAGGATACACCATCATGTTTTCTTAGATTGGAATCGGGTATGCTTGCTGAGAACACTAAAATTTTAATAAGGGTGCTGAACTATTTTCGTAGGTTATGCAAATGAACGACAGGTTACCCATGATGTGCTGGGATGAGTTTATTAACATCATGCCAAGTTCTGATGTAGGGAAATTTTGTTTTTTTTAAGCTAATTTCAATCCTATAAAAAGTAGGATGCAAGGAGCTGCGGACTACAGTGTCGTTAGACAACCCTCAACTTTATATAAAGTTGGCAACAGAGAGATTTAAGGATATAGCCATGGAAAACGATTTTGGCAATATCCATGATTTGGATTCTGTAGGTCTACACTCATATATTAAATTAAGCTGGAGGCAAGAGAAATACTTTTTTGAGCGTGAGAATGGAGCACACAGAAATATTCTGTGTAAAGTAAGGCTAGCCTGCCTGGGAAATGCATATTATAACTTGAATAATGGTTATTTAAAAAAATGAAATGGGGGCTGTAAGTGTCAGAACATATTAGAACCAGAAATTTTACATATTCTATTCAATTGTGAAAACTGGTCAGAACAATGAAAAAAGTATATTTTGCCCTTTGTTCCACAGTAGTTTTTTTTAATCCAATTGTTTAACCAGGAGTGGCACACTAAGCTGAAAGCTTGTTTACAGGTACAACTTGGGAGCACAGGGAAGTTAAGTGACTTGCTCAGGGTCACACAGTATGCAAGTGGGGCTGTAGGAGTCAAACCCAGGTCTCTAGATTTGCAGCTCAGAGCCTTAAACCACTGTGCTGTACTGCCTCCCTTGCCTGGTTAGGCAAGGGGAGCCTTATAGGAGATATATACTGAAAATAGATTCTCTGAAACTGATGTTGGGCGTGGCAAAGTTTTTCTTTGGATAAAAATATTATTTATATTTCTGACTATGTAAAATTTTAATACACATATATGTCTATAAATGTTGTGGAAATGTGTAATTATTTATAAAATGTAACAAACTGTCATTTTTATAATTTTTTTTTTTTACTCGAATAAATTGAACTGAACTGAACTCTTGCCCACACATCTGGAGACCTCATTTACACATCATCAGGGCAAAGGGAAGGGAAGAAAATGCAGGCAAAGATTAGTATCTGTGAAGAATAAATGTACCCAGTGCACTTGGGCTCTGTGATGCCTGCTGAGCCTCCATGCTAGCTCTCCATGCTAGATTCTTACCTGGCATGGTATGGACGACATTAGGGGCAGTCATCTGGGCTGGGTGATAGTTGTGTAAGCCACCCCTCTCGTGACTGGCTTACTATGCCGTATTCTGTCCTGTTGGCTAGAGTCCTCCTTTTGGGCATCCTATGTTCTGTCCCCAGGGGGATGTTGCTCCATGCCCGTGTTTAAAAGGGGGAGGGTTCTCTGCAATAGGGGAGCCAGCAGACTGTATGTAGGGCAAGGCCTGGGTTTACTGGCTGTGCTAATGTTGATGGCTACGTGGGTTTTTATTTTTATTTTCTGACGGGGAGGGTGTCAGGAATATGGCGACCATTGGGGACTGGGGTCCTGGGAGCTCAGCAACTGAAACAAAAGCAGCTGGAGGTAAGCCCATCATGGCTGGGTTCGGGAAGCCTAGTGCTCCAAAAAGAATGGTATGGCAGTGGGTCTGCTGTGGTGGTGGCAGGGCCATGGCAGGTTCCCTTGGAAGTGGCAGCTCTGAGGAGGTCGGTTTCCTGGTGTGATACACTGCTGTAAGCAAGTGGGTGCGTGCATTCTGGGATCTCGTTTTATCGGGTCTGCCGTGCCTGTGTCTGGGGTAGGTTCCATGTTAGGCCCACTAAAGGAATGCATGAAAGAGCAACAGAAAGGATGGAGCCATGTTGATCATGCTGTAGTTTAATTGGGCACCCTGTCTCATGGGGAAATTGGGTCACAAACTGGTTTGTTTTCAGGCAAGGTTTTTAGGGCTGCTGCAGTATGGGTTTAGGGTCACATCCCTGGTATCAGTTACTTCAGGGTGTGGGAGTAAGGCACTCCCCAGGTACTGGTCTCTGGACATGGCGTAGAACAGGCATAGACTCCACACAGATACCCAGAGCACATGTAAAGCTCAGGACCCTCTAAGGTACTGAGCTTTTTGTCGGCTGTGGGTATCTGTGTGGAGTCTATGCCTGGTCTAATTTTCTAAGTCTGTTTTGAAGCACTTGTATTAGCCTGGTACTGTTTAGTACCTGCCATCTCATGCCCTACGCCTTTTCTGTCTCCTGGCTCCATGGAGCTACGCACTCCATTTACATATTATTAATTTTTAAATGAGAAACAGAATTACATTTCTTTCTTTGTTTTTCACTTTGTGTGTGCTGGAATTATTGAATGAACTAACTGATTCCTTCCTCTAAACAAGCCATTTCTGGTTGTCCTTTCTGGACTGGCCTGAAGTTGCAGCGGGGGTAAGCTTAACCCGTGGAGTGTCACAATCTGCACTACGCTGCTAGAACCGCAATTGAGGTAAGGCTTTGTCTTCCTTATGATCTCCTGGCTTTACCTCTCTGGAAAGTTCTCAGTTTGTACTCTACCCCATCGGGACCTCTAAACAAAAAACAGGGGGCTGCTGAGGGGGTGTTACAGTTGAAAAAGGAGAGATAGCAACTGGCCAGGAGTATACAAATCTCCGTAAATAAATAAGTAAATTCAAGTAACCACTTTAGCTAAAGTCTGGGCAGACTGGATGGGACAAGTTGTCCTTTTCTGCTAACAGTTTCTATGTTTCCATGTTTCTAATTACTAGATTCCTGTGTATAACATACATGGGACAGGGTGTCTTGGTCAAGCACCCAGCCATGACCAGTACAAGAGAGCCTGATCTCCAAATGCTTGTGTGGGAACAGACACCATGGTCATACCCACACCTTGAACCATCAATTGACCAGCATTAGTGGAGCATCTATAATCCTATCTCGTCTATGTAGCCATGAATGCTTTTAATGGTATGCCCTTCACACAGCAAAAACTTTACAGCAAACAAGTCGATGACAACAACATTGACAGTTCACTGTAAAGACTGCCCAGGACCCCAGCACTCTTTCCTCCAGTCCTGCACCTCTTCCCTGAATCAACTCTGACTCTGAGTTGATTATCCCTAAATCCATGGGGTGCGGGGTCTCAGGGTTCAGGGGTCAAAGCCCCCCCCGCCGATTAACAGCAGCTGTTTCTCCGATGGATTTATGTTGACAGCAAAATTGTATTTGACATAAATCCATCCCTGTAATGTTGATCGACAAAATTTTTGTTGAACTGGCATCATAGAGCCCTTTTAATTCTTGGGACCTGGGTCCATTCAGGACTGTAAGAGGAGGCAGACCATTGAACCTCTGTCCCATACCACATCTTGTGCCTTGCTTTTTCCTGTGAATCTGCTATTTAGGTTCCGTGTTCTGTATGTTTCTTTGAGTGACTGACACTTAGTTTTTCTGGAGTATCCATGTACAGACTATGCCATACAGAGAGACCCTAAACATCCATTATAACAAATGTTTAAGAACTCCCCTGACAAAATGGACAAAGTGTCATTCAGAAGAGTAGATACCACTGAAACAAAGAAACAGTATTTATTTTAAATCCTTTCCCTGCACTTTTATGGGAAATGTCGGATCAATCAGTAGTTATCAGAAGTGTCAGTGAATCAGCAGGTTGGTTATACACTTGCCTCTGAAGCTAGAAGATTGGAAGGCTGTGGGTTCTAGCCCCACATGAGAAACGGGGAAAATTCCAGTACTGATTCTGTATGTGTAAACTGCAAACTGGAAGCACTGGCAAAATATAGGAAAGTACTGTAAGAAGATTAGGAGAGCAGATGAAGGAAGGAGGTAATCGTCTGCAGCATTAGTTTGTCTTGTTTTTAGATTGAGATATTATTTGAGTTGTATTTATAACAAAATCTTTATTAAACCAAAATCATTTGAAATGTATCAATTTATAGTGAATAGACAGATTGCTCTGGAATATCTATCATGCACCTTTTCAACAGTGTGCTCCACATAACCCTGCATACAGTTCAAGTAACCACTTGACATAAATGTGTTTCCTGGAGGGAGTCTAATTAGAGTACCCAGTAAGCAGCCAGAAGCTCCATCTGGATAAAGCTGTATGGAATAAGGAATAGTTTCCTGTTTTTAGAGGTACCTTGGGATACAGTATGTTAGCTTCAGTCATAATGTAAAGATCAACAAGAAACTGGGGTAATTGTTTTCTGCAGACCTGAAATGTTATCAATAAATAAATACTGCCAAAAATAGTTTTCAAAGTGGTTCCATGTCATGATAGCGCTCGCTATCACAGTGAGTGTACATCGCTGAAAAGCAAAATGGTTACGTAGACTTCTCGGCAACACCACAGCTGACAATCAAAAACAACAGTTATGTGGAGGCTGCACCCCCCAACAAACCCCCTCACCAGAGAGGGGGCTGCCTTGCCCCCCCCCAGCACCCTCCTGATTATAGATTACAAACTCCAGGAGGAGTGCATGTCGAGGAGGGGGAGACAGTAAAAAAAATCCTGGCAAAAGCATAAAACATTACCCCTCCCTAGCCCCAAATCCTGAACCTGCTGCTCCATAACTAGCCACCCTTAATACCACACCACATGGCTAGCTCAGCAGCATGCCACACTCTACCATACAAACCCTCTTCCCATCCCTCCCCTTCTGGACACTGTCCTACAGTACCGCAGCCCTCCCTCACTCTTCTCTATCCTCACTGTCCATCACTACCCTTATGGGGTAGCTCACATGTCAGACACTGCAAATGAGCCACTCATAAAAGAGTCACTCATTTGCGTCACCATCATCACCGGATACCTTTCAAAGCAGTTTCCAACTGTAAACTGAAGATTATAAAGGACAGAGTACCATAATTCATTGGTTGTTACAGTTCTATGGGACATCATTCTGTGGATTTTTACGTAATGGACTGAGAGATTCAGCTACTCTGAGCACTGCAGAGAGCAACAGATAATTGCTGGTCCAACATACGGAAGGGGTGTGAGGCAGCAAGATGGTTGCATTGCTGCTCCACTCCTCACAGCTTCTGCAGTCCAACGTTTAATGACATTTTTTTGTAAGTTTCTATACAGAAAAGACTATCTGCTGTATGAAACCTAGGTTATTTTTGCATAAGGCATTCTTTTATCTTGTTTATTTTATTTTGGATTGTAATGCCACTGTGTACTGAGTACTGAAAAGGATGCTGACTGGTCCTGTATATGATTCTGCTATAAGTGTGTACTGGCCATTGCTCGGCCCTGGGCATGATTTTTTGCTGTGGTCACTTAGACCCTAAATGTTAAAATTATTGTGACAAGAAAAGCAATACTGAGAAGAAGTGGAATCTGGAAAATGGAGAAATGGCAGTAAGCACTGGTAAACCATGCCTGTAACCATGGATGCACTATTTGTGCTGATAGGCTTATAAAGCCTTTTAAAATGGTAGGCCATCATTGCCTGGGTGACACCGTAGATATCTGTCCATTTGCCACCCAATTTTACTGCACTTAGTGGAGCGCTTTCTTTTCTATTTATAATTTACAGGTTGAAACTGCCACTGAAACTGGAGGTGACCAATGGAGAGAGGGAAAATCGCTGGAGACCTTTGGAGGGCGTAATTTGGAAAGTACTGAGTACTCCAGCTTTTCAATGGAATCCACAGACTCCCAGCTCAGGGGAGCAGAGCAGAGATAAGTTTGTTTATGCCTCCCAATGTTTTCATTTGGTCCTATGATAGTGCTTTTGTTGGAAGCAAATATTGGGGCAGCTTCTCCTTAAATTACTCATTTAACTTTTTCTTTGCGGATGGCATCCTGTGTAGAGGCTGTCATATGAGTAACAATTTTTTGGCCCTTTGAAGTAGGATTCCTGGAGACAGGGCCCTTTACCATGGTGAACTGGATGGCTGTGATTATATTTACTAGCAGTTCTGGAGCCTAATGGAACAGTAAGCAGAAAACTGTCCTTTTGAGTGAACATCAGTGTATGTCCTTGCACAGTCTGTATCTTTAATTTCAGACCTGATAGATTTTGGAGTGCTGTTTGGCTTTATTTCTCGATGTTGCTTGTTTTAAAGTTTACCATTCAGAGGTACTTTTCTGAGCAAATATTTCCCCATAGTCAAATATTTAAGAATTTTCAAGGGAAACGACAGCTCCACAGATTTGATTTATTAACTACTGTACAATCTCTATATTGCCACCCCTCTCCAAGGCCCTTGAACGTATTGCAGCAGATCAGCGCACAGATTTCCTGGACAAATACAATATCCTGTGCTCGTAACAACATGGCTTCAAGAAAGGACATAGAACCTCATCTGCCCTACTGGAATTCTCTGGCATTCTTCACAGCACACTGGACAATGGTCAGTTAATTGGGTCCGTCTTTATCGATCTGACTAAGGTGTTCAACACTGTCCATCACTGTCTACTGCTTGTGCAACTTCTGAAAGCTGGGCTCTCTCCCGACTCCACTGCCTGGTTCAAAAGCTACCTGGAGAACTAGTCTCAAAGAGTAAAAATTGCAGATGTCCTCTCTGAGACCAGGCCTGTTCGCTCAGGTGTCCCCCAGGGATCCATTCTGGGCCCCCTACTATTCAGCTTGTTCCTGAACTCCCTTTCAAATTCTTGCTCCGAAATAATCATCCTCTATGCAGATGATGCTGTCATTCTTGTGTCCCTCAAGGATCCTAAGCCTCTACAAGACAACCTTCAGCTTGGCTTCACATCTGTTTAAAATTGGTTCTGAAATCACAATCTGGTCCTCAATAATAAGAAAGCAAAGTCTATGATGTTCAGCAGCTCTTATAACAAGCATAAGCTGCACCCCCTATCCATCAAAACCAGTCATGGAGTCACCCTGGAACAGGTTCAAGCCTTTAAGTACCTTGAGATCATTCTAGACCCTCATCTAACTTACAGTGCCCACATGGACTCTGTAGCCAAAGCAGCAAATACTCATCTTGGCCTTCTCTTTTCTGGCATAGGCAGCATCTTACCCCAGAAGCCCTGACTGTCCCCATTCAGAGCTCTTTTGTCTCCATTATTGAATATGGGCTTATGATCTATGGCTCTGCCCCTGCTACCGCTCTTAGACACATATCCACCTCCCTCAATAAAGCCTGCCGACTTCTCACTGGATCTCATCACCTTACACGTATGTGTGACCTCTATGCACAGACTGGATGGCTGCAACTCACCAATCAGATAAAGTACTTAACCTGTACCATGGTGAAGAAAATAACTATGGGCCTTGTGCCCCCTGGAGTGTGTGCACTCCTGCACCCTAGCAATAACCCCTGCTCAACCAGGGGGTCTGAATCACAGCTCCTGCAGGTTCCATGTTGTACCACACAAGGTCAAATATATTTTGCCTACAGGGCACCCAGCTGGCTAAATGGTCTAAACAGTTATATCTCCTCCACTCCTACCCTTGGTGCATTTAAATCAAGGCTACACCTCTCTCTCACTGCCTCTAGCTCCTGTGACTGCCTCCACTAGCTGACCCCATGAATATTTCGCTAACCTAATGCAGTTCTCTCTCCTATTAGCACTTGGTTACTCCTTAGCACACACATCCCCATGTTATGTCTATGACAGTGCCTCTGGCTGCGCTCCTCTTCCTCAAAAAATAAGAAAAAAAGCATTTAAAAACATTTTATATATTTCATTTTTTGGAAAAATAAGCACTAAAAAGAATCAACAACTAGTTGTACAAAGTTATCACTTATATTGCTCATCACCTATTTAATTGTTATGTGTCTATCTGCTAAAAAAAAGTATGAATGGATATTTTGGACATAATTTTACTGAAGCAGTAGATTTTGTTTCCCAGGAGGGAGAGAGGGAGTTCAATCAAAAAAACAGGAGTCTCCTGCAAAAAGAGGGAGATAACACATGTATGGTAACCTAGCCTGCAAAACTTGTTTTGTTTCTCAGATGCTTTGTAACTCTGTTTAGCTTACACTTTTGTAACCTTTTCCTACGTATTTAATTTGTAATCTGACTTACATGTCTTATGTTCAGAATTGCAACCTGACATGGAACCTTTGTAAAAGAGCCAAAGGTATTGTAATCCTAGACCTAATAAAATAAATTAATGATTTATACAATTGCCTGCCGCAGCCCTCTATTTAACTCGTTTAATCCATTCACAGGAAAAAGTATCTGAGACAGGGGTTTGCTATAGAGCCATTGAAAATGATTACTTGATGGACACTTCCACATCCAAATATACAATTATTTTATATATTATTATGGCTTAAGAGTTCAAGAAAGAAAGCTGAGTAGGATTTTCTTGTCCAGTTCTTTTGTGCTGTTATTTAGCCTCTAAATGGTCTTGGGGTTAAAAGATCAAGACATTTACTGATATGAAATTATTTAAACAATGCTTGTTGGCTTTTATTTTCTAAGTGGACTCCTGAATATAAACAAGCATTTGTCAATGCCGAATGTTTGCTTGCTGGCATTGGCACTGGTAGTGTAGGAGTTACAGAGCTGCATAATAGGAATGGCAGTGAAGTATTGAACTGAAGCCAACCCCATCACCACCCTGCAGATAGTGACAGGCATTGGGGTGTGCCTTTGGGTCGTCAGGCATAATGGCCATGTCATTTCACCACACCCTACCCTGCAGACACTGACAAGTGTCACGGTGTGCCTTGGGGTCTTTGGCTCTTATTCACACCCCATTCCATCAGGAAATACGGTGAGATGGGTGCGGTATAGGAGAATGGGGTGAACTTTGGGGAAGAAGAGTCCAATGCACATCTCGATGCCTCTCAGTGGTTGCAGGGTGTGGGTGGGGATGGAATGGTATGAGCATTGCAGGCGACAATCCCAAGTCACAGCCCTGATGCCTGTTATTCTTTACAGGGTGGGGCATTATGGTCGGAAACCCTAATGCCTCAGGCATTTGTTGGTATTTTTACTCCAAATTTTCAACATGTTTTTTTGTGGCCTCCACCTCATGAACAGTGGCAATATCAGTTTGTTAGCCGAAAGCTGCTTTTGCACAGCGACTACGGCATTTGTCACCACAGGTACAACAACATATTCTGAACAGGATGTGAAAAATGACAGCTGTACTGTTCATGGGGAGGTGTAAAAAATGGCAATGTTGAAAATCTGCAGTGAAAACGTTAAAAAAACTGGTGAAGTCACGAGCGTGCATAGAAACTGTGCAATGCACACCCGTAATGTAATTAGTTTGAGGATTTTATACAGCAGATTGTCAACACAGGCATTTTGGGACCTCCAATCATGAACAGTGTCACTGTGATTTTCTGTATCTGTCCCGAACAATGATTTCCCACAGTGACCATGCATTTCTGTGCTGACAGTGTGAAAACACATTTCGGCCATGTTGTGAAAAATGACAGCTGTATTGTTCATAAGGAAGTGTGGAAAAATGCCACTGGAGAAAATCTGGACTGAAAATATTACAAATTCATGAACCTACGAGGCTGCGTGGAAACTGTACAATGCTCATTTGTAACACAGTCATTTTATGGACTTTTGTCACCAAATTTTCAACATAGCTATTTTAAGACCTCTGCTCATGACCAGTGTCACTGTGATTTTCTTAATCTGTCCCAAACATTGCTTTTGCACACCGACTGCACCATTGTGCACTACATGTGCAGAAACACATTTTGGGTGAGATGTGAAAAATGGCAGCTGTACTGCTCATAAGGAAGTGTGGTAAAATGGTAATGTTGAAAATCTGGTGTGCAAATATTAAAATTCGCGAACTTCTGACGTGCGTAGGAACTGCGCCAATGCGCTCGTAAAGAGGTATTTTGGGAATTTTTTCACCAAATTTGCAACATAGGCTTTTTGAGAGCCCACCTTATGAACACTGGCACTGTCATTTCCTTAATTGGTCCTAAAAGGTGATTTTGCACAGTGACCGCGAAATCACCCTTTGGGCCCAATTAACGCCATGACAGTTCAAGAATTCATGAACAGGGGTCCCAAAAACCCCACGTTGAAAATATGGTGCCAAAATTCAAAAAAATGGCAGAGATATGCATCAAAGTTGAAAAAAACCCTATTTATTACATCATACAGCCTACTGGCATTTCCTCAGTTCGCGGTCAGCTTTGAAGAGTGCAGACGTGTTCCTGGTCCACCGAAGATCATCGCGCTGGACTATGGAGGTAAGTATAGGGTGAGGTGGGGTGGTGGGGAGACAGAGTGTGCAGAGGGTGGGCGTGGGTGGACAGGGAGACTGCCAAGGGAACTTTTTTTGTTTACAGGTTTTTTTTTTTTACGAAGACGACGCGAGACGCTTGCCATGCTGGGGTGGGCTCCCAGCATGGCAGCCGAAGCTGTTTGGGGAACCTGGAGCTGATGGGGATTGGGCACCCCATCGGCCATAACAATTTTGCCACACTGGGGTGGGCCCTAGCGTGGCACCTGGAAAGCTTTTTTGGGGTGAAGCCAACGGGGATTGGGCACCCCAGTCAGCCAGACAGTGTGTGCATGGGGGGGAGCGCATGAGCATGCAATATGTGTGCTTGCGTGCGGTGTGTGGGGGGGAGCGCTGTTCACTGAAGCAGAGCTCTCCCTTTCAACTGTATGGCATTGCATTTCGGATGATTACACTACGTTTCTTGCACATGCGTGCAAGCAACCATAATGAAGCTTGTTAACTGCTACATACCAAATTATGGACTTCTCAGATATTGGAGCCTTGAATGCTTGACTTAAAAATCCACGGTCTCCTGAAAGTGTAGAGCCACAACTCTGCTATCCAGAATTCTAGAATCAATTTTCAAGGCTAAACATTATATGTATTGTGACACTTGGACAGCTGGTTCTGATTACCCTATGATATTTTTTCTGCAATATAAAATATGTAGGGAACTGTCTGTCAGGACAAACTATTGTCTTGGTGAAATGACAAATCCCCCCCCCCCCCCGGTATAGTTCAAAGAACAGGACGTAGGTTAAACTGCAGATATCTGGGATGCAATTAGCTTTGTCAGTTTGCTTTGAAGCCAGGAACTAATATATCCTACAGTATGACATCCTCAGGGAAATCCTTTGATTTGTACTAGGTATCATGAGGAAAGGGGCATATGCATTTGTTTGGAGTGTCATCAGAGTAAGCCAGTAATTACATCAAAGAGAATTTGATGTCTATGTGAAGCAGATCACAGACTGGTTTGGGGAGTCACATGAAGACAGGAGTTTCACTGATGTCACCTATTTATTTTTTAAATATCTTATTAGGACATCATGTGTTATAACATATAAATTTTAATACACCAAGGCAGAGTTAGGTGACCTCAGAGAGAAGGCTGGTTCAAGACTGCTTTTAAGTATACTGAGCAGACCTTAGAAACTGACATAGATATTCATTTCTTTTTATCATAGAAATGTTTTAATGAGTTTTCTTTTGTTGACAGAAAGTTTACAATACCTTGTAATTTATACATCCGTCCCAGTGCAGCATTTCACATTTCAGGTTTACAAGATGCTGCCAATTTGTATTACAATAGAACTAGTACAATTCTGATCCTCATCCAGTGAAATACATTCCATAAAAACTGTGAACTTAATTATGAATCTCTTCCCAACATTCTTCCTTGTTAAGGAGTTTGTGTATGTAAGGTGGGAGGTTAATACCACTAAGTGAGGTCAAGCATGGTTATGACTAACCTTATCCAGGAAAGTGAGAAAAAAAATAGTTACCAGGAAAGAAACAATGGAGATGAAGATAGTGAGTAGAGAGCTACCTTAACCAGCCGGGTAATCACCCTTCCCTCTGTACCATCTAGGCTCCTTCAATTCAGTGATCGGTTGCTGCCTACCTGAGAGTGGTGGGTGGGTTTCCTGGGGGTGGAAGGGGGGGGCTTTGCACAATGTAGAATTCAGGAACAGTCCCCATTTCAAAAAATAGAAAAATATTTTACCCTGGTTGGCATACGTCAACCCTTCAAATGTGGCTAGCCTTGCTGCCGCTGAGTGCCGGGGAAGGGTTGTGTTTGTCTCCAGGATAACAGTACTAGCCTCTTCACTTCCAACAGAACAGTCATCAACCAGCTTATGTGAGGTCGTGGCAAGAAGCCAACAGGGGATGAATCCAACAACAAAAGGAATGGATTAGAGATATCAATGGGAACCCCTAAAATCCCAGAGCAATCCATTGCTATAGCATTCCAGAAGTTAGTCAACTGCTGACATTCCCACGTGATATGCAGCATATTTGCGGGGCTACACCCACATCTCCAGTACTGAGCATGAGGTAATATACCCCACCGTTGAAAGGTCTCAGGCGTACAATACCATCTAAGCAGAATCTTAAGTTGGATCTGCTGACTCCTAACATCCTGATAAACAGAGTGAGCAAGCTGGAGGCATTTGGACCATGTCTCCCCAGTAATGATGAGATGGAGATTTTCACTCCAGGCCTTCCTGCAAGGGTCAGTGTGGTCTGGCTATGCCTCCCGCCAGGTACTATAGAATTTACCAGCCATACCTTTTAAGGAGGTTTTATTATGGAACTGTGTCAGCCAGTCCTACTTAGGATCTCCTGTGAGCAGTGCCTGAATCTTGTGAATCACATTACAGATCTGCAAATATCTCCAAAAATCCCTGGATGGTAAGGAGTAATTGGCCCTTAGTTGTGTAAAGGACATCAGAGCACTAAAATCATGCATATATAAGTATTGAATAACGCATATCCCTTTACTTTCCCATTCCAGCGAATGGAGCATTTTGTTATCCACTGTAAGAAGTGGGTTATGCCAAAGTGCCAGGTAGCAATACGGCATGGATCTGGCTGTCTTCGGAGTATTGGAAGCTGCCATGACTGGGGAGCCACCTGGAGGGATGCAGGCTTATACTGGTGCGATGGTCTGCATCTGTCCAGGGGGGATCCAGGATCCTAGGTGACAAGTTTAAATGCTTCACTGGCAAGCATTTAAACTTGCCAAGGGGGGAGGCACTGAAAAGGAGCTGGGAAATCCCAGCCTCCCCCCACAAAGTGCAGCAGTTAGAGAGGTAAACACCAAGGCAGAGAAGTCAGTAGGGAGCAGGACAGGGATAAATTCAGAAAAAGGTGTTGAGGACAGGGATGAGGCTAAAAGAGGTAAGGCCATAAAAAATAAATGGAAGATGATGAGTACCAATGCCCGCAGTCTGTGCAACAATCTCCCTGAACTAGTGGCCTTAATGGAAGAGGGATGCCTGGATATTGTGGCAGTCACTGAAACATGGTACACAGAAAACCATGGGTGGGAAGTCAACATACCAGGAGGGACAGGGTGGGTAAAAGAGGAGGAGGAGGAGTAGCTCTCTATATAAGGGAAGGGATTAAAGCAACAGAACTAAAGAGTAAACAGGAAGTTGATGAGTCACTATAGGTCACCCTGAAGACAGGAAATGGCACCACAGTCTGCATGGGCGTTGTGTACAGACCTCCATCTCAGAGGGAGAAAATGGACAAGGAATTGTTAGAAGACATCCTTAAAATGGCAGAAAAAGGGGAGATATTGTTGATGGGGGACCTGAATATGCCAGATGTTAACTGGGGTACCTTTGCTTCAGGCACATCCAAGAGCAGGGTCATTCTTGATGCCCTACAGGGGGCATGCCTCAGACAGCTAGTGTTGGAACCCACTCGGGGGGGGAGCAATCTTAGACCTGGTACTCTCAAATGGGGAAGGACAGAGGATCTCAGATTTAGAAGTGGGTAGCCATCTGGGAACAAGTGACCCCCAAACAGTGTGGTTCACAATAAACACAGCCATAGAGTCAAGCCATACAAAAACAAGAGTATTGGACTTTAGGAAGGCTGACTTTGGGAAAATGAGAGAGTGCCTTAGAAAAGCACTAGCAAATGAGCAAGAAGGAGGGGTGGAGGAACACTGGGGAATAATCAAAACAGCCATCGCAGAGGCAACAAGCCTTTGTGTGAAGCAAATCAATAAAACAAAATGAAGGAAAAAAACACTATGATTCTCAAAAGAGGTTGCAGGGACGGTTAAGATGAAAAGGATAGCATTCAGGAAATATAAGGAAACACAGAAGGAGCAGGACAGAGAATTTTATCAGTTAAAGCAGAAGGAGGCAGAGAAGGCAGTCAGAATAGCAAAGGCACAAACTGAGGAAAAGATAGCCAACTCTGTTCAGAAGGGGGATAAAACCTTCTATAGGTACATTAGGGAGTGAAGAAAGACCAAGGGAGGGATACAGAGACTTAATAAAGGGAAGGGAATGTGGGCAGAGGGTGACAGTGAAAAAGCAGGGATACTGAATGAATATTTCTGCTCAGTATTCACAACAGATCAGGAGGGGGGTGTGCCTAAACCAAACAAGGGAGAAACTCTGAATAGGGGGTCGATACCAGTCAATTCACAGAAGAAAGGGTTTTGAAAGAACTCTTGAAACTGAGGGTGGACAAATCAATGGGGCCTGATGGGATTCACCCAAGAATACTAAAAGAACTAAGGGTAGAACTAGTAACAGCACTGACTACTCTCTTTAACAAATCATGGGAGGATGGAGTGGTACCTGAGGACTGGTGGAGGGAAAATGTGATTCCACTTCACAAAAGTGGGAGCAGGGCAGAAGCAGGAAATTACAGACAAGTTAGTTTGACTTCAGTGGTAGGGGAAATGATGGAATCTCTTTTGAAGGAAAGAATTGTTGAGTACCTAGAGGCCAGTGGGGCACAGGACCCAAGGCAGTGTGGTTTCACAGCAGGAAGGTCATGTCAGATGAACCTAATAGATTTCTTTGACTGGGTGACCAAAGTAGTAGACCAGGAAGGGGCTGTGGATATGGCCTACCTAGATTTTAGCAAGGCATTCGACACAGTCTCACACAAAAGATTAATATACAAGTTAGCCAGCCTTGGAGTGGGTCCCAAGGTGGTAGCCTGGATAAAAAACTGGCTGGACTACAGGACGTAAAGGGTAATAGTAAATGGAGTCAACAGTAAAGAAATGAGGGTAACCAGCAGGGTACCGCACGGTTCGGTACTGGGACCGGTCCTCTTTAATATCTTTATAAGTGACATTGGAGAGCACCTGGAAGGAAAGGTATGCCTCTTTGCAGATGACACAAAGATCTGCAACAGGGTTGATACACAAGGTGGGGTGGAAAGAATGAAAAGGGACTTGGCAAGGTTTGAGAAATGGTCAAATATGTGGCAGCTCAGATTCAATGCAAAGAAGAGCAAGGTGATGTATCTGGGAAACAAAGACCCAGGGGAAGAGTGCACAATGGGGGGGTGAATTAATAACAACAACAAAAATCGAAAGAGACCTAGGAGTAATTATATCAGATGACCTAAAGGTGGGCAAGCAATGTGAGAAGACAGTAAGAAGGGCTAGGGGGATATTGGGATGCATAGGGAGAGGCATCAATAGTAGAAAACAGGAAGTTGTTATCCCTCTCTACAGACAGTTAGTGAGACCCCATCTGGAGTACTGCTTGCAATTCTGGAGACCCCATCTATGCAAAGACATAGACAGAGTGGAGGCTGTTCAGAGGAGGGCAACCAAAATGGTGCAAGGTCTGCACCAGAAGACATGCGAGGAGAGACTAAAGCAGCTTAATATGTATACCCTTGAGGAAAGGAGGGAGAGGGGTACATGATAGAAACTTTCAAGTATCTCAAGGGAATTAACAAGGTGCAAGAGGGTAGTATCTTTCAGAAGAAGAGATGTGCAAGAACAAGGGGGCACAATTTAAAGATAGAGGGGGGATGGCTCAGAGGTAATGTTAGAAAGTATTTTTTCACAGAGAGAGTTGTGGATGCATGGAACAGCCTTCCTGAGGAGGTTGTGGAGTCAGAAACAGTGGGAGAATTCAAGAATGCATGGGACAGACATAAGGCAATTCTAATGGGGGCAGGAGGAAGTAAGCTGTTGATTAACGAGAATCTGCAGCTTATCCATCAGGTGGGGAAATGGGCAGACTGGGTGGGCCAAGTGGTCCTTATCTGCCATCAAATTCTATGTTTCTATGAGTAATCCCATCCAGACATATGATCTCTTCGCCACACATCCACCATGCCCCACTCTATAATTTCCCGCAAAGCCCTCAACGCTCTAGGATGTGATTGTGGGATCATTTTGGATTTGTCGAGGAAGGCATCTAGGTTAAAGTTAAAGTCTCCACCCCAGAGGATCGGAATCTGTGGGTAGTCGACTGTTAAAGACTCTATGGCTTTGTTAAGATCCAACAGGACTTCAGGCTGGTCTATATTAGGGCCATAGAGATTAGCCAACACCACCAACCACCCTTGGAAAACTAACCTAACTGCAATCCACTGACCCTGCTTGTCTGTAAGGACTTACTCTTGCGCCCATCAGCATGATTTTTTGACTAGTATTGCCACCCCTTTTGACTTGGTGGGTGCTGAGTTCGCTAACACATCACCAACCCATGCTTTTTAAGCCATTGTAAATTTCTTGTAGTGATGTGAGTCTCTTGTACTAGAGCTATGTTTGCTTGCAAGGAATGTAGGTGTCTAAGGACCATAGGTCTTTTAACTAAGTGATTTAACCCTTTTACATTCCAAGGTACTAGGTTAATACCTGCCTTCGCATTCTGTGTCATATTCTTAGATTGAGTAAATAAGCCAGTACTCACCATCCAAGTCCAGATAAGGTAAAGAATAACAGCAGAAAGTGCACTGAGACAGGGATGAGAAGTTGACAGGAAAGACTTAGAGAAAAACAATCTGGCCAACTGTACAGCTCCCAATAAGAGCCTAATATGAAAGAATAAACAATTATATTAACACTATTAACTGGTCAGCCAAAGGCTAGTTGTCCCCAAAAAGACAAATATTCACCAAAACAAGAACTTGTTTGTTGAAAGAGTAACAACAATCAGAAACACTTTGTATTGAATAACACACTAATCTAACAGTGAAAAGGTGTATGTGCGCAATGCCAATCCCTTTGATGGGCAGCTAGCTGCACTGACCTGTCACTAAGAGAGGGGTTAGAGAGAGAGAAAACAACTCAGAAAAGCTGCCTTCTACATCCCCAGCAAGACATGATTTAGGATAGCCATCAGGGGGTAACTAAATTCCCGATGAATAAAGGGGGCAGGGGGTGAGGGGGTGCAAAATAGGGAAGGGCAAAGGAAGTGCCCCATGAGAGTGACGTCCATATCGTCCTTACTTCCACCCTGACCCTAAGGACAGCTAGGACAGCTGGCTGAGCCTGCCACTAGAGCATTCCTCATCCTCCAGTGCTCAGCCTATACTACTACAGAGCTTGTACCATGGGCCATACTCAGTATATGTAGTCTCACTGGCCAGCTGCCTAACACAAAAAGGGGAAGGGGGGAAGAGGAGCATCAACTCTTCTGCTTAGGCTCATAGTAACTTGACTCAGATGCCAGGCACACAAGAGAGCTTTGGGGCTATATAAGTTTATCATTCTAACAAGAAAAACATCTAACATTTGACCTTTGTATTCTAGACTTTGACCATATTCGAATAAGGCTTCAGTCATAAACAATGTTCTCTTCCCTTTGGCTCAACAGGTGTGCGTCTGTGGAAATCACAGCCGCAAAGGTCAGAAGTCCAGGTCTCACAGGATAGTCCAGCAAGTTTTGCTTATGTTCAGCATCCGGTTCAGTCTCAGCCCATTCAACATCCGCAGTCGCTTCAATCACCATTTCATCTGGGATTTCACTCGATTATTTGGAGCTGTGGATATCCTCTTTGATGTATTTGGCTGGAGGAGCGCCCCTAAGGTCATTAGTAGGGGAGTCTCATCCATTGAAAGATCGTTGCCGCACTCTAGTAGGTTGGGTTGCGCCTGTTTGGGGTAGTGCTACTGATATTGTAGTCTCAACTCCATTTTGCAGAGCTCTACAAGCAGCAGTTCCATCTGCTGTGCTATGGAACAGAGGGGAAAACCTGGAGAAAGCATCTGGCAGCAACGCTGTCCAGTCCACTCTCTTCTCCTCCTCTGGCGCTTCCCTTGTACTTTTGTTCTGCTGGGCCCCAGGTTCATGTCAAGGGCCTGGTTCCCATAGCCTCTTGGGAGTTGTAATTTGGACATTCAACTTAGGCCAGTATTTATGGACCCACTGCTCAATTTCCCAAGGTGTTTCCACAACAATGTCTCTTCCTTCCCTGGACGCATAGAGACAAGCCAGGTTCCTGTACCCATATTGGAATCCTTGTTCAGATCGCATTTTTTTGAGGGGTAGAAATGCTTTTCTCCATGCAGCTACCTCTGCTGAGAAATCCCTGAGAAAGGAAATACGAGCCCCTCTCCACATCAATTCCCCTCTATCTCTGACTGCATTGAGAATTCTTTCTTTAACACAGTACCTTAGGATGTAAGTTATAATTGGCCGGGGGGGGTCCCTGATGGTGCCTGGCCTTACTTGGGACCCGTTGCGCTCGCTCTACTTCCACTGGTCCAATCCATCTATCTCCTAGTATTCTGGGGATTTCTTCATTTAAGAACTTTTCAGTATTTTTTCCCTTAACCCCTTCCAGAAATCCAATAATTCTTATATTATTTCACCTCCCTTTATTCTCCTGGACCTCTGCTCTCCTCCATAGGGTAGCCAGTCTCTCATCATGTTCTCTTAGTTTTTGCCAAATATTGAAGTTGTTTGATTCAAAATCCTCCAGCCGCTGCTCCACCATGTTCATTTTATCGTTGAGCCCCTTAACTTCCATCACTGTGCCTGCTAGAGTGGTAGTTATTCAGTCAACCCTTGTGAGGAGGGTTTCCAGCATGGAAGTAATATGCTGGAGAGAAGCCCCAACATCTACTGGCTGTGTGATGTTTTCCCCAATTTTCTGGCTTTGCAGTAGTACCCGATTCTGATGTGAATCCAGGGCCTTTAGAAGGAGGTAGCTCCAGTAGTGCACTCGCTACATGCTGTTGTGGGCCGACTCTCCCTGACCGTGCTTTACCCTCTGTATGCAGCCGTCGGTTGATCACAATGTGAGTGCACAACTATGAGCATTCTGAGCACAGGGACGTGGCCTACCTCCCTATCCACCGCTTTGGAACAAGCCACACTGCAACTGGTGCAACAAGGCAATTACCGGAGGACTGATCACGGAATTTCACTGCTCTCGGGAATCGGGGTGATGGCAGGTATGTTTTGGGAACTCAGGATCCCCCGATTGCAAGAGATGGTGACAAATTCGGTTTGCTGGGGAACGGAGCTCACAGTCTAGGCATCCATCTCTGTCGGCACCAAAACCACGACCCCCATAGATATTCATTTCTGACTGAGAAAGAGGAACATCAACACACTGAAAGATTAAGAAAGTAAGGATACATTAGATAAGACCAGTCTGAGTGTATGGGTTGTAGGAATTTGCACTTTTAAACCTATTTTGTTTTTAAGAGTGTATGTGTTGGGATATCTTGTTCTGTATTTACTGTTTTCCTATTTTTACCTATTTTAGAGTAAAGATATATATTTTAAAAACAGAAACTGCCTGATGTGCCTTGAAACTTCTTTTTACGTTCACTTGAGTGCATGCGCAAGGAATGTTTTAGGAGAGTAGCACACTTAGAGGTGTGCCTCTCCCACCCAATGCACTGCTCCCTTGAGCAGGCGTGGCGGTCCTGCATCAATGGGTGCAGCAGCTCAGTATGACAGTGGTGTTCCTCTGCTTCAAAGAAAACACTGCTGCCATACTGAGCGCCCGCCCATGTCAGCGCGACCTCCCCAGCATGTTAGTCCACGCTACCCCCCAGAGCTTTTGTGCCATGCTGAGGCCCACCCAGTGTGGCAAACATTGTTTGCCGGCCGGGTGCCATTCCCCATCAGCTCCATAGCCCCAAAGCCATCCTGCTGCCAGCAGGCCCACCCAGCGTGGCAAATGTTCTTTATTTTGCCGGACGGGTGCCAAATCCCTGTCGGCCTCGGCCCCCAGCAATCTTGTGCCATGCTGGAGCCCACCCCAAGCGTGGCAAACGTCCCATGTCATCTTTTTTTTTTCAAACTTGTAAAACAAAAACTGTCACCCGCATCTCCCAACCCCTCCCACAACCCACACCCACCCACTGCGCCCAATCTCCCCACACCCCCTCACCCCATCCTTACCTCCAGACTCGGCGCAATGATCTTCGGTGGACCGGGAACACGTCTGCACTCTTCAAAGGCGACCTCGAACTGAGGAAATGCCGGTAAGCTGTATAATGGGCTAGATAGGGGGGTTTCAACTTTATTGCATATCTCAGTCATTTGTTGGAATTTTTGCACCAAATTTTCAACATGGGGCTTTTGGGACCCCTTCTCATGAATGATGTCACTGTCATGGCATTATTCGGGCCCAAAGGGTGATTTCGCAGGCACTGCACAATCACTGTGCGAAATCACCCTTTGGCCTCGAATAATGCCATGACAGTGACATCATTCATGAAAAGGCATCCCAAAAACCCCATGTTAAAATTTGGTACAAAAATTCCAAAAAATGACTGTTTTACGAGCGTGCGTTGCGCAGTTCCTACGCAGGCTCGTAAGTTCTTGAATTTTCAATATTTTCACTCCAGATTTTCAACATTGCCATTTTATTATACCTTCTTATGAGTTGTATAGCTGTCACTTTTCACATCTCACCCAAAATGTGTTTCTGCCCATGTAGCGCACAATGGCGCAGTCGGTGTGCGAAATCAATGTATGGAACACATTAAGAAAATCACAGTGGCACTGATCATGAGCAGGGGTCTTAAAATGGCTGTGCTGAAAATTTGGTGAAAATATTCCTAAATATGACTGTTTTATGAGTCTGTGTTGCGCAGTTCCTACGCACGCTCGTAAGTTTGCGAATTTTCAATATTTTCACTCCAGATTTTCAACATTGCCATTTACCACACCTCCTTATGAGCACTGCAGCTGTCATTTTTCACATCTTGCCCAAAACGTGTTTCCGCCCATGTAGCGCACAATGGCACAGTCGGTGTGCGAACTCAGTGTATGGGACACATTAAGAAAATCACAGTGTCACTGTTCATTAGCACAGGTTTTAAGCTGCCAATGTTGACAATTTGGTGAAAAATTTCCTAACAATCACTGTTTTACCAGTGCGCATTGCACAGTTCCCATGCACGCTCCTAGGTTTGCGAATTTTCAATATTTCCACTCCAGATTTTCAACATTGCCATTTTACCACACTTCCTTATGAGCAGTACAGCTGTCATTTTTCACATCCTGCCCAAAACGTGTTTCCGCCTATGTAGCGCACAATGTGGGTAACAAAAAGGTCATGCTGACAATTTATTGTGCAAATACCAGCAATCGCACAGGGCATTAGGGTAAAGCACCATACATGCCAAACACCACTGCAAACACCTGCAAGCAAACGTTCGGCATTTACAAATGCTTGTTTTATAAGTGAAGCTTAGATGGTTACAGTTGACACTGTGCATGAGCTTATTATGGTACCAAACTGGGAAACAGGTAAAAGTTCTCTAGGTCTTGCATAGAGTTCTAAGAGTTCATTTTGTAATACTTGGTTAGGTGCCCATAGGCAAAGATATTTGCCCCCGAAGACAGAATTATCTGAACCTAACAATTAGGTACGCTATCAAGAGGTTATGAGTTTGAATCCCTCCAGAACTTGGGACTAAAGGTGACTCAAACCCACAAAAACAGACAAGAGGGTTACCTTGTTCTGTTAACTGTTCACAAGACTGCACTCAGAGGTTGGCACTTTGGGAGTAGAGGGCTGACCTGCTGAGTAGGTTTGTGACATGTATGTCCTAAAATATCTACGTTTATGAGTTTTTCTTCAGATGCTTATGTAGTCTATTTTATTGTCTTGACTTAATTATTTTCAAGCAGTGGAAAATGAAAATTGCTTAGTTAGTAGAAGCGGTCTTAACCACAGACAAATTGCTATTTTGCAGCCATTGACTTTATAATAACGGTTACAAATCTAGAATGTAATCAAATAAATTTATTAGGACTTTAAAAATGTTGTAGAGGAAATATTGGTGCATTTTAATATAGCAATTTATAATAGTAGCACTTTATAATAGTATTTCAGGTTGAGGTAGTAATGACTCAAACTGAAGAAATTTGGGTCAATTTCTTGAGATGATATTTTCAGGTTAGACAGAATGTATTTATAATCATCTGTTGTCTAATTTATAGATGGGACCTATATCTTGCCTTTAATGTCAATCACAAACAGAATTGTGGAATTATGTTACAAAATTATCTATTTAAGATGATCTGTGTGATGGAATGTAATTTTAAAATGACTGGCTTTTATGTATGCGTGTATACCTTTGTAAAATGTTGTTTCCCTTGTTTCGTAATGACTTAAAGTCGAACAAATAAACTACTACTACCTAGTGGTCACTGGGTAAAGTCACTAGTCCAACATACTGAAGGAATTTCATGGTGATCCCTAGTCACATTCATAAAAGGCATTTCATTGCATAATGGAATTCCATAGCATGTTTTCTTATGGACTTTCCTTAGGTTTCTGGAGTTAGACATGGGGAAAAACACAGAGGAATGTGCACAGAAACTCACTGCTGGTGCTGTCTTTTTGAAAGACCACCCAACAAGAAAAAAAAAATGAGAGACGAACATAAATCTTCCTGTAGTTAAAAAGATGACACTGTAGCATTGAATAATGCACACCAATAGATTTATTGAGAACATGCGACATATAATAATATGCCAAAAGCATTGAGCAAACATCGCAATGTTTCATGGAGCTAGTACTCTTGATTGATCAATGGGACCTCTGAAAAAGAAAACTAGTCAGTGGAAATATTTAAAGTGTGTGCTGCATGCCCAGTAGTCATTTTTTCATATATTTACAATACAATGAATCCCTTTTTGTGTATTAGAATAGAAACATAGAAACATAGAATTTGATGGCAGATAAGGACCGCTTGGCCCACCTAGTCTGCCCGTTTTCCTACCTAACAGATAAGCTGCAGATCCTAGTTAACCAACAGCTTACTTCCTCCTACCCCCCCACCAGGACTACCTTATGTCTGTCCCATGCATTCTTGAATTCCCCCACTGCTCTTGACTCCACGACCTCCTCAGGGAGGCTGTTCCATGCATCCACAACCCTCTCCGTGAAAAAATATTTCCTCACATTACCTCTGAGCCGTCCCCCCTCTATCTTTAAATTGTGCCCCCTTGTTCTTGAACATCTCTTTTTTTGAAAGATGCTACCCTCTTGGACTTTGTTGATTCCCTTGAGGTACTTGAAAGTTTCTATCATGTCCCCTCTCTCCCTTCTTTCCTCAAGGGTATACATATTAAGCTCCTTTAGTCTTTCTGCAGCCTAAGCTGCACATTGTGGAGCTCCCATTATCCCTATTAACTGCTCTGGACAAAAATTGCTTCAATCCATGGTCATTTGGGAATCTCCGTGGATTATCCAAACTATAACAATGTGAAGCACTGAGTGCTGGTACTGTGGCAATGCATGAGGTGGCTACCTGGGCAATGTGAGAGTTGGGTGTGTGTCCTGGAATCCCACACTGGGGCAGGGGGGGTGAGTACAGCCCCTGATGAAGGCATAACTGCCAAAGTGCTGGGGACTGTTGTAGCTTTGGCGTTTGCCAAACAATAAATGTTGCTATTTGCAGATAGTTCTGTTGTGGTGTTTTATTCTGTGGAGTGCAGTAATATAGTGGACTTGGGTGAGTACATTGGAAGTGAAAGGGCTTTGATTAGGAGGATGGGATGGCATAGACGATCCAGCATTTATGTATTCCTCTGCCAGCTGGGGGCAGCATTGATGCTGGCTGTGAACGCAGGCACTTGTCTGCCCTCCCAGCTTGGTGCAACTCTGAATGTTGGGGACTGGGTGGAGGTGGAGAAAATGGGAGAAATGGGAAAAAAAAAAGACATACCAATGTTACCGCTCACAAATGCTCCTAATACCAGTTTGTATTTATCTGGTTCTCCAAGAAGCTTGAATCCACTGTACTTGGCAAAACCTTTCTCGTCTTCAAAATCCTGTATGTCAACACGAAGCTGAAATGTTCCTGCAAAAAGGCAGTGATGCTTCATTTTAAACCATCAGAACCAAGACAGACAAGTCAGTAGAGAAGAGATATGTCCATCTGTTTCTCTTTCATCTAAGCATTCATTACTTCTCCCACACACATATTCTTTCGTACCATTTTTAGTGACCTGATGGATGTTGTCATTCCCCAGCCAGAACTCAGAGAGCTGGTTCCCAAAGCCATTCTTGTATGCCTCCCAGCCACGGTAAAAATCCACAGAACCATCCATGCGCCTCTGGAACACCTAGTGGACACACCATCATTTTATTATGTAAATGCATTCAATAGTTTCATTCTACATTGTATGTTGGTGGTGAGATTTATTTATATGCACGAAATACATGACAAAGTAAGTTCTATTTTCAATGACATTCCAGGAACAAGACATGGTATATGTAAGTAATAAGCCATGACAAGGTGTGCATTATAGGATTTGAATACACATCCTAGGAGTGTAGTAAGGTAAAAGGCTGAAGGCTGAGTGTCCTTACATCCCTGGGAAATGCAACAAAATCCTATGATGTGCACCCTGCAGGGGCTTATTACACTTATAAAATGGGTCTACGTAGGTTTTAGGGGGAGGAAAAAGAGATTTGACTGTGCACTTATAGACATTTAATACATGGTCAGGTGACCTCTATCTGCCAATGACATTTCTAGATTTTTTCTTGCCATTTTTTAAAGTAAGATAGTAATTGAGGATGGGTCTAATTCCTCCTCCCCATGACTGAACCTCTGTTACTTATGCAGCTCAGTTTCAGAAAGCTTCAACCTAAACACTGCCTGCTCAGTTTGAATCTTTTTTTTAAATGTTCAATTCCTTCCCTCGGCATCAATGCCTGTTTTCCAGGCATGCCAGTCATGTGACTGGCTTTGGAGACTGAGGGAGAGGTGAAAGGGTGCCTGACTGCACAACTGCAGTCCCTGTCACATACCCTGGTTTAACACTGAAACTGAGGTATAAAGGGACTGCGCTGCAATTCTGCACCATTTGGCAACATCAGCAGAGAAGGAAGAGAAATGCTTGGGGAGGAAGAACAGCACATAACTGTAGGTACTGCTCTCCTTGGTTAAATTGGGGGTGTTTGTGGCATGGTGACTTTTTGGGAGAAGGGAGATCAGGGTGACGATAGTGAAAATCAAGCAATATAAAAAAAGAGAAAGAGCCGGCTCAAGGGATTCAAGTGATGGGGTGCTGATCAGGCACACTAGCGACTCAGGTTCATGCCCCAAGCCTGAACATCTGGAGCAGAGACCAGCAGGGAGGAAATGAAAGTGTCCTTTTGATGCCTCCCTCCCCGGGGCAGGGCATGTTGGATCTCTGGGTAGCGATTCCTGGAGGTGGCTCAGTGAAGGTATTCTTGGTGGCATGGGTGACCACATCCTGCCAAATGTCAATGCCACCAGGATACGACTGCTGTCACATGACTGTGGGAGGTGGGAAGGGCACCATAAAATAAAAATATGTCTGCCTGCTGCCGAATTCTCCCATGCCACAAAGCCCTTCTAGTGCACCACTTCAATCCATTCAGTCCCCTGTGTTCCTAGGTCAAAGCAGCAGAATATTTCTCCCCTCCCTTGCTCCTCTCTGGGGAGGGTGCCTCCTCAGCAGGGATACTCTGGATCTACCCAGGGCATGGAAAAAACAGGGACAGAACAGGATGGCAGTGGAGAATGGGCTGGTAGACAGAGGAGGCTAACAATGTGCAGTCTGAAGGAGAGGCTGGGCAGGGGCAGGGTAGAAAAAAAAAGCAGAAAGAAACTGTGAAAGTGAGAGAATGGAGAGAAAGAAACTGAAAGTAGGGGTATGGCCAGTAAGACAAGGGAGGGCGATGAATGATACTGGGGGTGGTGTGTGGGCTGGAAGAGGGGGCATATGAGAAACCACTACTACAACTACACAAAAGAAAATGAATACAAAAAATAATAAAAGCAAATAAAGAGTGAGAGAAGTGAAAGAAATGAATGTGATCTGAAAGGAGGGAGGGTGAGAAATGATCATGGGGATGTGGGTGTGGGCTGATAGGGAGAACGTGTGAGAAATCACTTTACTAGTACTACAACTACAAGTACTAGTATGAAAAAGATAAGAATATAAAAAAAAAGAGTGAGAGAACAAAGGGAAAGAAACTGGTAGTAAGCACTGGGGAGGAAGGCTGCAGGGCTGAATGAAGGGAAGGAAAAATATCCCAGGGCCCAGGGCATAAGGGGCCCTAAAACATCTTTCAGGCAAAACAAATTATGTTTCTAGCCCTCGTTTTCATTTGATGCGGTCTTCTGTGAAAAGATGGAGGTATCACATGTATGTAATAGAAATAATTGCCCTTATCACGTAGGCCTGATTAATATTGCTCAACACCAACAAGCAAAATGAATCACAGAGCTAGGTGTAGGGGAAGTTCGTAATCAGAACCCAGCACAGGAGTCAGTGAATGGCATAACCCCAGAAGTTGCAGCTTTAGCTGCTAGTCCTGTGGTTATAACACAACCAGTGGAGGGCATGACACAAACTCCTGAAGTAATGGGCACAGACATGCCCCCCCCCCACCTCCTACAGGCATGGATCCTCCTTTTGTAAAGGTACTCCCCAAGAAAAGAAATAGACAAGGGAAATCAGTGCAGCAAAAGGTATCAGATTCTGGATTGATTCTGACAGGGAACAAATTCTCTATTTTAGCCCCTGAGGGTTCTGTTGAGGATTCTGAGGGGAAGGTACGGACACCTCTTCACTTCTTTCCACCACTGATATGGAAGGAGGGGGCACTGATCCTATTGCTAAATGAACAAGATAGCATAGGTTATTTAAAATTTCTTGAGAATTCTGGGGTTAAGAGATATCTTATATGTATTTCTTCTTATGCGCTCCCTTTCTATAGCAACTTTGAACATTAATAGTGTCAAGAATGATAGGAAGCATATGGGAGTACTACATTCTTTAAAAAGTCTAAAATATGACACTATTTGTTTGCAGGATATTAGGTTAAAAACAAAATATGAGTTGCAACAAGCCTCTCGGGCCTGGTCAAATGGTCCTTCTTTCTTGTCAATTGGATTAGATGTGTGTGATTGGGTGGGTATACTTTTTTCAAACACTTTAGTTAAGGTATCTAGACTGACCAAGATGCGCCCAGGCCATGCTGCATTATTAGACATTTCATATTTTTCAGAAAGATTTCATTTAATTGTTGTATATGCGCCTCAGACAAAAGCTCAAAGGGTATCTTTATTTAAAGAGGTACAGCCTTACTTGCATATCTCTAGATTAGTGGGATGGTTAGGTGATTTTAATTGTGGATTATCCACAAAGGAAAGAGGCCTGAGGACAGATAAACTGTTCTGTGATTCCCAACTCCTGAAGCAGATTATTCAGACTGCCAGCTTACAAGATACCTATAGAACGCATTGTCCAGAAAGGGGTTATACGTATTATAGGGGAACCTACAAAACAAGAATTGATTTCATTTTTTCCTCACAAGCTCTTGAGATTCTTAAAGCTAAAAATTACCCAAACGAATTTTCTGAGCATAATATGGTAATGGCACAATTTTCATGGGACAATAACCCTAGATGTAAAAAAGTAAATGCCGGCTAAATGAAACGCTTTTAGAGGATCTTCACATACAATCTAGATGGAAAAGATAGTGGATAGCCCACCTTTCAGTTGTAGAATTATACAGTCACATAATTGACTGGTGGGAGGATGACAAAAAGGGATGGCAGGAATTTTTAAAAACAGGGCTCAGTATGTATCTCAAAAAGATTATCTCAAGTATTTACAGCTAAGATATAATTTGCAATGTCTTATTTCACAATCTGCACAAACAACACATGATTATAGTGCCCAAATACACATAACTAAACAGCAAATGATTAATATCCAATATAGTAAAGCACAGTCTCTTATCCAAGAAATGAAGTTTGGTACTCTGATACTGAAAGGCTATATGGACCCATACAGGAAGTATAAAAAGAGGATAGAGAATAAAATTATTACAGAGCTTGTTTCCCCCTCTAGGACTCTAGAATATTCACCTCAGGACTTGTTACATACGATAGAAAAGGTAAGGAACAATTTGGGTCTTCTCAAATAACCAAGGATGCTCAAGGGTTTCTAAAAACATTGACACTGCCCCAAGTCACACAAGCAGATGCAGAGATGTTAAGTGCAAAAATAATATTGGCTGAGGTTAAAACAGCTATTTCTAGGTTAGCAGCTAACACAGCACCAGGTACAGATGGTTTAAGCACTGGGTTTTGTAGAACATTTTATTAGGAATTGGCCCCTGTCTTGGTGCATATATATAATTCCATATTGGACTCTTCTAGATATGGGTCCTTTATGCAAGAAGGAATTTTAATTTTGCTATACAAAAAGGGGGACAGAAATAGTATTAGAAACTGTCATCCATTATGTCTACTAAACACAGACCTTAACATTTTAAGTAAAATTTTGTTAGATAGACTAATGAGAGTGGCACACTACTTAATCCATCCAGCACAGACCTGTGCAGTTCCGGGAAGAAAACAACAGGACAATTTGATTTTATTCAGGGAATTATTCTTTAGAGGAGAATCTGGAAAAACTAAAGGCTCTCTGCTGGCCTTGGATCAGGAGATGGCCTTTGACCGGCTGTCTCATAGTTACCTATTTTCGATTTTAGAAGCTTTTGAGGTACCAACTGTGTTTGTAAATTGGCTCTCACAGATGTATAAGCATGCTTTATTGATATTCAACTGAAATACAGGATGTGTTTGAGGATCTGGGTAATAAGACTGCTTATACATACTTCTCGGGAGCTCGTAAATCATGTACAGACTATTGGTTTCTTTCTCCCAATTTACGTTATATGTCTCTGAAAGTTACACCTGTGGCCACTTCTGACCATATGATGTTGCAGATTACACTCTCTGATTTTCCTGCAACATCTAAGGGCCTTGGATATTGGAAACTCAATTTCTCTTTAGTAGAAATCCCTGTGGTAAAAGAAGATTTTGTCTCGTTACTACAGGCAAGGAAATCAGTTCACTTTTTGCATGACACCCCACAGCAATGGTGGGAGGAAACAAAATTAGGTATTCAACATTATTTTCAGCATGTTGGGAGGGTTTTAGGTTGAGAAAAACAGAATACTTATAGAACTTTAAGATTAGAACTGCAAAAGGTGTATTCTAAGCTAAATAAAGGGGAGTTTGTGATATTGCAGTTATAAAAAAGTTGAAAGAAAGTTTAGTACAGACACAGTATGATAGACGCAAGACTTTAGAAGCCAAACAATGGTTTGGGATTTCTGGGAGACATGAGGTTATCAATCCCTTTGAGAGCTGTGCAATACAGCGTTCAAAAAAAGAAATGAAACAGTTAGAGACATCCTTTGAGGACCTGGTTGTGACACAAAAGGACATCCTATAAGAATTAGATAAATATTTGCAACAACTTTTTAGAGCAGATTCCCAGCTCTCGGAAGACAAGATAGATGAGTGGTTGCTTTCTTGTGACCTCCTAACTATTTCTGAGTATTTGTCTCCCTCTCTTGGAGGCCCAATAACTAAACAGGAACTGGAGGTAGTAATTAAAGCATTGCCAAGAAATAAAACTCCTGGGTATGATGGTATATCAAATGAGCTATATCCTTTAATTTACACTATATTGAGTTCTGAATTACTACACATGTTCAACAACAGTTTAGATACCGATTTATTTCCATCTAGCTTTAATCAGAGACTTGGGATATTTTTGCACAAAATGGGTCTTAAAGAAGACCTTCAGAATTGGAGACCTATTACGCTACTTAATTCGGACAGCAAAATTATATTCAAGATACTGAGTAATCGGCTTTCAACTGCTTTAGGTTCTGTAGTAAATTCTATAAAATTTTGCTCAGTCCCGGGGAAGAAAATCACCGATGCATTGATTCTACTCAGAGAGGTGATCGACAGGAGTAGACTGGGGGAGGTAAAAGGTTTTATACTTAGCCTGGACCACTTGAAGGCCTTCAATATGGTCTCCCATCTGTATATTTGGAAATGTTTGGTGAAGTCTGGGTTTCCTGTTCCATTCATTAGGTGGGTACAACAGTATTATAGTACTGCAGAAGTTGCTCCATATATCAATGGGTGGATTGATAAGTTTCACAAACATACATGGGGTGTGAGACAAGGATGTCCCCTTAGCCCCCTTTTATATATATATATATATTGACGTTGGAACCATTATTGGTGAGGATCAACAATTCTGTCAGGAACTAGAGGTCTCTCCCTTCATAGTGATATGTTAGAATTAAAAACACTTGTGTACACTAGAATTACTGCTAAATTCTGGTTGCATACACTGCCCTCCTACCTATCGACATCCCTAACCACCGTCCCCCCACCTACCTACGATCTCAGGAACTCTGACTCCAGACTTCTTCACATCCCCCATAGAGCCACCCGATCAGGTCAGGTTGCTTTCAGCTTCAGACTGCCTAAATTATGAAACTCTCTAGCAGCCGACATCAGACACACCACAAGTACTCCTCATCGAAATGCCCTCCTCAAAACGCATTTCGCCACCAACTGCTTATGCCTTCCCCATCGCTGAACTCCCTGCTCAACTCTTATCAGCTATCCTGGGCTCCATTTCTAAATCAGTACCATACGTCATTTTTGTTTAACCCTCCTCTGTTACTGTTTGATATACTCACCTACCCTTCTAGTAGGTAAATCTAATCTCATCATGAAATTGTTGATATTGCTACTGTATCACTGCCTGTAAATACTGCCCGTAATTACTCCTCACTTTGTATTAACCTACATGCATCTCAGCTACTACACCCATCCCACTGGGCCATTGCTGAACATCTACAAATTATGTATGTACTTTTATGCTTTATGTATTTATGTACTACACCCTTGTAACCCCCTACCCCCAGGGCACATCTGGAATCGAGCGGTACTCTGCTCAGTATGCCTTCCTGGTAAATCTCTTAAATAAATAAATAAATATGTGTATCTTTCTGGCAGATCTTCCGTCCAGTAGAGCTACGGATGCAGTGATGGTAGCTTTTATGGAAGATACAGAAACAAGAATTAATCTTCATAAAAGTAAGTGCCTTTTTCTTGGAGGGGGTATCTGTCAATATATGGATATTATGGGAATCCCAGAGTTACAGTCGAGTGTTCAGATTTTAGGAGTGTATTTTGGTATAGAAAATGTGGAAGAGTTTTATTGGAATATACTGATTAGAGAAGCTAAGGCATGTGCTAATAATTAAAATAACTGGAGGATGTCAACAATAAAAAGAGTATACATGGTCAAAACATTTTTGATTAGCTATTTTTTACATTTGCCAGTGATATATCCGATTCCTAGACATATGGAAACTGCGCAGTTGAGCATATTCTTTTTGGCTATTTGGGGCAGCCGTTTGAATCCCATAAAACGAGGTATCTTATATCTTCGAAAAGAACAAAGGGGACTTAATATGGTTAACTCCATTTCTTTCCTTTTCTTGATATTTGTATATTAATTTAAGGCCTTTAATAATAAGCGTCCCTTGTATTTGATCTCCGTTGGTACGAGACACTATTTCACAGTGGCTGGAAGACTGAGGGTGGGATGCCCCTATTGCCAGACAAAAACATATTCAGGGGCTACCTACATACTGTTATGATTATTTTGGTAAACTGAGATTGTGGAAATTACTAAAACTATGGTAACTCACTCTACTAGAAAAGAATTCTATCAAAGCATTCAGCAAACATATTTTTTTCAGCTTCCACATTACACTGATAGACTACATCTGGATCTTATATATATTAAATCAATGTTACTCCACTCAAATATGCCTCCTTTCCTGTGAGATGTTACGTAGCTAGGAGTCCATGGTAAATTAAATGTAAAAGGAAATCTAAAACATGAAAGTGTAGAGGAGAGAGCTTGTCCTAGAACCACTATCTGTCATTCATAACACTATCTGTTTCATAACACAAGAACAATTATTTCAGACAATTAAAAATGCAATTCTGGCTATTAGAAGGGAGGGTGAGCTGCATCTACCAGTTTTGCTTTATAATAAAAGGTGGAAATTACTGCACTGGTTGGATACAGGGTGAAATGTTATGTTGGCTCTATTCTGTGTTTGATACATGCAGTATTACTCATTGGAGTCCAAAAAAGAAATGTATGCATTCTTTTATGATTCCCTAGCTATTTCAATTTTATTTATATGGGATAAACTTTAAAATCTGTTTGAGGTTTTTAGAATTGACCAGTTCCCCTCTCTTCTCGGGGGGGGGGGGGGTCAGCATTATGATACTGCTGGAACACTACAGCTGTATTTGACAGTTAATATATGACAAGAATGATTATAACAATTATTATTTTGTTTTGATTGATAGGCTATGTGTGCAAAACAAATGTTCAATAGACTTTTAATTTAGTAGTTTTATCACAGACCTACTCTAATTTCAAGGGGGTAGGAAGAGACATGAAAGTCATATTTTTTAATAGTAGATATATACTGTGATACTACGTCACAAATTGGTTTTCCCCCTTTATAACTGTGTATGAAGGAATACAATTTTATGACCTGGCTAAAAGTTTTCAAAATAAATGTTTTTTTTTTTCTACTCTTTTAGTGGGAAGGAAGAGGGGTGTCATATCATTATGAATTATTTAGGTTTTAGAGTTACATTATGATGTAATACTTATTTATGGTTTTGGATTTTCACTTTGTATGGATCAATACAATTTGTATTTTTTTGTTTTAGATTTTGTAAAATCTTTCCCCTACTCTTTGAGTGGGGGGGAGGGGGGCTTTCACTATTAAGATATAATTCAGGTTCTACTTATTTATCAGAAAGTAATTTAAAAATGGTATGACGGTAATACTTATTTGATTTTGCTTATGATTTGTATATTACTTTTGTGTGAGTGTAACACTGTTTTGTATTTATTTTATTTTGAACTTCCCAAAAAAAAATCTCCTCAACTCTTTTAATGGGGGAAGGGGGAGTTTTCATTTTAGTTTAATGATTTACACTTTGGGTTCCGATAGATTTACTGCTAACAAATAAGATGATGTATGACTGTAATACTTCTATGATTCTTTATTTTTGTTTTCTGATTCATATATTATTTTGTGTGAAGTCAACACTGTTTATTAATGTTTGTTTGAAGTTATAATAAAAAATTCCCCTACTCTTTCGAGAAGTGCCATGGGATCTTTAACATCCAACTGAACTACCACCGGAACAGGCAGGCGGGACCTCGGTTTAACATCTTGTCTGAAAGACAGCACCTCAGGAGTGCAGCACTCCCCTCATGTTTCACTACAGTGTTAGTATTGGGATCTAACCCAAGTGCCTGGTGTGGGGATAGAACCCACAGCCTTCTGGACATAGCAATACATTTGCTGCTGTAGTCTATCAAGCAGGTGTCATTGACTGAACAATGAGGGTCATTAAAGGTATGAAGCAGGCCAGTTTGAAAGGCAGATGAAGAATGCAGGCAAGAGTATGATTCTGAATATCAAGGAGTATGGCACTTGTATAGTCCATATTGTGCTTACAAGCAGGAACAAACAGACCACTGAAAAAGGTCAATGTTTCACGTATAGTTTCTACCCTTTGTCAAGGCTAACGTGCCATCTAGAGTAGTGTTGTTCAGATAGTGCTTTTGTGGAGCCTACCATTATCTGTCAGATAGTGCTGGCATCCTACCTAGGATCCTACCAGAAATCCTTCCAAAGACAGATGTAGCATCCAGGGTCAGATAGTGATGGATCCTAGTTAGGATCCTGGAATCTTAGATCAGAGTCAGGGGTCCTAGGTGAGATAGTTAGCATCCGGGGTCAAACAGCAATGGATTCTAGTTAGGATCCAGGGATCCTAGGTCAGATCTAGGGATCCTGGGTCAGATAGTTAGGATCCAAGGTCAGATAGTGATGGATCCTAGGTCAGATCCAGGGATCCAAGGTTAGATAGTCAAGATCCAAATTAGATCTGTTGCTAGGATCCACAGGATAAACGTTTGTTGCTAGGATCCTCAATATTTGTAGAATCCATGTACTGGATCCTAGAGGGTAGAATCCATGGTCAGATAACACTGCTATCCTACCTATCTGGCCTAATGGGAGGTATCTGTTGGTATCCTAGTTTCTAGGATGCTATCTGAGCAACATTAATGTAGTTGGTATATGATATAGATACACACACCTGTAATCACATGACAAGCAAAGCATAATAAATGTATATGAAGCATTGGCCTTTTGGTGGTCTGTTTGTTACTGCTTGTTTTCATTTTATCATTCATTTGTTTAAATAAAGCAATACTGGAGAATCAAGACCCTTAGTATATGGTCTGGACTGTGTAAGTGCCATACTCCTTGATATTTGAAATGCTTTGAATAGTCATATTGAGCACTACAGGGACTCTAGATTTGCCTTTTGGGTTGGACTTAACATTATGATTCTGCTTAATGAAATTTATGAAGTTCCCATGAAGATTTTACAAAATTTCCCATTGTTTCCATCTAATTAAAAACCAATCATTAACATGTCTACATCCTGCTCTAAAAGGAAGATGGGGGTGATAAGGAGCAACCAGGTAACTACAGACCTGTTAGTCTTACCTCTGTTGTGAGTAAACTGATAGACACAATAGGAAGACCCCATGGAACAGTGCACTCCAGGATAGTAAACAGCCTGGTTTTGTGGCAAGGTGGTCTTGTCGGACCAATCTGATAGTATTCTTTGACTGGGTAGTAAGGATAGTGGAAAAGGACCATGTTGTTTTTTTACTCTACTTTGGTATCAGCAAGGCTTTTGACGTAGTGCCTCACATATCATTGCTGAAGAAGCTAGATGATCTGAATACAATGAAGGACACATTGAAACACAGAAACATAGAATTTATTGGCAAAGAAGGAACGTTTGGTCGGCCAAGTCTGCCCATGTTTCCCTATCCACCGCAGGACCTGCTTAATCTCCGGCTCTTTCTTCCCTCCCTCATTCCTTTCCTGTAAGATTCTCTTATGCCTATCCAAGCTTTCTTGACCCTACCACTGTTTTCACCCCAACTACCTTGGCTGGTAAGCTGTTCCAGAATCCACTACTCTTTCTGTGAAGAAGTACTTCCTCACCTCTTTCCTGAATTTACACCTCTCCATGTCCCTTTGTTCTTGAGCACATTTTTTTCTGAACAATACTCCCCTCCTGTATCTTATGTACCCCATTCAGGTATTTAAAGGTCTCCATCATATCCCCCCTCTTCCTTCTTTCTTCCTGGGTACACATATTGAGTTCCCTCCTCTCTCCTCATAGAGATTGTGATGCAGACCCCACACCATTTTTGCTGGCCTCCTCTGGACCACTTTCACTCTATGTCCTTTCATTGACGTGGTCTCCAGAACTGTACACAGTATTGCAGGTGAGATCTCACCAGTGACCTATACAGAGGCAACACCACCTCCCTCCCTCCTTCTGCTGGTGATCCTGCTCCCAATGCAAGCCAGCATCCCACTGGTCTTCCCAATTGCCATGTCCATGCCTCTCAACCTCTGGACATTAAAAATCATAGCACTGGCCATCAAAAATCATAGCAAGGGGCTAAAATGTGTAGCACTTTCTTATTTTAAACAATAGTATGTCTACAAATAATAAGCCCCACATAGTGAGTGATAAGGAATGTTTCTATCAACTTAGTTCAATGATTTAATAGTTTGTTTGTCCAGAAATAGTTCTAAATATTATTAAGAACTTCAGTAAACCTATGCGGAGCAAGGGTGAATTTGAGTGTGAAAATCATAGCGCTATGCAAAATTCATAGCAGTTGAGAGGTATGGCCATGTCACACTGCTGACAGGCATAGAGGAACCATAGAGGTACAGCAGCGGGTGGGTCAGAAGCAGTAATCCAGTACAAGGACTTATGGGCAGACTAGATGGGTCAGGCAGTCCTTATCTGCCAACAGTTTCTATGTTTTTTATGCCTAGCTACCTTTAGGTCATTTGGGATTATTACACCTAGGTCTCTCTCTCTCTCCTGCTTCTGTATTCTGCCCTTGGGTTTCTGTACCCCAAGAGCATTATTTTGCACTTTTTTCACATTGAAACCTAACTGCCATACCTTTGACCATTTGAGTTTTCTCCGGTCTCTATTCACCCCCCCGAGTGTCCACCATATTGAAGATTTTGATATCATCTGCAAATACTGTAGACAGACCTTCCCCATCAGCCCCTCTGCAATGTCACGTATAAATACATAAATGGCTGGTCCCAGTGCTGATCGCTGAGGAACCCCACTGGTCACCCTCCCCTCTTTGGGGTGAACTCAGTTTACCACCACCCTCTGTCTTCTATCCCCAGACCAATTTCTTATCCAGTTTACCACCTTTGGCCCACTTCTAAGCTATCCATCTTGCTTACTAGTCTCCTGTGTTGAATGTTGTCAAATGCCTTACTGAAATTGAGGTATGCCACATCCACTGCATCACCCTGATCTAATTCTCTGATCGCCCAATTAATGAAATCTGTCAAATTTGTTTGACATAACCTCCCTCCCATGAACCAATGCTGTCTCTGGTCTTGTAGCCCATTTGATTCAAGATATTCCACTATCCACTCCTTCAACAGTGATTCTATTAACTTTTCCTCTACTGCGCTCAGACTGCCTAGCCTATAATTTCCTGCCTCCTCCCTGCTACCACCTTTATGAAGAGGGACTACATCAGCCCTCCTCCAGTCCCCTGGAATCACACCTGTTTCCAGTGAGTGTGTTAGAAAAAAGGACTGTCAAAGGTACAGCCAATATCGTCCTGAGTTCTTTTAATAACGTACCCACTGATGAAGGGGTTTAGAGACCCGAAGCACCGGAGCTAGTTGTGGGTGTACGAGTTGTTAGAGACAGACTCTGCTATTCATTAGCAATAAAGCCTGTATTTTAATTTATTGCAGAGTCTGTGTGTGATTTTGTTGGAGTGCAAGCAACATATGGTCTTGTTTCTTTTAATACCCTAGGATGTATCCCATATTTTCCCTTTGCTTTGTCTACTTTCAAATTAATGAGTCCCTCTAGGAGTCTCTCCTCTTAAAAAGGGCTGGTATCTATTTTCCTCGCTATAGAGGCCATATTACTTTTTTGTGGCCTCTCCCCTTGGCCTTATAAAACATAGAAACATAGACGATGAGGGTAAAAGGGAACCTGTGGGCTATCAAGTCTGCCCAAACATGATTTCCTGGGACCTACTATCACACTGGGGTCCTGTCACTCCGAGATGTCCAGCCTTGTCTTCTCTAACGTTGTGTGACTGTGCCCAAGTCTTGTGCCACATGTGCTTAAAACACAATGCTGACTTTGTAGCCACCACTTCTGGTGGCTGCCTATTCCACGGCTCCAAAACCTTCTCCAAGAAGTAATACTTTCTGATGTCCATCCTGACTTTCCCACCTATTAATTTCCACTCATGCCCCTGTGTTGTAGAACTGGTGTTCCTGGTGAAAAGCACTGTGTGCGGCACTTTGTTTATGCCTCTAAGGAACTTGACATTTTCGATCATATCCCGTCTTTCCCTCCTAGTTTCTAATGAGTACTTCTTCAAAGCCTTTAGCCTCTCCTCATAAGTGACTCCCTAAAGGTCATGTATTATCTTTGTTGCCCTTCTCTGGACCACCTCCAACCTATCAATTTCCTTTGTAAGGTGAGGCCTCTAAAACGCGATATAGTACTCCAGGTGAGGCCTCACCAAGGACTGGCAGAGGGGCAGCATCACCTCCCAGTCCCTGCTATCTATGCCCTTTCCAGTACATCCCCAGTACCCTGGTAGCCTTGATGGAAGCTTTATTACACTGACTTTGCTGCTTGAGGTCATCCTTAATGATGACCTCCAGAGACTGGTCCTCTGCTGAGCAGCTAAATTTGACCCTGTTTAGCCAGTATTCTATCTTAGGGTTTGCTCTACCCAGGTGCATCACCATGCACTTCTTAACATTGAATTTTAACTGCCATATGTGTGTCTACCTTTCAAACTTTTTAAAATCCTCCTGTAGCTGCCATGCTGTCCACTCTGCTGCTAAGTTTCGTGTCATTGGCAAACAGGGTGATATTGCCCTTTTTTTTACTCTTGCCAATGTCACTAATGAATATTTTGAAAAGGATCGGCTCCAGGACTGACCCCTGAGGCACCCCACTAGTGAAATGTCTTTCAGTAGATCTTACCTAGTTTACTATTGCCTTTTGTTTCCAGTCTTCAAGACAGTTTTGCATCCACCTGACTATTTGCTCTGCTGCTCCCCAGAGCCTCCAACTTTTTTAAGAGGCGCCTGTGCGGGACTGTGTCAAATGCCTTACTGAAGTCAAAGTAAAGCAGGTCCACCGCATGACTCCTATCCAACTTTCTGGTCACATGGTCTAAGAAAGTAATACGGTTTATTTGTTATGATCTGCCCGACATGAACCCATGCTGTTTATTGTTTTGGAGGTGATGAACTTTGAGGTATTCTACCAGAACTTGTTTAATAAGGGTCTACATCAGCTTGCCCACTATTGATGTGAGGTTGACTGGCCTATAATTACCAGTCTCCTCCTTATCGCTACTCATTTGGAGTGGCATCATAATAGCCACGCTCCAGTTGCTTGATACAATCCCAGACTTAAGTGACCTATTGAATAGGTATGTGAGAGGGTCTGCTAACTCCTCCATCAGCTCCTTTAGTACCCTGTGTTGCAAACTGTCAGGGCCTGGGTCTTTGTTGGGTCCAATGTCAGAGAGGCCCTTCCTGACCCTGTCAGTACTGAACTCCTGGATTCACATTCCCTGGATCCCCCTGGCTGTGGCCCTAATACCACTATCTGGCAGAGGGCCCTGTTCCTGCCTAGTAAATACTGAGCAAAAGTATTCATTGAGGGCCTCTGCTTTCTGCCCATTGTCCTTAAGCACCTTTAGGGAGGCAGTATAGCACAGTGGTTTAAGGCTCTGAGCTACAAATCTGGAGCCCTGGGTTTGAATCACACAGCATCCCACTTGCATACTGTGTGACCCTGAGCAAGTCACTTAACTTCCCTGTGCTCCCAGGTTGCATCTGTAAAAAGGCTTTCAGCTTAATGTGTCTCTCCTGGTTAAACAATTGGGGAAAAAAAGCACCTTATTCTTAACATTTAACCTTACAATCCCTCCCCCTTCCTTTTCTCACTGATATAGCAGAAGAAATTATTTCCCCTGATTTAACCCCATGAGCAATCTGCAGCTCTTTTGCTGCCTTAGCATCCCTCACTATTCTTTTGGCCTCCCTGCTTTCCTGAATGTAATCCTTCCATTTCCTGACCCACTTTTGCGGCCTGAACAATGTATATGCATTCCATTTGGCCCTGATTGCCCCCCTTACTAAAGAGGAGAACCACATGGGTCATTTATACCTCTTTTTCTTTGTTACAGTCCTGGTGCAGTGCCTGCTTGCCTCGAGGACTGCTTCCCTAATACCTTCCCATATATCCTCCATCTCTGACTTGTCCCTGATATTCGTTAACCTTTCTCTCACTAATTTCCTTAATCTGCCCAAATCTACCCTCCTAAAGCATAGCACCTCTGTCTTTGAGAGTTTTTTTGTATCACCTGTGGATATTTTAAACCAGACAGAATTGTGATCACTATTTGCCAACAGTTCTGTTACACTGACTAATCTAATCACTTCTGACTTTGTGAGGATCACATCCAGGATGGCATCCCCTGGTCATATCCTTCACTAGTTGGGACAGCAGGCAGTCCTGGATTGTGTCCAGTACAGCCTGAATTCTCAAGTTCTTGGCTACTGGAACCTCCCAGTCCACATCTGGCAGGTTCTGGTCCCCAACCACCACTAGGTCACCCTTATCTGCCATCTTTAGTATCACCTCACCACAGTGGTCTGTTCTGTATACATCTGGATCATCCCCGTCTAGTGTCACTGCCACCCTACAACTGGACTTTGATAATGTCCAGCACTGGCTAGTTACTTTTATTCACTTGCCTGACACAGAGATTTATGACCTTCAATATGGCCCTCTTTAATTTTGCCCACTATTCTTCCACCCCACCTAGGTCATCTCCCCTGCCAAATCATCCTTCAGGCATTTATCCATCTTTACACAATCTGCCCTACTAAAGTCTAGGACCTTCACTCTCATGTGGTTGGAATCTGCAGTTGTCCTTAGGAGGCAGTATAGTGCAGTGGGTTAAGGCTCTGAGCTGCAGATCTGGAGACCTGGTTTGAATCCCACAGCCACCTAGGTGCATACTGTATGATTCTGAGCAAGTCACTTAACTTCCTTGTGCTCCCAGGTTACATCTGGAAACAAGTTTTGGCTTAGTGAACCACATTGTACGGTGATCACTGGTCCCCTGGTTGCTTCCCACTTTGGTATCTGCCACACCGTCCCAGTTTATAAGTACCAGATCCAGTATAGCACCATTATGAGTGGGTTCACTGATTAGCTGGCTGAGGAATGTTCAGGGAGTTCAGGATGTCCATGCTTTTAGTTGAGGCTATAGCTGGGAGGCTCCAGTCTACATTGGGCAGATTGAAGTCCCCCACCAGCAGCATCTCCCCCTTTTCTGTCATTTTGCTAATGGCTTCTATCAGTACCCCACCTAACTCCTCCTGCTGTGATGGAGGTTTATAGATCACAGTAGTCTGAATGGTGACTCCATTCCCCTTATCTAGGGTGACCCATAGCACAGCTGCCCCTTTCTCTATTCCCTGTATCTCTGTTGCCTTTATGCTTTCTCTCACTTAAAGCAATGTACTCCTTCATTTTTTATCGACTCTGTCCTTTCTAAACAGAGTATAACCTGGTATGGCTATGTCCGAGTCGTGTTTTTTATTTTTTTTTGCACCATCACTTGGTAATGTTTGCTATGTGTAGGTTGACCTGTGCCATGAGAGCCTCAAGTCTGGAATTTTTGCACTGTGACTTGGTTTTAAATACCAGGTAGCAATTGCTTGGAACAATTTTCCAACCCAATGTAGAGACCTGACCTTGCCTGTAGATACATATAACAATATGTGAAACCAAAACTACATGAATGTCTCTGTTATTAGTGTTCTGTTACAGTCCTTTTGTATAGGTTTTTCAGGTTTAATGATGTTGAATATGATAATTACTAGTTAGTAAGATGTTTTTAAATTTTAGGGTCTATTCACGTGCTGTAAATTGCTGTAATTAATTGTGTTGTATTTATTGTGTTGCAACTTATAGTATTAAATACAGCAACACCTTGAAAACTGGGCTTGTTTGTTTCTATGGTGTAATATTTGCTTGTCAAATAACTGCCTGTATAAATAAAGTTGTTTTACTACTACTACTATTATTACTAATGGCCACTATACAGTGGTGATCATAGAATATTTTACCATAATGAGGTATATTGATTGGTACCTCTTTGTGCAGTGCAGTAGGAAGGCTCTTCCTTTCTTAACCACAGGATGGCTACCACAAGCCATCATGGTAATCCAGTATGCCTGAAGCTGAAATCATTTTGTCCCACATAATTAACCTGCAGATGGCATCAGGTTGAGTTCTTCGGGACTCTGTCAGATTAATCAGACTTTTTTCATCCTCTCAATGAAGAGTGTCCGGTTTATTCAGTTTTCTTTAGTCGGTTTTCATAGGTAGAAGAACGTCAAATGACCCACCGAGGCTACCTTCTCACACCGTGTGGGAGAACAGGATTAGGAGTCCAAGAGGAAAGACCTATCCAATTATCCCTTGAATTGGTCAAATTTTGTTGCATCTACTGTGGTTTGTGGGAGCTCATTCCAAAGTTTAATAGTCCTGATAGTAAAGAAGTGCTTTCTTTTATTTTTGGATGCCCTGGGTAAATATAACTGTTTATTATTACATCTTAGTGTGTTAGATTTATTTGTATATTTTATTTCACAATCCTCCATTAAGTTTTTATCTTGCAGAATGTTAAACAATAACAAAAGATCATCTCTATTTCTCCTAGCTTCTAAATCATACAATTTTTGTTCCTTGTACCTGTCCTCATATGGACGTGTTTTTAATCTAGGAACAAGATTAGTTGTTTTCCTTTGGACATTCTCAAGCAGCTTCTAATCCTTAGTAAGGTATGGTGCCCAAAAGGCCACTCCATATTCAAGGTGGGATCTAGTGAAGGAATTATATAGAGGCAAAATGCAAGCTTCATGTCTACAGGTTGAGAGTTGATGTTTTTGAATAACATTCAGATTTAAATCAAATGGTTTTATTGTGTCTTTATTCTACTGAAAAACATTTGTGACTACTTAACTTCTTACTGGGTCACCTCAAAAACTGCAGCACTGTATGCTTTTTTAAAAAAAAAATCTGGTGTTCAAACCTGCAAATCCCGAGGTGCACACTGCTGTGATTCAGGATCCATTCTGATGGGGTGGGGGAAGAGGTTACACATCCTGAAAATGTATATTTGGTGAGCTGCACCTGCTGCTGAGGGTTCCATCAAATGCCCTAGCAGATGTGCCCCCATTTAAATAGACTGGCAAGGGTGCAGCTCTGAAGTGCCATTTAGAGAAAATAAAGTTTTACATACCATACGTTTTAAATACATTAGCACAAGCACAAAAAAACTAACGTGCAGTGACAAGTTCAGTGTGTTTGTCCTGTACAGCCTAATAGTGTAGTGTCCACCCCAGTCCCAATACCTACCCAATATTAAAAATAATGTTTCCGTAGTGTAGTGTCCCACCCCAGTCCAAGCACCAACCAATATTGAAAATAATTAAAGTGTTGGTGGGTTTGGTGGGTTACTGTTGGGGAGCCTTAAGAAGTGATGGGGCACTGAACCAGCAGTGTCATATCTGTATTCCCAGACACCAAATGCTGATCAAGACTAAAAAAGTAAAATAAAATAAATAAGCATGTATTGAGTATCCCATCTGATATTAAAAATATTTTTTCCCATAGTGTTGTGCCCCCCCTGCACTGATTGCCATCCACAAACAGGGAAAAAAAACAATCCCTGGTAGTCTGGTGGTCCCCCATCCACTTGGGTAATCACACACCACTCCAGAACAATATCTCCCCAACACCAATCCCATCTCTGAACAGAAAAAAAAAAAACAATCCCTGGTAGTCTAGTAATCCCCAACCCCCCCCACCCACTCAGGTAATCACCCACTACCCCAGCTGAATATCCCCCTGACACCAATCCTGTCCTAAACAGAAAAAAAAACAAGTCCTGGTAGTCTAGCTGTTTCCATAACCCCCACCCACTCTGTTAAACACCCACCATCCTGCTCCCAGCATGCAGCATGACTGCCCTCGATAAGCAGCACAGCCCTCCTCTCACCTTCATGGCTGCCCATCGATTGAGCTACTGTATGAATGGGCATACTCATTTGCATCTCAGTCTGCAGGCAGCCATGGAGGTGAGAGGAGGGCTGTGCTGCTCGCCGATGGGCAGTCGTGCTGAGTGCGGAGTGGTGGGTGTTTACCAGAGCGGGTGGGGGTTGGGGGGACCACTAGACTACCAGGGACTTGTTTTTTTTTTCCTGTTCAAGGACGGGATCAGTGTCAGGGAAGAACAACTGCACTATAGAAAACATTATTTGTTAATATCAAGTGGGCACTCGAGGACCAGGGTGGGACACTACACTACGGAAAAATCTCTTATTAATATCGGTTGAGCAGTTAAGGACTGTGTTGGGACACTATACTATGGAAAAAAGATTTATTAATATCAGGTGGGCTTTCAGGGACTGGGGTGGGACACTACAGGGAAAAATTATTTTGTAATATTTGGTTGGCAATTCGGGACTTGGATGGGACATTACACTCTTCAAAGAGAGAGGTCTTCAAAGATGGAGGGCTAAAGAAATATTCTTTTGCTTTATTTTCAGCTATTAAGCTGCTATACTCACACTTAACAGCATGTTCTTTGGTCCACTGTCCAATGTCTGCCATATAGCCACCTAATATTAACAAATACTTTTCCCATAGTGTAGTATCCCACCCTGGTCCCTGATCGCCCACCCAATATTAAAAAGTAATTTTTCCATAGTGTAGTGTCCCACCCCAGTCCCTGATCACCCACCCGATACTAAAAATAATTTTTCAATAGTGTAGTGTCCCACCCCAGTCTGGAATCACTCACCGGATATTAAAAATAATTAAAGTTTTGGTGGGTTTCTGTTGGGGAGCCTTGTGAAGTGGTGGGGCACTGAACCAGCAGTGTGGTATCTGTATTCCCAGACACCAACTACTGATGAAGACTAAAAAATAAATAAGCAAGTATTGAATGCCGAGCCTCATTTAGAACAATACATAGAGTGCTTCACTGTTAATATGCTCTGTATTTTGAGCTCCATCGTATGCCGACACCTGACAGCTCAGAACTGATAATTTGTATACCAAGATGCTGATTGTTTGCATAGGAATGACAGGTAATGTTTAATCGCATCCTTCACTCTTATTTATAATTTCGTTCTTCTGTTAATTTTTTTTTCACTAATCATCATAAACTCCTATTTTTACCCCTTTGTTGATGGTTGCAGTAATGCATTTCATGACCCTCAATCAACACACCCGGGGTCGGTCTGAGGTCCAATGATGAAGATGCAAGAGGTGTGAATTAGTTGAATTTCAGCTACTTTTTTTTCCACAAAATTTTACATCACCAGGAACTTGTCCTTTTCTAAATTCTAAATTCCTCTATTTTCTTTATTAGTTATATTTTATATCCCTCTTTCCCTCAGCCGAGATTAAATAAAGAGCTTCTGCATGTAATGGATCTGCATCCTTACATCCGTGTTTTACAACTGAATTGTATGTTCATTGCTAATGCTCATTATTCTTAAATGTATTGAAAAGTAGAATGTATAAATAAATCAATTAGTAGTTGCAGATATGTTGTGGCTTACATACTGTATACATGTTCCCCCTGCTCCATTTCTTTACATGAAACCTTGTGCACTCATTTTGAGTGCAAAAAATGCCTGTGTTGCAGTCAACAACCCAGCACTGAGATGCTTAAGGGAAGCATGGTCAAACTGTTTATTGTTGACATTTATGTATTACTAGAAGACCAAAAGGAAAGCAGTTTACAGCAATTACTTAAACAGCAACCTAAAGCTATTTTCTTTTCTTTTGTAACTTAACAAAATCACCATAAACTTCCAAATTTAGATGTATGACATTGCTTTTAATTGCTTCCCTGTTGATGCTCAGGTACTTGTAACAATCACAAAGGAGTGTGGTGTGCATATTTATGGAACACTTACAAACAGAGGTGAGAAAGAAATAAGAGCCTCATCTGGGACTTGAACCTAGGCTGCTTGGAATACTGTTCCAATTGTGCTAATGAGACAACTGAAACCTGGGTTGTCCCTGAGCACATTACTCTTTCTGAAATGGGCAACCCAATGGCAACACAAATATTTACTTGTTATAATCACACAGGAGTGAGGTGTGTATATTTATAGAACACATACAAACAGAGGTGAGAAGTAAGTGCCTCAGCTGGGGCTTGAACCAGGTGGCCAGGGTTAAAGTCCCATCTGAGGCAATTACTTCTTTCTGTGTTTATGCCCCAAACGTACAATTTTTGCACCACTACATGGGGCAGGAAAGGTCCAAGGGTGTTGACCCTGCCATAAATGGTGGCTGGTTCTCATTTGTTTCTAGTTTTTTTCTGTCTTTTCCTCTGTTAGTTCTGCCTGATAGTGTTCCTGTAGACCTTGTTCACAGTCATCATGCCCCTGCAGAGGAGCATGCTCGCCGGCTCACTACAGGGGTTACTTGTGTGGGGAGCCTTGTTACTATTTCCCCTGGCTGGGAAGAATGTTTCGTAGCAGCCCCTTCCAAATTCACAATGTGCCCCTCAAAAATGTCATAACACAAGGGATTTGAATTGTATTACTGTTCCTCTTATATTACTTTTAAGCGAAGCTACATGACAATTTTGTATAATTAACTGAATGTTTAGTTACAATTGCATTTGAGTATCTAAGGATGTTATGTAACTAGGGATTTTAAAATGTGATGCTGCTATCCCTCAGACAACACCCACTGATGAAAGCTCTGAGAGAGCTGAAGTGCTGGGTCTCAGTTCTCATGAAAAATGAATGGACTGCACTTTTTATGTCTGTGAGGCAGTTTCACTCTGAGTCAACAAATACTCATTTGCCTTCAACTTTCTAGTCCATGTCTGTCTGTGGATGTTGTGCACTTTCTTTCTCTCCCATATCCATCCTTGCCAGATCTGACCTCTTCTTTCACTCCTTCTGCTGTTTTGCCTTGGATTTCCCTCCCTGTACCCACCACTGCTTCCTATACTCCTCCCTTTCCCTTCCTTTTCTTGATGCCATGCATATCACCCAGTGTGCTCCCTTCATGTCCAAATTCTAGTTTGGCTCCCTACCCCCTCCCTCTCTACTCTCCTCTCGTCCTCCTCTCACCTCCTAACATCCCCTGGATCACTGCCTTCTATTTGCCTCTCCTCCCCTCCTCCCCTCTAGAAAAACTGCTGTGGGCCAAGCTTCCTTCTGATATCATGTTCCCAAGCTGTGATCCTCTCTTACCCATCTATCTGTTCAGTTTCTTCCTTCTTCTCCCTCAAGTCTCTTCTTTGTGAATTTTCTACCCCCCCCGCAACTATACCTAACCCCTGACCTTGAATCCCTATCCCCTCTTCCTGTTATGTTGAGTGCCCCTGGCTCAGAGCAACTTGTGTCCACATAGGCTCCAATCTGTGTGTCACTGATCCGTCCTAATGTGTGTTTGCGTTGTTCTTGCACTGTAGTGTATTGACAACTCTTTCACCTTTGTGCAATTTTCAAATACTGTAAATAAATTCACACACTCTAGGTGTCATTAATCTGCCCCTAAACTTGTGCTCGCAGATGGAAATGTACTGCACTTAAGCTGTATTTTACTGTATGCACTGTATTACTGCACTTTTTGTGTTATACTCTCCTATACCCCTCTCCCTGGATATAGCTGAGAATGAACTGTTAACAGCTCAGCATGTCTTTCCTGGTGAATCTTCTGAAATAAATAAATAAATTCTGGGTAAAAATTGTATTATATAGAGAATAATGCATGGGATAGTGTGCAGTGTAAGAATTTAATGTACACTCAAGGTGTGGGATGCTACATAAATCCCAAGAGCGAAGCTCGAGGGGTTTATAAAAACATCCCACACCAAGGGTGTGCATTAAACTTGAGTAATACTACCCTATGCTTTATTTTACATAAATTCCTGGCCATCTATTTTTCTCACCAGATTCAGATACTTTTCCTTTTCAGGAAATCAGTCAAATTTCTATAGTGAAGACTATGCACTCTTTTTTTTTAAATCCGCTTTGTATTAAAAGTTACATCAGTACACTGCCCCCCCACCCCCATTACTGAAGTCTGAAGTGTGATGTCATTAAGCAGGCTGTTAGCACTTCCATTCTGAGCAGTCCGATGATTCCTCGAGCCCCCTTCCCCCAGCCTGGGGACTGCTGTCTGCCTGTTTTTTCAGGATGTACTCAACTCAATGGGAGATAAAGCCTCATATGAGTGATGGTGTGTTTTGTCTGCTGACTACAGTGGCAGCTGCTCCTGGACCCACTCCTCACTAGTAACTCACTGACTGATATAACCCTCCCACCATTAGGACATTCATTAAGTCACAACTTCCTGTTCTTGGCAGTGGCTGGATATATACAGGAAGTGGGAACGTGAAAAAAACTGCTTAGTGTATTTAGTTTACCAGTGTCAGGAATGGTATTGCTGACAGTTCATTTTCTTTTCAGCCACAGTTTGAAAGAAAAAAATTGCTCAGGGGGTCTTGTGCCTACTTTTTGGATTGAGCGTACACATGAATCCCATAATTGGAAGGCTGGGCCTGTAGTTCAATGGAGAAGCAGCCAGCCAGTCCCACTTCCTGAACTATATAAGCAGTTCCTGTCAGCCTCTTTCTGAAGCACTTTTTTTTTGCCGGCTGGTGGCTTTGTTGGTTTGTCCTCTGCAGCTAGCTGGGACCTCCATGCACCCCCCGCCCTGCTGTTTCTGCTCATCTCTGCTGGACTTCTATGTTTGTTTTCCTGCTTATGGTTTGTATCTTGCCTCCGGCTGTGTGCTTCTTTCTGCCATTCCCTGTTTTTTGGTTTTGTCTTTTTGGAGCTTGTTGTCTAAGCTCCTGGCATATTGCGACTCCAGAGCTCATACTACTTGCTCTCAGTTACTCATAGCTCTCAAATTACTTGCAATGCAACTGCAATCATTATCTGTGTGTTTCAGCTCAGCCATAGCTGCTCTCCATGTTGCATATTTAATTGTTTTCGCCTGATTCAGGCTCATTCTGAACACTAGCTCTGCAGCTCAATCATGCTCTATTAACTCATTCTACTTACCTCATTGCTGCAGTTTCATTGCATTGCCTGGTGATATCTGCTTTCAGAGCATTGTGCATCCTTTCATTTTATGTTTATTGAAGTTAACAACTCAGTTACTAAATACAGATGCTGCTCTCTGTGTTTGTACACTCTGTTATACTCGGAGGTCAGCTAAACTACTGCTGATTGCTGTAAACTTGTTTCAATAACAGCATGTGGGTCTTGGCCCTTTCCATCACTTTCTTGCTTTTTCCTATGGTGGGGACTTGGAAGGGATCTTGGGGTTATCATCTCTAATGACCTCAGGGTAGGGAAACAGTGTGACAAGGCAGCAGGTAAAGCAAATAGGATGCTGGGATGCATAGGCAGGGGCATCACCCGCAGGAAAAGGGAGGTCATAATTTCACTATACAAGACACTAGTGAGGCCCCACCTGGAGTACAGTATACAGTTCTGGAGATCTTACTTACGTAAGGACATAGGGTAGAGAAGGTTCAGAGGAGGGCAACAAAGATGGTACATGGATTGCATCACAAGTCCTACGAGGACAGGTTGAAGTAATTGAATATGTACTCTCTGGAGGAGAGGAGAGAGAGAGAGGATATGACAGAGACATACAAGTATCTTACAGGGAGGAACAGAGTGCAGGAATACACTATTTATAAGTGAAAAAGATGTTCCAGGACTAGAGGGCATGGGATGAAGTTGGAGGGAGGATGATTCAGAGGAAACCTGAGGAAGAATTTCTTCACAGAATGGTGGTGGACAAGTGGAACACCCCATCAGAGGAAGTTGTGGGGGCTGAAACAATCACAAGATTTAAGAATGCATGGGATAGACATAAAGGAATTCTGGAGGTCAGGGTTAAGGGGCAACGGACTTCTAGGAAAACATAAAGTAAACTTACAAGCTCAAATGGGCAGGCTGGGTGGACCATAGGCCCTTATCTGCCAACACTGTCTATGTATCTACATATCTGGGGAGTCATGGTCCCATGTGGCTAATTACTTCAGTTCTAAATCCTGCCTCTTCCACTGAAAATCCTCAGAGTATTTGTCACCTTCATTGGATTTTTGAAATGCTTGCCTGGCTTGCCCCACTATTTAGAGTGCTGCTCCTCTGACCTACGTTCAGGTTCCACCATTGCTACTATGTTTGCAGACCTACATGCAGGTCCGAATATTACTACTACTTACTGACCTACATGCAAGTCCGATTATTGCTACACTGCTTTACTGACCTATGTGCAGGTCAACTCTTGCTTACGCAATCATTACTTAATGCTCACTTACTGCATCCAACCTCTGCTGGTCTCAGCATTTAACACTTATTTAGCTTCTCATCAGTTTCTGGGGCATGCCAACCATACCATTCTGGTGTAGGGTTTCCCTGCAGTCGATGCTCTCACTCTGCATTTTAAGTCTGCATCTTGAGCGTGCCTGACTTGGGGCGGTGTCCTTCTCACCTGGCCCATACCTGGAAATGTCTTCGCTCCAGGCTTGGCTTTAGCTGTTTGCTGATGCAACAGCAGCTTTTGGTGTAGAATTTAAGACTAACTGTGAAAGGTGGTTACTCCAATCCTCTTTTGGCTCTAGGGGTTCCACTACAATGGTTATCCATTGACTTTAGTGGTTTCCCTAGCAAGACACCTTCACTGCATTCTCCCTACGACTGCCTCTGGGTCACCTGGTTTGTGTTTAGGGTGAGTAGGCCAGGTGAGTGCCTCAGCAGTCATTGCTGTCCTCCTTCCGCATTGGTTTCCCCCGATATTGCAGAACACTCTCACAACCTTCCATGGTGTTCCTGCTAGAGGGATTGAGTAAGCGCTTTCTTCCAAATTGGAATATTTTTTTATCTCCCTTTAATTGTGTTACCAAATTGCAGCAGCAGAGCCGTCACTAAATAAAATATCCCAAGCCTGGAGGAAAGGTGACCTAGGCCTTGGATCCCCAGAGATTTCCTCCTCATAGGGTTTTTTTTTCCTCTCTTCTGTGCCTCAGGTCATAACTGTTAGTTAGCATAGTAGTGTTCCCTAGTTTCTTTAGGTAGGTTCTGCTGTTGGATGGAGGTGGATGATGTTCCTGCCATTCCCTCTCTCTTTAGAAGGTCCCCTCATTCTCAATGCAAACCATCAAAATCATTCCATGCAAACCTGAGCATCTCATTATGTTATCAAGCTGCCTGATGCTTTATCTACTACTACAACATCACAGCTTTTACTTGCTTATATGCTTCATACTACTACATTTCTTTTTGGGGATTCTTCCTAAAGTACCTTTAGCCATGGGAATCGTCCTATGGCTCCTGCAGAGGTGGAACCCTCTTTGAGGGTTCCTTGCCTTTGGTACCCCTACAAGGTGGTAATTCCTCTGGAATAGAGAGTGTGAACAGCCAAAACATAACTAATACAGTTACACAAGTATAACACTATACTGGCTGCATAGGCCATTGAATAACCAGGCGTTTTTATAGAAAATAATAACTGGTCTGTGCCATTGAAAAAACTGATTGCCAGCTATTGTAAGTCATAACATAATTTTTAGCCTATCAGAATTGTTTATTTCTAAACATTCTAGGCACTTTTATAACCATTATCCTCGCTTCAGAGTTCTCTCACACAAAAAAAATACAACCTCGAGAAGGCATGCCTAATCACAAGAGACACAGTAATTGTACCTATACACTAAAAAAAAGTTACAGGTAACTAAATTACAAGGCTAAAATTCCATCTTAGCATTCTGGTGACATCACAACCCATGAGAGGGGAGCTTGAGCTGACTGTACCTCACAGTTGGGGGGGACCTTATTGTAGGCAGTACAAGAGGAGCATGTTGCAGAAGTACTCCTCTACAAATGTTACAGATTTTGAGTTATTACTGTCCTAATACATTTAACCACCCAAGGAAATACTCAAAATACCATGTCCTTGCTTCACCCAGGAGTCACCATTATCATTTGCTACCCTAATAAATTCCATTATTTTAAAGTTTTTAACCAGATAAACAATCACACAAATACACACAAAAGGATATCTCTGCTTCATCCAGGAGTAGTTTGGAAAACTGTTGTGTGTGTGTGTGGGGAGCCTTCTGAAAGCTCAAGGAGAACCACTACTGCACTGTTTATGATAAGAATTTGGTAGCTATACTGGTCCACTGGTGCAGAGGCATGGCTGCCATCTGTGACGCCGACAACCCGGGTTCAGGAACAAATCCAGAAGTCGGAGGGCCAGGCGGAAGGAGTAGGATACAGCATCTGCTGGACTGCTCTCCTACTCCAGCGGGGAGGTGGGGTAGAGTGTCTGATACACTATGGACCCCCAGCAGAGGCTAGGGGTACCACAGCTGTTGGCGCCTGCACGCATGGGGGGCAGGGTGGATGTGGGCTGTCATTGCACGTCCCCACCCCTGAGGGAACTAAACAGCAGAAAATTCCCGGCCCTCTGCTTATGAGCTGGCTCCAGTGCCTCCCCTCTGGCCATGTTAGTTCCACCGTTGGTGGCCCCACTTGGGGGGGGCATCCCCAAGTATGAGGAGGAAGGTTGCTGGAGCTGACCGCTTGGGGGTCCCAGCAAAAACAAAATATAAAAAAAAAAAGAAGTTGGCTACAGTTGCAGTAATGAGCCTGCAGTCTGTGCTGACTAGTTCAGAGAACAGAGCTCATTACTGATGCTGCACAAGGAAATAATTTCCAATCTAGAATGTGAATTATTTATTTAGATGATCGAATACCACATTTTAGTGTCACGACTTAAACAGGCTAATCATGTACTATAAAATAGAGGATAATGTATGGTCCTCTATCCGTAACAAGTTTGCAAACTCTTCGAGAGGTCGTCATGGCGACGTTTGGAACCTCGAGAGATTAAGTCGAGAGGTTCAGTCACATGACGATTTATTTTCAAACTTGTTACGGATGGATCTATATACTGTCTTTTATAGTGTATGGTCACCTATCTATTGTATTTCAAGTTTGAAATCACGTTACATGTGCTGTTACCCTTATGCTTTTGACAGAAACAATCAGTCGGTAAACTTGGTTAATGAAATACTGTACTCACGTTTGGTGTGTACAGCGAGAATCGCATTGCTAGTGCCACATTGAAGAAAAAATAGTGTATTTTAACTATTTTTTACTTAGAGATTTAGTCTTTTTTTTAAATTAGTCTATTGTGGTGCGGATGATCCGACGTGCTGCCATGACCTCCGACGTGACCTGCGATGAGACAAATAAGAGGGGACGTTGGAGTCAAAGTTCAAAGGACATAATTTTGTTAGGGCAGGGGTCACGGGAGTTCGTGTACTCACAGTTCGTCGGTGTCCACATTGCAGTTTTTGTGATGACCGCCTGCGAGGTAATTAATAATTTTTACATTTACAGCCCCTTGTTGAAAAATACAGTTATCACCGAACAGCTTAAAGTTGGTCAGGTCGGTTTACTATTTGAGGAGTGAGCAGCTCGTTCTGCAAGCTTTTCTGAAGATTCGAATCTGTTATGCTGCAGTAGCTATGTTCCTAGTGCAGCATAACAACAAGCTACTGCAGCATAACAACTTTTAAGCTTGTATGGATTTTTATTTGTAACAGCGTTCTACCATACATTATATGACAGATAACTGAATTACATGGTTGAATTCCATCTTAGTATTCTGGTGACAGCACAATCCATAAGAATGGAGTTTGAGAGGATTGGTGATGTCACCAGAACCCTGGGATGGAATTCTGAGCTGTGTTCTTCTTTTCCTATTTTAGTACTGTATGTTGTATTATAGTGTGGAAGATACTGTAGCAATATTCTTGTATGCTATGGAAAAATTTGTATTTGCCTGACTTATCTTTGTTAGGAGAGTGACAGCAGAGGAAGGAGAAATTGTTTTATGAATCTGAAAGCTTCCCAGGTCTGTGTTATGTTTCCATAGTAAACTCACCTAGCTTTAAAAACTCACTGTTTACCATGAGAGCCAAAATGCTGGCTAACATACCAATAAATAACATTAATGTTTAATTTGTTTCACTATGAGAGCAACCAGAGACAGGCATGACCCTTCGTTATGAACTATACACCTCAGATATCCCACTTAAACTATTCACTTCTTAAAATCCATTGCTGGTTATAATTAGCTGATGGTCATTGCTACTACATGGAACAATCTTACTCACCAGCCAGCCTCCTCCATCAGTGTCCATGTCACAGAACACAGCCAGTGCTTTACAGCTCTCCGTGTAGATGGTGTACCACCCACTCAGGGTGTGCCCCACTTCCAGCAGCTGCTTGCAGTTTCTTAGGCCTAGGAGGACATGCTATTTTTAATTACAATTTTTAATTAAATATATTCACAAATATAAGAAATGACCATCATACCACATTTTCCAAAGCCTTATCCTCTACCAAAGGCTGGAAGGAGTCTCAAGTCTTTGACCTTGGATGTTGACCTTGGGTCCTTGGATGGAGACTATCATGTCCAATTCTCAATGGTAGAATTGTTTCCAATATAGCATAAAAATCACCCTACTAGATCTCAGCAATCGATTCTGTTAAAAATTCCTTTTCACAGAACCTGTTTTGGATAAAGGGTTTTTGACTCTGTTGGACCAATTACCTATAAGCATGCTGTTCTCACAGCAGACGACACTGCCCTTTGCTGCATGAGGAAGGGGGGCTGGCCGGGGCGGTGCGGCAAGATGGCTTACCTCGCACTACACCAGGAGAAAGCTTTTCACTTAAAGTCCTTTTTTGTAGCCTCCTAAGTATCTTTTCGCCAGATCATGAATGAAACAGGTTCTATTTTGAGACAATTTCGCAGCCTGTGTACTGTCCATGCTATATAGAACGCCTTTGCAATCGATCGGTGGCCGTTTGTGTTTGGCGTTTAGTGTTTTTGAGGTATGGCTGGAAAAGGAAAGCATAAATGGTTTGGCTGTGCTTTATCAGCTGACAGACTGTGAGGTTTTCATAAATTTTCAGACCGTAGTACTGTGGTGATAAGACAAGTGCTATTGTCAGGGTGTTCTTGATAATGGGCTTGTCTTGGCCCATCCTGGTCTGTTTTTGTAAATAAAATTGTTTTTTTCTTTTTGTATTCTGACAAGGTCCATTGATACCCTCAGATGTATTGTGCCCTGTAATTAGCTGGACTCTGACAGAGATGCTTTGATTTTAATGGACAAAAGAAACAGATTTAAGTAGATCTGAGGTATTCATGGATTTATGGATTTGACTGAAGAAATTGCTTAGCCTTAACAGCAGAATAAATTGTTGAAGTATACTGAAGGAGGAGATGGAAGAAATACAGCACACATTTTGATTACAGGTGTTTCCTAAGCCTCTAACAGATATGCCATGGTTGCCTGAGGGGGCTGGAATGCTTAAATTTGTTTATCTAAAGTCTGTGTTTATTGCGCTTAGGGGAGCACTATCTATTTTTCTCTTAAGAATGCCTCTACATTCACGGAGTTGGGCCAAATAAAGGAGGAAGACAGATGGCTCGTAGCTGAGACTGAGTCCTGAAATCCTGAAAATGGAATGATGTCTGGTTTCTGATCAACAGAATATAAGTTTTGGGGGGGGCAACTCTGTGAGATTTTGTTGCTGGCTTTTTCTGGTAAGAGACGCTTTTCTTTAGTGACTACTGGAAGCACGCCTGTGGAGAGCCCCCTTAAGGTACTGATTCTACCTTCATTCTAAATATAGGGATAAACAACATGGAGCTATCAAGGGCAAAGGACTCCAGGAGTTGGAGCTGTCTGCATGGTGCTTGGCTCCATTTGATAACTGACGTTTCATACATTAGTTAAAGCTCCCTTTAGCTGGGGAGCAAATGTATCTTTAAAGGTGGTACTGTATTGTGCTTTGTGTTTTAAAATCTCATTTTCAACTTTGAATGCCTGTTTTGTTTTATTAGTTTGGATCGATGAATGTTAGTGGAGCCTCTTTCTGAAATGCTAAACCATGGACTTTTGAGTGATCCTGTATTTAGGGGTCTTGGTTTTGTGTTAGTTTAATTGGTCTAATTGTTTTTTTTTTGGGAGACATGGGATAAATATTTAAATGTTTTCTCATGTTTTAGGAAAATATTACTACTTCTACTGCTTATATTAATATGAGACAACATTAGAGTTTGGCATATCCAGGAAATTAATAGATGGGAACCAGGTTATTGAATGTAAGATAAATCTGGACAATTATTTGGAAAATCCAGGGAAAGCTATCCTAGTTGGTTACTTACCTTCCTGAACAGCTATTATAAACCGAATAGTGTTGACTGAACTGAGTCGAGTGATAGTGCCTAGGACTGAAACTATGAATGATGCCGGAAAATAAAATGACCTAGTATCCGACTGTGGGCTAAGAGCTCCTGAAATGGCAGTAGCAAGACTCAGTATGGGCCAATAGAATGCGCCTGACCCAGGGACCCATATAAGAGGAATACGGGGCAGCATGCACTGTGAGGTATTTCCTCTGGGACCTAGGGATGGGGCTTACTGGTGGTACAAGTGGCTCAACCCAGATAAGGGGGCTTTGACCTGCTAAAGAGATACAATGGACAGAGCAGGTTCGGTGCCATTTAATGGTGTTCAATGTATGGCCAGATTTACATGATTCGGATTGGTCTCTTGTATGGTTGTGGTGGCTTATTAAAATGGAATGATTGTAGCGTAAGTGTAGGATGGCCTTCTGGATAAGCTAGATTTGAGTCTCATTTTCGACTCTGTGTTCTGTTGTCTTGGGCCCCTCTTAGCCTTCGATTAAAATCACTTAAGGCAATAAATTAGAGATATGGAGGAGAGAATCAATTAATTTATAGAAACTGTGTCAAATATGTCTCTTAGATTATTTATAGACCAATGAAAACTGATAGAAGCCCTTTGTTGTTATTTGTTTTCTACATGATGTATTTGGATTACATGTAGATCTGCTAAATATTTATTCCACCTGATAATGATGTAAACATTTGGGGTACTGTGTTTTTGTATACTTTGCAATATTCATGCTGTGTTTTATATAATGTAGTATTTTTACATCAATATTTTAGTTCTGGAAATGTTCTAAATGATTGCCTTTTGGAAATGTTTGTGATGTCCAATCTACATTGTTTATTTGTATGTTAAGTTTGTATTTGTTTTTAGTATATTGTAATGGCTTTTAAGCTGAACAATAAAACCTACTACTACCTATAAACATCTACCAGAATCAGTTAAGACTAGTAGATCAGTATCTGTTTTTAAGAAACAATTGTCAAGTTTTTTTAGATGGTCAGTCTTCTTGTTATAAATAATGTCATTATGTGTTTTCATATTCTGCATTGTACCTTTGTAAATACTGGGTGCACTTGAAAAAAGGCAGTTTTGCTCAATGTGTTTGTCCAGGGTAAACAATAAACAAAATGAAAAGTTGATGGTGAGTGTTATTATCCTGAGGAGGAGAACAAGACTTCTTTAGCAAGGAAGATCCTATAGCAGAACCTTAACCACCTACTGCAAAATATGAATCTGATGGACTAATTTCACTTCAACAATAATAGCAAAACCTTCCAATCCCTGAGCATTGGTGAGGCACTTAAGTACCAATGGTCATCACCTGAGACAACATGCCTGTTTATGCTACAATTCCTTAGTACAGGCTTAACTCAGGACCTTACAGCAGCTTCAGTTCAACCCATCCTGGCGGTAGCTATGTGGATTGTATGTCAGCACCTTATCTTTCTTTCAATAGTCTGTTTTAAAGGTAATTAAGAACAAACTAACACCTATAAAATAAAATTTGTTCTTCCAGTCAACCACCAAGTTTATGCATGCTGAATGTATGCCCCCGAATGCTAGGGTCAGGCTGTTCAACCAGTTTATTTCATCTCCACCATACAGAGAGTATAGGTACCTGAACACTTTTGGTAACTGAGGCTATGCTGCCCTCAACACACCACTGATGCCAGTTATATATGGTAAACTATGAACAAAGTTTGTTTTCCATTTGATTGAATTCTATTGCTACCTCTAGAAGAATAAGCAGGGAGTTTCCTTTCCCTGGGCAGGGGAAGATCTTATACATCACTAGTTTCAGGATGTTGCTGCTTAGGGGCTACCAGAAATATGTTATGCTAGCTACCTCAGCTATGTTAAGGTTAAGAAATATGTGTATATGTATGTATGAATCACTACTGAACATTAGAAATGTACAGTTACCCCCCAATTAGATGTACAGTCAGTGTATTGCACTGCAAGCCTTTTTAAGCTGTTTTAATTGCACTTCACTTTTTGTTTTTGCACTGTTACTTTAACTACAGCATTTAAAAGCATCACCTGACTATGCATCTGTGACTCTTGACAAAGCTAGTAACTGAAAATGGTCACGTTAGTATGCTCTCTTTGTTATTTTGTAGTACCCTGCTTTATGTATGCATTTTTAGCACTTTAATAAACTTTGTTTGATACATCCATTGCTGGTGCCACCAACCTTTTTTTTTTTTTTCTTTGCATCACCAGTTTCAAGCCTTGAATTGTATTTGATATGCATAGGCATGATCTCCTGCTGCAGTGGTCTAAGTATGGGCCCTATGCATGAATGGTGCAGATTGGCTACACACATTTATGTGGGGTGAGTAGCCACTCTGCCCCAACTGCACCTCCCATGTGGGCTGCATGAAAGGGGAGGTGTGCAGGAAATACTCACCCAATCCCTTGACTGCATGATGAGCAATGCACTGGGGGTGGGCTGGCACTATGCGCCATGCACTAAGGTACATAGTGCTGGCCACAGGGGTGCATAGAGGGTCGCAGGGTACACCAAAGAGACCCAGCGTAAACCTCCTATGCACCCCACACACACCTCATAGGACAGGGTGAGCAGCCCACCCAAGCTGGGCCACCGGTCATGGCCAGCTGCCACCACTCACCCACCCCCGCATGCAGCAGTATGTGGTGAACACCCTCCCAACATCCACGACACCCCTACCCCTCTCAGTGGCACCAGGCACGGCTGCTGCCCACCCACCCCAGCAGCACTGCATGCCAGCACCCCTCCTCACTACCAGAGGCTGTGTCCTTCCACCCCCTGTTGGCAGGCATGCCCCCTCTCTATCACAGGGCACCACATCAGTGCCAACGGTGAGGGCCAGTGGCATTGCACCCCTGCCACTCACCATGGCCGCCAGCCCTCAGACATTCATGGGGCGCACTGCCAACACACGCTGCTCAAGGGATCCACTGGTGGACCCATGCCAGGCATCCGATTGGATGCCCAGCTGGGTCTGTGACTCCACCCGCGCCTGCCATGCACAGACCTGAGCACTGGGGGGTGGGGCAATGGACAGGTGGCCACCATTTGTGAATGCTGGTACTGGTGCACCTGTCCATGGGTGTGCAGCTCCACAGGCAGGGTACGTGCATTTTTGCATGTACCCTTCACCCCGTCATGAATCTGGCCCAGTGTCCTTCTTTGCACCGAATATCAGATTTCTGCTGAATATGAGAAAAGGTAGCCCGCAAAAAGCAGTGCCATCTATTGGTGAAAGCTGTGAATACTAGTCAAAAGCAATACAGTCATCTAGTTATGATTAATGGGATAGCAAGCATGACAGTCAGAGGAGCTTTCTAACCTGCCACCAATGGGGGAATTTTACCGTGATCTGAATGGCTACAGTTGTTACCTTTGGGACTGAATATCACAGTTTGATTTTCAAGGAGGGCTAGAAGTACTTACCCAAACAGGGGGGGCAGACATAACATCTTACCAGAAGTACTGAAGAACGTCTCAGACACCACCACTGAGGACCTTGCTTGTTTTGTGGAGATAGTTTAAGACATACTGTATAAAATCCAAGAGAGCAGAGCCCCACTGTACTTCAGATTGTTCCACATCAATAGGGTTTCAGTGGCCTTCATGGGGTGGGAGGTTGGGTAACTAATGGGAGGTGCCTTCTCAAACAAGAGGGAAAACATCTAAATGCCAAAACCAGAGTTCCATGGCATGGTTCCATGTATTTGTATAATATGAGTCATCAAACATTGCAATTATATTTTCTTTTTTTTTAAGTTCTTGTATTTGATATGATGTCTGTAAATGTATGGCAGTTATTTAATTAGTTTTGTGCAACCATAAATGTATGCTTAAACAGGACCACCCTGTAAATAGTGCTCTACAGCCCTAATGGTGTTTTGTACCAATGTTTTCCTGTATAAAAATACAATGTTCTACTGCTACTACAAAATGATTACATGCCTGTAAGATAAAAGTACCTGTGTTGATGTGGCATAAGTGAAATGCTATCCTGTGGAGTATGTAAACGGTCCCAGCTATAGAAGGAGAATCTTCCAAATGTATTCCTGGCTTTGCACAGTTATAGGGTATTTTATTAGTTCACAAGAGCTCCACATCAGTTTTAAATGGGACTAATTATTTCACCCATAGATTCATAGAGCAGTTGACAAAACATGGATTATATCTTGCAGTAGAATTTGAAGGTGCCCAGATAGGTTCTTACCAGAGTCGCAGCCTGTTGTGGAACTTGTGCCTCCACTGTCACCTGCACACAGAAAATGCAATACAGTCATACAAGAGTTACATTATAACCTACCAGTATAGTAGCGGAGGGTAGAGTACTTTATTGAAGTATGACAGATAGATTAATAGACAGACAGACAGATAGATGATAGAGATAATGTAAGGAAATGGCAGTATTCTTTAGGTTCCCAGCAGGTTCTGATCTGACCTAACATAACAAACTGGGTAGTTTACTATGACTACCCATCCTTGTTAGGACACATATTATATGGTTGGACTCTTGGCCCCATGAAATGAATACACCCTTCTAGTCCTCCTGTAGTCACACCTGATACGTGGCCAATCAGATGTTACTGTAGGAGGACATCATCAACATTTCATTCGTTAGCTGGGACACTGAAAACGAGCATGATGATCACTCTACCCAGAGACCCAATGGCAGCTATGGCCTGTGTATCTTTATAATATTGGGGCTTTGGGGAGAGGAGAGGAGAGAGAGTTTGGGGGTAGACAGTGTGTGAGGCAAGGGTTGTAATTTTAATTCAGGGGTCAGGATGGGTGACAGGGTGGTTGGAGTTGGGTGGTTCATGATTTGGTGTGGGTGGTGAGATGAGATATTATTTATAAGCAGGCAGCCTTATAATAAAATAATAAAACATGTTCACAAGGTGCTGGGGGGAGGAAGGTGTTTAAGTGTTTGAAGGTGGTGGGGTTGGGGTTATCTAATGCAACAGGGAGACATTGACATGGTATGGGTAGAGGATTTGCACAAGGGGAATTTCAAAGCATTTAGTCTCAGATCACATCAGATTTTGGTATCCATATCCTGTATGGAATCCTAATTTTTAGGATTAATGGATTTTTAGCAATTCAAAAATCCTAAAGCAAAATTTAGGGGCAGAAACTGAGATATCAATGTATAAAAATGGATACATAGGCAACTCTAATGCATATATCTAAATATATAAATATATATATATATGAATATATATATATATATATATATATATATATATATATATATATATGTATATATATATACACACACTCACCTTTATATATTATACTGGCACAGTAGCGCCAGTATAGTTAGGGTTGAGTGCAAACATTTGTGTTAAAGCCAAACTTATGAAGTTTAATAACTTTGGAACCATTTAAGAGATTTGCACAACATATAGCATGCATAATCTCTAGGGGTAGATCCCTTGATGTAGCAAATTTTGTGTAAATCCGTTGAACTATTCCAAAGGTATTAACGTTTACAAAACCCTCAATTTACCACTTTTTGCAGTTTTTTGTCCACCTGTATCTCAGAAATGGTTTTAGGTTGCGGTTTGAAATTTTCAGGGTAGAAAGTCTTTGCCTCACAGATGTGCCTTTTGAAGGATTGGTGAAACAATATTAATCCCTTCAAAAGTTATTACATTTTGAAATTTCCCATTATTTCCTATGGGATAAATTTATGTCAGGCATGAAAGTACTTTCATTGTTGCAGGAGCTAGTATTTGCACACATAGGATCTTACAGTGTTGTTGCAGAGGGCTTCTATGTCTGCCATCTTGTTTTTCAGTTAGCGAGAGAACGAAAGTAAAGAAAACACATTAAAATGAATGGAATTGAAAAAACAAACATCAGAACCTAGCTAAACGGGACTCATTTAACTACATTCTGATGTTCGTTTCTTCAAACTGTATCAAGAAACACCTTTTGTGGACATCCAAAATCTTGGTTACCCAGCTTAGTGAGACGAGAGCTCCCACGCATTTTCTGTATGAGAACAGCAGGAATTTTCTTGACTTATGCAGCCACAGTTAGAACTCGTGCTGCTGGCTGCACTGTCATGTGTGAGCCACTGTTTCTATGGTGTGTAGTGGTGCCCCCCCCAGAGTGCTCTGCAAAAACACATCCTCCCTGCGAAACTGTAGTACCCTGTGCATGTGCAAATGTGCTGGGTTCTCTTTTCCATGGTGTCTACGCACCCCTCCACCCACCAATCACTGTCTTTAGTGGCACTTCCACTTCCCACATACCTTTCTCTGGTGTCTAGTGGCACTCTCACCCTTTGATTCCTCCTCCTCCCTTCCTTCCTTCCTTCCTTCCTTCTGTCTGAGATAAGAATACCCAATCCCAGTGTCTGATTCCTCCCCACCACAACGCATTGTGGGTGGGATATTCAGAATGCACCAGGCAGGGGCACAAGCCTGGGTGCAGCGCAACTGGGATGCACCAGGGAGTGTGCTGGGTGATATTCAATGGTGCTGCGCCATGGCTCAGCACCATTGAATATGGCAATGTGACCACCTGCATTGCACATGGTGCAGTGGCACTGCGCCAGTGCAAGTGGTAGGAGAGGAGCAGGAGGATGCGCCAGTGCAAGTGTGGTTGCGCTAGGTGCAGGAACCACGATATTCAGCGGTGGATATGCAAATGGGGCCATAATGCATGGAAGGTGCAACTGGGGGCATTAGCATGTCATTATGGCCCCATTTGCATGCAGGTGCACTGATCCCCGGTGACTTGCACCTGGCGCCCTGCCAGGCTGCAGCCATTGGGGACCGACGCCCCCTGCACATCACGGCAAAGTGCCCCAATGCCCGATCATGGGCATAAGTATAATAAAAAGCAGTTCCAATATCCCTGGTGGTCCAGTGGACCACTGCCAGCCCGATTGTTGGCATAAGTATAATAAAAAGCAGTCTCAATATTCCTGGTGGTCCAGTGGACCGCTTCCAGCCCGATCGTGGCATAAGTATAATAAAATGCAGGTCCAATATACCCGATGGTCCAGTGGTACCACCCTCCCCACCTGTCCACTCAGACCCACCACCCCCTCCCCCCGGTCAGCGGCGGCAGCTCCCCACCCACAAGCCACCCATCCACCTGCTGACTGACTGCATGTACAGCGGTATGGCTGTCGCCCATTAGTCACAGTGTGGGCCAATGGGCATGCAGACCATACTGTACTACACAGTCAGATATGGAATGATCCATTCACATATTGGGACTGTGTAGTACGGCAGACCTGTATGCTCATTGTCACGCCAGGACCACTGGGCGATAGGAGCCACACTGTATGCAGTCAGTTGGCGGGCGGGCGGGTGGCTTTCGAGTGGGGAGCTGCCACCCACACTGACTGGGGAGCAGGGTGGCGGGTCTGAGTGGGCGGTGGGGACGGGGTACCGCTGGATCACCAGGGATATTGGAACTGCATTTTATTATACTTATGCCTGCGATCAGGCTGGCAGCAGTCCACTGGACCACCAGGGATATTGAAACTGCTTTTGATTATACTTATGCCCGCAATCAGGCTCCAGGGATATTGGGACTGCTTTCTATTATACTTATGCCCATGATTGGGCATGGGGGGGTGCAACACTGACAGACCCTGGCTCGGGAGCTTGGATGGCCACCCACAGCTGGTGGCTGCCGTGTTGTGCCCTGCAGTACGGCAGCTCATCTGTGGGTGGTCAGCCCTTTGCTCCTTTATTTTTGGCTCAACTTGAGCACCAGTGTGGCGCAAGTAGGTTGCACCTGCATGCTCAGCACATCTGGGGCTGAATATCGGGATATGCCGAGTATGCATGGGCACGCCCTCGCATTTGTGCCGCATACAGTACTGATGTGCCTGGGTGCATCGGGATTTGAGCAGCACGTCATCCACTTCTGAATATCACACCAGGGTGCATCAGTGGGTTTTGCCTGGCGCAACACTGTTGCGCCATGTGCAACCCCTTTGAATATCCGGCCCCCTGTTTATATTTGCTGACATCTGGTTCCCGTGTTTGCATTACAAGCCCCCTCAACCCCAGCTGTGTGGAACACTGGGGAGCCCACTCTCAGTGTCTCCAAATATAGATTTAATTGTACCTGTAAAAAAGAAAACAGTCCCTTGACGTCTTTTATGTTTTAACCCGAAAAAAGAAAAAGGTTCCTCGTCATCCCTGCTGTCCCCCTGACCATCCTGACCCTCCCACTCCCCGCCCTTTCCCTATACTTAACTCTGGAGTTCATCTGCTATCATATTCTGTGGACTGGGACACGTTTGCACTCTTCAAAGCTGAACTGCAAACTGAGGAATCAAGGTAAGTGACGTATAATATATTTCAATGGCGTTTTGAACTTGTGTTCATAACTTTGCCATTTTTAGGTATTTTTTCACCAAATTTTTGACATGGGCTTTTTGGGACCCCACCTCATGAACACTTTCAATGCCATTTTGTTAATTGGGTCCAGAAGATGATTTTGCAGTCGCTGCCTGAAATCAACACCTGGGATCGACTAACAAAATAACAGTTCCACTGTTCATGAAGTTTGGTCCCAAAAAGCCCATGTTGAAAATTTGGTGAAAAAATTCCCAAAAATGTCTGAGGTATGTGCATTGATTGACATTTTTCTATGCAAGTGCACAACTTTGGTAATTTTCAATATTTTGACTCCAAATTTTCAACATAGCAATTTTTTTCACACCACCTCTTTAACAAGTACTGCTGTAATTTTTTTATATTCTGAAACGTGTCTTTACACCTGTAGTGTGAAATGGCCTTTTGTCATGGATTTTAACATTTTTACCTGTGGGGTTTATGAGGTGAGGTCATAAGAACACTGTGTTGAAAATTTAGGGTCAAAATATGAAAAAATGCCAAAGTTATGATTATTCACTGCAATTTTCCTACGCCTGCTCATTACTTCAGGAATGTTAAATATTTTAACCCCAGATTTTCAACACAGCCTTCTTATTCCTCCCCCTCATGTATATTACAGCTGTCATTTTTCAAATACTAGCCAAAATGTTTTTTCACACCTGTAGCACAGAATGGCGCTGCACTTCTGCAAAATTATGTTTTGGCGGTGATGTGAAAATTTTTCGTACCAGGTACATGTGGTGGGGTAATAAGATGGCTATGTTGACAGTTTGGTCACTGTTTTTCCATAAAGGCCCTGCGCTTTCACAGGTACATACACATACACATCTATGGAGGGATGGGAGTGCAGGGCCTAAAGGGTCCTGCGCTCCCACTGACAAATTAGGATATAATTATACTATCTGAAAAGGTAAGGAAAATTATTGCAAAACACTTTGTTAATGCATCTGTTAGGGTTGTTGGTAAAGCAACAAAAGCAGGAAAATGTGGTGTTAGGGTTTCTGACCCTGACACCACACCCCTACCCTGCAGACACTGACAGGCATTGGGGGTGTGCCTTAGGGTCATTGCCCCTAACTCTCACCCCATTCCATAAGTAAATATGCTGAGATGGGTACATTATAGGAGAATGGAGTGAGGGTTAGGGCCAATGACCCCAAGGCACTCCCCTGATGCCTGTCAGTGTCTGCAGGCTAGAGGTGCAGTGTTAGGGTTGGAAAACATAACACCATATTTACCTGCTTTTATCACTTTACTAACAACCCTAACTGATACATTAATGAAGTTTTTTGCAATGAATATAAATAGAATAATAAATAGATTAGTGTGTATTACAAGGCAGTAATTCCATTGAGAGGTTCTGGGGATATGGGAACCTCAAGAGCGAAGCTTGAGAGGTTCCCATGTCCCCAGAACCTCTCAATGGAATTACTGCCTTGTAATGTACACTAACCTATTTGTTTTTTTTCCCTTTTATATATGGATCTGACTTTAATTTTTATTTTTCTGCATTTTGTAATGGGTGGTCTTCCACTGCAGTGAAGGACTCTTTTGGTCGTGGCTGACCATGGCACTATCTCACCCCCCCCCCATAAGCAGGGTATACCACAAAACCTTATTGTGTTACATTTGGTAGGCAGTCCTACCTTTTCTATCTTTGGGAAATGCAGGTTCAATCAGATAATTCAATTTTTCAAAGAATAAAAGGAAAAAAATGCAGAGATGTCGAGGACATGATACACTGTTGCTAAGCAAGAGATGGCCGCCATGTTTTTGAAAGTGTTTTGCACACACACGGAGAGAAAGTGGCCAGCCATGAGTCATGTAAAGGATGCTGTTGTTTGATTGGCACTGGTAGCATAGCCTGGTGTGGGAGACCCCTGCACTTGTGCGCTTCAGTTTTACTGATAATATTATTGTTCGTAAATCTGAGCAATAGTATTACGAGCTCTGAACAATACTATTACCAGTCTGCATTGACGGTTGTATCACTTTTGCAGCAGTGATATTACCAAAATGTTGTTGTATGCTTTGAGGAGATATTAAAATTACCTATGCATATATTAAAATATATATACACACATATGCAGTATATATACAACGCTCCCTCATTTTTCCAACTCTCCGTTTCTGCCACCCTCTCTTACTGCTAGTGTGAGCTCCGGTTCCATTTTCCAGTAATGTTAGTTACCACCTTTAACCACCTCCCTCACAGTCCACCATCCACAAAGGCACTTTGTGTACTGTCTCTATGGAGACACTGTTTATCGCCCCTGTTTATCCACCATGCTCTGGTGGCAACATGCCTGCAGGCAGTGCATCATGACTGAGCATTATGACTGTACTGTACACTTTTGTTTTGTTACTATTTTCATCTTGGTTATGGGGTTCAGTACTGTAATGTAGTCAGAGCTGTATAGTACTCTGTGGTCTGCCTGCCGCTCCTGGTTCAGCAGTTTGTAAAGTGGTGGAGGTTAATGGGTGACTAAACGACTCAGTGCCAAAAATAATAGAGATGCTGAAATACTGCACAATAATTTGGAATTGGGGGGTGATGAACTGACTTGTAGTAAGGAACATTTATCAAGAGAACTGTCTTGTTTCTTTTATTTATTTTATTTGTGAAAATTAGTTTACAACCTTTGAGCCAGGGGCTCGTTTCCAAAGGTACCTCATCACATTGAGGACATACATAGCAATTTTAGGTTACATAGCATAGGTTTGCTGAAATAGGCGTTCATCAGAGGCGCCACGTCACACTGAGGTCAAACAAAATTCATTTAAGTTACAGGGTACAAGTAATTGAAATAGGTCTTACACAAGTTGGTTTCATATATTGAGCAATCTACTGGCATTACCATAAAACAGCAGGCACTGGCCAGGTTATACATAGGTATGATGTACTGGGGAAGAGGTGGTAGGGTGGGCTAGGTGGAGAGCCACCCAGCGGGGGTTCTCTCGTGATCCTCCTAATCTCAGCAAGAGGGTTCAAGCCTAATGGGTTTGAAGAAAGGTTGTGATTATGCATTGGATAATGTTATCAGTTTCACCACTCTACCTCCACCTGAATATAGTCAATAAGCTGAGATGTGACAGACTTCATATAAGCAGCACTACCTGCACTAATTCTACATCACATGGGGTAGCCGGTGTTGGGAGGGTGGACACTGAAGCAGAGCAGTCATGAAAAGGGAGAAATATAGAAAAAAGGAATAGGGTAAACTGGATAGTCTTAAACGGTAACTAGTGCTGGATTTGTCAACAATTCCAGGTAGACAGCAGAGCGTCTTCGTAGCCTAGGTTGATTGATCATTAGTAGTCAAATATGTCAGTGATTTTTTATAGCTGTTCTGATCCAGTGTTGTTATGGTTAATAATTTTTATAGAAAATCCATTATGCTAGAAGAACTTTTGTTCATAGCTGTTTGTGCCATTTTCATAGCATACAACTGTAACAAAGAAAGGCAGGTCATTTTTCAGGCAGGGGTGCCGATAGAAATTTCTGGGCCTGGGACATACCTTTAGGACTAGGCCCTGCTAACCCTTTCATCCCCTCATGTGTTCATGAAGAATAGTGAGTTGGCAGCACGATAACTGGCAACTGAGCTGAAACAAGTACTGTCTTGTGTTGTGTTTATGTTTTCATAATCTCCATTTTAGCTATGGCCAAATGCAAATCTAAATGAAGCGGTACAATTTTAATTAGACTTTCCCTGCTGACCAAAAATGTTCTTAAGTGGGAACCCTGATATACAGGCATCTAAGAAAGTTTGGGGTACTATATAATAATACGTATATATGCTGGGCCAATCAGAGACACCAGACCATGATGATCCGACCATAGGTCCCAAGTTTCATCAACTGAATGCTAGTCACTGCGGCTGAGCCTGTGGCTGGGGGGGTAACTATTAGACAGACAGACACTGACTGGTAGGCTGCAGAGATGTTTCAAATGTCTTGTAGCCATTACCCTTTTAAAAAGTAAAAGACCAGACTGGAGTAAAAAGAACAAAAAACAGTTTTACTGTGCTTCAAGTCACTGAAAGAAAATCACTAGATCTGTTGGCTAAAGTACTAGACAGACGGCAGGCTGCAGAGATGTTTTAAATGTCACTCTAAGCCAAAAGACATAGCAGTTACCCTAAAAAGTTAAGAAAAACTTCTAGCTCAGCACAGCTATTAATACTAAAAAAGCACCAGTTTCTGGCTTACTTCTTTGCCAACTATATCCATGTTCCACCTTGGAATCTGTGCTTTAAAATCAGTCACAGTTTTGTTTTTATCCTGTAACCACAAAATACATCCCAGCGCTAGGCAGCCATGTAGGCACATACTGAATAACACTAACTGCAGTTTTCTGTTCTGAGTGCCTGGTAAAGGATGCAATTTCTACTGTAGAAATGTGTATTTTTCTGCTTGGTGACACTATGAGCATGCCCTCCCACCACCATGTCCTCTCACTGCCCTTGTTAAGCTAAACTGTGCATCACACAGTAATTACACACCCTGTCTCTGCTGAATCTATATCTGAGACTCAGGGTAAAAGAACAGTTTAAGAGCACAATTGTGCCTTACCGTACACCAGGCTTTTGAGAGTTCCTTTTGAGTAGCTGCATGCTCGGCCACCAGCCGTAATCTGGAGCACTCCCGCTGGATGCTGGTGCAAAAAGCTTTTTCCCCCTCTTGGGAACGGAACAACGGGCAACATCCCAGGCTGCTCTTCAACCTCTTCCTGCTCATCCTCACTATTACGGCCCCCCACCGCATTCCTAGATGACTCCTCGAGGTCTGACACTAACATCATAGCCGCAGCGATTTTACCAGCATTTTAAGCTTTATTATGCCCTTATTTAAAACAGTAAGCCGCTCTGGTCCTCCACCTCATTCTCCTGCCCACTCAAAAAAGGTCCGTGCGAGCACAGAACGCTTTGTAGCTGTGCACTGTGAGGAACCAGGTTGAGAGCGAGTGTCATAAGTACATGCTCACTCTGTCTGACTTGTTCTTTCTGCACAGATGTGGATGGCAAGCTGGGGAGTTAGAAGGTTGTCAGGTATAGGACTGTGCGGGTGAGCAGGTTTTTAAGGGAATTTTCAGGTCAGTCTTGTGAAATACAAAAACTTCCAGGCTGTATGCACTCATAAAAGTAGAAACTTAAGGCTGTTTAGTACAACTGCATAGTTGATTTATTATTATCACCACTGTGGAAGCCCCTAACGCCACAGCAAAGTGCCTTCAAGGGGGGCTTGTTACAAACTGGCAAAATCAATGAATTTAAATAGTGCTCCAAAAAGTGACATCATCAATCAATACACCAATCAGTGACACACATTACTATTTTTACCATTTAAGACCTAAATACTTCAAAAAAGCTTAAAGCTAATCAGTCTAGTCACTTTTTTTTAGAAATCCATACTAAAAATTTATGTACAGTTCACAAGTACAAGACCTTTTTTGTATGATTCCCCCCCCCCCCCTTTCTTCTCCCTGTATCATTGTTTTTACCTTGAGTCTGGTTGATAGTTGTTTATTTCTAGTGCACTATGATGTATCATATTATATTTTATAAGCTTTATTTATAAGATTCTTATAAGATAACACGTTTTCTTTTTTTTCTTTGTTACGTTCTATAGGATTACTTATGGAGATCCTGTTTCCGGTACAGGTGGGCCTTGAAGCAGCTTTTTGGAATGCTTCTCCTTCCTTTTCCAGTACTAGTAAGGATTTTGTGAAATAAAACTAATTGGTTAGAAAGGCATTTCTGATGTTATTTAGATGTAACACATGTATTGGTGTATCCCTATGTGGTTAGGTGAACCTGATAGTACTTTCCACCAAATGAAATAGCTCAGTTGTGCATTAACCCCTTTTTCTTACACAAAATATCCGAGTTTAAATACTATACTGCTTAGCTCATAAGGTATGCAAAATTGTTTTTGTGAACTGTACATAAATTTTTAGTATGGATTTCTAAAAAAAGTGAATAGACAGATTAGAGTTAAACTTTTTTGACGTATTTAGGTCTTAAATGGTAAAAATAGTAATGTGTGTCACTGATTGGTGTATTGAATGACGATGTCACTTTTTGGAGTGCTATTTAAATTCATTGATTTTACTAGTTTGTAACAAGCCCCCTTGAAGGCACTTTGCCGAGGTGTTAGGGGCTTCCACAGTGGTGATAATAATAAATCAACTATGCAGTTGTACTAAACAGCCTTACGTTTCTCCTTTTATGAGCGCATTCAGCCTGGAAGTTTTTGTATTTCTAAATTGAGGGTTGTCACCCTGTGTATGTGGCCATCTCCTGGTTCTGAGCGCAGCAGTATACTTTTGGATTTGTTGTCGGACCCTTGAAATGCAGGTGACTTAGGGAATATGGATTCTTGGTTGATCATCAGATGGCTGGGCTCCCCGAAACTCTGGGCCTGGGACAATTGCCCCAGCTGCCCCCCCCCCCGCCGACATGCCTGTTTTCAGGTACTGTACAAGGAAAATGTATCCTTTATATATTTTGTAACTGTGTTGGCTATCTAGCTTGTGCACAGGAGGCACGTGTGTGTGTGTGTGTGTGTATATATATATACAGTATCTCTCTCTCTCTCTCTCTTCTCTCTCTCTCTCTCTCTCTATATATATATATAGATGTTGTCCCCCAGAATGAAACCCAATTCTGTGGCATTTTGCAGCACTTACTGAATTAAACAATGTAATTTCAATGGCAATTAGTCCGTTTTGTCATTCAGGAAAACGTGACACTGCTAGGATGAAGTGAAAGCCACAGTTTCCTGCATGACAAAAGGGAGTAATTGCCATTGAATTTACATTGCTTTATTCAGTAGGTCTGCTGCAGCATACTGCAAAGTGCTGTAAAAGTGGGTTTCATCCTGGGGGATGCCACTGTAATTTATATGTAACCTCCCTACAAATAGGGGTTCCTATAATGTCTTTCTGGGCTTGCTTAATGCCCACTGTCAGGATGGTGTTTGGTGTCCAGCCATTTAAAATGACCTGCATGAAAGTGCTATAGTAAGCATCCGTGCCTGCCTCTTCAACAGAACCATTATGTTGTGTGTGAAAATTAGCCTGGACTGAGTATGAGTAATTAAGGCTTGTGACCAGCCAGACAGTTCATATTTCTGCTCCGTTCTGCAGTCACTATTTGCACAGAGGTAGCCCTGTTAGGAAAAGTGATTTACTGTTTATCTGTTATAATAATAATGCTGTAGGAGTTTGTCTAACCTGCTTCCATTTGCCTATAACCATGTTATAAGCAAATTTGCTATCTCCATAGTGGCCTCTACAACTGTCCCTAAAGGATTTGAAAGTTTGACCTTAAAGATCACTTTACCATCCGATGAGCCTATTATTATCACCAGCTGTTATATACCCCCTTCAGGTGGTCTCCAGCTACTGGAACATTTGAGCAATTTGCAGGAAGCTTCTAATTATGAAGTGATTATCCTGGGTGGCCTTAACCTGGGCTGGCACTCCCTGTGCACTGAGCGGTTCATAGACTGGTATGATACTTATGGTCTGTCTCAACTAATCCAGGAAGTCACACGTCCCAATCTAAAAACACTGGATAAAAGTACCCTACTGGACATGATACTGGTCAATAAACCACATAAATTTGTGCATGTTGGAGTCCTCAACAATGATTTAAGTGACCACATGTGTGAGGACCATTGTCAAGCCTGCCACCCTCTCCCTCACCACCCTCAAAAGAAACCAGCGTAACTTCAGTCCCTCAGCCTTCCTGTCAGACCTAGCATCAACCAGGTGGCAAGATGTCTATCATGCACTTACCATCTCCAAAACTTACAATATATTCTTGAAGTTGGTTATGGAGGTGATAAATGTGCATGCCCCCTAGTGAAATGGAGAACAAGGAAATGCTCGAGCCCCTGGTTCACCCATTCTCTTAAGAAGGAACTGTGCAAGAGAGACACTCTGTGGAAGAAGGCATGCAACACCAAGTCACCTGCCAATTGGTTCCTGTTCAGAGCTGCAAGAAATTACTGTTTGAAGCTCATTAGGGCCTCTAAAGCTGAGTACTTCCAGGCTGCCCAGGACTCCTTATAGCACAATGCAGCAACTTTCTGGCAAATCCTGAGAAATATAGAGGGACATAACCATGGATTATCCCTACCCTCTAAAATCATAAATGGCAATTCTGTTTATACCACCAAACAGGATATTTTAAACAAATTAAACAATCATTTTGCATCACCAAGGCTCACATTTGATGCTTTTCCTGTGAACAACCTGTGTGATCAGCGATGGGACCCAGCCACCACTTCCTTATCCTCCTCCTGTACTAAGCCTGCATTCAAATTTTCCTTCAGTACTGTCACATACAAGCAGGTTGAAGACCTTCTTCTGGCCTTGGATGTCAAAAAAAGCATGGGAGCAGACCCCCTTGAGCCTTCATTCTTAAAACTGGGGTACCGTTTCTTGGTCGCTCCTATTACCCATCTGTTCAACTTCTCCCTCTCACAAGGATGGTTACCTGGTCAGTGGAAAGTAACCCACATCATCCCACTTTTTAAATCAGGCGACCCTAGCAATCTCAATAACTACCACCCTTTTTCATTGCTGCCCACGCTATCTAAGCTTCTTGAAAAACTTGTCAACAGTCAACTGAGAGACTTTCTAGAAACTCACGATCTGCTCAACCCTCTCCATTCAGGCTTTTGGCCTAAGCATAGTACCATCTCCGCATTGACAAAAGTGACCAGTGTTTGGAAATTCACCCTAGACACCAAAAAACATGTCAGGGCCATGTTCCTGGACCTAAGTAAGGCATTTGACACAGTTGATCGTGGCTTACTTTTAACCACGTTATCCAACATCGGACTTGATCTCACTGCTCTAAAATGGTTTAGTAGCTACCTTGTGGGCAGGAAACAACAAATAAAAGCTCAAGGCAACACCTCCCCCTCAAAATCCTGCAAAGAGGCATCCCACAAGGATCTATCCTTGGACCCTTACTCTTCACTGTCCATATCAATAACATAAATGCCAATATTAAGGTGGCCAGTGTGAATCTCTTTGCAGACGACACTGTGCTGTACACAGCCAGACCCTCACTTGCACTTGCTTGCACTAATTTTCAACAAGACCTCAACATATTCCAGCGCAATCTCTTACAGCTAAAATTATTACTCAATGCGAAAAAGACTAAAATTATGTTTTTCTCACCATTTTCTCAACTGGCAACTTCTGTCACCGTAGCCTATAAACCACAGATACTGACCCTGCTTGAAGAATCACTTGAGACAGTAGACAAGTTTAAATATCTAGGCCGTTAGATAGACGCCAAGCTTTCTTTCTCGCTACATCTGAATGAATTTACCAAAAAATTAAAGCAAAGATTAGGAACTTTCTACGGCATTAAGCACCTTCTTACTCAAGAAGCCAAAGTTCAGCTAGTGCAGACTACATTTCTCCCTCTGCTTGATTATGCTGACTTCATCTATAACCACTGCTCCCTGGCCACTCTCTCAAAGCTCGATACTCTGTATCATAGGGCTATCAAATTTATCACTGGTGCCCTATATATATATATTTTTTTCCATTCTTTTCTGGCTCCGCTTGACCACGGAGAAGTCTCTCAGGCATCTGCAGTCCCTTGACTCTACCTCAGAGCCTGAAACCCTTTAGCTTTCCTGGCACCAGCCCGGCTATCCCCTCGACTCTGAGCCCTCCCGAGGTGGGGCCACCCAATCCGCCCAGGGTGCTCTATCTTGTAATTCAGGCTGGGCTGGGATCAGCCCAGAAGCTGTGTGGGTCTGACTAGTGGAGTGTGGTCGAGGGGGCTAGTGCCATCACCAATCTCTGGGAGTGGGGTTTTATTGGTTATGTTGCTTCCTTCCCCTCCCCTCCATCCTTCCCCCGGCGGAGCTCGGTCGTGCAATGGTGTTAGGCATGCCCACTGCAGCTCCGCCTCCCCTTAGCTAAGTCCTGCACATTGCAGTGCCCCCGGTTGCCACTCGGGGCCACTGCAGTGCCAGACAGAAGCCTGGATCCCCCCCCGAGAGAAGAGAGCAGTCCTACGGATGCTCGATCCTCTCTGTCCCCTGCCAACCCCTGGTGGCCTGGGCTCATTCCCGAACCCAGGTCGTCGGCATGACGTGAGGTGTGGCGTCCAGCGCCTCAACCCTCAGCACCACTGGGATGGCCTCTGGTGCCCCATTTAATACACACCATTGTGTCCTTTATGACCAAATCAGCTGGTGATGTTTGAAAACTAGGAGAACAATAAACACTGTCCTTTGGATCTACAGGGCCCTCATTAACAGGTTACCTAAATATATATCTGATCTCTTTGCCTGATCCAAGGGTGCTTACTCCCTTAGGAAATGCGCCTACATAATGCTTGAAACTCCTAGAGTTAGGACATGCTTTGGAGCTTCCTCCATCATCTATGCTCTCCCTACCCTTTGGAATGCTACCCAAAACACTTTAAAACTCACTAATCTAGTTGGGTTGCTTTCCTTTAAAAATCAACTGAGTCACTTCCTTCAGGAAGTGTGCAGCTGCTATGTTTAATTTTTGCAGCCCACTCAACCTGCCTCTTCACCCTCTGGCTGCACTTACTCTGACTGCCCTAGCAACTCCTCTCCCACTCCTTGTAAGCTCCTTCCTGCTGACTGATTTCTTGCTGTAAATTGTCCTACTGTCCCTCTCCTCACCTTCTACTCCTTCCTACCCCTGCCCACCTAGTCCAAGTCCCTTGCCTCTGCCCCATCCTCTGTTTCTGCCTTGCTTGTGTCTGTTCGTGTATTCTTTTGCCTTTCTCTCCTCTTCCTTATGCCCCTCCCCTCATCTTACCCCCTTTCCTCCCTAGTTCTCTTATCACCAGCATATTCCTGTTGTCTGATGTACACCCTTCCCCATCTTCCCTTGATCTCAACTACCCAATCTAAGTAATCACCTTCTGACCGTGTTCCTTTAATACAAGGTTTTCCTTTGCCTTGTAACACTATGTATAAATTGTACAAAATGTTTGCACTATATCACCCTTGTCAGCACTGTACATAATGTACCCTTTGTGTTCTCATATACTACACCTATGTCTGTATTTTTATGGCTTTTTTGTCTCCTTAATAATATTGATGTTCTGTACGTAATGTTCACCCAGGACTACTTTGTAAATGAGTTCTTCTCAATGATGTTTCTCCTGGCAAAATAAAGATTGATTGATTTTGGTTCTTGAACTGCCACTGTTGGACCAATCGGAACCTCAGGGACCTAAGATGGAGACTGTCCCCAGAGGTCTTGTGGGATTGAACTCTGTAGGAATTGTAGCTTTTAAGGTTTTTTGCATGCAGTAAATGGACCTGGAGGGGGAGCCCTTACTGTGATAGATAGCTCTGTCAGCCGACCAAATCTTTTGGATTATTGGGAAAGCCCAGAATTGCCTGAAGCAGTGTGTCAGTCGAGAGTTGGAGTTTGGAGAGTGAACAGCTCGAGCCATCGAGCAGCTGCTCCTGCTAGGAGCAAGGGAGAATCATTGGGAAGGCTTTGCTGGCCTGCCTGCCTCATCTTCCAATGTGAAGAACTGCTGTGACAGTGACAGTCGGATTTATCTGATAACTGAATTGAGACCTGGACCTGAAGTGAACGGTGTGTTTTTGTTGCCTGCAAGTGGACCGAAGGCTTGCTCCAGAAGCAATCAGCCTGTCAGGTACGGAAGTGAGCCTCAGATCGAAAGGTTTGCACAGAGAATCTGTGATATTGCAAACAGACTTTTATCCGAACTGTGACTCACTATACTAGTGCTTATAAGTGTGCTGAATGTGCATCGTGGGTAGCGATTTGGTTCCCCACGGCGTGTTCTGTTACATTTGCTGGAAGCTGCTCCAGCACTTTTCAGACTTCCTCCAAACTGTCTTCCCTGCCTGGGCCCTGCCATCTTGGCCTAGGCCACTGCCGCTCCCATTTCAGAGACATTTCCGGTGAAAGACCTGCTCGGGGATTTGTCCCCCTGCTCAATACCACCGAACAGGTAGCGACCACCATGGTGAGTCGTGTAGGCCCTGTTTCCCTTGGCAATCCAGTACAACATCGATGAGGTCTTCATCTCACCTGTTCTGCATCCATCTGGGTAGTGTGAGTACAAAACAGGGTAACTCCCTGCAACAAAGCTGCAATCATTTGTGTGTTCATGTAATTTTCTTGTTTTGGGTTTATTGCAACGGACTAAGCCATCCGACTCTGGATTGCAAATTTTGGGTTGAGTGCATGCTAGTTGTTTTCCTTCCTAAGGGCCCCAACAACAGCTGCAAAGCCGGCCTATCCCAGGCAACGCTTCAGGCTAGCCTGTTCTCCAACAAGGTACCCAGGGTTGACGGACTTGGTCAGAGGGACTTACTGAGCATACTTTATCAACCTGAATATAATCAGATTTGCCAGTCACGGATAGATTTATGCCCAACCCCGTTCACATCCCCCTGAATAAATCAGATTGTGGTTTTTCCACATTTAACCTTTGTAGTGTGTACCTTATTGGTGGGGTTACAGTACTACTGTTGTATTACTGATCTTATTTTATAGGGGGTCTCTAGGGCAATTGTAGAAGATCCAGCTCTGGTGTTCAGTGCAAGGGTTGTGTGAGCATATCATTACTGTCATATGGTAAATGTGAATGTTTTGTTGCTAAACTATTTGAGCCACTAGAAGGGTTAGTGGATGGTTATAGCATACCGGAGGGCTATACTAACAGCAGTTATGCTACCTCAAAACCATTCCTCAGGGTGGAGGCACCTAGTCACCTAGCTCAGGCCCCTCAACCTGTGCATAGTTAAGCAGGCAGAAGCAGTAGCCCATAGGATAAGCCGCTAAGGGGATATATATATATATATATATATATATATATATATATGTAGATAGATATACATATATAGATATATAGTATTTGTGCTTTGATAATTTTGAAAGTGCATTATAAATAAAATCTGATTTGATTTGATATATATATATATATATATATATATATACTATGTGTGAATATATATATATATATATATATATATATAAAACTTTATTAATGTTCCAGTTAGGTTCAAAGCAACCAAAGTTGGAAAATGAGGTGTTAGGGTTTCCTAACACCCCACCCTCTAAACCTAATGGGAGAGCAGGTGTGGGGTCTGCCTTGTGCTTCTAAGCTTAACGCTCACACCACTCTCATAAAGTCTACACATCAGACCTTATTTACAGATGGAATGGGGTGAGCATTAGGCTTGAGAAGCCCAAGTCACACCCCACACCTGCTCTCCTGCCTGGATTGGGAGGCTGGGGTATTAGGGAAACCCTAACACCGGATTTCCCAACTTTTGTCATTTTGACACCAACTGGAGCATAAACAAAGTTTTTTTGCAACATATATATATTTGTTTTTTTTCAATTGTTTAACCAGGAGTGGCACACTAAGCTGAAAGCTTGTTTACAGGTGTGACTTGGGAGCACAGGGAAGTTAAGTGACTTGCTCAGGGTCACACAGTATGCAAGTGGGGGATGTGGGATTCAAACCCAGGTCTCCAGATTTGCAGCTCAGAGTCTTAGACCACTGCGCTATACTGCCTCCCATATCTCTCTCTCTCTCTCTCTCTATCTATATATACTTTTCAGTTAATTTACAGAAGAAATGTATTATAACGAGTTAAAATGAAGACAGTACATTTTGTCAGGGTAGGCCTGGATAAAATCTGCTTACCAAGGGAATCACTAGGTACACTGTACAGTAGGGTGGGTGGCAAATTTGTATAAATAGGTACATGTGGAAGCTGCTGGTATCTTCTTATGAAAGGAGGTGAATGTACTGGACCTACAATGTACCAGTGGATGTCCTGTATCTGGACTTCAGTAAGGCATTCGACTCGGTGCCACATGGAAGTCTGGGAAGGAAGTTAGTAGGCACAGGGGTGGGTGCAAAGCTGGTGAGATGGGTAGGAAACTGGCTGCAGGGAAGGCAACAGAGGGTGGTGGTGGGTGGGGAGCTCTCACACCCAAGGGCAGTGACGAGCGGTGTTCCACAGGGCTCGGTGTTGGGACCAGTGTTGTTTGGGTTATTCATTGCAGACATATCATGGGACATCAAGAGCAAGATCAGTCTATTTTCTGATGATACCAAGGTTGGCACGGTGGTGGATGACCTAGGGGGATTGCAGGGGTTGCAGAATGATCTGGCAAAGCTTGAAACCTGGTCAGACACCTGGCAACTGGGCTTTAATGCCAAAAAGTGCAAGGTGCTGCATTTTGGGATGAAGAACCCAAGGAGGACTTACCAGCTAGGGGGAGTGCAGCTAGCCCAGACAGAGGAGGAGAAGGATCTGGATGTGCTCATTACAGGGTCAATGAACAACTCGGCACAGTGTAGGAAGGCAGCTGCAAGGCCAACAAATGCTGGGTTGTATTGCAAGTGTATATCCTCGAGGAGGAGGAGGTGATTCTGCCACTGTATAGGCCATTAGTTAGACCACACCTGAGTACTGCATGCAGTACTGGCGTCCGCATCTGAAGAGGGACATTAAGTTACTGGAGGGGTGTAGCGCAGGCGACAAAGATGATCAAGGGCTGGGGACTTATCATACAGAGGAGGTTAAAGGAGTTGAACATGTACTCACTGGAGGAGAGGAGAGCAGGGGTGACATGATTGAAACCTTCAAATACATGAAAGGAATAAACAAGACAGGTACAGAGGGGCTGTTCAAAGTAAGGAGGGAGCCACCAGGGGCCATAATATGAGACTGGAGCGAGGAAGGTTCAGGAGGGAGATGAGGAGACACTTTTTTACAGAGAGGGTGGTGGCTGGGTGGAATGCATTACCTGCAGAAGTGGTTTGCAGTAGAACAGTGGACTGCTTCAAACGAGGATGGGACAGGGCAAGGGGGAGGGTTAATGAAGGGGAAGGGTGGAAGGGAGGGGTAGCTGCAGAATAAGGGGTGCTAGCTGCACATTCGAGCAGACTTGATAGACCTCTAGGCCTTTATCTGCTGGCAAATTTCATATGTTCGTACAATGTCTTCTGACCTAAAATTACTATGTTGCTATGTAAAAGGAGCACCAATATACAGTATGTCCATCCAGGAAGGGGAAACCAGTCCTCAATGAGTGGTTTAAATGCTTTGTTGCCAGGCATTTAAACTAGCCAAGGAAGGGGGAGCAACAGGAGCAGGAAAGCTCAAGCAGCCCACCCTCATAAGGCAGAGAAACCAGAACTCAGGAGCAGCAAGATGAGTGGATGACAGGAACACCTGAACCATACATAAAGGGAAAAGCAGAGGAATCAAAGCAGCATAAGAAAGAAAACTGGAGGGGGTGGAGTAGCACATGAGCAAAAACAGGAGTAGAGGGAGGATAGGTAGCAAAACATGGAAGTTTATAGTTACAAATGCCTGCAGCTGGGAAATAAAATCCCAGACCTGGAGGCCTTACTAGTAGAGGCGGACCTGGACATAACAGCAATAACAGAGACTTGGTGCATCGCTAATCATAGATGGGACATAAATGTATTGGGTTATGCTCTGTTCAGAAGGGGTAGGCAGGTGGTTGGTGTCCCTGTACATCACAGAAGGTATGAAGGCAACGGAGGTGCAGCTAGCTAGACAGGGGGAGACTGAAGTACTGTGGGTTACCATTGAGCCTGGTAATGGCACAGCAATCCACACAGGGGCAATCTACAGGCCTCCAGCACAAGGGAAGGAGGAATGGTCAGAAGTATGGCAGCTTGGATTCAATGCAAAGAAGTGCAAAGTAATGCACCTGGGAAACAAAAACCCAGGGAAAGCTTACACAATGGGTGGGGGAGGTAGTAACAACAACAAAAATGGAAAGGGACCTGGGGGTAATCATATCAGATGACCTTAAGGTTGGCAAGCAATGTAAGAAGGCGGTAGGGAGGGCTGGGGGTATACTGGGATGTACAGGGAGAGGCATCACCAGCAGAAAAACAGGAAGTTGTTATCCCCTGTACAGACAGTTGGTGAGACCCCATCTGGAGTACTGCATTCAGTTCTGAGACCCCATCTCCCAAAGGACATAGACAGAATGGAGGCAGTTCAGGAGGGCAACTAAAATGGTGCAGGGTCTGCAGGAGAAGCCATAGAGGAGAGGCTAAAGGAGCTTAATATGTATACCTTGAGGAAAGGAGGGAGAGGGGACATGATAGAAATGTTTAAGTACCTCAGTGGAATCAACAAAATCCAAGAGGGTAGCATCTTTTAGAAAAGAGATGTGCAAGAACAAGGGGACACAATTTGAAGATAGAGGAGGGACGGCTCAGGGGCAATGTGAGGAAGTATTTTTTCACAGAGAGGGTGGTGGACGCATGGAACAGCCTTCCTGAGGAGGTTGTGGGGTCTAAAACTGTGGAAGAATTCAAGAATGCATGGGACAGACATAAGGCAATTTTTGTGGAGGGTAGGAAGAAATAGGCTGTTGGTTAATAGGATCTGCAGCTTATCCTCTAGGTAGGGAAATGGGCAGACTTGGTGGGCCAAGCGTTCTTTATCTGCCATCAAAGTCTATGTTTCCATCTTTCTATGGAAGGAAGTGGATAGGGAGCTAGTGGATGAAATACATGAGATGGCAACAAAAGGGGAAGTTCTGCTGCTTGGTGATTTTATTATGTGAGACCTGGATTGGACCACCCCGGCAGCTGCTTCAACTAAGAGCCGAGACATCCTAGATTCCCTACAGTGGGCAGGCCTCAGGCAGCTAGTGCTTGATCCCACCAGAGAAAGGGTGATTCTGGACCTCGTACTGGCCAATGGTGACAAAATCACAGAGGTCCAGGTAGAAGATCAACTGGGATCCAGTGACCACCACATATAGTGTGGTTTAATGTTGGGACAGGGACATAGTCAAGTCATACAGAGGCAAAGGTCTTAGATTTCAGAAGGGCAGACTTTGCTAAGATGGGGATATGTATCAAAGTAGCCTTAGCAAGGAGGGAGGGAGGTAGGAGGGGAACTTGAGGAGCAGTGGGAACACCTAAAAGGAGCCATAGAAGAGGTGAGAAATGGTAACACATCATAAGAGCAACTCAAATGAGTGACTAGAAGTATAGTGACTCATTTTGGGCATGTTTATGGTGGGTTACGCTGCACAATAGCGAGGGTATGGGGCAGTGAATATGGAGAAGGGCGAATGGAAGGGGGGAATAGTGAGGGGAAGGGGAGGGACTGGGCAGGGATTTTCAGGGACTGGAGTACCTGCTGCCACTGAGCTAGCCAAGTGGCATGGTGGTGTGGGAGGCAAGCTCTGGCAGAGCAGATACTGGGTTCAGGACTGGGTGCGGGCTGCATTTTGCCACAGCTGTGAGCTGCAGCACTTCATTTTTACCTAAATCTGGATTTTGCCCCCCTCCCCGACATGCACCCCCTGGAGTTGAGAATCCTAATTCAAGGGGTGTGGGGGGCAAGTGGGGTGCAGTCCCCCCGCATAAACACTTTTTGTCAGTCCAGAAGTTGGGGTCACCTTAAAGTGTATATCACCGATTTGCTTTTCAGCGATATACACTCACCATAATAGTGATTGCTGTTTTGGGTTCGCTATTATGACATGAAACCTGACAAATCAATGCATCAGGTTGGTAACAAAAAGGCAAGAGAAGGAGGATATCACTATGGTTCTCAAAAGATGTGGCAGACAAAGTAAGGGACAAAAGGGCAGGTTTCAGGAAATATAAGGAGATTCAAAAGGAGGAAGACATGGAGGTATACCTAAAGTGTCTAAGTGACACAGGGAAGGCTGTTAGGAGTGCAAATGCATGGACTGAGGAAAGATTATCACAGATGGTGATGAAAGGAGACAAGACATTCTATGCATACATCAGTGAAAGAAGGAAAGCCGGGGGTAGGGGAGAGGATTATAAAGCTCAGAGAGGATGAAGGGGAGTGTAAGAAAGGAGACCTGAAAAAAGAAATAGTGAATAAATACTTCTGTTCAGTACTCACTGAAGAGGAGGAAGGTCAGGGACTTTGAAATATTTCAATGTTCACTCATAACTTGGTCGCTTTACCATATTTTTCCACCAATTTTTCAACATAGCCTTCTTATGACCCCACCTCAGAAACTCAGTAGGAGAAAATTTTCAAATCCCACCCAAATGGTGATTTCGCAATGGACTACATTTTCACCTTTTGGGATACTAGGAGTTATACTAGAAGTTTGTAGATGTACAGAAGGCTATTTGCCCCCTGTGGTGCATCTCCCATAAAGCGGGTTATTAGGTACCTAAAGAGTTAGTAGGTGTTGATCTAATTTGAATTTAAAGGTAGTAAAAGTCTCCACTTCAACCAATTCTCTGGGCAGAGAGTTCTATAAAGGTACAATCCTTTGAGTAGGGAAGAATCTTCTACTATTTATTTTGGGAAAGGTTAACATTAACTGACGACTATGGCTTCTAAGGGAGAATTCCCTTTGGTTTTCTATCAGTCTTAAATCCGCAAGTAGTTGTTTGTCCCTAGATATGTGGTACATCTGTAATAAATCCCCCTAGGTTTGCCAGAGTTCCAGTGTGTAGAGATTTAGTTCAGTAAGGCTTTGTTCATAGTTCATATAGTGCAGTCTGTCCACCAGTCTAGTTACTTTCCTCTGGACACCCTCCACTCTTCTGACATCCCTTCATAGGCATGGAGTCCACAGTAGTGAGCAATAGTCCAAGTGGGGCCTCACATATTCCCTATACAGTGGAAGGATACATGCCCTATTTCTGGATGAAAATTAGCTTTTTATGCAACCTATGATCATATTGGATTTTTCTGATGACCTAATCACACTGGTTACTGAATTTGAAATCTCTGGTAACAATTATCCCTAAGTCTTTTTCATTGTCCACCGATTTCAATGGCTTCCCTATCAGTGAGTATTTAATGTAACTGTTGGACTCCCCTAGATGCATAACACCACATTTGTCAGTGTTGAATGACATTTTGTTATTTATTCTTGCCCATTCCTTGAGACTGGCAATGTCTTTTTTTAATGATTCTACCCCCAGATCAGAGTTTACGTCTGCAGCAATTTTTGTGTCATCTGCAAATTTGATTGTAAAACTAGTAACTTTTTCTGCCATATCAGAAACAAATATAGAAAACAGGACTGGGCCCAATACAGATCAGTGTGGCATCCCACTCATGACAGGTCCCTTACCTGACATGTGGCCTCTAATTCTCACAATCTGTGTTCTACCACTCAAACAAGCCTCCACTCAATTCACAATAGTTTTGTTTATTGCCATGTGATGCATTTTCTCTGTTATGATGGAATGTGGGACTTTTTTGAATGCCTTACAGAGGTCTAAATAAATTACATCCACTGGGGGATTTTGAATCTAATAGGGCATTCAATCTCTCAGAAAACACCAGATTACTGGCGAGACAGGATCTGTGGTTTGTAAACCCATGTTGGGTGTGATCCACAAGGTTTTTAGTTATGATTTCTTGTTCAAACCTATCCTTTATCAGGGATTCCATAATTCTACCCAGTATGCTGGTAAGGCTTATAGGTCTATAGTTAGCCATACTTCCATGACCATCCTTTTTATAGATAGGATTACCATAGCAGATTTCCAGTCAATGGGGATAGATTTAAACAATTTCACCTGCCTTGTTCAAGAGGTGGGGTTCCAAAAAGGCCATGTTGAAAACTTGGTGTAAAAATATTCAAAAATGATGAAGTTTCATGGGATGGATCTCCATTCTTTATCATTCCAATTCAGCAGCCATCTTAATGAATCAAAATATATGCTCCCCTTTGCACTACACAGAGGAACCCAACAGGGTTCAATGGCCAGTCGCTCAGTGTCCTGATTAGGACTTTTTTTTCCACCACCCATCCCTCTCTCTCAGCACCCAGCACCCGAGAAACAGAAGAGTGACAGTGGGGTGCCCAATCCTCCAGTGTCACGCGCCGCAATCCTCAGGTTTCTTTTTTTTTTAAATAAAACCCTGTAAAAAAAAAGGCCATTGATACCTTTTGTGGCAATTAAATCCCCCCACCTGACCCTCCCACTCAGCCCCCACCACCCCACACACCCCCTATGCCCTTACTTGCCAATCGGCCGTCCAACGCTGTAATCCTCTCTGAACTGTAGACATGTCTTCACTCTTCAATGCTGGACTGTGAACTGAAGAAACAGATATACAGTACTATGCATTTAAATTGGGTTTTGAACTTAGTTGCATAACTTGGGCATTGTTGCATATTTTTGGCCCACATTTTCAACATGCCTTGTTTGGGACCCTACCTCATGAACAATATAACTGTCATTAGGCTGATCTATCCTGAAAGGTGATTTCACAGCCCTTGCACAAAATCACCTTTCTGGCAGGTGTTGAAAATTTTCTCTGCCCTTGTTCATAAGGTGGGTCATAAGAAGGCTATGTTGACAATTTGGGATAAAAACATTAAATAACAAGAAAGTTATGAGCCTACTTCAAATTTTGTAAATGCAGGCTCGTAACTTGATTGCTATTTAACATGCCCATACTGCTTGATAATGACAAACTGAAGTGAGCTACAGTATGTGAGCCGCTATTAACTTAACTTAAATGATGTACTGCTTACTGCTATGCCTGTGTAAGCCATACTGCTTGCTGCTGTTAAAACTGTTTTTTTGAAATTCAACTTCTTTATTGATATTATGCCTTGGCACAGAATATATAACCAGGACAGGTGTACCGCACATTAATAACAACCAAAATGGCTGAAAGATGAGATGAGACCAGAATATCATTGGATCCAGTATAACCCAATAAGATAAATTAAAATTTAAATGCCCACTCCACCCATTCCAATACCCGCTCCACCCCCCTCCCCTGGAGTGTGCCTTATTACTAACAGCAAAACCAATTGATACAAGTGAACAAACAGCAATCCAGCAAAGTCAACCATCAAAAGGAAGCTGAAACTAAATAAAACAGTCAGAGGCATGTGTTACAAAAGTCTACTTCAGATATAAAGCATACAATTTACCCCATTTCTGGTTAAAGGAAGCTATACAATTCTGGGAGCTTGCTATTAACCTTTCAGTGTTAAAACAAAGCAACATTTCTTTCAGCCATTCAGCATACGATATAGTCAGTTGGTCCATCCAGTGTTTAAGAACCATTTTTTTGACTGCTATAGAAATTAGAGCCATATGAAGTCTACACTCTCGAATTCTAATATTAGAGAACACCCCTAAAATACATATTTCCATGGTAAACAAATCACCTAGTCCCAGGAGGGGATCTAGATTCATTTGGATTGTATTCCATAGAGGAGCCACCTTACCACAGTGCCAGAAGATGTGTATCAGGTTCCCATCAGCTGCACCATACCATGTACAGTTAGCCAGAGGTAGTCTGCCTAATTTGGCCAATTTAACCGGGATATAGTACAGATTATTTAAAATATGGTACTGAATGAGTCTGTGCCTATCTTGAGTAAGATATCTATGCATGTCCACCCAAATCTGACTCCAGATCAGGGAGGAGTCTGGCAGAAGAGAGGACCAGATTTTAGAACCTGTAAGGGCATTAGGGTATTTAATATCCAGCAAGAAGGAGTATATCCTGGAGATTCCATGGGCCTTATTTGCACATTCCTGAATCTGCTCTAAAAAAGGCTTGGCTTGAGACAAAGTAAATGTGGTGCCAAATAGGGAAACCATAAGATGTCTTAATTGAAATACCTTAAAAATATGTTTCTGAGGGATATTCAGTTTGGCGATTATGCTGGTTGAGGAGAGAAGGGAATCCTGAGAAAACAGGTTTTCCACAAGAATATCTTGTAACTGAGGAAGCCAGTCCACTGAAAGCGGAGAACCTCCTATTTTGATGTTAGGGTTTAAAATGAGCGGTTGGGCCGTGTCCTTTTTGTATGAAATGTTAAAGAAGTTCCAGCACTGGGTCAAAACCTTTATAGTAGTCCCTACCATCGAATTCTGTATGGAGGGGGGTAACGCCGAAAAAGTGTAATAAAAAACTCTGGGTGAATTGAGATTATGCCTATCCAGAAGCCTCTTCTCCAACTGTAGCCAGATGGGAGAATGTTCACCAGATGTGGGCTCAAACCATCTCCCCATTTTAGACAGATGACTCGCCCAATAATAAAAAATAAAGTTGGGGAGGCGGAGTCCACCTCTCTCCTTTGGTAAATTGAGTTTAAGGAAGGCCCGTCTAGGGTGCTTACTCTGCCAGATAAATTTAGAAAAAGCACAGTGAAACTGTTGGAAGTAAGACAAAGGGAGCCAGATATTCAGTAGATGTAAAGGGTAGAAGAGACGGGGTAGAATGTTCATTTTTATAATACTAATTCGACCCCATAATGACAAAGGGAGTTTGGCCCATCTTTGGAGATCTTGCTGAATATTCAACACCAAATCATCCAGATTGAGCCTTATGAGACCCTCTGGGTCTCTAGTGAGACGAATGCCTAGATATTTGATTGAGGAGGAGGAGGACCATTTCATACCAAAATGAGAGAAGTTACCTTGGTGCACGAGAACATTTAATGGAAATATAACTGATTTGGATAAGTTTATAGTTAGCCACTTGTCCGAACTGTTCAATAATTTGTAATGCATGTGCTAATGAGGTTTCTGGATTGGCCAAATGTAAAAGAATATCGTCTGCATAGACTGAAAGGGTCAGAGATTGCTGGTATACTAGGCATCCTGTGACCTGAGATGAATTTTTAATACTAATTAGAAGAGGTTCCATATATAAGTTAAACAAAAAAGGAAACATGGGACAACCTTGCCTAGTGCCTGTAAACAGGAGGAATCAAGAAGAAAAAAAAACATTGCAATAAGTTCTAGCCATAGGCGCCTTATATACCGTCTGAAACCATTGAATGAAGGATTCTGGAAAACCCATTTTTTTAAGAGTAGCCCCAAAAAAGTCCCAGTTTACCCTATCGAAAGCTTTTTCTGCATCTTATGAGACTAGAGCTATAGGGATCTGGGAGCCTTGGGCAATCTGGAAAATATGTGAGAGGGTTCTCAAGTGCAGAAGATCTGCCTTGCACAAACCCCACCTGTTCAGGACTCAACAGATGAGACCAAACCTGTTTAATCCTAAAAGATAGGATTTTAGTTAAGATTTTAGTATCATAATTTAATAATGAAATCGGATGGTAACTGGCCGGCTCATTCTGGGGTGTGTCTGGTTTCAGGATCAGGTCCAAGGAGTCTGAGGTGAACATATAATCAAAGAGTTTCAAGAGAAGAGGAGCCATCTCCTTACAAAAGACCTTGTAAAAATTAGAAGGAAAACCATCAGGACCTGGAGATTTGTCAGGAGCTAGCCCCTTGATTGCCTCCACTACTTCATCCAGAGTAATAGGAGAGGTCAAGATCGCGCACTGCTAGGCCTGTAGAGAGGGGATATTAAGGCCTTCCAGAAAATGTTCAATACGAGAATGGGAAGTTAGAGAGGTACCCTTACTGTTTAGGTCCCTATAAAAGGCTTCAAAAACCTGGGAGATATCTCGAGGAGAGGTTTTAATACAGACATCTGGAGAATATAGGGCAGGAATCAGTCTTGAACTTTCTACTTCCCTTAATCGAAGAGCTAACATTCTACCTGGCTTTTCCCCTTGGTCTAAGTAATGAGCTTTGGTTTTAAGGATGGCATATTCTGCTTTTTCTCTTGGCAAATCGGCATACTCATTCCTAAGCTTCAAAAGGGATTCCAGATCAGATTTGGAAGATGAAGAGGATAGACTGTTTTCAGCCAGCCTTATTTGATTCAACAATGAAATAACTTTGGCCTCTCTCTGTTTTTTCCTTCTGGAAGCTAGCTTGATGAATTCTCCCCTAATGTAACATTTAAAGAAGCACCAGATCAGGTCCTCTCTGCATGTGGAACCCATATTAAACTCCAAAAAGGAAGAGATTTGTGACTTAATGTGGGATATTAATCGTTCCTCCTTTAGAAGTTGTGTGTTTAACTTCCATGTGGTGTCCTTTTGAAAGTTTGGGTAGGGAGAAATTAGGATCCATGCCACCGAATGATCAGATATAACAATTGGTTCAGTTCCTGTCTGGTGAATACCAACCAGAAGAATGGTGCTTATTAAGACATAGTCAATTCTGGACCATGAACGGTTGACCTGGGAGTAAAAGGAGAAGAGCCGGCTAGAGGGGATAAATAGACACCATGGGTCGTACAGACCCAATAGGTCCATAAAATCCCTCAGGGCAATTTGTGAAGGGGTAAGGGATCTTAATGGCCTATGAGTTCTGTCTAGGTCTTGTGATGGACAACATTCCAGTCACCCCTAGAATAAGTAGGAGGGCAAAATGCACTCCAGTTTGTCGGCCAGACTCGGAGAAAGTCCGCATCTCCTCCAACTGACTATATATTGCCCTCATACCACCTTGAAATTGTTTAATGGCCTTGACAATAATAAATCTGCTCTCTGATCTGTTGAACTTTCTTCTGCCACAAATGATATGTGTCTTTAACCAAAATTGCCACCCCGCTACTAGAGGACGACCCACAGGACGTGAAAATTTGAGAAAACCCCAGTCGATGCAACCTATTTGTTTCCAAGGTTGTGAGGTGGGTTTCCTGCATCAAAAGGATGTCAATATTTAGGAGGGCACGGTTTTTGAGAACCTGATATCTTTTGGGTAGCTCCCTGATACCTCTGACATTCCACGTTGCAATCTTAATTGGCACCATGGTCATGTAGCATTCTAGGGAAAAGAAAAGGAACAAACACCATTAACTGACCCCGCAATCCCATAAGGCACACTCCAGTCCCACCCCCATCCCCCACAACCCCAGTAGAAAAGAAAAAATGAAAAAAAGGTTCCCTTCCCAGGGAAATTCGTGAAGTGATCGAGACATTGAGAAAGTAGAGCATCTTAACCAGCCAGTGGTAAACACAGACCATGAAATCAATAGGGAAGAGATCGAGAGAGTAACAGAAACCCCCCTTCCCTCCCTAAACCCCTCAAAGTATATACAAAAGGTCCCCTCCTGTGTGCTAGAAAAGATTCCAGAATCTCTGTTACATGTGACGAGAACCAGACCCAAAAGGTTGCCCTCCTATGAGAAGGGTACGCTACATTCAAGAACCCAGCCTGATCTATAGCGCCATGGACTAAATCCAGAAAAGGAAGCTTACTAATATGAGAGGTGCTCTGAACCTCACATCCCACAGGAGGTGCACCCTTAGCCTCTTCCTAGGTGCTAGCATTGCTCCCGAAGTTACCCCACCCCGAAGCCCCCACCCATCGACCCTCTGGAGAACTGGCCAACGGGAGCCCTGACTAACATTATAATTTTTCCAAAGGGTTGCACTTGCATGCTAGAAAAATGATGGGAGTCCTGAAAATCGCTTGCAATTTGTTCACTCGCAAACCCTACCTAACTGTCCCCCGAGGAGGCACATGACTCTCGCCAGTACTTTTGAAACCCAAAAGGCCATCCTCGGAAATGAGGAACCTCTGTCTTAGCAAGCATTGCTGGACTTATTAACTCTCTTAAGGTGAGCTCTGCAATCTAACAATGCGAGGATGTAAGGGGAGAATGAACCAGAGGGACCTACCAGTCCGCTCCCCATAACAACTTACAGAAACACCCCTGAAACAAAGTACCCACCCCCACACCAGAGTGCACGAATATTCCGCTAAGCCAGATCCAGGCCCCAGGCCTCACCACCAATCCTCTCTCTGCCCATCCATCCACTTCAAGAACCAAAAGAAAAAGAGACAGGAAAACATCAAAAGGTAAGAAATGAAAACACAGCTTCACAGCAAAAAAGAACGATTGTCCTCAGGCAACTGCAGTGAAAAGCTCATCCTGCTTTAAACAAATTAGGTAGTCTGTTGGGAAGGTCCGTGGCTGCTTGCTCCGGGGAATCATACGCAAATCACACCCCATCAACTGGCACTTGTAGCTTAGCAGGGTACAGCATCTTAAATCTTATTCCTGCCGCGATTAGTTTGTAGACCGTGGGATGAAAAGCAGATCTTCTTTGTCGGGTTTCATAAGGAGATCTTGGGTGATCTCAACTTAGAGCTGCCCCACAATATAGCCTTTAGTTCTTTCACTTTAGAGAGTACATGTTGCTTTTCCAGGAAACTTAGGAATTGTACAATTAAAGGTCTTGGGATGCGCCAGGTGGGAGGTTTTGGCCTCGGAGTGGTGTGGGCTTGCTCAATGTGATACTGTGGGTTGAGGGGACAAGGACCAACAACTTAAGGAGGAATTCTGTAGGAAGGTTATGTGTGTCAGGATCTCTCTCCGATTCAGGCAGACCCAGGATCGCAGGTTGTTCCTTCTACTTCTCCCCAAATCCTTGGTTTTCAGTTGAGTTTGCTAATCTGCTGCTTCAGGTGTACAATTTCTGCTTCTGATTTCTCTCTCCATTTCTCCAGCGAAGAGGTTCTCTCTTCTGAATCGCCCATTCTAGTAGATAGGGAACTTAAATCTCCATGAATAGATTTGAGCTCCACCGAGATATCCTCTAGAGTTTCTTTAAACAGGAGCAATTCCTCAAGAAAGCAGTCCTCGCTAAGAGGGATCGCTAACGTGCCAGAAGTAACAGACTTGGGAGTGTTCCCAGAACTTTGCTGTTTTGATCTCTTAGACAATTTTTCTGATGTAGGTGGTGGGGTATGTCGGATACCGGCCTGCTTGATCTCCGCTTCCATTTCGACTATAAAGCCGATAACGTTGTTGCAAATCAGCCAAAACTCTGCCACAGAGTTACCAAACTATAAAAAGGCTTAGAATCGATGTCTAGCTGGTACCCTTTAGCAAATGAAGGGCAAAAGGAAGGTTGTAATCGGTCGATAAGCGGGAGCTCCAGAATAGTGCTGCTTTCAGGTGCCCAGCATCATGTGACCCTCCGTTAAAACTGTTTTAATGCTACTACTGTACTGCATGTTTTGATATGCCTGTACATCTTGCTGCTGTCAAACCTGTGTGACCTAACTGAGCTGCTATGAATTTAAAATGCTGTGCTGCTTTTATTTACAAATGCCGTACAGTATTGCTGTTGTTAAACTTACTGTTCATGCTGCTATTTTAACATGATTTAATGTATTTACTACTGCTATTTGCTGTAATACATTACAATAAAGCAATAACATGATCACACTTGTCAGTACAGTACTGCACTGTACTCTTGTTCAATGGACTCATATTTATCTGAACACCCACTTATTTGAAAGAGTTGTGTGTCCCCCAACACTTTTGTATAATTGGGGTTGTAGAGATAGATAGATAGATAGATAGATAGATAGATAGATAGATAGATAGATAGGTAGATAGGTAGATAGATAGATTATTTCAGAAAACTGCATTAGTGACTTAAGGTTCAACATAATGCTACAAAAGTAGGGAAATGTGGCATTAGGGTTTCCAAACCTAACTCCACATCCCCACCCCTAAAGCAGCCAAAGGGAAAACACATAAAACACATTAGGGTTTGGGATCTCCAGAGTTTTGGTGAGTCAGTGGTAGGGTCTTACTTGGGGTTGTCAGTCTTAATGCTCACACCCTCTCTTTTGCAAACAAAGTCAGATGAGATTTGTTTCTTCACACAGGGCCCGCAGGGCCATGTGTCAAGACATACTTATCTACCTTTGGAGAGTGTATCACTATGAGGCACTGTCTTGGAGCTGTACCTTGAGTTCAGGCAGGAGGCTATGTCCTGGGGTCAGGGGTGAGCATTAGGGTTGACAACCTCTAGGAAGGCCCCACCACTGATTCACCATGAGTATGGAGACCCAAAGCCCTAATGTTTTTTTTATTTTTTTTATACATTTCCGTACTTTTGTGACATTAGGTTGAACCCTAACTGGTGCAATAACGTATCCCAAAGGGACCTGTGCAAAATGAGTCCTGACCCAGTGCATGGGCCCATCTGGCTTCAAGATTAATGTGACAATCCACCTCTCTCTCTCGGCTGGAACAGTTTTTAGAGAGGTGTCTGTCCTCGGGTAATTGCTGCCACCAGCTGGAGTCATCCAGCGCCAATCTCCCGGGTTTACAAAACTGGGTAATCAAACGTGCAATTGCAGAAATCAAAGTCTGGTAGTGTCTCTCTTTCAGGTGGCGGATGCTAAACAGAGTTTACCTCAGCCAGTAGAAACCATTTATTACCTTAGAAAAATTACATCACAGTCACAACTGTTGGGTACATAAATAGCTTTCTACTCAACAGAAAGTGAACAGAGCATTACAAGATATTTATTTTCAACATAAGAGAATAACACTGATAAAGGAAAAGTAAACAAATGTTTTTAAATAACAGATGGCAAAAGAAAAAGGCTAACTGCAATATGCTAGGATTAAACTTACCCTTCTCCTATCCTTTCAAGAGAACACTGGACCCTATGCTAACTGCCAGCTTCCATGGACATAGCTCGAAGGGAAGGCCCAAGGCTTAGTTCTTCCTTCACCTCCCAGAGAATAACCAACAATGACTCTCCTCATTGTCTTTCAACATCTTATATACTCTCTTGAGAATAGGTGATTCATATTTCCCCTTTGAATGCACCAACCATCTACCATGTATGTATTTAATTGTCCCAATCAGACTGCACACCTATCAGTGTCCACTAATATTCATCCTTAACCTTAAGTTTATATTTGAGTGAACCAATCCCTTTAAACTGTGAGTCTGTGTGGATGTAATTTATGGCCTACCTAGCAAGATGCTGCAGATGCTGCTAGACAGTGGATTTTAGCCTGTGTGTGTGTTTTTTTTAAACTGCTAAAAAAACACTAGCTAGAGAATCCAAACACCAAGCAGATAATCCAAACCATTAACTCCTCCTCCCCATTTCTGTCACATCTCCCCCCTCCAGATGATGAAGGCATGTTACTTGGGCCACCCCAAATGATGCAGCTATTCATGCAACTGCTGGGAAGTGCCCAAAGTATCTAGCCATGCCATTGGCCCTTTCTAGATAGCCCATCTGCATTTTCATTCTGTTTGCCACTGCGATGTTGGATGGTCATGTTGTATGCCTGCAATACCAAACTCCAATGTAGTAGTTTTCCATTTTGCCCACTTGACCTATGAAGCCATATCAGGGGATTATGATCTGTGACCACAGTAAATTCTCTCCCATATAGGTAAAGCTTCAGCTTTTGAAGGGCCCACACTATTCCCAAGCATTCCTTCTCGATTGTGATGTATGTCTCCTCTCTGGGCAAAAGCCTCCGGCTGAGGTACATAACCGGGTGCTCCTCCCCCTGCTGGGTAACTTGGTTCAGCATGGCCCCCAGACCATGATCCGAGGCATCCACATGGACCATAAACATTAGACTATAATTGGGGCTGGCTAATACAGCTGGGCCACTTAAGGCCTTCTTTAGCTCCTGAAAAGCGACCTCACAGCCTTCTGACCACTGAACCTTATCTGGCTTTCCCTTCTTGGTTAGGCCTGTTAGGGGCTTAGCCAGATCACTATAGTGAGGAACAAACCTTCAGTAGTACCCTGCTGTCCCCAGAAATGCCCTTACCTGTTTCTTGGTGGTAGGAATAGGCCAGGCCAGGATGGCATCAGCCTTGGCAGGCTCCGGGTGGATGTGTCCACTACCCACCCAGTGGCCAAGGTAGGACACTTCTGCCATACCTATCTGGCACTTTTCCATCTTGACTGTCAGACCTGTGTTCTTCAGCATGTGGAACACATCCTGTACATTCCTGATGTGCTCATCCCAGGTCTGGCTGTATATGGCTGTATCATCCATATACACCGGTGCAAACTCACCTGCCCCAGACAGAATGCGATCCATAAGCCGTTGAACGGTTGCAGGTGCATTCTTCCTTCCAAATGGCATTACCTTGAATTCATACAAACCAAATGGAGTGACAAAAGGTGATCTCTCCCAGCTGCAGGAGTCAGAGGTACCAACCAGTAGCCCTTTGTTAGGTCTCTTGTGGTCAGATACTTGGCTTCCCCCATTCGCTCCAGGGTGTCGTCTGTTCTGGGAATGGGATAGGCGTCAGACTCTGTGCAGCTATTAAGCCTCTGGTAATCAATGCAGAATCGTGTGGTGCCATCCTTTTTGGGAATCAATACCACGGGGGATGACCAGGGGCTACTAGATTCCTGGATTACTCCAAATTCTAGCATCTCCTTGAGCTCCTCTTTCGTGGTATGCCTAACATGCTCTGGTACCCTGTAGGGAGACTGTTTCAGGGGAACCTGGGCTTCTGCCAGAGAACAGACAGAACACCAGGAGGAAGGAACTACTGGTATAACTAAAACTTCTCTACTGGGACTAAGAACTAGAAATCTTGTACAAGGACCTTCAATTTAGGGTAAAAGAAAAGAGTTAGTGTGTTTGTCAGAGGTAGTTGAAGTAAATTGTTATCTGTTATCTGTGTACTTATCTAGGTGCTTGTCACAGGTGTCAGAAGGGAATTGTTATCTGTGAAATTAACTAAGTGTAGAAATATTTGCAAAGTAGAGGGAGTGGCTTGGCTAGAAGGATCCAGGTTAAAATCAGATTTAAGCAGTGCCCTAGATAGCTTCTGCCAGAGAACAGACAGAACACCAGGAGGAAGGAGCTACTGGTATAACTAAAACTTCTCTACTGGTACTATATTGCCCTCTTTCCCTCCCCTCCACCCCCCACCCTAAACCAGTTCTACTTTTATAGGCACAGGATTTAACTGACAACAGGACCTTCCTGTTTGGGAGCAGGAAGTGAGTGATCACAGAGCCACCAAAGACTCACCATCCTAGAAAGGCAAGAGTAGCTCTCTGTCTCCACCTAGCTACTGGAGGTCTGACTCTGAGCAAGTAAGGAGACTACTGAGAATATAGGAATTTCTTGTCTTAGAACAGGAAGATCAGGAGCTAAAAGGGCACAGAGGCAGTAAGTAAGTAGGGAAAGAAAAAAAGAAAAAAAAAGAAAATAATTAAACAGAGGAAAGAGTAAGTATTCCAAACAAGAGTTAGGGGGCCAGAAAAAAGACATGATGGGAGTGGCGCAGTGCAGTGGCTGTGGAGCAGCAGTCTTTTGGAAGACGTTCTGGGGGATGCAGTGTTGTCCCATCTGCAGGCACCTCTCTGAGCTGAGGAAGGAGGTTGCTCATCTCCAGGCTGAGTTGACCAGGATATGTGGGACCTCCTCTCCCACCCAGGGACCACCAGAGTCACTGCCATTGCCTCAGAGGTTGCCAAGAAAGAGGAGCAGTTGGACCGCAGTGGGCTCAGTCAGGGAGGGTGAGGGTGGTGGAACAGATGTGCATCCTTCCAGCTGTATCGCTCTACAATTTCTATGCCATTCTGGAAAAGTGTGGTTCCTCTATGGAGGCACCCACAGTGGAGACCAAGGAGGATGCTGGAAACCTCAACAAAGGAGACCCACAGGAGGGTGGCATGGGACCCCACAGGGGAAGGAAACAACTCCTGGTGGGGCACTCCATTGTTAGGGAGGTAGAACTGGGGGAGGAAGGGGAGATGGAGGTAAGGTGCCTGCCTGGTGCCATGGCTTGGAGGGACATGGACTGAATCCTCAGGATCACAGGAGCAGTTGCACAGGGCTGGGAGCTGGATGTCATTGTCCACCTAGGGACAAATGACCTGGCTAAGAAAGGGATCAGAGCAGTGCAAGAAGCATTTGTGGAGATGGGGAGGGGCCTTAGACAAATAGCACACATGGTAACCTTCTCAGAGGTGCTGACTGTCTATGGCATGGATGAGGCTAGGGTGCTCCACACCATGAGATTCAATCAGTGGTTGAAAAACTGTTGCAGAGCTCAGGGATTTGGCTTCATTGGGGACTGGGGTCCACCTGGATGGATGCAGGCCTATACTAGTGTGATGGTCTGTATCTGTCCAGGAGGGGAACCAGGATCCTAGGTGATAGGTTTAAATACTTCATTGGCAAGCATTTAAACTAGCTAAGGGGGAGGCACTGGAAAGGAGCAGGGAAATCCTAGCCTCCACAAAAAAATCAGGGTACTAAGTGAGGTAGACACCAACATAGAGATGTCAATAGGGAGAAATGCAGGGGTAAATGGAGAAAGTGACAAACGTAGTAAGGACAGAGATGGGGCAAAAAGGGATAAGGCCTTCAAGAAATGGAGGGTAATGAGTACCAATGCCCATAGTCTGGGCAACAAGCTCCATGAACTGGTGGCCTTGATGGAAGAGGGATGCCTGGATATTGTAGCAGTCACAGAAACATGGTACACAGAGAACCATGACTGGGATGTTAACATACCGGTACACAACCTACAGGAGAGACAGGCAGGGCAGAAGGGGAGTAGCTCATGTAGGGAAGGGATAAAAGCAACTGAATAAAAAAGTAAACAGGGAGGAGAGGAGGCCCTGTGGGTCACCTTAGAGACTGGAAATGGTACCACAATCCGCACTGGGGTTGTATACAGACCCCCCATGTCAGGGGGAGGAAATGGACAAGGATATGATAGAAGGCATACTTAGGATGGCAGAGAAAGGGGAGATACTGTTGATGGGGGACCTTGTTATGCCAGATGTTAACTGGAGCACCTTTGCTGCAGCCACATCCAAAAGCAGGGCCATTCTTGATGTCCTTCAGTTGTCATGCCTCAGACAGCTAGTTTTGGAACCTACTCATGAGGAAGCAATCTTAGACCTCATACTCTCAAATGGGGACAGTGAGAGGATCTCAGATCTAGAAATGGGTAGCCATTTGGGAACAAGTGACCACCAAACAGTGTGGTTCATGATAAACTCAGCTACAGAGTCAAGTCATACAAAAGTGAGGGTTCTGGACTTCAGGAGGGCTGACTTTGGCAAGATGGGAGAGTGTCTTAGAAAAGCACTAGCAAACAGGCTAGAAGGAGGGGTGGAGCAACAATGGGGAAATATCAAAACTGCCATTACAGAGGCAACAAGCCTTTGTGTGAAGTGAATAAACAAATCAAAATGAAAGAAAAAGCCACTATGGTTCTCAAAAGAAGTGGCGGTGAAGGTTAGTGAGAACAAGAAAGCAATTAGGAAGTATAAGGAAACACAGAAGGAGCAGGACAGAGAACTGTACCAGTTAAGGCAGAAGGAAGCAAGGATGGTAGTCAGAATAGCAAAGGCCCAAACTGAGGAAAAGATAGCCAACTCAGTTAAGAAGGGGGATAAAACCTTTTATAGGTATATTAGGGAGCGTAGAAAGACAAAGGGAGGGATAGTGAGGCTGAATAGAATGGATGGTGGTTGGGCAGAGAGGACAGTCAAAAGTAGGATACTGAATGAATACTTGTTCAGTATCTACAAAAGAGGAAGTGAGGGAGGTGCCTAATCCAATTAACAGAAGCACTCTGGGGGTCGATCCCTGTCCTTTCACAGAAGAAAGGGTTCTGAAAGAACTCCTAAAACTGAAGGTGGACAAAGCAATGGGGCCAGATGGAATTCACCCCAGAATTCTAAAAGAATTAAGCAGAGAACTAGTGACACCATTGACTACCCTTTATAACAAATCATGGGAGGATGGTGTGGTACCTAAGGACTGGAAGAAGGCTGATGTGATTCCCCTTCACAAAAGTGGGAGCAAGACAGAGGCAGGAAACTACAGACCTGTCAGTTTGACCACTGTGGTAGGGAAAGTGATGGAATCACTTCTGAAGGAAAGAATTGTTGAGTATCTAGAGGTCAGTGGGGCTCAGGACCCAAGGCAGCATGGGTTCACTGTGGGAAGGTCATGTCAGATTAATCTAATTGATTTCTTTGACTGAGTGATCAAAGTAGTAGACCTGGGAGGGGCTGTGGACATGGCCTACCTAGACTTTAGCAAGACATTTGATACAGTCCCACACAAAAGATTAGTAGTCAAATTAACTAGCCTTGGAGGGGTCCCAGGGTGGTAGCCTGGGTAAAACACTGGCTGAACAACAGGACACAGAAGGTAATTGTAAATGGAGTCCACTCTGAAGAAAGAGGGGTTACTAGTGGGGTACCACAGGGTTCAGTACTGGGTCCAGTCCTTTTTAATGTCTTTATAAGTGACATTGCAGAGGTACTGGAATGAAAAGTATGCCTCTTTGCAGATGACACAAAGATCTGCAACAGGGTTGATACACAAGGAGGCATGGAAAAGATGAGAAGGGACTTGACAAGGTTGGAGGAATGGTCAGAAGAATGGCAGCTTGGATTCAGTGCAAAGAAGTGCAAAGTAATGCACCTGGGAAACAAAAACCCAGGGGAAGATTACACAATGGGGGGGAGGTAGTAACAACAACAAAAATGTAAAGGAACCTGCGGGTAATTATATCAGATGACCTTAAGGTTGATAAGCAATGTGAGAAGGTGATAGGGAGGGCTGGGGGGAATACTGGGATGTATAGGGAGAGGCATCACCAGCAAAAAAACAGGAAGTTGTTATCCCCCTGTACAGACAGTTGGTGAGACCCTATCTGAAACATTTAAGTACCTCAGTACCTTTCAGAAAAAGAGATGTAAGGGGGAATTCAAACATGCATGGGACAGACATAAGGCAATTATAGTGGGGGGTTGCAGGAAGTAGGCTGTTGGTTAACTAGAATCTGCAGCTTATCCAATAGGTAGGGAAATGGGCAGACTGGGTGGGCCAAGTGGTCCTTATCTGCCATCAAAGTCTATGTTTCTATGTTTCAATGGAGTACTGCATCCAGTTCTGGAAACCCCATCTTTCAAGGACATAGATAGGATGAGGGCAGTTCAGAGGAGGGCAACTAAAATGGTGCAGGGTCTGCAAGAGAAGCCATATGAGGAGAGGCTAAAGGAGCGTAATATGTATACCCTTGAGGAAAGGAGGGGGGGGGACATGATAGAAACGTTTAAGTACCTCGGTGGAATCAACAAAGTCCAAGAGGGTAGCATCTTTCAGAAAAGAGATGTGCAAGAAAAGGGGACACAATTTGAAGAAAGAGGGGGATGGCTCAGGGGCAATGTGAGAAAGTATTTTTTTCACAGAGAGGGTGGTGGATGCATGGAACAGCCTTCCTGGGGAGCTCGTGGGGTCTAAAACTGTGGGAGAATTCAAGAATGCAAGGGACAGACATAAGGCAATTTTTGTGGGGGGTAGGACGAAATAGGCTATTGGTTAATAGGATCTGCAGCTTATCCTCTAGGTAGGGAAATGGGCAGACTAGGTGGGCCAAATGGTCCTTATCTGCCGTCAAAGTCTATGTTTCTGTGTCCCTGTATTCACATGGTGCTCTGCCATTGTGGTGTACCCTGTGTGAACATGTCCTCAAATTCTCTCAGCACACCCCGAATTTCTTGCACCTGGGCTGGCGTCAGATGTTCAGAGAGGGTAATGTTGTCCACAGAGGATGCAACCCAGGCCTCCCCAAGCAGGTCCACCAGTGGATCCATCTCTGTTTCCTCCTCTGGGACACTGCATAATGTGAAGAACAATTCCTCCCTGTCATGGTAGGGCTTCAACATGTTAACATGATACACCTTTTGCCTGCATCTCCTGTCCAGTTGCTCTATCATGTAATTGACATCAGTAACATTTTGGACTATGGAGAATGGCCCATCCCATGCTGCCTGTAATTTATTCTGTTGGACAGGGATGAGTGCCATCACTTACTGTCCCACCTCATATTCTCTGGCTCAGGCCCCGCAGTCATACCAGCCTTTCTACCACTGTTGTGCAGTGGCCAAGTGCTCCTGAGCAAGCCCCATGGGCTCCTTAAGGCGGGTCCTGAAGTTCAGGACGTACTCCACAACAGACTCCCCTTGGGAGGCATGGTCACCCTCCCATTCATCCCGAATCAAATCTAGGGGCCCCTGCACCCTATGACCAAACAAGAGCCCAAAAGATGAGAACTCTGTGGACTCCTGTGGGACTTCCCAGTATACAAAAAGGAGATGAGGCAAATATTTGTCTCAGTCCCTCTTATGCTAGTCTGCAAAGTCCTTAGCATGGTCTTAAGGGTTGAATTAAATTGCTCAACCAGACCATTAGCTTGGGGATAGTATGGGGAGGTTTAGAGCTGCTTTACTCCACACTTCTCCCACAAACTAATCATTAACCTTGACATGAAACTTGCACCCCGATCTGACAGTATCTCCTGGGGAAAGCCCACCCGGCTAAATATTCCCAACAGTGCATCTGCCACTGGTTCTGCCTCAGAGGATGATAGGGCCACTGCCTCTGGGCATCTTCTGGCATAGTCGACTACCACCAGGATATACCACTTGTCAGTGCAACTTGGGATGCTCAGTGCCCCACTATGTCCACAGCTACCCTCTTGAAGGGTTGATCGATAATGGACAGGGGCACCAAAGCTGCCTTGGCCTTGTCCACTATTTTCCCATCCTGCTGGCACTGTGGACAAGTCCTGCAATAATTTGCCACATCCTTGCCAATACCAGGCCAGAAGAAATTGTTGGTCAGCCACTTTTTCATGCGACTCACCCCCAAGTGGCCTTAAAATGGGATATCATGGGCAAGGGCCAAAAGCTGCTGACGGTGAACTTTAGGGACTACAAGCTGCTGGAGCACCTTGCCATCCAGCCCTTCCTCTGTTGTACATTCTGTGTACAGCAGCCCATTGTCCCAGTAAATGGACTCTTTATGCCCCTGCAGACCCTCAGCCCTATTAGCTAGTTCCCTCAGTTTTTGTAAGGTATGGTCTGTTTGCTGTGCAGCACTCAGCTGCCCTTGTCTAACCCTTCCTAACGCACCTTCAGAAGGAAGTCTTGTGGGCTCCTCTATTTGTAACTAGGGTTCAGGACTGTTGCTTCTAGACAGCCCCTCCCTTGTGCTAGACACTTCCTCAGCTGCTGAGGGAGTGGCTAGAGCACCTTGAGTCACCCCCTCTTCCCCTCAGAAGATTGCTCTTTTGCCTGAGACTACTGTATGAGTTGCAACACACACCAGTTTTCCCCTGTGGTCAAAATCATTCCACATGATCACATTTACAGGGAGGTCCTCTACAGCCCCCACCTCCTTTTCTCCATGGCCCCCCTCCCAGCTCAGGAAGACTCTAGCCTTTGGCATTTGGACTACTGGTCCTGTGGCTATTTGGATCCTGGAGTATTTCCTAGGCAACATCTGTTCTGCCCAGATGAGATCCTGCTGCACCAGGGAGATATAAGCACCTATGTCCCTCAGTCCCTGTGTTACTGTTCCATTAACTGCAATGGGATGCAGATTCTCATCAGAGGAGAGTGGTTCTTCAGGCTGGATGCACCCCAGAAACACACCAGTGCTATTTTGATCACTCCCTCCTCCATGACTCTGCCCCTTAACCATTTTCTGAGGGCAGTTATATCTCAAGTGCCCACTTCATTGCAAATATGACATTTCTTGGGTCCAGTCGTTTGGGTCCCTGTAGAACTAAATGGTTCTGCTTTAGGCTCAGGTGCAGGCTGGTTTTCTTCGGGTTGCCCCTCATGGGTCACACCGTGAGATGAGCATCTTTTTGCTCAGTGTGCCTTTCCTGGTGAAACAATTTCAATAAATAAATAAATAAAATATATGGCCGGCTAGACGTGTACATGTCAACGCTTGCTGCCACCTCCTTTGAGGAAGTGCATGCCCTGTCTAGGAGCCATATGCGCATATCCACAGGTACAATTTTAAGAAATTGTTCCCTCACCAACAAATCTTTGATTAGTTCCACAGTGTCTGCTTTAGCCCCCTCCACCCACCTATCAAGGTAAGTACACAGTTGGACTTGCAGTTCTACATAACTGTCTTCTGGGCTTTTCTTTAACTCCTTAAATTTCCTTTTATAAGCCTCAGGAGTTAATTCAAAATGTTTCAACAACACTGGTTTAACCTTATCATAATCAGCATAGTCTTCATTACTCATTTTAGAAAATGGATTCAAAGTCCTCCTCATAAGTAAGGGTGTGAGATAAGTTGACCACGAAGCCTTAGTCAATTGGAATTGCTCACATACACTCTCAAATGACCTTAAAAATAGATCATAGTCATCTCCCTCTTTAAACTGAGGGAACAATTTAGAATCAATTTTGGCTTCATGAGGAGAACTCACTCCACCATTATTCATGGTTTGCAGGCTGCACAGGGTCATCATCTCCTTCTCATGCTGTTGTCTCTGGAGTTCATGCTGTAATTCCTTCTCTCTGTCAGTCTCTTTTCTTCCAGTCCTTTCTCTGCTTCCTGTCTTCTTGTTTCAGTTTCCAATCTTTGTTTCTGCATCCAACCTTCATGTTTCTGCTTCAGCATCCAGTCTTTTCAACTCCAATGCCTTGTCTTGCAGCAACAGCTGCAGTTGCAATGCATCTATCTGGTTTGGTTGGTCTGCTGCATCAGTTCCTGACTCATCCCCAGAGACTGTCTGCTTCTGGTCATGTGCCACAGGGGCAGCTATGAGGTCTGCCTTTTTCTGGTATTTTAGACCTTCAAGCTAAATCCCCTTTTCCTGGCACTTTTTGCAAAGCTGTTTCACAGTAAGTGAGTCATACTCTGCGGAGTTCATTCTCTAATCCTACACTATAATGTGCTAACTGGGAAAAGAAAAAAAAACAGTTGTAAAAGTGTATTCTCTTATATATCCTGTTTTGCAACTGCTAAGGTAAATGTTCCACTGGCAAACTCTGTACCTCAGTGTGCTCAACAATCTGCTATCATCACTCCACCACTGCCAACTAATTGTGGCAACCCACCTCTCTCTCTGGGCTGGAACAGCTTTTAGAGAGGTGTCTGTCCTCGGGTACTCACTGCCACCAGCTGGAGTCATCCAGCGCCAACCTTCAAGGTTTACAAAACTGGGTAATCAAATGTGCAGTTGCACAAATTAAAGTCTGGTAGTGTCTCACTTTTGGGTGGCAGATGCTAAACATAGTTTACCTCAGCCAGAGGAAACCATGTATTACCTTAGAAAAATGACATCACAATCACAACTGTTGAGTAGATACATAGCTTTTTACTTAAAAGAAACTGAACACAGCATTACATGATATCAATTTTCAACACAAGAGAATAACACTGATGCAGGAAAAGTAAACACATGTTTTTAAATAACAGATGGCAAAAGAAAAAAGGCTGTTACTGCAATATGCTAGTATTAAACTTACCATTCTCCTATCCTTTCAAGAGAACACTGGACCCTATGTTAACTGCCAGCTCCCATGGACATAGCTTGAAGGGTAGGCCCCAGGTTTAGTTCTTCCTTCACCTCCCAGAGAGTTACCCACAACGACCCTCCTCACTGTCTTTCACCATCTTATATACTCTCTTGAGAATAGGTGATTCCTATTTCCCCTTTGAATGCACCAACCATCTACCATGTATGTATTTAATTGCCCCAATCAGATTGAACACCATAAGTGTCCACTAATATTCATTCTTAACCTTAAGTTTATATTTAAGTGAACCAATCCCTTTAAACTGTGAGTCTTTGTGGATGTAATTTATGGCTTACCTAGCCAGATGCTGCAGATGCTGCTGGACAGTGGATTTTAGCCTGTGTGTGTGTGTTTTTTCAAACTGCTAAAACAATACTAGTTAGAGAATGAAAACACCAAACAGATAATCCAAACCATTAACTCCTTCCTCCACATTTCTGGGACAATACATATCAAAACTTTGTGCGAGAAGGCTCCCCGACCCACCACATGGTGTTATGTGAGTGCCAGAACACAGCTCTGTTCCTCCCCAGGCTGGGGCTAGTGCTGCATGCTGTAGCTTCTTCTGCCCCCCATGGCCTTGGCCCATTAACCTAGCTCACTGAGTTCAAACCCAAACTCAGGTGACTGGCATGAGAAGGGAACATAGTCCCCACTGGGCCAATAGACATCCCTGCAAACAATGTTACTTCATAATTTTGTTTTTTGACACTCTGACCTCAAACTAGAGATGCAGCAAATTTAAATTCCACTGGTGAAGTGAATGTGAAGTGGCCACTTTGCATTGTCACTCTGCTACATGGAGTGGTCAATAGGAAAGGCTCACTTCGCCTTGTAATTATTACTTCGCGTTGCCATTCCACCTTAACGTGAAGTAAGACGGAGTGGCAACAATATTGACAGCCCCCAGTGCTCCCCACACACAGTCATCAGAATGAATGTGCATCCCCAAAATGCTACTGTCTTGTGTCCAGAAAACTCTCCAGTGCTGACGAAGTGAAATGAGAGCACAACAAGAAATACAAAGTCTCCCAGAATTAATGATACACTCAGTCATGCATGCAGTGGACGTAGTCGCATCACACACAGATACCAGAATTAATGTGCATTCCCAAAATGCTACTGTCTTGTGTTCAGAAATTCCCCAGTGCTGATGAAGTGAAATGAGAGCATAACAAGAAATGCAAAGTCTCCCAGAATTAATGGCACAGTCAGTCATGCACACAGTAGTCACACACAGTCACCAGAATTAATTTGCATCCCCAAAATGCTACTGTCTAGTGTCCAGAAAATTCCCCAGTGCTGGAAAAGTGAAATGAGAGGGTACCAAAAAATGTGACGTCTCCCAGAATTAGTGGTGCACTCCGTCATGTGAGCAGTGGCCACACACAGTCACCAGAATTAATTTACATCCCCAAAAACCTACTGTCTAGTGTCCAGAAAATTCTTCAGTGCTGACGAAGTGAAATGAGAGCGTAACAAGAAATGCAAAGTCTCTTAGAATTAATGGCACACTCAGTCATGCGTGCAGTGGTCACACACAGTCACCAGAATTAATTTGCATCCCCAAAATGCTACTGCCTTGTGTCCAGAAAATTCCCCAGTGCTGGCGAAATGAAATGAGAAGGTAACAAAAACTGCAAAGTCTCCCAGAATTAATGGTACACTCAGTCATGCATGTACTGGTCACACAGTCACCAGAATTAATTTGCATTGCCAAAATGCCACCGTCTTGTATCCAGAAAATTCCCCAGTGCAAGCGGAGTGAAGTGAGAGAGCAACAAAAAATGCAAAGTTTCCCAGAATTAATGGTGCACTCCATCATGCGAGCAGTGGCCACACACAGTCACCAGAATTAATGTGCATCCCCAAAATACTACTGTCTCATGTCCAGAAAATTCCCCAGTGCTGACAAAGTGAAATGAGTGCGCAACAAGAAATGCAAAGTCTCCCAGAATTAATGGTATACTGCAAATGCACAGACAGATTAAGACTGCGCTGTGCACTCAAGAGATGCAGAGTCAGATGCAAAGGCACAACAATGCCTAACCAGTGATCACAAGTCACAAATCCAAATCTGGAAAAGAATATGTTTTGCTGGTTCATAGGAATCATAGGAAGTTTCAAACTTAAGACAACTTGTCCATATAGTTTGCCTTTCTTTTTTAAAAATTTGGTGATACTATCTCTAAAAAACTTGTCCAACCCTCTTTTAAAGGCATCATGTGTGGGCTATCAACTAATGTCTGAGGGAGTTTGTTCCATTCTGCCAACACCCTCTGACTAAAGCAATATTTATATAAATTTCGGTTCCATCTAGGTACATACAACTGTTTATTATGCCTTCTACTACCTTCCCTAATATTTCTTGATATAAATCCAAACTCATCCTTCAGCTGAGTATCTCCCATAGCCCTAAACAGTAGACACATCTCTCCTCTGAATCTTCTATAATGAAGGGAGTACAGATTCGATATTCTTAGCCTTTCATTATAAGCCCTATTTTTTATTGTCCCTATTGATTTTAGTGGCCCTTCTTTGAACTTCCTCCACTCTTAGAATGTCCTCCCTTCTATATGGAGACCATACTTGGACACAATATTCCAAGTGAGGCCTAACTAGTGCTTCATACATAGACATTATCACCTCCCTTTCTCTGCTAGAAATATGCCTCAGTATACAGTTCAGATTTTGGTTCTTTTTTTGGTAACTTGTTCACTACAATAAGTATTAAATTTTAACTCTTCCGTAATCTTTACCCCAAATATCTCTTTTCCCTCTTATCAATCAATACATCCATTCCCATTCTGTAACTCTGATTAATATTATGCTTACCCAAATGCATTTTTTTACACTTTGAAGAATTCAACTCTAGTTTGTTTCTCTCAGTCCAATGCCTGATTTCATTTAATGCTACTTGCAGATGACCTGCATCCTCCTCCTTGTTATTTACAATTTTTCCCACCCTACAATAATCTGCAAATTTATATAACCATACATTTGAATTCTTTACTTGAAGGGTGGAAATATAGATATTAAATAGACAAGGTCCCAGGACCGACCCCTGCGGTGCACCATTAGAAACGGAAGGCCAGTCAGAATATACCCCCTTAATTATGACCCTCTATTTTCTATTCCTGTATGTAACCAGTCTTATATCTAGCATATTATATTACTATTGAAATTGAACTCCAACAGTGCATTTAATAATTCCAAATGAGGCAGTTTATCAAAAGGGGGTTTGGGGGGTAGTGCACGGCAGTAACAGTCCATTACCAGTAAAGATACCACAAAGCAGTATAAAAAATTCATGCAGGTGCGGTGGATAGCAGGTTCACACTGCTGCAATTACTCTGGCACAATAAAAGTTGCCTGATTTAATGGTATGCATCATACACACACACTACAAATATTGCGTAGCAAATTGAAAACCTGTAATAATATAACCAAATGTTTTAAACAAACAAAGTATACATTGCTGTACCACTACAATCAGTCAAAAAATGAACACATTAACACAGTTATACAAGAAAAATATAACCAAAACAGAAAGACTGCCTTTTTCTCCCAGTTAATCTACCTACACCACAGATACGCCCCTCCCCCAAAGCACACTTCAAAGTACACAGACTGAGGGCCAGATATTCAAAACTTTGCGCCGGGCAAAAACTGTTTGCTCGGGATTAGCGCGGGTCTGCTATATTCAAAAGTCCAAATAGCGCAGGCAAACTGCATTAGCGCTGGGCAAAATCATAATGTATGCAAGGGGCAAACTGACATGAATACAGGCGCAATGCTATATTCAGCGACTAGCGCCGCTCAAAGTGGTTTTGTGTGACTTAGTGTGACACTTAGTGCGGTGCACATTACCGCCCAGGAAAAGCTTGTCTTAACCCTGGGCAATCAACTTTGCATGACACTATGGCTTTGCGCGGTATTTGTGTGGGTTTTGCATGACTGTAACAAATAAATATGACACATACACAAAGCCAAACATAGAGGAAGCATGCTGCTAACTGATGGTATCACAATGATGCCATCATCTGCCACAGTCCCACCCATGCCAGGCAGTAAGTGGTGACCCTGCCACCAGTGGGCAGCATGGCCATACAGCACACACCTGTGGACCACACTCTGTGGACACCAACAGATGCCAGCACACACATGCAGCACTGTGGGCATGGAGGATGTTGAGGGGAGAGTGTATGGGTGGTCAAGCTGTGCCACAGTCTAGGTGTGGCCACAAGGCTGGGATACATCATGCAGTGCACATGGGCCAGTATTGGGAATATCCCAACACCACTGTGCCTTTCGGATAATATATGCCCCCCTGGCCACATACCGCACAGCTGTACAACTGCCACAGCACACAAAGCCAGACATGTACATGTCACTGTGAGCATCCCATGCCAGAGAAGCAACATCTGTTGGTCACACAGAGTAACAGTAATGTCCACTGTCAGTAAACACCTGCAGGTTGGGCCTCTCACTGTGTATAGTGCAGTCATCATCACTGCCCTACACACCATAGGCACTGCTGTGTCCACACACTACTGGCCCCCTTGCCACTGTAGTGTCTGCTGTGCACTGTAGCATGACCTACAGTGTGACAGTTGCATGCAGCACCACCACCATCTGTGCCTATGCTGTGTTGTCCCAGTACAGCTGCAGGCAGCAGCGCACGTGGAAGTAGTGTTCAAAACTGTATAATATTCCGCAAGCTGTTTGCACAGCGCTAACATGTTTGCGTGGGTTTAGCGCAGGACTATACAGTTAGCCTGGTGCAAACTGCATGCAAATCAGGGCATAATGAGATGCAAATCTGGATGTTTGCCCACAGACTACCTAAGTAGGCTTATTTGCATGTCACTTTTGAATATGGCAAAGTTTAGCACCGGGCTAATTGTTTAGCCCGGTACTAAACCTATGCAAACGTGTTAGCGCTACACAAACAGTTCGGGGAACATTTTACAGTTTTGCACACTGTACTTTCACATATGCTGCTGCCTTCAGCTGTACTGGGTCCACGCATTTGCTGGCACACACATTGGCCACATAGTTCACCTCTACCTACCTTCATATCACTGTGCACTGTGTTGCTGTTGTGGTTTGCACTTCCTGGTTGCCATATTCAGAGCTATCTTATTCCAGGGCTAAGTTTGCCCTGCACTTCCAGACCAGTTTGCCCGGCCTCATTCCCATGCTATATTCAGAAGCTGTTTGCCCTGGGCTATTCCTTTTGAATATGGCTTGCTTTGTGCTCCGGGCTAAGTTTGCCCACCGGGCAGTGGTAATCTAGCCCTGGGGCAAAGTTTTGAATAGCTGGCCCTGACTGTTCTAAATTAACATTCAAAATCCACACACAAACAATAAACACTCTATGACATGAGCATATGAGGGTTTCCTAGAATCGATGAACTAAATTTTGAGCAAAAACAATGGCTCAAAAAGGCTTATTTAACATCTTTTAGAGGATTTGAATCGCAAAAAGTTGTCTGATTTAATGGTACGCATCGCACACAGACACACACACACAACAAGTATTGAGTAGCAAATTGAAAACCTTTAACAATATAACCAATTGCTTTAAACAAACTAAAATTATACACTGCTGCACCACTACAATCAGCAAAAAAATTAACACATTAACACAGTTATACAAGAAAAATATAACCAAAACAGAAAGACTGCCTTTTACTCCCAGTTAATCTACCCACACCACAGATACGCCCCTCCCCCAAAGCACACTTCACAGTACACAGACTGACTGTTCTAAATTAACATTCAAAATCCACAGGCAAACAATAAACACCCGATGGTGTGAGCACAGGAGGGTTTTCTACAATCGATGCACTAAATTTTGAGCAAATAAAATGGCTCAAAAAGGCTTTTTTAAAAGTTTTTAGAGGATTTGAATCGTAGAGTTCTGAGAGGAAGATGTCTCCATCTTCTACTACACACACACTACACAGAACTGAGGCTGTGCAGAAAAATCTAGAGCCCGTGTGACCTGCAATCCCATGAAGCACTGCAAATTTGCATTGGCGCTCAACAACAAGGTGAAGTGATGCAAAGTACATCGATTTCAATGTACTTCACATTAAAATTGATGGAGAAGTGATTTGGGGAAGGTGGTATAATGCAAAGTCATTGGCTTCAATGGACTTCACGTTCCCCATTATGACATGAAGTACTCCGCTTTGCGTTGTGGAGCAGTTCGCGGATTCTGCATTACTCCGCAAATCACTCTGCGGAGTGAATTTTGGTCACTTCACCTATCTCTACCTCAAACTTTAAACAGAGTCATTTTATAACTCCTCCTTCTGAACTTCACAGGTGTCATTCAAAATCATACTGGACAAAACATAATTTTTGGCCCAAGAAGTGGGAAATCATATGTTAGTCATGATTTGAAAAACAGCTATCACATTCATGAGGTGGTGTGACAAAATGGCTATGCTGAAAATCTGGGGTTTAAGTATTGAAAATTACCAAAGTTATGATCATGCATACAAAAATTACAACATACCTCAATAACTTTGTTGTTTGTTAATATTTTGACCCCATAGTTTTAACATAGTCTTCTTATGACCCCACCTCATGAATCTGGTAGGTGAAAAATGTTCAGATCCCTGCTGAAATTTCATTTCATACCACAGCTGCAAAAACGCATTTCAGCCAGGATGTAGAAAACAACGGTGTTCCACCAAGATTATGAAGAAAATGCCACGTGGTAAAAAAATGAGTGCTCAAAACAGTGTGCGCAGTTCAGAGATAATCTATTTATATTAGGATGCTTTTTGACCTGTGTGCTTCAGGGGTGTTCGCTCAGCATGCTGTTTCACCACACGGGTTTCCACTGCATGATTAAATGGGTAATCCAAAAACAACAGCTATAATGTTCACGACGTGGTGTGAAAAAATGGCTATGTTAAAAATTTGAGGTCAAAATATTGAAAATTATTAAAGTTATGAGCATATGTAGAAACATTTCAACATACGACCATAATTTGGTCATTTTTATTTAATTTTTTTTTGCCCACATTTTCAACATGGCCTTTTTAGGGCCCCACCTCATGAACAAGGGTGGTGAAATTGTGGAAATCTGACCTGAAAGACTAGTTTGTGCAGTAACCACAAAATCACCTTCTGGGCCAGATTACCATAATTTCACTGCCAGTGTTCAAAACGTGGGGTCCGAAAAAGAGCATTTTGAAAATTTGGGGAAAATACGTAAAAATTACCAAGTTATGAAGAAAAGTTGAAAACACATTAAAATACATTATACTGCACTTACCCATTTTCCTCAGTTATTAGTTCGGCATTGAAGAGTGAAGACCTGTCTCTGGTTGAGAGAGGATTATGGTATGGGACCTTGGCTGGGTAAGTACAGGGTAATAGGGATGTGGCATGGTGGGTGCTGAATGGGAGAGTGGGGATGGTGACAGACAATGAGGGACTGTTTTTTTTTATTTAAGCATTTTTTAAAAATACAGATGTCATGGGATGGTTTGCTTTCTTTCAGGGCTACTTTTACTATTTCCAATGCTGGGGATTGGGCACCCTAGTGTCAGCATGATACTTTGGTGCACCAGGGGTAGGTACCTTGGTATGCCAGATTGCTGGATGAAGGCGGAGGAAGAATATGTATAGGAACTGGGTACCCTGGTGTCAGTAACTTCACATTACAGGATTTGTGGGGAGAACCGTATGGAGGGGTGGAAAGAACGGACACTGGGGAGTGGGCACCCTAGTACCCGATTATATTGTCAAAGCTCATACTTAAACTGGCACTGGGGAGTTGGCATCCTGGTGTCCAGTTGAAATAAATAAATAAAGCCATTCATGTGGATAATATTGGACACAGACACACTGCATGTTCAGCAGGTGTGGGACTACGCACTGACAGGTAGCCCTATCCCTGATGAATGAAAAAGCAACAGGGAATATTCTGACAGGGAGCCAGCTCTGCCAACTGATAAACAACCTCATGACTTCATGTGGTCACAAAAATTCTATTATCTTTAGAACATTGACTTTGTAAACTGCACATGCTCACAGATGGAATGTTTTCTCTTAAATATTTAAAAACTACTTGAGTCTGGGACATAATCACAAAAACACACACCTCGGGCCAAACTCTATAAAAGCTGCAAGTTTCAGGTTTCAAATCCTCTTAGTTTTTTTAGTTAAAGTTGAGGGAAAAAAAGGTCTATTTTTGGGGGGTTTGTTTGCCCCCTATAGCTTTGCCCCAGTGAACTGATTGCCACAAACTTTTCAGGATGCATGGATCCTGACACCGTCTTTGTGTATTCCAAATGTCACGTAAGCTGGTTTAACAGGGGCAAAGTTTTTAAAGGGAAATTTCCACATAAGAACGGGTCTCACCTCAGTGTGACGCAGAACCTGATTAGCTCTTACCTAAACATAGCATATTTTCTATGTCTGGTGATATTTTTAAGTTTATAATTTATCTGGTTGATCATGCCTGCCTCTCCGCTGGCATTTCAAATAACACTGCGCCGAGCAGCACTCCCACAACCACCCTATACTAGAAGTACCCAGAGAGACCCACCACTGCAATTTATATAGATCCTTGCAGTGGTTAAGACTGAATGATAGAAGAGAATGGCATCTTCTTACATTCATGTACAAGATATACAAACTTAACTTACCACAGTATTTACTAGATTTATTCTCTTTAAGGGAAATTAAACTTAATTTAAGGTCTGCCCATGGTTTGGAATTTGATGTTCCTAGATGTAACTCTAACATGGCAGATCTGTTACTTGGGTAAAGGTGCCTGTAGTATGGAATTTATTACCGATCTCCTTATGTCAAAGTAATCAAACTGGAAACCATAAAACAGTGGTATAAAACTAAATCAGGTACAATACTACCCTGCTGTATGGGTGTACTTACCTAGCAAAGATTATATTATATTTGTTCAGTAACCATATTTGTATCTTGTGCCTAAATTTTAAAAAGTGTGTGTTTATATAATTTTGTGTGATGTGCTCAAAAGTGTTTTATATACAATGTTGCATGTGTAACTAGTATGCTTTCTATTTCTGAAAAATGGACCTCCTTTGAAATGAGCCTTGCTCAATGGAGTATGTAACAACTTTTCCAATTCATGAATTTTGAATAAAATTTGAAACAACAGCAGCCCATGGCTGTCCCGAGAATGAAGGTTCATGCAGGGAGCAGCCGCAGGTCTGTCCAGTACTTTGATATATAGTCAAAACTTCTAAATGGTCTGGTTTGGAATGTGCACATCTCAGTGTTATACCAAGATCAAGTATAGTCTGAACAAAAAAACAAAGTGTGCACATTTTATTGACGATGTACTTTGCATTTGGTCAGGCAGTGAAAATGAATCATGTGAATTTGTTGATTGAATGAATACCAACAACAGGAATTTACACTTCACCTATAAATGTGACCCTGATACAGTTGAGTTCTTAGATATCAGTCTTACAAGAAACACTGACAATAGTATTAGTACCAAATGTTACCAATTACCAATTGCCACTAATAACTTGTCGTTAGCATCAAGCTCACATCCCCGGTCCCTAAAGGAATCTTTTCCTTACCTAAAATATGTGAGGTTGAGGAGAAATTGTAGTGACACACAGACATTTTTAGAACAGGGTGAGGAAATGAAGAAATGCTTTTTAGACAGGGGATATAACATCTTGGAACTGAAAAAAAAAGCACTTACTAGGGCACTGGCCATTAATAGGGATGAATTACTAGTACGTAAAACCAGAAATATGGACAGTGGACAAACCAAAATTAATTTTGTCACAAGATTCAACCCCCTAGCTACATGAATAGGCAACTTTGTGACCAAAGTCTAGCTAATATTATTAAGTGACCAGACACTAGCACCTCACATTGGGAATAAACCCAGAGTATCCTTTAGAAGATGAACAAATATTAGGGATGAACTTGTTAATAGCCAATTTTCAAGAAATGTACCCCCCCCCCATAAGGACTTGGCTACCATCTAAACCTAAGGGCATGCACAAATGTGAACACTGCAATGTGTGTCCACATTGTCAGCAAGGAACTATGTTCACAGCACAAACAAACAACAGAGTAGTACACATTAATCAATTCATTACATGTATAACCACATACACAATGTACGCCTTGTGGTATAGCTGCCCAAGACTGTATGTAGGCAGGACAATATGTCCTTTGAAAGTCTGAATACAGAAGCACATTAGGGACATCAAAAATGTAAAACTTGAGAGCCCAAAAACCGAACATTTTTTCATACAACATGGAACTGACCCTAAATGTTTGAAATACACTGGTCTAGAACAGGTGACATAGGCAACAGAGGGGTAGATAGGCTAAACAAGTTGTTACAGAGAGAGAGAGAAATTTTAGATCTTCATTCTATAGGCCCTAGCACCTGAGGAATTGAACCTGGATTTGGATTTTAAACCATATATATATATATATATATATATATATATATATATGAATTTATAATGGAAAATGTAATTTCATCTCTGGCATATTTGTATATAACCTGGACTCCAATATTATGCTGAGCTTGTTTTAATGAAATGCATTTGCTAATTTCTTGAGGTTGTATACCTCAAATAATTTTCATGGTGTCTACCCCCAATTTTCCTTCCATTGTTTATTTTTCTCCCCATTTAATTTATGATTTGGCAATGGATGTGTATTCTTTGGTATTCTCTTCATTCTTGAAGCTGTTTGACACTTGTTGCCTTTGCCATGCAGTCGAATAATAATAATAATAATAACAAGGTATTTCATAACAATCTAAAACTAGATCCATTTGTTTTATTTTTACAGTTGGAATCCTGGAGAGCACAGGAAAACCATGTTACTACCACAATTTATGGACAAGCTCCCTTCCTCCACTGTATCCTTGGACACTATACATGGACATCAGCCTCAATGGTGGAATTTTTACCAACTATGGGACTTTAACATTCATGTTAGCCTTCCGTCTAAATTAGTGGGTGATGTACCTCTTTAAATCTTAAAAACAAACAATATAAAATAATGAACGGAATTGCTGTAATCGATTTTGATTTATGAAAAAGGTTTGTGAGAGACACCCCCTTGGTTTGTCAACATAATGTTTGGTTTAAGAACATTAAGCTGTTATGTTTTTCATATACATGGTTTGTTAATGAAAAGTAATTTTTTCTTTATTTTAAATCTTGATTGATGTTACAAGTGGTGTAATTGCTGATGTTACCTATGATGCAGTATATAAGGGCCATTCAAACTCCAGATGCTTTCCCGCTGCCAAAGCCCTTATGTGGAGAAGCACCGGGGCATCTGGGTGTCATGGAACACTGCTCTTGTGGTCATATATCAATTTTTGTTTGAGGAACTGTCCGAAATAAATTACTGTATCCACATCAAATCTACATCTGTGAGTACCTTTATTAGGGTTACTCACTAACTCCTGGCTCTGAAGTGTTGATGTTTCAAACTGTTTTGTTCCCTCCTTAACTCCCCCCCCCCCACCAATTTATAGTTGGGGCCACTTGTGATGGACCCCTGTCTAACTTTAAAGAGTTGCTGGCTGTCAGCCCTGTTTGTATGCTTTAGGTACCTGGATGTTTCAGTCATGTCTCCCTTCCATAGCCTGGCCTCCAGTGAATACATATTGAGGTCAGACAGTCTTTCCTAATAAGTCCTCCCCTGATTGCCATAAATCATTTTAGTCACTCTCCTTTGGATAGGGAAAGGGGAAATTGTTTAACCAGGAAAGGCACACTAAGCTGAAGCTTGTTTCCAGGTGCGACTACAAGCAGCCCTTGTCCTTTTCTAGGTTAGCTGCTTAGTGCAGGACAACAGGGTTACCATGCTAGACAGCACTCAAAATTAGCACAAAAGTGACAACCAAGAGAGAAAAGCTTCGCCTGAGAGTACAAGCTGAATTTCTCCATAATACGCATTTTGAATTACAGTGCAGAGATACACCTGTCCACCCTGCCCATGTTCCCCAAAGTGTAGGTGATGTAGCATATTGTGGAATTTCTAGCTAATTTCCAATAACATTTCTTGATCATACATAATCTGGGTGAGTGGGTGATGATTTTATGTCATTAAGTAGTACTCTGGAGTCATACAGCTGTTCCTTTATTATGTTCTCAAACAGGTTGCCAACAATGGAAGTTAGACTAACTGGCTTGTAATTCACTGGGTTCTGCTATCTGCTACCTTTCAGTGCCTGGAGTCTATGTCCATCTCACTTGAGCAGTTCAGTAGTTCTGACAGGGATGCTGCCAGAACTTGCCTCAGCTTCCTGAATATGCATGGGTAAAAAATGTCCAGTCCTGAGGACTTAGCCACACGCAATTCCTTATGCACCCTTTCTCCTCTGTGATACTACTAGTTTTCAAATGTGTTCCCTGCTCTACCTGGAGCTGCATTCAGGCAGTGGCCACAAGTCCTCGACTGTAAAGACTGAGCAAAAATATTCATTCCGAATATTAGCTTTTTGCCTGTCCTCTTTGATCCATGCCCTGCCTTTTCTGTCTTTATATTCCACTCTAGTTCTTTCTCCTTTCCCTGAGATACTTGAAGGTATTGTCATGTTTCCTCACCACTTCTGCACCCTTTAGTTCTACTGTCCAAGTCACATTAAACTGTTCTGCAAATGAGATGATTTTGCATTTGTTTGTTTGTTAATTGGTTTTATTTATTTATACTGGTAAGACCTTGGGCCAAAGACCTGTTTTCAAGGGCATTCCTCAATAAGCTGCTCAAGTTTTGTTGGATCCAGCACAAAACCTTAAACATTTTTGCCTAAGAGCTGCAACTCACTGTTGAATTGCATTGTGGCAGAACTGCAGATCCATTCCAGATGAGCTGCAGTTTGTTTTTTTATCATTAAATATACTTTATTGTATTTTCAGGCAGTCTGTAATACAGATCAGGAACATGACACGTCAATAAGACTGCGATTTATAAAAACAACACTTAATCTAACAAACAACTAATACAATAAACATACATACAAACTCCCTCTCTCCCCCCAATCCCACCCCAATTCAAGTGTTACCCTATACAATGAATATCAGGGCCTGCAGTCCAACAGGGAACTATAAAAAGGGCAATTAAGGTTTCCATAGAGTCAACAAGGTCTCGAGAAAGATCCATGTGTTCTGAAAAGCCTGCATTCTATTATGCATGGATGCAATATGCTTTTCCAGTTGTAATGCAAGAAGTATCTCTCTATATCATTCCATAACCAGAGGGAGAGATTCATCTCTCCAGTGCCTCATAATAATCAATTTAGCCATAGCTGCTATAAGGGCAAGATGTGTTTTCCCAATTCTAGGGGTTCCATGGGGAAAGAGGTACAGTAAGCAGGCTTCCAGGGTAAACAAGGTATCCAATCCCAGTAATGGATCCAAGATTCTTTTAATCGACTGCCAAAAGGCCTGAGCTTTGGGACAAGTCCATAACATATGAAACAAGGTTCCAATAGCCCCTTTACACCATGTACAATCAGATGCAGGAAGTTTACCAATTTTAATAAGTTTGGCAGGTGTATAATATAAGTTATGCATTATTTTAAATTGGACCAGGCAGAGCCTATCTTGATTAAGAAACTTGTAATTATTTTGCCAGAGTTTTTTCCATGTATTAAAATCCCCAGATAATGGTAACTCCTACGTCCAATAATAACAAACACCTGATGGCAAGAGGAAATCTAGTGTTTGTATTTTCTTATACACTATAGAAACCGAATGAGACTGAGTGGCTATTTGTAGAAGGGAGGATAAATCCATTTTGAGGGAGGGTAACTGGGGTGCGTTCCCAATGAAGGAAGTGATTGCCTCCCTTGTTTGTATAAATTTAAACTTGTGTGCATCTAGGACCTTGTAGCATGCTTGGAAAAGAGGGAAGGAGATCAGTTCCCCATTGTGAAGAAAGTCAGAGAGCGTACAAGTTTTCAGTAAGGCCCAAAATGATGGCAATATAGGCTTATTATCAGTTTTAAAAGTGGGGATTACCCATATTCGGTTGTTCATGTGACTTGTGCCAATTTAGTGAGAGGTGAGTCTGCGTCTGATGAAGTGCTTTAAGGGACCACCCGATCGAGGTGTTCTTGAGTGACTTAGGAATATGTGTGGGGGTTATGTACAAAAGGGAAGATAGTAGACAATAATTCTTAGAAGCCAAGTACCCCTCCAATTCCAACCACAATGGGAAATACTCCAGAGTGATGGGTTCTATACCCTTGACCCAGAAAGCCAGCTTACTAATATAGTGGGCACTACAGTACATAAAAAAGGAAGGGACTGCCAGACCACCCTGACAATTAGGAGCTGTGAGCTTAAAATAAGCTCATCTAACTCCCTTCCCTTTCCATAGAAAGGCATTAAGGGTTTTTTAAAGCTTAGTGAACCAAACTTTGGGGAGAAAGCAACCTAGTATACCCATGGGATACAGGAGATGAGGAAGCACATTCATTTTTACAATGTTAATCCTCCCCCAGAGGGAGAGAGGAAGTGCTCCCCATCTGTCTATATCAGTTCGTAATGTATTCAATAACTGGGAGAGGTTTTCTTTAACCATTGTTACTATATCTCTTGTCACCTTAAAACCCAAATAGGTAAGGGATTTTGCTTCCCATGAAAGGTTGTGTATCGCCAATTCGGCTTGGGTGGTTCTACCATTTAATGGAAAAACTTTCATTTTAGAGTGATTTAGCTTATAATAGGACAATTTGGAGAAAGCTTCAATTTCAGCTAATAGGGCTGGGATAGTGGTTTGGGGGTGTTCCACATGTAAAAGTAAATCATCTGCATAGGCAGAAAGTGCATATCTCTTGTTCCCAATTTTAATACCTGTGATATCCGGAAAAAGCTAATAACCTGTGAATGAAAGGCTCCAAATAGAAATTAAAGAGGAGTGGAGATAACGGACATCCCTGTCTGGTAACATGACAGAGTGGGAGTGGATTAGAGTGGATTCCATTACACCAGATATGGGCCAATGGGGAGGTATACAATAAACGCACCCATTTAAGAAATCCATCAGGCAGGCCAAAGTGGGCCAGGGTGACAAAAAGGAAGTCCCAGGAGACACGGTCAAATGCTTTCTCGGCATCCAGGGAGACAAGCACTACCGGAATATCTGAGTCCCTGGACACTGAGATGTGGTGCAACAATTTCCGCATGTGGTCCCCCAAGGACTGCCCTGCCATAAATCCCACTTGCTCTTTACCAAAAGGGTTCCAATAAGAGGAGCAAGCCTGTTAGCCAGGATCTTCACCAGAATTTTCATATCTGAATAAAGCAAGGAACTGGGGCGATAGTCTTCAGGATATAAGGGATCTTTCCCCAGCTTCAGGATGTGTTATAAGTGCATCCAGGAAATGAGGCTCAGTGAGGCCATTTTCATACCATAGGTTCATAGGTTCATAGATTGTACAAGTTCGAGGGACATGCTCATATTGAACTTGCCGTTGTTTTAACCTAATGACAGTAGAATAATTTTTATCTACTATGTAATGATCTAGGTTTCTTTTGAACTGTTCTAGGTTTTCACTGGTTACTACCTTCACTAGTAGTGTATTCCATACATGAGGTACTCTCTGAATTACAAAGTTTTTTTCTGCGCTCAGTTTTACATATCTCTGAATGCAATCTTAAGTTGTGTGGTCTTGTACAACCAATAATTATAAACCTCTTCCAACACTGGAACAAGCACAGAGTGACAGGACTTATATAAATTATTGGAAAGGCCATCAGGGCTGGGTGATTTACCTGGAGACAATTGCTCTATGGCCTGCTGTATTTCTCTGCTACTGATACGGGCACCTACGGCAGATGCATCAGTAATAGACACTTTTGGAAGATCTATAGAACTGAGATAGTGAACAATATCTTCTTCCAATGGCTGCGAAAGGAGGTCTTCAGAGTAGAGCTTCTGGAAGTATGTTCCAAAAGCCAAGGCTATTTCCCTGGGATCAGTGCTTACAGGACCTTCTTGTGTACAGTGAAGGCCTGGAATGAACCGTGAGGCTTGTCTGCCTAATTTGGATTGCAAGCAACTTGCCCGCTCTTTCTCCTGATTTCAAGTACCTGAGTTTTGTGTAGTGGAGAGACAATTCAGCTCACTGAGCCATCAAATTGGTATATTGAGCCTGGAGCTGATGCAGTCTAACCCAGTCTTTCTCCGTGGAGTGACAGTTTAGGGTCTGTTCCAGGGTTTGGATGGAGCCAAGGAGTGTTTCAACCAGAGCTTTAAATTGACGTGATCTAGTTGCCGCATGCCAGATACACTCCCCTCATAAAGTGCATTTGAAAGCTGCCCACAGTAAGTTTGTTTTCCTTACTGTCCCTTTATTGGTCTCCAAAAATGAGGAGATAAAATCCTTAATGTGACTAAGAGAAGTCAGGATCTGGAGTAACTGATTATTCGGGCACCACAGAGAATCTCTCCTTATCCCTGGCCCCAGCAAGTAGGTGATGCCCATGGGAGAATGGTCAGATAGGACTCTAGCATGTATAACCGAGTCAATTATACCTGGTAAAGCAAAGGCGTTAACTAGAAAATAGCCTATTCGGGAGTAGGAACAATGGGGAGGGGAGAAGAATGTATACTGCCTTTCCATGGGATTTAATATTCTTCACACGTCTACTAGACCTACCCCACTAATGAGGTCTTTCAGGGCTTTTTGGGCTGGCAATAGACCACACCTTCTGTGATCCGATCTATCGTGTTCTACTCTGAGGGGTGATATTCCAGTCCCCACCCAGTATCATTAATTTAGGGGAATCAGTAGTGAGAAGATTCAGCAGAAGTGCAAAGAAAAGTGGGGGAATCTATGTTTGGGCCGTATAGTGTACCTAATATGACTGGATGGGATTCTAACATCCCACGAATCAGGATGTAACGACCATTAGGATCCCATATTTCCTGTGTTAATCTGACTGGGACTGTTTTTGCCACCAGAATGGCCACCCTCCCTTGGTTTGTGGACACCCTGGAGCCAAAAGTCTGTCCCACCCAGGTTCTTTGTAACGGGGCTATTCTCCCTCCGGAGGTGTGTTTCTTGGAGGCAGGCAATTTCTGCCTTAAGATAAGACAAATGTCTGAGTACCATCTGCCTCTTACATCGATCCTTAGCCCCTTTGATATTTCAAGTCACAAAAGTATATGGACCCCCCATACTTTTAAAGCATACAATATCCAAGGGAGAAATGGTATTAAATCAACCATCTCCGGAAAAACTCCATTGGCTAAACTAACAAGAATGTAGTAGTAACAAATGGCATTCCTCCCCTCCTCCTGTACCAAAGAGAATCAGAGAAAACATTATACTGCACTTCCCATACCCCGGACCCCCCCCCTATAACAGGTTAACACATTAAACATATACCCCCCCTTATCCCAAATAAACACCCCGGTTCTAAGTAACTGCATTACTACTCTCACACCGTCAGGTGATGTTGTAGCGCTAGTCTGATGTAAGCAGCCCGCTTCACCTCGACCCTCCCTCCCACAAACTCCTTAAGCAGAAAACCATTATGCTCTAAATGAACATAGTTACTGATAGGGCCTGGCAATTACTGACCTGGGGAGCTTCTTCCGAAAGTCCCAAACCCATAACCTTAGACCAGGCAAATGTGCAACCGTCTAGCTGTGAAAGAAAAAAATTATTCCAATTAGGAACTAAGGGGCAAGCATGCTGTTGGCAAACTAAAATTAATGTATTTTACATTCACGGGGCCCCTTAGAATGTTACCATCTGCAGATCGTGAAAGAAAAAATCACAAGTCCTTAATATCAGTGGACAAAGTTCAAACAGTTAAACACAGAACAAGAAAGTCGAAGAACTCCGACCACAAGGGGTTGCAATGATAAAAGGGGAAAATAAACAACTCAGAAGGTATTGCACAATCAGTGCATAAATTAACCTGCCAAGCTTGCCATTCAGCTCATCCTTCATGTGATTCTTAGAGGGACTGTCAAACAGGATTAGAAACATGCCCCCCTAATCAGAGTTAACCGTACTGGAAATTAGCAGAGCAAGCTCTGCGGTTTCCTGGTAAAATATCTGTCAGTTTCATCCAGGGCAATAAACAATTAAAGGTACAAAGTGCTTGGGGTCTCTGGAGCATAATCGCCAGTGACCATGCTGAGCAACCATGATCCACACAAATGCAGACCTTGTTAAGTGAACAGTGAAACCCTTGCAGTATTCAGTATCACAGTACCTGATCCAATAATTCTACTGGCGATCAACATCTGGCATGAGAAAGTGACAGCAAACACACGGAAAGCAACTGATCAGAGTCATTACTCGGGTTTACTGCGCCAAGCTCCCGGGTTCAGTTCTGAGCTGCCAATAGTCATCAAGCAATGGCTGGTAAAGGCAAAACATTGCAGCAGCCATACTAAGTAGTTGGGAACAAAATAGGTTGTTCCAAAGGGTCTATTTCCACACACCACATCTGACGTTAACTGCTCTGCTTCTTGACAGAAAGGCAAAACCTCCAAGTCTGGTTCATTTAAATAGATCAGGGAGGAAGATTTTTAGTTCTTTCATCACTTGCTCAGGGGTTTCATAGGTCAGCCACTGTTTGCCATGCTTAACTTGCAGAATTGCTATATATTTAACTTGAAAGGGCTTAACAGCTGCAATTAACTTAACAACAGTAATTCTTGCCTCTTAAGTCACACAGAATGTGGTAAATCCTGCGTAATATGAATCTTTCGTCTTCCCATTGCACCTCATGGAGTTCCCTGACTTTGGTCAGAATGTGTTGTTTATCTAGAAATTTAAGTAACTTAAATATGAGAGGCCTAGGTGGGGAGCCTGGTGGTGGGAGAGGACACAGGGCGCAATGAGCCCTCTCGATGACATATGCTGCTCCGTTTGGTGAAGGACCGGCTATTTTTTCACAAAATCTTTGCAGGAATTGAATCCGGGAGTTGCCTTCCTCTTCCTCCGATATACCAATGATCAAAAGATTGTTGTGCCTGCGGCGCCCCTCTAAGTCCTCTAATTTTTCCTCAAGTTTTTTAAGCCTCTGAATGGTGTTAGTATTCCCCTGTTTGAATTTCCCCTGCTTTCTCTCCAATGAAAAAATTCTGGCCTCCAAGTCCCCCACCCTAACTGTCAGGGATTCAACTGAAGACTTAACTTGTTGAAGATCGGTTACATGATCTCCAAAAACCTCTTCTCGGAAAGGACCGTCTGAATGGGTAGAGTTTTAGGTGAACCGGAGGCCTGTTGCTTGGAGTGCTTAACAGCCTTGTCTTTTTCAGGCATGGGAGGTGGTGAATGCTGCAGAGGAGCCTTCTTCATATAGACCTCCACAGTAAACTCTCAATTTGGCACCAGAAGTATCCCTTGTAGGTACTGTATTTCAATTCAGTATTTGAGCACAATTCAGTAGTTTAAACAGGATGGATTGCAGGAAGGGAGGGGAGCTGTGGAGGTGCGCTGCTGCTTCTCAGACCGCCATCACATGACCTCTGCAATTTTTTTTTTTATAAAAGTTGCTCTTGAGCAGGTTAAGAGTTAACAAAGCAACACAAGGTGACACATATGTAATAACTTCGTACCTTGATTTTCTGGAAAACCTCAATAAACAATTAATTAAAAAAACACAAAGCAACCCAATGTGAGTTGCCAGTGCAGTGCAAACTTTAAAAAACAATACTAAACCAACTCATTGCAGTTGCAGTTATGCAGTGGGTAGGAAAAATGGGCAGACTAGATAGGCCAGATGGTCCTTATCTGCCATCAAATTCTGTTTCTATGTTTCATTTGTGGAACTGTTTAATGTAAATTTTACTGTACCTCTGCCTTGGCCCTCATCACTGCCTTACTAGTTTTTGACACAGCTCCCTGCTTGTCTCCATTTGTTTGGTCTTGTACAGTTCGAAGGTCACTTCTTTTCCATCATTGCTGCGCCAGTGTCCCAGGAAAACTGTTGGACTCTATGCCTCTTCTCCTTGCCCACTTGTCTGAAGCAACCTTTAGTTACAGCTAGAATCTCTTCTTTGATACTCTCCCACTTGCCCTTTGCTCCATCTAGCAGTTTGCACCCCATGAGCCTCTCCCTTAGCACCTCTTCTATTCTCCCAGAATCAGACCTCCTGAAGTCCAAGTCCACTGTGTGGGTCAACTGCCTCTGTGATTTCAGGGCTAGTTCACACCAAACTGTGTTGTGGTCGCTAGACCCTAGTGGCTCTACCATTAACAGCCTGATGCTGCCATGGTTGATCAGAAAAAGGTCAGGGATTGTCCTGTACCTAGTCTTTTCCTCCACTAGTTGAGTCAGGAGCAGTCCTGGATGGTGTCTAACAATGCCTGATTTCTGTTGCTCTGCACCAATGGGATGTTCCAATCAGTATCCAGTATGTTGAAGTCATCCAAAATAACTACTTCCCCTCCAGCTACTGCCTTCCAGATATCTTTGTCTAGAGCCTTCTTGTAGTAGTTATAGCAGTAGTATGTTTATTTATAGGGTGCCCTTCACCAGAGGCTCAAGGTGTCTTACATCACAAGTAATAAAAAACATTTCAGAATTACAGGGCTAGAGAAATATGAATATCTATAAATAATTAAAACCATATACAGCTAGCTAAAACAACAGCACAATAAATAAACAAACAAATATATACTAAATACTGTAGCAGTATCACCAGGCAGAATATATATAATGAGGCCATGAACAATCTACATAAGCCTCTCTGAAAAAGTGCATCTTTATACCCCTCTTAAAGGCCTCTACGAAGGTACCTCCTTCAGTGCCCTGTTTAGCATGTTCCAGAGTCGAGGGCCAACAACTTCAAATGAACAATCTCCCAAAGACTTACATCTGGCTCTCGGGGCTGAAATTAGACATTCCTCAGTGGAGCAGAGACAGCGTAAGGATTAATGGGTATTCAGGAACTCAGACAGGTAGCTAGGGCCCAGCCTGTATTTATTTATTGATTGATTTATTGATGTAATAATTTTTGTTAGCAGTGTAGACCTACTTAGACATAGCTGTCCTTTTTTCAGAAATGACCCAGAATTAATTAAAGATATGCAAACAGGTAGAAACAATAAATGAACAGAATACACATTCAGGACAAATCATATAAAACAGGGTAGCTATATGATGGATGTAATATACACAGCTGGTCAAATACATACATTCAACATGTGAAAAGGAATTAATAACAATCTTGGATTACACAAAATAGGGAGGGTAAGCATTATACCAAGGTGCAAGGTACAAAGGAGACTCCTGAATGAGGGAGCACATCAAATTTTATCACAGAGTGAAGGTCACCTATAGCAGACACAGAGACTCCTTTCTACTAATATATCTTTAAGACCTTTTTTAAAACCCCAAGGGTTGGACAGTTTAGTAGGGCAGTAGGTTTTTATAGATTAGTAGACCAACCTTGAAGGTAACTTGCCACTTCACCGGCAGTCAATCAATGAAGTTCATGTGGGACGGGGGTTAAATGACAAGATCAAAGTAGGCCTGTCAACAACCTAGCGGCTGGATTCTGCACCAGCTGCTGTTGTTATAGGGTACCTCCACTGACTTCTGTCTGATTAAAGGGCCTGTAAATTACTTCCAAGCAGACAACACTCCCCTTTTCTCTGTAAACTGTACCCATATTAACTGTACCATGCTACTACTCTTGTTCCTCCATCACTCTGAAACCTTTCCTGATGTACAGTGCAACCACTCCTCCTCTCCACTTTATCCCGTCCCTCCTGAATAATATGTAAACAGTGACAGTGAGGTCTCAGTTGTTGTTGGGTGATACCCACATTTCCTCACTGCAATTATGTCACGGTTGCCATCTGCAGCCATTGCCTAAAGCTCACTCATTTAATTTCCAAAGCTTCTGGCATTTAAACAGATCACAGTCCAGGAACCGTGCCTGCCATCCTTCCTTTGTTCATGGGCTGGTCCTTCTTTGTTAGTTCCTTGTGAAAAATGTTTTGCTGAACCTTCACTCTATCCATTTTGGTACCCACTCTTGGGTGTGTGGTTCTGCCCTTTACCTCTTCTGTGATATCACAGCTGCCTGAACACCCCTTATATGTGGGGTATGCTTTCTAGTTCTCCACTGATTAGATATATTCCATGGATGACCCTAGCCCCAGACTACTGCAGCCTACTCCTCTAGTAGTTTACCCGAAGGCCTCAGACATATGTCCTGATGCCCTAGCTCCCCCTCTGCCTCCCTCCTGTGATGAGGGCCATCCTGTTTAAACAGGCCTTTGTCCCACCAAATACAACCCAGTTTCTTCAGGAAGTTAAACCTCTCTTTATCCCACCACCCTTTCAACCAATCATTGAAATGAAAGATTTTCAGCTTCCTTGCTGCTCCCGCCTGTGTACTGTGAGAACCTTTGAAAAGGTCACAGTACTAGCCAACCCCTTGAGCCTGGCCCCCAGTGCCTTAAATTTTCCTTAACTACCTCTGTTGGCTTCCCAGCCAGATGGTTCATCGTAACATGAACAACAATGACTGCCCTTCTCTCCACTTCCCTTACCAGTCTGTCTGTCCTAGGGAGTACCTTATCTGCTGTTGTTCCAAAGAGCCAGTGCACTATCCTCCACACCAGATCTGTGTTACAGATCATAGTCTTGGTACCCCTAACAACTGAATCCCCCCCCATTTTGAGCACCTTTTTTCCTAGCTGTCCATTTTCTTTACTACACCCTTCCCCACAGCAGAGTTGACTGCTGTTGGGGCCTTGGAGGCAACAGGTTTCTCTCCCCTGACTCAGGAATAGCATGCACTGCTTTCCTCGGGAAGGGGAAACAGTTGGTGGTTGCTGGCCCAGGGGCACCTTCGCTCTTCAGATGTAGTGATCCTCTGACCTCCCCCTTGCCACTTCCCCATTGTAAACCTCATGGGGATACTAAGGGAGAGGAGCAACAGTGGACACCCCAACCTCCACTCTAACCTGCTCTGCAGCTGTTGTATTATGGTCCATGTTGCAGTCAGTTCAGAGTGGAGTGCCATGAGTTGCTGGCAGACTGGGCAACCTTCATACCTCCACAGTGTACCCCAGAGGAGTGAAACACTGCAGGTCCTGCAGCTAACTTCCCCTTTGCAATGGCTTTTCCTCTGCCTCCTGCCCATTTCAGTTCTTGACCCCCTCTATGAGTCCTTAATAATTCTTCAGAAAGAATTAGTTGCTGCTGTACCATAGATAGGGTTATGCCAGGCTATCCCAGATATCAACCTCAATCCTGTGTACAAACCTGTACCACACTCTACCCCAAATAATTACTCTCTAACACTCATTGGATTAAAAGCCTTACAGAGTCCCACCCCAGATAGGATTTCAATTAAGCAATAATGCACAACAGGGTGTGGGTTGTGCTGCAATAACCTCATGCCTGGAGTGGTTGGGTATGAGGCCGCAGGCCGAGTGCGTCCAACACCCCCAGAAGTGAGGTTATCCAGCACAATCCACACCCTGGAGTGCATTATTGCTATTATACAATAGCTTATTTGTAAATATATTAAAAAGAAGATAAAAAAATACTGTGAAAATAGTTTTTCTCTTTTATTTTTGACTGTGTAAGAATATTTATATTAAAAATAGTCCCTATTCTATTTCTGCAGCAGGTGGAGTTGTGTGTTTATTTTTTGGTTAGTGATGCTGGCTTAACTGCGTTTTGTATTATATGCTTCTTCAACTGTGATGTCTTGTCATCTAGACTGTGAATCCTCTTATAGGTGTTAGAAGTAGTTTTGTGTTTGTTTGTTTTTTGAGGGGGAGGGTGCAGTACACTTGAAGTAACTGATGAGGTGTTCAGGAACTTCATTATCACTAAGGGGATTTTGGCCGTTACTTGGATGCTGATGGCAGGTACTATCAAATTTATTTTTCTACAGTGGCAGAGTCTGTGTTCAGTTTTATTTATTTTTTTCTCAAGGTGGCCGTAATTAGTGTGTGGCATTTTGAGGGCATGAGCAGTCTGTGCCATGGGTGGGAGCTTGGCAGTGTGAAAAGGGTTATGCTGCTGCCAAGGGAAGACGAAATGTCATATTAGGTTATGGCTTTGGAGTGGGAGAACTGTGAAACTGGTCGGCTTAGTTTAAAAATGTGTATACTTATTCTGTTCTCCCGGTACAGTTGTCTGACTACTGTTTGTACTGGGACAGTTAGTTAAGGTGAAACTGCAAACACAGCAGTTGGCAACAGTGTTCCTGGGTGGCTGAGGAGCAGGGAAGTTAGTGGGGTACTGTCACTGTGAGGAGCGATTTATCTGGGGGTGGTGGTGTTGGGAGATGTGGTCCTGTATATGCCAGACCTTCAAGATAACCTCACTGGTGAAGGTGGGCACTGACCAGCATTCTTTCTTGCCATTGTATAATATGTTTTCCCAGTTACTGAGGAACAGGCTTGAATTCAACCCAGCTTACAGCATAACATAGTCAACAGTCAATGAACAACTATATTATACACAACTCAATTAGAGTACCCTCAGTGTGTGACGCAGATGTTTCCTACCTCAGAACTGATGAAAAAACAAGCAGTGTTCTGCTGACCTGTGGACTTCCCTGCTGCTGCTCGACTGATGTAGTCTTCCTGCTCCTGGGTCTCTCAAGCTCCAGTGTCACTTGGTGCTACTTGTGTTTTATAGTAGCAAACCTTACACTCTCTTTTCCCAATTTACCCTAGCTTCTTGTAAATTTAAATTTAAAAAGAATCACCTGGTCACTTAGAATAAGTTAGACCCCTTTCTATCCCTAAGTTAATTTTTGTATTTATAATTTATTAACCAGTTTTATCCATGAGCATTAAATGCCCATTTTCATAGAGGACCCGGACATAAAAACAATGAGATATTAATAATACATAATAGGTGTGGAGTTATTGGGGATTTACCTGATGCCTTGTGTGGTGTGTCACGAGGCACAGCTGAGTGACTTAACCACAAAAGAAGTGGGTAAATCCCCCAATAACCCACACCCTGGAGTGCCTTATTGCGATTATGCAACAGACACATGTGTAAAGTAAATTTTAAATGTGTTTAAGTATGTTTTTTTTTAAATGCCATTTCTTAGCCGTGGGATATTACAGGATATATTACGGTCATGTCATGTGTTTTGAGCAATGAGGCTACAGGATTTTCATACCCCATTGTATAATGTTATACAATTAACGATCATACAAAGAATAACAATGACAGAGCAGTATACAGTTTGCATGCATACAAAGAGTAATAAACAGCATACAACTCATGTCAGTTAGTACGACATGAATTTCAATGTAATACTGTTCCACAAGTCTCTTAGTGTATATGATTTGACCTTTTGTACTGATGATGGCAGACTATTACTTTCTCTTATGACCTGATAAACATAGGACCTTTGTGCTGCAGAAGAATTAAAAAACAAAAGAAGTCTGGAAACAGGTGAATATGTAGCAATTAGGGTGACAGGAAAAGGCTGTGAGTGACAGGGGTGTACCAGATTTCGCTGCACCCCGACTCACAACATTTTCACTGTCCACACTGGTCTCCTCCTTTCCACTCATGCCTGGATCCATAGCTGTTTATATGTAATGTTGGGGGGTGTGGGGTGTGACGCTCCCACAAAAACAACTTGCTGCACAGTAGTGTCCGTCAGCAGTGACATGTCTTGCAGCGGCATGTGGGGCTGCGATCATTGTGGGTGACTTGTTTCTGGCACTCTAATTGACAGAGACCAGATTCATGTTGCATCGCCATGGATGAACTTCTTGAAACATGAGCTGTATGTATGGACACAGTGTAGTTTCTGAAAGTTAATTTAACTGGTCCATTCCAAAAATTTCAAAAAGAAATCAAATTAAAATTTATTCACACATCAAAAAAAATCATAATTTGAAAGAAAACCGATCAGTGAAAGAAATTACAGTGATGGGTCAGCCTTGGACTTCACAGCACAAAAGAGTAGGTATTATTATACAGCATCTTTATTCTATTCAGCTGTGTCCCAGCAGCTGCTGAGTACACTAGTAACCCATAATCAATCACAGGGGCCCCTTTTTCCATTTTCTTCCTCCTCCTCCTGGTCCAGAAGTAGGACATGTAGTGGTGCAATGATGCGAGCACACAAAGTGTGTCATCATATCGATGCCCAACTCCACCCTTCCCATGTCTGTGTTCCACCTGCCAAACTGTCACCTGTAGTCACCCAGGTGGCAGTGTTGTGGCAGAGGATACAACCATCCCTCCCTGGAGGAGGCTAGCATCCTTGGGATGCTCACTCCTCCTCCCTTCAGCTGGCCCTTGAAGTGCAGTGGAAAGGATTGTGATATTTCTTGAATCCACCAGAGAACAGGATTTCAGGCAGAATGGATTAACAGTGAGAAGGTCGTATCAAACAAATCTGATACATTTCTTTGACTGGGTGATCAGGGAGGTAGATCAGGGGAGGGGTAGTGGATGTGGCCTACCTAGATTTCAGCAAGCCTTCAATACCGTCCCGCATAGGAGATTGGTAAATAAGTTGGGCAGCCTGGGAGTGGGCTCCAAAGTGGTAAACTGGCTCAGAAACTGCTTGAGTGACAGGACACAGAGGGTGATGGTAGATGGTGTTCAATCTGAGGAGAGAGATGTGACCAGTGGGGTGTCACAGGGATCCATGCTGGGGCCAGTACTCTTTAACGTCTTCATAAGTGACACTGCAGAGGGGTTGGAGGGAAATGTACGCCTCCTTGTAGATGACACTTAAGATCTGCAACAGGATCAACACTCCGGGGGGGGGGGAAATTAGAAAGGACCTAAACATGCTTTAGGAATGGTCGAGAGTGTGACAGCTAAGATTCAATGCAAAAAAGTGCAAAATCATACATTTTGGGCACAGAAGCCCAATGGAGGAATACAAGATAAGGGGGAGAGGTACTGACAGCCATCAGTCAAGAAAGGGGCCTAAAGGTTATCGTACCTGATGGCCTAAAGGTAACCAAACAATGGGCCCTATTCATGAACTGGATTGGGTGGCTATGTGCCGCATATCTCAGGTGTATAGCCGCCCTGCACCCATTCGAGTCCACTGCACCCCCTTGGCGGCATGCACAAAAATGGTATGCCCTCCCCCCATGCAGCAGATCCCAGCCGAGCATGGAGCTCTGTGCGTGGGTGGGTCGGGGTCTCCGTGGGTGGGGGGGCATGCTGGCACTCCACATCATTGACGAAAGTGTGGAGTGCCATACCACTGGGGCTGGTGGCTATTCATCTGGAGGGCAGCCGTAATGGATCCGTGCCCCTCCAGATGCCACCTCTGGACCTGCTGGTGCATGCAGGGAGTCATTGAACCTGCACAGGAGATTGCCATTTGTGTTGTGGGACAGTGGTTGGGCCAGGGGTGGGTGGCCAGCAAATGCTCCCTCCGACAGCATGTCTGGTGCTCTGTGCACCCCCTGCAATATGGCACCATACCGGTGCAAGTGATACACTGTGGACCTGGGTAGGGCAGCTGATTGGCTGCTGAGCCAGGTCCACAATCCTGCCCCCCCCATGAACCTCCGAGCTGGGGTGATGGAGACGTGGAAGGGAGCCGGGTGGGGACTGTTACTTCGTGAATGTGGTCCCTGCATGAATCTCCTGGGGGTGTGGAGCTGTGCATGCCTTTACACGACAGCTCTGCACCTCTTAATGAATAGGGCCCAATGTGAGAAGGCTATGGGTAGAGCCAGTGGGATGCTAGGGTGCATAAAAACAGGTATCACCAGCAGAAAAAAAAGAGGTGGTTATGCCACTGTACAGATCACTAATGAGACCTCATCTGGAGCACAGCTCTGGAGGTCACATTTATTAATTAATTTATTTATTTATTTAAGCGTTTTACCAGGAAGGCATACTGAGCAGGCTACTGCTCAATTCCAGAGGTGTCCTGGGGGAGGGAGGTACAAACAAAGTTGAAGAAACAAGTGCAGTATGTTACATAAGACATAGAGTATAGTACCTAGTGGGATCGGGAATGACACAGACAAAATAGAAGCAGTCCAGAGAAAGGCTGTAAAATTGGTGCAAGGACTGTACCAAAAGTCATATGAAGAAAGAACAGAGGACCTTAATATGTATTCTCTGGAGGAGATAGAGGGGGGGATATGATAGAGACATTCAAGTACCTCGGGGTATAAACAAGGTACAGGAGGGTAGCACCTTTCAGAAAAGAAGGTGTTCAAGAACAAGGGGGCATGATATGAGGCTAGAGGGGGGTAGGATCAGGGGCAACGTGAGGAAGTATTTTTTCATAGAAAAGAGTGCTGGATGCTTGGAACAGCCTCCCTGCGGAGGTGGTGGGTGAAAAACCTATAGGGGAATTCAAGAATGCATGAGATAGACACAAGAGTACTCTCGCAATAGGGAAGAGAGGATAAGCCACAGATCAACTAGGGTTTGCAGTATTGCATTAGGTAGGGAAAAGGTGCAAACTAGGTTGGCCATACGGCACTTATCTGCTATCACCTTCTGTGTTTCTATGTTTCTATGTAATAGACATCAGTACTACTGAAACATAGAAACAGAAATTGTCGGCAGATAAGGACCGCAAGGCCCATCCAGTCTGCCTGTAAGTCTTACACTTGTCTGCATCTTCTGACTCTATCTGGTCAGTGGCTTTTTACCATTTCCTTTCTACCACTACTGCACTGAAGACTTTCACCTGATTTTGTGTGCAAATTTTTCATTTTTTCTGTCTGTATGTAGTTTGGAGCCATGGCACACTTCACCCAAGTGTGTCTTATTTTTTGTTTAGTGAACCTGCAGCAGCTTGTATTCTACTGACCTGGAGAATTGGTAGGGTGCAACCAGGGTGGGACAAATCAGTGTGTGAGCTGGTGGTCCATTTGGCCATTAGTTTTTAAAGTCTGGTAGCCAAATTGTTTTTAGTGGCAGTACTTTTTAAGAGCTCAAAAATCACTTTGAGGGCAGGTAGCCATTTGGCCAGTGACTTTCAAAATCTGGAAGCCAAGCCAATTTTTTAAGTGGCCAGTGGCTAGCTAGCTACCTAGTTAGTCCCAACCTGGGTGCAGCTAGTGTCAGCAGACCCAGAATGCATGTGGGCCCAAATCTATTTAAGGCCTTGTAAATAAGCAACAGAACCTTGAATTCCACTTGCTATCGAACAGGCTGTGAGTGAATTTTTCCCCAAAATAGGAAAAGATGTGGTTTTAAGGGCCAGCTTTCCCGAGGACCCTTGTGCATCATGCTGCATGCTACCCACCTCTGCTTGACACTAACTACAGCATCCCAGTTGCTGTTCTGTTTATATAATGGTTCAAGTGCTCTTTACCTATATTGGGAACACAGGCAGCTCAGTTGGGGGTTTAGTGAAGAGCTACGGATAAGGCTAGAGCCTGGCTTATTGATAAGCTACTTGCAAGGGAAGGGAGTCCACTGGGACATGAGCTATTCCAGAGATGAGCTGGGGATATAAGAGAGAAAATGACAAAAAAGAGAAAAGACTAAATATAATAATGAGAATGTTGCCATTTTTGTGGGTCACATATAAAGTGAGCAATCTCAGCTGTAATGAGTGTGCACACTTTGCCAGTATACAGTATAACCTATGCTGATGTACCTGAACTAAAAAAATATTGTAAGGATACATCTTAGTGCTGCTTGCCCGTTACCTTTCACCCCTTTGTCTCCTTTTAGTCCTGCAGGTCCAAATTTCCCAGGTAAACCATCATCTCCTTTTTCTCCTGCAGAAAAAGATAACATTTTATTACTTTGTTTGTGGGACCATCCACCTTTTTTTCCTTATTCCCGTACCCAAATCATCAAGGCTGCAGGGCCTGCACCTTTAACACAAAGTACATTTTATGTTTCCAGTGATCTTAGAAGAGATGCTGTTGCCTCAGGGAAAACACTGAAATACCTAATATTTAGACACAATGCAGCTTAATTTCATATTTCTTCTATTAATCACTCCTCCTTATTATTTATTACTGAGGACATTTGCATAAACACTGTATCTTTGCCCATTGAGTTCATCTGTTTGAATAGTTCATTCCCTGAAGTCGTAGAGACCCATATTCACCCATGCTGGACTCTGCCGCTGTAACCCCTAGGCAGCGCTACTCCTAGAGTTACATCTCTGCCTACTGCCTATTAGCCAGGCTGAGGGTTTGGGTTCATTAACTTATATCAAGCTTAAAACATTTGCGCAGTGCCTCCACTCAGAGTATGCCTTTACATGGGCTAGTTGTTACCTAGTATAACCCCCTGAGATGTTATACCACCCACAAATACCATTTGCCACCCCCAAACATGACCCAATAGACATTTTCCCACAATTCAGACATTTTGCTGTTATTGACTCGCTCTAACAATATGCTCACACACGATTTTCAAAAACAGTAACAACAAGATTTATTTGTGGGGACATAGGAGTTAGGATGAGGAAACAGGAGGAGCAGAAGTTATGTGGATTTCTGTTTACAAAATGTAGACAGGTTTTGGTTTGTGCTGGTGAACCCTCCAGCTAGGTGGCTACAACACTAACAGAAAAGGCAATCACACTGCAAATGACCAAACATGTTACCCAGAGCCCTGGCTATCTAAGCTGCTGACTAAATCAGATGTTACACATACCATTTTCTCCTCACTGGTACCAGTCCCAGATACAGCTGAAACCCCGTAATCTCACACTATGCACTGGGTATGCAGATACCAAAGTCCTGGATGTTGCAGGCTTGGTGGATGTTGCAGCTGGTCGTGTTGGCTGGCTTTGATTTGAAAGGAAAGGGCTAACTTGGAAAACAAATGAACAAGAATGGCTGTTGATTCTTTTCTAGAAGTGCAGGGGTTGCCCTGCTTGATGCAGTGTAGCAGGAGTTGCCCTGTTCATTGCAGAAGGCAGGGATTGCCCTGCAAGTCATAGACTGAACATTCCAGAAAAGGCAACTGGTCTGGGATACCTTGGCTAGATCTTGGATTCACAAATCATGAATATTCAGCAGATATAGTAGCTTGGCAGAAGACACCAGGAGAAAGGGCTGCTGTGTGACTGGACTTCTCTGCTGGGACTAAAGAAGTAGAACTCTTGTACTTGGACCTTTAATTTAAGGTAAACAAAAAAACTAACAAACAAAACAAAAAAAACTGTGTGTTTGTCTGAGTTCACTGAACTGAATGGTTATCTGAACAGTTATATAGGTGTAAAATCTCAGGTGATTGAAAGGACTTGATAGCTGTGAGGTTTAAATTACTTGTAGAAAGATCTAGTAAGTAGGGGGAGTGGCTTAGCTAGAAGGAAGCTACATTTAAAGACTGCCTTAGAAAGATTCCACTAATAGCTTGGCAGAAGACACCAGGAAAAAGGACTGCTGTGTGACTGAACTTCTCTATTGGGACTATATTGCCTTCCCACCCAAAGCTAGTTCTACTTTTATAGGCATAGGATTTGACTGACAACAGGAACTTCCTGTTTGGGAGCAGGAAGTAAGTGATCACAGAGCCACCAAAGACCCACCATCCTAGAAGGGCAAGAGTAGCTCTCTGGCCCCCTCTAGCTGCTGGAGGTCTGCCTCTGAGCAAGTAAGGGGTCTACTGAAAAATATAGGATATTCTTGTCTCAGAACAGGACAATCAGGAGCTTAAAGGGCACACAGGCAGAAAATAAGTAGAGATAGAAAAAAAAAAGAGGAAAGAGTAAGGATTGCAAACAGTTAAGGGGCCAGAAATAAGACATGATGGGAGTCATGCAGTGCAGTGGCTGTGGAGCAGCAGTCTTCCGGGAGACGTTCTGGAGGATGCTGTGTTGTCCCATCTGCAGGCACCTCTCTGGGCTGAGGGAGGACGTTGCTCATCTCCAGGCTGAGTTGGCCAGGATTTGTGGGACCTCCTCTTCCATCTAGGGACCACTAGTGCCACTGCCGTTGCCTCAGAGGTTGCCAAGAAAGAGGAGCGGTTGGACCACAGTGGGCTCAGGGAGGGTGAAGGTGGTGGAACAGAGGTGCATCCCTCCAGTTGTACCTCTCCACAATTCCTATGCCATTCTGGAAAAGTGTGGTTCCTCTATGGATGCACCCACAGTGGAGACCAAGGAGGATGCTGGGAACCTCCACAAAGGAGACCCACAGGAGGGTGGCAGGGGACCACGCAGGGAAAGGAAACAACTCCTGGTGGGGGACTCCATTGTTAGGAATGTAGAACTGGGGGAGGAAGAGAAGAGGAGAGGGAGGTAAGGTGCTTGCCTGGCGTCATGGCTTGGAGGGACAGGGAGCGAATCCTCAGGATTGCCAGAGCAGCTGCACAGGGGAGGGAGCTGGATGTCATTGTCCAGCTAGGAACAAATGACCTGGCTAAGAAAGGAATTAGAGAAGTGCAGGAAGAGTTTATGGAATTGGGGAGGGGTCTTAGACAAGTAGCACGTATGGCAACCTTCTCAGAGGTGCTGCCCATCTATGGCGTAGGAGAGGCTAGGGTGTTCTGCACCATGGGATTCAATCAGTGGTTGAAAAACTGGTGTGGAGCTCAGGGATTTGGCTTCACTGGGGACTGGGGGTCCACCTGGAGTGATGCAAGCCTATGCTGGCATGATGGGCTGCATCTGTCCAGGAGGGGAACCAGGATCCTAGGTGATAGGTTTAAATGCTTCATTGGCAAGCATTTAAACTAGCCAAGGGGGGACACTGGAAAGGAGCAGGGAAATCCTAGCCCCAAAAAATCATGGTACTAAGTGCGGTAAACACCAACATAGAGGTGTCGATAGGGAGAAGGGCAGGGGTAAATGGAGACAGTGACAAAGGCAAGAAGGACAGGGATGGGGAAAAAAGGAGTAAGGCCATCAGGAAATGGAGGGTAATGAGTACCAATGCCCGTAGTCTGGGCAATAAGCTCCCTGAGCTGGTGGCCTTGATGGAAGAGGGATGCCTGAATATCATAGCAGTCACAGAAACATGGTACACAGAGAACCATGACTGGGATGTTAACATACCAGGGTACATAACCTACAGGAGAGGCAGGCAGAGGAGAAGAGGGGGAGGAGTAGCTCTCTATGTAAAGGAAGGGATAAAAGCAACTGAACAAAAGAGTAAACAGGGAGGAGAGGAGGCACTGTGGGTCATCTTGGAGACTGGAAAGGACACCACAATCCGCACAGGGGTTGTGTACAGACTCCCATGTCAGGGGGAGGGAATGGACAAGGATATGATAGAAGGCATTCATATAATGGCAGAGAAAGGGGAGATACTGTTGATGGGAGACCTGAATATGCCAGATGTTAACTGGAACACATTTGCTGCAGCCACATCCAAGAGCAGGGCCATTCTTGATGTCCTACAGGTGGTAGGCCTCAGACAGCTAGTTTCCGGAACCCATTCATGAGGGAGCAATCTTAGACCTCGTACTCTCAAACGGGGATCTCTGATCTAGAAGTGGGTTGTCATCTGGTAACAAGTGACCATCAAACAGTGTGGTTCACGTTAAATTCAGCTACAGAGTCAAGCCATAAAAAAGTGAAGGTGCTGGACTTTAGGAGGGCTGACTTTGGCAAGATGGGAGAGTGCCTCAGAAAAACACTAGCAAACAGGCTAGAAGGAGGTGTGGAGCAACAATGGGGAATCATCAAAACTGCCATCACAGAGGCAACAAGCCTTTATGTAAAGCAAATAAACAAATCAAAATGAAAGAAAAAGCCACTATGGTTCTCAAAAGAGGTGGCTGTGAAAGTCAGGGAGAAAAAGATAGCATTCCAGAAGTATAAGGAAACACAGAAGGAGCAGGACAGAGAGCTGTACCAGTTAAGGCAGAAGGAAGCAGGGAGGGAAGTCAGAATAGCAAAGGCCCAAACTGAGGAAAAGATAGCCAACTCAGTTAAGAAGGGGGATAAAACCTTTTATAGGTACATCAGCGAGCGTAGAAAGACAAAGGGAGGGATAGTGAGGCTGAATAGAATGAACAGTGGGTGGGCAGAGGGGGGACAGTGAAAAAGCATGGATACTGAATGAATATTTCTGCTCAGTATTCACAAAAGAGGAGGAGGAAGTGCCTAATCCAATTAACAGAAGCACTCTTGATATGGGGGTCGATCCCAGTCCTCTCACAGAAGAAAGGGTTCTGCAAGAAATCCTAAAACTGAAGGTGAACAAAGCCATGGGGCCTGATGGAATTCACTCCAGAATTCTAAAAGAATTAAGGGAGGAACTAGTGAAACCACTGGCTACTCTTTTTAATAAATCATGGGAGGATGGTGTGGTACACGAGGACTGAGGAAGGCGGATGTATTCCCTTCACAAAAGTGGGACCAAGACAGAGGCAGGAAACTACAGACCTGTCAGTCTGACCTCTGTGGTAGGGAAAGTGATGGAGTCACTTCTGAAGGAAAGAATAGTTGAGTACCTAGAGGCCAGTGTGGCACAGGACCCAAGGCAGCATGGGTTCACAGCGGGAAGGTCATGTCAGGCAAATCTAATAGATTTCTTTGACTGGGTGACCAAAGTAGTAGACCAGGGAGGGGCTGTGGACATGGCCTACCTAGACTTTAGCAAGGCATTTGACTCAGTCCCACACAAAAGATTAATAGTCAAATTAACCAACCTGGGAATGGGTCCCAGGGTGGTAACCTGGGTAAAACATTGGCTGGACAACAGGACACAGAAGGTAATTGTAAATGGAGTCCACTCTGAAGAAAGAGGGGTTACTAGTGGGGTACTGCAGGGTTCAGTATTGGGTCCAGTCCTTTTTAATGTCTTCATAAGTGACATTGCAGAGGGATTGGAAGGAAAAGTATGCCTCTTTGCAGATGACACAAAGATCTGCAACAGGGTTGATACACAAGGAGGCATGGAAAGGATGAGAAGGGACTTGGCAAGGTTGGAGGAATGGTCAGAAGTATGGCAGCTAGATTCAATGCAAAGAAGTGCAAAATAATGCACCTGGGAAACAAGAACCCAGGGGAAGAAGACACAATGGGGGGGAGGTAGTAACAACAACAAAAAAGGAAAGGGACCTGGGGGTGATCATATCAGATGACCTTAAGGTTAGCAAGCAATGTGAGAAGGCATTAGGGAGAGCTGGGGGTATATTGGGATGCATAGGGAGAGGCATTAGCAGCAGAAAACAGGAAGTTGTTATCCCTCTGCACAGACAGTTGGTGAGACCCCATCTGGAGTACTGCATCCAGTTCTGGAGACCCCATCTCCGCAAGGACATAGACAGGATAGAGGCAGTCCAGAGGAGGCAACTAAAATGGTGCAGGGTCTGCAAGAGAAGCCGTATGAGGAGAGACTAAAGGAGCTTAATATGTATACCCTTGAGGAAAGAAGGGAGAGGGGGACATGATAGAAACTTTTAAGTACCTCAGTGGAATCAACAAAGTCCAAGAGGGTAGCATCTTTCAGAAAAAGAGACGTGCAAGAACAAGGGGACACAATTTAAAGATAGAGGGGCGGTTCAGGGGCAATGTGAGGAAGTATTATTTCACAGAGAGGGTAGTGGATGCATGGAACAGCCTTCCTGAGGAGGTTGTGGGATCTAAAACTGTGGGACAATTCAAGAATGCATGGGACAGACATAAGGCAATTCTTGTGGGGGGTAGGAAGAAATAGGCTGTTAGTTAACTAGGATCTGCGGCCTATCCTGTAGGTAGGGAAATGAGCAGACTAGATGGGCCAAGCGGTCCTTATCTGCCGTCAAAGTCTATGTTTCTATGTTTCTATATATTGTCACATCCAGTACGTTCATATACCAATAATTCTCAAAGCACATCTGTGGTCTTAGACAAAATTTGACAAAGTGGAAATACATCATTTCCAGGTGAAAAACCCGGTCACAACAAACTCTAGGGCCTCACATCCTTTGAAGTGGCAACGCAATTTTCACAGTCTCTCCCAATGGTATCCTATGTGTCATAGTGCCCCCCTAATTTCTTTTTCTTGCACTGACCCTTGTGTATTCTGAAAGTCTACTGCAGTAGCAATTTTCTGTGTATTCTGTCATCTATTTTCTTTGCTTTTCTGTCCCTGTCAGCCTGTCTTTTTCACCCCTACAGGAAGGCCACCTGAAGTGGGTCCCTTTCTATCCCTTTTGTTTCAAATCCTCTGGGTCTCAAGAAAAGAAAATGACTTGCAGTCCACTGTGCAACCTTAATTTCTTTTATGTTTTGCTATTGGGTTGTGCAAAGCCGTTTAATTTTTTTATTTCCCTTAGGGCCACTGTGTGAACGATTGTCGAAAGTGAACAACCGCTCGCAACGGTTCACACAGCTGCAATTTCAATGTTTAGAAGGTCTGCCTTTGTAAAGCAGCAAGTCATGGCTGATATTTGTAAATGAAAAAAAGAAGAAGTGAATTAAAGTAAAGTAATGCTGTGCCCACCCTCTGGTACACCTTTCCCTAACCCGGTGTTGCTCCACGAATATGTGGACTGGATAGTACCTTGTGCAAGTAGCCCTCGCGCTGCGTACCTCCAGCCACCCCGTAGTAGCAATGGTAACGGGTGGAAAGTTCAGAATAGTAAGGGTCAGAGCACAGCATATCAACACCAACTTTGTTCTTTATTTTGTTAAGCCACATATGCAAAAGATACATTCAATAGTGTAAGGCTCTAAGAAATCATAATGAAAGTCGGTGTGAGTTGACAGAGTCGGCGTTGTGAGATGCGACTTGCAAATTTAATGACTCGCTGCATCCCTTGCTGCTCTGTTCCTTGTTTTCCCCTTATGGTAAACCTATACATCCTTGAGAGGTTTACTGAAGCATTTTAAAAGAAAAGCAGCTATTTAGGAAGGTGACACAAGAAATGTGTCCTGCTGAGTGAAAGGGGTGTATAATGTTAGAAATGTTACCTGAATTTAAAAGTCTAAATGAACAAACAAAACTTTACTCTCCAAGGCTGTAGCATTCCCAGGTCCTTCCCCTAGGCTGTTCTGCATTCTATTAAGGAGCCGGCTGGCCAGTCTTGTCTTCTTTTATACAATAACAGCCTGAGGGAAGAGCCTGTGTGAGCTACGTCCTACAAAACGCTGTTTCTTGAGTATGTTTTTTTCACTTGTGAAATCACATTTGCAGTGTATTCACTCTGATGTTTATTATAGTACTGATTTAAGAGAAAACTGTGTTGTTTTAAACAGTTTGGATAACAAAATGTAAAGAGGTGGATCCTACCAGTAATCACATGGCTGGTCATTCACATAAAAGGCACAACTTGAATGAGTACTACAGATGTGCTGGAGGCTCAGTGCAGTGCTGAACCTTGGAGGTCTGCGAACCTATTCAGGCCTTGTAAAAAGGCAGATGGGATGATTACCCATTTGGTGACTATTATAGCCTATTTCTAAAGCTGAACAGTAGAAACAACTGTGATATTGCTTTGAGCTATATATACAGTACTTGGAATGTTTAATTTTGTTTCTTTTTTATTTGTCCAGTTCAAGTCCGCTTATTAGATAATAATAAATATTACTCTGCCTACTATCTTTGGCCTTGTGAAACATAAATATTGTGTCTGTGTCCTTCCTTTCTCACGCCTCTTACATTGTGATATGGGGCACTAGCGAGTGGGCGCCTGCCGAAACAAGAACCCACTTTCAGTTAATGCCTCGGGGGCGTGGGGTAGACAACTGGATGAGGGTTGTCACAAAAAGCCAACAGGATAGCATACTGGTATATATACCACGGGGGGGGGTGATGAGCCTGATGGATGTGGTGTGGGAGGGTATGTGAGGGGTGGTGTCGTGGGGTTCTGGCGTGCTGGCATCATGGCATGGTGGGATAGGTGCTGGCTTAGGGTGGTGGCGATGCAGGATTTGGGCCCGGGTGCTGGTAGTTTTTGTTGCACCTGGCCCAAAAAAACAGTGTTTTTTTTTTTTTACATGCAACCCCCCGACATGAACCCCCTGGAGTTGAGAACCCTAAAGTAGGGTGTGTGTGGGGGACACAGCCTCCAGCATAAAACAAAACAAAAAAGTTTTTGTGCACTGGGTTTACTTTTGCTGGGATCCCACATTGCCAAAATTCAATTTCGTCGATGTGGGGTTGCCATAAGTCATCCAGTCACTATTTCTCTTTGTCCACATTGACTTCCCTTGGATCTTTGGAATCTTGGGTATATCATGTTGAATGTATGCCATGTTTACTGCCAATGTTGATATGTATATACTGGTTTACCTAGAGTGCATCTCATATGTTCCTGCCATATCCTGTTATGCTTAAACAATTTCTGTTCTTGATTTCTGTATATAAGTGTTTTAATTATTCATGTACATGTACCAATTATTGAACCTTGACCTTATCAGGTCCATCTTGCAAATGAGCTGTGCTCAATGATGTTCGCCTAAATAAATAAAGATTTGATTGATTGATTGATAAGGGCATTCGGCATGCCGAAAATTTGCCCTTATGACATAGAACCATCTACCAACTAAGTAGACAGAGGGCATGTCGGCCCAGGTTATTCCCTCTTTCTTGGCACAGAACAACTACAAGGGTTGGCAGGCCCATAGATTAGCTTGCAAGATATTTCTCCCTTGTATTGGGGGGTACAAGGGTACTCACGCAGGTCCTCCATGGCTGGTCTCCGCTATAGAAGGCATCCTGGCATCTTCAGTCCTCTCACAACTGAGGTTCTTGTCAGTGCTCTCACTGCTGTTTCGTGACATCTGGTCTTTGTTTCACATCTTTCCCAGACGTGGGAGGGAGGACTAGCACCTGGAGGACAATTTGGCAACCTCCAGGCTACCAGGTTAACAAAACTTAACTAGGTTACTTTTACTTTAACTTAAATAAAACAACAACACCCCCTCCAGGATGGAGGGGCTTGAATGGACTGCCAGACCCAGAAGCATGGCAGGGGCCTGACCCCCAACCCCTGTGGGGGCTCCCTCTCAAACCTGCAGGTTGGAATCTGGCTCTGAATCTGGCAAAATGCTGGGTTACATTGTGTCTTATAGGACTTTCCCAAGGCTCCTGATTGCCTGCAGTTATGGGGTGATTGTCCTCCAGTTGGCTGAATGACCTGTCAATCACAGAAATGAATAATGCATGAACATCACTTGATGCACTTCTGGTCTGGTATTTTGGTGCCTAGAATTAGGTCCCGGTAAATCCCCATAAGCACTTGGCATTTACCCATGAGCTTCTGTGAATGTCCCACAAGCCTTGGCTTTGTTTTCCTGGCTTTCCAATTGACTTGGTTGCTTGCAATGGCTGCATAACCCACTGTCTCTTTAGCAGAATGGGCACAGTCCTGAATAAACGCTCTGGTGCAGCCAGGGATAGAAAGATATTTGCCCAGGTAGAGTACTTACTGTTGCTGCACAGAGAAAGAAATTTGCTCAGTTCATTTTCCTGTCACTGCTGCCAATGTTTAAGCTCCCTTGCAGCAGCAGACAGGCTGACACTCTGAGTTCCAACACATTACTGGTTGCAGCCAGGAAGAAGCACTTATTTTAATTTAAATACTTTCCCCCCTTTTAACCACTTTCTCCAACATACAGAAGTTAGTTACAATACAAAAAACATATTTCCTTTCTTTTTCTTGGCTGCACCAAGATACACACTGCCCTAAGGGCAGACAGGCTCATGCATATTTAACTGAGATCGGGGCTCCAGCTTATGCATTTGCAAATGAGCCCCCGATCGAGCACCCTTGCAAAACTCCCTTAATTTGCAAGGGTGCGACCTCTCAGCAGCCTGTCCATGGTTTTCAGGTCCCACTTAGGTGATGGGGATCCCGGGACCCATGGAAGTCTTCCTGGAACAACCGCAAATTTGTGCGGTTGAAAATGGAAGGTGCCGCTTGTGCCTTCGTGATCCCTGCTGCCCTGAGAGCAGACAACGTAGCGGGAGATTGCAGTGGACACTCTCGAGCCCTGCAGGGCTGAATTATGGAATTGGGCTGGTTTGCTGGGGCACCAGGGGTAGAAACAAGACCTGGGGACACAGAAACAAATGTTGGGTCAGTCAGGAGATGCCCGGGGAAGAGCAGGAGGAAACAGAGCCACAGGGTGGTAAATAAGCCTAGGCAGACACTTTAGGGACCCCCATTTGTAGGGGGGGGGTTACACCGCACTATATTAGCCCTGTGCAGAAAGTAGTGCAAAGGCATATGGATGCAGATTCCCAGACAGTGCCCTCTGCACAGCATGAGAGCAGAAATGGCTGAATATTGAACCACAGCACAAAAGTGCAATAGAGATCACACAATGCAAGTAGTAGATCACAGCACTATAGACACAGCACAAGGGTGGACAAATGTTCAGTGCTAATGGCATTGAATATGGCACAGCAAAGCCCACCCCAAAGCACAAACAGCATGGGCAAGTGCAAATGGACTAGCAAAGAGAAATATTCAATACAATACAACAGCAAAGACATGAAAAGGTTTAAATAGCACAGTATGAAAACTGGAACAAGAAAACAATAAACAAGAAGAAGGACCAAACCTGGAAAATAGAAAATAGGGGCACAGTAACAATAAACAACCCTTACAGAAATACAAGTGCACAGCATATGTGCAGCATGCATGCTGCACACTTAAATTTCTGTAAGGTAAAATTCACCACCCTAACATAACAGGAACATTGAAAAACAAAGGCCTGCAATCATTGGCATATTACTGTTAATCAGCAGCCTCTCTTTGAGGCTGTGAGCCTGTAGTGTATGTGTCTGTAGACCACTGGCCTGTCCCGTAACAGCGGTGGTGGGCCTGTCCACCACCTGCACTACCCAATCCAATGATGCTTCCATTCATAGAAGTCTGGGCCACATGCTGTGGGGCAGGAGGACCCGCCTCTGCAAGAACTAGGCCCTTCCTTTAGCCTTCAGATGCCACCCTGGAGGTACTGGAAGCATCTATGGTTGGAAAGAAACACTCATTAACAAGCTATGCACTAGGGATGGGCAGGCCCAAAAAGGCCCTGACCCTTATTATCAGGATCAGGATCAAGGCCAAAGTCCTGATAAGTTCTGATTAGTTCTGATTCGATTCAGAACCTTTTGTAAAATGAAATGAAAACTGCAACTCTGCTATATAGTTACATAAAACGACACTGAGATCTGTGACACACACACAGAACTGTAATCAGCATTTCAGGATATGAAAACCTCAAGGGAATCAACAAAGTCCAAGAGGGTAGCATCTTTCAGAAAAAGAGATGTGCAAAAACAAGCGGGCACAATTTGAAGATAGAGGGGGGATGGCTCAGAGGTAATGTGAGGAAGTATTTCTTCACAGAGAGGGTTGTGGATACAGGGAACAGCCTTCCTGAGGAGGCTGTAGAGTCAAAAACAGTGGGGGAATTCAAGAACACATGGGACAGACATGAGGCAATTCTAGTGGGGGGTAGGAGGAAGTAGACTGTTGGTTAACTAGGATCTGCAGCTTTTCCGTTAGGTAGGGAAATGGACAGACTAGGTGGGCCAAACGGTCCTTATCTGTGGTCAAATTCTATGTTTTTATGTTTCAATGTGAGGTTTTTAGCACTGATGTGTTGGACAATTGAATATAATGTCAGTCATGCAGTTGACCTCTGTCTGTTTCCTGTCTCAGAGTCAGTACTAGTGCTGCAACTGTAAACTGACCTGTCTGACCTCAGTGGATGATTCTCATTCCCATTTAGTAGTATACACTATACAATGGACATATCATAGAAGCATAGAATTTGACAGCAGATAAGGACCACTTGTCCCACCCAGTCTGCTGATTTCCCTACCTATTGGATAAGCTGCAGATCCTAGTTAACCAACTGCCTACTTCCTCCTACCAGATAGCAGTTTGTCACTGTTGCACTAGTTCCTTCTCTGTTCCTCTGAGAGTCATGCAGTTTTTTTCTATGGCATGGGGTCCCCTCCAACCACCCACCCACCCACCCAAACTGATGACACATTTAGGGACCCCTACCCAAAAAAATAACTGCATGTCCTTAGGAGTCCAGAGACCTAGCTGCTGTGGTGGAAGGGAGAGGTGGCTATGAGGGCGGGCCTATACTGAGTGGGCAGAGAATCTCTGCCCACTCAATATAGGCTTGGCCTTTTTGAAATTTTGGATTGCCTGAATGTAGGTCTTTGCTAGAGACCCACATTCAGGCAATCTCATAATACAAAAATTAGACAAGTCCATTAGTACATGCTGAAAACAGTGTGCCATCATGTTTAGGCAATCCAAAAATTAGGACATACTGAAAACATTGTGCCATCAGTCTCAACTTCAGGCAGTCCAAAAATTATACAAGTCCATAAGGACATGCTGCAAAAAATGTGCCATCAGGTTCAGGCAATCCAGAAATTAGCAAAGTAAGTGAGGAAGACATGCTGAAAACATCAGTCCCAACTTCAGGCAGTCCAAACATTGGAGAAGTCCATTAGGACATGCTGTTAAAAGTGTGCCATCGGGTTCAGGCAATCCAAAAATCAAACAAGTCCATTAGGACATGCTGCAAAAAGTGTGCCATCAGGTTCAGGCAATCAAAAAATTAGCAGTCTGTTAGGACATGCTGAAAACATTGTGCCATCAGGTACAAAAATTGTGTAGGCTACATATGGGCTTACTTGAATACAGATTTATTTTTCTGAAAAAACTGCGGTCTTTCTATTCTTTCAAGTAGTCATCTTTGAGGTCACTGAGAAATGTATTTGATGCCTCCCGGTTCATAGCTGTAACCAGTCAATGGAAGGTTAACTTTTAAGAATGTTGACTTCTCAAAATTCGCCTGGTGTAACAGCACTTGCGCCAAGTAGATTGGCACAAGTAGCAACTTACACCAGCAATTGTGACTTGCGCTATTCAACAAAGTGGCCTGCGACATGTTGCAGGCCACTTGCACCAAACAGCTGTTATGCTGGCAGTTGCGCCATAAACCCCCTGCGACTTGGCGCTAGGGGGTTTACAGCAGCTGTTGCACCCCATTCCAGAAGGGCAGCAACAAAGACCCCAATGATGGGATTCTACAAGAACCCCCGGAGGAGAACCGGCATCGTAAGTTACACCTGCATTTAGCTGGTGTAACTTACATACCTCCTCCGTGGGTTCTGTAGAACCCGGGTCCATGTGCTCCCCAGTGCCCAGACCACCCCTGTTGTTGCCCCAATGGGCACCACACAAAGAGTCCTGGACTCAGGGCCACGATCCTGCCCCATTCCCCTACTGTACAGCCCCCGTACAATAAGCGCCCTGCAGGGCTGGCCACACCAACTGGCTCCCAAAACATCCTCTCAGTGCCCCACAGGGCTGGCCACACCAACTGGCCCCTGAAACACCCATAGTAATTCCCTGCAGGGTAGCACAGTCAACCCCCCCACCTGTGTCCAGCCCCTGAGTCGCCCAACACAAATGCGGCAATTACCCTGACATGCCCTGGTAGTCTAGTGACCCCTACCCAGAACCCCCACCGTCCCCAGCCAGTGACTGGCACAGCTCACCCTCTCACCACAACGGCCAGCTGCCGACTGAGTTCAGTATGACTGTGTACTGTAAAGACATGCTCAGAAATAAATTTCTGAGCACGTCTTTTCAGTATGCACTCATTCTGAACTCAGTCAGCAACTGGTCGTAACTGGTGATAGTGGGGGGTGCTGAGGTGAGGCTGGACTGCAACGGTTGAGGGGGGATGGGGCCACTAGACTACCAGGGCATGTCATGGTAATTACGCATTGCGGCAGGTGACTAGGGGCGGGGCATGGGTAGGGGGTTGACTGCGCCACCCTGTGGGGCATTCCTATGGGTGTTTCAGAGACCAGTTGGTGTGGCCAGTCCTACGGGGCACTGTGAGGATGTTTCAGAGGCTAGTTGGTGTAGCCAACCCTGCGGGGCACTGAGAGGATGTTTCAGGGGTCAGTTGGTGTGGCCAGCCCTGCGGGGCGATTGCTGGAGGCTTGGTGGGGCAGGGGGTGTGGGCAGCCCTGCGGGGCGACTGTTGTGACTTGCTGGGTGGGGGGTGCACTTGTGACCTGCTACTGCGGGTTGCGACATGCTGGCCAGGTAAGCTTTTGATGCGGCGTACCTAGCCGCATGTCACAAGTCGCAGGACTTTGCTGCAGAGTCCTGCCCCTTCTAGAATAGGACACAGGGTCAATGTCACAGTTGTGGGTGGCACAAGTTGCGTTCGGTGGCAACTTGCGCCACCCTTCTAGAATCAGGCCCATTTTGTGGTAGTAGCCTAGATCGTGTATTTGTTACCACATTTCCTGCACAGCTAAAGAGTTGCTCTGAAAATACATTGGTTGGAGGACAGACCATGTACTTCAAGGCTACCTGAACAAGTGCAGGCCATATAGGCTTCTTGCTTTGCCAGTATTTAATGGGATCTTCATTCCATTTAATACCTTTTTCTGTTAAATAGCAGTCAACCATGGCCTGGGCAGAAGCAGTGACATATGGAGAAAGAAGGGCTAATTTTTCAAGAACGACAGCATCCAAATGACCCAAAAGATGACTGCTGGGTGTAGAGTGAATGGCAGCAGCTGACTGTTTTATAGTCTGACTGAGAAGAAAGAGCTGTGAATGTGCAGGAGGAATGGATGAGGGAGCTGCATCTATTGTCATGGTTTTTTTCAAAGCAAATCTACTTCTTGATTGATTTTCTCTCTGCAGTTTTGGAACACATTTGGGTCATACTGTGAGAGATGTCTACTATCAATAACTGTTTAAACTAAATTATGGGGGGGCGATGAAGAGCAACCCATCATCTCAAAAAACAGCTAGCATCAACAAATTATCTACAAAACAACTGCAGGTTTTAGGTTTCACTGCTAGATGTCTTATCAAAAAAATAGACGAACTTCAGTACCGAATCCTTCATGATAATATTGATATTATATTTATATGCGAAACATGGGGCAGTGATAAAACACTATTGGACAGCTGTTTACCAGGCTTTAGACTATATAAATTAGACAGACAAAACAGAAAGGGTGGTGGTGTTGCATTATTTGTTAAAGACACTCTGAATACTGTAGACATAACAGGTGTCATTAAAACCCATGATTTACTAACTGAAACCATTTGGGTAAAAATCTATTGGCACAAAATGTTTATATTCTATTTGAAAGCTGTTACAACCTCCTTAATTCATCTGTTGGTATATTAGATGCCATCCTGTTTGAAATAGAACAGGCCAGTGAACGTGGACACACAGTCATTACTGGTGACTTTAACCTCGGTGACAATCCCCCAGACACCTAAAGTAAGAACTGATGATGGACATTAACCACGAGGATTAGCTAATGGATCTATTGTAGTTTGTAGGCCAGGGCTCACACTGAATACCCATATTAAGTTAAATAACAGATATGAGGGCTTATTAAATGACTGTCCAGACGAGCTAATTAAAAAAGGGGAGTGAAATTCAGAGAATTATCATTCCAAAAATAAAAAAAACATACAGACATAGAGCCAAACTTCATGATATTGCATCATTGCTAGATGGGCTTTTTGAGAATACAGTCAACCCCCTGGTAATCCTTCATATAGGAGCTAATGATGCAGGAAGAACTAAACTGAAGGACATCCAATCAGAATACAGGGAAATAGTAAGAAGGTAAAAAACAAAGGTGGGAAATTATTATTTCTGGTATCCTACCAATGTATAGGCATAATTCCTACAGAAACAGGCAGATTATGTTAATAAATAGTTGGTTAAGACAATATTGTAAAGAAGAAGGTATAGATTAACATGGATAATTCAGCAACATTTAGTAGAATTGCCTTGTTTAAACTGGACAGCTTACATCTAAATTCCTTGGGTATTAGGATTTTAGGCAAGATCATTTTTGATGTGATTAAATTCCATTTAAACTGGAACATGGGGAAGGGGACATGGTCAATAACTTAAAAATAAAATCACCAAATCCACCCAATAAAGTACCCGAATGGAATGCTATACTTATTAACACAAGAAGTCTTGTTAACAAATTTGACAAGTTTAAATTAATACTGCATACACAAAATATGCATATTGCACTAGTGACTGAGACTTGCTGGAGTGAGAATGATCATTGGGAGAAAGAAGTCGTAGGGTATAACATTTTTCCAAATCTAGAGAGTATAGAAAGGGAAGTGGGGTAGGGTAGCGATATACGTACACAAAGCTTTAAATTATGAAGAATTAACATGGGATACAGGTTCCCTGAAAATATTACGGGTAAAGCTGCTCCCATGTAATAGTCCAAAAATCATCTTAAGATTAATCTACAGGCCCCCCTCTACATCGTTAGATGATGTCATGGCAATTTTAAGAGGAATTAGTGAATTAAGCCCAGCAGACAGAATATTGTTGACTGGTGACTTCAATCTGCCTAATATTGATTGGGCAAATGGGAAAGGGAATTGTCCCCTTGATAGACAGTATTTGGATGTCATGGATCGGGGGGACTAGAATAAAGGGTCCTAGATTGTACTAGAGGAAATAACATACTGGATTTGTTTTTTACAAATATGGGGACCATAGTAAATACAGTCCTGGTTAAAAGTCCTCTGGGTAATAGTGACCATAGCTCTAACCATTTCAAAATAAGTGAAATAGTACATCTAAACCCTATTGGAACCACTGCCAAGTTAAACTTTCATAGAGCAGACTTTCATAGTATTAAAAAAGTTCTTCAACACTGGGACTGGTCATCAGATTTCAAACATAAAACAGCCCAAAGTATGTGGGACATCTTAAAACTTAAATTGGAGAGTTTGATTCTTAAATTTATCCCTAGTACCTCGAAGTATAAAAATAACAAAAAAAAGGAAGAAATCATTCTGGATGAAGGTCTCTATAAAAAGGCTTACTAACAGAAAGAATAGATTGTTTAAAAAACTAAAATTAACTAAAAGAGAAGAAACTTTTCAAAACTACAAAGACTGCCTAAGGAAGGTCAAATTCAAATAAGGAAAGCTAAAGTACAAACTGAGGTCGAACTTGCAAACAAGGTTAATGATAATAAAAAAGCTTTTTTTCCCCTATATCAACAGCAATAGAAATGTGCATAGCAATATTGGTCCCTTTATTAAAGAAACTGGTCAGACAGCATCAATGGAGGAAATGGCAGACATACAAAACGATTATTTCTGCTCAGTTTATAACACCTATGATCCTAAAGTACACAGAGGTAGTAGGCCTTCTATACCTGGAGGGTTAACCTTTGAACCTAAAAACATCTATGATTACCTAAGCAAGCTTAAAGTTAATAAGTCTCCTGGCCCAGCTGGTATGCACCCTAGGGTTTTAAAAGAACTGGCAGTTGTACTGGTTTTACCAATCACTTATATCTTACAAGCCTCGATAGACTCAGAAACGGTCCCTAATAACTGGAAAATAGCTACAATTGTTCCCATCTTAAAAAAGGGCCAAGAACAAGGCCAGAAAATTTTAGACCTATTAGTCTGACATCCTTGATCGGAAAAACTATGGAAGGCCTAATTAAAGACTTAATTTTGGAACATTTAACATCCCATGCTATGATAGACCCAGTACAGCACGGGTTCTCAAAGTCTAGATCATGTCAAACAAACTTGTTGACCTTGTATGAAAACGTCAACATAGAACTGGACATAGGTAATACAGTTGATGTGATCTTTTTAGACTTTGTGAAAATGTTTGACAAACTGCCCCACAATGAATTACTAGTTGTATTGGAAAACATCAACCTTAATGGGAACATCTGTAATTGGGTATCAGACTTGTTCCAGGGTAGAAAACAGAGAGTGGTTATAAATAGTGTCCTTTCCAACTGGGTCCCCATTACTAGTGGTGTCCCCTAGGGTTCTGTACTGGGTCCTTGCGGTTTAAAATATATATTACTTCTTTAAAACTAAATAACCCCAACAGCTGGCTATACAAATTTGCTGACAACTGCAGGCTAGGGACAGTAGCAAATACACAGGAACATACAGCAGCTTTACAGGAGGCTATGAATGAGATCCTGGAATGGACAGTCAGTAATAAACTAGTATTAAATACTGCTAAATGTAAGGTCATGCACCTCGGTAATAATAACGAAAGGAGGACCTAGCCAACTAGCCAACACACCACTAGAAGTTACCAATGAAGAAAGAGATCTAGGGGTTATAATCACTAATGACCTCAAATTTAAATCCCACTGTAGGGTACAGCTTAAGAAAGCCAATCCCAAGCTAAACTGCATCCTTAGGCACATAGCCAGTAGGGATGAGAGAGTGCTCATTTCACTCTATAGTGCATTAGTCAGACCACATTTGGAATACTGTGCCCAGGTTTGGTCACCACAGAACAGGGAGGACATCGACCTGTTGGAGGGGGTACAAAGAAGACTAACTAGATCTGTGAAGGGATTAAAAAACAAGTCATATCAGGAGAGATTGGCTTCCCTCAGTTTATATTCCCTATATTGCAGAAGAATTAGGGGGGACTTATGTTTACTATTTAGATTGATGGAAGATAGTAATCTCCTAGCAGAAATTGGTCTTAAGCACAATCTGGGGAGGATCAGTACCAGGAAGCATAATAGGCAGCTCCTTCTTCAGACTTGGAATCATAATCTGCAAAAATTCTGGATCAGTCAGAGTAGTGGCACTGTGGAACGACCTTCCACATGATGTTGTGAGTAGTTCAAACATGACTAGTTTCAAAAATGGTTTAGATAGGCACTTTGGGGATAAGATTTTTCAAATTTAAATATATTTGGGATCTGCAAGCTCCAATGGACAACTGTCTACAAGCTTGATTATACCTATGATGATACCTATGATGATGATTAATTGGCTGGATCTTAATGCCAAAAGTAGCAAAGGTAACAAACTTTTGTCCATTTGCTCTGAGCTTAATCTGAAACAACATGTCCTTTCTCCAACTAGGGGTGATACGATCCTTGATTTCATCATTTGTAATGATGTTTTGCCCATCATAGATGTCAAAATTACTGATCCTATTGCTGGTAGTTATCATAATTCTATTCTTTTTTCTATTAAAAAATTCTACACATCTACCCCTAATCACACCTACATCTATTTATATGATAAAGCAGATCTGACCTCTTTAGAAAATATTATTGAACAGGTTAATTGGCATTCTATTCTTTCTACCTTAAATTCTGAACAAAGTTGGTTAACCTTTAAAACTATAATTTCTGAGATTAGAGATGCATTTGTCACTTCTAGACCCAAATACCATAATAATAAATAATCACCCAAATGGATTAATCATTCCATCAAAATATTGATATGTTTAAATGGACAAAATATAATAACTATGTAAAGAATAGGTCTAGTTCTAACTGGGAAGCTTATAAAGCAATTCAGATCAAATGTAAATCTTTCATAAAGAAAGCAAAATCAAGATGGGAATATAGGCTTGCACAAGGAGCCAGAAAGAACAATGGTAAGGGTTTCTATTTATATATTAACTCATTAAAGAAGCCGGTTTGCCAAGTCGGTCCAATTATGCAAAACAATGAAATAATTTATGACCCAAAATCTATGGCCAACTTATTTAATAAGGAGTTCTGCAATATGTTTGCAAACGCTAATTACATTTCATCCAAACCAATTAATAAGGAAGAAGATATTGTTGTAGTTTTTCAAGAAAATATAATCTTTGAAAAATTGCTTATATTCAAGGGCAAATATACAGTAGCTCTGGTCCTGATAACTTGGCCAGGCATTTATTATTTCTATTAGCCAAATATATTTCTCTTCCCTTAAAGATTATTTTCAAAAAGTTCCTGGTGGAAAATTATGTTCCAGAAGACTGGAAAAGGGCTAATATCATACCTATGCACAAAAAAGGACCAAAAAACAACTGGGAAAATTACCATCCTATAAGTTTGACATCTTCCATTTGCAAACATTTAGAGAGCTTTATCAAAGATATTATAACACCTACATTAAACTGTCAAGATTTAGAGCAATATGGCTTTAAAAGTGGTAGAAGCTGTCTCACAAATCTTTTGTGCTTTTATGAGCAGATTAGCTCCCATCTTGATTATAATATTCCCTGTGACATTATCTTCATCGACTTCAGTAAGGCTTTTGCTGGTATGCCTCATTGGGCACTTATTACCAAACTTCATAATCTTAAGATAGATAGTTATATTGTCAATTGGATTGGTAATTGGCTACAGGATAGAACTCAAAAAGTTGTGATTAGTGGTTTGTCCTCTGCAGTGGGTAAAGGGTCTAGTGGGGTGCTGCAGGGCTCAGTTTTGGGACCTTGCCTTTTCCAGGCTTTTATTGCAGATATGACATATGATTGTCAGTCAATTACCATCAGATATGCAGATGATGTCAAAATAGGCGGCTCTTGTTAGCAACTTAGCACAAGCATTAACCATTAAAATTTCTTTCTTTCTTTCTTTATTAGAACATCAGTTTAACAACCTTTGAGCCAGAGGCACATTTACAAAGGCACCTCGTCACAGTGAGGACAAAACAGTGCAAGAAACAAACATCAAGGCAGACAAAAAATCAGAGTACATTTAGGAATCAGCCAAAAAATACAGGCATTTGTCAAACACAGTATACAGCAGGCTTACATGTGCGTTTTACAGAGTAGACAATATACAGTAGTTACATGGAGATTGATTCAGTGGGAAGAATAAAGGTAAGGTTGGGTGGGAGGTATCAGAAAAGGAGTGTGGGGGAAGGTAGTAGCAAGTAAAGGTAGAGCTGGACAGAAGGTCAGATCTGGATATCAATTGATCTGGATATCATAACATCTTGGGTCAATAAATGGGGTATGAAATTAAATGCAAACAACTGCAAAGTTATGCATTTGGGAAAAGTAGTGCTAATTTTGTATACCAACTGGGTGGCTTGAATCTCATCAGTACAATTGATGAGAAAGACCTGGGTATCACCCTCTCACACAATATGACACATAAAAAACATATAGAGGGTGTTATTAAAAAATCGAATGGGGCGGTCTGGTCTATCTTGAGAAATATTAGATCACGAGAGTCTGAGGTTTTAATGCCTCTATATACTGTAGATCATATGTTAGGCCACATTTAGAGTATGCAGCCTAATTGTGGTGCCCTTACCAAAAAACTGTTGAGAGTTCGCTTGAAAAAGTCCAAAGACGTTTTACTAAACATGTGTCAGGATTAAAAAATGTTACATATAATAACAGATGAAAAACATTACCTTATGTCCTTATCTACCCATCGTCTAAGAGGAGATCTATTACTCCTTTTTGACATTGTTCAGGATCCCTACCAGATGGCAGAATTAGGGATACAATTTAAGGATTATACTTATGAGATTAGAGGTCACCTGTTACAATTAATAAGAAAGCAATTTAAACATACTAGTCACCAATATTTTTTTACACTTAGAACCGTGGGTCCCTGGAATAGACTACCACTGGATGTTATTATCAGTGAAACTAAGGGTATGTTTAAATACAGATTGGATAAATTAATTAATACAGGTTATGACCTCTCTTACTATTATCTGGCTTAGTATAAGAGCATTATGGGCGACTGCCTTCTTGCTCTTTCTCAAACCTTAGTATGAACCTTAGGTGTTTCATCTTGTACCATGGGTCTAGTACTGTTGCAATAATGTAATGTTCTGCCACAAACATTTTACTGAGTTTCTCATCATCTCTTGACTTTTTTAATCATTCTATGTAGTATGTCTTTTTTTATTCTGGGTGGCAAGTCTCTTTCAGTTGCATTAGACTCTCCCATCTGAAACTGGCTTCTTGTACCTTCCAACTCATCCCTGATTGCATTCAGCTGAAATCTAAGAATCTTGATCAATGGGATTATTTGGCTGAGTGTGGCACTGCTGGAACTCACTTCCCTAGTAATTTCCTCAAAGGGTTGCAGTATCTTGATGAGAAGTTCTAAAACAGCCCACTGCTGAGGATTAATGTACACATCAGTATTCTCTATGCGTTCTCCAGTGTATACTGTCTTACAGCCTTTTTTTGCTCCAGCAATTGCTGGAACATGTAAAAGGTAGAGTTCCAACTTATTGCAACATCCTGGATGAGTGTATTAGGAGGCAGTCCTTGCTCTTCTTGCATGGTCCGAAGACTATGGCGTGTTTTGCAGGAGTGGCTGAAATGTGTGCATATTCTTTTTGCCAAATATGTGAGAGCCTTTATATCTCTGTCCTCTTCCATAAATGCATACACAATCAAATTTAAGCAGTGTGCAAAACATTGAATGTGGACAAAGCCCCCATCAGACAATGCTTTCTTTAAGTTTGAACCATTGTCAGACACAATAAAACTGACAGAAAGCCCTTGTGATGTAAGCCAGTACTGTATCTCTTGAGCTCATCCAGGATGTTGGAAGCTGTGTGATCCTATGGTATATACTGGATGCGAAGGGAAGCCAGTTTCAGAGGGGAATTGTCAGTGTTACAACAGGGAGTAAACCATACCCAATGCGCAGTCAGTGACATAAATGGTTCTGGCTGGCAGCGTGTCCATATGTCAGTAGTCAGATGGACAACCCCAGCAACTGAATCTTTTAAAGAATTTGTACGTTTAGCACTTACTAAATCATACATCTGCGGTATTGCAACAGTCAAGAAATATTTCCTGGATAGAATATTGTATCGTGGTGACAGGTGATTCAAAAGCCTTTTGAATCCTACATGCTCCACAATTCTCTAAGGCTGTACGTCCAGTACTATTATCTCCAAAATTAGTTTTGTTATAGCAATTGCTTCAGGATGAGTACACTGGTACTTACTGTAGCTTCACACTCAGTTGTTTCTGAAATCGTGAGCTGTCTTCTAGCAGCTGAAGTTTTCAGATAGCCAACATTAGGAGTGCTGGATGATGATCTTCTTTGGTGTGAGGGGAGGCACGGGAGACCTGTGCTTGGTGGGTCCCCCCCAACCCTGCCTCTGACTTTCTGGACTTCTTTTTGTTTCTGTGAGTGGGGTTGAGGTGCCGACTCACTTAATCGAGCACTGGCGGGCCTCCTCAGCACATCCCGTCAGTGTACTGTAAGCTGCTGCCACTGTTTTTGCAGGTGTCCTTGACTGCGAGGAGCAGAAACATAGAAACATAGAATTTGACAGCAGATAAGGACCGCTTGGCCCACCTAGTCTGCCCATTCCCTACCTAACGGATAAGCTGCAGATCCTAGTTAACCAACAGCCTACTTCCTCCGGCCCCCCCCACTAGAATTGCCTTATGTCTGTCCCATGCATTCTTGAATTCCCCCACTGTTTTTGACTCTATGACCTCCTCAGGAAGGCTGTTCCATGCATCTACAATGCTCTCTGTAAAGAAATACTTCCTCACATTACCTCTGAGCCGTCCTCCCTCTATCTTCAAATTGTGCCCCCTTGCACATCTCTTTTTCTGAAAGATGCTACCCTCTTGGACTTTGTTGATTCCCTTAAGGTACTTTAAAGTTTCTATCATCTCCCCCCCTCTCCCTCCTTTCCTCGAGGCTATACATTTCAAGCTCCTTTAGTCTTTCTTCATATGTCTTCTGGTGCAGACCCTGCACCATTTTGGTTACCCCCCTCTAGACAGCCTCCACCCTATCTATGTCTTTGCGGAGATGGGGTCTCCAGAACTGTACACAGTACTCCAGATGTGGTCTTACTAACTGTCTGTACAGAGATCCAACAACTTCCTGTTTTCTTATGGTGATGTCTCTTCCATGCATCCCAGTATCCCACAGCCCTCCTTATTGCCTTCTCACATTGCTGGCCCACCTTTAGGTCATCTGATATGACTACCCCCAGGTCCCTTTCCATTTTTGTTCTTGTCAGTATCTCACCCCCCATTGTGTACTCTTGTCCTGGATTTTGTTTCCCAGGCACATTACTTTGCACTTCTTTGTGTTGAATCTAAACTGCCATACATTTGACCATTCCGCCAACCTTGCCAAGTCCCTTTTCATCCTTTCCACCACACCTTGCGTATCAACCCTGTTGCATATCTTTGTGTCATCTGCAAAGAGACATGCTTTCCCTTCCAGTCCCTCTGCAATGTCACTTATAAAGACATTAAAAAGCACCGACTCCAGTACTGAACCCTGCAGTACCCCACTAGTAACCCTCCTTTCTTCACTGTGGACTCCATTTACTACTACCCGCTGTGTGCTGTTGTCCAGCCAGTGTTTTACCCAGGCTACCGCCCTGGGGACCCACTCCCAGGCTGGCTAATTTGTTTATTAATTTTTTGTGTGGGACTGTGTCAAATGCCTTGCTAAAGTCTAGGTATGCCATGTCCACAGCCCCTCCCTGGTCTACTACTTTGGTCACCCAGTCAAAGAAATCAATTAGATTTGTTTGACATGACCTCCCTGCTGTGAATCCATGCTGCCTTGGGTCCTGTGCCCCACTGGCCTCTAGGTGCTTAACAATTCTTTCCTTTAGAAGTGATTCCATCATTTTCCCTACCTCTGAAGTCAAACTGACAGGTCTGTAGTTTCCTGCCTCTGTCTTGCTCCCTCCTTTGTGAAGGTGAATCACATCCACCCTTCTCCAGTCTTTGTGAAGGGGAATCACATCCACCTTTCTCCAGTCCTCAGGTACCACACCATCCTCTTATGATTTATTAAAAAGGGTAGTCAGTGGTGTTACTAGATCTTCCCTTAGTTCTTTTAGAATTCTGGGGTGAATTCCATCAGGCCCCATTGCTTTATCCACCTTTATTTTTAAGAGTTCTTTCAAAACCCTTTCTTCTGTGAAAATACTAATATCAACCCCCCTATCCAGAGTTCTTCTGTTGACTGGATTAGGTATCACCCCCTGCTTTTCCATTGTGAATACTGAGCAGAAATATTTGTTCAGTATCGTCAATGAAAGGTGGGGTTTAAACTTGTGAAGGGGGGAGGGATGGGAGAAAAGGCTCTCAAGGAGGGGTCCGATAAAGGAGGGACACTGTCTCCACCCCTTGGGGAGCTGGAGGAATGTGGGAAAAGGCTGACTGGTAAGGTGCAGACCAGAGGAAAATGGAATCCCCATGGGAACGTGAGCAGGGGAAATGGAAGTATAGGGAAAGGGTGGAAGGTAGTCCTGCTAAATGCCAGGAGGTTGGGCAATAAAATGCCTGAGCTCCAGATGATGCTAACTGAGGGAGACGTGGATGTGGCAGCAGTCACTGAGACCTGGGCCACCGCAGGGCACGAATGGGACCTGAACCTGGAGGGTTACACCATGTTCAGGAAAGACAAGGGGAGGGAAGGGAAGGAGGGGTAGCAATAATAGTCAAAAATGGCATTGGCATAGGAGGAATGGAGGAGGTGGAGGGATCTGTGGAGGCAATTTGGGTTACCTTGATAACAAGGGGGAGCAAGAGAGTAAAAATAGGAGTGGTGTATAGACCCCCTGCGCTGGCGGAGGAGCTGGATGAGAGTCTGATGGCAGATGTTGGGAGACACTGCAGATTGGGCAGGGGAAGGGTGGTAGTGTTGGGTGACTTAAACATGCCAGGAACGGACTGGGAGACTATGACATCCTCAGTGGCCAGGGAACAGAGGTTGTTGGATGTCTTTCAGGGCGCATTCCTAACTCAGCAGGTGGGGGACCCGACCAGGGAGGCATGGATACTGGATGTGGTCCTGGCAGACAGTGACCAGATTGGGGGCCTGGAGATAAGGGACCCATTGGCGGGGAGTGACCATACCACGGTCTGGTTCTGCCTGGACCTAGGAGGGGTAGAAGGCTGCACAAAGACAAAGGTAACTGACTTCAGGAGGGTGGATTTCAAGGAAATGGGAAGGATCTTTAAGGAGCATTTGGATAGGATTGGGCCAGATATGGATGCTGACAGTAGGTGGGAAAATATCAGGAGGGGGGTGCAGGATGCTACCAGCACCTGTGCAAGAGTAAGACGAAAATGCGGTAGGGCCCAAAAACCCTGCTGGTGGATCAGGGAGGTTCAGGAGGTGGTGAGGGGAAAGAAGGCAGCCTATAGGCATTTCAAGTGCTCAAGGGGTGAAAGGAATCGAAGGGAGTACGAACTGATGGCCAGAAGGGCCACTAGGGTGGTGAGAGTGGCTAAGGCAAGAAAGGAGCAGAACCTGGCCAGGGATATTATAACAGGGAATAAGGGGTTCTTTAGGTACATTGGGGAAAAACGAAGGGTGAAGGGGCGGATTAGCAAGATTAAAACATGGGAGGGATGGGCACAAGACCCAGGGAGCAGGCTGAGGTACTAAATGAGTACTTAGCCTCAGTTTTCACCAAGGAAAATGGGAGGGCTGCATCATACACGGGTGGAGACGGTGAAACTGAGGAGGGGGGACCCTTACCGATCGGTGGGTCTGGGAGGGGGTCATCACTGGCGGGGGAAGACAAAGCAGGGGGACGAGGTAGTAGAGGTGGAAATCATGGCAGAGAGAGTGAGGGAAGCCCTCAGGTCCCTTAAGATGCAGAAAGCACCAGGGCCAAATAAATTACATCCCAGAGTGCTGAAGGAACTGGCAGATGTCCTGGCGAAACCCCTGGCGGAGCTTTTCAGCATCTCTCTGAGGACAGGGTGGGTGCCCAAGGACTGGAAGGTGGCACATATAGTGCCTATCCACAAGCAGAGATCAAGGGAGGTGGCAGGGAATTACAGGCCCATCAGCCTGACATTGATTGGTGGGCAAGGTGATAGAGGGCATTGTCAAGGAGAGGCTAGGAAGGATCTGGAAATGTCAGGGTGCCTGGACGATAGACAGCATGGATTTATCCTGGGGAAATCATGTCAGACAAACCTTGGGGAGTTCTATGATTGGGTGATGAGTGCCTTGGACCTGGGTAGACAGGTGGATGTCCTCTCTCTTAACTTCAACAAGGCGTTTGACTCTGCTCCTCATGAGGGCCTGTTGGATAAGCTGGGAGAAATGGGGCTGGGGAACCAGATGATCAGATGGATAGGCAATTGGCTCCAGGACAGGACCCAGAGGGTCTTGGTTGGTGGATTAGTCTCATCCCCAAGGAGGGTCATTAGTGGGGTCCCTCAGGGATTGGTCCTTGGGCCCCTCTTGTTCAACGTCTACATCTCAGACATAAGGAAGGGTATCAGGAGTGAGATGAGTCTCTTTGCAGATGACTCAAAACTGGGGGCAGTGGTGGATGGGGAGATGGGGAGGGTGGCCCTACAGGGGGACCTGGAGGCTCTGGAAAGGTGGTCTAGAAAGTGAAAGCTGAGGTTCAATGCAGGGAAATGCAAGGTACTGCACCTGGGAACCAGAAACCCAGGCTAAGTGTACACCCGGGGAGAGGAATGCTACATTTCTCAATGGCTGAGAGGGACCTGGGGCTAGTGGTGGATGTCAAGATGAACAACTCGGAGACTTGTAGCAGGGCAGTGGCCAAGGCCAACAGGATGCTGGGATGCATTGCTAGGGGGATCACCTCCGGAAGGAGGGAAAGGATACTCCCTCTGTATAACTGCTTGGTGAGGCTGCACCTAGAGTACTGCATGCAGTTTTGGAGACCACACTTAAAGAGGGACATTGAACTCGTGAAGAGGGTCCAGAGGAGGGCAACCAAAATGATCTGGGGCTTGGGGGACAGGACCTATGGGGAGAGGCTCGAACAGCTAAATATGTATAAATTGGAAGAGAGAAGGGACTGGGGGCACATGATACAGGTCTTCAGGTACATGAAGGGAGTAAATAAGGGAGGAGCAATCAGGGTGCTCCGAAGGAAGGAGGGGGCAACTAGAGGGCATAGGTGGAAGCTAGGGGGGAAATTCAGGGGAGAAAGGAGGAGGTGCTACTTCACTGAGAGGGTGGTGGAGCCATGGAATGCACTGCCCAGGGGGCTGGTGGAGACAGAGACGATGGAGGGGTTTAAGAGGGGCTGGGACAGGTACAGGGGAAGGGTTCTGGAAGCAAAATCCAGTGCAGCGAGAATATCCAGGACTGGGAAGGGAGAAGCCAGAGAGGGTGAGGGGGGCAGCAAGGTCAGCTCCCAGAGTGGGGGCTGACCAAACGAGCAGACACGAAAGACTGTTAGGCCTATTCTGCTGGCATTTTAGTATGTTAGTATGTATCCCTGCTTTTTCACTGTCGCTCTCTGCCCAACCACCTTCCTTTTTATTCAGCCTCAATATCCCTGCCTTCATCCTTCTTTGCTCCCTAATGTACCTATAAAAGGTTTTATCCCTCTTCTTAACTGAGTTGGCTATCTTTTCCTCAGTTTGGGCCTTTGCTATTCTGACTGCCTTCCCTGCTTCCTTCTGCTTTAACTGGTACTGTTCTCTGTCCTGCTCCTTCTGTGTTTCCTTATACTTCCTGAATGCTATCTTTTTCTCCCTTAGCTTCCCCACCACTTCTTTTGAGAACCATAGTGTTTTTTTCTTTTGTTTGAATCTATGAGCAGGGAATTGGAAGCATACCTGCCTCTTGGGGAAAAGAGACTGTTTTGCTGCATTGGGGGCCAGTTGCTCTGCCTACTGGGTGACTGGTTATCCGTTTGTGTGGTGATCCCCGGTTGATGTTTTGGCGCCAAGTTCAAATTCTGTACTTTGTGCACCATTGGCTCTCCAACCACTGTGACGTGCTGCTCTCCCTGCTTAAAAGTGAGAGCAATGTCCAGCGGTCCTGAATCTACCTGTGGCTGATCTTTTTGATGCAAGGGACAGCGTGGGAGACCTGTGCTTGGTGTTTCCCCTCCGCCTCTGACTTTCTGGACTTCTGTTTGTTGCAGTAAGTGGGATTGAGGTGCTGGATCCCTTAATCGAGCACCGGTGGGCCTCCCCAGCATGTCCCATCTGTGTACTGTAAGCTGCTGCCCCTGCTTTTGCAGGTGTCCTTGACTATGAGGAGAAGAATCTACGAGCAGGGAAATGGAAGCATACCTGCCTCTTGGGGAAACATTTTTCCCATCCACCCACCCCATTCCCTCATCCCCTCCTCCCCTTAAATGCTCGTAAGCCACTCCTTCTCTGACTGAGGACCCAATTACAAGGATGGGTGTGGCTGGTTACTCTGTGTTCTGACTCTGACTTTGCCCAAGTTTTTGTCCTCTCACAGTACTTGGGGGTTGTCACTCTGTGCTGCTAATTCCTCCTGGACTGGTGTCTGCATATGTACTTCCTGCCTACTTTCTATATTACCCTGTGAAGTTGTATTGGGGATTGTTGGGTTATTTAGTAGTATGATAGTACTTTCTGGACTCCCTGCATGCATATACTGAGTGTCTGTAATTTCTATTGAGAGCAATTTGACTGTAATTTCTGGATTTCTGTCTGCCTTCCTAAACTGAGTGTTTATATATCCTTAGGCAGGACACGTCCTTGCTAGTTGGTCAAGAGCTCTGTGCTCACTGGCTTGCCTGCCCTTACTTGTCCATGGTAAGGTTACCTCATCGGTTCCTGTTGACACTCCCACGAGTCTGTGGTGTCTTGTTGGATAGGGTGTCACTGGCCACCACTGAGTTCAGCTTTGGCATGGAGGCTCCCAAGCCTTCTTGGGTGGGTGCTATGCCCTCCCCATTTCATGCTGCCCTCTCTATTGGTCTCATCTCTGCCCTTTGCCTCTCCCTAATGGTTGTTGACTCTTCCCATTCATGTGGGGGACATTGGGGTGCGTTTGTTCCCCATGAGGTGTCTGACTTTACCTTCTCTAATTGTCTAGCTCATGATAGGCTGCTCTTTTGCCCTATCTGCTGCCTAGATCTTAGATGCCTATTGTGCCCTGCCTTAGTGAGAAGGTGTCCTACCCATAGGCCCTCGGCTGGTGGCACCCCCTTATAAGGTATCTCCCCTGGCTCTTCCTGGTGATTCTGGCCTTGGCTGGTGATATTGAGCTAAATCCAGGTCCTGCCTATCAGGCCTCCTCACTTCCAATTGGCTGGTGGTCGGGCAAGGGGTTAAAAATTGTTCACCTTAACATCCGTAGTCTCTTGCCCAACCTGGATGAACTCTGTGCCTGGGCCACACACTGTAAGCCTGATATACTTGGTATTACTGAGACTTGGCTGAAAACTTCAGTTCCTGACTTTGCTTGTGTGCTCCCTGGCTTTGAGCTCATCAGACAGGATCGGCTGGGGAAAAAGCGGGGTGAGGTGGTGGTGGTATTCTATTTACTACAACAGTCACCTTAATGTGTCTGTGGTGATCATCAGCAGTTCTCCCTGTGTTTATGTGAGCTGCTTCACTCTGTGTTGTTACTTGGAAATACAAAGAAGCTCAATGTTATCTGTACATACAACCCCCCCAAGGGCTGTCTGACTGGGCTATCCCACCTCCTCAATACCATTGGTCCTAAGGCTGGGAATAATGAGCTTCTGATCCTGGGTGATGTGAATTTAAATTGGTGTGGAGGAAATTCCAAGTAGTTTGAACCTCTACTTGCTGGTCTCTCCCTGACTCAGCTTATTCGGGAGTCCACTAGATGATCTACCAATGGTGGTACTAGCTCCTTGTTGGACTGGGTCCTGTCCAATCATCCTGAGAGGATCAGCTCCACTGGTACCCTACCTGACTCTATCTCTGATCACACCCCAGTGTACTTTGTGTGGAAAATCTCCTTCTTAAAATTTCCCCACAAAATTATTCATGTTAGAGATTTTTCCAGGTTTGATCTGGGGTCATTCCATGAGGATCTGAGGTTCACTTTTGGCATTTGGATAGACAATAAGCTTTCTTTTAAAGAACATATTGAGGAATTATCTAAGAGGCTCAAAGCACGGTTAGGATTATTTTTTAGAAACAGGTCTCTCTTCCCTCTTGCTGCCTGTACCAGGCTTGTCCAGGCCACATTCCTTCCCTTACTTGATTAGGGAGATTTAATCTATACCTCCTCTGCAATCTCAAACCTAAGTAAGTTGGACATTATCTATCGCCGTGCCCTTCAGTTCATCACTGGCTCCCCTTACCGAACCCACCACTGTGATCTTTATGCAGCTGTTGGCTGGACCTCACTCGCCACCAGACGCCTGCTCCATGCTTGTATCTGGACCCTTAAGATACTCCTTCACAAACTACTGAGCTACTTAACGTCTCTTATCCACATCTCCCACAGTGCATACTCCCTTAGGAAATTGGACTACATCCTGCTAGCTGTCCCTAGAACCCGGACTACCTTTGGCAAACGAGCTATTTCGTATGCTCTTCCTACTTTTTGGAACCATCTTCAATCCGTACTGAAATTAACTAGCATCGTCTCAATTAATTTCTACAAAGCACTAGCGGTTTCTAAAATAAAAGATATTTGCGGCTGTCACTAAGACTACCACCTACTCCAAGTCAGTCACATGTGTACCGACTGTCCTTGTCCTCTCCAAGCCAGGAATGAAACTGCCTAAACAGCATAAGGCTTATATTTGCTAAATAATATGACCCCTTTTTACCTGCTCTCACTGCCCTTAGCCTCCAGTTCTCCTACCTACATCTTACTCCCACCTACTCTTCCTAATCCCCAGCCTTCCCTGCCTGCTAATATTCTACCCTGCCCCCCTAACTATCCATTCTCTCTTGCCCTTGCACATTAACCATTTTTTATTGCCCCATCTGAGTTATGTGTAAAAAAATTGTTTTCTTGTGTAGCTTAGACAGAAACATAAAAACATAGATAGAAACATAGAATTTGATGACAGATAAGGACCGCTTGGCCCACCTAGTCTGCCCAGTTCCCTACCTGATGGATAAGCTGCAGATTCTATTTAATCAACAGCTTACTTCCTCCTGCCCCCCACTAGAATTGCCTTATGCCTGTCCCATGCATTCTTGAATTTTCCCACTGTTCCTGACTCCACAACCTCCTCAGGAAAGCTGTTCCATGCATCCACAACCTTCTCTGTGAAAAAATACTTTCTAACATTACCTCTGAGCCGTGCCCCTCTATCTTCAAATTGTGCCCCCTTGTTCTTGCACATCTCTTTTCTGAAAGATACTATCCTTTTACTTTGTTAATTCCTTGAGATACTTGAAAGTTTCTATCATGTCCCCCCTCTCCCTCCTTTCGTCAAGGGTATACATATTAAGCTGCTTTAGTCTCTCCTCGTATGTCTTCTGGTGCAGACCCTGCACCATTTTGGTTGCCCTCCTCTGAACAGCCTCCACTCTATGTCTTTGCGGAGATGGGGTCTCCAGAATTGCATGCGGTACTCCAGATGGGATCTCACTAACTGTCTGTACAGAGGGATAGCTTCCTCTTTTCTACTGCTGATGCGTCTCCCTATGCATCCCAGTATTCCCCCAGCCCTCCTTACTGCCTTCTCACATTGCTTGCCCACCTTCAGGTCATCTGATATAATTACTCCTAGGCAGTGATGAAAGTGAACTGGAATGCACAGGAACTCAGTTCCTGTACTTATTTTGCAGCAGGAACAGAGTTCCTGTACTTCTTCCCACTGACACTGAACCTTAAATTCTTAAACCAGCAACATAATGACAGTTTCTGGGCCTGTGACCTGAAATCAGGATTTATATAACAACATTTAACTTGATCAACAGTGCTATTTTGCTAGAAATACTTCAATATCTCTAACTGAATCTATTGGTGTCTAAACAGACAGATGTGTCTTGACGCAGTTATCCTTCAGATTGAGGATCTTCATTCTGCATTTCATAGTTGTCAATGCCTGAGTTCCTGTACTTCTTGTTCACCACTTGCACCACTGCTCCTAGGTCTCTTTTGATTTTTGTTGTTGTTATTAACTCAACCCCGATCGTGTACTCTTCCCCTGGGTTTTTGTTTCCTAGATGCATTACCTTGCACTTCTTTGCATCAAATCTGAGCTGCCACATATTTGACCATTCCTCTAACCTTGCCAAGTCCCTTTTCATTCTTTCCACCACACCTCGTGTATCAACCCTGTTGCAGATCTTTGTGTCATCTGCAAAGAGACATACCTTTCCTTCCATGTGCTCTCCAATGTCACTTTAAAGATATTAAAGATGACCGGTCCCAGTACCGAACCCAGCGGTATCCCGCTAGTTATCCTCCTTTCTTCACTGTGGGCTCCGTTTACTATTACCCTTTACGTCCTGTTGTCCAGACAGTTTTTATCCAGGCTACCACCTTGGGACCCACTCCAAGGCTGGCTAACTTGCATAGTAATCTTTTGTGTGAGACTGTGTCAAATGCCTTGCTAAAATCTAGGTAGGCCATATCCACAGCCCCTCCCTGGTCTACTACTTTGGTTACCCAGTGAAATAAATCTATTAGGTTTTTCGTGAGAAGAAACAATGTCTTAACTGGACCTTGCTCTGCTAGGTTGTACCTTATTACGAAATGTCATTTGTGATCTATGTATGCACTTTATTTAATTATAGCCATTGATACCCTTTATGTAATATCCACATATCTGTGTAAATGTCTCAGGACCTCCTTGTGAATGAGCTTGCTTAATGGATTTTTTTCCTGCAATAAATTTGAATTTGAACTCACTGACATGGTCTGAGGTGCTTAACACCCATGACCCCTCTACTGCTGTCACCCAATTCCTCACTATTTTTGTTGCACTGCAGGACAAGCATGCCCCCTTTATTAGGCAGAGAGTAAGGGGGTCTGCCACTAAATGGCTGCATGGGAGCCTCCTTGCCCTCATGCAGGCTAGAGTTAAGTGTTGGGCTAACTTCAAAGGCACGTTGGATCAGGCTATTTTTCAGCAGTACGGAAGGCTCAGAAATGAGTGCAAGAAAGCTATCAGGGTGGCTAAAAGTGAATACTGTAAATCTGCCCTTTCTTAGCTCAGCTAATGATCCTAGGTGGTTCTGGAGGAACATGAACAACATAGTTAGTGGCTCCTCCAACTCTGGGGTCTCTCATATGATCATAGGTGAGTCTAGTTGTAATAATCCACTTATGATAGCCAATGATAAACTCCCACTTTTCTGACCTGTCTGCGTTCAGCTCCCTCTTCCCTGCTGGAGGCAGTGACAGTAGCCCATTGGCCTCCACCCCTCAGGAGGTCCCCTCCTCCCATCCGCTATTTCATCTTAGGGCCGTGTCCATCTTGGAGTCACAGAGACTTCTCTCTGGTCTCTCCCCACATTCTAGTGCTGGCCATGATATCATGGAGCCCAAGCTTCTACAGTTGGGTGTCTCCTTCATAGCCTTCCCAGTGGCCCACATCTTCAACATGTCCCTTGCATCTGGTGTTATTCTTGAGTACATTCAGGCCCATGAGTTGCCATCCCCCTGTGCAGCACAGCTTTCAAAAAAGGCATAGTATGTCCTCGCCCATTGTCTCTGTCTCCTCTAATATCAGGGCGGCCATCGACCAGGGCAAACTCTCTGAGGCCATATTCATTGACCTATCCAAGGCCTTTGATCTTATGGACCATGCATTACTCTGCTTGCACATAAGGTCCCTTGACCTGTGCCCTCCAGCCCTGAGTTGGTTTAGTAATTACCTCCAGGGCAGACAACAACTTACCAAATTCAACAAGGTCCTCTCTGACACCACTCCTGTGACCTCTGGTGTCCCCCAGGGATCCATCCTGGGGCCCCTTCTCTTCTCTGCATTTGTCAACAGTCTTTCTGCTTCTGCTACCAACTGTAGTGCTACCCTCTTTGCAGATGATCTGGTCATCCTTACCCATTCCCGGGACATTGGGGTCTTTAACCTCCAACTGAGTGAGGATTTCAGGAATATCCAGGCCTGGGTATCATCTCACAAGCTGATCCTCAACCTAAAAAAACTCAGGCCATGCGTTTTGGATCACTAGCCAAGATCAAGGCCTCCCCTGCCCCTCTGTGCGTTATTGGTGCAGATGATGCTTATTTCATAACTACAGCCTCCATCAAATACCTTGGGGTGATGCTCGACCCCCAACTCAACCTGGGGTGTCATATCCAGAATGTATGCAGAGTAGTCAACTGCAAACTGGGTCTTGCCTACAGAGCGAAGAAAAATCTGACATCTGCTGCTCATTTGGCATTGGCCAGAGGTGTTCTTCTTCTTCCCTCGCTCTGCTATGGCCTTCTCCTGTTTGCACGTACCTACAAGGTCTACCTTACTAGGTGGAACACGACCTACAATAACATCTGTTGCTTTGCCCTGGCTGCCCCTCACCTCACTCATCATTGTGAACTATACAAAGAACTTGGCTGGCTCTCCCCAGACAATCACATGAACTTTGGGTTGGGTTGCTTCATGGGCAGGGTGATCAGAACTGGCACCCCCCAGGGCTGGTGGAACTCCTCAAACCTGCTGACTCCTCCTCCTACTCACTCTGTTCTCTGGGTCCTGGTGTGCACAAAGTACCTCATACCCGTGCGCAAATGGGGGACAGGGACTTTGCTTCATGTACTCTGAGACTATGGAACTCCCTTCCTGCTCGTGTTTGCTCCTCCCCCTCCCATATGTGCCTGCATAATTCCCTGTGGGGGTACTTGAAGTTTGCCTCTGTGTGTGGGTGTCCTAAGCCACTACAGCCAGTTCTGGTCTCTTAAACTGGGCTTATCTAACCTTTGGGTACCCCTCTTGTAGGCTCTGCCAATGTTGCCTGCTGTCCTTTGCTCTGTGATACATATGATGTGCTTGTTACCTTGCTTAGGAGTTACCTACAATGTGGCCCTGATAAAGAGTCACTCTTACTTTGTAAATTGTACATTGTTACTGCTTTGCCATGGTACTGTATATCTATGTCTATTTATTTTGATATGTGTATATATATATATATATATATATATACAGTATATATATCCTAATACTGCTTACTATGTTCACTTGGTTCCTTTCTGACTCTGTATACTGCCCTACTTGTATAATGTTCCCTGTTTGAACCTGTATTTTCATTGTACTCTCCTGGGTCATACCTGAAAATAGGCATATAACTTGTCTAGTGTATCTACCTGGTCAACAAAAGCTAAATAATAATAAATAATAAGGGCAAAAGGGGAATGTCTGTAGTACTTATTTTAGAAGAAGACTGAGAAAGTGTTGACAGTACAACTGAAGCAGGAGGGCTGCTCCTGCTATCACTTGATATAACAGGCACAGGTGTAGTCTGACCGAACTCTGCCTGCATGTTGTCTTCTTTCTCTCTGACCAAAAAATCACACCTGAGATGTAATGGGTGACATCTCTCTAAATGTCTTTTTAATGCTGAGGTACCCAAAGTACCTTTTTTGCTACCTATGCTGATGGTCATTTTTCATATAGAGCAAACTGCTCGTAACTCATAATTGGCAGCCAGAGAAAAGTAAGACCACACATAAGATGTCACCTTTTTTGTTTTATTACCAGACATACCATACTGTCCTCTTTTGTCACTTCCACTATGTTGTTCTTTCTCAACACTGGGAAGCTGCTCATCATGGCCTTTTTCTGTTTCGCCATTATCATCATCCAACAGCTCCTCCAGGCCAGTAACAGAACCTAAATCTGAATGCACTGCCCCCTCATCCTGTTTCTCCTGCACCCGCACCACACTGTTCATGCCCAAACTGCCCATCTCATCCAAGTCCAGATCATTACATTCATCCTGCGTCTGTGCAACTGCCACCTCTACCAAATTCTGGCTTCCCATTTGTTTCTGCTTTTCTCCCTCCATGTCTACAGCCCCCATTTCATCATTACTTTCATCAGAGCTAGATTTCTCCTCCTCCTCCTCCTCCTCTGTTTCATTTAAATCTGTTCTGGCACTATGGTCAGAGATGGTGAAGTGTCCCAATTTGCTCTCTTGAAGTGGTTGCGGAGTGAAGGTGTTCATGGGAGTGCTCACGTGTGAGTAGTACTTCACGTTATAATGAGTAACGCAAAGTCCATTGAAAACAATGACTTTGCATAACTCCACCTTCCCAAACCACAACTCCACCAATTCTTAAGGTGAAGTACATTGAAAACAATGTACTTCGCCTCACTTCGCCTTGTTTTTAAGCTCCAAAGGTGAATTTTGCAGTGATTCATGGGATTTCAGGTTACATGGGCTCTAGATTGTTCTGCACAGTCTCAGTTCGAGGTAGTGTGTATAGGAAGCTGTAGGAGACAGTCTGCTCTGAGAGTTCTCTGTGATTCAAACCTTCTAAAAGCTGTTAAAAAAGCCTTTTTGAGTCTTTTTTTGCTGAAACTTTAGTTCATTGATTGTAGGAAACCCTCTTGTGCTCATATCATTCAGCGTTTATTGTTTGTGTGTGGATTTTGAATGTTAATGTACAACATTCGGTCTGTGTACTGAGAGACAGTGGAAGTGTGCTTTGGGGGAGGGGTGTATCTGTGGCGTAGGTAGATTAACTTGGAGAAAAAGACAGTTCTTTCTGTTTTGGTGATATTTTTCTTATAACTGTGTTAATGCACACACAGCAATATTTTCAATAATTCTTGCCATTTTTTTGCTGATTGTTGTGGTGCATCAGTGCATACATAGAAACATAGAACATAGAACATAGAAACATAGAAACATAGAAACATAGAAACATAGAATTTGACGGCAGATAAGGACCGCTTGGCCCACCCAGTCTGCCCATTTCCCTACCTACTGGATAAGCTGCAGATCCTAGTTAACCAGCAGCCTACTTCTTCTTACCCCAACCCCCCAGAATTGCCTTATGACTGTCCCATGCATGCTTGAATTCCACCACTGATTTTGACTCCACAACCTCCTCCGGAAGGCCGTTCCATGCATCCACAACCCTCTCTGTGAAAAAATACTTCCTTAAATTACCTCTGAGCCGCCCCCTCTATCTTCAAATTGTGCCCTCTTGTTCTTGCACACCTCTTTTTTTGAAAGATGCTACCCTCTAGGACTTTGTTGATTCCCTTGAGGTACTTGAAAGTTTCTATCATGTCCCCCCTCTCCCTCATTTCCTCGAGGCTATACATATTAAGCTCCTTAAGTCTCTCTTTATATGTCTTCCGGTGCAGACCCTGCACCATTTTAGTTGCCCTCCTCTGGACAGCTTCCTTCCTGTCTATGTCTTTGCGGAGATTGGGTCTCCAGAACTGCACACAGTACTCCAGATGGGGTCTCACCAGCTGTCTGTACAGAGGGATAATAACTTCCTGTTTTCTACTGGTGATGCCTCTCCCTATGCATCCCAGTATCCCCCCAGCCCTCCTTGCTGCCTTCTCACATTGCTTGCCCACCTTTAGGTCATCTGATATGACTACCCCCAGGTCCCTTTCCATTTTTGTTGTTGTTAGTATCTCACCCCCCATTGTGTACTCTTCCCCTGGGTTTTTGTTTCCCAGGTGCATTACCTTGCACTTCTTAGCATTGAATCTAAACTGCCATACATTTGACCATTCCTCTAACCTTGCCAAGTCCCTTCTCATCCTTTCCACCCCACCCTGTGCATCAACTCTGTTGCAGATCTTAGTGTCATCTGCAAAGAGACATACTTTTCCTTCCAGTCCTTCTGCAATGTCGCTTATAAAGACATTGAAGAGGACCGGTCCTAATATGAACCCTGTGGTACCCCACTAGCAACCCTCCTTTATTCTGAGTGGACTCCATTTACTATTACTCTCTGTGCCTATTCTCCAGCCAATTCTTTACCCAGGCTGTCATCTTGGGACCCACTCCCAGGCTGGCTAACTTGTACATTAATCTTTGTGTGGGACTGTGTCAAATGCCTTGCTAAAAGTCTAGGTAGGCCATGTCCACAGCCCTCCCTGATCTACTTTTGGTCACCCAGTCAAAGAAATCTATCAGATTTGTCTGGCATGACCTTCCCACTGTGAATCCATGCTGCCTAGGGTCCTGCCCTCTGGCCTCTAGATACTCGACAATTCTTTCCTTCAGAAGTGATTCCATCATTTTCCCTATCACTGAGATTAAACTAACAGGTCTGTAGTTTCCTGCTTCTGCCTTGCTCCCACTTTTGTGAAGGGGAATCGCATCTTCCCTCCTCCAGTCCTCGGGTACCACCCCATCCTCCCATGATTTGTTAAAAAGGGTAGTCAGTGGTGTCACTAGTTCTACCATTAGCTCTTTTAGAATTCTGGGATGAATCCCATCAGGCCCCATTGCTTTGTCCACCTTCAGTTTTAAGAGTTCTTTCAGAACCCTTTCTCCTGTAAATGGGCTGGTATCAACTTCTGTATCCAGAGTGTTACTACTGTTTGTTTTATGTACCTCCCCTCTTCATTTGTAAATACTGAGCAAAATCTTTGTTTAGTATCTCTGCCTTTCACAGTTTCCCTCTGCCCACCCTCCCTCCCTTTATTAAGCCTCACTATCCCTCCTTGGTCTTCCTTTGCTCCTGATGTACCTATAAAAGGTTTTATCCCCTTCTTAACTGAGTTGGCTATCTTTCTCGGTTTGGGCCTTTGCTGTTCTGACTGCCTTCCCAGCCTCCTTTTGCTTTAACTGATACAGTTCTCTGTCCTGCTCCTTCTGCGATTCCTTGTACTTCCTGAATGCTTTCTTTCTCTTGAACCTTCACTGCCACTTCCTTTGAGAACCATAGTGGTTTCTTACATCGTCTTGTTTTGTTTATTTGCTTCACACAAGGCTCGTTACCTCTGTGATGGCAGTTTTATTATTCCCATTGTTCTTCCACCCTCCTTCCTGCCCATTTGCTAGTGCATTCCTTAGGCACTCACCCATTTTGCAAAGTCAGCCCTCCTAAAGTCCAGTACTTTTGTCTTTGTATGCTTGACTCTATTGCTGTGTTTATTGTGAACCATACTGTTCGATGGTCGCTAGTTCCCAGATGGCTACCCACTTTTACATCTGTGATCCTCTCTCTATCTCATTTGAGAGAATCAAGTCTAATATTGCTCCCTCGAGTGGCTCCAGTACTAGTTGTCTAAGGCATGCTCCTGTAGGGCATCTAGAATACTGCACTCTTCGAAGTGACAGCTGCAACTGCACTCCAGTTAACATCTGGCATATTCAGATCACCCATCAGCAATATCTCCCCTTTTCTTCCATTCTAAGTATACTTTCTATCATTTCCCTGTCCATTTCCTCCCCTAGAAGGGTCTGTATACAACCCCTGTGCGTATTGTGGTGCCATAGCCTGTCTCCAAATTTACCCACAGTGCTTCTCCTCCTCCTGTTTACCCTTTGTTCTGTTGCTTTATTCCTTCCCTTATGTAAAGAACTACTCCTCCTCCTCTTTTACCCTCCCTGTCCCTCCTGTAGACAGTGTATCCTGGTATGTTTATGTCCCAGTCATGGTTTTGTATGTACCATGTTTCTGTGACTGCCACAATATCAAGATGTTCCTCCTCCATCAAGGCCACTAATTCAGGAAGCTTGTTACCCAGACTACGGGCATTGGTACTCATTGCGCTCCATTTTTTGATGGCTTTACCTTCTGTTGCAGCATCCCCCACTGACCGTTCTACCTTGGTCTTTTTCTCATTTAGTACCCTGTTTTGTAGGGAGAGGCTGGGATTTTCCTGCTGCTTGTCAGTGCCTCCCCCTTTGACTAGTTTAAAAGCTTGCAAATGAAGCATTTAAACCGATTGCTCAAAAGACTCCCTTCCTGGACAGATGCAGACCATCCTGCCAGTATAGGCTGGTGTCCCTCCAGGTTTAACCCCAGTCCCCAATGAAGCCAAACCCCTGTGCTCTGCACCATTTTTTCAACCATTCATTAAACTGCATGGTGCCAATTACCCTCGCCTCCCCCATGCCTTTGACAAGCAGCACCTCTGAGAAGGATACTGTGTGTGCTACTTGTCTTAGGTCCCTTCCCAACTCTGCAATGTCCTCCTGCACTGCTCTAATCTCATGATAATCTCATAATTTTAGTTTGTTTAAAATATGTGGTTATATTATTGAAGTTTTCAATTTGGTACGCATTACTTAGTGTGTGTGTAAGTATGTGTGTAACGCGTGTCATCAAATCAGACACCTTTTATTGTGCCACATAGTAATTTCAGCAATGTGAACCTGCTATCCACTGCAGCTGAGTGATTTTTGTACCTCTTTGTGGTATCTTTACTGGCACTAGTACTAGTGACTGTTACAGCAGCAGTGCAGTACACTGCCGCCCCAGGCTGCCCTCCCCAACCGGCAAAGGTATTCTTTTCCAGATTTGAATTTCTGATGGTAAGCATTGGTTAGGTGTTGTGTCTCTGTGTCTGTATCTCTTCAGTGCACAGCGCAATCTTAATCTGTCTGTGCATTTGCATCTCTTTAGAGCCCAATCTCCATCTGTAACTTAAGTTACAGTTGTTTCTTTGGCTTCCCTTCAGAGTACTGGACAGGTGTGGTGTATAATTCTGCATGAATATTGTACTCATTAATATGCATTTTTAAGTCAGGACCATCATTACGAGTCACTCGTGATACAAATTACGTTCTTTATCATCACGGTCACAAATGCAGTCACAAATCATGATTCACGATCACGCCATGAATCACAACATTCATTTTTTTACTAGTTACTTGGATGTATTGTAAGCCTGTTTTGTAGTCTCTCCAGGTTTCACCACCCCACCATTGTATTCATTGATACGTGTTTTTAAGTCAGGGAGTTTTAAGCTACAGCTCATCGGGGAAGTACCGCTGTAAGCATTCTTGTTCCCAATACAGTTTCATATTGGTTATCTCACACCATCGACACCGAATCACATTCTTCATTATCACGGTCACAGATGCAGTCACAAATCACAATTCATGATCACGTCACGAATCACAACATTAATTTTTTTCTAGTTACTTGGATGTATTGTAAGCCTGTTTTGTAGTATCTCTAAAGGCTTCACAACCCCACTATTGAACTCATTAATATGTGTTTTCAAGTCGGGGAGTTTTGTACTGCAGCTCATTGGGGAAGTACAGCCATAGGCATTCACGTTCCTTCCTGTACAGCATATGAGTTACAGTAAGTAGTGGTGGGAGAAGTGGCCCCAATTCGCTCCACAGTGATTCACAGAGTAATGCGGAACCTGCGGAGTACTCACAATGTGAAGCAGAGTACTTCGCTTCATAATGAGGAACATGAAGTCCATTGAAACCAATGACTTTGCGTTATTCTGCCTTCCCCAAACCACTTCTCCACCAATTTTAAAGCAAAGTACATTGAAATCAATGTAATTCACCTCACTTCGCCTTGTAATTGAGCTCCAAATGAAATTCTGCAGTGATTCATGGAATTGCAGGTCACATGGGCTCTAGATATTTCTGCACGGCCTCAGTTCTGGCCTGGGTAGTGTGTGTGTAGTGGTAACTGGAGACAGTTTGTTCTCAGAGCTCTGCGATTCAAAACCTCTAAAAGCTGTTTAAAATGCCTTTTTGAGTCATTTTTTTTTTGCTCAAAATTTACTACATCGATTGTAGGAAACCCTTCTGTGCTCATATTATCGAGTGATTATTGTTGTGTGTGGATTTTGAATGTTAATTTAGAACACTCAATCTGTGTACTGTGAAGTGTGCTTTGGGGAAGGGGCGTATTTGTGGTGTAGGCACATTAACTGGTAGAAAAAGGCAGTCTTTCTGTTTTGGTTATATTTTTCTTGTATAACTGTGTTAATGTACACACAGTAATATTTTCAGTAATTCTTGAAATCTTTTTGCTGATTGTTGTGGTGCAGCAGTGTATAATTTGTCTGTTTAAAACATTTGGTTATATTACTAAAGATGTTCAATTTGCTATGCACTACTTGTAGTATGTTTTTGTGTGTGTGTGATGCGTGCCATTAAATCAGACACCTTTTATTGTGCCATAGAGTAATTGCAGCAGTGTGAACCTGCTATCCACCGCACCTGCATGAATTTTTTATACTGCTTTGTGGTATCTTTACTGGTAGTGGATTGTTACTGCTGTGCACTAATCCCCCAACTGGCAAAATGTATTCCTTTTCAGATTTGGATTTGTGATTTGTGTACACTAGTTAGGTGTTGTTGTGCCTTTTCGTATGCATCCCTTGAGTGCGCAGTGCAATCTAAATCTGTCTGTGCATTTGCAGTGCATCATTAATTCTGGGAGACTGCATTTCTTGTTATGCTCTCATTTCACTTTGTCAGCACTGGGGAATTTTCTGGACACAAGACTGTAGCATTTCATCAGCACTGGGGAATTTTCTGGACAAAAGACAGTAGCATTTTGGGGATGCACGTTAATTCTGGTGACTCTGTGTGTGACCACTGCATGCATGACTGAATGCGCCATTAATTCTGGGAGACTTTGCATTTCTTGTTATGCTCACATTTCACTTCGTCAGCACTGGGGAGTTTTCTGGACACAAGACAGTAGCACTTTGGGGATGCACATTAATTCTGGTGACTGTGTGGGTGGGGTGCTGCCAATATTGTTGTCACTCCGCCTTACTTCCTGTTTAAAGTGGAATGACAATGCAAAGTAATAATAACAAGGCAAAGTGAGCCTTTCCTATGGGGCACTTCACGTAGTGAAGTGCCAATGCAAAGTAACCACTTTGCGTTCCCTTCGCAGGCAGATTTAAAATTTGCTGCATCTCTAACTACGGTACACACAGGTACCATATCTTGGCTTGCAACTCCTTGTGGTGCCGACTACTCCTTTAGTTTTAATGAAGGTAGTTTTGGCCTTTTCTGTCTGTTTGGACAGCACTGTGGAAGCAGCACCACTGCTACTGGATGAAGACCCGGCAACTGGTCTTTTACCAGTCAGATGGTGCAATGTTGTTTGTGCCATATACATTTCCCCATACCTTTCCCCATTTCGGCCTCCTCCTTGCCCTGTCTGGTGCACATTTCCCAATTTTTTTTTGTTGCACTCAAACATGCTTTTTCCAGTATGTGTTTTCTTTTGATTTAGTCCTGTCAGTTATTCCCACTAGTACAGGCTTGGCCTTATGGCCAGTGTCTCCGCTTCCTCCACCACAATAGCTAGGTTTATTTTTTTTAGTAGCTCTCAAAAATGTTTTCCCTGTAGATTTTTCTTTCCTTTTATTTAGTCCTCTCAGTTGCTCCCAAGCTCCTGAGCCCACTAGTACAGGCTCAGCATCACATCCACACTCCCCCTTCCAACACAGTATCTAGGCTTTTTATTACACACAAGGAAATATTTCTCAACTGTTGCAATACCACATATGTATGTAATCCTCTCAGTTGTTCCCAAGTTCCTCTGCACAGTTGGTACAGGCTCGGCCTCATAGCCACCCCCCCCACCACAGTAGTAGCTAGGCTTTTTTTATTTAATCACACCCAAAAATGCTTTCCTGTATGTATTTTCTTTTTATTTAGTCCTCTCACTTATTGGCACGTTCCTCTGCCCACTTAGTACAGGCTCGGCCTCACAGCCACACTCCCCCTTCCACCACAGTAGCTAGGTTTATTTTTTTAATTACACACAGAAATGCTTTTTTCTGTATGTATTTTTTTTTCTTTATATTTAGTCCTCTCACTTATTGGCAAGTTCCTCTGCTCACTCAGTACAGGCTGTGCCTCATAGCTACACTCCCTCGTGCACCACAGAAGTAGATAGGTTTATTTTATTTTATTTTTTTCACACAAAAATGCTTTTTCCCATAGGATTTTTTTTATGACACAAAAAATGCTTTTTTCTTTACATAGTTGTTCCCAAATTCCTCTGCCCTCTCAGGAGTAGGACAGGCTTGGTCTCAAACAGCCACATTCCCCCTTCCACCACTATAGCTATCTTTTTTTTTTTTCATAAATCAAAAACATGCTGTTTTTCCTTAATGTGGTTTCTTTTTATTTGGTCCACAAAACTGCTGTTCCCAAATTCCTCTGCCCTCTCTCAGGTCTTTCCTTTTTAATGTAAAAATAAGTTTCTTTTCTGTTATTTAGCTTGATTTTAAATTGTTCCGTTCAGACTGGTAACAGTTCCTCAAACCCCGCACAGTCCACATGAATTCAGACTAAAAACAATAATTTATTCAGTTGTAATATTGTATTTTCTTTTATCTTTATTTTTTTGACATCTGTTGAATGACGAATTAACAATCTGACCCTTACCAGGAGCCTTTCACAGATGTCCACCGCCCCACCCACAATGTTCTCTCACTTCAGTCCCCCTCTCCCAATTAAAACTTGTTTTTAATGCTGAGTCCTTTTATTAATAATATATTCCTCCTTAGTTTGAATTGAAACTTAGCACACTTGGCAGAAGCAGTAAATTGTATTAATTTGTATCACACAGTTGACAACAACACACAGTTATGCAAGCATCTCTATCCTCTCCAACAGTTAGTGCCGAAATGGCACCTCTAGCAATGAACTAGCACCGAATGTACCGAGCTATAGTGTTCTCAAGCTCTGCCCACCCACTGCATCGGCCAATAGCCAGGACTGACAGGCAGTCTCCCTGCAACTATAGGCTGCCTAACCTGTCAGTCTGGCTTGATTTGGGCAATCCAGTGTCTCTGCCCTTTGGTCACATCATGCTTGGGCATAGGGAAATCACTCACTAATGCTGTTCGCTGCTGCTTTCATTTGCCACCATGACCACCACCAGAGTGAGCAATTTTGGAGCAGGGGCGAGTACCAGGAGGAGCCACATAATCTGTTCTCTGGGAGTCAGGTGACTGCCGGCCAGCTGAGATCCAGAGCTCCATCTGCAAGAGCAAAGTTGCAGCACAGGGAGAAAGCAAAAGTGCAAAAACACTGCTTTTAAACTTGCTGCTGACAGACCAGGACTCAGACAACTAAACAGTAGTCTGTCGGACTGCATTTGATCAGGGGGGGTTGATTTTTTAGTGGGTCGGCCACTGCATCCCTACTTTGTACACAGTACATGAGTAACATGCCCAGCAGGCTATGTCAAACAGCTGCACAACAGGACCAGACATGGAAAGACGTGACAGGCACAGGTAACCAGATCCTGTCAGCTGCAATAGTAGCATGTGCGGAGCATACCAGAGACAGCCATGTGTGCTTGTACTGTTTACAAGGACACATGTGTAGAGGGGCAGGGCTGCAACAGAGCCAGATACAGCCATGCAAGAAACACACAACTCTGGAAGGCAGGGCAGATGTGCATATACAGCACACACACAGGAGTACCACAGCAGCACTACAGCAAACTGCAGTCACAATGCCCAGGCCCACTGACCTGCTGTATTGGAGGAACGGGAAAGCCCCACACAGGCAACCACACCTGGGACCAAGGAGGATGGGTGGGTCCTCCAAGATGGAGCCCCAGGGAAGGTGGGAAGAGGATCCCAGAAAAGGGGGAAACTACTCCTGGTGGGAGACTCTATTGTCCAGAAAATGAAAATAAGGGGGAGAGGGAGGTCAAGTGCCTCCAAGGAAGCACTGCATTAAGGGATGGGATGTGGACCCATAGGATCGCTAGGGCAATAGTTAGGAGAGAGGAGCTGGATGTCATTGTCCATCTGGCGACCAGTGGTCTGGCGGGGAGCAGGGTGGAGTTAGCCAGAGTCCAGGGGGATTTCAGGAAGTTGGGGGGAAGCCTGAAACAGATAGCATGCTCTGTGTCATTCTCGGAGGTACTACCTGTCCAAGGTATGGGGGAGTCTAGGTCACTCTGCATCCACAAATTCAACTCCTGGTTGAAGGATTGCTGTGGAAGGGAGGGTTTTGGCTTCATGGGGGGCTGAAGCCTGAACAGGGTGGATGTGTACTTGTATAAGGAAGATGGCCTTCATCTGTCCAAGAAGGGGACCTCAGTCCTCAGTGAGAAGTTTGAATGCTTGAGCAGCAAGCATTTAAACTGGTCAAGAGGAGGCAGCTAGGAGGGTCAAGAGGCTTAGTGTCACCACCCCTTCCTGTAGGCACATGCAGGAAAAGGAGTTGATACCAAGGGCAACTGAAGCAGGCAGAGGGGGGCAGGCAGACAAAGCATGTACATAAGAAAGGACATTAGGGAAGGGGGAAGATGCAAGAGAGCAAGAACAAGAGCAGAGGGAGGGTAGGCTGTAAAACATGGAAAGCCATGGTAACAAACGCCTGCAGCCTGGGAAATAAAATCCCAGACCCGAAGATCTTGTTAGCGGATACAGACCTTGACATAGCAGCAATAACAGAAACATTGTACACTGCTAATCAAAGTTGGGACGTCAATGTACCAGGTTATATTCTGTTCAGGAGGGATAGGGAGGCTAAAAATGGTGGTGGGTGGGGGTGGCCCTGTACATCAGAGAGGGTTAGGGAAGACACGGGGAGGCCGAGGCAATGTGGGTCACCCTTGAATCAGGCAATGGCACAGAAATATGTATGGGGTGATCTACTGACCTCCGGCACAGGGGGAGGAAGTGGACAGGAAACTAGTGGAGAAAATTCATGACATGGCATTTAAAGGTGAAATTCTGCTGCTGGGAGATTTCAATATGTGGGATGTAGACTGGACCACCAAGGCAGCTGCTTCAGCTAGAAGCATAGCTATACTAGAATCTCTACAAGGGGTTGATCTCAGACAGCTGGTGCATGATCCATCCAGGGATAAGTTTGTGACAGTTCGTGGATCCAGCAGCTCTGCTCAGGGTCTGGGGCTCACCCCAACCCCCCAGAGGTCGAGAGGGCTGTTGTTGCAGACCGGAGGCTCTCCCCAACCCCCAAGGACTGAATCACTCTGCCCAGGTAGACGCCAGGACCAGCGCTCCCTGCATCTAAGGGGGCTGCTCAGAGAACTGACTTGGCACCTTTTTTGTGATTTAAAAAAAAAGAAAGCATAAAAAAGACATTTCCATTACTTCTGTCCAGCAACAGAGAAGCTAGTTTGTGGATCCAGCAGCTCTGCTCAGGGTCTCGGGCTCACCCCCACCCCCTGGAGGTCGAGAGGGCCGTTGTTGCAGACTGGAGGCTCTCCCCCACCCCCAAGGACCAAATCACTCTGTCCAGTTCATGGATCCAGCTCTGCTCAGGGTCTGGGGCTCACCCCAACCCCCCGGAGGTTGAGAGGGCCATTGTCGCGAACTGGAAGCTCTCCCCCACCCCTAAGGACCGAATCACTCTGCCCAGTTCATGGATCCAGCAGCTCTGCTCAGGGTCTGGGGCTCACCCCCACCCCCCGGAGGTCGAGAGGGCCATTGTTGCAGACCGGAGGCTCTCCCCCACCCCCAAGGACTGAATCACTCTGCCCAGCACTCCCTGCATCTAAGGGGGCTGCTCAGAGAACTGACTTGGTGCCTTTTTAGCAATTTAAAAAAAAGAAAATATAAAAAAGACATTTCCATTACTTCTGTCCTGCACCAGGGAAGCTAGGTGTTTAGTTTTAACTTGTGCTGCTCTGGATTAAGGATTAATTTAGCTGCACTGTTGCCATAATTTATTTTAGAGCAATTATCCTGACTTACAGCCTAAACTTGATTCTGTTTGCATGCTATCAGCCAATTGCGGTCACAGAGGTAATCGGATCAGCTCCCTGAAATTGGTATTTAACGTCTCCTACCTCTCCTTTCCTTGGCAGTTTGTGGATCCAGCAGCTCTGCTCAGGGTCTTGGGCTCACCTCCGCCCCCAGAGGTCGAGAGGGCCATTGTCACGGACTGGAGGCTCTCCCCCACCCCCAAGGACTGAATCACTCTGCCCAGGTAGATGCCAGGACCAGCACTCCCTGCATCTAAGGGGGCTGCTCAGAGAACTTCCCCTCAGTCACTTTGCGACTGCTCCCGCCCACCCCAATACCCTCCCACCCTTTTCTGGCCTTAAATATATAGCGCTAACTATGCGATATGTTGTGCGGTCTCGCATTTTATTTTTTCTAACAGTAGTGTTTTCCATTTCCTCATTATAATGTCTGGCCACTAGAGGTCAGCTAATCTAGCAGGTGCTCACTAAACACTTTTGGTACTTTAACAACTGAGCTTTCCTTTTATTTCAGCTGGTCCTGACCCATGGTGGTTGTCTATTCCTGCAGGTGCTAACTAAACTTTTAATACTTTCCTACTTGCCTTAGCCCAGTTTCTCTGCATCCTCCCATCTTACCTCTTGAATTCTTTCCCATCTACACAATGGCTTTCACAGCTCTGTTGACTCTCCTAATGAGTGCCTTCTCCCTACTGATACTTTCTGTGCTCTCCTGCCCTGTCACTCCCTACCTCACCCACCAACGTTTATTCAATGGACAATTTTTACTTTTCCAATCTATTGGCTACTGCTTCACCCACCCCTCTTCCCCCTACTGCACTTATTAGCAAGTGCCTGTGCCTGTTAACTAGGTTCCTCCTGTTCAGGTCAAAATTCTCCCCCAGAGCTTCAATTAGGGCTTGCTTCATGATATCTCTATGGATATGTATCCTCTCCCTTACGCTAGCTGGGGATATCGAGGCTAATCCCAGTCCTCCTCGAGTACCCAACCTAGCACAGCCTCCCCCCCGTTGCTGTAGCTCCCGAAATCCAATGGTCTTGCCCTGGCTCACATAAATGCTAGGAGCCTTCTAGCCAACCTTCCCGACCTACAGGTTTGGATGAATGTGAACTGCCTGGACATATTAGCTATCACTGAGACATGGCTAAAGCCCAAAGTTACTGACTCCCAGTGCTCCTTTCCTGGGCACAATATGCTCCGGGTTGACCGCTCGGGGACAAAAAGAGGTGGAGGCCTTGCGCTTTACTACAAATCGCACCTAAACATCATACTCATACAGGACCTCCCTCTGCCTAATTGCGAGGTACTACACTCCCTTCTTCTACTTGGTGGAGTTAAGAAACTTCATATCTTCTGTATATACACTACCGGTCAAAAGTTTTAGAACACCCCCATTTTTCCATTTTTTATTGAAATTTAAGCAATTCAAGTCCAGTGAATAACCTGAAATGGTACAAAGGTAAGTGGTAAACTGCTAGAGGTTAAAAAAAAAGTTTAGGTTAGCAAAAACTGCTGTAGAGAAATTGCAAATAAAGCCAAGATGTCAGTGAGTACAGTTTCCTACACCATCAAAAGGCACTTGTAAACTGGAGGAAACTCTGACAGGAAGAGGTCTGGCAGACCCAAAGCCACAACAGAATCAGAAGACAAGTTTCTGAGAGTCAATGCTTGCGTGATAGGCGGCTCACAGGACAACAGCACAGAGTGACTGGCACCCTGAACCAAAAGGGCTACCACAGCATTTTGCAGCGCCATGCAATACCCTCTGATCTATGCCTAGTTGGTCAGGGGTTCATCCTACAACAAGATAATGACCCAAAACATACCTCCAGGCTATGTCAGAACTACCTTCGAGGAAAAGAACAAGGCGGTAGGCTTCAAATCATGGAATAGCCAGCACAGTCTCCAGACTTAAACCCCATCGAGCTGGTTTGGGATGAACTGGACAGAAGGGTGAAAGCAAAGCAACATACAAGTGCAACACATTTGTGGGAACTTCTGCAACAGTGTTGGGAAGAACTTCCCGAACAATATTTGATGTCCGTTATAGGAAGAATGCCACGAGTGTGTTCGGCGGTTACAGTATATCTGCAAAAGGTGGCTACTTTGATGAGTCAAAAATTTAGATTAAATTTTGTTAAACAAAATGATTCTATGATTTCTTTTTTATCTCCAATTGTTTATTTGTTCTATGCTTTAATTTCAGAGTACATTGAGACATTAACCTGCATAAATTTCAATAAAAACTGGAAAAATGTGGGTGTTCTAAAACTTTTGACCGGTAGTGTATGTCCCTCCCAAAAATTTTAACAGGGTTTCTCAGAATTCATGGATAACTTGTTATCAGGAACAGGCAAAAACAACATTATCTGCCTCAGGGATTTCAACCACGACTGGTCAGAGAATAACTCAGCCCACCTATCATCAATCATTAGTAAGGCTAACCTATCCCAGCTCATCCAGGAACCCACTAGAGTCTCTCAGGGGGGTGCCTGCGCCACCTTGCTCGACTGGATCCTCGCAAATAGGAAGGAATACTTGAACATGGCAGGCATGCTCCCTGACACCATAAGTGATCACTATCCCATTTACTGTGTCTGGGACACCTCCACCCCCTCTTTTCACTCTAAAGTTGTTTCCTTCCCTAACATATCCCACCTAAGCGTTGATGCTTTCACAACTGATCTAGGCTTTGTTGACTGGTCTCCTCTCTACTTAACTGAGGACATAAACTATGCCACTATTTTAACTCCATCCTTCTCTCTCTGCAAAATCTACACATCCCCGTCACCACATGCAGGGTGGCAGGGAAGGTGACCAGGTGGCTCATGCGCCCCCTGCTTCAACTGCTGAAACACAGGGACAAACTCTGGTCTGCGTGGAAGGTCTCTCGTCTGCGTACTGACTTTGAAGCCTATAGGGCTTCGCAGAACAACTGCAAAAAAGAAATACACCTGGCTAAAAGCACCTACTATAGGAACCTCCTAAAGTCCTCTCCCGACAACCCTCAAATGTACTGGGCCCAAATCAAGGGAAATTCTTGTAATAACAAGCCTCAGACACCTACACATGAGAATACAGGGCATTCACTGTAACAACCCGGTCACCATTGCCAATGCTTTTAATTCTCTCTTCTCCTCGCTACCGGCTGAAGCTCCAGAGGAGACCTGAGTTGATTGGCCCTCTGCTCCAACAATGAGACCCACTCCTTCCACCTTTGCATTGTCTCCGACCATGCACCGTGAAGTACGTAAACTTCTCAATACCATACCAGCCCGTGGGGGCCCAGGCCCCGATGGCATCCATCCTGGCATTCTCAGGCAGTTTGCTCCCTGGCTTGCCAAGCCAGTCACCAGGCTTTTCAATCTTTCTATCAGTACCTCCTCCTTCCCATCTGCCTGAAAAATGGCCAGAACCATCCCTATTCTTAAAAAGGGCGATGTCAAACAGATGACCAACTATCGACCAATCTCTCTCCTCTCTGCTCTTAGTAAGCTTCTTGAGAAACTAGTTCATCGATAGCTCTCAGAACACCTCAGCAAGTTCAATCTTCAGACCCCCTGCCAACATGGCTTCAGGACTGGATACAGCACCACCACGGCTCTGGCCCAACTTACCAGTGATATAAAAAGCAATATGGATAATGGCCTACTCCCCGGTGCCGTTTTCATTGACCTGTCCAAAGCTTTTGACATGGTTCATCACCTACTCATGCTGTCAAAGCTCCAATCTGCTGGTGCCTCTGACACCACTCTATCATGGTTCCGTAGCTACCTGGACAATCGCACACAGGCTGTAGCTTTCCACAAGGCTATATCCTCCCCCAAAAGGATCACCCGTGGCGTTCCTCAGGGGTCCATTCTTGGTCCTCTACTTTTCTCTCTTTTCCTAAATGACATTCCCAACCCTTCCCATCACAGCTGCACTCTCATGTACGCTGATGACCTGGTTCTCTACTCGGCATCTAAATCGATAGAGGACATCAACCTCACACTCTCAAATGATTTTCAGGTCCTTCAACAATGGCTCTTGAACAGCCATCAACATCTTAACCTGGACAAAACTCGGGCCATGCTATTCGGTTCTTCAAAAAAACTACCCACCATGGCCCCAAAGCTTCTGGTTCGGTGCCGGGACGGCTCCTTTATCACCAACACGTCCTCCTTCAAATACCTGGGGGTCACTCTAGATCCTTCCCTCGACTTTTCTACACATGTCAACACAGTTTGTCGCACTGTTAATGCAAAAATTGGTGGTGCCTACCGGGTGCGCCACTCCCTCACACCATCTGCTAGATTATCAGTAGCAAGGGGGGTGCTTCTCCCTCAGCTCCAGTATGGACTACCTCTTCTTTACTCTGCCAACTCCAGTGTGCTCAGCAAATGGGACACTTCCTATAATAATATCTGCAGATTCGCCTTAACTGCCCCACGCCTTACTCATCACTGCCTCCTCTACTCCGGGTTAAACTGGCTGTCACCCAAGGATCTCCAGGCCTACTCCCTGGGATGCTTTATTGACTCCCTAACTAGACCTCCTTGATCAGACTCCCTGGCCTACCTGCTGACCCCCGCTTCCCATACTCGCACACTCAGGTCCTCCTCTGTACCTTTGCTCTCATGTAGACCTTGCGCCACAAAAATGGGTGAACAGGCTTTTTCTTTCTTTGCCCCTAAGTTCTGGAACTCTCTCCCACCACAGGTTAAAAATGCTACCTCTCACCGGGTTTTTAAAAACTTGCTGTTTTCTCACCTACACACCCTTGGTCACTGCCGGTGCTCATAACATAACCTCACTTGACCGCCGGCCTGTTGCCCGGACCTACTCCCATTTCTTGTGACATTAAAGTTTTAATGTGTTTGTATCCTGGAGTACCAATTGTGTTGTTCTTATCTACTATGTGTGCTGTTAAATTATTGCTTGCAACCTAATGTTTTCTTTAATGTAAGATGTATCACTGTAATATGTGTACCTTTGTCCTGTGCTCTTCCGGGTCGTGCCTGAAAATAGGCAGGATTGTTGCCTAGCGCACTTACCCCGTTACTAAAAGCTAATAAATAAATAAATAAGTAAATTCTGGACCTGGTATTGACCAATGGGGACAGAGTCACAGGAGTCCGGGTAGAAGGTCAGCTGTGGTCTAGTGACCACCACATAGTGTGATTTACCACAGAGACAGGGACTCAATTAAGCCACACAAGGGCAAAAGTTTTAGATTTCAGGAGGGTGGATTTTGCTGAAATGGATAAATGTATCAGAGAAGCTCTGGGGAAGGGGGAGGAAAGGGAGGGGGTTGAGGAACAGTTGGGGGAAATTGAAAGGTGCCATAGTGGATGTAACAAACCAATACATCAGTATAGTGGCCAAAGGGAAATGAAGGAAGCCACTATGGTTTTCTAAAGAGGTGGCAGAGAAAGTTAGGGGCTAAAAGAATAAGTTTCAGGAAGTATAAGGGGACCCAAAGGGAGAAAGACAGGGTGGTGTACCTTGAATGTCTAAAGGAAGCAGTGAAAGCTGTTAGAAGCACTTCGGCATGGACAGAGGAGGGGTTAGCACAGACTGTGAGGAAAGGGGACAAGACATTCTTTAGGTACATTAGTGATAGGAGAAAATCCAGGGAAGGGATTGTGAGACTCAAAGGGAAGGGGGGGTGAGTGTAGGGAGGGAACCTAGACAAGGCAGAAATACTGAACGAATACTTCTGTTCAGTATTCACTAAGGAGGGGGAAGGTCACAGACCACAGTTGGATAGCAGAGTCAAGGTGGGGTGGACACCAGTCATTTCACAGTGGAGAGGGTTCTAGAAGAGCTCATGAAGCTGACGGTTGACAAGGCTATGGGGCCAGATGGCATACAACTGAGGTTATTAAGGGAGCTGTGAAGGGAACTAGGAACTCCCCTGGCAGCCTTGTTCACCAAGTCACTCAACACAGGAGTGGTTCCAGAAGACTGCAAGAGGGTGCATGTAGTCCCACTGCACAAAAGTGTCAGTTTGGAGGAGGCAGGGAACTACAGGCCAGTCAGCCTCACCTCAGTGGTAGGTAAGATCAGGGAGACACTACTGAAAGAAAGGATAGTGGCACACCTGGAATCCAACGGTGCTCAGGATCTGAGGCAACATGGATTCACAGTGGGAAGGTCATGTCAAATCTTACAGATTTGTTTGATTGGATGATGAGGGAAGTTAATCAGGGAGGGGTGGTGGATGTCGCCTACCTTGATTTCAGCAAGGCCTTCTACACCATCCCACGCTGTAGGCAGATTAACAAGATGGGTAGTCTGGGCATGGTACAAAAGTTGATACACTGGGTTAGTAACTGGCTGAAGGACAGGATGCAGAGTAGTGGTAACTAGGATCCAATCTGGGGAGAGGGGGACGACCAGCAGGACACCGCAGGGATCAGTACTGGGACCAGTCCTGTTCAATGTCTTCATTAGTGACATTGCAGTGGGGCTGGAAGGAAAGGTCTGCCTGTTTGCAGATAACACCAAGACCTGCAACAGGGTGGGTACTCCGGAAGGAGTGGAGAAAATGAAGAGGGACCTGGAGAAGCTTGAAGAATTGTCAGAGGTGTGGCCACTGAGGTTTAATGCCAAGAAGTGCAAGAATTTTTTTTCCTCTTTTTTTCTTGATGTTTGATTCAGGGCGTGAGTTTGCTTAATTCATCATAAGTATGTTCAGCACCTCTCATTCTCATCATAACTAAACATCTGCCCTGCCACCTGCACCTCCCTATTTAGCATAAACACTGGGAACACATGAATGGAAGCCAAATTTGATAATACTGAGTTTGTTGATTCTCCATTCTATAATATGCTCCTTCCACCCTATGCAAGTCCACCATAAGTTGAAACCACTCTACAGACTCCAGTGGCAAGGCATCTTTCCAATGAGTTAAGATGGCCTTTTTTGCCACTATCAACCCCAGATTTACCAAATCAGCTGTATCACCTAGATCCAGATTTGAGTGCAGAGTCCCAAACATAGCAATGCCTGGCTCAAAAGGAAAATCGCGACCAATAATCCCCCCCCCCCAAAAAAAAAGAATATCTTTTGCCAGAACACTTCCAACTTTGGACATGAGACTAGCAAATGGTCTAAAATTCCCTTAGCCTCTCCACATCTATGACACATTTCTGATACATTTTACATCTATTTTATGCAACATTGAAGGTCTTAAATATGTTCTATGTATTATATTTATATGGATTTTTTAATCTGTTATTTTTAATAGATAATTCCTCAAGATTAACTAAGGTATCCCATACTGGATGCTAAATAGAGAGAGACCTTTCTCTTTCCCAAGCTTGTTTATGTTTAGAAAGGGGATATAACTCGTGAATTATTACTGATAAAATTATATATTTCTCCTATCAAATGTTTTAGAGATTATAAATTCTCAAAACATTATTCTAATAGTCCATTTTTTATGTTTGCTTGCGTGCATGCACAAGAAACATGATGTGGCAGCTTAGGAGAGAAGCGGGTGAGGGAGGCGCGGCAGTGTCACAGCCGAGGGAGGCGCAGCAGTGTCACAGCCAATGGAGGCACTGCATTTGGGGGCTTGGCAGTGGTGGGCCAAAGGAGGCACAGTGTGCTGATGACACTGGCTTCCAAAAGTGCCACCAACTTGTAACATTTTTGCCACAGCAATCGGGCCACCATGTCATTGCAGGGTCAGCCATTCGCAGCAATGAGGGAGTGACCCATCACTGCTGGGCGGAACATTGAGTACTGTAATATTGTTTGTGAACACAGCGGCTGCTTGCTGCCGTGTTCACACAAAATATTACTCAGCCCCCACTGCCGAGGGGGTATCAATTCTTCTCGGCAGTATGTGCCCCCCCCACAACAGTGTTTGTTTGCCAACGGGGGCCCCAATTCCCGTCGGCTTGAGTCCCTGTCCCAGTTGCCGATGGGGGAGCCCACTCTCCATCAACATTATGCCCCCCTTCCCAGTTTGATTTGCCAATGGAGGAGCCCACTCCCCATCAGCATAATGCCCCCCCAAACAAACAGTAGATTTGTGCCGAGGGCCAATCCCCTCAGCTCTTGAGCCCCCCTTTTGTGGCTACAGCCCCCAAAAAGTCAGTTGGCATGCTGGTAGCCCACCCAGCGTGCCAAATGCCCTACAACAAAACTGTCCGCAATTTTTTAACCTGTGAAAAGAAAACGATCCTCGCGGTCTCCCTGCCCTCTCCCACAACCCGCGCCCACCATCTGTGCACTCTGCCTCCCCCACCCTCACCGCCATACTTACCTCCAGAGTCCAGCGCGACGATCTTTGGTGGACCAGGAACATGTCTTTACTCTTCAAAGCCAACTGCGAACTAAGGAAATGCTGGTAAGCTGTATAATGGCATAAATAGGGTTTTTTCAACTTTGATGCATATCTCAGGCATTTTTTGGAATTTTGGCACCAAATTTTCAACATGGGGTTTTTGGGACCCCTCCTCATGAATTTAGCTACTGTCATGGTGTTATTCAGTCCCAAAAGGTGATTTTGTGGTCATTGCGTAGAATCACCTTTTGGAACTAAGTAATGAAATGTGAGTGTCAGTGTTCATGAGATGGGCTCTCAAAAAGTCTAAGTTGCAAATTTGGTGGGAAAATCAAAAAATGACTGTGTTATGGTGTAGCTATGCAGTTTCCACGCACACTCTGAATTTCACTAATTTGCAATATTTTCACTCCAGATTTTCAACATTGCCATTTTTCTGCAGTTCCTTATGAACAGTACAGCAGTCATTTTTCACATCCTGGCTGAAATGTGTTTTCGCACTTCCGGCGCAGAATAGCGCAGTCACTGTGGGAAATCAGCGTTTGGGACAGATTAAGAAAATCACAGTGACACTGTTCATTTGCAGAGGTCCTAAAATGCCTATGTTGAAAATTTTGTGACAAAAGTCGATAAAATGAGTGTGTTACGGGCGTGCGTTGTGCAGTTTCCACGCACGCTCATAACTTCGGACACGTGTAATATTTTCACTCCAGATTTTCAACATTGCCATGTTTCCACACCTCCTAATGAACAGTACAGCTATCATTTTTCATATCCTGGCCAACATGTGTTTTTGTACTTGCGGCACAGAGTAGCTCGGTTGCTGTGGGAAATCAGTGTTCGGGACACAGTAAGACAATCACAGTGACACTGTTCATTAGCAGAGGTCCTCAAATGCCTATGTTGAAAATTTTGTGACAGACGTCTATAAAATGACTGTGTTACAAGCTTGCATAGTGCAGTTTCCACGCACGCATGTAACTTTGCACATTTGTAATATTTGCACTCCAGATTTTCAACATTGCCATTTCCACACCTCCTTATGAACAGTACAGCTGTCATTTTTCACATCCTGGTCGAAATGTGTTTTCGCAGTTCCGGCACAGAATAGCGCAGTCACTGCAGGAAATCAGTGTTCAGGACACATTAAGAAAATCACAGCAACACTGTTCATGAGCAGAGGTCCTACAATGCCTGTGTTGAAAACCTGGAGACAGAAGTCCATAAAATGACTGTGTTATGCACATGTGTTGCGTAGTTTCCACGTATGCTCGGACGTGCGAGAATTTTTAATATTCCCATTAAAGATTTTCAACATTGCCATCAGTTCACACCTCCCTATGGATGGTACAGCTGTCATTCTTCACATCCTGCCCAATCTATGTTGTCGTACATGTGGCACAGAATGGCACGGTCGCTGTTGGAACTCAGAGTTCTGGAAACATTGACAAAATCACACTGCCAGTATTTATGAGAAGAGGTCCAAAATGCTTTCATGAGATGGGGTCACAAAAAGGTCATGTTGAAAATTTGTAGTGCAAATACCAACAAACGCCCGGGGCGTTAGTGTTTGTAACTACAACGCCCCACCCTGTACAGACTGACAAGGGCATCAGGTGTGCCTTGATTGCTGACTGTACTGCTCATGCCATCCCACCCCGCCCCCACTGACAGGCATCGAGGTGTACCTTGGGCTCTTACGCCCCATCACCTCCCTTGTCCTGTGCACCCAGCTGAGCATATGTCCCTAATGGAATGGGGTGACTGTAAAGCAACCGACACCCAAGGCACACCTCAACACCTGTCGGTGCCTGCAGAATAGGTTGAGGTGACAAGGCATGACATGACGTCATAGGCGATGACCCAAACACTTACCCCAGTACCTGTCCATCTCTACAGGATGGAGGTGCGGTTGGTGTTGGTTCAATACTTCACTGCCATTCCTATTCTGCACCTAACTCCTGCATTTCCAATGCTAATACCAGCAAGCAAACATTCAACATTGACAAATGCTTGTTACTTGTATAGAGTTCCTATTTTTTTTAAATAAAATTTCTCGACTATAAATATGGAAAACAGGCACTTAAGGATAGACCATATTTAGTTTTTAACTCCTCAAAAGAGTCTACTTTATCTTCTATCAATAAATATTCCACTATACATATTCCCTTTTTTACTTACTCTTTCTGAATTAAACCTCTTTTCATAGATGGGAAAAAAGTGTAGGTTATTGAAAATAGGAGAGAAATGTGCCAGAAAATCCCCCTCCCCCAATACTTTTTTTACTAGGTTCCATGTCCAATTTGTAGACTTGGTTGAATTCACCATACAAGGATATGGATCAGATTTGTTCAAATTTATATTTACACACAGGCTGTGTAATAAAGTAGAGAAAGGACTTCTTTCTGCTTCTATACAGAAGCATGCTGGCATGTCGTTTTTCTTGAAACCAATACCCTAAACATTCTAAATGAGTAGCTAAATAATAATGTTCAAAATTAGGCAGTGGCATGCCTCCCCTCTTCCTTGATAACTGTAATTTTCTATTAGCAATTCTTGGTGCTTTTTTTTTTTCAAATACATTTTCTAATAGCCTTGTCAAATTAGACAAAAAATGACTTGGGAATTATTATTATTAGCAGGGCCTGGAATAAAAACAGTACCCTTAGTAAAATGTTCATTTTGATGACGCTAATCCGGCCTAATAACCAAGAAGTGCAAGATAATGCACCTAGATAGAGGAACCCTGGGAGGCTGCAGGATCTGGGGGAGGGTGCTTTTTAATTTATTTATTCATGACTTTGATAACCAGGTGGTGCACTGATCCCAGGGACCATTTTCAGGCACAACCCGGGCCATAACACATGACGCAGGGTGACAGTGGAGTACAAGGTAACAGTAATACACATGAAGCAGATTTGATACAAGCAACAATAGTTAGCACAATATACAGGCTTGATGCATAGATCCATTTGAGAACAGTGAATACAAGGTTTTAATACTGGACATGAGGAGATTTGATACAAAACAAACAGATCGTAGGCACAGTGTACAATGTATGACTGCATCGTCCAGTGAGCAAGTAATACACAGAATACTCAGTAAAAATTAAAAAATATATATACAATATGTACAAGCAAGGAAGTCAAGCATAACTGTGAAAATACAATATAACAGTTGTAAGAAGGGAAGTTGACTTGTGTGGGTAGGTGTATAACTCCTGGGAGCAGCGGCAGGATGAGGTTGCCAGGAACCAGATTTTAAGACGGGACTTGAAACTGGAGAGAGTGTCACTGGAATGGAGTTCAGCCGGCAGTTTGTTCCACTGCAAGGGGGCAGCTGCAGACCAAGCTCTGCTACCCATGTTGGTGGATAACCTAGGAACAGCTAGAGGTGGAGTACCATTAGAGCGGAGGTTGCAGTGGAGCGTTCGGGTTTTCAGGAGGGCAGTTTGGGTGGATTCTGGAGCCATGTGGATGACATTGTCCACCATGCAGCAGAGGACTAGGTCAAAGTGACCTTGCTGCCGTAGCCATCCAAGGGTATTATAGAGGGTACAGTGGTGGGTGGAGAACGGGGACAATAAATCAAAGCAACAGGTGCTGTTGTAGGCAGCAGAGAGTATAGCCATGGCAGTAGCTGAGGTCCTGGCATAAATAGGACAACAGTAGTCAAGAATAGGGAGAAGATTACCCTGGACAATGGCTAGTCTGACTTCAGGGGTAAGGTATTGCCTGAATCTATAGGCGGCACCTAACTTTTGATGGAACCTTCTGACAAAGGAATTTGTATGCTCAGTGAAGGTGAGGGAGGGGTTGAGCAGTACTCCTAAGTATTTGTAGGTGTTGACGTCCTCCAGAGCTGGGCCGTCTGGGGTGAGAATGCGTAAGGGGGCATGGTTTTTAGTTTTGGCAAGGAAGGGCTTAGATCCGAACAGCATGGATTTATTTTTTTTGCCATTTACTAAGAGGAGGTTTTTTGAGAACCAGTTGTGGGCCACAGCATAGTTGTGTGACAGAACTGAGGAGATTGCGGCCATGGATTTGTCACTGTGGAAAAGGACAAGGTCATCAGCATACAGGAGAGAGTGACAGTTGAGGCAGTGGAAGGGAAGTGCATTAACGAATAAGGAGAAAAGGAGGAGACCCAGGATTGAGCCTTGAGGGCCTCCCACAGAGACAGTCAGTGTGGGGGAGCAGGTTTGACCAAAACACACAAAGTGTGAGTGACCAGTAAGGTAGTTAGTGAACCAGCTTGTGACTTTCTGAGAACAACCAAGGAGGCTAAGCTTGGAGGTAAGGAGAACATGGTTAACCATGTCAAAAGCCTTACAGAGGTCGACGAAGACAGCCCCAGTGGTTTTACCATTATCCATGTTAGAGAGGATGTGGTCGGTCAGAAGGGCAAGGGCAGTGGAGAAGGAATGATTCTTGCGAATGCCATGCTGTTAGTTGCATAGGAGGGTGTATTTGCCTATGTACTCAGTGAGTTGATTGTGGACTGCTCTCTTGAGTAGTTTACTGAGATGAGGGAGGATGGAATATTGGATGGTAATTGTCAGAGGATTTGGGGTCGCCAGATTTAAGAATGGGGATAACCTTAGCTATCTTCCATGGATCAGGCATGGAGGAGCTGGAAAGGACAAGGTTAAAGATGAAGGTGAGTGGCTTGGCAATCGCCGGAGAGATCAGCTTAAGGAAGACTGGAGATAGGCCATCATATCTAGAGGAGCTGTGGTTAGGCAGACTTTTGAGTAGCTTCACTGTGTCGTGTATGGAGAGGGCTTTAAAATAGAATGGGGGTATTTGCAGGTGAGTGGCACAGCTGGAGGAGGATGTCAGTGGGTCAGGTATTAGGACTGGGCTTTGAGGTTGGGCAGTTGGCAGCTTATTTAGGTACATGGATAAGTTGGTGAACTTAGAGTTGAAGACACTGGCCACATCATGAGGGTTGGTCAGCAGCCCATCCTGGGAGTTGAGATGTGGTGCAGCATTGCTGGAGCGGGGGTTCAGGAGGGAGCTGACTGAGTCCCAGAATTTTCTAGGGTCTCCAAGGTTGGCCTATTGCAGATCGTGGAAGTGGGTCTGTATCAAAGATTTGGCCTGTTGTTTACATTTGTTCCTCATGCGCCTGTAAGCATCCTAGAGGGCAGGAGAGGGGGTTGCTTTGAAAGTGGACCAGGTGCGGTCTCTGGCCTTCATAATGGTTAGGAGGTCTTTAGAGACCCAGCGTGAGCACCCGCCTCTGACCCGTCTGGTAGTGACATGGAAAAAGTAATCCTGGAGTGTTAGTAGAGTCCGGGTAAATGTGGAAACTGCCGTGGCTGCATTGGAAAGGGAAAAAAGCATGGACCAGTCCAAGGACTGGGCCTCCTCGAGGAGATTCATGGTGACTGGGCAGCTGACATTTCTGAGAGATAGGTATTTGGGTAGGGGGCACTTTAGTTTAGAAGACCAGAGGAGATAGGTCAGTGAGTGATCGCTTATAGGGTCAGCCATAGTGCCAGCATGCAATGCTCGGTCCTCCCTGTTTATGAGGATCCAGTCTAGTAGAGTCTGGGTGGCTGAGCGTGGATTAAGTCTGGTGGGGTGAGTGATCGCCTGCATCAGGTTGTGCTGCGTTAACAGGAATACATAGTCAGGCTGGTGGCAGCTCAGCCAGTTTAGATTAAAGTCACTGAGAAGGATAGATTCCCTATGGGGAGTTAGACAGCTCAGGCCTTGGAGGAGGCTGGTGGGTCCAATGGTTCCGGTTGCAGGGGGGTTGTAGCAGCAGCCAATATAGAGTTTCTTGCAGGATCCCAGGGTCATTTCGGAGAGTAGCCATTCACTAGGTGAAGAAGGGTCAGAGTGTAGGACAATGCTAGCTGAGAGGAGTTCCCTTAGGAGCAGGGTCACACCGCCACCTTTTTTGCTGCCTGGCCTGTCGAGGCGTAGGTAGGGGTAGCCAGGTAGTTTGAAGGTGTTTTCGGTGTGGTGTGGCTTTAGCCATGTTTCTGTGAGTCCCAGAACATGGGGCTTGTGTAGCTTAATCCAAGCCTCAAGATCAGTGAATTTTGGATAGAAGGCTGCAGACATTGATATGTGTGATTTTAAGACCAGGGGCGTTTGTCCAGATGCTGGAGGAGAGGGTGATATGGGAGTTGGTTGGGCCTGGGTTGCACTCAGTGTCCCCAGCAAGGAACAGTAGTGATAGTAGGAGAATGTATGGGCAGGAGGAATAGTAGGAGACCAGGAGAGGTTAGCCAGGTAGTGGCCAATGAGGTGGCATTCTCCTTTAGTGAGTAGGATGAGAGAGATGTACCCCAGGGTGGACTTATCCCTAGTAGTGAGTGCAGAGGGTTGAGACAGGGGAGTGGGGGAAGGAGAGGAAGGAGAGGTGCTGTTGCTCGCAGGCCAGCACCGTAGCACAGAAGTCAGTCAATACCAGCACAGTGGTTAGAGAGTGGGCCCATAATATAGGTAGTGCCAGCTTCATCTTTCCGAGGGAGAGTGGGGGACAAGGGGAGTAGTAGGAGAGAATTAGCGTGGTCAGCCTTATGAAGGGGGAAAGGAGGGAGTGGTGAGGCAAGGGGCTGTGGGGCTGCTAGAAATGTAGTTCTGTAGGGCAGGACCACACTCTAGGAGGTGTTCTGCAGCTTTAAATTTGTGTAGGGCGAGATGGCAAACGGGAGGAGGTGCACAGAAGGGGGAGTGGTTTAGGTGTATTTAATAAGTTGTGGGGGAGGGTGAAAAAGGGTGAAAAAATCAACAGTAGGAATCCCAGTTTACAGTTTAGCTATAGTGGAGTTGCTGCAAACAAAGGGACTAGTTTTGGTGCCTTTTCTTTCTCATGCTACGATACTAATAGTCGGCTCAACAGTGGAGATAGTTTTTTTTTTTTTTACAAGCAATAAGCTGCTCACTGCCTTGCCTAACAAAAGTCTGTGCAAGTACCCTTAACTTAAAAGTGAACTTAGGCTGCATTATAATGCTGTTGAAGTGGGTCCCTTAAGGAGTTATACCAAGGTCTTTGTAAATGTAAATCAGGCTACCCTTTCAGCTCTCCATCTTAGAGCAAACTTTTATTTTCTCCTTTTACTGCCAAGTTATCACAAGGATTTAAAACCTTTCAGCTCTCCATCTTAGAGCAAACTTTTATTTTCTCCTTTTACTGCCAAGTAATCACAAGGATTTAAAATGCAACTGTAAAAGTGCCATAATTGTCACCTGGTAGATAAAACTAACTTAAGCTTCTTTTCATTGTTAAACTTAAAGAGCCTGATTTGTTCGTTAAGAGTCCCTCCCCTTTCAGTACCTGACTTATGTTCCATTCCTCTCCCTCTCCACAGTGCAGAACCGAATGCCAGGGAGGTCGTGAGGGCTTTTGAACTGCCCTCCCCCACGAACAGGACCCCAAAAGAATCAGGTATGGACCCACTAAACGCCATGGAGGCACCCATGGTCGCGACCAAACTGGTCTAAGAAGTTGCTGCTGGCCCCGCCGATGCTATGCATCGGCTGCCCCGCCACCCCCACCACCGCCACCCTTGGTGAACACTGAAATATATAAGCAGGATCACATGGCTGAAATAACCAATCAGCCCACTTTCTCATTTGCAGTTTATACTTCACCACCACTAGTGGCCACTCATCACAGATAGCACACACATTACACTGCCAGCAAAACATGAATCGCCACCTTAGTGCTAGTCTTTCTCTCCACCCTGATCTCCCAAACAGCCCTACCTATTTCCACTGGCACTGTAGCATCCCCTGTAAGCTGGTCTACCAGAGGATCTCTCCCTCCATGCCCCCTCCAAAAGTACCACTCAGGCTACTATTTAGCCCACACATATGCCCACCCTACCAGACAAATTAATCATTGTACGCACGTACTTCGCTGCACTATCTCCTTGACCCAACAAGGGGCACACTCCCTAACCACTGTCTGCAGCTACCCGCCAGGGAAACATCCTTCTTTGTCCCCAATGCACCTAGCCCACCTCATAAGCACCCTTCCTATCCCAGGTGTAACAACAAAAAAATACTACCCCTAAAACTGCACGGGCGGTGCCAAAGCTACTCCTGCTAGCGCTACTCCGGAGTACCCTACTACTTCTCCTCCTATCGGGAAATGCTCATCCTAACCCAGGACCATCTATCTATGGAGCCGCTCATATGGGCAAGCATGGAAGCCTGCAGCTGGCCTCACTTAACATTTGCAGCCTCCAGAGGAAGTTCACATCCCTCCAGGGCTGGATTGCACAGCACTCCCCAGATGTCCTTGCCTTATCTGAGACCTGGCTCTCAGAAAAGATCACAAATGGCTCCGTCACCATCAATGATTACACCATCCATCGAGCTGACAGGGTAAGCAAGAGGGGAGGAGGTTGCGCCATCTATACGAAATCCTTCCTGCACGCTCTCTCGATCCCCATCCCACAACCATCCCATGGAGCCCAAACCCTAGCCATCAAGGTAAGCCTTTGCAATCCAGGAAAAATACTTTTCATTTTGGCAGTATACATCCCCCCAAGAAACCAAAAGCTTGTCTTTGACTCAGTACTGGCCAGTATTTCCCACCTTCCCCCCGATAGCAAAATCATCCTCATGGGTGATTTAAACGTAAACTGGTTATCTACTATAGCCTCCTCTTACAAAGAAGCAGTGCTCGCTTATGACCTCACTCAAATGGTCCACTCCCCAACTAGGATGGACCAAAAAACAAGGACATCCACCCTTATCAACCTCATCCTTAACAACTGCCCCAACAACCTCTCCAGTATCAAGGTGCTCCCAGACTCGATAAGTGACCATTCCCCAGTTACCTGTTGGTAGTCAAATAAAATACCCCCAATACCCCCTAAGATTACCAAACAAATACGCTTAAGGAAAGGAGCCCTCCCATGCCTAAAATCTTACCTTGCTTCCTTCGACTGGTCTCCTATATACACCGCCCAATCAGTCGATGCTGCCCTCACGTATTTTACTTCCTCCTTTAACGCTGCTTGCGATATCTTTGCCACTTTCTCCGACAAATAGTAAAAACTCTGGACACCCCCTGGATTTCCCAGTCTCTACTTGACTGCATGTGACTAAGGGATAACCTCTGGTATAAGGCCCTTGCCTCGCAACTCCCTCAAGACAGACTAAATTACAGGGAGGCTCGAAACTGCTGCACATGGGCTATCCGGCAAGCCAAAGCTGCGTATTACAACCAAGCTCTCACCTCCTCATGGGGCTCTTGTAGCAAATTCTGGAGTAACATTAAGGAACTAAGTGGGAAACATGTATCTCCTACCCCAGTATAGCTTCAGATTGATGGGGTCTTCTCCCAGGACTCTAAATCTATCACTGAAGCCCTCAATACTGCCTTCACAAACCTCAGCCATATCCTCCTCCCCCAACTTCTTTGACCCAATCAGTAAGCACCCCATTAACTCTCCTACAAATTTCAGCCATCCCCTTTTCTGACTGCGAATCATCTCCTGCAATGAGGCTAAACGCTACCTAAGCAAAGCCCTGTCAAACTCTCGCTGTAGTAGTGACAGCTTGGACCTCAAGCTCATCTGGCTCACTTTGGATGAGACCCTGCCCAACCTCACCAAAATACTAAACCTGTCCTTATGCCTCAGCCAATTCCCCACCACTTGGAAAAGAGCAGTTATAATTCCCATCTTGAAGAGTGGTGACCCCACCTCCACCACCAACTATAGGCCTATATCCATCCCCCCCCCAAGGCCCTTGAAAAAATAGTGGCTGACCAGCTCACAGACTACCTGTCCAAACACAATCTGCTCTGTCACGAACAACACGGGTTCCGGAGGAGTCATAGCACCTCCAATGCCCTTGTCGAATTTACCTCTTATATTCATGAGGCTCTGGATCAAGGCTCAGTAGTGGGAGCTCTCTATATCAACTTGACCAAAGCTTTTGATACAGTCAGTCACAAGTTTCTTCTCCACACCTTACCATCTCTGAGTATCTCCCCAGAGGTAACCTCCTGGCTCAAAGATTATCTCACTGACAGGACCCAACAGGTAAAAATTAATGGAACCTTATCCTCCAGTGAGCCAGTCCAAACAGAGGTCCCTAAAGGGTCCATCTTAGGCCCATTGCTTTTCACCCTCTTTCTGAACTCTCTCCCCCAATCCGGTAGTGGGAAGCTATTACTTTATGTTGATGATGCTGTAGTCTATTGGAAACATCACCATCTCTATACACTACAATCTGAACTGCAGGGTTTCTTTGGGGAGCTCGAAACCTGATTCTCTGAACACTGCCTAATACTTAACTATAAGAAGGCTAAAGCCATGATCTTCATCCACCGCCAAAACCCGCTCTGTAATGCATTGCTAATCATCACAAACTCCCATGGCATTCCGCTGAAGCAGGTCTATAGCTTCAAATACCTGGGAGTCATGTTGGACACCTCACTTACCTATCACGCCCACATTAAACAAGTATCCTCTTCTGTCAATGCCAGGTTGGGGTTCCTATACAGACATAGGCACTGCATTCCCCCACAGGCAATACAGCTTGCAGTGTGCTCTTCAGTCCTACCTTTGGTGGACTATGGCATAGTAATTTATGGGTCTGCTGACCACACTGCCCTGCGCAGTATCAACCTCGCCCTCAATAAAGCCTGCCATCTTGTCTCAAACTCTAACAGGCAAACCCATACTTGTGAGCTTTACAAACTTACTGGCTGGCTAAACGTCCAAGATAGGGTGAAGTATCACACCTGCCTTCTAGCTAAAAAAATACTACACAAACAAGCTCCAATAGGCCTCCACCCTCTTATTCAAACAGCTTCTCTCAGAAGGGGCCCCAAGGCACTGTGAAAACACCTCCCTACTAGTTCCCCACTATAGAACCTCCCTTGGGCAATGGTCTTTTCATTATCGTGCCCCCCTGTGGCTAAACAACCTACCATCCACAATCTCCCTTACAACTAGTTCGGGTCAATTTAAATCTGGTCTTAAGTCCCTCCTCAGCTCCACAACCTGTGATTGTGCATAACTTTCAAAATGGTTTCCAGTTCTACATTAATGGGGATCCCCCCCCCCCGGCTTAGGGACTTTTGTTCTCCCATTTTCCCAAGTTTAGGATCCTCAAGTCTCACTGTAACTTATTCTTGACTCTGGGCCTACTTTATAAGACCCTCCGAATCCGATGTTCTGTCAGATGTATATAATTGTTTGACCCAAGACTTTTTTAAGATCCTTGCTGATGTAACCCAACATTGTACTCTGTGCCAAATGTTTAAGCTATGTTATCAAATGTTTAAGTTTCAGTACTGTGCCTAACGTTTAAGTTATGTACTGCAAAAAAGGTTTAAGTTTGGTACCAATTGTTGAAGTTTGTGTAGATTTTCTTGTTGATGTGGAGCCTTTGCAAAGGAGTTGAAGACTCAAAGGATTGTAATTCCGATTTCTTTCAATAAATAAATAAAATAAATTGGTATTATGTACACACACTAGTAGCGAGAGCCAGTCAGCACAGACTACAAAATTTGTGCACGGGCTTGAAACTAGGCAAAAACTGCATGTCTCTGTACTGGAGCAAGGGAAAATAGTTTCAAACTTAGCGGTACAGTCCGGGGAAAGCAGCCATGCTGGATTCCAGAGCTAGCCACTCAGGGAGTTCACCAAGATGGTGAGCGGCCAATTGGGGCACTGCAATCGGATGGCGACAGAATTCGAAAAAATCCAGGATCTTCGCTGCAACAGCAGCTGAGGGCTGAAGATCTGGCTTTGGCAATTACCTGTGCTTGGAGAGCAGTGGGTGGGTGGCAGCAGGCGGGTTCCCGGTCTCGTAGCAGTAGTTGGCGGGTAGCTCATGTTAAAGGCAGCTGCGAGGATGAGATGCTTGCCAAAAGTGGGCAGCAAGCCTGCAGAGAAAGGGACAGAGGTCAGATATAGATAGTCTGGGGACTCAGTGGGAGGGTTAGGAAATTAGCAATAAAACAAAGGGGTAATGCACAGAAACAAGATTAAGCTAAATCGGGGGCTGGTCACAGACCTCAGGCAGGTGCCAGCCAAGGACTGCTGGGGGAGGGAGACACACAAAGGAGAGAATGAGAAGATTAATGGGTCTGTCTAGGCTAAAACAGCGGGAAACTAGCAAAGCTAGCAAATAGTATTTTACTCTTTCTTTTTTTTTTCTAGCACCATGAAAAAATACAGGTTAGTAACAGTCCTAAACAAAGAAATCAACAGTAGGAATCCTGGTTTACAGTTTAGTTGTAATTGGTATTATGTACACACACACACTTGTTGCGAGAGCCAGGCAGCACAGACTACCACATTTGTGCATGGGCTTGAAATTAAGCAAGAACTGAGTGTCTCTGTACCAGAGCAAGGGAAAGTAGTTTCAAACTTGGTGGAGAGTAGTGGGTGGGTGGCAGCAGGCGGGCTCCTGGTATCGCTGTAGTCGGCGGGCAGCTCAAGTTAAAGGCAGCTGCAAGGATGAGGTGCTTGTCTGAGTGGGCTGCAAGCCTGTGCTTGGAGAGCAGTGGGTGAGCAGCAGCAGACGGGCTCCCAGCCTCATCACAGTAGTCAGCGGGCAGCTCAAGTTAAAGGCAGCTGCGAGGATGAGGTGCTTGCCCGAGCGGGCAGCAAGCCTGTGCTTGGAGAGCAGTGGGCGGGTGGCAGCAGGCGGGCTCCCAGTCTCGCTGCAGTAGTCAGCAGGCAGCTCAAGTTAAAGGCAGCTGCGAGGATGAGGTGCTTGCCTGAGTGGGCAGCAAGCCTAACAGTCACCAAAGAGGAAAGGGACCTAGGGATTATCATTTCTGATGACCTAAAGGTGTCCAAGCAGAGCGCAAAGGCTGCAGGGAGTGCCAGTGGCATGCTGGGGTGCATAGCCAGAGATATCTCTAGCAGGAGGTGGGAGGTGGTGATGCCATTGTATAAAACACTGGCAAGGCCTTAACTAGAGTACTGCATACAGTTCTGGAGGCTACACCTGTGCAAGGACAGAAACAAGGTAGAGGCAGTCCAGAGAAGGGTGACCAAGCTGGTACATGGCTTACATCACAAAACATATGAGGAGAGACTAAGGGAGCTCAATATGTACTCTCTGGAGGAAAGGAGAGAGTAGATGGACATGATAGAAACATTGAAGACCTCAAGGGCATAAACAGGGTGCAATGGGGAGACCTTTTCCAATGTAGAAGAAGTACTAGAACGAGGGGGCATGATATGAAATTGGAGGAGGGTAGATTAAGAGGAAATGTGAGAAGGTTTTTCTTCACAGAGGGAAGTGAATGCTTGGAATAGTCTGCCTCAGGAGGTGGTGGGAGCAAGCACAGAGAAAGGATTTAAACATTCATGGGACAGGCACAAGGGAACCTTGCGGTGGGGAGGGAATGATGAAAAGCCATTGACCACATAGGGTCTGAGGCCGCATACAAGTATAAGGCTTACAGGAAGACTAGATGGGCCTGGCAGTCCTTATTTTCTGACAATTTCTATTGTTTCTATGTCAATGAACCAGGTGTAATGGGCACAACCAGCACACAACATACCATACATCTTAAACACAGTCACACATGTATGTATGTACCGAACACATGACCTGGGGAGTAACTGTTAGCTTGTAGTAGGGGCATGGCACCGAAATTCACAACAGTTTGTGTGCCTACACAGCACAACTGTGTGGGGAAGGTATACTGTGGAGGACCAGAAGCCTATGTGAATATGACATGCACCATACCCAGTATCTACAAGTGAGGAACAACACAACATATCAGGTAGCTAACAGCAGTGGAGTCTGAGAGAGGCATGGTGTGACAACAGTTCTGCACAGGATACACGCACAGCATAAATGATATGAAGCACTGGTAATAGTAGGTCGGGGAAACAGATGTGTGCAACCAGGTGGGGGTCCAGCAGGTGACCTGCACAGGTATAATATATACAGATGCATACTATACCACAATGCAAACCAAAACCAGTGTGAGAAAGGCTGTTGGGGTACCCAAACACAGAAACATAGAAACATAGAAGTTGACGGCAGATAAGGACGGCAAGGCCCATCCAGTCTGCCCATTTCTTTTTCTACCTTATAAATGTGCCATCGGCCTTTGCTGTCAGTGGCCTATCTATTCATACTCATTTGTATTGCCCCCTTATGCCTATCCCATGCCTGTTTGAAGCCTTGCACTGTATTCATATCCACCACTTCCTGAGGTAGGCTGTTCCATGTATCCACTACCCTTTCTGTGAAAAAGAACTTCCTCACATTACCCCTTAATCGGCCTCCCTCTAATCTCATGCTGTGTCCTCTTGTCCTACTATTTTTCTTGTATTGAAACATGTTAGACTCTTTCACCTTGTTAATGTACTTAAGATGTTTGAATGTTTCGATCATATCACCTCTCTCCCTCCTTTGATCTAAGGTATACATATTGAGCTCCATTAATCTGTTCTCATAAGTTTTCTGATGCAGTCCCTGCACCATTTTGATTGCCCTTCTCTGGACTGCCTCCATTTTTTTAATGTCCTTGTGAAGGTGTGACCTCCAGTACTGCACACAGTACTCCAGATGGGGCCTAACCAGAGTCTTGTAAAGAGGGATTATTACTTCCCTCTTACGACTTGTGGTATCCCTACTAATACACCCCAACATCCCCCTAAACTTACCTACTGCTTTAGTGGTTTGCTTGGATGATTTTAGGTCATCTGTGATAACGATGCCCAAGTCTCTTTCTTCCTTTGTGATTGCCAGCAACTCCCCTCCCAACATATAGGTGGCTTCAGAGTTTCTCTTCCCTATGTGCACGATCTTGCACTTCTTTGGGTTAAACTCCAGTTGCCACGCTTCCGACCATTTTGCCAGTTTACCCAGATCTCTTCTCATTCTGCCCATCCCATCTGGATCATCTACTCTGTTGCAGATCTTAGTGTCATCTGCAAATGGACAAACCTTACCCTCCAGTCCATCTGCAAAATCACTGATGAAGATATTGAAGAGGAATGGCCCCAGGACTGATCCCTGAGGTACCCCACTTGTGACTTGCTTCTCTTCTGACTATATACCATTTACCACCACTCTCTGTTTCTGCCCATCAACCAGTTGGACACCCAGCTAACCAACTTCTGATCCACCCCGAACCTACCCAGATTATTAATTAATCTTCTATGTGGAACAGTATCAAAAGCTTTGCTGAAGTCAAGGTAATTGACATCAACTGAACCCCCTTGGTCCACCACTCTGGTTACCCAGTCAAAGAAATCTATGAGATTAGTTTGACAGGACCTTCCTGTTGTACACCCATGCTGTCTTGGATCCTGTGCTCCAATGGATTCCAGGTGTTGCACTATCCTTTCCTTAAGGAATACCTCCATAATCTTGCCCACTACTGAGGTAAGACTGACTGGTCAGTAGTTCTCTGCCTCCTCTCTGCTGCCACTCTTGAGGAGCGGGATCACATGAGCCCTTTTCCAGTCTTCTGGAACCTCTCCTGTACTCAAATACTCATTAAACAGTTCTGCTAATGGCTCCGCTAGTTCCACCCTTAGCTCTTTTAGTACCCTAGGAAGTATGCCATCCGGGCCCATTGCCTTGTCCCCCTCGAGCTTAGTGAGCTCTTGTAGGACCCTTTCTTTTGGGAAGGGACTTGTGCATACCTCCTTCCCCCCTGTGTCCATGGTGCTGAGCTGTGGGCCCTGCCCTACCTTCTCCTCAGTAAATACTGAGTAGAAGTATCTATTTAGGATAGATACTTTTTCTTGGTCCTCCTCCATACACTTCCCCTTATCCCCTTTGATCTTAGTAATAACCCCTCTGGACTTTCTCCTTTCACTAATGTATCTATAGAAAGTCTTGTCCCCTTCATTACTGTTTGTGCTAGTGTTTCCTCGGTTTGGGCCTTTTCCTGCCATACTGCCTTCCCTGCTTCCCTTAGGGAAGTTTGATATGCCTACCTATCTTTATCCTGCTGTGTTTCCTTATATTTCCTGAAGGCCAGCCTTTTGGCACTGACCTTTTCTGCTACTGTTTTTGAGAACCAAAGTGGTTTTCTCCTTCTTTTGCTCTTGCTTTTCTCCCTAACACAATGGGATGTTGCTTCAAGTATTGCATCCTTAATGCTTGTCCATTTTGACTGTACCCCTCACCTGTATTTTTTCTTGCTAGGGCTAGCTTAACTCTGTTGGCCATCTTATCAAAGTCTGCTCCTCTGAAGTCCCATATTTTTGCATTGGAATGGGATCATTTTGTTCTAGAGGCCAAATTGAACCATATCATGTGATGGTCACTGGCCCCCAGGTGACATTCAACCTGGAGTTCTGTGATCCTTTCCTGGTTAGTCATTACTAGATCTAGGATAGCCCTGTCTCTTGTGGGTTGTTGTACCAGTTCTTTGAGGCACTCCCCCTGCAGGGAATCCACTGTATGTCTAGTTCCGGCAGATGTTCCTGCTGGTATTGACCAATCTGTATCTGGCATGTTGAAGTCTCCCATTATCAGAACCTCCCATTTAGCTGTCATGTTTTGTATATCTTCTAACAGTAATGTGTCTATGTCCTCCCCCTGGTCTGTAGGCCTGTAGACAATGTTAGTTCGTATGGCTGTCCCATTTCCTGTTTCCAGGGTGACCCACAGTTCTTCTGGCTCCTTATGTGCATTCTGAATTTCCTGTAGCCTTGATATTTTCATTGACATAAAGGGCTACTCTCCCCCCACCCTTTTGCATCTCATTCTCTTCTGAACAGTACATAGCTGGGTACTAAATTCTCCAAAGTGTGGTTACTAGTGAACCATGTCTGGCTAATGGCTACTATGTCCAATTTAGCCTCTGTCATTGTTGCCTACAGGTCTGGGATCTTGTTTCCCAGACTGCAGGCATTTGTGTACATGATTTTCCATTGGCCAAATGTTGGTGCATTTATTGTTGGGCAAGGTCTGGCATTTCCCCTGTGTGTCATATGGGGAGCTGGACCTTTTTCCTTACCTGGTGATACAAATGAACTACAAACATGTTAAACTCCTGTTTGATCACTAGCTGAGGGGGGAGGGGTGTTCTTCCCATTCTATGTATCAGGTGCTGCACCCCTCTCCCCATTGGCTAGTTTAAATATTCTGCAAAGACATCAAACTTCTGCCCCGATGCATTGACTCCCTCCTTAGTCAGATGCAGTCCATCACATTTAAAGAACTTACACTCTTGAAACTGTTGCCAGTTACCTTCAAATTTGTGTCCTTTTTCCTGGCACCAGCCCTTGAGCCACATGTTTAGCACCCCTGTCTCCCCTTCTCTGACCTTCCATCCATCTACCCCCTCTCCCAGATGGGCAGGATCTCAGAGAAGGAGATGCCAGATTAAATGGATGACAGTTTGTCTCCCAGCCTGGTCAGGCATTCCTTGGTCTTCCACAACTGACCAGCTGGAGAGATCGTTAGTCCCTATGTGTACCAGGACACCAATGTTTTCTCCTGCTTTCTGCATGATTTTAGCAATGCGGTCAGTGTCTCTCCATGCTGATGTACCTGGAAGACATCTGACCATTACCCCCAGCTGGAGGTAGGTATCAACTCACCAAATCATAGAATCTTCTATGATCAGAAGTGTTTTGGATTTCCTTTTTGCTTCTTTGTTTTGTTTTGGTCCCTGTTTTGGGTGAGTTTTGTTGTGCTAGCTTATGTGCTGCAGTGTCCTGCTCTGCAGTGTCCTATGCCCCTTTGTTTGATTTTGGAGATAGAGGCAGATACATGTTTGTAGTTTATATATAGTTTGTGGAGGTGATATGTTGGAGAGCAATGAGTGATGGGCACCCAATTTGCCTCTCCTAACCACCTGCCAACCTCACAGACCAACTACCCTCTGCCGAAAAAGAAGAACCACAGATGAAAAAAAAGCAAGGAAGTAAGAGTAGAAACAATCAACCAACAACAAATGCAATAGCCCTGAAAGCTTAGCCTAATGATGGATAAAACTGTAAACCATGTAAGCACCACCTCTAACAATTTCACATAAGATATACCATGCAAAAAACACTTTGCTTGAGAGAAAAACAAAGCAGCAAAAGAAGATGTACCTCGCAAAAGACAATTTGAATCAGAGAAAATTACAGCAGTAATCTGTAAACACAAAACAGTAACAAACCTGTAGGCACACCCTGTAATGCAGTGGAAGGTATACCCTGCAACAGCAATTTGAATCAGAGAAGATTACAGCAGTAAATGTAAGCAAAAAACAGTATCAAATCTTATGAGCACAAAAGAAAATAACAACACACAGTAAATCTGCCTAGCAAAACAAAGCCTTAATCTGTTTCCTTCCTCTGATAATGTTGTTCTTTGCAGCTGTCCTTACAAGCAAACCTAGAAGAAAAGAGCTCAGGTGATGCTAGGTACCTTTGCCAGCAAATCTAGTTTTCCACCCTATCCGGATGACACTGTAAATGAGGATGATGCCTGCTGGCTGCTGGTGTCTGCCAATGTGTGCTGTATGTTACACATACCACACCTCTGTGTTGTACCATGTGTGCTGTTAACATGGTGGCTAGGATATAGCACCTATGGTTGATTACGCACAGTTATGCAAGCCCTGTCAGTTCCACAACCCAGCAGACAGCTGGTGTCAGCATGGAACACAACTGTGTTAAGGAGCTAGCCATGCCATCATGATGCCAGGAGAGTAGCTGGGAATGCTCCACACAACTGAGAGCAGATGGCACAGCAGGGGGTCATACAAATGACACAGGTACATTGCAAATAGCATGTAGATGGCTACCAGCAGTATCCCAAACATGCAATTCCTTTCAGTTGATGGGTCAATATAAACAATAGCATAGACATGCACCACTGTATAGGACACCAGTGCTGCTAGGTGCAACACATGCCACATCCCTGTGTACTCCATAATATATGGAACTCACTTGTCCCAAACTGGGCTGCCTCCAATCAACTCTGGCTGGATGGTCTCAGTTTCAGCAGCAGTGGCAGTCCTGGCTGGACCCCTTTTCCCCTCTTCTCTTGGTCCCAGCTCCCAGAATGAGCCAACTTTGACCATTTTGCCCCATGTCTGGTTCTGGCAGCAGTGAAGTGAAACACAGTGGACATTAGAGCACTACCAGACAATATAAGTCATGACATTGTACATGACCCAGGCAGGGGTGTCATGTGATGTCCTATACAAATATAATTACAGCCATGTACATCCGAAGTAGCACACCAAGGTCCAGTGATACACATGACTGTTAGCATGCAACATGATCTTGGAATACTACAGCTACACATAGGCCACTGTGATGATACAGCTATAATGAGCAGGAAGCAGTACAGTACATTCCAACAGTACCACACAGTCATAGACTAGTGCAGTTGGTGGGTTGCCAGACAGTCACATTGTCAGGCCATTCACAGGTCATAGTGACCCAACACCATGCAACACCAAAGCCATGCCAGCACATGCACCTGCATTCCGCAACCCACTGAACAGTGTTAAGTGGGACACCATCCACAACCACATGCTCTACCATAGCATCACAATGACAGGGATATTCACTCAGTGCCACCCAGCTAACAAAGTAGTAACTCAGCAATACGCATGACACAGATGTTAGGATAAGATGAAAAAAAGGAGGGAAAGAGGTGACATGATTGAAACACAAAAGTACAGAACTGTAGATCATGTAGGGTCTGCAACAAAATAAAGGTAATAGAAGTGGGCAGACTGGGTGGCCCAGAGGCCTTCATCTACCATTAGTTTCTGTGTTTCCGTGTTACCAGCATCGAACAAATAGGGTTGACACTGAGGTGCTTATCTCCTTAACATCAAATTCAGGGACAAGAAGGAACTTACTGAAGCTTACAGGGGAAGATATAAAGGGACATCCACAAGCACTTTTTCACTAAAACAGTGGCTGACAAGTGAAACAAACGCCCAGAGGAAATGGTGAGGGCAGAAGTAACCAGAAGGGGAAGGGATCAGATCAGTTCCAGTACAGTAGCTTCTTCTTGCTGCTTTTACAATGTTTCTTGTGGATTTTACTTGGTAGAAGGGTATTTCTTTTCTTTCTTACTACTTCTAAGGGGCTAGTAGGATATTGTTTTGGGGCTGTTGGAATTCTGAAACCTATTTTGGTGGCTATAAGTGGGCTCATTTGTTTGATGTTTCACTGTGTAGCAGGCTGTGTTTGTGGAGGCCTGTTTCTTCTGATTTAAAACCTATTTGGTGTGATTTTATTGGGGCTGTTTCTTTGAATTGGAGACCTATATCTTCTATTTCAAGCCTATTTTGATGTGTTGTTGGTGAGGCTGTTTGAATTGGAGACCTGTTTCTTTTGGTAGCAAACCTATTTTTTGTGCTTTGAGTGGACTTGTGATTGCTTTTTGCTGGCTTCACTAGCTGCAAAGTTTAGTGCATAGTGGGGGAAGGGTGCTAATGGTCTGACCAGGGACCTCAGCTACCTGATTGTTTCTGGAAGGCATGGGCTGGTCCCATCCTCCCTGCCCCTCACCCCACCCACCCCAGGTCCATGATTTCCTTTATACCAGGGGTTCTGACATCACTTCCCCAAATGGTGAAAGGACGTGCACCTGTCATAGCAGAAGCAGACATCCAGGAAAGGAACAGCAGTGAGTAAAGAGGTGACTGCTACCTCAGTGGAAGGGAAGTAACTGCAAATCAAGGAGCCTTCATTGTTACTTCTTTGCATTGCTATTTGCATTGTGGAAAAGAGGAGTAGGAGTTTGAAGAAGGCTGTGCAATAGTTACTTAAAGTCTCTTTTTGGGTGTGGACAGGAAGGATAGGAATGTAAAAAGCAGTTGCTCAATCTATCTAGACATGTATGACAAAGGGGGTAAGGGAAATTAAGAAAAGGAGAATAATGTTTTACACTGATAGAGGGAGGAGAGGGGAGACTTGGGGGAGTGTTTGGTATCCTTCATGTGGAAGGGTGGGGGAATCGCTGGTAGGCAACGAGAGCAATGGGTTGGGTGGTAGGCTGCAACAACTGCGGTGCACCAATCTTTCTAAAAATTGCATGGAGGGTTGGGGGATGTTTAGTGTGCAACCACATAGAGAAACTTAGAAAGGAGATTCAGGGTCTGCAGGATTAACTAAGACAGGCAAGGCAGACTGGAGGTGGGTTTAGCCCAGTACTGAAGGGAGGGAGGGAGGAGGGGAGATGAAGGAGGGCAATTTGAGACAACAGTTGTGCGAAGAGGGTCAGAAGAAGGGAAGTGGAGACAAAGGGGCCCAGGCCAGGAAGAATGATTGCCGGGGAAACCAGGTCAGGAGACAAAAGACAAATGGAAGGAGGAGACAGGGGCTTGTGAGGGGAGGAGAAGAAGTGGCAACAGTCATGGAGTGGAAAGGATGGAACAGGTTATTATAAAGAGAGAGGAAGTGGGCATTTGTGAAGGGTCTTCAGAAAATAGTTTTGCACTGCTAGAGGGGAAGAAGGAGGAGGGAGGTGATGCAGTTGGAGGAGTAATTGATTAATGCCTGGACCAAACTGGAGCAGGGGATGTTCTGCTGGGAGAACTGCAAAAGGGGGAAATAATGTGCGGGAGGAAGAAAAGGAGCCGGGAATGAGAGATGGAGATGAATGGAAACAAGCAGGGAGTAAGAGGGGTGGAATCTTAGTACTGGGGAACTCAATACTAAGAAGAGTCAGGTGGGGTAGCAAGGGGGAGAGGCATAGTCGCATTTGGGTGGAGGCCATGCCAGGAATGACAACAGAAAGGGTGGGACAATCTGTTCTGAAATATGCTAGAAGGTGTAGGGACAAGTCGCATTTAATTATACATCTTGGGATGAACGACCTGGCTGACAAGACAGTAGATATAGTACAGAGCAGGTTTGAGGAACTAGGACAATTATGTGAGGGGGCAGGAAGATCAGTAACTTTTTCAAAGATACTTCCAGTGCCCAAGGCAACCACAACAAGAAAGCTGAGAATAGAGAAATTTAACGGATGGCTAAGAACCTGGTGTTGTGCTAAAGGGTATGGGCTGCTGGGGGGAGGTGGGGAGGGACCTGGGAGGACAGTAGTCTCTATGCCAAGGACAGGCTACACTTGAGTGAGGAGGGAAAGTAATTGTTGAAACAGAGGATGGAGGAGTACATAGAGGAAGCTGGGAATTTAAACTAGGAGTGGGGGGTGGCAAGTGGGCAAGAGACATGCAGAGACCACAGGTTGGGAAATCGTATGAGCTTACCCCCCCCATAACAGTGACAAAGGACAAATGGCAAGTACTATTGGTGATGCTAGTAAAGGAGGGCAGGCTGGGAGGGGGGAAAAGGGTGGAAGGTGGTTACCCCTAATGCTAGGAGCCTTGAGAGGAAAATTGCAGAGTTACAGGTGCTCATGGCAGAGGGAGAGGTGGACATGGCAGCCATCACAGAAACATGGGCCACCCGATACAATGACTGGGACCTGTCTGTGCCAGGCTACAGGTTATTTCGTAGGGACAGGGTGAGTGGGAAAGGAGGGGGGTGACACTACAATATATGTGAAGGAAGGACTGAAGTGTGTAATGGAGGAAGGGGAGGAGGGTAGTACGGAGTCACTTTGGATGCAAATCCAGGATTCCAAGAATAGGATTCTCAGAATGAGTGTAGTGTACAGGCTGCCCTCTCAGACTGAGAAGTTAGACAGGGAACTAGCTGGGACAGAACAGAAGGACCTGCAAGAGGGTAGTGTGGTGATTGTGGGAGACTTCAACATGCCAGGAGTGGGCTGGAGTACCCCAACAACCAAGAATAGAAAGGAGCAGGTACTGCTGGATGCCTTCCAAGACAGCTTCCTACTGCAAATGGTCAGTGAACCAACCAGGTTATGGAATACCCTTGCCCTTCTGCTGGCAAATAGGGAGTTTGTGAGAACTTACAGTGGAAGAACTGCTGTCAGGGAGTGACCACCACTCAGTATGGCTCACACTGGATATGGGCAAAGAGGAAGTGGAATCTGGCACAAGAGTGCTAGACTTCAGGAGGGCTGACTTTGGGAGGATGGGGGAAAGTGGTAAAAGGGTACCTGGCCAGAATTCATCCTAGTGTGGGCACTAACCAGAGGTGGGAGCCCATAAAGCTGGGGATGCTGGAGGCAACCAAAACTTGTTGCAAGGCCCAGAGCAAGAAGGCTAGGGCTAAGAAACCGAGCTTGCTGAGTAAGGAGGTCATGGAAAAGGTAAGGAGGAAAAGAACTGCCTTTAGGAGGTACAAGAAAACAGAGAGGGGGGGAGGACAGGGAGGAGTACCTGACAGAATTGAAGGAGGTGACACGGGCAGTAAGGGGAGCCAAGGCATCCACAGAGCTCAGACTGGCACAAGGCATTACGATGGGGGAGAAGGACTTCTTTGGGTACATCAGGGAGAAAGGGCTGTAAAGACCACATAGTAAGGATTAGGAAGGAGGGGGTTGGGTGGAAGCAGAGTGCAATAAGGCAGAAGCACTAAATGATTACTTCTGCTCGGTATTTACTAAGGAGAAGAAGGGGTGATACTCAGGGAGGAATGGCAGATAAAGGGGAGGGTGACAGATGGGGAAATCATGAAGGGCAGAGTTTGGGAGGGTTTAAAGGCAGTGAGGGTGGACAAGGAGCCAGGCCCAGATAGCATCCACCCCAGGGTACTGAAGGAGCTGGCAAAGGTCCTTGCGGGACCTTTGGCAGACCTATTTAATGTCTCACTACACTCAGGGTGTGTACCTCAGGACTGGAGGATGGCTCATGTGGTGCCCCTCCACAAGAGTGGCCCCAAGATGAACTGAGGAACTACAGACCAGTGAGCCTCACATCCATCGTGAGTAAGCTGATGGAGACTATCCTGAAGGAGAGGCTGGTGGCCCTCCTAGACGCCAAAGGACAACAGGACAGCAGACAGCATGGCTTCATATGTGGCAGATCCTGCCAAACCAACCTGGTGGAGTTCCATGCTTGGTAACTAGGCAACTGGACAGGGGCCATGTAGTGGATGTCCTGTATCTGGACTTCAGTAAGGCTTTTGACTCAGTGCTGCATGGGAGGCTAGAAAGTAAGTTGGAAGGTACAGGGGTGAGTGTAAAGCTGGTGAGATGGGTAGGGAACTGACTTCAGGGAAGGCAACAGAGGGTGGTGGTGGGTGGGGAGCTCTCACACCCAAGGGTAGTGACGAGCGGTGTTCCTTAGGGCTCAGTGTTGGGACTAGTGTTGTTTGGGATATTCATTGCAGACATATCATTGGACATCAAGAGAAAGATCAGTCTGTTTGCTAATGATACCAAGATGGGAGCAGTGGTGGATGACCTAGGGGGATGGCAGGTTGTTGCAGGATGATCTGGTAAAGCTTGAAACCTGGTCAGACACCTAGCAACTGAGGTTTAATGCCAAAAGTGCAAGGTGCTACATTTTGGAGTAAAGAAGCCAGGAGGAGTTACCAGATTGGGGGTGCAGCTAGCCCAGACAGAGGAGGAGGAGAAGGATCTGAGGCGCTCATTACAGGGTCAATGAACAATATGGTACAATATAGGAAGAGCAGTTGCAAAGGACAACAAAATGCTGGGTTGCATTGCAAGGTGTATATCTTCAAGGAGGGAGGGTGTGATTCTGCCACTGTATAGGTCATTAGTTAGACCACACCTGGAGTACTGCGTGCAGTACTGGCGCCCGTTATCTGAAGAGGGACATTAGGTTACTGGAGGGGTTGCAGCACAAGGTGACAAAGATGATTAAGGGGCTGGGGGACTTATCATACGAGAGGAGGCTGAGGGAGTTGAACATGTACTCGCTGGAGGAGAGGAGGGACAGGGCAGACATGATTGAAACCTTTAAATACATGAAGGGAATAAACAAGACAGGTACAGAGGGGCTGTTCAAAGTAAGGGAGGGAAGGGGAGGGACACCTGGGGCCATGATATGAGACTGGAGGGAGGAAGGTTCAGGAGGGAGATGAGGAGACACTTTTTTACAGAGATGGTGGTAGCTGGGTGGAATGCGTTACCTGCAGAAGTGGTATCCCGTAGAACAGTGGACTGCTTCAAAAGGGGATGGGACAGGACAGGACAAGGGGGAGGATCAATGGAGGGGAAGGGTGGAAGGGAAGGGCAGCTGCAGAATAAGGGGTGCTAGCTGCACATTCAAGCAGACTTGATGGACCTCTAAGCCTTTATCTGCTGGCAAATTTCGTATGTTCATATGGTACAGGCCAAATCAGTGAGTAGCTTCAATTAGGGATGGGGCTGGCATATGGGATTAATTAGAAAAGGGGTGGCAGAAACAAAGGAGGAGTGGTCACTAAGGCCACTGCAGAGTAGCTAGGTAGGGTGGGCAGAATGGATGGGTCTATGGGCCTTTTCCTGCCATCATTACCTATGTGTCTATGGACAGTGAACAGGCATGTGTGCCTCAGGAGTGGTAAACACAGAATAGTACATTGGCAATTGTGTACACATATAATGTGTGGAATACTACACACCCACTGCAACTGTCACCTGTCTTGTGTATGGGAGTAGCATAACATGCATGTGTGTTGGTCTAATATGAATACATGGCCATTGCATGTGCAGCACATATCATATGGCTTCTGTGACCAATGTGTGACACACCATCACCATGCCCAGTAATGTATGCCTCATTGACAGGTGTATCCTACACACTGCCAACCATGACACATTCATGCCACACAGCAATATGTGTAATAAAAATGCCAACCAGCAACTGTTCCACAGGTACAGAGGTGTACCAAGGGCACAGTCCCCAGTGGGTGGTGGGGCCATGCTGCCTTGTCATGTGTCACCCTGGGATATCATAGAAGTGTTCCAACACCTAGAAGGTACAGTTCACATACCGTAGAGCTACTGATGAGCATAACCCACCCTGAACGAATCTGAATCAACATGTAGAATTAATGGTGGTTGGATCTACCTTCCTGGGCACTCTGCCACTGCCACAGTAGCCTTCAGCTGCTCCAGCCACTGCTGCTCCCTCCAGCAAAGACTGACATCTGTGCCAGGAGTGGTGTCTGGTCTGGACAGTTCTAGCACACCTGTCCAGGTGTTAGCTTATGGAGTCCCAAATCTTGGCCCTAGAGGCACTTGGCATAGCCTCTTGCTCATCATCAAAGTGCTGATCATCCCAAGCAATCACCAGATGTTTCCACTGTGTGTGGGCTCCTCTAGTGTGAACATGATGTCCCTCTACCTGCTCCTGCATTCCTTGGAATGCCTGTCAGTCACACTTGTGTTGCCAGAAGTATCCCCGATAGTGACTGAGAAGTGAGTCTGAGGTGGCAGGGCTGCCCTATGTATTTGCACAGTAAAAGTGCTTTCTGAATAATTTTTGCAGCATGTAAAAGTCATTTTGCACTGCAAAATATATCCATTTCCAGTTGGTTAGTGTATCTGCATGCAGACAGGACATCTGTTGCTCTGCCACTATATGCCCATGCATAGCGCTATGTAGAGCATGCGCACAGTACTGCATCTATGCACCACACATGTAATTGTGCTGTGTCCTGCACAGTGCTATGACATCATGGTACGCAGCACAACTGTGCACAGGGACAGGGCAACAATAGCCCAGTGCAGAGGCATTATCGCACTGCGTTTAATTTCCATATCGAGATAGATTATGAAAAGAACTCATTACATAACCAAGGCACTAACAGTTGCTTTACATGCCAATACTGGAATGTATTCCTTCATTTGCATATCTATACAGCCCAGGGCACATTAAAGGGAGCAGCCAGCACCATACATCCACACAGGCTGAATACAGGAACTGCAAGCTGTTAGAGGTAAGTCTGTATTTTCATTCTCAACAAGACCCGTTCACAGGGAATCATTGATATGTGTTGTTGTACTACAGTGCTTATGAATAAAGCTTGTACCATCGCCATAGATCAACATAGCTGCAGAGGGAGCTGAGCTTAAATGGAAGCCACAATTTACAGAGCAAGAGCAGCTGATACTGGAAGAGGTGTGTGGCCAGAAAGACATTCTGGGGTTCAATAATGCTCCCCAGGATGTGCAGAAGAAGGCACAGCAGGAGGTGGCAGTGGCAGTCAATGCCGAGTGCACCTGTGCCTCCGCATCCTGGAATGCCACGAGAGGGTCAGTGGCATGATGGTGTAGATCAGAGTAACTGGCAAAGGCTCATGCAAACCAGCAAGCCAACAGGAGTGGCCTGTGGACTGCACCAACCCTGATGGCCACTAAAGAGATTCTGGCGACCACAGTGTGACATGTAGCAATGCATGGTGCCCTGGGGTTGGGGGCTTTGAGAGTGAACCCAGTCAGTCACATGCATGTCAATGACTACTTTTGTCCCTGAAGATGGCATTGACATTGACATACATGGGACTGGTGGGGTTATGCATGTCACACTGGTAGTGGGTGGTATAGTCTACTGTTCCCTTGTTGGTGTCTTTTGGGTGCACATAGGATCACAGGTGATTAGTGCAATGTGTACAGATTTGGGTAGGTATAGGGCATGTATCTGCACAGGTAGTATGAGTATGGCCATCTTCACAGTGCTGGCTCAGCAACCTGATTGTGTGCAATATCACAGGAACATGCATTATTTACCCATGTTTTACTTCATTTCTGCATAGCTCAGTCATTGTTCACTGCAGAGAAGGAGGAGAAGGAACAGCCAGAAACCTTATGTCAGGGGCTGCACAACAGCATGGGATGAGGGTGGTGGAGGTTGTGACTGTTGAAGGGTAGCAGGACACCAAGCCAGGACCATTGATGAGCACTGGGGATGACATGACAGGATAGAGGAACTTGACCAGGAGGAGGTCATGGCAGAGGTATACAGCCATGAGAAGGAGGAGGATCAGAGACTGGTGCATGGATTGTCACCCATGGGCAACCATGCCCTTACAGTGGCTTCTGACCAGGCCACTGCTGTGGGAGACTACATGGACCCCCACCTATCTGCTGGTCTGAGACAACTCTCACTGGCAGTATGTAGTGGGCATGCACCACAGGAGCAGCCAGAGCCCATACCCTCACCCAGCCCCTTTAGACAGCAGGCCTCAACCAACAAAAACCTGCTGTAGGCAGACTTTTCCTCACAGGAGGCATTTCAAGAAGAAATGAGATTCCAGCAGCTGCAGCTTCAGAACCAAGAAGAACATGCTGCCACACACCATGCTGCAATGCAGGAGACAATTTAAACAGGCATGGCTTCCCTGCAGGAGAAGCTCTCAGCAGGGTTGACAGATACTGCTGAAGCCATGTGCCAGTATATAGTGGCTGTGGTGAACATAGTACATGCTGCCTGTGTAATGGCTATGACCCAGCATGGCATAGTAATGCCACCAGGCACACCACAGAGGGCTTCAACCTTTTGTGACTTCAGGATATTCAGCAGTATGGGGATATGCACCCTATGTACACAGGGGTGTACAACAAAAACTCCATGGACCCCACTGACCACAGGCCATGGTCTGCTTATTTCCCCAGCCTCTACATCACGTGAGTAGGCCAGTGGTCATGGTCTGCAAACCTCTCCTGCGGCATGGCAGGCCCATGGGTGAGAGTCCCAAATGATGTGCTGGCTGTGTCTGTTGTGCCCGACAACTGCACGTGGGACATGTCATGCCATGTCTGTGTTTGGTGAATGAGTTCAGAACAATAAGATGTTCAGTAGTGCAGTAGCCAGTACACTGCAGTCTTTAGTTATTTGCTGTTAGCACTATTTCTGAAGGACATAGACACATTTTATATGGTCCAGAGGAGGACAGCTAAAATGATGCTGGGTCTGCATCAAAAGCCCTACAAGGAGAGACTGATGGACCTTAACATGTACACCCTGGAAGAGTGGAGGAGGGAGAGATATTATAGAGACCTTTAAATACCTCACAGGAGTAAATAAGGTGCAGAGGAAAGGATTGTTCAGAAAAAAAGGTGCACAAGAACAAGGGAACATGATAGGAAGCTGAAAGAGGGCAATTTCAGGAGAAATGTGTGAAAGTATTTTTTCATAGACAAAATAGTGGATTCCTGGAACAGCCATCCAATGAAAGTCGTGGGGTAAAAACCCTGGTGGAGTTCAAGAATGCATGGGATAGGCACAAGTGAATCATAGTGGAAAGGAAGTGGGGGGGGGAGAAAGAGCTGTAGACCAAGTAGGGTCTGCGGTGAATATGTAGGTAGTGGGAAAAAGGCAGACTGGGTGGGCCAATCATCCCTTATTTGCCATCAGATTCTGTTTCTTTGTTTCTGTTATTTCAACCATAGTCCCGCCCCTGGTTGCCAGGTTGGCTTTTTTACCTCTGTTTCTAAGCACTGCTACCATTTGATTCCTGTGTCCATTTTGTTTTCTTTTTTTTTTTTTGCTGTTATTGTAATTCATATTTTATTAAATTGTCCAATCATACAGTCAAGTACAAGCATTGATAATAAAAACCAAAGAACAAGTAAAAAAATAAAATATTTGAGAAAAAGGCCTTCTAAACTTATGTTACAACATTATGAATATATATTAAATTAAAAAGAAAAAGAAACTTAAGCATTAACAATTGTTTTGTAGTCTCTGTAGCCATTAAAAGAATTACATGTATCTCATATTATTGTAGATGGATTAACTGCTAAAATAACTTCAAATTTAAATATGGTTTCCAAATATTATAGAGTCCAATCTGTTCATATAGCATATGAGACTCTTTCATACGCAACTCTTTCACTGTGGGGGGGGTTAGTGATCCTCTAGTGCCTAAGTATCACATTTTTGGCAGTAGTTAAGGACGCATGAAGCCACATTTTCTGAACATCTGTGCATTCTGTCAGTTCAGAACAGATTCCTAGAACTACAAATTTTGCTGAGCAAATAATCTGTGTTATAATTACTTTTTGACAAATTGAGGTCATATCCTTCCAGAAGGATGTTAAAGCCAAGAAAAAAAACATAATAAATGGGAAAGTGTTCCTTTCTCAGCAAAACATCTCCAGCATGACTCATCTGTGGACAAACTTAGCTTAACCAGTTTACATGGAGTACTGTACAATGCCAACTATGTATACTTTTATATTGGAGAAGTATGCCTTTAGCGTCTCTGCAGGCCATCAAAGTCATATTCCATATTTAGCTCCATTCTTTAGGAGAAATAGCGATTTTAAACGCACTTTGCCATCTAGATATCAGGGAATCTACAGGGCTAGTCTTGGATTCAAAAAGCATTTTGTAAATACTTTTATGGCCATTATTGGTCATACAGATTTTATCTAGGATATGTATCAAGGGGAAACTCACATCCTTATTTATAGTGGCTCTGAGGATATCCCTGAGCTGAAGGTATTTATAGAACTCTGTTCTAGGCAACAGACATTTTTGAGATAGTTGTGGGAATGACATCAGAAAGGCTGAGGGTAAATGATATAATCTAAAAAGTAAAAACCTTTTGATTTTCATGTGGGCCAATCTAAACATCTGCCATTGATTAGGAAAAGCCTGTTGCCTCATATGGGACAATGGGGAGAAAAATCTGGGTCTCATTCCAGTGCCACAGCTGCTTCCTGCCAAGATTTACCTACTTGACTTACCTCCAAATTTAAGCTTGGAAATCTTGGGGTACCTGAATATAAAATTATTGTAGTAGTATATCATTTACTTAAAGCTTTCTCTAGGTGAATCCAGCCTGGTATGTCTTGTTCTTTACCTAACTATAATGACTTAATACATTGTGCTGCAATAAATTAGTTATGTCTAAGTCTGAAATTTGGTAAACAAAAACCTCCTTTGACTCTTGGTCATTGTAACTTCCCAAAGGAAATCCATGCTGGTTTATTTTCCCATAGGAATGGTCCAGTGGTCCCACCCTAGCCCCAATTTCTGTTCCAGTAATATTATAGGAAATCCTGGTGGTCTTGCTGTCACTCCCATGTCACGAACCCCTCCCCGGAATTGTTCCTTGTAAGCATTGATGTTCCAGTGCTCCCCTCTCTGCCCCAATCCCCGTCCATGTAAAAGAAAAAAAACTCATTGGTGGTCCAGCTGTCCCTCCCTAGCACCGATCCCTTCCCTGATAGTTTTTGTTTAAATCATTGGTGGTCCTGTGGTCCCTTCCCAGCCCCGATCCCTGTCCATTTAAAAAAACAAACAAATAATAATTGGTGGTCAAACAGTCCCTCCTTAGCCCTGATACGCTCCATGATAGTTTTTGTTTAAATCATTGGTGGTCCAGAGGTCCTTCCCTAGCCCTGATCCCTGTTCATGTAAAATAAAACCAAATCATTGGTGGTCCAGTGGTCCCTCTTCAGCCCTGATCTGCTGGCATATAAGTAATAAAATGAAGTCCTGGTGGTCTAGTGACCCCTGAGCATCCCCCATTCTCTGATAGCCATACCGACTAAAAATACATTACCCTGGTAGTCTAGTGGCCCCAGCCCTCCCACCCCAGCAGGCAGTGACCCACCACCCCATACCCCTCCATTCGATCGAGCCAGCGACCGGCACAGCCGTCCTCACATTGCCATGGTCAGCCATCAACTGAACCATCACAGGGTGTGTACAGTATACAGTACATGCTCATTGTCAACCAATGAGTACATACTGTATCCTGTACGTGCTCCGTGACAGTTCAGTCAATGGCCGGCCATGGCAGTGTGAGGAGGGCCGTGTCAGTCGCTGGTTCAGGTCGGGTTTGGGGGCAGTGAGGTGATAGGTCACTACCTACTGGTGGGGGGAGGGCCATTAGACAATGAGGGTAATGTATTTTTAGTCGAGATGGTGACTGGAGATCAAAAGTTTTAAGACACTATAAAACACCACTGGGCCCTGAATAACAGCAAGCTACCTCGTGGCTATCAAATTAGACCTTCAGCACTTTCAAATAAAGCCAGTTCCTGAATAGGTTTTGCTCTCATCATCTGCTAGGGAGATAGCATTCTTATTGGTATAGATCAGAATGCAAGAACCCCATTTTCTACTGTGGTAATGGCATGCCAGTAAACTACATAACAGGAGTGTTTGATTACATGAGAGAGAGGGTGTCCAGACATATGTAATTTAGTTAATAGAGTTCTCCTCCCATATGTACAATATATTAATAAGCTGCATATCAAGGAAATATCTGCAATTGACATACCAGCAGTCCCCGTCCTAATGAAGCCAATGCCCACATGTATATACCAATTATTCAAATGGTATTATCCTCTTTTCCAAGCAGCAAGCAGCTTAGATTTGTCAGAACAGGTCAAGAGTTCTTTACAGGCAGGACAGTCATAACATATGTAACATTGTGCAACTTGCATAAAAAAAATGTCAGTAGATTACTTTTAGCAGGTTATTAACAAGCATCCCCATATAAGTTATGTAGATAGCACTTTAATATATAAACCTGTTATCTGTGAAGCTAAGTACTACAATGAATGTGAAAAGACAACATACTGTTGCCTGAATATGAAACTTGTGTGTGGGTATGTTGTAATGTTGTAATGGGTATGTTGTCATCTCTTTGACGCTCGTTGCTGTAGATACACCTAACTAATCCCACTGTGGGATCCTCCTGTCAGGCCTCCCTGACTTGACAACTCCTCCAGACAGCCTATCCTCTCCCCTCCCTCCACCCACTCCCCATCCCTACCTCCACCCTCTCCAAACATTATCTAGGTATGTCCAGGCTGTACCCCCAATGTAACCCTTGGGTACCTTGTATTTGACTGTAACCTATTATAAGTAACAGTATTACATAACCTATGTGTACTCTATGTTTAATGCTCGGCACCTGTACTGTTCTCACTGTTGTAACCACACTATGTAACTCTGTCTACCTCCCCCGCAACAAGGGGCCTTTGTAAATGAGTTCATGACTCAAAGGTTGTAAATTCAACTTTTCTAATAAATAAATAAATGATAGAAACATTACATTACCAGCACCTTCACATATTTCTGTTGATGACCACATATGCAAGCCATTCATCCATCCAGCCAAGTCATGCAATAAAACATTACTTAAACCCTTTTTTATGATGTCTTGCTCATGCACAACAACATTTTGTGGCAGTAGGAGATGGTAGTAGGAGAAATGCAGAGGTGTGTCAGTTTTGGCAAATGCAGGGCACTCTTTAGGGGAGCCCTCAGTTGCCACTTAGCAAGCATGCTAGTAGTGACACAAGTTTTATGCAGTGCCACCAACTTGAAACAAACTTGCTCCTGTAATCAGAGACAAGCTCATCATGCAGCAGCACAGATCACATGCCTCCCCTACGTGCCTTGCCTGGTGAAACATTTCAATAAACATGGCGGGACTCATGGTCTCTGCCTCTCACAATCCCTGGGAAGCCCACTTTGGAGGTGCCCAATACCCCTGTTGGCATGTTTAATCCCCCTAAGATTGTGTGGCACACTGGGAGCCAACCCGAGTGTGCCTCCATGGTGTTTGGAAGCCGACCACATTGGCATGTTCTTGCCCCCGCCATAACCCCATTGTGTGCCACAGTGGGAGCACACCCCAGTGTGGCCAACATTACTCCCCCAAAGTCATGGGGCACACTGGACATTTATTTTCTTACACCTGTAAATACAGAAAACCATCTGCAGTGTTAAATTTTTTTTTTAAGTACCTGAAACAAAAAAAAAGGTCCCTCGCTGTCAGCGACACCCTATCCCTCAACCCGCACCCACCCTCTGTGCACTCTACCTCCCTCCACCCCATACTTACCTTCAGAGGTTGGCGCTGTGCTCTTCGGTGGAGCGGGAACATGCCTGCACTCTTCAAAGCAGACCGCAAACTGAAGAAATGCTGGTCAGCTGTATAGTGGCATCGATGGGGGAGGTTTCAACTTAGGTGGTTATCTCAGCCATTTTTTTGACTTTTAGCTCCAAATTTTCAACATAGGGTTCTTGGGATCCCACCTCGTGAAATCAGTCACTGTCATTTCGTTATTCAGTCTCAAAAGGTGATTTTGTGGTCACTGTGCGGAATCACCTTTTGGGACTGATTAACGAAACAATAGTGCCACTGTTCATGAGCTAGGCTCCCATAAAGCCTATGTTGAACATTTGGTGAAACAATTCCAAACAAGCATTTGCCAATGCCGAATGTTTGCTTGCTGGCATTGGCATTGGTTGTGTAGGAGTTAGAGAGATACATAATAGGAATGGCAGTGAAGTATTGAACTGATGCCAATCCCACCCCTACCCTGCAGAGACTGACAGGTATTGGGGTGTGCCTTTGGGTCATCGGCCATAACGCTCCCCCCATTTCACCTCACCCTACCCTGCAGACACTGATAAGTGTTGCGGCATGCCTTGGGGTCTTTGGGCCTTACGCTCACCCCATTCCATAAGGAAATACACTGAGATGGGTGCAGTACAGGAGAATGGGGTGAACATGAGGGCTGAAGAGTCCAAGGCATCCCTTGATGGCTATAGGTGGCTTCAGGCTGGGGGTGGGGGTGGAATGGCATGAGCACCACAGCCGAAAATCCCAAGTCACACTCACAATGCCTGTCAGTCTCTACAGGGTGGGGTGTTACAGTTGGAAACCCTAATGCCCAGGCGTTTGTTGGTATTTTCATGCCAGATTTTCAACATGGGCTTTTTGTGACCCCACCTCATGAACAGTGGCACTATCAGTTCATTAACCAAAAAGTGGTTTTGCACAGTGACATTTCAGACAGGATGTAAAAAATGACAGCTGTACCATTCATAAAGAGATGTGAAGAAATGGCAATGTTGGAAATCTGGAGCGAAAATATTAAAAATTCTTGAACTTACAAGCATGCGTGAAAACTGAGCAACACACGCTCGTAACACAATAATTTTTTGGAATTGTTTCACCAAATATTCAACATAGCCATTTTGAGACCTCTGCTCATGAACAGTGTCACTGTGATTTTCTTAATCTGTCCCAAACACTGATTTCCCACAGCGGCCTCGCAATTGTGCGCCAGATGTGCAAAAACACGTTTAGGGCAGGATGTGAAAAATGATAGCTGTACTGTTCACAAGGAGGTGTGAAAAATGGCGATGAAAATCTTGAGTGAAAATATTAAAAAGTCTCAAAGTTAAGAGCGTGCGTAGAAACTGCGCAATGCACACTCGCAACACAGTCATTTTTCTGTTTGCTTGCACACATGTGCAAGAAACATAGTGCCATCATCCGAGTTTTCGGAGGTGTGACACCCGTCTTCCAATTCAGTCAGTGTGTTTGCAGGCGTGGCCACCGTTCGCCAATGAATGCTGCAGCTGTCTATGACAGCAGTTAAAAATATAGTGCCGTACAGTTGAAAGGGAGAGCTACACTTCTGTGAGCAGCAATAAGATATTGCATGCTCATGCACGCCTCCCACACACATACACACACGCACCCATATATTGCGTGGCTCATGCCCCCCCACACGCACACTGTATAGCTGACGGGGTGCCCAATGCCCGTGAGGTTGTGCTGCGCCTTCCCCCAAACAGAGTTCCAGGTGCCATGCTGGAGCCCACCCCAGCATGGCAGCAGTCTATGGTCGATGGGGGTGCCCAATCCCCATCGCTCCACTGGTCCCCAAGAGACTATCAGGTGCCACACTGGGAGCCCACCCAGCATGGCAACAGTTCCTATGGCCGACGGGGTGCCCAATCCCCAGTCCGATAGGGGTGCCCAATCCCCCAGTCAGCTCCAGGCCCCCCAAACAGCCTTCCAGCTGCCACGCTGGGAGCCCACCCCAGCATGGCACAAGACCACGTCGTCTAAGTAAAAACCAAAATAACGGAAGAAAAAACCTTCCCTCGCTGACTGTCTTGACCCCTCCCACCCACCCCACCTCTGTGCATCCACTTACACCTCAACCTCACTCCATACTTACCCGGAGTCTGGCGTGATGATCTCGTGGACTGGGGAACACGCTCTGCACTCTTCAAAGTGGACCGCGAACTGAGGAAATGCCGGTAAGCTGTATAATGGAATAAATAGGGTTTTTTCAACTTTAGTGCATATCTCGGGCATTTGGGGGAATTTTTTCACCAAATTTTCTACATGGGGTTTTTGGGGCCCCACCTCATGAATTCTGTCACTGTCATGGCGTTAATCGGCCCCGAAAGGTGATTTTGTGGTCACTGCGTGGAACCACTTTTCAGGACCGATTTACAAAATGACAGTGTCACAGTTCATGAAGTAGGCCCCCAAAAACTCTATGCTGAAAATGTGGTGAAAAATTCCAAAAAATGACTGTTTTATGAGCATGCATTGTGTTGTTCCTACGCACGCTCATAAGTTTGCGAATTTTCAATATGTTCACTCCAGATTTTCAACATTGCCATTTTACCACACCTCCTTATGAGCAGTACAGCTGTCATTTTTCACATTTTACAAGATTACTGTTTCATGTGTATTTTGTATCCACCATCATGGTCCAAAGTGCTCGGTGATGAGCCTTGCCCAGATATCCCATGACTTCCATGCCAACCTTGTGTCCCACCTATTGAGTTGCTTCTGTACCCCCCTAATATGGTAGCTCCATATCTGCCACAGTGTTGCCCTCTGGGGCCTACATGCAAATTCCACTTTGTAATAGCATGTTGTGTACGATATAACAGGCAAGGAAAATGACATAGACCTTGTGTGGGCCACATTGTAGTGCACCACCTAATCAGTCAGGCATTTGCAGCTGCATTTTGAGAATGTCAAAAATATGCTCAATGATTTGGGCATCAGAGATGACGGGCTATGAAGGATCTGTTGTACTGGTTCTTGGCAATGGATGCAGGATGTAGGACAGGTGTCATCATCCAGGGACACCCTGGGTATGCATTGTCCACTGTGTATAGAACATCCATTGGCTACTGTCATCTGTGCCAGTTACATTCCTCCATGTTTTCCTCACTGCTAGCCCACTAATTCCGCAACTCCCCCTTTCCATCCTGATGCTCGCCATGTTTCTACCCCTGGCTCTCACTCTTTCCCTATTAACTCTTCCTGCTGCACCCACCCTTCCCTGTCCGCTCAAGCCTGGCTAAAGTCCCACCCCATCCATAGTAGTGTCCCAGTTACCTACCCCTCCTCTGTCCTTATCATATTAAACAAGTACATGACAGCCATCATCACTTTCTGTGGTTTTAGCCCAATTTTTCCCCCAGTCATTGGTAATATATCTCTCCTCTTCTTTACCTCTCTAACCTGCCACCCCATACATGGCCTCTTTCCCCTATATGTGTAGTTGCTGGCTGCCTCACTCAAAAGATCTCTGCTTATAACCCCTGTATGCCTATAGTTGACTGTACATCTGCTGACTTCTTCAGTTGTAAAATAATGCTGTTTTTTTTTATTTATTTCAACCTTGTTCTGTACTGTATACACTGTATATACTTTTTCTTCCTTGTATATTATTGCTTTTTGTATACCTGCTTCTCTACTGTACTTTGATGTATTCATGACCAGGTCCACCTTGCAAATGAGCCTGGCTCAATGGTGCACACCTGGATAAATAAAGATTTTGATTGATTGATTCTATATCATAGTTTTTTGGCGTGTATTATCACCACTGAAGTGCCCATTTAGTATGTGCCCTTGCTCAAACCTCTGGCACAGGGTGGAACTGTGCAAGATGAAGGCATCATGGACACCTCCAGGAAACCATGTCAGGACACTGATAATGCACCCTGTAGCATCACACATCGCTTGGACATTGATGGAGTGGAACCCATTTCTGCTGATGTACAGTAGGTCTCCCTGCATAGTGTCTCCGGACCCTGCACTGTGCTCCAGGGATGTTCTTCTCCCCTTTCTATTGCAAGCTGCATTAGCCTTATGATGGGGGCCATTTTATTCACTAGGGCCACTCTAAGCTGCTAGACCAGTGTTTGCTGTGTGTTTGTGCTGGTGTAAGGGCTACTTTTATAATCCTTATTTAGCACCATGCAATTTAGCATGGGAGCCCGTGTGGCCAGTTCTAGCCATCATAATATCACTGTGCACATCATATTCAGGCACATGCTCCCTGAATGGGCATTGCATATATTAATCTAGCACTCCAGTGCTATCGCTATTGTCCGGCACAGCTGACCCCACTGAATATAACATCTGTGTGCTATGGCATGCACAATGACTTTGCATGGTGCAAACTCAGTTTTCACTGCATGCTCACTCTGAATATGGGTGCCATAACCCATAATCTTCTCTTGTGACATTACAGTCTAATGCCATTGATATGATTGGGATACCATAATTAAAAGGCTTTGCCTGTGGTTGGAGGGGTAGTAGGTGACAAACCATGTCCCCCAACACAGTACAAAACCACACATGTCCACGTGTCCTTTTAAATGGATTTCACACTGTCTCACTCTGTTCTCAGTCTCAGATGAGACTGAGGGATGACTTCACCATAGAACTCTTGCAGCTGCATGAGCCACACTGGACTCTGCAGTTGGAAGTTAGGATAGAATGTTGGGGATTTTTGAAGTGAGTCTGTGTGTGCAGTCTTGAAGAGAGGAGCAGCACAGCAGTCTGTGGACAGGCTCTTAGAGCCTAAAGCTCTGTCATAGAGATACTGTAAGGGAAGGTTTATGTTTCCACCAAAAGAGGAACACAGTAAGCTGTTTGTGAAGTGATGGAGACTGCTGTTACTGGTTCATGTGCCCCATCCCTGAGGGGATGGGAGTGGAAGGGTTTGCCTGTCTTCCAGGGGCAACCCTCCTGGTTCCGGCTAAGGAAGAAGCTGCCTTATTTCAAGTTGTGCTGCGGCACCAGAAGCTGTGGGAAAGAAATTCCTGTGAGAAATCGCCTGTGGGGCACCTGCAACCAAAGGGTGAATTCGCTCTGACATAGGGCCTATGTTTTCACCTGAACTGTTGGAACGTGGGGATTGGACTACTTAATTTGTAGGAGGTCTAGTGTAATAGACATTGCCAGTTAATTCAAGTAGGTTCAAGTCCAGCACAAAGAGTAAAGTAAAGTGGGGACTGGACTGCTAAATCAGTGGGAGGCCTAGAGCAATGGGCTAAGCCAAGTAAAAGTATGTTCAAGTCCAGCACAAAGAGTAAAGTAAAGTGGGGATTAGACTGCTTGATCAGTGGGAGGCCTAGAGCAATGTACTAAGCCAAGTAAAAGTATGTTCAAGTCCAGCACAATGGGAAAGCAAGACAAGTAGAGGAAATGTGACATACATTTACCCTTTAATCTACATTGCCAAGCCTTACAGAAAGAGATGTTTAATGTCCAGAGAAATGGCCGGGTATGAATTGTGGAAGTGAGAGGTGGGAGACCCCCCCCCCATCAGCAGTAACCAAATTCACCTCTACAGATTTGCTCTGTGGCACTTTTACTTTCTCTCAGGTACTTGGCCAGTGCCTGAGGAAAGTACCCAGACGTGAGATTAAAAGGAAGTTTCCCTGATAGAGCTGAGGTAGTCTTAGGTAGTTTAGGGAGCCACCATAAAATGTTGCCATGACATATTGAAGGTGTCAGAGTGGCCGGCAAGGGAGCTGAGCCTGGGAATCCTAGATAGTGTACAAGTTCAGGCTGTGTACCCAAAGCAGCGTGCAAGTCCGGGCTGTGTGCCCGGTGGGTTCAGAGCCTGAGGGCTGGTGTGTTGAAGAAGTGTTTCTGATTCTTTCTAATCTGCATTACCAGGAGTGTAGCCCCATGGGGTTCTGTCTATACTTTGTTTATTCTGCTTGGATGTGAATAAAAGCCACACTTTAGAATCCCATTCCTGGTATTGGACATTACAGTTATTGCTTCCTGTGTTTGGAATTACTTGGGTGCCCCTGTGCAGAGTAGCCAAACCTAGCCCTTGTGCTGAGTAACCTATTCCTCCCCCAATCCAGTCCCCACCTGGTACTGCTGTCAGATTCAAACAGCATACCACCTGTCGTTTGCAAAAAGGTGGGGTGGGGGGTTATAAAATGGAGGCACCGCTTTGGATTTGAAATTTAGGGAGAAAAGGTGCTCGGGCAAGGGGTTAGCGTTTTGGTTATCTGGCAGTGGGTAGCCCAAAAAGCTGAAGCAAGGTTAACTAGTGTGTCGCTGTGTGCTGTTGCCCATGTGCTGCTGTTAAATGCCAACTGTTTACCAAGGAACTGTAAAGCCTGAGAGAGTATTCCCTTGTCCTGCATCAAAAAATGACAGCGTTTTGCCAGCTTTTAAATAACTGTTGTGACAAAGAAAAGTGTGGAAGACTAGGGGTGGCAAAAGGAAAATTGTGCCCTGGACATTGGAAATGCTTTTTAGTGAACTGAGAGACTTGCTGTGTTAATGGTCAAGACAAATGGTTGAAATGGGCTCAAACCTTGGAGTCAGTTCGAAAAAAAAAAAAGTGGTTTTGCAGTTTAAATTTGCCTGCTCGATGATCGCCATGAGGAGAAGAGCACTCGTGAGGGAAAGAGGCTCATTTGCATGGCGTCGTGTGATTGGTGAGACTGCAATCAGTCTCGCCCCCAAGCCAGTTCTACAGCGACTGCCCAGCATTCAAGAGGGATTGTGAGTGGAGTGTGTGTACTGGCTTATCGGAGGAGCATCGCGGTGACTTATAGAGCTGTAAAAGTTTCAAAAACCGACTTTTCCATCTAAAATCGGGCTCAACCCACATCTCAATTGACTGGACTGTGAATGTGGTGTTCGGAGGGACATTCGGCAGGACTGCCAACCCGCTTCCTTCCAGAGGCCTCCAAGACTGGCTGCAGGCCGTTTTCCATCGCAGCAAACAGCTACTGATAACAGGGAGTACCAACAGAAATAATTGCTCAAATAAGTGATTTTGCCAAAAGCCAGCTGAATCTGTGTGCAGCAGTGTAGTCGCTTTGCAAACAAAAGACTGTGTCAAGTTTTACCAGCAAAAGCAAGCCTTTTAAGCCATCGACTGTGAGCATAGTTATGTGATTCAGCGTCAATAAAGTTTCAAAGCCATGAGAGAAACTGTGAGTTGTAGCAAGATATGCAGCAAGAGTTACATGCAATCCTGTGCTTGAAATACTGAGGCTTTAAGGGACTGTGAGCTAGAGCAATGTTTTCAGCAAGTGAAAAGTCTGTGGTAAATCATATAAATGTGCTAGGAACAATAACAGTGTAAGTTTGTGCAGTTTTGAGCAAAGTTATCAATAGAGTGTGTAAATCAGATGTGCAGTGGCTTGACCCAGTTTCAGAATGTTGATGCACAGGAGTGCTGCCGCTGCCATTACAGGGTGGGGTAGTAATGTAAACACAGCAGCAGGGGAGCCATTTTAAAAGAAAGAGAAAGTTTTCAGTGATATGGGACTTGAAATAACAGGGAGCGTTTGTTTTTCTCTGCAGTCATGGCCTCAGGACCAGCCCGTTACCCGGATCATGCCTGGGCTCTGGTAGTAGCAGAAGTAAACAAGTTAAGGGACATTGAGAGGTGTTACTATGGAGGACAACTGCCTCCTCATATGGCGATTCCTGGATACCCAGTGCAAGTGTGCTTAATGTGCTTAAATGCTGGAAGGGACGTCTTCGTGGTACCTCACTGTTCGGGGTGCTTAGAAATACGGCTTGTTTAAAGCGCCCAAGATTTGTTTAGCTCCCACATGGATAAAAGTTCAAGAATTTGCAGTTGGCAGCACACAGCACCAGGCGGAACCTGTTGAAGAAGGCCCCTTGGGGGAGTGTGGCACAAAGCTAGAGGGTGCAGATTTGCAGACAGAACAATGTGCTGATGTTTGGGATGCTGGATCACAGAGAGACAATTCAGACAGAGCATCAGTAGACTCTTGGAGAGGGGGGCCTAGCCCAAGTCTCATAGGAGAAGATGAGATGAGGGAGGCCTTTGAATGGGAGGTATCAACCTCCATGCCCAGTGAAGAATGGATAGTCTCAGGAGTGAGGACTACTGCTCACTCCTGGGCACAGATTCTCAGTGAGGAAGAAGAAGAGGGGGAACCTATGTGGCCTTGTGAAAAAGGAACAGGTACAAAGTCTCAAGCTCTTGCCTCAGAGGAATGCATGGACGAGAGTGGTGATGCCACTGCCCTGGCTGTGCAAGAAGAAGAAGCCATGGATCCATTTTTTGTCTAGTTGAGAACGCGTAGCTGGCAGAACCAGGACTGGCCACCCCCAAGCCAGGCCAGTGGTCTCAGGTTGACCAAAGCTAGTAAAGAGGAGAGACTGGTTCATAGGAAGGCGAATGAGATCTATGGGATGTCCTTTTCTACCTTTCCTTGAAGAGTCTAGGAGGAGATTGAGAACAGCAGGAAATCCTGGATTTGGGCCGAAGCAATGAAATGTGTGCATCCTGGTGCAAACAAATAGGTCAGGAACAGAATGTTTCATGAAAAATACAGCCAGTGGAAAAAAGGCAGGACACTGTTTATGGACACTGTTCGAATAGTGGATGGAGAGGGACATGAAACCTTTCACAGTGTGAATTATGTGTGCCCAGACGGGGTAATAATTCAAGCACCTGACCCATTGTGCTATTGGCCACAGTGCAAAGATCTCCCTGCAAATGTGCCCATGCATACCAACTGGAAAGCAGAGCAGTGGTAGCCAGTGCTGCCACTCCAGCCATTGTAGTGCCTTTGTTGTTCTACTAGTATGGACATCCAGGACTCAGGTGCCCCACATTCATCAGTTCTACAGTGTACTGACTTTCCAGAATCCATCGACTGGCCCACCAGATGACTTCAGATCCAGAAAGAACACCAGCCCAGCTGTATCCTGATTCATCACCTGGTATCCGGATGACATCAGACCAGCTGTTTTCCTTTTTGTTCCTGTTCTAAGGTTCCATCTCCAGAGATGACATCAACCCAGCAGTTTCCAGATGTGCCCTCCTTTCGTTCCCAGAAGATGTCCGCCCAGCTGTATTGGAAGAGTGCTGCCAGGGAGAGTCTTCGGCTGAGGAACAGGACGGTGTAAGTTGTTCATTCTACAAGGGGCTGGTAAGTCCAGACTTTTCTATTCTTATCACATTGCAGTACACACCCTACACTAGCAGACTCCAGATGTGTGAACTGTCCTCAAAGACTCTCCCTTTCGGGACTTTGGCGTGCTAGAACTGTGCTTCACCGGGCTCCGGCCCAGGAGAGACTCTTTAATGGACTAGCCTTCGGGCACTGTGGTCACTAGATGGGACTTTTAGGGAACTCCATCCCCCAAATGTGTATTGTAGATAATGTCGTTGTTTTTCTACTGTTTTCTAGTGTATATACTGTTTTTCTAACTTTTCTAAAAAAAATATATATTTTTGGGATTCTCCAGTGTTTTGATGGTAGGGGTTTAGATAGACTGTGTATGCAGATTAGGAGTATGTGTTGTCTTTCTTTTTTCTTGCAGGTGTTCCTGGAGAAGATAGAAGAGAAGACAAGAAGAGGAGGAGGGGCTCATTGGAGTTCCTCACTAGTACTTTAGTGTGTAGTATTTAAAGTACTGTTTTTGTTGTTGTTACTGTAGTAACCCTTTTCTTCCACAGGTATGGTTGTGGGGGAATGAGGGAGTAGTGTAATGGTATGGTATTAGCTCCTGGTGTGTGGTTGCATGGTGCACAAGGTCGGGGAGGTTCCCTGTTTGTTTTGTTTTGGAGTTTGAGTTAAAGGCACATGGGTTTTCCCTAGAGGGCTAGGGGGGATAGACAGGCTGTGGACCTGACCTGCAGTAGGGGTTGCAGTGCTGATCTATTAGGGCTATGCTCTGGACAGTTCTAACAGAGCCACTAGGCACCCATAGTTAGTGGGTAGAGTAGAGGCTGATATGTTAGCCAAAGGCCTCTAGGCCCTTAGTGCTGTCTGCCTGTGCTAGCACATGGTAGGAGGGGGCCTGATCACTCCCCTCCAGAGGTAGCACATAGGGTGAGATGGCCTAAGCCGGGTAAATAATGACTGCAGACAGTCATTTTCCTAGCCCAGGGTGAGTGTAACCCCCCTGTTTCCTGGGGTTACTAGAATCCCAGTAAGACCTAGTGGTAGGCAGGGAAGGCAGCTTGTGAAACTCCAGTTAAATGGATTTCACACTGTCTCACTGTGGTCTCAGTCTTAGCTGAGACTGAGGGATGACATCACCATAGAACTCTCACAGCTGCATGAGCTACACTGGAATCTGCAGTTGGAAGTTAGGATAGAATGCTGGGGATTTTTGAAGAGAGTCTGTGTGTGCAGTCTTGAAGAGAGGTGCAGCACAGCAGTCTGTGGACAGGCTCTCATAGCCTAAAGCTCTGTCATAGAGCTACTGTAAGGGGAGGTGTGTGTTTCTACCAAAAGAGGAACACAGTAAGCTGCTTGTGAAGTGGTGAAGACCGCTGTTACTGGTCCATGTGCCTCCTCAGAGATGGGAGTGGAAGGGTTTGCCTGTCTTCCAGGGGCAACCCTCCTGGTTCCAGCTAAGGAAGAAGCTGCCTTATTTGAAGTTGTGCTGTGGCACCAGAAGCTGTGGGAAAGAAATTCCTGTGAGGAATCGCCTGTGGGGCACCTGCAACCAAAGGGTGAGTTCACTCTGACATAGGGCCTATGTTTTCACCGGAACTGTTTGGAACGTGGGGATTGGACTACTTAATTTGTAGGAGGTCTAGTGTAATAGACATTGCCAGTTAATTCAAGTAGGTTCAAGTCCAGCACAAAGAGTAAAGTAAAGTGGTGATTGGACTGCTAAATCAGTGGGAGGCCTAGAGCAATGGGCTAAGCCAAGTAAAAGTATGTTCAAGTCCAGCACAAAGAGTAAAGTAAAGTGGGGATTAGACTGCTTGATCAGTGGGAGGCCTAGAGCAATGGGCTAAGCCAAGTAAAAGTATGTTCAAGTCCAGCACAATGGGAAAGCAAGACAAGTAGAGGAAATGTGACATACATTTACCCTTTAATCTACATTGACAAGCTTAACAGAAAGAGATGTTTAATGTCCAGAGAAATGGCCGGGTATGAATTGTGGAAGTGAGAGGTGGGAGACCCCCCATCAGCAGTAACCAAATTCACCTCTACAGATTTGCTCTGTGGCACTTTTACTTTCTCTCAGGTACTTGGCCAGTGCCTGAGGAAAGTACCCAGATGTGAGATTAAAAAGAAGTTTCCCTGATAGAGCTGAGGTGGTCTTAGGTGGTTTAGGGAGCCACCAGAAAATGTTGCCATGACATATTGAAGGTGTCAGAGTGGCCGGCAAGGGAGCCAAGCCTGGGAATCCTAGATAGTGTACAAGTTCAGGCTGTGTACCCAAAGCAGCGTGCAAGTCCGGGCTGTGTGCCTGGTGGATTCAGAGCCTGAGGGCTGGAGTGTTGAAGAGGTGTTTCTGATTCTTTTTAATCTGCATTACCAGAAGTGTAGCCCCATGGGGTTCCGTTCATGCTTTGTTTATTCTGCTTGGATGTGAATAAAAGCCACACTTTAGAATCCCATTCCTGGTATTGGACATTACAGTTATTGCTTCCTGTGTTTGGAATTACTTGGGTGCCCCTGTGCAGAGTAGCCAAACCTAGCCCTTGTGCCAAGTAACCTATTCCTCCCCGAACCCAGTCCCCATCTGGTACTGCTGTCAGATTCAAACAGCATACCACCTGTCATTTGCAAAAAGGCAGGGGGGCATGGGTTACATCAACATTTGACACCATTGACCGTGGGGTACTACTGGAGCACCTGAGATGTATTTGTGGACTCTCTGGGACTGTGCTCAGATGGTTCACATCGTACCTCACCAGAAGAACTCAGAGGGTGGTGTCAGGGGTCTTTTCCTCTGATCCCATCTCTCAATTTTGTGGGGTTCCTCAGGGCTCTATGTTGTCCCCCATGTTGTTTGCGGTGTACATGCTTCCCCTCGGAGACATTGTGAGACAGTATGGGTTGAGATTTCACTGTTATGCAGATGATACCCAACTGTACCTGTCTTTTGCACCCAACCAGGAAGGAGCTATCTCGGTATTTAATAGCTGCCTAAATGAAATCCAGGATTGGATGAGGTCCAGTTGGTTGAAGTTGAATTCTGGGAAGTCTGAGGTGTTGGTATTGGATCCGGATCACCGGATAGGAGGACCTGTGGCCGGCGCCCCATCTGGGGTGTTTTCTGGGGATGTCGAGCTACTGTTCTCTGAACGGGTGCGAGATCTCGGGGTGATCTTAGATGTGGGGCTGACTCTTCGTTCCCAGGTGTCAGCAGTGGTAAAATCTTCCTTTTATCATCTGAGAAACATTGCCAGAATCAAGCACCTTGTTCTGTCCGGCGAGCTGCCAACTTTGATCCATGCCTTCGTGACCTCATGCCTGGACTACTGCAACTCGCTTTACCTTGGGCTTCCAGAGGTTGATATCCGCTGCCTGCAGCTGGTGCAGAATTCCACAGCCTGAGTACTTACAGGTACTCCTAGATCTTCTCATATTACTCCGGTGCTGCGGGGAACTGAACTGGCTACCAGTTCAGTGGCGGATCACCTTCAAAGTCGGATTGCTGACTTTTAAAGCCCTGCATGATCTGGGCCCTGACTACCTAAAAGAATTCCTGATTCCTTACCACCCTGTAAGGCTGCTTCGCTCAGCTGATATGGGGTTGCTAGAGATTCCTAGGGTTACATTTAAATCAGCTGGGGCCCGGGCTTTTATGTTCATGGCCCCCTTCCCTTTGGAATTCTCTACCCTGTCAGATAAGGAAGTGTACGACTGTGAGAAGCTTTAAACAGGCTCTCAAATCCTTTTTATGGGAAAGGGCCTATGGTGGTTCTGATTAATTGCTGTATCTGTTTTAATAGTTTTTATATTACTGTTTGTATATTTTGTTTGTATTATATTTTACTGGAATGCGCCTTGGTATTCAAAAGGTGCAATACAAATAAAAATATTACTATAATTATTATTATTATGCAACCTCACAAGTTTCCTTCCTTGTGGAGGAGCCATCCTGAAGGACAGTAGTGCCCAGGGTACCCCTATGGTGGGAATGCATGGGACTAGTAGCCAAGCCAGGAGTTCCTTAGGCACGGGGATTTTTTTCTTGGTTTTAGTTTCCCACAATGGGGACGTGGCATGTAATGACACCAAGATGTTGACTTACGCACCCGCAAGCCAACATTGGTGTCTGTCTATCCCTCCACCCAGACCTCTGTAGTGTCAGATGATCCTTCCCACAGGAGCCAGGTGTGCACCGAGTACAGTAAGTCTCCCCCCACCCCAGAGGTGCAGAGCAGTCTGGATGCTTATTCTCCTCACCCCAGCCAGTCCTCCAGCTTACCGATTCCACTGCTAAACCCGGAACGCTGGCATCGCAAGCAGTTACACAACCACTGCTCCAGCAGGCCAGCATGTTTCCTCCTTTAGATTATCACTAAAGTAGTTTTGCCACCTCCGTGAACCTGGCAGGAGCTACAAAAACTCCCCCGAGATGTACATCCTCCAGCCCATTGGGGCCATCATGGGTCCTGCCAGGTCCCGGTATCATTCCTCTTGTTTTCTCCCACACCCACAATTGTACAATCGGTGCAGCAGCTGTCTCCACCTATGAGGAGGCAGTCAAGCACCCCAGTTGCAGGTCGAACCCCTTTTGTTGTGCTGACACATGCAGCACAAATTCCCCCTGCTGAGCCCCGAGCAACCTGAGTCTGTTCCAGAATCCGGGTCACTGGCGTGGTGCGAGGTGTGGCGTCCAGTGCCTCAACCCTCAGTGCTACTGGGCCGGCCTCTTTTTTTTTTATTTTTTTTTTAGTATCATCTTGTTATTGATTTTTCATTTTAAAACAGTTACAGACTATGATACACCAACACAGCAAAATAGCAAGCACCATAGATGAATTACGAACTAATACAGTAAATTTATCATCCAGTAGTACATCAGTATACCAGTCCCTTCAACATATTATAGTCCATCTTATGTACTTTTCTAGGCCAATATATGTCTTTAACATCTTTCACCTGTCTACCACTGACTTTTTCTCAGGTGTTTTACTCTAAAACTTAAGATGTTCACATACAATTTATGTGTAATCATATAGAAAAATGAAACTAATGCCTAAATCATGAAGCCTACTGTCTATGTATAAATCTATATGCTAGTATTAGAATTGATAAAGGTTAAGTAGATGGAGAAGGAATTGAAAAAGAACTTCACACTTTATTTGCTACCATGTTTCCGTTTTAGCCCACCTACTTCATTGCCTCAGGTAATTCATCTACCCTCTTCCAACTTTTTAACTATATATTTAATGATGTCACAGGATAACCCCTATTCTGCCCCATATGGGTTCAGTTTGTCTGATGAGGGGTCCTCATCTCACACCTTCCCTGAGTATTAGGGCTTCCACTGGGGACAGCAAAGTTAGTAGCCCACTGCATTCCATCAGGAAACATTCCTCCCTTCCTTTCAGGGCATACAGTATGTCAACCTGTCCTTGGAAAGTGTGTCCAATAGGAGGTTCTTCCACATTGCCATCGTGGGCTTCACACACGAAACCCATGTTTTAAGTATGATCTGCCTGGCTATAACCAGCATCACTCTTATCCACCTAGGATATAAGCACCAGTCCCCCCCTCTCATCTATCTCTGCCTCAAATAAGAGAGACAGGGGTGACACCGCCACTGTCTAGCCCCATATAGCAGAGACATCCACTGCTGTCTCTTTCTAATAACTCTTAAGAACCTCACAATCACAAAAACAGTGGAAGTATGTACGCCTCCCCACAGAACATCTGTTGCAAATGGGAGACACCCCCCGGGCAGAATTTGTGAACCATGCTTGGGGGATAAAAAAGTCAATGTAAAATTTTAAATTGGGTTTCTTTGAATCTGTTGCATAGCAATAGTCCCATATGCAACATGATTATCATTCCCCAGTTATCTTCTGAGATGGTTATACCCATATCCGTTTCCAACTTCAACTTGGTGCCTCCTGACATATCTGGGAATTGGGCTTTATCGTTTCCAGCTGCCCTGCCTATGAGCCCTCTCTCATGCCCTTTAGCTCCAAGGATTTCTCTTTCTACTATTGATGGGGCGCATCTGTTGGTGTCCTTTGCAGGTCCCTGCCATAGCTTCATACCTGTAAATATCTTTAAAAATGTGAGGTAGGTGTCCCCAAACTCTCCTGTACCACTGCAAAGGGAAACATCCCCTCCCCCTCATACAGGTCTCCTATGCACCGTAGACCCCTCTCCTCCCACATCACCAGGCCCTGATCCTCCAGCCCTGGCTGAAATTCCAGATTCCTTGCAACTGGGACCAGAATAGTGTTCTCCCCTCTACCCCATGCCTTTGCTTGATACTCACCCACATCTCTAGGACAGCTTCTACCAAGGGGTTGGGGTGCGGCAACTGTTTATAAGCTAATAGCTTGCGTCCCAATAAGTATGATGTTAGTCTGCCCAGGCATCCCACCTCCTCTAGCTCAACTCAGGATGCTGCCTCACCCCTATATACCCAATTGAGCAAATAGCAGAACTGAACTGATAAAAAGTACCCCTTTAGACCAGGAAAAGCTAATCCCCCTTTTTCTTTGGTTGCTTTAAGTCTAGCCAACTGCATTCTGGATTTCTTTCCCTGCCACATGAATTCTCCAAAACTTTTCTCCAACCTGGTGATGTCTCACGCTGTGGGATAGAAGGGCAACATTTACATCTGATATAAAATTCTTGGTAGGACATTAATTTTTATTAGATTTATCCTCCCCATCCAGGAGATAGGGAGGGCTTTTCCCCTAGTTAAGTCTGACACAATAGTGTCAAACAGTGGGGTGTAGCTACTGTTACATCATTTTTTTTTAATCTATCCCAACCTTGATGCCTAAGTATGTGAAGTGATGATCCACCCCGTTCAGAGTCCATGTATGTCTCTGGATAGGCCCACTTTGGTTATTGAACATAGAATCTCTGATTTCTGTATGCTTAACTTGTAGCTTGAAAACTGTGCATTGCAAGGATAACAGGAACCGACACTTCAGGTTGTGTTACAAATAGGAACAGATCATCTGCATATAACATGATTTTGTACTGCTTCCCCGCCTTCTCTGGGATTCCTTTAACTTGCCAGCTCTCACATATTCAGATAGCCAGTGGCTCAATGGCTACCGCAAACAAAAGAGGGGAGAGGGGGCAACCCTGTCTCATACCCTGAAATAGCCAGAATTCCTCACTTTTCATGCTCTGGGGTCTCTGTATAGCATTTTACCTAACTCCACAAACCCATTTCCCAACCCAAAATGCCACAGTGCCTCAAAATGATACTCCCACTCAATTCTGTCGAAATCTTTCTCGGCGTCCATGGAGAGTACACATGCTTCTTCCAGATGCCGAGACTCCCACCACACAACATTCATAAGTCGCCTCATGTTGTGGTGTGACAACCTCCCTTGCACAAAACCAGTCTGGTCTGGGTGCACTATCCTCGGTAGTACCCCTCAGCCTCATGGCTGACACTTTGGCCATTATTTTACAGTCATAGTTGTTGAGGGAGATGGGCCTATACACAACCCACTCCAGGCTGTCCTTCCCCGGCTTAGAGATGACACAGATGTTAGATTCCAGACAGGTTCTAGGCAACCCTTCTCCCCTCTAGCTTCCTCCATTAAGTCTATTAATGGTCCTGCCACTTTATCTTTCAGCTCTTTGTAGTATTCTGCTACAAACCTGTCTGGCCCTCCTGCTTTGCCAGATGTTAGTCATCCGATGGCTCTACTAACCTCCTCAACTGTGATAGGTCCCCACAAACCCTCTCTTTGGTCCTCCAATAATGTTGGGATTATAATTTTATCCCAAAAATTCTTCACCAGCCCCCCAGTTCTTTCACATTCAGCCTGGTACATCTTCACATAGAGGTCCCTAAAGGCAGTTCTAATCTCCCCCTCCACATGTAGTACCTTGTCCTTTGCAGTGCGATTAGCAATTATTTTGCTAGGGACCCTTCCCCTTTATAAGTTTTACCAGTAATGGACCAGGCCTATTACCCCATTCATATACCCTTTGTTTGGCAAAGAAGAGCTTAGACATACCTTCCTCATTTAGATACCCATTAAGTGTCTCTTTGGCTACCAACAGTTGCCATCTATCTTCTTCTGTGCCCCTTTCAATGACCTGTCATTCTGTTGCATGAACCATCTGCTCCAAGTCCCATATCTTAGCTGTTCTTTCTTTTTTAAGTTTGGCTATAGCCTATAACAACCCCTTCATATATGTCTTCCTGACCTCCCTAAGGTTCCCTGAGAGACAACGGTTGCCAGGTTTGTAGAGAAGTAGATTTCCCACTGAGACCTTAAGAATTTTCTAACCTCCTCTTTGCACATCAAATAAGTGATGAAACACCAGAAGCCCCTCTGCCTAGCCTCTGCCCCCAACATGGCCTCTAACCATACCATGGAGTGATCTGATATCATTATTGGACTATGGGCGACATCCACAGTTTGGCTATATATTGCTTTCAGCACAAAAATGTAATCCATTCGGGACCAAGACCCAAGGGCACTGGAATAAAAAGTATACTCCCATGCACCTGGGTTTGTGGCTCTCGAACTGTCCACTAAATCCAATTCCAGTAGCCCCATGGACCCATGGACCAGTCTTCCTTGGCCTTATTGGCCCTACACCTCTTGCCAGAATAGTCTAATTTGGGGTCCATGGTACAATTAAAATCCCCCCATAATCAAAGTTGCAAACTGGGCCTTGTGGATCACTTCCAGTATACACTGGTAGAATGTGGGGTTATATGATGCAGGGGCATATTTTCTCCTGGGGCATGCTCAGTTGAAGTGAGATGGGTCTCCTACAACATTAAAACCTGTGCCTTTTTATGTTTCAGTGCTGTTAATATTCTGTATATCTTAACTGGCAATGCAAATCCCTTTACATTCCATGAAATGATGATATCAGTTTGCATTTTAGCTATTTGTCTGGTAAATCCAGCCTCCCATTAACATATCCTTCCCCTTTAGGTGGTGCATCAAACCTTAGTAACAATGACCTAAAATTATTCCAGTAGTAGCAAAGTGTGAATAACAATATAAATTGTAGAACAAGAGACAGTAACGTCAACAAGAAGTAATCTGGACAATTTTCATAATCAGAACCTTTCAGACATAACAGATGTCTAAACTTCCCCCTACATGTATTATTCCCCTTTCCCCCCTTCTTACCCCATTCCCCAAGGAATTGGATGGCCCTCTTAACACAAGCCTGTGTCTGAAGAACAATCCTTGGTTCAAAATGTAGGACTATAGAGAATTTGTTTAATAATTCACAAATAAACCTAGTTTGAATCTCCCTATACACTCCTCCCTCCTCCGCTCCAGTTTTCAGCTCATGTCTATTGCCAGAATGTTCATTTATCTCCCTCAACATGAAATTTTGTAGTAGTATTCTACCCCTCAAAATGATCAGATTATTTCTACTATTATCTTCCTATAGAGCAAGAAGAACTCAGGAAAAACAACCCACAGCCTGCTTTCCTGCCTTCAGCCATGCTGGAGCAAGTCAAACCAAATCCTCTCCACATGCCACTGTGACCCACACTGAAAGCCCAATCCCTCAACCCCCCCACCATCCCAAACATATATATCACTGATTACAATGATTTCCCCTAATACCATGGCTCAGTTGTAGGCAACAGCATGGTCTTCATTCCAAGCCTATGGCATCCTCCATGTTCCCCCACCCCCAGTCTCCTCTCCCCTGCAATGATTAGTGTGCAGCCTTATTATTTATTCTTTATTGTGCTACAGGAGAGACGTCATAACCTCCCATGAGAAAAATAAACCCCCAGAGCAGAGTCCTTTGTTCCTTCCATCTTGTGCCTCAGAGCCAGAGAAGGGAGACATCCTGTGCCCATTAAAACACAAGCCGGACCCCATCCCTCCCCAGCCCCACTGACCTGAGAGTTTAGCCTTGGAGGGTCCACTGGTCCACCTCTTGAAACATCTCCTGTTTTAAGGCCTCTGCTGGTATACCAGGTCACTGGAACATTCTACAGCACAGTCTCTCATCCGAACTTAAAAAGTTCAGATTGTTCAAGGGTAGTTTCTGGCAGGGTGGCAAAACCCGCCATAGGCTCCCACAGAAAACAATCTCACTGTCCAATTAAGTTCAGGGGTAAATCACTGTCTGGATAGAGCCGGTAGCAAGGTTGAGGCATCGAAGGATGTTAGGCCCCCCTTCCAAAAGTGTATCACAGGTCACATCCAAAGGCGGTTCTAGCAGGATAAACGGAAAGTGTCTCACACATAAGTGTAACTTCACTTAGCTGCATGTTTCCTGTCCCATTCATCGATGAAGGTTTTCAGCTTATCCGGCTCCCAGAATGAGTAAGTAGCCCCCTCCATGTTCACTCAAACTGTTGCAGGATATGCCAGGATGAATTCAATTCCTCTCTTTCTCAACAAGTCCATGCCTGGATTGAATTACTGCCTCTTCCGTTGCCCACACTGGGATAGATCCTGGTGAATAGTTAGCCTAGTGCCTTCAAACATCAGGCCCTTTTTTGCCCGATATGCTGCCATGACTGCTTGCCTGTCACCAAAATGGTGCATGCAAAAAATAATCTGCCTTGGCGGTTGGTCATTAGGTGGCCTCAGGGCTAGCGCTCGATGTGCACATTCGATCTTAAGGCTGCCATTCTTAATATACATCCCCAGCAACTTTGGGAGGGTAATTGCATAGAATTCCAACACACTTTTACCCTCTTTCCCTTCTGGCAGGCCCCTTAACTGAAGATTACTTCTCCGGTTATAGTTTTCTTGATAGTTGATAACGTCCTTTAGGGCCTCCAGTTCTTTCTCCATGTGTGCGAGCTTCTCTGGCATCATTCTGGTTGAGTCCTCGACATTGGAGACTCGCTGTTCCAGCTCTGCTATTCTCTTTGAGTGCTGGCCAGTTTCTGAGGTGAGCTTTGTCATTTTATGCTCAAATTGATCAAGTCGAGGGCTCAATTCTTGCAGTAAGGAACAGATATACTGTTGTCATAACATGGCCTCAGAAATAAATAATGAGGATGAGAAATGTATGTTTTTCAAAGTTCTCCTTGAGGTGTTGACTGGTGTTTCAGCACTGGGTATCCTGGAGAAAACTGCACTATACGAGGTCCACAAAATATACAGAAAGAGGATAGCAGATCATCTCACAGGTAGGAAGTAGATGATTATGGTGGATTCTCAACTTTTACAGTGGTGTACCACACAATTCAGTGCTGTGTGTACTGCTTTTTAGCATATGACAGCAAAACACTGCAGAAAAAGTGCAGCAATAAAAATATGTCAGAACCAAATTCAGTTAGAATGTAACAGTTGACCCACTCTCCACCATGGCTAGAAGATGTAAAAATTAACAAAAAGGAGCACAAGTGGTAGGAAATGCTACTTTGACAATTATAAAAGAATTAGCGTTTAAGGAAATAGCAACCTGAATGATAAATATTACAATATATGGTGCATACCTGCTCCTGCAACTAGCCTATCTCCTATTTTTACCACTCTTTCTGTCTTGTCTCCTTCTTGGTTCCTCTGTGCTCTTTTCCTTACCTTCTTTCTTCTTTCTGGTTGACCCCTGCTTCCCTGAAGGGCCATTTTACTGTGCATGATTACCATTTCCATCAACCCTGACTTGTGATTCATACTCTGGTTGTATATATTGCAATTTATATTCATATTAACATTGTAGCTTAAGCTCAGAAGTGACTCTAGGTCCATCGTGTCCACCTCTCCCTGCTTCATAAGCATAGATCAACATTTGTATAGCTTTATAACATTTTGTTTCTTTGACCATGACTGTTCAGCTATATTTGTATGCACTCTTTTACTGTCTGACCTACTTCCCTTGTAACCTTTCCCACTAGATTGGACCTGAAAATGAGCCTTGGCTTAGTGTGCCTTTCCCAGTCACCAAACTTCAAATTAAAAAAAAGAAATATTTAACTAAAAGATCATTTTCATTTCATATACAGTCTTTCATACAGTGTATCATAAAACACTTTACAGGGTCATAATGAAAAAGCAGCAGGATAAAACAATTCACAAATTGTTACCCTTGGTTCCTGGTTGTCCAGAGTCCCCTTTGTTTCCTTGATTTCCATGGGTTCCTGGAATTCCAGGCACTCCAGGGACACCAGCAGGGCCCTGCAGAAAGGTACAGCCGCACAGAGTTTTCACCTCTGCAAAAGGAAGGGTAGAATCAGAAACATTAAAACACACAGTACTGCATGACTTTCCTTCTTCACTTACACCTCTTATTATCTGCCCCTCCACCTGGGCAGATGCACAATCAGTCCTTACTGGGAATCAAAGCTGCCATCTGGCATTCTGAGGCCCAAATGCAGCAGCTTTTACCATTCAGCTAAATGGTCATTTAGTGGGGCTGGAAGGCTTGACTGAGCTTTTGGCATCTAGCATCGCAGTCTCAGACAATACTACCAGAGATCTCTGCCATTATGGTTTCTCATTACTGTAGGATTCTACTTTTCAAGTTTTCCACTTGCAGTACTTTCTGAGATTGAATCCCTTCTTGACAAACAGAGATCAGCAAGGGGACACTCCAGTTTGTCTGTTTGCCACATCATGCCCTGGCTAATGTTGTCCTTGCTATTAGGGTTGTCAGAACCCGCTGAAGTTCTGGGTTCTGGTTCTGGTCTAGAACTTTGCAAATAGTTCTAGGGTTCTAATCTTCTTTAGAACTCAAACTCTTTTGTGTGCAGGATTGGAGAGAAAGAACACGTAAAGATACTGAGAGGAGAACAAATACATAAAAAGAGCTGCACTCTCAGCACTGCCATAATATTGGTTCTCTGCACATGCAGAAAAGAGAAACACATTGAGCCTCTCAAAGTGCAAATGCCATGTATCACAATTCCATGCCTTTAGCACATCTGCATGTGAGCAACACATTCTCTCATTTCCTCCCTCCCAAACATTTTAAGCATGCAATTCCCAATGATTAGCATGTTTTCCAGGCTGGCATCCCCTGTTTTTGAAATGTATGAAGAAAAAAAGCATTTTTTTAGTAGTTAGAACCCTTAACACTTAAAACCCATGGGTGTTCTAATTCTAAATTAGAACTCAACCCGATAGGTTCTAAAGGGTTCTAATCTTTCTAGAACTAGTTCAGAGAACCCTACTTGCTACTGTAACACATTTAATGTCAGTGCCAGCTCATCAGGTCTGCTGCCTCTAGATGGTGCAGAAGCACAGCAGCCTGACTTCTGACTTCCACATTAGAGTGTCAGACCAAGCAGCATATTGGCTTTGTGAACAACACTGGCTGCCTGAATGTTGAAGGACTGATAGGTCCTGAATCTGACATACTATACAAAACCCCAAATGGACTGGGTCCCCTTAATGTGAACATAAACCCTAGCTTTCATAATTGTAATAAAATTGGAAATTTGGCAGTGTGTAGTATCTTTACTCTCCCTACAGTACTATTCTTCTGTTATACATAATCTAAAATAATAAATACACTGAAATAAACATGTCACTCCCCCTTTTTCTAGGGTCCCTTGTTGTTCCACTGTGCAGCTTGGTACCAGAACTGTGCATAATTCAGAATTCTTGCAGTGGAATTTATGCAGAATGGCAATGCTGTTTCTGAAATGCTTCACAGAATTTTTTTTTTTAATTCTGTAGAATTCTGAAAAACATTTCTATGTAAACTGTGGACTAATATTCCATGGATAAAATAATCCATGGAATAATATTCCATGGCTTGCAGAACATGAATCCCCAGGTTATATAAACTGTGGAATGCCATTCTGAAAATAATATTACACTTTCTGAATTTCGCAATTCCACTTTTGACTAAATTTTGCAGAATTAGGATTAATTTCTTGGTACCCCTAATTGAAAATGCATTTTCCCCCACCTGGTATTCATTTTTGTGTTGCTTCCACACATGTACAAGAAACACATTGCATCAGTCAGTCAGCAGTTAGGGAGCAGGACACAATGCGTCAAGAAATTTGTTCACAAAACCATGGAATCAGCTGTTTTGGTGCATTACAAGCTACCAAAACAGCTGATTGCATGGCGTCGCCATGGTGACAGCTTCTCCGTCGGCCTCTCACAGTCCCCAGTAAGCCGATCGAAAGTTGCCACCTGTCATTCAGTGTGCCTTCCTGGTGAAACATTTCAATAAATAAAAAGAATAAAAGCCCATGGGATGCCCAATCCCTGTCGGCATAATGCACCCCCGTGGCTCATGAGTCCCTTCCCAGCACACTGTATGACTGACAGGGGTGCCCAATCCCCCATCAGCTCCACTGCCTCCCCAAACAAACTTCCATCTGTCACGCTGGGAGCCGGCCCCAGCGTGGCAAAAGTCTCCTTGGCCAATGGGAGTGCCCAATCCCCCATTGGCTCCACTGTCCCCCCCAAACAAACTGCCTGGTGCCTCGCTGGGAGCCCACTCCAGTGTGGCAAAAGTCCATCATCTTTAAAACAACAAAAAAAGGCCTATGAAATAAACTGGTCCATCATTGATTCTCTTGCCCCATTTCCACAACCCACACCCACCCTCTGCATACCCCACCTCCCCCACCCCTCACCCCATACTGCCTCCAAGTCCAGCCATGCGATCTTGAGGTGGACCCGGAACACATCTGCACTCTGCAAAATCGACCACTGAACTGAAGAAAGGCTGGTAAGCTGTATAATGGCATAAATGTTTTTTTTTTCAACTTTGGTGTATATCTTGGCCATTTTGAGGAATATTTTCACCAAATTTTTAACATGGGGTTCTTGGAACCCCACCTCATGAACTCAGTCACTGTCATTTTGTTATTCAATCCCAAAAGGTGATTTTGCGGTAACTGCTCAGAACCACCTTTTGGGACTGATAAATGACATGACAGTGTCACTGTTCATGAGGTAGGCCCCCAAAAACCCTATGTTGAAAATTTGGTGAAGAAATTCCCAAAAATGACTGTTTTACGAGTGTATGTTGCGCAGTTACTACACACACTCGTAACTTTGAGCACTTCTAATATTTTCACTCCAGATTTTCAACATTGCCATTTTACCACACCTTCTTATGAACAGTACAGCTGTCATTTTTCACATCTTGCCTGAAATGTGTTTTCGCACATGTAGCACATAATGGCGCAGTTGGTGTGCAAAATCAATGTTCAGGACAGATTAAGAATATCACAGTGGTGCTGTTCATGAGGTAGGCTCCCAAAAACCCTATGTTGAAAATTTGGTGAAAAAATTCCCCAAAATGACTGTTTTATGAGCATGCATTGCGCAGTATTTATGCACGCTCGTAACTTCAAGCATTTTTAATATTTTCACTCCAGATTTTCAGCATTTCCATTTTACCACACCTCCTTATGAACAGTGCAACTGTCATTTTTCACATCTCACCTGAAATGTGTTTTCGCACATGTAGCGCACAATGGCATGGTCAGTGTGCGAAATCAATGTTCAGGACAGATTAAGAAAATTACATTGACACTGTTCATGAGTAGAGGTTCTAAACTGGCAATGTTGAAAATTTGGTGACAAAAGCCCATAAAATGACTTGTTACGAGCGTGCATTGTGCAATTTCCACGCACCCTTGTAAGTTCACGAATTCGTAATATTTTCAGTCCAGATTTTCAACATCGGCATTTTTCCACACCTTCTTATGAACAATAAAGCTATCATTTTTCACACCCTGGCAGAAATGTGTTTTCGCACTTCCGGCGCAGAATAGCATGGTCACTGTGGGAAATTAGTGTTCAGGATGGGTTAAGAAAATCACAGTGACACTGTTCATGAGCGGAGGTCCCAAAATGCCTATGTTGAAAATCTGCTGTAAAAAATCCCAAAACTAATTACATTATGGGTGTGCATTGCACATTTTCTATGCACACTCATGACTTCACCAGTTTTTTTATATTTTCACTCCAGATTTTCAACATTGCCATTTTTTTACACCTCCTCATGAACAGTACAGCTGTCATTTTCACATCCTGTTCGAAATGTGTTTTCGCACCTGTGGGGCCAAATGGCACAGTCGCTGTGCAAAATCACCTTTTGGCTAACAAACTGATAGTGTCACTGTTCATGCAGTGGGATCACAAAAAGCCCATGTTGAAAACTTGGATAAAAAATACCAAGAAATGCCCAGGATGTTAGGGTTTTCAATCATAATGCCCTACCCTGTAGGGACTGACAGGCGTCAGGGGTGTGACTTGGGATTGTCGACAGTAAAGCTAATGCCAATCCACCCCTACCCTGCAGCCAGTGGCAGGCATTGAGGTGCACCTTGGACCCTTTGGCTCCAGAACTCACCCCATTCTCCCATACTGCACCCATTTCAATGTATTTCCTTATGGAATGAGGTGAGTGTAAAGTCCGAACACTTCAAAGCACACCTCAACACTTGTAAGTGTTTGCAAAGTAGGGTGAGGTAAAATGTCATGACCGTTATGGGCGATGACCCAAAGGCACACCCCAATGCCTGTCCATCTCTGCAGGGTGGGGGTGGAGTTGGCATCAGTTCAATACTTCACTGCCATTCCTACAGTATACTGCATCTGTCTGACTCCTGCACTTCCACTGCTAATGACAGCAAGCAACACTTGGCATTGACAAATGCTTGTTATAATTACTGATTACTGTAGTTGCAGAACCTGGTGATATCTGTTAAGTGGAAGCATAGAAATAAGAGGACTAGTATGACAGTGCAGTGATATCCTAGTTCTTGTGATATCATGTGACTGTTTTTTTTCCCCATGGAGACTTGCATGCCATCATTCTGTGATGCTGGAAGTATACATATTGGCAATCACGTCATTGCCATTCCAGTTCTCTTAGTTCTATGAGTGGAGATCAGCAGTAAAACTTCTACTTTGAGCTTGATGTCACTGGATTCTATAACTGACTAGTAATTAAACAAGCATTTGTCAATGCCAAACGTTGTCTCGATGTCATTGGCATTGGTAGTGCTGGAGTTAGAGACGCATAATAGGAATGGCAGTGAAGTACTGAAGGGATGTTAACCCCACCCCCACCCTGCAGAGACCGACAGGCATTGGGGTGTGCCTTTGGGTTGTCAGCTATAACGCTCATGCCATTTTACCTCACCCTGCCCTGTAGACACTGACAAGTGCTGTGGTGTGCTTTGGGGTCTTTGGGCATTATACTTACCCCATTCCATAAGAAAATATGCTGAGGTGGGTACAGTATAGGAGAATTGGGTGAACTTTGTGGCTGAACACTGCAAGGCACACCACGATGTGTGTCACTGGCTTCAGGGTGGGGGTGGGGGTGGAATAGGGAGCATTACAGCCGATGATCCCAAGTCACACCTCTGACACCTGTAAGTCTGCACAGGGTGAGGTGTTAGAGTTGAAAACCCTAACACCGTAGGCTTGTGTTGGTATTTTCACTACAAATTTTCAAATTGGGCTTTTTGTGACCCCACCTCATGAGGACCTGCACTATCAGTTTGTTAGCTGAAAGGTAGTTTTGCACAGCGGCTATGCCATTTGGTGACACAGGTCCAAAAACACATTTTGGGCAGTATGTAAAAATGAGAACTGTATTGTTCATGAGGAGGTGTAAAAAATGGCAACGTTGAAAACCTGGGTGAAAATATGAAAAATTGGCAAAAGTCATGAGCATGCATAGAAACTGTGCAACACACGTCCAGAACCCAATTATTTTGGGATTTTTTAACCACATTTTCAACATAGGCATTTTGGGACCTCTCCTCATGAACAGTGGCACTGTGATTTTGTTAATTTGTCCCAAAAGTTGATTTCCTACAGCGCCACGCCATTGTGTACCACAGGTGCGAAAACACATTTTGGGCAGGATGTGAAAAATGACAGCTGTACTGTTCATGGGAGGTGAAAAAATGCCAGGGTTGAAATATGGCATGAAAATATTGCAAATTTGGCGAAGTCACAAGGAGTGCATGGGAATTGCAGCACGCTGTAACACAGTCATTTGTATAGTTTGTCACCAAATTTTCAGCATATGCATTTTAGGACCTCTGCTCATGAATAGTGTCACAGTCATTTCCTCAAACTGTCCCAAAAACTGATTTTGCGCAGTGACCCCACTATTCTGTGCCCGAAGTGCGAAAACACATTTCGGCCAGGATATGTAAAATGACAGATGTGCTGTTCATAAGGAGGTATGGAAAAATGCCAATTCTGAAAATCTGGAGTGAAAATATTACTAATTCACAAAGTTATGAGTGTGCGTGGAAACTGTGCAACACATGTTTGTAAAACAGCCATTTTTGGGAATTTTTCCACCAAATTTGCAACATAGGCTTTTTGAGAGCCCCTCTCATGAACAGTGGCACTGTCATTTCGTTAATCGGTCCCAAAAGGTGATTCCGTGCAGTGACTGCGAAATCACCTTTTGGGACTGAATAACAACACGACAGTGATTGAATCTATGAGGAGGGGCCCAATAACCCCATGTTGAAAATTTGGTGTCAATAGTCCCAAAAATGCCCGAGATATGCACCAAAGTTGAAAAAACCCTATTTCTGCCATTATACAGCTTACTGGCATTTCTTCAGTTCACAGTCGGCTTTGAAGAGTGCAGATGTGTTTCCGGTCTACCGAAGGTCATTGCGCTGGACTCTGGAGGTAAGTATGGGGTGAGAGGGGTGTGGGGAGGCAGGGTGCGCAGAGGGTGGGCACGGTTGGGGAAGGGGGCTGGGAGACTGTGATAGACCGTTTTCTGTTTTACAGGTGAAAAAAAAAAAGGAACAACACGGGACAGTTTTTTTTTTCAGGGACATTTGGCACACTGGGGTGGACTCCCAGTGTGCCACCTGATTGTTTTGGGGGGCTGTAGCCGACAGGGGAATGGGCAGTCCGGTCGGCACATATGAAAGGGGGGCAAGGGCCGAGGGGATTGGGCACCCCCTTCAGCACACAACAGATGAGGGGGGGAGACATTATGCCAACGAAGAGGGGGCTCCCTCATTGGCAAAATAAACAGGGAAGGGGGACTGTAGCTGACAGGGATTGGGCACCCTGTCGGCAAAGAAAGTCTGTTGGGGGGAACGTATAATTCCAAGAGAGACTGGGCACCCCCTCGGCACACCCTTGGGGGGGTCATTATGATGATGTGAAGTGGGCTCTCCCGTCAGCAAATTAAGTGGGTCAGGACATGCGACAGGGGGACTGGGCACCCCTGAAGTCGGGCGGTGGCAGTCAGTACCACCATGTTTACGTCAGGAGGCGTGTTATTGTGCCACCAGTGGACCTTTTTTTAGATCTGGTGGCCACATTCTGAATTGCTGGTGTGGTGCCTGCATGCTGGCTGATTGGGAAATGAGGGATGCACCTACTGATGTGTCCCCTGCATTCGCACACAGTGAACGGACCTCCAAATCTGCTATTACTGCAATATGTTGACTCATGCGCAAGCGCAGGCCTACAGAAAAAGGAAAATCAGACAAGAAAAAGCAGCATTATCAATCAATCAAGTTTATTGGTAGGAAATAACTCCATTGAACATTCTCATTTACAAGGAGGTCCTGAACAAGCAATACAGTATAAACATACAACTGGTACATAAAATAAAACATAACAAATAAAGGTATCTCATACAATACACAATATCATCTAGACAGCACAACATCGCAATTTGCACTATTCCAGATAATTATGACATTGAGCAAAATCCAAGTGGTTGCATTATTTACAATATGGCTTGACATCAGGTACCTTGAGACAAGTGCACAAGTTCTAGAATACGTAGATGCAAAAGGAAAAAAATATATATCGTAGTCTGAGAAAGGGAGGCGTTTAAGCAAGAGAGGGAAAAGGGAAGGTAGATGTGTGAACGGGCCAGTTAGGATGAAGAGCATGCAGGGAGAGAAGAGGAGTAGAAGGTGTGGACGGATAGAGGAAGGCGAGGAATCGGGGTGGATATAAGTCCTTTTGGGAGGACAACGGATGCTAAAGCCATCTAAAAAATTAGATGTCAGTGTGTGGTTATTTGGTTAAGTAAGTTAGGAGAATAATAAGGGTGGAGTATTGGTCATACAGTCAAGGACATGTACAGGAGTCACAAAATTTGCTGTAGGCCAGTTTTTTGAAGCTATTTAGAGTATTTAGGTTTTGATGTTTGAGGCAAGCTTGAGCTTTGTTCCAAGCAATCGTGACAGTGAGGCATATGGCCATTTCGCGGAAGTGGGAGCAAACGTTTGGGACACCTAAGTAGGGTACTGAGCAGCATACTGAAATAAGGGTACCATGCAATATACAGGGGCAACAAGGGTACCAAGTAGCATACAGAAGCGACAAAGGAACAACGCAGCATACAGAGGCAACAAAGGTACCAAGCACCATACTGGTGCAACAAGGGTAGCAACTAGCATACAGGGGCAACAAGGGTTCTAAGCAGCATACAGAAGCAACAACAGTACCAAGCAACATACTCAGGCATCAAGGGTATCAGGAAACATACTGGGGCAACAAGGGTACCAAGTAGTATACAGGAGAAACAAGGGTACCAATCAGCATACTGGATCAATAGGGGTACCAAGTAGCATACAGAGGCAACAAGGGCTTCTATCAGCATACTGGGGAAGCAAGGGTACTAATAAGCATACTGGGGTAACAAGGATACCAAGTAGCACACAGGGACAACAAGGGTTCCAATCAGCATACTGAGTCAACAGGGGTACCAAGCTGTATACAGAAACAACAACGGTACCAAGCAACATAGTGGGGCAACAAGGGTACAGAGTAGCATATGGGGCAACCATGGTACTAAGCAACATACTGGGGCAACAAGGGTACCAAGAAGCATAGTGGGGCAACAAGGGTACCAAGAAGCATACTGGGGCAACAAAGGTATCAGTCAGCATACTGGGTCAACAGGGGTGCCAAGCAATATATAGAAGCAACAATGGCACCAAGCAGCATACTGGGGAACAAGGGTAGCAAGAAGCAAACTGGTGCAACAAGAGTGCCAAGAAGCATAATGGGGCAACAAGGGTACCAGCAGCATACAGAAGCAACAAAAGTACCAAGCAACATACTGGGTCAACAAGGGTATCAAGCAATAAACTGGGAGAACAAGGGTACCGAAAAGCATACTGGGGCAACATGGGTACCAATCAGCATACTGGGGCAACAAGGGAACCAAGTAACATACAGGGGCAACAAGGGTACCAAGCAGAATACGGAAGTAACAATGGTACAAAGCAACATACTGGGGCAACATGAATACTAAGAAGCATACTGAGGCAACAAGTGTACCAAGCAGCATACAGGGGTAATAAGGGTACCAAGAAGCATACTGGGGCAGCAAGGGTACCAATCAGCATGCTGAGTCAACACGGTACCAAGAAGCATACAGAAGTAACAATGGTGCCAAGGAACATACTGGGGCAACAAGGGGATGAAGTAGCATACAGAGGCAACCACAGTACCAAGCAACATACTGGGGCAACACAGTTATGAAGTAGCATACAGGGGCAACCATGGTATCAATCAACATACTGGGGCAACAAGGGTACCAAGAAGCATAGTGGGGTAACAAGGGTACCAAGAAGCATACTGGGACAACAAGGGTATCAATCAGCCTACTGGGTCAATAGGGGTACCAAGCAATATACAGAAGCAACAATGGCACCAAACATTATACTGGGGCAGCAACAGTACCAAGAAGCATACTGTTGCAATAAGGGTACCAAGCAGCATACAGAAGCAACTATGGTACCAAGCAACATAGTGGGTCAACAAGGGTACTAAGCAACAAACTGAGGGAACAAGGGTCCCAAGAAGCATACTGGGACAAAAAGGGTACCAATCAGCATACTGGAGAAACAAGGGTACCAAGCAGCATATTTGGACAACAAGGGTACCAATCAACATACTGGGGCAACAAGGGTACCAAGTAGCATACAGCGTCAACAAGGTTACCAAGCATCATACCAAAGCAACAGTGGTACCAAGTAACATGTTGGGGCAAAAAGGGTATCAAGAAGCATAATGGGGTACCAGGGGTACCAAGTAGCATACAGAAGCAACAATGGCACCAAGCAACATACTGGAGCAACACGGGTAACAAGCATACTGAGACAACAAAGGTATCAATCAGCATACTGGGTCAACATGGGTACCAAGCAATATATAGAAGCAACAATAGAACCAAGCAGCATACTGGGATAATGAGGGTACCAAGAAGCATACTGGTGCAGCAAGGGTACCAAGCATCATACAGAAGCAACAACAGTACCAAGCAACATACTGGGTCAGCAAGAGCACCAAGCAACAAACAGGGGAAACAAGAGTACCAAGAAGCATACTGGGGCAACATGGGTACCAGTTAGTATACTGGGGCAACAAGGGTACCAAGTAGCATACAGGAGCAACAAGGGTACCAAGCTGCATACAGACATAACAACGGTACCAAGCAATATACTAGAGCAACAAGGGTACCAAGAAGCATAATGGGGCAACAAGGATACCAAACATCATACAGAAGCAACAGTACCAAGCAACATACTGGGTCAGCAAGAGTACCAAGCAACAAACTAGGGAAACAAGAGTACCAAGAAGCATAGTGGGGCAACATGAGTACCAGTTAGTATACTGGGGCAACAAGGGTACCAAGTAGCATACAGGGGCAACAAGGGTACCAAGCTGCATACAGAAGTAACAACGGTACCAAGCAATATACTAGAGCAACAAGGGTACCAAGTAGCATACAGGGGCAATAAGGGCACCAAGAAGCATACTGCAGCAACAAGTGTACCAATCAGTGTACTGAGTCAATAGGGGTACAAAGCAGTATACAGAAGCAACAACTGTACCAAGCAACATACTGGGGCAACAAAGGTATGAAGTAGCATACAGGGGCACCCACGGTACCAAGCAACATACTGGGGCAACAAGGTACCAAGAAGTATAGTGGGGCAACAAGGGTACCAAGAAGCATACTGGGGCAACAAGGGTATCAATCAGCATACTGGGTCAACAGGGGTACCAAACCACATACAGAAGTAACAATGGCACCAGGCAGCATTCTGGTGCAACAAGGGTACCAAGAATTTATTTATTTATTTAAAAGCTTCACCAGAAGAGCGTACTGAGTGGACTACTGCTCAATTCCAGATGTGACCTGGGGGAAGGGGCAGTTGGGTAGTCAACAAACAGATATATAAATACATCAAATAATACATAAAACAGTTATAAACCTCAGTTGCACAAGTTCAGTATATACAGGTGAACAAGGATAGTCAGCAAATGAGAACATCACCAAGACCAACACACGTGAAGATTTTGGATTATTCTGAGGGAAGGAATGCACGGAGCTTATTTGTTTGAGTACCGTAACAAGGATTACAGAAAGAGAGTGGTGAGGCTGATGACAGGAACTGGTCATCTTGGGTTGTATTAAAGAGTGGAGCAGTGTAAGACCAGGGGGGCTTGATGGAGAAGTGTTTGGGGCTCGGTTCATCACAGGAGCACATGGAGGAGAAGTGGCTTGAGAGAAGACCATTAAGATGATGGGAGGGAGAGGAGTGCCAAATGTCAGGAAGCAGGGAGTTCCATAGTTTAGGCATACAGTAGCTGAAAGCTGCTTGGCCAGCTGAGGTGAACCTGTGGGGGATATGCAGGAGGCAAGTGTTGAGGTTCCTGAGTACGTATACTGGAGGTGGGAGAGTGGACAGGACTGCAGAGAGGTGGAGGGCAGGGACTGGTCCCAAGATTTGGCAACTAGGCATGCTCAGTGGACCACACTGTGGTTTTGAAGGGAGGGAAATCCCAAGGACTGATATAGGGAACAGTGGTTGGTGTTGTAAGGACAGTCGAGGGAAAAACAGCAGGAGTGAAAAAGGGGGTCCAGTCTAGGCAGGGCGGACTTAGGTGCAGCACTATAGACTACATTGCCATTGTCTAAGATAGGTAGGATCATTTTCTGTACAGTTTCATGGTGGGCTGGCAGTGGAATGCAACCACGATTATGGTAGAGGGCACCCAGCCTGGGGCACAGATTTTGTGGATAGCATCAAAGTGTACAGAAAAGTCATGGTGCTGGTCAAGACAAACCCGAGGTACCTGAAGGAGGAGGAGCAGGCCTCCAGAGGAATCCCATCCAGGGTGTGGAAAAGAGGGGTGGAGGGGGGCTGAGAAAGTCTGTGCCTTGTGCTGAAAGCCATGGAGACAGCTTTTGTTGGCATTGAGGTGAAGCTGATTGGAGCAAGACCAACCCTGGACACGATTGAAGTCCTGCTGCAATATGGTTGACACTTCAGTGGTGGAGGGGCCAGATGAGTACAGTACCATATCATCTGCATACATGTGGATGAAAGAATGTGGGCAGGCCAAGGGCAGATCATTTAGGAAGATTGAGAAGAGGAGAGGCCCCAGGACTGAACCCTGTGGTACTCCAGAAGAAACAGGGAGGGCATCAGAGGTGGAGCTACCAATCCTGGCAGCTTGTGTCTGGCCAACCGGAAAGGACTGGAAACAAAATGCTGGGGTAACAAGGGTACCAAGCAGCATACAGAAGCAACAACGGTACCAAGCAACATACTGGGTCAACAAGGGTACCAAGCAATATACAGAATCAACAATGGTAATAAGCAACATACTGGGGCAACAAGTGTACCAAAGCATATTGGGGCAACAAGGGTACCAATCAGCATACTGAGTCAATAGGGGTACCAAGTAGCATACAGAGGCAACAAGGGCTTCAATCAGCATACTGAGACAACAAGGGTACCAAGCAACATACTGTGGCAACAAAGGTGACAATAAATATACTGGGGCAACAAGGGTACAAAGAAACATACTGTGGCAACATGGGTACCAATCAGCATACTGGATTGACAGGGGTACCAAGCAGCATACACAGGCAACAAGGGCTTCAATCAGCATACAGGGGCAAGGGTGTCAAGAAGCATACTGGGGCAACAAGGGTACCAATCAGCATAGTGGGGCAACAAGGCTACCAAGAAGCATACTGGCCTGGATATTCAAACTGCGCCAGGCTGTGGCGCAAGCCTGGGCGCAGCTCAACTTGGTTGCGCAGGGGTGTGGCCTGGGTGATATTCAACGGAGCTGCGCTATGCGCAGCAGCTTTTGAATATTCCACCTGGCCACCCCCCATCATGCAGTGGGCACCATACCAGCACGCGGCCAGAGTGGAGCATGGAGATGCGCTAGCGCAAGTGCCATTGCGCCATGCACAGCACCTGTGATATTCAAAAGGGGACTTGCAAATGGGGCCATAATTTATGCAAGGTGCACATGGGGCCATTTGCATGTCATTATGGCCCCATTTGCATCCCATTAGCATGCAGGTGCGCCGATCCCCGAGGACTTGTGCATGGCACCCTGCCAGGTAGCAGCTGTCGGGGACCGACGCCCCCTGCAGCCCGATCACAGGCATTTGTCTTCAAAACACATCCCCATCCAATATCCCTGGTGGTCCAGTGGACCACTATGTGCCCGATCGCAGGCATCGGTATAATACCCCCCCATCCAATATCCCTGGTGGTCCAGTGAACCGATCGCTGCCCAATCGCGGGCATCTTTTTAAATCACCCCTCCACCAATATCCCTGGTGGTCCAGTGGACCGCACTCTGCCTGATCGTGGGCATCTGTAAAACATAAAAAAGTCCTATTACCCTGGTGGTCTAGTGTATCCCCTCCCCACCTGCCCACTGAGCCCCACGGCCCGCCTCCCCGCCAGCCGGAGGGGCAGCATTCGGCGCCACGCTGGCAGCGCCTATCGATTGACAGCCAGGGTGGTTATACCACACAGCGTGACACGGGCGGCAGCCCATACCGCATTACCAGTCCAGATATATCTGTACTGTGTAGTATGGTATAGGCTGCACGCCCATTGGCTCACGCTATGAACCAATGGGTGTACAGCCCTACCGAGCTGTCAGTCGGTGGGCGGCAGGGCGGCAGGCGGGTGGGGTGCTCCAGACATGAAAGGTAAAAGCAACAAAGATCTTTAACATGTCCGTATACACAGTTCCAGCATCTCTTCTGGTTTTAAGAGTGCCTTCTGAAGTCCTTTGTGTGCCAGAACTGCTCAGCTTTCCTTCACAGTACTCTCTCACCCAAAGAATTCAAGACCAAGCCCAAAGAGACACAGCAAGTCTACATAACATATAGTATTGATCTGCTACTTTAGTATGCATCTATAGTTAGTAATTCTAACCTGAACTCTGGATTTCCCATTATCAAGGTCACGACTGTTAGCCAGTCTCCAAATTTTACATGCATTTTCTATAATTTTCTTCATTTTTTTGAATGTAATAAAATTAAGGGGAAAAAAAGAGTATTCATGTTTTGAACAGTCTCAACAATGCATACAAAAGGACATCCCAGCACAGCAGCTCATTCTTTCATCTTAATCAGCCACCAAAGTGATAGGCAAGGCGTCCCATTGGGATGCAATATAGATGTCTGTCCTATAATCACAAGTTTCTTCAGAGGAATGCTACCGCCTTGGTTCTCACCAGTAATGGGAAACTATTTGAGGAAACCTGGAAACCCATTTGACTAAATAGGTATTAAACTATCAAAGGGGGGAAAAAAACATGTTGACCCTACTTACCTGCGCAGGTGCTGGGCTCTTGTCCCTCAGTCTGAGTCCTTGCAGTAAAATTAATTAAAATCAAAGAAATGAGAAGCAGAGGAACTCTGAAGAGGCAGTCCATCATGTTCAGTCTTAGCTAGCCTCTGGGAGCTCTGAGGAGATAAATGGACAAGAATTTTCTCAAACTGAGCAAAGGAATGCTTGGAAAAACACAAGCATTTCCTTATTTGGTTAACAGAAACAAGATTTCTCATTATTACACACATGGAAAAGCATTCTGCCAAATGGGAATACTGTAACTAATCCGTGCCATCCTGGGGTCACATCAGTTGCTATGTTTGGAAATATTTTGGATTTTGATTTGGTTCAGTGACGTTTATTTGTACACAGTTCTATAGTTTATTTATGGACTTGGAGTTCATAGCAAGGAATTTAGTAGAGGAATTCATTTAATAACCAGGAGTGGTGCTAGGATATGCATCTGGTATGTTCCAGAGAGAACAATGAATTGCCATATCTGCTAGTGTATAACTCAGTATCATACATAATTTTGATCCCCCTTTACCACGTCAAATTTATAAAATTAAAGTCAGACGTTTGCTGTCCAGATTGAATGTCAACATCTGTTTTATGTAGCCAGCATTGTTAAAACAATCGGATTTTGTGGCCAACAAAGGACATAAAATTAGGTTTTGCAGTTGCAAAAATTGTTAACCCTTGTAAAACCCTTAGATAGATAAACTTCATATATACCATGGCCCAGATATTCAGACTGTGCCTGGCAGGGGTGCAAGCCTGGGAGCAGCGCAACTGGGCTGCGCCAGGGCCAGGACCAGGCAATATTCAATGGTGATGAGCCATGGTGCAGCACCATTGAATATGGCAAGGTCGGCACACATACTGTGCCTGGCGCAGTGGCACTGGGCCAGCGCAAACCACAGATAGGGAGCACGGGGATACACCAGCGCAAGTGCAGTTGTGCTTGGCGCATCACCCACAATATTCATCAGGGGCATGCAAATTATGCCATAAAATATGCAAGGTACAAATAGGGCCATTTGCATGTCATTATGGCCCCATTTGCATGCTTTGCACAGGGCATCCCGGTGAAATGCGTCTGACATCCTGGTTAGCTGCAGTCATCGGGGTTGGGTCCCTGGTGGGCTATTGTAACCCCTACCCTCCCGTATGCCCGATTGTGGGCTTCTGTAATAGTAAACATTACCCTGGTGGTTTAGTGGTTCCCTCCCCGTATGCTCGATCATGGGCATCTGTAATATTAATTATTAACCTGGTGGTCTAGTGGTTCCCGCCCCGTATGCCCGATCGCGGGCATCTGTAATATTAAATATTACCTGGTGGTTTAGTGGTTCCCTCCCCATATGCCCAATCATGGGCCATTGTAAAAAGAAATAATAATCCTGGTGGTCTGGTGGTACCCTCCTGTATGATCGATCATGGGCTGTCCTAATAAGAAAGTTTAACCTGGTGGTCTAGTGGTACCCCCACCCACCCGCAGAGGACCCCTGCTACCCAGCACCCCTTGTCATCGGTGGGTGGCAGCACCATGCACGCATATTGTCCAGCCGCCCGCTGAATGGCAGCATACAGTATGATCTGTATGCCTATTGGTCCACAGTGAGGACCAATGGGTTTGCAAACCATGCTGTACTACACAGGGCCAGATATGTGAATGAATGTGCCATGCAACCTGCCCCTTTAAATATCGCACTGGGGCGCATTGGGGGGTTGCGCATGGTGCAGCCCTGTTGCGCCATGTGCAACCCCTTTGAATATTTGGGCCCATAAGTCAAGTCCTATTTCTTGAGTGCCCATTTTTAGCACTAACAACAAGGACTTACACATGAGTATATATGGTATATGATTGTACACTACAGTACAGTACAATGTATCTCCAAATGCTTTGCAGGCTTTATATAGAAGAAAAACAATCCACAAGTGATAAAGTAAATCTCTTGGGTACATCATTGCAAGTTTACTATATAGAATTCTTACTATGGCAGTTATATATAGAATAAATAATGGGTAAGGGTGATATACAAGGATGTATACCCATTGAGGGGCTGATTAGGGCTATAAGACTACAAACTTGAAGAGCTTTATTGCCCTAATTAGTCCCCAGGATGGGTATAATTCCGAATGTTCCACCCTTACCCATTGTTTGTTGCATATAATACATTAGGATGGTTATTGTTAGATCTCTTGCAGCAAGGTGGGAATGGTGTGTAGTGAGTTACTAGTTTGGGGGATTTCTGGGTTTGCGTCAAGTCTTTCTTCCAGGTTCTTTTGCAGCTTGGTAATTAGAAACATAGAAACATAGAATTTGATGGCAGAAGGAGACTGCTAGGTCCTTCTAGTCTACTCATTTGTTTTAGACCAATTTTGACACTCTAGTTGTCCTTTGTAGTCAGGGCTCCCTTGTGTCTGTCCCATACATTCTTGAATCCCCCCCCCCCAACAGTGTTGACCTCCACAACCTCTTGGGGCAGGCTTTTCCAGGCATCCATCACTCTTTCTGTGAAGAAGATCTTCTGGTGTTGGTAGAGAACCTTCCTCCTTGCATCGTGAGGTCATGTCCCCTGGTGCTGGAGCCCTTCTTGAAGAGAAAAAGTTCCTGTGCCTGTACCTTATTAATGCCTTTCATGTACTTAAATATTTTAATCATGTCCCCCTATCTCTTCTCTGCTCCAGGGATTACATATTCAGTTCCCTAAGTCTTTCCTTGTAGGACATGTACTGCAGACCCTGAATAATTTTTGTCGCCTTTCTCTGTACTGTTTCCAATCGGTCAATGTCCTTCCTGAGGTGAGGCCTCCAGAATTGGACTCCATATTCCAGGTGAGACCTGACCAGCAATCTACACAGTGGTAGTACCACCTCTCTCCTCTTGCTTGTGATTCCCCTCTGAATGCAGCCTTCTCACACTGCGTACTAACCATCAAGTCATCTGAGATTATGATTCCCAGATCTTGTTCCTGGTTTGAGGCTGCCAGTTTTTTGCTTCCTAGGTAATACTCCTTTCTTTGATTTTTCTTTCCTATGTGCATGACCTTGCACTTTTTGGCAGTAAATCTCAGCTGCTACACTCCAGACCATTCTTTTAGATTTTTGATGTCAGCTTCCATCTTGCTCACTCCTTCGGAGGTATCCACTCTGTTTACATTGCTGATGGATTGGAATGGTAGGAGTGTCTGTTCGCAGACAACACCAAGATATGTAACAGACTCTGTTACATATCTTAGTGTTGTCTGCGAACAGACACACCTTCCCTTCCAATCCATCAGCAATGTCTGCTATAAAAAACATTGAAAAGCAGAGGCCCCAGCACTGAGCCCTGGGGCACCCCGCTGGTCACCATGCCTTCTGTTGATTGTGTTCATTAACCTGTACCCTCTGGGTTCTGTCTTGTAGCCAGTTTTGTACCCATCTGACTACTTCTAGACCAACTCCTGTGTGGTCAAGCTTCTTTACCAGCCTTCTGTGTGGAACGGAGTCGAAGGCCTTACTAAAGTCTAGGTCTTATTGGTCCAAAAGTTAAAGCACTTTGTTCTTTTTGTTACTTTTATGTTGGTCCAATAAAAGATATCAAATCATTTGCTTCTGGATAAGGTCTAGGAAGATCACATCTACTACCCCACTGTTGTCCATTATGTTTGTAGCGTAATCAAAAAATCTCAAGCAGATTTGTCTGGCATGACTTACCTGCTGTGTAGCCATGCTGTTCAGGGTCTGTTGGCTGCTAGTGTCGAGGAATGCTATGACCCTCTGTTTGAGTAGTTTCCCTGTCAGCATGGCTCAGTTGGTAGCCCATCTGCCTCTGAACCAGAAGGTCATAGGTTCTCATCCCACACTGGGATTTGACTTGCACCTAAAATGCTGGCATCCGAGTGCAGTATTGGGGGGAGCTGTACTGCTGGAGTGTACCGTCCTTCAGATGAGACGTTAAACCGAGGTCCCTTCTATCCATCCTAGTGTTGTCCTGGTGGGTGTCCAGGTGGAAGTAAAAGAACCCAGGGCACTCTTCGCAAAGAGTAGGGGACATTCCCATCATCCTGACCAACAGTCCACTTCCCATAAACCAGTTCATGCAATTGTCCAGGTTGTGTGTGGGTGTTGATGTGTGATATGGCCGCCATTACACATTCAGTCACTTCACTACTAGACTAGCGTTGCTTGTAAACCACTTTGGAATACACTGTGTATAAAAAGCACTATAGAAATGCTGATTCTTCTACTATAGACGTGAGATTCACTGGTCTGTAATTACTAGCCTCTTCACAACTGCCTGATTTGTGAAGTGGAACCACTATTGCTTTTTTCCAGTCTTCGGGTACCACACTGCTTTTCAAGAATTTCGTGAATAGAAGTGCCAGAGGGGCTGCTAATTCTGCCCCCAGTTCATTAAGGATTGTGGGGTACACCTCAGCTGGTCCCATGGGTTTGTCTGCTTTTAGTTTATTTAGCACCTCCTGTACATCGGCTTCTGTAAAGGGACTCGTGTTTACCCCACCCGGTCCTGGGGTGTTGTGTTTTTTCAGGGCTGGGTCATCCCCTGGATCCTGTTTGGTAAACACTGAGCAGAAGTGTTTGTTGAGGATTTCAGCTTTCTCTGGATCATGTTTGGTGCATTTTCCTTCTTCAGTAGCAATCTTTACTATCCCCCCCCCCTTTTGCCTTCCTATGTTCCCTAATGTTTCTAAAAAATGATTTGTCTCCCCTCTTTGCCCCTTCTGCTATCTTTTCCTGTATCTGGGCTTTTGCCTTTCTAATTTGTTTGTTAGACTCTCTCATTTTTCCGTGTATGGTTCCCAGTCTTGCTCAGTTTTGGTTTCCTGGTATATGCTGTACGCGTTCTTTTTACGTTCACTTGCGCGCATGCGCTAGGAACGTTTTGGGAGAGTAGCACACTTTGGAGGTGTGCCTCTCCTATTCAATCCACTGCTCTATTGAGCAGGTGTGGCAGTCCTGCACCAATGGGTGCGGGAGCTGTGTATGACAGCAGTGGTCTTCGCTTCAAAGAAAAACACCACTGTCATACACAGCGCTGGCAGGCCTCACACCCCCCCCAAAGCTTTGGTGCCATGCTGAGGCCCACCCAGCGTGGCAAGCACGTCCCTGCATCCTGGCTCGGCAGAGGTGCCCAATCCCCGTTGGCTCCATGTCCCCAAACGCCCTCCCCAAAGCTTTGGTGCCACGCTGGGAGCCCACCCCAGTGTGGCAAACGTCCCACGTCGTCTTTTTTTTGTTTTTATTTTCTTTGACTGTGGTAGCCACTTCCTTGTAAAACCACAGAGGATTTATTTTCCTTTTTGCTTTGATGACCCATCTGGCACATTGATCTGTGGCAGTCTTTATTGCTGTCTTGAGTCTCCCCCACATGACCTCCACCTCCTCAACCTCTGTTTCCATTAACTGGCTACTTATGTTGTTCCTCATTTTTTGGAAAGCAGCCTTTCTGAAATCTAATGCCTTTATCTTTGAGTGGCTGGTGTCCTGTGTTATGTTTATGTTAAAGCTTACCATGCGATGGTCACTGTTGCCTATATCCTAGGTGAGAGGTTTAAATGCTTCATTGGCAAGCATTTAAACTAGCCAAGGGGGGAGGCACCGAAAAGGAGCAGGGAAATCCCAGCCTCCCCCCAAAAAACATGGTGATTAGTGAGGTAAACACCAAGGTACGGAAGTTATTAGGGACCAGAACAGATTTAAATGTAAAAAAAGACAAAGGCAGTAAGGACAGAAATGGGGCAAGTGGAGGGCGATGAGTACCAATGCCCATAGTCTGTGTAACAAGCTCCCTGAACTAGTGGCCTTGATGGAAGAGGGTTGCCTGGATATCGTGGCAGTCACAGAAACATGGTACACAGAGAACCATGACTGGGATGTCAACATATCAGGATACACAATCTACAGGAGGGACAGGGAGGGTAAAAGAGGAGGAGGAGGAGCTCTCTATGTAAAGGAAGGAATCAAAGCAACAGAACTAAAGAGTAAACAGGGAGCATATGAGGCACTTTGGGTCACCCTGGAGACAGGAAATGGCACCACAATCCGCATGGGGGTTGTATACAGACCCCCATCTCAGGGGGAGGGAATGGACAAGGAAATGATAAAAGGCTTTCTTAGAATGGCAGAAAAAGGGGAGATATTGTTAATGGGGGACCTGAATATGCCAGATGTTAACTGGAGCACCTTTGCTGCAGGCACACCCATGAGCAGGGTCATTCTTGATGCCCTACAGGGGGCATTCCTCAGACAGCTAGTATTGGAACCCACTCGGGAGGGAGCAATCTTAGACCTGGTACTCTCAAATGGGGACGGAGAAAGAATCTCAGATTTAGAAGTGGGTAGCCATCTGGGAAAAAGCGACCACCAAACAGTGTGGTTCACGATAAACACAGCCATACAATCAAGCCATACAAAAGCAAGAGTACTGGATTTTAGGAAGGCTGACTTTGGGAAAATGAGAGAGTGCCTCAGAAAAGCACTAGCAAACAGGCAAGAAGGAGGGGTGGAGGAACAATGGGGAGTGATCAAAACAGCCATCACAGAGGCAACAAGCCTTTGTGTAAAGCAAATCAATAAAACACAACGAAGGAAAAAAACACTATGGTTCTCAAAAGAGGTGGCAGGGAAGGTTAAGGAGAAAAGGACAGCATTCAGGAAATATAAGGAAACACAGAAGGAGCAAGACAGAGAACTTTATCAACTAAAGCAGAAAGAGGCTGGGAAGACAGTCAGAATAGCAAAGGCCCAAACCGAAGAACGGATAGCCAATTCTGTTAAGAAGGGGGATAAGACCTTTTATAGGTACATTAGGGAGCGAAGAAAGACCAAAGGAGGGATACTGAAGCTTAATAAAGGGAAGGGAATGTGGGTAGAGGGTGACAGTGAGAAAGCAGGGATACTGAACGAATATTTCTGTTCAGTATTCACAAAGGAAGAGGAGGGAGTTACCTAAACCAAACAAGAGAAACACTCTGAAGATGGGTGTCGATACCAGTCCATTTACAGAAGAAAGGGTTCTGAAAGAACTAATAAAATTGAAGGTGGACAAAGCAATGGAGTCTGATGGATTCACCCATGAATTCTAAATGAACTCAAGGGTAGAACTAATGAGACACTGACTACTCTCTTTAACAAATCATGGGAAGATGGGGTGGTACCCGAGGACTGGAGAGGGCAGATGTGATTCCTCTTCACAAAAGTGGGAGCAGGACAGAGGCAGGAGACTACAGACCAGTTAGTTTGACCTCAGTGGTAGGAAAATGATGGAATCACTTCTGAAGGAAAGAATTGTTGAGTACCTAGAGGCCGGTGGGGCACAGGACCCAAGGCAGCATGGATTCACGATGGGAAGGTCGTGTCAGATGAATCTAATAGATTTCTTTGACTGGGTGACCAAAGTAGTAGACCAGGGAAGGGCTGTGGACATGGCCTACCTAGATTTTAGCAAGGCATTTGATACAGTCCCACACAAAAGATTAATACACAAGATAGCCAGCCTTGGAGTTGGTCCCAAGGTGGTAGCCTGGATAAAAAATTGGCTAGACAACAGGACATGAAAGGGTAGTAGTAAATGGAGTACACAGTGAAGAAAGGAGGGTTACTAGCGGGGTACCGCAGGGTTCAGTACTGGGACCGGTCCTTTTAATGTCTTTATAAGTGACATTGCAGAGGAACTGGAAGGAAAGTGTGTCTTTGCAGATGACACAAAGATCTGCAACAGGGTTGATACACAAGATGGAGTGGAAAGGATGAGAAGGGACTTGGCAAGGTTGGAGGAATGGTCAAATGTATGGCAGCTCAGATTCAATGCAAAGAAGTGCAAGGTAATGCACATGGGAAACAAAACCCAGGGAAGCATACACAATGGGGTGAGATACTGACAACAGTAAAAATAGAAAGGGACCTGGGGTAATTATATCAGATGACCTAAAGGTGGGCAAGCAATGTGAGAAGGCAGTAAGGAAGGCTGGGGGGATACTGGGATGCACAGGAAGAGGCATCACTAGTAGAAAACAGGAAGTTGTTATCCCTCTGTACAGACAGTTGGTGAGACCCCATCTGGAGTACTGTGTGCAGTTCTTGAGACCCCATCCCTGCAAAGACACAGACAGAGTGGAGGGTGTCCAGAGGAGGGCAACCAAAATGGTGCAGGGTCTGCACCAGAAGACATACGAAGAAAGACTAAAGGAGCTTAATATGTATACCCTTGAGGAAGGAAGGGAGAGAGGGGACATGATAGAAACTTTCAAGTACCTCAAGGGAATCAACAAAGTCCAAGAGGGTAGCATCTTCCAGAAAAAGAGATGTGCAAGAACAAGGGGGCACAATTTGAAGATAGAGGGGGGACAGCTCAGAGGTAATGTGAGGAAGTATTTTTTCACAGAGAGGGTTGTGGATGCATGGAACAGCCTCCCTGAGGAGGTTGTGGAGTCAAGAACAGTGGGGGAATTCAAGAATGCATGGGACAGGCATAAGTCAGTCCTAGTGGGGGGGTAGGAGGAAGTAAGCTGTTGGTTAACTAGGATCTGCAGCTTATCTGTTAGGTAGGAAAATGGGCAGACTAGGTGGGTCAAGCGGTCCTTATCTGCTGTCAAATTCTATGTTTCTATATGGCATCCCACTTCGATGTCCTTGATGCTTTCTGAGTTTGTGAGGACAAGATCAAGAATGGCATCTCCCCTTGTTGGAGTTTTAACAAGTTGGCACAGTCCTGCACCTTGTAGTGACAATAAGAAGTCCCTGCTTCTTCTTGTTTACTGCCGTTAGTGTGCTCCAGTTAATATCTGGTAGATTGAAGTCCCCCACCAGTATTACTTCACCTTAATTGGACATTTTGTGGATTTCCTCTATTAGGTCTTTGTCTCCTTTATCTGCTTGATTAGGGTGCCTGTACACGAAGCCGATTCTGAAGGGTTTTCCCTTGCCTGTGTCTACTGTTAGCCACAGTGACTTAATGTCCTCAGGTTGAGCTTTTACTTCTGTGGCTTTTATTTCCTCCCGAATGTAAATGGCTATGCCCCCCTCTTTTTTTCCCCTGCTTGTCTTTCCTGAACAGATTGTAACTGGGAATGGCCGTATCTCACTTGTGGCTTTCCAGGAACCACATTTCTGTTACAGCCACCCAGTCCAACCAAAGATGGCTGTGAGTTGGGGAAGTTTGTTGGTTAGGCTCCTAGTATTTGCAACCATTGCCTTCCAGGAATGTACATCCTCTTTGGTGCGAGGTTATACCCTCTTCCTGGTTTGGCTAGCTTCCTAATGCTGTGTTAATTGGTTTGGCTTGCTTCCTAATGCTGTGTTAATTGGTTTGGCTAGCTTTCTAATGCTGTGTTAAGTGAGTTATTGGTGGTGTCTCATAGGATTTAACGGAGTGCAGGTGTATACTTTTTATTAGTGCAGGCCTAGACTTTTAATTGTTTGATTAGTGTAGGTACAGTATACAACGTTAATTAGTGAAGTATATAGCTGTAATTAATTAGAAAATGGGCTTAAGAATTCAAGAAATCTGATTAGTTGGCAGGGTTACATTAAATTACAGTGAGAGCCATGTAAGTAAAAAGTCCCGACCATGCCAACTAAGTGAAATATCATGGTGCCTACCCTGCTCTATCATTGGCTAAAGCACCTCCTTTCAACTTAAAATCACTTAATCAGAGACACTGCCTACCCCCTCGAATGCTCATTCGGTGCAAGTCCCTAACAAGATCAGTGCTCACCCCCACAAGTCTCTCTCATTTTTTGTTTACTAAATGTAAACAGATCAGTCACCCCAGAGCACTGAAAATGTCCCACATATTTAAAGCAACTGCTTACAGTCTCCTTGTTGCTGTATTGGAACGGAGCCTCCTGCTCTGTAACACACATCCCAGTCTGCCACTTGTACTCCAAAGATGAGGAACTGGGAAATAAGCTACCAGCAATGGAGACGTCTGCTAACATAAGAAGTTGTTGCCCAAATTAAAAAGAAAAATTCCACTGCTCAGGCAAACAAAAATAGTAGTTTGAAGCACTGCTGTCTCTCCTTGCAGTCATGGGTCTTCACTTCCTGGTTGAATACCGGGGTCACGCAAGGTTGCTTGCCTCTTCGCTGATAAATCATTTCTGCTGTCCACCCGCTGAGTAAATAAAAAAGAAATGAAACACAAGTAATGCAGCAGCTTCTCTGTGTCACTGAAACTGTAAACTCAGCAAACTGTTTTTGTTTTTTATTTAAAGAATTACAACCATGGGGGGAGCAGTAGGGAGAATGGCTCTGTCGGGGGGAGGGGCAACAGCAGATGGAATACCACAGAAATGAGACTACTTTACAACAGAAATATATTACCTTAATTTTTTCTGTATTTCTGTATTTTTAATTTTATTAAATCCCATATATAAATGCCACAGAAATCCCTGTTTTGAAACACAATAATACCCTCCAGAGTGGGCAGTATGGGCAATACCAGATGTTCCAGGGGTTATTAGGCCCTCCGCTTGCAGCGTTGGGCCTCATTACACCCCTGGGAGGTCCGGTATTGCCCAACAATGAAAATCTTTGCCTGGACAGCTTGTTGTACTGAATGTACATGCCAGCCCTCTCTATAAGTGAAAACTATGACAATGATAACAGTAATAAATGTACAATAAATTCTAACTGTGTATAGCATAAGTGGATTTGTGAACTATTTTTGAAATGTGCTCCACACAGATGACAAGTTGACTCCTTAAAGAATTACTTGCAGAAGAGACAGCTCTTCCCATGTGAGTTGCTTACTGCTGCTTGAAACTGCGGTTTAAATTGATGTTTTCAGCAGCTGTGATGTTGGCTTCACGTTTCCTTGTGACAGCAGTTGTGTTAGCACTGGACGGCTGTCACTTCAATGAAATGTACCCAGCTGGCACTATAGATGCTGCCCAGCCTCTTGGATTCCTATTCATGCCTTTGCTGTTCCCACCTCCCAGTTGCAACAGAAGGGCCACTTTGGATTCTTCTGGCTGCACAGTGAAAACTATGCTGACTTATTTCAAATGGGAGAAGGTGGAGGAGGAGGAGGGAAAAAAGGTCTGGGGGCATGACCTGATACTGAGCACATCATAAATGTTTGCTGTGTACTTCACCCAGTGGAGTTGAAGCGCATATGGTTTGCATGAATCAATCTGCACCCCCCCCCCCGCACACTTTTTTTTTCTTTCACTGCCTCTCATCCCTCTTTCCCAAGTTCTGGTTCCTAAATCTCTGGTGACTAGCATCCCCCTCCCTCTCCCTTACCCAAATTAGTGGCAGGCATAGGAGGCACACAACAAAGTCAGAGTTAATTTTTAACGTAATCCTTGAATCATGACTTTTAGCTTTAGACAGAACTGCTGCTTTATAGGAGACACAGTGTCAGCACACTAAAACACAGAGGAAACGTTTTCCTTTTTTAAATATGGGAAAGGATAACCTGAGTTCTTTGCACTCATCTAACTGCAGTTTTCTTGCAGCACAAACCAAAATAATATTCTTTCACCAGCTGGATCCAACTGTCCTAGCCCCTAGAGGTACCAGCTCAAGATTGTCAAGAGTTGGCAGAGTGGAGATCAGTGAGAGAGCACATAGTCTCTCACTGCGCAAAAAAAATCTTAAATAGGAGCTTGGGGCTCTAATAGGGGCCAGAGATGTGTTTCACTGCATTCTATGCCTTTGCACGCAGTTGTCAGGTGTGCTTTGACTAGTGAATGGGGCATGATGATATGTCTGAGGGGAGCTCTGTGTTCCAACTGGTGTACATTGGTATAGAAGTGCTCATAGCCCTGGCCTCAATATTTGACAATATCCTGCTGGTCTGAGCTATCAAACTGAGCTGGTCACTATAGAATGCCACTTTGTGTTTCATCATGTCCTTGGCACTGGCCAACATTGCCATGGGGGCTTTGGTCATCCCTCTAATCATCACCATTAGCACTGGGATGAAGATATTGTTTTAAAGTTGCCTGCTCATCACTGGAATCGTGTTGGTCCTAACTCAGAGTTCAATCCTAGCTCTGCTGGCTACCCCTTCAACCACTACATTGAAGTGCAAGAATGTATTAATTAGCAATGTGTGTGCAACCACACAGTGTCCTGGGGTTACTAGAATCCCTTCAGTTTAGCCCTAGAAAGGTACTGGATAGCTGATAAAGGTGCTTATTAGGAGTCCTTCACATATGACATCATTATTTACTCAGCTAGGCTGAGCAGAGACTGAATTACATCATTTAGAATTCTCACAGAAGCATAAGCCACTTTGGAATCAGCTGCTTTGAATATTGCGATAGAAGTCAGTTAGTTGAGAGTCAGCAGTTGTGTGAAGTGGAGCTCTGAGCCAGCAGTAGTGCTCAGAGTGTGGGAGTGCCTGCCAGTCTCCTGTGAAATTGGGTGAAGGACCTCTGGCAGTTTCTCACCCTAGTGAGTGAGACCCAGCAGAACCAGAAGAAGTGGTGGATACAATTTGTCTGCAGGACCCCAGTGGGTCATTTCCACAGAAAATGTGGTTTAGACTGTGTTTCTGTGGATCCAAGGAGCAATCCTCTGAAGAGCCTGAAGAGTTGAAGAGTGTCAACTGCCCAGAGGGAAGTGTGTGCAGCTGAAGCTGTGACAAGATACCTGTGAAAGGAAGAGGATGTTTTCCTTCATGTTTCCTTCACGGGTTAAATGCTTCATTGGCAAGCTTTTAAACTAGTCAAAGGGGGAGGCACTGACAAGCAGCAGAAAAATCCCAGCCTCTCCCTACAAAACAGGGTACTAAATGAGAAAAAGACTGAGGTAGAACGGTCAGTGGGGATGCTGCAACAGAAGGTAAAGCCATCAAAAATGGAGAGAATGAGTACTAATGCCTGTAGTCTGGGTAACAAGCTTCCTGAATTAGTGGCCTTGATGGAGGAGAAACATCTGATATCATGGCAGTCACAGAAACATGGTACACACAAAACCATGACTGGGACATAAACATACCAGGATACACTGTCTACAGGAGGGACAGGGAGGGTAAAGAGGAGGAGGAGTAGTTCTTTACATAAGGGAAGGAATAAAAGCAACAGAACAAAAGGGTAAACAGGGAGGAAGAAGCACTGTGGTAAATTTGGAGACAGGCAATGGCACCCAGTCGCACAGGGTTGTATGAACCCAGCCTTCTCAGGGGAGGAAATGGACAGGGGAAATGATAGAAAGTATACTAGAATGGCAGAAAAAGGGGAGATATTGCCGATGGGTGATCTGAACATGCCAGATGTTAACTGAGTGCAGTTGCAGCTGCCACTCGAAGAGTGCAGTTATTCTAGATGCCCTACAGGGGCATGCCTTGAACAACTAGTACTGGAGCCCACTCGAGAGGGAGCAATATTGACTTGATTCTCTCAAATGGAGATGGAGAGAGATCACAGATGTGTAAGTGGGTAGCCATCAGAGAACTAGCGACCATCGAACAGTATGGTTCACAATAAACACAGCAATAGAGTCAAGCCATACAAAGACAAAGGTACTGGACTTTAGGAGGCTGACTTTGCCAAAATAGGTGAGCCTAAGGAATGCACTAGCAAATGGGCAGGAAGGAGGTGGAAGAACAATGGGGAATAATAAAAACTGCCATCACAGAGGTAACGAGCCTTTGTGTGAAGCAAATAAACAAAACAAGACGATGTAAGAAACCACTATGGTTCTCAAAGGAAGTGGCAGTGAAGGTTCAAGAGAAAAAGAAAGCATTCAGGAAGTACAAGGAATGCATGAAGGAGCAGGACAGGAGAACTGTATCAGTTAAAGCAAAGGAGGCTGGGAAGGCAGTCAGAACAGCAAAGGCCCAAACCGAGGAAAGATTGCCAACTCAGTTAAGAAGGGGATAAACCTTTTATAGGTACATCAGGGAGCAAAGGAAGACCAAGGGAGGGATAGTGAGGCTTAATAAAGGGAGGAGGGTGGCAAGAGGAGACTGTGAAAGGCAGAGATACTAAACAAATATTTTGCTCAGTATTTACAAATGAAGAGGGGAGGTACATAAAACAAACAGTAGTAACACTCTGATACAGAAGTTGATACCAGCCCATTTACAGAAGAAAGGGTTCTGAAAGAACCTTAAAACTGAAGGTGGACAAAGCAATGGGGCTGATGGGATTCATCCCAGAATTCTAAAAGAGCTAAGGGTAGAGCTAGTGACACCACTGACTACCATTTTAACAAATCATGGGAGGATGGGTGGTACCCGAGGACTGGAGGAGGGCAGATGTGATCTCTTCACCCAAAAGTGGGAGCAAGGCAGAAGCAGAAACTACAGACCTGTTAGTTTAACCTCAGTGATAGGGAAAATGATGGAATCACTTCTGAAGGAAAGAATTGTCACGGATCTAGAGGCCAGAGGGGCACAGGACCATAGGCAGCATGGATTCTGGCAGGAAGGTCATGCCAGACAAATCTGATAGATTTCTTGACTGGGTGACCAAAGTAGTAGCTCAGGAGGGGCTGTGGACATGGCCTACCTAGACTTTAGCAAGGCATTTGACACAGTCCCACACAAAGATTAATATACAAGTTAGCCAGCCTGGGAGTGGGTCCCAAGATGACAGCCTGGGTAAAAGAATTGGCTGGAGAATAGGACACAGAGAGTAATAGTAAATGGAGTCCACTCAGAAGAAAGGAGGGTTACTAGTGGGGTACCGTGCAGGGTTCAGTATTAGGACCGGTCCTCTTCAATGTCTTTATAAGTGACATGCGGAAGGACTGGAAGAAAAAGTATGTCTCTTTGCAGATGACATTAAGATCTGCAACAGAGTTGATGCACAGGGTGGGGTGGAAAGGATGAGAAGGGACTCGGCAAGGTTAGAGGAATGGTCAAATGTATGGCAGCTTAGATTCAATGCTAAGAAGTGCAAGGTTATGCACCTGGGAAACAAAAACCCAGGGGAAGAGTACACAATGGGGGGTGAGATACTAACAACAACAAAAATGGAAAGGGACCTGGGGGTAGTCATATCAGATGACCTAAAGGTGGGCAAGCAATGTGAGAGGGCAGCAAGGCGGGCTGGGGGGTTACTGGGATGCATAGGGAGAGGCATCACCAGTAGAAAACAGGAAGTTATTATCCCTCTGTATAGACAGCTGGCGAGACCCCATCTGGAGTACTGTGTGCAGTTCTGGAGACCCAATCTCCGCAAAGACATAGACAGGATGGAAGCTGTCCAGAGGAGGGCAACTAAAATGGTGCAGGGTCTGTACTGGAAGACATATGAAGAGAGACTTAAGGAGCTTAATATGTATAGCCTCGAGGAAAGGAGGGAGAGGGGACATGATAGAAACTTTCAAGTACCTCAAGGGAATCAACAAAGTCCAAGAGGGTAGCATCTTTCAAAAAAGGTGTGCAAGAACAAGAGGCACAATTTGAAGATAGAGGGGGGGCTCAGAGGTAATTTAAGGAAGTATTTTTCACAGAGAGGGTTGTGGATGCATGGAACGGCCTTCGGAGGAAGGTTGTGGAGTCAAAATCAGTAGTGGAATTCAAGCATGCACGGGACAGTCATAAGGCAATTCTGGGGGCCGGGGGTAAGAAGAAGTAGGCTGCTGGTTAACTAGGATCTGCAGCTTATCCAGTAGGTAGGGAAATGGGCAGACTGAGTGGGCCAAGCGGTCCTTATCTGCCGTCAAATTCTATGTTTCTATGTTTCCATGTCTGTATCAAAGGGACAAACAAAGCCTTGAGTACAGATTCATGGGACTATTCTTGGGGGGTTGGTCTGAGGTGTATGTGCCCAGAGATGAGGCTAGAGTGTACCTGCCAGGGCCCCTGCTACACCACAAAAAATGTGATGAGTGTTCGACTTTAAAGTTTTGGGGTTTTTTTGCAATCCAAGTGTATCGGAAGAATCCTGTTTCACCACAAAGATGTGCTGAATGTTTCAAGTTTAAAGTGTTGGATTCCTTTGCAATCCAGGTGTATTGGAGAATCCATGTTGGTGTAACCCAGAAGGAATGGCAGAGACTGGGCATCTGATAGGGTTGGGAATAACCCCAGTTTCGATTCCTCAATCAGGGCTAACTGGTTCACGTATGGGCACCAGGTTTAACTGGGCATATTAATGGATGTCATCGCTTCAGGGGAAATGTGTGAAAGTGTGTGGCAATTAGCATAGTATACACTTGTTTAAGTTGAAAATAGAGGGGTTCGTTGGTGAAAAGTGGGGTTTAAACTTGTGAAGGGGGAGGGATGGGAGAAAAGGCTGTCGAGGGGGGGCTGATAAAGGAGGGACTCTGTCTCCACCCCCTGGGGAGCTGGAGGAATACGGGAAAAGGCCGACTGGTAAAGTGCAGACCAGGGGAAAACAGAATCCCCATGGGAACATGAGCAGGGGAAATGGAAGTATAGGGAAAGGGTGGAAGGTAGTCCTGCTAAATGCCAGGAGCTTGGGCAATAAAATGCCTGAGCTCCAGGCGATGCTAACTGAGGGAGTGGTAGATGTGGCAGCATCACTGAGACCTGGGCCACTGCAGGACATGACTGGGACCTGAACCTTGAGGGTTACACTATGTTCAGAAAGGACAGGGAGGAGGGAAGGGGAGGAGGGGTAGCAATGATAGTCAAAAACTGCATTGGCATAGGGGGAGTAGAGGAGGTGGAGGGAACCATGGAGGCGATTTGGGTCACCTTGATAACAAGGGGGGGCAAGACAGTAAAAATAGGAGTGGTGTATAGACCCCGTGCACTGGTGGAGGAGCTGGAGGAGAGTCTGGTGGCAGATGTTGGGAGACACTGCAGACTGGGCAGGGGAAGGGTGGTGGTGTTAGGGGACTTAAACATGCCAGGAACAGAATGGGAGACTATGACATCCTCGGTGGCCAAGGAACAGAGGTTGTTGGATGTCTTTCAAGACGCGTTCCTAACTCAGCAGGTGGGGGAACTGATCAGGGAGGTGTGGGTACTGGATGTGGTCCTAGCAGACAGTGACCAGATTGGGGGCCTGGAGATAAGGGACTCGTTGGCAAGGAGTGACCATGCCACGGTCTGGTTCTGCCTGGACCTAGGAGGGGTAGAAGGCTGCACAAAGACGGAGGTAACTGACTTCAGGGGGGTGGATTTTAAGGAAATGGGAAGGATCCTTAAGGAGCATTTGGATGGGATTGGGTCAGACATGGATGCTGATAGTAGGTGGGAAATCATCAGGAGAGGGGTGCAGGATGCTACCAGCACCTGTGCAAGAATAAGGCAATGCGGTGGGGCCGAAAACCCTACTGGTGGACCAGGGAGGTCCAGGAGGTGGTGCGGGGAAAGAAGGCAGCCTATAGGCAATTCAAGTGATCAAGGAGTGAAAGGGATCGAGGGGAGTACGAGCTGATGGCTAGAAGGGCAACTAGTGTGGTGAGGGCGGCTCAGGCAAGGAAGGAGCAGAACCTGGCCAGGGAAATTAGGAGAGGGAACAAGGGGTTCTTTAGATACATTGGGAAAATGAAGGTGAAGGGGCAGATTAGCAGGATTAAAACAGGGAGAGATGGGCACAAGACCCGGGGAGCAGGCTGAGGTACTAAATGAGTACTTCACCTCAGTTTTCACCAAGGAAAATGGGGGTGCTGCATCATACATGGGAGGAGACAGTGATACTGAGAAGGGGGAACCCTTACCGATCGGTGGGTCTGGGGAGAGAGGGAGGCATCACTGGCAGGAGGGGGGAAGGCTAAGCAGGGAGAAGAGGTAGTGGAAGTGGAAATCGCAGCAGAGAGAGAGAGTGAGGGAAGCCCTCAGGTCCCTTAAGACAGAGAAAGCACCGGGGCTGGATAAATTACAACCCAGAGTGCTAAAGAAACTTGCGGATGTCCTGGCGAAACCCCTAGAGGAGCTTTTCACCATCTCTCTGAGGACAGGGTGGGTGCTCCAGGACTGGAAGGTGGCGCATATAGTCCCTATCCACAAGGGGGGTTCAAGGGAGGTGGCAGGAAACTACAGGCCTGTCAGCCTGACATCGGTGGTGGGTAAGGTGATGGAGGGCATTGTCGAGGATATGCTGGGGGGGGCCTGGAAAAGTCAGGGTGCCTGGACGATAGACAGCATGGATTCGTCCCGGGGAAATCATGTCAGACAAACCTTGTGGAGTTCTATGACTGGGTGGCGAGTGCCCTGGACCTGGGTAGACCAATGGACGTCCTCTTTCTAGACTTCAGCAAGGCATTTGACTCTGTTCCTTACGTGAGCCTGTTGGATAAGCTGGGAGAAATGGGGATGGGGAACCAGATGATCAGGTGGATATGCAATTGGCTCCAGGACCGGACCCAGAGGGTCGTAGTTGGCAGGATAGTCTCATCCCCAAGGAGGGTCATTAGTGGGGTCCCACAGGAATCAGTCCTTGGGCCCCTCCTGTTCAAAGCCTACATCTCTGACATAAGGACAGGTATCAGGAGTGAGATGAGTCTCTTGTGGATGACTCAAAATTGGGGGTGGATGGGGAGGAGGGAGGGTGGCCCTGCAGGGGGACCTGGAGGCTCTGGAAAGATGGTCTAGAAAGTGGAAGCTGAGGTTCAATGCAGGGAAATGCAAGGTACTGCACCTGGGGTCCAGAAACCCGGGCCAAGTGTACACCCTGGGGGGAATGCTACAAGTCTCGATGGCTGAGAGGGACCTGGGGGTGGTGGTGGATATCAAGATGAACAACTCGGAGACTTGTAGGAGGGCAGCAGCCAAGGCCAACAGGATGCTGGGATGCATCGCTAGGGGATCATCTCCAGAAGGAGGAAGTGATACTCCTCTGTATAACTGCTTGGTGAGGCTGCACCTCAGTACTGCGTGCAGTTTGGAGGCCACACTTAAAGAGAGACATTAAACTCCTGAGAGGTCCAGAGGAGGCAACCAAAATGATTTGGGGCTTGGGAACTGGACCTATGAGGGAGATGCTCAAAGAGCTAAATATGTACACATTGGAAGAGAGAGGGACCGGGGGACATGATAGAGGTCTTCTGGTACATGAAGGGGTAAATAGGGAGGAACAGTCAGGGTGCTTGAAGGAAGGAGGAGGGGCCACTAGAGGGCATGGGTGGAAGCTGGAGGGGAAGATTCAGGGAGAAAGGAGGAGGTGCTACTTCACTGAGAGGGTGGTGGAGCCATGGAATGCACTGCCTAGGGGGCTGGTGGAGGCAAAGACGGTGGAGGGGTTCAAGAGGGGGTGGGACAGGTACAGGGGAAGGGTTCTGGAAGCAAAATCCAATGCAGCGAGACTATCCGGAACTGGGAAGGGAGAAGCCAGAGAAGGTGAAGGGGGCAGCAAGGTCAGCTCCCAGGGTGGGGGCTGACCAAACGAGCAGACATGAAAGACCATTAGGCCTATTCTGCTGGCATTTTAGTATGTTAGTATGTTTAGATTCCTAGTACAGAGGGATGGACAGTTCGAACTGTGTGTGAGAAAAAGTTGGTTTTATAGTGCCCAAACAGTTGTTGTTCTGGAAAGAAAAGCCTTGCTCCTGTGTAGACTGTACCAAACCTGGGGGACCACCTTGTTCTGCATTTGTTACCAACTTGTGTGAATAAAGCCATACTGTACAATCCCAACTTTCAGTGATTGACATTACATCTGTGCTTCCAGTGTGAATTGTTATGGGGCCCCCACATAAGTTAGACCTAACGTAGCCCTGGCACCTCTCTCCCAGAACCTGGAGTAAATATAAATGTTATTTTGTACCTTAAACCCCTACTCATTTATACTGCAGAGCCAGGTATTCACCTCAGAGTAGGGGTGATGCTTTTGGTTTTTGTCAACTTGTGGCCTGTCACCTTGTCTGTGGTACAAGTTAGGAGAGGCCCAGTTTCCAGACACTGGTCTTTGCCGGGGCATGGGTTACATATGTGTGTGAGATAACATCCAAAAGGTCTCTCAACTGGTGTGTGGCAAGTGTAGCAACCACCCAAAATCCCACTCACCAGGACAGTGCAATCCCACATGCTACTTTCAGAGTTTAAGAGGGCTGGGTAGAAATGGCATTCCTTTGCTTGCCTCACAGTATAGCAGATAATGAGAGAGCTCATTTTACCATGATCCCCACCACCACACACATCAGGAGAGCATCACACCACACAGACTGCCCTCAGAATGTCAAGCTGAGACTGTACTGATCAGATGTTTTGCTTACAAGAAATTCCATGTGGCCCAGATGTGAGAACACCAACTTTCTGGGGAGCTTTCTAGTATTAATTTTATGATGCAGCTCTCATGTTATTACCATGTTCCTTCTCCCAGGCCAGTGACCTGCACTGAAGTGATGGATGATGGGGACGGATCCTAATGTTTATTTGTTCTTCCTGGGCTTGCATCATCCAGTATTATTGGTGTAGTCAACCATCAAACTGAGCAGAGGTACAGGGTGCAGCCTGAACAGAGGTTATCTCCTCTGTGAAAATTCACCAAATCATAAGATTTAGGCACAATTTGACTTATAGTTTATTTATGGTCTGCATTACTCTTTACTTTTTTAGTTTAATTTATTTTCTCAATTGCACCCACATAGGATGAACAAGGGTTTAAAAATCATGCAGTATTACCACTTAGAAAAACATCAGTAACTAGCTATCATTTTAAAAACAAACTAACACCTGTACAGTCTATATATTCGTTTACTTAGCTGTATTTATTTTGCACTGATGAATGTGCCTTCACTGTCTGTGTGATTATATGACTTATTTTTAACAGTTGTGTTTTGTTGTTGTTATGCTATGATTTGTAACATCCCATTTCTTTCTTGTTGAATTGGATTTTGTATTGTGTCCTGAGCTTTGGAAAAGCACATTACTGTATAAATAAAATCAAAGTGCCAATGGTAATAAAAGGCATCAATCTGTCTTATCAAGAAGCAGGACAACACTGGAAATGAGGTGTGTCATCTCAGCTATGCACTGCTATCCAGTGCCATGAACAGTACCATATAAATTCACAATGCTATTTTTATGGCTGCATACCAAGAGCTATGCTGACGTATTGCCAACGGAGGAGGAGGAGAGAACATAGGGGGCCTGGTAGGGCATGACCAGATACTAAACATGTCACATAAAGTTTGCTATACACAGTGGAGTTGAAACACATAGAAGAGGGTTGAGGAAGAACTTAGCCATCTACCCAGTTCCTCTTCACTGGCTACTTCTGCTCCCCGTGGCAGAGGGAGGGGCAGGGGCCTCAGACCACTGGCAGATAAACCTCCAGGGCCAAGGGGAATGCAGCTGAGGTCTCTCAATGTAGGTAGCTTGTCAGCTGTAAGAGCACGTTCAGCCTCTTCAGAGAGGGTGAAACCTTAGAGGGCTGTGGTGGGCCTGTGGTCATAGGGAAAGGAGGAGAGAAAACCAGGAAAAGGACTGTTGGTTGACGATGGAAATTTTGATGAGGATAGGTTCCTTGGTCACAAGTTTCAGTTCAATAATTACGGCATCTTTTAGGCCATAACCTAGCCTTTTCACTGCCCGGTGATTATAGCACATGATAGAACCCCCCCACATCCAAAAGTGATTGCATGCCCTATGGAGCAGGATGGATGTACTTAATAGAGAGGACGCCATCAATGCTGCTTACAGGAAGAGGGTATTGCTGGAGACAGGAAAAGCTGACAGAACCAGTATAAGGGATCTATCAGAATGTAGTTAGGCAGAACAACGGGTGTGGCGGTGACTAAGGATGGAGTATAAGAACTTCGACTATCCCTACCTGTCAGAGCGACAATGGGACATCATGGAGGAAATGAGGGAGGATTGGATCTATCAAGAGCAATTTCAGAAGCTGAAGCATCATTCTAAAAGAAGTGGCCATCCATCTCAGAAACTGTTCCAGAAGGCCCAGACTATGTGCCACACTGCCCCCTGGACTGGCTTGACCCTATCCAAACATTTCACCCAGGTGTAAGACTTGGCTGGATGTCATACCAAGTACTTCATAATTTCAAACAACTCTTTTGGAGACCTTACTACAAAGCCAGATCCTGAATTTTACTTTCCACAAGGAGGAGTACCCTTTACTTGAAGCCTTTACTAGATACATAGACAGTGTCAGCAGATAAAGGCCTATGGCCCACCCAGTCTGCCCATTTGAGCTTGTAAGTTCAGTTTAAGTTTTCCTAGAAGTCTGTTGCCCCTTACCCCTGACCTCCAGAATTCCTTTATGTCTATCCCATGCATTCTTAAATCCTGTGATTGTTTCAGCCCCCACCACTTCCTCTGGCAGGGTGTTCCACTTGTCCACCACCCGTTCTGTGAAGAAATTATTCCTCATGTTTCCTCTGAATCATCCTCCTCCAACTTCATCCCATGCCCTCTAGTCCTGGAACATCTTTTCACTTAAAAATAGTGTATTCCTGCACCCTGTTCCTCCCTGTGAGATACTTGTATGTCTCTATCATATCCCTCTCTCCTCCTCTCCTCCAGGGAGTACATGTTCAGTTACTTCAACCTGTCTTCATAGGACTTGATGCAATCCATGCACCATCTTTGTTGCCCTCCTCTGAACTTTCTCTACCCTGTCTATGTCCTTACGTGAGGCATGGTCTCCAGAACTGTACACTGTACTCCAGGTGGGGCCTCACTAGTGTCTTGTACAGCGAATTATGACCTCCCTTTTCCTGCTGGTGATGCCTCTGCCTATACATCCCAGCATCCTATTTGCTTTACCTGCTGCCTTGTCACACTGTTCCCTACCTTGAGGGTCATCAGAGATGATAACCCCAAGATCCCTTTCCTGCTTGGTGCATGCTATATCCTCACCCCCCAACTGATATATTGTGCCAGGGTTTTTGTGCCCCATATGCATTATCTTGCACTTCTTCGCATTGAATTTCAACTGCCAAACCCCTGACCATTCTTCAGGTTTCTGCAGATCCTTTCTCATTCTGTCTACACCCTCTGGTGTGTCTACTCTGTTACAGAGCTTTGTGTCATCAGTGAACAGTGAAATTCTGCCTTCTAGGTCCTGGGCAATGTCACTGATGAAGATGTTGAATAGGACCGGTCCCAGCACTGATCCCTGGTGACCCCACTGATCACTCTTCCCTCTGTGGAGTGACAGCCATTTACCACCACCTCTGTGTCCTGCCACCCAGCCAGTTACCTACCCGCCACACTACTGTCCTGCCCACACCCATATTCCCCAGTTTGTGTAATAGTCTTCTATGTGGCACAGTGTCAAAGGCCTTGCTGAAGTCCAGATAGGCCATGTCCACTGCCCTCCCTGATCCACCTCCCTAGTCACCCAGTCAAAAATTCAACGAGATTGGTCTGACCGGCCTCCCCTGGTGAAACCATGCTGCCTTGGGTCCTGTAGTCCATTGACAACCAGATGTTCCACTAATCTCTCCTTCAGTAGTGCTTCCATGATCTTCCCCACTACCGAGGTGAGGCTGACTGGTCTGTAGTTCCCTGCTTCCTCTTTGTTCCCACTTTTGTATAAGGGGACTACATCTGCTGTCCTCCAGTCTTTGGGCACCTCCCTGTTTCCAGTGATTGGCTAAACAGGATAGCCAGAGGTTCAGCCACCACCTCTCTTAGTTCTTTAAGGACCCTGGGGTGCACCCCATCTGGCCCCATTGCTTTATCAACTCTTATTACTTCCAGTTCCTTCAGGACCCTTTCTCGTGTAAAGGGACTTGTGTCCATTTCTGCACCATTCTCACCCCTTGTACTCCCTTCAGAGCCATTACCCTCCTCTTCCTCAGTAAAGACTGAGCAGAAATACCTGTTCAATATGTCAGCTTTACTGTTGTCATCCTCCACGCGGCCCCCATCCTCCCCCTTCAGTCTCACTATCCTCCCTTTGTCTTTCTTTTTCACTTATGTACCTGTAAAAGGTTTTGTCCTCTACCCACTGATTTTGCAATGTGTTCTTCTGTCTGAGCTTTGGCTTCCTTTACTGACCTCCCTGCCTCCCTTTGCTTCTCCTGGTACTTCTCCCTATCCCCTTCTGCCTGTGTCTTTTTGTATTGCCTGAATGCAATCTTTTTGGCTTTCACTTTCTTTGCTACCTCTTTGGAAAACCATAATGGTCTCCTCTTCCTTTTCCTTTTGCTAACCTGCTTAATGCACAATTCTGTTGTTCTTGTAATCCCTATTTTAAATACTGCCCATTGTTCCTCAACCCCTGATTCCTGTCTCATTCCCCTTAATGCCTCTTTCAAGTATCTCCCCATTTTCCCAAAGTCTGCCTCCCTAAAATCCAGGATACGTGTTTTTGTGTGGTTTGGTTCTGCTCTTTCTGTGATTTCAAACCACAATGACTGGTGGTCACTGTTCCCCAGGTGCTCCCCCACTGTTACCCCATCACACTGTCCCTGTTTGTGAGCACAAGGTCCAGTATTGTCTTCTGCCGAGTTGGTTCCATGACCAGTTGCTTGAGGAAGGCACCCTGAAGGGAGTCCAGGATAAATCTGCTCCTAGTTGATGCTGCTGCTGGGGTGCTCCAGTCCACATCTGGAATATTGAAGTCTCCAACCAGTACTACCTCACCCTTGTCTTCCATCCTTTGGATGGCTAGCATCAGCTCCCTATCTGTTTCTTCCTCCTGGGCTGGTGGTCTATAGACCACACCTGTGCGGATGGCTGTCCCCATTTTCCTTTCCAGCTTAACCCACAGTATCTCTCCTCCATTTTGTTCCTCCTGGATCTCTGTGGCCCTTATGTCATTTTTCATATACAGTGCCACTCCTCCTCCCTTCCTGCCTGCTCTGTCTCTTCTGAATATGTTGTAGACAGGTATGGCCATCTCCCAGTCATGGTTATCATTACACCAGGTTTCAGTGATGGCCACAATGTCCAGGTCTGACTGCACCATGACAGCCTCCAGATCTTCCATCTTGTTGCTAAGGCTCCTGGCATTTGCACACATGGCTTTCCATGATTTGACCTCCCTAGACTGTTTCACTGTTCTACTCCAGCCCCTTCCTTGGTTGTCCTTTATCCCTGGTTCTCCTTGCTGTCTGCCCTTCTGCTGAATTTTGCCCCTTTTCTGCCTATCCACCTCTTGGGCACTAATCTCCATCTTTTGCACACTGCTTTGCAGAGATAGCCACTCCTCTGGTTCACTGGTTCCACTGCTAGCTGTGGGTGGTGAGCAAGTAGGTACCCTCCTTGCTGGCCTGCCACCCCCCTTTGCTAGTTAAATGCTAGTCAATGTAGCATTTAAACTTATCATTGAGTGCTTGGATTCCCCTCCAGGATGGATGCAGGCCATCAGGCTTGAACAAACCTCCATCCCTACAGGTGGGTCCCCAGTCACCAATGAATCCAAACCCTTCCTCACAGCACCAGTTCTTCAACCATGAGTTAAAGTTCCTGGTGCATGCACTCCTATGCTCTCCCTTGCCTCTCGCAGGTAGTACTTCTGAGAAAGTGACAGAAGTAGCTACTTGTTTGAGACCCCTTCCCAATTTCCTAAACTCTTCCTGAACTTCCTTTGGCTCCCCATTTGCCAGGTCATTAGTACCTAGGTGGATAATGACATCCAGCTCACCCTCCTGTCTTGCCTTCCCAGTGATCCCCAGGATCTTCCTTCCATCCCTCCATACCCTGGCACCTGGTAGGCACCTCACCTCCCTGTCCTCCCCCTCCTGTGTTCCTAGCTGGATCCCTCTTATGATGGAGTCCCCCACCAGGATTCGCTTCCTCCTCCTCTGGGGTCCACTGCTTTCCACGCTGAGGTCACCTCCTTGGCTAACCTCCACATCCTTTCCTTCCACTTCTCTGGGTACCTCCATTTGGTTGTCCTCGTTTGCCAGTGTGGCATATGAGTTCTTGAGTGGAATAGGATCTGGGATGTGCCTCTGCCTAACCGCTCTAACCCTCCCTGAGCCCACTGTCATCCAAGTGCTCCTTGTTCTCGGCATCCTTTGAGGCAGTTGCATTGGACTGGGTGGTCTCTGGATAGGGGTGATGGTACTCCTGACTCAGTTTACTTCCGCTCTGGGTCTGGCTACCTCATCCCGCAGTCCAGAGAGATGCATGCAGATAGGGCAGCACCTCAGTGTCCAGAAGGTCTGCCTGAATATGGCTGCCCCACAGCCACTGCATTGCACCACTCCCCACATTATACTGCAATTATACTGCTATTCTACTACTTGTCTGCTACTGAAGCTCTCCTAGTTCCCTTTTTATTAATTTACTGTCCTAAAAATCCTGCCACTGATCCTCAGATAATTTTCTTTAAAAAAAAAAAAAAAAAACTCTGACTGCCAGGTGTTGCTACCTGGAGCAGGTTGTTGTTTCAATGATTGGTTTGAACCAATAGAGAACTTAAAATGGACTAAAATGACTTTTCTACCTCAGAGGACTGTGAATCAGGACATTACCTTTTACTATTTAGAAATGTTTTCTATTACTTGAATCATTAGCATGTGTGAGTGGTGTGAGCATGGTTAGAGTGATTATGGTTTGGAATATTCACAAAATCATATATCTACTAAGCGATTATGGCTGTTTTATTAAAATAAGAGAATCAGTATTAGTCTGTTAACATGAATTGAATTTCATACTGTGCTGTTCTCGCTTTATTGTTGGGCAGCACTTTATTAGGCATATTTTCCCCCAGCACAGAAAATATTTTTGTTTTTAGACAAGGCATTGTAGTAGGATGGGGTGGGTGGTTCCTTTCCTCTCTCTTCTCTGAGAGGCCCACCTTTGTGACCTCTGAGAGTGCACATACCAGGGAAGGTGGGGTGGCTACACTTGTCAACCTTGCAGAGCATGCATGCACCTATAACAAGATATCACTACGTGTGATGTCACGTCTGTGGGCCCTCAGAAGATAGATCAAAAAGTGATAGATGAAGACATTCTTGCTGGCAGCATTATAAGGGAATCCCCCACTAGAAGTGCTCCAAGACAAAGCACTGAGTTAGTACAAATGCCAATTGTGGCTTCAAAATTTGAATACAAACTCTGCTGGAATATAGCACTTTCACAAGCCATCTTGTTTGTCTTACCAGAGGCCCTGAGAGGCCAAGCTATCTACAAAATAGAAATGAAAAAGTAACACACACTGGCAGTCAGGTGCGAGAATTACTACATAAGGTGAATATACATTACAGGAGTTGTGGTGCTCCATTTAACCACTGGGTTGCTACCTGAAAGTGCTATGGTACTGGGGTGTGCACCCCTGATAAAAAAGAATATAGCAGATGTGCAGATAATTTTATTGACTTCAGTAACCTTGTATATATAATATTTTCAGATTGCAAGCAGATGTGGCTATTTACAGAAGCTAACTAAAACAAGCATTTGTCAATGCCAAATGTTGATTGTGTTGGTCTGTTGAGCTCGCTCACTGCCCCTGTGTCACTCACTCATTCTGTTTCTCCCGGTGCTGCAGGCTGCTGTTTTGTACTGGGCTTCTGCCTGCATTGGCACCTCTTTCTGTCCACAAAGAAATCCGCAGCTGTCCCGACAGAGCTCTGTTGAGGTGGCTCACTCCACCTGTCTCATTCGCTCATTCTTTTTCTCCTGGCACTGCAGGCTGCCGTTTTGTAGTGGTCTCCTGCCTCTGTTGGCGCCTTTTTCTGCCCACAAACAAATCTGCAGCAGTCCCGACAGAGCTCTGTTGAGCTCACTCACTTCCCCTCTCTCACTCGTTCGTTCTGTTTCAGTCAGTGCTGCAGGCTGCCCTTTTGTACTGGGCTCCTGCCTGCATTGCCGCCACCTTCTGGCCACAAAGAAATCTGTAGCAGTCATGATAGAGCTCCGTTGAGCTCACTCACTCACTCCCCATCTCTAACTCGTTCGTTCTGTTTCTCCTGCCACTGCAGGCTGCCTTTTGGTACTGTGCTCCTGCATGCATTGTTGCCTTTTTGTGCCCACAAAGAAATCCGCAGCAGTCCCAACAGAGATCCGTTGAGCTCACTCACTCCTCCTCCCTCACTCACTCTTTCTGTGTCTCCCGGTGCTGCAGGCTGCCCTATTGTACTGGGTTCCTGCCTGCATTCACGGCTTTTTCTGCCCACAAAGACATCTACAGCAGTCCCTACACAGCTCTGTTGAGCTTGCTCACTCTCCCTTTCTCACTGGCTCGTTCCGTTTCTGCCAGCGCTGCAGGCTGCTGTTTTGCACTGAGCTTCTGCCTGCATTGGCACATTTTGCTGCCCACAAAGAAATCTGTAGCTATCCTAACAGAGCTCCGCTGAGGTGGGTCACTCCCCCTCTCTCACTCGCTCATTCTGTTTCTAATGGCGCTGCAGGCTGCTCATTTGCACTGGGCTCCTGCCTCTGTTGGCGGCTTTTTCTGCCCACAAAGAAATCTGCAGTAGTCCTGACACAGGTCCGTTGAGGTAGCTCACTCCCCCTCTTGCACTCGCTCATTCCGTTTCTGCCAGTGCTGCAGGCTTCCCTTTTGTACAGGGCTTCTGCCTGCATTGGCACCTTTTTCTGCCCACAAAGAAATCCGCAGCTGTCCCAACAGAGCTCTGTTGAGGTTGTTCACTCCACCTGTCTCATTTGCTCATTCAGTTTCTCCTGGCACTGCAGGCTGCGATTTTGTAGTGGTCTCCTGCCTCTGTTGGCACCTTTTTCTTCCCACAAACAAATCTGCAGCAGTCCTGACAGAGTTCCATTGAGCTCACTCAATCCCCCTCTCTCACTTGCTCATTCCGTTTCTGTCAGCGCTGCAGGCTGTGCTTTTGTACTGGGCTCCTGCCTGCATTGTTGCCTTCTTCTGGCCACAAAGAAATCTGTAGCAGTCACAGTAGAGCTCCATTGAACTCACTCACTCACTCCCCCTTTCTCACTTGTTCATTCTGTTTCTCCCGCCACTGCAGGCTGCCCTTTTGTACTGGGCCCCTGCATGCATTGCTGCCTTTTTGTGCCCACAAAGAAATTTGCAGCAGTCCCAACAGAGATCCATTGAGCTCACTCACTCCCCCTTCCTTACTCTCTCATTCTTTGTCTCCAGCTGCTGCAGGCTGCCCTTTTGTACTGAGTTCCTGCCTGTGTTTGCAGATTTTTCTGCCCACAGAGACATCTGCAGCAGTCCCGACTCAGCTCCATTGAGCTTGCTCACTTCCCCTTTCTCACTCGTTCATTCTGTTTCTGCCAGTGCTGCAGGCTGCTGTTTTGTACTGGGCATCTGCATGTGTTGGCACGTTTTGCTGCCCACAAATAAATCTGCAGCTGTCCCAATAGAGCTCCACTGAGGCGGGTCCCTTCTACTCTCTCACCCGCTCATTCTGTTTCTGCTAGCGCTGTAGGCTGCCCTTTTGTACTGTGCTTCTGCCTCTATTGGTGGCTTTTTCCGCCCACAAAGAAATCTGCAGTAGTCCTGACACAGGTCTGTTGAGGTAGCTCACTCCTCCCTCTCTCTCTCACTCGCTCATTCCGTTTCTGCCGGTGCTGCAGGCTGGCCTTTTGTACTGGGCTCCTACTTGCATTGCCACCTTTTTCTGCCCACAAAGAAATGCACAGCAGTCACGATAAAGCTCTATTTAGCTTGCTCACTCCCCCTCTCTCACTTGCTCGTTGTGTTTCTAATGGCGCTGCAGGCTGCCCATTTGCACTGGGCTCCTGCCTCTGTTGGCGGCTTTTTCTGCCCACAAAGAAATCTGCAGCAGTCCTGACACAGGTCCGTTGAGGTAGCTCACTCCCCCTCTTGCACTCGCTCATTCCGTTTCTGCCAGTGCTGCAGGCTTCCCTTTTGTACAGGGCTTCTGCCTGCATTGGCACCTTTTTCTGCCCACAAAGAAATCTGCAGCTGTCCTGACAGAGCTCTGTTGAGGTTGTTCCCTCCACCTGTCTCACTCGCTCATTCTGTTTCTCCTGGCACTGCAGGCTGCCATTTTGTAGTGGTCTCCTGCCTCTGTTGGCACCTTTTTCTTCCCAAAAACAAATCTGCAGCAGTCCTGACAGAGCTCCATTGAGCTCACTCAATCCCCCTCTCTCACTTGCTCATTCCATTTCTGTCAGCGCTGCAGGCTGTGCTTTTGTACTGGGCTCCTGCCTGCATTGTTGCCTTCTTCTGGCCACAAAGAAATCTGTAGCAGTCATAGTAGAGCTCCATTGAACTCACTCACTCACTCCCCCTTTCTCACTCGTTCGTTCTGTTTCTCCCGCTGCTGCATGCTGCCCTTTTGTACTGGGCCCCTGCGTGCATTGCTGCCTTTTTGTGCCCACAAAGAAATCTGCAGCAGTCCCAACAGAGATCCATTGAGCTCACTCACTGCCCCTTCCTCACTCGCTCATTCTTTGTCTCCAGCTGCTGCAGGCTGCCCTTTTGTACTGAGTTCCTGCCTGTGTTTGCAGATTTTTCTGCCCACAGAGACATCTGCAGCAGTCCCGACTCAGCTCCGTTGAGCTTCGCTCACTTCCCCTTTCTCACTCGTTCATTCTGTTTCTGCCAGTGCTGCAGGCTGCTGTTTTGTACTGGGCTTCTGCCTGTGTTGGCACATTTTGCTGCCCACAAAGAAATCTGCAGCTGTCTCAATAGAGCTCCACTGAGGCGGGTCCCTTCCACTCTCTCACCCGCTCATTCTGTTTCTGCTAGTGCTGTAGGCTGCCCTTTTGTACTGTGCTTCTGCCTCTGTTGGTGGCTTTTTCTGCCCCCAAAGAAATCTGCAGTAGTCCTGACACAAGTCTGTTGAGGTAGCTCACTCCCCCCTCTCTCTCTCACTCGCTCATTCCGTTTCTGCTGGTGCTGCAGGCTGGCCTTTTGTACTGGGCTCCTACTTGCATTGCCACCTTTTTTCTGCCCACAAAGAAATGCACAGCAGTCACGATAGAGCTCTGTTTAGCTTGCTCATTCCCCCTCTCTCACTTGCTCTTTGTGTTTCTCCCAGCGCTGCAGGCTTCCCTTATGTACTGGGCCTCTGCCTGCATTGGCACCTTTTTCTGCCCACAAAGAAATCCACAGCGGTCCCGACAGAGCTTTGTTGAGGTCATTCTTTCCACCTGTCTCACTCGCTCATTCTGTTTCTCCTGGTGCTGCAGGCTGCCATTTTGTAGTGGTCTCCTGCCTCTGTTGGCACCTTTTTCTGCCCACAAACAAATCTGCTGCAGTCCCAACAGAGCTCCATTGAGCTCACTCACTCCCCCTCTCTTACTCGCTCATTCCATTTCTGTCAGTGCTGCAGGCTGCCCTTTTGTACTGGGCACCTGCCTGTATTGCTGCTTTCTTCTGGCCATGAAGAAATCTGTAGCAGTCACTCTAGAGCTCCATTGAGCTCACTCACTCACTCCCCCTCTCTCAGTCGTTCGTTCTGTTTCTCCCACCGCTGCAGGCTGCCCTTTTGTACGGGGCCCCTTCGTGCATTGCTGCCTTTTTGTGCCCACAAAGAAATCCTCAGCAGTCTTAACAGAGATCCATTTAGCTCACTCACTCCCTCTCCCTCACTTACTCATTCTGTGTCTCACGCTGCTGCAGGCTGCCTTTTTGTACTGGGTTCCTGCCTGTACTGCCGGCTTTGTTTGCCCACAAAGACATGTGCAGCTGTCCTGACACAGCTCCATTGAGGTTGCTCACTCCCCCTCACGCACTCGCTCGTTCCATCTCAGTCAGGGTTTCAGGCTGGCCTTTTGCACTGGGCTCCTGCCTGCATTGCCACCTTTTCCTGCCCACAAAGAAATCCGTAGCAGTAACTATAGACCTCCATTGAGCTCGCTCACTCTCCCCGTCTCTCACTCGCTCATTCTGTTTCTCCCAGCGCTGGAAGCTGCCCTTTTGTACTGGGCTCCTGCCTGCATTGTCACCTCTTCCTGCCCACAAAGAAATCTGTAGCTGTCCCAACAGAGCTCTGTTGAGGAGGGTCACTCCCCCACTCTCACTCACTCATTATGTTTCTGCTGGCGCTACAGGCTGCCCTTTTGTACTGGGCTCCTGCCTCTGTTGACGGCTTTTTCTGCCCACAAAGAAATTTGCAGCAGTCCTGACACAGGACCGTTGAGGTAGCTCACTCCCCCTCTCTCACTTGCTCTTTCTGTTTCTGCCGGTGCTGCAGGCTGGCCTTTTATTCTGGCTCCTGCTTGCATTGCCACCTTTTTTCTGCTCACAAAGAAATGCATAGCAGTCATGATAGAGCTCTATTGAGCTTGCTCAATCCCCCTCTCTCACTCGCTCGTTGTGTTTCTCTCGGTGCTGCAGGCTTCCCTTTTGTACTGGGCTTCTGCCTGCATAGGCATCTTTTTCTGCCCACAAAGAAATCCGCAGCTGTCCCAACAGATCTCTGTTGAGGTCATTCACTCCACCTGTCTCACTTATTCATTATGTTTCTCCTGGCGCTACAGGCTGCCATTTTGTAGTGGTCTCGTGCCTCTGTTGGTGCCTTTTTCTGCCCACAAACAAATCTGCAGCAGTTACAACCGAGCTCCATTGAGCTCACTCACTCCTCCTCCTCTCTCACTCGCTCGTTTCATTTCTGTCAGCGCTGCAGGCTGCCCTTTTGTACTGTGCTTCTGCCTGCATTGCCGCCTTCTTCTGGCCACAAAGAAATCTGTTGCAGTCAAGATAGAGCTCCATTGAGCTCACTCACTCACTCCCCCTCTCTCACACTTTCATTCTGTTTCTCCCACTGCTGCAGGCTGCCCTTTTGTACTGGGCCCTTGCGTGCATTGCTGCTTTTTGTGCCCACAAAGAAATCCACAGCAGTCCCAACAGAGATCCGTTGAGCTCACTCACTCCCCCTCCCTCACTCGCTCATTCTGTGTCTCACGCTGCTGCAGGCTGCCCTTTTGTACTGGGTTCCTGCCTGCATTGCTGGCTTTGTCTGCCCACAAAGACATGTGCAGCAGTCTCGACACAGTTCCGTTAAGGTCGCTCATTCCCCCTCTCTCACTCACTCGTTCCATTTCAGCCGGGGCTTCAGACTGGCCTTTTGTATTGGTATCCTGCCTGCATTGCCACTGTTTTCTGTCCACAAAGAAAGCCACAGCAGTCACGATAGACCTCCGTTGAGCTTGCTCACTCCCCCTCTCTCACTCGCTCATTCTGTTTCTCCCAGCGCTCCAGGCTACCCTTTTGTACCAGGCTCCTGTCTGCATTGGCACCTTTTTCTGACCACAAAGAAATCTGCTGCTGTCCTGACAGAGCTCCATTGAGGTCGCTCTCTCCCCCTGTCTCCCTCCCTCATTCTGTTTCTCCTGGCACTGCAGGCTGTCCTTTTGTACTGGGCTCCTGCCTGCGTTGCGGCCCTTTTCTGCCCACAAAGAAATCTGTAGCAGTCATGATACAGCTCCGTTGACCTTGCTCACTCACTCCCCCTCTCTGACTCGCTTACTCTGTGTCTCCTGCTGCTGCAAGCTGCCCTTTGTTCTGGGTTCCTGCCTGCATTGCTGCCTTTTTCTACCCACAAAGAAATCCGCAGCAGTCCCAACAGAGATCTGTTGAGCTCACTCTCTCTTCCTCCCTCACGCGCTCATTCTGTGTCTCCCGCTGCTGCAGGCTGCCCTTTTGTACTGGGTTCCTGCCTGCATTCATGGCTTTTTCTGCCCACAAAGACATCTGCAGCAGTCCCAACACAGCACCGTTGAGCTCGCTCATGCCCCCTCTCTTACTCGCTTGTTCCATTTCTGCCGGTGCTGCAGTCTGCTGTTTTGTACTGGGCTTCTGTCTGCATTGGCACATTTTGCTGCCAAAGAAAGAAATCTGCAGCTGTCCCAACAGAGCTCCGTTGAGGTGGGTCACTCCCCCTCTTTCACTCACTCATTCTGTTTCTGCTGATGCTGCAGTCTGCCCTTTGGTGCTGGGCTCTTGCCTCTGTTGGTGGATTTTTCTGCCCACAAAGAAATCTACAGCATTCCCGACACAGGTCCATTGAGGTAGCTCACTCCACCTCTCTCACTCGCTTATTCCATTTCTGCCAGTGCTGCAGGCTGGCCTTTTGTACTGGACTCCTACTTGCATTGCCACCTTTTTCTGCCCACAAAGAAATGCACAGCAGTCATGATAGAGCTCCGTTGAGCTTGCTCACTCCCCCTCTCTTACTCGCTCATTGTGTTTCTCCCGGTGCTGCAGGTTTCCCTTTTGCACTGGGCCTCTGCCTGCATTGACACCTTTTTCTTCCCACAAAGAAATCTGCAGCTGTCCCGACAGAGCTCTGTTGAGGTCATTCACTCCACCTGTCTCACTTGCTCATTCTGTTTCTCCTGGCGCTGCAGGCTGCCATTTTGTAGTGGTCTCCTGCCTCTGTTGGCACCTTTTTCTGCCCAAAAACAAATCTGCAGCAGTCCTGACAGAGCTCCATTGAGCTCACTCACTGCCCCTCTCTCACTCGCTCATTCTGTTTCTGTCAGCACTGCAGGCTGCCCTTTTGTACTTGGCTCCTACCTGCATTGCCGCCTTCTTCTGGCAACAAAGAAATCTGTAGCAGGCATGATAGAGCTCCGTTGAGCTCTCTCACTCACTCCTTCTCTCGCACTCATCCGTTCTGTTTCTCCCACCGCTGCAGGCTGTCCTTTTGTACTGTGTCCCTGCATGCATTGCTGCCTTTTTGTGCCCACAAAGAAATCTGCAGAAGTCCCAACAGAGCTCAGTTGAGCTCACTCACTCCCCCACACTCGCTCGTTCTGTGTCTTGCGCTGCTGCAGGCTGTTCTTTTGTACTGGGTTCCTGCCTGCATTGCCAGCTTTGTCTGCCCACAAAGACATGTGCAGCAGTCCCAATAGAGCTCCATTGAGTTTGCTCACTCCCCTTCTCTAACTTGCTCATTCCATTCCTGCCAGGGCTACAGGCTGGCCTTTTGTACTGAACTCCTTCCTGCATTGCTGCCTTTTTCTGCCCGCAAAGAAATCCACAGCAGTCCCGATAGAGCTCTGTTGAGCTTGCTCACTCCCCATCTCACTTGCTCATTTTGTTTCTCCTGGCGCTTCAGGCTGCCCTTCTGTACTGGGCTTCTGCCTCTGTTGGCATTTTTTTCTGCCCACAAAGAAATCTGCAGCAGTCCCAACAGAGCTCCGTTGGCCTCACTCACTCCCCCTTCTCACTCGCTCATTCTTTCTGCAGGCGCTGCAGGCTGCCCTTTTGTACTGGCTCTTGCCTGCATTGCTGCCCTTTTCTGCCCACAAAGAAATCTGCAGCAGTCACGATAGCACTCCATTGAGCTCGCTCACTCACTCTCCCTCTATCTCACTCATTCATTCTGTTTCTCCCACCGCTGCAGGCTGTCCTTTTGTACTGGGCCCCTGCATGCATTGTTGCCTTCTTCTGCCCACAAAGAAATCTGCAGCAGTCCCAACAGAGCTCCGTTGAGCTCACACACTTCCCCTCCCTCACTCACCCGCTCAGTCTATGTCTCCAGCTGCTGCAGGCTGACCTTTTGTACTGGGTTCCTGCCTATGCTGGTGGCTTTTTCTGCCCTCAACGGCATGTGCAGCAGTCCTGACACAGCTCCGTTGAGCTCACTCACTTCCCCCTCTCACTCGCTCATTCTATTTCTGCCAGCGCTGCAAGCTGGCCTTTTGTACTGGACTATTGCCTGCATTGCAAATGGGTGCATGCCTAAGGAATGCACTAGCAAATGGGCAGGAAGGAGGGGTGGAAGAACAATGGGGAATAATAAAAACTGCCATCACAGAGGTAACAAGCCTTTGTGTGAAGCAAATAAACAAAACAAAATGATGTAAGAAACCACTATGGTTCTCAAAGGAGGTGGCAGTGAAGGTTCAAGAGAAAAAGAAAGCATTCAGAAAGTACAAGGAATCACAGAAGGAGCAGGACAGAGAATTGTATCAGTTAAAGCAAAAGGAAGCTGGCAAGGCAGTCAGAACAGCAAAGGCCTGAACTGAGGAAAAGATAGCCAACTCAGTTAAGAAAGGGGATAAAACCTTTTTTAGGTACATCAGGGAGCAACGGAAAACTAAGAGAGGGATAGTGAGGCTTAATAAAGGGAAGGGGGTGGGCAGAGGGTTACTGTGAAAAGGCAGAGATACTAAACAAATATTTTTGCTCAGTATTTACAAATGAAGAGTCGGAGGTACCTAAAACAAACAATAGAAACACTCTGGATACAGAAGTTGATACCAGCCCATTTACAGAAGAAAGGGTTCTGAAAGAACTCTTAAAACTGAAGGAGGACAAAGCAATGGGGTCTGATGGGAGTCATCCCAGAATTCTAAAAGAACTAAGGGTAGAAGTAATGACACCACTGACTACCCTCTTTAACAAATCATGGGAGGATGGGGTGGTACCTGAGGACTGGAGGAGGGCAGATGTGATTCCCCTTCACAAAAGTGGGAGCAAGGCAGAAGAAGGAAACTACAGACCTGTTAATTTAACCTCAGTGATAGAGAAAATGATGGAATCACTTCTGAAGGAAAGAATTGTTGAGTACCTAGAGGCCAGAGGGGCACAGGACCCAAGGCAACATGGATTCACAGCGGGAAGGTCATGCCAGATGAATCTAATAGATTTCTTTGACTGGGTGACCAAAGTAGTAGATCAGGGAGGGCTGTGGACATGGCCTACCTAGACTTTAGCAAGGCATTTGACTCAGTCCCACACAAAAGATTAATATACAAGTTAGCCAGCCTGGGAGTGGGTCCCAAGATGATAGCCTGGGTAAAGAATTGGCTGGAAAATAGGACACAGAGAGTAATAATAAATGGAGTCCACTCTGAAGAAAGGTGGGTTACTAGTGGGGTGCTGCAGGGTTCAGTATTAGGACCAGTCCTCTTCAATGTCTTTGTAAGCAACATTGCAGAGGGACTGGAAGGAAAAGTATGTCTCTTTGCAGATGACACAAAGATCTGCTACAGAGCTGATGCAAAAGGTGGGGTGGAAAGGATGAGAAGGGACTTGGCAAGGTTAGAGGAATGGTCAAATGTATGGCAGCTTAGATTCAATGCTAAGAAGTGCAAGGTAATGCACCTGGGAAACAAAAACACAGGGGAAGAGTACACAATGGGGGGTGAGATACTAACAACAACAAAAATGGAAAGGGACCTGGGGGTAGTCATATCAGATGACTTAAAGGTGGGCAAGCAATGTGAGAGGGCAGTAAGGAGGGCTGGGGGGATACCGGGATGCATAGAGAGAGGCATCACCAGTAGAAAACAGGAAGTTGTTATCCCTCTGTATAGACAGCTGGTGAGACCCCATCTGGAGTACTGTGTGCAGTTCTGGAGACCCAGTCTCTGCAAGGATATAGACAAGATGGAAGCTGTCCAGAGGAGGGCAACTAAAATGGTGCAGGGTCTGCACTGGAAGACATATGAAGTGAGACTAAAGGAGCTTAATATGTATAGCCTCGAGGAAAGGAGGGAGAGGGGAGACATGATAGAAACTTTCAAGTACCTCAAAGGAATCAACAAAGTCCAAGAGGGTAGCATCTTTCAAAAAAAGAGGTGTGCAAGAACAAGGGGGCACAATTTGAAGATGGGGGGGCGGCTCAGAGGAAATGTAAGGAAGTATTTTTTCACAGAGAGTGCTGTGGATGCATGGAGTGGCCTTCCGGAGGAGGTTGCGGAGTCAAAAACAGTGGTGGAATTCAAGCATGCATGGGGCAGCCATAAGGCAATTCTAGGGGGTGGGGGTAGAAAGAAGTAGGCTGCTGGTTAACTAGGATCTGCAGCTTATCCATTAGGTAGGGAAATGGGCAGACTGGGTGGGCCAAGCGGTCCTTATCTGCCATCAAATTCTATGTTTCTATGTTTTTATTGCCACCTTTTCCTGGCCACAAAGAAATCCGCAACAGTCATGATAGACCTCCATTGAGCTCACTCACTCCCCCCCTCTCTCACTCGCTCATTCTGTTTCTCCCGGCGCTGCAGGTTGCCCTTTTGTACTGGGCTCCTGCCTGCATTGGCACCTTTTCCTGCCCACAAAGAAATCCGCTGTTGTCCTGACAGAGCTCCGTTGAGGTCGCTCACTCCTCCTATCTCACTCACTCATTCTGTTTCTCCTGGTGCTGAAGGCTGTCCTTTGGTACCGGGCTCCTGCCTCTGTCAGCATTTCTTTCTGCCCACAGTTTGCAGCAGTCCTGACAAAGCTCCATTGGCCTCACTCACTCCCCCTGTCTCACTTGCTTATTCCGTTTCTGTCAGTGCTGCAGGCTGCCCTTCTGTACTGGGCTTTTGCCTGCATTGCCACCCTTTTCTGCCCACAAAGAAATCCGCAGCAGTCACGATAGAGCGCTGTTGAGCTCGCTCACTCCTCCTCTCTCACTCATTCTGTTTCTCCCACCACTGCAAGCTGGCCTTTTGTGCTTAGCCCCTGCATGCATTGCTGTCTTTTTCTGCCCACAAAGAAATCTGCAGCAGTCCCAACAGAGCTCCGTTGAGCTCACTGTCTCCCCCTCCCTCACTCACTTGTTCTGTATCTCCCAGCGCTGCAGCTGCCCTTTTGTATAGGGCTCCTGCCTGCATTGTCACCTCTTCCTGCCCACAAAGAAATCCGTAGCTGTCCCAACAGAGCTCAGTTTAGGTCTGCGACTCCCCCCACCCAGTCGTTCAGTCCTAATCTGTCCCAAACACTGATTTCCAACATTGACTGCGATATTGTGCACCGGAAGCGTGGAAACACATTTCAGACTGGATGTGAAAAATTACAGCTGTACTGTTCATAAGGAGGTGTGAACAAATGCCAGTGCTGAAAATCTGGCTTTAAAAGATTACTAATTTGCAAACTTTCAAGTTTGCATGGAACCTACACAACATATGCTCGTAACACAGTCATTGTATGGAGTTTCATCACAAAATTTTCAACATAGGCATTTTAGGACCTCTGCTCATGAACAGTGTCTGTGTGATTTTCTTAATATGTCCTGAACACTGATTTCCCATAGCAATCGCGCTATTGTGCGCCGGAAGAGCGAAAACACATTTTGGCCAGGGAAGTAAAAAATGGCAGTTGTACTGTTCATAAGGAGGTGCAGAACAATGGCAATGTTGAAAATCTGGAGTGAAAATATTATTAATTCGTAAAAGGTATGAGCGTGTGTGCAAACTGTGCAACGCACGCTCGTAACACAGTCATTTTATGGAGTTTCATCACAAAATTTTCAACATAGGCATTTTAGGACCTCTGCTCATGAACAGTGTCTGTGTGATTTTCTTAATCTGTCCTGAACACTGATTTCCCACAGCGACCATGCTATTCTGCACCAGAAGTGCGAAAATATAGTTTGGCCAATATGTGGGAATGACAGCTGTACTGTTCACAAGGAGGTCTGAAAAAATGCCAATGTTGAAAATCTGGGGTGAAAATATTTCAAATTCGCAAAGTTACGAGCATGCGTAGCAACTACGCAACACGCACTTGTAAAACAGTAATTTTTTGGATTTTTCCACCAAATTTGCACTATAGGCTTTTTAAGAGCCCACCTCATGAACACTGGCACTGTTGTTTTGTTAATCGGTCCTGAAAGGGGATTCTGTGCAGTGATCATGAAATCACCTTTTGGGGCCGAATAATGACATGACAGTGATGTAATTCATGAGGAGCGGTCCCAAAAACCTCATGTTGAAAATTTGGTGCCAAAATTCAAAAAAATGCCTGAGATATGCATCAAAGTTGAAAAAACCCTATGTATTCCATTACACAGCTTACTGGCATTTCCTCAGTTCTCAGTCGGCTGTGAAGAGTGTAGATGTGTTCCCAGTAGACTGAAGATCGTCACACCGGACCCCAGAGATAAGTATGGGATGACGGGGTGTGTGGGGAGGCAGGGTGTGCAGTGGGTGGGTGCGGTTGGGAGAGGGGCGGAGACCGCTGAGGACCATTTCCTTTTACAGGTAAAAAAAGACATCGTGGGACCATTTTTTATTTTACAGGGCATGTGGCACACTAGGGTGGGCTCCCAGCATGCCAAAGGAGACTTTCTTTTTGGGGGAAGGTAATGACGGGGGGATTGGGCACCCCCATTGGCACACAATAAAAGGGGGGTATTACATTATGCCTACGGGGATTGGGCACCCCTGTCGGCACAAAACAAAAGGGGGGGTGACATTATGCCGACAGGGATTAGGCTCGCCATAGGCAGAGAACAAAAGTGGGGGGTTACATAGTGCAGCTGGGGAGTGGGCTCCCCGTCGGCAACATTAATCTTGCAGCACTGAAGCCGACGGAGATGGGGGCCCCCGTCAGCAAGTAAACACGGTCGGGGGCACATGTTGCCGAGGGGGATTGGTCACCCCCTCGGTGGGGGGGGGGTTAATGTTGTTTGTGAACACGGTGGCAAGCTGCTGCCATGGTCACAAACAATATCAAATTTTCAAGATCCCTTCCTACAATGAGGGGTAGCTCCCTCATTGCAGCGAAGGGTTGACGCTGCAATTACGAGCCGGCCCCTGATTGCAGCAGCTAATTTTTCACAAGGTTGTGGAACGCTTGCAGAACTAGTGTCATCAGCAGCATGCCACACCATTGGGGGAAGAGGGCCAAGTCTTTCAAGGCTGTGGGGGCACTGGCCACAACAGTGCCACGCCTCCACAACCTGCTTCTGGAGAAAGCTGCTGCGATTTGTTTCTTGCGCATGTGCACAATCAACATAAAAAACGAGTGTTTTTTTACTAAAAAGTGAGATTACGGCCTGTAATTGGAAACATGGTTGCTCAACTGATTTTGTATCTGTTTGGTATATGTGAGTCAAAAACTAAAATACAGTACTGTATTTATGGAATATATATATTTCTTTAATTCGATATTGCAAACTCCTGAAGAAGCCCTACAAAGAACTGGGTGAAACATTGAGGTATTATCGCTCAGAAAATTGACTAAAACCTTGAAAGGAAACAGTATTTAAGAGTGTTTATTGTGCCCCAACCCCTCCATTTCACCTTTGTTTCCAGTTACAGACATCTGGGAGTTTGGCAGCACCAGTGATAGAAGGCATACTGTCCAATTTCCTGTGACTGTACCTTTATTAAAGAACTCTGTTTGCATGTGTCCCTCAATAGATACCTTACTGTCCCCAACAGATCTCATCATTGCTGAGTCTGTAACATCACAGTCTGTTGCCACAGAGAGCACTTTCATGTCATAAACAAGAGCATTATTAGGAGGTCAGTTGGGGACAGTCAAACAATTTTATTGACTTCATGGACAGGCTTTTAAGATGGACAATAAAGCCTGAAAAGTAAGGAAAACCCAAACCTTAAACAAATATTCACAGGTCAATTGTAACAAACAAAACCTCATGTTAATAGAAGTCCATACTGACGTGGATGCCTGTGGTTTAAAAGTGGTGTGAAAGAGGTGGACATGTACAGCTTTAAATCTCCTGTTTTGTCTTCCTTTCAGATATGCCCTTCTGATATTCTGTGGCTGGTTTTGTTATAGAAATTACTTATTTATTGTTTTACTTCTGCTGAGTCCTGCCTTGTACAGTATTCTTCCTTCTCTGCAGTTACAGCCATCTGTTCCTGTTTCCTGGGCATACAGTGGTGTCCCCCAGGATGAAACACACTTTTAACGCACTCTGCAGTATGCTGCAGCAGGCCTGCTGAATAAACCAACGTAATTTCAGTGTCTATTAGTCACCTTTGTCATGCAGAAAACTGTGGAATTCACTTCATCGTGGCAGTGTCACATTTTCTTGAATGACAAAGGGAACTAATTATCTTTGAAATTACAGTGCTTTATTCAGTAGGTCTTCTGTAGCATTCTGCAGAGTGCTGCAAAATGCTGCAGAATTGCATTTCATCCTGATGTCACTTTCACCATTATGCACTGCTCAGTGAATAACATGCAACAGTACAACTCACATCAGAGAATGCCAAGGAAACACAGAAATAGACAACATAAAACAAATGAAGAGGGGAGCAAAGGGCACTCTAAGTGGTGGTAAAACAGTAAATAAAATACTGTAATTAACCCATGGGTCCATATGCATTTATAGCTGCTGTCTTTTTTAAGGTTGGTGGGGGGGAGTGGTAATTGACAGCTTCCTTTCTCTAGGCTGGAAGCTTACAAAACATCTGCATCACTTACTGGTAAAAGGGGATACAGGGCAGTGGCTGTGAGAGGAGCCACAAGTGAGTGAAATTAAAGGGTTCAATTGGGAGCTGGCAGTGTGAGGAACAGCCATGGGTATTTTGAGTGCCTGAGAATTGGTGGAAGGGAAGCCAGAAATGAACTGAACCTGAGAGTTGTGGGATATTAGGGTAGGCACTGACATCCAAAAGAGACAAAGAATAACTGCTAGGGTGGGCAGTGACAGTTTCCAGAGCTCAGACACCAGAGGGACACCAGCACAGGCAAGAGCATCCAGGACATGGACACCAGAGTCATGGGTCATTGATGTGGGTTTGTAGATAACAGTGCAGTGGGAAGAGCTGCAGAAAGATTTGATTTTGATTTGATTTTTATTTGTATACGGGTAAGCGCTCTGGACAAAAAATTCCATATACAGGTACGATCTGCGGTCCCAAATATATGCATCAGTACATACATATGTAACCCCTAGGCGGCGCTACACCAAGGGCTACTACCCCTGCCTGCTTGGCTAGTTGCAGATTAAGGGGCTTAGGTACTGAAATGGGTGCTCCACTGGGAGGACAGAGTGGTTAGTAACAAGGCTAACCTGGATACAGCCCTCCGGGACACTGTAACCCCCACTCTTTCCCCTCTAGTGGCCTAGACAATATGCAACAAACACTTTCACAGTAGCCCCGATTCAGCATAAAATTTCCCACGCTGTTTGCACTTACCACCAGGGCAGGTTCCTCTGGCTCGACCCTGGAGACCCCCTGTAAAACAAAGTTATGCACAGCAAATAGCAACAGTATGGTACTTCTGATACAAACTGGAACCACAGTCAGGTTAAATGCAAAAAGAGTTAGATCTGATTTATTTAAGGGACTTGAACAGGGAAAGGGCATAATGAGGTTGATTGACTTAAAGGCTAAATCAATCAGACAGTCATGCATGCTCTTCAGTGTCCCTACATAGTCACACACTCTGGATGCCCAGGTAGGAATAAGGTGGGCTACCAGGAATGTTGCCTGGGGTAGGCTGGCATCACAGCTGGTTGGGGCCCTGTGATGGAAGAAAGAAACATTCACAACAAACACTATTTGTAATCCAGAGCTGGAGGGCTCAGTTTGTGAAGGAAAAGACAACAAGGCAATCAGATGACAACAATTTAGATTTAGCTGTTGTTGCAGGGAGCTACCCTGAGGTTTACTCATGATACCCAGTACAGGACACAGGCAGGACAAAATTGAGACTACCGGTTGATGAGCTGGAATGCCAGGAGAAGCAGGGCCCACACAAATCACTGAGGCATTGTTCCTGTTCATAGCACTGAGCTCCAGGCAGGTCTCTCATCGATGGCTTTCTCTGTGGCATGAGTGATCTGGCTGGGCCAGTATGGCAAGGCCCAGGCCAAGTGGAGATGAATGTGGATTCAGTCAGTTGGGGGCTGGATGCAGCCTCCAGTAAGCAGGACACAGTTCAGCACACAGTGGGGAACCAAATTGCTACCCACTAACAGCACACAGCACATTTATAGTAAAGTAATCATCACTGTACCAGGTGGATGGCAGTCCGGTTATAATTACAGAGTCTCTGCGCAACACCCAGAGGTCAGAGGTAACTGGGGGTCCTGACAGGTCGATTGCGTTCAGCAAATCTTTTTCAGGTTTTAAGCCTGGTCACACTTCAGTGGCTTCAATCTCTCCCACACTTTGGATGCAGTCCGATTCTGTAATGAGCTCCCTCACAAGGGACAGCAGGCAGACAGGCCAAAACTCAGCCCTTCCACAGTTCTCCTGTGCAAAAATTATGCAGAACTGCTGCTCAATTATCTCAAGCTGTTCACACTTTCACTTCCCAACTCAGACTGACTCTAGCTTCTAGCAGCCTGGGCCTTTCTCCAGGATCCAAAAGGTTCGGTTGGCTGATCCATCTGTCAGTCAAAACAAGAGCTCCCCCTCCAGGTCCATTTGAGTGCCAAAGCCTCAGAACTACAATTCCTACAAAGTTTTGCTCCCACAAGACCTCTGGGGAGAGGCTCCATTTTAGAGTCCCCAAATGTACTGATTGGCCCATTCTGGCAGTCCAGGACCAAGATGGTGGTGATAAACAGAACTGGCTATGCTGCAAAGAAGGCAGGTTAGTCAAACTAAAATATCATTACTATTCTAATAGATAATCAGTAAATAAGTACAGCTTCTAACAAAACACCCTCTGCGCAAATAGTGATGGCAGAATGGAGCGAGAATCTGGCATCCCGGGCGGGACTCGAGCAAAGAAACACTCAGCCCCCTCCCAGATTAAATAAGCACCATGTTATTGGCAGCTCTTAAGACACAGAGCACAGAGGCATTAAGGCACTCTCACAAAAACACTTTTAAAGCACTAAGACACAGGATACCAGCCTGGCAGTGGGCATTTAGGCACACCCAAGGAAGACTTTTGGGAACCCCCATTTGTAGGGGGGTTACACCTATCACAAAAATAGTTTTATGAAATGTGTAGGAAAACAGATTCCATGTCTTAGATAAAAATACATTTAAAAACAGTCAGAGGGCCAGCTCTGTGGTGCCGAGTGAAGGGGTTCACTCAGCATTCTAGCGAACCAGGTTTGTGCCCCAAGCCTAGGTGCCAGGAGTGGAGACTAGCAGGGAGGAGATCCAGAGCATCCATTGAATGCTTCCCTCCTGGTGGGGGTGGGTAGGGCCTTGGCACCTGAAGGCAGAATGGGAGATGCACTAGGGGGCAAGAAGCCTTGACACTCCCCTGCACATCCCCACCTCAGGTTGTCACCCCCACACATACTTATTGGGGTAGACTAGGTGGGCCATAAAAATGGAAAAGGCCCCCTGACCAACCAGATGACTGCCACCAGTCCCCAGTGCCACGATAGTCTGGGATAGCCCCATGCTGACCCCTCAGTGGCCCCCGGGCTAAGTAGTTGTGCCTATAGGCACTTCTCCCCCCGAAGAGGGGGACCCATCCAACAAAGGGTTATGTCAGGACACCTGGAGGAACAACTGGCAGCAGTGGAGGCAGAGGATGGTGACGAGAGAAGGAGGGTGGCCGAGGGTCCTAGGTGGCCAGAAGGAGTGGCTGGTCAAGGGGGCAGGGAGGAACAAAAAAAACAGTCACATGTCATCCGATTCTTATAATGCAACATTAAAGTACCAGAGAACATTTTATAACTTGTTAAACTTCATATGTTTGCTGGAATATTGTTCCATATAGTTGATGCAGCATATGCAAAGATCCATTTTGAGTTAATTTGTATGGCACTTCTAACAAAGTCAAATCAGAAGCAGATCTTGTTTTAACATTGAGTTTTTGTTCATTCAAGTGTTTTCTCAGACTTATTGGAGTACCAGTCCTCTTTATTCTAAAAATAAATCTAGCCATAGAGAGTTTAAAAATGTTGCATTGGTAACCACCACAATCTATTTAATATGTCACACTGATGTTTACTATTTGGTACAGGAAGTACAAATTTGCCTAATTTTTACATTAATAGATTTCCGCTGTAAGGTACTCAGGAGAGTTGTCAACTACAATAGATACATAATTTATGATATGCAGTAGCCCTTGATTTACAATTGCCAGTCTAGATTCATCAGTCAAGAAACTACGGAGTCTAATAACTTTATTTTTGTATGAATTTTTGCTGTTATAACTAGAATATGTGTACCATAAGTCAAAGTCCAGTCTAATGTAACTCCTAAGTATTTTATATTTTTTACATTTTCATAAATAGTTTCATCTAAGGATATAACTTGTAAACAACTAGTATCTCTTAATCTGGCAGAAGTTCCAAACAGCATTGTTTTAGTTTTTTGTTTAACACCATTTTGTTTTGCACAAGCCAGTTCTGCACAGAATTTAATTCACCTGTTGGTATTGTGTTCAATTTAGATGGTGTTGTCTCCTGTGAGTAAATCCCAGCATCATCTGCATATAATAAGGTGCGAACCCTTGATAGCTGTTGAAACTGCATCAAAAAAGATGGAAAATAAAATAGGCCCTAATATGGAGCCCTGCAGGATCTCACATTTAATCATTTCCTTCTCTGAAATACAACTCAGTACCTTACCATCTGAAAACTTCCTACCAGATAATTAGCAAACCAACCCAGCACTGATGTTCCTATCCCAAGTACTTCTCATTTCTTGATTAGCAGGGTATGATCTACCAAACTGAATGCCTTGGTGAAGTCCACGAACATGGCCCCAGTCAAGCATCCCCTCTATGCCCTCATGGACTGCACTAGTGAACTCGACCAAGGCAGCCTTGATTCCTATTCTCTTCCTAAAACCATGCTGGTTTTGTAATATTAAACTGTGAGTGTCCAAGTACTCAATTAATTCACCATTCACTATTTTTTCTTGTATCTTAGAACAGACTGATAACATTGAAATAGGCCTATAATTAGTAAACTCTTGGTGAGACCCTGACTTATGTATAGGTGTCACAAATGAATATTTCCATAAGTCAGGCACCTCACCCAGAGAAAAGGATAAATTAAAAATGAGAAAGATAGGGTAGGATATTTCAGCGATGCTGTCCTTAACAATTTCAGTACCAAACCATTGAATCCACAAGACTTATCAGGTTTTAATTGTTTCAAAAGCTTATACACTTCAGTTCTCTCTTGTTACAGCCCTCAGGTAAAACTTTGGGCTCCCCAAGGGCTCAACAAGATCTGGTTCTAGGTGATCTGCCAGAAAACCTTTTCTGTAATCATTCAAATTTGTGAACATTCTATTGAATTAATTTGCTATGGAAAGTGGACTAGATTTTTCATCTCCCCTTGTCATAGTAAATTAAGGGGTAATGTGAAGGAAGTTCTTTTTCACAGAAAGGGTGGTGGATGCATGGAACAGCCTACCTTAGGAAGTGGTGAATATGAATACAGTGCATGGCTTCAAACAGGCATGGGATAGGCATAAGGGAGCAATACAGAGGAGTATGAGTATATAGACCATTGATAGTCAGTGTCAGTGGCTCAGTAGGTAGCACACTCGAGACCTGGAGATCAGAGAGCTGTGGGTTCAGTTCCCACATCTGGCACTTGGGTTAATATCCCAATACTGACACTGTAGTGCAGCATTAGAGGGGGTGCTGCACTTCTGAGATGCCGTCTTTCGGATGAGACGTTAAACCGAGGTCCCATCTGCCTGGATTATTGGTAGTTCAGGAGGATGTTAAAGATCCCATGGCACTTATCGAAAAGAGTTGGGGAATTTCCCCCGGTGTCCTGGCCAAATTTCCCTCATTCACTGAAAAATACCACTAACAGCTTAATCTGGTTCAAGGTCAGTTGGCATTCATCTGTATCCCCTTCCCCCAGGTCGTGCCTGAAAATAGGCAGGATTTGTCTAGTGCACTTACCCGGTCAATAAAAACTAAATAAATAAAACAGAGTAAAGGCCTATGGCACATTCATAAGGTAGAAAAAATGGGCAGATTGGATGAGCCTTGCTGTCCTTATCTGCCATCAGTTTCTATGTTTCTAGGTTTCTATAGTAGTTTTCACATGCAGCTTACGGTTAATCAAACCATTGATTGTTTTTCAAAACTTCTTATTATCAGTTAGCCCCTCTGTTTGTTGTTGCTTTAAGTATTCAGTGTTTGCCAATTTAATTTTACTTTTACAAATATTTTGCAAATACTGTATCTACTGTATAACGTTGCATATTACTCACAGTTTCATTTTTCTTATAGTGCTTCCATGCCTTGTCATGCTCCTTCATCAAGTTGAACAGGGGTTAACCACTTTGACTCTTGACCTCTAATATGCCTTTTTATATAAGCTGCATGCAAACATAGAACTTTTGTGTATTCGTGAATAAAATAATCCAAGGCACAGTTTGTATCTGAAATCATCTCTAAATATGACCAAGCAATACTTTGCAGACTTTTCCAAAATTGTAGTTCATTGAAACCTGAAAAATTTCTAAATTCAACAACTTTTGATTTGAATTTTTATTTGACTGTTTCCTGACACAAAATGTGGGATGGTGATCGTTGAGTGAATCAGAAATTATTCCTCATTTCAAGATGTGATTTATCTTATTGGTCAGTATCTAATCGAGGACTGTATGCCTTCTTGTTTTTAAATTTAGCCTAGTAGGTAGGCTGATTAGTTGTTCCAAACTGGTACATACCAGCATACTAACAAAATTAGGGATATCAGTCCCCAATCAGTTAGAACTGAAGTCTCCCAACACTATGATTTCACCAATAGTGTTGCGGGACAATAAGTCTGAAAACTCTTGCAACCCCTCATTAGATTCTTTGGGAAGTATGTATACACAATATATTGTCAGTTTTTTTATCAAGTCTGTTTTTTTTTTGTGCTATTTATCTCTTCCGTGTCTCATCCTGCCACTCCTTTGGGTCAATGCCAAGGACTCCTCCTCTGAGACTCTGTCACCCATCTTGACCTCAAATTGTAGCCACCGCAGGTTAACCTGATGTATCCCTTTCATCAGGTGCGTCCTCCCCTTCTGGGGAGAAAGTGCCTTGCAGCCATCAACTTGGCCCTGGGAGCTGCTGAAGTTGGGTCAGCATCTTGGAGTTCCATGGAGATGCTGGTCCGGGCATCCATCATCCGGCCGTTTGAGGCACCATTTTCCTTTTTTTGCTCTGACTTCCCTGATTAGGCAGCATCTGTAGTGTTTCTGGTCTCCACTGGGGGCTGCTACAGAGTGAGGCATCTCCCTAGCCCACCCAAGGAGAGGAGAGCAGTCCTCCAGATGCTCAATCCTCTCTTCCCCCTGCCGACCCCCGGCGCCAGAGTCCGTTCCCAAACACGGGTCGCCTGTGTAGTTCAAGATAAGTCACCAGTGCTTCAGCCCTCTGTGCCACTGGGCTGGCCCTTTTTATCAATTCTAATGTAACTTGGATAGCCAATAATTCACAGTATTTTGTGGATGCAGTGGTTATACATTTCTCCTCTAGAGTATAACTATCTTCTATATAAAACATAACCCCCCACCTTCCCTTTAAGCTATCTCTCCTGTAAATATTGTAGCCTGGGATCATTATTTCATTATTTGACACTGATAACTTCAACCAAGTGTCAGTTAGAGCCAGAACATCTGGTCTATAACTAGGGTTATAGGGCTCAGTGGAGAGCATAAGAAATGCATACAACAATTGCAAGCTGGAGTAAGGACATCAGTGAGGAGTGGCCCCATAGAGCAGTTCAAGTCATCAACTAAAGCAGGAGAGTGACCACGAGGAGCCTAGAGAGGGAAGCGCTACAGGAAAAAGCGGCAATAATTAATTGGATGAGAAAAGTCTGTAAATAAAGTGAGAGAGAAGTTACTGAAGTTTGCGTAGGTAGGAACCAGAGAAACTAGTGGGAAACCCATTTCCACAGTTACTAGAGGTCTACATAGGATGGCAGTTCACCCACGTGTTTTGAAGAAGGTTATTTGCTAAGCTGTGCCCCAGTGTCAGATACTGTAGCTGAGGAGGAACGGTTATTTTAGTACAATTACTGACTAGGGGTGGAATACAAATGGATTTCTGTGGTGAACGCCTGCACTGTAATCAGCCGGTTGTATCAACAAGTGTGAGATAGCTGAGAGCTCTCAATCAAACTACAAAAGCATGAGCATACTCTGTGTAAAACAGCCAAAACCATCACCGAGCACAAAAAACACTGCAATCAGCATTTCACAGAAAAAGCTGTCCATTGCGTTATTGAATCCAAAATTCCAGGGCTGGCAGCTCCAGGACCAGACTTTATTTTATTTCCCTTAAAGCTTTTTTTCATCATCCTAGGCTGAAGCAGACAGCTCTCGGCCTGTCCCTGCCACCCCCCAACAGGCTACCATCTCCCCAGGACTTATGTGGCTCACAGATTTCCCCGTGGACTTCCTCCCATGGTGGGGCTATCAGTCAATCAATCAAAATATTTATTTATCCAGGCGGACACCATTGAGCAAGGCTCATTTGCAAGGTAGACCTGGTCATGAATACATCAAAGTACAGTACAGAAGCAGGTGTACAAAAAGCAATAATATACAAGGAAGAAAAAGTATATACAGTGTATACAGTACAGTACAAGGTTGAAATAAAAAATAAAAAATGAAAAAAAAACAGCATTATTTTACAATTGAAGAAGTCAGCAGATGTACAATCAACCATAGGCATACAGGGGTTATAAGCAGAGATCTTCTGAGTGAGGCAGCTGGCAACTACACATATAGGGGAAAGAGGCCATGTATAGGGTGGCAGGATAGAGAGGTAAAGAAGAGGAGGGATATATTACTGATGAAAGGGGGAAAAATTGGGCTAAAACCACAGAAAGTGACGATGGCTGTCGTGTATTTATTTATTATGATAATGACGGAGGAGGGGTAGATACTTGGGACACTACTATGGATGGGGTGGGACTTTAGCCACGCTGGAGTGAACAAGGAAGGGTGGGTGCAGCAGGAAGAGTTAATAGGGAAAGAGTGAGAGCCAGGGGTAGAAACATGGCAAGTGTCAGGATGGAAAGGGGGAGTTGCAGAATTAGAGGGATAGCGGTGAAGAAAACATTTGCTAGGTGCTTTCATGTAGCGTTCGAAGAGCGCCTTGGAGATATTCAGGCTAACAGGGCAGCTCAGCTTCAAGTTCCTTTGTAAACTGTTCCACAATGTGGGTAAAGAGAAGCTTAGAGCAGCTTTGCCAAAACGAGTGTTGACCCTTGGAACTTGGAGGGCAATTAGGGAATAGCTCCTTAGAGCGTAGGTGCCTAACACACTCTGGGGAATACAATCTGAGACATATGAGGGGAGCTTGTTGGTCACCACTCTGAAGGCCCATAGGGCAGCATTTCTATTCCTTCTATAGTGAAGGGAAATACAGGGAGCAGTGGTGTGTGGAAAGTGAAGGCCAGTAATGAACCTATGTGGGAGGGCATTCTGCCCTGGAGACACACATCTAAAATGGGGCCCTGCGTCCTGGGTGATAGCATAGCTGGGGCAAGCAGGGCTTCATTTAGCCTGCTTAATCATTTCCCCATTTTTCTCCTTGGTACTCCCCTGCTGTGGTGTGGATGTCAGTCCTTGTCACATGGAGGCAAATATATTGCTGCGTCTAACCAGCAGCTCCACCCTTTCATGAGGCTCATGCCTGCATTACCACTAAGTCTCTACCTGGTGGCTGTCAACACCCGAGGGCAGGATGCTCAAACCTCTCCAGCCCCCGGCTGACTTGCAGAAACCCGAGTCTGCTCCAGAACCTGGGTTGCCAACATGGGAGGTGGTAGCGCTATCAACCAGCCACTGGGCCAGCACAGGACCAGACTTTCATGAGCATCAATTACCCTAGAAAAGATCTTTGTTAGCCTGATGAAAGGCAGCAGGTCTGGGAAACAGGAAGAATTCTGCACTGAATTGCAGGATAGCATTGAAGGAGCAAGTACAGGGAAATGGAAAGGAAAGGGAAATTTTTTTAACCAGGAAAGGCACACTAAGCCAAAGCTTGTTTCTAGGTGCAACCTGGGAGCACAAGAAAATTAAGTGAATTGCTCAGGGTCACACAGTATGCAAGTGGGTTCTGTGGGATTCAAACCCAGGTCTACAGGTTTGCAGCTCAGTGCCCTAAACCACTGTGCTATACTGCCTCAAATGGACTGCAGGACAGTAAAGTCAACTATTATAAAAAAGCAGTATATATGAAGGAGCAGTGTAATCGGTGAGCAGTTCCAAACAGGGATGGGGCAAGCATATAGGATTAGTTAGAAAAGGGGGAGAGCAGGAACAAAGTGTAGGTGGCTGCTAAGGTCAGTGCAGAGTAATTAAGTAGGGTGGGCAGCCTGCTGACATTGTCTATGTATCTATGCATTTTCCCATGCATCTTTATTTACATTCATTCTGTTGTGTGTTTCTTCTACTTACTGTACAACTCTTTCATCTCTGTTATTTAGTGTCCTTGGACTATCTGTGCCAAACAGGAAGACCTGAAACATGTTCTACAATAACATGTAAAGGACTCCAGACCCCCCCCAACCAAAAAACCTTTCAGAAGAGTAGATACCACAGAAACAAAGAAACAGTGGGGTATTGTAATGTACGTTAAATCCCATACAATCACTTTCCTGGAAAATGTTAAATTAGAACAAACAGTGGTTATCATCTATTTATTTATCTAGTTATTTAAAATATTTGGACAGCGGAGAACACCAAGCAGAATCTTGTTCACATGTGCTTCCCGCAGGAAAAGGGAAGGGCTTCAATACAGAAATTAAGTATGTAAATATACGAGTACATAAAGCATAATGGGTACAGAGCAGTGCATTACTGAACATCAGTCACAAAACTAAAAATGTGATGTCATGGAGATTTATAATAGGAGACGAGGGACACAATGAATGAATGAATGAATGGACAAATTGATTTACTTATTTAAAATCTGCTGCTTAGGATAGGCTCACTGATCTCACAAAAGTAAGGGTCCTGGTTTCAGGTGGGCCGACTTTGCAAAGATGGGGGAATGTCTTAGGAAATCACTGGCAGGAAAGGAGAAAGGGGGGGTTGTGGGAACAATGGGAGACTCTTAAGTGAGCCATAGTGGACTCAGCAAGCCATTGCATTAGGCAAGTAAGCAAAACAAAGAGAAACAAAAACCTCTATGGTTCTCAAATGAAGTGCCCTAGAAGGTAAGGGGGAAAAGGGTGGCATTCAAGAGGTACAAGGAAACACAGAGGGCAGAAGACAGGGAACTGTATCTGGAAAAGCAAAGGGAGGTAGGGAAAGCAGTCAGGAATGCAAAGGCACAAACAGAAGAAAATATATCCTCGGCAACAGCAAAAGGGGACAAGAACTCTTTCAGGTACATTAGTGAAAGAAAAAAAGACTAAGGGTGGGATTGTGAGACTAAAAAGGGAAGCAGGGAGGTGTGCAGAGGGGACCAAGAAAAATTAGAAATCCCGAACAAGTATTTTGTTCAGTATTCATAGAAGACATGGAAGGGGAGGCACCAAAGTTAGGTGGCAGAAGCACCACTGGGAGGGAGGGAGGGAGGTGGACACCAGTCCATTTCAGGAGGAGAGTCTTAAAGGAACTCACTAATCTGAAAGTGGACAAGACAATGAGGCCAGAAGGGGATACCTCCCAGAGTATTAAAAGAATTCAGGGAGGTGCTGGCAGCACCACTGAAAGCCCTGTTCTACAGTTCGCTGGCAACAGATGTGGTATCAAAGGACTGGAGTAGGGCAAATGTGGTCCCTCTCCACAAAAGTGGGAGCAGGGAGGAGGCTGGCAACTACAGGTCAGTCAGCCTGACCTCAGTGGTGAGGAAATTAATGGAATACTGAACGAACGGTTTGTAATCTATCTTGAATTCAGTGGAGCACAGGATCCAATGCAGCATGGATTCACAGCGGGAAGATCTTGTCAAACAAATATGATAGATTTCTTTGCCTGGGTAACTATGGAGGTGGATCAGGGGGAGGGGTGGCTGATCTGACCTACCTGGATTTCTGCAAGGTCTTCGACACTGTGCCACAAAGGAGGCTAGTAAACAAGCTGGGCAACCTGAGAGTGGGTGCCAGGGTGGTAAACTGGGTCAGAAATTTGCTGAGGGATAGGACGCAGAGGGTGGTGGTGAATGGAGTTCAATCAGAAGAGGGGATGTTGACCAGTGGGGTCTCACAGGGATCAGTGTTTGGATCAGTCCTCTTTAAGGTCTTCATAAGTGGCATTGCAGAGGGGCTGGATGGGAAGATGTGTCTCTTTGCAGATTACACAAAGATCTGCAACAGGGTTGACACTCCAGGATGCGTAGAGAAAATGAGAAGGGACCTAAGTAAGCATGAGGAGTGGTCACGGGTGTGGCAGCTAAGATTCAATGCAAAGAAGTGCAAGATCATACACTTGGGCCAAAGAAATGCAAGGGAGGAGTACATGATGGGGGAGTACTGATGGCCACCAAACAGGAAAGGGACCTGGGAATAATCATATCTGATGATCTAAAGGTTACCAAACAATGTGAGAAGGCTGTGAGGAGAGCCAGTGGAATGCTGGGGTGCATACAGAGACGTATCTCCAGCAGAAGGAAGGAGGTGGTGATGCCACAATATAGAACATTTGTGAGACCTCATCTAGAGTATTGTGTTCAGTTCTGGAGGCCAAATCTCTGGAAGGACATAGACAGAGTAGAAGTGGTTCAGAGAAGGGTGACAAAAGTGGTGCAGGGGCTGCACCAAAAGTCATATGATGGGAGACTGCAGGATCTCAATATGTATTCCCTGGAGGAGAGGAGAGACGGGGGGGATATGATAGAGACTTTCAAATAGCTCAAGGGTGTAATAAAGTACATGAGAGTAGGATCATTAAAAAAAAACAGATGATCAAGAACAAGGGCCCATGATATGAAAACAGAGAGGAGTAGACTTAGGGGTAATGTGGGAAAGTGTATTTTCACAGAAAGGGTGGTGGATCAATGGAACAGCTTCCCATTAGAGATTGCAGGGGCCAAAAATGGTAGGGGAATTCAAAAATGCATGAGACAGATATAAAGGATCTCTAGCGATAGGAAAGACAGGGTAAGCCTCAGATCATGTAGGATCTGTGGTATATGAAACACGTAGGAAAAATGGGCAGATTAGGTGGGCCAAGCAGTCCTTATCTGGCATCAAATTCTATGATGATTGTTCCCATGTTCAACAAAGGTGAGTGGATACAGTAGGGAGTGAAGCAATAATAACAATGTGACAACAACAGGTACATGAACATAAACAATAAACTCACAGTAGAAGTAATACATTTCAGAGAAAGAAAGAAAACAACATAAAATGTGAACAAAGTACATTGTTTTGAGGGTTAGCCAGGATGAGAGCTAAGGGATTTTACAGCCAATGTATGCCAAGATATTTGTAACAGAATCACAGTGTCATAAAATTCAAATTATGAAGTGCACTTAAGTTATACAACAGAGTAAGATATAAAAGAGATAAAATATATAAAAATAATAACTGGTGACCCCTGATATCAACCTGTTTTTGAGACCTGTAAAAAGTCATATCAACCAGTGAGTTGATACGGCAAAGTCATGAGCTGATATGGCTTTTACCGTCTCATGCCGGGTTGTGTGTACCATGCTAGCCTATGAAAACACTCACCAGCACCAGTTATTATAAAAAATAACACATGTGAAGGTGTGTGATCTGCAGTTTTTTTACACACCCTCAGTGTGTGACAATATATAAACCTCTCGAGTGTCGCTCTCAAGGTCTATATATTATCTCACACCTTTGGTGTAAAAAAACTGCATATCACACAGCTACATATGCATTATTCTCTATATAGTGTTGGGGAGGACAGTACAAGGGGTTTTATAATTTAGAGGGAAAAGGAAGAAACCTTGCAGCAGGTGCATGCTTTTGAGAAGTGTGTAAGAGTGGTTTGTGAGCACGCTGGGAATTTATAGGTTAGTCCTGGGGGAGGGAAACTGAATTCAGTACAAGCAGGCAAAACAGTGCAAAACATATAGGCAGGTAACACTACAGTGCACAAATTCAGTAAAACAGTTCAGTCAGGACAATAATGAAAACACACAGCCTGGAAGTAAGTAAACGATAATGAGTAATGTGGGAATGTAGACCCCCATATTTAATAGGTTAGCGCGACACTAACCAGGTTATCTATAGATACATTAGTGAAAGGAGAAAGTCCAGCTGAGGTATTACTAAAATCAAAGGGGATAAGGGGGAGTGTATGGAGAAGGACCGAGGAAAAGCATCCATCTTAAATTTAAATTGAAAAGAAGGAAGTTATTAGGAAAGTTATCTGAAGGAGATATGAATACTTTTTTAGCTTTTGCACAATTGTGCGAGACAACACAAGGCTAGGTAAATGTGGCAAGGAACAGAAAATACATTAGAGGGAACAGTTTTAGGTGAGCTGGTGTCATACTAAGAGCATAGAGATGAGGAACTGGGAATTTGGTAAAACATAATATTGTAGGGGACTAGGAAGGTCTTGGAGCAGAACTGTCATATTCTTAATTAGCAGCACAGTGCATAAAGGGTAAGAACGCACACAAAAAAAAAAATATATATATATATATTACTCATTGTATATTATAAGGAAGAGGGACATGTGGGGAGTGGTGCAATGCACTGGCTGTGGGGCAGCAATTTTCTGGGAGACATTCTGGAACCTGCATTGCTGCCCTGTTTGCAGGCAGCTATCAGCTCTGAGGGAGGAGGTTGCCCGCCTCCAGGCTGAACTGGCAAGGACTAAGGAGGCCTCCCCCACCCAAAGAGCATCAGTTCCACAACCACTGCCTCAGAGGTTGTCATGTGTGAAGAGCAGATGGACCACAGTAGGTTCTGGGAGGGTGAGGGTGGTGGAACAGAGGCGTAGCCCCCGAGTTGCACCTCTACACAAATCATATGTCGTCTGGCAAATCATGTTCCTCTATGATGACACCCTCATTGAGACCAAGAAGAATGCTGGGGACATCCACAAGGGAGACCCACAAAAGAGTGGCAAGGACACCACAGGGAAAGAAACAGCTTCTGATAGGGGACTCAGTTGTTGGGGTGTAGACCTGGAGAAGGAGAGGTGAGGGAATTAAGGTGCCTGCCTGGTGCCATGGCTTGAAGGGACAGGAAGCGAATCCTCAGGATTGCAGAAGCAGCATCACAGGAGAGGAAACTAGATATCATTGTCCACCTTGGGACAAATGACCTAGCTAGGCATGAGATCAGTGCAGTGCAGGATGAATTTGTGGAGTTGGGGAGGGGCCGTCAGACAGGTAGCAAGCACGGTAACCTTCTCAGAGGTGCTGCCAGTCTATGGCAGGGGTGAGACTAGGGTACTGCACACCATGCAGTTTAATGAATGGTTGCAAAACTGGTGCAGAGCACAGGGCTTTGGATTCATTGGGGACTGGGGGTCTACCTGGAGAAATGAAGGTCTATACTGGCATGATGGTCTGCATCTGTCCAGGAAGGGAAACACCCTCCTAGGTGACAGGTTTAAAGGCTCCCTTGGCAAGCTTTTAAACTAGCCAAGGGGGGGAGGTGATGATAGGAAACAGGAAAGTTCAAGTCTCCCCCCACAAAACATGAGAGGTAGTAGGGTAAACACTGAGGTACAGCGCTTGACAGAGGGCAGGACAGGGGTAAATGGAAAGATGGACAAGGGCAATAAGAGCAGGGATGGGGTAAAAAAGGATAAAGCCAACATTAAATGGAGAGCAATGAGTACCGATGCCCGTAGTCTGGGAAACAAGCTTCCAGAGCTAGTAGCCCTGATGGAAGAGGAACACTTGGATATTGTGGCAGTCACAGAAACATGGTACATGGAGAACCATGACTGGGATGTCAACATACCAGGGTACACAATCTACAGAAGGGACAGGGAGGGTAAAGAGGAGGTGGAGTAGCTCTATACATAAGGGAAGGGATCAAAGCTACAGAACTAAAAAGTAAAGGGGGAGGACAAGAGGAACTCTGGGTCACCTTGGAGACAGGGAATGGCATCACAATCTGCACAGGGGTTGTATACAGACCCCCATCTCAAGGGGAGGAAATGGACAAGAAAATGATGGAGGGCATTCTCAAAATGGCTGAAAAAGGGGAGATACTGTTGATGGGGGACCTGAATATGCCAGATGTTAACTGTGCGACATGGACTGCAGCCACATCCAAGAGCAGGGTCATTCTTGATGCCCTACAGGGAGCATGCCTTAGACAGCTAGTGGTGGAACCCACTCGGGAGGGAGCAATATTAGACCTGGTGCTCTCAAATGGAGTGAGGATCACAAACTTAGAAGTCAGTAGACATCTGGGAACAAGCGACCACTGCACAGTGTGCTTCACAATAAACACAACCATAGACATAAGCCATACAAAGACAAGGATACTGGACTTTAGAAGGGCTGACTTTGGCAAAATGGGTGAATATCTGAGGAATGCATTAGCAAATGGCCAGAAAGGAGGGGTGGAAGAACAATGGAGAAAAATCAAAACTGCCATCATGGAGGCAACAAGCCTTTGTGTGAAACAAAGAAAACAAAGCAGAATAAAAAACACTATGGCTCTCAAAAGAGGTGTCAGGAAGGTTAAGGAGAGAAAAGCTGCATTCAAAAGTATAAGGATCTGACAGATGGAGCACAACAGGGAATTGTATCAATAAAGCAGAAAGAAGTGGGGAAGGCAGTCAGAAAGCAAAGGCCCAAACTGAGGAAAAGATAGCCAACTCAGTTAAGAAGGGGATAAAACCTTTATAGGTACATTAGGGAGCATAGAAAGGTTAAGGAGGATAGTGAAGATTAATAAAGGAGAGGGGAGGTGGGCAGAGGCAGACAGTGAAAAGGCAGAGATACTGAATGAATACTTTTGCTCAGTATTCACAAAGAGGAAGAGGAGGAGTTACCTAAACCAAACAGTAGAAGCACTCTGGATAGTGGGGTTGACACCAGTCCATTTACAGAAGAAAGAGTACTGAAAGAACTCCTAAAACTCAAGGTGGACAAAGCAATGGGACCTGACGGATTCACCTAGAATCCTAAAAAGAGCTAAGGGAGGACCTAGTGACACCACTAACCACACTTTTTAACAAATCATGGGAAGATGGGGTGGTACCTGAGGACTGGAGGAGGGCAGATGTGATTCCCCTTCACAAAAGTGGGAGCAAGGCAGAAGCAGGAAACGACAGACCTGTTAGTTTAACCTCAGTGGTGGGGAAAATGATGGAATCACTTCTGAAAGAAAGAATTGTTGAGTACCTAGAGGCCAGCGGGGCACAGGACCCAAAGCAGCATGGATTCACAGCAGGAAGGTCATGTCAGACGAATCTAATCGATTTCTTTGACTGGGTGACCAAAGTAATAGACCAGGGAGGGCTGTGGATATAGCCTACCTAGACTTTAGCAAGGCATTTGACACAGTCCGCATAAAAGATTAATAATCAAGTTAGCCAGCCTGGGAGTGGGTCCCAGGGTGGTAGCCTGGGTAGCAAACTGGCTGCACAACAGTACACAGAAGGTAATAGTGAATGGAATACATTCTGAAGAAAGGGGGGTTACTAGTGGAGTACCTCAGGGCTCAGTACTGGGTCCAGTCCTCTTTAACGTCTTTATAGGTGACATTGCAGAGGGTCTGGAAGGAAAGGTATGCTTCTCTGCGGATGACACAAAGATCTGTAACAGAGTTGATACACAAGGGGGTAGAAAGGATGAGAAGGGACTTGGCAAGGTTGGAGGAATGGTCAGACATATGGCAACTTAGATTCAATGCAAAGAAGTGCAAGTAATGCACCTGGGAAATAAAATCCAGGAGAAGAGTACACAATAGCAGGAGGTACTAACAACAATAATGGAAAGGGATCTGGACGTAGTCAATCAGATGACCTAAAGGTGGGTATACAATGTGAGAAGTCAGTAAGGAGAGCCAGGGGGATACTGGGATGCATAGGAAGGGGCATCACAAGTAGAAAAAGGGAAGTGGTTATCCCTCTATACAGACAGTTGGTGAGACCCCATCTGGAGTACTGCATGCAGTTTTGGAGACCTCATCTACACAAGAACATAGACAGGATGGAAGCAGTCCACAAGAGGGCAACTAAAATGGTGCAGGGTCTACATCAGAAACCATATGAATAGAGACTGAGACAGCTTAATATGTATATCCTTGATGAAAGGAGGGAAAGGGGGGACATTATAGAAACTTTTAAGTACCTCAAGGGAATCAACAAAATCCAGGAAAGCAGCATCTTTCAGAAAAAGAGATGTGTAAGAACAAGGGGGCACAATTTAAAGTTATAGGGGGAACGGCTCAGGGGTAATGGGAGGAAATTCTTTTTCACTGAGAGAGTGGTAGATGCATGGAACTGCCTTCCTGGAGAGGTTGTAGGGTCTAAAACAGTAGGGGAATTCAAACATGCATGGGACAGACATAAGGCAATTATAGTGGGGGGTTGCAGGAAGTAGGCTGTTGGTTAACTAGAATCTGCAGCTTATCCAATAGGTAGGGAAATGGGCAGACTGGGTGAGCCAAGTGATCCTTATCTGCCGTCACAGTCTATGTTTCTATGTAACTGAGGTTGGAAACTAGACAGTGAAAAAGACTGGATCCCCATTTGGACAGTCCTTCTTGAGGCAGCAAAATCATGCAAAGAGTTGATCAAATGTGGTTGCAGAAAGTCTCGCAGGCCACCATGCAAATTTTTCAGTGCCTCACTTCCATGTAATAATCTTTGTGGTTGTGCATGATCATGCTACAGAGATAATGATAGTGATAACTAAGTAATTTGGTAACTTCTGTGAATAAGTATGAGGATTTTTATTTCATTCGTCCCTTAACTGTAACAGGTATTTAATACTGAAAATATGTAACCTGATTATGTGTGATCACAGAATGTTATCTGTGTGAAGTACACTTAACATAGAAACATAGACTTTGACGGCAGATAAGGACCGCTTGGCCCATCTAGTCTGCCCATTTCCCTACCTGCAGGATAGGCCGCAGATCCTAGTTAACCAACAGCCTATTTCTTCCTACCCCCCACAAGAATTGCCTTATGTCTGTCCCATGCATTCTTGAATTCTCCCACAGTTTTAGACCCCACAACCTCCTCAGGAAGGCTGTTCCATGCATCCACTACCCTCTCCGTGAAATAATACTTCTCACATTGCCCCTGAACCGCCCCTTCTATCTTCAAATTGTGTCCCCTTGTTCTTGCATGTCTCTTTTTCTGAAAGATGCTTCCCTCTTGGACTTTGTTGATTCCACTGAGGTACTTAAAAGTTTCTATCATGTCCCCCCCTGTCCCTTCTTTCCTCAAGGGTATACATATTAAGCTCCTTTAGTCTCTCCTCATACGGCTTCTATTGCAGACCCTGCACCATTTTAGTTGCCCTCCTCTGGACTGCCTCTATCCTGTCTATGTCCTTGTGGAGTTGGGGTCTCCAGAACTGGACGAAGTACTCCAGATGGGGTCTCACCAACTGTCTGTACAGAGGGATAACAACTTCCTGTTTTCTGCTGCTGATGCCTCTCCCTATACATCCCAGTATAGCCCCAGCCTTCCCTACTGCCTTTTCACATTGTTTGCTAACCTTAAGGTCATCTGATATGATTATCCCCAGGTCCCTTTCCTTTTTTGTTGTTGTTACTACCTCCCCACCCATTGTGTATTCTTCTCCTGGGTTCTTGTTTCCCAGGTGCATTATTTTGCACTTCTTTACATTGAATCCTAGCTGCCATCCTTCTGACCATTCCTCCAACCTTGCCAAGTCCCTTTTCATTCTTTCCACGCCTCCTTGTGTATCAACCCTGTTGCAGATCTTTGTGTCATCTGCAAAAAGGCAACTTTTCCTTCCAGTCCCTCTGCAATGTCACTGATGAAGACATTAAAAAGGACTGGACCCAATACTGAACCCTGCAGTACCCCACTAGTAACCCCTCTTTCTTCAGAGTGGATTCCATTTACAATTACCTTCTGTGTCCTGTTGTGCAGCCAATGTTTTACCTAGGCTACCACCCTGGGACCCACTCCCAGGCTGGTTAATTTGACTATTAATCTTTTGTGTGGGACTGTGTCAAATGCCTTGCTAAAGTGTAGGTAGGCCATGTCCACAGCCCCTCCCTGGTCTACTACTTTGGTCACCCAGTCAAAGAAATCTATTAGATTCATCTGACATGACCTTCCCGCTGTGAACCCACGCTGCCTTGGGTCCTGTGCCCCACTGGCCTCTAGGTACTCAACTATTCTTTCCTTCAGAAGTGACTCCATCACTTTCCCTATCACATAGGTCAGACTGACAGGTCTGTAGTTTCCTGCCTCTGTCTTGGTCCCACTTTTGTGAAGGGGAATCACATCCGCCTTCCTCCAGTCCTCGGGTACCACACCATCCTTCCATGATTTATTAAAAAGAGTAGCCAGTGGTTTCACTAGTTCCTCCCTTAATTCTTTTAGAATTCTGGGGTGAATTCCATCAGGACCCATTGCTTTGTCCACCTTCAGTTTTAGGAGTTCTTGCAGAACCCTTTCTTCTGTGAAAGGACTGGGATCAACCCCTATCAAGAGTGCTTCTGTTAATTGGATTAGGCACTTCGCTTCCTCTTTGTGAATACTGAGCAGAAATATTCATTCAGTATCCATGCTTTTCACTGTCCCTCTGCCCACCCACCGCTCATTCTATTCAGCCTCACTATCCCTCCCTTGTCTTTCTACGCCGCTGATGTACCTATAAAGGTTTTATCTCCTTCTTAACTGAGTTGGCTATCTTTCCTCAGTTTGGGCCTTTGCTATTCTGAATCCCTCCTGCTTCCTTCTGCCTTAACTGGTACAGCTCTCTGTCCTGCTCCTTCTGTGTTTCCTTATACTTCCAGAATGCTATCTTTTTCTTCCTGACTTTCACAGCCACCTCTTTTGAGAACCATAGTGGCTTTTTCTTTTATTTTGTTTTGTTTATTTGCTTCACACAAAGGCTTGTTGCCTCTGTGATGGCAGTTTTGATGATTCCCCATTGTTGCTCCACACCTCCCTCTAGCCTGTTTGCTAGTGCTTTTCTGAGGCACTGTCCCATCTTACCAAAGTCAACCCTCCTAAAGTCCAGTACCCTCACTTTTGTATGGCTTGACTCTGTAGCTGAGTTTAACGTGAACCACACTCCTTGATGGTCACTTGTCCCCAGATGGCAACCCACTTCTAGATCTGAGATCCTCTCACTGCCCCTGTTTGAGAGTATGAGGTCTAAGATTGCTCCCTCATGAGTGGGTTCCAAAACTAGCTGTCTGAGGCCTGCCACCTGTAGGGCATCAAGAATGGCCCTGCTCTTGGATGTGGCTGCAGCAAATGTGCTCCAGTTAACATCTGGCATATTCAGGTCTCCCATCAACAGTATCTCCCCTTTCTCTGCCATTCTAAGAATGCCTTCCATCATATCCTTGTCCATTCCTACCCCTGACATGGGGTCTGTACACAACCCCTGTGTGGATTGTGGTGCCCTTCCAGTCTCCAAGGTGACCCACAGTGCCTCCTCTCCTTCCTGTTTACTCTTTTGTTCAGTTGCTTTTATTCCTTCCTTTACATAGACTCTCCTCCTCTCTTCTCCCCTGCCTGTCTCTCCTGTAGGTTATGTACCCTGGTATGTTAACATCCCAGTCATGGTTCTCTGTGTGCCATGTTTCTGTGACTGCTACGATATCCAGGCATCCCTCTTCCATCAAGGCCACCAGCTCAGGGAGCTTGTTGCCCAGACTACAGGCATTGGTACTCATTACCCTCCATTTCCTGATGGCCTTACTCCCCTTTACCCCATCCCTGTCCTTCTTGCCTTTGTCACTTTTTCCATTTACCCCTGCCCTTCTCCCTATCGACACCTCTATGTTGGTATTTGCCACACTTACTACTGTGATTTTTTGGGGGGGCTAGGATTTCCCTGCTCCTTTACAGTGCCTCCACCCTTGGCTAGTTTAAATGCTTGCCAATGAAGCATTTAAACCTATCACCTAGGATCCTGGTTCCCCTCCCTGACAGATGCAGCCCATCATGCCAGTATAGGCTTGCATCACTCCAGGTGAACCCCCCAGTCCCCAATGAAGCCAAATCCCTGAGCTCCACACCAGTTTTTCAACCACTGATTGAATCCCATGGTGTGGAACACCCTAGTCTCTCCTATGCCATAGATGGGAAGCACCTCCGAGAAGGTTACCGTGCGTGCTACTTGATTAAGGCCCCTCCCCAATTCCACAAACTCTTCCTGCACTTCTCTAATCCCTTTCTTAGCCAGGTCATTTGTCCATAGGTGGACAATGACATCCAGCTCCCTCCCCTGTGCAGCTACTCGAGCAATCCTGAGGATTCACTCCCTGTCCCTCCAAGCCATGGCGCCAGGCAGGCACCTTACCTCCCTTTCCCCTTCCTCCCCCAGTTCTACCTTCCTAACAATGGAGTCCCCCCAGGAGTTGTTTCCTTCCCCTGTAGAGTCCCCTGCCACCCTCCTGTGGGTCTCCTTTGTAGAGGTTCCCAGCATCCTCCTTGGTCTCCACTGTGGGTGCCTGACTTTTGTGAGATGATTACTTTAAACATAGCCTGATTCCATTTCATTACCATTCCATGCATTTTTTTTTTAGAAATTTATCTTAAATAATATATCTGTGATACATATTTCTAATGATAACATGATGAGTGTTTGCTTGTCTTTAGATGACAACACATCTCTGTATCACAGTTCAATGTGTGGCAAATAGCTTAGTGCTTGTGTATACTTATGAGCTGACTGGTATGCTTGTTGTTTATAATGTGAACTTTGGCGCTTCTTCACATCTCACCCTGGGTAGAACAGTGGCTAAGTGTAGACTTAAGGCTCTGAGGAGAGGGTAAGACAGGAGTGCCGTAGCAGGAGGAGGAGGAGGCAGGGAAGGATGAAGGGTGCCACCAAAATGCTCTAAGCAGAGCGGGAGGTGGCCTGCTTCTTATGTAGTGAATGGAGGAAGAGCTATTCCCCAGCCCCACTGAACAACAGGCTAAAGTCTTCCAATTCAATGTGTGGCAAATGACTTCTTTCTAATGATAACATGATGAGTGCTTGCTTGTCTTTAGATGACAACACATCTCTGTATCACAGTTCAATGTGTGGCAAATAGCTTAGTGCTTGTGTATACTTGTGAGCTGACTGGTATGTTTGGTGTTTATAATGTGAACTTTGGTTGGCCCGGTGGCGCTGAGGGTTGAGGCGCTGGACGTCACCCCTCATGTCACACCGGCGACCCAGGTTTTGGAACGAGCCCAGACTGCCGGGGGTTGGCAGGGGAGAGAGAGAGAGAATCCAGTGTCTGAAGGACTGCTCTCCTCTCTCAAGGAGTGATCCATGGGGAGCCCGGTGCAGCAGCAGCCCTCGGTGGAGACCAGCAGCACTGCTATGCACTCAGGCTTGTAAAGCAAGGGAAGACGTTGGGCAGCTATGTTCTGGATGTAGGTGGGAGCACCTATGTCATGGGCTGGGCAGCACTGCATGTCCCATGTCGGGGGGCGTAATGAAAGAAAACAACCTGGAGGTTGTGGAGATGATGGGGACTCCGGTGACATGGCCCACATTCCAGTGCCGGCCTGCACTGCAGGATCTTCCCAAGGCACAAACCCAAGCAGTCAGGTAGGACCCCTTGAGTCTGTAAGGTTGCCAAGGGTGGTCAAACCTTCCCCCGGGGGTACCTGTTGCCAGGGGACTGGCTCTGTGCTGGGCTGTTCTGGTGGAGAGTTCCTGGAAGGGGGTTCAGGCAGGAAGTGAAAGGCCCTTGTTGTGTGGGTACCCCGAAAGGATGCCCAGCCTCCTGGAAGCATAAATGGAAATGTCAAAAAAAATAATAATGTGAACTTTGGTACTTCTCCGCCTCCCACTCTGGGTATAATGGTGTGTAGGTGTAGACTTAAGGCCCCAAAATAAGTACAATACAATATTTTATTGATCGACTTTAAAAAAAAAGTAATTACAAATTGTACAACACAGAAAATTAAAAACATTTTTGCCATGCATATGGTTACATTATATTAATTCACATAAATAATATTAAAAATTATTTAGTCTATACAAATTCTTATAAATAGCCATTATAAACAGACATATAATCATAATAGCACATAAATATGAGGGAGATCATAACAACTATGGTCAAATAACACTCCAGGCTATCCATTATCCTAATCTATTCTAAAAGAGCTTATTGCACAGTCAGCCAGATTTATTATCTTTCAAAGATTTAATATGCAATCTTTTCCTTTCTATAATATTATAAACTCTTGCAATAACCTCTAAATGTTTGGGGTTACTAGTTTTTAAAAGATAATTATACTGATATTGAGGTTCCATATCCAGAGTTGCCAAGATGTCCCCAAGAAACATCTTTCTCTCAAATTTATACAATGAACAAAGCAGCAAGAGATGAAGTGGGATATTTTCTGCTATATTACAAGCATATTTCCGTACATTTGTGGTACTATACTTGTATCTCAGATAATTGCTGTCAAAGAAGTTCTACCATTCCCAAGAGCTGGCCCGACAAAGGCTAGGGAAATTATATACCTAAATGGTTGGTTAAAAAGGTGGTGTTTGAGGGAGGGGCATACACTAATAGACCATTGGAAGGTATTTTCAGATTACAGACTTTACAGTAACAATGGCTTACATGTAAACAAACAGGGGGCCAGAATTTTAGCCCAGGACATCCAAAGAGCAGTTCAGATGAAACCCTTACATTTAAACTAGAAACTGGGGGGTCGAGGGATAAAGAAATGTGTAAGAAAAATTATAAACAAACCACCATGGGAAATAAAAAAGATTCTTCCCTGAAATGTTTAAATGTTAATGCAAGAAGCATTGTCCAAAAATTTGACGAACTGGTATATACAATTACAACAGACAAGATACAGATATGTGCCATTACAGAGGCCTGGTGGGATATAGAAGATCAGTGGAACTGTCAGATTTCAGGGTACCAACTGTACTGCGTAGATAGGCTGGGGGAAAAAAGGGGGTGGGGTTGCCATCTATATTGCAAATAATATTATAACAGAAGAACTAGAGGTTCAGAAATTAGAAGGCATTGACCAGTTATGGATAAGGGCATCCCCTGTAAATCAAGCTAATATTACTATAGGTGTAATATATAGACCCCCTTCGACTTTACCAAATATAGACAAACAACTAATGGAAAGATTAGAAGAAATGAATATACCTGAGAACCTAATAATATTAGGTGATTTTAATCTACCAGGTATAAACTGGGAAAACTATGCAGCAGGGACTGCAGTGGAAACTAAATACCTTGATACCTTTAGCCTTATGGGACTGGAGCAATATGTACAACAACCAACTAGAAATTCAAATATACTTGATCTTGTATTAAGTAATATGGGAGAAGATATTAAACAATGTAAAGTAAATACACCCTTAGGATCCAGTGACCATGATAGGGTAGAATTTATCATAGAGGGACAAGTAAATAGAACTTCTGGAGAAACTTTAATTAGAAATTATAATGATGCAAACTATAATAGAATAAGGGAGGATTTTAGAAATTGGGACTGGAAAGCTGATTTACATCAGAAAACTGTCACAATGATGTGGGATAGTTTTACTAATAAACTGAAACAGATAGTAGACAGACATGTCCCAATAAAGAAGAAATATAATGGTTTAGGGAAGATCCCTGTCTGGATGACAAAAAATATTAAACAACTGATGAACAGGAAACAAAAGGCATATGATACAGCCAAAAAAAATGGCCATGAGATTAATTATAGCAAATATAAACAGTTACAAAAAAGGACAAAGAAATGCATCTCAAGAGCCAAAAGATATTATGAATATAAATTGGCAAGTAGAGAAAAAGACAATTATAAAACATTTTTATAGTTATATAAGTAGTATAAAGGGAGTACAAAAAGGGATTGGCCCACTAAAAAAAGCTGATGGTACCTTGATCTAGGAAAATGTACAAATGGCTAAGGAATTTAATGGATATTTTTCATCAGTTTATAATCCAAGTACCAGTGTTACAAAGCAACACCAGGAATCAACAAGTCAGTTAATATTAGATAAAGAAGTTATTAAACACAAATTACTTAGTTTAAATTCCAGTAAATCTATGGGTCCAGATGAGATACATACCAGATTGATTAAGGAATTGGCACATTTATTGGCTGAACCACTGACTCATTTGTTCCAGGCCTCTTTAGATCAGGGAGAGGTTATGGAGGCATGGAGAGAGGCAAATGTTACCCCCATTTTTAAAAAAGGCACTAAACATGAGGTAGGTAATTATCGACCTAGAAGCCTGACCTCTATACTAGGGAAGGTGTTAGAGGGGATTGTAAAAGAATATATAGAAGCAAATTTGCAGAATAGGGGAGACATTGATATATCACAGCATGGTTTCAGGCATGGAAGATCTTGCCAGACAAATCTCTTGGGTTTTTACGAGAATGTTAGTAAAGCACTGGATGAGGGACATACAGTGGATGTCATATTTTTGGATTTCTCAAAGGCACTTGATAAAGTGCCCCATGGAGACCTAGTAGATTCTCTAATAGAACTTGGCATCCACGGTAAGATAACTCAATGGATTAGTTCCTGGCTTACTGATAGAAAACAGAGAGTGACAATAAAAGGAAGTAAATCAGGTTGGGAACAGATGACCAGTGGTGTTCTGCAGGGATCGGTCCTGGGACCCTGTCTCTTTAACTTATATATACATTCTATGACAATAGAAAAAGATATTTGGGTAGCCAAGTTCACTGATGACACAAGGATTGGCACCATAGTGGAAAATAGTTTAGATACTGAGAAATTACAGGATACGTTGAACAAACTCCAAGACTGGGCAGACACTTCAGGTTTAACCTTTAATGTAGATAAATGTACAGTCATGCATTTTGGCAGAAACAATAAAAGGGCCATGTACAGGTTAAATAGTAAAATTCTTGGGGAAGTAATTGATGAGAGGGATCTGGGAGTCAGGGTTCAAAACGACCTAAAGTTTAACCAACATTGCAGCCAGGTGGTAAAAAAGGCAGGAAATACACTGAGCTGCATTAGTAGACATATTAAGTCTAGGAGGTGTGAGGTGTTATTGCCATTTATGGTTCTTTGGTACGACCGCACTTGGAGTATTGTGCTCAGTTTTGGTCTCCAGGCTACAGAAAACAGATTGTAGCATTGGAAAGGGTCCAAAAAAGGGCCACATGACTGATTGATGGGAATGAAGGTTGTGGCTATCCAACTTGTTTACAAAAGTATGGACTGTACACTTTGGAATATAGGAGGTTGCGAGGATACATGTGTTTGGCTTATAAAGCACTCTCTGATATTAGTCTAAGGGAATCTTTGGGGTTAAATTTAAGAGAAAAATTGTATCAGACTAGAGCACATCCTCTACAATTGAAAATGGAAAAGTTTAGAACTACAAGAAGAAAGCATTGGTTTAGTGTCAGAGTGGTACCAATATGGAACAAACTGCCCAAGGAAGTAGTATCCAGTTGTACTATGCAGGACTTCAAAACAAAATTAGATGAATATTTGTTAAAAAACAGTGTTTTGGGATACTAATTGATTTATGGCAAGCTGTATGGACCAAATAGGTCTCCTATGCTTTGTTACAACTTATGAACTTATGAACTTATGTAGCCAAATCTAATTTTGGTGTAAGATTTTCTATAGTACTAGTTTTTAAGTTTTTTTAAGTACTTTTCCAATCCAAAATACTTCTTATTTTCTGCTAACCAGTAGCTCCACTTATAGTTTTTTCCCCACTTAAATCCTTCTGCATATTAACATCTCTAATTCTAGTTTTGATCTTATCCTGGATTTCCACTAAGGGAATTACATAACTTTGTGTTAAACAGTCAAGAAGAATAATTTTATCCAGGATGTTTATACTTGGGGAAAGTAAATCCATCTTTCTGGTAAAATATTGTTTCCTCAATGCAGGCTCTGGGTAGCCTCTTCTCTGGCATTCTATATGTTTTCAACCAATAGATGGATAGCCTAGAATCAACAGCACTTCTAATTGTTGTTTGGCCTAGTTCCAATCTAACCAGAACCAAGGCTGCATACTTTGGCAATCCCAAAAGTCTTTTATATACCTTGTTCATAGCTGTTTCTAAGACTTCTAATTTATCAAAACCCCATATTTCTACCGCATATAAAATCTGACTTTTTACTTTTGCATTAAGTACTTTTAATATGCCCTTAACTGATTGACCCCCATATTTATAAGAAAATCTCTCTATTGCTGGATACACTTTCTTTATTTTTTGTACTATTAACTGAATGTGTCTATGCCACCTTAAATTATAAGAGAACTCAATTCCTAAATATACAAAGCTTTTCACATACTCTATATGGTGAGTCTTATTTCTTAATACTGTAGTTTTTCCCTTACTAACCTTTTGGTGATTAAAAATCATATATTTAGTCTTAGTAAAATGTATCTCTAGCCCTACCTTAGTGCATTCTTCCTCAAATTTATTTATACTTCTTCTGATACCTATATAACTTGTTGCCAATAATACAACATCATCCACATATGCCAGGCAGGGATACTGCCTGCAGCCCAAGCTTGGCATGTGCAGCTCCGAATCTCTCAACACCCCCAGTGTTTTGTTCAAAAATATGTTAAATAATATAGGTAAAAGTACACAGCCTTGTCTAAGACCAATATTAGTTGGAAATTTAGGAGTACAATCTCCCTCCTTATTATATCTAATGGAGGTTATGTTATTTCTATATAACATTTTCAAAAGATTTATAATGGATTTATCCATTTTGTAATCTTCCAGAACATTCCACAATTTTACCTATCGACTCTATCAAAAGCTGCTTTCATATCTATAAATACACAATATAGCTTCTGTTTTTTTAATATTAATATATTTGTGTATAAGATGTACCAGTACAAAACATTGGTCAATTGTGGAATGTTCTGGAAGAAACCCCACGTGTGCCTCATTTAATATATCACTTTCACTTAGCCAAGTCATTATTCTAGTATGTAATATTTTTGTAAAAAGTTGTTGAGATGTATCAAGTAGGCTTATAGGCCTATACTTATCTGTGTCTGCCTTTTCCCCTTTCTTGTGTATAGGTATAATTATCTTTTCTCTCCATGTTTTCGGTATCTTCCCTGTTTGCATTATATGGTTAAATATAATTTTTAAGGCTGGTATCCACAAATTAGGAAACTTCTTTTAAAACAACTACTGGGACATGATCCGGGCCTGGGGCCTTATGTTTTCTGTCAGAATTAACTGCCAATATCATCTCTTGTTCAGAGATTTGACAGCCAAAATAATCCCATTTTACAGTGTATTGACTTGCTTCTGAAATTCGGGGATCAAAAAGGAGGTTTATGTAATAAGAGTCCCAAGTCTGTGGATCTATGTGACTTTCAATATTTTCTGTAAAGTAATCCCAACCATGTGCTACCATCTTCCAAAATGTTTTGTCATCTTTCCTTTTTACCATCTTTTCAAATTCCTCCCATATATTTTTTCTATATTCCTCCTTCTTAATAACCAATATTTTTTTTGTAATCTTTCCTTAACTTATTTAACCTAACTTTATTTTGAGTTGTTAACCTTATTTTTACATTTCTAGCACATTTATTTATATCTACCTTATACTTTTTACATTCCTAATCAAACCATTTACTTCCCTTATTATCCCTTTTTATTGAAACTTCAGTAATTATTGAAGAGGTATTTTCCATTATTTTTTCAAAAAATTCCAAACAGGAGACTGTAGATTCCTGATGTATTAAATCTAATACTTTATCTATTACTCCATGTTCACTAAGGAGATCAATAGATTTTTGATTTTCCAAGAGATCCCATTTTACTCCCTTTCTTATTTTAACAATATCATTTTTATTGTGTAATCTTATAGGTATTGTTGGCCATAACTCTATTTTTAATTCTAAAGGGCTATGCTCACTTTCTGTTCTCGAACCTAAATTGAAATCTTAGAATTTTTTTATTAAATTAGTGGAGATCCTTCAATGATCTATCACTGAGGCACCTTTAGCTCCAATATGTATAGATGCCCCATCGGGGTCACCTCTAGAACGTCCATTAAAGATCATGTGCAATGGTGTTTACATATTTTTTATGAAAGCTTGACAAGCTGAAATTCAAGTCCTTGTGTCATGATTAGCGTTTCCTGAAAATTTCATGCTGCTTGGTTTTGTGGTTTTCTTTAAATCAGCATCTGTTAACTTGTTCTACAGCGGCTGAAAACAGTGGCATTATTTATGTCCTCTCAGTCAAGCTTAGAGTGTGATGACATCATTTTGGAGTAGCTTGCTGTTTCAGATTCCCAATCAGAGCAGCACTCTGAAGAGTTTATGGTTTGCTGAGCTCTCTAGGTTCTTAAAACCCAGTGTCTGGTTGTGTTCAGATAGATCTGCTTAAAATATATATTTTTCTTACTTTAAAAAGCTGATAATTTCAGCTTCAATGTTGAATTGAAGTAGTGGAAATCTTTTTCTGTGAGCGATCAGTTTGTCTGTATCACAGCTCTGTTCTTTCTAATCAAACCTCAATTTTTTTTGTAACTATATAACACAGGGCAGTTTAATGAATATAAAAAAAAATCTAAATTTTGTTCATTCACAAAAATAGTTTGTCTTTGATGTAGCCTTCATAAATACAATCATGTAAGAACATTTTTTTCGTATCAAATTGACAAACAGGTGCTCGTCACACTCTGCTACAGTATTTCAAGCACATGCACTTTCAGAACTCACAAATTTCAGTTATTTGGTGGTTTCTGTGTGAAAATACATCATATATGTGTATAACTAGAAACAATATGTGGCATCCTGATGCACAGTGTCTCTGTCCCACAGTTGTGGCAGCTGTAGTCTACTGCCACCAGTCCCCTGCCCCAAAAGCCCCCTGCCTTCTGCTCTACATTTGAGGTTGCTGCACCTTGCTGCCCACTGTCTTCTCCCACATAGTCAGGGATTGTGCACCCTGCTGGCTCCATCTCCTGCCTAAAGAATCAGGAATACTTCACACTGCTGCTCCCTTCCCAAACAAATAGGGTTGCTGCACCCTGCTGCCTTCTCTCCCCCACCCTCACAATAAGGGATGCTGCACCTGTTGCCCCCGTTCCTGTCTCCAGAGTTAGGGCTGCTGTGGTGTGCTAATCCCTAGAGTGCCAGGTTCCCTGCCTCCACAGCTGGGGTTGCTGAACCATGCTGCCCTAGCCACCAGAGGTGGGGCTCTTGCTGCACTCACTACTCACTTCCATTGCACCAAATGGTCAGGGCTGCTGCACCACATGTACCTCATCACACAGTCAGAGCTGCTGTACCCTGATGCCCCATGTGTCCTTCTCCACAGTCGAGGCTTCTGCATCATGCTGTCTCCTACCCCCTATCACCACAGATGGTAGCCTGTGACATTGGCGCCTGAATTATGACACCATCCAAAATGGTGATGTGATGTGGGCAAAAGCCCAAATGGAAAGGGGGGGAGGCCAACTGGATGTGGTGGGGTGGGCAACTGTAGCGACAGGATGTCGCTATATGTACACGAAGGTGGGGGGTTAAGCATGGAGAGCATGGCCTGGGAGGGGCAGAGGTGATGAAGGGGGTGGTGCTGCGGTCATCTGCCAAGCTGCGCCATGGTGTCAGGGGTTGGCCTCCACTTGTGGTGCATGGGGTTCTAGGTTCGGGTCTGGGTCCGGGCACTACTGCAGTTTTGTTGCACCCAGCCCGAAACTTGTTTTGCTTTGCCCCCAACAAGCACCACCCTGGGTTGAGAATCCTTTAGTAAGGGTAGTGCAGGGGCAAAGCCTCCACGATAGGTGTATGGGGGTGGCACAGCCCCACAGAAAAGCAAAAGGAATGAGTCCCAGCACCGTTCCTTCATGTGCTGAGATTGTGAGGGCGGCAAAATTGTTTTCACCACCCTGACGTCCCGATAAGGCGGGTCACCGTTCGGCACTCACCATTATCACATAGAACCCCACAGACAGGGCTGCTGCACCCTGCTCCTTGCTACATAGTTGGGGTTACTGTGGCATGCTGTGCCTTAGAGCCCATACCTCTGTAGTTAGGGCTGCTACACCATGCTGCCACTTGCCACAAGATTCAGGGCATTTGCTGCACCCTGTTGCATGCCTCCACAGTTGAGACAGTTGTACCCTACTGTCCCCTTGCCACCAGAGTCAGATCCTTTTCTTCATCCTGCTGAGACAGGAACAGGGGGCGATATGTGCAGTGTCCCTGACTGTGAGGTAGAGAGAGAGAGAGAGAAAGAGAGAGAGAGAGAGAGAGAGAGAGAGAGAGAGAGAGAGAGAGGTAGCAGGGTGCAGCAACCCCAACTGTTCGGGAAGGGTGCAGCACAGGGGTAAGGGCATTTGCTGAATCCTGTCCCTTGCCTGTGGAGGCAAGGGGCTCTGTGGTGCAGCATGGCACAATGGTGGCATGGGACAAAGAACACCATGGTGAAGAAGCCTTGACTGTGGGGCAGGATACAGGTGGGCATTAGGGTACAGCAGCCCTGACAATAGCAGAGTGTGCACACTGTGCAGCAACCCAGCCCATTTGGGGCAATGGAAGTGCATAGCAGGGTTCAACAGCCCCAACTGTGGATGCAGGCAGCATGACACTCTAGGGTGTAGCACAACACAGCAGCCCTGAATGTGGAGATAGGAACAGGGGGCAACAGGGTGCCGTGGCCCTGATTGTAGGGGTGGGGACAGGGGGCAGCAGGGTGCAGCAGCCCTGAATGTTTGGGCAGGAGATAGGAGTGGCATCAGGATACAGCAGCCAAAATGTGTGACAGGGTGCAGCAACCATGCCTGTTTAGGACAAGGGATGTGGGCAGCAGGGTATAGCAAAATATCTGACTCTAGTGGCAGGGGGACAGCAGGGTGTAACTGCCTCAACTGTGGAAGTGTGCAACAGGGGCAGCAAATGCCCTGAAGCTTGTGGCCAGTGGCAGCATAGTGCAGCAGCCCAAACTGCAGAGGCATGGGGCTCTAGAGCACAGCAGGCCATACAAACCCCAGCTGTGTAGAAAGGAGCAGGGTGCAGCAGCCCTGTCTCTGGTGAAGGGGATAGAGGACAGCATGATTCAAAAGTCTTGATTGTGGTGCAGAACACAGGGGGCATCAGGGTACAACAGCCCTGACTGTGAGATGGGGTACAAGTGGTGCAGCAGCCCTGCCCATTTGGGGCAGTCGAAGTGGGTAGTAGGGTGTAGCAAAGACCCCACCTCTGGTGGCTAGGGCAGCATGGTACAGCAGCCTCAGCTGTGGAGGCAGGGAACCCAGCACTCTAGGGCTTAGCACAGCTCAACAGCCCTGACTGTGGAGACAGGAACAGGGAGGCAACAGGTGCAGCTTCCCTAACTGTGAGGGTGGTGGAGAGAGGGTAGCAGGGTGCAGCAACCCCAACTGTTTGGGCAGGGGGCAGCAAGGTGCAGCATCCCTGACTCTAGGAAGGGGATGGAGGAAGCAGGGTATACAATCCCTAACTGTGTGGGAGAAGACAGTGGGCAGCAGGATGTAGCAGCCTCAACTGTAGAGCAGAAGGCAGGGGGCTTGTGGGGCAGAAACAGGTGGCAGTAGACTACAGCTGCCTCAGCTGTGGGGCAGAGACACGGTGCATTGGGATGCCACTTAGTGTTTCTAGTTATACACAGACATGATGTATTTTCACACAGAAATCACCAAAGAACTGAAATTTGAGAGTTCGGACAGGTGCCCGTCATACTCTGCTACAGTATTTCAAGCACATGTACTGTTTGTCAATCTAACATGAAAAATAATGTTCTTACATGAATGTATTTATGGAGGCTACAGTAAAGACAAACTGTTTCTGTGAATAAACAAAATTTAGATTTATTTTATAGTCATTAAATAGCCCTGTGTTATATAGTTAGAAAAAAAACAGAATTTTGATTAGAAAGAACTGAGAGCTGTGATACAGACAAGCTGATTTCTCACAGAGAATGATTTCCACTACTTCAATTCAGCACTGAAACTGAAACAATCTGCTTTTTATGAGAATATAATGATATATTTTAAGCTGATCTATCTAAACACAAACCAGACACTGGGTTTGTAAGAAACTTGGAGAGCTCATCAAACCGTTAACTCTACAAACTACTGCTCTGATTGGGAATCTTAAATAGCAAGCTACTCTAAAATGATGTCATCACACTCTAAGTTTGACTGAGAGGATGGAAATAACTCCACTGTTTACAACAACTGTAGAGCAAGTTAACAAATGCTGATTTAAAGAAAACCACAAAACCATACAGCATGACATTATCAGGAAACACTAATCATGACACAGGGACTCAATTTTCAGCTTTTCAAGCTTTTATAAAAAAAAGGGAAAAACTGTTGCATATGATCTTTAATTAAAACAAGATTGTTATTTTCCAATTCTTTAAAGATCTGTTTGCTTCTATTATATTCTTTTGTATCCTTAAATCTTCTTTGACTGGTTAAAGCGTGAGGATTCAGAGCTGCACAGGCTCAAGCTATATCTATTGAGGGCTCCAGACTGTGCCCCATCCTGGCATTAATATCCCCCACCAATATTTAGGGAGGCAGTATAGCGCAGTGGTTTAAGGCTCTGAGCTGCAAATCTGGAGACCTGGGTTTGAATCCCACAGCCCCCACTTGCATACTGTGTGACCCTGAGCAAGTCACTTAACTTTCCTGTGTTCCCAGGTTGCACCTGTAAACAAGCTTTCAGCTTAATGTGTCTCACCTGGTTAAACAACTGGGAAAAATACATATTAGGCCTCAGTCAGGGTTATTAAAAGTGGTCTGCTCTATTATTTTTATAAGTTTGGTCACTTCCCCATAATCCAGAAATCTAGAACCCTATCAGTGGTAGATATACATTAATAAAGTGGTCTTATTCTTAAAAGTCACAGATTGGTAGTATACAATCTGAACTAATTTCTATTTCTGTGTATCTTATTTGTTCAAAGATTTTGCACCAGGTTATAAGACCGCCTGATCTTCTACCATACTGTTTCATTCTATGAGCTCTCTTTTGAAACATTTTATAGCAGTCCAGATTTATTTCTTCATTAATCCATATTTCTTGTACACAAATAAAGTTAAATATTAGCAAATATTCCTGAACAGAGGAGTCCACCAATTTATGCCTAATTCCTACCTTATTCCATGATAACAAATCATAGTTCCCTATCAATGCTGAAGGATTCTGAATTTTACTTTTCTCACCAGGTAACCATCAGATGCTTATATCCTATAATGCTTGGCAACTGTTAGCTGTTTTTCATAGATTCTGCCATTAGCTATTATCTACGCCTGTCTGTTTATTCAGCACTAAATCTATCTCCCCATGTATATTTTATATCATATCTATCCAACACTTCTGCTTTTTTTAAAATATAACCATAGTCTGTCTTATTTTTTATCCAAATTGTCACCTGACCATCTCTCTCCCATCTCATTGCTTTTTTAATCATTCCCTATAATGTATTATCTTTAGAAAGACTTTACAATAGATCCACTATTTTCCTCTTGAGATTATTTTTTGTTTCTGTGAGAAAGTTCCCAATACCATAGATGGATATAGGAAAGTCTTTATCTTCTAGCTCTTTACCTTTAAACTCCTTATAATATTCTGGAAATAGTATTCCAATATTAACAACTCCATCCATTTCAAATCCTAATTCTCTCAGCCTATCTTTTTGTTTTTGAATTACTTTTAAAGCATAATATTGATCTGAGAGTATAAGTACCAATTCTTCATTTATTAATGGTCTAATTATGCTCATTAGGTCTAGGAGATTACCTTGTTTAGAACCACCCTGCATAATTGAGCTCAGAAATTGTTTTAGATGTATGTTTAATTTCAATTCAGTTTCTCCTGGAATTATTGGAACATTAAATAAGGGCAAAACAAAATCAGTCTCCAGTGTTCTTTTTAATATTTCTCTAAGATTACTCTCATTTCTATTTTCATCAAATCTTTCTGTTATCTCTTTTATCTGACCCAAACTTTTATTTCTAACTACTGATGTTTCTTCTTCATTCATTATTTTCATTCCCTCAATTTGCCCGTCATGCTCTTGCTTGTCTCCATCTTTGTTATTTTGTTTTTTATTGTCTTACCCCTGTGTTTGTTATCCATTTTCCTTCTTTTTTCACATTAGCCCCTTTATTTTTCATTTTCCTACTCATTATATTACCCAAGTTTTGGAAAAAATGTTTATTCAAACTTGTTTTAGTTCTTTTTTCCCTCTCCTTTTTCGAATCTTCTTTCCCTTACAGGTTCCTTTTTGGGAGCGTTTCTCTGTTTTTCTACGCGTGCACTCTTTACTAATAACTTCTCTGTTATTGGACAAACTGGACCAAACATTCTTCACTTGGTGACTATTGGTTTATGCACAAATTTTTTCCTGAAACTGTGTTGGGGGTCATACTGTCATGTTTAACCTATAGGGAATGGTCGATACGGTGATACCGGTTAAGGGACTACAGGATTAGTACTTGCCTAAGTATTGTATTGTAGACTAATATATGAATAAGTATTTGCTGTAGGGTTGGATATTTTAGTTCATGGGAAGATTGGGATTGGAAATTGTATAGCCACACCATTTTAAAAACTTAGTGCCTGGGAAGATAACGTAATTGCACGACCACACCGATAACATGGCTACCATAACAAGCCTGGGCAAGGGAAGCATTAGGAAGGGATTCATTGGCAGAGTGGTGGGGTGCAGCAGTTGTGGAGTGGCTATGATTCTGAATTGGGTTTGGAGGATGCATGATGTGTGTACACAGCTCAGACTGCTGAGGGAGGTAGTGGGGTGGCTGAGGTGGGCAGTGCAGGGGGAACAACAAAGGGGAGGAGGTAGAGAGAAGCAGAGACACTACCAGCTGGGTTTGGAGAGAGAGGAATGGTGAAGACAACAAAGGGGTGGAGGGGTTACGAAGCAGAGACACTACCAGCAGGAGAAGGAAAGGTGGGAATGGGGGGGATCCACCAGAGGTCCAGATGCACAGCTCGAGAGGACCAGGGTTTGGAAGAAGGATGATGGGGGGAGACCCAGAGAAGGTAGCAGAGCATTAAGAGATGATGGCAGAAATTCAAATGTGGGGGTGAAGACACTGAAGATGGGGGGATGGGACAGCCAGAGAGCAGGAGGTGTGGAAGATGGTATGCTCGGACAACAAACAGAAGTCTGGAGCTCAGGGCAAAAAACCATAGAAATAAATAATGCAACAGTGGAATTAAACAACAGATTTACTTCCCTAGATTTACTAGTTGAGTACATTGGAGTGGGGGGCGACAGTGAGGAGCCATCAGAGGAGGGGGCAAGGCACTTGGAAGTATTGAGGAATGAGCTCCCTAAGGAAGGGATGGAGTTTGGAAGGGAGGGCAGGTCATCTGGAATCACATCAGAAGGGGGCACATAGGTGGATGGGGCAAGAGACAAGAAGCAGCAGGGAAACAATGACAGGGGAACCAGTAGATCCAGAGAGGGTGTCTTTGTTGGTCATCAAGGTAAATGGGTGCAAGCAGCAGAGGGTATGCGGAGGCAAAGAGTTGAGTGATGCTCTGAGCAAAGGGTGCACAGAGGGAGATTCACAGGCAGAGTGGGTGGCTAGGAGCAAAATATCCTCAGAAGGGCCACTGAGCTCCAACTCTTCTGAAACAGTGGTTTCATTAGAAGTGGATGGGGTCAGAGCCGAGGTGGGGATGATGGGGGACGGTGAAAATTCCAAGAGTAATGGACCTACTATGAACGAGGAAGAGAGAGCAGTAGAAAAGATGGTGGGGAAGGGAAGGGAAGGGGATCTAAGCAGAGGTCCAGGGGGTTGTGGAAACCAGGCCAGGAGAAGACAGGATTCAAAACAAGTTGGACATTGGACACGAGGAGTCCAGGGGGAGGTGAGTCTTAGGCTATCATAGGGAACACCAACAGGACATTCAGGAAGATGGAAGAAGGATGGTGGCACTATTAGAGGACTCTATAATCAAAGGCATCAGATGGGGAAGGAAGGGGGCAAGAAACAATGCTGTTAAAATACAATGTATGCCAGGAATGAATGCTCTTGAGGTGAGGCACCACATTCTTTCTTGGGATAAGCAGGAAGATGAGAGGACCCACCTGGTGTTTCACCTAGGTACCAATGACTTAGAAGGAAATAGTCTGTTAGAGGTACAAGTAAGGTTCAAAGAGCTGGCCAGGTTTTGTGGAAACACAATTTTTCCTTCCATCTCACTCTCGGAGGTGTTGTCGGTACCCAGAGCATCCACACCCAGGAAGGAAAACATAATGGAATTCAATAGATGGCTGCAAGGATGGTATAAGCAGATTGGGTTCAGTTAGATAGGTGACTGGGGTTCTATGTGGGAGGAGGAGGGGCTGTATGCCCCTGATAGGCTGCACCTGAGTGTGGCAGGGGCACCTGTACTAAAGAATAAACTGGAAGACTTCATAGTTGGGAAGATAATTTAAACTGAATTGGGGGGGCTAAAGACAGGGCTACCCTTAGGGGTCAAAGCACTGGGAGGTTTTCAGCCTCCCCCCAGGATGAGGCAGGCATACAGAGATCAAGCACAGCTAGGAAGGGGTGGGATAAGAAGGATCTGGGAGGTGGCCAGCCTATCCCCCAGGGTCTGCTCCCCCCCAACAGCAAAGCAGATATAATGGCTGCAGGAAGCAGCAGGAAGGGACTGGATATGGAAGGGAGCACTTTATGGCGGAGGGGTTTGGTGGTGAATGCCAGAAGTCTGGGGAATAAATTGTGGGAACTGGAGGCCATCATGGTGAATGAGGGTCTCGACATAGTAGCAGTGTGTGAGACTTGGTGGAATGAGCATCATGCCTGGGAGATGGTGATTCCTGGGTATCGTTTATTTAGGAAAGACAGAGTGGGGAAAATGAGGGGAGGGGTAGCATTATACGTTGGAGCAGGGAGAGGAAGGGGAAGTGGAAGTGATGTGGGTCATCTTAGACAGGAAAAATGGGAAGCAGTTGAGAGTAGGGATGGTATACCGGCCTCCTATACAGGAGAAGGAAGGAGATGAATATCTTGTAAAGTCAGCAATGAGAATGGCACAGAAAGTGGAAATTCTACTGGCTGGGGACCTCAACTTCCCTGATATAGATTGGGAGGCCCAAACAGCAGCATCAACTAGGAACAAGGGCATCCTAGAGGCACTACAAGGCATATTTCTACACCAACAGGTCAAGGAGCCCACTAGGGGTGGTAACCTATTGGATGTAGTCCTCACTAATGGAGACAGTATGGAGGAGGTGGAGATGGGGGATGAAATAGGAACAAGTGACCACAGAGTGGTCAGGTTCAAGGTGAGAACAAGCAGGGAGAAGAACATGATGAAAACCAGGATACTGGACTTCAAGAAGGCAAACTTTAGCATGATGAGGAGGGTATTCGCTGAAGAAATGTCAAGGATGGGGAACAAAGAGGAGGTTGAGGATTTATGGCTAGCCATAAAGGGAGGGGTGCTGAAAGCCACAGACTCATGCATCAGGAGAGTTGGGAAGCACAGGAGGAAGAGAAGACCCCTTTGGTTTAAGAGAGAGGTGGCGAAGGTGGTCCGGGAGAAAGTCAAAGCTTTCAGGAAGTACAAGTCAACACAAAGGATGGAGGATGGGGAGACCTACATGGAGAAGAGGAGGGAGGCTGGGAAGATGATAAGGAGGTGTAAAGAGGTCACTGAGGAGAGGATAGCAAGGCAGGCCAGGAGGGGGATAAAACCTTTTTCAGGTATGTGGGAGAAAGAAGGAAGGAAGGCACAGCAGGGGATCAGGAGAATAAGGGGTAAAGCTAGAACTATTCTGGAGGGAGACTTGGAGAAAGTGGAGCCTTGAACGATTACTTCTGTTCAGTCTTCATGAAGGAGGGAGAGGGCAGTGGAACAGGACAAGAAGAGAAGGGGGAATCCACAGGCACATGGAGTCTATAGTGTTCCCGGCTGACAGAGTAAGCGAAGAGCTGGGCAGACTTAGGGTAAATAAAGTGATGGGGCCTGATGGCCTACAACCAAGGGTACTCATGGAGCTGAGGGAGTTACTTGCACCACATTTGGTGAGACTGTTTAACATGTCATTGGAATCAGGCATAGTACCAGACGGCTGGAAGAGGGCGGAGGTGGTTGCACTACATGAAGGAGGAAGGAAAGACGAGGTCAAAAACTACTGCCCTGTTTGTCTCACCTTGGTGGTGGGGAAGGTAATGGAGACATTACTAAAGGCAAGTCTGGTGGCATTCCTGGAGGAAAATGGCATGCAGGACGAAAGACCGCATGGTTTCAATAAAGGTAGGTCCTGCCACACTAACCTAATAGAGTTTTTAGATTGGGTGACGCAAATAGTGGATCAGGGAGGGGTGGTGAACGTGGCCTACCTGGACTTCGGCAAGGCCTTTGACACCATACTGCACAGGAGGCTGGTGAATAAGCTGGACAGCCTGGGGGTGGGCTACAAAATCTCAAGGTGGGTAGGGAGTTGGTTGACGGGTAGGCGACAAGCAGTGGTAGTAAATGGAACACACTTCAGGGAACAGGCAGTGATCAGCAGGGTGCCACGGGGGTCAGTTCTAGGCCCACTACTCTTTGACATCTACATTGGTGACCTCGCGGACTGTTTGGAGGGCTGGGTGTGCCTCTTTGCAGATGATATGAAAGTCTGCAATATAATGGATTCAGAAGGGGAGTGGAGGCCATGAGGAGAGACCTGGAGAAGCTAGAGAGGTGGTCAGAAACCTGGCAACTTAAGTTTAATGCAGGGAAGTGTGCAGTGATGCACCTGGGGAGGAAAAACAAAACAGCAACTTACTCCCTTGTGGGGAGGAAATCATGTCAAAGGAACAGGAAAAGGATCTGGGGATTGTGGTATCACGGAATCTTAAGGTGAGGAACCAGTGTAGCAAGATGGTGAGTAAGGCGAATGGCATGTTGGCCTGCATTGCAAGGGGTTTTACTAGTAGAAAGAGGCAGGTGCTAATGCCTTTGTACAGAACCATGGTGAGGCGCACCTGGAGTATGGGGTGCAGTTCTGGAGGCCGCACTTGCATAGGGATATAGAGATGATGGAGAGGGTGCAGAGGAGGGTGATCAAGATGGTACGAGGAATGCAGGATATACCATAACAGCAGAGACTGAGGGAGCTGAACCTGTACCCGCTGGGGAGTAGGAGGGAGAGGGGGGACATGATTGAGACTTTTAAGTACCTCAGGGGTATAAAAACAGGGTGAAGGAAGGAAGTTTGTTCAAAATGAAAAAAGGAGTGTACACAAGAGGGCACAGGCTCAGATTAGAAGGTGGGAGATACAAAGGCAATGTCAGGGGGCAGTTCTTCACAGAGACAGTAGTGGAAGCCTGGAACTGGTTGCCGGAAGAGGTGGTGGGAGCCAAGTCGGTGGAGGGTTTCAAGAGGGCACGGGACAGACACAAAGGTTTGGGGAAGAGGATGATAGCATGTTAAGGGGGGTGGGAGGGAACAGGGGAGAGTATAAGGGCAGACTGGATGGGCCATGTGGTCCTTTTCTGCTGGCAAATTTCTGTGTGTAATCTGTGTAATCTTGCTGTTATGAATTAGGGAATTGTCTTTATTTTCTATAGATGTTTCTAAAGATCCAGGGTTTACTTTCTGTGATTTGTTCTCAGTTTGGGTTCTTGGATGATCCATTGTTCTTCCCTTTCTTTTTCTTTCTTGAATTACCCCGTTGTCCCAAATATCAGGATTTCCAGCTCTTAATTCTTTAATAAGACTATCTTGTTTATCATTAAGTCTGTGGAAGCATTATTAATTCGCTGCCCTCGCTTATACCTTCTTCCATTCCCATTGCTGTAGAATGAAAAATATCTGATGCAATGTTAATATAATTTAGAGGGCTATCTAACATAGTTTCCCCTTCATAGGGGATTGTTTCCAAATTTTGTTTTCTATAAGAGCCCAATTTACTTTGATGTTCCTCATGTTGTTCCTGTTGTGACACTTTCCCAACAATAGATTCAATCCTTACTTTATTTTCAATTACTACCCCTTTCAAAAAAGATTGCTCCTTTCTGATTAACAGCTGCTCATATCTCATTGCATTAGCTAGCAAAGGATCTTTTAATGCATTAGTACAATTTCTAGTAAGTGTTTCCAAAACAGGTAAACTTGGGTCAATAGGGTTCATTCATTGAGTTCCCTGATCTGACAACTCTACGTTATTCTTTTCTACACAGTCAGTTTTACTTCCATGCCCTCCATCATTTATATTGTCACAAAATGAACCATACCCTTATTTCATATTTTGAATTATTTTTATTTTTTGTTCTATCCTGTTATTATATTTTATTGTCTCTCTTATCTCCTCTATTGTTTTACTTACCTCATTGTTAACTATTTTTATTAAACTGGTATTCTGAAATAATATTTTATTACTTTTTTCAGAAGCAGTAGGTGTGTTAACATCATAACTATATCTTACTTCCTTACTGCCCTTCTTGTTCTTATTTTCACTACTGACTCTAATTGGTGTAATCAAATTCTGAATTTCCATCTGCTGTTTTGATGTAGGACAACCCTCTTGTTTTTGTCAAAATGCCTTGAGTGTTGACTGTTTCATACTTGGTGTAGGTTTAATAACTGATTTCTGGCCCATTGAGGGTTCGTGAGGCAAAATAAGTTCCACCACACCAAGCTCCTCCCAACCATTAACATCCTCTATTATCTGTATTGTCTATCCTTTTTTAACTAGATTTTTATGTATTAATGTTTTAATGAATGTCCCTCCTGCCTCCTGAATGGGGAAGATGACCTAGGCATCATTACTTTATTTTTATCCCCCTGTTTAGTAAATTTCTTTTTAGCTTTTTTAATAATTAATCCCTGATTAATATCAATTGTCCGCTTACTACTTCTTGTGTTAACAGGCATTTAATTAATCAGAAGTTAGTCCTGTCTTAATCTATTCAGCAATTGTTTAAGCTCAGAGCACAATAATACAAAAAATCAAGGCAAACAGAGTACCAAACTCCAAAGAGTCTGTACTATTAACTTAGGTTAATATGGGACCAACCCTGTAGGAAAAATGCCATACACAGAGTCACATATAAAGTCATGAGTAGAAGTTCTCCTTTCATTCAAAAAAATTGCTTCACCCAAGATGAGTCAGATATCCTCCCTTTATAGATCAACTATGGGAAGTCAAGTCTCAGTTCTCGGTTCTTTAATAGGGAACACGACCAGTGTTGCTTTCTTCTCCTTTAGATTCTCAATAGAAATTGAGTACAAAAGTGATCCTTGCAATACCAATGGGCCCAAAAGCAGTTCCAGTAGCAGTTCCAGCAACTTTCAAATATAAAGCATCCAAACAAGCAGGATGGGATATTTATTTATTTATTTAGTTTTTGCTGACCAGGTAAGTGCACTAGACAAATTCTGCCTACTTTCAGGTATGACCCGGGGGAAGGGGATACAGATGAATGCCAACTGACCTTGAACCAGATTAAGCTGGTGGTGGTATTTTGTAGTGAATGGGGGGGAAATCTGGTCTGGGCATTGGGGAAATTCCCCTACTTGACAGTAGGGGAACCCTTTGGCCATTGGAGGACGGCTGAGTCAGTTGCTCTACTGACAGACACTGAGATGGATGTGCAGCAGGTTGGGGAGTCTGTCTTCTCCTCCTTGGCTCATGAGCTTGTAGAGACAGAAGTTTTTTTTTGATGCCACTGCAAATACTATGGTTATGGACACTGAAACTTCAGCTGACTTATGTGCTGAGGGCCAGTCCTGCCTGAATAAGGATTCTACAGTCATCACTTTACCTGTACAACAGGTTGATGTACCGGAGGATACGACTCTGCAGCAATTGCTGTTGCTTGAGAAACAAGCCTATCTGCGGAAAAAGCAGGAACTTGTTGATAAATATCAGTCTAAAAGTTTGGAGAATACAGTGGACACTCTAGGAGCCAGTGAAAACAACGAACTGAGTGTTGCTATGGATATGGTCCAAAAAGAGGTACGGAGCGAGCCGCGCATTGTATTCCACCAATTGGGACAAGATCAAACTGCTGCTAGGATTTTTTATTTCTCTTCTAATACTGAGAAGCAACCTTCAGAGCATGTGATTCACAAGGGCAGTACTAGTAAATTAAGTTGGGCAGATGTACCTGCGATGGATGGGCGTCCATGGTCGGTGGAGGACTCTCTGAAGGTGGCAGGTTGGGTTCACTCCCCTGACACAAAAACTAGATTTCAGGCTTTACGCCTATCAAAATACCTGGGGTCACAATGTCACCAATATACGCTTCTACTGCAGTAAGTACTGATACTGTTTCGGAAACAGATGGGGCTTTTCTGGATAAGACTTTACCGACTACTGCTTTACCTGTAGACACTCCTGCTGTGGATTCTGCTGCTGAGGTAGGGGGACCAACATCTTCCCCTCTACAACTGCCTCCAGATCTTGAGCTTATGCATCATTCAGTTTTAAAATTAAATCCAGGTGTGGGGGTCAGTGTCCCTGAACAGGACATTATGGAAGAAGGCCTAAGTGACTTTTTGGACTTCTCTGACATTCCTTGAAATATTCCTGAAGCTCTTAGAAATTGCCCAAATGTATTACATGATGTGGTTGAACATACTTCCATTCCTCAGAATTTTAAACCTTATGCCTCTTTTTTTTCGTAATACTGTTTACCCTGCAAAATGCCATAATGCCGTGAGGCTTGTTTATAAGGGGGGATTAGACATTTTTCCGGATAGAGTCTATGTAGGGTGTACCTTGTTGAAAAATAGTTTGCAATTTAATGTTTCTGAACTGTATGCACTGATTCATGTTTCCAGAGAGAATATCTTTGATGTTAGGTTTAAGCTAGGGAGTGGCCTAGACAAATTCTGGGCATGATATCACCAAGTTAAAAAAACACCTTTGTGGACCCCTTTTGAGGTGATTCCGCTTACCAGACCAGCCCATAAAACCATTATGGTTTTCTTCAGAAATGAAGGTGTAAGTTACTGACTTGCTGTTTTGGCTGAAACAGAGGTGTACTGTAACAGGGTATCCAGTGGCCATCTTTAATTCCGAGGGGATTTGTACAGGTGGATGGAGAATTAAAATGATTTTGAGGACTGAGGAAGAGGGCTTACAGCATTTACTAAATTGCTTTTTTGGGGGGAGGGATAGAGGTGTACTGTTCTGTCCTGGTCAGCCTAAGACTTCTTACAAGTGTGGACACCCTGGTCACATTAGCAGTGCGTGTGATCAACTTAAATGTACCCTTTGTCAAAAGACAGGTCATACGAGCAGTCAATGCAGAAGTACTATTTGTTGTAACCTCTGTGGGAAGGAAAGAAAGCCACACATATGTAGCTTGCCCTGATGCAGCACACAAGAAACCCATGTCCGCAGATAGTGAGGAACAATGACCACTAGTCACCTTAGCCCATAGAATTTAATAAAGCTTCCGCAACACAGCCAGGGAAGGTTACAGTTACTTCTGAGATTAATGTTACAGATAATTACAGCAGACTGTGTAGCCTAGAGGTTAGAGTGGGTGCCTACAGTAGGATGCTAGCCTCCAGAGACCAGGTTTGAATCTATCCAAAGAGAGGACAAAAGAGAAGGTGGGGGGTATGGAGATGGGGGCTGTGAGATTAGCAGGGTAAAACATGACAAGAATTTGTGTAGAACATATGAAACTCCCAGCAGAAAAAGGTCTATTGAGTCTGCTTGATTTTTGTAGACAGAATGAGAAGCGACCTGCAGAAACTTGAAGAATGGTCAGGGGTTTGGCAGTTGAAATTCAATGCAAAGAAGTGCAAGATAATGCATATGGGGCACAAAAACCCTGGCACAATATATCAGTTGGGGGGTGAGGATATAGCATGCACCAAGCAGGAAAGGGATCTTGGGGTTATCATCTCTGATGACCTCAAGGTAGGAAACAGTGTGACAAGGCAGCAGGTAAAGCAAATAGGATGCTGGGAAGTATAGGCAGGGGCATCACCAGCAGGAAAGGGAGGTCATAATCTGCCATACAAGACACTAGTGAGGTCCCACCTGGAGTACAGTGTACAGTTCTGGAAACCATACCTACGTAAGGACATAGACAGGGTAGAGAAGGTTCAGAGGAGGGCAACAAAGATGGTGCATGGATTGCATCACAAGTCCTATGAAGACAGGTTGAAGGAACTGAACATGTACTCCTGGAGGAGAGGAGGGAGAGAGGGATATGATAGAGACATACAAGTATCTTACAGGAGGAACAGGGTGCAGGAAAACACTATTTTAAGCGAAAAAGATGTTCCAGGACTAGAGGGCATGGGATGAAGTTGGAGGAGGATGATTCAGAGGAAACATGAGAAAGAATTTCTTCACAGAACGGGTGGTGGACAAGTGGAACACACCTGCCAGAGGAAGTGGTGGGGGCTGAAACAATCATGGGATTTAAGAATGCATGGGATAGACATAAAGGAATTCTGGAGGTCAGGGGTAAGGGGCAACAGACTTCTAGGAAAACAAACTGAACTTACAAGCTCAAATGGGCAGACTGGTTGGGCCATAGGCCCTTATCTGCCGACACTGTCTATGTATGTATGTCTATGTATGTATGTATTTGGACCCTTTGCCCTGACATGTCTGAAGTGCGCTCAGAGACATGTTTGGGGGAAGCTTCATCTCCTTTTCCTGTTGATTCTGCAGAGAAGCCGGCTACTCTGATAGGTAGCTCTGATTGGGCTAGTCAGGACCAGGTCCAACCTAGCTCCATACCCCCCAGGTAGAGGGAATTGTGGAATGGAGGAATAACACTAGAAGGAGGCAAACTTGGGCTTAACCAACACCAAAAGTACCTAAAACTACTGTGCAGACTACCTCCAATAGATTTCATGTGCTTTAGATGTTGAGAACTCTGATACTGATTCTGTGTGTTCCTCTGTCAATCTTAATCTACAGGATGAACAACAAATTATACTGAACACAGTGGTAGGTGGGACACCTTCCCAGCTTCCGCAATGGAAAGGGAAACCTACAGAAGGAAAAGGAAAAAATGAGACTAGCCTCTACTAGAATGTCTAATGTCCTTCTCATCTCCCTTCTTAATTTTGACGTCTAATGTCAATAGTATTAAGAATAATTTGAAGCAGACAGTGGTGTTTAATATCCTACAGATTTATCCTCCAGGGGTCTTCCTTTTACAGGACACCAGGTTGCACACCACTATGGCGCTGACTACCTCTACTAAGGAATGGCTATCTGGTACTTCCTTTTGGTCAATAGGCTTGGACCATTGTACAGGGGTGGGAATTCTCTTTCATAAAATTAATCCAATGATTGTCTGGGTTTTGGATCTTGTGCCTGGGAGAGTATTCTTGCTTGACTTCATTTTAGATAATATCCCTTTTCAGGTTATTAATACATATGCACCACAAACAAAAGCTGAACACACAACCCTCTTTCAGCAAATAAGCCCTTTTTTTGCACACTGCTCACTATATAATCTGGGGGGGAGACTTTAATTGTGGGCTAAGTAAAGAGGATAGAGGAGCTGATACAACGACCGATAAAATATTTGGTGACATTACTGCATTGAATATGGCCATTCATATAGCTCATTTAAAGAATGCAATATTTGAGCATACGGGTGTCAGAGAAAACCTTTTTTTAAAGGAGCACTATCTACACAGATTGATTTTCTCTTTCTTTCTACTTCTTTGATTGTTCAAGCTGTTTCCGTTGAACCTGCAGTGTATTCTGATCATAAACTTTTAACACTTTCGCTAGGTGGGGCAGTGGACCCTATTGGACCTGGGTACTGGAAACTAAATTCCACTGTCTTGGTACAAGCAGGATTTCTGCAGCAAATGACATGTTTTTTGATATGCCAAAGATCATTGTTTGATCTGTATGATGATCCGGTCAGTTGGTGGCTGGAGACAAAAAAAGAACTTAGGAATTTGCTTATTTCTAACAGCAGACACCTTAAGAATGGAGCATATTTCTTGTACTTACAAGATAGAAAACAACTTCAACACTTATATACTCTCTCTCAGGATACTAGACATGATTTTTCAGATCAAATTTCACATCTTAAACATAAAATGATGCAATTCCATCTGAAGCAAACTGAAGGTCTTAAGCTGAAACAGCAGCACAGTGTACGTGGGCCTTTTGCAAATTCATGTCCTCTACTTAGGAATCGGGAGCAGATAAAGGCTAAAGCAATCACTGCCCTATATGATAAGCAAGGTGGGGTACAGACTACACAGGATCATATTCTTTCCATTGCATCAGAATATGCAGCATCATTGTTTAAAAAGTGGACTGTTTGGATCTGTGATTTCTCAAAGTTTTTTGAGAAGATTTTGGTCCCACATGCACCTCAGGATCTTATATTAGGGCTGACTGAACCTTTCCAAGGTCAGGATGTTGCAGCTGCTATACAAGCTTTGTCAAAGGGTAAAGCCCCTGGTCAGGATGGCCTTACATCAGAACTCTATCACATTTTGAGTGGTGAAATTCTGGAAGAGCTCACTACCGTTTATAATTTTATTCTTCATAGCCAGAATGTACCATTTGACATGGCTAGTGGGGTACTTATCTTCCTATTTAAGAAAGGAGATAGACTAGATCTAGTTAATTGGAGGCCTATCAGTCTTTTAAATAATGATTTTAAGATCCTTACTAAAATGTTGAATACCAGGCTATTAACAGTGGCAAAATTCTTAATCACCCCTGCACAATCTTGCACAGTGCCAGGGAATAGTATAACAGACCAATTGATTTTATTACATGAGCTTTTTGATAGGAATACTGTAGCCCCATTGAAGGGGTGTGTTTTTTTCTTTGGACCAGAAACAGGCTTTTGATAATGAAGACCATGTATTCCTGTGGCAGGTTTCACATCATTATGGTATCCCTCAAACCTTTATAGACTGGTTAAAAGCCCTATATCATACAGCCACAATCAGACCATGTATTAATGCTTTTCTTGGTCCATATATACATATTCAGAAAGGTGTTTGACAGGGATGTCCGATTAGCCCCCTATTATATGTATTCAGTATTGATCCTCTTTTATGACTTCTAAATTCAGACACAGGTATTAAACCGATTAAGTTGTTACATCATGTGGTCCCCTACACTGCCATGGCCTATGCTGATGATGTGGTTCTCCTGGTAGGAAATACCCAGTCAGCAAAAAAAGCAATGGCACTTTGCAAGGAATATGGCATATACTCAGGTACACAACTGAACACACATAAAAGTATAGGGAAGCCTTTAAGACAACAAGATGTCCCCACAGAACAGATAGCAGGACTCTCTCTTACGTCAGGTACTTTGAAAATTTTGGGCATCGAATATGGGGTACTTCAGATGGATATAGAGAACTGGGATAGGAGATTGCAGCTTGGTGCACAGATGGTTCAACATTGGAACAGGGCTAAAATGAGTTACTTAAAGCATGTTTATATGATTAAAACTTACCTTATGCAGGTTTTTTTATTTCTTAGTTCGGTATTTCCAGTGCCTAAGACAAGAGAAGCTACACTTTCTAGCCTTTCCTTTTCAATCTTTTTGGGGGAGTAGGCTTAATCCCAATAAATGGAATATACTGTATTTGCCGAGGAATTTGGGTTGACAACAAATGGTAAATCCTATGCTGTTTTTTTCTGCCAATTTTTGCACTCAAACCTTAAGCCTTTGTTTGTGTCGCCAGATAAATACTGGTGTGACATCTTTGTCCAAACGGTGACACCTTGGTTTACAGATTGGGATATGGGCCACTTGCACCAAGTTAAACATTTTGTTTCTTCTCTAGCACATTTAAGAGAGGTTTTTGTTAAACTTCGGTTGTGGGGGGGTGGCTAGTAGGATGGTGATAAAAAAAAATAAAAAAACAGCTTTATACTTATGTTATAGAATCACACTTTACAGAATTTAATCCTTTTCCCAAGTGTCCAGTGGGCTGTAAGACAACATTAATGAACTTTTTAATAAAAAAAAAGGATTCCTGTTAAATTTAAAGATTATCATTGGCTAAATTGCCATGAGAAATTGAATGTTAAAGCCAACCAAAAGCACAAAAGGGTGGAGGACAGAATATGCCCTAGACCTTTATGTATCAATCATCAGGAGACTCTTATGCATTTGTATTTTACTTGTTCTTATATTGCAGATTTCTGGACGTTTCTTTACAATGAATCTCATGTCTTATTTTTTCAGCTTGTATCATTCCGTGTGCTTGTGTATGGAGATTATCCACAGACCTGGGCTAAGTGGGAGGCAAGCACTTTGACTATTATTTTTGTAGTCATTAAATGGTATGTATGACATTCCAGATGTTTGTTTACTCTTCAACAGAAAGAGACTGCATATCTTGAACTGTATGGGAAAATTTATAAGGATTTACAAGATATGTATTTTCAAGAAACAAAATGTATGGACAGGTCTAGATTACAGGCAGTTTGGAGGAATTTACTCTGGATTACAGATTGTGATTTTCCAGTTACATAGATATTTTAAGTGATGTCAGGACTGTTTCTTCTTTGCTTTTTTTGTTTAGATAACTAATGGTTTAGTTAGCTAACTTCTGTCTCCTCTATTGTGTGAATTGGATGGTTTTGATTCTTTTTGTCTTGTTTTTTTCTGTACATTCTGCCACAGCTTGTAGGGCCAGGAAGCGAATCCTCAGGATCGTGGAAGCAGCTGCACGAGGGAGGGAGCTGGATGTCATTGCCACCTAGGGACAAATGACCTGGCTAGAAATGGGATCAGAGCAGTGCAAGAGGAGTTTGTAGAGTTGGGAAGGGGCCTTAGACAAGTAGCGCATAAGGTAACCTTCTCGGAGGTGCTGCCTGTCTATGGCAAGGGTGATGCTAGGGTACTCCTCACCAGGGAATTCAATGAATGGTTGAAAAACTGGTGTGTAGATCAGAGTTTTGGCTTCAATGGGGACTGGGGAACCACCTGGAGGGATGCAGACCTATACTGGTGTGATGGTCTGCATCTGTCCAGGGGGGGAACCAGGATCCTAGGTGAGAGGTTTAAATGCTTCATTGGCAAGCGTTTAAACTAGCCAAGGGGGGAGGCACTGAAAAGGAGCTGGGAAATCCCAGTCTCCCCCCACAAAATACGGTAATTAGTGAGGTAAACACCAAGGTAGAGAAGTCATTAGGAGCAGGACAGAGGTAAATGTAAAAAGGCAAAGGCAGTAAGGACAGGAATGGGGCTCAAAGGGTAAGGCCATCAAAAAGTGGAGGGTGATGAGTACCAATGCCCGTAGTCTGTGTAACAAGCTCCCTGAACTAGTGGCCTTGATGGAAGAGGGTTACCTGGATAGTGTGGCAGTCACAGAAACATGGTACACAGAGAACCATGACTGGGATGTCAACATACCAGGAAACACAATCTACAGGAGGGACAGGGAGGGTAAAAGAGGAAGAGGAGTAGCTCTCTATGTAAAAGAAGGGATCAAAGCAACAGAACTAAAGAGTAAACAGGAAGCAGATGAGACACTCTGGGTCACCCTGGAGACAGGAAATGGCACCCCAATCTGCATGGGGGTTGTATACAGACCCCCATCTCAGGGGGAGGGACTGGACAAGGAAATGATAGAAGGCTTCCTTAGAATGGCAGAAAAAGGGGAGATATTGTTGATGGGGGACCTGAATATGCCAGATGTTAACTGGAGCACCTTTGCTGCAGGCACATCCAAGAGCAGGATCATTCTTGATGCCCTACAGTGGACATGCCTCAGACAGCTAGTATTGGAACCCACTCGGGAGGGAGCAATCTTAGACCTGGTACTCTCAAATGGGGATGGAGAAAGAATCTCAGATTTAGAAGTGGGTAGCCATCTGGGAACAAGCAACCACCAAACAATGTGGTTCATGATAAACACAGCCATACAGTCAAGCCATACAATTGCAAGAGTATTGGACTTTGGGAGGGCTGATTTTGGGAAAATGAGAGAGTGCCTCAGGAAAGTACTAGCAAACAGGCAAGAAGAAGGGGTGGAGGAACAATGGGGAGTAATCCAAACATCCATCACAGAGGCAACAAGCCTTTGTGTAAAACAAATCAACAAAACACAACGAAGCAAAAAAATGCTATGGTTCTCAAAAGAGGTGGCAGGGAAAGTTAAGGAGAAAAGGATAGCATTCAGGAAATATAAGGAAACACAGAAGGAGCAGGACAGAGAACTTTATCAGTTAAAGCAGAAAGAAGCTGTGAAGGCAGTCAGAATAGCAAAGGCCCAAACTGAGGAAAGGATAGCCAACTCTGTTAAGAAGGGGGATAAGACCTTTTATAGGTACATTAGGGAGTGAAGAAAGACCAAATGAGGGCTATTGAGGCTTAATAAAGGGGAGGGAATGTGGGTAGAGGGTGACAGTGAAAAAGCAGGGATACTGAACAGATATTTCTGCTCAGTATTCACAAAGGAAGAGGAGGGGGAGGTACCTAAATCAAACAAGAGAAACACACTGAAGACGGGGGTCGATACCAGTCCATTTACAGAAGAAAGGGTTCTGAAAGAACTAATAAAATTGAAGGTGGACAAAGCAATGGGGTCTGATGGGATTCACCCAAGAATTCTAAAAGAATTAAGGGTAGAACTAGTGACACCGCTGACTACTCTTTTTAACAAATCATGGGAGGATGGGGTGGTACCTGAGGACTGGAAGAGGGCGAATGTGATTCCTCTTTACAAAAGTGGGAGCAGGACAGAGGCTGGAAACTACAGACCAGTTAGTTTGACCTCAGTGATAGGGAAAATGATGGAATCACTTCTGAAGGAAAGAATTGTTGAGCACCTAGAGGCCAGTGGGGCACAGGACCCAAGGCACCATGGATTCACGATGGGAAGGTCATCTCAGACAAATCTAATAGATTTCTTTGACTGGGTGACCAAAGTAGTAGACCAGGGAGGGGCTGTGGACATGGCCTACCTAGACTTTAGCAAGGCATTTGACTCAGTCCCACACAAAATATTAATACACAAGTTAACCATCTTTGGAGTGGGTCTCAAGGTGGTAGCCTGGATAAAAAATTGGCTAGACCACAGGATGCAAAGGGTAGTAGTAAATGGAGTCCACAGTGAAGAAAGGAGGGTTACTAGTGGGCTACCACAGGGTTCAGTATTGGGACCGGTCCTTTTTAATGTCTTTATAAGTGACATTGCAGAGGAACTGGAAGGAAAAATATGTCTCTTTGCAGACAACACAAAGATCTGCAACAGGGTTGATACACAAGATGGAGTTGAAAGGATGAGAAGGGACTTGGCAAGGTTGGAGGAATGGTCAAATGTATGGCAGCTCAGATTCAATGCAAAGAAGTGCAAGGTAATGCACCTGGGAAACAAAAACCCAGGGGAGAATACACAATGGGGGATGAGATACTGACAACAGTAAAAATGGAAAGGAACCTGAGGGTTATTATATCAGATGACCTTAAGGTGGGCAAGCAATGTGAGAAGGCAGTAAGGAAGGCTGGGGGGACATTGGGATGCATATGGAGAGGCATCAATAGTAGCAAACAGGAAGTTGTTATCCCTCTGTACAGACAGTTGGTGAGACTCCATCTGGAGTACTGTATGTAGTTCTGGAGGCCCCATCTCTGCAAAGACATAGACAGAGTGGAGGCTGTCCAGAGGAGGGCAACCAAAATGGTGCAGGGTCTGCACCAGAAGACATACAAAGAAAGACTGAAGGAGCTTAATATGTATACCCTTGAGGAAAGGAGGGAGAGAGGGGACATGATAGAAACTTTCAAGTACCTCAAGGGAATCAACAAAGTCCAAGAGGGTGGCATCTTTCAGAAAGAGAGATGTGCAAGAACAAGGGGGCACAATTTGAAGGTAAAGGGGGGATGGCTCAGAGGTAATGTGAAGAAGCATTTTTTCACAGAGAGGGTTGTGCATGCATGGAACAGCCTCCCTGAGGAAGTCGTGGAGTCAAGAACAGTGGGGGAATTCAAGAATGCATAAGACAGACATAAGGCAGTCCTAGTGGTGGGTAGGGGGAAGTAAGCTGTTGGTTAACTAGGATCTGCAGCTTATCTGATAGGTAGGAAAATGGGCAGACAAGGTAGGCCAAGCGGTCCTTATCTGCCATCAAATTCTATGTTTCTATGTTTCTTATCTTTTCTTTTGGATTGTATGATTTCATTAATAAAAAATTCCCTTACTCTTTTCAAGAAGTGCTGTAGAATCTTTAACATCCACCTGAGCTACCACCAGAACAGGCAGATGGGACTTTGGTTTAATGTCTCCTCCAAAAGACGTCACCTTAGGTGTGCAGCACCCCCCTCTTGCTGCAGTACAGTGTCAGTATTGGGACATTAACTCAAGTGCCTGGTGTGGGGATAGAACCCACAGCCTTCTGATCTCCCAGCCTCAGAGGCATTTCCAATTAGACAAAACTGAGGCAGCTTAACCCCTCTAGGGATGGACAACACCTTCAGCGTACACTAAGGGGAAAACAATACAAAATAAATAGGGGTAACAGCGTGCAATAAGGTATATAAATAAAGTATATAAAAAACACCAAATTTAGCATAAATTTGAATTACTCAGTTTGTTGTTCACAATTGTTAAGAATATAGACTTATATGTGCTAATATACAATCTTATTGTGTGCAGTACCCCTTCACATTCTGATCTCATTCATCAGGTTTTAGCTTATCTCTCTCTTACGCCTCTTATGTCACTAATCATTTACACTAATCATTTAAACACAGCATATCTGGAAGAGACCCCCCTCAATCTTAAAATATCTTAAAATATTCAAATTTTAACATAGAAACTAGAAGTCTTACTTTTCAGCATTAGATTTCTGATATTTTGAGACAGATATTTGAGACAGGTACAGTAAGGATGGACGGAGGGTCATCCGTACACTACCCATACACTTCTCCTGCTCCCTTTATCTAACATACTAACATACTAACATACTATTTGCCAGCAGATTAGGCCTTATGGTCTATCAAGTCTGCTCGAACCTAGATCCTTAGTTGGGTGCCGAGACCCTCCCATCCCTTGTGCTCCAGAAACCCCTATCATCCATCCCCACCCCCTCGGGACAGACCATCATCTGATACATCCACTTTCTGTGTCTGTCCCACCCTCTTAAAGCTCTCCACTGTGGATCTCTGGACCAGCTCACCAGGCAGAGCATTCCAAGGGTCCACCACCCTCTCAGTGAAAACCTCCTCCTCTTTCCCTCACCCTTCCACCTTCCAACTTCAAACCATGCCCTCTGGTGATGCCTCCTGCTTTAGTCTAAAGATCCCTCCATGTTTACCCTATTTATTCCCTTGAGGTACTTGGAGCCTCAATCATGTCCCCTCTCTCCTCTCCTCCAATGAAAACAGGCAGAGCTCCTCAAGTCTGTCCTCGTAGTCAAATCCCCAAGCCCTCAGATTATCTTTGTTGCCCTCCTCTGTACCCTCTCCAGGAGCTGTATGTCCCTCTTCAATGTGGTCTCCAGTACTGTACATAGTACTCAAGGTGTGGTCTAACCAGTCCATTGTACAGCAGCAGAATCACTTCCTTGCTCCTAGAGGTGATCCCCCTGCGATGCATCCCAACATCCTGTTTGCCTTGCTAGCTGCTCTCCTGCACTGCTCAGTGTTATTCATACATGTATCCACCATGACCCCTAGGTCTTTTTCCTTGTTGAGGCTTCCAGCACTCCCTCCCAGGGTGTACCTGTGTTTAGAGTTTCCGACCAAGATGCAACACCTTGCACTTGGTGATATTGAAATTTAATTTCCATGTGTGAGCCCAGCTTCCAGGGTGTCCAGGTTCCTTTGCAGGCCAACTCCCCTCTTCTCCTCAACTACTGCTCCCATCTTGGAGTCATCCACGAAGAGACTCATTTCACACCCTATACCATCCCTGATGTCTGATATGTATGCATTAAACAGGATTGGACCCAGGACTGAGCCCTGTGGTACCCTACTACCACCTCTGTAGGGTTCGAGAGCTCCCACAGACCACTACTCTCTGAGTGCGTCCAGCTATCCAGTTTTCAATCCATCTGACCATCAAAGGCCTACTCCTAACCCCATCAGTTTCTCCACCAGACCATTGTGGGGACAGAGTCAAACGCCTTGCTGAAGTCCAAGAATAATACATCCACAGGCTTACCTCTGTCCAGTTCTGATGTTACCCATTCATAGAACTCACAAGGTTGGTTTGACATGATCTACCTGGTACAAACCCATGCTGCCGACTATCCAGACCTCCCACCTCCTCCAAGTAAACCCAATCGTTCCTTTAGTATACTCTCCATTAATTTTCCCACCACCGAGGTTAAACTGATGGGTCTATAGTTTCCTGGTACTTCCTTCGACCCCCCTTTATGGATTGGTACCACATGTGCCTCTCGCCATCTAGATGATGCTAGAGTAACAAAATCCAGACCAAACAGCTGAATCAATAAAAACATCTAAAAATCTTTCATTAAAGGCTTAATGCTTAATGATTATCATTAAAAACGCATCCCAAAGCTAAAAAAACTAAAAAAGGAGCTGTGGATAAATATTGAATGGGAGCAAAACTTCTTCAAAAAAAAAAAAAAACAGATCACAGCTTACAACTGATAGCTCCCCTGGTCCCTCACTCAACCTCCATACTCTCCAAGTCATCTGTTGAGAGTGAATAGTTCTGTGAGGGAACAGGGCTGTTCTTTTAACCTCCCGGGCTACGTGAATCTCTTACCCAATCATGCCCCAGGATGATAGCTCCTATTTTCCAACTTAAATAATTCCCAAAACAGATAACTAAATAGATATTACTTCAGTCTTAAAATATCAGAGGTACTGTATAACACAGAACACAGAACATAAAAAATGGTTGCAATTCTGTGTTTTTCTAAAGGCAACTAATCCAGGCAAAAGGTAGCAGTGAACATACCATTCCGTTTTTAGTAAAAAATTATTAAAAAACATTCAAGCATAAAAAACATATCAAATCAGATCACACAAGCACAAAATTAGTGCAGTAAGCCCAGAACCGATCTAGAGCGAATAAAACTTAATGGAGATCCACCGGGTAGGCCCAGGCCCCAGTGTGCTTTCTGAATGCTCCGTCACCAAGAGCAGGCTTTTTCCACCACTAATACTCCACTCTCTCCCTTGAGGAGCTATCAGAGGCCTAAACACCATCACATGGTCTCCCTTCAAAAAGTTCTTTATTGTCTTTGATACCAAAGAAGGACTGGAAACGTTAGTAAACTATATCCTGGTGTGTGGTAACAGTGGCATACCTGTTCCAGGATGAAAAATGCATTTACAAACTCCTGCTGCAGCCAAATTCCTCACTTTAGCCCAGTGTTTATCAAGACATCCTCACTCCTCATCCTCCATGGACGCAAGAGTCCTTTCCTGGAGGTAGTGTCCAAAAATACGTAGTGAAATTGACTGCCACCTCCAACTCCAGAGAGTGTGGTCCATAGCACGTAGGAGAGGAAAAACACCCTTAGGGGGAACCTCCGAGGACCCATGGCTACTGACCTGCCCATCCTCTGGGCATACTAAGAGGACAGTAATCCTAAATGTACTAGGTTTAGGTATAGTTATGTCTAGGGGTATGGTCTGGTGTAGCTAGTGGAATCCAGTTCATGGTCCAGATGAGCATGGGGTCAATGTTGCGGATGAAGGGTCAAGCAAATTGAATATCCAACTGGAATAATGACCGGACACTAAAACAATGATTACTCCAAGTCTGAGATAGAATGACTGCTGTAGATCCATAGCATGACCTTTGGAATACTAGATAGAGCTGCATAGTGGGTCTGTAGGTTGGGATGGCTGGAACCTGCAGCATGTTGATTTTCATTGCAGTATGAGCATAAGTCAAGGATAGGAAGGTGATAGTCTTTGTAGGAATGGTGGGAGCCCACATGATCTGCCATTGGAGCTGTGCAGAATCATGCAAGACAGAGAGGACAAGAGACATCGAGGCTGATTGAACCGAGAAAAGTTCCAGAGAAGGCCTGTCATGTACATGCATAAATGGGATTGCAAGACCCCACGTGGTTCTCCATTGCATTGGAGATGTTAGGCATTTACTTATGATGGTGGTGGTAGTAGGCTCTGAGGTAGGATAGCTAGGGAATTATATTCTCATGGAGTCCTGATGAATGAAGAAGTCATGAATGAGTGACTGAGTCTCATGTGGACAATACTGGGAGGCGAGACCCCAACTAGGGTCTGCCATAGTACGAGAAGAAATCCATTGTTTTATAGTCGATGATAGGCTCCTGTTGAGGGGGATTACACTGAAAGGATGATGATACCCCAAGGGGTTTGCGGAGATACCTGCATGGCTTGAAATCGCTGATGAAAAACTTGGTCTAATAAGTCCATCAAAATAGCCTATAGGAACATTGGAGGGAAGCAAAGGTCACAGAAGTTGGAATGGGAAATAAGGAATAAGGGGAAGGGTGTCAAGGGACATGGAGAAGAGGGTTGGCGGGACCCCATGTGGTCCACCATTGCCACAGAATGGAAAGATCTAAGAGGCAAGGGGTACCCTCAGGAGCCAGCATGTGTTGCAGTCCAAGTTAATGGAGGTGAAACCCCACGTATGTACTGTTTTGTAGTGAATAGGAATACTCAGAATATGGCAGGGCCGTTTCGCAGGCATAGATGCATGGGATGGCAGGACACTACATGGTCCACCATCGCCAGCAATAGGCTGAATAAGGAACAGATGCAGAACTCTACTGACTGTTGAAAGGAAGCATATTCTCAAGGAAGGATGACCTGATATCAGTCAATCTGCATTACAGGAACCTGAAGGAGCAATAAATGGAATCTCTTGGTGTAGATGGTGAATGGGAAGGCAGGACCCTCTGTAGTTGATTATCAAGTAGCAAGCATTGTGCAGGAAATGAAAAGCGGGACCCCTTGCCCCATGGAGTAGTACGGATAGGGATAGCGGACCCCACGTGGTCTGCTATCACCATATCACTCAAGTACAGCATGAATGGGAAGGCAAGGCCCCATATGGTTTGTCTTCGCCATGGAAGCAACAGTGCCTGATAGGGATGGTGGGACCCCATGTGGTCCACCATCGCCGTATCTGAGTAATGTGTATCCTTCCATCGAGTAGTGTATGATAGAGATGGCAGGACCCCATGTGGTCTGCCATCACTGTATCATGAGCTGTACAAGATTGGGAAGATGAGACCCCACATGGTTCGGCTATTGCCGTGGAAGGGAACAATTCGAGGAACTATCTGCATTTAATATAGTGAGATCAAATCGTACTAAATGCCTTCATCATTGCCAAGAATACATGATCCGAGGTACAGAGGGGACATGCAGGGTCTGAATGTGATAGTAGACGCAGTTGCGATAAGAGAAAGGCCCCCTTTGGGCATTGAAATATGGAAAAAGAGAACACAAGAGCCAAAGTTATCTGTGCATGACGAGTTGTAGAAGTAAGGAACAGGTAATAAATAGTGAAAATCTGGTCGTATAAGCCTGGAGAAGCAGTAGCTCTAAGCTGGACATATAATAAACAGATTCCCGGAATACGCATTACTCACAACCTACCAGCCTGCAAGACAACCCCTGGATGCAATGGGCTGACTGTACTCAACGGAGTTCAGTGCTCATGGACCACTACAGGGGGTCTGGGTATGCTTAATGATGATACTAGAACTGAGGCTGGTACAGGTGAGGAAGTAATTGGCAATAAATGGGATTAATGACTGCTCGCCTACCTCCATAAGCATTTGGAGATAGAGGAACACATAAAGCTCTAAGTGAGAGCAAATACTAAGTATCCACACAGCCACTTGAAACAGTTCAGTACATATTACAAAACAGGGAAAAAAACAGAAAACAGACTTTTAACTTTGTAGAAAAAAACAGACACTAAGAGTCACAGGATGTTTAAAAAGAGAGAACTGTTGTGTCTGTTGCCATTATCTCTTTTGAACTGCAGCACCATAAGGGTGGTTATTTCTTTAATTTGTGGCTGCAAAACAATATGGCTATTAAATCTCTAGAACAAGTACATTTACTTTCAAAAGTCACCTTGGAACTTTGCCCCAAAGTAAGCCACTCATTTCTATGTTTGGTGACAACATACTGTATTTCACTGATATGAATATGTCTAGAGGAAAGGTGAAGAATCCGGAACCTTCTTATGATACAGTGACTTTTTGAATTATATTAATTCTATGTGCTTGTCAAGGAGGATGACCTGCCATAGGAAATGAGTCAACCAGATGAAATGGTAGAGAAACGGGCCCAAGGCTAGTGAACCAAGAAGTAAGGCACGTAGGATCCATGCGACTGAGGTTGGAAAGTCATTCCATGGTGAATGATGGTAGCTGGAGGACAACAAAACAGGGGAGGATCCTAGGAAGAGCTGGCAGGTGCTCAAGGAGTCAGGAGGAGAGCCGTATGGAGCAGCGGTGATGAGGACACAAGAGCAGCCAGAATGTATGGCAGCAGCGGGAGAACTGTAGTGAGGCAGCAAGGTGGCCAACCAGAAGGAAAAGGCCCAAAACAAACAGAACAGTATGGGAAACCAGGTGGTGGAGTGGAGGGAGGAGTGCACAACAATGAGGGGCAGGCACCCCGGGGGGGGGCATGGGGTGGAACAAGCAGGAAAACATAAACACAAACAGGAGAACAGGACAAGGAGAAGGGAGAAAGAGAAGCGTGCAGCAGTAAAATACAGGGGACAGAGGGATGAACCAAAGTGAAAGCCCCCAAACAAGCACAGGCAAGGAGGAAACAGAGGAGAGAATGCACAAAGGAAATCACAAACAGCAAAGGCAAAGGGAGCAAAACGAGGGGAACAGACAGCACAACAAGAAGCAGGAAGGAAGCCCACAACTGGCCAGCCAAGCAGCCATGCCGCTGAAATGCTCTAAGCAGAGCAGGAGGTGGCCTGCTGCTTATGTTGGGAATGGGGGAGGAGCTATTTGTCCCCATTGAATGACAGGCTAAAGCCTTCCAATTATCTGTATACTTCAAAATATACAATAATTTTGAACATTTTTCCAGACGATACAATATTAATTTCAAACCAAAGGTTTGTATTCTTGGTTTAAAGTAGTGATGTAAACTAGAAAAGGTAATTTGGTGTAATTTGTAATAATCTGAAAACATATTCGTGGACCAGTGAGCCAAATGTATTTGTATTTTTGGTGTTTTTCATGTAATTGTACTTTAACTGTATTTTCACCCCCTTAATATTGTCAGATCATGTGAGTCCTGCTTTTATTTTAAAGAAAACATAACAACCTACTTATGTTCCGATTTTCATGCTTTTTTCACATTTTGAGCGATTTTTGCAAACTTCTACTACACTAAAATAGATAATCCATTTACATAATACAGAATGTTTTGTACAGTACCTGTAAGAGACTCACACAAAAAAGTAGGAATTCCCATAGTATACATTGATTGCCCTGGTATCCGGTCAACATCACAAAAGGAAAATGCCATAGTCAAAAACCACGAGGACATCCCAGTGTGCACAGTTTTGGAGTTAGTTTATTTGTATTAGTGCAGTTTTTGACCATGCCCATTTTCTGGTGTCTGCGTAGTGCGCTTTTTGAATGTGCCGTTATCCTTTCATGATTTTGACCTAGTCTGGATTATCCCATGAGGTAGCCTGAAATATTCATGCTCTCTGGTTTTAAATGTTTTTGTTATTGCCACTGTACACACGTGACTGTGCCAGTCATGCACGTGTGAAATAACAACAACATTCCAAACCAGATAACATGCATATTTGAAGCTACCTCATGAGATAATCTCTATATGATCAATACTGTTAGTACCCCTGAGTATGGGAAGACTGAGATCATGTCCCCTCTCAGTTTGCTGTTCTAAAGGGTTAACATAGTAACAACTATGGGAAAACAAAAATGTGGATAGTATGTTACATTCTTGCAGTTATTCCTTTTTTTTTAATTCTTTGTTAACTGGATAAGGCCCACTAGGCACAACAGCCTGTTTTCAGGGGCAACCCGGGACCTTTTATTTGGCTGGTTAAGTGACTTGCTCAGAGTCACACAGTATGCAAGTGGAGGCTGTGGGAATCAAATCCAGGTCTGCTGGATGTACCAACCTCATTCACAGCTCGTTACTCTAACCTCTAGACTATACTGGGAAAACAAAAATGTGGATAGTGTCCCGGGATAGTATCTGTTACATTCTTACAGCTACTCCTGTTTTGAAAATGCTGCTTTTGATTAACAGGGGTATCTGAACAGAAATCACACAAGCCAATTTTTTTTTTTTTTTATTTTCAGCAGTGAACACAGCAGTGAACACAGTCGCTATTGCTGGATTAAATGTAAACACTAAAGGAAACATAAGGAAACTGATGGGGAAACTTACAAAGGATGTCAGGAGGCACTTTTGCTGCATAAATTCACCAACAAGCACATGCAGTGCTAAGTGGAAGCTGTGCGGCTCATTGAGAGAACATTTGTGATATTCATGTCCTGGTGCTCTCACTAGAGAAATCACATAGTTAACTCCAAACAAGAAAGCAGAGCATTTGTTCAGTTTTATTCTTCTTAAAAACTTTCTGCCGTATTTCTCTCTTATTTATTTTATTTATTTATTGAAAACTTCTGAGAATGACCTTTGTGCACAAGTGCTCATTTACAAAGGTTCTATGTCAAATACACAGTCACAAGAAACATTCCACGTACAATAAGCAGTTCCAGAGGAAATGCATTCAAGTCAGGCTCAAAACACTTAATGCAGAACAATTACATACAGTTCTGAACAAAAAAAAATCCACTCAGAAATTTGTATAAAAAGTCAAGGATAACGTACAGATAGAAACAAATAAAATTTTTTGACAGTTACAAGTGCACTGGACTGCAAAGGCAGACAGCAAAGATCTCTTAAACTGATTCAGCACTGTATCAGACAATTGTCTATCGCACCTTCTTACAGCACTCCGAGTCTCAACACATGGGTAATAAGCGCTCTCCTCATAGGCTGATGCACAAAGGAATCCCAAAATTCGAAATCCAATCCCTCTCCTTTTCTTGTTGTTCCCAGAATCCTCAATTTCCTTTGTCCATCTTCCCAGGCTAGTCACGTTTTCATTTGGCTCTGTGCCAAGCTTAAAGGTAAGCTCTTGTATCCCATATTGAGTTATATATTTAAAATCTCAGACAATGTAAAAAGAGATTTCAGCCGTATTGGTCCTTGCAAAACAGGAGAAGATGGAAGGTTTGATACCTTTTATTGGACCAACAAGTGTTTTGTACAAAGATGGAATTATACACAAGCTTTGAGGCCACACAGGTCCCTTCACCTTCACAGTTTCACCTGAAGAAGGGACCTGTGTGGCCCCGAAAGCTTGTGTATAATTCTATCTTTGTACAAGACATTTGTTGGTCCAATAAAAAGTATCAAATCCTCCGTCTTCTCCAAATCCCAGACAACAAATGTTAGAGTGCCTACATCAATGAGCAGTTAACTTGAATGTCCTGACTTAAGGAAGGAATAAAAATAAGACTGTTTACTAACTATGTTAGAGCAGGTTAGTCTCCGTGGCACAGGGCTAAGCATAGACATCTAATGTTTTTAAAAGTTTTTCTCTGAGGCTGTACAACTGTGTTTTCTGTTTCTAATAGCAGCAAACTGTTTTTTCAATCAGTGGTGCCTCCCTAATCCACTTACTCCTCCCCCCTCAGTTTACCTCATTCAGCCGAGGAGGGGTAGGAAGCTCTGAAATTAAAATAGCTTCTGAGGCCACCCAGGTTAGCTTATCCCACTCAGCTGACATGGGAAATGGCCATTGCTGCAGTTAGCAGCTCAAGGAAAGTGCACTGCATGCCCTGGGGGTCACGGTTTACCTTATTCAACTGCGACCACCACAGGGACCCATAATCTACCTCCTTCCTTCCCCCAGCTCCCTTCTCAACTTGTGCTATTCTTCAGAAAAGTGTTGCTTACCAGGCAAGTCACTGCGAGCACCCGGTCAGACCACTCAGAGCCTCCCTCCAAAATGAGAAGCAGTATTTCCCTACTCTTTCCTGGTCTCCACGCCTTCTCCATGAGGTGCCTACTTCTCCCTCCTGCTTCTGGCATCATCATTTTACACAAGTAATGCTGCGAGCTGAAAGGTCAAAGTCTCACAGGATGTCAGTACGAGCTCACAAACAATAGCTCCCTTCTCAAAATGGCAGCACCATCTGCCCACTTGCATCATGGTGTTTGCTTGCCAGCCACTCCTCTTAAAGGCACAACAGCCCCATTCAGCGCGACGTGCCTGAGAATCACCTTTTAGCACCAGTACTCCCTAACAGAGTACCCAAGGGGGAAATAAACAGAAGACATAGTGCAATATATGTTGCTTATCAGTGCTAAACCCCTAATAGTTGATCTCTAGGTAGAAGACTGTCTACAGGGGATATATATATTTTTTAAAATGGTTACAGCCTGATGTATAGCCTCAGCACTCTTACAGTCTAAGTCATTTTAAGACAGCACAATTAAAATATGCACTCCTGAGCAAGCCCCATGTAATTACGTTTTTCAGAATATCCTCTACCAGAAGATTGTGCAGGAAATGCCCCAACATCTTACTTACCTCTGATCTGGGGGAGCCTTACTCCCTATGATTGGTGGATTCCAAGCCAAGGGAATTCACCCATACTTCAGGATCCACAGACGAGGACCCCTTAAATGATAACACCTCCACTGCTTCGCAAAGCATGGTGCTGCAGTTATTCCAAAAGCTCTTAGACAGAAAAAACTCCTTGGGGACAAACAAAAGACCCAGGTCACCCACAAAAAACCCTCACCCAAAGCACCCTAGGTATGCCCCAAACTCAGATGACACATCAGACGTGTTGGGAGACAAATACTCCAAGGAAGAGGAGGAGGAGCAAGAGGAGGATATGATGGCATGATTATGCCCATTCGATGCCATCCCCGAGCTCATAAGAGTCATCTGTGAGACACTCAGAATGGATGAACCAGTGGAGCAGCCGGACAATAGACTAGACCCTCTAGTTAGGGGAAAGGAAGCACTCTTCCACCTTCTTCCCAGTATGCAAAGCACTAGATAGCATACTAGCCAAAGAATGGGAGGCTCCAGATCCAATTAAGACAAGGGAGATGGGAACCTTCGAAAGAAGATATCCACTGCCCGCTGAAAAGGAAAAACGTTGGGCAACTGCTCCAAGTGTAGATGCTGAGGTCGCCTCCCTGAGCAACAAGACTGTACTACCCTCAGAGTCAGCCTCGACCCTAAAGGACCCCATGGACAGAAGAATAGACGAAATCATGAGAAAAGTCCACGATATGATGATCATGAATATGAGAGCATCCATGGCCGCCACCTACTCAGCAAGGGCCATACTCTGATGGTTGGAAGCGGTCCAACAAGATGTCCCCGAAACCAGTGCCCATGGAATGGACTATGCCATTCAAGCCATGAAGTATGTAGCCAATGCCACAATTGATAGCTTTAAGATGGCATCTAGGTCAGCAGCTTCCATCAACAGAGCCAGGAGACAGGTCTGGCTCAAACTATGGAATGCAGATCAAGAATCCAAATCAAGGCTAATGAAACTACAGTTCTCAGGAGACAAGGTGTTTGGACCTGGCATAGAAGAGTTCACGGTAAAGAAAGGGGAGGACAAGGATCAAGGAGGGCCTTCTACTCTGCCATCCTTTTGAAACAATAAATTTTGTCACTTCCCAGGCAGAGCCAAGAGGGGTCAAGGGTACCAGGGGCAAGATAGATGCGGGTTTGGGTTCAAACCAAACTTTTTCAACAACAAACAGAACTTTCAGGGCAACAGGGGCAGAGGCTCACACTACAATAGCAAACAGGGGTGTAAGACAAACAAATCAAACAGGGGATTCCGCCAATGATAAGTCCAGGGCCAGAAAAACACAGTCAGAGGCAGACTACAGCAGTTCGCCATGACCTGGACCAAATCAATCAAAAACAAATGGGTCAAGGAGATCATCTCAGAGGGCTACGCCATAGAATTCAACTCAGTTCCAAGGTAGGACAGATATGTAGAATCACACATCTCAAGGGACAAGGCAAACTCGCAACAAGTACGAACCATTCTAAACCAATTACTACACAGCAGAGCCATAATGCCCGTTCCAAATCAGTAGAGATACTCTGGCATCTACTCTGTGTTCTTTCTAGTCCCGAAAAAGACCGGAGGCCTCAGACTGATTCTGGACCTCAAGTTTGTCAACAGATTTGTATGGCACCAGAAGTTCAAGATGGAAACCCTAAGGTCCACCATTGCGGCCATACGCAAGGGCAATGTTCTAACTTCCATAGACCTGAAGGATGCTTACCTTAATATACCTATTAGACCATCTCACCAGAGGTTCCTCTGATTCAGCATACTGGGTTGTCACTTCCCTTCCAGTACCAGTGCCTACCATTCGGGTTGGCATTGGCTCCAAGACTGTTCACCAAAGTCATGGCACCCCTAGCGGCAAAACTATGCATGGAAGGCATTCACGTCATCCCATACCTAGATGACTGGTTGATATGAGTGAGAACAGTGGACCAGGCAAGGACAGCAACCCACAGAGCTCAGCAACTACTGATTGAACATGGGTGGCTTACCACCAAAATAAAGAGCCACCTAACACTGACCACATTGTTAGACCACTTGGGGGCCATGTTCAACACAGTGGCAGGCACAGTAAGACTGTGACAGACATGTATCAGTGTGTTGACAGCGCACTGCAGAGCAATTATGCAGAAGAACTCGACAACACTATGGCACCTTATGCAACTATTGGGTCAGATGGCAGCTTGCATAGACCTACACAAGTGGGCCAGGTTACACATGAGGCACCCACAATGCCTACTCCTGGACAACTGGAAATACAGTTAGCAGAATTACAACCAGAAAGTGACAATTCCAACATCGATAAAGAAATCACTAAGATGGTGGGCAGACCCACACACTTTCACACTGGGGGCACAATTGGAGAGAGATATAACAAGAACTCTCGAAACAGACGCAAGCCTGCTAGGCTGGGGTGCTGTACTGGACAGGCAGTCAATTCAAGGAAAATGGACAAACCAGTAGTCAAACTCCCAATCAATGTACTAGAGAAAAGAGCCATCCGGCTAGCCCTCGTACACTTCAAGTCTCATGTCGAAAGGCACCATGTAAGGGTGCGCACCGACAGCCGAGTAGCAATGGCATACATCAACAAACAGGGAGGAACAAGAAGCAAAGCCATGGCTCAAGAGGCAGAAATCCTACTGCAATGGGCAGAAAAATATCTACTCAGCCTAACAGCAGTCCATCTGGCAGGCAGCCTGAACACAAGGGCAGACTGTCTGAGCAGCAAAAATGCTACAACAAGGGGAATGGCAACTCCATCCCAGGATATTCAATGAGATCCAGAGGAAATGGGGGCCCTTCAACATTGACCTCATGGCCTCAGCAGCAAACACTCAGCTTCCAATCTACATGTCCAGATTCAGAGACAAGAGCACAATAGAAGTGGACACCATATCTTCCCCATGGAACTTCAAAAGGGCATATGTATTCCCCCCAATATCCATGCTACCAGCAGTACTACAGAAAATCTGGGACACGGGTAGCAGTGTAGTACTCATAGCCCCAGACTGGCTGAGGAGAACCTGGTACACCCTTATCAGAAAAATGCTGACAGACAATCCAATGGTGCTACTGCACCACCAGAACTTACTTAGACAAGGCCCTATCTGGCACAAAACCCCCCTGCCATTGAAACTGATGGCTTGGCTGCTCAGAGGTCTAGATTGTTAGGGCTAGGGGTATCAGGTAAGGTGGTGGACACCTTGGTACAAGCTAGAAGACAGTCCACCAACAGAACTTACAACAGACACTGGTGGGCTTTTGCTTCTTGGTGCAAGAACCAGGACTTAAGGGCTACTCAATGTAGCATTGTAAATGTTTTGGAATTTCTACAAAAGGGACTGGAAAAAGGGTTTATCAGCTGCAACTCTGCGGGTACAGACAGCCACCATAGGGGCTATAAGGGGGGAACCGATGGCCATTTACCTGGAGCCCACCCGTTGGTTCAATCATTCCTAAAGGCTGCAAATCTTATCACACACACCCCTAGGTCCATAACGGCTCTGTGGCACCTCAGCGTGGTGCTCGACCCCCTCACCACCGCACCATTCAAACCCATTGAGTCCAGTCCCTTATCCCTACTCATGATGAAGACCGTTTTCCTAGTAGCAATCTAGTCAGCCAAGAGAACTAGCGAGTTACAAGCTCTATCATGCAGGGAACCATTTACCTGCTTTTTCCCAGACAGAGTCGTACTCCAGCCCATCCCACCCTTTATTCCAAAGGTGGCCAATGCATTCCACACTTCCCAGGAGATCACAGTCCCTACCCTAGATCACCAAGTAGGGGACACTCACAGTGAAACCCTACATGGCCTAGACCCATCCTGAGCAATCCAAACCTACCTGGCCAGAATGGAGAGTTTCCATTGGACAGACAAGCTTTTTGTATTACTCCAAGGCGATAAACAGGGTCTAGCAGCATCCAGATCCACGATTGCTAGATGGCTGCGAGAGGCTACAGCAAAGGCCTACAGATCCGGGGGCAAGACCCCTCCAACAAACATCAGAGCACACTCCACGAGAGCAGTAGCCACATCTTGGGTGGAACACAATTCTGCATACGTCAGAGAGATTTTCCAGGCAGCTACCTGGGCATCCCTGCACACCTTTTTCAGGTACTACCGGCTAGACACCGACCTAACGGGGAACTCAGAGTTTGGTTGCAAGGTGCTCCAGACAACTTTGAATCAAGTTCCTCCTCCCACCAAGGATAAGGTCTAATACTGCTGTACAATCACCCATGTGTTGAGACTCAGAGTGCTGTAAGAAGGTAGATAATGGTAGTTTACTCACCTGGTAAAGGTGATTATAGAGCACCTCTTACAGCACTGTATCCCACCCCATTGCAGAGGAACATATATATATATAAAGAATCAGCAAGAACATTGACAGTGTTTGAAGGTTTAACATGCCACATTACCGTAAACATATAGGAGCTGTGAACACCACAGAATGTTATGCCTGTCCAACTTAGCAGAAACGAAGGACTCAAACATGTGTCTATGTCTTCTGTTAGCACCCTTTGCACACTGTGTGAGAGGCCTTTCAGCACCATGCAATTCTGCTTAAAGTTGGACCAGCATAACATTCTGTGGTGATTTGCATATGCAGCCCATGATGCTTTGTATTGTGTGGGCATGTGTGATTTTGTATTTTCTTGAAACTTGGCTTCCCAGCCAAATGCCCTTTGGGGTAACCCTTGCCTCAGTGTTTGCACACAGAGGTTCTTTGTCTTTTAAATAGTTTTTTATTTTAATGGGTTCACCACAACATATCCAAAACACACTGTCTTAGGGTAGCTGATCCATTCCACTGGGGTGTCAAACAGATGAGGCATACTGATGAGTCCTGGATGGACGAAACACGTGTCTATGTCTTCTGTTAGCACCCATTGCAAACTGTGTGAGAGGCCTTTCGGCACCATGCAGTTCTGCTTAACGTTGGACCAGCATAACATTCTGTGGTGATTTGCATATGCAGCCCATGATGCTTTGCATTGTGTGGGCATGTGTGATTTTGTATATATATATATATATATATATAGCTGTTAGAGATTAAGAAAAGCATCTAGAGTAGCCACCTAAAGAATATATATAAAAAATTTAAATCACTAATTGTATACGGTGACGGGACTCATGCCCCACTCAGTCACTAGCAATGTAACATGTTATCAGATGCATATAAATAACATACATAGTAAAGAATGTGTTTTGATATAACATCAACTTGTATTGTGTATTCTTCTACCCAACGGTCACTCACGGGACTGGTGGAGGGTAGAGTTTTTCGGTCTTTAACACTATACTTTCAGGAGGGGAACACGCTCTGGAAGATATCATACTGAGGATTCTGGGAACAACAAGGAAACGAGAGGGATGCTGTAAGAAGGTGTTCCTATAATCACCTTTACCAGGTGAGAAAACTACCATTCATTTAACTACTTAGTGGCCCTGACAGCAAATGACTGCTTGCCCAGCTGAATACGCTGGAAAAGAGGCTTAAGGGCATTCCTAGTCATGTTCATCATGTTGTATTGGTTGGAGATGATGTGGAAGCAATTTGTTAAAGCAGGAGACATTAGGTCCAAGACCACCTTTTTAGCTAGAAAATAGATCTGGAGCTTTATTCTGCTGAGTAAAGGTAGCCAGTTACTGAGTGCGTAAAGAGTACAACTATGAGTGTGGTTATCTGCACCAAGTACAAAGTGGCATGCCTTATTACAGATTTGTTTTACTCTGACACCATTTCACAGGCAGCTGTGTAAACAGGGAGCCCATAATCTGTAAGTTACAGAATGGGGCTGGCCACAATAAGATGTCTAGCATCCCAATGAGACTGCTTCTGTTCTCCTACAGGGCACCCAGCCTTCTGTTAACTATGGCCACCAGATTGTCAACATGGAGTGCAAAGGATGAGGTGTTCTCCAAAGTTACTCCAAGGTATTTGAAGGTTTCCACCTGTTTAAGGTTACATCCTTGAACATTTCTGATGACAAAGAGTGGAGCGTTCCTCTTCTGTGGGAGGCTAGAGAAGAATGTGGCCTTTGTTTGCTTTTTTGTAATTGAGGACCAGTTTGTTGTTGGAGAACCAACTTTCAACTGACCTAAAGTTACTTAGAAGAGTGGCAGTAACATTTTCAAGGCCAGGGTTTTTGGAATAGATGACTGCATCATCACCATAAAAGAGTACATTGGCTGTCTGACAAGCATTAGGCAGTTGATTTATAAAGAGGTCAACTAGGAGTGGGCCCTACTCCCTTTATGTTGGACAAAGATTTTTTTGATCTTGACCCACTGGGAGCGACTGGTAAAATAACTGTGGAACCAGTCAACTGTGTTCTTTGACAAACCTAGGCCAAGGAGTTTGCTAGGTAGGAGCTTATCGCTGATCAGGGTGAAGGCTTTAGTAAGGTCAATATATAATAGCTCCAACTAGATCACCATTGTCAAGGGCCTCATGAACAAAGTTGGTGTATTCCAACAGTGCTGTATTGGTGCCGTGGAGCTTCCAGAAGCCATGCTGCTGTACACACTGGACACTGTATTGTTTGAGTTATGTAACAGTAAGATACTATTCTTTCAAGGGCCTTGGATGGGGGGGAGAACATAAATAGTTCTATAAATGGCAGGGCTAGTGCTGTATCTGCTTTTGAAAAGTGGCATAACTGTTGCAGATTTTCACTTCTTTGGGAACTACAAGTGGCACAGGAAAAGTTTCAAATTCTAGAGATGGAGTGGGAAAGCTCCTCTATTGCCAGAGCAAGAAGTTTAATATAAACTGAGTCACTCCCACACCTCTTCCAGTGGTGCACTGCCTAACTCCATTTTCAATTGCAAGGGTGTGGTGTGCACATTTATGGAACCAAAACAAACAGAAGAAAGAAAGAAAGAAAGAAAGAAAGAAAGAAAGAAAGAAAGAAAGAAAGAAAGAAAGAAAGAAAGAAAGAAAGAAAGAAAGCTGTAGCTGGGATTTGCTGAACTCCTCCTATGTATTGTGTTCAGACCAACACCAGACAGGGTGCAAAACACAACAAAACAAAAGAGGGCACATGCCCAGTAAAAATCTACTGTCCTCAAGACCAAGATCTGCCGATGACGGATTGCTAGAGATTCCCATGGTTCATCTTAAAATATCGGGAGCACGTTCTTTTTCATTTGCAGCACTGACCCCGTGGAATTCTCTACCTTGTCAACTAAGAGAATGCCTGACCATCACTAATTTTAAATCTATGTTGAAAACATATTTGTTCTCACTGGCCTTCCCAGACTAATTGAATTGTATTAAGTTGATTTTAACAGTTTTATATTCTCTGTTTTAATGTATTTATAATCTTTGCAGTGCCTTGGTTTTTGAAAGGCGCTATAAAAATAAAGATTGATCTGATTTGAGTTGAAGAAATGATGCATAACAGGCAACATGGTCTGGATTTAAATCCACCCATTTACCCAGGAACAACACTCTGCATCATGCTTCTGCCCCAGTCACCCTTAGCTCATGGAGCCACCTACTGTATAGGTATGGTGACAACCTGTTTTGAAAGGCACATATCTTTTCCTGTTCACTGTACCAATCCCTACCCTCAAAATGCAGAGGCATGCTTGAGAATCAGGGCGCACCAGGATTGTGAACATGTGTATGCACAATACTTTAGTACTATAGCAGTAGCAGTGGTTGTGGCTCTGGTCAGAGTTTGTTTTCCCCTGCCTGTAATGTTATCACAGAAGCTAACTGATCTACTCCCCCCCCCTTGTTTCCCAGATTCCTTTGTGCCGATCCCATGCATTCTGGAGTCCCAACATTATTTTTACCCCCACTACCCACACTGAAAGACTGTTACAGGCATCTGCCACAGAAGTATAGCTGGCCCAGTGGCACAGAGGGCTGAGAAGCTGAACACCTTACCTCGAACTACGTCATCAATCTGGGTTCTTCAGCAGACTCAGGTCGGCTGTGGTCAGTGGTGAAGGAAAGGATTGAGCATCTGGGGACAGCTCTCCTTCCCTGAGTGGGGGTGAGGTAGATAATCCCACTGCCTGGAGAACCCCAGTGGAGACTGCGGGTGTAACAACAGTTGGGATCTCCAGAAAGGGGACTGGCTGCAGTGGCGCTCCTGTGAATGTACATAGGAGCATGCACGTCTCGCACTTGGGTATATTGCACTGCCGAGCCTATGGGGGGACAAGAAAAGCAGAAAAAGCCCTGGTCGCCTGGTCAGCAAAGGTGAGTCCAGTGGGGATGGCCCCTATGCACAGTTCCAGGTCCTTTCAACTGACAATTGGCTCTCCCTCTGCTCCCTGGTCGCTCGACTAGATTGTAGATAAAGTGCCAGTAGGAGTCGTGGTCCTACCCAGGGGGGATCAGAGTAGGGGGGTTGGATGGCCACAGGAGATGGAGGGAAATGGTCCAAAGCCTGGAGTTGGTTGGAGGGTTTCTGGAGTGTGGGATAAAGGTGGTAACTCTAGAGAGGCCAAGAGTCTGGTGAGTAGGTGGCGTAAAGAATGTTGGAAAAAAAATTCAGTGAAGAAGTACCACACATCTCTTTTAAATTTACCCCATTCTAGCTTCATTGCATGTCCTCTTTTTTATTATTATTAAGTATTTTTATCTCCTGCCAAGCTGGAGCTCTCTCTAGCATCCCTCACTCACCACCACCCCCTACCACCCACCTGAAGCTCTCCTCACTTGGATATCGGGGACAGATTCTCCCACTTCCTACCTGATCCACTGACCTTGGGCTCCATCACCAAACCAAAGCAGGATGGAGGGATCAGGAGAGCCAGTGGATTGAGCCTGGTATTGGGTGTGTGATGGTAGGGCACTGGAGGGTACCATCACCTGACCAGGAAGGAGGGCCTTTTTCCTGTTGTGACCCCTGGAGCGCAGTTGTGCAATGATGTCCACACAGCATGCGTGCTGATACTCGCCGCCGCTCCACCCCTTCTATGACACCACTAGCTGCAGTGCCCCAATCTCCACTTGAGGCCACTGATGAGCAGCACAAGGCCCACTACCCACCCCAGGGGAGGAGAGCCATTCTCTGGATGCTCAATCCTCTCCAACCTTAGCAGACCCCTGGTGGCCCAAGTCTTTTCCTGAACCCAGGTCGCTGGCATGGCGCAAGGTGTGGCGTCTAGTGCCTCAAACCTCAGCACAACTGGGCTGCCCATTGCATGTCCTCTTGATCTCAGAAATACTCCCCAGTCCCCTCCTGTACCTTATTAAACCCCATGAGATATTCATAGATCTCTATCGTGTCTCCTCCCCCCTTCCTCCTCTCTTCCAGGGTGTACATATTGAGGTCCTTCAGTCTATCCTCGTAGGGCTTCTGATGCAGCCCCTGTACCATTTTAATTGCCCTCCTCTGGACAGTCTCCACTCTGTCTATGTCCTTTCTGAGATGTCATCTCCAGAACAGGGCACAGTATTCTAGGTGAGACCTCACCAGTGATCTACACAATGGCAACACTACCTCCATCCTTCTGTTGGTGATGCACCCCAGCATCCCACTTGTCCTACCAAGTGCCTTGTTGCACTGTCTCATCATTGTGAGGTCATCAGATACTATTACTTCCAGGTTCATTTGCTGTTTGGTGATCATCAATACTTCTGCCATTTTGTACTCCACATCTGGGTTTATGTGCCCTAGGTGCATGATTTAGCACTTTTTTACAGTAAAACCCAGCTGCCATGCCCTTGACCATTCCTCAAGTATTGGTTTATGCACAATGTTTCCATCCCCTCTTGAGAGTCCACCTTACCTTATTGCAGATTTCTGGGTTGCTTTTGCCATTGAGATCTCTGTGGGTTTGCACTGGTTTTGAATGACAGTTATTAATTGTGTTTTTGCACCTTTCTATGGGTTGAGTGCTGTTACTTTTAGCAGTCACTTTGTCTTTGCTGTGTATTTCATTTACTGGTATTGGGAGGGCACGTCTCTCATGCGGGGGCGCTCGGCTGGCCCTGTGGTCTTGGCTCTGTGGAGGGGTCTGCCATCTCTCTGGTGGTGGCCTTTGTCATTTTGGATTTTTGCAGGTTTTGGACTTTTTGTCATGGATTTGGTGGAGAGGTTTGCATTTGCTGCATCCTGGTGCTGGTGTCTGTTTTGTGGCTGTGGACATTGCCTGGGTGGAGACCTTGTTGCCAACTTCTGTTTTGTAAGTACTGTATTTCTGGTTCTGCTGACACAGGTTCACTATGTTGCAGCCACCTGTTGTTTGTACTATTGCAATTACAAAGTTATATTCGTCAAGTTTCCTCAGTCTGTGTCAACTGTATATTTCCACTTAGACCACAAGCACTAAAATGTTATCCATCTACCTACATGTATTTTTGTACAGGTTTCCATTGTGTTATCCCTATCTACTCTGTATTTCCAATTGCTGCAACCCTTTCCCCCTTTCCCCAGGACGCATCTGGAAATAAGCTATCAGCTCAGTATGCCTTTCCTGGTAAAACTTTTCAAATAAATAAACAAAGATTTTGGTGTTACGCATGAAGAGGCATACTTTCTTTCCAGCTCCTATGCAATGTAACTTATTACGACATTAAAGAGGACTGGTCCAAGTACTGAGGTCTGCGGCACCACGCTGGTCACCGTCCCTTCCCAAAAGTGAACTCCATTTACCGCCACCCTCTGTCACTTATCCATTAACCAATTTCTTACCCAATTTACCACCTTTGGACCCACCTCTAAGCTGCCCAGTTTCCTTATGAGACTTCTGTGTGGAACGGTGTTGAATGTATTACTACAATCTAAGTAGGCCATGTCCACCGCCCCACCCTGATCTTTTTCCCAGCTGATCCCTCAGTCAAAGAAATCTATTAGATTTGTCTGACATGACTTCTACTTCATGAATTTATGCTGCCTAGTGTCTTGTAAACCACCGGATTCAAGATACTCCTTCTTTTAGCAGTGACTCCATTAGCTTCCCCACCACTGACATCAGATGCCAGACTACCTCTACAGCAGGAATTAAGTTGAGCAGAAACCCACAAGAACTCAGTTCCACCACCCATTAAGAAATGTTATGACAGCTCCAGCAATTCTGTCATCTTCCTCCATTGATTAGTATAGGAGAGTTCCACAACCTAGGAAAGACAACTCCATCATCTAGAAATATATTTAAACACTGTTCTACAGTGAATACAGAGCAGTTTGAAAGCATTAGCTATTTATTTGACCATTATTCTGGCCTGATTTTCATCTCCGTTTGTTTGTAAGAGTAGTAGTAACCCTTGCCACTGCTCCAGTTTACACCATTGGCATATGTGCTATGGGTCCCTTTGAGATATTTTCCATTCAGATTGGAATCGTGGCATGCTGTATACCACCAGGCACCGTTGTATGTCACGGCACAGTTTGCATCATATAAATCATTGTCACGATCATATGTGGAGAACGCAGTATTCTTGTGGCCAATCAGAGAATCTCCTACAAAACAGAAACAGTCATTTGTATTATTTTTTTTTTCCTGGGAATTTAATGAATAGGCATCTTCTAAAAATCAAGTCTTGTAGCTACTCTGTTGACAACAATTAACATTTACATTTTCTTTTTGATTTATTTTCTGATAATGTTGGTCTTCTAAATCTATAATGCAGCCCTTATCTGACTGTGTCCCTCAACAGGAAGCAAAGCTGAATGGGGAAGTGGGGCTATGGGCACAATAAACAGTCTTTAAGTACTGCTTCATTTCAAGGATTTTACATTTTTTGAGCAATAAACCCCCTGCGATTCACTATGTACTTTATACAGCTTCTTCAGGAGTTTGCTATATCTAATAATGAAATACATAGAATGTATTCCATAAATATAGTATTCTAGTTTTTGATGCACATAGACCAAATAGATGCAAATCAACTGAGCAACCATGTTTCAACTTACAGGCTGTAGCCTCGCTTTATTTTGCACAAGACAGTTGTTTTTAGTTAGAGATACAGTAGCATCTGCTTATAATCTGAAAAGGATATTTCATACATACAAGGTCACTGAAGTCAATAAAGTTTATTTATTTATTTTATTTATTCAGTTATCGGATTAATACCTTTGAGCTATAAGCTCATTTATAGAGGTTCCGTGTCAACAGCAAACAACACAAAATATAGCAAAACAATACAGGCAGTGGTTACAAAAATTACATTGGATACAGAAATGATGTTCAATTCTTTTGTAACTAAAATTATAAAATTTAATCACATTAAACAATAAGTACATTGAGAGGGGTGAACAAAGTGGAAAGATAGCTTACTATGGTAAGAGAAACTGGTAGCAACAGAGGCTGGGTGCTGAGAGAGTGCTGAGCAGATGAAGAAGGTATAAGGAGGAAGAGGTGGAGAAAACGGGAGCAGCTATAGAGTCTTGTCATTGGTGTGCTGGAAGGGGAAAATTCCATGGGGTTTTGGAGTGGGAGGATATGGCGAGAGAAGGGGAGAAGCAGATTATGTATGTGTGGAAGGGGGAATGGATAAGGAATTGAATGGAGGATGAAGGTAGAGTGTGATGGTAAAGGACAGGAGAAAACAACAAGGCAGTTGGATAGGGCAGATTGTTTATTTGCACATCTGGGGCCAGATATTCAAAACTTTGAATGATTGTGCCCTGCTTGCCTGGGGTTTGTGCTGGTGTGCAATATTCAAATGAGGTGTTTGCATGTGCTAGCAGGTTTACTGCTTGCAAGAAAAAATAATGTATGCAGTGGAGAAAAGGAGGGCCGGGGACAGGAATACCAATGCAGTGCATTATTCAGTGCATTTGCTCTGCACAACATGGTTAATACAGATCACTCTGTGCATTGCAAATTCTGCCATGAAGAAGCTCGAGTTACTCCAGGCAACCCTATCGGCCACTGGAGCAACAGCATCCAACAAATACATCAATGGTGGGAGAGCACACCTGGTCCCTGGTAGATAGTGACATCACCCACCCTCCAAACTCTGGTCCCATTAAAATGAAGTCTCTGGTGTCCAATGGCCTCCCCCAATGTCTGATCTTCAGTCCTGGTATAGAAAATAATTCCCTGATGTCCAGTGCTCCCCCTCCCCACCTTCTGATTGCCAGCCCCAGTATGTGAAAATAATTCTCTGGTGTCCAGTGCCCCCCCACCTTCTGATTGCTAGCCATGGTATGTGAAAATAATTCCCTGATGCCTAGTGGTCCCGTCAACCCCCTGATAGCAAGCCCAGGTAGAGAAAAATAATTCTCTAGTCCTCCTGCCTTCTGATTGCCAGCCCAGGTAGAGAACAATAACTCCCTAGGGCCTACTGATCTCCCTGACACACCTGCTATCATTCCAGTATAATGAACCAAAGCTCTGGTGTCCAGTGGCTCCTTCCTGCCCTCTGATTGGCAGCCCAAGTATTATAGAATACCTGTTTGGCATCTAGTAGCACCCTCCATCCATTGATCCCCATCTGTGCACCAATGTAGAGGGCCCAAACATCGTAGACACTGACCAACCCACCTTGCCTCCCCTATTACCTGAAGCTCCAGTGCTGCAGACCATATGGTGACTGGCATAGTCCTCCTCTTGCCATCTTGACTGGCCACGATGTGCAATGATAGGGAGCAAACATCCCCTGTACCAAAAAGGGAGCATACATATTGTCTACAGTAGACAGTATCCATGCTTCCTTAACAGTACTGGGGATGTGCACTCCTTGTCATCGCATATGGAGGCCAGCCAAGGTGATGAGAGGAGGCCTGTTCTGGTCACCATATGGTCTCCCATGGCACTGACACTTCAGGTAATGTGGGTTGGCCCATTCCCACAGTGCCGGAGGGGTTGCCAGATGCCAGAGAAAGAGTATGCTGGTAGAGGGACAGGGATCAGTTGGTGGGGGTGCCACTAGATGACAAGGAGGTATTTTATGATATTTGGGCCTGCGATCGAAGGGTGCTGGGGACCACTGGACACAAGAGAGTCATTTCATTATACCAGGGCTGTTGATTGGAGAGTAGAGGGACCACTAGGCACCATGCAATTATTTTTCTCTGCATTGGCTGGCAATCAGAGGACAAGAAAGGATCTCTAGGCACCATACATTACTTGATTTTACAGAACTGGGCAATCAGGGTGGGGGCTGACTTGGTCACAGGGATACAAATCTGCCACTTCTTCCCAGGCAGATGTGCTCATAATGGGAATGCAAATGACTTCTTAATGCCTTGCATGCCCAGTGGGCTCATTTGCAGGGGACCATCTGAATATTGCACCTGGAGCTACCTGCTTATTGTATCTGGGGCTTCTGTTCTGTGCACTACTGGGTTCCATATTGGGGCAGTGCTACTCAGCTAAGCGGTGTGCTGACGTGCCCCTATATTCGGTTGGATATTGCCGGTGCGCTATATGACTTAGTATAGCATCTTCAAGGTCATTGACAATGGGAAAGTGTAGCACAAAACATTGTACTCCATTTTGCCGATTGTTGAATATTGGGCTCCTGTTATTTTCTTTTTTTATCCAGTGTGCACACCCCGTCACCATATCACCTTCATGTAGCAAACCAGTGCTTCAAGGGAGCACCAAATCTCATGTAATGTATACCGACCTTATATACTGTAGTAATTCTCATACCTACTTGCAATGTGTTACTTTTTCATCTCCATTTTATAGATAGCTTGGCCTCTCAGGTCTTTTGGTAAAAAAACAAAACAGCTTGAAGAACCGTTATATTCCATCAAAGTTTTTAATCAAATTTTGAAACAAAAATTGTCATTTGTAGTTACTCAGTATTTTATTTTTTTTAGCACTTCTAGATGGGATTATTTTCTTATGCTGCTTGCATGAATGTCTCCGTCTATCAGTTTTGAGCAATCTGCCAAGGGCTGGCACTTGTGACATCATGTGTAGAGGCACCACATCGCATGTGCATGCATCACATGTGTGTACACTTTAGTAGTTGCTAAGCAGCCAGATACAAACTCTGCAGAGTGCAAAGTCCCAGTTCCTGGCAGAAAGCTAAAAGGCATTTCAAATGCCTGTAGTGTTTTACACAAAGGAATAATATATAGTGTCACTAAATATTACCAGGGACATATTCTTATTATGTAGTCACTTTCTTGTTGCACCATCATGCATGCTTAGCATTTATATATTCTCATCAATAACTGATCATTTAATAAGTTTAGTCAAACATTTTTCCTATTACTGTACTGCCCAGAGATAGTGACATAATCTCACTGACACAATATGCTTCACAGTTTGAAATCTTCCATAATATAAACATATTAGTGCCTTCTCAGTGTTTTTAGTAGCCTTATTCAGTGTAGCTATTTACAGCTATGTTGTGAAACTACTAAGAGTTGTAAGTCTACTACTGATTATCTAGCCTTACATACAAGGTACACCTGCACTCGATTCTCAGCCTAATTCAGGTGGGATTATGTTTTACTCCTCTTTCTCTCTAGTTGGATTATGGCGTGCTGTCTTTGTATACAGATACACTATAATCTCAAAATGGTGTGGTGGGGACAGGTCTGGATTGGTGGTAAACAGAGAATAATGGATGGGTAGCCAGTTATAATGAGAATTTTACACCCCCCCCCCCGAGGGTTGGGATGCCACATACACTCCAAGAGTGAAGGTCAAGGTTTTTTTTTAAGGCATCCCACCCCGAGGGTGTGTATAAGATCCTAGTTTTAAGTGTCTCCAAATGTTTTATTTTGTATAATTTCTGGTTTCTATTTTTTTGCCTTTGCAACTATGTCATTATAACCAGCTGGTTATAATGACAGAATTATAACCAGCTTTTCCTATGTTAAAAATAGAAACCAGTTATTATACAGGCATTGTATCTAATACTGAAAACAAATTATACTTGGCTATCCCTCTACTAATAAGTATGAAACCAGCTGGCAGTGTTAAGAGAGTTAATGTTGGTTGTTGAAGATATTGTTACAGAATATTATCAGTTTTACCCCACTACCAACATACTCCAGTTTGCTCCCATCTCATAAACCCAATGCATCTTAATCTTTTCTACTATTTTGGTGAAATCACCCCCTTCATGAGGCTGGGGTAACCCACTGTAGTCTCCAAAACTTCAGGAGGTTCCCATATGTCTTTACGCTCTGAAATGGTCACCACAGGATCGTTGCCTCTATTCCTTATGTCATCTTTGTGTTCTTGGATACATGTTTTTAATTGTTTCAGTTTTTTTCCAATATATATCTTATCACACAGGCATTGCAAAAGATATATAACACCTGAAGTTTCACATGTAATGTGTTGTTTTATTTGGTATGTTTTATTTGTGTATGGATGTATGTATTCAGTCTCCTTGATGCGGAGGTTATCAATAAGTCTTTTTCTAGCACTTAATGTGCCAGACAAAAAGGTTGTTGTCAAACTTGAGCATACAGCACATGTGCAAGGTGAGAAAAAACAAACACACAACTGCTGCTAGGACCCCATGTCCATGTGTGGTCCCTTGTGGATGATGCTCAGTCTGCAATCACACAAACAAGAAGACTGAATACATATATATGGATATTATGCCCCAGAGACCCCCTGTACTTTCTACATTCCCCACCCTCACTATGCTGCTGGTCAGGCTGCTGTTTTTTTTTTTAACATCTCCCCCCCCCCGGAACTTGCTCCCCTCCTCCATCTGCCTCTCCCTCCCTGCCCATAGACATCAGCTAAGGTGTCTTCCCTCTCCCTCCTACAGCTGGCAACCCACTCCTGATCCTCCTACCCCTTCCTCCTGTATTCATATCCAACATTTCCTGAGGTAGGCCGTTCCATGCATCCAGCACCCGTTCTGTGAAAAAGAACTTCCTCACATTACCCCTTAATCAGCTTCCCTCTAATCTCATGTTGTGTCCTCTTGTCCTGCTATCTTTCTTATATTGTAACATGTTAGACTCTTTCACCTTGTTAATGTTCTTAAGGTGTTTGAATGTTTCAATCATATCATCTCTCTCCCTCCTTTGTTCTAGGGTATACATATTGAGTTCAGTTAATCTGTCCTCACATGTTTTCTGATGCAGTCCCTGCACCATTTTGGTTGCCCTTCTCTGGACTGCCTCAGTTTGGTTAATGTCCTTGTAAAGATGTGTCCTCCAGTACTACACGTAGTACTCCAGATGGGGCCTAACCAGTGTCTTGTAAAGAGGGATTATTACCTCTCTCTTACAACTTGTGATACCCCTACTAATACACCCCAACATATCTATAGCTTACCTACTGCTTTAGAGGTCTGCTTGGATGATTTTAGGTCATCGGTGATGATGATGCCCAAGTCTCTTTCTTCTCTTGTGACTGCCAACAACTCCCCTCCCAGCCTATAGGTGGCTTCAGGGTTTCTCTTCCCTATGTGCATGATCTTGCACTTCTTTGCAACAGTTCTGGGAGCGAAAGTTCTTTAAATTTGATGGACTGCATCTGACTAAAGAGGGAGTCAGTGCATTGGGGCAGAAGTTTGACGTCTTTGCAGAATATTTAAACTAGCAAATGGGGAGAGGGGTGCAGCACCCCATATGTCGAATGGGAAGAACACCCTTCCCCCCTCAGCTAGTGGTCAAACAGGAATTCAGCGTGTTTGCCGTTCATTTGCATCACCAGGTAAGAAAAAAAGGTTTGTCTCCCCATACGATGCACAGGGGTAATGCCAAACTTCACCCAACAACTAACACACCAAAATCTGGCCAATGGAAAATCATGTACACAAATGCTCACAGCCTGGGAAATAAGATCCCAGACCTGCAGGCAATAATGTCAGAGGCTAAACTGGACATAGTAGCAATTAGTGAGACGTGGTTTACCAGTAAGCACACTTGGGAGACTTCAGTACCTGGCTATGTATTGTTCAGAAGAGACTGAGGTGCAAAAGGGGGGAGGAGTGGCCCTGTATGTTAATGAAAATATCAAAGCTACAGAAATTCAGAATACACATAAGGAGCCAGAAGAACTGTGGGTCACCCTGGAAACAGGAAATGGGACAGCCATAAGAACTGGGGTTGTCTACAGGCCCCCAGACCAGAGGGAGGACATAGACACATTACTGTTAGAAGATATACAAAACATGACAGCTAAAGGGGAGGTTCTGATAATGGGAGACTTCAACATGCCAGATACAGATTGGTCAATACCAGCAGGAACATCTGCCAGAACCAGACTCATAGTGGATTCCCTGCAGGGGGAGGGCCTCAAACAACTGGTACAGCAACCCACAAGAGACAGGGCTATCCTAGATCTAGTACTGACTAACAAAGAAGGGATCACAGATCTCCAGGTAGAAGGTCACCTGGGGGCCAGTGACCATCACATGGTATGGTTCAATTTGGCTACTACATCTAAATCATCCCATTCCAAGGCAAAAATATGGGACTTCAGAGGAGCTGACTTTGATAAGATGGCCAACAGAGTTAAGCTAGCCCTGGAAAAAGAAACACAGGTGAGGAGGTACAGGCAAAGTGGGCAAGCATTAAGGATACAATACTTGAAGCAACATCCCATTGTGTTAGACAGAAAAGGAAGTGCAAAAGAAGAAGAAAACCACTTTGGTTCTCAAATACAGTAGCAGAAAAGGTCAGAGCCAAAAGGCTGGCCTTCAGGAAATATAAGGGAACACAGCGGATGAAGATAGGGAGGCATACCAAACTGCCCTAAGGGAAGCAGGTAAGGCAGTAGGCAGGCAAAGTCCCAAACTGAGGAAACACTAGCACCAACAGTAAAGAAGGTGACAAGACTTTCTATAGATACATTAGTGAAAGGAGAAAGTCCAGAGGGGGTATTGCTGAGCTTAATGGAGAAAAGGGAGCATGTGAGGAGGAGGACCTGTAAAAGCATCTATCCTAAATAGATACTTTTGCTCAGTATTTACTGAAGAGAAGGTAGGGCAGGGCCCACAGCTCAGCATCGGGACACAGGGGGAGCGAGGTGAGCACTACTCCCTCTCACAAAAGAAAGGGTCCTACAAGAGCTTGCTAAGCTCAGGGTGGATAAGGCAATGGGACCTGATGGCATACATCCCAGGGTACTTAAGGAGCTAAAGGAGGAACTAGCAGAGCCATTAGCAGAATTGTTTAGTGAGTCTCTGAGCATAGAGAGGTCCCAGAAGACTGGAGAAGGGTTTATGTGATCCCGCCCACAAGAGTGGTAGCAGGGAGGAGGTGGGGAACTACAGACCAGTCAGTCTTACCTCAGTAGTGGGCAAGATTATGGAGGCACTCTTAAGGAAAGGATAGTGCAACACCTGGAATCCATAGGGGCACAGGATCCAAGACAGCATGGGTTTACAAAGGAAGGTCCTGTCAAACTAATCTCATAGATTTCTTTGACTGGGTAACCAGAGTGGTGGAGCAAGGGGAGCAGTTGATGTCGCCACCTTGACTTCAGCAAAGCTTTGACACTGTTCCACATAGAAGATTGATAAATAAGCTGGTAGGCTCGGGTGGGTCAGAAGTTGGTCAACTGGGTGGCAAACTGGTTGACTGGCAGAAAACAGAGAGTGGTGGTAAATGGTATACAGTCAGAAGAGATGCAAGTCACAAGTGGGTACTCAGGGATCAGTCCTGGGGCCAGTCCTATTCAACATCTTCATTAGTGACCTCGAGATGGACTAGAGGGTAAGGCTTGTCTGTTTGCAGATGACACCAAGATCTGCAACAGAGTAGATGATCCAGATGGGGTGGGCAGAATGAGAAGAGATCTGGATAAACTAGCAAAATGGTCAGAAGAGTGGCAACTGGGATTTAATGCAAAGAAGTGCAAAATCATGCACATAGGGAAGAGAAACCCCAGCTCACTTATAGGCTGGGAGGGAGTTGCTAGCAGTCACAAAGGAAGAAAGAGACTTGGGCATCATCATCACTGATGACCTAAAATCATCCAAGCAGACCTCTAAAGCAGTAGGTAAGGCTAGGGGTGTTAGGTGTATTAGTAGTAGGGTATCACAAGTTGTAAGAGGGAGGTAATAATCCCTCTGTACAAGACATTGGTTAGGCCCCATCTGGAGTACTGCGGCAGTATTGAGGCCACACCTTCACAAGGACATTAACCAAATTGAGGCAGTCCAGAGAAGGTCAACTAAAATGGTGCAGGGACTGCATCAGAAGACATATGAGGACAGATTAACGGAGCTCAATATGTATACCCTTGAGCAAAGGAGGGAGAGAGGTGATATGATCGAGACATTTAAACACCTTAAGGGCATAAACAAGGTGAAAGAGTCTAACATGTTTAAATATAAGAAAAATAGCAGGACAAGAGGACACAGCATGAGATTAGAGGAGGCCGATTAAGGGGAATGTGAGGAAATTCTTTTTCACAGAAAGGGTGGTAGATGCATGGAATAGCTTACCACAAGAAGTGGTGGCTATGAATACAGTGCAGGGCTTCAAACAGGCATGGGATAGGCATAAGGGAGCAATACAAATGACTATGAATAGATAGGTCACTGACAGAGCAAAGGCCGATGGCACATTTATAAGGTAGAAAAAGAAATGGGCAGACTGGATGGGCCTTGCAGTCCTTATCTGCCGTCAACTTCTATGTTTCTATGTTTCTATGTAAACCCCAGTTGCCACTCTTCTGATCATTTTGCTAGTTTATCCATATATTTTCTCATTTTGCCGACACCATCTGGATCATCTACTCTGTTGCAGATCTTGGTGTCATCTGCAAACAGACAAACCTTACCCTCCAGCCAATCTGCAACATCACGGATGAAGATATTGAAGAGGACTGGCTCCAGGACTGATCCCTGAAGTACCCCACTTGTGACTTTCATCTCTTCTAACTTTATACCGTTTACCACCACTCTCTGTTTTCTGCCCATCAACCAGTTTGCCACCCAGTTGACCAACATCTGACCCACCCTGATCCTACCCAGCTTATTAATCAATCTTTTATGTGGAACAGTATCGAGAGCTTTGCTGAAGTCAAGGTAGGCAACATCAACTGCTCTCCCTTGGTCCACCACTCTGGTTACCCAGTCAAAGAAATCTATGAGATTAGTTTGACAGGACCTTCCTTTTGTAAACCCATACTGTCTTGGATCTTGTGCTCCTATGGATTCCAGGTGTTGCACTATCCTTTCCTTAAGGAGTGTTTCCTTAATCTTGCCCACTACTGAGGTAAGACTGACTGGTCTGTAGTTCCCTGCCTCCTCCCTGCTACCACTCTTGTGGAGTGGAATCACATGAGCCCTTCTCCAGTCTTCTGGGACATCTCCTATGCTCAGAGACTCACTAAACAGTTCTGATAATGGCTCTGCAAGTTCCACCCTTAGCTCCTTTAGTACCCTGGGATGTATGCCATCAGGTCCCATTGCCTTGTTCACCCTGAGCTTATTGAGCTCTTGTAGGACCCTTTCTTTTGTGAAGGCACTAGTGTACACCTCCTTCCCCCTGTGTCCATGATGCAGAGCTGTGGGACCTGCCCTACCTTCTCTTCAGTAAATACTGAGCAGAAGTATCTATTTAAGATAGATGCTTTTACATGGTGCTCCTCCTCACACGGCCCCTTATCCCCTTTGATCTTAGCAATACCCCCACTAGACTTTCTCCTTTCAGTAATCTATCTATAGAAAGTCTTGCCACCTTCTTTTACTGTTCGTGCAAGTGTTTCCTCGGTTTAGGCCTTTGCTTGCCTTACTGTCTTCCCTGCTTCCGTTAGGGAGTTTGGTATGCCTCCCTATCTTCATCTTGCTGCGTTCCCTTATATTTCCTGAAGGCCAGCCTTTTGGCTCTGACCTTTTCTACTACTGTGTTTGAGAACCAAAGTGGTTTCCTTCTTCTTTCACACTTCATTTTCTCACTAACACAATGGGATGTTACTTCAAGTATTGCATCTTTAGTGCTTGCCCATTTTGCCTGTACCCCCTCACCTGTATTTTTTTTTGCCAGGGCTAACTTAACTCTGTTGGCCATCTTATCAAAGTTAGCTCCTCTGAAGTCCCATATTTTTTCCTCAGAATTGGATGATTTTGTTCTAGTGGCCAAACTGAACCATACCATGTAATGGCCACTGGCCCCCAGGTGACCTTCTACCTAGCAGACTCAGCAAGCCATTGTATTAGGCAAGTAAGCAAAACAAAGAGAAAAAAAACACCACTATGGTTCTCAAAGGAAGCAGCCAAGAAGGTAAGGGCAAAAAGGGTGGCATTCAGAAGGTACAAGAAAACACAGAGGGAAGAAGACAGTGAACTGTATCTGGAAAAGTAGAGGGAGGCAGGGAAAACAGTCAGGAGCGCAAAGGCACAAACAGAAGACAATATAGCCTAGGCAACAACAAAAGGGGACAAGAACTCTTTCAGGTATGTTAGTGAAAGAAAGAAAGACTAAAGGTGGGATTATGAAAGTAAAAAGGGAAGGAAGGAATTGTTCAGAGGGAGAGCAAGAAAAAGCAGGAATCCTGAAAAAGTATTTTGTTCAGTATTCATAGAAGAAGCAGAAGGGAAGGGACCAAAGTTAGGTGACAGAAGCACCAGTCCATTTCAGGAGGACAGTCTTAAAGGAATTCACTAATCTGAAAGTGGACAAGACAATGGGGCCAGACAGGATACATCCCAGAGTATTAAGAGAATTCAGGGAGGTGCTGGCAGCACCACTGACAAATCTGTTCAGTAGTTCGCTGGCAACATGTGTGGTACCAAAGGATAGAATAGGACAAATGTAGTCCCTCTCCACAAAAGTGGGAACAGGGAGGAGGCTGGCAGCTACAGGTTGGTCAGCCTGACCTCAGTGGTGGGGAAACTAATGAAATACTAAAAGAAAGGTTTGTGTTCCATCTTGAATCCAATAGAGCACAGGATCCGAGGCAGCATGGATTCACAGTGGGAAGATCATGTCAAACTAATATGATAAATTTCTTTGACTGGGTAACTATGGAGGTGGATCAGGAAGGGGTAGTGAATGTGGCCTACCTGGATTTCTGCAAGGTCCCACATAGGAGATTAGTAAACAAGCTGGGCAGCCTGAGAGTGGGTGCCAGAGTGGTAAGCTGGGTCAAAAATTGGCTGAGGGATAGGACACAGAGGGTGGTGATGAACGGAAGTCAATCCGAAGGGGGGGGTGACCAGCAGGGTCTCGCAGGGATCAGTACTTGGACCAGACCTCTTTAAGGTACTTATAAGGAACATTGCAGAGGGGCTGGAAGGCTGAAGATGACACAAAGATCTGCATCAGTGTTGACACTCCAGTATGGGTAGAGAAAATGAGAAGGGACCTAAGCAACCAAGATGAATAAGGGTGTGGCAGCTAAAATTCAATGCAAAGAAGTGCAAGATCATGACTTGGGCCACAGAAATGCAAGAGAGGAATACATGATGGGGGAGGTACTGATGGCCACCAAACAGGAAAGGAACCTGGAAATAAATCATATCTGATGATCTAAAGGTTACCAAACAATGTGAGTAGACTGTGAAGAGAACCACTGAAATGCTGGGGTGAATAGGGAGAGGTATCGCCAGCAGAAGCAAGGAAGTGGTGGTGCCACAATATAGAACATTTGTGAAACCTCATCTAGAGTACTGTGTTCAGTTCTGGAGGCTGAATCTCTGGAAGGACATAGATAGAATAGAAGTGGTTCAGAGAAGGGTGACAATAATGGTTCTGGGGCTGCACCAAAAGTCATATGATGGGAGACTGGAGGATCTCAATATGTATTCCCTGGAGGAGAGAGAGAGAGGGGAGATATGATAGAGACTTTCAAATAGCTCAAGGGTGTAAATAAGGTATAAGATAGGTAGGATTATTAAAAAGAAACCCAGATGATCGAGAACAAGGGCCCATGATATGAGAATAGAGAGGGGTAAATAATGGAAATATGTAAAACAAATAACAATACCGTTGCACCTAGGACAAAGGGCTGTGCCTGTGGTCAGAAGGTCAAATTAGCAAGTCTGAGGCTTAAAAAGCTTTGGGGGGCCTGGCACCAACTAAAGCTTCTCACTTGAAGCAAAATAATGCTTCACTTCCAGTATGTAACTGGCGGTAACACTGTAAAACAGTAAGGCAGTAAGAACTCACCAAAGGACTGCAGTAGTAGCGGCAATGGTTGCAAGTTCAAATATCCTTTATTAGACACATAAAATCCACAATCCATTGCCACTATTGCTACAGTCCTTCAGTGAGTTCTGACCACAGGCACAGCCCTTCATCCCAGGAGCAACGGTACTGTTACTTGTTGTATATATTTCCATTATTTACTGAGTGCACAGGTTACAACAGAAAAAAGCACTGCTTCACTTTTCCTTTTGTCTGTGGAGTGCTCCTGTTATTGTGACCCAATTTGAATGGAGGGATCACATCAGGGACAGCACGATACCCGCTCCCTTAAAGCACTAGTCATGAGAAACACTGGCAATGTCGGGAGTTTCCAGAGTATTTTAAATGAAGATGACAACACTATTCAATGGCCATACAACACAAGGCAAGCCTTCTCACACTTTGAAAAAAATGGCATTCAAACTCAAGAGATTGTATTGGGAAGAAGAAAGCTTGAAAGCATATTTGGAGGTGGACAGAGTACCCCGGGGACTATGAGTGTTAAAGAAACCCAACTGCGGGACAAACAGAGTGGGTTTTCAGGAAAAATGGGATAATATACAATAAGTTAAAAAGTGGGCAAGGAATATATTGAATTAATCCTTGTAGAAAATGCTCTTGATTCAGACTGAAATAGAAGAACTAAATAGAAAAGATGAAGCATTAAAAGAATTTTCAAAAAACCCCACACTATGATCCCTTGTTTGACAAATTCACTGAAAATTTAAGAAAATATGACAAAAAAATAAAGAACATTAAAAAAACCAAATTTGAAAGAGATGAAAGGGATTACAAGGAAAGGAGGATCTATGATTGGACCACTGTAAAAAACATTATGCAGAACCCTGAAAATATTGATAAAAAAGTGGGCACTACAGTAAATCAAGTATCAATAGGAATAAAATCAAGTATACAGGACACAGATAATTGTTTAGGGGAAGAAGAGGAGGAAGAGCAAACATGTGCTACCCCCAACCCCATCCCACAACCACAACTGCTCTGGCACAGTCAGCGCCAAACTCGATGGATTGCCGGAAGAAGACAACCAGGCGAGGGAGCACAAAGAGGGATTGGAAACAGAGGAAGGAACAGAGGAAGATCCTGGAGAGGACAGCGGAGACAGGGGGAGGATGCCATATTGAATGTGGTGAACCTATTAGTCTACACCCAGTCAGAAGCAGAAACAGCTCTTCTAAACAGAGGACTATCATTCGTACCTACACAAGGGGCTGATACGTTTGGAACTATAATAGACATTCACAAAATGGAGAGAAACCTTAGTTTAAAATCCTTTTTCAACTGGCAAATAACTTTAGAGACTGAAGAAACAAACAACCTTGGATATGGAGGTGAGCCTACATAAATTATACAATGGTAAGAAAAAATCCTGGTCTCCGATTGGTCAGTCTTGGGCTGGACCCGTGATGTTATCCCAGCACAACATCACGGGACTAGTCCCAGCCTCACTGTGAACCTCCTGACTTATTGCATCGGATTTGTTGGATTTGTCGGATCCTTCCCTTAAGAATGAAAAATATTTTCCCACACTAACAAAAACATTCTTTAAAATAATTTTTTTTATTCTGTATAACAACAAGCCATTGTATAATAGCAATAATGCCCTCCAGGGTGTGTGTCATTTGGGATAACATAACGCCCCAAGTATTTGACACACTCGGCCTACGGCCTCATGTCCAACTACCTGAGGTGTGACGTTATTCTAGCACAACACACACCCTGGAGGGCATTATTGCTTAATTGAAATAGAGGAGAGACATGTGTTTGAGACACAATCCACCTTCTGTCCCAATATGTCCCCATCTCTGGTAACCTTTCTTAAAAGCTGTGAACTTTATATTAATTCATTAGACACACAATCTGATACTGGATATTTTCATAATTTGAGTAAAGAAGAGCTCATTTTATTAAAAAAAAATGAAAAATAACACAGAGCTCACTATAAAACTAGCAGACGAAGGGGGTGCTATAGTGTTACAGAACAGTACTGATTATGACAGAGAAGTGAAAAGACAGCTGGGAGACCCCAATATTATAAAAACCTTTCAGGGGATCCCATCCAGCAGTTCAAAAAAATAATTGACACTTACTTAGACTCAGTACTGAATAAAGGTTTATTGGACAAAAGCACAATAGAATATCTATGTGTAGCCTGTTCAGTGAGGGCAAGTTTTTATTGTTCACCCAAGATACATAAGAGTTTGATTAACCCTCCAGGGAGACCTATAGTTTCCAGCAATCAGAGCCTTACAGAACCTATGGCAATTTTTATAGACCATCACATAGCACCCATTGCTAAAAATATGCCTTCATATATTAAAGATACAGGGGACAAGCTGAGTATTATTAATAACATTGCCATAGAAAGAGAAAGTTTGTTGGTAACGCTAGATGTTAATGCACTCTATACCAACATCCCACATAGTGATGGTTTAAAAATCTTTGAGTATTTTCTAAACAACAGAAATGAAATGTATCCACCAACTGATGTATTTATCCATTTGACTGACTTGGCATTGAAATATAACGCCTTCTTTTGTAAGCAGGATTTTTATTTACAGAAAAAAGGTATGGCTGTGGGTGCAGGTATTGCTCCAAACTTTGCAAATCTGTATATGTCGAAGTGGGAACAAGAAATAGTCAAAAGCTATGAAAATCCATTTCTAGAAAAGACTGACATTTGGGGACGCTTTATTGATGACATCTTTGTCATATGGAAAGGCATAGAAATTGAGCTAATGGAATTTGTGAAACATTTAGAAGATAGCAACCCAAATTAGAGATTTAGTGTGACCCCTAGCAAAAAAGAAGTAAGCATCCTAGTTTTAAAAATAAAAAAATACAACGTGGGGGAATTAATCACTGACTTATACAGGAAATCCACTGACAGAAACACTCTGTTACAGGCTAGTAGTAGCCACCCAAGTCATGTGATTAGGGCCATCCCGAAAGGTCAGTTCATTAGGACAAAAAGAAACTGTGGGACACCTACTCTGTATGAAGAGAGAGCAGATGATTCACAATGTAGATTGCTAACTAGAGGGTATACCAGAAACACAGTAAAAAAGGCAAGAGAGGAAGTAGATAAAATCCCTAGGGAACAGCTTTTACAAGGGAATGAATTAAAAAACAAAGAGCAAGATAGACAGGTGTGTTTCGTGAGCACTTATAATGTTCAATCAAGTGAAATTACAAATATAGTCAAAAAACACTGGCATATTGCATGCTGCCAAGATCCAGGACTTAAAGATCTAGTAAAAGAAGGGCCAAAAATAGTATGTAGAAAAGGAAATGCCTAAAAGACCATTTAGTACACTCAGTGCAACCACTAGACAAAAAATGAGAATGTGGTTGCCACAACATGAAAATGGTAGCCATAAATGTGGCAACTGCAAGTTTTGCCCACAAATGACAAACAGTAAAAGGTTTAAACATCCCCTCACTGACAGAATGTGTACAGTCATGGGTTTTATGACATGTGCCACCTCCGGTCTAATATACTTGGCTACATGCAAGTGCACAGTGTTTTATGTAGGGAAAGCGAAGCGTGCATTCAAAATTTGAATTGGTGAACATAATAGAATCAATAGAAGGGGGTGATCCAAAGAATGCCCTGGCTGTACATATTTCAAAAGCAAAAAACAAAGCTGAACACGGCTTCACATTTATGGGTCTGGAAAAACCAGACATGAGTCGCAGAGGTGGAGATTATAATAATCTCTTATTGAAATGACAACAATACTGGATAGTGGCTTTCAAAGGAATGGAAAGAAAAGGTTTAAATGGGAAATTAGAGATAAAGCCACTTCCTTGGAAGAACTTTTAAGAAGTAATAATATTTTGACTGTTTTTTTAACTAGAAAAATGAATGTTCTTATATGTACTGTATGTATTAATTTCTCTCTGTCTTTCTTCTTTCAGAATTGCACTGGTATTCCGAAATGGCTGTGAATGGTGCAATCTCTGAAATTATTTCTGTGTGCGGTTTTGCAAATTGCATCTGATGCTCATGTTTAAATTAACAATTTAACTATGGGTTGCACAGAAATAGCAGTAATGTTGGCAAAGGGAGATTGTATGTACATCCCCTGGATATAATTAACCTTGCAAACATTGTGGTTTTAACATTGTATGTTTTATTTGTGAATTAGGTGCTGGCACTTTAATTACTTCCCCTTATAGGGAGTGTCTGGTTCACCAGGTTGTACCTTTGAGAAAGCTCTCATTGAGTGAAACATGTCAGGTGCTAGGTGACTCACAGGGAGTGGGAACCAGAAAGTGTTACAGAGTATGTTTGGCGTGCATTGGAAGTTATGAACTGATAACAATTTCATCATTTTTGTCATGGATTATATGTGGATTTTATGTGTCTAATAAAGGATATTTGCACTTTCAACCATTGCCACTATTGCTGCAGTCCTTTGGTGAGTTCTTACTGCCTGTTTTACAGTGTTACCGCCAGTTACATACTGGAAGCAAAGTGTTATTTTGCCTCAAGTGAGACAGCTTTAGTTGGTGCCGAGTCCCCTGAAGCTTTTTAAGCCTCAGACTTGCTAGTATGCAACCCATACTAGACTTTGAATAGATCCCCTCCCTATACCCGCCATTCCACTCTGGCAGAATCCCCAGATCACTATAGTTGGTGAAAGAGTGCTATGGAAACACTGGTCTGAGCTGGGTATCTAGGAAGTGGGAGACCTCTGGGACTCCAAACTTAACACCATCCATACCTTCCAGTCACTTCAACAGAAGTGAGACCTCCCACAGAAAAACTTCTGGAGGTACCTGCAACTTAGAGCAGCACTTCAACCTCTCCTTAAAGAGCCCAAACAACACAATCACCCCTCAGATTTGCAGAGATGGATCCATCACCCTAAAGGTCTAGCAGGACAAATATACACAAGACAAGGGACTCCCTTCCCTCCCAGTCGAAGAAGGCCAAGAAGACATGGAAAATAATGCTTTAATCTGACATCTCCAACACCCAATGGTGTCAGGCCTGGAAAGATACACATAAAAGGCTCTGAGACGCCAGATCCCACCTGATCAAGAACAAAATCTCACACTCATGGTATAAGACCCCTGCTCTCCTATGTAAAGCCAGGCTCCTAGATTCTGATCAATGTTGGAGATGTCAGAGTGGAGGAGGAGACCTACTCCACATACTATGGAACTGCCCCAAGATACAGTCCCTCTGGAAAAGTGTTTGCTCCATGGCATCTAAGGTGCTTTCCAAAAAGGTCCCTCAGAATCTCCTGTTCTTCCTCCTGCGTATCCAATTTGACCTACCTTGGTTGACCCCACATGAATACAAATGGCTGGCATTACTGACCATCCAGACCAAAAGATCTCTGCTCTGTAAGAGGCAAACTCCACTCACCCCCACACTCGAGGAGGTGCTGGCCTCTCTTTCCACCTTGGCTAGACTAGATAGGATTTCACATCTCCAAACCTATTAGATGACCAAATTCCTGATGTGTTGGGACTCCCTATCTGAGCTATGTTAGCCCCCCCCGACTGGGATAGGCTGACCCCATGCATGCCCAGCTGCATGCAGCATAGTCTTAATCATCAGGGCAGGATGGGCTGACTGACTCCCACCTATCCACCTATCCACCTACGAAGAAGGACTGAAAAGGGGTATAGGAACCCCTATTAGATTAATAAAAGTCTCACTAAAATGTTGTTTCATTGACAAAATGTGCATGTAAGTTCGGATTATTTCTGTATATATCAGTTGTGTCCTAGATTGAACACAAACAGAAGAGCCACAGCACATATTTACATACATCCAGATTACCCATGATGACTTGAAGAGTTGTGATTCTCACTGCAGGATAGTTGTGTATATGTCTGGTCATATAGATGGCCTCATGATGGCCCCGATGGGTAAGTAGCAAGTACAGTACTTACTTATTCATATAGTACCCTACTCAGAGGTGATCCTGTGACCCACCCAATGACCTCCTCTCTACACCTCTCTCGGGGAACAAGAAGTCAGGAGTCACTAATCTAAACCTATATCCTTCAATCAGAAATTGACTGCAGCACTATACTTTAACAATTGTTGATAGTACACTGTACTATCTGTAGAAAGTTACATGTTTAATTGTTTATTCCTCCCTTTGTTTCCCTGGCTGCCCCTCCCCCAAGACTTTCCTTCCCCATTATAAAATGGGCAAGCTGTTTCAGCCAATCAGAGGGTGTATTTAAAATGCATGAAATCTGTTCCATGCACATATAAAAAAAAGAACTGTCAGTGAAAAGACCAGTATTCATGAGCATTAGAATGTTGGCATTTTCACTGGCATCCATCTTTGCTTCACCCACTAACTGAATCACCATGGCATCAGACATAAAAGTAAACTTCAATGTAAGCTTCACTGATGAGGAGTTAGAGAGGATTTTTAATTCACCCGAGGAAGAGTACTACACTGCCAATAGCCTTCCAACAACTGTCACAGTGAGTACAGTAACGAATGAAACTGAGGTAAATGCCCAAAATGCCATGACAGTTACTTCGCGTCACCTTTCCCTCACCACAGAAGCCCTTAATGAAATCGAAGACTCAAAAAATGAGCCCAATACAAAGAAAACAACTTCATGGGCAATCAAAGTATTTAAAGACTGGCAAGTCGCTAAAGGGTACATAGATTTTAAAACGTCAAGTACCGCAGAGCTAAATGAAGCATTCAGACGTTCCTATGCGGAGGTTAGAAACACAGACGGCAACGAGTATGCTATCAGCAGCTATTGCAGCCTGCGATCCTCACTGAACAGGCACCTCAATTCAGTTGGCATAGCAAGACAAATAAACATAATAACAGACCCAGCATTTCACAGCAGCAACAACGTGTTTGTGTCGGTAACCAAACGTTACCGGAGGCAACAGAAATATGTAAGCAAACACCACCCTTCGATATCCAACCCTGACTTAGTACTGCTCAAGAAATCGCCTGCCCTATCTCCCAACACAGCGCCTGGCCTATTAAGAAAAGTGTGGCTTGATGTACAACTGTACATGGCCAGGCGCGGGCAGGAGGGACTGAGAAATCTGACTCCCAACAGCTTTATATTCAAACTTGATGAAAATGGCTCTGAATATGCTACTCTTGGCTTCAGTGAAGCCACAAAAAATCACAGTGACCCCTTTGAGACGAACAAACAAGCCCACCGAGGGTTCATGTATTCAGAACCCGACTCGCCACTTTGCCCAGTGAAGAATTAAAAAAAAATACCTCGGTAAACTGCCAGCTGATGCAACAGCGCTCTACTGCCACCCGCGACGTCTTCTGCAACACTTCCTGGACTGCAACAAACCTGGTACACCAAACAACCACTCGGTGTAAATTTCCTATCGACCCTAATGTCCAAAATAAGCAGAGAAGCCTGCTTGAGTGAAACTTACACAAATCACTCCATAAGGTCCACCGCAGTTCGTTTGCTCTCTGAAGCCGGCTCATAAAGCCGAGAGGTCATGGCGGTAACAGGGCACCGCTGTGAAGCTAGCTTTACATCATACTGGACTGCCTCTGCCAGGGACAGACAACACTGGAGCTCGATCATCTGGGACAAGAAAATCGGATCATAAATGAGCTGCAAACCAGAAAACGAAAACAAGCTGATCCTCATACTTAATGAAACGAGTACAATACACTGCCACCAACAGGAGGAATGACTGCTTAATAATGGTCCATTCACTTTCAATGGACCTGTGAATTTTAGTGGGACTGTAAATTTTTTTAGCAAGTGAATACATGATGAGTATTTTATGAATGTCTAATCACTTAACATGTTTTAAAGAAGTACAAATTTCTTTCTCTACCTTTCCCATACATAGCAATTAGAACTACTTTATGCTGCATAATGATTTTTAACACAAAATAAAATATTTTTATAAAGCTAAAATGTGTTATCTGTGTGTTTCTGTCATTTTAACAATGCTATGTTATTTTATAAGTGCAATAAGTCACTCCAGATGTGTGCATGGAACAGATTTTACCGCACAGCCAGAGGCTAAAGGCACTCGGCCAAGGCCTCGTGCCTCATTACACCCCTGGCTATGCGGTAAAATCTGTTCCATGCACACCCTGTCGTGTCTTATTGCTTACATAACTTGTACCTGTACATTACCCACTTCTAGGGGATGTTTTACCCCATTGATGTATGTGTATTTTTTTTGCAAAAATAAAATATGTTAACACAAAAAGCACTGTTAATTTGTTGAATTTTGCTTCTGTGTGTGCTCCCATTTTGTATAACCTAACTGAAATATTTACTGATGATTGTATCAGCTGTCATATTGGTCCCCAAGGGGTGATCCAGTCCAGTGTAGGAAGGTGGGTAGGTACTGCATCCAGGGCGACAGTACCACATACATCTGGCCCACTTATTCTCTCTAGGTGGAGGCCCCATGCTATTTCTTATTTGCAATGGGATGAACCCCCCCTACTACAGGAGAAGGAACAACCCCAACCTCCACAACCAAGTTTGCCCTGTACAGTCACCAGGCAGGGGTGTGAACCTGGACAGAGTGATCTGAGGGCCGCACATTGCAGGCACCACAGGGATCTCCTGTTGAGCATCTGGACACATCCTGAGAAGCCAGTGTGGCCCAGTATCTGTGAAGATAAAAACACACTGGAAGGAGTCTGCTCCAGAAGAAAGGCCCTATTAAACACAACTAGTTCCTGAAGACATGAAGACTCACTTACCAGGAGTATATTCTTATGTTTAATGAACTGATGTGGTAATAACATTGCATAAAACCAGCCAAAGTTTTGAGGAATTAATCTTCTTCTTCAGAGCTATACGGTTACTGTACCAACCATTAATAAAAATGGTTCCCTTTTTTGACTTTGACTATTTTACATTATCCATGAGATTTACTAGACAGAACTGAAAAACAAATTATGAAAATGCTCAATAGGCCCTCCAACCAATTAGGCCCATATGAACCCATTTGGAATAATTCCAAAATTTAGATGGGGGAACTCCGATATGATGCACCTCCTGGACTTCTAAGGGGATTTTAATTCTGTCTGACTTGCTAGATCGACAGTTGGGAACGCTTAAATCATTTTCACAACTACAAACTGCTTTTCGATTACCTTCTCAGGATTTGTGGAAGTATTTTCAATTGACGCATGCTTTATCATTAGGTATCCTGAAAGGTCATTCTTTACCACACATAGACTCAATTAAGCATTTGCATAAATGGATTAAATTAACTAAGGGACATAAGGGGGGTGATTTACAAAAACCTTTAGACAATCTTCCCTCCAAACTGGGAGCTGAATAAGCTGAAATGGGTCTTTGAGTTACAGGACTCATTTGACTCAGATTTCTGGGCTACCTGTTGGATGGAAGCTCATAGAGCCTCTCTGGACCCTAAGTTACAGCTCATTCAAAAAAAGATATTAAGTCACTGGTATTGAACTCCATCTAGATTGGTTCTGATGGGAATGTCTTCCTCTCCTTTATGCTGGAGGTGTAAGTCTGACACAAGAACATTATTTCATATCTTATGAGGATACTCTGTTATAAGGACATAGTTGTTATTATTACCTTCATGGAGCAGATGGTTAATACCCATTTGCCTTGTTCTCTTGGTTTTGGCTACTGGGTGATTCAGGTACACCTAAATGGGGAAGGCATTACAAGTCTATGTTATTTACAATCACTTTGGAAGTCAAGAGGTTAATTTTGATGGATTGGGGGACATCTAATTTACCTTCAGTATTTCAATGGAAACAAGCTGTCTCTAGAAGGGCTTCCTTCTTACAAATACAGTTTTGGCGTAGAAATACCCTATCGACATTTTATAAATCATGGTTACCTTGGCTTATTCAAGTAGGGGTGATCAGTTAAAGTGTAGACTAGATGTATCTATATGTATATGTATCAAATATGTTGCTGTAGCTAAATCAGGTAGGCTCCCCTGTGAGTTTTCTTTGTTATTATAAAGATTGAATGATGTATAGTTTGTTATGCTGGAAGAGATCAGGACTATTCATTACTTGGGTGGATGTTACATACTGGTTTCATTAATTGTGTTGTTGGATATTTACTGTCTGAGCTGTTATTGTAACAATTGTGAAACTCCAATAAAATGTACTTATACAAAAACAAATGGTTCCCTTTTCAAGTTTGCCTGTTTGTTTTTTTTGTATTCTCTTTTTAAGTACTGTGCTTCATGCACTGTTAGCATTCCCAGGAGAAGCTCTCCTGTCCACTTTGGAACCCAGACCCTGTCTAAGCATAGTTCCTGCCTATCCCATGTTTACCAACTAATTGGGCCCTGTAACTGTATAGCCCTAAAGAAGAGGATTAGTTCCTCAAAACATTAGCTGGTTTGATGCAGTACTGTAACCACATCATTTCATTAAACATAAGCGTTTACTCCTAGTCAGTGAGTCCTTGTGTCTCCAGGAATTAGCTGAGTTTGATAAAACATCTGGACACACCTGGGCACACCTGGGGGTACTCAGACAATTTTGCCATTGCCCTGCCCCGGAAATGTCTGCCAAAGTAAAAATGGCTTTTCCAGATGTAGAGATCTGGTCTGTGTTTGAGTGTCTGGACCTTCAGAGAGTACTCTTGGTAAAAAATGTATCTGAGTAGTAGGACAAGGAATGTATCTTCTACCTCTGCTTATCTTGTGAGTAACTTCCGAAGGATTGAAATACTGCATTTGGGTTTTCTTGGCGGTAGCTGGTTTGTCTACTAGGGTTTTGTGATAGTAAAACTATTTATAAATAATTTACAGGTTGCTGAGGAGTTGAAGGAGGGGCTTGCAATCTCTGCTTATCTTGGAAGTAACTTCAGAAGGGTTGAAATACTGCATTTTAGTTGTCCCTTGGGTTTATCTGGATTGACTACTAAGATTTTGTGACAGTTAAACTATTTTTAAATAATTTTCTGGTGGCTAGGATTTTGTGATAGTAAAACTATTTTTAAATAATTTACTGGTGGCTAAGGAGTTGTCATAGCAAAAGCTGCAGTTGAGGATTGAAACACAGACAGCCACAGGTGCAGGAGACTGTGTTCTCCTAATTGTTGTGCAGGTTGTCTTGCTTAAAGGAAGGTTAACACTCATCCTGGGGTTCTGACATCATTTCCTCTAGGTGGCAAGATGCATGCAGTTCATATATTTACTAGCACAGCACACTGCATTGAAGGTGATAGCACACTCACTAACTATATATAACAAAAAAAAATAAAGGCTTAACACAGGAGAAACAGGAAAGAAGACATACATGTGGGGAGCAGTGCAATGCACTGGCTATGGGGCAGCAGTCTTCCGGGAGGCTTTCTGGAGGCTGTGACACTACCCTATTTGTAAGCACCTCTCTGGTCTGTGGGAAGAGGTTGCCTATCTCCAGGCTGACTTGGATAGTATTCATGAAACCTACTCCACTGCTGCTACCTCAGAGATTGCCAACAAAGAGGAGTGGTTGGACCAAGGTGGGCTCAGAGAGGGAGGGACTTGTGGAACAGAGGCACATTCCTCCAGTTGTACCTCTCCACAGTTCATGGGCTCTTCTGGTGGAGAGTGGTTCCTCTATGGAGGCACCTGCAGTACAGGCCAAGTAGGATGCTGGGAACCTCCACAAAGGAGTCCCACAGGAGGGTGGCATGGGACCCCACAGGGGAAGGAAACAACTCCTGGTGGGGGATTCAGTCATTAGGGGGTAGATCTGGGGAATGAAGGGGAGAGAGAGATAAGGTGCCTGCCTGGCACCATGGCTTGGAGAGACAGGGAGGGAATCTTCAGGATCACGGGAGCAGCTGCATGAGGGAGAGAGCAGGATATGATTGTCCACCTAGGGCTTTCCCGGCTTTTGATTGGATCATCTCAGTCCTATCATATTTTGCCAGTGCTATGTGGACTGTACTGGCTGTCAGTTCAGTGGTGGATCACCTTTAAAGTCTGTCTTCTGACTTTTAAAGCCCTGCATGGACTGGGCCTGGACTATCTGAAAGAGCTTCTGGTCCTTTACTGCCCTGAGTGATTGTTCTGCTCAGCTGATGAGGGGTTGCTAGAGATTCCAAGGGTGTGCTTGAAATCTTCTTGGCCGAGAGCATTAATGCATGCCACCCCTACCGTTTGGAATTCTCTACCCCATTGGTTATGTGAGTGCACGACCATGGAATGGTTTAAGCAGGCATTAAAAACTTTTTTGTGGTACCAAGCTTTTGGTGATTAATTAATGGATGATAGCAGTTTGACTATATTGTTTGCTGCTAAGATGTTTGTTTGTTGACACTGTGATTTTAACATTGTTAAGGCACCTTGGTTTTGATAGGCGCCATACAAATAAAGTTTATTATTATTATAGGGACAAATGACCTGGCTATGAATGGGATTAGAGGAGTGGAAGAGGAGTTTGAAGACTTGGGGAGGGGTCTTAGACAAGTAGGACATACAGTAACCTTCTCAGAGGTGCTGCCTGTCTATGGCAAGGGTGATGCTAGAGTATCATTGCTAAAGAACCATGCACAAGGTAATCGTGGTGCTTTCAGCAAATTAAAGACAGATATCAAAAAAGCTGAAGCACACACAAATCCCAATAATGGAATGGACCCAGAGCTAGAGAAAAATATTTATTACACCAAAAAAGCAACCACTTGACGTTTGGGACGTAAGTCCTTTGTCAAAGCTTTTGATAAAAGGACTTGCTGTCCGAAACGCGTCAAGTGGTTGCTTTTTTGGTGTAATAAATATTTTTCTCTAGCTCTGGGTCCGTTCCATTATTGGGATTTGTGTGTGCTTCAGCTTTTTTGATATCTGATGCTAGAGTACTCTACACCATGGGATTCAATGAATGGTTGAAAAACTGGTGCAGAGCTCAGGGTTTTGGCTTCATTGGGGACTGGGGTTCCACCTGGAGGGATATAGGCCTATACTGACATGATGGTCTGCATCTGTCTGGGAAGGGAACCAGAATCCTAGGTGATAGGTTTAAATGCATAATTGGCAAGCATTTAAACTAGCCACGGGGGGCACTGAAAAGGAGCAGGGAAAACCCAGCATCCCCCCAAAAACACAGTAGTTAGAGAGGTAAACACCAAGGTAGAGAAGTTAATGGGGAGCAGGACAGTGGTAAATACAGAAAAAGACAATAAGGATAGGGATGGGGCTAAAACGGGTAAGGCCATCAATAAATGGAGGGTGATGAGTACCAATGCTCATAGGCTGTGTAACAAGTTTCCTGAAATAGTGGCCTTGATGGAAGAAGGACATCTGGATATCGTGGCAGTCACAGAAACATGGTACACTGAGAACCATGACTCGGATGTCAACATACCAGGCTACATAATCTACAGGAGGGACAGGGAGCATAAAAGAGGAGGAGGAGGAGGAGGAGTAGCTCTTTATGTAAGGGAAGAGATCAAAGCAACAGAACTAAAGGATAAACAGGGAGTAGAGGAGGCACTGTGGGTTACCCTAGAGACAGGTTATGGCACCACAATTCAGACAGGAGTTGTATACAAACCCCCATTTCAGAGGGAGGCAATGGACAAGATAATAATAGAAGGCATTCTTAGAATGGCAGAGAAAGGGGAGATACTGTTGATGGGCAACCTGAATATGCAAGATGTTAGCTGGAGCACCCTGGCTGCAGCCACATCCAAAAGCAGGGTTATTCTCAATGCCCTACGGGGGCATGCCTCAGACAGCTAGTGGCAGAACCCACTAAGGAGGGAGCAATCTTAGACCTGGTACTGTCAAATGGGGATGGAGAAAGGATCTCGGATTTAGAAGTGGTTAGCCATCTGGGAACAAGTGACCACCAAACAGTGTGGTTCACGATAAACACAGTCATAGAGTCGAGCCACACAAAAGCAAGAGTGCTGGACTTTAGGAGGGCTGACTTTTGGAAAATGGGAGAGTGCCTCAGAAAAGCACTAGCAAATGGACAAGAAGGACGGGTGGAGGAACAATGCGGAAAAATCAAAACAGCTATCACAGAGGCAACAAGCCTTTGTGTGAAGCAAATCAACAACGCAAAATGAAGGAAAAAAAAAACACTATGGTTCTCAAAAGAGGTGGTGGGGAAGGTTAAGGTGAAAAAGGGTGCATTCAGGAAGTATAAGGAAACACAGAAGGAGCAGGACAGAGAATGGTACAAGTTAAAGCAGAAGGAAGTGGGGAAGGCAATCAGAATAGCAAAAGCCCAAACTGAGGAAAAGATAGCCGACTCAGTTAAGAAGGGGGATAAAACATTTTATAGGTACAGTAGGGAGCGAAGAAAGATGAAGGGAGGAATAGTGAGGCTTAATAAAGGGAAGGGAGGATGGGCAGAGGATGGCAGTGAAAAAGCAAGGATACCAAATGAATACTTTTGCTCAGTATTCATAAAAGAAGAGGAGGGGGAGGTACCTAAATCAAAGAATAGAAGCACTCTGGATAGTGAGGTTGATACCAGTCCATTCATAGATGAAAGGGTTCTGAAAGAACTCTTAAAACTGAAGGTAGACAAAGCAATTGGGCCTGACAGGATTCACCCAGCATTCTAAAAGAACTAAGGGTAGAACTAATGACACCACTGACTACCCTTTTTAACAAATTATGAGAGGATGGTGTGGTGCTAGAGGACTGGAGGAGGAGGACAGAAGTGATTCCTCTATACAAATGTGGAAGCAAGACAGAGGCAGGAAACTACAGACCTGTTAGTTTGACCTCAGTGGTAGGGAAAATGATGGAATCACTTCTGAAGGAAAGAACTTTTGAGTTCCTAGAGGCCAGTGGGGCACATGTCCCAAGACAGCATGGATTCACAGCAGGAAGGTTGCGTCAGATGAATCTAATAGATTTATTTGACTGGGTGACCAATGTAGTAGACCCGGGAGTGGCTGTGGACATGGCCTACCTAGACTTTAGCAAGGCATTTGACTCAGTCCCACACAAACGATTAATAAACAAGTTAGCCAGCCTTGGAGTCAGTCCCAAAGTGGTAACCTGGGTAACAAATTGGCAGAACAACAGGATACAGAGAGTAATAGTAAACAGAGTTCACTCTGAAGAAAGGGGGGTTACTAGTGGGGTACCGCAGGGTTCAATACTAGGACCAGTCCTTTTGAATGTCTTTTTAAGTAACATTGCAGAGGGACTGAAAGGAAAAGTATGTCTCTTTGCAGATGACACAAAGATCTGCAACAGGGTTGATACAGAAGGTGGGGTGGAAAGGATGCAAAGGGACTTGGCAAGGTTGGAGGAATGGTCAAATGAATGGCAGTTTAGATTTAGTGCAAAGAAGTGCAAAGTAATGCACCTGGGAAACAAAAACCCAGGGGGAAGAGTACACAGTTGGGAGGGTGAGATAATAACAACAAGCATTTGTCAATGCCGAATGTTTGCTTACTGGCATTGGCAGTGGTAGTGTAGAAGTTACAGAGCTGCGTAATAGGAATGGCAGTGAAGTATTGAACTGAAGCCAACCCCACCACCACCCTGCAGAGAGTGACAGGCATTGGGGTGTGCATTTGGGTCGTCAGGCATAACGGCCACGCCATTTCACCACACCCCACTCTGCAGAGACTGACAAGTGTCACGTGTTCCTTGGGGTCTTTGTCTTATGCACACCCCATTTCATTAGGAAATACGGTGAGATGGGTGCATATAGAGAATGGGTGAAGTTTAAATAAGAGTCCAAGGCATACCTCGATTGCTCTCAGTGACTGCAGGGTGTGGAATGGTATGAGCATCACAGGCAAGAATCCCAAGTCACACCCTGATTCCTTTCATTCTCTATAGGTTGAAGATATTAGTAGAAAAGCCTAATACCTCAGGCATTCGCTGGTATTTTAACTCCAAATTTTCAACATGTTTGTTTTGTGACCCCACCTCATGAACAGGGGGATTATCAGTTTGGTAGCGAAAGCTGCTTATGCACAGTGACTACGGGATTTAGCACCACAGGTAAAATATTCCAACAGGCTGTAAAAATGACAGCTGTACTCTGTCATGGGGAGGTGTAAAAATGGCTATGTTGCAAATGTGTAGTAAAAATATTTAAAAAATGGTGAAGTCACGAGCGAGACATAGAAACTGTGCAACGACACCCGTTATATAAGTAGGTTGGGGATATTTTATAGCAGATTGTCAACTCAGGCATTTTGGTGCCCGATCATGAACAGTGTCACTGTGATTTTCTTTATCTGTGCCGAACAATGATTTCTGACAGCGACCACGCGATCTCTGCACTGAAAGTGTGAAAACACACTTCAGCCATGTTGTGAAAATGGCAGCTGTACTGTTCATAAGGAAGTGTTGAAAATGCCACTAGTGAAAATCTGGACTGAAAATATTACAAAGTCATGAACTAATGAGGATGCGTGGAAAGTGCACAATGCTCACTGTAACACAGTCATTTTATGGACTTTTGTCACCAAATTTTCAACATAGCCATTTTAAGACCTCTGCTCATGAACAGTGTAACTGTGATTTTCTTAATCTGTCCTAAACATTGCTTCACACCAACAGCACCATTGTGCGCCACATGCCGATAACACATTTTGGGTGACATATGAAAAATTGCAGCTGTACTGTTCATAGGAAGTTTAATAAAATGGACATGTTGAAAATCTAGAGTGAAAATATTAAATTTGCAAACTTACGAGCATGCATAGAACTGTGCAACGACGTCAGAAAAGTCATTTCTAGGCATTTTTCCACCAAGTTTTCAACATAGCCATTTTAAGACCTCTGCTCATGAACAGTGTCACTGTGGTTTTGTTAATGAGTCCCATACATTGAGCTTGCACACCGACTGCGCCATTGTGCGCTACATGGGCGGAAACACGCTTTGGGCAGGATGTGAAAATGACAGCTGTACTGCTCATAAGGAGGTGTGGAAAATGGCAATGTTGGAAATCTGGAGGAAATATTGAAAATTCGAAACCCACGAAAGGCGCGTGGGAACTGTAGCAACGCACACTGTGAAACAGTCATTTTAGGAATTCTGTCACCAAATTTTCAACATTGCCATTTTAAGATCTCTGCTCATGAACAGTGACACTGTGATTTCCTTTAATGTGTCCCAGACACTGAGTTCGCGACGACCACGCCATTGTGCGCCTACATGGGCAGAAACACGCTTTGGGTGAGATGTGAAAAATGACAGCTGTACTACTCATAAGAAGGTGCAGAAAATGGCAATGTTGAAAATCTGGAGTGGAAATATTGAAAATTGAGAACCTATGAGCGTGCTTAGGAACTGCGAACGCACCCAGAAACAGTCATTTTAGGATCTTTACCAAATTTTCAACATAGCCATTTCAAGACCTCTTCTCATGAACAGTGTCACTGTGATTTTCTTAATTGTCCGCTACATTGATTTCGACATCGACCGTGCCGATTCTGCGCTACAAGGGTGGAAACATTTTGGGTGAGATGTGAAAATGACAGGTATACTACCATAAGACAGTGTGGTGAAATGGTAATGTTGAAAATCTGGAATGAAAATATTGAAATTTCGCGAACTTACGAGCCTGCGTAGGAACTGCGCAATGCACGCTCGTCAAACAGTCATTTTTTGGAATTTTGGCACCAAATTTTCAACATGGGGGTTTTGGCCCCCCTTCTCATGAATGATGTCACTGTCATGGTGGGATTTGGTCCTGAAGGGTGATTTCGCAGTCACTGCACAGTCACTGCGCGAAATCACCCTTTGAGCCCGAATAACACCATGACAGTGACATCATTCATGAGAAGGGGTCCCAAAAACCCCATGTTGAAAATTTGGTGCAAAAATTCCCAAAAATGCCTGAGATATGCAATAAAGTTGAACCCTTCCTATCTAGCCCATTATACAGCTTACCGGCATTTCCTCAGTTCACGGTCGCCTTTGAAGAGTGCAGACGTGTTCCCGGTCCACCGAAGATCGTCGTGCCGGAGTCCGGAGGTAAGTATGGGGTGAGGGGTGTGGGAGGCTGGGTGGGTGGGTGTGGGATGTGGAGGGCTCGGGACGCCTGCGGGACAGTTTTGCTTTACAGGAAAGACGCTGCTGGACCGCTTGCCACGCTGGGGTGGGCTCCAGTGTGGCACAATGACTTTAGAGGCGTTCAGCAAGGGGATTGGGCACCCCTCCGGCAAAAATCTATTGAGTACGCTTGTCACATTGGGGTGGGCTCCCAGCATGGCACAAGGACCTTGGGCTCTTCAGCCGATGGGGGATTGGGCACCTCGCGGCAAAATTGATTGATTGCCACGCTGGGGTGGGCTCCCAGCGTGGCACCAAATACTGGGAAGGGGGGGAGGAGACAATGCAGTGCAGCCGACGGGGATTGGGCACTCTGTCGGCTATAGGCTGCGTGCGGGGGCATGCATGTCTGCGGCTGGGGGGGGAGCTGCGTGTGAGCAGCTTCTTATCACTGCTCACTCAAGCGTAGCTCCCCCTTTCAACTGTATGCCACTGCATTTTGGAGCGTGTCATAGACAGCTCCAAAATGCATTGGCTTACAGGGGCCGCGCCTGCCAGCTCGCTGCCTGAATTGGAGGAGGAGGTGACACACCTCCGAAATCTCCGATGATGGCACTATGTTTCTTGCACATGCATGCAAGCAAACATAAAAATGGAAAGAGACCTGGGGTTAGTCATATCAGATGACCTTAAGGTGGGCAAACAATGTGAGAAGACAGTAAGGAGGGCTGGTGGGATACTGGGATGCATAGGTAGAGGCACCACCAGTACAAAAGAGGAAGTTGTTATCCCTCTGTACAGACAGTTTTTGAGACCCCATCTGGAGTACTGTATCCAGTTCTGGAGACCCTATCTCTGCAAGGACATAGACAGGATGGAGGCTGTCCAGAGGAGACAACTAAAATGGTGCAGGGTCTGCACCGGAAGACATACAAAGAGAGATTAATGAAGCATAACATGTATACACTCGAGGAGAGGAGGGAGGGGGGGACATGATAGAAAATTTCAAGTGCATCAAGGGAATCAACAGAGCCCAAGAGTGTAGCATCTTTCAGAAAAAGAGATGTGTAAGAACAAGGGGGCACAATTTCAAGATAGAGGGGGGATGGCTCAGAGGTATTGTGAGGAAGGATTTTGTTCATGCAGAGTGTTGTGACTAGGTGGAACAGCCTTCCTGAGGAGGTAGCAGAGTCAAAAACAGTGGGGGAATTGAAGGATGCATGGGACAGACACAAGGCAAATCTAGTGGGGGGGCAGGAGGAAGTAGGTTGTTGGTTAACTAGGATCTGCAGCCTATCCATTAGGTAGGGAAATGGGCAGACTAGGTGAGGGAAATGGGCAGAATAGGTGGGCCAAGCAGTCCTTATCTGCCCTCAAATTCTGTGTTTCTATGTTTCTATGTATCTTGGTGGTGCTAAAGGAGGCCCTGAAACATTATGGGACAAAAAAAAGTTCAAAGAGTGCTTGGAGAACCAGGTACCCAGTTTAGAAATTTAATTATGGAAATGGAGAAGGACTTAGGGGACATGAATTTACCTGCCACAGCGATACTCAAGGAGTCTGAAGAGATCTGGGTGGTGGTAAGCAGAAGGAGTCCTGTCAGCCCCAAACTTCCTTCACCATGGACAAATTCTGCTAGAGATTTCAAAACAAAACTAGAGCTGTTGTTGGCTAGTGCAGCAAACACCTTCAATGATGTGCAGACCTTGCTGCCTCCCCGGGCAACCTCTAAAGAATCTGGATAAGCTTGCCATGCTGGTTTAGACTACTACAGATGTCTAAGTATTTTTTTCTGGCATCATCTCCACCCCCACTGGAGAAGATGATTATGAAACCAGGATCGATTATGCTGTCCTAATGCCACACGAATGGCAATGCATCGAAACAAAAAAATGCAAGACACTGGCAAAGACTTTTAAGGAGCCACCATTGGACACCTCCTGGTACTTGTGTGTCAGGGTTGGCAGTATAGCCTAGAGGTTAGAGCAACAAGCTGTTAACAAGCTTGGTACACCCAGCAGACCAGACCTTGGTTTGATTCTCACAACTTCCACTTGCATACTGTGTGACTCTGAGCAAGTCATTTAACCTTCCAGTGCTCCCAGGTCACCCCTGAAAAAGGCATTTGTGCCTAGTGGGCCTTACCTGGTTGCCAAAGAGTAATAAAATAAATATACCCAGAGGCCCATACAGATTATTACCTTGCCACCTTAGAGAGTGTGTTTGAAAGTGTGGAATCCTGTGATGATGTACTGAAAGTTTAAGACCTGCAGCAATGCTGGGTTGGGGGAATTCTTCACTACCTATCTACATTAACTTGATAAGGTCTTACAAAGGTGTTTCACAAAGGTAGAATAGAGTCCAAGAACTTCAACAAGGTGTGTCTAGAGCAACCGCTAAAGGCCACCCAATGTTCAGAGTTACTGCTGTTAAAATTAGGCTTAAAAGAAAGACTGGCTGATCCACCCTACCACGAGTCCTACAGCAGAAAGTTAGAGAAGCCAAGAAATAAGATGAATGGTGGGAAACACTACCTGCTTCCACTGCCAGTGCCCAAGTGTTGGACAACAGGGGCTCCTTTTATGTCACAGAACTACAGAGACTGATTCTAGAAATGAAAAGTGTGAAAGTCCAACCTAGTATGACCAGCCCACCCCTCAGGGGGCCAGAACCCTTAGTCTCCAACATGCCTGTTTCAAATAATTACAAAATAACATATACCCCCATAATGCAAAGCATCATGGGCTGTATTTGCAAATCACCACAAAATATTATACTGGTTCAACTGTAAGCAGAAATTCATGTTTCAAATAATGTTGTGTCAACTGCCTTGAGCGATAAGGTGTATGCATCAACTACAATCTTACTGGAGCAGCTCCGTGCTTAGTTGATCAACTTAAAGAAAATGACAAGAGAATCAATGAACCACTAAGTCCTGCAGCCACCTAGGACTCCTGCCTTGTAGGGGGGGCATCCTTGGATCTCTCCATTTGGAACTCCTTGACAGCAAATGTGTAGAGACAATGTTTATTGCTTCCACTGCAGCAAGTATGAACATATAAAAAGTCAGTATCCATCAAAAGCAACTTTCAGAAGGTTGTTGACTGACTACTCAATGAGAAATCAGCCAAGAACCCATCAAGGTCTTTAAACTTCAGTGGGTCCCCAGTAGAGAAGCACTGTGGTACCCTGGGAACAAGTAATTTACCAGCAACCATTGCTAAAGATACAGGCTGTGTCCAAACCACTTAATCGGATACCAAAGCCAAAGTGTCAAGGAACTCAGATAAGATTGTAAGTCCTGCTGCAGATGTGGAAGCTCGAGTTTATGGATAGCCCACCTGAGTACTCCTGTATAGTAGCTCCAAAGTCACTCTAGTGTTCAAAGACTTACGGTAAGTATCTGTCACACAAAAAGTTGGAAATCTTGGAAGGCTTGGACATGTGGTGTCTCAGAAAAGTTTCATACCCCGATCTGGGCTTCATTTGTATCTGGATCTCCTTCCAGATTAACACTGCTGGAACCCCACAGCTGTGGACATGTGTGATCTGGTGTGCTCAAGATAAATATGTTCAAAAAGATTCTGATCATTGTAGGAATCAACGCCTATATGTTCCACCACCTGAGTCAGTTGTGCGAAGAGTTTGAAGCCCAACAAAGAAAAGACCTAGTTCCCCTCCATGGACTTTTCAGAAAGGCTTACACTGGCAAAGCCTCTGTCCTACCTGAGAATGAATCAGTGGAAACTGTTTGGTGCCAACACTGATCTGAAGAGGTGTTATCCACCCCTCCCACAGCAGTGTGTGCTATCAAGGGAATATTGTGCTTCAAGGGATCTTGCCACTATCAGCTGAAAATGTTGGATGGCCCAGAAGAAACCAGTTTGCCAGAGGATCTCATAGTGAAACCTAGCATGCTGCCAGCTAAAGCTCATGCATATGTCTGATAAGTAACAGTTCAAGTGACAAATTTAACAGACTGACCAGTGACCACATAAAGGGTATGGACCCTTACTAGGGTCTACTGTGCCAGTCTGACAGTGCATCCATAAAACAGATAACCCATCACCAGGACAATTAAATCCTTCATTGTTAGAGTTTGGAGACCCCCTTTGCCCACAGTATGGTGGACCAGAATTTGAAAGAGGTTGGCACAGTGAAAAGAAATTTTCTTCCTGAAGGAATGAGATACTGGGTACACCAAGGGTGTACAGAAGCACAGCCGGGTCACTTATGAGAGATGTTTAGGGAGAGGTCAAGTTGACTGGTCCCTGATGACATGGATGATGCCCAGAAGCATTTGCAAGAGATGCTGGCCAGAGGCATCATTCAGGAATGTAGGAGCCCCTAAGCATCTCCAATTGCAGTTGATAGGAAGAAGAGTTGGGCTGTCAGAATGAGTGTGGATTACTGAACTCTAAACAAAAGAACTGTACCCAACCAATACACTATGCCATGAGTACAGAATGCTCTAGATTTCCTGAATGGAAGTCAGTAGTGCGGTATGATGGATTTAAGATGCGACTACTATCAAATCCCCATGGCTGAGCAAGATCATGAAAAGACGGCATTCATCTTCCCCTTGGGGTTCTAGGAGTTCCTCCAAATACTACAAGGGATCTCAGGGATGCCAGTCACATTCCAACAGCTGATGGAGAGAGCAGTGGGTGACACAAACCTGTTGAAATGCATTGTGTACTCGGACAACATTATTGTAATTGGGAGAACCCTGGGAGAACACAAAGCCCGACTTTTCAAAGTACTCAACAGACTGGAACAGTATAGCTTTAAGCTCTCTGTAGAAAAGTACCAGTTCTTTAGGACCTTGGACAAGAATGTGGGTCACATCTGGTCCCAAGATGGTATCCATCCATTTCCATTTAATCAAAATATTAAAGCTAAAATTAATAACTGGAGTTTTTATGCCCCTCCTAAAACTAAAACAAATACATTTGATACTTTAGCTGATATTCTGTTAGAGATAGTGGGAGATAAATATGTTATAAACAGGAGATTTTAATGCTAACTGGGAGCAAGACAGAGGGAAAAAGTTGAAAATTAGCATGGAAGTTTTGGGTTTAAAACAAATAATTCCTCTACCTTCAAGAAGCTTAAATAATAGAACCCATGGATCTATTTTGGATTATTTTTTATTTTACAGGACCTGAGAGTGGAGGAAGTAAAAATTCTTCCTCCAAACTTAAGGGATCATAACCCTATTTTATGTACTTTGTTAGTGCAGGGGGTTCAAGTAGATGATGAACAGGACCATTGGGTGCGTGATCTAAGGAGATTTATGAAAAATCCTTTAGGGAAAGTCTAAAAAAATTGAATTGGAACAGAGTGTATTTAATACCTGATTTAAATTCAGCTATTTAGAAATTTATTGACTCTTTCTTAGACATTGTGGAACAGCATGCTGCTTTGACAAATAGAAAAAAAAAAAAGATGTACCTTGGTTAAAGGATCACCTAAAAACCCAGTTACGCATAAGGAATTGGATTTGGAGGAAAGCAAAAAGGATTGAATCAGAGGAGGATTGAAATATATTTAAGAATTAGAGAAATAAGTATAAAAGGGATATAGATTTAGCTAAACAAAGGTACTATCAAAATGTTTTTAAAAAGATGCAGGACCCAAATAAGTTCTGGAAAAACATTTCTGATTTGAGGAAACCAGTGAAAACACAGAATCCAATTATCCCATTAGATGGGGATAAATTGATTGAAGATCCTGTAAAGGCTGTTAATTTATTGAACATTTATTTTAAGAATTTACCTGATTTAAAAATACCTAAATTGAACCTTAATGCAACTTGTTCAGAACAACAGAAAATTACTGTCCCCACCACTAACATTAGGGGGTTTAAACTTAAGAAGGTTAAAGTGAAATAAATAGTAAAATAATTAAAAGTCTGAAAGTCTCTAAAAGTGGAGGTTTAGATGGTATTGATGCTAGGTTTTCAAATATTAGTTCAGATTCAATAGCCCCAATGATTATGTATTTTTGTAATTGAAGTATTGATTCTTCTTTGGTTCCTGAAATATGGAAAATGGGGAAAATTGTTCCCATATATAAAGGTGGAGATAGTACACTTTCCTCTAATTACAGGCCAATAACGTTACTTCCCATCCTTGCAAAGGTACTGGAGAAACTGCTAAATTACCAGATTGGCCAGTATCTTAAACAAGAAGACGTTTTAACAAATTTCCAGTATGGGTTTAGAGAGGGGGGATCTACGAACACCGCCCTAATCGACTTCAACAACCTGATAACTATATCATTAAATCAGGGTAGGAGTACTGAGGTAGTGTTCGTAGATCTCAATAAGGCTTTTGACCTGGTACAACATGATTTGTTGTTACAAAGGTTGTCTGACATAAGGATACAGCAAGCAGCTTTGCTGTGGTTTAAATCTTACTTGTCAGAACAAAGAAAATGTGTCTAGTGTGGGGCCGTTGTCTCATGTCTTGTGGATATGGATAGAGGGGTTCCACAGGACTCAGTTTTGGGCCCTGTATTGTTTAATATCTATATAAATAACTTAGTAAATCAGGTGATGGATACAGATATCCGGCTCTATGTGGATGACATAGTTCTTGTGGCATCTGCAAACAATCCCGAGGACCTGAGACAGCGGCTCCAGACAGACGTTTTCTGTATGGAGACTTGGATGAGGGACTTTGGCCTGTTAATAAAAGACTATGGCCTGTTAATAAGTTTAAATAAGACTCAGTGCATGATTTTTTTCTGTAGGTACGCAAGCAAATAAAAGCATCTCAGATTTGCAGATTACATTTTCAGATGGAACTTTAGTTCAGAGTGTGACTTCCTATGAATATTTATGAGTCCTTGTTGATTCTCAGATGACGTTTTTCAGAACATATAAATTCACAGATCAAGAAAGTTAGTCAGAGGTTGGGATCCCTTAGAAGGATATCGAGTTGTTTGTCTAGTAATGCTAGAGACAGAATGGTAAAACAATTACTTTTGTCTATACTGGAATATGGATCCTTTCTTTATACGCATTAAAACCAGAAATCATTGGCCAGATTAGACCAAATGTATTATCGATTGGGAAAATACATAGTAAGAAAGGCTCATGGGATACACCACTGCCTAGTCTATCAGGATCTTGATTGGCTTCAACCTACAGCTAGGAGAGACTATCTGTGGACTTTGGTTTGCCATGGATTGATTTATACTGAAAATGTATCGCATCCATTATAATATTTGATCCAGTTAGAAGGAGAATCATTGTATATTGCCAGATTGAGGAAAACTTCAGTGAAGACACCTACAGATAGAATCATGAATAGAATGGGAGCTATGACACTTCAAAATAGTTTAGCCAAATACTGGAATAAATTGCCAACTGAACTATGATCGCTGATTTGCACATGTTCAGACTTAAATTGCATAATTTTTTGAAGGTTCAATATAAATCTTTTTAGATATAATTTTGTGGTCTTTTGATCTTGTTTGTACTTTGGATGTTGTGCAATGTTATTTTGCTGTCATTATCTTTGTATTGTCTGTAACATTTTAAGAAGATAACACATGAATTTGTTGTAAATGGGGTTTCCCCAACAAAATTACCTGTATAGAAAAAAAATCTTTTATCAATCAATCAAATCCATACCTAGCTAAGTTCTGGCCATCACAACCATGCCAAAACCCATGCAGCTGAGAGAATTGTAGAGTTTCTTATGATTTTTCAGGTACTACCTCAGGTTTATTAAAGCCTATACCAAGATCATCAAGCCTCTTCAAGACCTGACCCAAGGGTATCCTCCTGAAACTAGAAAAACAAGAGGGTGCCACAGTCAACTCCTAAAAATGTTTACTACAGAGTGCATGAACCCTTTAGCCCCAGGTGGACCTGAGCTTATGATGAAGCATTTGAAGAGACAATCAGACAGTTAATGAGCACCCCCATTTTGGCATATGCAGTCCTCAGGAAGCCATATGTGTTGCACACAGATTCCAGTCTCAGTGATTTGGGAGCAGTGCTATATCAGAAACACCCACAAGGGCTCAGGGCAATTGCTTATGCCAGTCGCAGTTTGTTGCTATCAGAAATAAATTATTCAGTCCACAATCTAGAGTACTTAGCATTCAAAAGGGCAATTGTTGATCAAATCCACAAGTATCTGTATTGGGGCAACATCACAGTCCACATCAATGCTAACCTCCTCACCTATGTGCAGTTGAAAGCAAAATTGGATAGTGCAGGCTATCATCAGTTGTCTTTCCTCTTGACATATGATTACTGTGTGCAGTATTGTCCCAGAAAAAGCAACAATAACACTCACATGCTAGCCAGTAGACCATACTCTGGGGTGCCAGGGCCTGAATGGATCCAAATCCCAGAGTCTGCCATTCAAGCTTCATACAAAAGATATTGCCATGAAGAACTGACAAATTCCAATGTACCACCTCATCTGTTGGACAACTTGGGTGCCTTGTTAGACTTCATACCTGTGGCCTGCTGCAATAGTATTTCCCATAGTACACCAACAATTACCACAAACAAATCCTCAAAACAGGAGAAAAGAACAAATGGAGGATCCTGCAGTCAGAGACATTGTTAAAATACACCAGTGAGGGGGGAAGCCCAGAATTTGTCAAAGTAAATCATCCTGACACCCCCCCCCGCTACTGATAGAGCGGAGCAAATTGAACATGCATTAAGGTGTGATTTACACAGTCACAGCGCAATGATGGACCAAGCCTAAAACAGTTGTTACTGCCAGTCAAGTTCTGAAAACTGGCCCTCAAAGCCATGCATGGTGAATTGTGACACTTGGGTGTTGACAGGATGTTGGACTAAGTTAGAAAAAGGTTCTATTGGCCCTGGGTGAGCACGGAGGTGGAGAACTGTTGTAAACAGTGGATGAGGTGCATCCAGCATAAAACATTGCCCACTTGAGCAGCCCCTTTGGTGGACATCACTGCAACTGCCCCATGGACTTGGACATGGATGGTTTGCATTGACTTTCTGAGCTTTGAACAAACAGAAAAATAATCAGTAACATTATACTGGTGACAAACCACTACTCCAGGTATGCCCAAGCATTTCCTGCAAAAGAATAAAAAGGCCACAACCATAGCCAAGCTTTTGGTTGAAAAGTACATTGTTTATTATGAACTGCCATAGAGAATTTATTCCAACCAGAGTCAGGATTTTGAAAGTTGACTGATCAAGGAGTTCTTGTCTGTCTGGAGAATTAAAGAAGTTACAGACCACACTGTACCAGTCTCAAGGCAATCCACAACCAGAAAGATCCAACAGAACCTTGTTGAATATGTTGGGCACATTGGACCCTCATTAAAAAAAATCAAACTGGAGCCAGCAAGTGAGCATGCTCGTCCACGCACATAACTGAATTTGCAGCAATGCCATGGCCAACCCCTATATCTGATCATGTTTCGAAGGGAGGCCAGACTCCCAGTGGACCTTGCATTTGGAGTGCCATATGATGATGATGAAGAGACTTACACTAAATATGTTCAAAGACATAAACAGCAATTAGATGATGCCTAAAGACTGGCTACAGAAATGTCTACAAAGAGAAACTTGGCAAACCCAAATATGACAAATGTGTCAGAGCTCACGAGTTACTCCCTGGAGACAGAATCTTGGTCAGAATTTGGGGTTAGCAGGAAAGCATAAAACTGCAGATTGATGGGGTAGCTTCCTCCATGTGGTCACAGAAAACGTGTGGACTTGCCAGTGTACAAAGTCTGCCAAGAGGGTGATCTCTGTAGAGGTAAAACTTTGCACTGCAACCATCTGCTCCCCAATGGGCACTTGGACATGCCAGATTGGTACAATGACCCTGTACATCTGAGAGAATGGAAACCAGCGGTTCTCATAAACACAGGAGTAAACCTATTCAGCTTGCCCCCCAACCAGGATACTAATTCACTCAGGCCTCCAGAGAAGGCTTTGCCTGAACTGGCACAAAATGCAACAGAGCCATCAGATGAAGGGGATGTCCTTGTTTGTAACCACTCTGCTGTGGACATTCCCCGTCAGTTAAAAGCTTCTGATAATTGGTTGATACAAATGTCTCTTCCCACCCAGTTAAATCCAGATTTAGAGACTTTTGAACCCCCAGTTATACAAGTTACCCCTGAAATACAGCATGTGGCAGATCATATAGACTCTGACCAAGAGTCACATATTGCGATGGAGCCAACTTGTTCTGAGGAACCTCATTCACTGGCTAGAGAGGAGGGACATGCACCCTCATTTGTCAAGGGACTAGAACAGTCCCACTGTGACACTCAGAAAAACCTGTACGACCCATTTGGAGCTCAGCTATAATACTCCTGATGCTGCCACTGACCTGCCCATCTGTGTAGTGCATGGTGAAATCTACAGTATATCATACACCATTCCATACCCCATATCATGTTCAACAGCTCTTGGTAGTAATGTTGGGATGCAGAATACTGGAAGTGTTGTCCAGTTATCTACGTAGAAATGTCTGTGAAATTGTTGTTAATTCTGAACCTGTTGCTATTGCTATGTGTCCATGGACCCTGTGAAGAGCCAAGCTAGGGAGCAATTGTCTAGGTAGAACTGTTAGTTGTTTGTTTAGCACCTTTCACACATGCACTGAACGGAACTTGTGGAGTTGCCGAGACAACAATTTATTATCCATTAGAGAATGTATTCCCTTCTGTAGGAGGGGGCTTACCAGGACTGCTGCTGCCACTTTCCTGAGGTTCCTGTTGCTGCCACACTGTTGCAGCATAGCTTTTCCTTGACTAAATAAAAGACACTGGAGCACTAGGCTCCATCAGATCATGGGGGCAGCCATTTCTGTGACCCCCAACCCTGGTGGCCAACAAACCAACCAGAGGGCTGGGATGCCAAGCAAGCAGCCACAAAGACTGTTGGAAGATGATGCAATCAGGGATCCTTCCACTGTACTGGCAGGCCAAGGGGGCCAATCAAAGGGCAGGATAGGACAGAAGGCAAGGCAAGGCAAAGTTTATTTCTATGGCGCCCATCCCCGAAAGCTCTGGGTGCCTCACATAAAAACAAGAAGAACTGATGGACATCCCTGCACATCCAATGGTACAATGAATTGGAGAAAGAAGTTTATGGGTTGTCAAGGAGCTCATGGCAGTCTGAGAGAGACATGGAGGAGTTCAGACATGCTGCAAATGAGATAAAGCGAGAGACCTACTGTAGCTAGGCCACAAAATCCTGCAAACCCTCATCAGGGTTCATCCTGCAAAATCACTGTGAGATTTATCTTGGGCTTATAGTGTCCATAGACTGTGCCATGGAAAGGCACAGGAGGCAGTATAGCGCAGTGGTTAAGGGCACTGAGCTACAAATCTGGAGACCTGGGTTTGAATCCCATCAGTCCCCACTTGCATACTGTGTGACCCTGAGGCGTCACTTAACATCCTTGTTATCCCAGGTTGCACCTGGAAACAAGCTCTGGCTTAGTTTGCGTTTCCTGGTTAAAACAATTCTGCCCCTTTCTCTAGTGAAAACTGTGAAACTGTGTCATGCAAGCACCTGTAGAAGGCCTGCTAGCTCTGATCGAGCGAGGTGGATTTGGGGAACTGGAAGTCAAGGGGTGAGTACCTTGAGTACATGGGTACTCTCAATCTGGAGGAGTGTTGGACTGTTGGGGGGGGTCACTCCTGGGGTCTGGTCACCTTGGGAACTTGGAAACTGCTGTGTAGTGATACAGTGACTAACAGCTGATCCAGAAGGACCGTGTCCTGTGAAGTGTGGGCCATAAGAACCGTGCTGCTGCAAAACATCTTGAGATAGTATGAGTACTTCATCCTCAATCAATCAATCTTTATTTATCCAGGCGAAACACCATTGAGACAATTCATTTACAAGGAGGACCTGGGTCACATACAAAGCAGCTTCAGCACAATATGAAACAGTATGTGTACAAGGCAATCTGAGGCAAAAGTGCAAGGAAACAGTTTATACATGAGCCAATATGAAATAGTCAATCCCAGAGGAAGGCTCTGCAAGGCGTCAGCCATTTATAGTAGTGAACATAAAATATATATATATATATATATATATATATATATATTACATTTTTTTTTACACACTATACATTTCATTCAAGTTAAATGAGTATCATAAGGAGGAAAATTAGGCTGAAGTCCACTGGGGCCTGTTCCTGACTGCTGCACAACCTGCTGTCGAGTGCTGTTCTGCACCTCGACCGAGCTGCTGCATCCATGAGTCACGTGAGTGCTATGGTTGCTGGCTGGGGTCTTTTGTATTTTTCCAGTTTGGATTATAATCACTTTATTTGGATTATAAATTAGTTTTTAAGCATTTTCCATTTGGATTTCAAGTTCTTTTTTATTTTATTCTTTGTTAACTGGGTAAGGCCCACTACACCCAACTGTCTGTTTTAATGGGCAACCTGGGAGCTTTAGGCTAGTTAAGTGACTTGCTCACAGTATGCAAGTGGAGGTTGGGGGAATCAAACCCAGGTCTGTTGAAACAAGCTTATTTTACAGCTTGTTACTCTAACCTCTAGGCTATACTACCAGCCAAGTTCTTTAAATTGTGGTAACACATTATGGCCTGTTGGGGAGTTAAATTGCAAGCTTGCTCATTTTCATCAGGTGCACCACCTAAAGAATGCCCGCAACAGGACTCTAGTGTAATTCCTGTGTATCCAGAGTCATTGGGTCTTGTGTCATACTTGAAATTATAGTTTTATTACTAGTACCAGTTAAAGAGTTTACTGTATTCTTTTTATGTCCCTTGCTTGGGCGTGTGCTTCATAGACTGTGTGGGATCTGAGATGGCAGTAGAGACCCACAGTACAGTTTCTCCCAGGGGGCATTGCTATATGGTGGGAGTGCTCAAGGTGACTTGCACCTGTCTAATGCCCTCTTTTCCTCCAGTGTACAGACCTATGTTCTTCAATAAAAACACTGTAAATGTGTTGAATTTCACTTCTGTTTGTACGCCCAGTTTGTATAACCTATTGAAGTGTTTACTGGTGAAGGTAACAACTGTCTTATTGGTCATCTGGGGGTAGTCCAGTCCAGTGTAGGGAGGTGGGTAGGTACTGCAGCAGAGGTGGTGGCATCACACACACATGTGGCCTAAATTTTCTCTCTGGGTAGAAGCATTATACTAGTTCCTATTTGTTCCGGGACAACCCCCCACCACCACCACTGGAGAAGAAACAAACCCAACCCTCCCTCAACCAGGTGGGCCCTGTACAGTCACCAGACAAGAGTGTGAATGCCAACACAGTAATCCAGGGGTTCCAACAATATTTTAAATATTTAAATTTATTAAGTATAGACTGGTTGCTCAATCTCCATCTTTCACCTTTTAAACAGTACCCTTCATGTGGACCTGCGATAAATGCAGGTAACCATTTGAGTTAAATGTGCGCAAGAAACATATTGCGGCAGCTTTCTCCAGAAGCAGGTTATGGAGGCACGGCACTGTTGTGGACAGTGCCCCCACAGCCTTTAAAGGCTTGGCCTGCTTTCCCTAATGCCATGGCACACTGCTGCTGATGCTAGTTCAGCCAGCGTGCCAAAACTTTCTAATGATTTAGCCGCTGCAATCAGGGGCTGCCTTGTCATTGCAGCATCATCCACTGCAATGAGGAAGCGATTCCTCATTGCAGGGGCTGTTGCTGACGGAGAACACAGTCCCCATCAGCTTGTCCCCCCCACATTTCTTGTGTGCCGAGGGGGTGCCCAGTCCCTCTCAACTTATGTCCCCCCTCCTTCTGTGTTTGCTGACGGGGTGCCCAATCCCCGTCACAATATCCCCACCCCATTTCTAATGTGTCAAGGGGGGTGCCCAATCCCCCTTGGCTCATGAGCCCCCTCCTCCAAAGTATGTGCCAACAGGGGTGCCCAATCCCTGCTGGCTCTGTGCTCCCCTCACCCCAAAACATGGTGGTGGCATGCTGGGAGCCCACCCCAGCATGCCAAAAGTACCTGCAAAAAAAGTCCTGCAATGTCTTTTTTCTCTCCAAAAAGAAAAAAAAGGTCCCTCACCGTCTGCGCCCCCCTCCCGCAGCCCGCACCCTCCCACTGCATACCTCACCTTCCCACACACCCCCAACCCATACTTACCTCTGGAGCCCAGCGCGACGATCTTCGATGGACCGGGAATACATCTGCAGACTTCAAAGCTGACCGCGAACTGAGGAAATGCCAGTAAGCTGTATAATGGAATAGGGTTTTTCCAGCTTTGATGTATATCTCAGGCATTTTTTTGAATTTTGGCACCAAATTTTCAACATGGGGTTTTTGGGACATCTCCTCATGAATTCTGCCACTGTCATGGTGTTAATTGGCCCTGAAAGGTGATTTCACAGTCACTGCACAGAATCACCTTTCGGGACCAATGAATGAAATGACAGTGCCAGTGTTCATGAGGTGGGCTGTCAAAAAGCATATGTTGCAAATTTGGTGGAAGCATCCAAAAAATGACTGTTTTACAAGTGTGCGTTGCGCAGTTGCTACACACGCTTGTAACTTTGTGAATTTGCAATATTTTTACACCAAATTTTCAACATTGGCATTTTTCCACACCTCCTTGTGAACAGTACAGCTGTCATTTTTCACATCCTGGCCAAAATGTATTTTCGCACTTCTGGCACAGAGTAGCGTGGTCACTGTGGGAAATCAGTGTTCAGGACAGATTACGAAACTGATAGTGACACTGTTCATAAGCAGAGGTCCTAAAATGCCTATGTTGAAAATTTGCTGCCGATACTCCATAAAATGACTGCGTTACAAGCGTGTGTTTTGCAGTTTGCACACACGCTCATAAGTTCGCGAATTTATAATATTTTCACTCCAGATTTTCAACATTGCCATTGTTCTGCAACTACTTATGAACAGTACAGCTGTCATTTTTCACATCCTGGCCGAAATGTGTTTTCGCACTTCTGGCACAAAATAGCGCGGTCGCTGTGGGAAATCCATGTTCGGGACACATTATGAAAGTGACAGTGACACTGTTCATTAGCAGAGGTCCTAAATGCCTGTGTTGAAAATTTGATGATGAAAGTCCATAAAAATGAGTGTGCTATGAGTGTGCGTTGCACAGTTTCCATGCATGCTCGTACCTTCGCAACGTTGCAATATTTTCACTCCAGATTTTTAACATTGCCATTTTTCCACACCTCCTTATGAAAAATGCAGCTGTCATTTTTCACATCCTGGCCAAAATGTGTTTTTGCTCTTCCAACGTACAATAGCACAGTTGCTGTGCGAAATCAGTGTCCGGGACACATTAAGAAAATCACACTGACACTGTTCATGAGCAGAGGTCCTAGAATGCCTATGTTCAAAATTTTGTGGTGAAACTCCAAAAAAATGACTGTGTTATGAGTGTGCATTGTGCATTTTCCACGCATCCTTGTAACTTCGCAAATTAGTAATATTTTCACAACACATTTTCAACACTGGCATTTTCCACACTTCCTTATGAACAGTACAGCTGTCATTTTTCACATCCTGGCTGAAATGAGTTTTCACGCTTCCGGCGCAGAATACCGCAGTCGCTGCCGGAAATCAGTGTTTGGGACAGATTAGGATTGAGCGAGTGGGGGGGGGAGTGACCAAACTCAACTGAGCTCTGTTGGGACTGCTGCGGATTTCTTTGTGGGCAGAAAAAGGTGCCAATGCAGGCAGGAGCCCAGTACAAAAGGGCAGCCTGCAACGCGGGGGGACACAGAATGAGCGAGTAAGGGAGGGGTAGTGCGAGAGCTCAACGGAGCTCTGTTGGGACTGCTGTGGATTTCTTTGTGGGCAGAAAAAGGCAGCAATGCACACAGGAGCCCAGTACAAAAGGGCAGCCTGCAGCGCCAGGAGAAACACAATGAACAAGTGAGAGAGGGGGAGTAAGCAAGCTCAACAGAGATGTGTTGGGACTGCTGCAGATTTCTTTGTGGACAGAAAAATGCAGCAATGCACACAGGGGCCCAGTACAAAAGGGCAGCCTGCAGCAGTGGGAGAAACAGAATGAGCAAGTGAGAGAGGGGGAGTGAGCGAGCTCAAAGGAGCTCTATCATGACTGCTGCTGATTTCTTTCTGGGTAGATGAAGGTGCAACGCAGGCAAGAGCCCAGTACAAAAGGGCAGCCTGGAGCGGCAGCAGAAATAGGACGAGCAAGTGAGAGTGGGGAATGAGCGAGCTCAATGGAGCTCTGTTGGGACTGCTGCAGATTTGTTTGTGGGCAGAAAAAGAGCCGCCAATACAGGCAGGAGCCCAGCACAAAAGGGCAGCCTGCAGCACCAGGAGAAACAGAATGAGAGAGTGAGACAGTGGGAGTGAACAACCTCAACCGAGCTCTATCATAACTGCTCTGGATTTCTTTGTGGGCAGAAAAAAGTGGCAATGCAGGCAGGAGCCCAGTACAAAATGCCAGACTGCAGCACTGGCAGAAGCAGAATGAGTGAGTGAGAGAGGGGGAGTGAGCAAACTCAGTGGAGGTCTATCATGACTGCTGTCGATTTCTTTGTGGGCAGGAAAAGGCGGCAACCCAGGCAGGAGCCCACTACAGAAGGCCAGCCTGCAGCACCGACAGAAACAGAACGAGTGAGTGACAGAGGGGGAGTGAGCAACCTCAATGAAGCTGTGTCAGGACTGCTGCAGATCTCTTTGTGGGCAGAAAAAGAGCCGCCAATGCAGGCAGGAACCCAGTACAAAAGGGCAGCCTGCACAATGGGAGACACAGAACGAACAACTGAGGGAGGGGGAGTGAGTGAGATCACTGGAGCTCTGTTGGAACTGCTGCAGATTTCTTTGTGGGCAGAAGAAGGCGGCAATGCAAGCAGGAGCCCAGTACAAAAGGGCAGCCTGCAGCACCAGCAGAAATGGAACAAGCGAGTGAGAGAGGGGGAGTGAGCAAGCTCAACGGAGCTCTGTCAGAACTGCTGCAGATTTCTTTTTGGGCAGAAAAAGGCACCAACAGAGGCAGGAGCCAAGTACAAAATGGCAGTCTGCAACGCCAGGAGAAACAGAATGAGCAAATGAGAGAGGCAGAGTGAGTGACCTCAATGGAGCTCTGTCGGGACAGCTGCAGATTTCTTTGTGGGCAAAGGAAGGTGCCAATGCAGGCAGAAGCCCAGTACAAAAGGGCAGCCTGCAGCAGTGGGAGAAACAGAATGAATGAGTGAGAGAGGGGGAGTGAGTGAATGATCTCAACAGAGCTCTATCCTGACTGCTGCAGATTTCTTTGAGGGCAGAAGAAGGCGGCAACACAGGCAGAAGCCCAGTACAAAAGGCCAGCCAGCAGCGCTGGTGGAAACTAAACGAGTGAGTGAGTGCGGGGGAGTGAGCGAGCTCAATGAAGCTGTCTCAGGACTGCTGCAGATTTCTTTGTGGGCAGAAAAAGCCGCCAACGCAGGCAGGAGCCCAGTACAAAGGGCAGCCTGCAGCAGCAGGAGACACAGAATGAGCAAGTGAGTTGGGGGGAGTGAGTGAGCTCAACAGAGCTCTATCGTGGCTGCTACAGATTTCTTTGTGGGCAGAAAAAGACAGCAATGCAGGCAGAAGCCCAGTACAAAAGGCCAGCCTGCAGTACCAGCAGAATGGAATGAGCAAGTGACAGAGGGGGAGTGAGCAAGCTCAACGGACCTGTGCCAGGACTACTACAGTTTTCTTTGTGGATAGAAAAAGCCACCAACAGAGGCAGAAGCTCACTACAAAAGACCATCCTGCAGCACCAGGAGAAACAGAATGAGCGAGTCCAAGAGGGGCAGTGACCCACCTTAATGGAACTCTGTTGAGACAGCTGCGGATTTCTTTGTGGACAGAAAAGGTGCCAACGCAGGCAGGAGCCCAGTACTAAACAGCAGCCTACAGCACCGGGAGAAATGTAATGAGTGACTGACAGATGGCCACTGAGCGAGCTCAACGCACCAACACAATCAACATTTGGCATTAACAAATGCTTGTTTTTGTGTAGCAATAACAAAGAGCCAGAAGCTCCATCTAGTAGGGGTGTGGTGATACCTTGTCCCACACATTCGGGCCAAATGTCATATTTGAGCCCCCAAATATTTGGGTATTCATAGTCATATTCATTATTCAGATGATCTAAAAAAAGAAAAGAAAAAAGAAAAAAAAAAAACAGCCGCCCAGCCTCTTCCTTAGCCCAAATCTTTTAAAATATGCAACCCTTGTCTCCCCAGGCTCTGTTAGAATCCCCATCCCACTCTCCTCCCCCAAACACTACTAAATGTATATTTTAAAAAAATACTCCCACTATGGGTGACTGGTGCAACCTGTTCACCTCTGTGTCCGGCTGCCGACTTTCAGTGCTCATTTGCTAAAACAAACCTGTCCCTCACCCTGGCAGCACCCTCATCCCCATCTTTCCACCAGCACTCAATTCTTCTAAAGAATATGGCATGAACGAAGAAGTCAACCTGCAAAACCCGCCCTCCCCCACAGCCATCCACATTCTGCTGAAAGAAAATGCTTGTGCACTTGCTTGTATAGATTAATTAGTTTTACTACACGAGCAAGTGCACAAGCACTTTCATTTAACCGAAGATGGCCACCCTGGGGGAGGGCAAGTTGTTTTTGGTCACCTTCTTCATTATCATTGGTTTCTTAAGAAGAATTGGGTGCTAGCAGGAGGAGAGTGTGAGGAGGTTGCTGCCAGGGTTGGGAGTTGGAGATGCATTTGTTTTAGCAAATGAGTGGTGAAAGACGGTGGCTGACTGTGGAGGTCAGTGGGCTGTGCCTGTTGTTCATTGCTGGATTGTTTTAAATTATACAATGGCAAGGAAATTTCCTGTATTCTGATTGGTCAATGGGTGCCTGAGACAGTGATGGTATTACACAATAACGTCACTGTATGGCTGACCATATGGATTACCTCTTCTCCTCAGAAATACTGCCACACTAAAAATCTTCTAAAAGATATTTTTAAAAGTTTTTTATTTTGTATAATAACAAGCCATTGTATAATAGCAATAAGGCACTCCAGTGTGTGTGTTATTGTGTAATAACGTCACTCCTGGGTGGTGGAAGCACCGCCGCCTCGTGCTTCAACCCACCCCAGGAGTGATAAAAGACATTAATAACACACACCCTGTCGTGCCTTATTGCTTAAATATACATTTAAAATCAAATTGTGGGTACTGGAGGGAGGATGGAGGGATTAGGATTCTAATAGAGGGTGGGGGGATGGGGCTGTATACATTAAAGGATTTGGGCTGGGGAGGAGGAAGGGGGCTGTTTCTTTTTCTATTTTCATTCAAATAGTATTTTCTAAATAGGGATAAAGGATGAATAGGGTTACTTTTTGTTATTCGGATCAAATAACAAACAGTGCATTATCTGTGATATTCAGGAAATACTATTCAATACTCACACACCCTTACCACCTCTACAAAGCAGTATGGAATAAAGCAGTTTGCTGTTTTCAGAATTACATTGGGCTATGTTAACTTCAATTATAATATACAGTATAACATGAAGCTGGATGTGTTTTTCATTGCAGTTTCAGTATGTTATCATTCACTGAAATTTGTCAGAAATGTTTTCAAATCAGTTTTGGAGAGAGCATCAACAAATACACCAGGAAAAACACAAATAAATGTGCACAGAAACTGTCTGTTAGTGCCACGTCTCTCTTCCAGACTGACCAATGAGAAAAACAAACACTGAGAGATGCACACAAATCCTCTTCTGGTCAAAAACATGGCACTCTTGCACTGAATAATGCACAAACAAGCATTTGTCAATGTTGAATGTTTGCTTGCTGGCATTGGCATTGGTAGTGTAGGAGTTAGAGAGCTGCATAATAGGAATAGCAGTGAAGTATTGAACTGAAGCCAACCCCACCACCACCCTACAGAGACTGACAGGCATTGGGGTGTGCCTTTGGGTTGTCAGGCATAACGGCCACGCCATTTCACCACACCCTATCCTGCAGACACCGACAAGTGTCACGGTGTGCCTTGGGGTCTTTGGCCCTTATGCGCATCCCATTCCATCAGGAAATATGGTGAAATGAGCGCGGTATAGGAGAATGGGGTGAACTTTGGGGCCAAGAGTCCAAGGCACACCTCGATGCCTCTCAGTGGCTGCAGGGTGTGGAATGGTATGAACATTACAGGCGAGAATCCCAAGTCACACCCCTGATGCCTGTCATTCTCTACAGGGTGGGGCGTTATGGTTGGAAACCCTAATACCTCAGGCATCTGATGGTATTTTCACTCCAAATTTTAACATGGATTTTGTGACCCCACCTCATGAACAGTGACAATATCAGTTTGTTGTGTCAAAAGCTGCTTGACAGCTTACTATGCATTTAGCACCACGTGCAAAAACACATTCTGAACAGGATGTGAAAAATGACAGCTGTTCTGTTCATGGGGAGGTGTAAAAAATGGCAATGTTGAAAATCTGCTGTGAAAATATTAAAAAAACTGGTGAAGTCATGAACGTGCATAGAAATTGTGCAATGCACACCTGTAATGTAACTAGTTTGGGAATTTTTTACAGCAGATTGTCAACACAGGCATTTTGAAACCTCCAATCATGAACAGAATCACTGTGATTTTCTTTATCTGTCCCGAACAATGGTTTCCCACAGTGACCACGCATTTCTGCGCTGAAAGTGTGAAAACACATTTCGGCCATGTTGTGAAAAATTACAGCTGTACTGTTCATAAGGAAGTGTGGAAAAATGCCACTGGTGAAAATCTGGACTGAAAATATTACAAATTCATGACCTTACGAGGGTGCGTGGAAATTGCACAATGCTCACTCGTAACGCAGTCATTTTATGGACTTTTGTCACGAAATTTTCAACATAGTCATTTTAGGACATCTGCTCATGAACAGTGTCATTGCAATTTTTTTTATCTGTCCCAAACATTGCTTTCGCACACCGACTGCGCCATTGTGTACTACATGTGCGGAAACACATTTTGGGCAAGATGTGAAAAATGGCAGCTGTACTGCTCATAAGGAAGTATAATAAAATTGCAATATCAAAAATATGGCGTGCAAATATTAAAAATTCACAAACTTGCAAGCGTGCGTAGGAACTGCACAACATGCACTCCTAAAACAGTCATTTTTGGGAAGTTTTTCACCAAATTTTCAACATAGCCATTTTAAGACCTCTGCTCATGAACAGTATCACTGTGATTTTCTTATTCTGTCCCAAACATTGATTGCGCACACCGACTGTGCACAGAATAGCTGTGGTGGTCATGAAGGCCCTCATTTGCCTTGCCCTCCCCCCCAAGCCGGACCCTTGCTGACTTGACTCCCTGACCGAAGCAGCTGTGGTGGTCATGAGGGCCCTCGTTTGCCTTGCCCTCCCCCCTAAGCTGGACCACTGCCAACTCGACTTCCTGAACGAAGCAGCTGTGGTGGTCATGAGGGCTCTCGTTTGCCTTGCCCTCCCCCCCAAGCCGGACCCCTGCCGACTCGACTTCCCTGAATGAAACAGCTGTGGTGGTCATGAGGGCCCTCATTTGCCTTGCCCTTCCCCCCAAGCCAGACCCCTGCTGACTCGACTCCCCTGAACGAAGCAGCTGTGGTGGTCATGAGGGCCCTCATTTGCCTTGCCCTCCTCCCCAAGCCGGAACCCTGCCGACTAGACTCCCCTGAACGAAGCAGCTGTGGTGGTCATGAGGGCCCTCATTTGCCTTGTCCTGCCCCCCAAAGCCAGACCCTTGCCGACTCGACTCCCTGAGCAAAGCAGCTGTGGTGGTCATGAGGGCCCTCATTCGCCATGCCGTCCCCCCCAAGCTGGACCCCTGCCTACTCTACTCCCCTGAATGAAGCAGCTGTGGTGGTCATTAGTGCCCTCATTTGCCTTGCCCTCTCTCCCAAGCTGGATCCCTGCCAACTCAACTCCCCTGAACGAATGAGGTACGGACAAAATCACTGAGCACCAGCTGCACCTATTTCTTGGCTTGCTAGTAGAGGACAAAGGCTCTTGGATCTTTGGTGCCATTTTGAAAAGGACCAGGTTGCTAAATTAAGTTGCCAGAGTAGTGAAGATAGTTTTTTTATTTTCTCAATCTGCTCAAATTATACTATAACTTCTCCATTTGCCTTAGGAGCCTTAAGTGAAGTTAATTGTCATTTAAATAAGTTAAAACAATATTGTTGAATCAAGCTGTAGTCCAAAAATAATAAATAAATAAATTCACAAATGTTGTTGCTGCTGACACTGGTCTTAATTCCTCGGTTACCCTCCCTGGGTTGTCATGCCTCACACTGAATTGCACCAAACTTGTTCACTGCCTATTACTTGACTGTAGTTGTTTGCTTATACCTGTCTGTACCATGCCTAACAGTTGCTCCCATGTCTCTGTACTTTGTTTCTGCTGGTCCTTCTTGCTTGTATTCTGACTGTAGCTTGTTTAAATTGTTGCTAGCCTCTGTACTGTTACTGCCTTTATCCTTGTAACTCTCCCGGGTCGCACCTGAAAATAGGCACTTGACTGTCTAGTGTGCTTATCTGGTAAACAAAAGCTAAATAAATAAATAAATTGTGCGCTACATGCAGGGAAACACATTTTGGGTGACATGTGAAAAATGACAGCTGTACTGCTCATCAGGAGGTGTGGTAAAATGGCAATGTTGAAAATCTGGAGTGCAAATTTAAAAAATTTGAAAACTTACGAGCGTGCGTAGGAACTGCGCAACGCACGCTCATAAAACAGTCATTTTTAGGAATTTTTTCATCAAATTTTCAACATAGCCATTTTAAGACCTCTGCTCATGAACAATTTCACTGTGATTTTCTTAATGTGTCCCATACATTGATTTCACACACCGACTATGCCATTGTGTGCTACATGCGCGGAAACACATTTTGGGCGACATGTGAAAAATGACAGCTGTATTGCCCATAAGGAGGTGTGGTAAAAAGAAAATATTGAAAATCCAGAGTGCAAATTTAAAAAATTCACGAACTTATGAGCGTGCGTAGGAACTGCGCAATGCACTCTCGTAAAACAGTCATTTTTAGGAATTTTTTCGCCAAATTTGCAACATAGGCTTTTTGAGAGCCCATCTTGTAAACACTTGCACTGTCGTTTCATTAATTAGTCCCGAAAGGTGATTTCATTCAGTGACTGCAAAATCACCGTTCAGGCCCGATTAACGCCATGACAGTTCAAGAAATCATGAAGAGGGGTCCCAAAAACCCCATGTTGAAAATATGATGCCAAAATTCCAAAACATGCCTGAGATATGCATTAAAGTTGAAAAAAAACTATTTATTGCATTATATAGCTTACCGGCATTTCCTCAGTTCACGGTCGGCTTTGAAGAGTACAATTGTGTTCCCAGTCCACCTTACATCGTCGTGTCAAACTCTAGAGGTAAGTATGGGGTGGCTGGGTGTGGGGAGGTAGGGTGCAGTGGAGAGGGCGAGGTAGGGTGATACCGCTTGAGGAACTTTTTGTTTATAGGTTTTTTTTAGGAAGACAACACAGGATGTTTGCCACGCTAGTGAGCTTCCAGCATGGCAGCTGGAAGGCTGTTTGAGGGCCTGGAGCTGACAGGGTTGGGCACCTATCGATCATAACAATTTCTGCCACGCTGGGGTGGGCTCCCAGTGTGGCACGTGGAAACCTTTTTTAGAGAGGGTGTGTGGAGCCGACGGGGGATTGGGCACCCCTGTCAGCCATACAGTATGTGCATGGGGGGAAGCGCATGAGTACGCAATATGCATGTGTGCATGCGTGTGGAGGGGGAGAGCGCTGCTCACTGAAGCTGAGCTCTCCCTTTCAACTATACAGCACTGTATTTTCAACTGCTGTCATAGACGGCTGCAGCGTTAATTGGAGAACTGCAGCCACACCTGAAAACACACTGACTGAATTGGAAGATGGGTGCCACACCTCCAAAAACTTGGATGATGGCACTATGTTTCTTGCACATGCATGCAAGCAAACATAAAAAGAATTTGTTGTCAGCAAGCATGCAGCAAATCTGCTTACTAAGTACAGAGCAAACAACCACAGACTGTTAGACTAATATTGTACTTCCACTTCTTCAGAGTGCCCCCTGAAGAAGCTAACTTACTAGTACAGTAAAATGCTGGGGTATTTGCTCTGTGTCCTATAGGCACATTTTTGGTATGTGCACAATGAATCTATTTGTTTGTGCATTATTCAGTGCTAGAGTGCCATGCTTTTTGTTTGAGGCTCTCATTGTTATTTTTGTATATCAAATAAACACGCAAAATGTGCAAAACTCACAGAAAGAATAGATAGCAACTGACCGTTGGTCAGACGAATTATATAGAAATTTTCAGCAGATAAGGGCTGCTTGACCCACCCAGTCTGCCCATTTTCCCTGCCTAATGTAATCCTACTTGGTCTCCAGCTTTGCCCCCCCCCATTCCAAACTAATAAAATTCCTGTATGTTTACCCCATGCATTCTTGGAACCCACTACAGTTGTTGCTTTGACCACCTCTGCTGGAAGTCTATTTCAGGCATCCACCACTCTTTCTGTGAAGAAGTACTTTCTAACATTTCCCCTGAATCTGCCCTCTCCCCAGCTTCCTAGCATGTCCTCTTGTCCCTGAGCATCTTTTTGTCCTAACAAAATATTTTCCTCTTGTACCTTATTTATACTTATGAGGTATTGCAGTCTCTATCATATCTCCTCTCTCCCTCCTTTCCTAGAGTATATGTACTGAGGACCTTTAACCTCTCCTCATAGGGCTTCTGGGTAGCTGGTATTATGTGGGGGAAGAGCTCCTCCCCCACAGCCTATTTAAACTTGATAGCTGACTTCCCCTCTGCTTAGAGCGAGTAGCACTTGCTAGTATGCTGTGGCTGGTTCGTGGCTGCTTGCCTGTTTGTTGTCCCCCGAGTTCCTTCTATTTTCCTCACTTTGTTTTCATCATCCATTGTCCTGCCCCCCTTTTTTCCCTGTTACCAGCATTTCTTGTTTAATGTTTCTGTCGGGAGCTTTCTGAGGCCGCTCTTCAGCCGACACTGCTCCTACTCTTTGCCGGTATTCTTTCGGCTGTCCTAGTTTGTTGCTTTCTGTCTTTCCAAGCAGCCGCGTCCATGCCGCCACTTAGTTCACCTTTCTGAGAGCCACTCGCTGACTGGACTGCTCTGCTCTCCCGCTTGAGCCTCCTGCTTGCTTTGACATGCCACTACTGCTGCCCTCCGCTGCTTCTGCTTTCCCGACATCAGACTACCTGGAAGCTGGTCCGGTGCCTCCTGGTGCCAGCATTGGCCTCATTGCCTGCATAGCCTCGTTCGTTATCTTTTTCTGGATGTCGCAGCTCTCAGTTCAGTACGTTTGAGCTTCAGCCTGGCCACATTGTCTTCCATTCGGTTTAAACACTACCCTGCTGTCTGTAGTCTGCTATTACGATTGCATGCTGGCTCATTCCTCCGTGCTTGGCTGCGCTGTCCCTCCCAGTTGTTGGATCTCATCTACTGCTGCCCTGACATGGATTTCAGGTACCTCTGCCCGCTTGTGTATTTTACTTTGTATGGTGAGCCTGCCACCTTAGCCTCAATTCCTGCTTACCTACTGTCCGGAGATCCTCACAATGTCCCGGGTGCAAGCGCCAGATCAATTCCTTTCCGAGCACTTATAGTGTTCCCCATGGATGCCTCCTGTTTACTGTACGTTGTACAGCCACATGTCCTGCCCTTCTCCTCATTCATTCCATCCAGTTCATTTGGACCTGCCTGTTCCCTCGCTGTTTCCTGCGCCTGACTGCCTTGGTTTCTGCTCCATGTCACGGAGCTCTCCCAACCTGCTACACTGTCTTCTTCGGACTCATGCTTCCTACTCTCAGGCTTCCATGCTCCTCTGACCCTTACCTCCAGGTCCCATCTGCTCACTTCAGGACCATATTATGTCCCCACATTATCGAAGGCTGCCGCATCGCCCCTTTCTCAGCTACTCTCTGCCCAAAAGAGTACAGACTTCAGCAAATGCCAGAGCACTCTTCAGGTGGGCATTGCAGCTCGTCGAGCTTCCGTATACTCCAGTACTCCACTCGTGGTTTGCCGCATACTTGCTATCCTTTACAGCAGTCGCAGGTTTCCCCTGTACAACTATGCTTTGATATTGAGCCATTTTCCTGGCTGGTTTATTCAACTTATTGGGCTCATACTTAAAGCGCTAAGGCATGCACTTAATACTTATTCACTTATACTCGGCAGCTCCCATAAGAGCACTGGCTTGCCTATGGTTCTTGGACTAATTACGGTTACTGCATTTCATTCATTCATGGTACTTCCTGGAGATTGAACCGTTTACAGTTTCTGCATTTTATTTCATTCAAGGTACAGTAGCTCCTCGATGCTATTATGGTGCATTTTATTTTACAGAGTAGCCTTGTAGTACTGCTTAGCTATTGAGCAAGCGTTCATAAATTCATACTTTTATGTGACTTTGGGCAATGGTACGGACACTTTGAGCCATGTTACCCCTGTGCTCAAGATACATAGTGCATTTCTTGACGTCACTGCCCCCGAGGACGCACTGCACTAGTTACCTATCAGATGCATCATCTTTCAAGCCAGCTTCTGCGCTCCCCATTTGCTTGAATTCTGCCAACTGCATTATTCGACCTTGTAGATTCTTACATTCAAATGCTCCTTCAGATCAGCCTATCATGCTTATACAGCTTTAAGCTGCTTATTACTATGCCTGCTACGTCAACTTCCCGCCAGAGGTTCTCAACTCTATTTTCCTCACCTTGTTTGGACCAGGAATTCTTATTCCTCTACCTCATACATGCTTCACATTCAGAACCTGGAGGTTCGGCCATCCATACACTGTGCCACAGGTTGGGAAACCATATGAGCTTACCCCCATAACAGTGACAAAGGACAAACGGCAAGTACTGTTGGTGATGCTAGGAAAGAAGGGCAGGATGGGAGGGGGTGAAGGGTGGAAGGTGGTTACCCTTAATGCTAGGAGCCTTGGGAGGAAAATTGCAGAGTTACAGGTTCTCATGACAGAGGGAGAGGTGGACATTGCAGTCATCACGGAAACATGGGCCACCCAATACAATGACTGGGACCTGTCTGTGCCAGGGTACAGATTATTTCATAGGGACAGAGTGATTGGGAAAGGAGGGGGGGGTGGCACTATATGTGAAGGAAGGACTGAAGTGTGTAAGGGAGGAAGGGGAGGAGGGTAGTACGGAGTCACTTTGGATGCAAATCCAGGATTCCAAGAATAGGATTCTTAGAATGGGAGTGGTGTGCAGGCCACCATCTCAGATGGAGGAGTTAGACAGGGAACTAGCGGGACAGATCAGGAGGACCTAGAAGGGTAGTGTGGTGATTGTGGGGACTTCAACATGCCAGGAGTGGACTGGAGCACCCCAACAAGCAGGAACAGAAGGAGCAGGTACTGCTGGATGCCTTCCAGGACAGCTTCCTGCTGAAAATGGTCAGTGAACCAACCAGGTTAGGAAATACCCTTGACCTTGTGCTGGCAAATGGGGACTGTGAGAGAGAACTTACAGTGAGGAACCGCTGTCAGGGAGTGACCACCGCTCAGTATGGCTCACATTGGATATGGGCAAGGAAGGAGTGGAATCTGGCACAATATTGCTGGACTTCAGGAGGGCCGACTTTGGGAGGATGGGAGAAGTGGTAAAAGGGTACCTGGCCAGAATTCAATCAGTATGGACACTAACCAGAGGTGGGAGCTCATAAAGCTGGGGATAGTGGAGGCAACCAAAACCTGCTGCAAAGGCCAGAGCAAGAAGGCTAGGGCTAAGAAACCGATCTGGTTGAGCAAGGAGGTCATGGAAAAGGTAAGGAGGAAAAGAGCTGCCTTTAGGAAGTACAAGAAAACAGGGAGGGGGGAGGACAAGGAGGCATACTTGACATAATCGAAGGAGGTGACAAGGGCAGTAAGGTGAGCCAAAACATCTACGGAACTCAGGCTGGCACAAGGCATTAAGAAGGGGGAGAAGGACTTCTTTAAGTACATCAGGAGAAAAGGAGCTGTAAGGACCACATAGTAAGGATTAGGAAGGAGTGGGGTTGGGTGGAAACAGGGTGTGATAAGGCGGAGGCACTAAATGAGTACTTCTGCTCAGTATTTACTAAAGAGAAGGGGGGGTGACACCCAAGGTGGGAGAAATGGCAGAAGCAAGGGGGAAGTGGAAGTGGTGACAGATGGGGAAATCATGGAGAGCAGAGTTCGAGAGGGTTTGAAGGCACTGAGGGTGGACAAGGCGCCAGGCCCAGATGGCATCCACCCCAGGGTACTGAAGGAGCTGGCAGAGGTCCTTGCAGGACCTTTAGCAGACCTATTTAATGCCTCACTACATTCGGGGTGTGTACCTCAGGACTGGAGGATGGCTCATGTGGTGTCTCTCCACAAGAGTGGCCCCAAGGAGGAACCGGAAAACTACAGACCAGTGAGCCTCACATCCATTTTGGGTAAGCTAATGGAGACTATCCTGAAGGAGAGGCTGGTGGCCCTCCTAGAGGCCAAAGGACTACAGGACAGCAGACAGCATGGCTTCATATGTGGCAGATCCTGCCAAACCAACCTGGTTGAGTTCTATGACTGGGTAACTAGGCAACTGGACAGGGCCATGCAGTGGATGTCCTGTATCTGGGCTTCAGTAAGGCATTTGACTCAGTGCCACATGGAAGGCTGGGAAGGAAGTTAGTAGGCACAGGGCCGGGTGCAAAGCTGGTGAGATGGGTAGGAAACTGGCTGCAGGGAAGGCAACAGAGGGTGGTGCTGGTTGGGGAGCTCTCACACCCAAGGGCAGTGACAAGCGGTGTTCCACAGGGCTCAGTGCTGGGACCAGTATTGTTTGGGATATTCATTGCAGACATATCATGGGACATCAAGAGCAAGAGCAGTCTGTTTGGTGATGACACCAAGGTAGGTGCGGTGGTGGATGACCTAGGGGGATGGCAGGGGTTGCAGGATGATCTGGAAAAGCTTGAAACCTGGTCAGATGCCTGGCAACTGGGCTTTAATGCCAAAAAGTGCAAGGTGCTGCATTTTGGGATGAAGAACCCAAGGAGGAGTTACTAGCTAGGGGGAGTGCAGCTAGCCCAGACAGAGGAGGAGAAGGATCAGGGTGTGCTCATTACAGGGTCAATGAACAACTCGGCACAATGTAGGAAGGCAGCTGCAAAGGCCAACAAAATGCTGGGTTGTATTTCGAGGGGTATATCCTTGAGGAGGGAGGAGGTGATTCTGCCACTGTATAGGTCATTAGTTAGACCATACCTACCTGGAGTACTGCGTGCAGTACTGGCATCCATATCTGAAGAGGGACATTAAGTTACTGGAAGGGGTGCAGCGCAGAGCGACAAAGATGATCAAGGGGCTGGGGGAACATATCATACGAGAGGAGGTTGAAGGAGTTGAACATGTACTCACTGGAGGAGAGGAGAGATAGGGGTGACATGATTGAAACCTTTAAATACATGAAAGGAATAAACAAGACGGGTACAGAGGGGCTGTTCAAAGTAAGGGAGGGGAGGGCCACCAGGGGCCATGATATGAGACTGGAGCGAGGAAGGTTCAGGAGGGAGATGAGGAGACACTTTTTTACAGAGAGGGTTGTGGCTGGGTGGAATGCGTTACCTGCTGAAGTGGTATGCAGTAGAACAGTTGAGTGCTTCAAATGAGGATGGGACAGGACAAGGTGGAGGGTTAATGAAGGGGAAGGGTAGAAGGGAGGGGCAGCTAGCTGCACATTCGAGCAGATGTGATAGACCTCTAGGCCTTTATCTGCTGGCAAATTTCGTATGTTCGTATGCCTGCCTGCACCGCTTCTGGCCTGGAGGTTCATGCATTTCTCAGCCTGCCATGCCCAGTGGGCCTGGAGCTTTGTTTACCTTTTCCTCATATCTGACTTCTTCCCCAGCTTGGCATGGACTTCAAGACAATGGGTCCTGCGATCCCTACCATCCTCGATCTTCAGGATCCATCTGTCTTCAGCATCATTTTGTTTCATACGTCTGCTTTACAGTTACAATGTTGCTTTGCACTTACCTGGCTCAGGATACTACCTCCATTCAATACCTACTTTCCTCTATGCCACCTCGCTTGCTCAGGGCCTGGAGAGTTACAGCTTCTACGACCTGCCTTCACCCATCGGGATGGGAGGTCTACCTACTGTTCGCATGCTTCTATGACCTGCCTTCACCCATTGGGCTGAGCAGTTTACCTTCTTCTGCTCTACTTATGCCTCGCCAGATCGGGGCCTGGAGATTCCTGCCTTCTACCATTCGCCTACCTGCTGCCATGTCCTCCAGTCGGAAACTCCTTTATTGGATTCGCATCTGGCTGTTTCTTCTTTCCTCCTCAATTCTTGGATGCCTTGCCCAGATGCTTCAGCCATGTGGAACTGCTGCTGCTTCACCTTTCCAGGACACTTAGTTGAGCCTCTCTTCAAGACCTTATCCTGATTGTGCTCTACCGCTTTTTCACCCTGTGACACCGCTACACCATTTGACTCAGCCTCTATGTTATCTCCATCCAGGACTCTTATGCTCGACTATTCAGGTCTCATCTTGTTGTTGCTGCTTCAACCATTGCATACCTACAGCTTCGAATGCTATTCCTCGTCAAGTTGCCATCTCTATGCCCGGTCTCTTCAATGTGATCCCTGCCATTCTTGATCTACTGGATCATCAGTTCTCAACCCCATTCCATTCTCTACATCTGCCTTACAAATGCAGTACTACTCTGCTCTAAACTGACTCCAGCTACATCTTCTGGAGGCTGTATGCCATGCACTATTCCTACTTGCTGTTCTTTGTAGGTCTGGCTGCATTTTCCTGTTACCTGGAGCTAGTCGCCTCTCTACTTACCTCTCCAGCTGATGGAAAAGCTGTGCTTCTCATCGAGGGACTAACTGCCATACTCTATTCTACCAGCAGACTTCCATGGGTCTGTCTGTGCTTCCCACACCTGGAATCAGTCACCTCTCTCTCCTACCTCACCAACTGTCTGTTAAGCTACACTTTCTTCAGGGGCTGATTGCCACATCTTGTTCCTTCTCATCTGCCTTCGTGGGTGCAATCCCTGCTCCTACTACCTCTCACTTCGGATTAGCAGTTCAACTGACTTGCTTATTTTGGGCTTACCATATTCTACTATTTGGATGCTTCATACCTCTCACCAGTGTCTCCGATTATCCTGCACATCTTGCTGTTATTCCAGTTCAGCTCTACAGCTGTTGCCTTCATATAAATTCCTAAGTCTATACTTCACTTATCAGAACTGGATTCCTCAGTTGGTAGCCTGGCTACAAGCCTTCGTTCATGACACGTACTATACAAGCCTCTATTAGAAATCAGGAAGTCACATTACTTCTATTCATTCTGCCTCGTTGACGTCAAGTTTGTATGCAACTGTCTACGTCTGGTCTCTTGTATTGAATTTGTCAGTCTTCAACTTCATCTCCACCATCATACAATTCTTGGATTATGCCCTTTATCAACTGAAGTCCGGAAGAAGGTTCTACATATATCCACTGTCCATCATTCCGAATTTTACATGGATTCTCGGACTCTGACTATATTAGGAGGAAATTATTTCACTGGATATTTTTAAATTCAGTTCTTTCTTAAGCTCCATTCATCTGGATTGAATTCCACAATAAGAATTCAGATTTAGCTGATTAATTTAGTTTAGTTAGGATCTCTCTCCTTTAGTATGCCCAGAAGGATGGGCAGGTCAGTAACCATGGGTCCTCAGAGGTCCCCCCCAAGGGTTTTTTTCCTCTCCTGAGTGCTACTGGTCACACTCTCCGGAGTTGGAGGAGGTGATCATCTATTCTTATCATTAAGTTATGCATGACTTCTTCAGCATTCAGTTAAAGATATTTATTCTTTTTGGGGCTTTCATAATTCTCAACCAAGCTTCCTTCCTACAGGTGGGATACAGAGAAAGGCCAAAACCTTCAAATATTATCAAACAACTCATTTCAAGCATCCAAGTACCTAAGCACAATACATTCTATACTATTACCTAGTAAACATTGTCCTCTCTATACTGGCCTCTGTATCCAACAACCATATTCATCATTCAACTATATGTTACATAAGTACTGAGCTATGAACCACACATAATAATAATAGATCAGATATGGAACATTGATAACATTTAATTTACAGGAATCTCCTAGGAAAGCTTACAAAAGAAATACCAATTAGAATTATTTAAATGGTGTTCTAACTGCTGTATGCACCTTCTGGTAGATATGTTGGTTATCCGCTGGTTAAACTTATCTTTGGTACATTTACCTTGAGTCCTACTTTCGGATAATTGTTTCCAAATCCATAAGTAATTCTCCTTATCTGGGATCACTATCTGTCATAGAATACTATGGATAATCATGATCTGGATCATACAGACAACATAATCCATTATCTACATCACTTCTACTTGATAGGATTGATAGTTTTGGAAATAAGAATTAGGGTTGCTCCCTGTGGAGCTCCCATTACCCCCATGGCCTACTTCGGACAACAGTTGTTAAATCCAAGGTCATTCAGAACTGTTCATGGATTATCCAAGTAATACCAATGCGAAGTCTAGAGTGGTGATTTAGTAACAATGCTTGATGCTGCCACCTGGACAAAGTAGGGTTTGAGTGTGTGCCCTGAAATCCCACACTTGAACTGTTGGGGTTGGGGGGCTGAGTGCAGCTTGGACATCAGAGGCTTTTATTATGAGGAAAGAGTGGCACAGTCTGCCCAGAATTTTGGCACCACCCCTGCCAATTGGGAGCAACATTTGTGTTGGCTGTGAAAGCAGCCTCTTGTCTGCCCACCGAGCAGGGTGCAACTCCAGCAACTATGAATGTTGGTAAATGGGGAGGGGAGAATGAGAGAATAGAAAAAAAAAGAATACGTACCAATATCGCTGATCACCAGTGCTTCCAATACCAGTTTGTAGTTATCTGATTCTCCAAGGAGCTTGAATCCACTGTACTTGGCAAAACCTTTCTTGTCTTCAAAATCCTGCAAGTCAACACGAAGCTGAAATGCTCCTGTAAAAAAAAAACAGTGACATTTCATTTTAAACCTTTAAAACCAAGATAGACAAGTCAGTAGAGAAGAGATATTGTCCATCCATTTCTCTCTCCTATACATCTAAGCATTCAGTCTTCTCCCACACTCACATTCTTTCGTACCATTTTTTAGTGAGTTGATGGATGTTGTCATTCCCCAGCCAGAACTCTGACTGCTGGTTCCCAAAGCCATTCTTGTACGCCTCCCAGCCACGGTAAAAATCCACAGAACCATCCATGCGTCTCTGGAACACCTAATGGGCACACCATGATTTTAATAAAAAACGCTTTCAGTAGTTTAATTCTGCATTTTCTTTGGTAGTGGTGGGGTTATTCACATGCATTAAATACATGACAAAGGGAGTTTTATTTCCGATAGTCCATAAATAAAACATGGTATATAGTAGGATAGTAATAAAAGGTTCTATTTCTATCAGGTCTGCTCCCCCTTACTTTACAATAAAGGATGGGGATGTTGTGCAAACTGTACTACTGTATATGGATTCTCTAACCACTCTACTATCCAGGGTACCTGGCAATTCCCTTGTGTTTTTCATTCTTGTATAAAGCAACGCTTATCTTTTATGTTAAAACTATTTCAGATGATGCATTGCAACTGACTGATAACAGATTCCAGCTGTTGCTAAGGTTTTGTGAGAGAACAAAGTGAGTGAGAAAGGTGACATGCAGAAAATGAAGAGACAGTGAGGACACTGAGAAAGTGAGAGTGAGATTACCATACCTCTCAACCGTTTGTCAATGAACTGTGGAATACCAGCACTCAAAGTGTGGGATTCATATCATAAAGTAAAATAGCTACTGGCTCAGAACACTGTGAAAAGTAACACCTTTATTTGTACAATATAATTTTAGTTAAGCTTCACTGAGTATTCTGAATTTCTGCTTTAATGTCTCAATGCAGCACAAAGGCTGCTGCAAGAAAGATCCAATAAATGGGGTAGGGGTGTTAATGGGATAAAGGGTCAGAAAAGGCTAGCAGCACAGAAAACAGACAAAGCTCTAGGGCTGTATGGGATGCCTCAGACAGTGCTCAGGGAACTGGCATTCAATCTATCAATCAATCAAAATCTTTATTTATCCAGGCGGGCACCATTGAGCAAGGCTCATTTGCAAGGTGGACCTGGTCATGAATATATCAAAGTACAGTACTGAAGCAGGTATACAAAAAGCAATAATACACAAGGCAGAAAAAGTATATACAGTGTATACAGTACAGTACAAGGCTGAAATAAATAAAAAAAACTGCATTATTTTAAAATTGAAGAAGTCAACAGATGTACAATCAACCATAGGCAGATAGGGGTATAAGCAGTGATCTTTTGAGTGAGGCAGCCAGGAACTACACATATAGAGGAAAGAGGCCATGTATGGGGTGGCAGGTTAGAGAGGTAAAGAAGAGGAGAAATATATTACTAATGACTGAGGGGAAAAAATTGGGCTAAAACCATAGAAAGTGACGATGGCTGTCATGTACTTGTTAATTATGATAATGACAGAGGAGGGGTAGATAACTGGGACACTACTATAGATGGGGTGGGACTTTAGCCAGGCTGGAGTGGACAGGGAAGGGTGGGTGCAGCAGGAAGAGTTAATAGGGAAAGAGTGAGAGCCAGGGTAGAAACATGGCACCATCAGGATGGAATGGGGGAGCTGCGGAATTAGTGGGCTAGCGGTGAGGAAAACATTTGCAAGGTGCTTTCGTGTAGCGATCGTAGAGTGCCTTGAAGATATTCAGGCTATCAGGGCAGCTCACCTTCAAGTTCCTTTGTAAACCCTTCCACAATGTGGGTAATGGGAAACTTAGAGCAGCTTTGCTGAAAGGAGTTTTGACCCTTGGAACTTGGAGGGCAGTTAGGGAATAGCTCCTTAGAGAGTAAGTGCCTAACACATGCCAGGGAATACAATCTGGAACATACAAGGGAAGCTTGTTGGTCACTGCTCTGAAGGCCCATAGGGCGGCATTTCTAGTCCTTCTATAGTGATGGGAAGTCCAGCCTAACGATGAGTACAGGGAGCAGTGGTGTGTGGATAGTTGAAGGCCAGCAATGAACCTGATAGCTCTGTGGTAGAGGGTGTCCAACTTAGCCAGTGCAGAGGCAGTGCACTGGTTGTAGAGCAGGTCTGCATAATCTATTAAAGATAGGAAGGTAGCTTGAAACAGTTGAATCTTGGCCTCCTTTGCGAGCAGATGGTTAATTCAGTAGAATAGTCCTAATCTTTGCCTTAGTTTCTTCGGTAGTTCTTTGAAATGGTCAGTGAAGGAAAGTTTATGATCGAGCCAAACTCCTAGATATTTTGAATTTAGCTACATACTCTAGTATTTCTCCAAGAACAGTGGTAATTTATGGGATAGTTCTCCCCCAGCAGGAATTGCCGCATGCAAGGAGGGGGAGAAGAGCATGGCATGTGTCTTTTTTGCATTGAGCAAAAGCTTTTTGTTTATGAGCTGGTATTATAGAAGGTTAAATTCAGCTTGGAGGTCTTCACAGGCTGCTTCCGGTGTGGGATGACTCAAGTACAGTACAGTCTCATCCATGAATAAGTGGATATTGGCTTTTTTGATGGGGTCATAGATGTTGTTAATGTAGATTGCAAAGAGAAGGGGACCAAGGATAGAGCTCTGGGGCATGCCCTTCAGCATAGGTTTTAATAGAGAAAGATCACCTTCAGCTTTAACCTGTTGTCTCCATTCTCCGAGGTAGTCTGCAAACCAGCACATAGATTTATAGTCCAGGCCTAAGGTGCTAAGAGAGGAAAGAAGCAGGCTGTGATCAACTATGTTGAATGCCTTACTAAGATCCAAGAAAATGGCACAGACATGCTTCTTGTTGTCAAGGTCTAGGAGCCAATCATTGGTCACCTTAGCTAGGGCTGTTATGGTGCTGTGCTTTGCTCTGAATCCAGTTGAAATGGGTTTAATAGGCTTCTGGATTCTAAGTATACCCCTAGCTAGCCATACACTATTTTTTCTAGTAATTTAGACAGGATAGGGAGGAGGGAGATCGGTCTGTAATTATTTAGATTGCAGGAGTCACCTGCATTTAATAGAGGGATGACATGGGCTATTTTTCATTGAGGTGGGAGGCTACCCTGGGAGAGTGACATGTTGAATAGGTGGGTGACTGGCACCGCAAGCACATGGTAGGCACATTTCAGATAGTATGGCTCTATGAAGTTGGAGCCTACTCCCTTCCTGGTGTCCAGTTACAGCAGTAGGTCTTCCACCTCTTTTAGAGAGACAGGCAGGAGGGAGAAGGTCTCCTCTGTAGAGGGGGATTTGTGGGTTAGTTGGCCCTGAGCTGTGCATAGGTCATTGGCAGGAGAAGTATCAAATGCTAGCCCTGCTGTTGCAAAATGGTTATTGAGGGCTTCCAATATCTCCGATCGGTTACAGATAACGCTGCCACCGGACTTAATTTTTGCTGGAATGGAATTACCAGGTGAGTGTCCAGACATGCTTTTTAATGTTTTCCAGAGCTTTGAAGGATTTCTTAAGGCACAGGCTAGCTCCGAACGATAGTAGGCGGCCTTGGCTGCTCTGACCAACTAGATGCACTTGTCACGTGCTCTCTTAAAAAGACACCAATCCAAGTCGTTCTTGCTTCTTCTGGCTTTTTTCCATTAAGTATCCCTTTCTAACAGGGAAGCTTTGAGCTCAGGTGAGAACCAACGGCAGGTGCTGCTCCTGACCCACACCTTAACCTAGGGTGCATACTTATTTAAAGCCTCACTTAAAATATCGTAAAAAATAGTATATGCTCTGTTGGCATTGGCAGTGGCTGAACCTATGGCAGGGCTGTTCAATTGTTCTCTACAATTGGCATTGCTTAGAAAGACAGGAGGGTAGTGGAAATAATCCTGCTTCAGTAGGGAGGAGACAATGAGCAATCAGGAAATTCAGACCCATTAGTCTTACTTCCATTGGAGGTAAGATAATGGAGACACTAGGCAAAGAGGACCTGGTGGACTATCTGCAGAGAAATGGGCTCCAGGACAGTAAGCAGCATGGGTTCATGGCAGAGAAGTCTTGTCAGACCAGTCTTATAGTATTCTGTGACTGTGTAACTAGGGTAGTGGACAAGAGACAAGCAGTAGATTTGCTCTGCTTCAGTTTCAGCAAGGCATTTGACTCTGTGTCACACAGGAGGCTGCTGTAGACATTAGAGGATCTGGGAACAACAAAGGCTCTAGTCAGATGGGTGGGAAGCTGGCTAGGAGGAGACAGCAAAGGGTGGCAGTAAACAGGGTCAAATCATGGGAGAGGAAGGTCATGAGTGGGGTGTCACAGCGTTAAGTCCTGAGGCCTGTCCTTTTCAATATGTTGATCAGCGACATAGGAACAGGAACATAAGATGTGTCTCTTTGCAAATGACACTAAGGTCTGTGGCCAGGTAGACAAAGATGATCGGGTCAGGGAGCTGCAGAGGGACTTGCAAAGATTAGAGAGGTGGTCCAAAGTTTGGCAGTTGAAATTCAATGCCAAAAAGCCAAAATAACAGGACATTTATCAGCCCAAGTCCATTCATTTCAGTGGCTTTTCCCCTTTGTTCAATACCTCATCAGAATGCCTCTAAACATGCCAGGACTTTTTCTCACAATGTCGGAAACCTACTCTTTCAGGGAAATATCTATGTGCATGCTATTTGTAAAATCCAATTGTTGAATGGCAATATAATGTACACTTTTGGGAGTGAGCTGTAATTCTGGTTCTTTAATTTTGTTCATTTTCTAGATAACTTACCAAATTCAAGTTTATTTCACCAGGAAAACTCAATTGAGCAAGCTCATTTACAAGGAGGTCCTGCTAAGGACAAATCAAAAACAACAAGTACAATGACAATGCTGATGAGGACAACAACATGGTTCAAGAAAGGGCAAATATATAATTACAGAGAATGTACATATGTAAAACAGACAGTAGCATAATGAGACAAGTATAGCAATAATAAATTCTAATGGAAAATATAAAACTAATATGGAGGAACAGTTTGAGCTTATGCAGGGTTAAATTTGCCTAGCTTAGGATGACATGCTAGCTAGCGTGACACTGGCAGACATCAGTTAGGCATTTGTTGATCAAAGTTTTGAACATCCTTCCACACTAGACTCGTGGCCTACATACTTGCACCCAGCATATGCCACTGCCATGGCACATGAGATCTCCCCCCCACTTCCCCTACCCTAACTATAGCCAGGCAACCTTACCTAAGCTTGTCTCTCCTCATCTTTGTACCTCACTCTCCTTCCTTGATCTGCTTACTCCAAATGATGTGAGTTTATATCTTTTCACTATCTTGCCACTATGTTTGTCTTGAAAAATGATAATAATAACCACCTGTAATTTGTGATGTACCTACTCTGTATTGTATATTGTGATGTATCTGCTATATAACATTACCCGAGTCGCCCCAGAAAAAGGCACCTTCAGGGCTAAGTGGGCCTACCCAGTCATCAAAATAAAAAAATAAAAAAATCTAGTTCAGAAAGCTTGAGTGAGGATTGTAGTTTGTTCCAATCTGAGGGAATGGCATAGCTGATGACAGCTGTACTACGGCAAGTGCGAAACTTAGGTACAGCTAACAAGATAAACATTTTTTTCCTGTGTGAATAGCAGCTGCACATCAATGGGAGAACTCTGCTTACATGAACAGAAATTTAAGGATTTAGGGACTTATTGAATGAAATGGAAAAGGCACTGAAATGAATGGATTTGGATGGATAAACGTCCTGTTATTTTTCTGACATATTTCTGAATTCATTTTTTGTCATATTCACGATTTGTGTGGCATACGAACCTTTGTTTTTGTTATGCACCGCCAGCCGTGATTTTGTATTGGGTGTAAGTATGTATGAGCCAGGCATGGTATAAAATGATTAAATGTTTAAAGTGATTGGTGCTTGGCAAATCCAGTATACACATGTATGAGATGGGCATTTGAATGTATGTAATTGTCAGGGCTGCTGTAACTTATGACAAAGCCCCTGATTGGCTGGGGTGAAATGTTAGGTAGTTGGATGCCTTGGCAGCCGTCACTTTGCTTACCCGTATGCTGCTTTTTTATTCACCAACTCTGAAATAAAAATAAACTTCTTCAGAATCCATTTTGTTTGAGTGTTCCTTGCAGCAAGGGGTGAGTGCCTCCCCTCAGTTTGACTGGAACTGTTCGTGGTTTGGAAGCGGCACAACCATCCAAGTGCTCACCTTTACCTGTGTGATTAAACCAGGTTTCCCCTGGCCTAACTTACACCATTTGGGGGATCATTTGTATGGGGCTTGGGCAGTTGAATGAAAGTAGTTTGGTGCAGCTGTGTCAAGGAACGGAGTTGACGCATGGCGTGGCGCAAGCCCTGCATCAAACTTTGAAAATTGAGACCTCTATGTCAGATCATGGTATATTTGATTTATACAACAAATGTTTAGGTGGTTTTAATAGAAATGGTAAAACTTGCAAAAGTAACAAAAATGTAAACAATATGGTCTACTGTATATTCAGTTCAATAAATGGCATCTCTCATTTTATTTATTAATTAAAATAGTTTTATCAGGAAAAGCACACTAATTCTTAATAGTTCATCTCAAAAGCATCCTGGAGGGAAATAAATGAAGTTGGTTACTGAGCTTTCTCAGAAACATGTCTTCACATGTGAGGATACATTTCTGAATATGTTCAGTATGACCAATATGAGTGAGAAAGATTTCTGAGCTTGCTCAGTGACCAGCTTTGTTTATCTTCCTCATGTTGCCCAAAGTAACATGTTTATCTTGGCAAATTTATTGTCACCCCTGTTGTATAGATATACAAGTCCTTCCAGTTGTGAAAATGGGTAAAAGTGGGATCATACTGGAAATAAGATGCTGTGTCCTAGCTGGGCTATCCTCAGATGATACATTGTTATAACTCACAACATAATTTTTAACCTGTATTGTAATTGTTTAATAATATATGGTAGAATGTTGTTATAGGTAGAAATCTACCTTTTTATAACAACGTTTTACCATCGATGTGACGTCATGATGTTGTTAACCTATCGATTGTATGTCACATCAATGGGTTAACAACTGGAAACAGTCTGGGCATGTGCACAAATGGATTGGACGGCCTAGAAACGGCCACGGCAGTGAAGGCAGAGCAGCGGCAACATGAAAAAAACTTTAGTAAGGAACTGCTTTCTTTTGTATAAACCTAAATTGTACCATACACTATAAAATATAATGTATGATACATTGATGGGTAACCGTTTTGTTAACTCATCTTGAGGTTGCCATTGTGACCAAAAACCTCTTGAGCTTTGCTCTTGGGGTTTATGTGGTCACCCTGGCAACCTCTTGATGGTTAACAAACCAGTTAACCATCGATGACCATACATTATCCTATATTTTGTTAACATTCCAGACCCATTGTTATAACTATCATCTTTGCTGCACAGTTATCTTATCCAAAGAACTCGAGAAGGCAACCTTAACCGTAAGTGACACAGTAAATGCACATGTAAACATAAACAAAGGACAGGTACCTAAATTACAGGGCTGCAAGACCATCTCCAGGTTCTATTGGCATCAAAATCAATCAAATTGAAGCTTGAATGGACTGATGTCACCAGAACCCTGAGATTAATTTTTTTTTATTTTTTACTTACTATTTTTATCCCTCCTTAAGTGCATTTGTGTGTGTGTGTGTGTGTGTGAGTGTGTGTGATCCTGTGGTTCCCCTTATCCAGCCGACCCCTCGGCACTGCAGTACCCGTGCTCAATCCCCTTCTCCATTTCTTGTCGCAAGCTGCATTGTAGCGGGTACTTACCCCACATGCCACAGAAAGCCCAGGGTCTGGACTTGGAGGAAGCAGCATGAATGAATCTGGTGCGACGCTGACGAGGCCAGCCTTCATGCCTGCTGGAGGATTGTTTTTCCCCTTTGACCCTATAGCACGGGCATGCAAGGACATCAATGACTCTGCTGTACACACTTCCGTGCACTGCCTGTCAGATGTCTGTCCACTCTGACCCGTTGTTCTGGCTGCTCAGTGCACCATCCCCAAACCTCCCCAGGAGCTGCTAGCACAGGTTTACTAGGTTTACTGGGTGTTATGGGGCATAAGTAGGCATTAGCCCATCGAGAATGCCCCCCACAGTTTTGTGGAACATTAAAGATTCAGTTAGTATATAGCCACATGTCCAGACCTTTTTTGAATGTCTCAAGGTTTTTGCTGTTGACTAGTTCTTGTGGGAGTTTGTTCCATAGTCTTGGTGCCCTTATTGAAAAAAAATGTAATCTTTTGTTAGTTTGGGCTTTTCCAATCTCTAGCTGTTTTGAATGTAGCCTTGGTACTATTTTTCTATCTGAGAAGAACATACCACATTGCAGCATTAAGGAAGGTGTTTGAAGTATTTTAAAGAGGAATAAAAGATCTCCTCTATGGTGCCTTAATTCCAGGGAATGTAGGCCCAGTTTGTGGAGTCTATCTGGATAACGTAGCTGTGCTAAATGGGTACCATTTTGGTTGCTCTTCTCTGTATTTGTTCCAATTTTTCTTTTTATGTCTTTTTCTAAATATGGACTCCAAATTGGTGACCCATAATTGGAATGTGGTCTAATATATGTTCTGTGAAGATGGTTATACATTCTTCTGTTTTTGTAATACATGCACAATTTATTCTTCTGAGAAGTGCATTGGAATTGTTTGCTAATTTGTTGCAACTGTTAGTAGAGGAAAGTTTGTTACTGACTATAATGCCAAGGTCTTTTTCACTAGTTGCTATCCTTAGTATGATGTTGTTCAGTTGATAAACCTGCAATGGGTTGTTTTTCCCCGAGATGAAGTACAGTTCACATCTTTGTATTAAAGTCCATCCCATTTATGTTTGCCCAGGTCTCGCTCTCAGACAGATCCTTAATGAGTTGATTTGTACAATTTACTGAATCTACCCTCCTACCCAGTTTGGTGTCATCTGCAAACTTGGATAATATATTGCTTGAGCTGACTTGCATGTCAGATAATAGGTTAAATAGTGTAGATCCAAGAACAAAGCCCTGAGGGACCCCACTAGTTACATCCCCACTCTCTGATAAAGCTCAGTTGATTTTTACCTGCTGTGTTCTGCCCGTCAGCCAATGGTCAACCCAGGTAACTAGACTGGTAGGGAGTCTAACGTACAGAAGTTTGTTGATTAGTTTCCCATGTGTCACCTGATCAAAGGCCTAACTGTAATCCAAAAGGATAAAGTCCATCGGAATGTTAGAGTCTACCCCCTGGTTTATATGATTGTAAAAAGCTGTGAGGTTAGAAGTACATGAAAGGGCCTGTTTAAAGCCATGTTTTGTGGAGTCGCTAATGTTTAATAATTGAAGTTCTGATTCTAGTATCGATTTGATTATTCTCTCCAATAATTTACAAGGAACTGAAGTGGGACTGATAGGATGGTAGTTTTCTGGGCTGGATCGACCTCCTTTTTTAAAAATGGGTGTTACATTGGCTGTCAGCCAGTCAAAGGGGACAGTGACATCTTCAAGGAATTTTCTGAATATGATGGTTAAGGGAAGATTAATGGCTTCAGCTGTTTCGACTAGAAATCTGGGGCTTATTCCAACTGGTCCTGGATTACCTTTTTTGTTAAGTGGTTTTAGAACATCTCTTGTGTGCTTACTGGTTATTAAGAAATGCTTGGATTTGTTAGTTGTTGCTAAATGGGAATTTGTATCATTTTTTGAAAAGACTGAACAAAAGTAGTTGTTTAGTGGTCCTCTTCCCCACCTTCCCTGGAGAAGAGCACACCATGAGATGCTCAGTCCCTCCTCCTCCCTCCCTCCCCGGCTGACCCTCCAGTTCCTGTGGTTGCACCTGATCCTGGGTCACTGGCACACAGGCATTAAGTCTACTACTGTGCCGGCAGGCCAGCTGTTCTGAGATTATATTTTTAATATTGTTCTTCATTTCCCCAGTACTAGTATATTGAATTACAGAGTGAATTATACCAATTTACTTGCATGCTGTTGAGAAACTTGTATTTGTCTGGCTTCTCTTTGTTAAGCTAGAGACATCAGAGGAAGAAGGAGAAATTGTTTCAGAAACTTGAACGTTTCCCAGGCCTGTGATATGTTTCTATAGTATTTTCCTATGAGAAATCACGCATTCATCTCAGATCTAAACTGTGGGGCTAATGCACCCATCTCAGATATGAGAGCCACCATAAATAAGCATAACCCTTCACCTTGCATGGCATGCCAGGAGGTATGAAATTATATACCTCAGATATCCCAATTAAACAGTTCAGTTCTTTAGATCCGCTGCTGACTATAAATAGCTGATGTTCATTGCTACTATAAGAGCACAATCTCACTCACCAGCCAGCCTCCTCCTTCAGTGCCCATGTCACAGAACACAGTCAGTGCTTTGTAGCTCTCTGTGTAGATGGTGTACCAGCCACTCAGGGTGTGTCCTGTTTCCAGCAGCTGCTTGCAGTTTCTTGGCTCTAACAAGACATGTTTTTGTTACACATAATACATTTTAGTTTTAAAAATATCCACAAATATAAAAACATCTAAAAAAATGTAAGAATTAAAATAGTATTGGATGGATTTACAGGCCATTATATCACATTTCCTTAAGTCTCATTCTCTACTAAAACCTGGTAAGAGTCCACAGTTTTTGATCCTGAATATTTGGGTCCTATAATGGAGAGCATAATTATGGTGGTGAGAGTTTATTACCTTGAGGATAAGCAAGAGGTTTCAATGGCAATGAAAATCCCATAGCAGAACATTCACCATTTGATGTAAAGAGGAATTTGACGTATAACTTCCGCTTTTTCAACAGTGAATGAGACAACCTTCCAAGTCCTGATGAGGCATGTGGATGGCACATTATATTGCAACTGACCACCACCAGAGACAACAGGCTTTATGCATTATAATTCCTTAGTATTGGCTCAATTCAGGACCTTATAGCAGCTCCAGTTAAATCCATCCTGGTGGGAGCAATGGGGATTGTCTGGCAGTGCCCTACCTTTTTAGAACAGTCTGTTGAAAGGTTAATTGCTAGCTAGTATAAAACAAAGCCTCCTTGTTCTTGCCTTATATTCAATGCACCCAAGCATTCTGTTGCATCTGTGTCCCATCGAGTGAGTGGCATAGAGAAAGAATGGGGCATACTGTATGACCAAAGGGCATCTGCAGGGAATTCACAGAAAGGCCACAGGATCACAGGAGACTCTGGAGATCAGTACAGGTACCTGATAGAGAATTGGAAGATTGAGTTAAGGGAACCTAGGAATTCTCTGTCCTGGGCAGCAGGGACATAGCTGGCTTTAGGGACTCTATGGTGCTCATCTCCCAGGCTATACTGTGGAAGAAAGAACACTGATCAATATGCAGGGAATTTGCAGAGCTCCAGGCAGATTTGTTAGCAGAAAGGGAGGAGATATCCTGAATATATTAGCAACTGAGCTGGTACTCTTAGACACACTCCTCCCCCCACTTACTCAGAGGCCTACTGGCCTTGAAGGGGCTGGAAGATAGCAGGATGGGGAAGAGTGTGGAGGGGTTGTGGGTTAACAGATGGACCAGACACCAAATTTAAAGTTCAACACACAGTCTCTGTGTGATGTTTATTAAAAATGCAAAAGATAACCTTCAGCAATGGCATATACCTGCTTTAGTACATCAGTTTGTAGCAACAGACTATGCAAGTCTTTCCTCTACACTTAGCCAGTACCTATTGGCTCACTGATCTCTGATCTAACTTATCCATTGAGATTTAGCCTCCCCTATGTAGGCATTGTTTGCTTGGGTGGTGGGGGTTCAAATAATTAAAAAAAAAAACAAGGGAAAGACAAAGAACCTCAGTGCAGAAGCACTGAAACAAGGGTTACCCCAAAGGGCATTGACAACAAGCCAAGTTTCAAAGAAACACAACATCACACATGCTTCCATAATGCAAAGTATCATGGGATATATGCAAATCAGCAGGAAATTCAGACTTGTTTAGTTTACAGCAATTTACATGTATTTTAAATAGGACAACTAACTTAACTTTTATCATACAATCCCCTAGTATCTTTTTACCGTTATCAAAAACACCTAGTGTCATGCTATTTTCAACATTTACAGGTTTTATAAACATAAGGTACATATATTAAAGTATTTATGACGTAGTGCCATTGCATACTAAATCCAACAATGAGGAACACAGCCTGTTGTTTTATATTAGCTTGGAGGTCACAACAATAACCTCCCTGTACGACGACCTGAGAGAGAAAAGGAAAATTAAAGAGGACACTATAGCATAGTCGAGAAAGGGGAGGGGTGCCCATAGGTGGCCAACCTATGGACTAGAAATTGTAAAGGATAGATTAGGCTAAGAAATAGAAGAACTGTTGCAACAGATTTAAGAAAAGGTTGGTCCTCAAAAGTGACAAGAACCCCCTGTCACAAAAAAGAGCCGAAGGCAGCCACAAGGAAGTAGTCCAACCTCCATATATCCTGACAGCAAATTGAGTTGCAACAAATGAGAAGGAGAAGGTGGGGGCTCAGAGCTAGTTGGGAAGGGTGATCAGTATAACTTGGTGGAACAGGGCAGGAAGGAGTATCCTAGTGGTGGGAACTTGGTGACTAGAGTGGGGGAGAAGATGGTGGGGAATGCAGACAAGGGGAAGGGGTAGCCAGATGCCTTCCAGGTACATCAGCCATCTGGGACATGGACTGGATAGGAAGGGTAGTAGAAGAAGAGGGAGGGGAGTTTGGAGTGCTGGTAAATTTGGGTACCAGCAATCTTGTAATGAGCCAGTTGAGATGGTGAAGCACTACTTTCAAAGGCTAGGGGAAAGATTGAAGGCACATTCAGGTTCCCTAGCCTTTTCCGAGATCCTCTCTGTGAGGAGGATGGGGAGAAAAAGGGACAAGGAGGAGATTGAGGAGTTTAACAGATAGCTGAAGAAATGATGTCAGGAAGAGGAGTTCCACTTTGTGGAAGACTGGGGAGGTGGCTTCTGGGACAAGAGGCTCTACAAGAGTAATGGCCTGCACTTGGCAAAAGAGGGGATTAATGAATAGAGGCAGAAGTTTGATGTCTATGTTGGTAGACATTTAAACTAAGTGGGGGGAGATTGAGACTTGGGGAATCACAGATGAAAGAGGACATAAGGATACTCTAGCTAGGACTATCCCCAAAATGGGGGCTAAAAACTGAGGGGATGTAGGCATCCAGACAGGGGCCCACAATAAAGTAAGAAAAAGAGTCAGAGGATAGGGGCACATAGAAGGAGCAAGGGACAGGAAATTTTGGGTGGAAGAGAAGACAAGGTCAGAAGTGCTATCAAGAAGGGGAGGGGTAATTGGCATATGCTGAAAGGCAGTCTGCCTAAATGACAGCAGCCTAGTAAAATAATTAGTGAACTCCAGGTGATGGTGGTAGATGTGGGACTGGACCATCGCAAAAACATGGGTCACTGACAATGATGACTGAGACTTAGCAATACCAGGATACACCAGATAGTGATGACAGTATTGGAGTCCCCACCTGAAGGACATAAACCAGATGAAGGCAGTGCAGAGAAGGGTTGTAAATGTGGTCCAGAGTCAACACATGCTCTTGTATGAAGGAAGGATAAGGAATTTTAACATGTACTCACTCACAGAGAGGCGGGAATGGAGGGAAAGTAAAGAAACCTTCAAATAGATAAAGGATATTAGTAAGGTGGAGGTGGGAAATCTCTTTAGCATTAGTTAAAATAATATAGATTAATAGATACACAGATGCTGTTAGCAGATAAGAACCGCTAGGCCCATCCAGTCTGCCCGTTTCAGTTGCCTAATGAAGAGTCCAGTGACCCTATCTGGTACTTGGCTTTAGTTTTTTCTTCCTATCTCTATTATTCCTTTACATCTGCCCATGAATGTTTGAAGCCTGCCACTGCCATTACTTCCTGGGGCAGGCTTTTTCATGCATCCACCACCCATTTTGTAAAAAAGAACTGCCTGACATTTCCCCTTATGTGGCCACCCCTCAGTCTCATGTTGTGTCCTCTTGTTCTGGCACTACTATTAATCTGGAATATGTTGTCCCATTCCACCTTGCTAATGCCCTTGAGGTACCTGAATGTTTTTGTCATGTCACCTCTCTCCCTCCTTTGTTCCAGCATGTACAAACTGAGGTCCCTCACTCTCTCCTCATACTGTAAGGCTTGTGATGTAATCTCTTCACCATTCTGGCAGCCCTCCTCTGCACCATCTCTATTTTGTCAATGTCCTTTCAAAGGTGTGGTTTCCAGAACTGTACACAGTATTTAAAGTGAAGTCTCACCAGTGGAATTATTACCTCCCTCCTTCGGCTTGTGATTCCCCTTCCAATACACCCCAACATCCCACTGGCCTTTCCCACTGCCTTTGCAGTCTGCCTAGCGGCCTTCAAGTCATCTGTGATTATGATCCCCAAGTCCCTCTCCTCCTTAATTACTGCCAGCAGCTCCCCCCCAACCTGCAGCTTGCCCCAGAGTTCCTGCTTCCCGCATGCATGATTTTGTACTTCTTTGCATTAAATCTTAGCTGCCATGCCCCTGACCATCTCTCCAGCAGTTTCAGGTCTTTTCTCATCCTTTCCACCCTCTCTGGAGTATCCACCCTGTTGCAGATCTTAGTGTCATCTGCAAACAGGCAAACCTTTCCCTCCAACCCATCTGCAATGTCACTGATGAAGACATTGAAGAGGACTGGCCCCAGAACTGACTCCTGAGGTACCCCACTGGTCACCTCCCTTTCATCTGATTGGATTCCATTCACCACTACCCTGTTTTCTGTTCCTTAACCAGTTTCCAATCCAGTTCACCACCTTGCATCCCAACCCCAGGCTGCCTAGCTTGCTGACCAGTCTCCTATGTGGGACCATAACAAAGGCTTTGCTGAAATTGAGAAATTGAGGTAGGCTGTATCTATCACCAGCCCCCTGGTATACTGCCTTTGTCACCCAGTCAAAGACGTCTATTAGATTAGTTTAACAGGATCATCCTGCATAGAACTCATGTTGCCTGGGATCCACCAGTCCATAGGTTTCTAGGTATTTCACTATTCTTTCCTTAAGAACTTCCTCCTGTATCTTTCCGACTACAGAGGTTAGACTAACTGGCCTATAGTTTTCAGCTTCTTCTTTACTACTGCTCTTGTGAAGAGGGACAATGTTTGCCCTTCTTCAGTCCTCTGGGACCTCTCCAGTGTCTAAGGACTCACTGAACAGCACTGCCCAATGGGCTGCCAGTTCAGTCCTCAGTTTCTTTAGGACCCTGGGATGTATGCCATCTGAACCCAGGGCTTTTTCCACCTTTAGCTTCGCCATTTCTTCTAGGACCCTGTCCTCTGTGAATGGATTGGTGTTTACCTGCATATCCTTAGCTCCTTTGAAGTCCAGCTGTGCGCTCTGCCCATCCCCTTCCACAGTAAAGACTAAACAGAAATATTCATTCAGGATGACTGTTTTTTCCCCCGTCTCCCTCCACTGTCTCCTCCCTGGCCACTCTAAGCTTTGCTACACCCCCCTTTGCCTTCCTTCTCTCGCTAATGTGCCTGATGTTCTAATGTCTTATCTCCTTTTTTAACCGACTGGTCTATTCTCTCCTCTGTTTATGCTTTAACGCTCCTCACTGCCTCTCCCACCTCTCTCAGAGACTTCTGGTACATTTCCTTGTCCTCATCCCTTTGTGTCTTCTTATACTTCCTGAAGGCTAGCTTCTTGGCCCTCACCTTTTCTGCCACCCCCCAAGAACCAAAGAGGTTTTCTTCTCCTTTTACTCTTGTCTATTGACCTAATGCATTGTTTCGTTACCTCCGCTATAGCGTCCTTGATGTGTGCCCATTTCTCCTCAACATCCCTTCCTATCCACCTCTTTTCCAGTGTTTCTTTTAGCTGTAGTCCCATACTGGTAAAATTCGCCCTTCTTAAGTCTAAGAATCTTGCCTTCATATAGGTTGATTGGATCCGTGTCCACTTTGAACCACACCATGTTGTGGTCATTGGACCCTAACTGACCTTCCATCCAAAAATCTGCATCCCTGTCCACGTTGGTCAGCACCAGATTCAGGACTGCCCTGTCCATGGTAGGTTCCTAAACCAGTTGCCTAAGGCCAGTCCCCTCAAGAGAGTCCATGAAGTCCCGTGTCCTAGCAGAGGCCCCTGCTGGGATGAACCAGTCTGCCTCCGGCATGTTAAAGTCTCCCATTAGCAGTACCTTCCCCTTTGCTGCCATTTAATGCATGTTTTCTAGCAGCTGCTTGTCAATTTCCTTGGTCTGACCTGGGGGTCTGTAAATGATCCCGTGTGAATGGCTGTTACATTGTCTGGCTGAAGGGGGACTCAAACATCCTCTGTTTGCTTATGCCTGGTTTGAATTTCAGTTGCCTTTATGCTCTCTTAGACATGGAGGGCAACCCTCCCTTTTACCCTCCCTATCTTTTCTGAACAGGGCATGACCTGGTACACCTATGTCCCAGCTATGGTTGCAGGTGTACTGTAGAAGGCAGTATAGCACAGTGGGTTAAGGCTCTGAGCTGCAAATCTGGAGACCTGGGTTTGAATCCCACAGCTGTCTAGGTGCATATTGTGCGATCCTGAGCAAGTCACTTAACTTCCTTGTGCTTCCAGGTCACATCTTTAAACAAGCTTCTGCTCAATGCGCTACTCCTGGTTAAACAATGTTCCCTTTACCATGCTTCAGTTATCATCACAATCTGTAGATAAGCCTCTGTCATTGCAGCTACCAGGTCTGGGATCTTGTTCCCCAAACTGCAGGCATTTGTGTGCATTACCTTCCATGAAATGTGGCATCTTTTTGTTCCCTCCATATGTTTTTTCACAGAGACGGTTGTGGATGCATGGAACGGCCTTCCAGAGGAGGTTGTGGAGTCAAAAACAGTGGTTAAATTCAAGCATGCATGGGACAGTCATAAGGCAATCCTAGGGGATGGGGGTAGAAAGTAGTAGGCGGCTGGTTAACTAGGATCTGCAGCTTATACATTAGGTAGGGAAATGGGCAGACTGGGTGGGCCAAGCGGTCCTTATCTACCACCAAATTCTATGTTTCATCTTACTTTTCCTGGATTGTTCTATATGATGCTTCCTTTTTATTACCTTACTGGTTGCTTGTAGTCCAGGTCCTTTTATTAGTGGTGATATTGTTAAGTCCTGACAGCAGCCTATCCCATCCTGCGGTACCTGCATATCTGCCCTCAGGTTGACATCCTGGTCTTGCTTGATGTGTGCACTAACCTGTGGGGGTAGGCTTCCTGAATCTCCCCACTCCTGACAGACCCCCAGTGACTAATTTAAATGCTTGCTCAGGAAGCATATAAACCTCTCATTGAGGACAGACATACCCTCCTCAGAAGGATACAGGCTGTAACAACACTACTGTAGCTGCACTCTTACAAACTGTTGGGTGGAAGGTTCAGGAAGGAAGTCGGGAGAAACTTCTTCACAGAGACATTTGTGGCAGGACAGTGTGATCTTCTGGAAGTAACATCAGTCAGAAAATGGTTTGAGGCTTCAAAGCAGGATGGGAAAGAGTCAAGGGGAAGGTAAAAGTACAGGGGGTGGAGTACCATGTAACGGAAGATTATAGGGCTCCATAACAAGCAGACTAGATAGACCAAAAAGCCTTATTCTGTTGCCAAGTTTGTATGCTCGTAGTTGTATGGTGGTCTCAATCTTGCAGACATAGTTTGTGACATTCCAGCAGCTGAGATCACAGGCATCAGGCCCTGCTAAATACATTGCACATCTGCTTGCTGGTACAGCTGGTCAGAGAACCCACAAGGCAAAATGCCATTCACAACATGTTACTCACCAACTCGAAAATGGGAGGGGGTGAGGGTTGTGGAACCACTGGGGTCCTGTGACCATAACGCCATACAATCTGAATGGACTCTGGGTATCAATATACCCTTGTCAAAGGCTATGATTCTGGCTTTCAGCTGATGAGACTGTGATTAGATGAGAAAATTAGTCAAGGGTAAGCTGAGGGGAGTGAATGAAATCAGGAGGATGGAGGAGAGGTGGGGACTAATTAAAGGGGCCATTCTAGAGGCAACTAAGTCATGTCTGAGAATGGTTACCAAGAGTAACAAGCACAAGAGACCAATCTGGTTCTCAAAGAAGATCAGGGAGGTAGTGAGGGCTAAAAGGGGGCCTTCATTAGATGTGAAGCAGGGAGACAAGGAATGGCTTGAATACAAGTTAAGGATGAGGCAGACCAAGAAGACAGTCAGCTACTCAAAAGCATACACAGAACAGCATATTGTGGAGGGGTCAGGGAGAACAGTTCTTTAGATACATTAGGGAAAACAAGTATATGAGAGGAGGAATTATGCTGATGAAGGGGGCAGAGTGATAGAGGATGAGCAGAAGGCCACCATTATAAATTATCTTTGCTCTGTGTTCACTGTAATGGATAATGGGCCCTTGCCTGAAAGCAGCTTAAAAGCTGCTGAAAGAGGGATCCCAGAAATGTAGCAGATGGTGTTTATGGGAGATAGGGTCAGAATGGCTAGCAGTCCTGAAACTAGGCAAGGCTCCAGGGCCAGATAGGATGCAGACAAGGGTACTCAGGGAAGTGGCATCCAAACTGGCTGAACCCATGGCAGGGCTCTTCAGCAACTCCACACAGTTGGGGATGGTTCAAAAAAATTGAAGTGTAGCAGACTTAGTCCTGCTCCTCAATGTATTTGTTTCTTTGAAAATTGGTAAGTGGGAAAGGCACACTTAGCCAAGGCTTGTTTCAAGGTATGGCCCAGGGAAAGGGAACAGGAAATACAATAAAACATACATACTGGTAATATCAATGCTCTGTACAAGCAAAATGTAATCGGAGTACAATTTAACACAGTAAAAGTGCAAATAAAGGTAACAAGGTACAACAAGCAGCTATAATTTGCAAATAGAGCCACCAGAGCATGAGGAATGATGGCAGTATGGAAGTAGAATGGGAAGGATCCTGATAAAGGCTGATGTAGATCCCAGAAGGAGGCCTAATATCTGGGACAATAGGTGCTCTGATAGGGGAGGGTTAGAGAGTGTGATAACAGAAGCAGAGAGGGATGGTGAAGCACAGTTAGCTAGTGGCTGAGGAGCCAGGGGAGGGGGAGAGATTGCGAGAGGAGGGGAACAGACTCCAGAGGGAGGGAGGGAAGGCAATTTTAGATGCTGACTGCATAACAGAGGAGTGAGGGTGGAGAAGGGAGAAGGTCAGAGGATCCCTGGAGCAGAGGGAGTAAGAGGCAGAGGGAATGAGAAAGAGGAGTCAGGATAGCTGTGAGGGAACAGACTCAAAACAGTATTTGGAGACAAAGGAGGCACAGTAGGACTGGTGACATGAAGGTAGGGGGAGGATGAATAGAGAGGAGTAGATGGAGCATTGGTGAGTTCCAGGGGGCAGGAGTTGGTAGTAAAGCAACAAAAGATGTTACAGAGGTGTTCAGTCTGGCAAGGGAAAAGGAGGGGGCAGTGCTGTAGACCACATCTGCATAGTTGAAGACTGGGAGCACCATTTTGGTAATAAGCTCCCAATGAACCTGCAGAGTCCTTGTTACTGTACAAAGCCCTGAGTTTGGTGCAGAGCTTGGCATGGATGGCATGGATGGCTTCAATGTGACATATTATCTCCCAGTAGAATTAGTTCCTCTTTGTGAATTTTTTTTACTTACTATGCTTTTTCTCCTGACAGCTCCCGTTCAGCTGCCATCCCAAGGCTGCTATAATGGGGACCTTCCTTAAGCGCAGTGCCCCTCTGATTGCCCCCCAGGGTGGAGCTGCCAGAGACTCCCCCAGTAGCCCTGATGAATTCTATTATGGCTGGACTGGGAGGACCACTGGATACATGATGGACAGGAGGCATCATGTGGCATGCCAGAGGCTTGTTTTTCTTGTTTTACGTGGGGGTGTGTCAAAGCGGGAACTGAAATGAAACCATGTCATGCATCCGACATGCCCACAGGGATTGGCGCTCTCAGATGCTCTGGTAATAGTGCATCCTGTGATCACCCTGGAGCACTGAACCAGTAGAACTTAACCCCCAAGGGGGGAAGAGTGTGCAGTGGCCTCTCAATTCACCCCCTTCCCTCGGCTGGCCCTCAGGCATACTGAGTCCATTCCGGAACCCAAGTCACCTGCATCACAGTGATAAATCTTTCTGCTGTGCAGGCAGGCCGGACTCTCTTTGAGAAATTTAAGTTTATGGGAAATGGTGGCTCCAAGAACAAAAACCCAAAGGTCCATGCACTTTTCTAGTCATTATGTATCCATTCCGTGGAATGAACACCTAGTAAGTTTAGATTACCTTTCGCAAAACCTCCTTCAAATACAGCTTTAAAACACTGCTTTCTGAATTCCATTTTGGCACAGAGAGGTAGTTGTTGTACTGCACTTTCAGTTTTTACACAACTGTTTAGATTAATTGTATATGTTATATTCTTGTGATTTTTTATGAATGTTATTTGTAACAATGTGTTTGTTATATATTTCAGATTGGTCACCACTGTATCTGAGTTATGCTCAATGCCTATAACCATTAAATGAAATGAAAATGTGGGCAGAGAAGTCAAGCTTAGTATCGAGTCACACATTGAAGTACTTGAAGGATGGAACTGCTTCAAGAGGGTGGAGAAGACAGGGATGAGGGAGAGCCTGGCCAATTTTTGTCTGGCGCAAAAGATCATGAACGCTATTTTTTAGTGTGGAACTGGAGCTGATTAGAGTGGAACCAGCACAGGACACTGTGGCAGTCTTGATGGAGCAAGACATCCACTGTTGCAGTCAAGGGACTGTATGCAAGGATGACTGTGTCATTTGCATACCTGTGAACATGCAAGTTGGCAAAGGAAGAGGAGAGGTCATTCAGGAAAATGGAGAAAAACATGGAAACCAGGATAGAGCCCTGTGGCACCCCAATCTGGATGGGTAGTAGAGGTGACAGGATGCCTCCTACCTGTACCCACTGGTGAGGGCTCAAGAGGTAAGAATGGAACCATTCAACAGCAAGATCTGAGAGGCCAGGAGGGCTATTTTTTCCAGGAGAAGTGAATGGGCCACTGAATCAAAGGCTTTTGCCAGATTGATGAAAATGGTCAACATGACGTGCTCCTGATCCATCCCAGTGAGGATGGAGTCAGTAACATGCAGCAGAGAGGTGATAGTGGAGTGGTGCTTCCAGAAACCAGAGTGGAAAGGGGAGACACAGTTGGATGAATAGAGAAAGTCAGCAAGCCTAGAGTATACGTTTCTCTTTCAGCTTGCAAGAGAAGGGAGGAGAGAGATAGGTCAGAAGTTACCAGGGGAGGAGGGGGTCACTCCCTTTATGATGGGGGAGAAGTTTGGCAATCTTTCAAAACTGAGAAACAGCACGGAGGAAGAAGGAGGAGAAGATGAGGAGGTGAGTGAGGGGAGGGCAATGGCAGGACCTGAAATTTGAAGTAGTTTAAGATCCAACCCTTATGGGCTAGATTTTGACAGGTTGAGGGAGAAAAGTGCAAGCAAGGTTTCCTGGGTAGTAGCAGGGGGGAAATGAAAACCCAGGGAGAAGCAGGGGAAGAGGAGCCAGGGTGTGGAAAGGGGGGTAAGAAGTAGTGAAGAACCTGCTGAAGTGAGCTGCTACACAGGGAAAGTCAGAGACAGGTGAGCCATTAACCAGGAGGACTGGGGGAGCAGACTGAGTAGGAAGGTCAAAAAGGGAGTCAATCACCTTCTAGAATTTGGCTGGAGAATTAAGGTTGTTCTGGAGATTGGCCTCAAAACAGAGGGATTTAGCAGCATGGACAGCCTTAGTACATGCATTTTTAAGCAACCTGTAAGAGAGAAGGTCAAGCACGGAGCACATCATTTTCAACGGGCCCAAGCGGGATCACAGGACATACACGTGTCAATGAGTCTGGGAATAATCCAGGGGTGGGGTGAAGATTTAACTCTGGACTTTCTGAGGGTGTGTGTGCTTGTCCTAGACAAAGGAAAATTTGGAATGGAACAGGGAGAGGGCCACATCTGAGTGTGGAAAAATGGGAAGAGCAACAACTGAAAGGATTGGCAAGTACACCGAGAGACAATCAGGAAAAAGGCACTACCCTGATGTGGGGGCAGAGATTTTGGCCACACACGATGAACAGGCCTCTATTTTGGAGGAGCAATGTATTTTTATTTTCATATCATTTAATTTTATTAGGGTTGTAACCATTGAGCAAAGCTCATTTGAAATGGTGACCCATTTATAATTACACTTATAATACAGAGGGACTTGTTGCACCATTTAGACTGAACTCTTGTTTTGGGGGCGTCACGTGATGCAGGCAGTGGAGAAGCATCACTTAAGCTGAGCTCCATTTCTCTGACTCTTGACATTCAACTAAAAGAGCTTTTTCACCACATATTTTACATGTTCCTTTGCTGCTCTTTATCAGTAACTCTTAAGGATGTCTTTGGAACCGTTACAAATGGAAACAGTGGTTCCTCATTCCGAAGCAGTCCCTTACCCTGCTGGAATGGACAAAGAGCCCTTGCTGACTTTGGAGGCTAAGCACCCAAGAAGATGTTCATCTCCTATGCAGTCTTCCTTATTGGAAAATTTGCAAGATTCAGATGGTATTTCTACATCTCAAATAGCTATGAAGCTGGCTACAATTAAAACTGTGGTGTTTGCAATTTTGGATGATCTCAAAGATATTAAACCTACTCTTAAAGAGCTTGCAGCTCAGGTAGGTGACACCAAGGCTCGCATCTCTTCAAAGGAAGATAGGCAATCAAGAATAGAACCCAACATCGTTGCTTTGAATCGAAGGATGGGGAAGTTAGAGGACAGGGTTGATGACCTGGAAGGTCTCAGCAAAAGTAACAGTCTTGCCCTCCTTGAATTACCGGAGGGGCAAGAAGGACTGAACACAGTTGATTTTACACAGAGGTTACGCAGTAAGGTGGCCGGTCCCAGTCCAAATGATCCAAGGTGTAGAACAGAATGGGTCCACAGAGTCCTAAGAGCCAAACCTCCCCCTACCGAACCTCCTCAACCTATAATCTTTAAATTACTTAATTATCTTGATAGAGATTATGTTTTAAGAGTTGTTCAGAAACTGGATTCTAAATACTGGGAAGGGAAGAGCTTGAAGAGTACCCCAATCAGACTCTAAAAGTTAGACAAGCTTGACAAGCCTATCACCCATAGAAACATAGAATTTGATGGCAGATAAGGACTGCTTGGCCCACCCAGTCTGCCCATTTCCCTACCTACTGGATAAGCTGCAGATCCTAGTTAACCAGCAGCCTACTTCTTCCTACCCCCACCCCCTAGAATTGTCTTATGACTGTCCCATGCATGCTTGAATTCCACCACTGTTTTTGACTCCACAACCTCCTCCGGAAGACCATTCCATGCATCCACAACCCTCTCTGTGAAAAAATACTTCCTTAAATTACCTCTGAGCTGCATCCCCCATCTTCAAATTGTGCCCCCTTGTTCTTGCACACCTCTTTTTTTGAAAGATGCTACCCTCTTGGACTTAGTTGATTTCCTTGAGGTACTTGAAAGTTTCTATCATGTCCCCCCCCCTTTCCTCGAGGCTATACATATTAAGCTCCTTAAGTCTCTCTTCATATGTCTTCTGGTGCAGACCCTGCACCATTTTAGTTGCCCTCCTCTGGACAGCTTCCATCCTGTCTATGTCTTTGCGGAGATTGGGTCTCCAGAACTGCACGCAATACTCCAGATGGGGTCTGACAAGCTGTCTGTACAGAGGGATAATAACTTTCTGTTTTCTACTGGTGATGCCTCTCCCTATGCATCCCAGTATCCCCCCAGCCCTCCTTGCTGCCCTCTCACATTGCTTGCCCACCTTTAGGTACTCTGATATGACTATCCCCGGTTCCCCTTCTATTTTTGTTGTTGTTAGTATCTCACTTCCCATTGTGTACTCTTCCCCTGGGTTTTTGTTTCCCAGGTGTATTACCTTGCACTTCTTAGCATTGAATCTAAGCTGCCATACATTTGACCATTCCACTAACCTTGCCAAGTCCCTTCTCATCCTTTCCACCCCACCTTGTGCATCAACTCTGTTGCAGATCTTTGTGTCATCTGCAAAGAGACATGCTTTTCCTTCCAGTCCCTCTGCAATGTCACTTATAAAGACATTGAAGAGGACCGGTCCTAATACTGAACCCTGCCCTACCCCACTAGTAACCCTCCTTTCTTCAGAGTGGACTCCATTTACAATTACTCTCTGTGTCCTATTCTCCAGCCAATTCTTTACCCAGGCTGTCATCTTGGGACCCACTCCTAGGCTGGCTAACTTGTATATTAATCTTCTGCATGGGACTGTGTCACATGCCTTGCTAAAGTCTAGGTAGGCCATGTCCACAGCCCTTCCCTGATCTACTACTTTGGTCACTCAGTCAAAGAAATCTATCAGATTTGTCTGGCATGACCTTCCCGCTGTGAATCCATGTTGCCTTGGCTCCTGTGCCCCTCTAGCCTCTAGATACTTGATAATTCTTTCCTTCAGCAGTGATTCCATCATTTTTCCTACCACTGAGGTTAAACTAACAGGTCTGTAGTTTCCTGCTTCTGCCTTGCTCCACTTTTGTGAAGGGAATCACATCTGCCCTCCTTCAGTCCTCAGGTACCACCCCATCCTCCCATGATTTGTTAAAGAGGGTAGTCAGTGGTGTCACTAGTTCTACCCTTACTTCTTTAGAATTCTGGGATGAATGCCATCAGGCCCCATTGCTTTGTCCACCTTCAGTTTTAGGAGTTCTTTCAGAACTCTTTCTTCTGTAAATGGGCTGGTATCAACTTCTGTATCCAGAGTGTTTCCTACTGTTTGTTTTAGGTATCTCCCTCTCTTCCTTTGTAAATGCTGAGCAAAATATTTGTTTAGTATCTCTGCCTTTTCACAGTCACCTCTGCCCACCCTCCCTCCCTTTACTAAGCCTCACTATCCCTCCCTTAGTCTTCCTTCGCTCCTGATGTACCTATAAAAGGTTTTATCCTCCTTCTTAACTGAGTTGGCTATCTTTTCCTCGGTTTTGGCCTTTGCTGTTCTGCCTGCCTTCCCAGCTTTCTTTTGCTTTAACTGATACAGTTCTCTGTCCTGCTCCTTCTGTGATTCCTTGTACTTCCTGAATGCTTTCTTTTTCTCTTGAACCTTCACTGCTACTTCCTTTGACAACCATAGTGGTTTCTTACATGCTATATAAACTTCGGGAGGCTCAAGTCAAGCACAGACTTTTGTACCCTGCTCATCTGGAGAAGTCACCTTGGTTTCGGGAACATACTGTACCATTTTGACACTATGGAACTGGTCCTGAAGGAGCTTATTCAACTACTTCCCAACCTGTTTGGAAAAAAAGGAGCCTGAGTACAGCCAGTGAAACAGGTTTTTACCTGCTGGAGAGTGACAAGTTTGACTGACTGTTTGATTTTGTCTTTGCTGGCAGGGCTCCGTGGGTTTACAGTTGTTGACAACAAATCTTCCTTCTAGTGTTCAAGGCCCCTCTGAACTGATCAGCTTTGTTTATTGAATGCCTGCTTCAGTGGATTTGTGTCCTCTTATTCTTTTTTCTGCAGTAGGGACTGTGGATGCTCTGTTCATAAAGATTTGTATGATGTTTTGTTTTAGTTTTGTAGCTATTTTATAAGATCTGGTGTCCCATTTAGGGTGGAACCTTCTAGAATATAGACTCTTGTTTTTCTTTCAGCCCAGTTTTGCTTCCAGCTGCTTGCTACAGTTAAGGACTTTTGAGTTTAAAGAATGTTTTCTGCTTGGTCAGGAGAAAGTGATTTTAAATATATGGTTCTTAAATTTTAAATGGGCTGGAGCTGACAGGCAGTACATACTTTTTAGTTTATTTGTACTATGTGTGGTCTGTGCATTAGCTGAAGTTAACTTTTTTAGGCACATACGAACATACAAAAATGCCAGCAGGAATGGGCCTTATGGTCTGTTGAGTCTGCTCGATTGTGCAGCTAGCCCCTCATCTCACAGCTGCCCCTCCCACTTCTCCCCTCATTAGATTTACCCTCACCCTGTCCCATCCCCTTTTGAAACTGCCCACCATCTTACAGGTCATCACCTCCTGTGTAGAGATGTGTGAAACTGGAAAAATTCACCCAGCGAAATATTTTGTGTAATTAGGGCATTTCATTATATATTTAGTTGGACGAAATTTCACCACCCGGGGTGAAATTTCACTACATGCGGGAGTAATTTCACCTCCCGCTGTGAAAAGTTCTCCCTGGTTTCTAGTGGTTCCGCTCCCCCATCCCCCCGCTCATTGTCCAAAACTTTTTTTCCTGGTGTCCAGTGGTCCCCCCCCCAGTCGATCACTGGCCAAATTGCTTAAATAAGCACTCCCCCCACAAAGCAGTCTTCTTAGACCTAAGTTAAGCATTTGACACTGTGGATCACAACCTAATAGTGAATAGCCTTACCAAAATAGGTGCCACCCCATCCACCACTCAATGGTTTAACAGTTACCTATCAGGAAGGACACAGAAAATCAAAGCAGGCAGTTTGTTCTCAGCCTCCTTGCCAATTGCTAGGGGAGTCCAGCAAGGCCACCTTCGGTCCTATCCTTTTCTCCCTATACATCAATGATCTTGACTCACAAATAACTAAGTCAAACCTGCATTTCTTTGCAGATGATACAGTTTTGTACACATCCGGCTCTACATTGTCTGAAGTCCGGGACATACTCCAAGCTGACTTTGCACAGCTAGAAACTAATCTTATTAATGCCAAACTTCTCCTAAAAGCCAAGAAAACCAAGGCCATGATCTTCTCTCCTAATATCTCCTCCACCACCCCCTTCGAATGAAAAAATGATTTTATTGTCACCTCCTTAGGTGAACCGTTGGAAGTCATCTCTAAATTTAAGTATCTTGGCATTTGGCTAGACAACAAGCTCTCCTTCAACTACCACCTTGATGACCTGACCAGGAGATTAAAAGCCAGGCTAGTCTTCTTCTTTCTTAATAGGTCTCTCTCTCCACTACAGACCAGAATCAGGCTTGTCCAGGCCACATTCCTCCCCTACTCGACAATGGGGACATAATCTACACCTCTTCTGCAATTACTAACCTAAATAAATTGGACATCCTCTATCACCATGCTCTGTACTTCATTACAAACTCTCTGTACCGAACCCTCCATTGTAATCTGTAAGCAGCTGTTGGCTGGATGTCACGTATCATTAGTCGTACACTCCATGTTGATATCTGGACCCTAAAGCTTCTTCAGAACAAACTCTCTAGCTACCTAACATCTCTCATCTGCATCTCCTGCAGTGTATATTCACTTAAGAAGTCGGATTTTATCCTCCTCGACATTCCCAGGACTTGCACCTCCTTTGGTAAACACGGCATCTCAAGTGCCCTCCCAAATATCTGGAATCGGTTACAATCTTCACTGAAACTATCCAGCGTTGTCTCTGTGAACGTCTTCAAAAGGCTAGCTGCTGCTAAAATAAAAGACACTTGTAGCTGTTTTTAGACTCCTTCTCCATCATTATTTCCCACCCCACCCTCCCATCCTACTGGAACCAGTTCTAGTCTTTACAGAACTTGTCTAGCATTAGCACCTGTCTTCTACTTCTACTTGCTTATGACGGCCAATCTAAATGATCCCTGCAGCTGATCTCATGACCTTTCTCTGCCCTTATCTCTCCTCCTCTATATTTTACTCCCCCATACTCTCTCTCCCCTACCCTAGCTTCCTTTTCTCTGTTGATTGCCCATTTATTTTTCCTTTCTTTATCTATCTTCTTCCCCCCACCTTCCTTCTAGCACCTTAGCCCTTTTCTTGCTCTTCTTTCCCCTTATCTCTCATTTCTTCCTTCTCATTTTAACTTCTTTCTCCTGTTGTTTCTATACTTTCCATTCCCAATGCTTCTCCCCAGGCTTATGCTTCTTACACCTACACTGTTACTTTCTAATTTGAGTATTATGTAGCATATGGACCTAAGCTGTATTTCTTATTATTGTTATGTTATTCACTACATGTATTGTGTATTTGTCTGCATACTTGCTTCAGGACCTCCTTGTGAATGAGCTTACTCAACAGAGTTTTGCTACAATAAACATGAACTTGAACTTAAACAAAGTTACCCTGCCCCTCCATTTGTTTTATTTAAAATAAAAAAAAAATCACCTTCCACTCCCTGGTGTCTAATGGTCTCCCCCCACTGGCTGATCACTGGCCCTAATTGCATTCAATAAGCACCCCCACAAAGTTACCCTGCCCCTCCATAGAAATATAGAAAAAAAGAATTTGATGGCAGATAAGGACTGCTTGGCCCACCCAGTCTGCCCATTTTCCTACCTAATGGATAAGCTGCAGATCCTAGCTAACCAACAGCCTACTTCTTCCAATCTCCACCCCCTAGAAATGCCTTATGCCTGTCCCATGCATTCTTGAATCCCACCACTGTTTTTGACTCCACAACCTCCTCAGGAAGACTGTTCCATGCACCCACAACTCTCTCCATGAAAAAATACTTCCTCTCATTACCTCTGAGACGTCCCCCCTCTAGCTTCAAATTCTGCCCCCTTGTTCTTGCACACATCTTTTTCTGAAAGATCCAACCATCTTGGACTTTGTTGATTCCCTTGAGGTACTTGAAAGTTTCTATCATGTCCCCCCTCTTCTTCCTCTCCTCGAGGCTACACATATTAAGCTCCTTAAGTCTCTCTTGATATGTCTTCTGGTGCAGTTCCTGCACCATTTTAGTTGCCCTCCTCTGGACTGCCTCCATCCTGTCTATGTCTTCGCAGAGCCTGGGACTCCATTTGTTTAATTAAAAAAAACTAAATTCATCCTCCACTCCCAGGTGTCTAGTGGAAACCCCAACCCCCCACCCCATCATAAAGTAGTAGCACCCACACAGCTCCCCCCAGTACCCCAATCAGGCCACTGGCACAGCTCTCCACTCACCTCAACAGCCAGCAACCTGACTGAGTGCTACTGAGTGCTTGAATGAATGAGCACTTTAACCATAGACCAACCTCTGGCCTTTTGGCACACCTTGTGGAGGAATATACATCACTATGTAAAACAGGATAGACTTTGCCTGCTCCAGTTTTATATATTACATAATTTATTTTTTTTGCCTGCATGGCTTTTCAAGATGCAGAAAAGTTTATTACCTAATTGTGATTCCTGTGGGAACCCAGATGGGTCATTATACAATAAGCTTTGGACCTGTCCTAAGGTTAGAGGCATGTGGTATACTGCCTAAAGCAGGCTTTAAGTACGCTTTGGCTGTTCTCCTTTTTTTACACTGGACATATGCTTGCTGAGTGATTACTCGAAGATACCTTCTACCAAACAAAAATATCTTATGGCAATGGTGGCCATAGTTAAAAAAAACGTATTATTATGTGCCACTGGAAAGACAATTGGCACTCATCTTACACTGAGTGGTATCAGGAATTTTTATTAGCATTAGTGGCTGAACAGGTGGTGGCTCGGTCTAACGGTGCATGGATCAAACTCTGGGACTGTTGATCTTCATTTAACTCCAGTTTAGCCACCATATAAGATGTTCATCCACCCATACGATAATTGTATTATAAACTTTTTTTATGTATAGATTTTTATTTCCCTTGGGTTCTCTCTGGTATCACAGTTCATATGATTTCCATATTATTCAATTTATTTTGTATTATACTGCCACTCTTATCTGAGGTGCTGCACGGGGGGAGGGTTGGGAGGGTGGCTGGTTGGGGGAGATGGGGATGGGATGTAAGGGGTTTATTGTAATGCTTATTTTGCTTTTTTATTTTGGTGTTGTGGTTCAGGGTGTTTGTATCCTTTTTGGTTTGTTTGATATACGTAGTGTTGACATTGTTATATCTCCTTTCATGTACATTTATATTGAAATTTAATAAAGTACACTAAATTGACAAAAAAAAAAGAACTCTTGTTTTTGCCCACCATACAATAATACAATACATGTTTGAAAGACTGTGAGGAGGATTTGAGGAATCTTTTGGAAACATCCCACACACAGCCATTTTCAAACATTACCAGGGAAGAGAGGAAAGCCTTATGTAAGTTGGAGCAGGACCACACCATCACCATAAAACCTGCAGACAAGAGAGCGGATCAGTTGTGGTTATAGACACCCTTAAGTATATACAAGATGTTGAATGCTAACTTAATGGTATTTTTTTTTTGTGTAGGTTACTACTGTCTGACACCATCCTGTAATTTATGGATGCTTTTTTAATACAAGCATTGCAGAACAATATCATACCTGACTATGCATTTGACTTCCTTACTGTGGCACATCCAGTTATGGCGTGTTTGTATATCTTGCCAAAGGTAAATAAAAGACTGACTGATGACTGAGGGAGAAAAGAGCTGCTTATAGACAATACAAGTGGCCACATGGGGTTGTGGAAAGGGGGGAGTACGATATGATATCCAAAAAGGCAACCAGGGTTGTAAGATCAGCCAAGGTGAGGATGGAGCAGAGGTTGGCACTGGGGATCAGAAGTGGGGAAAAAGGTTTCTTTGGGTATATCAGAGAAAGAAGGAAATTGAAGGGGCAGACTAGCAGACTCAGGTCAGGGAGTGGGTGGGACGAGGAGGCTGGGGAGCAGGCAGTGGCACTTAATGAATATTTTGCCCCAGTCTTCACTAGAGATGATGGAGAGTCAACACCTTATTGGGGGAGGTGGACTAAGAACGAGGAAGGGAGGAGGTCATGGATGTTGAAATTCCTGTTGGTAGGGTGAGGGAAGCCCTTAAGTCCCTGAAAATGGATAAAGCACTGGGTCCGGGTGGCCTTCACCCCAGGGTGCTAAAGGAGATGGTGGATGTCCTTGCTGCACCTCTGGTGGACCTTTTCAACTCCTCCATTCAGACGGGGTGGGTGCCTCAGGATTAGAGAATGCTCATGTCATGCCTATTCACAAAAGTGTCTCACAGGAGAATCCGGGTAACTATAGGCCTGTCAGCCTGATGTCGGTGGTAGGAAAAATGATGGCGGCCATACTGAAAGAAAGGCTGGAGGTGTTTCTGAGACATGGGGCCATCTGGATAATCACCAACATTCAGGGCAGATCAGGCCAGACTAATCTTGTGGAGTTCTACAATTGGGTGACAAAGGCACTGGACCAGGGCAATGTCCTTTTTCTAGACTTCAGCAAGGTGTTTGATTTGGTGCCACACCCTGGGTTGCTGGACAAGCTGGGAGGAATGGTGGTGGGGGAGGATGGTTAGGTGGATAGGAAACTGACTAACTGAGTGATTTCAGAAGGTAGTGGTCGGGGGTATCATCTCCTAGGAGGGTCATTAACGGGGTCCCACAAGGGTCGGTGTTGGGTCCACTCCTGTTGAATGCTTACATCTCAGACATCAGGGATGGTATCAGGAGTGAGATGAACCTCTTTACTGATGACTCAAAGCTAGGGGTGGTGGTGGATGGGGCAGGGGTGTAGAAGAGCCGTTCAGGGGGACCAGGAGACTCTGGAGAGATGGTCACACTTCTGAAAACTGAGGTGTAATGCCAAGAAATGCAGCGTTCCCCACTTGGGGCATAGGAACCCAGCTCGCGAGTACTTTTTTTGTGGGGAGAAACTGCAGGTTTCAGGAGGAGAAAAGGATCTTGGTGTGGTTGTGGATCCCTGATGTACTCTCTGTTGTCGAAACATGGCTTAACCCCAAGATACCAGATGTTGCAGTCACCATCCCTGGATACTCTATATTCAGGCAGGACAGGGTTTCCAAATGGGGTGGGGGCTGTGCCATCTACCTGAAGAATTCCTATCTGGGTCAAGTCTTCCCGTTCTCAAACCCTAAACCACCCTCGCAGGTTCTCACTATTAAAGTTCTACTCGGGGTGCACAACAAGGAGCTCACCATTGCCTCTGTGTACCTAACCCCTAAAGATCAACACAATGGATTTATGAGCATATTGGAAAGCCTACAGGGATTACACCATAACTCTGAACTCATAGTACTAGGTGACTTCAACATAAATTGGCTATCGCTGGAGGCCAGTAACAACAAGGATGCTGTCACGTCACAGCACCTCACCCAGCTTGTTACCACCCCCACCAGATGCAACTATAGGACAGGGTCACGAACACTTCTGGACTGGATCCTAACTAATCACCCTGAATGAATCTCAAAAGTCTCAGTGCTCCCTGATGGGATCAGTGGCCACTCACCGGTCACATGTACCTGGACAAACAAATTCATTAAGCCCCCTCCTAAAATAATCCACACCATAGTGTTAAAGCAGGGGTACCTTGAGCTACTAAAGACACACCTAAGCCACCTGGACTGGACACCAATCGACTCTGCCATTGATATAAACCAAGCCTTTGACCTTTTCATCAGCCACTTCACTGCAGCCTGCAATATCTTTGCACCTCTCAAAAAGCTGAAGGTCAGGGGCAGAGCTAACCCTTGGATAACCCCCGATCTAATCACTTTACTCAAACATAGGGATCATCTCTGGCACTGTGCCCATGCGACATCCAAACCTGGGGATATTCATAAATATAAAGCTGCCAGAAATGAGTGCACACGGGCAGTTAGGAGAGCCAAAAGCAAATACTTCAAGGAAACTCTCTCCAACTCCTGGGGTGATGGAAAAAATTTTGGAGTAACTTGAAAGACCTTACAGGCAAGGACCCTAAGTCACCACCCACCATGCTAAACATAAATGGAACACCAACAACTGACCTGTACACCATCACCAACACCTTTAACAATGCATTCTCCAACTTGGATAGTGTCTTCCCTTCTAATTTCTTTGAAGCCCCCTCTGGTAGTAACCCTCCTGCAACTACTCCACTCCTACACCCTGCCCCACAATTCTACTTCAAGGAGATCCCAGTGCATGAAGCCAGAACCTAAATTCGGAAGGCCATTCACAATGCAGGCTACAGAGGTGACTTTCTTGACCTGAAGTTGTTAGCACTTGTCTTTGAAGAAGTCCTTGAACCCTTGACAAAGGTCCTCAATCTATCACTAAGGATGTCCCAGTTCCCATCTCACTAGAAATAGGCGACCATCACACCGGTACACAAAAGTGGAGACAAATCACTGCACTCCAACTACAGACCTATCTCCATCCTCCTCCATTGTCTAAGGCCCTGGAGCGCATCGTCTCAGACCAATTAGTCAAGTACCTGGAAAAATACGACATCCAGTGTCCTGAGCAATATGGTTTCCAAAAAGGGCACAATACCACCACTGCACTATTGGAATTCACAGGCTTCATCCATACCACACTTGATCAAGGAAACTGTACAGGGGCGGTATTCATCGACCTTACGAAAGCCTTTGATACTGTGAACCACCCACTCCTACTCAAGCAATTATCAAACATTGGGCTCTGCAATGAAGCACTGCTCTGGTTTTCAAGCTACCTTGGGGAGAGGGTCCAGCGGGTTAGGATTGCCGGTGTTACCTCGGAAGAAAAGCCAGTCCTTTCAGGGGTCCCACAGGGGTCCATCCTGGGGCCACTACTCTTCAGTCTCTTCCTCAATGACCTTCCCAGTGTCTGCCACCAGAAATTACTGTTCTACGCTGATGACGCAGTCATGTTCACCAACGGCCAAAACGCAGAGCTCCTCGAGAAACAATTACAGCTTGAATTCATGCGCATAGAAGAATGGTTCAAGTCACACAAACTGGTCATGAACTTCAGCAAAACAAAGGTTCTGACCTTCTACAACACCAGGAGTAAGTACAAATCCCGTGACCTCACCATCCTAAACCAAACAGGGACCTTACTTGAACACGTTCCTGATTTTAAATACCTAGGTGTCACATTGGACAGCTCACTGTCCTACCATCGGCACATAGATTCTGTCGCCAAAGCCACCAACATCCATATAGGCCTGCTCTACAGGCACAAACACTGCATGACTCCTGACACTCTCCGGTTGGCTATCAACAGCTCTGTCACCTCCATCATCTATTACGGGCTAGCAATTTATGGCTCTGCCTCCGCCTCTGCCCTCCGCAGAATTGCAGTTGAACTCAACAAAGCATGCAGGCTGCTAACTGGGGCTGATTGACTTACACACACTTGTGACCTGTACACTCGGGCAGGGTGGCTACCTCTCATCAGCCAGATACAGTATCAAACCTGCCTCTTAACCAAAAAAGTCCTCCTCGGGGTCATGCCCCCGGGCATTGAAAAGCTACTTATTGACCACCACAGCACCCAGAGAACTAGAAGTTCACAAAACTAACCTTCCTTGTCCACAGATGCCGGACTACCATGGGCCAGAGGACCTTGCCCACAGAGCACCACAGTGGTACAATACTTTCAACAAAGAAACTCACTGCTGCTGCTCTTGGCCTCTTTAAGAAACAACTCGACTTCATCTACTTTCAACTAGTCATTGTGACTGCTTTGCCTAATCGGGGCCCAGCTGCTCACTGCCTCCACTTCAGTCTTGAAAGCTATCTCCTCCCTTGCCTCCTCTTCTACCTGCTCCACCCCTGCCCCTCTCCCTTTCCTCCCCGGGCATTTCCTGACTTCTATCCTCCTCTCCTCCCCATTAGAGCTCTTACCTCACCCTCTACCTTCCGACAATGGCCTTCATGCCTGCATACCCCCTTTCCTCTCACCTGCAGTGCTTATTTCCAAGATTGCCCTTGGCTGGTTATGTCATGCTACCTAACATTTGGCACATTTTGAATTACTGGAATTTCCTAAGCCTCAGTCTCTTACTTCTTGTTATTGTGTAACTATGTATTATTATGTTGACCTTTGTATGTATGTATACCCCCCATTCCTTCAACGTGGAACCTTTGTAAATGAGCAGTTCCTGCTCAAAGCTATTTGTAATCCTAGATTTCAATAAAATAAAATAAAATAAAAATAAAATGAATAACTCTGAGCTAAAGCAAATAAAATGCTCAGGTGCATCACCAGGGGGATAACCTCGAGGAGACGAGAGGTGTTTCTCCCTCTGTATAACTGACTGGTTAGATTTCACATAGAATACTGTGTGAAGTTTTGGTGCCCGTACTTGAAAAAGGACACTGCACTTCTTGAGAGTGTCCAGTGGAGGGCAACCAGGATAATACATGGTCTGGGGGAAATATCCTGTGAGGAGAGACTTGAGGAGCTCAACTTGTACTCCCTGGAGGAGAGAAGGGACAGAGGGGATATGATCGAGGTCTTTAAGTATCTAAAGGGAGTAAATAGGGTCAGCCTAAATAGAGTGTTTCTGCTAAGGGAGAAGGGGGCTACCAGGGGGCACTCCATGAGGCTGGTTGGTGGGAGGCTCGGAGGGAGACTAGGAGATGCTACTTCACTGAGAGGGTGTTGGACCCTTGGAATGCACTGCCTGTGGAACTATTGGCTGTTAATGCAGAGCAGTGATTCAAGAGGGGCTGGGACAGGTATAAGAGGAAGGTAAAACTGAATAGTGCCAGACCTGGAGGTGTAACTATGATGGGGGATGGAGTCGGGGCGATTTACAGGGGAGGTCGGGAAGGCAACAACTGTGTCCTGATTGGGTGCTGATTTTTGGGCAGACTTGATAGACCATTAGGTCTACTCTGCTGTCATCTTAGTATGTTAGTATATTAGTATCCCCCAGGGTGCCTGATAGTAGCTGGCATTGGCTCTCTCACAGATCCCCTATTCCATCGGGTGGATGCTTTTATTAAACCCATGATAAAACCATACCTTCCTGTGTAAGGGATACAGCAGACATAGTGGGTGAACTGGGGGATCTTTTGATGAGGGACAGTTGGTGGCTGGTGCCATGGACAAAACAGCCCTCTACATCAACATATCCCATGATGCAGGCTTGGCAGCACTGCAGTATTGGTTGGAAAATGTAACTGAATATGGCACAGAGTTTAACAACTTCCTAACTGGAAGGCAGTATAGTGTAGTGGTTATATTCATTTATTCATTACAAATCGGGTTTACAACCTTTGAGTCAGAGACTCGTTTACAAAGGCACCTCATCGTGGGTGGGGGCAGACATCAAGACAGTTATTAAACTGCAGATTAAAATAGAGGATAACATTACAAGTGCAGTAAAAGGAACATTTAACATAGATACACTTAGGTTACATAATGTAGTAGTTTATATGTTACTTTGGTTACATAATGTTACAAAATTGTGAGTTACACTCATGGATATAGTAGGTCCTCAGAGAAGACAGTGGGTTACATCCCTGTTTGGACCTAGTAAGGAAGGGGTAGGTCTGGGGGAGGGAGAGGTTGTCCAGTGGACATTGTCGAGCCAGGGGACAAGGCAGGCAGGAACCATAGGTTACAACAGGGGGTTAGTTGCACCTACAACAGCGGGTATTAAAGATATGGTACCAAAGGGCTGTTTTGAAGGAGCCAATTTTTGGCAAGTTGGAGATGCAGCTAGGGAGGGAGTTGAACCAGGTGGGGGCACGTTAGAGGAAGGATCTCTGGGCAAGAGAGGTCTTGGTTCTGGGCACCTTGAAAGTGGCTTTAACTGAGCTACGGGTGGTGATGGACGAAGATGGCTGCTGTAAGGAGGTGGAGACCCACAGGGGGAGAGTCCTAGCAGAGATTTCTTAGTGATAGGGCAGGTCTGGTAGAGCAGTCACTCCTCAAAGTTGAGAAGATTGGTGATAGTATAGACAAGGCAGGTGGGGGTTCAGCTGGGGGCACCGGTCAGGAGGCTGCAGGCCTTATTGATGGAGAGTTGGATTTTGGAGAGGACAGTGTTGTCAGCTGCAGCATAGATGGGCAAGCCATAGTCCATGAAGGACAAGATGGAGGAGGTGATGGGCAGCCTGAGGGCAACCTGAGGCAGGCAGTCCCTGTGCCTGTATAGCAGGCCTATCTGAGAGCTAATGGCAGCTGACAGGGCATTAATGTGAGTGTGAAAGGAGAGGGCACTATAGAACGTGATGCTTAGATACTTGTAAGTGGTCACTTGTTCTAGCGGGTGCAGAGTGCTGAGTATAATCAAGAGGGGGTATTTTTAGCTTTATTTTGGTGGTCTGAGAAGAGCATCGATTTGGTTTTCTTTAGGTTAATGACCAGTCTGTGGTCTCTGAACCACCTTTCGGCTTGGTTTTAAGCTTGCTGGAGGGATAATTGGAGGGAGGTGGGATTGGGATGTGAGGCAATGAGGACTGCATCGTCGGTGTAGAGGAGCATTTTACTGGTACATGAGCTGGGGAGGGTGTTGAGGTAGAGACTAAAAAGTATTGGACCCAGGATGGAGCCCTGAGGGACCCCAGAGCAAATGGGAAGAGTGCTGGAGAGGGAGCCACTGATCTTGACACACTGGGATCTAGCAGAGAGGTAGCTATAGAACCAGGAAATGGGACCACCAGAGAAGCCAAGTAGGTGGAGAAAGTCGAGTAGAAGGGGATGATAGACAGTGTCAAAGACCTTGGAGAGGTCAATGAATACTGCGTCTGCAAGGCTGCCAGAGTCAAGAGCAGCATGCAGGTGTTTGGAGAATTCCAGGAGAGCCATGGTTGTACTATGTCCTGGGTGGAAACCGTGCTGCTCTGAGCACATAATGTCATACTTGGATAGGTATTCAGAGAGCTGGATCTACACCACTTTTTCAAGGGCTTTAGAGAGTGAGGGGAGGATGGAGATGGGCCGGTAATTGTTGGGGGTGGATCGGTCCCCACTCTTACATATGGGTGTGATTTCAGAAGTTTTCCAATCACTTGGGAACTGACCCAGGCATAGAGACCGGTTTAGAAGGTCAGTCAGGGGGACTAGGACTTTGTCCAAGAGCATATGGAGGATCCTGGAGTCGAGGGGGTCACTGCTGGGGTTATTGCTGCCTAAGGCTTTTAACAGGTGCAGCCTGGCTTCTTGAGGGAATAGGGTGCACAGGTTGAATGGTGGGCAATGCAGGACCGGAGGGAGAGAAGTGGGGATTGGGTCAAAGAAGCTGCTGGGGAGGACCGAGCTTAGATCAGAGAAGGCAGTGTTAAGGCAATCGGCTATGAGGAATGGATCTGTGGTGGGGGTACCATTGATGGAGAGCTGAGATGGTGGGGGGGGGAGTGGAACTTCCCATTTAGCTCTTTCATATTATCCCAGAAGGTCCGGGCTGAACCCCAAGTGGAAGTGAGGGTGGTCTGGTAGTGTTCTGCCTTGGCCCGCCTAATGGCCCAAGTGCACTTATTGCATTCTACATTGTAGGCCTGTCTGTCAGATGCCTTTTCAGATTCTACAGCAATGTGCCACAGATTATCTCTGTTTTTGAGTCTCTGGAGGAGGGGTGGGGTGATCCATGAGGCATTACATTTTTTGGAGCAGATCCTGGTGAGGGGGACAAAAAGGTTACAAGCCTTACAGAAGGCATTTGTGAAGTGGTCAAGAGCTGAGTCAATGTCAGGGGTGCACTGGATGGGGGACCAGTCTAGCTGGGCTAGGTATTGTTTTAATTTTCTGAGGCCACCGGGGTGTAAAGGGTGGCGTAGTAGAGAGGCCTGGGACACTGGCTTCAGAGTGGAGGATGGTAAGAGACAGAGGACTGGGGAGTGATCACTAAGAGAGTTGGGGAGGACAGTGACATCCCGGATTTTGTAGAGGCGGTTAGATATAACAACATCTAGGAGAGTGCTGGTGCCAGTAGAGTGGTTGAATCTGGTGGGCTGGGTTACTAACTGGGACATATACAGGGCAGCAAAGGAGTCCCTTATATGGGAGGTGGTGGAGGCAAGCCAGATAACATTGAGATCACCTAGAATGACTTGCTCCACTTTGTGAGGGAGAGATGTGAGATAGTCAATGAGGGACTGGACCACTTGGTTTTGGTTCCTCGGGGGTATGTAGGAGACCGTGAGGAAGAGAGGGCCTTAGGCAGGGTCAGATGTGATTTTTAAGGTGAGGGCTTGGGCTCTATAATCAAGTTTAGGAGCTGGGAGTGCCTGACCTATAAGGGAGTCCCATACGAGTAGTGTGCAACCACCACCGCGTTTGCCTACTCGGTCTTCCCTGTAGATGGTATATCCAGGGAGAGTGATAGCAGAGTCGGGGTGAATTTGGAGAGCCAAGTCTCTACCAGTGCAGTTATGTCAGGTTGATGTTGAATGACCCAGCACTGGAAGGCAAAAGATTTCTTTAGGAGACTGCAAATGTTTAAGGATGCAAAGCAGAGGCCAGTTGCAGTACAGGGTTTAGAAAAGATGTAAACAATAGGTCCTAGGTTTGGGTGTACATTACCAGATAATAATAATAGCAGTGTAATTATTCTGGTTAGTGGCCGGTGGCGATGGAGACCCTTGGGACGACACCCAGCTGAAGACTTTAGAATCAGGGTGTATGGGATAGATAAAGTGCGAAGGGTGGGAATGGCAGGGAGAGCTGGGTCCAGGACCGGCCTTGGAGGGCAGAGGAAGTGAGGATGTTGGCAGGGTGGGGGTGTTGGGGGTTCACGGGTGTGTCGAGGGTGGGGGAGGGCCGTGTCACTGAGAGGTAGTCTGGGTATGAGGTGCCTAGTGGGGAGGAAAGGTGCTCCAGTCTGTGTGAGGTCTGTACCAAGAGGGTGAAGGAGAGCAGACTTAGTAATAGATTATAGGTACCTATAGCAGCTGAGCAGTAAAGGAAGAGTGCCAGGAGTAGTAGAGAGTAAGGAGATGTAGAGCTGCTTTGGAATGGTTGGGGGAAAACCCCTTTAGTGGGTGAAACGACTATAAGTTGCAAATGGAAAAAATCAATATCAATTAGTAGAAGAGGGAGGGGCAAAGAGGGATGAATAGTGATAGTCTTACCACACAATAAGTGAAATGAGACAGGAACTATAATGTGTCGGATTGAGTAAATGTGCTTATAACTGGGCCCTCTAGTGGCTAAAGGATATAATCTGCTAATGGAAAAGTCAGAGAGCTTCTGAAGCGTTTTTATTGGGGGGGGGCACTGCAGCAGCCTCAATGGGACACCGAGGTCAAGGGTGCAGCCCACAGACTTACAGCTCTAAGAGAAGGGGCACAGCTCTCAGGGCAGATAGCAAAATCACAGTACCTTAAGACCTCTCTCAAAACTTAAATCAACTCTTAAGAAATTAATACATCAGACTAAACATTACTTAAAGTGAGAAATCAAGAACATGTCAAGCAGAGGTCAGTCCTGGCATTAATTTCTTGTCAGCAGTTCCTGGAAGACTTCTAGATTGCTACACAAAGTGTGAGAAACACTGGCAAACAGGGGCAAGTGATATTCCTCCAGGGGTAGATGCCAAAATTCAGGGTTCCAACCCATACCTTGCTTGGAGGGTGAGTGTCGGCCAGCTTTTCTTTGTTCTGCTTACCAAACTGCAGAATGTAGTTTGTTTGAGAGGAGAGAGCCTGAAAGGGCAGAGTTGTCCCCTTGCTTGGAGGGTGAGCGTCGGGCAGCTTCTCTTTGTTCTGCTTACCAAACTGCAGAATGCAGTTTGTTTGAGAGGAGTGAGGCTGAAAGAGCAGAGTTGTCCCCCCCTTATAGGCAATGCGCTGCAAACCTTGAGACCTGGGTTTGAATCTCATCAGCCCTCACATACACGCTGTGTGACCCTGAGCAAGTTATGTAACTTCGTTGTGATCCCAGGTCTCACCTGGAAACAAGCTCTGGCTTAGTGTGCTTTTCCCGGTTAAACAATTTCCTCTTTCCCTAATAGAAGTATGTCTTAACCTTTAATGTCTTTACATTCCATGAAAAGTTCTTTTTGCAGGTCAAAGGTACAGCTATGGGGTCTACCTTTGCCCCCAGTTATCCAAATTTGTATAAGGGTATATGGGAGAAAATAAATGCCTATGACCCCCACACTAATCATTTTTTCAATAGGATAGATCTGTGGAAGAGAGATATATTGATAACATACTGAAGGTGTGGAGGGTGACAGAGAGGAGCTGGACAAATTCATCGGCTACCTGGAAGGAACAAACCCCTAACCTATGGTTCATGGTCCAAGCAAGCAGGATGATGGTCAGCTTCTTGAATATTGCTGTAAGAAAACAAGTTAAAGGATGCTATGGTTAAGACTGACCTGTATAGAAGGGGAACAGAGAGGAATATGATCCTGCTGGCATCAAGAAGTCACCAAGGGCACATAGCAAGTAACATCCCATAGTCCCAATCAAGGTGTCTCCCAGGGTATGTAGTATGTAACATCCCAAAGTCCCAGTTTTTAAGGATCCACAGAAACTGTAGTGAGAATTTTGACTACCTGCATACATGTGATATCTCCCATTTTGGCCGGGAGAGTCCTGTTTTTTTTTTCACTGTTCTCCTGTCCCCCCACAGGAATCGCATTCTCCCAACTTGCTAAGAGTCATAAAATCAATCTTCCTTGAAAGCTTCTCTCTTAGCTTTTATCAGCAAAGCAAATTGCTCAATTGTTTAATTAAAAGACAGTCAGTAAAGTGCCAGCGTGTAAGCGTGTATTGCTAAGCAGATCTTTTCTTAATCACTAGTGCTAGCAGCATATCCTGACTGAATGTAGTTATCACCTCATTAGTTTTTGATTACATGGCTCGGGCAGCAAGTAAAAAGGAGACAGTGTCTGAGGTAGGATTTCATTTCTTGCTCTGGTTTGTGTTTTCCGTGTTTTCCTCTTTCTCTCCTGCAGCATGTCAAAGCGGCTGCACTCCCTCGAGAAAGCAGCAGCTCCAAAGAAAAAGAAATACAGCTGCAAGTTCAACAGGAGCTGGTCCGGGGAATTCTGCTGGCTTTTGAAAAGCGAGAGAGGAGATACGTTTGCCTTCTATAGCCTTTGCAATTCACATTTCAGCATTTTAACTGGGGGTAAGAATGATGTTGCTCGTCACATGAGCACAAATACTCATAAATTACTGTGCTCTGCTAACAGCAAGGCTCCCAAGCTGACAGCTATGTTTCAGAATAGTACAGCAGACCCAGTGATAAAAGCTGAAGTGTTGTTCACAAACTTTATTGCTGAGCATAACCTGCCGTTTCTAATTGCAGACAATTTTTCCAAACTTTGCAAGGTTATGTTCCTTGACTCTGACATAGCAAAGAAGTTCTCTTTCAAGAGATCAAAGGCTACACATATATTAAATCTTGCAATTTCACCCAAACTTGATGATTATGTCAGTAAACTGTGCAGGAATGAAAAATTCTCAATTTTAATTGATGAGAGCAATGACCTTGGTGGTGACAAGCTCCTGACCATTTTATTGCGTGTGTTAGACAGAAATGTAAAGGAAATCAGCACAAAATTTCTGGCTATGCCTGAATGTAACATTTGGGACAGGAGAAAATATTTTTAACACACTAACAGAAATTTTTGTAAATCGGAATATACCATGGTCCAACCTGGTTGGTTATGGCAGTGATAATGCCAGTGTGATGATAGGAAGGAACAACTCTGTGCTATCCAGAATCAGACAGCAACAACCTGATGTGTATAATTTAGGCTGCATCTGCCGTCTAGCAAACCTATGTTGCCAGAAAGGAGTAAAAGCACTTGGACTGCAAGTAGAGGAACTCCTGATAGATGTGTATTATCATTTCCATAACAGTGCCAAGAGAAAAGAACAGTACAGTGAGTACCTTGAGTTCACAGATACTGAGCCACTAGAAATCCTTAAGCACTGCAGTACCAGATGGTTGTCTCTTCAAAACTGTGTGAACAGATTCCTTCATCACTGGCAGGCATTAAAATGCTACTTTGCAAGCCATGAGGAGGTTGAAAAGCAAGGTCGTGTACAAAGATGTGCAAAACTGCTAGACAATCAAGAGATGTATCTTTACTATCTGTTCCTTTCATTTATTCTGACACCACTAAATGAATTCAACACCCTGTTCCAAAGGGACGAATCCATGATTGGATATCTTCATATTGAGATGTCTCGCCTGCTCCGAAAATTCATGGGAAAATATGTACAGGCAAAAGTGATTACATCAACTTCTGACATCACTCAAGTTCCTTTCACCACTGCAGCAAACCAACTACTTGATGACATGCTAACAGTTGGGATACAAACCAGAGAGTATCTAGCAGAAAATGAGGTCACACCACAGCAACTCAGGTCTTTTTACAGCCATATACGCCTCTTTTACAGTGAAGTGACTACAAGCCTCCTAAAGAAGTTTCCATTTCATGACAAAACACTGCAGACTCTGGGATTTGTAAATCCACAGCTGAAAGAAAACATTGAACCACAATCTTTTCTACAGCTGGCCAAGAAATTCGATACCTGCAAAGATGAACCTGCATTACATGAAGAAATCTTGGACTTTACCCTAACATCTCAGGAAGAGCTACCTCCCTGTACTTCTAACATGCCTCTTGATGCCTACTGATTTTCCATGGAACAGTTAACAGCACCAGGAACAAACAACAGAAGATTTAAAAATCATTCTTCACTGGCTATGACAGCGCTGAGTCTTCCACACAGTAATGCTGCAGCTGAGAGATCTTTCAGCATGCTCAAAAAAATCCAGGATGACAACAGGGGGAGATTATCAAACAACACCATCTCATCAATAATATGTGCAAAAATGAACATTGACACTGACTGTCACAACTACATACCAGATAACAAGATACTTAAGGCAGCTAAATCAGCATGCAGCACTTATGCACATAGTGACAGTACCACCCCAATAAAGCAAACAATATTTATTGATTTTTTTTTAACTTTGAATTTTCTACATCTGAATTTTGTATGAATTATTCTGGAATGCATACAATTTGAAAATGTTCTCGTTTTTGAATTTATTTCACTGGAAAACAGGTGCGCTACGCTATCTCCCTCCTAAAAGTCAAATCTCCCTCCTAACTTGGCCAAATCTCCCTCCCACCCAGATTTTCAGTATCACATGTATGTACTTGGTGAGGAGCAGTGCCATGGCAGAAGGTTTAGGAGCAGAGGCTATAGCGAGAACTGTATACAGGAAGCACATACCAATGCCCTCAGCATGGACAGAACGGAATTACTGGAGATGAGGCCAAAATTTCCAACAGACCCACATAGACGTGTCCACTTTATAACCACATACTGTAGACAATCCCAGGCCATCAGAAATATTGCTGAAAAATTGGAGTGTACTCAGATCTGACCCAAATTTATGAAATTATATAGCACATATGCCCAAAATAACACATGAAAGGGAATGTAATATATCAGATTTGTTGGTACACAGCATGCAATCTATGGTGAAGCTACCTAGTACCACTTGGTTAATCCCCCCCCCCCAACATGGGAAGTTTGCATGTAGGAGGCATATATTTTTGGTGTCTATGGAGAAAACCATGTTAAAAATTCCTATAAAATAAGGGCATTCATTAATTGTGATACCACAAATATGGTATACCTGGGTACATGTAAATGTGTTTTTTACTATGTTGGAAAGACAAGCGGGAATTTTAAAATAAGGATTGGTCAACATCTTAGAGCCAGCATCAGGCATAATGCCAACAATGCCTGATGCTGGCTCTAAGATATGCTGCCATTAGGAGAAATCATCAGGAGATACAGCTTGAGTTTTCACTGCTATACGGATGATACTCAGCTGTATTTATCCTTTCTCCCCGATCAGAGTGATGCACTCTCTGTACTTAACAACTGTCTGGATGAAATCAGAACTTGGATGAGTTCGAGTTGGTTGAAGCTTAATCCGGATAAGACCGAGGTATTGGTTGTGGGCCCAGATCATCCTGGGAGGGGTTTGGGTGTGGCACATCCATCAGGCTTATCACTTGGTGGGGTGCCGCTCTCTAGCTCTCGACAGGTGCGAAATCTGGGCATTATTTTTGACGATGGTCTGACCCTGAAATCCCAGGTGTCAGCTGTTGTTAAAACCTCTTTTTATCATCTGAGGAATATCGCCCGGGTGAAACACCTGATTCCCCAGGAGGATCTTCCGACTTTGGTTCACGCCTTTGTTACAACCTGTTTGGACTACTGTAATTCCCTATACCTAGGGCTCCCAGGGATTGATATCCGCTGCCTGCAGCTAGTGCAGAACGCTGCAGCCAGGCTTTTGACTGGGGGACTTCAAGAACCAGTCATATTATGCCTGTGCTTCACGAACTGCATTGGCTGCCTGTGCGGTGGCATATCACCTTCAAGGTTGGTTTACTAACCTTTAAAGCCCTACACGATCAGGGACCCGGTTACCTGAAAGATCTCCTGATTCCCTATCGCCCCCTCTGCCCCCTCCGCTCCACCAATGAGGGATTGCTGGAGATTCCCAGGGTTCGTTTGAAGTTATCAGGATCTCGTGCTTTTGCCTACTCAGCTCCTACCCTGTGGAATTCTCTACCTCATTGGTTGAGAGAATGCCCGACCGTCGATAATTTTAAAACTGCTTTAAAAACTTATCTTTTTAACTTGGCTTTTTCTTTATAGTTTGTTTGCTTAATGTTGATTTTTGTTTTCTTATCACGTACAGCGCCTTGATTTTGAAAGGCGCTTTATAAATAAACACGAATTGAATTGAATTGAATTAGCCTAACATATAGCCAGACAGCAGCCAGGTACTAACCACTCCTTAAAGTCTTGTGGTTTGGAATGAGTGACCCTTGGTGGTGGTGGGGGGGACAATTTACAAAAGGTATTGCTACAATAGGAAAGTCTACGGACTGTACAGTTGGGGGCGCTATACCCCCAGGACTGAATGACTGCTTTTAATATGCTCCTTACATCAAACTGAGATAAGATCAACTTGAATTTATGTTATGTATAGTATTTACATAATTAACCATTATTGTACTTTTACTACTATGGCTGTCAGACATTTCAGGAGATGTTGCCTCATACAAGATTGGACTATGAATGTCTAGTGCCCCCATGCATTTTACTATCAGTGGCTTGAAAAATGTTTTCTCAAGCCAGAAATAGGAAACGATCCCCACCGTTGTGCATTACTGCATTATAATTACTGGGTAAGTGATTTATCAACTTGATTATGGGTGTCTTCAAAATCTGTAATAACCGGATTTTGAGTCATTGCGCTGTCAAAACCTATAATAACCTGAAATCTGGTTATTATGGTGTTCTCCTTCAAAGCAATGCAACCAACGATGTTCGCGTGGCACTGACCATGTGACCAACTTCAAGTGGCTACTCACCATTGTCAAGCCAGCACTTTTCAGACAGTTATAAACCTTACTGCTTCTCCTACAGATCTCTGTGACTGAAGTAACGACCTTCAACCTGAAGACACCACTTCCAGATGTCTCGTTCAAGCTGAAAACAAAAACTGTGCATAACAGCACAACTTTAAAACAGTTAACTATTTCTTAGTTAAAAGTTTTTATTTTAGCTAAAAACCTCATCCGCTTCAAGTGCAACAGCCAGAAATACTATGATCCAGCACCACAGTCAAGAACACCGAACAACATGCTGGACTTTGAGCAATAATACGGTATTTGTAAGAAAAAAAGAAAATCTTACAACTTTCAAGTTTTAGAGTTACAAATTCTCAATTTTTAAGCTATTTACTTCCACTGATTCTCAAGAATAAACCACTGATAACAAAAATCCTGTCTCCTGCTTACTTACAATATGAAGTCAGTTACCCAGCAATTATAAAAAATAAAGCATAGGTGAGTGTGTGCTTATGGATTTTCATTACACACCCTTGGTGTGTGATGACCACATAAACCTCTCGAGCTTCACTCTTGAGATTTATGGGTCATCACACACCTTGGGTGTGTGAAAAAAAATCCATAATGCACACTCACCTATCCATTATTCTCTATTTAAAACAATTACACAATGTATGGTTATAATGCACCTTAAATGCACTGTTTGTGCATATACTAGCACATGTTTCTGTATAAATTACATTCAGCACTTTACATCCAGTACTCCTGATCATGCTACTGCTTTAGCAAAACCAGAACAGTTGTTACTTTGGTCAACCTGGTTGCCATGAGGTATTGCTTTTTTGCAAAGTTTAAAAGCACTTTAATAGAGTTGTGTTTGGCTGCTAGTTGGAGGACTAGTGCTGCCTTTCTTTGTTCCTAACACTACACAAATTGACAGCTATTCTCTGCTTTATACAGAACTCTACTGCAAGTACCAACATTGATTCCAGCAGAGATGGTAAGAATAGCTAGAACTTTTGATAATGATCACTGAAGCCTTAGCAGTAAGGAGTATTTTAGGGTACTAGGTAAGGTGTAGTCACCAGAAGAATGACAAGATCACAAAATTATGCCTAGAGGAAAAAGTATAATTGTTAAATAATAAAAACTATCCCTGGTTAAACTTCAGCATGCCAAAATAAAGCTTGAAAATTTACAATTAATTAACGCATCTTTGGATCGATTTCCTAAAAGAAATAAAAATAGGACAAGGCTTTATACCCATGATAAAGCAAAAATTAAGACATCTTATTGAATGACTGATACACAAAGAATAAGACAGCTAAAGATTAGTAATTAGTTTGTAAATAACATGGAACATATGAACAAACTGATCTTCTTCCAGGATATTTCCCTCCATTAAGCAACATCCTGGAATTATAAGCAGTCAGCACTAGGACAACTTGGAAACTTTTGCTAGCTGGGGCTGTCCATGTCAATGTGCATTGTCACCACCTATATTACATGGGTGGCCTCATCATGCATCAGTTCTTTCTTCTATCATCAACTGCTCATTGATCCACCACTGCTGAAGAACGTTGTTGAACTTTACAAGTATTACTAATGTTTCTACTTCCTTGCTCATTTTTATTTTAAATTAATGAACCTTTTGACCCATTGACAAAAGATGCCTCTCCTGCCAGGTCTCAATCTCTTCTTAAAAGAAGTAAGTCCTCTGAAAAAGACAAATCCCAAGCTAAATCCTTGGGTCCTGCTGCACCCCCCCCCAACTGTCTTCCAGACATCAAGGTTGAGGTCTGGCAGTGGCTGTAATCCCCCATCAGGGGATTTACAGCAGAATACACAATCAGTCACTGTCCCATTGATGAATCAGTCATCAACAACTCCATCAGGGCTTCTTGTTTTCCTTTTTGACTTCGACAGTAAGTGGGTAACGTTGTCTGCACATACTTGATGCCCACTGGACATTGCATTGGTACAATGTATGGACTAAGGTCTTCAGAAAATCCTCTCAGCTATTTGTGACTTTCACCCCCAATATGGTGGTCTCTCCTATTTTTAAGCAGGGTCTTTCAAAATTGTTTGCCTACTGCATTCATTATGTTACCAGAAGTGAGGTAAACAGCTTCCTGGTCCTGTCCATGCTCACCCCTCCTATCACTTGTTTTAACAGTGTGTACACTGCTGGCATCTGTGCTGCTGCCACGTGAGTCATTGTTCATACATTCACTAAACATTATTGCCTAGACTTCGTCTCTTGTATACCAGCCAAATTTGGCCTTACTGTCCTGCAAGGCCTCCTTTCTCAGGGTATTTAGCTCCTTCCTCCCTTCCTTTCTTTCTCATTGCCTTGGTACTGCTCAGGAATCATTCCATAATGTGGATCAGTGGAGGGAGCTATGCTCATAGAAGATAGAATAGGTACTTACTGTAATAATAGATCTTCAAGAGAATCTCCTCCATTGAGCCACAGTCCTCCCTTTCTCCTTCCCTACTTTCCAGGAGAAGGTGTTATCCTGCTGCTTTTTCAAGCTGGTTCTCCTCCTATGCTTGATTTTGGCTTTATATTACTCAGGCTGCCATATCCTCTCTTGTGTGTTTAGCTTGGTCCTGGTTGCTTTGGATCCTGCTGGTCTTTTGATGCCCTGAGCTTGTTTACAGAGGGGAACTGCGGTATGATGGGGCCACCATACGAACATACGAACATGCGAAATTTGCCAGCAGATAAAGGCCTAGAGGTCTATCAAGTCTGCTCGAATGTGCAGCTAGCACCCCTTATTCTGCAGCTGCCCTTCCCTTCCACCCTTCCCCTTCATTAACCCTCCCCCTTGTCCTGTCCCATCCTCGTTTGAAGCAGTCCACTGTTCTACTGCATACCACTTCAGCAGGTAACGCATTCCACCCAGCCACCACCCTCTCTGTAAAAAAGTGTCTCCTCATCTGCCTCCTGAACCTTCCTCGCTCCAGTCTCATATCATGGCCCCTGGTGGCCTTCCCCTCCCTTACTTTGAACAGCCCCTCTGTACCCGTCTTGTTTATTCCTTTCATGTATTTAAAGGTTTCAATCATGTCACCCGTCTCTCCTTTCCTCCAGTGAGTACATGTTCAACTACTTCAACCTCTTCTCGTATGATAAGTCCTCCAGCCCCTTGATCATCTTTGTCACTCTGCGCTGCACCCCCTCCAGTAACTTAATGTCCCTTTTCAGATATGGATGCCAGCACTGCATGCAGTACTCCAGGTGTGGTCTAACTAATGACCTATACAGTGGCAGAATCACCTCCTCCCTCCTCGAGAATATGCCCCTTGCAATACAACCCAGCATTTTGTTGGCCTTTGCAGCTGCCTTCCTACATTGTGCTGAGTTGTTCATTGGCCCTGTAATGAGCACACCCAGATCCTGCTCCTCTCCTGTCTGGGCTAGCTGCACTCCCCCTAGCTGGTAACTCCTCCTTGGGTTCTTCATCCCAAAATGCAGCACCTTGCACATTTTGGCATTAAAGCCCAGTTGCCAGGTGTCTGACCAGGTTTCAAGCTTTGCCAGATCATCCTGCCACCCCTGCCATCCCCCTAGGTCATCCACCACCGCGCCTACCTTGGTATCATCAGCAAACAGACTGATCTTGCTCTTGATGTCCCATGATATGTCTGCAATGAATATCCCAAACAACACTGGTCCCAACACCGAGCCCTGTGGAACACCACTCGTCACTGCCCTTGGGTGTGAGAGCTCCCCACCCACCACTACCCTCTGTTGCCTTCTCTGCAGCCAGTTTCCTACCCATCTCACCATCTTTGCACCCGCCCCTGTGTCTACTAACTTCCTTCCCAGCCTTCCATGTGGCACTGAGTCGAATGCCTTACTGAAGTCCAGATACAGGACATCCATTGCATGGCCCCTGTCCAGTTGCCTAGTTACCCAGTCATAGAACTTGACCAGGTTGGTTTGGCAGGATCTGCCACATATGAAGCCATGCTGTGTGCTGTCCTGTAGTCCTTTGGCCTCTAGGAGGGCCACCAGCCTCTCCTTCAGGATAGTCTCCATTAGCTTACTCCCAATGGATGTGAGGCTCACTGGTCTGTAGTTTCCCGGTTCATCCTTGGGGCCACTCTTGTGGAGGGGCACCACATGAGCCATCCTCCAGTCCTGAGGTACACACCCTGAATGTAGTGAGGCATTAAATAGGTCTGCCAAAGGTCCTGCAAGGACCTCTGCCAGCTCCTTCAGTATCCTAGGGTGGATGCCATCTGGGCCTGGTGCTTTGTCCACCCTCAGTGCCTTCAAACCCTCTCAAACTCTGCTCTCCATGATTTCCCCTTCTGTCACCACTTTCCCCCTGCTTTTGCCATTTCTCCCACCTTGGGTGTCACCCCCCTCTACTCTTTAGTAAATACTGAGCAGAAGTACTCATTTAGTGCTTCCACCTTAACGCACCCTGCTTCCACCTTTTCGCACCCTGCTTCCACCCAACCCCCCTCCTTCCTAATCCTTACTATGTGGTCCTTACAGCTCCTTTTCTCCCTGATGTACTTAAAGAACCACATTATATAGGTCACAAAGATGCACATTGACATGGGCAGCCCCAACTAGCAAATGTTTCCCGATGACCCTTATGCTGATGGCTTACAGTTCCATGATGTGGCCTAATCGAGGAGATTCTCTCGACGACCTACTGTTATTATACTACGTAACTATTCTTTATTAAAGGAATGTAAGAAAAATAAATGTGTAACTACATAACTACTGGCTTAGCCTTTTTCCCATAGTGAAACCGTGGTGCAATTTGCCATTATAAAGGAGCGTTTATAATGGAAAACATGCACACGGTTTCCCTCACTCTGTGCATGCTCCACTGCATCATTTCCCTTCAGAAATCTCACCACATGCTTTCCCCTTGGAAGCGTAAGCCACCACTCGGAATCGGACTTGGTAGTAAGTTACATTTTTTAACAGAATCTTCAAGGGAAAGAGAAGCTGTTTCTACTGCTCACCCCCAAAGAAAAAAATTAAATAAATGCAAAACAGCAGCGAGTCACAGACCAGCTACTCAAATTGAACAGGGTGGGCCATGCAGCTACCTGCATGCATTTTATATAATTGCTGAGACAAAAAAGGCAAACCCAGCAATTATATAAAATGAAACATGGGTTGGGGTGTGTAAACACGAAGTTTACACACACCCTCGGGGTTAGATGCTTTTAATAAACCCTGAGAGCGAAGGCATTTAACCCTTGGGTGTGTGTAAACCTCTTGTTACACACCCGACCTATACTTTATTCTATATATATATAATGGAGCTGTATCCATCTAGGGTGCTGTATGCATGATAATCAAAATACAAGTTTGTTAATAAAGATCTAACTTCTGACTGTGGAAATGGAAAGACAGAAAATGTATACCATATAGCCCTACACTGCTCAAAACTTGATGTAATAAGGAAAAACAGGTAGGCCTATATTTAGAAATAGAGACAGATGATGAGGATGGTTTCCTGAAGGGATACATGAATGTGCAGTTATAGGTAGTACTGCAAGATGCTTTTGGCTACTTGGGTGAGGTGGTTGTCTAACACAATGAAAGATATGTTAAAATCTAATGGGAAACATGAGTGTACTGGTAAAATATCTGCATGAAGTTCATAGGGGTTACAAATGAGTATTCATCAACAGATGCTGAGGAAATGTGCACAACATTTTAAGGTCTTAAGATCATCATTTCCTATGTGACTAGAGATTTCAGACATTTTTCCATGAGAAAGGATGTAGGTAACCAGACCCAAACTACTCATGGATATGAGTTTTTCAATGCTTGTTTCACGTGACTATGTAACCATGTTAGCTAAAGTTGTGACACATGATCTAAACTTTAAATAAAGTGAACTTTTAGAGATGGTAATGATACTATGGAAGATAGAAACAAAATAAGCCCTTTAAACTTGCTATCCAAAGAAAAAATGTATGAAATTAGCTTGAACACTAAGAATATTGAAATATGTAAATGGTTATGGCAAAGAGATGGAATCATTTGTGCAATATCAGCATAAAGATATAATGGAAGGGGTCCACAACTGTATTTTTATATGCAGTGATATTTTAATGGTTGTGCAATGTTATGTAAAACACTAGTATGTAAATTATATTATTTTGTGATATGTACATTATCATATTGAAATATGTATTGTATATGTTTGGAGAAGTGTAAAGGCTGTGTTTGGAGAAGTGTTAAGGCTTTATAGCTGAATGCTAATGAACTTGACTCTCCTTGACTTGTACTCACTGGAGACCAGAAGGAAAAGGAATGATATGACAGAGACCTTCAAGTGCTTGAAAGGAATGGACAAGGTAGAAATTAGAGGAAATATTCAGCAGGACTGGTGAGTCAAGAACATGGGGGCATGAGTGGAAGCTGGCAAGGAGCAGATTCAGGAGGTTTCCGAGAAAGTTTTATTTTACAGAAAGAGTGGTTAAGCCATGGAACAGCCTACCAGCAAAGATGGTGGTGCAAGCACCATTAATGGTTTCAAACTAGTCTGGGACTGAGTAAAATACTTAATATTTACACGGGGTAAAGCAGTAGGGCAGGGGACAAGGAGGTCAATGAGGACAATAACTCTGACTAGACATTAGGTCCCAGGTAGGTAAAGTAAAGCAGAGAAGACTGGATGGACCAATGTTTTTTTCTGCAAGCATTTTCTGTTTCTGTGGTTGCAACCGCTCATGAAGCCTATGAATGAAACCATGAATACTAGGGTCAGGCTGCTTAACCAGTTCAGTTAATCTTTACCATACAAAGAGCACAGGTGCCTGGGCTTTTTTGCTAACTGAAGATATGTTGCTACATACTAAAGATGCACATTGCACATATGCACATATTATGTCTTTGTGGGAAACTGTACAGTTTGGGGTCCCAGTTAAAGGAATTCTCTTGGTATCTTTTTCAGTATAAGCAGATAAGTTACTTTCCCTGGTGATTAGGTTAAGAGCTTATTCATTAACAATTTCAAGCCTTGTATGGTATTGTTTTGCAGGGGAAAGATCTGCAGCTGCAGGGGTATCAATATAATGTCCATATTGGTACTGGATTTCTGCTGTTTATGAGGAAAAAGGCAGCCTATGCAAAAAAAGTGCCATCTATTAGTAAACACTGTGAATAATAGTTAAAAGCAATACAGCTAACTGGCCCACTTTTGCAGCAGTATGGCAACTGCTTGTGGTGATGACATCTCAGGTTTGGAGACAGACTCAGGAATCCAAGGAGCAGCTGGGGGAGAAGGACTGAGCATCCCAGGGACTGCTCTCCTTTTCTGGGGGGCAGGGGGGAAGATTGCTCAACACTCTGTGGACCTCTGGTGGAGGCAGGGGGTACCCCCACTGCTGGCACCTCACGTATGGGGGACAGGTAGATGCTGGCTGTCATTGCATGTCCTCGCTCCCAGGGATCTCCACAGTAGCAACAAAAAAATCTATCCCCCACCCTTGATGCCCTGCCTGCCTGCCATCGCTCCTACTGTGATCCATGTCTACCAAGGGTGTTCCATTCCCATGATCCCTCCCTGGGGGGTAAGCAAGGGCTTAAGACAATTGTCTGTGGGGAAGGGATGTGTGCTAGGTGGCCCTTCTCAGGGGGGGTAAGCCTGGGAATGGGGAGAGGTGTGCGGGGCAGGGACCAATCCCCTAATGGAGGAGGGGCCAGGTCTGAAAAGAAAGCAATACGGCTGTCTAGTTTTGGTCTATGTGATAGCAAGCATGACAGTCAAAGGAGTTCTCTAACCATCCACATGATGGGGAATTTTCCCTTATTCGAATGGTTAAAGTTTCTGCCTTTAGGGCTCAGAATCCCTGTTTGATTCACAAGGAGGGCTAATGGTGCTTACCCTAACAGAGGGGACAGACAGAATTTCTCACCAGCAGTACAAGAAAGAGTCTCAGACACCCCATTTGAGGACCTTGTTTATTTGGTGGACACAGTGGAAGATGCCCTATCTAAAATCAGAAAGAGGAGAGCTGCAATGTAATTACTTCAGACCTGATATAAGAGGGGAATCCACTGATGCCTCATTTTTAGAGTTGTTCTACTTTTTAGGAGGTATAGGTAGTACATTTAAAGTATTTTTTTGGGATGGATGCATTCAATGAAATTGGAGTGGGAGCTAATGCCAAATACCATTTTGTCACATTTACTGATGCAGAGAAAGAGAAATTACTAGATCAAATTAGGGGAGACAGGGATCTTTCGACTGGTGCAACAGATAATGCAGGACAGACTGCTCGCAGGGTGGAGAATCAGGCATTTAGAGATTGTCATTTGGATTGGCACGCCATTACTTTAGGACAATACTTGACCTATAATTTAATACCCAGAGGACTTAGAGTTTATGTAGAACATAACATAGGAATTAAATCTGCCAAGTTAGATATGAGATGGGATGGAATTAGAACAAGATGTTCAGTTGACTTTATGTATGCACTGATTGAGGTTATAGTAGAAGAGAGGGGTAAAATAGCAGAGCAGGTTAATTTGGACAAGGAAGCTTTGAAATTCAAATTACAACTAGAGGAATTTAATAAGGCAATGGAACAAATAAAACAGAAGATTGACTCCTATGAAAAGAATTTGAAACAGCAAAAGTTAAAGAAATTTAATCGGGATATGAATGATTATAAGGAGAATAGAATATATACACATATGAGGAATAATATGAGAACTAATTGGAATAACCAAAATAGACAAGAAGAGAGTGGGTCTGACAGTGACAATAGCTACAGTAGGGCCAGTAATAACACAACTTTGAATATGAAAACACAAGGTCTAGAAAGGCCATCTAATAGGACGATATATAGGACAGATACATGTGCCAGACAAGCTTCGGAAACACATACAAGAAAACATTTTTCTGCACAGGAGATAGAAAACAGAGATTCATCAGGTCAGATGAGAATGGAAGAGCAAAGAGAGCCAAGGTACACAATGAGGAACAAAACTGGAATAGAAGAGGGTGTAGAGCCGGGAAGAACAGGTGTAGGAGGAGGAATAGGTTTGGACAAAGGGCGAGGAGACATCCGCCCCAAACAGAGGTACTACCAGAAATAATTCCCATTTTCAACCTGAGTAAGAGACATTTGAATGATACTGAGATGAAAGTGTTAGCTAAAGGCCTCTCATTTGCACCAACTGTAGCAGTGAATATATTTGATTTAGAATGTGATTTGCAGTTGTTTTTTAGAACCTTGCGTCTCAAAGCACAATTTAGCAACGTTATACAAATAGCTGATTATAAGCAAGACATTAAAACTGCCTTGGGCATAAGCTCTACTTATAATCCATCTATAGGTAACTGTTCTGCAGTTGAAACATATACTGAAACAGTCAGGAGAGAGATTCATCAGCTGTTTAGAACAGATAAGGATATGTTATCAGCCTATGATAATTTAACACATATAGAAAGACATGCTTTAAACATTCTAAAAAAATGATGAAAATATAATAATCAAGCCAGCGGACAAGGGGGGAGGTATCGTAATCCTAGACTATGAACACTATAGAAGGATTTGTATTAGGTTGCTTGAGAACCAGAGGAATTATTTGAAGTGTGATATGGATCCTTTGGATATAATAAACAGAGAATTTACTGTATTGATAGAAGAACTGACTCTTTGTAATTTTCTAAAAGAATGGGAAGGAGAACTCCTAATACAGAAATTCCCAAGAACCCCCTGTTTTTATACCCTGCCAAAAGTACACAAAGATCAAGTAGATCCACCAGGTCGTCCAATAGTATCAGGAATTTCCAGTATATTTGAACCTATTTCTGATTATGTGAACTACCATTTGCAACCCCTAGTGGAGAAGATTCCTACATATATAAGAGATACTTCTCATTTTATAAACATTCTGAGAGAAGTAAATTTGACAGAGAGAGAAAGAAGATCTATTCTGCTAGTGACTTTGGATGTATCTGACTTATATACCTCAATACCACATCAAGAGGGGATTCTAGCCATGGGTAAACTATTGGACAAAAGAGAAGGGGGAATACACCCAAGAACAGGGACATTATTAATGTTGGCAGAATTTATTCTCACTAATAGTCATTTTAGATTTGAGAAGGCTTTTTACAAACAGACGAGAGGAACAGCCATGGGGACTACAATGGCGCCGGGGTATGCAAATGCAAACATGTCAGAATTTGAAAATACCTATATATTAGATGAACGGAACAATCATTTTTTTTCAATTCGTCAAATTATATAAGAGATATATAGATGATTTGTTCTTATTGTGGCCGGGTACAGATTGTGATCTTTTGTTGTTTCTGGAATATTTGAACTCCTGTGATGTTAACCTGAGATTCATGATGGATTATAGTGTAATTTCCATACCTTATTTAGATGTAAGGGTTTTAAAAGGGCAAGAGGGACTTACTACAATATTATATAGGAAAGATACAGCACGGCATACAGTTCTGCATGCAAATAGTTTTCATGCAGAATGACTGATTGAGAGTATTTCCTTCTCACAGTTTTAGCGTATTCGTAGAAATTGTGGGGAAGAACAGGATTTTGTTCACGAACTTGAGGAGGTCTCTAACAGATTTAAGGAATGGGGATATAGTAGAAAGACCATATATCAGGCAGGAAAAAGGGTGAGGGAGGTCTCTCAGACAGAAGCATTAAAGGAAAATAGGAGCATTCAACCAGATAGACCAATAGTCTTTAGCATGAAACATAACCATAAAATGAGAGAGATAAGAAGGATAATAAACAAACACTGGCCAATTTTAAAAGGTTACCCTATGGAAAATAATGTCTTCCAAACACTTCCAAGGATAGCTGAAAAAAGAGTACCAACACTCAAAGACAGGTTAGCACATACTGACCATATACAGGGAAATACCTTGGGCAATAAACAGCTATTATTGGGTCCCTTGCAACCCAGAATGGTACCTTGTGGCAGATGCTCAGTCTGTGGGCATACTAGCAAAAAAACAACAATACAAACACCCATACAATAATAAGGAATATGAGATTAAATAATCAATTACATGTGATTCATCTGGGGTAGTGTATGTTTTGCAGTGCCCGTGTGATAAGATATATATTGGTAAAACAATAAGACCTCTTAAGCAACGCATCCAGGAACACAAGTCAAATATAAAGAATAAAAAGTCTACCCCAGTAGTAGACCATTTTTTGGAAGCAGAACACACAGGGGCGTCCCTAAGATTTTGGGGGTTAGAGAAGATTAAACCCCCAGATGGGGGGGGGGAGATTATAATAAAATAGTAGAGAGGGCTGAAACAAAATGGATTTTTGAGATGTAAGTGTTGGACCCAAAAATTGGTCTTAATAAAGATATAAATTGGAACTGTTGTCGGAGATAAAGATGTTAGGATTATTGTTTCTCCCCTCTCCCCCCCTTTCCCCCTTCCTCCCATCCCCCCTTTTTTCAGTGGAATGAAGGCAACTAGGAAGTATTAGAAAGTTTGAAGGTAGATGGAAATGATAGAATTTGTGAAGACTTAAATGATTGAACTTCGTTTGGCTATGGTCATAAGAGTTCAGGTTATGAGAGAGGACACCAGAGTGAATGGGAAACAAATTCAAGGGGCACCTTTTATGACCATTTTTGCTAGGCTATAGTTATAAAAGTCAGGCTATAAGAGAGGACACTTGAGTGAATGAGAGATGTATTTTAGGGGTATTCGTTAAGATTATTTTGTTCAGAGATTGGGGAGGCTACTTCTCTGGGACTAAAAATGAAGGGAATAAGATTTATTGGAAGAATATGATGATCGAGACATGATTGACTATGGGAAGCGTGTGAATTAGAATTGAAAGATAGTTTACCTTTAAGGCTGAATTATGTGACGTCATCAGAGGTGCGCTATTAAGTCGTGTTAGAGCGACCGAAAAAAACTTTAGGGCTAACAGATGTAGCATCCACACGTAGAAAGGAGGTCCGTGGGTTAAAGAATTAGAATCTTTTCAAGAAATCAAAGCTGTGTCTGGACTTCAAGAATTAGTACGTAAAGAATTAAAATTAATGCTCGGTATTGGGGTGAGGACAAATACGCTAGTACGATTGTAGAAACTGTTCACAATCTGTAGGAAGGTGCATGAATGAAGATTGTGGTTATAGAGAGAACAACAAAAAAATAAAAAGGTTCATTTGAGACAACTAGAAAGTATTGACACCCTAAGATAATGAGTATGGGTTTTGCAGGTTAGTGGCTGAGTGCCACTTTAATCCAGTGTGGTTGGCACAAGCGTTCTGGAAGCTCATAGAGAGAGGAATGTTAACATCACATTAGAGTTCATAGGTTTGGAAGTCAAAAAAAGGAAACTTCAATAGTCATAATATGTACACGTTGGCATAAAAAGGTTAGGAAGTTTGTAGAAAAAGCGTAAAGTTAGCGCTATGAATGAGGAATTCTTGTTAGTTCATAAAGAAGTGAACGCTAGTACTATACTGCAGTCACAGCCATTGAAGTTCCTATGAGTCAGAAAATATATAAACTTATGGGCTAGGAAGAAAAAATGAGACATTAGTGGTTCTGGACATATATGTGTGCATATATAAAAATTAAGAAGTTTGTAGAGAGAGTATATGGTAAAGTGATTAATCTTGTGTTACTTTGTTTTGTGGGGGTATTGTAATATGCTTCATATGTGTCTGAATTAAGAAGATTTGTCTTATTTAAAAGAAACATCAATGGTGCATTTTTTCCTGGTAGAAAATGTTAGAGAGACTGCGAACAATGATTGGTCTAAAACAATAATTCAAGTATAAAAAATGTCTTAATTTGTTTGATAGAAATGTTTTCTCTTATTTGCACTCTAGTTTGAAAAGACATGTGAAGAGGCATATGATGAAGCTTTATAAATCGAATGAGGCCATATCTTAATGGCGCATGTCATTTTTCACAATACAGTGAAATTTGCAGGTATTAACTAGTACCTATTGGGAAAATTGTAACACTGTCCATCACAATTTGGTGTTTTGGTGTAGGGTTCCATCTCTAATTACTGATATAGGATAGATATATTAGATTAAGTAAATATTTATACACTATGTATATATGTATTTGTTCTATAGGATCTGGAATCCATGCTAATGTGAGAGAAAGTGATAATATACGACTGAGACTTTATGTAGTAAGTGGCATCAGTGGGTATTTATTTAAAAGCATTATAAGATGGTACTAATGTGGGTGTAGACAGTCCTTTTAATTTTATGTATTTATATATTTTTTCATAAGGGCATCTCTTGATAAAGCCAAGACACTTGGTGAAATGTTGAGGATTGCCACATTTTAAACTAATAAAAAAAAGAGGAATTTGAGAGAACAAGAAAGACTGTCTACAGATATCTTTTTTTGAAGCGCCCTCACCTTGTTTACTCTATATTGGAGATTGTTTCTACATCATCTGCACATCGGAGAGGTGACTTTTGCATGTGAAAGATTTTGTCCATTTCCTGTGGGATTGCTCTTTCTGTTTCATATCCAACAGGATTTCAGTGGCCTTCATGGGGTGGCAGGTTGGGTAATCAGTGGGTGAGACCTTCCCAAATGAGAGAGAAATCATCCGAATTCCAAACCTAGAGCTCTATGGCAGTGAACGATTACCCATGTTTAGGATAAAAAAGGCCCCTGTGGTCATGTGGCATAAGGGGAATTGTATCCTGTAGGATAAGTAAATGGTCCCTCCTTCAGAAGGAGAACCTTCCAGATGTATTCATGACTGTTCATTCATGGAGTATTTTATTAGTTCACACGTGTCACATCAGTTTTAAATGTGAATGCCTTTATTTCACCCAGAATAATTCACAGAGCAGTAGACAGAACATGGATTACCTCTTGCAGTATAATGTTATGGCGATCAGATAGGTTCTTACCAGTGCTGCAGTCTGTTGTGGAACTTGTGCTGCCACTGTCACCTGTACACACAAAGTGCAACACAGTCATAGGACAGTTACATTACAAGCAACCTACCTGTGTACAAGTGGATCGCATAGTACTTTAAAGAGTGGTAGACAGATAGACGGATGATTCAGATACCATAGAGAAACTGTAATATCCTTTACATTTCCAACAGGCTATGATTTGACCTACAAGTGTTCCTTTTGTAATTTTTTTATGATTTCTATTACAAAACTACATGAACAGATTGTTTATACTTAACTATGACTTAAGCTATCATTCTCCTCCTTCATTTAAGAGTATTGCTGTATCATTGTCTCACTCGGGACTTTGCAACTCGTGAGTTATAAACATACAAATTCCCACTCATGGAAGTAAAAATTATATCTTATCTTGGGTGTTATATCCCATATATATATATATATATATATACACACACACACACACACACACACACACACACACACACACACACACGCACACCATCAAACAGTTTAGTGTACAAGAAAGTTATGCCATTGAGGAGAACAAGGCTGGAGGGCAAGGGGCTCTGTATGGATGAAAAATTTGGAGTGGACAATGAAGGTTGTTTCAAGGAAGTCTGATGTCTTTCTAAGCTAGGCCCATGTTCCCTAAAACAAACACATCAAGCTGTGTGGGCAAAGGTAATTTCATTTTTCTTGGCAGTGGTAGTATAGTGTGGAACATTCAGGTACCCATATTGCTACCCTAGGTGGAGGCACCATGTCACTTCCTCTGAAGTGCCCAGTGTAGCACAGTTTGCACAGCCCATGCTGGTCTTTTCAGTAAATCTGGAGAAGTGAACCCCGAGGGACCCAGGTGGTCACTACATGTAGATCACTCCCAAGCAGACATCCCTCCCCCATTAGTGTCCCACATCAACAGTAAGTTTTGCATATATTGATTCTGCTACTCCACTACCCCTGTCCCCTATTCCTCCATCTTTGTAATACCTTCCCTGATGAACAGTGCAACCCCACATTCCTCTCCTCTTTACCCCGTTCCTCATGAATAATATGTAGCCTGGGACAGTGAGGTCCCAGTCATTGTTGGATGATGCCCGCATTTTCATCACTGCCATTTTTGTCGTGGTTGTTATCTGCTGCCATTGCCTGAAGCTCACTCATTTTATTTCTAACATCCAGGAAACCCTGCCTGCTGTACTTCCTCTGCCAGTTGTTAGTCCTACTTTGCTAGATTCCTGGGATGAATGTTTAACCCAGCCTTCACCTAATTAGTTTTGTTTTCACTGTTGGGTGTGTGGTCTTACCCATTAACCATTCTGTGATACCTCCAGCTCCCTGAATCCCATTCTGGATGGGTGGTGCTTATTGGCTTTCCCTTTATTGCATACATCATATGGATAATGCTAGCCCTGGCCTATACCTTCTAGTTTCACTGCCTTTAGATAAAGGCCTCAAATGTCTGTCCCAGTGCCCTAGCTCCCTTCCCACAGGATGAATGCCATACTGTTTAAATAAGCCTTTGTAGATTTTACAGAACAAGAACAAAAAGGGGCACTACTATAAGCTGGTGGGGGGAAGAATCAAGAGAGGAGGTCAGAAGACGCTTCTTGACAGAATGAGCAGTGAAGGGGTGGAATGAACTCCCAGCAGCGGTTGTATCTCTGAAGACAGTAGTTGGATTCAAGAGAGGGTGGGACAGGATGAAGGGGAGAGCTAGGGCAGATGGGGGCAGGATAAGGTGAAGTGGAGGGTCAAGGTTGCTGGAGAGGGGGATGGAGCCCATAGTAGTTGCTGTAGAAGGGGCTCTGCAAATCACGCAGACTAGATATACTACAAGGCTTCCTGCTGGTTACATACATATGTATGTTTCACATGGTAGGGGGCTACCAAAGAAATTGTCTACTGCCTGCCAGTTCAGAGACTGGTCAACTGAGCCAGCAGCAGCTAGAGTTTTACTGACATAGAGAACCTGTAGGGTATAACTAGCGTCAGGAGGCTTAGGATGAATGTGGGCCAAAATATTTTTCAGGCCTTGTAAATAAGCACTAGAACCTACATAGAAACATAGACTTTGATGTCAGATAAGGACCGCTTGGCCCATCCAGTCTGCCCATTTCCCTACCTATTGGATAAGCTGCAGATTCTAGTTAACCAACAGCCTACTTCCTCCTACTCCCCCACCATAATTGCTTTATGTCTGTCCCATGCATTCTTTAATTCCTTGGCAGTTTTTAACCCCACAGTCTCCTCAGGAAGGCGGCCCTCCATCCTCTTCATGAAAAAAATATTTCCTCATGTTGCCCCTGAGCCGTCCCCCCTCTCTCTTCAAATTGTGTCCCCTTGTTCTTACACATCTCTTTTTTTGAAAAAAAAAAAAGTAAATAAATTCCACTTGCCATCTTGTCTAACAATCAGAGTATTTTCCCAAAAATCGGAATAATGTGATCCCTTGGGCTAACTTTCACAAAGACCTTTGAGCACATGCTGCATGTTGTCTGCTTCTGCTTGATGTAACTGCAGTAGCTTAAATGCTCTTCTGTCCATACAGTATAATGGTCACTGGTACTCTTTACTGGGTATGTATGGATTTTTTTCAAAACTGTTTGTAATTGTCCCACCTTAAATACTTTGAGCCTGACTTGACTGCATTTCCTGTGGAACTGCTTAATGTACTTGTAATGTTTTTGTGACAATGTATTTGACAGGAAACCTTTGTAAATGAGCACTTGTGCTGAAAGGCAATCTCCAAAGTTTTTAATAAATCAGTACATAAATAAAATGAAACTGGGCACAGGGGTAGTTCGATTGTTGGTTCCCTGCAGAACTACAGACAAAAAGCTGGAGAGGGGCTTACTGATGAGCTACTTTGCAAGGGAATTTGCTGGAAAATTGGATATTCAGGGGAGGAGTTGGTGATACGAAAGAAAACGAAAAATAAGGAACACGTTTAAATGTTAAAATTAGTCCTGTCAAGACCACAAAAAGCAGGCTCAGTAAGCTGCAACAAGTGCACATAAATTGGCATCATATAATCTGTGCAGATATGCCCAAATTAAAAAAATATATATAAATAGTTCTTGCCCATTACTGTACCTTTTTCTCCTTTGTCTCCTTTCAGTCCCAGAGGTCCAAATTTTCCAGGAGAACCTACATCTCCCTTCTCTCCTGTAGAAAAAAAATAAAATGTAATTAATTTGCTTTTGGGCCAATCAGCCATTTTTCTTCAGCCTTTCAACACCAATTGTTAAGGCTGCCAGGCCTACACCTTTAACACAAATTACTTTTTATGTTTCCAAGGATCTTTGAAGGGCTGCTGATGCCTCTGGGAAAGCATTGAAATACGTATTATTTAGACACAGTTCAGCTTGTTTTTCATATATCTTCTCTCCATTTCTTCCTCCTTCATTGCCAAGTAACTGGTTCAACTCCCATTCCTCCTACTTCTCCTCACTCCTCTCCACTGCCCTCTCCTCTTGTTACCCTGTGCTCAAGGGATTCCTGGACCTTCATCATTCCCCATTCCCACTCATGTGCTGGGCAAGCTGCTTTTTCCTACTGTCTCCCTTCCCTCTGGAACCTACTCCCCTCTTCCCTTCCGCTCTCCCCCTCTCTCAATGCCTTAAGACACCTGCTAAAGCATATTCCTGCCCCCCCTTGTACCTGTCACTCCCCCAACCTTCTGAATCTCTTCTTCCAGTCTCTCCTGTTCTCCCCTGCCTATTATTCCCCTAATTATACCACCTGTGTTCTTGCCCTTCCCCATCTGGTTCCTAATCTACGAGGTGCTTAATCTTATGCACTCTAGCACACATTGTTTATTGCAGCCATGTAAGAACCCAGGTACTGTTCCTTTATTCAGACTGAGATTTCATGCTGTTACTAATTCGTATGGGGGCTCCCCATTTATTTTCACTCCAATTTGACTGCCAATGTATTTTATATTTGCACTTTGAATGATTGTAATGGCTCTTTATTGCTGTACTCCCTCCCCCCCTCCCCTTTGTCATCTAACTAACTAACATAACTAACTAACTACATCTCTCCCCTCACTATCATTTATTGCTGAGTAAATTTGAACAGACACAGTGGGCTGGATTTTCAAAGCCCTGCAACCTGCCTCTGTTGGGTCCAAATTTCGATGGCAGACAATTGTGGATTCACTGGAAACCTATGTCTTTACCCTATTTTCAAAGCTGTCAGGGTGCCTGTCAGCGAGGACTTCTGCCTGTTTCACACATGCACCCTTTACTTTCATGACCAGCACATGATAGTTCACCTCGGGAATTGGGATCCCCATGAGGGTGACCTCTGTGGCCTACCATTCATGTTGTCTGTCACAGACTGTGTGAGGCACACACCAAGCTGCCGACACAGCATGCGTCTGACTGTGTGGGAAGCTGTGCACAGCTTCACTGTTATTTAGAAGCAGGGGTCCTCTGGACCAATCTGAGGCAGAACTATGTGTCAGTTCAACCACCTGGCTGTCAATTCACTTACCAGCAGTGGGTGTACAACCCCACCTGTTTACCACACCCTGCTGACACAGTACTTCATTGGATAAGGGTTGTTGAGGTGACAGCTCCTCCCCAGCAGCCATAGTGGTCATGGTCATGGAAGCAGCAGCAAAAGGTGAGAAAGAGAGAGAGAGAGAGAGAGAGAAGAAGATATGGGACTTTTATTGTGTTTTGTCTGGGGAGGGTGCAATCTGTGTCTTCAATGGACGCTCCTTCAATTACCACCGTCACAAGGTGGTTTAAACGTTCCTAATTTACCTATACTGCTTTACAGCCACAAACATGCATATAGTTACGCTTTGGCTTAACCTCAGGTTTCAATCATTGCGGAAACATATTGAATTAACTATAAATGATCTGTTTGACCCCGGGAAAATATTATTCACCCCCATCACAGATCTACTGAACCTTCAGGATTTTAGACACTACAAAGCACACACATTATGCTTATAGTTTAATTTGTGTGCCCTTCCTGTTCGGGACCATGTTTTTTTACTTTTTGAGGCTATTGGTGCAGAAACTGATGTTTTTCCTGCCCGAGCTGATCACACTTTTAAGAGATGGCACCAGCTGGGATCGTCATACATTTTCCAATTCCTAGATGCTCAAGGAGTTTACCCTTTTGATTACCTGCAATCTCAATATCAGTTAACAAATAGGGAACATTTCTGATAGTTGCAGATTTGTTCCTTTATAATACATAAAAATTCCCAAAGGAACCATCTTCCATACCCTCTCTACTTATTATTGCACATTCTTTTTGATACAATAAAAGGAATACATTGGCAGCACCTAATAGGACACCTATAAAAGTGTTTACACATTCTGTCCTAGAAGCCTGGAACATGGAATTATCCACTAATATCTCTTATGAAGTTTGGTTGAAGTGTACAAACTCCATATTGACATGAATTTGCCTGGAAGTGCAGGAATCAATATTTTAACACTGGCTAAACTCTCAAAATACCTTCCTGCCCAGTATGGACATTGCTGGAGACAATGTGAGAGCACCATAGTCAGTCACACACACATATTTTCTTGTATTTCCCTGTCCTGGCCTCCCTTTGTTGGCAGGTAGGTATGTATTCTAAGATTGTTGGGTTCAAATGTCCCTTTAACTCCAGAAATGACTCTTTTGACTGTTTTCCCTCAGGATATTAGATTTCCTCCCAGATCCATGATATATATATACTGTATATCTGTTAGCAGCCAAAACAGCAATCATTCAGTTGTGGAGACAATCACAGCCCCCAAATATTGCTATGTAGCAGGATATTATTAATGAACTGTATACCTTGGAGCAGATTTTAGCATGATGTATGAGTAATGAAATGCAGTTTGAGCTCAAATGGAGTAGCTGCATGTTTTATATTTCAGAGAAGGATGAAGGCTTATATTCCATAACTGAACATTAGCTTGGTCATTATGTTTTTTTTTAATTGTAATTTAAAGTATGGAAAGTGCTTTATTGCTGGGGCAGCCTGGACCTCTGGACTTATTGAACTGGAGGATTTTTACTGAGTGACATGTTTGTATGATAGAAATTGTTCAGTTATTTGGAGGTCTTAGGATTGTTTTTCAAAGTGGTACTGGGTTAAGATAGCTTGGATAAAACTGCATATTAAATAGAGCGCTCCAAGAAGTGCTGATGGCTGTATAGTGACAGGGGTTTTACAGCGTGTGGTAGAAACCACTATCCTTGTAGGCTGCCAGCAAGGAAGGTGAAGGATGCCATTGGGACAGTGTCTGGCTGAGCTGCTCCCACGGTGGAGTGGCTAGAGCAGCAGCCTCTGACAGTGTTGGGGACCTGGGGCTGTGGTTCAGATCTCACCAGGTCCCACTCTGCTGCAGCTTCTTTTGGCCTCCCAGAAAAAGATTTTTCCATCCTGAGTTGTTTTTTACCCCTGCCATCCACAACCCCACAGAGTTGATTATAATTAGTCCAGGGAGTGTGGGGGACGAGAGGCTCTGCCCCTCTGCAAAAACTAAGTTGTTGCTGCATTGTGTGCTCTGTGTACCCTGGTCAGGATATTGTGCTGACATTATTTTGCCATATGCTGCTTTGTGTGTGGCATTGTTGCAGTGCTCGGTTTTGCCCGTGACATTATGACCCCCGTACCTTTCAAAAGTAATGAATAGTATGAAATCTTGTATATTAGAATATTTGATATGTCAATGTATTGTGACCTGACAAGTATGTTGAAGACATTTTTTCTCTACCTCCTTTGAGAGATAAAATAAAGAATTAAAAAAAAAGATGAGATGGGAGGAGGAATGCAATGCATGGCACCAGCTTCATTGTGGAGTGATTTCTGTACTGTGACACTTAGTGCAGAGGCCCCTTCCCCCATGGCTTCCAACAGCTCCTGGGTTTGAGGCAGAAAAGGGGTGTATCATGATCAAGACATACTACTGTATCTTTACCTGTGGTGTGGCAGAATTCCAGCAGTACACTGCACATGGTTCTGTCCTCCCAAACATTAGCACATGCATCCTTGCAGCAGCTGCACCCCAGCGGCTGGACAATCAGGAGTGCCACGCTGACCCAACAAACATAACACAAGAGTACTCCTCTGTGCAGCAGCAGAATGCAGTGCTGGGCTTGCTTGGCCGTGATAATTCAGGTTAATGTGAAGGAGGCAACAATGCTGGATTTCTGCTAGGCATTTCTGCGGGCAGGAGAGGAGCAGGCAGGAAGTGCTGGGATTCAAGCCAATCATCATCTGTGCTGTGTTTTCAATACTACCATATGGTATTAACTGACGGCTCAGATATTCGGAGGGAGTGGTGGTCAGGAAGGGGTGATACTCTGTGGTTTCAGCAACCACTAGGTGCATGCATGGTGCAAAACCATTGTGCCCCCAAACCCATATCATTCATTGTAAGTGCTAGGCCATCTATTAGGTAGTCCAGCACTTATGTTGGAAAAGCTGACAATTTTGGCTGCAACTATTAGTCTCATCCAGATAATGCCATAAAGCAGGGCCAGTGGTCATAAACAGACAGCAACTACGTTTTTATTTATTTATTTTATTTATTGAGTTCTTGGATTACACTCACGAGTGATTGCTCATTTATGGGTTCCATGTCAGTTACAAGGACAAAGGTACATCAAAACAGTAGTACATGTTTTAGACAGGGTAACAGTAAGATACAGTAATATAGTAATACATTTTTAGGCAGAGTTCCTATAGTGAACACACCAAATTTAGGATCATAGGCAGCAAGGAATTTGCCTGAGTCAAATTTAAGGCACTCTACTGGGTTGCATGAGAGGAGATGATAGCAGGATGATAGTGGTAAGGGTGCTAGAGGGTGACTAGGGAGTGGGGGGAGTATACAGAATGGGTGGGGTAGAGGTGACATAGGTTGGGAGGTAGGTTGGTGACCTGAAATGTTAAGGATAGGTCACATCAGATGAGTAGGTTAGAGATGAGACAAGAGAGCTAGGGTGCCCTCGAGGCACAGGAGGAGTGTAAGCATAGATAGCCACAGCTGCTGGCTGAGATAAGGTGCTGTCATAGTTTGTATTTGAAAACACCAATAGTTGCAGCACCGGAAATTTCAGGTGGTAAGACATTAGTCCAGTGAGGAGCATGGTAGCAGAATGAACATTGTGCCAAGGCAGTGTGGAGTCTAGGAATTTTGTAGATCTGGGTGGCGGAGTTCCTTGTGAAATGAGAGCTTGAGTGCATGGTTAAGAGTTTCTGGACCCCTGCCGGTAGTAAATTGAGACAGCATTTCTTTTCAAGGAGGCAAGACTGGTATCTTATTCTTTCCTTTAGTTGTAGCCAACTGGTCTGTGAGTAGAGATCACAGGTGTGTGTGATTCTTGCAGCACCTGTGGGAAGATGACATGCCTCATTAAGCGTGATGGAAATGCGTTATAGAGTGATGTCGGTTGCCAATCCATAGATAGCCAGTCCATAATCAATAAGGGAGACTACTGAGCTGTTGATGGTCAGATTTAATGCCTCATAGGTTAAGCAGTGCTTATGGTGGTAAAGAATCCCTATTCTTGTATTGATAGCCTTTGCAGTGTTATCAATGTGTTGGACATAAGACAGAGTGGAGTCTATTGTGATTCCCAGGTATCTGAAAAACTGGATGTGCTCCAGTGTGTCACTGCTTTCATTTCTGATCACAGGGGGTAATGCTCTGAACTTACTCTGGGTGCTGGAGTACAACATTGTTTTGGTTTTTTACAGGTCATGATTAGTCTATGCTGCTTAACCCATTTCTCTGTGGATGAGAATCCCCTTTGGAGTTCTGCTGTTAGTTGTTTCTGATGGGGGTTTCTGGTGAAGATAATCGCATCATCTGTGTAAAGGAGCATCTGGGTCAGACAGGAGACTGTCAGCTAGTTTAGAAACAGACTAAATATTAGGGGTTCTAGAATTGACCCATGTGGGACCCTGGAGCAGACAGGTCTGCTAACAGAAGTGGTGTTTCCTAGCCTGACCTTTTGCGATTGGTTGTGAAGGTAGCTGTTGAACCATGAAATGGATTCTGGAGAGAACCCAATAGCAGACAACTGATTCAGAAGGAGCTCATGGTGCACTGTATTCAAAGCTTTTGGTAGGTCAATAAATGTTGCTCCCACCAGAAGGTCTTGGTCTAGAGAGTGGTGGACGTAACCTGTGAATTCCAGTAATGCTGTGATGGTACTGTGACCTGGTCGAAAGCCATGTTGTTCAGGACAGAGGAGTTGGTACTGTTTCACATACTTGACAAGCTGATCTGCTACAATCCGCTGTACAGCTTTGGGGGGGTGGGGTAATGGAGTTAGGTCTGTAGTTGTTGTGTAGAGTCTGATCACCTCCTTTGTACACAGGGGTTACTGATGCCGATTTCCATCACAGGGGGAACTTGGAGTAGCAGATAATCTTAGTGAGAGGGCCGAGGACTTCCTCCAGTGCCATGCTTTATTATTTATTTATTTATTTAAACATATCGGAATTGCATACTTTGCTGATGAGCTTAAGGTCCAGGGTATCTCCGCTGTGTCTTGATTTTCCAGAGCTCACACAAGGTACTTTCTTGCTTCAAATTTGGAGATTACCTTGAAACAAAAGAGTGGTCTGTTAGATGGTGGTTGCTGGAATGTGTTAGGTTGAGCCGGGATTAAGGAATTAAAGTAGTCTGCTGGTAGTACACTGCTGAGGTTCATGAATGCACCATTAAGTGCATTGGCAATTCGCTGTTGGTCCAAGGATAGTGCACCGTCAACCATGAGCATTGATGGGGCATTTTTGAGTTCTTTGTCGCTTATGTCATTGAGATTATTTTATTTTTTATTTTTAGTTGTTTAACCAGGTATAGCACACTAAGCTGAAAGCTTTTTTACAGGAGCGACCTGGGAGCACATTTTCCCAGAACGACTTGCTGTTGTTCCAGAAGCTGGAGAGGGCTTCCTTGTAGAATGCGCTTTTGGCATGTTGGATGGCTGTTGTGTACTTATTTCAGGTTTGTTTGTATCTTTGGATGTTAGTGGTGGTACCATGCACTCACGCGGTCTGCCAGAGGAGATCTTTGGTATTGAGCTGATCAAGCAGGTCAGGGGTGATGCAGGGATTGCAATATCCTTTTTATTTTCCTTGTCTTTGTTGGGGCATGCTTGTTACAGATGATGTTGAGTGTCTTTATGAAGTGGGCAAGGGCCATGTCTATGTTGTTGGCCTCTTTGAGGTCAGTAACTCAGATGCAGAACCAGCAGACACATTTGGGTTGCCACAGGTGCAGGTGATTACATATTTGCACCTCCAGCAAGCCCTTTGAAAATCCAACCCATGTTCTTTACCCTTTGAGTCCATCCACCCCAGTAGCTAATCCCCCAAAGTCATAATCCTGTACTTCAACATCACAGTTCAATGCTTTGGGAATGCCAGGGATATCACAAGCAGAGTATTAGTACCTCGGGTGAGGATAAGCAACTAAAACAGTCAAAAGCTCAAGGAAAAAAGATCCTGTTTTCATGTTGATGTCCTTAGTAAGAAATACTGGGGAGAAGATATTCAGAATTATTTGAGAAGTAAGCTAAATTTTGTCTAAATGCTATGTTTTCAAAGTTCTCTTTGAGGCATTGGGAGTTCTGTGAAGGTGAACAGTCAGCACTAAGAGCTCCACACCCAAGGGTGGGGCTGGTCCCCTTCACTTTGTAGATTGTATCAGACTGATCCTATTGACTTCCAAGCTGACATTTTCTATAACTACAAATCCCAGAATCCCCTGCAGCTGACATCAGAGTAGGGCTGCAGCAGTGGAAGATTCAGTAGTCTGCAGTGTATGTTAGAGCTTTTATATGTAAGCAATAAGACATGATGGGTTGTGCATTAGATAGTTCTAACACATGGCCAGAGGAATAATAAGGTTGAGTACCTTCAGCTGCTGACTGCGCGTTAGAAGTAAAGCACATCCCCAGAGTGTCTTATTGCACTTGTAAAATAGGACACTGTAATTAATATGCATGATAAAATTAAAATTAATGGGTTTAAATAATAAAAAAGTGAAATGGTTGCCTAACAGCAGACTGGAAGCTCACTTGGGCTAGGAACCCTCCTGCTTCGAACCGTGTTTGTGGTTTGAAAATCCTCAAGGCTCTGCCGCTGGCCTGACTCCCCGGAGACGCAGGAGACTGCAAGCCCACTCGGGTTAGGAACCCTCTGGCTCCAAACTGCATTTGTGGTTCAAAGATCCTCAAGACCCTGCCACTGGCCCAACTCCCCAGAGACTCAGGGGACTGGAACCCTACTCGAGCTAGGGACCTTCCTGCTCCGAACCACATTTGCGGTTCGAAAATTCTCAAGGCTCTGCCACTGGTCCAAATCCTCAGAGACTCAGGTACGGAGTGTTGCTGAAATTAAAATTGAGCGCCCAGGCTCCTGATTGGTGCTGCTCCAGATTTACATAGACAGAGCAGCTCAGGGCACAGAACACACAGAATATCGTCTCTCAGCCCTGCATTTCTGTGGCTGTGTTTAAGTGCACCTTTGCACTGCTGATTCCCTGTAAATTTACTCACTGCTCCTGCTGTCAGCTTGATTTTTCTCCCAACCCCCCACCCCCACCTCTGACCTCTATTAAATGCTCTCCAATAGCTGTTTACTCCACCCCTGTTTGCCCTACTGGGGCCTCAGTTTCTGACAGCTTCCAGTCTTAAATGGGCTTTCCCCATTTCAGACTTCATCTTTCTCCCTGCAACAAGGAAGGCTGAAGTGCCACTGTATTCCGTTAACTGCTCCCAGAAACTGCACTCTTCTGATTGCAGGAGGCTTTAGGTTCAGTACTTTCATTTTGAAGCCTTTAACAGCTAGGGAGTTATTACTCAACTGCTACTTGTTCTATTTATTACCCTTATCTTGCTTGTGGGCATACTAATCTAATTCATTATCCAAATATATTCCAATTGCCACAGCCATGGCACCTTTTTTTCTATTGCTCTGTCTGCTCATTCTACTCTCCTGTATCTACTCCCCTACCACAGAGAGAGAATATTTTCAGCACACACCCGCATACCAAATCAAAGAGTTTTCCCTGTTTATCTACAGAAGCATAACCACCAACCCAATGCCAACTCTGAGTGGGACAATGACAGTACCCAGATGCCACCTATGAATAGGTGGCAGACGTCTCTATGCATAAGGGCATTAGTTCTTATCTCATTAAAACTCTTGCAACTCAATCTTAAACCAGAGCACCAAAACATTACTAAGACAAGCAGTAAGGCTCCTACCAAAAAAGAAATAGCTGCACTCATTGGCTCTCTAAAAGATTAATACTGCTACTGCTCCTATGCTCTGGTAATGTGGAGCTAAATCCTGGAACCCAATCCACTATAGACTCACTTTCAGAATTCACCTCAGCCCCAGGCATTAAATTCATGTTAATTAATGCATGCAACCTCCTCGAAACGTTTGACCAAATACAAATCTGGGCTGCCCATACCAAACTGGACATATTAGTTGGCACTGACTCCTGGATAAATGGCTCCATGCCCAACACCCAGATTGTGCTACAATCTTATAATACATTCAGAGCTGACAGGGTCACAAGGGGAGGTAGGGTAGTTATCTATCTGCATACTAAGCTTAGTACCACTGTGGCACTTTTGGTATCCAAATCAAAACAATTTGAGTGTTTGACATTAAAGGTAATGCCCCCCCCCCCCATTGAAGCAATTAATATAGTGGGCTGCTATAGACCACCCTCAGGGAGGTTAGATAAATCATCTCAGCTCAGAGACATCACTGAGTGTAACACCAATGAGACCTTTATATTGGGGGACCTAAACCTCAACTGGCTCACTCACAAAGCTAATGCCATCAAAGATCTATGTGATGAGCTTGGATTTACTCAGCTTAACAACAAGGCCAAATTCAAAAAACATGGACTGCAGCTCCATCCTTGACCTAGTCCTTACCAACCGTCCACACAAAATAGGGAACTCCGTGGTCCTCCATAACGACGTGAACGACCATAATATTGTAGTTTGCACTCACACACACAGCAAGCACCACACAGAACCCAAATTCATTACCAATCAACATTTCTGCAAGTTTAATATTCATAGCTATCATTTAGATCTGAAAATCATCAATTTGCAACCATTTTACCTGGCCAGCAAAGTTAAATCTGCTGTCACCATTTTTAATTAGATTATCACTGTCCTTGCTAATAAATATGCATCATTATGTAAACAGAGAGTCAGTAAGTTTTCCCACCCCTAGTTCTCCCCAGAACTAAAAGCAGCTGTATCATGACACAAAAAACTATGGGCCCGATCAAGGCATCCTAAAACTGCATCGCACTGGCAGGACTTTAGAACAGTCAGAAGTGAATGCACCAAACATACTGTATAAGAACTGCCAAGGCAAGCTACTATGTAAAAACATTGGAAGAGGCAAAAGGTAACTGAGCCAAAATATGGTGTACCTTCAGAACAATCAAAGATAACAACCCCCCCCACTTAAAGTTACCTCAAATGATGCACTGGTCACTGACCAACATACCATTCTGGACCTCCTGAATGCCCAATTTGCCACAGCTGGCATGGCATTTGACTTCTCACCTGCCACAGTGCTTTTCAACAACACCACTACCCCAGATTGCCATCAGACCGTGAAGTCACATTCCTCCTTCCAACTTTTGCTGGTTACCTTCAAGGAAGTTGAGCAACTATTATACGACCTAGATACCAAAAAAGGGGGCAAGTGCTGTCGGGATTGAGGCATTCTTCCCTAAAAGTGGGTGTCATCTTTTAGTGGCACAAGTTATGCACATCTTTAATTTATCCATCTCCACAGCCACTGTTCCCTCCTGTTGGAAAACTGCACACATCCTACCATTATTTAAGTCCAGTGATCGAAGCGACCTTGACAATTATAGATCAATCTCAATCCTTCTAGTCCTGTCTAAACTACTGCAGAAACGAATTCATCTGCAAATAAAAATCTTCCAAGAGAGCTCCAGCCTCCGTAATCCACTCCAACCTGGGTTCAGGCAGAAACACAGTACAGTCTCAGCCTTGGCAAAAGAGACTGGTTTTCCAGTATTGATAAAATAAAATCCATCTGTGCCATGTTCCTTGACCTAAGTAAGGCCTTTGACATAGTTGATCATACCCTCTTTCTGCACTGCCTTTCATCTCTGGGTATGCATGACACTACAGTAAGATGATTCACTAGCTACTGCTCAGGTAGACTACAAAGAATCAAGGCTGATGGTATCATCTCTGATCCTGTGCCAATCACCAGAGGAGTGCCACAGGGATCCATCTTGGGTCCCTTCCTCTTCACCATCTACATTAACTCGCTGGACAGAAATATTCAAATATCAAGACTGCATTTATTTGCAGATGCCGTGGTTCTGTACACATCTAACGCATCAATGCATGAAGCCTGCGATGAACTCCAAGCTGACTTCAACCAGCTGCAGTTCAATCTGGCCAGCTTAAAACTACTCTTAAATGCCATAAAGACCAAGGTGATGCTGTTCACCTCAACTCATGTGGCCTCTTCCCTTAATTACAAACAGTCAGTGTTACCCATCACATAGAAACATAGACTTTGATGGCAGATAAGGACCACTTGGCCCACCTAGTCTGCCGATTTCCCTACCTAGAGGATAAGCTGCAGATCCTATTTAACCAACAGCCTATTTCTTCCTACCCCCACAAAAATTGCTCTATGTCTGTCCCATGCATTCTTGAATTCTCCCACAGTTTTAGACCCCACAACCTTGTCAGGAAGGCTGTTCCATGCGTCCACCACCCTCTCTGTGAAAAAAATACTTCCTCACTTTGCCCCTGAGCTGTCCCCCTCATCTTCAAATTGTGTCCCCTTCACAACTATCTTTGGGGACACTCTCGAGGTTGTGGATCAGTTCAAGTACCTGGGTGTTTGGTTGGACAGTAAACTCTGCTTCACTGCTCATATCGACTGCCTAACTAAAAAGTTAAAAGCTAAGCTGGGATTTCTCTATAAGGACAGGTCCTTTTTCATGCTGGATTGTAGATGCAGAGTGGTTCAGGCAACATTCATGCCACTATTAGACTACAGTAACAATTATCTATAACTGTAGCGCTGCAGTTCACACCCATAAACTAGACACCCTATACCACCAGATCAGGTGCTATGCTTCATGCTTAATGCACCACCTAGAACATACCATTGTTCCCTCTACTCTGCATCATCCTGGACTTCCCTAGCAACCTGGCACTTGTTACACATTGGCTAATGGACATTGAAACTACTGTCAAGAAAGCTTCCTCTATACATCCATCCTATGATGCATATGACATGCAATATATACTCCCTTCATAGCTCTGATCTCCTCCTTCTAGATGTCCTGAGGACTCGCATCAAGCAGGGCAGAGATGCTGTTAGTTATGTACTCCCATCAATATGGAACTAGCTGCAAAACACATTGAGGCTAACCAAGCTTTTGTCACTAAGCTGCTTCAAGACTATAGCCGAAAAAGCATTCAAGAGGTATGCCACTGCCCCAATAGCTAGCCAGAACATAATCTTACCTACCTTGCCCACTGATCAGCTACTTATCATAACCAACCTCCACCTACCCCATTCCCCATCCTGATCCCTCACCCCATCCGCCTCCCTCCCACCCATCATTCTGCTGTTTGTCCTAAATAACCCCTAGCACTTAACCCTATGCTCTTAATCTTTCTTTCCTCCCTCCTCTGTATCATCCCAAGCAGAACAGTATTTGTACAAGTACCAACTTGACTTCTTGCACTTTCTTATTTAAATCTTTGTGTATTAGCTAGTACACTAGCCTGTATTCCTTATATCCATACCAATCCCACTGTGCTATTGTAATAATTCTTGCTTGCTCATTTGTCCTAGTAGATGCATATGTGTATGTTATTGTACTGTCATACCTGGACCTCCTTATGAATGAGTCTACTCAGCAGAGTTTTTTTTTTCCTGTAAGAAAATTAATTGACTTATTTGATAGTTTGCCAAGTGTCCTTAAGGCTTAGCTTGATATATAGTACCGGTCACTCATATAATTCCTATGTAACAATGCCGTATGTACTTCTCTTACACATATTATGTAACAATGCCATAAGCACTTCTCTTACACATACTGTAACAATGTAACGATGTTGTATGTACTTTTCTTGCACATACTGTACATTTGTATCCATTGTTCTTCCTTTGTACCTAGAATGTACAGTATGTACTCTATCTTACTATTACTTTGTATATGTTCCTGATACATATCTCAGGACCTCCTTGTAAATAAGCTTGCTCAATGGAATTATTCCTCCAATAAACTTAAACTTAAGCTAAATTTGACATAAAATATTTCCTCTGCCTAATTGATCTGAAAGTAATTTTTTTAACGTACTGTAGGACACTTGTCCTGCTACAGCCTCTGTGGTTGCAGTCTCAACCTCCTCCGTTCTTGTAGTTCAGCGTTTGTATAATCCCCCTCCCCCGGCTCCCCCTGCTAAGATCATGGCACACAAATTGTTTTTTTAGTTTTGTGCAGAAATGCTATGTATTGAATATCACAGAGGATCATTAACTGCAAGGCATTAAAACTCTTGCAGCGCTAGTGCATACCAGGAAAAGTGTTATGGTTGAAAAGGTCTAAAAAAACAAGAATATTGCAAGTGTTTTTTTTTTTTTTTTTTAGTTTATGTTTATTATTTAAAAGAAATATAGTTACAATAAGGCAAAAAAGGATATGTACAAGCAAGGACAGTACAGAATAATAACTATACCCTATGAGGGCACCACTCTTCTTAATATACACAAGTTCACCTCCAGCTTTGCGCTCCCATTCCTCCTCAGATGCGTATATCTATGTAGCTGTAGAAGCACTGGACCCTCCAGGCCCTTCACTTCCATTTATAAGATAACAGTGACCAAAATTGTCAGTATAGCCATCTTACTTCCCAACCTCATGTATCCAATATAGAACATTTTTGAATCCCTAAAAAACATGAATTCTGTGCAACTACAATACCATTCTGTACTACAAGTGTGAAAACACATTTTGGGCAGGATTTGAAAAATGACATCTGTGACATACATGAGATCGGGTAATAAGTAGGCTATGTTGAAAATCTGGTGTCAAAATATTTAAAATGTATGAATTTACAAGTGGGTGTACCAATATTGCAGTGAATGGCAATAACGTTGGCATTTTTTCATGTTTTGACACCAAATTTTCAACATAGTCTTCTTATGACTCCTGCCTTATCAACCCCCATAGATGAAAACATTCAAATCCATGGCAAAACATCACAGGTGCAAAATAAATTTCAGAAAAAAAAGGTTGGGGCCAAGAAGGTCCTTTTCTGCTGACACATAACTGTGAATCTAAGAAGGATATAAAAAATGAGAATTGCACCTTTCATGAGGTGGTGTGAAAAATTGGCTATGTTGAAATTTGGACTCATAATATTGAAAATTACCAAAGTTTTGAGCATGCATAGAAACATTTCAACAGACACTCATAACATGGCCATTTTTAGGATTTTTTTTCACCAAATTTTTAACATGACCTTTTTGGAACCCCACTTCACAAACACTGATGGAGAAATTTCATTATTTGGTCTCAAAAGGTGATTTTGCGAAGTGACCATGAAATCAACTTCCAGGTCTGATTAACAAAAGGACAGTGTCAATACTCATAAGGTGGGGTCCCAAAAAGGCTATGTTGAATATTTGTCAAAAAAAATTCTCAAAAATGGCAAAGTCATGAACATAAGTTCAAAACCGCATTGAAATACATTGTATGACACTTACCCTGATTCCTCTGTTCATGGTTTGGCTTTGAAGACTGCAGACATGTCTTGGTCCAGAGAAGATGACAGCCTATGACCTCCAGTGGTAAGTATAGCATATGGGGGTGTAGGGTGATGTGTGCTCAGTGGGAGGATCAGGATAGGGAGAGGGATGGCAGGGATGATGAGCGACTGTTTTCTTTTTCAGGTTTAAAAAAAGATGTCGGGGACTTCTTTTTTCTTTATAGGGCCAGAATTATGAATTCAAAATATTTTGCAACACTGCATGTGGGCTCCCCAGTGTTCACACTGCTGTGGGGGTCTTATAAATGCTAACACAGGGATTGGGCCCCCTGATTTCGGCAAATATTATTAACACAATGGGCTGTGGGGGGGGGCATCCCAGCATCAGATTATATAAATAAATAAATAAATAAATACTTTTATTAAGAAATAAATGAGTATGGGGATTGGTGGGTGGGGCATGCCATTTGACACCAGGGAGAGGGGCCACTGGTCAGCGGGGGGGCCACTAGACACTAGGGAAAATGGTGGCTCACAGCTGAATCTGTAGCCAGTAGCATGAGTTCTAGCTGCAGCTGCAGAAGACAAGAAAATCCCACTGTTCTCATACAGAGAACATGAGGCAAGTGCTCCTCTCCCTAAGCTGGGCACCTAGAATCTTGGGTACCTAGAAAACCTGTTTCTTGCCAGAATTAAGAAAAAAACATCAGAATGTAGCTAAACAGATCCCATTTAGCTAGGTTCTGATGTTTGTTTGTTTTTTAATCCATTCATTTTTATGTGTTTTCTTTCTTTGGTTTCTCTTGCTAACTGAGAAAACACAATGTCTGCAGATCAAAAAAGGATTTCCCATGTCTGCAAAAATTGATTAGCTCCTGCAAAAATGAATCCATTTTCATGCTTGACATCTATTTTTTCTCCTTTGAAAATAATGGAAACTTCAAAATTTAATAACTTTGGAACAGATTAATATTTTTTTCACCAAACCAGCAAAAAGAACATCTGTGAGGCAAAGGCTTTCTACCCTGAAATTTTCAGACCACAGTTTTGAAAACAGTTTCTGAGATGCAGGTGGACAAAAAAACAACAAAAATAAAAAGTAAATTTAAAGAGTTTTAACAGACTATGGGCCCAATTTCCAAATCGCATGATGAAGCTCGTGAGCGCACGTGAGTTGCACCATGTGGTACTACGCTGGGGACCCTGCACCCTATTACAAGACAGGCAGGGTCCCCGGCACCTATGACCTGTGACTTGTGGCAGCCACAGGCTTGCACCATAGGAATGGTGCAACGATCCTGGGCACCGTAAGTTGTAGCCCACATTTAACTGCCCCCCAGAGCCCCCATTCCATACCACTATCACACACCTCAGGGGGCCATGAGGGAATGGCTGGTTGGTACAGCTGCAAGGGGGGCATGGTGCACCATGGACCCAGGGGCACCCAAAAATAGGGGTGTTCGGGGCAACTCTGTGCTGGGGATGGCAGGTGTGCATGGCAATATGCGAGTAGCAGCGCTGCAGGGGGCATCTGTCGTTCTGCCAAGACGGATGCCCCTTAGACCAGCTAAGTGCAGGTTTAACTCTGCAGTGCCATAATGGAACCTGGAATGGTGTAGGTGGGTTACGGCAGCCACCCTCCTGGAATAGGGCACAGGTGCTGCCATTATCCACCCCTGTGCCATGCTGAAGTGGGTTGCGGGTGTAGTGGGTGGTGTAGCTCACCTTTGGTGCAACCCGCATGTGGCATGGTACAAGCTGCCACTTGGAATTGTGACTTGCGGAATGCATGGCACAAGGTGCAATTTGTGCCATGGGGTTTGGCATAAATTTCCTTGCGCCAGGCATACTGCAACTTGGAGTTGGGTCTCATATCTCAGACAGCACACAACAGATTAACACAACATTTGCCAAGTCAAGAGGCCTTCCTCAACAGATTATGCATACAAAATTTCATGCAATTCCCTTGAACCATTGTAACATTATTAAGGTGCAAAATTTGAATAACATACAAGTGATCCCTCAACCCTAACTGTACTGGTGCTACCAAGCCAGTATAAAATCAGTCTGTCTATCTATCTATCTATCTATCTATCTATCTATCTATCTATCTATCTATCTATCTATCTAGCCATCTAGCTATCATAAGGGTGCAGTCACACCCTTATAGTTAGGGCTGAGTAGGCAGTTTAATGTCAAACCCCCAGATTTTGCACTGCAAAAACTTCACAATCAATCAATGGATTTGCACAAAATTTGGAACACAAGATCTCAGGTGGATGATCTCTTGATTTACCAAGTTGCATTTTAACTTGATTTGTGGGTTTTGCACAGCAAACATCAAAACTCAAATTTGTCAAATGTTAGGGTCATTTTTCGACAATGTGCTGCTTGCACAATGTTTGGAATTTTGGGCTAGCATTGTCAGGTAGAATAGGTATATATATATATATATATATATATATATATATATATATATATATATATATATATATGTGTATAATATATATATATATATATATATATATATATATATACATATAATATATATATATGTATATCTATATACACATACAGACACACACACAGCTAGATAAATAGGTAGATAGATAGAAAGATAGATAGATAGATAGATAGATAGATAGATAGATAGATAGATAGATAGATAGATAGATATGTATGGGATACAAGATGGGCAGGAGTGGGATGTGGAAAATATTCTCACTCCTCCTGCAGAGTGAGAATGCACAGCTCACTCTTCAGGACAGAGAATATTTTCCATATCCCACGATCTGCCCATCATGTGTGCAATTTATACCACAGGGATGAGAGCTTTAGTAACATTTTTTATCTGCTTCTGTGTGTTTCCTGCTCATTCTGTGTGTGCTGTCAGTATGTGTGTGTGTTTTCTGAATGGACTGGGAGTCAGAAACATAGGTGAGTGTGTTTTGCAAAGCTACCTGAATGAATCAGAGGGCCAGTGAGAAAAACAAACTGCTGCAGGCTGCACTGAGAGAGAGAGAAACTGCTTTGTAAAAGAGTTTCATTTCGAACTGAGGTTGTTTTGAAGCTGAGATCAGCACAGTAATTGGCTAGGATTGTTAGAAACACAATGGGACATGTGAGAATGTTTTGCAAAGCTAATTGAGTAAGTTGCAGCTTCAGTGAGAAAGAGAAACTGTTTTCTGAAGCAGTTTCATTTAGATTGCAAGCTGCAGTGCAGATATTCTCACCGAGGTGACAGCAGAATATGGATAAATGTTGACATCCGCACTCTGCTGATGTCATCAGGATTTATCTTCACTGCAGTGAAAATAACACAGGATATCCTACTGAGAAACCTCTCACCATGTGGTATATATATATATATATATGTGTGTGTGTGTGTGTGTGTGTGTGAGTGTGTGTGTGTGCGTGTGTTCTCTGCAAAAAACTTTGTTAATGGACAGTTAGGGTTCCAGTGTCAAAAGTAGAAAAATAACAACTTAGGGTTCCCAACCCAAAGACCCTACCTCCACCCTTGGTTTCCAAACCTAACACCCCACCTTGCATGCAGGAACAGGTATGAGAGTGTGCCATGGGGTTGTGACTCTAGTGCTCACCCCATTCCAAGAGTAAGTAAGCTAAGATGCCAAATAAGAGAACGGAGTGAGCATTAGAGTTCATAATCCCAAGGCACACCCCTTACTTATACCTGTTCCTGCATGCAGGGTGGGGTTGGGGTGTTTTGGTTGGAAAGCAAGGGAGATGGTGGGATCTTTGGTTTGGGAACCCTAAGATGTAATTTCTTATCACTCCACACTCTTTTGCATATTTGTGTGTGGGAGTGCAGGGTCCTCTTGACCCTACAATGCTATCCATGCATCAGTCCCTAGTAGTATCTGTATTTCTGCCATTCATGCATTACTCCTTAATAGTATCTGTACTTGTGTGTGGGAGTACAGGGCCCTCTGGGCCCTGTGCTCCCATCCATGCATCAGTTCTTAGTTATATTCATACCCCAAGTCACAAACATCTTTGTAACACTAACCTGAACAGCTATCTCTAACTCTAACTCTTCAACAACCAATATTTAATGAGGGGCACACATGACAGAAAGTGTACATCAACACCCTGAATAATGTCAGATATATGCCCCCTTTTAACTCCAACAAACACTTAACCTAACCCTAATCTACAGTAACTCCAGAACAAGTAATATTTAATGCAGGGGCACAGATGACAGAAGATGTACCTTGGCACCCTGAACAATATTAGATATGTACCCCCCCTTAGCTCAAACAGACATATAACCTAACCCACATCTGAACTTGAACCCTAATGCTAACTCTGAAACAAGTAACATTTAATGGGAGCCACGCACAACAGAAAGTGTACCTGGGCACCCTGAACAATATCACATATGTGCCCACAATTATCTCCAACAGATACATAACCTAACACTAAGCTAACCCTGGAACAAGTTATATTTAATGGGAGGCACACTCAACAGAAGATTTTTTTAAATATTTTATTGATTTTAATATAGAAACATAAACAGATTCTTTAGGTAGTAGTTTCAACCATAAGCTAAGATACAAATATAGTAGGTAAAGTCTGGAAAATTCCAGTATTTAAATTAGAGGAAAAAAATAAATCTGATCAGGTGAAGATCATATAAAAAAACATAAATACTATATCAAAATACATCCCCCACCCACAATTATGCCACATAATATATAATTCTGGGTATATGTTTCTTAAGATTATATATGTTAGATACATAGTAATTCTGTGCAAGTGATGGAAACAATTATATAATTAATAAAGGAGCTATGTTGTCCTCTATTTCCTTCCAGTTAGAACCATATATGTCATCAGTTTCATCCATGAGGTTATAAATGATTATTTCATTGTGGAGGGTCTCACTGAATATTGTCCATTTTATAAAATCAAAGAGCTTTAAAGATTGTTCCTTCCAGTTCTCTAAAATAATTATTTTATGAGCCATTAAAGCTAATGTTATAATCTTTTTTTGAATAGGTTTTATTTTCAGATCTGCAGTCCAATTAAGTAAGTACATTTCTTTGTTACAGAGAATGTTCAATCCAATCCAATCCAGTTAGAAAGTTCAGTGTTTAATTTAAACCACTAGGAATTAATCATGGGACAGTTCCATAGACAATCGGATAAGTCAGCCCTTTGGCCACATTTATGCCAACAGGTATCTGGGAATTCTTTGTTTATTTTAATTATTTGTGCTGGTGTGTAATAAGCTCTATTGTTTGTATTTGTTTGAATTGATTTATTTTTTGCTGAAACGTGTTTTATTTGCTTCTATTCTAATTTGTTACCATTGATTATGATCTAAATTTAATAGGGCTTAATTGTTCCATTTATTGTTAGCTTGATTTGAAACCTTTATATTTTTACTGATCAGTTTATCATAGAAGTCTGCCATTTTTTTTCCTGGAACCCATTATTATAGTTTGATCATGATATTTTAATGCATCTATTAAATTTTGTCCAGGAGTTCCAAACCTGATTTGCATTTTCATAAATTATTTTTTTAATAGCTAAATAGGACAGTATGTTTCAACTGGAGATATTTAATAACTCAAATACCTGTGCATATGAAGGTACTTCATTATGAATTAACATGTCTTTCCATGACTGAATAGAATTCCTAATAAAAGGCTTAAAGACAAACATCTTGTTCTTGTCCCAGATCCTTCTCTGGTGGTTGATGTTAAAGTAAAGCCATGGGATTCCTAATTAATTAGGGTTCTTAACTAATTTCCTGAATGGGAAGAATCAATCTGAAAGGAACATTATGTGGCCTTGGTGGATTTCCAGATTTAGCCACAGATTAGCAATTTTATAGATATTGTTTTGGTCCAAAAAAAAATATTTGTGAGAACTACTCACCCTTCTCCTGCTTTAAGAAAGACCAGGTGTATGCCCGAGTGAATGTATTACCTACTGAATACGTATAAGGATCAGAGCAACCTAAACCTCCTAGCCTTCTTGGTAAAGTCAACAGTGTCCAAGCAATTCTGTTTTTTTCCCCTCTCCAAATTGATGTTTTTTAATCCTTTTAACCTGATCTTAACATTTTTTTTTCTGTGGGGGCACTTAAGATATTTTGCATTAAATAAATAAAGTGGGACATTGCCATCATTTTTATAGCATCTACTCTCCCTCAGACAGATAAAGGGAAATTCTGCCACCTATCTAATAAGTTTTTAATTTTTCCTTTGCTTTATTAAAGTTATTTTTAATATCTGTGTTCTGATGTGGAGTTAATTCAATTCCAAGATATTTTATATGAATTTGGATTTTAAATTCTTCCTTATATCTTTCTAGGTTATCTATGCCTCTCATAGACATTTTCATAAGGATCGATTTGGATTTGTTGATAGTATATCCAGATCATTTTGAATAGTTTGTCATGTCCTGCAAGAAAGCTTCTAAGGAGCTATTTATGTTTTTGACAATAAGTAAGATGTCATCTGTGAAAACACTTAATTTTGTCTGTTCTTCTCCATGCTGAATCCCTTAAATTCTTTGGTTATGCCTAATTAGATTTAAGAAAGGTTCTAATGTAAGAATGAATAAGATAAGGAAAAGGGGGCACCCCTGATGAACTCTGTGTAACATCTCCATTTCCTCTGATAGAGTATTATTAATTTGGAATTTAACTTTAGTTTTTTATAAAATTGTTTTATTAGTTGTATTTATTCAGGAGGAAGTCCCCAGTATTGTAATGTTTGTGTCACAAAGTTCCTGTTTATAAGGTCAAATGCTTTGGAAGCATTCATTGCAATAGCAAAGTGTATATCATTATTATAATCTTTACTAGAGTTAACTAGCCAAATTAATGCCTGGATTTTTAAATTAACCTCTGTAATATTTTGCCCCTGCATAAATCCATATTGATTAGGATGAATAATTTTATGTAGGTGTTCTTGAATTCGGGTATTAATTACTTTTGCTGTTAGTTTATAATCAGCATTTAGTAGTGCAATCAAGTGGTAGCTTTCAGGGTTAATTAGAGGTTTATCAGGTTTGGGGATTAACATAAATCTGGCCTGTTGCATAGATGTAGGAAGGACCTTTGAATCACATTCTGTTACTTCTTTTATTAGTAAATATAGCCAGGGAACAAACTAATTTGTGAAAGCCATATAAAATTTATTTGTGAGCCCATCTAAACCAGGGCCCAGATATTCAGAAATGCACCACAGTCCAGTGCAAGTCCAGCGCAGTGCAAATCCTTTGTGCCATGGTGCAACAGGAGCCATATTCAGAGGTTGCACAGGCTGAACTGCCCCAGCACAACCCAGCTGAATACGGCAGAGTTGCACCATGGAGCAAACAAAGTTGTGCCATGATGCAAACAGAGTTGTGCCATAGTGCAAAAAGAGATGCTCTAGCGCAACTGTGGGAGCAGAGCAGCAGAGCAATAGATGAGGGCATGGCACAAAGAACAGACCCAGGGACAGAGACAAGGAAGCACAGTGACAGGCCACAGGAGGCTTCCACCAGCAGGACACACGTAGGCACCCAGACACTTGACCCCAGAACACAACAGTGGCACAGATAGCAGGCAACAGGAGGTGCCAATGGCCAATGGAGGGCCACCAAGGGAGCCCCCCACAGACCATTGGCCGTGCTCCCCGCAGATCATAGCAGGCCACACCCAGGAAAATGCAGTCAAGCACACACACACACACACCACACAGGAAGCCCATACAGTAGGCACTGAATGTGCCGGGTAGCAGGGAGCATGGCAGACCACATGGGACAGGTCACACAATGCCAAGCAGGGGCCCCAACACAACGTGCAGACAGTACCTGACCAATGACCATGGCTGCGTGCCATCACCACACATACACCCACCATACAGCACTGACAGCTGTCCCATGGGCACCCTAAGGCACAGCCACAGACCCAGGGGATGGACACCATCACAGTGGGACACACCAAAGCACACAGCAGTGAACCACGGAAGTACAACACGTGCCCCTTCACATGCACACCACACAGACAGACAGACACTAGTCCACTGCAGTATGGCTCCTCACACCACCTGCAAAGCAGACACTGACACAGACAGGTAAGTCAGAAAAATATATTTTAAATAAATTATTTACAATAACTGGGGGCTGGGAAAGAGTAGGCATAGCGAGGGAAGGGGACAGGTAACAGGGACTGTACAGTGAGAGGGGGAACTGTAGGGGAGGTACAGCAGGGGAAATAGAGGAAAACAAGGGCCAAATTAATGGTGGCTCTGGCTGGCCACCCTGGTGATCTGACACTGCCTCCATTCAGCCACCAGCATACTGTGGATCTGAACCACCACCTCCAGTGTTGTTGAGGCTACAAGGAGTGTCTGGTGCAGCAGTCAGAGATCATTGACCTTGGCATTCTTCGCCGCTGGACACCTACAACAAGGAACAGGACAGGTGATCAGTAAAATGTCCCAAGGAACCATGGCCACCCACAGTACGCAATGGGCAGCAGGAACACAAACCCTTGAAGGGTCCATAATGGCCACTCACAGAGGGGTGGGCCAATGCCAGCAAGCAACTCAACATACCACAACATTGTACAGAGATGGTTCCCACCACACAATGGCCACCCGACTGTGCAATAACAGTCACATGGCACAGTGCACTGGCAGCACCACAGCAATAGCAGTGGCAGCCAGGCACATGCCCATCCCACCAACTGCTGGCACACGTATCCAATGGATGTGCCACAGTGGCATGCACCATGCACAGTGTGACACATACAGCTGCCATGGCATATAGCATAGGCAGCCATGCCCACATCCACTCCCCCATCACCCCCTATGTACAGTGCAAAGGACCATGACAGTGCCTACCTGCCCTCTGCGGCCCTGCTGGGGCTGGTCCTGCTCAGTCATGGCCAACTGCGGCCTGCTGTGCTGCTGTAGCCTGGGCCCTACATCAGTCCTTCAGTCCTGGGAATGGAAAGAAGACAGGCGCACATCAGGAACTGACCACAGCAGCTGCCCCACCCCCACTTCTGTGCACAGGGTGCACCCCTGTCTGACACATCCTGCATGCCTGCACAGCTGCATCACAACACAAGTGGAAGTTGGAAATGCCACTCTGTGATGTGCATGATGACAGAGTACCCCTCTTCAGGGCATGTCATGCAGCCAAGCCAACACCACAGTACAGCACCAGGGCAGACATGCAACATGGGATGACCTAACTGGCTGTGGCACAGCCCCTCACTTGGCTCATGCCTGTAGCCTCCTCAACCACTCGGGGTCCCACCTCATGAGGTCCCCATAGCAGTGGTGACATTGCTCACCTGTTCTGGGAATCTCGTCCTGTGCTCCTGGCTGGCAGCTGTATCTTGCCACATGGTACCCTGGGTCTGCTGCAGAGGCCAGAAGGGTGACAGCAGCAGGCAGCAGATGCCAGTGGGTAGCCAGACACAGGGTCCACTGCTGGTGCGCTTACTGTGTCCATTCCTCCTGCAGACCCTACTGTGCAGCATCCACCAGAGAGGGGGGCTGTACAGCATGGCTGGTCACCACAATAGGACCGGCATCCCACCTGGGAGCCCAAGGACACTGACCATCTGGCTGAGCACACCCAGCTGCTGCAGACATCTGTGCAGCAACAGGTGCTGCTTGCCACTGGTGTGCGTGTACAGTGTGCAGTGGTTTTCCAGTTGGCTGAGCAGCAGGAAAGGGGTACTGCACAAATCCTGGTGGGTATGCAATGCATGTAGGAGGCCATGACTGCATCCTTGGATCGCATTGCCAGTGTGATCATTGATGGCTTTGCATTGCTGGCTGCCACAGGGCATGGCTGTGCACAGGTGGCCTCCTGCAGTGCTCTGTCTACCCCACAGATCCAGCGTCAGGTGACCCCAACACAGTTGACTCCAGGCTCTGATGTAGGCATACCAGGCATGCCCAGAGCTGGCCTGTTTGGGCACCCTCACACCCTTGCGAGGACACAGTCACAGTCCCACGGTTCCACCCCTGGGGGACTGTTGGAACCACCTCAGCTGATGCGCAGCCTGTGGCTGCTGATCAGCCCTGACAAGGCTGCCTCTGTGGCTTTGGTGGCCATGGTACTGTGCAGCAGCCCTGATCCATGGGTTGCCCTGACTGCAGTCTGCAGCCACTGCCCTGTGCACACATGGGCAGTGTGTGTGTGTGCCCACCACTGGTGTCACACCTGTGTGTCACGCTGCATGTTGCCTGTGTGGGGGCTTGCCTGGCTGCTAGCCATGTGGCATGGGCATGATGAGGGCAGTCTAGCACCAGTTGCACCTGTGCACTGGTGCAATGGATCTGATCCATGCCACATACCAAAGCCTGGTTGGGTGAGAGTGTGTGTGTGTGTTGCTGTGTGTTGTTGGGTTCCACTGACTCCCTTACCCCTGCATCATGCCTCTGTGTGTACATGCCTGGTGCCATGCATGCCCCTGCATGTGTGCTGTACCTGGTTGTGTGGCCTATGCTTGTGCACCAAACCTCCTGTGTGTACCATAGTGCTCCTGTGCGATGGTGTCCTAGAGGTGTCATGCCTGCTGGAGTAGCTTTGACCAGGGGGTGGCTGTCCACCAGCCTCTGGCCCATTGCCTCCATTGTCCCCACTACTGTCACTCTCATCAGCCTCGACAACTATCCCACAGTCAATGGCCATGTTGTGCAATATGTAGCAGGCCAGAAATAGGCCACAGACTTTTGAGGAGCTGTACTGTAGGGCACCACCTGACCTCTCTAGGTAATGGAACCATGCCTTCAGCATGCCAAAGACCCACTCGATGATGTTGTGCATGCTGGTGTGTGCCTCATTGTACCGGTCCTCTGCTGGGGACAATGGGCGCCGGTAGGGAGTGAGCAGCCAGGGCCTCAGTGGGTATGCACTGTCACCTGTGTGGAGATTGACATGGCTAGCCCTCTGCTATTCTGTGCTGCACCCATTGCCTGTCCGTGGTGCCCACACCACCATGCACTCACTGCCCACCCCCTTCCCCAGGCCTGCTCTGCCCATCGCCCCTTGCCCATGCCATACTCACCCACTAGGTGGCCCATGGGGATGTCCTCATGTTCAAACCTGTGGCACAGTGCAGAGCTGTGCCAGGTGAATGCATTATGTGCACTCCCAGGGTGTGTGGCACAGACATTGGTGATGTGCCCTGTGGCATTGCACACTACCTGGCAGTTGCCAATCAGGCTCCCCTTCCTGTTGATGTATGCCACACCCTCAGGGTCAGTTAACATGTGAATGCCCACATGGGTGCAGTCAATGGCCCCAATCATGTCAGGCATGCATGCCACCCTGTGGAACTCCTGAATGGTTGCTGTACACTCCGCCTGTGTGCTGGGGAAATGGATATGTAGTATGTGGCAGCAGTGCATTGAGGAACTGTGTGAGGAGGCGGGACGTGGTTGACTGGATTATGCCAGTGGTGTCTCCTGTTTGTCTTTGGAATGTGCCCGGGGTGAGCAAGCACATGACAGAAGTCACCCTCATCTCCATGGACATAGTGTGGCTCTGTCTGGTGGGTGTCTGTATCTCCTCACTACACAGCTCACAGAGTTGCCTCAGAATGGCCCTGTTCAGGTGGTACCAGCCCACAATCTCCATATTGCTGTAATTCTCAAAGGTGGTGAGGGCATGGTACCACCTGTGTCAGGCATACCACTGACAGGCCATCCTCGGCCATGTTGCTGTTCCTCCTGCCCCCTCACACCCCTCATTATGGCCTCCATCATGAAGGATACACTGTCCATGGCCCTTGCTGTCCACTGTGTCCCTGGGCAATTGGCTGCTGGCTGTGTGGCACCCTGGTACACGGTACGTGTGTGTGTGTGTGTGTGTGTGTGTGTGTGTGTGTGTGTGTGAGTGTGTGTGTCTCTCTCTCTTTCTCTCCCTCTGTCCCTCTCTCCCCCCCCTAGGCACCTCTCTGTCCCTATCCTTCTGTGTGTGGTCTTTATCTGTCTGTCTGTGCCTCTGGCTGTCTCTCTCTGTCTCTCACTCTTACACCTGGCGCTAATGTTGTCTGTGTGTTTGCACCCTGTATTTATAGGAACAAGTCTGCTCAGAGCAATGTCTATTTGCTCCACACTTGCACCATGAATTCCCGGTTGACTATGCGACTGTGCTGGATATTCCTGTGAACATCCCCTGCTCTTGCTCCTGCATTCATTATAGTTGTGTATTGGCACAATGGATTTTGCACTGCGCACTGGCTCCTACTGAATATGGCTCCTTGGCACAATTCTGCACTTGTGCTGGTGCAACTCAATTGTTCCATGTGCAACTGCTCTGAATATCTGGGCCCAGGGGTTTTATTCCCTGGTAGCTTTTTGATAATCATACATGTTTCTTGGTAAATAATTTATGTATAGTCAAAAGGGGATGATTTTTTATTTGTTTTATCACAAAATCTTGCACTCCACAGTGGGAAAGTTCAAAGTTTTTTTGATAGATGGTCTTATCGTATTTCACAAAAGTTTGAGCTATCTGTGAGTCGGAGCTATGGATTTGTCCTTAAGAGTCGATAATACCAGATCTGATATTCTTTTGTTGTTCTTGCCTCAATAATGATGCTAAAAGTTTTCCAGATTTATCTGTATGAAAGCATTTTGTTTTTTAATAGTTCTGGTTAATTTAATATTTTCTTGGGTCAGAATTTCCTGTTTTTTTCTCCTGCATTCGTCCCATTCTTTTCTATATAGGTTATAGTTGACCAGAATTAATTGGTCTAATTGTTTTAGATTATTGTCTATCTTCTGTTTCAATGTCCTTTTTAATCCATTGGTTTTAATTTGGTGGGATATGATTACCTCTCTAATAGTAGCTTTAAAAGCATCCCATCATTGAGATATGGGTTCATTATTTAGGTGATTCAACAACCAGAATTCAGTAATAATTTTTTTTAATAAGTTTGATAACTGGTTGTATTTTAAGAATTCATTATTGAATCTCCATGAGGTGCTATATTGTCTCTCTGGATTTTCCATGAATAGATCCAAACTAACCAATGCACTGTCCGAAATCAGAATTGTGTCTACTGCACGTCTTTGTTAACTATACCTGATGACAATATTTTAGAAATAAAAATGTAATCAATTCTTGAAAACATGGTTGTTGTTTTTTTTTATCCAAGAGTGTAAAATGTTTCATATTAGGATTGTTCAGTCACCAGGGGTCTGTTAGTTGTTTGTTCATTTGAAAGTTACTTAATATGTGGGTTATAGCTATGTTCCCTGGGTTAGGTGGAGATGTTTTGTCTAAATAAGGGTTGATATCTGCATTCCAGTCACCTGATACAATTACCGTATCTTGGTAGCCTGTAAAATTTGTAGACCTTGATTAATTTCTGCTAGAAAGGAAGAATTGCCTGTAAATGGAGTGTATACCGATCCAATGGTAATATCCTGGCCCATTATGTTTATTTTAACAAGAATGATCCTCCCTTCCTTATCATGAAACTGATAGAGCAATTTTATATTAGTCTCTTTTCTTATTAAGATAACAACTTCCTTACTTTTTTTTGTCCCTATCATGAAAAAGCAGCAACTATTTTAAGTGTTTGTTTTTCATCTAAATGTGTTTCTTGCAGGCACATAATATTAGCTTTGTTTTGTTTTTTTTTACTAGGATAATATTTTATTTCTTTTAATGGGAGTATTTACTCCATTTACATTTAAATAGACAATTTTAATATTATTATAAGGGGCCACATATAGTAATGTATGGAAAAAGGGTTTAAATTTACCAAAAAGGCTAGGGATCTGTGTTGCTTGTTTACCATCAAAGTAAAATTAAAAGACCTTCTAATAGTTATTTCCCCAAAATAGATATAGACTGAATAGTATCCCTCTCTCCAAAGAAAAAAAAACAATAAAAAATAAGAAAAAATAAGAAAGAGTTTGCTTCTCTGTCCCCAGAGTGTATATAAACAACCAAAACCAGAGTTTAGGTGAACAGGGAAGCAACACCTACACAAGAGTTTGAGCGGCCCTTCCATTTAGTCATTGCAGTGGGTACTCCCCCCCCCCCCACATCACTGCATGTTAACCAACATGCTGTATAATTCACTTGTTTATATAGCCATTTCAACTAAAAGAGCCCCCTAAATAATATATTGGTGGACAATTGTGAACATTAGTTTACATCATATGAATTACTTCACAGAGGCTTAACATATGCCTTAGTCAAATAAACCTGGATTTTTTTTTGTTTCAACTCGGTTGTGGTTTCCTCTATAGTGTCATAGGATAAATGGATGCCATCCAACACCACACGCAAATGAGCGAGGGAAATTAGTGATGTTTTTATTCCCTTAGCTCACAGCTTAGAGCTTAGCCAGTTGAACTGCTTCTGTTTTTTAAATATTTCAGGTGGAAAATTATTGTAAATTGGTATCTGCCCCCCCCCAGTTGATTCTTTTTTTCCTGTACACAGCTGACATAATTTTGTCCTTGTCCCCAGATCTTACAGTATACATTTTAAAATAATAGGACGTGGCTGTGCAGAGTCATCTGGCTTGTTTCGGAGCCCTCTATGAATGCAATATGCGGCAACAATCTGACTAAAGATTTCTTGTAAGGTTTGGGTTTGGTCCCAGCTTTCAGGGACACTGATCAGCCTTAAGTTTTTTCTCCTTGCTCTTAATTCATAATCCAGCAACTTATCCTGTACTTAATTCTGGGTTTGCTGTATCTGATTTATTTTTAATGGGAGGGGATGGATTTCTCCCTGAATATTATTAACCAACTGCTTAAAGTTAGATAGTTCCTGTTTTAAAACATTGTTCTCTTTGACTAATTCTTGTGTAATTGTATAGTAGGTAACCAGTTTCATTTACATTGCAAGCAAGTGCTCCATCTTTTCTGACATTGTGTACATTTGGGAAAAAAAATTTCTAGCCCATGTAGGAGGTTTGCTTGCTTGTGACCACAGACTTTCAATATCAAATGGATCTGTGTCTTATTCTATAGGTAGACATTTCTTATCTTAGGGACTTCTTTATTATTTTTGCACAAATTGTAGTTCTCTTGTTCTAGTCCCTCTACCTCCTGAGATGAGACATTTTGTGTAGCATTTATTTGAGAGTCATTTAGAGGATTACTTACCTCAGGGCTCACTATAGCAGTCTGAGAACCGGGTTCCATGGTCGGTGTATTCTGCATTGACTTATCCAAGGATATCAAGGCAGAAGCAGATAATGTGTTTCCAGCGTGCTTTGCATTGGCTTCCTGGACATCAGCTTTGGTACTATTGCTTCTAATTTCAACCTCCTCAGAATCACTGAAGTTTGAGGTCATCAAGGGATGCACCAGCATGTTATGTGGCATTCTGAGCAGGACCCCAGAGGTTGATGCATTTGGGTTCAGTTGATCAGTTCTAGTGGCCATATTGAGGTTCTTTTTATCTCCAAACTGAAAACTGGAAATATTGCTGATGCCCTAGTATGAGATTCTTGTTCTGGAGTAACATTACCATGTTCATGTGTTTTTACCAAGGTGGTTTGTGGCAACATAATAAAATCCTTTCCTGTAGTCATTGCCAAGGATTTTATGGCTTTGGGTTTCATACAGATGGAAAGCCATTTGCGGTCCAGTTTTGGAGGTATTATGCTGAACTCAAGGAGATCCTTATCATGTCTTTTTAGCATCAGCCTGTTCTTGATTAGTCAGTTCAATTTGTTTCACAACTTTTATTGTAGTCCACAAACATACTGGTATGGCAAATATGCAGTGTTCTCAGCAGGGAGGTTATTACATCGTTCAGCCTACATGGCGTTTAAGCTTCATGCCATGTTGCTCACCTTCTCCTTTATGGATGGAGCTCCTCATCTTTACAATCAATAGAAGGTGTTCCTCAACACCCTGAACAATATCAGATATGTGCCTCCCATAACCCAAACCCTCACAAATGCAAAAATTCCTATAGAATAACATTAGAACTTTCACAGACCATAGCTTGCTTAATATTTGGAGTTAACCATAACACTATATATGAAATTAAAGATCTCACTTAGTACTACAACATTAACACATCATACCAAGGGCAGTCATCACAAGTTACCCACAGCACCCCAATATTTCCACCAAAATTAAACATGGAGCTAAATGCAGAATTCAAAGTTGATCCTCGTGTAACACACATATGTAACTCTTTTTGGACTATAAACTCACCAAGCGTCAGACAACTCCCTTGTAAATTGATGGAGTTATACCCTACAACCCCGAAACAAGAGTTTTACCCATAATTCCTAAATCACTGGGAGTTAAGTGCAAACCTAAATTTATGTTACTCTTTGAGTGAACCCCATAGGCTGGAGGGGTCAAGGCCCCCCCTTGCCTTTTCCTAAATGTACACATTTCTCTTATTTACAATAGTAACCCCCACTCTAACCCTAATTCCTAAACATACTGGAGTTAAGTGTCAGTCAACATGTATGTTACTCTGTGCATCAAGCTGCACAAAGTGGAGGGGGGGTATGTCCCTCTCCTAAGTTTTCCTGAGTGCACACATTTCCCTTAACCCTCCATAATTTTTTTAAGACATTGTAATTCTATCCTTATTTCCCTGTGGCACTCCCAGCACTCCATACTCCCCTGCGTGTTTGTGTGTGGGAGCGCAGGTCCCTCTGTGCCCTGCATTGCTATCCATCCATCAATCCCTAGTAGTATCCCTATTTTTCTTTGCAGTGCAGGGCTCTCTGAGTCCTGCACTACGATCCATGTATAAGCCTTTAACAGTATCTGTATTTCTGTGTGTGAGTGCTGAGCTTTCTGGGCTCTACACTACCATCCATGTATCAGCCTTTAATAGTATTCATATTTCTGTGTGGGAGTGCAGGGCACTCCAGGCTCTGTGCTCACATGCATGAAGTGAAAAAGAACTGCTTGTGTAAAACTTACTTTACAATATTATCCTAAGAGAAATTAATCAAAATGTAAACAGCAGAACTCCAGAACAAAGTAATATATTTTCATCAAACCAGCAAAAGGCACATCTGTGAGGCAAGTCCTCAGTACCCTGAAAATTTCAGATCAAAACATAGTGAAAAAGAAATTGCTCTGTAAACATACTAACATACTAAAATGCCAGCAGAATAGGCCTAACAGTCTTTCGTGTCTGCTCGTTTGGTCAGCCCCCACCCTGGGAGCTGACCTTGCTGCCCCCCTCGCCTTCTCTGGCTTCTCCCTTCCCAGTTCCGGATATTCTCACTGCACTGGATTTTGCTTCCAGAACCCTTCCCCTGTACCTGTCCCATTCCCTCTTGAACCCCTCCACCATCTCTGCCTCCACCAGTCCCCTGGGCAGTGCATTCCATGGCTCCACCACCCTCTCAGTGAAGTAGCACCTCCTACTTTCTCCCCTGAATCTTCCCCTCCAGCTTCCACCCATGCCCTCTAGTTGCCCCTCCTCCTTCCTTCAAAGCACCCTGACTGCTCCTCCCCTATTTACCCCCTGCATGTACCTGAAGACCTCTATCATGTCCCCCTGGTCCCTTCTCTCTTCCAATGTGTACATATTTAGCTCTTTGAGCCTCTCCCCATAGGTCCTGTCCCCCAAGCCCCAAATCATTTTGGTTGCCCTCCTCTGGACCCTCTCCAGGAGTTTTATGTCCCTCTTTAAGTGTGGCCTCCAAAACTGCACGCAGGACTCAAGGTGTGGCCTCACCAAGCAGTTATACAGAGGGAGTATCACTTCCCACCTTCTGGAGGTGATCCCCCTAGTGATGCATCCCAGCATCCTGTTGGCCTTGGCTGCTGCCCTCCTACAAGTCTCCGAGTTGTTAATCTTGACATCCACCACCACCGCAGTTCCCTCTCAGCCATCGAGACTTGTAGCGTTACCCCCCCAGGGTGTACACTTGGCGTGGGTTTCTGGGCCCCCAGGTGCAGTACCTTGCATTTCCCTGCATTGAACCTCAGCTTCCACTTTCTAGACCATCTTTCCAGAGCCTTCAGGTCCCCCTGTAGGGCCACCCTTCCTTTCTTCCTCTCCATCCACCACCGCCCCCAGTTTTGAGTCATTTGCAAAGAGACTCATCTCACTCCTGATACCTGTCCTTATGTCAGAGATGTAGGCGTTGAACAGGAGGGGCCCAAGGACTGATTCTCTGTGGGACTCCACTAATGACCCTCCTTGGGGATGAGACTATCCCCCCAACTATGACCCTCTGGGTCCATGTCCTGGAGCCAACTCTCTATCCATCTGATCATCTGGTTCCCCACCCCCGTTTTTCCCAGCTTATCCAACAGACCCTAGTGAGGAACAGAGTTAAATGTCTTGCTGAAGTCTAGAAAGAGGACATCCACTGGTCTACCCAGGTCCAAGGCACTCATCACCCAGTCATAGAACTCCACAAGGTTTGTCTGACTTGATTTCCCTGGGATGAATCCATGCTGTCTATCATCCAGGCACCCTGACTTTTCCAGGTCACCCCAGCCTCTCCTTGACAATGCCTTCCGTCACCTTGCCCACCACTGATGTCAGGCTGACAGGCCTGTAGTTCCCTGCCACCTCCCTTGATCCCTCCTTGTGGATAGGCACTATATGTGCCACCTTCCAGTCCTGGGGCACCCACCCTGTCCTCAGAGATATAGTGAAAAGCTCCACCAGGGGTTTCACCAGGACATCCGCAAGTTCCTTCAACACTCTGGGATATAATTTATCCAGCCCCGATGCTTTCTCCGTCTTAAGGGATCTGAGGGCTTCCCTCACTCTCTCTGCTGTGATTTTCACCTCCGCTTCCCCTTCTCCCTGCTTAGCCTTCCCCTCTCCTGCCAGTGATGTCTCCCCCTCTCCCTAGTCCCACTGATTGGTAAGGGTCCCCCCTCCTCAGTATCACTGTCTCCTCCCATGTATGCTGCAGCAACCCGTATACCTCCCAGTACAACGTTATCCTATGGGAAATCAACCAAAAGTTTATATTCGCAGAACTCCAAGCCAAAGTAATATATTTTCTCAAAGCCAGCAAAAGGCACATCTGTGGGGCAAAGCCTTTCCACCCAGAAAATTTCAGTTCAAAATTCCAACCCATTTCCTTGCTATGAGGTAACAAATGAGCAACTATATAAAATTTCATTTTTTTGCAAATTGCGATTAAGAATTCTGTTTCATGATCATGAAATCTGTTTTGAGAAACAAGAATCCTATTTTGTAAAACAAGAATTTTGTTTCACAATCAAGAAATCCTATTTCATATGGCACATCTAACTTTTCCCATAGGAAATAATGGAAATGTTGAAATTGAATAGCTTTTGAACAGATTAATATATTTTCACCAACCCTTTTAAAGGCACATCTGCCAGCCCAGTGGCACTGAATGCTGAGGCACTGCATGTTGTACTTCTCATCAAGTCAGTGACCTGGGTTCAGGAATGAACTTGGATTATCAGAGAGCAAGCGGAGGAGGAGGGGACAGAGTAGGATTGAGCCACTGAAAGGTGGGTCCCCTTCCCTGGGAAGGACTCTGTCACTCACCATAGTTCCATTGCCCCCAGATGGAGGTCTGAGTACAGTGGAGGCAGCAAACAGTGTTGGGGGGGCTGCTATTGCATTGTGTGTGTGCCTGCAGCTGGGAGAGGGGAATGTGGAGACAATTGGGAGACAAAAAATTAAGGATAAAATAGATACAGGAAAAAAAATAATAAAAGGCACATCTGTGACCCAAGACCTATATGCCCTAAAAATTTCAGACCAAAACTCCAAGCCATTTTTTGCACAGCTGTGTGACAAAGAATTTGACAAAAACAGTAATTTATATATTTATTAAGACACCATAAGTGTATCTCCACATCCTCACATCCAACTGGAACAAAGTTTGCCAAATAAACAGAACATTAGTCCCTGATGGTGCATCCCAACTTTCATCCAAATCACTTAAATGTTTGCAAAGCTATTAAAGCACAAACATTTCAGTTTAACATAGAAATGAAGAAAGAATTTTACATAAAATCTGTGATTTTACACATTTTGGGTCTTTACATCTCCACACCCTCACATCCAACTCGAACGAATATTGCCGTATCAAGAGATTGTTGGTCTCTAATGAGGCATGCCAAACTGAAAATCACCTGAACAGTTAAGTTATTAAAGCACAAAATAATCAGTTTAACATAGAAGCAAAGAAAGATTTTGACAAAAAACAGTGATTTACACAATTTGGGGCTTTATATCTTCATGCCCTTGCATCTAGCTGAAACAACACATGCCACTTACAGTAATTAGATCCCTGCTTCATTATGGGGCATGCCAAATTTCATGAATATCACCTGAACTGTTGCAAAGTTATTAAAGCACATAATATTAAGTTTAACATAGAAGTGAAGAAAGAATTTGACAAAAAAAAAGGTGACATACACATTTGTTTGACTCCATATCTCCAGACCTACACATCACAGTGAAATGAAACTTGCCATATGTAGAGACCTTTAGTTTCTAAGGGTGCATTCCAAATTTCTTGCAAATAGCAAGAATGGCTGTGTTGTTATTAAAGTACAAGGTGCAAAAGAATCCTATTTTCATGAAAGAGAAACATACTTTCACACAGCACATCTTTTTCTCATATAAATTAATGGGAAAGTTTGATATTAAATAACTTTTGAACAAATTACATTTTTTTCACCAAACATTCAAAATGCAGATCTGTGACCCAAGACCTATATGCCTTGAAAATTTCAGATCAAAAACCCAAGCCATTTGTTGGTGTGACAACGTGTTTGGCAAAAAGTGGCAATTTCACATTATTTTTGACACTGCATATCTCTGTACCCACACAATTGACCAGAAAGAAACTTGCCACTACAAGAGATCTTTGGTCCCCTAAAGTGCACGCAACATTTAATGTGAATCAGTTGAATGGTTCTGAAGTTATTATAGTTCAAAATGTTGGGTTTAACATAGAAACACTGTTGAACCCTATTATACAGGTGCAACCATGCCTGTATAATTAATAGGGGCACAGTTGTGCCCCTATAGTTATGGTTGAGTAGCCTGTTTAATGTTAAACTTCAAATTTTGTACTTTAATAACTTTGCAGCTGATCAATGGATTGGCACAAGAGTTGGCACGCTCCATCCTGAGGGGTATACCTCTTGATGTGGTAAGTTTTGTTGTGGTCAGATATGCAGATTCTGAAATTCGGATATTGAAAAAAAGTAAAAAATTCCTCTTTTTTCCTTCTCCCTTGCACCCGGATGGTGTGGAAATTTGTTGTGATTTTTTAATGGTACTTGGGCAGCAGAACTGCCACTGTTAGTTTGGTTCAAAAATATTAAACTGATGCAAAGTTATTAAGCTTTTAAGTTCCCATTATATCCAATGGGAAGTTCATTTTCCAGGATAGATGCCTTTTTTTTGACAAAGGATTTGATCTTGTGAAAAATTATTTTTTTCTCATGAAACTGTTTTCTTTTTCATGAGAATAAAACCCTTTTTCATGAGAAAAAATCTATTTTCACGAGCCACCATCATTGTTTTTTTCAAATTGAAAAGCAACCAAAATGAAGGTATCTAGAGATACCAACACATGTATCTTGTTCATCATGACTCTGTTAGGTAGACTGTTAAGTTATTTGGTGGAAGAATAACCTTTCAATGCCTTTTTTATAACATTTGAATTCTTTCTTCCTGACTCGCAATTCTTTTTTTGTGAGCTCATGAAAAATGATTTTACAGACTGCTTTGATGCATAACTCAGCTGTTTTCTGAGATTTTGACCACAAAATTTCAACATGTCCTTTTGGTGACCCCATCTCATGAACAATGTGACTGTTGTTTGTCAAATCCTGCCCGAAAGGTGATTTTGCAGGTGCTTGGTGAATTCACATTTTGGGCAGGATTTGCGTAATGACAGTCATATTGTTCAGGAGGTGGGGTCCTCAAAAGGCCATGTTAAACATTTGGGGACAAAATGTCAAAAAATGGCTGAGTTATAACCATTTGTTGCAATTTTGCTACACACACGCGTAACATTATAAATTTAAAATATGTTGACCTCAAATTTGAAACATAGACTTGTTATTACACCGTCAAATGTATGTCACGACTGTCATTTCTCAAATCCTGGCATAAATGTGTTTTTACACCTGTGGCACAGAAATGGCATTGAAGTTGCATAGAATTACATTTCAGTGGGATTTGAATATTCTTCTGCACAGGGTACATCAGGTGGGGTAATAAAATGGCTGTGCTGATAATTGAATCACTCTTGGGCTACACATGTTAGTGCCAGGCCCAGAGGGCCCTGCACTTCCACAGATAAGTACATATATGCATCTATGGAGGAGTAAGAGTGCAGGGCCCAGTAAATGACAATATGATTATACTATCTTAAAAAGTAATTAAATACATTGCAAAAAAATTGATTAATGCATCAGTTAGGGTTGCCACAACAAAAGTAGGGAAATGTGACATTAGGGTTCCACCCTAACACCTCACCACTACCCTGCGCAGCCCAAGAGGAGTCAGGGTGGCAGTGTGGTCATCAACCCTAATGCTAAGTCCATTCTCTTATACTGTACCCACCCAGCTTTATTTTATAATGGAATGGGGTGAGCATTTTAGTGAAAGAGAATTTTAGTGATGAAACTTCATTGTACTTACAACATTAGCACATCATAAAATCACAGTGACAGATTTAAAGCTCCCACTCACATGTCATAGTGTTCTTATGAGCCCCTCTCATAAACCCAGTAGGTGAAAATGTTAAAATTCATGCCAAGATGCCATGCCACAGGTGTGAAAACCAGGGGCGTAGTTTGTTATTTTTACAGGGGGCGCAAAATAACAAAAAAGTCCTGATTTCCACATATCACGACAGTGAAGAGGGCGGGTGGCTTGCATAAAACAAACAAATCAACCAGCATCAAATAATGCCAAAAAAACATTTAAGACTACAGCTGAATAACTCCTGGGTGGGACCAGCCCAGGCCGAGTCAGAGCACTTCCCCACCCCACCAGTTTTATTGCAGCCTGCTCTCGGCCCAACTCCTCCTGAGACCAGAGTTGAAAAACTGACCGAGATCTGTTTTGTATTCAGTTCTTCATTCTTCTGCCTTGGGAGTGAGGACTTACTTGTAAAGTTGAAAATATGTAAGGAACTTAACTTCCTTCTCAAGAGGACAGGATCTCCCCTCAGCTTCAATTCAAATCAGTCTTGACCTAATTTTGCCCCCACCTGAACCTCCAGGTGGATTGCTCACTAGTCTCTCACCCCCCCTTTGCTGCTTACATAACCTTTCCAAGTCCAGCCCTTATAGTGGATCCTGAACTTCTTGAAATGTCTGCTTGAGCTAGCCCTCCCACCCTTGAGGAGTGCAAAAAGCATGTTTCAAGGAAGTGCAGCAAATGGCTATGCCACCTCAGTATACCTATAAACACAGATGGTATGGGAAACATCCCAGCATGTGCATCCTCACAGCATGAGCCCTTATTTACAAAGATTACATAAAAAATGCGATTATACAATGACAAGAATGAGTACTGGCCTCTGATTGGTCAGTCTTGGGCTAGACCCATGATTTTATCCCAGTACATCCAATTCATCACAGGTCTAGTCTCAGCCTGTCCATGAACCTCTTGACGATTGTTAGCATTAGTGTGTTTTTTTGTATTTTCTCTTAAAAATATTTTTCCACACTAAATAAAACATCTTTAAAATTATTTTTTTTAATTCTGTATAACAACACGCCATTGTATAATAGCAATAATGCCCTCCAGGGTGTGTGTCATGGTAGGATAACGTCATGCCTTATGTATTGGATGCACTCGTGCCCAACCACCTGAGGTGTGACGTTATCCCAGCATGACACACGTCCTGTCAGGCATTATTGCTTTAACACTTTTCTTTGTCACAACCAAGTTAATTCATTAGTCTCCCATCCCATCCCATATTATTCAATGTCACATGCCTGAATCTGGTTAGGTAAGGTAAGCAAAGAGGATAATGCTCTCCTCAAGCAAGCAAGCATTGCATACATAAGCATAGGACTTGCTGATATCCCTCAGGCGGTGCTCTTAACAAGCATGCTGATGTACCTGGGACAGTGCAACAGAACAATGTAAATCCCCTAATTGTTCAAGATGATCATGGGCCTGGTGTGGTCATACCACAACCCCTACCACTCTCCTCCCCATGGGCTCCTATGGAATATGCATCTCTGTCCATGCCCAGCATTACACAACCCCATCCAAGCAAACACAGACTGCCTTGGCACAAAAGTGGTCGCATCACATAACCTGAGAGAACAGACGCCACAGGAAGTTTGCTGGAGCAACGACTCCAGATACCTGTGCACAGCCTCGCAGGACCCACCCTGAAAGGTAAGTACTTGGTTGGTGGTTTTTATTAGCATCACCTATGACAGTGTGTGGTGGCTGGTTGTGGTAGCCCAGGTTGCCGTGGATGCTTCCCCCCCCACAGACTACTTCAAAATCGTGTCATCTGACAGTTTTGAAGGGCACAAATGAAACATGGTTGCTTCAGTTTGATGTGGTTTAATACAGTTTTTTTTTTGTCTGAGCATGTGTCTCTATTCTTCTACACACAGACACAGACAGACACACACAACACCAAAAAATGAACTTTTTTTATACCATGTTTACTTTCAGGATAGAGACAGGGTAAAGCAGGTCCAGGCAGTACAACACAGTAAATGAAACAATGCATTTTACAATGCCCAACAAACCACCAAAAGACCACAAAACAACAGACCTTCCACTTGCCCTGGGAGGGGGGAATGTCTAGGTCACAGGTCAGGGTGCTAAATGAGGAGGAGAGACCACGGAACATCTTGTCAAACCACACAGTAAGGTGAAACTACATAAACATGCACAATTTTTATACTGTAGGATTTCATACTTTCCAACAGTTCCTAATTTTGACACAGAAAAATATCTTTAGTGCTCAGAAGCCCCTTGTACGAGGGAGGTAAGCATGGCATGGACTCAGCAGACTGGCATACATGTTGAAAATAATATTTCTGTGCCAGTATGCCTGTCCACCCCTCCCTCCTCCATCACCAGTGGCCAGAACCATTTTTTTAGCATGTGTACCAGTCTGCCCTGGTCAGCACAGCAGCACAAAACTGGCAGGGCAGCAGAAGGCACGGCAAGCAACAGTGAATTAAATGTCCATGCAAAAAGCTACAGCCCACTCTCCCCACCCCAGACCTGCAAGGCTACTATCTCCACCCAGACTGGCCAGCTGAGCTACTCTCTGCACCCTGATAGACTTGCACAGCCACTCTCCACACTCTGTGTCCACCCCATCAGCACAGCCACTCTCCCCACCCACCAGCACAGCCACTTTCCCCACCCCACCCAACCAACACCATTTCCAAATCCATTTATCTGGTATCCACTCCAGGCATCCAGGTCTGTGCCTCCCCATCACAGGCACAAAAAATAAATAAAACCACATTTTATGCTGCATTTTGTTTATGTTTCTTTCTTTGTCTGGAAAGAGAGATGTTGAGCTACCGGTCAGCACAGTTTGCCTGGTATACAATTACAACCCCACCCCACTGACACAATGCCAGTGCCTCCACCCACCCACACAACAGTGCCCCCACCACACCCACACAATGCCCGTATCCCCAACCCCACCCACACAAATGACCATTGTCCGCAACACCACACACACAGACATGACCAGCAGTGACCCCAACCCCACACACAAACGATCAGCAGTGTCCCCAACCACACATACACACACACACACACACACACACACACATATACACACAACCAGCAGTGTCTGCAACCCCACCCACACACACAACCAGTATTCCAACCCCCCCAAAAAAGTCATGGCCAGTCAGTAGTCACTATAACAATAGCCAGGTAGTAGTATAATAATTTCTTTAGGGTGCATGTTTTAGTGCAAAATTTTTTTTGCTAGTCTTGTAACACTGTACGGGGGAGAACACAAAAAGCTACCCCTTTGGTTGTGTTTGCCAGGCAATGAAGACAGAGACAGCAAGGCCAAGGAATCTGTCTGTTTCACCCCTCCACAGTGGACGATCAGATAAATCAAAAAAGTGAAAGATTACTTTTACAGTCAGGTAAAGGATGAGGGAGAAATAATGTTTCAACATTTACTAATGTTCATGTGCTAGCTGTGGGCACAGGTCAGTGAGATACATCCCTTGACAGGTAAAGGATGAGGTGGAAATTACGTTTTAACATTTACTTATGTTTATATGCTAACACCCAGTCAGCAAGCACAGAATGTCCCCCTTCCTAACCAACACAGACAGTCCACCAGAAACCAAGTCAGCAAACATGGACAGTCCCCTTCACCCCACCTACAAGGACACTCCCCCAACACCGAACAGTCCCCCCTCCCACCAGACACCAGGCCAGTGAGCATTGAATGCCCCCAACTGACAAGGACAGTTCCACCAGACACCCAGGCAGCCAGCAAACATGGACGGTCCTCCCATATCCACCAAGGACAGTCCCACCCCGACACACAGCTAGCAAACACAGAATTTCCCCGCCCCACCAACATGAACAATCCCCAAAACACCTGGCTAGCAAACACGGAGAGTTCCCTCCCCAACAACATTGATAGTCCATCCTAGACACCTGATCAGTAATCATCGACATTCACCCCCATAAGCCAACATGGAAAGATCCCCCGACACCCGACCAGCAAATAGTTCCCTCCCACAAGACACCCGGCAGGCAAACATGGACAGTCCCCCTTTTCCACCATCATGGACAGTCCCCCCAGACAAATGGCCAGCCAAGTCCACCAAACAATGGCTAGTGTCACCACCCCATCATCATAGCCAGTGTCCCCACATCACCATGGTCTGTGTCTACACCCCACCAGACCCCAGAATAGAAAACAGACTGTCCCCCCAGCTCCACCAAACACTGACCACCCTCCCAGTCCCAAACACTAACCACCCCAGCCCCAAACACTGATCGTCCCCCCAGCCCCACCAAACACAGGCCCTCCCCCAGCACCAAACACTGACCATTCTCTCATTGAGTCAGCCCCAAAACACACAGACTGTCTCCTCCAACCCCAACCCCACAAAACAGACCATCCCCCCAGCCACACCAAACACAGACCGTCCAGTGAGTTTCCCCAACAAATCCCACCACACCAGTAGCACAGTAACTGAGTGTCCCCACCCCACCAACATGACCAGTGTCCACACCATACCAAACAAATAGGCCCCCCCACCCCACCAACATGAACAGACTCAACAGTCAGCAAATCCCCTCCCACCCAAAGAAACACAAGCTGACAGCTTCTATCAACTCTCCCAGACACATGGCCATGGCCAAGACACCCCCCCCAAAAGACACATTTATGGGATGAGAATGGTATTAATTTCCAACAACCAGCTTGTAGCACAGTTACTCACCAAATCAGTAAGGGCACAGACATGGCAGCATGCAGCAGGGCACAGCAAGCCCAAGAAGGCAGGTCAGGTAGCCGAGTCTCTCCCAACAGTCCAGTTCATCTCCTGATTAATCCCCCGAGAGACAGTAACTCATTTTTTCTGACACCAGATGAACGTGTCACATTATGGGTCTGCTATAGCCTGCATGACCACCGGCTTCTTCACTGTTCTGGGCCTGGCTATTCACTGACCTGAATAATCCCTCTCGGTGGACCGTGGAACTGGTAGGCAATGGGCGTGGTGTGGGACTCGCTGACAACACAGTAAATCTTTTTCTGGCCTGCTGGACACAGGAGCTGGGTGTGCAGGCAAGCCTGGCTGTGCCTCAGACTCACTATAATTGTACTACTCGCTCCTCCACCTGGTCTGTCCAGTGGTAGAGGCCTTGTGGCCGCAGGCCTCCTAGGCTGTCGGAGATGGGAGGCTCAGGTGGCAGCGGGAGAGCCCAGAGCACAGCTGGCTGCACTAAGAAACAGAGAGTAGGTAGTCAGAGGACTCGGGTGAGGTATATTTAAACTGGGCTGTTCAGGACAGGAGGGGGGTGGGAACACTAGACTGACTGAGACACTGGTGACACCTGACAGACAACCAACGACTGCTGCTCAACATCCTTGAATAGCTATCTCTCCTCAGCCCTACACTATATGGATGCTGCTGCTGCTTCTTCATGGAAGGCACACAGAAAACTAAATGGTGCCTCTAACAGAGTACTGCTCATGCGATGGCATCAGCTTGCAGCACTCTCTGATTGGCTGTAACATGCAGGCTACTATGGTTGCAGGCTGGCAGCCAGTCAGAAAAGGGGATAGTTTTTTTTACGAGACACGGTGCCGTGCCGCCACCCTCCCTCCCCCAGAGAGGTGCAGGCAGTCCGGTATAGCCCTGAGCTCATTCAATATTAAAAAAAAAAATGGTAACCGGAGAACGGTGGCTGGGCTCCTAAAAAAATCCTGGTCTAATTTCTCAGGAGGGGGGCAGCTTGCCCCTCTGCCCCCCCGCAATCTACTCCAATGGTGAAAACACATTTCAGAAAGGACCTGAAAAATTACAATTGTACTGTTCGTGAGGTAGTGTGAAAAATGGCTTTGTTGAAAACTTGCAGTCAAAATATTGAAAATTACTAAAGTTATGTGGGTGCATGGAAAAATTTAAATGAATGCGCTTAACTCAGCCATTTTAGGAATGTTGTCACCAAATTTTCAACAAGGCCTTTATGTGAACCCACCTCATTAACACTGGTGGTGAAGTTTTGGTATTCAGTCCCAAAAGGTGATTTCTCACAGCAACTGCAAAATCACCTTCCAGGTCCGATTAACAAGATGACAGTGACCAGTGTTCATGTGGTGGGGTCCCAAAAAGACCATGTTGAAAATCTGTTGCAAAAATTCTTAAAAATGATTAAGTTATGAACATAAGTTCAAAACATCATTGAAAGACATTATACAGCACTTACTTGTATTCCTCAATTCACAGTTTGGCTTTGAGGAAAGCAGACATATCCCAATCCACAGAAGATAACAATGGATGATCTCTGGAGGTAAGTATAGGGTAAGAGGGGTATGGGGTGGCAGGTGATCAGTGGGAGGGTCAGGTTAGGGGGAAGTAGGATGGCGGTGATGATGAGGGACAGTTTCCTTTCTTTCAGGTTTAAAAAAGACATCAAGGGACTTTTTTTTACAGAAAAGTTAATATGATTCTTTTGGGACACTGGGAGTGGGCTCCCCAGTGTTCCACACTGCTGGAGAAGGACTTGTGAATGCTGACACGGGGATTGGGCACCTCGATGTTGGCACCTATAATTAAAACAATGGGCTATGGGGGGGCATCCGACAATGGGGGTGGGCATCATGGTATCAGATCAACAGCAAGACAACAAATGAAATAATTAGGGGCACTGGAGTGGTCTCCCAGTGTCTCAAACTGCAGGGTGGGGACTTGTAAATGCCAACACGAGGATTGGGTCTCTGATGTTGGCAAGTATATAAAAACAATGGACTGTGGGGAAGAGGGCATCTGACACTGAGGGTGGGCATCCTGGTGTCAGAATATACAAATAAATAAAAAAAAGTAACTAAATGCACTGTCACTGGGGGATGGGGCCCCCGGTATGCACATAGCAATGTAAGGCACAGGATGGTGGGTCTACAATGACAGTAACCTGGTCACTGACAAACTAATCATGACACAACAGGGGACCTGTTGAAAATATCCATAAACTTTAACTTATGCTCTCTTCTCTCCCTGCTCTGATAGTCTCTGTCCAGCTGTAAGTGTAAGGGCACTAGGGCAGGTAGTGCTGGTGAATGGTCGGATCTTTATAAACAGTATAGGATCAGTGGGTTGATGCCAGTGCCAGGAGGTCCAAGGATGGAGGTTGAAGTGGAGCCTGGAGGAGGAGGGAGTGAGTCAGGCTGGCGGTGGCTGCGAGAACAGACGAGGAGAGGACAGTTCAACTTTTCAGGAACCTAATGGCTGGAAGGTAGTAGGGAAGAGCAGAGGACAACTCAAACAGATGCAGAGACCAGTTCCAAATTCTGACTTCTTAATCAAGACAAGCAGAAGCAGACATGCACAAGCAGACAAGCACAAGCACTTAGCGCAGCTTAGGTCATGGTGGTCAGGTGAGTCACTCACTCACAGTGGGACTGGGGATGGCTGTGTAGGAATGGTTGTGGCTATTTAAATGTATGTCATCACTGCTCTTTTCTTTTGTTTTACAACTTATAACAAAAGAGAAGTGATGAGATTGTGTACAAAACAGAGCTGGGAGGAAGCAAGTGACGGTATCAGAGAGATCAAATACCTGCTCAGTCAGTTACTCTCTGAAGATGTGAAGTGTGGGAGGGTGAATTGATTTCTTGTGGTGCAAGTCAGCCTAGGAAGATATAAGGGATTAAGGCAGGTACAAGGCACTTCACTGAAGTGAGTAGTTACTGCTGGAGACAGTCTGATCACTGGAGGTACTTTCTATTGTGCACCGATGATTGGGGCTGTCTCCTGCATAAGTACTCACTTCAATGTGTGAATGTCAGGAAGCTTCAAAAGCTTCAGAAGACCTGACCCCCCTCTCCCCTCCATGACGTACAGTGGCAGGAAAACAGCCATTTGAAAAAAAAACCTGAGCAAGGAAAATAAAGGGAAACCAGAAGGGGGAGCTGCAGTGCCTCAGCACTCTTAGTTTCCACACCCCTGGCAGGGATTGCACTATATGACACAGCTGTCACTTGTTAAACGACAGCTGTGTTGTATAGTGCAACCAGTTCCTAACCACCAAATACATTATATGGCAGTAAGCTTTATTTCGCAGTCCACGGTTCAGCTTTGAAGAGTCAGACATGTCCCGGTCCACAGAAGATGACAGCATATTACCTCCAGAGGTAAGTATAGGTTAAAGGGGGCTGTGGGGTGGTGGGAACTCAGTGGGAGAGGAACAGCAGTGATGGCGATGGATCATTTTATTTCAGGTTTAAATTAAAAACAGACGTTGGTGGACGGTTTCCTTTTTTTCCAGGTATACTTATAAAATTTATGTACTGTATTGGGACACTGGGGGTGAGTTCCCCAGTGTTCCACTCTGCTGGGGGGGGTGGGGGGCGAATAAATAAATACACTTCCACTGGGGATTGGAGCCTCTAGTGTGCAGATACAGTTGAAGGCACAGCACAGTCAGGATGGCGAGGTTACAATGACAGTAGCCACGTCCAGGACCTATGAGTCACAAATGCAGCAGGGGTTGCACTATACAGCACAGACATCATTTATTAAAGACAGCTGTGTTATATTGTGCAAGCTGCTGCTTTTGCAAAAATTCAGTTATGAATAGAAGGTTGATATTTTTTAACTGTACAAGCTCAGAAATGGAACATTTTTATTAAATATTTTAAAAACTGCTTAACAGCTGGACGTAAAATTCACAAAAACACATACCTCCGACCAAGCATTATTAAACCTGAAAGTTTCAGGTTTCAAATCCTCCTATTTGTTTTCATTATTCAAAGGCAAAAACAGTCATAAAATTTTCAAAAATGGAGACTTTTACTTTTTTTGCACCTCTGTAATTTTGCCCTCACTAAACCTAACTATATGAACTTTTCAGGATCAATAGATTGTGGCACAGAGGTTGTGCTTTTCACATTTCGTGCAAATTTGTTGAAAGGGGGCGAAGTTATTAAGGTGCTAAGATTTGAGTTTAACATAGAAGTGCATACTCAACCCTAATATACAGGTGAGACTGCACCTTTATAATATACAGTATACAGTATGAGGGATATGGAAATATCAACGCTATTCAAGATGTCATAAGGTCAAACTGCATGAGGGGAAATAACAGTGACATTTCCAGTACCCCCATTACATATTTCATTTCTATAATGCCATTGTTTTCTTTTTCATTTAATTTTTTTTCTTTATGTATGTTTTTAATTTTTTATTACCTTGGTGTTTCATTGCTGCTCTTACTAGTGGGTAGGGATGCTAGCATGGTAGGTAGTGTCTGTACCTACATCTGTTGCTGACATGGCTTTTAATTAGCTGCTTTTTTGTATAGGTGGACTTTACAGTGTTGTAAATATGGCAGCTCAGTTCCCGCTTAACGAGGGAGCAAGGTTTTGGTCCCATCCAGTAGTTTACCTTTTTTTTTTAAATTTTTTTTTTAAATGTGTAATATCTGGTTGATCCAGCTTTCTGTTGTCATGGGAGGCCATACAGGACATTGCAGGCTGGATGAAGAACTGTTCAGCAGAAGAGGACATTGCCGACTGGATGGCAGAAGCACTGTGAAAGGTATGGAGTTGTAGTCGTGGATGGGAAGAGACAGAGGTATTAGCTGCAGTAATTTGGGTTTTGGACAGGATGTGAGACTGCCCAAAGCAAATTTTCTTAAAAGTAAACAAAAAGAGGGGGCGTGGCCAACCACGGACGAGATGGCTGCCTAATTTCTCTGCTCTGCAGCTAAAGGTGAAAAGGATCCGACGAAACCCGGCATAGAAGATTTATACAGGCATATTGAGACTTGTTGTAGAGGGGTGAATGATACGTGTTAAAAGAATTACCTGCCAAAGCATCGCAAACGGCTTTTTGTTGTAAACTAACGCTTGTTTCTCCTGACATCGACCTGGGCCCGACTCTCGGTATGGCCTGCAACACCAGTGTGACGGGTGAGAATTCCCGCATGGAACAGATGTTTGCTCAAATATTAACACAGATGGAGCATCTCACCACTGCTGCTAATGCAACTACCCAAACGCTAAAAGGGATCGAAGTCTGCTTGTTTCACACCGAACAGAGATTGGGATCGCAAGACGCAGCCATGCATGACTTAACGGCAAAGATGAGGGAGCAAGCTAAAATGATTCATTTACTTCAGGAGAAGGTTGATGACCTTGAAAACAGGAGCCGTCGAAAACAACCTTAGGTTCATCAGTTTCCCAGAAGGGGCTGAAAAAAATAATGCAGTCTCTTTTTTGAAGCACATTCTCCCTACATTGTTAGGCCTCCCAGAGGACTTTGTGCCCCAGGTAGAGTGAGCTCATCGTTCCCTAGTTCCTCCTCCCAAACCAGGCGAAAGACCTAGGCCGCTGCTGGCTAAATTCCTGGATTTCAGACAAAAGGAGGTCATTGTGAAAGCAGCCAGAGAAATTAATAATAACATATGGCAGGGGCATAGAATACATGTCTTTCAGGACTACTCAAAAGTATTATCAGACCGCCAGAAAGAGTATTGTTCGGCAAGGAAGATCCTTCATGCACATGGCTATTCCTTCTCTTTGTGCTATGCAGCTACTATGAGGGTAATGCATAATGGAATACTGCTGACATTTGCTTCCCCTGAAAATCTGATTGACTTCTTAAGAGCCCAGCACCTAGAGGGCTTTCGAGCGCAAGGGGCCTACTTGGCCACACAGATGATAGTGGAGGCAACAGAGTTGGAAGATTCCCTGCAGGCTACAACAGACGCATCTTCTAATATGCAGATTCAAACTTTTGAGGTTGTCCTGCTGCCAAGATCATGGAAGCTTCATCCCTCAACCCTGCATCCCAAATGACAGCACCCTATGGTGCGGGTGGTGGCAACGAGTCTCCGACCCGAACCTGAGCACAGACATGGAGCTTGCTCGGGCATGGATATGCGAGAGTATTTCACCCCAAATCCCTATGCATTGCTCCAAACAGACAGTCCAAATCCACAGGATGTCACCAATGGGGATGCAGCATCTCAGTTAGGTACTGAAAAACCTTCGATTGCTGGACAGGATAAATCATGGGCGGATATCATTGCATCTCCTACAAATCTAAGAAAGAGCCCCATTCCTCTCTTGGCAGGTGCTGGGAATAATCAAACTTTTGAGCGTACAGAGACTGATGAAGATTCTTCTAAGATACACCTTGATACAGCTACATGAAGGACTTGGAATAAATGTTGGTTTTCTTTTGTTCATCTCTCTTACCCAGACTCTTGGGAAATTAAATCTGTGTGTTAGCTTGCCCCTCCTTAAGATTTTTCATTTCTTTTTAATACATATGAAACTCTTTTCCCCTGCTTTTCCTCTTCTACCCCCACTATGTTGTTTTTTACTTGGATATTTGCACGGTACCTCTGATGGTGGCACTGCAGGCACATGACAGACACCCTTCCGGGATAGAGCCTATGATTCTAATCTACCCCTTTCCCTTTTGGCCGACAGACAGCGACTTCTCTCTCAAACTGCAGAGTAAGGCATCACTTTACTGCACTCCCCCCACGGATGCACATGATGGCCTTGAAGCTTATGCTGCTGGCCAGACTCCATGGGGCTTCCTTTTGGCTGTCTTAAGGCCGGGTGTAAATAGTTCAGGTTGTTATGTTTCTTTGTTAAATGCAGTGCTATTGTATTATTTTTTGCAAGGTATCAGGTTGCTTGTTCAAACTGCAGGGATGGTATTGAAGCTGATTGGTAGTGGTATGGTATCCTGGAGGGGGCCTCTCCTCTTCTCAGCCTTTTGTCTATCTCATGATTGGAACACCAGATTCATTTTCATAAAGAAAGTAGGTTATGGCTGACATAAATCTGGTTACCTGGAACATGAGGGGGCTTAATACCCCAACAAAGTGTTTGCAGGTTTTGGCACATTTAAAAAGGCTGAGAACAGATGTCGCTCTACTCCAGGAGACCAAACTCCAGCAAGCAGGTAACGATAGCCTTAAGAGGGCTTGGATGGGCCTCCCGTCTTTTCGCTCCCAGACTTTTAGCTCCCGACAGTACGCTCCCACATGAACTCGCTCCTATGTAATTACACTCCCTGTCAATTCGCTCCGGTGTTCAATTTAGTAGCAACTTTTCAAATGCACTGGAAAAAGCAATGATTTTGGCTCCTTAAGCTTTAACTTTAAAATGGCTCCCGAGGTTAAAAAAAATGTTCCTAGAGGAGCGATAGTAATAGCTCTTACCTTAGCACAGGTAGCAACTGTAGTGATAGTAACCATAGCAACGAATGCAGCCCATAGTAAAACATGACGTGATGTCATGACGCTTGAGCATTCACTGGATGTTTCTCAGTGAGTTTTAAAAACAACTGATGTCTTTATTTTATACAATTAAAAAACAGGGCACTAAAATTCAAATCCTTCGGCCATTTGTGCATTCACCGGATGTTACTGGGTATTTAATACAGTTTAACAACAATGACAGGGGCATTAATATTCAAAGCCTTTGTCCACTTGTTCACTGGATGTTACTGGGTGAGTTTTAAAACAACTGGTGTTTTTATTTAATGCACTTTAAAAACAATGACAGGGGCATTAATATTCAAAGCTATGGGCCACCCCACATAAAAATTCTTCAGTTGTGTAATCTGCACTATTCTTCAAAATACAGGCTAGTCTGGCAATATTGTCACGGTACACACGCCGTGATGCAGTTGGGGAGTTGCCCGCAATGATTTGCTCCACCTCTGAGTCTCTTTTTTTTTATACTCCCCTGAGGCCTTTAATAAATTTCCACACCGTGGGATGTGCCATGCAAAGGATACTCTGCATCCCACAGTAGAACGCCTCAACCACATTGTTTGTCTTTGCCCTGCCATTACAAACACTTTGTTCATGATTCCACAACTCAATGGCAAAATGTGGTCATCTGCATCCAGTTCCACGTCTGTTTCTTCAGCCAACCTACACATCCTCCAAGTAATCAATTACTGGTGTCAGTTCTTCTGGGAAAATATTTAAGTCATCATCAGTATTTTCCTCAAATCGTGCTATTATTTCTTCTGGGGGGTAGAAAGCCAGTGCTGGTAAGTACTTGCACTTCAGTGCAAATTCTGAGTCCTGTGCATACTGTACTGCCAGCCCTTCTGCCTGTATCTTGTGATACACACATTGGGTGAAGTGGAAAAAGCAACCAACTTGTTTAGCATCTGGGAACACAGACTTAAATGCAACTATTGTTGCACACTCGAAATCTGTAATTACAACTTCAGGGCTAAGATTAGGATTAAGATCCTTCAAAATGGTGAGCATTCGTTGATAGCACTCCCTATTTTTGCTAGGCAAAAGCACAAAAACAGCTGGCTGAGTATTCCCCAACCTTTCACCCATTATGACATACAACTGCATAAACAGAGGCAGTGCAATGCTGAAAGTTCCTTCTGCATGCCACAACTTACAGCGCTCTAAGAATTTTAGATTCTCAGTGCCAAACATTAAGATACGATTGTGCCCAGGTCCGCTATCATACAGCAAAAACTTTTCAGGCTCACTGGCAGTGTCGGGTTGGTACAAAGTATAGCAGTCAGGTATGCGCCGCTGGCAAAGGTCTGTAGGGTTAGGAGCAGCACCATGTGCATGAACCCTTTGAATTGTTCGTTTTAAGTTTTTGTCAATGATTTTTCCCTGAGCAGCCAGTGACGCTTCTTGTTTAGCACGCAGAACGACCTGAGCTGTGGTATCCTGTGTTGAGCATGCTCTCTCCTTTGCGTTGTATACTGCATCATGTTTTTCTACTGCACAGGGATCTGGTGCGTGGGTATGCTGTGAAAACTGCAAAATTATGGCTGGGTCATTGTATGATACAGTGTGCACTCTGGCATTGCAAACCTTGATTTTTTTCACTGCATGCTCGCACTGCCATATCGCTTTATCATTGTGCCCACGTTTATGAAAAGTGTACAGGTAGTTACGATCGTCCACAAGTTTTTTCTTGGACCGAGATGACAGGACAAAGCGACAAGCCATTCTAATAAAAAACCTACGAGGAGCAGTGTGCTTTAGTGACTGTATTTATAACTCAAGAGAACAATTGCTTGTGGTTGGCCAATGCAGGTAATTGATTAATTGATTGATTTAAATATTTAATTTTCTGCACCATACACTTGCACTGGTGTCTGCAGGAATAAAAAAAGTCTGATATACTATTAGCTACACTTGCTACAGAGCACTGCGGGAGCGATTGGATTTGATTCGCAAAACGTCGGAAATACTATTAGCTATGGGAAAGTGAGTTGCCATTTTCTGCACATACACTTGGACTTGTGTCTTCAGGAATAAAAAAAGTTTGAAATACTATTTGCTACACTTGCTACTTGCACTGCGGGAGTGATTTGACTCAGAGTGTGTTTACATAGGAGTGAGTTTACGTGGGATCGTACTGTCGGGAGTGAAAAGACAGGGAGCGAAATTACGGGAGTGAATAGTCATGTACCCATCCTCCTCTGCCTCTATGCATAAAAGAGGAGTCGCTATTCTAGTGCACAAATCTTCTCACTGGACATTAGTTAAATCCAAGCGGGATAACTTTGGTAGATGGGTAATGGATCGTTTTATCACACAACAGGGGCCCCTGCTGGTAGTTAACGTGTATGGTCCTAATGAGGACTCACCGGAATGCTTTCACGCTATGGCGCAGTCCATTTCCTCTATAGCAGGGGATCAAACACCGGTGGTTCTGGAAGGGGATCTTAATGTTCCATTAGACTTGAGAGCTGATAGGAATACCAATACCCAAAGCAAGAAGGGCACTGCAACAGCTCATGGCTGATATGGGGTTAAGAGATGCTTGGAGAACCCTACACCCACAAGGAAAAGAATATACTTTTTTCTCTCCAGTTCACAAAACATACTCCCGTTTGGATTATTGGCTAATTTCCCCATTTCAGCAGAATATTGAATTTGATATTCAGATCCACCTGATAGTAATATCAGATCATGCTCCTGTTTGCTTGCTGTTAATGTGGGGCTCAGAGATCAGACACACTCGTACCTGGAAACTTTACCCTCTTTTATTGAGAGATCCAGGCTTTCCGGTTTGGGTGGTTACATAAGTCAAACTGTTCTTGCAAGATAATCCCCCAGAGCTGACAGACCTGGCATGCTTGTGGGGAGCTTTGAAGGTCACGCTCAGGGGGGCTATCATGGCATATGCTGTTGCCCATATACGGTGGAGGGAACAACAACTTAAAAGGCTTGAGCAACATCTGACTGTGTTGGAGGGCACTTTAAGAACCTCCCCCTCCTCTATTTGACTTCAGACCCTCTCCTTATCACTTGGAAATGGTTTGCCTTTGCTTGGATATTAATAGCCTTCTGGATAGGAAAGTGGAGCTATCCATTCTACACTCAAAGCACGGGTATTGGGTGGGAGGTGAGAAAGGGGGGAAAATATTGGTATACAGGCTATGCAAACAGAGAGCAGAGAGCTATATCACTTGTCTCAGAGATCCAGGCGGAGCAATACAAGTGTCTCGGGAGGGTATAAACCATATAATGGTGAATTTCTATAAGGAACTCTATACATCCTCGAGAGTTTTGGACCACATGAGGATAAAGCAATTCCTCAGTCTACTGTCTATCCCTCGGTTATCTCCGCAGCAGGCAAAGGACTTAGAATCCCCTATTACTTCTATGGAAGTGACCATAGCTTTACAGGCCTTAAATTCAGGCAAAGCACCAGGAGGAGATGGATTCCCCCTGAATTCTGGAGTTTAGTAGCTCTGCATATTGCTCCTTTACTGGCCACCCTTTTTAATTCAGCAAAAAGTTCTGTTTTTTTCCAAGCTCGCTTAGAAAAGCGATCATTACAATTTTCCCTAAAAATGGGAAGGACCCTATAAAACCCTTTAATTATCGGCCAATTTCTTTGATTAATTCTGACAGCAAAATATTTGCAAAAGTTATGGCCAATTGGCTTAGTCCCTTGCTTACCTCCTTGGTCCATCCTTCCCAGACGGGATTTGTTCCAGGGAGATTCAGTAGGGATGACATCCATTCTATGATCAACATTATGATCTATGCCCAAGCAGGCATCACTCCTGCTGCGGCAGTGGCAATAGATTTGGAGAAGGATTTTGATTCCCTTGAATGAGATTTTTTACTGCAGGTGCTGGAATTCATGGGGTGTGGACCCTGCTTTCGGGCTTGGATAGCTGCGCTGTATAACCAACTCATGGCACGGGTTCTTACAAATGCCACACTGTCTGCTCCCTTCTCTTTGGGGTGGAGAACCAAGCAGGGGTGCCCCCTTTCCCCTTTACTTTTTATACTTGCACTGGAGCCCCTAGCCATTGCCATAAGATCCTCTTCTGAAATAAAAAGGCTTTCACATTGGTGAAAAGGTGTACTCTACCTTCTTATATGTGGATGACTTGCTTGTGCCACTAGTTGACACCCCAGTTTCCATTTCTCCTCTTCTTATTCTATTGGTAGAACTTGCTATGCTATCAGGTCTAAAAATCAAACACTCCAAAACAGAGGTACTACCATTAAATATCCGATGTACTAAGTCCTTAGTGGCTCAGTTTGGGCTTCAGTGGGCAGCTCACTCGATAGTGTACTTAGGTATCAGACTACAGACAGATATAGCTAAAATTTGGGAGCCAAATCTAAATCCCTTGATTGCGGATATTAGAACTGAATTGGATTGTTGGTGTAAATTACATCTTACATTAGCTGGGAAAATATCAGCCATTAATATGGTAGTAGCCCCAAAGCTTCTATATACAATATCGCACATCCCCTTGGCCCTTCCGGCAATATGAGCGACAGCTATAGATAAGATGATCTCCAGCTTTCTGTGGGAAAAGGCCAAACCTAGATATAGCAGAAATTAACTACATGCACACTGGAAACAAGGTGGGGTGGAACCTCCCTTGGATAGAAGGGTATAAGTTAGCATATCTCACAATACAGACTATGGTCTGGTTTCTCCCACCACAGGGCAGTAATCCCCAGTGGGTTGAGATGAAATCAGAAAGAGCCAGGCAGAGGAACCTAGCTACCTAGCTACTCTGCTGTATTCCCCTTTACCCCTACCTTTTTGGGATCATCCCACCATACTGGCCTCTGTTTTTGCATGGCACTCAGTCCATAAGAAAATAAAGGCCAATCCTTATCCGCTGGCAGAAATGCCAATATGTCATAACAATGCCCTTATGATAGAGGGGGAAATGTTTCTTTGGGTGGACTGGGTAAACAAGGGGATTCTTAAATTAGCTCAGATTCTGGAAGATGGTGGACAAAATTTGAAATCCATTAAGTAATTAGATGTTGAATACCACCTGGGGTCCAAGACCTTTTGGCAATATTTGCAACTACGCAGCGTGGTGCAAACTCATATCAAACAACGCTATGGGGTGTGACAGAGTAACCAAACCCCCCCTTGCTAGCTGACTTCTGGCCAAGAGGGGAGTAATTAGCTGCATATATGCAGCTCTTAGGTCACAACTCCCCTCTGGGTCTAACACAGCCAAAGCTAGATGGGAAAAGCCTCTTAATCAGTCTATACCAGAGGAGCAATGGTTACTATTTATTTAAGAGATTTACCAGGAAAGGCATACTGAGCAGAGTACCACTCGATTCCAGATGTGCCCTTGGGATAGGGGGTTACAAGGGTGTAGTACATAAATACATAAAGCACAATGGAACATACATAATTTGTAGATATCCAGCAAAGGCCCAATGGGATGGGTGTAGTAGCTGAGATGCATATAGAGTAATACAAAGTGAGAAGTAATTACAGGCAGTATTTACAGGCAATGATACAGTAGCAGTATTTACAGGCAGTGATACAGTAGCAATATCAACAATTTCATAGTGAGATTAGATTTACCTACTAGATGGGTAGGTGAGAATATCAAACAGTAACAGAGGAGGGTCAAACAAAAATGACGTATGGTACTGATTTAGAAATGGAGCCCAGGATAGCTGATAAGAATTGAGCAGGGAGTTCAGCGATGGGGAAGGCATAAGCAGTTGGTGGCGAAATGCGTTTTGAGGAGGGCATTTTGATGTGGAGTACTTGTGGTGTGTCTGTTGTCGGCTGCTAGAGAGTTCCATAATTTGGGGAGTCTTAAGCTGAAAGCAACCTGACCTGATAGGGTGGATCTGTGGGGGATGTGAAGAAGTCTGGAGTCAGAGTTCCTGAGATCATAGGTAGGTGGGGGGATGGCGGTTAGGGATGTCAATAGGTAGGAGGGCAGCGTATGCGACCAGAATTTAGCAGTAATTCTAGTGCAGTGCAACAATCGCCGATTTTGGAGTGATGGGAGGTCAAGGGATTTGTAGAGGTCCCAGTGGTGGGTGTTTGGCAGACAATCCAAAGTGAACCGGCAGAAGGAGTTATAAATAGGGTTGAGCCTGGCTAAGGATGTTTGGGGGGCGGCACCGTAAATGACATCGCCGATTGTTCACTTGGGAACATAACCAGGAGGCTTGTAAGGACAGAGGTCTGGGGTTATATCCTGTTTTAACTGAAATATTTGAATAGTTTTGTACGTGAAATTAGTTCTATGTGTTAAAAATTATTACCTTGAGTTAGAACTGTTACTTGGGCTGTGATATTGTAACATTTGAGGCTTGAGAACACTTGCTTGGCAGTGATAATTACAGTGAAATTTAAATGTGTTGTTTGCCTGGTGTTAGGGGGAAGGGACATTAACTGGAATTTACCTTGTTTTTCATTGTTCACTTGAGAACATAACCAGGAGGTTGGTAAGGACAGAGGTCTGGGGTTATATCCTGTTTTAACTGAAATATTTGAATAGTTTTGTATGTGAAATTAGTTCTATGTGTTAAAAATTATTACCTTGAGTTAGAACTGTTACTTGGACTGTGATATTGTAACATTTGAGGCTTGGGAACACTTGTTTGGCAGTGATAATTAGAGTGAAATTTAAATGTGTTGTTTGCCTGGTGTTGGGGGGGACATTAACTGGAATTTACCTTGTCTGTCATTGTTCACTTGGGAACATAACCAGGAGGTTGGTAAGGACAGAGGTCTGGGGTTATATCCTGTTTTAACTGAAATATTTGAATAGTTTTGTACGTGAAATTAGTTCTATGTGTTAAAAATTATTACCTTGAGTTAGAACTGTCACTTGGACTGTGATATTGTAACATTTGAGGCTTGGGAACACTTGTTTGGCAGTGATAATTAGAGTGAAATTTAAATGTGTTGTTTGCCTGGTGTTGGTAAGAGCCCTCCCACTGACCCTGTTTTGTAGGCTTTCTTAAATACTGAAAAGCCACTGGAGGTTGGGATTGAAGGGCTGAGTATTTCTGTTTGGGACTGAAATTCGAAGCAACAGGAACTGGTGGGCCTGTGACATCATACGGTACCTGATGTCTGCATACATACACTGGTAGTGGGACTGGACACACACTGGTATGTGTTTGAGAGACTTGGGAACTTTATTGGTGGGGTTGAAATTGGGTTTGTAAATAACTGTAGTCAGTATAGAGAGAAACTGTATTCCAGGGGAAAGGGACTGAGAAAAGGGGGTGTGCCATTATAAACAGAGGGGGATAAACAGGGTGGCCATATTCCACCATGGCAGGCATCTTTGGAAGGTTGTAGCACTGCACAGGCTGTGGGATGGCAATAATCTCTCAATTGGGCCTGAAGGAGGAGGCTTCCCACTCTGTGAGACAGCTATCTTGTATCAGGAGTGAGGTATATTGGTTAAGGAGTAAGCTGGGGAGCTGGGGGTGTCCAAGGATAAGGGTGTGGATATGGGCAGCAGAAGGGTGGGGCTGAGGGAGGCTGGGGCAACGCCTGAAATTACAGGATGTTATGTTACAGCAAGCAGGAGGGGATATCAGGGACAGAGGACCCTTAGATAGGGATGTTGATGGCAGAGAAAGCGTACGGTGAACATTCTGAATACAAAGAGAGTGAGGGGAAGAGTCAGGAGGGGCTGTTGTGGGGAAGCCTAAAACAGCAGACTGTGGGAGGGAGCTCCTAAGGTGAACAGAGCAAGAGGGGAAGAAGAGGGGCAGTTTAGAGGTGCAGTCAGGGGAAACTCGGGTTACTTGATGAAGGCTGACATAGTGTCACAATAAATTTGAGCTACTAAGCAACCTAGAGGGGGAGGAAGGGGTTGGTGGAAATGAGGAAACTTATACAGAGGCCGGGAGGTGGGAGTCGGATACCCATAGGGCATCACAGACCAGCAATGGAAAGGATAGAAATAGCCCCAGAGGGAGAAGGGGAAACATAAATGTTAAACAAATGGGGGAGATGCAACATATTGCAGACATGAGGGAGGCGAACATGACTGGAGGGAAACTGGGAGACAAGGAGGTGGGAGAAGAGCCCCCCTTCAGCAGGGGGGTCAGTACCAAGGATGGGGCCCTAGCTAAAGGGGACCCACAGTGAGCCTCTGGAGGCAGGGGTACTATTACAAGGGGGGAGGATGGCGGTGTGGGGGAAGGGGAAACCATCAGGGCCAGGATAAATGGTTCGGATAAGAGAGGGTTAAAGGGGACACCTATTCAGAGGGGGCTTGAGTTAAGTGGGCAAAATAACGAGGGAGGCAGAAAGGGATGGTGACAAGGGGGTCTCTAATAAGGCAGGAAGACTCCCATGGAATGGAGATCACGAATAAAGGGGGGGATGGGGGGCTGAGAGGGCATAGTGGGGGTAACCATAAGGATGATGGCGGTGTTAAGGTTCTGTTATTGGGAGACTCGATGATTAGGGGTATCCAGTGGGAGGGACAGGGGGTGGATGCCATAGCCAGGTGAAGGTAGTGAGTATCTCTGGGCTGACAGAGCACAGAGCAAAGTTCATGGTGTATGAAATGGTTAGGGATTGTGGAGGGAAACCGGATTTCCTGGTGCATTTGGGAACTAATGATCTAGAGGGAAATAGCATTTTGGAAATCCAAGCAAGGTTCCAAGAACTTGACAGAGTCTGTCAGGATAATGGATGCAACATTTCCTTTTCAGAGATATTGCCAGTACCAAAGGCCTCAGTGGAGAAAAAAATGATGCTCACAGAGGTTAATGACTGGCTCAGGAAGTGGGGTGAAGAGAGTGGGTTGGGGGTGTTAGGGAACCGGAAAGGAGTTTGGGAGGATAAGGGACTATATGCCAAGGAAAGGCATCATCTTGCCCCATTAGGGAAGGAAGTCCTTAAACAGGGGATGGCTGACTACATTCAAGAAAGGTGGGGTTTAAACTTGTGAGGGGGAAGGGATAAGGAAGGGGCTGACCAGAAGCCCTCTCCTCCGAGGGGAGTAGCCTTCAAACCCAAGGGGGGGGAACAGACTGGGGGTGGAGGTTCCAGGAGGAGCAGAGGGAGGATGGAAGTATAAGGAATCTGGGTAGGGTTCGACAAAGAGGACCAGGGATAAGGGTTGGGGGTTGGTGTTAGTAAATGCCAGGAGCTTGGGAATCAAGTTGCCAGAGTTCCAGGCCATGCTGTTCGAGGAGGGGGTGGATATGGCAGCGGTCACGGAGATGTGGGCCAACAAAAACCATGACTGGGACCTAAACGTGCTGGGGTACACTATGCTTAGGAAGGATAGAAAGGAGGGCAGAGGGGGTGGAGTGGCTATGTTCATTAGAGATGACATAGAAATTGCTAGGGTAGAAGAGGCAGAGGGAAACGTGGAGGCCTTATGGGTCACCTTATGATCCCCAGCAGGAGACAAGGTCAAGCTGGGTGTAGTATATAGGCCCCTGAGATGAGTGATGTTCTAGAGGATGGTTTGCTGGACAACATCATTGCCCAGTGTGGACCAAAAGGGAAGGAGGGTGTTGATGGGGGACCTTAATATGCCAGGTACAAACTGGGGAACCATGTCATCTAAGGTGGCCAAGGAGCAGAGGCTGCTGGACGGCTTCCAGGATGTGTTCTTAACACAGCATGTGATGGAGCCCACAAGGGAGGGGCATGTCCTGGACGTGGTTCTGGCAGATGGGGATCTGGTAAGGGACCTGGTTGTACAGGACCCCCTGACTGGGAGCGACCACAATACTGTCTGGTTTTAAATAAGCATGGGGAGGGGAAGATCTAGGACACTGGCAGTGGACTTCAGGGGGGCAGACTTTGTGGGCATGGGAACTATTCTCAAGGATCACTTGAAGGGGATTACATCAATGACAAGTGTGGAAAGGAGATGGGAGGTCACAAAATGGGGACTTCATGAGGCAGTCAGGATCTGGCTAAGTTGAAACGTAAGGGAGCAAGGTCACATAAACCATGCTGGTGGTCCAGTGAGGTACAGGTAGTGGTCAGAGAAAAGAAGGCGGCCTACAAAAATATAAAACAACAAGAGGGGATAGGGATAAGGAAATGTACCATCTTGCATCTAGAAAAGTCACCCGGATGGTGAGGGGAGCAAAGTCCAGTAAAGAGCAGCAGCTGGCACAGGGGATACATGGAGGGGAAAAGGGGTTCTTCCAATACATTGTGGAGTGGAGAAAAACTAAGGGCCATCTCAGCAGATTGAGATCAGGAGGAGGGTGGGTGGAAGAGGCGAGGGACCAGGCAGAGGTATTTAACGAGTACCTTGCCTCTGTGTTCACTAGGGAGGGGGATGGGATATCTACAAAGCAAGGCATGAAGGGGATAGAAGCGGCAGTGAGTGGGATCAGGGGAGCAACAGAAATGGAGCAAGAGGGAGGGAGAGGTACCTCAGGGGTGTCACATCTGGATAAGGATACAAAGGCCAGTAAGGTGGAGGGGACGGATGATGCTATCTCCGCCAAAAGGGTGTGGTTAGCCCTCAAGGCCCTAAAGAAAGACAAATCTCCTGGGCTGGATGGCATTCATCCGACAGTACTATGGGAATTGGCGGACATACTGGCTGCACCCCTGGCAGAGCTCTTCAACAGGTCACTTGAGACAGCGAGGGTACCTAGGGATTGGCAAGAGGCACATGTGGTGCCAATCCATAAAGGGGGGTCGAGGGAAGTACCAGGTAACTATAGACCCATCAGTTTGACCTCGGTGGTGGGAAAATTAATGGTGATGATACTAAAGGAATGATTGGGGGTGTACTTGGAGGAGCTGGGAGGTCTGGATAGTCGGCAACATGAGTTTGTGCCAGGTAGATCATGTCAAACCAATCTTGTGGAGTTCTACAAATGGGTAACATCAGAACTGGACAGGGGAAAGCCTGTGGATGTATTATTCTTGGACTTCAGCAAGGCATTTGACTCTGTCCCCCACAATGGTCTGGTGGAGAAACTGATGGGGTTAGGAGTAGGCCCTTTGATGGTCAGATGGATTGAAAACTTGCTAGCTGGATGCACCCAGAGAATAGTGGTCTGTGGGGAGCTCTCGAACCCTAGAGAGGTTGGTAAAGGGGTACCGCAGGGCTCGGTCCTGGGTCTGATCCTGTTTACTGCATACATATCGGACATCAGGGAGGGTGTAGGGTGTGAAATGAGTCTCTGCTGATGACTCAAGATGGGAGCAGTAGTTGAGGGAGAAGAGGGGAGGTTGGCCCTGCAAGGGACCTGGACACCCTGGAAAGCTGGGCTCACACATGGAAATTTTTTCAATATCACCAAGTGCAAGGTGTTGCATCTTGGTCGGAAACTCTAAACACAGGTACACCCTGGGAGGAGGTGCTGGAGGCCTCAGTAGGGAAAAAGACCTAGGGGTCATGGTGGATGCATGTATGAATAACTCTGAGCAGTGCAGAAGAGGCGGTTAGCAAGGCAAACAGGATGTTGGGATGCATCGTGAGGGATCACCTCTAGGAGCAAGGAAGTGATTCTGCCGCTGTACAATGGACTGGTTAGACCACACCTTGAGTACTGTGTACAGTACTGGAGACCACACTTGAAGAGGGACATACAGCTCCTGGAGAGGGTACAGAGGAGGGCAACTAAGATGATATGAGGGCTAGGGGATTTGACGTATGAGGACAGACTTGAGGAGCTCTGCCTGTTTTCATTGAAGGAGAGGAGAGACTGGGGGGACATGATTGAGGTCTTCAAGTACCTCAAGGGAATAAATAGGGTAAACATGGAGGGGATCTTTAAACTAAAGCAGGGAGGTATCACCAGAGGGCATGGTTTGAAGTTGGAAGGTGGAAAGGTGAGGGGGGAAAAGAGGAGGAGGTTTTTCACTGAGAGGGTGATGGAGAGAGATCCACAGTGGAGGGTTTCAAGAGAGGGTGGGACAGACACAGAAAGTGGATGTATCAGATGATGGCCTGTCCCAGGGGGGTGGGGAAGGATGATAGGGGTTTGTGGAGCACAAGGGATGGGAGGGCCTCGGCACCCAACTAAGGATCTAAGGTTCAAGCAGACTCGATAGACCGTAAGGCCTAATCTGCTGGCAAATAGTATGTTAGTCAAAAATTGGAAGGATCATTTTTTGTATCATTTCTTGCCTGGTTTGTGTAGGGATGTAGAACTTGTTCCGATAGAGAGCTCCCGGCATGGGATGTAATTTTTTTTGCAGAGCCTCTACATGTGTTGAGAAATCAAGGTGCTGATCCAGCCAGACACCGAGATAACAATATGAGGAGCTGACCTCAAGCGGGGTCCTATCCAAGGTAAAGAAGGTGAGCACATCCTTTAGCCGGGTTAGTTTGGCTCGGGAGCCGAAGGTGAGGAAGACAGTTTTTTTTTGAGTTTAGGAATAGTTGGTTCTTAATGAACCAGTGTTGGATGGAGTCGAAGTCCTTCTGAAGGTGAGATGCTACAGTGGTTCCAGATGGGCCAGAGGCAAATATTACCATATCGTCTGCATACATATGGATACCAGATTGTGTGCAGACAGCAGGCAGGTCATTGAGGAAAATTGAGAAGAGCAGAGGGCCAAGTACAGACCCCTGAGGTACGCCACTGGTGACAGGGAGGGGGGAGGATAGAGCCATACCGATGCGGACTGTTTGTGACCTGCCTGACAGGTATGAATGGAACCAACTGAGTGCTGTCATCGTCAGACCAGTTTGGGCAAGTTTAGATATCAAGAGGGGGTGAGAGACTGTGTCGAAGGCTTTTGCCAGGTCTATGAAAATAGCTGCGGTAATGTCCCCGTTGTCAATGCCTGTAAGGATGGAGTTGGTGAGGTGAAGGAAGGATGTGGTGGTGGAGTGATTTTTTCTGAAGCCAGCTTGAAAAGGGGTGAAAAAGAAGATTGTATCAAGATAGTTGTGTAGCTGGGATAGAACAAGGTGCTCTTGAATTTTGGCTAGGATGGGGAGCAGAGATATAGGCTGATAGTTAGAAGGGGAGGAGGGATCCCCTCCCTTAGGGAGAGGAATGACTGTGGTCTGTTTCCATTTTGTGGGGACAGCACCTAATTTAAATGACAGATTATAGAGCATGGTTAGGGGGTAGGCTATGGCCGGGGCAGAGAGTTGAAGCATTTTTGAGTCTAATCCAGATGGACATTTTCCTTTGGTTGTGTTTAGAGGGTGTAGGATTTTTAACACCTGGTCTGGGGTGACTGGGCAGAGCGAGAAGGAGGCCTGGGGAGGTGTGTTAGGGAGAGTAGTGGGTCCTTAGGGAGATCAAGTGGAGGTGGGTGGGGGTGGGAGGAGAGAAGCGAGGCAGTAGTGGTGGAGAAGTGGTCATTAAACTCTGATGCAACCTGGCAAGGGTCATTTTTGATTCTGCCTGCTAGGTTGAGAGTAGGGTTGGGGGGTTGGGTTGGTGGAGTGAGGAGGGATTTTATGGATTTCCAGAATTGAGATGGGTGGGTGTGGTTTTTGTTAAACATCAGTTTGAAGTAGTTTGATTTGGACTGACGTATGAGACATGTGCAGGCATTTCGAAGGGACCGGTATTGTGTTGCACCAAGTGAGAACCAGTGGTCTTGAAACATTTCCAGGCCCGGTCTCTGTCTCGGAGTTGTTCCATGAGTTTTGAGGTTACCCAGGGTAAGTGGGAGCCCCTGACTCTGGATCCTTTAGTGGGGCATATATGTCCCAGATAGCGAGGAAATTTGTGGAGAAATAGCTCAGGGCCTCGTCCACGGAGGTGGTGCTAGGGATGGGAGACCAGTCAATAGTGGAGTGCGTTTAGAAGTACTGAGCAGATCCAAGATTTGTAGGCTCTGCAGGCGCAGCAGACGGGGTGGGGCTGGGGATGGAAGATTTTACGCACTAAGTAAATCATGTGGTGGTCGCTAAGTGAGTCCGGTAGGAGGCCTGCTTTGAGTATCCTGTGTGGGTGGGTAGTGAGTGCCCAGTCCAGTAGTGTGTGTTTCTTAGATTTGTGGTATAGGTGGGTGGGTTCCTGTATTTGCTGGTGTAAGTTTAGTGCACTTATCTGGCAGCATGCCTTGGATGCAGCACATCCCAGCCAGTTCAGATTGAAATCCCTGAGGGTGTGGAGTTCTCAGCCTTCTGTGAGGGCCCTCAGGTTGCCTAGGTGTTCAAGGATGTAGGTTAGCGGTGTGTCTGGTGGGCAGTATGACCCAGCTATGTATACTGGGATAGAATGGGGCAGGGGGATTTTGATCAGGAGGGAATCCATGTTTATTGAGGGCGTTGGTGAGGTGATTACCGAAACTTGGAGATTTGAGGTGACGTACATGGCAACGCCGCCACCCTTCTTTCTCCCCTGCCTGTCTTGGCGGATTAGCGAGAAGTCAGGTATAGAGAATTCCTTGTCACGGTGATGGGGCTTCAGCCATGACTCTGTGATGATTACGATGTCTGGGCGAAGGGTAAGAACAGTTGTTTGTAGGGCAGCAATTTTATTTAGGATGCTGCATATATTTAAGTGCACGATTTTGAGACCTTTAGGGAGGTGTGTGGGTTGAGCTGGTGGTGAGGCAGCCATGGGTGCCTGTGGCCCTGGGTTCCGTTCGATGTCCCCTGCTATGAGTAGCAGGAATACCAGGGCGTTCCTTAACTGGCGCATGATCTTTAATGGTACGCCTTCGGGTAGGTTGAAATGCGGGAGTTAAGTTTGTCTTTGGGGCTAAGAGGATTGAGGGATATAGGGCAGGTGCTGCAGCGTGGAAAGGGGGGGGGAAGATAGAGGCCCCTAGGGTCCAGTTGTGCCCCAGGTGTAGGTAGTGTTTAAGTGGAGCAGAGGAGGAGTGGGGTGTAGGCTTGAAAGTGAAGGCAGACAGTGGCACAGGGTCTGGTAGGGTAGGGTTGACTGAGGTAGGGAGGGAGGATGAGGCTATGCAAAGCAAGGTAATAATAGCAGTGAGGAACTGCATTTTTTTATTTTGCTTTCTAATTACCAAGTGGATTCCTTGTGTGCAGGAGGGAAAACACAGACTGCTCGGCGGTGGCCAGTGGTGGAGCAGTATAAGGGACTAATGGTAAAGTGGGCTGATTGGTTCACGAGGTCTGGGACACCACTATATAAAGAGAAGCTGACCAAGGGTGGTGGTGGGGGCGGTGGGGAGCCTGCACATAGCGCAGGCGGGGCTAGAGCTCCTCCAGGCACTGGGAGCAGCTGCAGGAAGAAAAGAACTCCGGCTACCTGCAACGGCGTGGTCCGGGGGAGGGTCCGAGTTTGTCTATGCCAAGGGCTGTGGGGACTCCTGCCCTTGCGACCCGACCTCCGCGTCTGCAACAGCGTGGTCTGGGGGGGATCTGAGTTTGTCTATGCCAAGGGCTGTGGGAAGGGCTGTGGGGACTCCTGCCCTCGCGACCCGACCTCCGCCCTGTTGGAGGGAAGCCCATAAAAATCTCCTGGAACCCCGCAGCCAGTTAATACAACATAAAATACTTTCTCATTGGTACCGCACCGCGAAGATGCTCTATCGCATGCATTTGGTAGACACTGACTTATGCTGGAGGTGCAATGCTTCGGTCGGAGATCTAGCCCATATTCTATGGCAGTGTCCAAAGCTCTCATCTTTTTGGACAGCAGCTTCCAGCCTTGCTGAACAAATATTGGGAGCTGCAATAGGTTTGTCCCCTATGCTTTAGATCCTGGGTCTGATACCTCAGTGCTTGAAGTTGTCTAAAGTGCTGATCTGATGACTCTCAATATTTAGTCTTCAAGCTAAACGACTAATTCTAAGCCATTGGAGATCTAAAGAGAGTCCCTCCATATCTGAGCTGTATAATTCAGTGGCCCTTGTTGCCAGGTTGGACCGCCTATCCCATGTAGCGAACAGCACAATGTCTAAATATCATCTATGCTGGGGCCCCTATATGGCTTTCCTCTCCCCTCGATCAGGGGTAGGCTGATCATCAGGGTCACCCCCCCAATGGGTGATTACTTAACATGATGGCAAGCGACTGGCTACCCTAAATTCTGGATGTAAATGTACTACCAGATTTCTTGCTTATAACTACCTTTAACAAATAAGTTAATGATACCTGTGATAGTTTTTCTTTGGTCCTTTTAACTAGGTCAGGGTAAGAACAAGTTATCTTGCTGGTGAGATTATGCCTCAACTTAGACGTACTAGAGTTTTACGCCCCCTTTAAATACCTGTTAGGTAAATGTTCAAGATAAGATAAAGGACTACAGAGGTCCATTCCTTTAGAACTACCCTATGGCATATACTGCAAGCAGCCATATACCCAAATATCTTTCTGTTGTGTAACTTTGTTGAAGTATTATGCCTTGTCTGCACCACTCTCACACCAGATACTGTATATGCTCTGTAATGTCCACAGTCTAGAATGTTTCAATAAGTGTAAGCTTGTTCAGAAGAGTGACTATGGCTTTGAAGCTTAACTGTCTGTACCTTATTGATGAAACCAATAAAAAGTACTAACTGCAAAAAAGGTAAACAAAAAAAGAACCTCTCAGTGTGAATGCCATTTTCACACTGAGAAGGTTCACAGCTGGGATGAATCTGTCAGTGATCTTGCAGCTGCATGTTACAGAGAGCTGACTGCAGTTTGTGCCTCTGCTGTGGTTACCTATTGATATTGCCTCTGGCAGACCTACTGTGTGGATAATTGAGCTATAGTGAGGATAAACAAAATATCCTCACTGCAGGTCATACCACAAATATATATACACACACACACAAACACATTGGGGTGAAACCGTGCCCCTATAATACATTTTCAAACCAAGAGATCCCAGTTTCACACAAAGAGTTTTACACAGTTCACATACAGGTATATTGTTATAATCACATATAAGTAAGGGGTATGAAAAGATAGAAGCAATAAGGAACGTCAACTAAAGGCAGGGAGGTAGCTGGACGAGGAATTGTGAGACTGTCAGACTGATCAGTTCCTAGGTTTCACAAGAAAATTTTATTGTGCAATCAGACAGGCAAGAGTCAGAAAAGGAGAGGATAGAACAGATCATTGCTTTTAGCTCTTTATGCATAACAAATAGGACAAGGTCTTTTTCAACCCTGTCACATACCTCGTTCTTTAAGAGGGAACCTGTTTTTTGGTTTGTTTTTTTTAAACAGGTTTTCAAAAGTTCTTTTAATTCTCTTCTAACATTACCTTATTACCTTTACAGTTATGTGCACATTTATTTTGTTTATTTATTTTTATTTATTTAAGGATTCAGATCATACCTTTGAGCTCAGAGCTCTTTTACAAAGGTTCCACGTCAAACTGTGACAATGACAACAATAACAAACAGTTCATATACAATACTTGAATAGCAGATAGCTAGTATACAGTAAGGTTATAATATAATTCATAGTACCAATGGTGATAGTACAGCATTAAGAGTATTCAGCTAGGGTAAAGGACAGTGTTTGTATGTCACAAAGGAGATAAAAAGGTGTGACACCTAGTGTGAGAGTCCGAGGATGAGTCAAGGTGAGTTGAAGGGAAAACTGGGGGGGCAGAGTGGGGATCCAAAAGAAGTAGCTTTGTCTAGGAGGTTGGGAGGTAGTGATATTAAGTTGGTTATAAGGTTGATCCAGTGGGGGGGAAAGGCACAGGGGTATAGGAAGACAGAGGGACAGGGCAAGGGGGAAGAGTGGGGGTAAAATGAAGGGTTAGGAGTGTGTGGGTGAGTGGGCATTATGGGTGTTAGAGTCCTAGTGGTAGTCACAAACTGTCCTAGTAAGAAGGTGTTGCCTTAGGCCATTTTTGAATTATGAGATGCACTGGGAGTTTAGAATGTGCACTGGGATTTCATTGAGCCATTGGGGGGCCCTATAGCTGAAAGCACTCTGTCCCTGCACAGTTCGATGGAAAGGTGTTGATAGGACCCCCTCATCCTGCCTCTGGTGGTATGCTTGGTAGCATTTGGTGTTAGGATGCTAGAAATGCATGGGGGGGGGGGTTACCCAGTAGCGCCTTTTTTCCAAGGAGACATGTTTGGAATATAATCCTGTTCTTTAGTGACAGCCAATTGGTCTGTTCATATAAGGAGCAGGTGTGGGTATTTCGATCTGCAGCCATTGTGAGCCTACATGCCTTGTTGAGGGCAATGTGAATCCTTTTTAGTGCGGTGTTTGTTGCTGTACCGTAGACCACCAATCCATAGTCATTGGTAGAAAGGATGGAGCTGGAGACTGAGAGATGGAGGGCCTCTGGAGTGAGATACTTTTCATGCCTATAGAGTACACCCAGCTTGGTGCTCACTGCCTTTGCCACTGTGTTGATGTGTTGGGTGAAGGTGAGGGAGTCATCAATGGTGACCCCCAGGTACTTGAAGGAGTGAACTTGTTCGAGTGGCTCACTGACTTTATAGGAGATGGTGAGGGGAGGGAGCTTCTTTTTCTGTTGTGGCCTGGCTGTGAACAGCATCTTGGTCTTTTTGTAGTTTAATAGAAGTTTATGGCTACAGAACCAGTCTTCCAGCTTTTAGAAGGATGCCTGCAGCTCGGAGTGGAGGGCGACTATTGATGAACTGCTGGTGAGAAGTACAGCATCGTCTATGTAAAGTATCAGTTTAGTGTCACAGGCTTCAAGAAGATTATTTAGGAAGAGGTTGAATAGTAAGGGCCCCAGTATTGATCTCTGTGGGACCCCTAAAGATACCTCGTTGGAGTTAGATACTGTGTACCCAATTTTTACATGTTGGCTTCTGTGTGTTAGGTAGTCCTTGAACCAGAAGACAGCAGTGGTTGCAACTCCTAGGTTCTGTAGTTGAGTCAGGAGGAGAGAGCGATTGATAGCGTTGAAGGCTTTGGTGAGATCTATGAAGACTGAACCAACCAGTTTTCCTTCGTCTAGTGCCTTGTGCGAGTAGTCAATGTAGTCCAGCAAGGCAGTGGAGGTACTATGATTCTGCATGAAGCCATGTTGGTTGGGACATAGTAGGTTGTATTTGTTGAGGTAATCTGTGAGTTGGGTGGCTACAATATTTTCCAGGGCTTTAGATAAGGGAGAGAGGATGGATATTGGCCTATAATTGACGGTGCTTGTCATATCACCGTTCTTGTGCACTGGTGTCATGAGAGCCTGTTTCCAGATCCTGGGAAATTGTACAAAAGTCAGTGATTTGTTAAATAGTTTTGTAACTGGCATGATGATGACATCCAGTTTTAGGAATAGGAGTTTCATATTGACTCCATCACTTCCCATTCTGGTCTTGCCTAGTATTTTTTTTTTTTGTTATGAGTTTGTAAGCATCCTACATTAACACTTTTTTGAAGTAGAAGACAGGGGTTGAGCCCCCTTGAGGGGTGCAGTCGGTGCACATGCAGTGTCCTTTTTTGCACAAACACCAGTATATCAAACAGATAAGTTTAAACCCACACATTTTTTTCAACCTTCAGAATTGCAAATTTCTGAGACATATCTTAATAGAAAATCAGCACTGACATTCTCTTGTTCATCACTTTAAATTTAAATGGCTGTAGTGGCAGGTACCACCTTGTGATTCTGGAATTTGTATCCTTCATTTGGTTAAGCCAACAGAGAGGACTGCGATCTGTTATAAGTACAAAGTCTGCTCCTAGCAAATAAAACTTAGGGGACTCCATGGCCCACTTTGCCACAAGGCATTCCTTTTCATTGGTGGAGTACCTTTTCTCTCTGGCATGCAATTTCCCACTGATATATAGAATGAGATGCTCCTTTCCATCTTTATTCTGACTCAAGACTGCACCTAGGCCTACCTCTAATGCATCTGTCTGTAACAAAAAGTGTTTATCAAAGTCTGGGCTTCTTAAAACAGGGGCTGAACATAATGCAGCCTTGATAGCCTGAAAAGCCGCTTCACACTCTGGGGTCCATTTCACATTATTCAAGCACTGTTTCTTTATGAGTTCAGTGAGGGGGTAGCTAATTGGGCAAAGCAGGGAACAAGTCTCCGATATTATCCCATCACCCAAGTGACATAAATCCCACTACTAACACCATCTGTCATTGTGGCACAGGTCAGGAAGCACAGGAAAACCAGGAGCAGTTATAAAATTTGCAAATAGCATTTTATTAGCTTTAATAACAATAAAATAAAAATAAAAATTGTTTAGGATGGCTATTCACAAAGGCAATACAAGCAAAGAAAACAATGCCATTCATCTGAGGGTATTTCTAATTCGAAATTTCAACTTCTCTCTTTCTAAGAAACATTGCTGCTCTTTTTAAAAGAAGTATTTGCCTGGTAATTAATTTCTATATCCTGAGCACATTAACAGACATCCTGGGCCTGATTCCAGAAGCCGTTACACCTGGTGCAAGGTGATTTAAACCAAATATGATGGCACAAATCACACCGTGAGCCAGGCATAACACAAGTTTCAATTCCAGAAGGTGCCTTGAGCCATGCCATATGTGGGTTGCTCCAAAGGTTGCCTACACCACCCACTACACCTGCAACCCACAGCAGCATGGTGCAAGGGTGGGTTATGGCAGCAACTGTACCTTATTCCATTACAGAAGAGGCAATGGCATAGTGGGGTTAGACCAGCTAGGAGGTGGTATAAGGGGCATCCATCCTGGCTCAGTGACAGATGCCCTGCTGCAGTGCCACAGAAATTATATGGATGTGTTCCCTGTGCCCCCCTGCACAGTCATGCCCCCCCAGAATTTGGGGACCCGCAGGTCCATTATCTAACATGCCCCCTCGATCGCCTGTGCCAACTGGCCAGCCCCCCCACAATGCCCCAGGTGCACTCGGGTGCATTATGGGGCAGGGTGCTCAGGGGGGCAGTTGTTTGCATGCCGTGACTTTCGGCACCCAGGTCCAGTGCACCATTCTCTTGGAGCTAGCCTGCAGCTGCTACAAGTCACGGGCATAGGTGCCAGGGACCCTGCCTGTCTTAGAATAGGGCACAGGGTCCCTGGCATAGTGCCGCATGATGCAACTTGCATAAGCCCGCCAGTTGTGCCATGCGTTTTGGAATCGGGCCCCCTGTTTCTCACAAAATGTATCAGAACTTTGTCAGTGTCTTTCCTGCAGGTGCAACAAAGTAGAACATGCTGTCCCAGATCTAATCTCATGTTGACAACTCTGCAAAAGAGTTTGTGGGGGTCAAACTACATCTTAGTGTTAACCCCCTGAGTTTCAAATAGCTTTTTGCAATCATTTCAACCATATAACTGTATACATTTTCAAACCAAGAGATCCCAGTTTCATAAAAAGAGTTTCACTTTTTTTTTATAACAACAGATAAGCAAGGGAGATGAAATGATAGAACCAGCAAGAAACAGCAAGTGAAGGTAGGGAGATAGCAGGAGGGGAACCACAAGACCATAGAAGTGATCAGTTCATAGGTCTCACAAGGACATTTGATTGCATAATCAGACAGGCAAGGGACAGAAACAGAAAGGACAGAACAGGTCCTTGCTTTAAACTCTTTCTGCATAACAAATGGGAGAGGGTCTTCTTCAACCCTGTCACACTGCCTCTACCCCCAAATCAGTGGCAAGAAAGAGAAAACAAGCAATATAGTACAGTTCATCTGTAGCAGACTAAAGTCCAACAAATGATATCCAAAGAATACAGAGATGTATTGCAAAGTTCCAATGTTCAGCAAATGTCCCAAAGTAGCCAATCCACAATGCCACCAATCCCTCAGGTGTCCAAGATTGTTGCTGCTGGTTACTACATCCTTTGTGGCCACGGGTTTAGATGCAAGTCCAGAGACCGAGTCCAGAATGTAAAAAAGAAGCAGGGCAAAGACCCATTACTCAGCAAATGTCTCCAAATAACCAGTTTGTCATTCTTCTAGTCTCTCAAGTATTCATAGTGGGCACCACTGGTTGCCACCCCCTCCATGGCCTCAAGTTCAAATACTGTCACTGCAAGTCTAGAAGCTCCTCCTTAGCCACCCACAATGCGCTGTAACAAAACTGTGGACATCATCCTAAGGGGAAAAAAAATCTTGAGAGACAGATCCCCTAAAATATACAAAGAGTGTTACAGGGCCCTGTGGGTGAAGTGAATCTGGTGAGTGTGCAGGAAGGCCTTCAAATAATGAAACTGTACCCTCTTCTCATGTAGGTGCCAGGAGAAATTCTGATAGACCCATACCATGTCCCCCCCAAGAAGTACATGCAACATATGGCGAGCTTTAGCCATTATCATCTCCATTTGAAGATATTGAAGAAATGTCACTAAAATATCACATGGTCACTCCCCAGGTTGTGGTTTTGGCCTAACCTGCTTGTGCACACACTCCAAGTCCAGCACACAGTTCAATGGCAACTGCAAGGCCTCCTGAAGCCAAAAAAAATATGAATATCAGGGACTTTAAACCCCTCCAGAACTCCCACCAAATGAATCGTGCTCCTTCGAGAGTAGTTCTCTAAGGTATCCGCATTGTCAACAAGGGAAGAGACAGTCTGCTACAATGCTGTAATCCGAGATGCATGGGAATCTGAGGCAGTCTCAGGGCTTGTCATTATAACTAACATACACAGTAACATAGTCATTTAAGGTTGGAAGAAAATCTAGGAGGGGCCATCGTGTACCGATCCCCTGTTATGAGCAGGGATAAAGTATTTAAATAATAATGCGTAACAGGGCATGTGTTGTTGTAGGATTTACACGTTCCTTGTGTGGTGTGTCACGAGGCACAGATGAATGACCATAACCACACAAGAGTGTATAATTCTCAGTACTAAACATGCCCTGAAGTGCATTATTGCAATTGTAAAATGAATCTGTTATTAAAAATTTTAATAAAAATGAGTAAGTTTCAAAAGTAAACATTTGATTACCAGGATCTTTACTGGTTGTCTGTTGCAGGTTTTATACACAGTTATGTGACATATTTTGACCAATGAGGTTACAGGACTTTCGAGACCCATTTTATAATATGTAATATTTTAGCATTTTGTTTCATTGGCCAGGACTGTTCTGCTGTATTTTATATTTACTCTGTTACTATTTATGTCACTTTTAACCTTTTCCATTGTATCTGAACTCAAAATAAGCATTGGTTCAGTGTTCTTTTTCTGGACACTAAATTCCCCCAAAAATAAGTAAGTAAATAAAATAACTATACAACTAGAATATAATTTTATTTTATACAGCCTTTTTTATGCAATATATTATAAAACACTTTACAAGGTCATAATGAAAATGCAGCAGGATAAAACATACACAAATTATTACCTTTGGCTCCTGGGTGTCCAGGGTCCCCTTTGTTTCCTGGAATTCCATGGGTTCCTGGAACTCCGTGCACTCCAGGTACACCAGCAGGGCCCTGCAGAAAAGTACAGCCACATAGTCCTTTCACTTCTGCAAAGAGGAAGAGTGTAATATGAAACATCAAACTTAAAGGCAGTACATCAGGAATTTTCTTCTTTATTTACACCTGCTATTATCTGTCCACCCACCTTGGCAGGTGCACTTCCAGCCCTTACTGGGGAACAAACCTGGAACCCTGAGGCCTGAAGGCAGTAGCTGTAACAATTCATGTAAAAATAAAATGAGCCTTGCTGGGAGGTTTGATTGAGCCTCAGTCTCAAACATTGCAATCTCAAAAAACACCACCAGAGGTCTCTGCTGTTACAGTTTCTCAGTACTGTATGATACTATTTTGCAGCTTTTGCCACTTTCAGATTTTTGTGAGACTGAAACCTGTTTTGGTAAACTGAGATCAGCAGGGGACTATAATTTGCATAGTTACCACATTATGCCCATGGCTACTGTTGCACTAGCTACTGTAACACACTCCATGTTGATACTAGCAAGCGCAGTCCACTGCCTGCAGATGGTGCTGAAGCACACAGCTAAACTTTTGACTTCTACACTAGGATGTCATACCATGTAATACATGGGCTTTGTGAACAGCACTGGTTGCCTGAAAGGCGAAGCATAGAAATATAGAAACATAGAATTTGATGGCAGATAAGGACCCCTTGGCCCACCCAGTCTGCTCATTTTTATAGCTGCAGGGTGGAGCTCTGTAGATGTTTTATTATCACATAGCAAAATGGACCTCAGCAGATTCCTAATGGAGTTCATAAAATTGAAATTTTTTAGCAATCCCTCTGCTCAGTAGTCTGTTTACCACACTATTTTTTCTCTGTTAGTCAGTGTTTTCCAGTGAGGAATGAGATTCGGATTTCATTTAGATCATCACAGAATGAAGTGTTATTATGGCAGGAAATCTGCAAGAGATAAAAACAAGGCTGTCATCTGTAACTATGCTATCCAGCAATGGTTGGTAAGAAGCATTTTTTTCTTTCACTCTAACAATGTTTTTAAGTTTTGGTGGGAAATAATGGGCACAACAACAGTACATGTATTTAAATTCTAATGTGTGCATAACAGGACTTGTGTGATAACATGATTACTAGTTCAGCTTGTTAGCCATTCTCATCATGTCTGCTTTATGTGACCTGAAAGCTAGTGTCTTGGTGTAGACACAAAGTCAAGTTATTTGTCCAGTTTGTTGCCATAGGTGTACCAGGCATTTGTACAAAGAAAACATCAGAAGTCTTTATATGTTCACTTGCTGGCATGTTAATTTTATTTATTATTGAAATGTCATTTGCTAGTCTTTGAAATCTAAATAACTTACTGACATGATTTTCAACAGAGGGCACAGCAAGCTTTTAGAGGATATTCCAGAGGAGTTTCAAATTACTTTATCACTTCCAAATGTGTGTATATGTGGGGGTCGAGGGCAATGATTTATCTTCTCTGAAGGGCTGGTTTATGTTAACCCTTTCAGGATCTAACTAACTGTTAGTGGAATTGGAACTCTCATAGCTTTGTACTTGTAGGAGGGGTAAATGTTACACAACTAATGTTTAAGGATTCCAGAAGTTGCAAGGGGCATCATAAGGGATTGCAAAGAAATCATAGTGGTGTCTACTGCAACACCTGGCTACCCCAGAATGCATACCTTTCACTCTGCCAGTACCAAAACAAGGGACACTTCCCAGTAAAATCAGGGACAAATGCTGACAATCAGACACCAGTCTTACTTGACAAAGAGTGCAGTGTCACAATTTTTACATCTATTTAAATGCACTCCACAACCTGTCTTAAGGGTAATATTATGCACTGGCATTAATACATCAATACTTTCTTGTAAGAGGCATGTATAGGTAAACCAATAGTTAACTGGCTGAACAGAAATGCAGACATGTTATAAGTGATTTCCCAAAAATGAATAAAGTGGTTAAAGAAACAAGGTCTCAGATTGTAAGCAACATCATATATGTGTGTTATTTAAGCAATAATGCACAACAGGGTGTGTGCTGTGCTGGGATAATATCATGCCTGGGGTGGTTGGGCATGAGGCCACAGGCCAAGGGCATCCAATGCCCCAGTCATGACATTATCCCAGCACAGCACACACCCTGGAGTGCATTACTGCTATTATATAATAGCTCAGTTATAAAGGAAAATAAAAAGATAAAATATATATTTAAAATATGTTTTTCTTTACTTTTGGTGGGGTGTACATATACCTTTGAAAAACAATGTCCGCAATTTCTGTTTTGGCCATTAGATGGTGCTGCCAGTACAGCTTGCCTTTTGTTTCCCTGCCTACAGGTTTGTGTTTTCCAATACATGCACAGACACATCTGTGGCATAATTTATGGTGGCTCTTACCTGCCACTGTAACTTATTTTGGGGTGTTACAAATGTAGCAGTTTAAAATAGTGATGATAATTATGTGTCTTCTGGAGTTTCATCACAGAGCCAATCAATGACTGTAGTGGCCTCTAACCCAATTGGCAACTCCAGCTACTCAGGGCTGTTTGATGTGAGTACAGGTACTTGGGGCTCAGTTGCCTAGGAGAAGGGTGATTACAGGTATGGCTTTATTTTGCATCATGTTCCCATTGCTTCTGTATCATTTTGTGAAAGAAGGGGATAAGTTGCAAGGGGCATCATAGGGGATTGCAAAGAAATCATGGTGGTGTCTACTGCAACACCTGGCTACCCCAGAATGCTCACACATACTCTTTTTCTTCATCCACCTTCTCTACATCCCGTTTTATCAACTCCTTTCTGTGCACCATGCCCTCCTAGCCCTTCTCCCCCTACCTCCCTCCCTTCCCCCCTGCCTTCACCTCTACCTGGTGTATATTTTTATTTTTTTTCTTCTGTTATTTCCTCCTGAAACCGTAGATAACCTGCTTGGCCATGAGCTTCTGAAGAAGGACTGGTTGGTCCAAAAGCTAGAGCACTTTGTTCTTGTTGTTACATCTATGTTGGTCCATTAAAAGGTATCAAATCATTTGCTTCTGGATCTATTCTTGCAAGGAACAATACAGCAACTACTAAATCTAGATTTTATCTTCCTATAGATACTTCTATGTATGTAAATACCATGTAATCTGTACAATATCTGTGTAATTCTATGTACATATGAACTTCTTTTTCTTCCTCTCTGTAAAGAGTATTATCTGTATTGCCTTGTAAATACCTGTGTTGACCTGTATATACAATTGTTCATGCTCCACCCAGGTCCATCTTGCAAATGAGCTTCTGCTCAACGATGAATGCCTGGTTAAATAAAGACTTGATTGATTGATGATGTGGCCGCTGAGTCCTTGTGCTAGAATGTACACACGCGTGAACAGCTGCAATTTAGAAACTCTGGGGAACTGTTACTGAGAAGCCAATATTATGGCTGTCTCAAGGTTTTGCTTTAGTACAGACAAGACAATAAACTTCTGTCACAGTCAAAGAGTGGGAATGGTTATTTTAAATGTGTGTCATCATGACTGAGAGGCATTAGTGAACCGCGCAACTGGCAGTTCCGGTCTGGGTTCACTGATGCTGCTCAGTTAGGACACATATTTAAAATAACCATTACCACCCTGTCACTGTGACAGAAGTTTATTGTGTTGTCTGTGCTAAAGTGAAACTTTAAAAGAGCCATAACAGTGGCTTCTTGGTGACAGTTCCCCAGAATTTCGAAATTGCGGCCATTGTATAGTAGCTTGTGAGCGAGATCACTGAAGCAGCTTTACTGATTGGGGATCACAGAGGTAGGCCTTGTGGAGTGATTCCACAAAACATCGATTGCAGTCATCTGTATCCTGGGACTAGGCCCGTGATGTTGTACTAAGATAACATTATGGGTCCAGTCCCAGACTGACCAATCAAAGGACAGTATTCTTGCTTGCCATTGTATAATATACTGTGTAGACAATGTCTGGGTTATTAAAAATAAAACAAAAATAAATAAAATCCCATATTGCAGCTTATTCAACCTTGGTATACAGCTGGATACTATCATAATACAGTAACTTCATACATTATGTACCGATCATGGTGTCACCACTCTGTGAGTAGTATATTGTGTCACACATGCTCTCCTTGATTTTTTCTCCCCTTGCTCAATGCATATATTATTACATAGACAATGACAGCAGAAAAAGATCAAAGGTCCATCTATTCTGCCTAGACTTCCCTCTCTGCCCCAGGACCTAGTGTCCCTACAGAGCACTCCCTGCTCCCCTCATTGATGCTGCTGACCTGAGCAAACACCAAGCCCTTCACTCCATCCCAGCCATGTCTGAAACCATTATGGTATTTGTGCCCATCACCTCTGCTGGCAGACTGTTCTACAGCTTCATTACCCTTTCTGTGAAACAGAATTTCCTCACACCTCCCCCCCCCTTAAACCTTCACCACTCCAGTTTCAACTTATGATATCAGGTTCTTGTTTGCAAAAACATGTTTGTTTACAGTCCTTGATCAACTCCCACTGCATCTTTCTTGGACTTGTTATTCTTCCTGGCACTGGGAGTGCATGTAGGATCACCACCATCACTAATGGCTACTGTAAAATCAGTGTAGCTAACATGGAAACATAGAAACACAAACTCTGATGACAGATAAAGACTGCTTGGCCCACCTTGTCTGCCCATTTCCCTACCTAATGGATAAGCTGCAGATCCTAGTTAACCAACGGCCTATTTCTTCCTACCGCCCACAAGAATTGCCTTATGTCTGTCCCATGCATTCTTGAATTCCCCCACTGTTTTTCACCCCACAACCTCCTCAGGAAGGCCATTCCATGCATCCACCACCCTTCCATGAAAAATACTTCCTCACATTACCCCTGAGCCATCTCCCTCTATTCTTCAAATTGTGTTCCCCTGTTCTTGCACATCTCTTTTCTGAAAGATGCTACCCTCTTGGACTTCGTTGATTCCTTAAGGTATTTAAAAGTTTCTATCATGTTCCCTGTCTCCCTTCTTTCCTCAAGGGTATACATATTAAGCTCCTTTAGTCTCTCCTCGTATGGTGTCTGTTGTAGACCCTGCACCATTTTAGTTGTCCTTCTCTGGACTGTCTCCATTCTGTCTATGTCCTTGTGGAAACGGGATCTCCAGAACTGGATGCAGTACTCTAGATGGGATCTCACCAATTGTCTGTATGGAGGGATAACAACTTCCTGTTTTCTACTGGTGATGCCTCTCCCTGTACATCCCAGTATCCCCCCAGCCAACCCTACTGCCTTCTCATATTGCTTGCTAACCTTTAGGTCATCTAATATAATTACCCCAGCTCCCTTTCTATTTTTGTTGTTGTTACTACCACCGCCATTGTGGACTCTTCCTCTGGGTTTTTGTTTCCCAGGTGCTTTACTTTGCACTTCTTTGCACTGAATCTAAGCTGTCATACTTCTGACCATCCAACCAACCTTGCCAAGTCCCTTCCCATCCTTTCCATACCCCCTTGTGTATCAACCCTGTTGCAGATCTTAGTGTCATCTGCAAAAAGGCATACTTTTCCTTCCAGTCCCTCTGCAATGTCACCTATAAAGACATTAAAAAGGACCGGACCCAGTACTGAACCCTAACATTTCTAGGCTCCCTTTCACCACTGTGGCTAAGACATTTTGATGAATGTAACTGAATGTGGCTGTCTGCTGCACCACACCACAGCAGGTCGACACTGTAGCATCCATCAGTATATTTGCCCAATTGGTACCATGCAGCACAGCAATTTATTTTTTGTCTTCACAAAACTCATGAGCAAAGCCTGCTAGACAGTGTAAGTTCACTCATTGCCCCTTGAGAACATGATATCTGTCAAGTCCAGTCCCAGCACCAAAGAGTGGAGAACCCCAGGATGTTTGGGTCACAGAGACAGGAAAGCTGCATTGGGCTATGATTGTAGAGTGGCCAATTCAGTCCACAAGTGGCTAAAGCACTGGGTGCATTTTAGCCAGCAGGTAATTTTTAGACTTTATCATTTACTCAGCCGGCATGAAGCAGCACTGGGCCATTTGCTGGATGTGTAAGAGAAATATTTTGTACCCTTCCCCACATCATATTCTTTTGCACTTTGGAATTGGACAACAGCAATTTCTATTGGTTTTTACTCCTTATCACAGCCTGAAGGTGTGCTAAGTGATTGGGACTAATAATTTCTCTAATATATCTCACTTACTGTGGCATCACAAAGAACCACTCATGTTCTGCAACATTTGACTTTTCCATTGTTACAATAAGTAAATCTGCAATGCTGATGAGGTATGGAGGGAATAGAAGTAAACATGTCAGCTTTCATTGAGAGAGTTCTCTTCTTGTAATGTAACACAGCTAATACTATCAGTTTAAAATCTTCTGATTATCAAGACAACACATTACTTTTAAGGATAAATGCAAATTCCTGTCTGTTATTTTTATTTTTTATTTATTTATTTTTTTATTTTGTTAATCGAGTAAGAGCACTGGCATGAAGGTCTTTTTTCAGGCTTGACCTGGACATAACAATGCAATACAATTACATAAAAAAAAGAAAACAAAAACAAAATATAAATACATTGTATTACAATGATGCAGTTTACCAGCAATCACAAATACAGTGATTATGCAAATATTGTAAAAAATAATTAGTTTTAAACTTGGAGAAAACAAGATTACTGTAATGAATCAGGTAAACCATTCCAATAGTGGGGGCAGCTACAGAAAAATTACAGCGAGATTGAAGAAATAGTACTGCCAACAATAGTAGGCAGAAAATGTTGCTCATTTTTACATGTAGCTTGGTGCTAATTTTTTTATTTCTGAAGCATTTTTATGTTTCCTTGCACAAATGCAGCAAACATGTTGGCAGTGTACCAGCACTGTTGGGCTTCTGCAGGTGTGGCTGAGTTTGGGACAATGCAGTTAAGCACTGCAGAGGCTGGGCTGTAAGCAACATAATACAGGCAGTCTGCTGATGACACTAGTCAGCTTGCTGATGAGTGGAAACTTCTTACATATGAAAGGAGGAAGCCACTCAACCATGCTGCCAGAATCCCCACTCTTGCTCTATCTTCTGTTTGAATATCACTGGCCATGGATACTAGACCCCTGTGCCAGTACCCCCCTGAAAATGTTTGAATATCACTGGCAGTGGGTGCCCAACTCTGCTGCCAGTATCCCCTTTCCCACCCAACATGGCGTTTATCTCCCCTGCACACCATCCATCATGAGGGTGTCCAGCCCCAGTGCTAGCTAACCCTCCCCCACAAAACACTAGGGTGCACACCCCCCAGTGCCACCAATCATGTACCTTAAAAGAAAAAGACAATCCCTCATAATCAAGGTCCCTCATTGTTTGTCTGTCCCCCCAACCCTCCAGCTGCATCTCTACTGTGTTATCCAGGGTAGATACAGTATAAAAATGGGTACAAGCCAGACTCTACTGAGAATTAGATATTGCACATCAGATGTTCTATCCTGGGAAAACACATGTTAAAATGGATAAAAGCAGTCCCCCAAGCTGGCCTAGCAGCACAGCTATAATGCTACTGCTTACTCTGCCAGTGGCATGCATTCAGAAAAAAGAGTAGGGCACTGGGAGCTGGCTAGGGGAAAAATAATTGAGCTTCCCAGGAATTGCTCTCCTCGGGGAGGGGATAATGCTGTTTCCACTGCATAACTGCCAACTGGAGGCTCATAAAAAAACTGGGAAGCTTGGAAATGGGAACCAATGGGGTACACTGGGTATGTTAATGGCTGGCAGACAGGCAACAGAGGGTGGTGGTTAATGGCACTCACTCGGTGGAAGAGAGAGTGACCAGTAGGGTTTTAATGGTTCAGTACTGGGTCCAGTCCTCTTTAATGTCTTAGTGACATTGCAGAAACACTGGGAGAGAAGATGTGTCTCTTTGAAAATGACACCAAGATCTGCAATAGAGTAGACACTCTGGAGGTGGTGTAGAGAATTAATAGAGACCCGAAAAAACTCTAGGAATGGTCAAGGGTATGGCATTTGGATTTCAATGCAAATAAAATGCAAAATCATGCACTTTGGGCATAGAAGCCCAGAGGCAGGGTACGGGGGGGTATTGACAGTCACTAAACAGGGAAGGGACCTAGAAGTAATCATAATGGATGACCTTAAAGTGGCAAGGCAATGAAACAAAGCAGTAGGGAAAGCCAGGGGGATACTGGGGGCTTCAGGAGGGGTATCACCAGCAGAAAGAAGGAGGTGGTGTTGCCACTGTAGTAGTCATTGGTGAAACCACACCTGGAGTATCACGTCCAGTTCTGGAGATCACATCTCAGAAAGGACATAGACAAGGTAGAGGCTATCCAAAGAAGGGCAACAAAAGTGGTGCAGGGGCTGTAGCAAATGTCCTTTGAGGAGAAACTAAGGTCTTCTAAACATCACAATCTCCTTGTAAATGTTTTAGAATCTGTTTTCTGTGTCTCGCTGTACAAGCTGTATGCATACTGTTATCAGCAGCTGTTTTGTTATTCTTTTAAGAACATTTTTAATAGACAGATTAACTGAAAGAAAATACCTCACAGGTGAATAAGGTACAGGAAAAGAGTCTTTTTTTTCAGAAAAAAGATGCATGAGAACTAGGGGGCATGCAATGAAGCTGGAAAGGGGATGTTTAGGAGGGATGTGAGGAAGTATTTCTTTACTTGGAGTGTGATGGATGCCAGGAACAATCTTCCAGTGGCAGTGGTGGGGCTAAAACACTGGTGGGCTTCAAACATGCATAGATAGGTATAAGAAAGCCGGTATCTAAGTAGGGGGGAGAGGAAGTGACTGGTGATCAGATATGGTCTGCGGTGTTAGAATAGGCAGAGAAAAGTGGGACAGACTAGGTGGGTCAAGCAGTCCTTATCTGCTGACAAGTTCTATATTTCTGTTTCTATGAACTGGTGTTAATTGGTTGGCGGCACTGTCTTGAGCAGCAGAATGGGAGGGGTTGCCAAAGACAACTGTCACCCATGCGTGCTGGCCCACATATGTGCAACCATTTCATTGCATGGCCACCACCCCAGGGAAGAACATCAGATGACAGAAGGAAAATGCTGGCTGTCCAAGCTGGCATTGCTGCAGAGTCTCCTACAACCAACACAGCTAGCCTGCCACCATATTGTGGTCCTAGGTGAGTGGTGGATAACCTGTAACACCATGAGAAGGTCAGTGATGGGACTGGAGGGATGCCCCCAGACAAGACTGGAATGAGAAACAACTTTGTGGAAAAGAAAAACAGGACATCATTAGTAGTAAAATATTACATCTTAGTTGTGCTATACTGGGTAAATACACTGTAAAAATGTGTCCAAGCAGGAACCTATTGAACATGAGATATTGCTGCTGTTTTTATAGCATGCAAGCAAACATGCTCGACATTGACAAATGCTTTTTTTTTGCTAATTAACAGTAGAAAGTGAATCTTGTAGAACAGTACTCTGCCTTAAATTTCAAATATCTAGTGCTGTTCCTCTTTTTTCTCAGCAGCAATGTGATCTCACTTATTGTGCCATCTGAACTGACCAGTCCCACAGAAGGTGAATGAATCTCATTGACCTGTTGTGATGTCACAATGATGGTCTCTTAGGGCTGATGAGGTATGTTGAGGAATACCACCAGATGTGTGAGCTTCTAGGTAAGAGTACAGTTCATCACTTCATACCTGATATCATCAGGTTACAAAATGTTTTAATTGGCAGCAAAGGGAGAAGAAAACACTCCTGAGATATAAAAAGTACCAACATGTTTATATGTACAGTTTCCGCATTTCTTGTGGTGTTAAGAATGCCTTCTCAAGTTATTTTTGCATGCCAGAACTGCTCTGCTTTGCTTTGTGGTTCATTGTACGAACTCAAGAAAACTCACTTACATCAAGGGAAACATTCATGTAGAGTGGCTGACATAGTTGGGAAACCCATGACAAGCTCTTTCAAATGAGGTATTGTGCTCATCTGTAGCTGGGGATACTTCAGAGATACAGATAACTGAGTCTTTGTAATATTAATGCCACATTGCAGCCATTTGTAAAACATAGTGAAGTCATCAAGGAGCAAGTTGTGTCTACTGTGCATTGAGTCCAGTACAACTTGTTCCTTGATGACATCACAATGTTCTAAAATGACTGCAATGTAGTATTGCCTGTATAAGACTGTATTTTTGTAATGCTGTTAATTGCTACTTGTTTTTATGTCCGTTTGTGAAACATGATGTGGCAGCTTAGGAGAGAAGTGGGTGATGGAGGCACGCCGGTGTCACAGCCAATGGAGGCACTGCATTTGGGAGCTTGGCAGTGGTGGGCCAATGGAGGCACAATGTGCTGATGACACTGGCTTCCAAAAGGGCCCCCAACTTCTAATGTTTTTGCCACAGAAATCAGGGGCCGCCTCATCATTGCAGCATCAGCCATTCGCTGCAATGAGGGAGCAACCCGTCATTGCAGGGTGGAATGTTGAGTATTGTAATATTGTTTGTGAACATGGCGGTGGCTTGCCGCCATGTTCACACACAATATTACTCAGACCCCACTGCTGAGGGGGTGCCCAATCCCCCTCAGCAGCATGTGCCCCTCCACAACATTGTTTTTTTGCCAACGGGAGCCCTAATCCCTGTTCGGTTGAGTCCCCGTCCCAGTTCACATTGCTGACAGGGGATCCCACTCCCTGTTGGCATTATGCCCCCCTCCCAGTTTGATTTGCTGATGGGGGAGCCCACTCCCCATCAGCATAATGTCCCAACAAAACAGTAGATTTGTGCGAGGGGTGCCAATCCCCTCGGTTCTTGCACTCCCTGTTGTGCCAACAAGGGTGCCCAATCCCCATCGGCTACAGTTGCCCCCAAAATCACGGTTGGCATGCTGAGAGCCCACCCCAGCATGCACACCCTGTAAAAATCCACAATTTTTTTTTTTAAGCAGTAAAAACTAAACGGTCCTCGTGGGTCTCCTGACCCCCCACCAACCCGCCACCATCCGCTGCTCACCCTGCCTCTCCACACCGCCTCACCCCATACGCATTCTCCAGAGTCTGGTGCGATCATCTTCTGTGAACCGGGAACATGTCTGCTCTCTTCAAAGCTGACGCCGAACTGAGGAAATGCCGGTAAGCTGCATAATGGCATAAATAGGGTTTTTTCAACTTTGATGCATATCTCAGGCATTTTTTGGAATTTTGGCACTAAATTTTCAACTTGGGGTTTTTGGGACTCCTCCTCATGAATTCAGCCACTGCCATTGCATTATTTGGTCCTGAAAGGTGATTTCACGGTCACTGCACGGAATCACCTTTCGGGAACTATTAATGAAACAACAGTGCCAGTGTTCATGAGGTGGGCTCTCAAAAAGTCTATGTTGCAAATTTGGTTGGAAAAATAAAAAAAAATACTGTTTTATGAGCGTGCATTGCACAGTTGCTACGCACGATTGTAACTTTGTGAATTTGCAATATTTTCACTCCAGATTTTCAACATTGCTATTTTCTGCACCTCCTTATGAAAAGTACAGCTGTCATTTTTCATATCCTGGCCAAAATGTGTTTCACCCTTCTGGCTCAGAATTGCGCAGTCGCTGTGGGAAATCAGTGTTTGGAATGCATGAAGAAAATCACAGTGACACTGTTCATGAGTAGAGTTCCTAAAATGTCTATGTTGAAAATTTTGTGATGAAAGTCCATAAAATGAGTGTGTTACAAGCACATGTTGTGGAGTTTCCATGCATGCTCGTAATTTTGCAAATTTGCACTATTTTCCCTCCAGATTTTCAACATTGCCAATTTTCTGCACCTCCTTATGAACAGTATAGCTGTCATTGTTCACATCCTAGCCGAAATGTGTTTTTGTACTTCTGGTGTGGAATAGCCTGGTCGCTGTGGGAAATCAGTGTTTGGGACACATTAAGAAAATCACAGTGACACTGTTCATGAGGAGAGGTCTCACAATGCCTATGTTGAAAATTTGGAGACGAAAGTCCATAAAATAACTGTGTTATGCACATGCATTGCGCAGTTTCCACGAATGCTCGGATGTGCGAGCATTTTTAATATTCCCACTACAGATTTTCAACATTACCATCTGTTCACACCTCCCTATGGATGGTACAGCTGTCATTCTTCACATCCTGCCCAATCTATGTTTTCATACATGTGGCACAGAATGGCATGGTCGCTGTTGGAACTCAAAGTTCTGGACACATTGACAAAATCACACTGCCAGTCTTCATGAGAAGACGTCCCAAATCCTTTCATGAGATGGGGTCACAAAAAGACCATGTTGAAAATGTGTAGTGCGAACACCAACAAACACCCAGGGTGTTAGGGTTTGTAACCATAACGTCCCACCCTGTACAGACTGACAGGCATCGGGGTGTGCCTTTGCACTGCTGACTGTACTGCTCAGGCCATCCCCCCGCCCGCCCCACTGACAGACATTGAGGTGTACCTTGGACTCTTTGGACCCAGACTTCACCCCATTGTCCTGTGCTGCACTCATCTCAGCATATGTCCTTATGGAATGGGGTGACTGTAAAGCCAAACACCCCAAGGAACACCTCAAAACCTGTCGGTGTCTGCAGAATAGGGTGAGGTGACATGGCATAACCGTCATAGGCGATGACCAAAACACTTACCCCAATACCTGTCCATCTCTACAGGATGGAGGTGGGGTTGGTGTGAAGTTCAATACTTCACTGCCATTCCTATTCTGCATCTAACTCCTGCATTTCCAATGCTAATACCAGCAAGCAAACATTCGGCATTGACAAATGACTGTTTCTCTTGTTGTACTGTCTTCCATATCCCCTCTCTCCCGTGATATATCTGGAAACGAGCTGTTACCAGTTCAGTATGTCTTTCCAGGTAAAACTTTTGAAATAAATGACTATTGAACAGATCTGGTAACATTTTTTACATAAGTAAATAAAATAATATTGAACAGACTCGATCATCTGTATCTCTGGAGTGCTTCCAGCTACAGATAAGCACAATCATTTGAATGAGCTTTCATGGTCTTTCAAACTGTGATGGCCATTGGGCATGACTGTATCCCTGTAAGAGGCACAGTGCTTGTGTATAAAGACATAATACTGATCTGCTACTGTAGTATGCATAAGCACTCAGCAGCGCTAATCCAACCTCTGGTTTTCCCTCTATCAAGGTCACAACTGTTAGTCAGCCTCCACATTTTAAATGTACTTTTCTATACTTTTTCTTACATTTTGAATGTATCAAAAATCCTTACTGTTTATCTTTTGAACAGTGTCAGCAAAACATATTGCAACACCTTTAAAATCACATCACATCATAGTAGCTAGTTCCTGCAACTTAGTCTAGCCAGTGAGGCGATAGAAAGGGCTTCCCATTGGATTCCCTTATAGTTGTTTGACCTGCAGTGACAGGTTTCCTCAAAGGAATGCTGTCACTTTGCTATTCACCAGTAATGGAAAACTCCTTGAGGGAACCAGGGGACCTACATTAACACAAAACAGGTATGAAAATAACTATGAAAATAAAAAAAAACAAGTTGAACCTGCTTACCTGTGCAGGTGCTGGGTGCTTGTTCCACCGACTGTATCCTTGTAGAAAAAAGCATTAAAATCAAAAAAAGGAGAAGCAGAGGAATTCTGACAAGGCTGTCCATGGTGTTCAGTCCCGGGTAGCCTTCTGGAACTTTGAGGAGGTGGATGCACAGGAATTTCACAAACCAAATGAAGGAATGCTGGGAAAAACCCAAGCATTTCCTTATTTGGTATAAAAAACAAGTTTCCTTATTGCTACACTCATTGAAAAGCAATTTGCTAAATGGGAATACTGCAACTAAATCCTGTCATTTTGGGGTCCCATCAGTTATTAGGGATGAAAATATTTTGGATTCTTTGAGGTTTAATTACTTTTTTTATACAATTAAGCTGCTTATTTATGGTGCCATCTGTACTAAGGAAATTTAGGAAAGGAATTTATTTAAGAAGTATGAGGTGCTCTAGAATATGCATCTTGCATGTTCTGGAGAAAAACTGAATTACTGTAAAAACATAAAAACACAGACAATGGTGGCAGGAAGAGACCCATGGTCCATCCAGTCTGCCTGAGTTCCCTATTTAGTCCTGGGATATACTGTCCCTCCAGGGTCCTAGCCCTCCCCAACCCCCCTCATTCTCCTCCCAGTTTCTGCTGCCCCGAGCAGCACTATACCCTTCATTCTGCCCCCAACCATGCTTGAAACCACCAATGGTTTTTGCGCTTACCACTTTGACTGGTAGACTGTTCCACGGCTCCACCACCCTTTCTGTAAAAGAATGCTTTCTCATGTCCCTCCTGAACCTCTCTCCTGTTAGTTTCCACTGATGTCCACATGACAAGGCACTAGTAGTCAAGCTAAACAGTTCTCTGCAATTCATTTTTGCTAACTCCTTATAGGAACTTTAAGATCTCTATCATAGCTCCCCTCTCTCTCTTTTGGCCTGCAATAAGTATATGCTCAGTATGCCTTGCGGCACTCCTCATAGGACCTATTTATTTATTTATTTAATTTTGATAACCGGGTAGGCCAACTGAGACCATTACAGTCCCTTTTTCATGGGTGACCCAGAATTAAATACAATTAAGAGAACATATTAACACATCCTACAATGTAATTTTTACATAACTACAAACAACAGTAAAAGACAGTAGTTAGTTCAAGTAAGACATTTGTGTGTTACAGCAATACAGTATACCATATGAACAGTAGATCATCAGCAACAAGATGTGACAAGATAAGCATGTTATTAGCTGGCCCGGTGGCGGTGAGGGTTGAGGCGCTGGATGCCACACCAAGCACCACACCCCGTGATTCGGGTTCGGGAACGGACTCGGGCCACCAGGGGCTGGCCGGAGAGGGGAAGAATCCAGCATCCCATGACTGCTCTCCTTCCTCTGGGGTGGGTGTGGGCTCTGTGCCTCACTACAATGGCACTACAGTGGCACCTGGTGGAAGCCGGGTGCTTGGCAGTTGTGAGCAGCAAAAGAGGGTGGAGCGCGGTGCGGTGTCAGCACTCAATGTGTGCCAATGCTGTTGCATGTCCAGTTTCTTGGGGACAAGAAAATAGGAGGAAAATGCCATTTAGTATGATGGCCACGCCATGTGCCCCCGGACCTGTGAGGCATAGCAGCAGGCATCTGTGCTGCAGGACTCTATGGGAGGGGGGTCCTGTCATTGGCCAGCCTGTGCAATTGGGTGAATGAATCCGCATGCCAGACCTGGTTTGGGGGTGCAAGCGCTGGTGGCCATGGGGGTAGCTCTGCCCGCAAAGAGGAAAAAGCAAGTTGTGATAAAAAAAAATAAGTGTAGTTGTTTATTATAAGGAGTAAAATAACATCACGAGCCACCCCAGAGGTACATGCATTCGATTCAGTTTCCAGTAGTGGTCTTGAGCCCCTTCCTAAATCCTCCAAGAGAACTGGGAGATTTAAGAAGGGACTCAAGACCCACTTGCTGGAGATGAATCTATAAATTTGTTACCACTGAAATTGGCCTATATAGATGTTATTTTACACTGTATAGCATGATAAACAACTCGCTTATCTTGTCACACCTGCCCTGCTGGCCCTGAGTAATTTTTGTCAACTTACACTGCACCATCTCCAACCTATCCCTATCTTTCCTGAGATGAGAACTCCAGAACTTGTCACAGTATTCTGGGTGTGGCCTCACTGAAAAACTATATAGGGGAAGTATTACCTCTTCCCTTCTGCTAGCAATACCCCTCCCAATACAATCCAGAATCCTACACACTTTGCTATATGCTTTGTTGCACTGACTTGATTGATTTAGGGAGTCACTGATGATAACTCCAAAGTCCCATTCCTCAGCTGTCAGTCTCACCCACCCATCCAGTACTCTGTCATTCAATTTTTGTTGTCTAGGTAAATTACTTTGCACTTATTGTTGCTGTATTTTAACTGCCAAACCTTAGATCACCCGTCTAAAATTTTGTAAGTCCCTATGTATTTCCCTAATTCCCTCATCACTTCCCACCCTCCCACAGAGCTTGGAATCATCCACAAAGAGAAATAACCTGCCCTGGATTCCCTCACCAGTGTCGCTGATGAACATAATGAAGAGGACTGGACTAAGGACACATCTCTGTGGTACCCATCCATGACCTACCTCTCTTCTAATTTGACCCCACTGACCACAACACTCTGCTACCTTCCCCTTTAGCCAATTACTGATTCAGTTTACTATGACCTTAACCACACCCAGATCCTTCATCATGTTCAACAAGTGTTTGTGAGGCGCGTAATCAAAAATGTTGCTGAAGTTTAAGTACAGCAAATCCAGCATAACCCCTATTCAGTTCTCTCACTACCAAGTGAAAGAAAACTATCACATTAGTCTGACAAGAGCTCCCTGCCACAGATCTATGCTGTTTACTGTCTGGAGCCTTTTGTTCTCCAAGAAGCCCACAAGGTCCTCTTTGACCAGTGTCTCCATCAGCTTCCCTACAGATTGAGGTAAGACTGACAGATCTGTAGTTTCTTGCTTGTTCCTACTAACCCCTGTTATGGAGTGGAACTATTTCCGCCACCTTTCAATCCTTTGGAACCACCCCATCCCCAGTGAGTTGCTGAATAGACTTCCAGGGGTTTGGCCAGTTCTGCTGCCAGTTCCTTGAGTACCCTCAGTTGCAACCCATCCAGTCCTTGGGCCTCATTTATCTTTAGGGCTGCTAACCCTTTCCGGACCCTTTCTGTTATAAATCGTGACTACCTTATCTTCTGGACCCCCTTAGTGGCCACCTTGATGCCACTGTCTGGCAAGGGCCCACCATTCTCCCTAGTGAAAACTGAGCAAAAAATAATCATTGAGGATGATGGCATTTTGCCCATCCTCCTTTATCATTCTACCCCCTCAGCTAGCCTTATGATTCCCCCTCATTTTCTCCCTCACCAGAAGAAATGTTTTCTCTGCTGTTTACCCCCTCTGCAATATGCAGCCCTGTGTCTGCATTTGCTTCCCTAACCACCTTCTTTGCATCCCTATTTTTCAGTAAATATTCTCCCCATTCTTCCTCGCTCTACTTTTATTTCTACTTGTAGAAGGCTACACATTTTTTCTTGGCCCTCACTGCATTCCTGATCCTTTGCTGAGAACCATAACAGTTTCTTGAACCTTTTCTTTTTGGTTACCATTCTCATGCATAACTTAGATGCCTTGAGAATGACCTCTATAATTGACCCAATCACTCTTCTACCCCACCTATTTTGTCCACCTCTGCTAACTTTTCCCTGACCAGCTTCCTCAATTTGTTGAATGCTGCCCTTCTAAAATCAGGACTTCTGCTCTTGATTGGGTTTTTCTGGATCAAAGGGCCAGTTTGAACCAAATGGAGTTATGGTTGCTGTTCCCCAGTAGCTCCTCTATCCTCACAGCTCCTGCCACCTCTGAGTTGTTGAGCACCACAACTTGAATTGCAGTTTGCCTCATGCATTTCTTAACTAGTGGCATCAGTTGAAAGTCCTGGAAAGTATCCATCAAGACTTGATTTCTGGTCCTCCTGGCCATTGCAGCATCCCAATTAATGTCTGACAGGTTCAGATCACCCATCATCACTACGTCCCCCTTCACCACTCCTCTTTCAAGTTCTTCCCCGAGCTCTCTGTTACCCTGGAGGTCTACAGATCACCCCAAGCACAGCTGCTTGCCTGAGGCTGCTGTGAGCTGCACCCACAGTGAATCTGTCGCCCCCTTACTATCCCTGTTGCACTCATCAGCTACCACCTTTATGCCATCCTTGAAACAAATGGCTACTCCTTCCCCTCCACCTGTTCTCCCATCCCTCCTGAACACTGAGTACCCAGGGTCAATCAGTTCCCAATCATTGTTTTCTGTAACCCACATTTTTGTGATAGTCACAAAGTCCACCTCAGTATCCATCATCAGTGCCTGGAGCTTGCTGATTTTGTTTCCTAGGCTCCTAGTATTAAGGGATACCTCCTTCCATCTGATCCCTGATTCTATTTTGCTATTACCCTTGTGCTTTCCTTGCCCTTTTTTCCTCATTTTTTTCCTGGTGATTGCACACTTTTTGTCCCTGTCTGTAATGTCCCCTCACCTAGTTCAGTTCAGGCAACAGCTCTTCCTGTACCTGATGTGCTTCTACAAGCCCCCAGATGTGGGGGAGTACTAGCTAGGATCCCCTTCCTTTCAGCTGCCACCATGGTCCCTGACCCAGTCTCCCCTGCAGTCAGTTTAAATGTCTGATATAGATGTTAAACTTCTTCCCCAGCCCACAGAGCCCCACCCCAACAGATGAGGTCTGTCACCATTGAAGAGTCTCCTGTCCCACAGGTCCTCCCCATCCGCCACAAAGTAGTACCCCTTCTTCTTAGACAATCCCCTATGTCATCCATTAAACTGTTCAGTTTCCTCACTCCTTATCATATCCTCCTTCTCTTCCCCCTTCTCCACAGGGAGGACTTCAGAAAAAAGCAGGGTGGTGGGCTGTACTGCCAATCTGTCCCCCAGTCTATGGAAGTTCTGTTTCACCATCTCCTCTGACTGGTTTGCCAGATCATTTGTACCCAGGTGTACCAGGACCCCCAGCTCCCACTGCTCCCTCACCTGCCATCCTTCCTATCCTGTTTAAATCCCAGTTGGCCAATGTACTAGGAAGGCACTGGATAATGGTCCAACCCCCTCCCATCCAACCCTCCTTCACCACCCTCTCTAACCCCCCAATCATGGAGTCCCAAACAACTAAGAGTCTCATGGTAGACTTGCTCCCCTTGGGTACCATCACATTGTTTTTCCCTTTCCCATTGACTGACTCAGAGTCCCCCCAGTGGAGTCAGATGCCTGAGTCTCCATGTAAATCAGATCACTGTCTGGATGATGCTGGGAAAGACAACCTCTTTCTGGATACCCCTGCCATGCACACATTCCCACCATGCACCACTCCCAACCCCCAGAACAATAGGTCTCTGAGGGAGTGTGGATGTTGGGGGTAGGCTCCAGTTGAGCTGGTAAGTGGAATGAGATCACATATGGGGCATGTGACTCGACACCGAAAGCTGTGTGCAAAAGCAAAACATAGCCTGTAAGACATTGTACTACTGCAACACTGATAAAAAGTTAAAAGATGTACCTATGAACTGCAGTACATTAATGGAGAACCATGCATAATTAATTCATTTTATGGTGAAATGTAGCACAGAGGTCCGTTGTATCAAATAAAGAAAGCTGATACTGAGATGGAATGCCATTCTTGATTTTTTTTAATTTGCTGCTGAGTTATTTCTCCCCTTGCTTAGCCTGGAGCTCTGCCATGGTCCTGCAAATGGGGCAATGTCCCTTCCACCAGAGCATATCTATAGTGAAGAGCAACCACATCACCCACAACTGACTGCCTCCCCTTTGATTCTCATCCCAATAAAGGCATATGAATGAGGCTAAAGTACAAACAGATTATTAAATTAACTTGTAGTGCTCACACAGATAGGGTGTAGCTGCATGGCTCAGCTATAACACAAAACACATGAGTAAAAAATAACCTTGCAGTGCCACCCAGATAAGTTGCAGCTGTGAGATTTAACTTCAACACAGAAACAGTTTAGCAAATTAAATCTGTTCTAGTCATAGCACAGGAAACGGGTATGAAATCTACCTTGTAGTGCTCACTCAGATATGTGTTGCTCTGGGATTTAATTATACAGTAGCACAGAAACAGAAACATAGAAACATAGAAACACAGAATTTGATGGCAGATAAGGACCGCTTGGCCCACCCAGTCTGCCCATTTACCAACCTAATGGATAAGCTGCAGATCCTAGTTAACCAGCAGCCTACTTCTTCCTACCCCAACCCCCTAGAATTGCCTTATGACTGTCCCATGCATGCTTGAATTCCACCACTGTTTTTGACTCCACAGCCTCCTCTGGAAGGCCGTTCCATGCATCCACAACCCTCTCTGTGAAAAAATACTTCCTTAAATTACCTCTGAGCTGCCCCCCCGTCTTCAAATTGTTCTTGCACACCTCTTTTTTTGAAAGATGCTACCCTCTTGGACTTTGTTGATTCCCTTAAGATACTTGAAAGTTTCTAACATGTCCCCCCCCCCTCCTTTCCTCGAGGCTATACATATTGAGCTCCTTAAGTCTCTCTTCATATGTCTTCCGGTGCAGACTCTGCACCATTTTAGTTGCCCTCCTCTGGATAGCTTCCATTCTGTTTCTGTCTTTGCAGAGACTGGGTCTCCACAACTGCACGCCATACTCCAGATGGGGTCTCACCAGCTGTCTGTACAGAGAGATAATAACTTCCTGTTTTCTACTGGTGATGCCTCTCCCTATGCATCCCAGTATCCCTCTAGCCCTCCTTGCTGCCCTCTCACATTGCTTGCCCACCTTTAGGTCATCTGATATGGACTACCCCAGGTCCCTTTCCATTTTGTTGTTGTTAGTATCTCACCCCCATTGTGTACTCTTCCCTGGGTTTTGTTTCCCAGGTGCATTACCTTCACACTTCTTAGCATTGAATCTAAGCTGCCATACATTTGACCATTCCTCTAACCTTGCCAAGTCCCTTCTCATCCTTCCCACCCCACCTTGTGCATCAACTCTGTTGCAGATCTTTGTGTCATCTGCAAAGAGACATACTTTTCCTTCCAGTCCCTCTGCAATGTCGCTTATAAAGACATTGAAGAGGACCGGTCCTAATACTGAACCCTGCATGTACCCCACTAGTAACCCCCTTCTTCAGAGTGACTCCATTTACTATTACTCTGTGTCCTATTCTCCAGCCAATTCTTTACCCAGGCTATCATCTTGGGGCCCATTCCCAGGCTGTCTAACTTGTATATTAATCTTTTGTGTGGGACTGTGTCAAATGCCTTGCTAAAGTCTAGGTAGGCCATGTCCACAGCCCCTCCCTGATCTACTACTTTGGTCACCCAGTCAAAGAAATCTATCAGATTTGTCTGGCATGACCATCCCGCTGTGAATCCATGCTGCCTTGGGTCCTGTGCCCCTCTGGCTTCTAGACACTTGACAATTCTTTCCTTCAGAAGTGATTCCATCATTTTCCCTACCACTGAGGTTAAACTAACAGGTCTGTAGTTTCCTGCTTCTGCCTTGCTGCCTCATTTGTGAAGGGGAATCACATCTGTCCTCCTCCAGTCCTCAGGTACAACCCCATCTTCCCGTGATTTGTTAAAGAGGGTAGTCAGTGGTGTCATTAGTTCTACCCTTAGTTCTTTTAGAATTCTGGGATGAATCCCATCAAACCCCATTGCTTTGTCCACCTTCAGTTTTAAGAGTTCTTTCAGAACCCTTTCTTCTGCAAATGGGCTGGTATCAACTTCTGTATCCAGAGTGTTTCTACTGTTTGTTTTAGGTACCTCCCCCTCTTCCTTTGTAAATACTGAACAGAAATATTTGTTTAGTATCTCTGCCTTTTCACAGTCACCCTCTGCCCACACTCCCTCCCCTTTATTAAGCCTCACTATCCCTCCCTTGGTCTTCCTTCACTCCCTGATGTACCTATAAAAGGTTTTATCCCCCTTCTTAACTGAGTTGGCTATCTTTTCCTCGGTTTGGGCCTTTGCTGTTCTGACTGCCTTCTCAGCTTCCTTTTGCTTTAACTGATACAGTTCTCTGTCCTGCGCCTTCTGTGATTCCTTGTACTTCCTGAATGCTTTCTTTCTCTTGAACCTTCACACTTCCTTTGAGAACCATAGTGGTTTCTTACATAGTTTGTTTTTGTTTATTTGCTTCACACAAAGGCTTGTTACCTCTGTGATGGCAGTTTTTATTATTCCCATTGTTCTTCCACCCTCCTTCCTGCCCATTTGCTAGTGCATTCCTTAGCACTCACCCATTTTAGCAAAGTCAGCCTCCTAAAGTCCAGTACTTTTGCCTTTGTATGGCTTGACTCTATTGCTGTGTTTATTGTGAACCATACTGTTCAATGGTCGCTGGTTCTCAGATGGCTACCCACTTCTACACCTGTGATCCTCTCTTCATCTCCATTTGAGAGAACCAGGTCTAAGATTGCTCCCTCTCAAGTGGGCTCCAATACTAGTTGTCTAAGGCATGCCCCCTGTAGGGTATCTAGAATAACCCCACTCTTCGAAGTGGCTGCTGCAACTGCACTCCAGTTAACATCTGGCATATTCAGATCACCCATCAGCAATATCTCCACTTTTTCTGCCATTCTAAGTAAACTATCTATCATTTCCTTGTCCATTTCTTCCCCCTGAGAAGGGGGTCTGTATACAACCCCTGTGCGGATTGTGGTGCCATTGCCGGTCTCCAAATTTACCCACAGTGCTTCTTCTCCTACCTGTTTTCCCTTTTGTTCTGTTGCTTTGATTCCTTCCCTTATGTAAAGAGCTACTACTCCTCCTCTTTAACCCTCCCTGTCCCTCCTGTAGATAGTGTATCCTGGTATGTTTATGTCCCAGTCATGGTTTTGTGTGTACCATGTTTCTGTGACTGCCACAATATCCAGATGTTCCTCCTCCATCGAGGCCACTAATTCAGGAAGCTTGTTACTCAGACTATGGGCATTGGTACTCATTGCTCTCATTTTTGATGGCTTTACCTTTCTGTTGCAGCATCCCCCACTGACCTTTCTACCTTGGTCTTTTTCTCATTTAGTACCCTGTTTGTAGGGAGATGCTGGGATTTTCCTGCTGCTTATCAGTGCCTCCACCCTTGACTAGTTTAAAAGCTTGCCAATGAAGCATTTAAATCGATTGCTCAAAAGACTTGTTCCCTTCCTGGACAGATACAGACCATCCTGCCAGTATAGGCTGGTGTCCCTACAGGTGGAACCCCATTCCACAATGAAGCCAAACCCCTGTGTTCCACACCATTTTTTCAACCATTCATTAAACTGCATGGTGCAAAGTACCCTCGCCTCACTCATGCCATTGACAGTCAGCACCTCTGAGGCGGATACTGTGTGTGCTACTTGTCTTAGGCCCCTCCCCAATTCTACAATGTCCTTCTGCAGTGCTCTAATCTCATGTTGAGCCAAGTCATTTGTCCCTAGGTGGACAATGATGTCCAGCTCAGACTCCCGTGCAGCTGTTCTCATGATCCTGAGGATGCTTCCTGTCCCTCCAAGCCATGGCACCAGGCAGGCACCTTCTTCATTTTTCCCTGCTCCCCAGTTCCATCCCCTTAATAATTGAGTCCCCCACCAGGAGCTGCTTCCTTTCCTGGTGGTGTCCTCTGCCTCTTTCCTGTGGGCCTCCCTTATGACAGTTGTCCTCAGCCTCCTTAGTCTCCTCTGCGGGTGCATCCATAGGAGAGCTATGCTCCCCCAGAATGGTGTATGGATTGTGGAGTGGAACAACTGACTGGGTGTGCCTCTGTTCCACCATTCTCACCCTCCCTGAGCCCACTGTGGTCCAACTGCTAGCAACAGGCTAGCAGGTGTGAAACCTACCTTGCAGTGCTCATCCAGGCAGGTTGTAGCTGTGGGATTTAAGTATAGCACAAAGGCAGCCTAGCAAATTAAGCCTACCCTAGCTATAGCACAAAAACAGGTATGCAATTTAACCTACCTAATCAATGATTATCCGCTGTAGCTGGAGCAGACTATTCTACTTGCTGTAGGCAGAGGTTAGAGGGGAGTTTGAATACGAGGTGAGTTTGTCCCTGTGAGAGTTTATTTATTTCTGATTTTCTTGTAAGTTTTGCTGGCAGTGTTTGAATTTAGATTAAATCTTCAACAGTTGCTGGCTTGTCTGGAGACTGTGGCTGGATGGGGAGTGGGTTCTTTGCAGAGTAACAGAGCAGCCAATCAAGTTTGCTTGGATTTTAGTTTGAATCTCTATTTAAATGTTCACTGAGGCATTGTCTGTTCATTCTACTTGCTGTGGGAGAGGTTAGACGGGAGTTCGATTATGAGGTGAGTTTGTCTCTGTGAGAGTTTATCTCTGAGTGTTGTTGTAAGTTTTGCTGGTGGTTTTTGAATTTAGATGAAACCTTTAACAGTTGTTGACTTGTCTGGGCACTGTGGCTGGATGGATTGAAAGAAGCCCCCCGTCCACCCCCTGCACCAGCCCTTCTTAAATACTGAAAATTCACTGCAGGTTGGGCTTGAAGGCTGTGAGGGAGGAGCTTGGGGAGCTCCAAACTTCCCATATGAGCTAACTCTTAAAGCTAATAGGTGATGAAACTTCAGACACTCAGTCTTTCACTAGTTGGATTTTAAGGTTTAAATGTTTTAAAGTTGCAAGTTTGAAAGTCAGACTGATAAGTTTGGGTTAAGGAGGGATAACTGCATATTTAAAGTTGAAAGTTGAAACTGATAAGGTCATGTATAAATGTGTTAACTATAGTAACTGAGCTAGCAAGCTAGGGACCAGTGGGGGTAAAGAAGGACTTAGAAGCAAGCTAGTAGGGTCACATATGGTATCCAGCTATTGCTGTACAGACTGTGTGATAAGAAACTGAGGTTATGTTTAAGTTAAGTGTAAATAATGGAGGGAAGGAAAATGGGGCATCATGGGAGGGATTGCACTCTGGGTGGAGGGGCACTAATAAGGGTGGCTGGAGACATCAGAATAGTGGATGGAATGGGGGAACCAAGGAGTGAGGGTGGCAGGTGCAGGGAGGATAGTGGGGTGCAATAGCTGTTGGGCAGCTGTTTGGATGAATATACTATGGAAACTGGGGAGCTGTCCAATTTGTTACAGGCTGAGCAGACTGGAATAGGAGGTACAGGGGCTCTGGAGGGAGCTGGAGAGGGTGAGGGGTCAGGGCAGGAGGGACCTTAGAGAGGAGTAGCTGGAAGAAGCAAAGGAGGAACAGTAGGGTTAAATCTCATGAGGATGTAGGGGGATGGGGTTAAGGAGAACAGAGGGGCAGTAAGTGGAGGGAAAATTCAGGGAAGGGGAAGCAGGAGATGGGTACCACTGTGGGGGGTAGCAAGTAATAGTTTTGCAGTGCTGACATCGGAGGTGGTAGGGGAGGTGTCGGAGATCAGTGGGGGGGGCAGAAGAGTAGTGAAGACCCAGAAGTCAGGAGTCCAGCTGGGAAAGAAAGAAGTGGGAAGGGAAGGGGAAGAGCAGGATTGAGGCAGAGGAAGAGGCGGAAACAGGGGGGAAGATGTAGAAGTCACAAGTGGTGCAGATAAAGGTAATAAGGAACAGGGTAGTGTGGACTCTGGAAATGGGGACAGTGAAAACAGGCAGAGGGGTTATGGGACAAGAAGATGGGGTACTAGTGCTGGGGGATTCTATACTGAAAGGGGTCAGATGGGGCAGAAGGGAAGAAAGGCACAGTAGTATCTGAGTTGAGGCTATACCTGGGTTGACTGTGGGCAGGGTGGGGCAGGCACTTCTCAAGTGCACATGGAAGGGGAGGTAGAAACCTCACATAGTGATGCATGTGGGTACAAATGACTTGGTGGGGGAGATGGTAGAAGTGGTAAAGAGGAGGTGTGAGGATCTGGGTAGAGAGTGTGAGGAGGTGGGGGGTCGGTGGCATTCTCTGAGGTACTCCCAGTACCATGTGCGAGTACAGTTAGGAAAAAAAGGATAGAGGAGTTCAATGAGTGGCTGAGGGATTGGTGCTAAATCAGGGAGTATGGATTAGTGTCAGACTAGGGTAGAACCTGGGGCAATAGTGACCTATACATAGGGGACAGGTTACATTTGAGCAGGAAGGGGAAGAGAGTACTAAAATGCAGAATAGAGGGGTAGATATCAACAAAGGTGGATTTAAACTAGGAGTGGGGGTGGCGAGGGGACCACTGATGGGAAAAAGGTCAGGAAAGGGAAACCTAGTGAGCTCACTCCCTTAGTAATGGGTAAAGGTAGTGGAGAAGCAGAACAGGGAGGGATAAAGGGGGGAAGAATAGGGGTAGGGAAAAGGAGGAGGCAAGATGAGAGTGGTCTCACTGAATGCAAGAAGCGTAAGGAATAGAACAGTGGAGTTACAGGTTCCCATGGCAGTCGAGGGGGTGGACATTGCAGCCATCATGGAAATGTGGGTCACCCAGTACCAGGACAGGGATATGATGATCCCAGGGTTCAGGTTATTCAGAAAGAATAGGGCTAAGGGGAATGGAGGGGAGTGGTGATCTATGTAAGGGAGGAGATAAAGTGCGAAAGGGAGGAAGGGGAGGAGGAGAGGACAGAAGCACTATGGATGCAGTTCCAAGATGCAAAGAATAGGACACTGAACATGGGAGTGGTGTACAGGCCACCAGCTCAGAGGAGTGACCTGGATAGGGAATTAGATGAATGGAAGGGGAGCACAGTGGTGGTGGGGGATTTCAACCTACTGGGGATGGAGTGGGGGACCCAATCCACCAAGAGTGCAAGACAGTGAGTTCTGTTTGAAACATTTCAAGACAGCTTCCTGACACAGCTGGGCCAGGGGCTGACTCAGGAAGGACTCTGGACCTTGTACTGCATAACAGGGAAGCTGTAAGGAATCTGGAAGTGGAGGAATTATTAGCTGGGAGTGACCACTATTCAGTGTGGTTCATACTCAACATGGGGAGGGAAACAGGAGGCATGGGTACAAGGGTGATTGAGTTCAGGGGGGGGCAGATTTTAAGAAGATGGGGGAAATTTTGAGCAGGCACCTGGCAGGTATGCAACCAAACATGGATGCAGACCAGAAATGGGACACTATAAAGGAATGGCTGGCAGAGGCTAGGGAGTCTTGCACTAGGACGAAAAACAAGAAGGGAAGGGCAAAGAAACCCGGCTGACTGACACAGGAGGTTATGGAGGGGGTGATGGCCAAGAGGGCAGCATTTCAAATGTACAGGAAATTGGGAAGAGGTGAAGGTAAGGATACATACATAGAGAAGTCCAGGGAGGTTACCAGACTATTCAGGGTGGCTAAGGCATCCAGGGAGCTGATACTGGTGCAGGAGATCAAAAAGTGGAGAAAAAGACTTCTTCTGCTACATCGGAGAGGAAAGAAGGAGCAAAGATCAGTTGGTGAGGATTAAGAAAGATGGGTGAGGTGGGCAGAGAAAGGGGCAGAGCATACAGAGGCACTGAATGAATACTTCTGCTCTGTATTCACACAAGAAAAGGGAGACAGATACCCCAGACAAGGGGGAGGAGACGACAAATGTAGGGATTAGAGAGAGCAGGGTACTAGATGGGTTTAGGGCATTAAGGTTAGACAAAGCACTAGGACCTAATGGTATTCACCCTAGGGTACTAAGGGAATTGGCAGAGGTCCTGGCAGGGCCACTGGCCAAGCTGTTTAAAACCTTCCTGGACACAGGATGTGTACCACAGGACTGAAAAGTGGCCCATGTGGTGCACATCCACAAAAGTGGCCCAAAGGATGAACCAGGAAACTATATGCCAGTGAGCCCCACATAGATCATGGGAAAGCTCATAGAGACCATCCTAAAAGAGAGGCTAGTGAGCTTCTTGGAGGAAAATGGTCTCTAGGATGGTCAATAGCATGGGCTTGTAGTGGGCAAGTCCTGCCAGACAAACCTTTTAGAATACTATGACTGGGTGATGTGAGAACTGGACAAGGGCCATGCAGTGGATGTCCTGTATTTAGACTTCAGTAAGGCCTTTGATTCAGTGCCACATGGGAAATTGTGGGGGGGGGAAACTGGAATATGTGGGGGAGGGACCAAAAATGGTGCAATGGATCACAAACTGGCTAAAGGGAAGGCAGCAAAGGGTGGTGGTGGTGGGATCGCTCATCACCGAGAGCGGTGATGAGTGGTGTACCACTGGAATCGATACTGGAACCAGTGTTGTTTGGAATTTTTATTGCAGATATCTGGCATGCAATCTGGAGAAGGATCAGTCTGTTCACAGATGATACCAAACCGGGAGCTGTGGTTGATGATGTGGAGGGGTGGTAGGGTTTGCAGAAGGGCCTGACTAAGCTGTAGGAGTGGGTGGAAACATGGCAGTTGGGGTTCAACGTCAAGAAGTGCAAGGTTAAGCACTTTAGAGCCAGGAACCAGGGGAGGGATTATCTCTTGAATGGGATACAGTTGGGGAGCTCCACAGAGGAGAAGTACCTAGGAGTGATCATTACGGTGAGCATGCACAACTCTGCTCAGTGCAGAAAAGCAGCAGCAAAAGCCAACAAAATGCTGGGGTGTATTGCAAGAGGGACCTCCTCCAGAAGAAGGGAGGTTATCCTTCCTCTGTATAGGTCATTGGTCAGGCCCCACCTGGAGTACTGAGTGCAGTGCTGGTGCTCATTCCTGTAGAAGGACATCAGATTGTTGGAGGGGGTGCAACACAGAGCCACAAAAATAATTCAGGGATTAGAGAGCAAGCCCTATGAGGACAGACTGGGAGAGATGAACATGTATTCACTGGAGGAGAGGAGGGATAGAGGGGATATGATTGAGACCTTTAAGTATCTGAAGGGGATAAACAAGACCAAACACAAAAGGGATTTTCCAGATGAGAAGGGGGAGAACCAGGAGAGGGCATGGACTGAGATTGGGGGAGTTTCAGGAGGAAGATAAGGAGACATTTTCTCACTGAAAGAGTGATGGACAAATGGAACACCTTACCAGACACATACTGTCCTGTAAGATGGTGGGCAATTACAAGAGGAGTTGGGGCAGGGTATGGGGAAGGGATACTGGGAACAGGAGAGCAGGAGGGGCAGCTGCGAGATAAGGTGCTAACTGCACATTCGAGCAGACTCGATAGACAAGGAGGCCTGTTTCTGCTGGCAATTTCGTATGCTCGGATGTACTCAGTTACCCTACGGTGCACACCCAGATAGGTTGCACCTAGGACATAGTAGTAGTACGTGCACACAACAGTGCATTTACTGGTCATATACAATTTTAGTTGAGATGAAACAGGCAGAGTTCCTGGCTGCTGACTGCCTCATGGCTGACTCCAAGCAGACTCCACTTCTTCATTGCCGTTTGAACTGTGGTCCTTAGTGCAGAGGGCAGCAGTGCTGAGGGCTGCTAACAGAAAGAGGCTTAAAATGGATCTAGGGCAAACCTGACTCTGCTTTCACAGGTCCCAGGTCCCTCCCACTTAGCTGTGTCACATAGCTGCTAAGTGAAAGATGGGGGGAAGGGCTTTAGCTGGCTCTACACCTGTATTCTTCCTAATGTGCGGCTTCGAAAAGTAGAATCAAAATGGATACATAGATACATAGATACACAGACAGTGTCAGCAGATAAGGGCCTATGGCCCACCCAGTCTGCCCATTTGAGCTTGTAAGTTCAGTTAATGTTTTCCTTGAAATCTGTTGCCCCTTACCTCTGACCTCCAAAATTCCTTTATGTCTATCCCATGCATTCTTAAATCCCGTGATTATTTCAGCCCCCACCACTTCCTTTGGCAGGGTGTTCCACTTGTCCACCACCTGTTCTGTGAAGAAATTCTTCCTCACGTTTCCTCTGAATCGTCCTCCCTCAAACTTCATCCCATGCCCTCTAGTCCTGGAACATCTTTTTCGCTTAAAATAGTGTATTCCTGTCCTCTGTTCCTCCCTGTAAGATACTTGTTGTCTCTATCATATCCCCTCTCTCCCGCCTTTCCTCCAGGGAGTATATATTCAGTTCCTTCAACCTGTTCTCATAAGACTTGTGATGCAATCCATTTACCATCTTTGTTGCCCTCCTCTGAACCTTTTCTACCCTGTCTATGTCCTTACATAGATAAGTTCTCCAGAACTGTACACTGTACTCCAGTTGGGACCTCAATAGTGGAATTATGACTTCCCTTTTCCTGCTGGTGATGCCTCTGCCTATACATCCCAGCATCCTATTTGCTTTACCTGCTGCCTTGTCACACTGTTTCCCTACCTTGAGGTCATCAGAGATGATAACCCCAAGATCCCTTTCCTGCTTAATGCATGCAATATCCTCACCCCCCAACTGATTTATTGTGTCAGGGTTTTTGTGCCCCATTTGCATTATCTTGCACTTCTTTGCATTGAACTTCAACTGCCAGACCCCTGACCATTCTTCAAGTTTCTGCAGGCTCCTTCTCGTTCTGTCTACACTCTCTGGTGTGTCTACTCTGTTACACAGCTTTGTGTCATCAGCGAACAGTGAAATTCTGCCTTCTAGGTTCTGTGCAATGTCACTGATGAAGATGTTGAATAGGACCGGTCCCAGCACTGATCCCTGTGGTACCCCACTGATCACTCTTCCCTCTGTGGAGTGACAGACATTTACTATCACCCTCTGTGTCCTGTCGCCCAGTCAGTTACTTACCCACCACACTGCTGTCCTGCCCACACCCATACTGCCCAGTTTGTGTAATAGTCTTCTATGTGGCACAGTGTCAAAGGCCTTGCTGAAGTCCAGATAGGCCATGTCCACTGCCCTCCCCAATCCACCTCCCTAGTCACCAAGTCAAAAAATTCAATGAGGTTGGTCTGACATGACTTCCCTCTGGTGAAACCATGCTGCCTTGGGTCCTGCTGTCCATTGACAACCAGATGTTCTACCAATCTCTCCTTCAGTAGTGCTTCCATGATCTTCCCCACTACCTAATGAGGCTGACTGGCCTGTAGTTTCCCGCTTCCTCTTTGTTCCCACTTTTGTATAAGGGGACTACATCTACTGTCCTCCAGTCTTTGGGTACCTCCCCTGTTTCCAGTGATCAGCTAAACAGGGTAGCCAGAGGTTCAGCCACCACCTCTCTTAGTTCTTTAAGGACCATAGGGTGCACCTCATCTGGCCCCATTGCTTTATCAACTCTTATTACTTCAAGTTCCTTCAGGACCTTTTCTTGTGTAAAGGGACTTGTGTCCATTTCTGCACCATTCTCACCCCTTGTACTCCCTTCAGACCCATTACCCTCCTCTTCCTCAGTAAAGACTGAGCAGAAATACCTGTTCAATATGTCAGCTTTACTGTTGTCATCCTCCATGCGGTCCCCATCCTCCCCCTTCAGTCTCACTATCCCTCCTTTTGCCTTTCTTTTTTCACTTATGTACCTGTAAAAGATTTTGTCCCCTCTACCCACTGATTTTGCAATGTGTTCTTCTGTCTAAGGTTTGGCTTCCCTTACTGACCTCCCTGCCTCCCTTTGCTTCTCCTGGTACTTCTCCCTACCCCCTTCTGCCTGTGTCTTTTTGTATTGTCTGAATGCAATCTTTTTGGCTTTCACTTTCTTTGCTACCTCTTTGGAAACCATAGTGGTCTCTCTTCCTTTTCCTCTTACTAACCTGCTTAATGCATAATTCTGTTGCTCTTGTAATCCCCATTTTAAATACTGCCCACTGTTCCTCAACCCTTGATTCCTGTCCCATTCCCCTTAATGCCTCTTTCAAGTATCTCCCCATTTTCCCAAAGTCTGTCCCCCTAAAATCCAGGTTACGTGTTTTGTGTGGTTTGGTTCTGCTCTTTCTGTGATTTCAAACCACAATAACTGGTGGTCACTGTTCCCCAGGTGCTCCCCCACTGTTACCCCCATCACACAGTCCTTGTTTGTGAGCACAAGGTCCAGTATTGCCTTCTGCCTAGTTGGTTCCATGACCAGTTGCTTGAGGAAGGCACCCTGGATGTGGGGTAAATCTGACTCTGCTTTCACTGGTGATAGGCCCTCACATTTAACCATCTCACCTATATGTGAAGTGAAAGGAGGAGGGGAGCTTTACCTGGCTCTACCCTTCTAGTCTCCCTAATGTACTGCTTCCAAATAAACTTGTGTACTAGGCAATCATACACATAAGCTGACCCAATTTACTTGTGTCACTTTTAGAAAATTCAAATCCGGTGTTTATGGTCCAAAGTAAATGCCAGCATCTGCTTATATGGCCAGCACTAAGCAAAATATGTTTTAGTGGCCAGCACCAGACAAAAAATTAGGTTTTCTAGTTGCAAGAATGGCAAACACCTGTAAAACCGTCAGATAGGTTGACCTGTCATATAATTAAAATCCCTTGGGTTCCCATTTTTAGCACAAACAAGGACTCACATTTCAAGTATACTGTATATGGCATATGGTTGTACAATACAGTATAATATATATCAAATGCTTTACAGGCATTATATAGTAGTAAAACAATCCAAGAGTGATGGAGTAAGACATCTGGAAACAATATTACAAATGTACAAAATTATAACACCTTCTATAGTAGAAATGTCTGTGGTGATCATTTTAGTTTTAGTAAGTTGATGTATTTATTAGTAACTTGGTAAGGTGGACTGAGACACATGTCCCCTTTTCAGCGATGACCCAAGTCAAGGAGAAACACAGTAGTACAAAGACATGACTGCAGACAACACTATAGAAACTAGAACTGGCAGATTTGGTATGAAGAAAGACAATAGATCAGTTTTCAAAGCATTTACATTCAGATATACAGTAGATATGAAATGGTTTAGTGCCTCATACTTCAATACTGCCTAGTTCGGTTAATTCTGAGTGGCAGAGGGAAGTTTGTTCCATAGCAAGAGGCCCTGGTACAGGAAGACTCTTTCAGTTATTTTTGTTTTGGTTCTGGGTACCACAAGCTGATCAATGCTAGCAAAGTACAGACTGTAGTGGCAACTGTGAAGTTGTATCTGTATTTCAGTAAGATCTTCTAATTAGACATTACAGCTATATACATATCTTCACTTGCCTTAATCATTTGTGACCTCTACTTGAATCTTAAATACTCCATTCCTTAATTCCCATTTAGTAATAACTCACTTGTTACTTTTGACTTTTCCTAACTCTATTCCTATATCTCAAACTCGTATTGTTACTCTTCACGCTCTTTATCATCTGGATCCTGACAAACTTTAATCATAAATCTACATTATTGTTCCTTCATTTCCTTCCCCTTTCACGTCCATCTATTAACAGCCATAATATATTTTTTCCCCTCAATCCTTGATCATTTTAGCTCAACTCATACTCAAACTCTTATTCACTCTTGCAGCTCAGAAGTCTAAAATGTCTGAATTTCCTTGTGAAACGATCATGTCAGTCTTAACTGCTTTCTCCCTGATGAGCAGGATCAAGGGAGCACTCAGAGGCAGTGACAGCAAAAAGGAGGACCTTCACTGAGTACATGAGGAACAAGGTGGAGGAAGCCTGACAGAAATGTCAAGCTAAACTCAAAGAGGCAAGGATGGAGGTCAGGAGGGCAATGGCAGACACAGAGTTGCAGATTGCTGAAGGAGTAAAAGGTGGCGAAAAATACATTTTTAGTACATAACAAAAAAGGAAAACAAGAGAGAGGATTGTTAGGCTAGCTGATGGTAGTGGAGGATAATAAACAGAAGGCAAATGTACTAAAAAATTACTTCGGCTCAGTGCTTACAGTAAAGGACAAAAGTAATCTGTCATAAAGTGGTATCAAGGCTGACTCAAGGAGATTTCAGAAAATTGTCAGAGTGCAGATCATCAGATGACCCAAATAGTCACACAGATGAGGATAATAACTTAATTAGGGCAAGGGAGGATGTAACCATGTGGGTTCAAATAACAGACCAGGGGCCAAATATTCAAAACTATGTGCTGGGCAAAAAACATTTGCACAGGTTTAGTGCGGGATTAGCGCGGATCTGCTATATTCAAAAGGCCAGATAGTGCGGGCAAACTGCAATAGCGCTGGGCAAAATCATAATGTATGCAAGGGCAAACTGACATGAATACAGGTGCAATGCTATATTCAGCAACTAGCGCCATGCAAAGTGGTTTTGCATGACTTAGCGTAACACTTAGCACGGTGCTCATTACCACCCAGGAAAAGCTTGTCTTAACCCTGAGCAATCGGCTTTATGCAACACTTTGGCTTTGCACAACCATAACAAATAAATATGACACATAGACAAAGCCAAACATAGAGGAAACATGCTGCTAACTGATGGCATCACAATGATGCCATCATCTGCCACCAGTCCCACCCATGCCAGGCAGTAAGTGGTGACCGTGCCACCAGTGGACAGCATGGCAGTGTGGCCATTCAGCACACACCTGTGGACCACTCTTTTGTGGACACCAACAGATGCCAGCACACACGTGCAGCACTGTGGGCATGGAGGATGTTGAGGGGAGAGTGTATGGGTGGCCAGGCTGTGCCACAGACCAGGTGTGGTCACAAGGCTGGGACACATCATGCAGTACACATGGGCCAGTATTGGGAATACCCCAGCACCAGTGTGACTTTCTGATAATATATGCCCCCCCCGGCCACATACCACATAGCTGTACAACTGCCACAGCACACTAAGCCGGACATGTATATGTCACTGTGAGCATCCCATGCCAGAGGTGCAGCATTTGTGGGTCACACAACAGCATTAACAGCAATGTCCACTGTCAGTAAACACCTGCAGGTTGGGCCTCTCACTGTGTATAGCATAGTCATCATCACTGCCCTACACACCATAGGCATTGCTAACTGGCCTCCTTGCTACTGTAGTGTCTGCTGTGCAGTGTAGCATGACCTACAGTGTGACAATTGCATGCAGCACCACCACCATCTGTGCCTATACTGTGTTGTCCCAATACAGCTGCAGGCAGCAGTGCATGTGAAAGTACAGTGTTCAAAACTGTATCATATTCCCCAAACTGTTTGTGCAGTGCTAACACGTTTGCGCGGGTTTAGCGTAGGGCTAAACTGTTTGCCCAGTGCAAACTGCATGCCAATCAGAGCATACTGAGACATTAATCTGGATGTTTGCCCAGAGACTACATAAGTAGGCTCATTTGCATGTCACTTTTGAATATGGCAAAGTTTAGTGTGGGGCAAATGTGTTTGCACCAGGCTAACGGTTTAGCCCTGCGCTAAACCCGCTCAAACGTGTTAGCACTGTGCAAACAGTTCAAGGAATATTTTACAGTTTTGCATACTGTACTTTTACATACGCTGCTGCCTGCAGCTGTACTGGGTCCATGCATTTGCTGGCACACATTGGCCACATGGTTCACCTCTACCTCCCTTCACATTGCTGTGCACTGTGTTGCTGTTGTGGTTTGCACTTCCTGGTTGCCATATTCAGAGCTGTCTTATTCCAAAGCTTAGTCTGTCCTGCACTCCCAGCCCAGATTGCCCGACCTTATTCCCATACTATATTCAGAAGCTGTTTGCCCTGGGCTATTCCTTTTGAATATGGCTTGCTCTGTGCTCTGGGCTAAGTTTGCCCACTGGGCAGTGCTAATTTAGCCCCGGGGCAAAGTTTTGAATATCTGGCCCCAAGAGACATAAATCAATTGCATAAAAAATGCAAACTTCGCGTTTATCATTTTATTTTGAAAAAAAAAAATAGTCCAATTAAAAAAAACAAACTATTTACAGAAAAGAAAATTAGTGTTAGTCCATCACACTAAAGCAATCTTCAGGATATCATTCCTCTCCCAAAATCAGCAATAAAAGAACTCCTACAGTTTTCTTTCTTTCTAGTGTATAAGCTAGAACACTCATGTGCTCCTTACTTTGTGGTCAAAAGGCTACTGACCACCTATCTACCTTAGCTCTCTAGTGGAACACTTTTTATATCAGCCTGAGCTTACATCAGAGGTCAGGTGATCATCTAATTAACAAGAAAAATGATTTCTATCACGATTACATTTATAAAACCAAGTTCTAGCACTTGTAGCCCAATGCTATCCTTATTTCTCTTATCTAGGATAACTTATATCCAGATAAACTGAAAAGAACAAGGCAAAATACTCTTAATTAGGTAGGGATGACATCACAGCAGTAAAGTAGCTCCTCTCACTGTGTTACATCACTCCCCATAGTACCATAAAAACAGGCATTTCAGGGGCTGCCAGCCCTAAGGCAGGACCTCCTAACAAAGCACTGCATTGCCTGGTATGTATATTTATTTCATTTTACTCTACCTTACTGTATTATTTGAACCATAACTAAAATACTCTGAGGAGTATCCATAACCTTGGAAGACCTAAACTGATAAGTGAATGCTCCTTATCTATTTATTCTTGCAAGACTCAGGAACCTCCTTTTTGAGTGCAATAACCATTTCCACCAGTACAGAAAAAGAAAACATTTCCTGGGCTTAAATTGACTTGGACGTCTCTAGCAAACACTGCTTGCAACTTCACAAAATTATTTCCATACAACCCTTTCTTTATAACTTAAAAAGATAGCCCCATACAAAACTGACTACTGAAACCCTTTAGCCATCAGCTAAATGTTTCATTTCGGCCCCTATTTGAAAATGACAACCCAAGTTGACCCTCTTTGCTGTACCAGACACAGTCCACCTCCTTATAAGGGCAACACAGGGACAATAATCTTTTACTCCCTTTTCTACAAAGGAATCATATTTCCATTTATCCCCTGTTGCTCTCTGACTGAAATACACAAAGTAATGCAAACTCCTAATCTCCAAGCAGGGCATCAAAGCACTAAAACACTCAGGCTTGGAGCTGCTAGTCTGCTGCTCAGTTGGCTCAGTTTCCATGTATAGAGCCACTAAGCTTACTGGGGAAACTATTTTGAGTGCTTTCCAATCTTTGAATTTAAACTAGCCTTGCACTAGTTTCTTGCACGATCGTGCGCATTACTACCTGCACAATCGTGCGAATGTGCGATTGTGTGAACGTGCACACATCGCTCTGGGGCTTTTCTCAATAAGTAGCCCTTGTACATCTTCCTTGTGGATTCTCTTTCAAATGAACACCAAGAAATCTGTTAGTGGGTTTAATACAGCAAGGTAACTTTGTCAAGGGTTTCTTATGAATGGGGAGGTTTACAGGCTTCATTAAAAAAAAAGGGATAGAAAAGAAAAAGGATTAAGAATATCAAGTTGGCCACCCTGATATGAAAAGGAGAAATGATAGTCAGAAAAGCAAAAGAAGATAGGATAGAGTGAAGGGAAAAACCCTACAATGCCTGAACGTATATTTACCATAGTATTAGTCTACCACACTCCTCCCCACACAAGAAGGCAACCAAACAATTGTTACCTCAAGACTCTTCACCCTTAGGAAGGGTTGGAACTTCCACCTACCATCACCAGAAGTTCCCCTCAGGGAGCCTATTATTTTTTTTTAAGTACACAGTATACGAATTAGCTTATATAGACTTACAATACTGTGTCATTACATTCAATTCACTGAGGTATGTGCCATAATGGTACCATGTGTAACATTCATTTCATGGTACTCATTACTTGTTTAGTAGTGGAATTCACCTGGTATGCACCAAAACATGACAGAAAACCAGCATTCTGATGTTTTGTTCCAGCCCTATGTTTGACGGTGAATTTTTAAGGCTGGAGTGACAAGTACCACCTCAGAATGCGTGAATTCTTATCCTTCATTAAATGCAACCAACATAGTGGGTTGTGATTCATTATAACTGTGAACTCATTTCCCCACAGATAGTACTTAAGGGCCTCTACTGCCCATTTTATAGCTAAGCATTCTTTTTCAACAACGGAGTACTTTCTTTCTCTTCCATGCAGTTTTCTACTGAGAAAAATAATGGGATGTTCCCCTTTATGTTCATGCTGAGTCAATACTGCCCTATGCCTGTATCTGAGACATCTGTCTGTAGTTCAAAAGGTTTAGTAATATCAGGGCTACTCAATACTGGAGCAGAACACAAGATGGCTTTTATCTTGCTAAATGCCTCATCACAGGCTGGGCTCCATTTTGCTTTGTTGAGGAACTGATTTTTTGTCAAATCAGTTAAGGGAGTGGCAATAGTGGAAAACTCAGGAATAAAACATCGATAATAACTTGCTAAGACAAGAAAAGACCTAACATGATGTTTTGTGGTGGGTACCGGACTGTTTACCACTGCCTCAATTTTGCTCACTTCAGGTTTTATAATCCTATGTCCAATAATAAAACCTAAATAGCAGGTCTCAGTTTTTGCTATGGCACATTTTGATGGGTTGATGGTTAAACCAGCATCTTTAATACTTTGTATCACAGCACTGAGGTATACCAAGTGGGTGTCCCAATTTGGACTGTATATCACAACATCATCCAAATATGCTACGCTGTATTGTTTATGAGGTCTTAGAACATGATCCATATACCACTGGAAAGTAGCCAGAGCTCTGTGTAGTCCAAACAGCATGGTAGTAAAATGGTACAGTCCAAGGGGGGGGTACAAAAAGCCATTAATTTCTGGGCTTGGGGTGCTAGAGGTACCTGCCAATACCCTTTTGTTAAATCAAGGACCACTAATGTATCTGGAAGAACCAATTTGATATAACAAATCATCAATGCAGGGCATTGGGTACCCATCAAAATCTGATATTTCATTTATTTTTCGAAAATCTAGACATAGTCTAATTCCTCCTTCCTTTTTATGAACCACCACCAAAGGAGAAGACCAGGGGCTACAAGACGGGACTATACCCTTGCCTGTTCCATCCTTCTAACCTCTGCAATAACCGCTGGCCTAATTTTTTCTGGACGTCTATACGGTTTTTGGTGAATTGGTTTTGACTGAGTGACCAGGATGTCATGAACCACCCCCTTTGCTCTCCCTGGGATTTTAGTAAAAGTATCCGAGAAATATGCCAAGAGGTGATCAACCTCTTCTCTTTGTACTTGATCTAACTCGGGGCTTATCTGAATGCCACCATCACTTCCGGTGCTGTCTATTCTGTCATAGGCAATGTCAAATTCTGCACTCTCTGGATCTGTGTTAATAAACAGTGTGGGGGCTGGTGACATTTCTATCCATTTTCGTAATAGGTTTGCATGATAGATTCACTTCAATGGTCTGTGCCCAGGCATTTCAATTTCATAATAAACAATAAACTACTTCTGTTTGACGGAGTACCACATATCGCCCTTGCCAACACATAAGTAATTTATTCTCACTGGAAGGTAACAACAATAAAATCTTCTCATCTGACTCAAATGTCTTCTCCCTTAAATCCACATCATATAACTCTTTCTGTTGTCTCTGGCTTACATTTTGATGTGCTAGTGTCACAGATCTTATGAGGCGATCCCTCAAAGAGGTCATGTATTCCAAAATATGTTTACACTCTACAGTGGTACCTGTTTCTCAATGTTCTTTGACTACATCCAATGGACCTCAGGGGTTACAACTGTACAGTAGGGTAAATGGAGAAAACCCAATGGTAGATTGGGGCACCTCCCTGTAGGCAAATAGTAGATAGGGGAGAAACTTATCCAAATCTCTGCCTTCTTTATGCACATACTTTTGTAGCATCCTTTTCAATGTTTTATTGAACTGCTCAACTAGACCATCCATTTGTGGATGATAAGGAGTGGTTCTCACAGCTGATATACCCAACAACTTTATACAACTCCTGCAGCATGACAGAGGTAAAATTGCTACCTCGATCTGTCAAGATGACTTTTGGTATCCCTATGTGGCTGAAAACCTTAGCTACTGTAATTCCTCAGCAATGCAAGGAGCGGTTACAGTTCTCATAGGTATTGCCTTGGGGTACCTTGTGGCATAATCACATATAACCAAAATATATTGATTACCTTTGGAACTTTTCATCAAAGGGCCTACCATATCTATTGCCACCCTATCAAAAGGAGTAGTCACAAAGGAAATGGGCTGTAAGGGTATCATGTCTCTTTTTGTTCCTCTGACTACCAATTGGCACTGTGGGCAGGACCTGCAATATGCCACAACATCTTGATGGGCCCCTAGCCAACAAAATCTAGATATAATGTGCTGCACAGTCCTATCCCGGCCTTCATGTCCAGCCATAAGGATATTATGGGCTAAGTGCATAACCTGTTCCCTATAATTTGTTGGTACCATTAACTGTTCAATGTCATCCTTAGTAACTGGATCAACCATAACTCTATACAAAATGTTATTTTTCAGTATAAAATGAGATTGTCCTGGTGGTCCTTCCTTGTCTACCTATAAAAATAAAGCTTGTAAAGGTAGATCATTTTTCTGTTCTTGTGAAATGTCCTTTAGTGGCACACCTGATATGTCCAATGAATTATACTGTTGATGTTGTTCCTTCCAATCCTTCTTCTCCCTTTTCTTGACTTTTCTAGATTTTATGCCTTTTGTTTTTCCTTGTCCAAAATATTCCTCTTCAAAAGGAAATACCTCTTTCAACTGTTGGGCCTTTGCCTGGGATCTAGTTACTACATTCACAGGTGCTATAGATATTTGGTGGGCTTTCAAGCAGTTGTCAAAATGGGGATAATCCTGTCCCACAGTGACTGGCACCAGCAGTCGTAGCACTAACCCCACCAACATGTCATGACATTCTTGGTTAACAGTTATTTTTAAACATGCAGTTGGGTATTGATGTATGTCTCCATGTTCACAGCAAACAGTTGTGTCACATTCATTTCAGGGTAGGTTTGTAGCCAGATCTGATCTTATCAAAGTTTGCCAGCTACCTGAGTCCAATAAGCCCAAAGTCTGTTGCTCCCCAATTCCTATTGCAGCAACATACCCAATGTTTGCTAATGCAAGATGAGTATGTTCAGATCTTTTATTAGGGCAATTGCATACAATATGTCCTTTCCTAAGGCAACCATGACAGATGATTTCTGAATATGGGATTCTACCCCCTTTCTCTTCTATAGAATTGTCTCTGATTATCTGTAGTATTAAAGGGAGGTCTTACCAGAGTATTGGATGGTTCTGGGTTACTCTGAACTTCTCTGGATCTGGTAGTCCATGTTGCCAAATAACCCTCCACCAATCTGATAGTATCCTCTGCTGTTTATGGTTTGTGTTCCTTTACCCACAATTGGACATCCCATGGCAATACTTAAATAAATTGCTCGATGACAGATCCATGATCTGATCTGGAGTCTTTGTAGCAGGTTGAAGCCATTTCCCACAGTAGTCCTGTAGGTGAGCATATAGTTCTCTGGGGGTATCCAGGCTGGCCATTTTCTGTGACCTGAACTGCTGTATATAAGTCTCTGTGCTGATGTTAAACTGCAGTAGCAACTCCTCCTTTACTCTGTCATAGTTGTTGATCTCTGCCTCATCAGCTGGCTGTATACAAGCTGGGTTCGACCTGACAAATATGGCATCAACCGTATTACCCATTGATCCCGGGGCCAATTGCAGGTTTGGGCTATTCTTTCAAATGTCATGAGGTATGCCTCAATGTCATCATTTTCTGATAATTTTGTGAGCTTAATGGCTCTCCGAATAGTCCTGTCCAGCTGACCTTGTGTCATGTCTTGAATGGCTTTCAAGGTTGTAGTTTACTTTTCATCCTGCTGTCATCTCTCTGCCTCTTGTTGTTTCCTGTCTGCCTCTCTCTGTCGTCAGTCTTCCTCTCGATGCTGCTTCATCTCTATTTGGTGCATACAGAGCCATCTTAAGAGTTCACTGGGGTCATCTGGTACTGGGATTCTTTGCCTTTCTTCCCTCTTTTCATCTCCCTTTGAGATATCAGCTGCTGTTGCTCCTTCCTCATAGTCATCATCCCCTGGTTGCTTCATCTTTGGTCGTGTCACTGGATCTAGACCAGGTAATGGCTGTATTCTGGTTTTCGACTGACTGAGTCAAATGCAATGCACTTAAGTCTGTTTGCATCTACCAGGGTGTTTAAGGTGCAACACCCCCTGGTAACACCTCCTGAGCAGTTTCAATGTACCAGAGTCTGAATCCCACTGCTGACACCAGTGTCACCATGTGGGTTCAAATAACAGACCAAGAGACATAAATCAAGTGCATAAAAAATGCAAACTTCGTGTTTATCATTTTATTTTTAAAAAAAAAATAGTCCATATTTAAAAAAATATATCAACAGAAAGGTAAATTAGTGTTAGTCCATCACACTAATGCAATCTTCAGGATATCACTCTTTTCCAAAAATCAGCAATAAAAGGACTCTGGTAGTTTCCTCTCTTCCTAGTGTGTAAGCTAGGATACTCAGGTCCTCCTTACTTTGTAGTCAGAAGGCTACTGACCACCTATCTACGTTAGCCCTCTAGTGGAACACTTTTTATATCAGCCTGAGCTTACATCAGAGGTCAGGTGATCATCTAATTAACAAGAAAAATGCTTTCTATCACCATTACGTTTATTAAACCAAGTTCTAGCACTTGTAGCCCAATGCTATCCTTATTTCTCTTATCTAGGATAATTTATATCCAGATAAATTGAAAAGAACAAGGCAAAATACTCTTAATTAGGTAGGGATGACATCACAGCAGTAAAGTAGCTCCTTCCACTGTGTGACATCACTCCCCATAGTACCATAAAAACAGGCATTTCAGGGGCTGCCAGCCCTAAGGCAGGACCTCCTAAAGAAGCACTGCATTGCCTGGTATGTATATTTGTTTCATTTTACTCTACCTTACTGTATTATTTGAACCATATCTAAAATACTCTGAGGTGTATCCATAACCTTGGAAGACCTAAACAGATAAGTGCATGCTCCTTATCTATTTATTCTTGCAAACTCAGAACCTCCTTTTTGAGTGCAATAACCATTTCCACCAATACAGAAAAAGAAAACATTTCCTGGGCTTAAATTGACTTGGTAGTCTCTTGCAAACACTGTTTGCAACTTCACAAATTTATTTACACACACCCCTTTCTTTATAACTTAAAAAGATAGCCCCATACAAAACTGACTACTGAAACCCTTTAGCCATCGGCTAAACTTTTCATTTCAGCCCCTATTTGAAAATGACAATCCAAGCTGACCCTCTTTGCTGTGCCAGACACAGTCCACCTCCTTATAAGGGCAACACTGGGACAATAATCTTTTATTCCCTTTTCTACAAAGGGATTGTATTTCCATGTATCCCCTGTTGCTCTATGACTGAAATATACAAAACAATGCAAACTCCTAAACTCCAAGCGGTGCACTGAAGCACTAAAACACTCAAGCTTGGAGTTGCTAGTGTGCTGCTCAGTTGGCTCAATTTCCATGTACAAAGCCACTAAGCTTACTGGGGAAACTATTTTGAGTACTTTTCAATCTTTGGATAAACTAGCCTTACGCTAGTTTCCTGCACGATTTTGCGCATTACTACATGCATGATTTTGCGATTGTGTGAACGTGCACACATCACTCCAGGGCTTTTGTCAGTCAGCAGCCTTTGTACATCTTCCTTGTGGATTTTCTTTCAAATGAACACCAAGGAATCTGTTAGTGGGTTTAATACAGCAAAGTAATTTTGTCAATGGTTTCTTATGAATGGGGAGGGGGTTACATGCTTTATTAAAAAAAAGGGATAGAAAAGAAACAGGATTAAGAATAACATATTGGCCACCCTGATATGAAAAGGAGAAAGGATAGTCATAAAAAGGAAAAGAAGGTAGGACAGAGTGAAGGGAAAAAACTCTACAATGCTTGAAAGTATATTTACTATAGTATTAGTATACCACAGAGGACAGAGGGTTATATATGAGGGGGCAAATGGGAATGAAGGGATGGGACAAAATCACAATATGGAGAGCCATGTGCACTAATGCTTGCAGCCTGAGCAACAAAACCTGTGAGCTAGAGGCCACTATGGTGGAAACAAACCTAGACATAGTGGCCATCACAGAAATGTGGTGCAATGACAACCAAAGCTGGGAGGAGGTTATTCCAGGATACAATCTATTCAGGAAGGATAAAGTAGGCAAAAAGGGAAGGGGTGGTACTGTATGTGAGTGACACAATCAAGGCAACAGAGACACAGTGTAATCAAGGTAATGAAGAAATACTATGAGTCACATTAGAGAAGCGAAAGGGAACAGCTATCCATAGAGGGATGGTCTACAGACCCCCATCTCAGGATGAATCAATGGATAGGGAAATGTTAAATTTAATTAAAAAAATAGCAAATAAGGGGGAGGTGTTGATATTTGGAGATTTTAACCTCCTGGGTGTAGACTGGAGTCTACACACAACTGCTACAGCTAGGAGTAGAAATTTCCTTGAAGGCCTTAATGAGGTATTCCTAAACCAGCTAGTCATGGACCCAACTAGAGAGGGGATAATGCTAGACATGGTATTTTCAAACAGAGAAAATGTGGGAAAAGTCACGGTAGGTGAGCACCTGGGTAACAGCAATCACCAGACAGTGTGGTTTGATGTATTAGCTGAGCAAGAAACAAATTCCACAACAAAAGCACTAGACTTTAGAAGAGTGGACTATGGCAAAATGGAAGATTTCATGACAGAAGCCCTAGAGGGAGTCACAGTTATGTCAACAGTGGGGGAGCAGTTGAAAACAATTAAGGCTGCCATTAATGATGCAACATAAATCTTTGTCAAGCAGCTAACCAAAGGAAAGAGAAGAAGGAGGTCACCATAGTTCTCTGGAGAAGCAGCTAAAAAGGTTAGGGCCTTTAGGACTCATAAGCAGACCCAGGGAGAAGAAGACAGGGAGAGATACCAGATAAAACAGAGAGAAGCAGGGAAGGCAGTTAGATCGGCAAAAGCACAAACAGAGGAAAAGTTGGAAATTTCAATAATAAATGACAACAAAACATTCTCTAGGTACATAAGTGATAGGAAAAAATCTGAAGGGGGTATTGTCAGACTGAAAAATTGGAAAGGAGGGTGCGTGGAGGATGATTTACTCAAGGCAGGAGTACTGAATGAATATTTCTATTCAATATTCACTGAGGAGGGAGAAGGGAATGGCCCCTATTTAAAGGTGAGGGACACAAAGGGAAGGGCGGTGGACACTAGTCCGTTCTCAGCGGAAAGGATCTTCAGAAAACTAACAGCTATGAAAATAGATAAGGCAATGGGTCCTGATGGAGTACACCCTAGGGAACTGAGGGAGGTGTTGGCAGTACCACTGGCAGTTTTGTTCAGTCTATCATTAGAGTCTGGAGAAGTTCCGGAGGACTGGAGGAGGATGGATGCGGTCCCAGTACATAAGAGTGGTAGTAAGGAAGAGGCAGGTAATTACAGGCCAGTAAGCCTGACCTCAGTGGGCAAGTAAATTAATGGAAACACTGCTGAAGAAAAGGATAATGGACCACCTGGCAGTGAACGGCCTCCAAGACCTTAGACAGCATGATTTTACAGAGGGGAAGTCATGCCAAACTAATTTTATAGAATTCTTCAACTGGGTAACAAGGGAGGTGGACAAGGGTAGAGTGGTGCATGTGGCATATCTGGATTTTAGCAAAGCCTTTGATATGGTACCACATAGAAGGCTGCTAAATAAACTAGGAGCCAGGGTGTAGGGGGCAAAATACTGAGATGGGTGGGGAACTGGCTAGGTAATAGGACTCAGAGGGTGGTGGGCAATGGCATATGTTCTGCTGAGGGAAGGATGATCAGCAGAGTTCCACAGGGATCAGTGTTGTATGCAGTCCTTTTCAATGTCTTCATTAGTGACATTGCTGAGGGGGCTGTAAGGAAAGGTTTGCCTGCTTGCGGACAATAAAAAAATCTTCAACAGGGTGGACACTATGGATGGGGTGGATAAAATGCAAAGGGACCTAAAAAAATTGGAAGACTGGTCTAGGGAGTGACAGGTGGGGTTCAATGCTAAAAAATTACAAGATTATGCATATGGAAAACAATGAACAGTGTACAACCTAGAGGGTGAGAACATTTCAAGCTCCAAGCAGGAGTGGTATCTGGGTATCAACATCTCAGATGACCTGAAGATGGCCAAACAATGCAACAATGCAACAAGGCAGCAGCAGGAGGTAGCAGGATACTGAGTTACATAGGCAGGTGCATAATCAGCAGAAGGCATGAGGTTAGACTCCCACTGTATACATCACTGGTAAGGCCTCACCTTGAGTATTGCATCCAGTTCTGGAGATGCCATCTAAAGAAGGACATACAGTGGAGGCTGTACAGAGGAAGGCAACCAAGGAGGTGGGAGGCTTACATAATAAAACCTATGTTGACAGGCTGAGGGTGCTAAATATATATTCATTGGAAGAGAGGAGGGTGGGCATGATTGAGACTTATAAATACCTCATGGGAAGAAACAGAACATGTGTCGATGAAATTTTTCAAAGGAAAAACTGCTCAAGGACTAGAGGCCACAACATGAAAATAGAGGGGGGAGGCTCAGAGTAAACATGAAAATGTTCTTTTACACAGAGAGAGTTGTGGATGGATGGAACAGTCTGCCAGCTGAAGTGGTGGGGGCAGAAATGATTAAAGGCTTTAAGAAGGCATGGGACAGGCACATAGGAAGTCTGAAATCCCTGAGAGAGTAACCATTAGTCTAATTTTAGGTTTCACAGGATCACAATAGCTACAGATCAGGGTAGACGCAGTGGGCCTGAGTGCCCTTATCTGCCATCAACTTCTATGTTTTTATGTTTCTATTAGTGGACAGGACACAGAAAGGTCTAGAAGTTCTAAAAGTAGACAAGATGTCAGGCCACATTATCTGCGCCCACAAGTGTTAAGGAAATTGGACACAGTATTGGCAGTTCTCTTAACCCATCTGCACAACATAACCCAGATAGACCTTCTTAGGGTAGCTGGTTCATTCCACTGGGGTGTCAAACAGACAAGGCATACTGATGAGTCCTGGTAGGACAAAACGCATCTATGTCTTCTGTTGACACCCTTTACAAACTGTGTGAGAGGCCTTTTGGCACGATGTGTTTCTGCTTAAAGTTGAACCAGCATAATATTCTGTGGTGATTTGCATATGCACCCCATGATGCTTTGCATTGTGGGGGCATGTGTGATTTTGTATTTCTTTGAAACTTGGCTTCCCAGCCAAATGCCCTTTGGGGTAACCCTTGCCTCAGTGCTTGCACACAGAGGTTCTTTGTCTTTTAAATTGTTTTTTGTTTTAATTGGGTTCACCACAACATAACCCAGATAGACCATCTTAGGGTAGCTGGTTCATTCCACTGGGGTGTCAAACAGATGAGGCATACTGATGAGTCCTGGTAGGACGAAACACGTGTCTATGTCTTCTGTTGGCACCCTTTGCAAACTGTGTGAGAGGCCTTTTGGCACCATGTGTTTCTGCTTAAAGTTGAACCAGCATAATATTCTGTGGTGATTTGCATATGCATCCCATGATGCTTTGCATTGTGGGGGCATGTGTGATTTTGTATTTCTTTGAAACTTGGCTTCCCAGCCAAATGCCCTTTGGGGTAATCCTTGCCTCAGTGCTTGCACACAGAGGTTCTTTGTCTTTTACCAGCTTAGTACCACTCCACAAGGTGGAGACAGGGAGGATCGCAGTAACAATGGGCCTGAAAGGCTTACTTCCATTTTAGGTAAGTTGAAGGAGGCAATAGTGAAGAAGAGTTTGGTGACTAGCCTAGAGGCTAATGGACTACAGGATGAAAAGCAGCTGGGGGTTTTGTCAGGGATGTCTTACCAAACCAACCTGACACTATTTTTTGATTGAGTCACCAGGATGACACAGGCAGTTGATCTCTTCTTCAACTTTAGCAAGGCCTTCAATTCTGTACCACTCAGGAGACCGGTCAAGAAGTTGAATGACTTAGGAGTGGACCAGAATGTAGTTAAGTTGGTAGGTATTTGGCTAAGGGGAAAGAAACAGAGAATAGTGGTTAATCTCTGGCCTGATGTGCTGGTTATCTCAGAGTCTTGGCTATCCACCAAGATTCTGGATACTGCATTTTTCATCCCTAGGTATACAATCATCTGGTGCTAAGAGGAGCAGTGGAGTTGCAGTTTACTGCCTCTGTAACATCCAGTTTGAGCCTGTACTCACCGTCAACCTCCCCACCTATGAGTTGCTCCTCCACAAGCTCTCACTCCCTTTGTATGTCCCTATGTTCATGGCTGGTGCCTACTGTGGCCTTGGCATGTACCCACCTTCAGTGACCGAGCTCCTCACCACTATCTCCTCCTATGCCTCCTCTGCAGAGTTGCTCATCCTTGTTGATTTTAACTTCAGTTGGCTCTCCCCCGTCTAAATAAATTGTGCCAAAACATTATGCCTCTACCTTGCCCAACTGATTACTGACCCAACCCAGTGCAATCACAGATTTCTCAATTATTCTCTTCTGGACTGGGTTCTCACTTCCCATTGCCACTGTATTGTGGATGCTGGTACCCTCCCTGATGTACTCAGTGACTGCAATATGGTCTACTGTGTGCGCAAGATTCACTGTCCCAAATCCCCCCCCTTCAGATTCATTTTGATCCAGTCCTTCAGGTTCTGCACTTGTCTTTCATCCATGGTGACCTGATGACTACTAACAGATTGGCCACCTCTACACCCAGTAACATAAATACTGCCCTCCAATATTTCAATGCCAAATTTGTCAGCCTGGAATTTCCATGTGCCCCTGAGAAAAACAGGGTCTGAGGTTTTCACCACTCATTAATCTCTGCTGAGTTGGTGGCCTGCCTCCCCATGTGTGACCTTGCCTGGTGGACCCACAAGTCTTCCAGCTCCCCTACTGACTAAATCAAGAACTGTACCCTTCATAATATCTGTACCAGTGCTATCAGGCTTGCTGAGTCTGAATACTTCACATTCATGCTCCAGAACAACCTTAAACACCCCTCAAAGTTCTAAAAGTTTATCCATGCCCTCTTCTCCCACTCCCAGCCAGTTCCTTCCCCGATCCTCAAGTCTGACCCCTCCTCTGTGTCCTCAGATTTCTAGTAATTCTTTACCTCCTGTACCCACTCTCTCCTCCCTTCCTCCCCCTCTCCATCCCTCCTCCTCTTGACCGCTCCCCCTACTTCCACCTCACCCCTTCTTCTTCCTTCCTTCCTTCATTCCTTCCTCTCTGGCCACTTCCCTAAAGGCCCTCTTGGATTTAGCCCCACAAGTGCATGACCCCTAATGATTTTAACCCTAAAGTCCTCCATCACTCTATCTCTGCCATTGCTCTACCTATTACCTTCCTTCTCAACCTCTCCTTCTCATTAGCCTCATACCTGATACTTAGAAACATGCCACAGTCATCCCCCTTCCCTAAGGGAATGACTCCATCTCTCCCAGCAACCATCACCCTATCTCCCTACTCCCCACTCTGGCTAAGATCCAAGAACACCTTGTGCTATTTCAGCTTTTCCCCTTTCTTGATTCATCTTTAGCCCCTTCCAACCTGGCTTCTGAAAGTTACACACCCCCTCCAGCTCACTTCTCAGATTACTAACTCCTTTCTATCTGGCATGGATCAGGGCTTGGTCACTGACACCATTTTTGTTGACTTGGCCAAAGTCTTCAACACTGTTGCCTCTCCCTTCCTCCTAGACAGGCTCAGGGCTGCAGGGCTCTGTGATTCATCAGTCAATTTGTTCCCCTTCTACCTTGAGATTAGGTCTGAAGCTGTCTGTATTAGAGAATCCCTATTCTTCCACTCCCTATCAGCTCACACATCTTCCAATGGTCCTTCCTTGGCCCAATACTCTTTTCCATATTTCTGAATGAGCATTACACTGCCTGCTTCTCTGCATCTATCCACATGTATGCAGATGACACAGTACTCAGGGGCCTTAATTTGCTGAACTCTGATAGCTCAGTTGGTTAAGAGCTGAAGCATGGAGTGCTGAGGTCCTGAGTTCAAATCCCAGTGACAGTCACACTTTTCCTTTCATTTCTACAATTGAATTTTTTCGTACGAAGGCACCCTTTTTTGTATGAATGAAAATAAAACTCACAAAATAGGATCCCATCATACAAAAAAAATTGGACTTAGTTTTTTCACATTCATTTTTCATATGAAGGGATCTTTTTTGTGTTTTTTTTTCATTCATAATAAAAAGGATGCCTTCATTTGAAAAAAGAATTTGGACTTAGTTTATTTTAGATTCTTTTTATGTATGAAGGGATCATTTTTATAAGGTTGTTTCATTCATACAAAAAAGAATGCCTTCATACAAAAAAGAATCTGAAAAAAAAAACTAAATCCAAATTATTTTTTCATATGAAGGGATCCTTTTTCATTAGGTCCAATTCCAAATTTGGATGGCCATATGAAAAAAGAAAATTGAGTCAAAAAAATATTTTAAAATGTATAAAAATACTTTTCTGGGTCATTTTTCTAAAACGTAACTCCTGAATCCACCTAACGGGGTCCTAATTAGCAAGATACACATGTAAGTGTCTCTACAGGATCTCATTTATATGAGTTTTCAAACAATTTTTTTATTTGAAAAACTGGAAACAAGATGGAGGCCATACAAAAACTCTGGCCAGAGCCAGTATGGCTGCAGTAGAGCTGATGGAGGAACAGGGCACTATCCACTGTGTTCATGATTGCTGCCAGAGTTTTCTGCACATGCGCAATGACTCACATGTGCACTGTACTCCAATGGTATGGCGGCACAGTCCACCATGTCTGCTGCAGGAGTTCAGTGTGCATGTGCGGGTCATCATGCATGCGCAGAAAACTTTGACGGCCATTTTGGGCACAGCAGACTGTGCTGCTGTGCTGCTGGAGTTAAGTGCACATGTGAGAATTGCTGTACAAATACAGAAAACTCTCATGCCATCTTGAACATGGCAGACAGTGCTGTGTTCTACCAAACAATCTTTTAAATAATGCGATGACTGCACAGTTATTACTGTTCACCTCCACTATTTAAAAGTCTGGTCAATATCCAGTAAGCTCCCTTCTCTACTGTGCTCACAAGATGACTGCAGGGCTACGAACACTGCAGCCATAAAAAGGAAATTTTCCTCATGAAAAAGGATTACTCCCATACAAAAAAGGATCTTTTATCATATGGACCAAATTATTTTTTCATTCTAAGCAAGTTTAAAAAAAACATTACTAAGCATGCTCAGAACCAAAATTTGAAATTCTTATAACTTTGGAATGGATTAATATTTTTTTCCATCAAACCAGTAAAAGGCACCACTATGGCCCAAGCCCTTTATACTCTGAAAATTTCAGAGCTAAATTCCAAACTGTCTGTGTGCTAGGCAATGACCAAAAAAAAGCAAAAAGAAAAGCCTGATTTTGGCACTTTTTGGCAGAATCTGCACATTTGAGTGGAACAAAAGTCTGCAAGTGAAGAGATCCTGCCCCTGAGGCTGCACATGTAAAATTTTGTGCAAATACATTGCCCTTCCAGCCATCTGTGCACCGGCGTGTGTGCACTCGTCGTTAGCGTGCCAACTTCAGGAGTTCAATGCCCCCTTCCCAAGGTCTGCCCCCCTGGAGTTGATACATTTAGATGGGGGGCTGTGTGGTGCACACAGAACCCCCCCAACCCTGCAAATAGAGGCATCAGCAACTTTGGGACTTTGGGACTTGGTGACCTAATTACCAGACACACTGCCCTGAATGGGTGGAACCAATACCTTGAATGGTTGTGAAGCTATTAAAGTGTAAAGTATGGGGTTTAACATGGACACCCCTGCTCAACCCTAACTATAGTGGTGCTACTGCATTACTATAGCAATAAAACAGGTTGAAATGTCAAACTGTACAGAAGGAATAGGTGGAGATTATATATAATGGTGCAGAGAGGTTGGGAGGCCCTCCATAGACATTGAGTAGAGGACCTATACATGAGGGGAAGAGGATGTATGGAGATAGAGCAGCATAATTGGTCTGGGTGATGACAGTCTCCCAAGGACTGAACTGTTCTACTCTGTAGCTGCAAAGGTGATCTGTTAATATCAACTGATTTACACAATATTCTTAGTTGCAATGGACAATATAACAGCTGATGCAACCGTCAATGAATGAATGAAATCACTCTTGAGCAGGTCCCATGTTTCAAATATCTTGGTGTCACCTTAGACACCTCCCTCTCCTACCAATCTCACATCTCCTCTATTATCACTAGATTAGGGATCCTTTACAGACATAAGCACTGCCTACTCCCCCAGGCCATGCATCTCGCTGTGTCCTCATCTGTACTATCCTTGGTAGACTACGGTATTATCATATATGGATCAGCTGATCAAATTGCCCTATGCAGCATCGACATTGCCCTTAATAAAGCTTGTCGTCTAGTCTCGGGATGTGTCAGGTTAACGCACACATGTCAGCTTTATAACCAGACAGGATGACTAAATTTCCAAGGCAGACTTAAGTACTTTACAGTCCTTCTTGCCAAAAAGATACAACTTAAGCAAGCCCCTATTGACCTCCACCAGCTCATCCGCACAGCCCCCCCATAGATGGACCCTAAGACACTCAGCAAACTCTACCCTTCTAGTTCCCCACTGCAGAACCTCACTTGAACTAAGATCTTTCCACTATCATGCCCCTCTATGGCTGAACAGCCTTCCGTCCTCCATCTCCATGACCCATAGCCTCAGCCAATTTAAGTCAGGTCTCAAAACCCTGCTCCTGGACTCAGCAACCTGTGACTGTAAATAATCCCACTCACATACTGTTGCCACCACCCCCACCATAATTACAGAGACAGTTGTTACACAGAAGCCTACTCCAGCTCAGTAAATTATCCTGTAGCAAATGGTTAGTAGGATGCCACCCCCCATCCTATGCCCCCCCCCACTGTCCTACTAATGTGACTATAGGTCCTCCAATATCCTACAAACCTGTATCCTGTATTAGCACTGACCAGGGAACTTCTCTATGCTCCCCGTTGATGTAACCCACAATATAAGCTATAACCTGGACTGTCGGTCCTTGTATTATAACAAATTACTTGTTTACTTGTATTACATGTATATATCTCATTTTTGTCTTTTGTTTTACTCTGCATTTTTACTTTTATACTCTGTATTTTTACTTTTATTGGTGTGGAGCCTGTGCAAACGAGTCTGTGACTCAAAGGATTGTAATTCTGATTCTATTCAATAAATATTTATCTATTTATTTTTTTATTTTTATTTTATTTTAGTCTTTGGTAACCATGTAAGACCCACTAGGCACAAGTGCCTGTTTTCAGGGGTGACCTGGAGCACTGGATGGTTAAGTGACTTGCTCAGAGTCACACAGTATGCAAGTGGAGGTTGTGAGAATCAAACTCAGGTCTGGTCTGCTGGATGTATCAAGCTTGTTCACACCTCATTCCTCTAGCCTCTAGGCTATACTGCCAGATAAATAAATAAATAAATAAGAGACAATAATCCCACTATCTAAATGAAAATAGGAGAACACGGTTAACCCTTAGGCTGCTTAACAGAATTAGAACATATAGGAATTTTGGACTGATATAACAGACAGTGGCATGGCAAGGGTTAATAAGTAAAATACTTAATGTACATAAATGTGAAAAAAAACTGCAAGAACACCATTATATTTACCTCTTGAGCAGCTATCCAAGCCAGCGGATGTAGGGAACATGGAAAAATGGGGAGAAAAGGTAGAGATGGTACACCTCTAGGAAAACATGCTACAGCCAAAGGTAAGGGCATTATGTAACATGTGACTGTCCTGCATAAACCTTAAGGGTTGGCCTCCATGGAGTTGTCAAGACAGTGCAATATTAAAGCCCTTAGCTTTGGACCAGAAGACATTAGAAAATGCATTAAGACAATGTACAGCATACCAGCCATCCTGGATTACAGGGTCCTGATCTCACAAGACTTTATATGAGCAGTTAGAGCACTTTTCAGTCTATTGCACTATGCACTTTTTAAACTGGGTGTGTACTGTGCAGAAAGCTCCCTTGTGCTCAACCGGCATCTCTGACTTATAACAGCAGTACTGATGCATTCAGGTAAGAATAGGAGATGGTGAAGTTGTGAGAAACTGAGTTGTGTATCTCATAGAGGCATAAGTCAGGAAACATAGACCTGGAAAAGTTAAAACAATTACAAGTGGTGTTTTATTATTATCAAAAACGATAAAATAAAACAAGCACAATTCGTACAGGATAGCTCATTGTGCAGGCAGTTCAAACAAACAGAGATCTACAGCTGAGACTCTTTAACATCCCCATCTCTCTATCTCTCTCTAAACAAAATATTGCTCCCTTTCTATCAAATAATTTTGCCTGGCACTTGAAACTGCATCCTGTTGTTGTAAGTTTCATTTCCTGTTTAGCACATCTAGTCATACTAGGTGAAACAAAACAGAACATTTTGTACTAGAGCTGGTCTCCTGTTGGCAGTTTGATTAACAAGCGTGTGGAGGTCAAAATGCATCTCAAGGTCAGTCCCCATGTTCCAGATTGCTATATTTTCTAATAAACCCAAATAGCTTTCTGCAGTCATTCGAACAGTATAAGTATATACATTGGCAAACCAAGAGATCCCAGTTTCACATAAATGTTCACATTTATTTTTAACCACAGAGAAGCAAGGGGAGAGAGAAAGAAAGACTAGAAATAGCAAGTGAAGGAAGGGAGATAATGGGGGGAGTTGTGAGATCATCGGAGTGGGCAGTTCCTAGGTGCCACAACAGAAATGTGATTGGGCAATCAGACAGGCAAGAGACAGACAAGTGGCAATAAAGGACACGCCAAAATAGATTATGGCTTTCACCTCTTTGCATAACAAATGGGACACAGCCTTAATTTATTTATTTATTTATTTGATAACTTGGAAAGAGTGCTGAACTGAGGGTCCTTTTTCAGGCTGTGTCCAGGCAGAAACCACAATAACAATACATACAGTACAAATAAACATAAAACAATACAATGAAAACAAAATACTTCAACCAAAATAACAGTTACAATTACATTGACTATACAAATACTATAAAAATATTTTTTTAATATAAAAGGAAGAAGCATATCACAATGAATCAGAAAGACCATTCCAAAATTGAGCAGCTGCTATAGAAAAAGCATAAGCACCAACTTTAGATTTGCATAACCATTCAACTAAAACAACCCCTTTTGCTGATCTCAAGCTAGACAGTGTGGGGCAAGTGATGCAACACATGCTCACATGTCTTGTCACTAAAAAAACTAAATATTTTTGGCAGGATATTCAGGCAGGTATAATGAATAGGTTGCTGGGAGGAATGCTGGGAGAAGAGAGTGACTGAATGCCACTTTGTTGTGGAGGAGTGATGACAGCAGGGTTGATTAGGGCCTGTTTCAGGATTACAGCAGGTATGCCACTACTACCTCTGCATTAGGGGTTTACACAGATTTTATTATTTTCAGTACCCTGGTACTGTAATCCCTGCACAGTCTTTCCAGGCTGACTTGGGGGTCACTGGTTTTACTTGCAGTTAACCACTAATTCGGCTTCTATTACTCTCCGTTTTGAGTCTGAGGTGGCAGGAACCTCTGGAGGGAACTGGAAATGGTAAGCCCTGTGGAGGGTGTGGGTAGCAGTATTGGTGCCACTAAGCTTAAAAGGGAAGCTAAGAATAAGCAAGGAAGAGCTTTTTAGCACTGCTGATGTTAGACTGTTATTTTCTCCCTAGCGGAGTCCTTATTTGCCTACATGTTCTTTGTGTGTCTTATTTCTCTTATGTTTACTAATTTAGAGTCTAGAGTTTAGAGATTCATAAACTATATAAAGCATTAACCTAAAAAAACTGGAAATCTGAAAAATGAGCCGAACAAGCTATTGTGGTGGAATTGTATCAGCTTCTGGAAAGTCCTGCTACAACATCATATTTTTAAAATTTATTCTGTTCATTTATCCATTCCTTGGCTTATCAAGTTTTAAAAAAATTATAGTTTATAATGTATGGACTTAATTTTTAATGCTTATTGCGATTGTTTATTTCTGTGTATTTCCATGTATGTTTACACCTATAAGCTCACTTAGTGGTTTGTAGGTTCAATACTTTGGCTGCTTGCTGAGGTCACTCAAACTAATTGCAGAGTGCATTGTTCACAGCTGTCATTGCTTTTGTATATTAATATGTATACTTATAGTTGTCTTTTATGAGACAAGAAGGTTATCTCATACTGGTTTGGGCAAGAGGATCACAAAGCAAAACTGGGTGGTTCTGTAAGCCCAAACCAGCATGAGATAACTGTCTTATCTCATAACAGACAACCCTAAATATACATACTAATATATTATGAAGTGGAGGAACTGCTGCCACTACAAATATAACATAAATTTCAGCTTTAGTTAGTTTGACTTTGTTAATATTATTGTGGCCTCCTCCACTGTGTTTGAACATCTTGATGCGTTCCTTCACTTGTCTTTGCATGGTGACGTTATCCTTGGGCGGGGAGAAGTGCTGATTGTTACCACTGCCACTGTATTCAAGTAGCTGCAAAGTCTGAGAGGTCTATTTACTAGAGACAGTATAATGCTTTCAAAACTGTCTGTACAACTAAAAAAAAAGTTGTAAATATCACCATTATAGGCACTTACATTACTTCATATTTTTCAGGTCTCCCCTGCTTTTTTCAACATCTTGGTGCATTCTGCTCAGTTGTGTGGGACTGAGGGTGGGGGAGGTGCTGATCGTTGGTTCCTCGTATACTACAGCTGCAGTGTTCACTGAGTTTTCACTTTAAATGAACAGTGACTCGCTAATTTGAAACGCAAGTTCTCTTCACTGAAGCTGCCCTTTTGTTACAGCTGATACACAATAGACTGTGACAGAAAGACAACAGATAGTGAAAGTGACTGCAGTAGAAATCAGCTGTCCTGAGCAGGATGAGGCAGCAATTGTACGCTAGATAAGTGGTATAGTGATGCTGCGATCTGATTGGTGAAGGCAGTTCCACCACTTTATAATAGTTATTTACATGTTCATTGTATTTTTAGTTACTTATTTACTTCTGATATTACTGAGCTGGGTAATTTTGTTTGCATTCTTATACTTAATATACAGAATTAGGAAGGTGGTTGTCCTCTACCCATAGGAACCCAATTTAGAAGTGAATGGTGCCAAACTTAACTTAGACTAATTAAATTAAAGGGACACTGTCAATTCCCTTAGGTCTCAAAGTGTCCCTAGTTTAAAAAACACATTTTATGATTGCCAACATTTTGTAAAGACTGCAGATGCAGCTGGAAGTTTGATTCTGATTCTTTTTTTTGCTTTAAAAAAGTCGAAAACAGACTGCCTATCATACTGGTGTTACCACACAAAAAACAGGTTTGTTTACATTCCTTGATCAGCTCTAATTGCATCATTCCTGGACTTGGGAACACCCACAACACAGTCTAGCCACTCAAGATGCAGTGGGAGTTTAGGAGGTTATTGCATCATGAGTGACTGCACTGTTTGGGGGTGTTTCTAATGGTCAGGAAGTATGCAGTAAGAACAGATCCAGGATTAAAAACAAAACATAGTTGTTTATAAATAAACATTAGCATGCATTTCAGTTCTACTAAACAAGGAGACAGATAAAACAAACAACAACACCTATGAATTTTACAGACAGTATACAATCATAATATGTAGTTTTTAAATAGAAATAATGTGATGAAAAACTGGCTGAAAGTGTCCCTTTAAATATCTAATAAAGAAATTGGCCTGTTCTCCTGGGCACATGGACAGGTGATTGAGTCACTATGTATATAACACATGTGCTGGTGTCCTACTTGCTGTATTTGCCATTTTAAAATCTCAGAGGCAGGACGCACTTCACTGTAGCACTGCTGCTTTTTGATGTGTTTGGCCCCTGATTTCTTCGGCTGTTTGACTACTTTCCCCCTTTGGAAGGCACCAAAGATGGTAAGAGAACCTAAAATAGAGCTTTAAATCATAAATAGCAAGTTATAGAAAGACCCTTGATGCTATCTTACATGTTGTTGTAGCATCTGTGGAAATGCCAGCTTAGCTTGGAACACTTCGCTGTTACAGAGTCAAAGATCTACGTATATTGAAGTACCTTCCTGGGAGGTTTCTGGAAATAAAGCTGGAAACAAAGTTTTGTCATTGTTCACTGGTCATCTTATAAGGTATATTTAATATTTTAGATTTATAAATTACTTTAGCCTAAAATGTTTGTGTCTGATTCTTGTTTTATATTGCATTTATTCATTCATTCAATCATTTTATTTAAATTCATCTATTCATTTTAAATCATTGATATGCTCAGTGGGTATGTCAAGGATTGCTGACTTTCTAAAATTGGAAGTAATTCATCTGTGGAGCAATTCATTGGAAATTTGCTGTATATATTCATAAATTAGCCAAGTAAATCATACAGTTACTTTTTGATTATTTATCTATCTATAGTTAATTGACCATACTACAGCTTCCAAAGGCTGGTTCATCCCAACCACCCAGAAGTACTTGTATTTCAGACAGTTATCCATAAAAGAACCTTTTGATCACAGACATTGGAATATGCCTGTCCTAACCAATTAAACACTTTTTATTGTGGCTGAAACATGGTATTGGTTTGTAATAACTGGAATACTGGACTTTGCTGGACCTTTTCATTATTTATTTGATTCTGCTTATTTACAGTATAAATATCTACACTGCTTGCACCACAAAGCCTGAATTAGTTACATGCTATAGATATAAACTGCACATCTGTGTTATATTGACTTAAGTAAGGAATATAAAAATAATTTCTATAAATAATGATGGTTTGAACAAGGAGCAGTAAGAATAGTTCTTTGAATGAAGAAACACAATATTAACAGGAAAAAGATATGCAATATCAACAGTAAAATATTAAAAAAGGGCGTTAAACTAGGACAATTGAGAACTAAAAGTAATAATGATTTAGAAAAGATTTAAGTTAATATAAAATTATTAAATTCTTCTCAGGAAGCAATCCCTGTATAGTTACTTTACCATTCTATCCCTCAGCCGCTGCTCCAATAGCACAAGTGAGATTAGGAAAAGTTGCTCTAAACAAAATGGAATCTACTACTGATAGAGCTATGGTGTTTACTAAAGATGAAATGAGGAACCCTGGAGTGCCTCCAGCTAACACAATTAGGCATATACGAGAAAGTATCTCTCTGTTTGCCTATGATTGGGAATCGTATGATTCCACAATTTCAATACTAGACAAATCAAGTCTTGAATACACTGGTAATGCATTTTTACCTCAAGTTTTATCACAAGAACAGGCAGCTTTATCTTGTTCAGAATATTTATTATTACCCCCCTCTATATCTAGATCTAACAAAAGCAATAGAGGGCTAAAGGAAACATATCCCCTGAAAGTAAGAAACCACAATGATATAATATTGGTTATTCAACATCTAAGCTATGCAATAGATAGTCTTAAGAAACTGTTTTCCACAGACACAGATAAAAAAGATATTAGCAACTTATGCAATTGCAATAGTGAGCAGCCCCCCCCCCCATTTGGGTAAGTTACCTATTTCATCTTAGAAAGCTAGATCAAACTCACCCCAAACAGCATATAATAAAGAGTTTTTTTTTTTTTTTTTTAATAAAGGGAATGTTATCTCCTCTTCTTCTTTTTCCAACCAAATGTTGGAAATAAGTAAGAACCCCTATTATGCCAATGTTGTTCTTCTAGAAAACCTGGGGGCTATTAAAGAGTAAATAACACATTTAAGGGCTGATTCTTTTTTTTTTAACCAAGAAATAATTAAACAACTGAGGAGGCCAGTCCAGTTGAACTCAGAGGCCTTGTGTATTGAAAACCAGATGGAATTTTAAAAACCCACAAATAATAAGGCCATCCAGGTTTCTCTTCCATTCTCTTTTATTAGAGAAAAGCTGAAAAGTGAACCAGAATCTACTGGTACTCTGAAGAGTAAGGGGAAAAACACCCCAAAAATCAAAAAAATAGGGGACCTAAGAAAAGGATGGCACTTAAAAGAACTAATAATGGCAACACTCATATTACTAAAAATTAAAATAGGGAATCAAAACAAGGGGAAGGAAAACACTCAGTGAGGCAGTATAGTGCAGTGGTTTAAGGCTCTGAGCTGCAAATCTGGAGAACTGGGTTTGAATCCCACAGCCCCCACTTGCATACCGTGTGACCTTGAGCAAGTCACTTAACTTCCCTGTGCTCCCAGGCTGCACCTGTAAACAAACGTTTAGCTTATTGTGTCTCACCTGGTTAAACAATTGAAAAAAAAACTTGGGAGGCGTTTTCCCTTTGGCTTGCTCTGCAACCGTACCTGAAAAAGATGCAAGGGATTCCAAGAATATTCAAGACTTGAACGCTTTGCTGCAGAATGAGATTTTGGTAGGGAGGAAGTCAAAGGGCTACCTAAGAGGCCTGAACTTCACAATAAAAGGAAATGAGCAGATGAAGGAGAACTAGAAGCCACTCCACAATATGAACTAACTTCATTAAATGCATAAGACCCAGATAACTGCCAGCAGGGAAAGTAAATTGAATTTCTGATTGAAATCCATGGGGTTAAAAAGAGAGATATGGAAACACCTGGGAAACTGGTAAAATGGATGAAATATCTGTTACATAGCCCAGAGGCTGATGTGGATATTTTTGTTTTATGCCTTCCTAATCTAGATTATCAGGACTGTGTTTTACTGTATACAAATTCAGAAAAGTTAGCTCTTAGTATTAAGAAACAAGCACCTTTTCTTATGTTAACTGGAATAAAGGTAATCTAGCACTAAGTAGAGCATCTACAGATGGATTTAGAGATTACCTATATAGTGAAATAAAGATATAGATAGAGCAAGAAGGGTCTTAGAAGCAATCAATAAATATGAATCTGGACAAACGCAAATTTGGGAGTGTAAGACGCTCAAAATTCTTGGCTGGAAAATAAAAAAGAAAGAAGCTATATGGAAAAGTTAAGCAAGCTCTGGCCACCTTTTTGTCTTGCTCACTTGGAATCAACATACAGTAATTCTTAGTACAATAACTTGGATTAGGATCCATAATGGAATTACAGACAGTCCTCAAATAGATGTTACCTTAACTGTTCCAAACTGGCAGATTTAGTCCTAAAATCCTCTCATATTTTAGATGCCTCTGGGATTCTAGTAGTAAATTTTGGAACTATAGACGCACAAAGAAATTCAAATAAAGAAATTATAAATGGCAAAATAGCTAACCTTGATTCAAACCATAATTTAGCAATGGAAGGGCACAGCATGGCTCCAGTAGAAATGTTCACTTACAGTTGTTTTCTGCTATTAAACACAACACTGCAATGACAAAATCAGAATTTAGTAGCACTACAGACTTTGGGTGAACCAGATGGGAAAATAACCCTCCTGACTTGAAACATAGAGGGTTTATCCCTTAAATTGGTGGACATGGAGATTAAAAACTTCTTAAAGTCCCATGACATTATATGTCTACAAGAGACATGGGGCCCGAATCCAAAAGAACCCTTAGATTGCCACAAATTGTGGTTATCTAGGGCTGTGTTGCACTCCAGGTGCATCAGGGACCCTGTGCCTATTTTGGAAAATCTGGGAACCCTGCACCAAAAACCTGGAAGTCTCAGTCAAAGCCCTCCAAAAGGCAGGATGGACAAAACTGGCAATGGGGGAATGGATCCCCAATTCTGTGATTCTCAATTCCAGAGTCATCACCTACATCAAAAAACAAAACCCCTACTGATGAAGAACTGAACCCTGCAAAAAAGATACCAATGGTGACTTCGGCTTCAATGGCAACACCAGCCATAACAGCTTCACAATCAGAAGGCATCTCTTTTTAACTTTTTGAAAACTCAAATGATGAATTTAATGAGGTACTTAAGGATGTAAGCAGAGCATAACTTTGCCCAGTATAAACCAGGCTCCTACAGTATGGCAGACACAGAGCCTGTAACCCCTACTGAACAGTCAGTTCCAGCTATTACATATACCAGCCTTCTATACAAACCTTTAGAGCAAGCCAAACAAAGACATGCTGTGAGACTCTGATATCTCAGAGTCCTTGAACTACTTCCTGATCATTTTTTTTATGGGGAAGCAGCTAGTAAAACTAGACTTGGGGTTCTCTTCAGTGGAGGTAAACACCCTCATCCCTGCCACAGGGGAGGCAACATTTAACATTAGCTTTCAGTCGGCTCTTCTTTTAGTCCAATTTTAGACTCTGTACACAGCACATAAACTAACCCCTCTGTGGACGCCATTCCAGGTGATCCCCCTCACCAAACCTACTTGTAAGCTTGTAACCATTTTGTTTTATAACAAATGGATCAATATATCAGATATTGTTTTTTGGTTAGGAAAGAAATGTGATGTACAGGGAGTACCAGACCCAATTGTAAATGGGAAGGGGTTCTGAACAGGAGAGTGGAAGGTCAGAGTAAAGCTGCATCAGGATGATACAGGTATAAAACATTTGACCAATTGCTTTTACCTGGGCAGAAATAAGGGAATCCTGTTCTACCAAGGGCAGCCCCATTCATGTTATAAGTACATATCTCATTGTCGCTTAAGTAATTCCAGTGAAATATTGAAATGTTTACAATGTGGCTCAATAGGCCATTCAACGTTTCATTGTACCTCCACCCCTTTGTGCTACCTATGCAATGAGGAAGGACACTCCTTTCTAACCTGCTTTTAGGCATCCCATAATACTGTGAACACAGACTTTGCAGAGCAGGATTTCTATATCAATAAAGCCACCAGGCAAGCACATATGTAAAGTACAGAAGGTAGACTGGGATCCCCCCCCCTGCAGCACCCAGCTCTGGACCCCCACAAGCTCCAACTGCTGGGACTAGCATCACAGTATCATTGCCAGTCTCCTCAGCAGGTCCAAGAGATCAAGATTGGGTTTAGACTCAGATCAGGCCACTACTAGCACCACTGTTGCAACTAAAGTAGTGCCATCTGAGGCAGAAATGCCACATCAAATCCTGAGAGCCTACCCATTTAGCTTGTCCCTACAAGAAAATCAAGGAGATCTGGGAGCAACTCCACTATAGATGATGCGATCCCTCTGCAAAATTAATTCTCCACTTTGCAGTGGGGAGAGACAGAGACAGAGCAAGATTCAGATGTTGCATCTGAACACTCCTTCCATATGGAGGGAGTCTTTGAGGGGGAAGAACATGCAGATCAGCCAAAGGTAAAAAAGAAATGGATGGGCACCAGATCTAGTCTACATAAAAAAACACCAGACTGAGTGCAGTAACCAATGGACTATGACCTATGTATAACCTTTCTCAATGCTAATTGCCTGAAATCTGAAAGAAAAAGGAATTCCACCTTTGCCTATTTTTCAGATGACAAATACAATGTCATATTTTTTCTGGACATATGACTGTCTACATTACAGGACATACAAACAGCCAGTGCTGACTGACTATGGGGGGCAACTTCCTGGCCCTCTGAATAGGACACATGTAGTGGGGTAGGTATTTGTGTTAACAATCCCTTGCTCAAAGTCACCAGTCATAGATATTCTCCCAGGAAGAGCCCTGATGTTTGACGTTTCCCTTGAAACACAGGATTTTAGATTAATAAATGCATCTAGCCCCCAGGATAAAGCAGGATGTGTCCAGCTTTTAAGCTTATTCAGCCATACCTTTTTACATCAAGGGCAATTATATTAGGAGGTGACTTCAACTGTAGTAGACTCAGATGTGATAGAGGCCAAAAAACAGATATAATCTACTGTGATGCCTCCTTTTTGAATAAATTGTTAGGGCAGACTAAGTTAATAGATGTATTTTATGAACACCATGATTAACCCCAATTCACTTATTTCTGAGGAAATCTGAAAACTTGTGTTGACTATTGGTTTTTATCCCCTTATCTCCTGGTGACCCATTCTTTAGTGATTCCAGTAGCTACCTCAGACTATTCCTTATTAGAAGTTAAGATCTCACCCTCACCTGATGTGACTACTGGAAAGGGCTACTGGAGTTTAAATGCCATGCTACTAGAGGACAAACAAATCTTGCAAGGCCTACAGGATATCTTAACAGCCAGGAAATCTGTCTTTTTTTCTTTACGACTCTCCAGTAGATTGGTAGGCACAAAGTAAGTCTGACCACCAGTTTTCTAAAAAACATAGAGAAACTAGTGGGTTTCCATAGGAACTCCACTAATGAAGGATTATGACAACACTTATATAAATTATATTCCCTGCAAGCAGAAACCTTGCAGGATTATTCCTCCCAAATCCAGCTCATAAAGCAGGAAATGGCTTCTTATCAATATGATAGAAGTAAATCTTTAGAGTTTGAGCAGCGATTCAGCACCCAAGGAAACTATTATCAAGTCAACCCCTTTGAAAGTTGTCTTGCTTGAACCAAAAAGAAAATCATCACCTCCCTTAAAACAACAAATAATGGCTAAATTACAGGGAATAATAAAATATTAACAGAAATTGAAAACTACTTAACTGCCCTATTTGGCACAGCCCATCAAGGTTCTGAAATAAACTCTGACTGGCTTAAAGCCTGCCATTTACCACATTTATCCCATCAAACAACTTACTGTTAACTAGTCCCATAACCACCAAAGAATTATCTTCTGTTATTTCACGACTTACAATAGGCACTGCCCCAGGACTCTATGGTTTATCCTACATTTTTTTAAGCAAATTGCCCCATCTCTATTACCCAAACTCATTGCATTATATAACTACAGTATGTGCTAACACAGGATCTGCTCTCTGGTGACATATATACTGGATTACTTATCCTGATTCATAAGAATGGAGAGAAGGAACAACTGAATAATTGGAGACCAATTTCCCTACTCATTTCAGATTTCAAAATATTAACAAAATTACTCAGCAATAGTATAACTGCAGTTCTCAGCTCCCTTATACATCCCACACAGACACGCTCTCTTCCAGGTAGAAAAATCTCAGATGTCCTGGATATGCTCCGGGAAATCCTAGAAAAAGGGAAAAACTTGGAAATGATGGGATATTTATTAAGTATAGACCATTCCAGGCCTCTGATAAAGTGTCCCATACTTATCTATGGACCTGCATGTCAGAAGTTTTGCAAAAAGCTTTATTGAGTGGGGTAAGCTATGCTACAAACATGACACAATATCACCCTACATTAATGGATGGATAGGCAACCCTTGTGCAATAAAAGTAGGAGTCCATCAGGGATGCCCACTTAGCCGTATCCTGTACCTTCTTTCCTTAGACCTACTAATTCATAGAATCATTTTCACCCAGACATCATAGGATTATCAATCTCAAGCCAAGATACTGAAATGAAAACCCTGGTGTACGCAGATGATTTATATCTGATACTAGCCCACCAAGACTCAGGCTCTTTGGTTATGCAGATTTTATTTAATCTTTGTATTTATGCTCCTATCACATGCCCCTGCTGATTCCTATCCTTGGCGTCTTCATGCACCCGATTATCCAGGGACGGGGGGATATTGCTCCCTACTCTGTCCCTGCCTCAACAACCCTTTAGCAGCCTGGATTATCCCCCAGGCAGGGGGGAAGAGGCTCCTCAAACTCCCTCCTTACCTTAGATGAGGCTGAGACATTTAAGAGCTCCTCCCAATGTCCTGGTCATCAGTGCTGAGGCCTGTCTCCAGGAGCCTGCAAGGGCAATTTTTCCTCCTGATTTTCCTCCCATCTCCTGCAGACATTGGTGCACTGGGAGGGCCAATGAGCAGAAGGCATGGTGAGATGTGCCTTTGCTCTGGCTCTCGGCTGACATCTGCCCCTCCCAACACATCTGGCTGCCTCCTACTGCATCTTTCACCTGAGTTCCCCCAGGTGGCAGTGTTGCAGTGAGGGCTGCCATCCTCCCCACCCCAGAGAAGGAGAGCAGCCATTGGGCACTTGATCCTTCTCCTCCCCTGCTGACCCCCGGCAGCCTGTGCTCATTCCTGAACATGGGTCACTGGCAAAGTGCGAGGTAAGGAGTCCAGAGCCTCAACCCTCAGCACCACCGGGCTGGTGGTTATGCAGATATTTAACTCATTCTCTGAAGTATCAGGTTCCCAGATCAATCTTCAAAAAAGTTAGTGTAAATCAACAGGGCCACATTCACCACATATTACAGATTTCATTGGTATCCCTCTCACCCATGCAGAATGCAACATACTAGGAATCCATTTTGATCATCCTGACTCAGCTTATTTTAACTGGAATTATACCATCAACACAGCACTGGAAAGAGTGGCTCAATGGAACAAATGGAAAATGAGCAAGAAAAAAACAAGGGCCCAATTCCAGAATGCAGTACACCTGGCACAAGGCAATTTACGCCAGACCCTATGGCATAAATTGCACCTCACACCATGCATTACACAGGTTAGAATTCCAAGAAGTGGCTTGCGACATGCCACATTAGGGTTGTGCCACAGGTGGGCTACACCGCCCACTATGCCCACATCTCACTGCGGCATGGCGCAAGGGTGGATTACAGCAGCATCTGCATCCTATTCTGAAAGGGCAGCTGCCATAACCCACTAATGCAATTCCAAGTTAGGACATGGCGGAGTGGGGTTAGACCAGCATGGAGGTGGTCTAAGGGACATCTGTCCTGGCAAAATGATGGATGCGTCCCCCCCCACAGCACCACATTACACATATTCCCATGCCCCACACACACTTTCCAAGACAGTGATGCCCCCACCCCCCAAGTCCAGGGTGCCACCTGGGTCCAATGTGCACCATGCCCCCCCTTGTGGCTGTGCCACCCAGCCAACCCCCCCATGGCCCACTGAGGCTTGTGGTAGTTGTACAGGGTGGGGGGTGCTCCAGGGGGCAGTTAATTGCTGACCACAACTTGTGGTACACAGGTACATTGTGTCATTTCCGTGGTGCACGCATGCAGCTGCTGCAAGTCACAGGTTGTAGGTGCCGGGAACTCTGCCTGTCTTGGAATAGGGTGCAGGGTCCCTGGCATAGTGCTGCATGGTGCAACTCACATATGCCTGCGAGTTACACCATTCTACTTGGAATTGGGCCCAATGTGTTCATGATAATGACCTATTTGATCCCCATGTTCTTGGTATTTAAACTTAGTATTTCCTACACCCAAAACTTTAGTAACACGAGTCCTTAGCTGCTTTTTTCAGTGCATCTGGGGAAGTCATTTAAATCCCATAAAGAGAGGTACCCTGTACTTAGACATAGCTTCAGGAGGCTTAGGGATGATAAACCCAGTAACCTTTTATCACAGCATTTTCATCTACTCTAATATCAGACCAGTAATCACAGGCTATTTTTCGTTGTGGATCCCATGAGTAGTGTGACAGGGAGATCCTGTCACTCTTAAGGACTGACCTTTTCTTAGATCTGTTGCAACAGTTCTTCTATTACTTAGCCTAATCTATCCACTACAATTTCTAGTCCATAAGGTTGGCCACCTATGGGTGCCCCCTTCCCTTTCTTGACTATGCTATAGTGTCCTCATTAATTTTCCTTTTCCCTCTCAGGTCCTTGTACAGGGAGGTTATTGTTGTGACCTCTGAGCTGATGTAAAACAACAAGCTGTGTTCCTCATTGTTGGATTTAGTATGCAATAGCATTGTGTCATAAAATACCTTGATGTATATGCCTTATGTGTAAGAAACCTGTAAATGTTCAAAATACCAAGGCACTAGGTGTTTTTGATAAAGGTAAAAAGTTACTAGGGAACTGTATTATAGAACTTAAGTTACTGGGGTAGAGATATCTGGAAACCCCATTGTGTTGTTTAAATGCATGTAAATTACAGATTGTTTTGAATTCCTGCTTTAAGCTGAAGCAGTCTAAAATTTCACGGTGATTTGCATATACATCCCATGATACTTTGAATTAGGGGGGATATGTGTGATTTTATATTTCTTTGAAACATGGCTTAATATAGCCAATGCCCTTTGGAGTAACCATTGCTTCACTGCCTTTGCACTGAGGTTCTTTGTCTTTAGCTTGTTTTTGAAGTTTTTCTATTTTTGAGCTCCCCATCACCCAAACACAGAAGACAAACATAGGGATTGAAAAACCATCAAATATTTTCACTAAAGAGATAGATCAGTAGGCCAGTAGATTCTGACTAAGTGCAGAGGAAGGACATGCATAGTATGTTGCTGCAAACTGAAGTATTGAAGAAGGGATATGCCATTGCTTAAGGGTTATCCCCTCTGTTTTAAATAAACATCACACAGAGATTGCGAGCCCGATTCTCAAAGGGGGCTGTGTTTGGTGCAAGCTGCAGCAAACAGCAGCTTGTGCCAAAGTCCCGTGTGCCAGGGACCCTGTACCCAATTTAGGTACAGGAGGGGTTCCAGCACCTATGTCCCCACACTTGTGGTAATGCCTTCCATGTGACAAGCATGTGGCACACAGAAGGGGTTGCCACAAGCCACATGCTGCAATTGCAACCTGTACCCCTGCCCAGATCCATAGTGTGCCCCATCTATACAGAGCACAATAGGAACCCCCACCTAATCCCCAATGTGCCTCTCAATAAAAATATCTTTGAGAACCCCCTGCCTGATCCCCTATGTGCCCCACAATATAAACATATATGGGAACCCTTCCACACCAGCCACAATGTCCCTATCAGGAAGTCCAATACCCCTTACATTGGTGGTCCATTGCCCCCCACCCATCCCTGGACAGAGCTGGGGACCAGCATAGCCCTCCTCACACCTCCGCAGCCAGTCCCCAAATGAACTGTCAGTGAACACCTACTGTAATGTGTACATATACACATTACAGTACGCTCATTGACAGATCGGTTGGGGACCGGCCACAGAGGGAGGTGTCAGGATGGCTATGCTGGTCCCCAGCTCTGTCCAGGGATGGGGAGACTACCTGCTGGGGTGAGAGTGGGGACACTGGACCACCAATGTAAGGAGTATTTGACATCCTGATAGGGACATCATGGATCAGGCGGGGGGGCCCATATATGTTTATATTGTGGGGCACATAAGGGATTGGGTGGAGGTGTTCTCAGAGATATTTTTATTGTAGGACACATTGAGGACTGGGGTGGGGAGACCTGCACCACTATCGCAACCAGTGGCTCTCCCAGGAGAGATTTTTCTAAGTTGCCTTAAACCAGCCCCAGCTGGTCTAAGGGTACTTGGCATTTCTCCCTCTGGGAGAGGTCTGAGAATTGTGGTCCAGGGGTTGTGGCAGCTTGTATCTGCCTCAGGACCCCTATCACCTTATCTCAGCCCATTCCTGGTTGCAGGGATGGTGCTAGCCCAGCCTGGGGTAAGCAGCCTGCAGTTGATGCAGGCTGCCTTTGAGAATCACTCCTGGTGGCATTGCTTGGTGCAAGGGGTACCTTGTGCCATTCATTTCGGTGCTAGCGCCTTGCACCATGTAGGGGCTTTGAGAATCGAGCTCTGTGTGTTAAACCTGATATTTTGTGTCTGGTTCATCTGTTATCTCACAACCCCTCCACAGACTTGGTGTTAAAAGTGGCATAACTTGCTGGAAACATCTGGACAGGGCTGGGGGACATTTTTCAGTGGATATTGCCCAGATATCCCAGGTAGACCAATGCACCAGGAGTTGCCAGGGGAGAACCCAGAGAATAAAATCTGTGGAGTTCTGACCAGAACCATGGCCAACAGACTAGGAGAGGAGCTGCTGCCTGAACTGGACCTGAGAGCTCATAGGAAGCCCAGCCCTGAAGATGATGAAGAGATCCATGGGGATGAGGAAGAATCAAGGGAACTCCTCTTGAAGGCAATCCACCTGAGGACATAGGGGAGTTGAAATGGCTCTGCATAAAACAGGTGCAGATGGAATGAGATAGACATTGAGTGGAGAGATAGAGACATTGAGTGGAGAGATGGAGACATTGAGTGGAGAAGGCAAGTTGCCAAATGGGTGGATATTATGATTGTCTTACATGCCATCAATGCAGGACAAACTGCATCCCCTGCAATCCAGTTTCAGACCAAATCATAGCACCATTACCACACTAACCAAAGTAACTAATGACTGGCAAAGAGTGCTCGACTCCAAGAACCATATATGTGCCCTATTCTTAGACCTAAGTAAAGCATTCAACATGATTCACCAGCAACTTCGCCTGTGTATGCTACAGAATATTGGCCTTAACAACATCTCTCTCAAATGGTTTACCTCTTACTTAATATGCAGACAGCAACAGGTCAAAGCTCGATGTGATCTCTCCCTGCTCAAAACTCTTATGAGAGGGGTCCCACAGGGTTCTGTATTAGGGCCTTTGTTATTCACAATCTACATCGGTGACAGTGACCTTAAAAGGAATCCATACGTTTCCTTATGAAATTATTGTGAAGGTTACTATGATGATCCAGTATGTAAATTGCTAGGTTATATTTAGAAAATGTTTTCAGTAAGACAAAAAATACATTTAAAATTGTAATGTGGAGGCATCCATTTTGTGGACAGGAAGGGTGCTGTGATGATGTCACTGCCTCACCAGCTCTAACAGTAAGCAATTAAGCAGGTTAAAACAAATTGATCCTACAGACAGGGGTCCTGTTCTATCACGAAGAGAAGCACTGGATTTTTTTCTTGCACTCTGCTAAACATAAAATCCAGGGTGTTTCTCTGAATATATTTGTATGCTACTGAAATACTGTGCTACTGAGTTGTCCCACTTCTTCTTGTGCTTCCGAAACTGCTGTTGATTCTGACACCCTAAACTAATGTTCATGCTATTACCAGTAACTGATGATTATGCTGCATAGTTCTATCTCGGGGATATCCTGCACTTGTTGTACTACTGAAATTTTGAGCTTCGGAGCTGTCCTACGTTTCTTATACTAACAAAATTGCGGTAGTCTATGTTTGTTGATATCCCTTGACTACTGCTCCTAGAGAGGAGGGTTGACATAGGGTCATATCAGCAACTTTGGTTGCCCTGGCTGTGTTGACTGTAGTCCCTGGGGCTGCCTTCTAGTGACCAGGGTCACTCCATCCCCCACCCCACTGGTTGTGTGGACTACCTGTCTGCCGTGCCTGGACTGGCCCTCTTGTACCTGGCGGGATGCAGTATAGGTCAACCAGTCTCCCTTTGGCCTGCTGGTAGCCTCACTGCCTGGTATAGCACAGGGGTGTGTGGACCTCCTCCCCTCTGGGTCATCCTTGGCTGAGTGTCCTGACATGTCCTCCTATGCAGGCCTCCTTGTGCCTCCATCTATGACAGGGGGGTTGTTCCCCTTTCCCTTCACTATGGATGGGAGGGAAGATCCCTGTGTAGAGTTCAGGGGTTGGCTGTCAGTTGTCCGAATGGCCACCCCACTTGTAGTGTTGACCCTAGGGCTGGTCCTCCTACAATGTGTTACCTCTCCCCCAATATCCCTGGAAGTGACTTGGAAATTGTCCTCCCCCTATGATGACACTGACTTCTCCTTTTCTAACCTGCTTTCCACCCACGTAATGCACTACAGTACTTCCTCAGTCTTGACATTAGATGCTTATGTACTGGCCAGGTCAAGAAAATCCGACCAAACGGGTCCGTGCGGGCACCTGCTCTTCAGGCTGTATCTCCCCTGGCTTTTCCTCCTTGCTTTACTTAGGGCAGGGGATATAGAGCTTAACCCTGGACCCTCTAATCTGCCCACTAACTCTCCCGCTACCTGGAGTATGAGTAAAGGGCTAAAAATAGCTCATCTGAATATCAGGAGCCTGCTACCCAATCGTGATGAGCTGAAAGCGTGGGTTGAACTTTACAAACCTGATGTTCTAGGGATAACAGAAACCTGGCTCAAATCCTCTATCCCTGACTCCGCCTGTTCCTTAACAGGTTATGAGTTCATCCGCCTTGACAGGCCAGGGGGTAGGAGGGGGGGTGGCATCCTTATCTACTATAGAGTCCATCTGAAATTCTCCCTCGTGACTCATTGCCCCACTGATCATCCCCACTGTGAGCTTCTGCATGGGCTCCAGCTGCTAGGGGAAACAAAGAAGCTGCATCTGGTATGTGCCTATATCCCTCCCAGGGGAGGCCTAGAAGGACTAACTTATCTCCTGGATACGGTCAGGTCCAGTATAGGAGACAACGAACTTATTATCATGGGTGATACCAACCTAAATTGGGAGAGTGGGAACATTAAGAAATGTGAACCTCATCTTGCCACCCTATCCCTTACCCAACTAATTAATGACCCGACTAGACAGTCTGCTAGTGGTTCCTCGAGTACCCTGCTGGATTGGATCCTAACAAACCACCGGAAAGAATATCAACTTCAGGCACACTATCGGACTCCATCTCTGATCACTCCCCAGTGTTCTGTGTCTGGAAAATTCCCTCCTCAAAAATCCCACACAAATTATTCGAGTCAGGAACTATTCCAGGTTTGACTCAGTGAGGTTCCTGGATGACTTAAGGTCTACTGACTGGACTAGGGTATTGAAGCCACTGACCCCTCAGTGGCAACCTCCTGCTTTATTGATACCTTTGGAGATATCCAGGACAGGCATGCTCCCATGATCACTCGGAGGGTGAGGGGAGCGGCTACCTACTGGCTGAATGGAAATCTTCTAGCCAAGATGCGTGAAAGAGACCGATGCTAGGCTCGTGCCAGGGAATCCAGTGATCCCTCTAAACTCCAGAGATATCGGCACCTCAGGAACCAGTGTAAGAAGGCTATTAGGGTAGCAAAAAGTGACTTCTGCAAGTCTGCGCTACTTAGCTCTGCCAGAGACCCCAGGAAGTTCTGGAGGAACATTAAATCCCTAGTTAGTGGATCCTCCAGCGCGGGTGTCACGGATATGGTCATAGATGGTGTCTCTTGCAATAATCCCCAAACCATAGCTGACTCCCTTAATTGCCACTTCTCTGACCTCTCGGCCCTCACCTCCCGACTTATGACTGATGGGGGGAGCCCGCTCACTCTCCCGTCCCACTCGAGTCAGGCGGATCAACATCATCGGAGTGAGTTTAATCTCAGGACAGTATCAGTCTTCAACGTCCAGAAGCTTCTTGCTGCCCTCGCCCAGTACTCCAGCCCTGGTCTTGATTTCCTGGAACCGCGGCTTCTCAAGCTAGGAGCGGCCTACATTGCCTCCTCGGTTGCCCACATCTTTAATCTATCCATTAGCTCAGGGAAAATCCCTGATATATGGAAGGAAGCAAGCATAGTACCAGTTCTGAAGCAGGGCAATCCCAAACTCCCTGACAACTATCGCCCTATTGCAATCCTCCCATCCCTTGGCAAACTTCTTGAAAAGGTGGTGGCCGAGCAACTCTTGGAATATTTGCACTCTCATGACTTACTATCCAGGGCACAGCACGGCTTTCGAAAGGGACACAGTACCACTACTGCTCTGATTACTGTAACTTCCAGCATAAGATCTGCCATGGACCAAGGTAAACTGTCCGGTGCTATATTTATAGACTTATCAAAAGCTTTTGACCTTGTTAACCATGACCTTCTTGGAGAGCAACTAAGGACCGTTGGTCTCTCCTCCATACCTTGAACTGGTTCATGGGCTATCTGAAGGTAGAAAGCAGCGTACCTGCTTCAACAAGGTCTCTCGGAGCCCAGGGCAGTGACTATGGAGTCCCCAGGATCAGTGCTGGGCCCTCTCCTTTCTCGCTCTTTATCAATCAACTGCCACTGGTGACCTCTCATTGCCAAGCCACTCTATATGCAGATGATCTGGTGCTAGTGGCCCATTCCTCTAATGTCGCAGCACTAAACCAGAGCCTGACTAATGATTTCAGCAAAGTCCTGGCCTGGGTTACTCACCATAGGCTGGTGTTGAACCTTAATAAAGCATGAGGCCATGCTTTTTGGCTCCACGGCCAAGATAAAAGCCTCATCATCCTTGCTAAACATAACCTGTGACGGTGGACCCTCGTTGCCAACGGTGAACTCAATCAAATATCTTGGGGTTACTCTTGACCCCCAACTTGACATGGGGAGTCATATCCTCAACATCTGTAGAAGCACACATTGCAAGTTGGTCTTGGCCTATAGGGCCAACTACAACCTGACCCCGGGGGCGAGACTTGCACTTGCAAGAGGAGTGCTGCTTCCCTCCCTCAGCTATGGATCCCACCTGTTTGCCCGGTCCCCCCATATTCACCTTGCCCGGTGGAACACGGCATATAACAATATTTGTCGGTGTGCACTTGCTGTTCCCAAACTCACCCATCGCTGTGATCTCTATGATAAACTCCGCTGGTTGCCTCTGGCTGAATACCTGGATTTCGGTGTTGGAAGCTTCTCCAAGAAGGTGCTTGCTTCTGGCTCCCCCCAGGGTCTGGTGAATCTCCTCCCAAAAATGGACACCATGCCCTACAAGCTTAGGTCCCAGTCTGCTGGACTGCTCAAAGTCCCTTCCACCCGGACTCTTATGGGGGACCGAGTCTTTGCTGCTTATGTGCCCAGACTCTGGAACTCTCTTCCTGATCATGTCCGCATGGCCCCCTCCCATGGGATCTTTCACTCCTCCCTGTGGTCGCACTTAAAATTATCATCAGTGTGTGACTGCTTCAAGCCTCCGTAGTGAAATGAAATGTTCTCTGACGCATTCTGCTGTCACTAATGTCAATCTATGTAATCCTGTTATGGGGTGTAATTGCTGCTTGTGCATTTGTTTTTCTACAATTGTTAGTATCTCCTGTAATAAGTTGTTCCTTCTAAGTTGCCTTGTATGTATCTTGTATGTTTTGTACTCTCCCGGGTCGTTCCTGAAAATAGGCATATTACTTGTCTAGTGTACCTACCCGGTAAACAAAAGCTAAATAAATAAATATTAGAATCCCTGACAGCACAATCAAACTGTTCTCACCTGCTGCACTGCACACTATTAACACTGATGAGGCAGTGACATCATCACAACCCCCCTCCTGTCCACAAAATGGATGCCTCCACATCCCTATTTAAAAAGCATTTTTCTGTCTTACTGAAAACATTTGCTAAATACAGTATAACCAAACATTTTACCTACTGGATCCTCGTAGTAACCTACACAATAATTTCACAAGGAAATGTACTGATTTCCTTTAATATATCCTCAACCAACATACACCTCTTTGTGAACAACACCATACTTTATATTGCTAATCCTTCCCTTGATTTGGCCTGCTCAAACCTTTAACAAGAGTTCCGTATGTTGCAATATAACCTATTACACCTCAAACTGCTGGTTAATGCTAAAGAAACTAAAATCATGTTTCTTTCCCTGCAAGCAAATTCAGTAGGTACACTCTCTTTGGGAGCTAGGCCCCAAATCACAACCCTCCTTGGTGAATCATTAGAGCCAGTAGGTAAGTTCTAGTATCTAGACTTCTGAATCGAGAGTAGGCTCTCATTTACTTCACACATTGAAGAACTATCCAAAAGGCTTAGACAAAGACTACGTATTTTTTATCATATCAAGTACATGGTCACATACGAGGATAAAATTAGACTAGTGCAAACAACATTTCTTCCACTTTTGGACTACAGCTATCTTCTCCCCTGTCGCCTCCATTTCCAAACTTAACATCTTGTATGATAGAGCCCTTAGATTTATCTAATGCACACCACTGCTACCTCTATGCTCGACTTGGCTAGCAATCATTACAAACTAGGAGATGGAAAAATGCTGCTTTATGGGACTATAGAGCCATAACAGGCAAGCTCCCCCAGTATGTCTCCTAACTCTTAGTCTGCTCTATGGGAACCTATTCCCTTAGAAGATATTTCTGCATCACTTTCAATATCCCTGGGATCAGAACTCAGTATGGTACATCTTTAAGCTATGCTTTCCCTTCCGTTTGGAATAACATCCAAAAATCCTTAAAACTTTCACAAATTTTAAACATGACAACCTTTAAAATGTTACTTTGTCACCTACTGAAAGAAATCTGTAAATGCTTCATGCCCTAGTACAGTACTCTTACATGATCCACTCTATTACTGGTTGTTTTACTACTCCTCTAATTTTCGGACAAACTACCACCCTCCTATTTACTTGGTAGATTTGACACCTATGTGACTTATTTTCTCTTTTCTTTACCCCTTCCCCCTCTGCTTCCTTTCCTTTCTGTTTATCTTACCACTTGATGCTTACATCATCCCTTTTCCTCCTCATAGACTGCTCCTTCCCTTTTATCATTTTAACCCCCCTTTATTCTACACCCTCCTGAACTATATAAATTGTATACATTGCAAATATATTGTAATTATTGTAAATATTGTTTAGTCATGTATTCTATATGTAACCATATGCATCTGAATGTATTTCAATTACTGTATCTCCTACCCAGGACCACTTTTGTAAATGAGTTCTCTCAATAGTGTTTCTCCTGATAAAATAAAGAATGAGCGATTGATTGACTGGTTGACTGATTGATTGAAACTGAAATAACTAGTAGTCGAAAAGACATTAAACTGTCCAAATTGTTGGACAGTGATGACATTGAAACCTACCTCACAATGGTTGAGAGGATTGCACAAACATGCGCATGGCCAAGGGAACAGTGGGCTGTTTGACTGGCATCGCACCTGACAGGAAGTGCCCAGTTGGTTTATAGCCACATGGACTCCTGAGAGGCAGAGGACTATGACCATGTGAAGCAGGAGATCCTCAATCACTATGACATAAACACTGAAACTATCACCAGAGGTTTAGGTTTTTTAAAATGTAGTCACTGCATACCGCCAGAGATTTATGCCCATGTCAAGGAGCTCTGCCACAAATGGTTGCAGCCAGATACCAAGAGCAAGGACCAGCTTCTGGAGGTGAACATTTTTGAACAGTTTATTAAAATTTTACCCCAGGATGGCAACTTTGGGTTTGGGAGTATAAGCCTGATTCCATGGATAAAATCATCATGTTGGTGGAAGACTTTCTGCAGCCCGACCATCCAGACCCAGAGGGTTCCAAGGGACATCAGCAGTTGCAACCACAAGCAACTTGTAAGGAACTCTTTTACTTATAAACTGTCAAATCCAGCCCCAGGGGAAACAAGACTGGAGAGCAGAGAGAGAGGGGGGTGCCAAAAGAAGGGGCATTATAGAAGAAACTGTGGTAATATAAAGAAAGAGACAGCTCACATGGCCTTAATGAACTGGGGTCACTTTATGGTTACTGTGCAGATTGAATCACAGCAGATCATGGGACTGATTGATTCAGACAGTTGCCAGACTCATGTGTAAGCAGATCTGGTGACTGGGAATAATAAAGGGCCAGATACAGCAGCCATCTGTGTGCATGAAGATACCCATTGCTACTCTACAGACGCCATACAAATGACTGTTTAAGAAAAGACACATGAGGTGGAAGTGGGGTTGGTGCCTCACCTACCCGTGCCAGTTGTTATTGGGCATGATCACCCAGACTTTGCTTCATTTATGCATTGCCATGCCACCTATAACTCTGCTGTAGTTGTCGTAACCACCAGAGCTCAAGTGAAGCAGGGACATTTGCCGTCTGTGTTCCCATATGATGATTGTGTTTTTGAGGATCCTGGCAAGGACCGTGAAACTAAGGTGGAGAAGAGGAAGCTAAAGAAAGACTGGATTGATACTCATGCTGGTGTACAGCCAGACTTGGAACACACTTTTAAATGTGGTATGCAGCATGAGCGAAAAGCAGACCCTTCACTTATCCCTTTTTTTCACAGGTGGGGAAGGGAGTGGAAAAAGGTGTCCCTTAGTTTGTTTTAAAATATGGAATACTGTACAGAGAATACACTGACCCCAGAACTGGAAAGGTAATAGACCAACTAATGTTTCCAGAAAACTTGCACTCCCAAATCATGTATATGACACATGACATCCCTTTAGCAGGCCATGCAGGCAAAGATAGCACCTCTGAATATGATATTACCCAGGTTTTATTGGCCCTCTATCCACAAGAACATATTGTAGCAAGCATTGTAAAGCATGTGCTGAGTGTCAGAAGGTAGCTCAGGCAGGAAAAAGGGATAGAGTACCAATTCAACCCATCCCTATTGTGACTAACCCCTTTGACAGGATAGCTATGAATGTAGTGGGGTCCCTGAAAAAGAGCTGCAAGGGTAACAGATTTGTGCTGGTCCTTTGAGATTACACTATCCATCACCCAGAAGCTATGCCCATAAGAACTGTCACTGCCCCAAGGATATCAGAGGACTTAGCAAAGGTATTTTGCTGCATGGGAATCCCTCAGGAAATACTCACTGATCAGGGGAGTAATTTTAATGTATACCTGCTAAAAGAATTGTACCAACTGCTGGGCATGGTAGCAGTGCATACTTCCCCATACTACCCACAAACTGATGGCCTCATAGAAAGATTTAATCAGACATTAAAGAGAATGTTGAAGAAGTATGTAAAAGAAGAGGGTAAAGACTGGGATAGGTACCTCCCCTATTTAATTTTTGCTTACAGAGAAATCCCTCAAGCATCCATTGGTTTCCCTCTTTTTTTTCATTATTGTTTTGGAGGAACCTGAGAGGGCCACTGGATGTGGTTAAAGGACACTGGGAAGACAGGAAGGAGGTTGGACATCTTAATGTCGTAGAGTACATGACTTGGTCTTGCAAATGCCTGGTGAGGTATATCAACTTGGCACACCAGAGCTTAGAACAGAAGCAAGACTTGCAGAAAGAAGGAAAGATATGACCAGGGTTTGAAGACTAAAACATTTCAGTCATGGACAAAGTGTTGTTACTCCTTCCCTCCACAGAGAACAAACTACTCATGAAATGGCAGGGCCCCTTCACCATTTTGAGGCAAACAGGAGCAGTGAATTATGAGCTTAACATGCCAGAAAGGAGACTCCCCCAAAAAACAAATTTACCATGTGAAGCTCCTTAGGAAATGACGTGAGAAGCCTAACCCCTCCCTTTATATCCATCCTGAAGTTAGAGAGTCAGAGCAGGAGGTTGCCTATAAAAGGCTACAGCAGTCAGGATTTGGGAGAGATCCAGATAAACCCTGAAATGGAGACTCAGCAACAACCAGATTTGCAGGGGACATTACAAGGATTTGAGCCCACAGTCACAAACATCCCAGGGAGGGCCAAAGAAGTTGTGCACACCATAACTGCCATGCAAAACAAGCCCATACATCAAAAGCCATATTGACTGTCCATGAAGGTGAGGAATGAGGTGATTCGGGAACTCAAGAAATGGAGCATTTAGGCATAATTGTGCCCTCAAAGAGTGCATGGTCTTCACCTATGGTCATTGTGGACAAGAAAGAGGGTGGGATACATCTATGCCTAGATTTTAGGAAGCTTAAAAATGCATCCCTATTCGATAGATTTCCGATGCCCTGAATAGATGACATCAATGACAGGCTAGGCAATGCACAGTATAACGCCACCCTTGCCCTTACTAAGGAATATTAGCAAATCCCCTTGTCACCTGATTTACAAGATAAAACCACATTTAGCACCCCAGTCAGTTTATACCAGTTTGTCACAATGCCATTCGGAACAAGGGGCCCATCCACTTTTCAGCATTTTATAGACCACATACTAAGACCACATACTGACTACTGTATGACTTATTTGGACAATGTGGTCATATTCACTTGTTAGACACTTGTCCCAGGTACTGCAAGCAATAAAGGAGTCAGGAGTGACTATTAACCCCGCTAAGTGTGCCCTAGTGAAGACAGAAACAAGATACTTAGGCTTCATTTTAGGCAACAGACAAGCGAAGCCCGAGGTAGAGATGGTTACAGCAGTAGCAAGCAGCCTCATACGTTCCCCAGAAAATCATGTGAGATATTTTCTAGGCCTGGTTGGTTATTACCAGAGATTTATTCCTAATTTCTCAAGCATTGTCAGTTGTTTGACTGATCTCACTAAAAAGAGATACCTGAATATGGTTCAGTGGACCCTTATTTGTGATGAGACTTTCAGAAATAGCATGGCCATTCTATATACAGCTCCTGTATTGAAAAGCCCTGACTTCAACCAAGTGTTTGAGGTTCAAACCGATGCATCAGAGCATGGTATTGGGGCAGTCTTATCTCAGAAAATAGATGGAGAAGAACATCTGATCACGTATATCAGAAGGAAGCTACGTGAGAGGGAGAGAAGATATGCTGCTATAGAGAAAGAATGCCTATCTCTGAAGTGGTCTATTGAGTCTCTGAAATATTACTTGTGGGGGGCTGAATTTAAGGTTGGAACTGATCATAACCCCCTTTGCTGGTTGCACCAAATGAGAAAAAAATCCCTGTATAATGATGTGGTACTTAGCTCTTCAGCCCTATCGATTTACTGTGTCCCACTGGGCAGGGACAAAATATGTAAATGTTGATTTCATGTCTAGATATGGTGCAGGAATTGATGTCAATTTAATATGATGGACTTTCTCTAAAAGGAGATAGTTCAGGGAAGGTACCATTAGTCGTTGTTGAGAAATGTGTTGAATCAGAATAAAGAATGATGATATCCACTATGTTTACCATGGAATGCTTATCGTTATTAGGGACCCTGAGTCAGAGCTTCTGAAAATGGATGGGTGGAAGCTCGGTAAATGGCAGTCTGCCATTCCCAAGATGGCGATGCCAGCAGAACTGCACATGTGTGTGAGGCACCCATGCGTAGTTCCTGTCCTGAAATACGGAAATAACAGCCAAAATAGTGCAGCTGTTACTCCCTAGCAACCGACTGTGGTGGAATGTTCCTAGCTCTGTTGGACTTTCCGAAGGATATTTCCAAAAGTCCAATGGAAGCATGACACTGTCGGACCTTTTTAAGCCATTGATACAAAGCAGCTGTAGGCTTCACCCACAGCCATAAAACAAGACTCCTCACCCATGACAGGAAAAAGTTTTATTCCCAGCTAGAAACAAGTTATAACCAGGCACCCACAGTATTTCTGAATTGATAGCAATCAAACCTGAAGGACATAGCTGACATGCTCAATGAACATAGGACCCCGCCCCAACAGTGGGACACAATATGGCTTATGTGCTCATGGTAAATTACAAGTGAAAGATAACCTGAAGCACAAAGACAAGAAGGGGCGCATTTGCTCCAGCGCTCATGCCAAGAAAAATTGGAAAGCATGGACCATTTATTTTTTAAGTGTCCCTTTGCAGTAGAATATTGGATCCTTGTTAAGAATAGATGGAAACAGTTCCCAAGGTGCATCATTACCCCAGAGGGGTTATCCTGGGGTATTTTTCCACATACAATGACTATAAGTACACTGTCAGTACTTCTAGGGTGCTTATAGCCTACATTAAATACTGGATCTGGCAAGCCAGATGCAGACAAACACTTTAACAAATAGATTGATCCCCAGAGCAGGTTATTACACTCTATCCTAGAGAATATCAATAGTATCAGGCAGCAGGAACAAAAACAGTGTATGCTGGCCCTTTTTTCGGACTGTTAGGATTCAATGAACTGGTTTGCTTAGACTTTATACCCTTTTCGTTCCATGGGTCAAGAGAGATACTGAAAGATCGCTTTATTACAAGACAGAGCAGGAGCTCCGGTCTTTAGTTTAAATCAGACATTTTCTGTACCTATACTTAATAACATTTTATTTTCCTAATAGTGGTTAGGATTATTTTTCAGGGTGTTTTTTTGGTATCCTTTCTATGTAATTTTGTATGCCTTGATGATAACATGATTTTTTTTCTTTTCTGTATATTTATTTCTGTATGTTCATATATTATTGAATAAAAACACCCCTATTCTTTTTGAGTAGTGCAATGGGATATTTCATGTCTACCAAACCAACCACCAGAAAGAGTAGCTGGGACCTCAGTTTAATGTCTCTTCTGAAAGATATCACCTCATGCTGCTTTAAAGTGTCAGTACTGAGATTTGCCCCAAATTCCTGGTGTGGGGTTAGAACCCACAACATTTCAAACTTCCAACCTCAGAGCCAAGTGTGTAACCTGCTGAGCCATTGACAAAGCTCTAGTTGCTTCCAACTCTCCCCTCTTGGCCTGGAATGTCCTGCAATTCAGGCAGGGGCTCAATTCCAAGAGTACCTTCTGGGTCACAACTGTCCTCCGCCTCTTACATGCCGTCTCTATCCCTATACACTCTCCCTATATGATTGTGCAGTAGTGGGTATCCAAGAGATTAAGCACACATTAAACTGGTGCACCCCTCATGCAGACACAGTTACCCCAACTGATTTCCTTTGTGGCAGTACCCTAGATAGGATTTTACCACAAATCACAAATTCAACATTTTTTCTACTGTCTGCAGTTCATACCTTGTTGAACAAAATCATGCTCACACTTGTACACAGCTTCTGCATTCCTCTGACACTCATCTGCTCAAAGTTCCCTTCTACTTTTGCCATAACTTGTTTAACAAATTCATGCCAACACTTGTACTCACCTTCTGCATTGCTCGGACAATCATCTGCTTAACATTCCCACATAAAACTAGTTACTGTTGGTGGTACAATACTTTCCTCCACTCCCCCAGGGTATGCTTCATATTCTCATGTTGACAAAGTCTATTTAAGCTGCCTTGTGTCTAACTACATGTAGACAAAGCTTATTGTATATGTTTGGTTAACGTATGCATTATAATGAAAAACTTCTATATCTTGTTGACTGCTGCTGTATATCCATTGTTATGCCCTTTAGCACTAGATTTGATGTTTGTTGCTCCTCTGATGATGAACCTTTGTAAATGAGCTGTTCAACTCAAAGGTGTTTGAGCTTACAATAAATAAATGAAATCTAACATACCCTTTCTTCGCATATTCATCAATTTGGTTCACTTCCACTCTTTAAATCTAATTTGAAGAAGTAACCTGATCTTTCATCCACCTTTTTGTTTTCATTTTGAAAAAGTGACTACCTTTATATTGGCTACTAATAATTTCTATTCTATATTTTTCTCACTGTGCATCTCTGATACCACTGTAAAAATAAATTGTACTGTACTGTATTTCATTTGTATTTTGTGTCAGACTACCTGCTAGTGCCCCAGCCAAAGCTTCTGCTACCCTGACTGCTGCAGTCCTTTACTCTGCTTTACCCTGTACAGGGTCTTGTGCTCATGATTAGCCCTGTGAGAGGTAGGTACACCCTGGACAACTAGACTCTTTGAGCCCAGTCACTTGTCCATCTGTATCAAGCCAAAGCAGACTGCTTTAACCCCAGGTGGAGTGTGAGCATACCACTCAACCTCCTGACTCATAAATCAGGGACAAGGCATTAATGAATCAGGGACAAAGAACTAAAATCAGAGACACAGTTAAAGAAATCAATGTTTTGCATTTAAGGAAACCGGTAAAATAAGGGGTGTTGAGTTAAATGCATTTTCTGAAGAAGAATAAGTTTGTTAACTTTAATATTTGACATTATTTTTTGCTTACAACCCCTACTGTACAGTCACAGAAATATACATTTTAGGAGGGACAAAGAACACTTCTTTGCAAAATCAGGGACAATTGAAAGGTATGAGTGTGGGTTTGTTTTATCAGACTTTACCCAGATCACTTCCTGTATTAGGAAAGATTCCATATGTCAAATTACTTAAAATAGGTTAGTGCGTCCCTTCAGAATGATGGCTACCTGAGATGTTCACAACAATACAGTCTTTAAATGCACCACCAGTCAATGTCTCGTGATACTAAAAGTCTACTTTATTTATACGGTATTGTAAGAATTGATAAGAATTAAAAACAAAAGTGCTTACAGGATAAAACAGGCAAAGAAAAATATAACTGTACAAAAACACAACACTGCTTTCCTCATTCTAAGTACTATCTTAGGCAGAAAATAACAATGGTACAATCTTTCAGGATATTACCATACAACTCTTTAGCCTTTCACAGTTTCTGAAGATGTCAGGGTACTCCTGTACAGTTCCACCACAGTGGTTTGACAGGAAACTTGTTGAAGTCAGCATTGTGTCATTAGGAAAACATTTGTTTTTTGTGAGGGGGTTATGTCCCTAGCATCCCCTGTGCAAGGGCTCTGCTCCCCACACTTTAAAATAATCAACTCTAGGTCAGAGTTGTTTTGGAAAGGGGCCGCAGGACCCAGAGAAGCTGTGTTAGTGAACCACACAACCATTACAGTGAACTGCTGAATTTGTTGCTGTAAAGGTCTTTGTGGTTTTAGTTTCACCCTAACATCGATATACCCTCCTGTACAAGTACAGACCAACTATCCTCTGTCTCAGACCCCAGCAGTCCCATCTATACACTATATTGGCTATGCCTCATTAAATATATTTTCTCAGTCATGTACTGTTGATTAACCAGTTCTCACAAACAAAAATGGGTTTTAAATTTATTGTTCACAAATGGAGATGACAAAAAAAAGTACTTTGTTACATCCTTGTACGTCACACCTCCTTTCCCATGTCCATTGATGGCACTGTGCAACAACACCACACTGTCACTACATCAGCCTTGCTGTGCCACCTGTTGGGAAAATTAGTAATAAGTGGAAACTGTGAATTCCAAATTGAAGAAAATTTCACAAAACTTAACAAATGTCATGATATTTTCTTAAATTCTGACTTTGGCAAATTTGAATATTCTGAATGTGTTTGGTGAATTTTTGCCCCCCTGGCTGAATTGCAGAATGATACACATGAACTGCAGAATGACAGTTGTGAGTTGGGTTGCATCCCCAACAAAACAAAATAGGCCTAATGCTCAACTGACTCAGATAATTAATTATTAATAAATGTTCAACTATTCATTAGGTTTGCTTTGGTTGAAATTTTCACTTTCGAGTGAATTAGTTGCTAACGTTATAGAACAATCAACTGCTAACTAATTATTAATCCTTTTGGCAGTTAGTTATTTATTAATCTGTCTCCTGCTTAAGAACTAGCTAACATAGGTGCTGGGTTTGTAAAATATTTGGTGGGGCCCAGGGGTTAGGGGGCAAAGCCCACAGGGGGGTCTGTGGGAGCACAGCCCCCTATACTTGGGGTCTGGGGGTTAATCCATTACAGGGCATGTGATCATGCTCTGATACACAGAGCTTCAAGCTGAGTGTGTTCAACCACCAAGGACTGTGCATATCAGAGCATGACCACATGTCCTGTAGTGGACTGTCTTACAAAATGTCCAGAAGGTTCTGAGGGATGAAAAGAAGTGCAGGCATGTGGTTGTTGTGGAGTAATGCACAGTCATGTGGTGTGTTTCCTCCAAACAGGAAACTGGAATTTTCACAGATTTTTTGTACCCATTTTACAAATATATATATATTTATAATGGATGGTTGTTGGGACTTTTACCCCCTTTTGGAATCTGTGGTAGGGTGCATGTGTAAGTGGGCAATCATAGAGAAACATGCATCACCAATTCTTTTTAAAAGTTTCAGTTTTAATTAATTCTTCTTCAGAAGTTGTTTACATCAGGACAAATTCAATACAGCAGAATAAGCTGGCAGCTTAATTTTCCATTTGGAGCAGCAAATATTCACACAGAAACTCCACAGAGCACCTTCAATAACATCCTGGAGTGTATCTCCAGACCCACAAGCAAACCTGATTACCAAACTCAATGTTCAGCATTTATATACTGCAGGGGTCAGGTGATGCCTTAACCCCACCCCTATACTTTATTTCAAACATTATCTCTTTATTTACAACATTTATATTTTATATGCTGTGTCTAAACATTTTCTATTTGACATAACAACTCACTCTCGTACATAGAAGAGAAATGTAGTCTTTCAGTGAACTATTTAATTCAATCTCTAATCCCAGAAAGCACCACCCATTGTTATTCAGTATAATGGCAGTCAGGAAATGGCCAGCTGACTCTTAGGGAAAACTATTGCAGCTGAGAAAGGATCCACTCGGGGCTCTGAAATATGAAGAGGAAAACAACAAAAACCTTCACTTTCAAGAGGTCCCAACTGCAGCACCAGACCTCCTTATTCCACCTTCAGAAACTTTGTAGAGCACAAAATGTTATGTTTTATTTAGTACAGTATAAAACAGCACCCTATATTTACAGAACTGAGTGTTTGCTTAAGGCTACAAGTAGGTATTTTATTAAGGAAAGCAGGAGAGAACCAACAGGTTCTCACTATTATTTATAAACTCAGCCAAGTCCTTGAAAGCACAGCAAGAACAAATAGGGCTGAAACAGAATTAGCAGCACCTTGCAATATGGAGGGCTGTTTCCTCACAAAAGAGAAGCCCTCACTACTAAACATACAAGCAGGTAGCCTGCATCATTGGAAACAACTTTTATATAGGACAAACCGGGAGATTCTATTCATTACTAACTAACCTAGAATACTGAAACAGATTAATTTCCCTGACGGCTAACATATCAGCCCATCAATATTTATAGCATTTAAAGCCTCACAGTTTTCTTATTTATTTCCTTCCCATATCATTTCTGTTTCTTTAAATTATTTTAGAAATGCAACACCTAAAGTGCTCACTTCTTTCCTAAGTGCTACCTTCCTATTTCTATAATGCAGAAGGGGGGGGGGGAATTATTCTACGTTATGGCAAACCATTAAGAAATGCTGTTCTATACCCATATCTCTGTCACTTATTATTTTAAATTTTTTATACACTAAGTTATAAGGTTATAACAAGTTTAAGGCTCAGCTACTAGGTTCCCTTATTTTATCATTTCAAAGGACGCCCCCTAGAATAGTGGTTGCCTTACAACTAAACAAACATGAACACATAAATCCAGCAACCCAAAGACGTACATCAGGCTGAACTAAACAGCCTGCCTGCGCGATGTTGCATACTATCACAGCACCTTTAGGGCAGTAAACAGCTGAACCTTCAGGTATCCAGCATTTTTACAATTATTTTTTCGGGGCCCTCAACCCTTCACAGGGGCTCCCTGTGACACTCCTCCTCACCTAAGAGGGCAACCATTTATTTGGTTGTCCTAATACCTCAGATGTCATTATAACAGAGGCGAGTAAGACCTGTTGATCTCCGGCCCACCCACATCTAGAGCTCCACCCCAGGGTCCCTTAGTACATCATTCTTATAACATATATTGTGATTTTTAACACAACAATACCCTGGAGCTTAATTGTATATTACTGCTCAAAAGCCCATGTTCAAATTCTACAACCTACTTTAACTTTGAGGTAGTCTGATTTTTGGACGATCCCCAACACCATCGGATGTCATCTCTAAAGCTTTTCATATAAATTGCTTTCTTTACCCAAGTTGACTATTTTTGTCACCAACATCTGTGTACTTATACAAAAAGAGACACATTAATGTTTTGTTTGTGAAATATTTTCACCTTATAAATGAAAAATCATTTGCAAGCCAACAATCACATTTTCTATACTGTTATTGAGAAGAAAATCAAAATTTCACAAAATAGTACAGCTAGAAATAGCTAGCTTACTTTGTCAGTTTCACTTCCCCCAAATACTAAATAACATCCTTTTAAGCAAGCAGATATTACTCTTTCCATCTTAAAAATAAAGTACAAAATAAGGAAAACAAACCCAACAAAAACATAAAAATAATGGTATATAATAAAGACGGCTGCAGGTGGCCAACCCCCCAGTTGTTAAGAGATTAGGAAAAACATATTGCTTAGCTTTTAGATGTTTTGACCAAAGCAGGCTCAAATATAGGTACTGAAATGAGATCATGTCTTAGGCTTTATCAAAACAGCCCTACACAATTACCCTGAACAAGAAGTAATGATAACCCCCATCTGTATTTAGGCAGCGTTCCTTAATTTGGCCATTCCCTTTTCAAATAATTCATCTCCACCTTCCCATTTACTTTCTCCCCAGTAAAAGGGTCAGACTTGTACTGCTCAGGTTAGGATACCCCAAACTACCCCAGTCTAGTACAACCCTTTGGGGGTACCTACCATCTAGTACCCTTGTTCATATAGGAAAGTTTGCACTTTCTCCAGGGTAACCACTTATTATGATTATCAACTCTTTGGGTTAAATCTTTCCCACATTTTCCAGTATGTCTCCCGCGTTCCCATAAATACACTGCCACTTGTCGGTACATCCCAGGACTGTGGTAATATGGAACTAGACATCGCAACACTCCCCCATGAGCTAAATACCTACTTTCCTTACAAATTTCATTAAGTACCCATTCCCTATACTTATGGGGTATTACCACCCTTGAATCCACCTGCTTAGTATGGGGGTTTGGTCTCATGTGGTACAATACATCATCTTTTACTTTGCACCACCATAACTGCCCTTTCCTCACATCCACACTTATACCTTTTTTCTGTTGGATAGCGTATTTGCTGAGGTGTATAATCTCAGGATCCCCCGTCTGTAACACATCCCGGTTAACAGTAAATAATTAATTTGTGGGTGCATGACAAAATGTACTATGGGTCTCTCTAGATATCATTTCCTTTGTTATGACTGTTGGCTTCACCCCACAGTCCAGAACAGTCTCACTTGGGGACTTATTTGGAATTTGCCGTCCTTCATCAAAAGGCAAATCAGAACTTTTAAAACATGTTGCACAATGGTTCTCTACCTTCACCCCAAAGTCCAGAACAGTCTCACCTGGGGAGTTATTAGGAACTTGACTCTCATCTTCTATCCAGTACAATCCTTCAAACATAGGTAAATCAGGAAGTTCATTACCTTCTTGAAATAGTTTCTCTTCCTCCTCTCCGATAGGATCCAAAATAGTAGTTTCTTCTCCAGTCACTACCAGACGTCTCAATAGTCCTTGGTACCATAACTCAGCTCTCCTACATTGATTCTCTGCCTCCATCTAGCACTCACACAGCCATCGCAAAACCTTCAAGTGGTCACTGTTCTGCTTAGCCTGTTCACACAAGGTCTCACCATTTGTCCATTGTTTCATCGACTCCATCACTGGAACAGTTCCTCTCAGCAGCAGCAAACAAAGGGATATCAGACCTGCTGTACTGTCCTGTTAAGTTCACTGCCCACCAGACCTTATGCAGACCACACTGCATCCCACCGCTGACACCATATGTGGTAGGGCGCAGGTGTAAGTGGGCAATCATAGAGAAGCATACATCACCAATTCTTTCTAAAAGTTCCAGTTTTAATTAATTCTTCTTCAGAAGTTGTTTACATCAGGACAAATTCAATACAGCAGAATAATCTGGCAGCTTAATCTTCCATTTGGAGCAGCAAATATTCACATAGAAACTCCACAGAGCACCTTCAATAACATCCTGGAGTGTACCTCCAGACCCACAAGCAAATCTGATTACCAAACTCAATGCTCAGCATTTATACACTGCAGGGGTCAGGTGACACCTTAACCCCTCCCCTATACTTTATTTCAAATATTATCTCTTTATTTACAACATTTACATTTTATATGCTGTGTCTAAACATTTTCTATTTGACATAACAACTCGCTCTTGTACATAGAAGTGAAATACATTCTTTCTGTGAAATATTTAATTCAATCTCTAATCCCAGAAAGCACCACCCCTTGTTATTCAGTATAAAGGCAGTCAGGAAACGGCCGGCTGACTCTTAGGGAAAACTACTGCAGCTGAGACAGGATCCACTCGGGGCTCTGAAACACGAAAAGGAAAACAACAAAACACTTTGCTTTCAAGAGGTCCCAACTGCAACACCAAACCTCCTTATTCCACCTGCAGAAGCTTTGTAGAGCACACAATGTTATGTTTTATTTAGTGCATTATAAAACAGCACCCTATATTTACAGAACTGAGTGGTTGCTTAAGGCTACAAGTAGGTATTTTATTAAGGAAAGCAGGAGAGAACCAACAGGTTCTCACTATTATTTATAAACTCAGCCAAGTCCTTGAAAGCACAACAAGAACAAATAGGGCTGAAACAGAATTAGCAGCACCTTGCAATATGGAGGGCTGTTTCCTCACAAAAGAGAAGCCCTCACTACTAAACATAAAAGCAGGTAGCCTGCATCATTGGAAACAACTTTTATATAGGACAAACCGGGAGATTCTATTCATTACTAACTAACTTAGAATGCCTAAACAGATTCATTTCCCCAACGGCTAACATATCAGCCCATCAATATTTATGGCATTTAAACTCTCACAGTTTTCTTATTTATTTCCTTCCCATATAATTTCTGTTTCTTTAAATTATTTTAGAAATGCAACACCTAAAGTGCTCACTTCTTCCTAAGCGCTACCTTCCTATTTCTATAATGCGGGATTATTCTCAATGCTATGGCAAACCATTAAGAAATGCTGCTCTTTACCCATAGCTCTTTCACTCATTATTTTAATTTTTAAACATCAAGTTATAAGGTTATAACAAGTTTAAAGCTCAGCTGCTAGGTTCCCTTATTTAATAATTTCAAAGGATGCCCCCTAGAATAGCGGTTGCCTTACAACTAAACAAACATAAGCACATAAATCCAGTAACCCAAAGACGTACATCAGACTGAACTAAACAGCCTGCCTGCGCAATGATGAGCACTATCACAGCACCTTTAGGGCATTAAACAGCCGGACCTTCAGGTATCCAGCATTTTTACAATTATTATTTCGGGGCCCTCAACCCTTCACATGGGCACCCTGTGACAGAATCATTATCATATATTTCTTTGTATACTTCATCAGTTAATGCTGTATGCAGTACCTCCTAATTAAAGCAGTGTACAGTACTTCCAAAGGTACACCTGTATACCATGGCAAAAATACACCAACAGAAAACATACACACAGCTTGTATACTATCAATTAATCAACAAATTAAACACAATCCATCAGTTTACCAGTTTCCACACTGAACACACCTGCCCACCAATTTACAAATAATCCTACATTAAACACACTTGCATAAAAAAAGCATCACTACAGGGGACCACATAGTCCAACACCCCCATTTTACAACTCTAGCAGATCTCCCTAAATGTTCCTCCTCAGTGCTACAAAAAAAAGTCAGGAGAGCACACAATACATAACTGCCTTCCCTCCATTTACCAAACTCCATAGCCATGTCCCTTGATGCTCCAACTCAAAATTGCAAAGAAAAGACAGTGGAACATACAATAAGCAACACCCCCTTTTTAACCACCAAACAGCCATGTGCCTTGACACTCCATTTGCCTCTTCAACTGCCAAGTCCTCCTTTCACCTAAGGTTGTCTCTTTCAATCCTCCAGTTGCCTCCTCTGACACCATGTCCTCCACACTTTTGTCCCAGCCATGACCAGTTCACACTGCTCCAGATCACTCCTGATGTGCAGCTCTCAACTGCAAGCTGCTCCCCCCACTTGCTGTCCTGCATGATGATGGCACTCCACACTACCGCAGTCCACCACCTCATCAGTGAAGTAAAGGACAACTAATCCAGACATGCCCACTTTTGTAGAGGAATCCTACACTAAGAAAACACAAAATGGGACTGCAAAAACACATGTGGTCATAAAGGACAAGGCAGACCCCAAAACAGCCCTGACCGTAGCTTACCAGGAAGCCAACCCAGCCCTGCAGATAAGGTAAAAGTAACAAAAAAAAATTGTAGATCAAGGCTCCGCTCCTGACCAATCAGAGTGCACCTTTCCCATGCGTGTGAGACACTCTTATTCTGTGACGAGCATCACATGTACAGATGCCCTAAAAAAGGGGATGTTCTGGGAAGTTTTTTAAAAATTGTATATTATTGATCACTCTTGATCAATAATATATTAATACATCCCCTGTCACAACTCGTTTCTGTATCAGATTGGTTTCACTTGCCTTCAGCTTGAGCCAGAACAGCTCTGCTTTGCTTCACTGTTCTCACTCAAGTCAAAGGTGCATGAAACCACTCTGATACAGCAACGAGTGGCTCTGGGAGATGTGTTAACACATAACCCATAAAACAAATGATGAGTGTGTTTGGTATACAAGACCATATACCCACAAAGAGGGATAATTAGCTAATAAAAACAACTTTCTCTTTAGGCTTGTGGCCTTGTTACCTAATTTGTCTCCTTGGTGGGTGTATTTCCTTGTATACCACACAGACCCATTATTTAATCTCACTATATATACAGTACATGGATGGAGATATGGCTCCAGAGGATCTGTTTTCATATATTTCCCAGTATACATCACCAACTAAAGCTGTACATCTCACAGTTAGGGCTGTATACCTCCAAATTAAAGCTGCATACCTCTGGAGAGCCACCTACTATACATACTTCCAGAGGTATGCAACCTGTGTATCAAAGTAGGAAGGTGGAGGTGCCACCTACATTCCCTGCAAAATCAGGAAAAACACTCGCAGCAGCAGGGCATCAAACGTAGTGCTCTCTGAGCAAAGTCCACCACATGAGGTGGCATTTCATGTCATTGTACTGTATTTTTTGTGACAGTGTGCACCTTGCTCTCGTTAAGAGGAAGTGGGTAAATCTTGCACTTCCTGTTAGGTCCACATTAAGGGAACACCTCACATGAGCAGGAGCAAAAGGACAAGGTAATTTGTGGTTAGAGACAGAATTACACCTGAAGCAAGCATTGGAAGGTCTGTAAGGGCTTTTGACTTACAAGTAACAGTACTTGCGCATCTTGGTGAGAGGGGGAGTTGGGCTGGTTGCTGTGGAAACTGTGGACTAGTGCATCCCTTTGATTTTGCCTGCTGCAAGCCTAGAGCAGAGTGGGAAGGTGGAGGAGCCACCTATATTCCCTGCAAAATCAGGAAAAACACTAGTAGCAGCAGGGCAGCAAACGTAGTGCTCCCTGAGTAAAGTCCACCGAATGAGGTGGCATTTTATGTCATTTTACTGTCTTTTTTGTGACAGTGTGTGTACCTTGCTTTTGTTAACAAGAAGTGAGTAAATCTTGCACTTCCTGTTGGGTCCACATAAAGGGAACACCTCAAGTGAGCAGGGCGAGCACCCAGTTTTGCACGCAGAGATGCATGCAGAGACACACACATCTCAGCGTGTCAGCTGAGGATGCTAGAAATGTCCCATATAAATGCCTGTAAGTAGAACTGATTATGGTGGTTAGAATGGCGGTCCCCATAAAAGTTTGCAGCAAATGTCTTATGCTTACAACAGGAGAGCAGGATGCTACATTCATCTGTGATAAGTGTACCCTAGAGGAAGAGCTGCAGGAAGAGATAACATGCCTTTAAGGGGGAAGAACAGGGATGAAGGAGATAGAGAGACTAGAGTAATGTATAGACTCCATGGTCTCTAAAATTGAAAGCCAGACAGAAGTAAGTAGCAAGACAGAGGAGATGCAGGAAAGGGAACAAAGCCCAGAGCAAGAACAGAAGATTGGCAAGGGTAACTAAAACTAAAAACAAGAAAAGAGGAGGACAAATGCACAATACTGCACTAATACAAATACAAAATAGATTTACTACCCTGCCAAATGATGATCCTGGTCATGTTCCAACTGAAGTCAAACCAAACCCCAAACTAAATCCATCAATCCAAATCCAGGAATCCACAGCTAAAAACTGTGTGGACTGACCTAGAGACCTACTGGTCATAGGAGATTCATTAATAAGGGGCATGTATTCCACACTATGTAGAGGGAGAAACCAACATACAACAGTAAGCATTTTACCAGGTGCAAAAATACATAATATACGCCCACTCCTGGGGGAGCATAATGGAGAATACCTCTAGCCCCATGGTCCTACTTCATATAGGGACAAACAATATACAATGTAGGAATTTACAGGACATATTTACAGACTTTCAGGAAACCCTAGCTGTCATAAAACAAAAGGGGGGAAGTTGCATAGCATCCAGCATTCTACCGGTATTTGGTCATTTCCCTAAAAAATAAAGAATAACCACATTAATCAGATGGTTAAAAGAACTTTGCAAGAAAGAGGGTGTTCAGTTTTTAGATAACTCGGAGGCTTTTTGGGATCTCAAATTATTCAAGCAGGATGGACTCCACCTAGAAAAGGCAGGTACAAGATACCTTGCCAAGAGGTTCAAAGGAGCAAGCAGACTCTATTTAAACTAAACACAGGGGGGCACGCGGGACATGCAAGACCAAAAAACAATTCTGTGAATAACACACAGTTACCAAAAAATATGTAAACTTGGAATTGCATCCTCCTAAATGCAAGAAGTTTAAATAGTAAAATGGATGAACTTAAAAACATTATGTCCACTAAAAATGTATATATAGCAGTGGTTACAGAGACTTGGTGGGATGCTAATGACAACTGGGACCAGGATATACCAGGTTACACCCTCTATAAAAAAATCTAGACAATACAGGAAAGGAGGAGGGGTGGCACTATATGTATCTGACAGCATAAAACCTAAAGAAATTTATTTGGATACTGACATATCCGACCAACTATGGATTAAGTTAATGGCATTAAACAAACCCAAAATAATTTTGGGCACCATCTATAGACCCCCCAGCTGCCACTTTACAAGCGAACAGAACCCTACTCACAAAACTCCTTTCATTAAACACAGAAGACTGAATATTAATCCTAGGGGTCTTGAATCTACCAGGTATTAACTGGGGTGCATCAACAACAGAATCACACCTAGAGAAGAAATTCTTAAATGCATGTGACCAAGCAGGACTAACTCAGAGGGTTGAAGACCCAACCAGGGGACTGAATACACTAGCTCTTGTCCTAACTAATATGGGGGAAACACTAAGTGGATGTATAACCACAGCACCACTGGTGAGCAGCAACCACCTGAATGTAGAATTTAAGATAACAGAAGCAATATGTGAGGATACAGGGTCTACAGCCATCCCCAATTTTGGCAAAGCCAATTTTGCTAAGATCAGAGCAAACCCTACCAACTGGCAGTGGGGAAATGATTTTGACTACAAACCACTGAATGACACATGGGAAATAGTTGCGACTAAACTCAAACAAGAAATAACTGACAATATTCCCTTTATAGCAAAATACTTACCAAAAAATAGAAAAAAGCAATGGTGAATCTCTTCCATCAAAAAATTAGAAAATAAGGAAAAAAGATTATTTAAGAAATGGAACATAAACAAAACCAACAAGAATAGACAACTGTACACAAAACTATCAAACCATTTAAAAAAACAAATTAAAAGGGCAAAAGCAAACCAGAAGTAAACTTGGTCAACAGAGTAAATGGGTATTATAAAGCCTTCTACGCATACATTAACAGCATGAAAGGTAATTCAAATAATATAGGCTCATTAAATAAAAAGGGGACCTGACTTCAGACAACAAAAAAATGGCACATCTAGCAAACTCCTATTTTTCAACAGGGTATAACTAAAAAAAGGATAACCATATAGCACCTACAACAGGTACTGCTCCAACAGAATTATAATCAAAACATCAGACGTAGAAGCTAGGTTCATTAAACTAGATCCAAATAAATCCCCAGGCCCAGATGGTTTACATCCAAGAATACTCAAAGAAATAGCAAGAATAATAGCCCCTCCACTGACTTATATTTTTCAGAAATCATTAGACACATGGGAAGTAGTAGACTGTTGGAAAACAGCTGAAGTTATTTCAATATTCAAAAAAGGAAACAAATCAGATTCCACAAAGTCTCACTGCTATTCCATCAAAAAATTCTAGAAGGTATATTAAAGGATGAGATAACACAACACCTACACACTAACAACCTCACTGACCATTCTCAACATGGGTTTGTAAAGGGAAAGTCATGACAGATAAATATCTTGACTTTTTATAGTAGAGTAACAGACAGCTTGGATGAAGGAATCCCAGTGGACGTTCTGTTTCTCAATTTCCCCAAAGCTTTTGACAAGCTCCCCCATCCAGAATTAATATAACAAATAGATAAATTGTCCATCCATCTGACCATAATAAACTGGGTTCATAATTGTCTACAAAACAGGAAACCATGGGTGTCCATTAGTGGGGAATCTTCTGACTGGTCTGAGGTGACAAGAGGGTTCCCCCAGGGTTCAGTATTGGGCCTCTGTCTCTTTAATTTACATATATCATCTCTACAGTTAAACCATGACTCAATTTGGTTTCAGAAATTTGCAGATGACTGTAGGATAGGGCAGAAATGAATATTAACTCAGACTCATCTAATCTGCAATTTACAATTGACAACATAGTCTCATGGACAGAACAAACCAAGCTGGTACTAAACCAAAACAAATGCTATATTATGCACACGGGGAAAAAAGAACCCAAAAATACAATACAAACTTGGCAACACAGCCCTTAAAATGATCAAAGAGAAAAGGGACCTGGGCATCATAGTATCCAGCAATTTGTCCTTCAAACTCCACTGCCATAAAATAGTCCAGAGGGGAAACAGAATTCTAAACTGCATATTAAGACACATATCAGCAAGGAGCAAAGAGATTGTGTTGCCATTGTATACATCCCTGGTGAGACCCATAGTGAAGTATGGTGCCCAGGTGCAGGCACCATAAAAAAGGGAGACATAGCACTATTAGAAAGAGTCCAAAAATGAGCTACCAGGGCAATCCAGGGCATGAAAAGGAAGGACTATGAAGCCCGTTTGCTACAATTTAATATGTACTTCTTTGAGGCAAGGAGGAAGAGGAGGGATATGTGTCTCGTGCACAGGGCATGGAATAATGAGAATCTCTGGGACATCACTAATCTGGTAATGAACACAAATACACACAATGCTAGGTCCCACCCACTTCAGTTTACAGCACCAAACAAAAGAAAGGTACGTAGCACAGAGTGATTTAGTCAGCGAGTGGTCCATGATTAGGACAGACTTCCACTGGAGGTCATGGCCAGCTCTTCAACGCTATCATTTAAAACTAGATGGGACACTCATAAAAACCTAACCAGAGTCTAGGAATTAGTTGATGAGCATTAAGGATGCAAATCCATTAGCTCTGTACCTATCCTATGTATCCTATGGTAATCCCCCTACCCAAAGACTTGGAGAACTGCAGGATACAGTATAACCCCACCAACCTGCAAAAAATGCAGTTGGAAGAAACCCTTTCCCTGCAGTCCCCTTCCCCATTAACCACCAGCCCACTACAGTCACCACCCCTTCCCCACATAGCTACACCAACAAGCCCACCACAGTCACCTCACTCACCTCCAGCCAGGGTGACAGACTCCTTGGGCCCAATTCTAGAAGGGCTGGCACAAGTCTCACCAAAGGCAACTTGCACCAAATGCCATTGCACCAGGGATCCTGATTCTGATTCTCTTACGGGCAGGGACTACGCAGCTAAATCCTGCGACTTGTGCCAACCCGAACTGTGCACCAAAGGGAGGGTGCACCTGTTTGGGTTGGCGCAAGCCACAGAAACCATATTGGAAGGGTGCATGAGCCCACCCCCCCCAAGCCCCAAACCCAATAGGAGGAAAAAGCCTACAGGGTTTGCAGAACCCCAATGCCGGCACTGGGTCCAAACAGTGCTGGTCAAAATAGAGCATGCAAGGTGTGCACAGCAAAAATGGTGCTAATTTCAACCGTCTGATACAGGGGGCTCTGCAATTGGAGTTCTCCCACCCAAAAAAAGCCATTCATTCAATCAGCACATACTAGTTACAGTAGTATGGGCTTATACAGAGCAGAGTCGGTGACTGGATGTGGTGGTGAGAGTTGGGATTAGCCGGTCACCAGCAGGGTACAGGTCAGGGGAGTAGGGTGGTCTGGCATTGCTGGGTGGGGGGCAACTAGACTACCAGGGATTACAGGGATTTGTTTGGGGGACAACTTCAACTGCTGCCCCGACTTGGGACAGGGATTGGGGTTTGGGGGTGAGGGGAGCTAGAACTGCGGGGCTTATGTAATTGAATTTTGGGGGGTTTGGGGCATGGGAGAATCAGTATCCCTGATGGTCTTTTTTCACTGCATGTTTAGGGGATTCAGGCATTGGGGGGGTCTGCAAGCCCTGTGGGACTTTGTTCGCATATTTAGGGAATAGGGACTTTGGGGTCTGCAAGCCCTGTAGGGCTGTTTTCGCATATACTGTATGGGGGATCAGGGCATTGGTGGTTCTGCTAGCCCTGTGGGGCTTTCTTTGATGAATAGTGGGAATCAGGAGCATTGGGAGGTTCGATCACCCTGTGGGGCTTTTCTTACTGCACTTTGGGGGATCTGGCCATAGGAGAGGGAGGGAGGTACATGTGATGGGGGATGGGCTAGCAGGCACATTGGTGCAACCCCCGGTGGATGCAAGGTACACTTACATCAGCTAATAGCTGGTATAATTGTACTTTGATGGATGTTCTCCAGGAGTTGTTCCAGAATAGCAAATCTGGGTATCTGCCAGCTGCCCTTCCAGAATAGGGTGCAACTGTTGCCATAAACCCCCATGCACCATGTCACAGGGGTTTTATAGTGTAACTGGTGGCGTAATTCCAATTTGGTGCAAGCAGTCTGTGACATGTCGCAGCTTACTTTGCAGAATTCCAAATGTCACAATTCATGGCGTAAAGTGCTACTTGCACCATTTTTTTTTTTGGCGCAAATCACTTTACGCCAGGCATAACTACTTCTAGAATCTGGCCCCTTATCTTTTTCTTTTTTTTGTCTTCAACTATTAAAGTTCTTTTCAACTATCTTGTGCCCCTTCTCCACTCAGTCACCAGCCCCCCACAAAGTTATCCCACCTCAGCCAGGGTGACTTCTTACTCCTCATTTTTCTCCCCACCAATTGTGTTATCTTCTTTTCCCTTCTCCACTCAGCAACAGGCACACCAGACAACCTCCCCGGTATATGGACTCTGCTTGGGGGGTTTTCATTGGCAGATTAGGTGGGCCAAGCTGTTTTTATCTGCTGGCTACTTCTATGAATCTATGAAGCCCACCACTCACCTCACCCACAGCCAGGGTGACTGTCATGGCTAACTCAGCTTTGTTCTTTTTTTTTCCCCAAATGTTCTCTTATTTCCATTTCCCGACACACCACAGAGTCACCTCAGCTCCAGAGGGTCAGAATGTGGCAAAAGGGACTGGTCAGTTCACATCTGCTTTGTGGGAATGGGAACAGGATCTTGCTCCCACTGCCAGCCAAATGAGTGAATGAGAAAACAGCCCAATTGGCTCGGCTTTCCTATGCTTCCCTGACCTTACCTGGCTCCTGCTGGCTCTCGGGTACTGTACCCTACTACCAGTCGGTGTGGTGGTAATCAACCAAAGTCCTCCTTTTCAGCAGCTGTCATTGTTGGTGCGAATATCAGGCTGCTCAAGGCATATCAAATCTGGAGCAACCCCCACTGTGTGCATTACACACTGCCGCATCCGTCACTCACTCCACCACTTGCCTGCTCAACTTCCCCTCTCACACTGGCTCTCTCACTCAAGTGGTACTGAGCCTGGCTTGTTCCCTCACTAACCATCACTCTCACTGGCTTCTTCTGGCTGGTCTGCCACCTGCAATTTAAGAAAATGGTAGTACCTGTTGCCTGGTCTATGATGTCCTCATGGGCTGGCTTCCAATGGTTTAGCTTTTGGCTCTGCTGCTATGTGCTACCTTACCCTGTCACTCACTCCCACTCTCTCTGACCTACCTCTCGCTCTGTCTCGCCATCGACTCATCAACTCATCACCCACCTCAAGTCCTCCCTGCCACCAAATGATATTACTCAGTGCTCTCTTTGCATGCATGTACATTGAATTTTCTACTTAAAGAAGGCACCAATGTAAAATAAAATGCCACCAATAGGTGTGTGTATGTGGGGGGTGTGCTTCCTTCACAGCAGATGGGGCATGCTGCAGCAGGTCACACAGAGGGTATATGCATGCATGCACAGCATGTCACACAAGAAAAAAAAACACAAGTGCCAAAAAAGCAAAACTGGACAAACTATTGGTGGGGCTGGGTCCACTTCAGATTATTGCCCGAGCCTGTGCCCCATTGGCCCATGTAACCCAGAGCCTATGAAGAAGGATCCTTAGTTTTCTTATACTGTGACCATTTCTATACATTTCTTTAAAAAGCCTTAAAAGATCCCTGAAGACCCAATCCACTTTGTTACCACATATTCTGTGTTGCTTTAAATGGCAGAAATGAAATTTGTACAAAAGCCATCATAAGCAGCATCTACGTCCAAAATGTTTTCTAGAAAAGACCAACTGCTGGAATACAAAGCAGGGGTAAAGGCCTCCAGATATTAATCTGTAAGTCATCCCTGAGTCATTTAGCATTTATGAACATACATATTATCAGTCTATTTAGAATGAATGTTTATGTAACTGTATAAATAGGGGTGCAGTCATGCCCTTTTAGTTAGGGTTGTACAGGCACTTCAATGTTAAACCCGAAAATTTACACTTTAATATCTTAGCAACCTTTAGATGAATTTACATGAAAGTGTGCATGTGCGGTCTTGTCGTGGGGCATGTCTCTTGGCATATCAAGTTTTGTTCTGGTTGGGTGTATGGATTCTGAGATACTAATAGTGCAAAAAGTGAATTTTGGGGAATTTTTTCTCCCATTGGTTTAAATGGGTTTTCTGTCCACTTAGCTAGTGCCCAGATAGTTTGGAATTTTGGTCTGAAATTTCCTGGGTAGAAATGGTCTGGCCCACAGATGTGCCTTTTACTGCACTTCTTTTTGTCCCTCAGAGCCTACTGTTCTAAAGTAATTTAATTTTTTAATTTTGAATAACCGGTTCTGAACATGTTCAGTAAACACCCAAAAATAGCTATATGAAATGAAGATCCCCTCCCTGGTGTCTAGTGCCCAGAACGTTTGGAATTTTGGTCTGAAATTTTCTGTATAAAGGGGGCTGGCCCACAAATGTGTCTTTGCATGTTTGCTGGAAAAATATGAATTTGTTACAAAGTTGTTTAATTTTGAAATTTTGAATACTTGGTTCTGAGCATGCTCAGTAAGCACCAAAATTAGCTGTATGAAATGAAATTAAGATTTCTTTTTTTTGTATTGACCTCATCCTTTTTTTGTGAAGGGAAAATCCTTTTTTCATTTGCCACCATCTTGTTTTCAGTTTTCACCACAAATTCAAATTTAAAAAGTTTCTAAAATTACATTCTGGAGTTCAAGCAACACATGTATAATACTTATCTTGATCCCATTAGCTAGATTCTGCACTTGACTGTTGGATAAATGGCCTGAAATGTTTTTTTTTAACATTTAAAATATTTTTTCATGACTTGCTTGTGATGAAAAAATATTCCCTTTTCATATTTACCCAGTGCTTCCTGACCCCCTTACTGTGTTCCTTTGATGTCAACTAGCTTAGCGCCTGGTCTGTTTGGATTTTTGGTCTGAAATGTTCAGGGTAAAAAGGGGTTTGGGGCACAGATGTGCCTTTTGCAGGTTTGCTGAAAAATATTAATCCCTTCCAAAGTTATTGATGTTTTTTTTTCAGTTTTATAAATCATTTTTTTCGACTTGTGGTATGAAAAAAGATTATTTTTCATATGATGACTCATGAAAAAATATTATTTTTTGTGAGAGAAAGTTCCTTTTTCATTAGCTGCAGTGCAGTTTAAGATTTTCTGTTGTTGTCACCATGCATTTACTTTATGGATGGGACATGATCAGTATCACGCTATCAATGCTGTACTAAAGTAAACCTGCAGCTGCTGTATGTTCAGGGCTCCTTCTCTACCCATCAGACCTCACTTTTCCAGAGGATTCCTTGAATGTGGTGTTTACTGGCCTTGATTTTCAATCTGCTTAATATCACAGTACAAGATGACCACCAATTGCTGTATCTTCAGCGCATGATTATAAAACTAATGTATACACAACACTCAAGTAGTCATGTGGTAAAGCAGTGTTCAGAGGGTTCTGGCAGATGAAGCACCCAAGTGGTACTTTAGTACTGTACCACATGACCATGGGGGTACAGGTACAGGTCGAGTTCAAAATATGCAGCACTAAGGGGGTACCTGTTGCAGCAGTGGGATCAGTAGCATCACGGTTGAGGCTTCTGGATACAATACTTGAGGGATTATCTTATGAGGAGGGATAACAGCCATGCAGATACATCATTTAGATTAATGATATACTGCAGGAAGAGAAAAAGTAACACAAAAAGAACTCCTGAGTTCTTTCCTTTTTTGTAGCACTTGAGCTTTTCTTTTTCTGAACCGTTGTACAGAGCAAAACAGATAAGAGAAGTTTTTTTTATGGTTGCTTCTTTTCTTGGGCAAGGGGGGTCAAAATAATCCCCTTATTCTACCATCTGCCTCACTGTGTACATCACTCCCTCCTTATAATGAACCCCCAAGAACTCGGTTATTAGTAACAGTACTCTTGGTTCCCAACATAAAGTGACTGTTTGCAAATAAATAATTGACATGAAGCAGCCACAATGACTTACCAAATGACTGTAAATTGCAAGGCTGCTGATCAAGACCACCAAACATAAAACATCAAATTCTTTCTTTTGATTCTATGGCCACTCCCATAAGACACATATCAAATCATATGCAGACACACATACATTACAAAGTACTGTACTGCTTTCCAGTTTGCCTGATTCAAAGTGGTCAGAAAAAAAAGGACTGGTACACCACTGCAAACAAACTGTACTCGAACACGGGTAGGACAGCCCTGCAAAGTGCAATGTGATCTACACACATTCACAGTATGGGGAAGAGGCTCATGTTGTGTATTCATGATTTGATACCATGTCACACTAGTCTGAGTTCCATGTACAGGAGAGGGGGTGATTCCGCGCTACTTAGCAGGTCAGGAGAGTGAGCGGTTCATCAGAGGTGGATGCCTTTCTTAAATGGCAGTCACCAAAGCACTGGTATGCATCCCCCTCTGTTGGATCGCTCATTCCACCAACCTGCCTGGTAGCGAGGCAGGGACCCTCCAAAACACAGAGAGGCATGATGCAGTGTCAAATGAGGAATCAAAACCACATGACCCTCTTCTAAATGCTGTTGATGTGTCTGGATCAAATTGTGCTTTGCTGGACTGTCTTGTCATTTATACATCCTGTCAGAAAAGTGAGCTTTTACAGTGGTGTGGCAGTGTTTTTCCTAAGGACAACTTTGCGGTGTATTGTGTGTGGGCATATAGTTGGCTGTTTAGTGTGTGGTTCTCTACGACAGCAGCCATACATTTTGGTGAGTCTCCAAGTCTGCTGTTCTCAATTATATGTAAACACATGCCTTATGTTAGGAGCAAAGGGATCCGTTGGTTGGCACCATGATTTCGATCTACTAGGAACATGGTAGCACCACTTGTATGTGACACTGGGCATCAAGAACTGGGATGACTATTCAAAAATAATAAGGCAAAATGACACAGCATGCTGAAAAGAATGGTGCATAGCTCCCTGCACACAGACTTAGGCCACCCTACATGACATAATCGAATCAAGAAACAGTGAGCAGCAGCTAGACATCAGCAGGGTCACAAATCTGAGTGATGGCTGCAAAAACAGATGAAAAAGAATACAATAGAGGTGAGAAATTATTAAAACTAACACATGAAATGTTACTGTTCAAATAAAACAACTTAATAAATGTAACGGACAGCTAATCACTTCAGCAGCTTTTTAACCTCCTTGTGCTCCAAGGTCGCACCTGGAAACAAGTTTAGACTTACTGTGTCCTTCCTGGTTAAATGAGTTCCCCTTTCACCCTTTACCTGGTGTCTAGTGGCACCCCCACCACCCTATTGCCATTCCCATATATATTTATTTCCCTAGTGTCTAGTGGCACCCCAAACCTCTGATGGCCTTTCCAGCTGAAACTTTCACATTCCCTGGTGTCTAGTGGCACTCCCACCCTTCGATCGCTGTCCCTGTAGAAACCTTCCCTCATGTCTAGTGGCACCCCCATCCCTCTGATTCCTGTTCCAACCTGAACTTAGGAAAACAGTCCTTCAATGTTCTTTTTTACCTGTAAAAAAAAAAAAAAGGTCTATCGCCGATCTGACCCCCCTCACTTCCCACTCAGCACCCACCACCCTGCAGCAGCCATGCCCCCTCACTCACCTAAAAGGTGACAGGCTAGAGATCGACTCTTCTATGGAAGACATGTCTTGCTGCAGGAGCCACATACTGCAATATGAAAAAATATGGTACATGCCTGTCAATGTATTTCAATGAAGTTTTCAACCTTGATGCATAACTTAGCCATTTTTGCAAATTTTCAACATGACCTTTTTGGGACCTCACCTCATGAACAATATCAGTGGAATTCTGAAAAATACAGCCGGAAATGCGATTTTGCAGTTTCTTGACAAAATCACATTTTGGGCAGGAGTTAGAAATTTTCACTGACCTTGTGATTTGGGGTCATAAGAAGGCTATTTTTAAATTTTTGGGTCAAGATATGTAAAAATGCCAAAGTTATGTGCATTTGTTGAAACTTTGTTAAGCTCCCTAATAACTTTAGAAATTTTAAATATTTTGACTCTAAATTTTCAACATAACCATCTTTTTACACCACATAATAAACATGACAGTTGTCATTTTTTAAACCCTGGCCAAACTGTGTTTCGCTTTTGATTAATTGTAATAATGACTGCAGTGGCACAGAATCATATTTTGTAAGAAGTTAAACATTTTTATTACTGGGTTCATGAAGTGAAGTAATAAGAAGGCTATGCTGACAATTTTGCTGCTTTTTTAACGCAAATGCAAGTGCAGAGGGGCCCTGCACTCCTACAGACACATGAGAATACAATAAGGCTATCTCAAAAAGTAAGGAAATTCTTTGTAAAAACTTTGTTAATGCACTAGTTAGAGTTAAAGTGACACAATTAGGGAAATGTGGTGTTAGGGTTTCCAACGCTAACACCCCATCCCCAACCTGTAGGTAGCATCAGGTATGGGGCATACCTTGGGATTGTCAAACCTAATGCTCACCCCATTCACATACACTTTACTCATCTCAGCTTATTTACTCATGGAATGGGGTAAGCGTTAGGGTTGACAACCCCAAGGCATGCCTCACACTATTGCTGCCTGCAGATTGGGAGTGGAGTGTTAGAGTAGAAAACTGTAATGCAACATTTCACTTCTTTTGTTGTTTCAACCCTACTTAATGCATTAATGAAGTTTTTGCAAGGAATATATATATATATATATATATATGTATACACACACACACACACACACACACACACACACACACACAATGGGGTGAGTGATAAATGAGTGAGATAAAACAGTGTATCATCCGCTGCAGTGTGATATTTTTATCCTCTGCTCTACTGTGATGATATCAGCCATTTACACACACAGGTCACAAAAGGTCATCACTCTAGTCTAGGCAGCTTTCCCCTCAGCATGCAAGAAACATCTGTGCTGTTATGATAGACACAAATGCAGAACTACTTCAGAGGTCTCACTGCTGCCTACTGCTAATTCAGTGAGCATTACAAAACACACCTACCCCCCCCACCAACTTCCAGCTCATTACTGTGACTGCAGCCAGAATTCTAAACAGCATAGCTTCACAGATCAGTCTAAACTACTGCCTGCAGCTAACTCAACTACCATTGAAACACACTCTCACTTGTTCCTCAAACTCTGATTCTTACCCATTACAATTAGAAACATGGAATTTGACGGCAGATAAGGACCGCTTGGCCCACCAGTCTGCCCATTTCCCTGTCTACTGGATAAGCTGCAGAGCCTAGTTAACCAGCAGCCTACTTCTTCCTACCCAACCCCCTAGAATTGCCTTATGAATTGCCTTATGACTGTCCCATGCATGTTTGAATTCAATTACTTTGACACTTTGAGCTTGACTGCAACCAGAATCCTAAATAGCACAACTGTGTGAAAGGCTTTTTGGCACCATGCATTTCTGCTTAAAGTTGGACCAGCATAACATTCTGTGGTGATTTGCGTATGCAGCCCATGATGCTTTACATTGTGTGGGCATGTGTGATTTTGTATTTTCTTGAAACTTGGCTTCCCAGCCAAATGCCCTTTGGGGTAACCCTTGCCTCAGTGTTTGCGCACAGAGGTTCTTTGTCTTTTAAATAGTTTTTTATTTTAATGGGTTCACCACAACATATCCAAGACACACTGTCTTAAGGGTAGCTGGTCCAATCCACTGGGGTGTCAAACAGATGAGGCATACTGATGAGTCCTGGTAGGACGAAACACGTGTCTATGCCTTCTGTTAGCACTCTTTGCAAACTGTGTGAGAGGCCTTTCGGCACCATGCATTTCTGCTTAAAGTTGGACCAGCATAACATTCTGTGGTGATTTGCATATGCAGCCCATGATGCTTTGCATTGTGTGGGCATGTGTGATTTTGTGTCTTCTTGAAACTTGGCTTCCCAGCCAAATGCCCTTTGGGGTAACCCTTGCCTCAGTGTTTGTGCACAGAGGTTCTTTGTCTTTTAAATAGTTTTTTATTTTAATGGGTTCACCACAACACATCCAAGACACACTGTCTTAAGGGTAGCTGGTCCATTCCACTGGGGTGTCAATCAGATGAGGCATACTGATGAGTCCTGGTAGAATGAAACACGTGTCTATGTCTTCTGTTAGCACCCTTTGCAAACTGTGTGAGAGGCCTTTCGGCACCATGCATTTCTGCTTAAAGTTGGACCAGCATAACATTCTGTGGTGATTTGCATATGCAGCCCTTGATGCTTTGCATTGTGTGGGCATGTGTGATTTTGTATTTTCTTGAAACTTGGCTTCCCAGCCAAATGCCCTTTGGGGTAACCCTTGCCTCAGTGTTTGCGCACAGAGGTTCTTTGTCTTTTAAATAGTTTTTATTTTAATGGGTTCACCACAACATATCCAAGACACACTGTCTTAAGGGTAGCTGGTCCATTCCACTGGGGTGTCAAACAGGCGAGGCATACTGATGAGTCCCGTAGGACAAACACGTGTCTATGTCTTCTGTTAGCACCCTTGCAAACTGTGTGAGAGGCCTTTCGGCACTATGCATTTCTGCTTAAAGCTGGACCAGCATAACTTTCTGTAGTGATTTGCATATGCAGCCATGATGCTTTGCATTGTGTGGGCATGTGTGATTTTATATATATATATATATATATATATATATATATATATATATATATATACACAGTATGTGTGTGTGTGTGTATATATATATATATATATATATATATATATATATATATATATATATATTTACGTAATAGGCGTGGACATAAATCCTATGTGATAAATCTGAGCTACTATGCGATAAATTCAAAATGTTGCATTTATACACGTAGTAGACGCATCATCACAGATTTATACACATAGTAGATATGTCACAATTACTCTGGAACTTATTTAGAATGTTCAGCATCAGTACCAGTACTAACTATATTCAAATGCAAATAACTTTAAAATGAAAAAAGATAGCATAGTGCTGTGAGCATGAAAATTGTTCAGCATAAAATGATCTACAGAGTGATTGGTATTTCATTGATAGATACCTTATAGATTTTTTTATAATTAGCAAAAAAGAGCAGAAAATACTACTTTTGTTCACTTTTTTGACAAACATATGCAAAAAAAGATAAACAATCAAAAACAAATGTCCTTGCTCTGACAGAAAGCATCCCTATTGCATAAATGAAATATACAATGGTGAGCTGTCAGATAAATGATTTATCTACTCTTGTGCTGTTTGACCTCGGACATCTCACTCGTGGCTTATGCAACTCGTGAGGTTACCCGAGGTCAAACAGCACTTGTGTAGATAAATCATTTATCTGACAGCTCTCCATTGTACTGTATATCCCTTTTATATATATATATATTGTAGTGGCATGGTTGTGCTACTATAGTTAGGGTTCAGTTGTCACTTGCATACTAAAGTCAAACGTTTGGGCATTAATAACTTTGGACCCATTCAATGGATTTGCCTGAAATTTGGTATGCACGGTGGGACTTGTTAGGTCTCTTGATCTGCCAAATTTTGTTGTGGTTGGACTTACAGTCTTTGCATATGAAAACACTGAAAAATGCAAAATTATCCATTTTTGGAGGCAGCTTTTGGGATATTGGATGTAGATCTCCACGGCAGTCATGTGGCGTGCCACTCTGTGAGATGGCTCGTTTGAAAGAGCTTTGATGGCCGAACATGCCACTTTTCGTTTGGTGAAAACATATTAAAGCATTCAAACATTATGCCCCTTTAAGTTCCCATTATATGTCAATGGAAAAATGTATATGTATGTTCTGCGAACAAAGAATGGGGTTCTGGCCATTTCGTCCTGCCTGGCGATCAGAGAATTTGCAGCCTCACAGTTCAAGAATCTTTGTCCCCGAGGATTTTTAAAATTCTTTGATCGTGAGGTCCGCTATCTTGCTTTGCAATTTCCGATCAGAAAAACACAAATATCTTGACTCAGGGGTCATCTCTGAAGTAAAACTTGGATGGGTTTTATTCAGGGGACTCCGATCTGTCGAGCCATGGCTTTGGTTCGATCCAAATCAGTCAAAAAATAGAGTTTTGAACTTTTAAAATCTTAATTCGTGGCTCGCTAATGATCTTTGATCGCGAGCCTGAAAATTTTTTGATCGCGAGATTCTTTGATCACGATCGTGCATCGTAAGTGAGGGATGAGATGGCCAGATTTCAAAATGCATTTTCTCAGCCCAGGGGTACCCATCAACGTACTATGAGGGTGTATTGTGCTCAGGGGCTTCGTTCTGCCCCATCTGAATAAAATGCATCATGTTTACAATATCCCTGGTAGTCTAGCAGCCCCCCCCGATCATGATCAAATACATAGTGATCTCTAATTCCCTGGTAGACTAGTGGCCCCACCAATGTGTATTTCATTAATATTGTTTTTTTATATCCCTGGTAGTCTAGTGGCCCCCCATCGTAATGAAATAGATAAGGATTTGCAATTTCCTGGTAGTCTAGTGGCCCCCCAATGTATATTTCATTAACGCACACCCCGATGCCTGTTGGTGGGGGGGGGGTGGGGTGCAAGGGTGGGAACCCTAATGTCAAATTTCCTCACTTTTTATACTGTAGAAGAACCCTAACTGATGCATTAATGACATTTTTTTGCATAGAATATGGTATATAGTTATAGATATAGATATACATAGAAACATAAAATTTGACAGCAGATAAGGACCGCTTGGCCCACCCAGTCTGCCCATTTCCCTACCTACTAGATAGGCTGCAGATCCTAGTTAACCAGCAGCCTACTTCTTCCTACCTCCACCCCCTAGAATGGCCTTATGACTGTCCCATGCATGCTTGAATTCCACCACTGTTTTTGACTCCACAACCTCCTCTGGAAGGCCGTTCCATGCATCTACAACCCTCTCTGTGAATAAATACTTCCTTAAATTACCTCTGAGCCGCCCTCTATCTTCAAATTGTGTCCCCTTGTTCTTGCACACCTCTTTTTTTGAAAGATGCTACCCTCTTGGACTTTGTTGATTCCCTTGAGGTACTTGAAAGTTTCTATCATGTCTCCCCTCTCCTTCCTTTCCTCGAGGCTATACATATTAAGCTCCTTTAGTCTCTCTTCATATGTCTTATGGTGCAGACCCTGCACCATTTTAGTTGCCCTCCTCTGGACAGCTTCCATCCTGTCTGTGTCTTTGCGGAGATTGGGTCTCCAGAACTGCATGCAGTACTCCAGATGGGATCTGACCAGCTGTCTGTACAGAGGGATAATAACTTCCTGTTTTCTACTGGTGATGCCTCTCCCTATGCATCCCAGTATCCCCCAGCCCTCCTTGCTGCCCTCTCACATTGCTTGCCCACCTTTAGGTCATCTGATATGACTACCCCCAGGTCCCTTTCCATTTTTGTTGTTGTTAGTATCTCACCCCCCATTGTGTACTCTTCCCCTGGGTTTTTGTTTCCCAGGTGCATTACCTTGCACTTTTTAGTATTGAATCTAAGCTGCCATACATTTGACCATTCCTCTAACCTTGCCAAGTCCCTTCTCATCCTTTCCACCCCACATTGTGCATCAGCTCTGTTGCAGGTCTTTGTGTCATCTGCAAAGAGACATACTTTTCCTTCCAGTCCCTCTGCAATGTCGCTTATAAAGACATTGAAGAGGACCGGTCTTAATACTGAACCCTGTGGTACCTCACTAATAACCCTCTTTCTTCAGAGTGGACTCCATTTACTGTTACTCTCTGTGTCCTATTCTCCAGCCAATTCTTTACCCAGGCTGTCATCTTGGGACCCACTCCCAGGCTGGCTAACTTGTACATTAATCTTTTGTGTGGGACTGTGTCAAATGCCTTGCTAAAGTCTAGGTAGGCCATGTCCACAGCCTCTCCCTGATCTACTACTTTGGTCACCCAGTCAAAGAAATCTATCAGATTCATCTGGCATGACCTTCCAACTGTGAATCCATGCTGCCTTGGGTCCTGTGCCCCTCTGGCCTCTAGATACTTGACAATTCTTTCCTTCAGAAGTGATTCCATCATTTTCCCTATCACTGAGGTTAAACTAACAGGTCTGTAGTTTTCTGCTTCTGCCTTTCTCCCACTTTTGTGAAGGGGAATCACATCTGCCCTCTTCCAGTCCTCGGGTACCACCCCATCCTCCCATGATTTGTTAAAGAGGGTAGTCAGTGGTGTCACTAGTTCTACCCTTAGTTCTTTCAGAATTCTGGGATGAATCCCATCAGGCCCCATTGCTTTGTCCACCTTCATATAGATACAGATATAGATATAGATTTTATATATATATATATATATATATTTATACAACGTATGTTTTGGGATAAATACAAGGATAAAAAATGATATCTAGACTGCCCAGTGAAGATAACATTGTTATCTTCATGTTCCTATACGTCATACATTTATCTCCACGTTCCTATACGTCATCCTGATGAAAGTGAAAGTGTTTCACTTTTCATCAGACACCTGTCTCTCTTTCCTCTGCCCTGTACAAGTAACTCCCCCAAAAAATATCTTTTTCCAGTTGATTCGTTCATATCTTAACACAACACAATTTAATATCTGGTTGATCCTGCGATTTTTCATCATTGATCGAGTCACGAATGGACGCGATCCCGCTATTGTTAGCCACCTGTTAGCCTGTGTGTAATTGCTCGGGTGGTCCGTAACGTTTCCCATTGGCTATTTTTCAGAATAGTTGCCAACAGCAGCTTGCGAGTCGGCAGCCAGACCAGCAGTCCAGCGGCGTGTCAGCTGCCAGCAACGCATGCCCGTACCCTTGTCCTGAAGCCAGCCGACCCACTCGCCTTCCTCTTACTGTTGTCGGCAGCTCTTCCTGTTAAAATATAGACAGTATTAGGAAAGTGTTACAGTTTTTGAGCAATTTACAGCACAGGCTGTATAATTGAAAGTAACTGAGATTTCAATATTGTTCCGCTGTCACGCTTACATTTCAATGCATTCTGATCGTCAATGGGTGAAATGAAGTTGCAGGATCAACCAGATATGTTTATATTTAATTATTTGTGTTAAGATGTAGGCAGGATCAACCAGATATGTATTATTCAATGAGTTTACTGCAGCAACATGAAACAATTTTATTTAAGAATATATGTAATCTGCTCTTTTGAGGGAGGGGCTATAGAGAGTTGTATTGGGGTGGTCAGGGCAAGGTTAGCCAGAATCCAGACACATTTTGGCATAATAATTTTAAAGTAGCAGGATCAACTACATATATATTTTTAAACAACATATGCATCTGTTGTGCTGATAGACATACTGCAGATTTGTGTTGAAACAGCTAACATCTCTATGTAGTGCAATGTATTAAGTGCACATTTGGAGCTTTTGTTGAATGCAGCCCAAAACATACATAGTATAAACTCGAATATGTATGGCCGACTGAAGATATTTATTCACTCGAGGTTAATGACATCTGATATTCTACTGTGGCTTCGCCAGTGAGATATCATGATATCATTGGCCTTCGTGAAGATAAATATGATATCTTCAGTCGGGCCATGTCATATCCCCTATATATATATAGATAGATAATATATATACATACACACACACACATACACTACATATATAACTAAATACACACACACACACACACACACACACACACACACACACACACACACACACACTCACTCTGGAGTCCGCCACAATGCAACATAGTAACTTGCAGTAAATGTTATGACAAAAAGTACTGCATAACTAAAGAGCTTACTTGGCATTGAATTTTGTGACATACTGCAGCATTACTGCATTGCTTCTTGCTGACACCACTGTATTTATATATTTATATATACAGTACAGGGTTTTAAATAATTGATTAGCAGTTTTTTTCTTGGGACAATACTAACTGTACAGAAAGCATTTATATAGGTTTTCTAGAAGTGTCATGTTTGTTAAACACAGTGAGGCAAGTGATATGCATTTTCACAATGTTTTAGAACTTTTATGAGCAAAACGCTAATCAATTTTTAGAGTTATTTAAAACCCTGCAGTATATCTATATATCTATTAAGGTGTCAGTAACATATTAATACAATGGTTCTGTATGTATAGCTAGAAAGATGGATACGATATATATTCATTGCAAAAAACTTCATTTAATGCATCAGTTAGGATTAAAGCAACAAAAGTGGGGAAATGAGATGTTAGGATTGAGCCCCTAAACCCCCCACTCCACCCCGAGCTTCCACAGACTAACAAACATCGGGGTGTGCCATGGGGTTGTGAGGCCCAACTCTCAACCCATTTCATGTGTAAACAGGTTAACAAGCTACAGTAAAGGAGAATGGGGTAAAAATTAAGCCTGATGACCCCATGGCACACTCCAGCATTTGTCAGTCTGTGGAGGATCAGGGGTTGGGTGGTGGGGGAGTTAAGAGCTCAACCCTAACATCTCATTTCCCCACTTTTGTTGCTTTAACCTTAACTGATGCATTAAATGAAGTTTTTTGCAATGAATTTCCTTACTTATTGAAAAAGTGTAATATAACTAGTAAATAGCATATGTTGGTGGGAATGCGGGGACCTTTGGGCTCCACGGTCCCACCAAGCTACCCATTTCTGCATAACAATATTCGTCTTTGGGAGTGTGGGCCCTCCGGTCCCTGTGCTTCCACTTACACATAAGTACAGAGCCATACAGCAACCCTATAGGGTAAGGAACCCTTGTAACACTAATTTGCCAATATCTCAGCAACTGTAGCAGCTATGAAAAAGATTAAAGTGTCACTGTAATCATGACAGTGAGATCTCCATATGAGATATGTTGACAAAATCAATCTCTTGCATCATTTACAACATGTGGGCACCAAAAAAGTGTTGAAAAGGCACCCTTGGAACCCTTGTGACACTAATTTTCCCCCCATTATCTGAACTTCTGGATTATCTGAACTCAGTAACTATACAACCTAGGAAAAACATTCTACTGCAGGTGTAATCTGTGGTTTCCAATCTTGTTTCTATTGCTTGGATCATTTTGATCTAAGCCACAGGTAGTGAAAATTCCATATCTCACTTTTTTTTCAAGATACGGACGCCAAAAGTCACTATGTGCGCCACAATGTTACCCTATGGGAAAAATCTCAACTTTGTGATGGCATAGCTATGGAACCGCTTAACTTTATAACACCTTTATAGCACAACTTACATCTCTAGGGTATCCCCTTAATACCTTGCAAATTTCAAGTCAAAAGACCAAACCGTTAATTTACAATGCAGTGGGAACATTTTTTAAAAGTTTAAAAATTCCTAGTTTGGAGGTAGCAAAATCCCTGACTGTCAGATCAATCCCTACTCGTGAGCTGTCAAAATCACCATCTACAAGAGATCCTTGACCGTAGGATTTTGGCCATCTGGTCCCTAAGTGACGGTCAAGAATTTTGCTGCCTCGCGAAAAGGCATTGGGTGGTGGTCTGGGATTTTGTCAGCTCATGGATTGGGAGTTTGTCAATTCATGAAAGGGGATTCAAATACCAGTCCCCTTTAGCAAGCTGATAAAATCCCAGTCCACCACCCGATCCCCTTTTTCAAGACAACAAAATCCTTGACCGTCAAGTCAACCTCATCCACGAGAAGGGCCATCTGGTCACAAAGTGATGGTCAAGGATTTTTCAGCCTTGCGAGAGGGGATTGACTGGCATACTGGGATTTTTCCACCTCGCGAAAGGGGATCGTAACCAAGTCGCGGACAAAGAATATTTAAATTTGAAGTGGTCATTTTTTGGATAAAACAAAGAAAACCAAAGGTATAGGTTTATGGAGGGCATCGCCCTGAATAAAAACTATGCCTTATTACAATAACAAGTCACCTGTGGAGGAAGCTACAACATTTTATTCGGGGGAAAAATGAAAACAAGATGGCGGCTCACAGACAAGAATTTTTTCCTGACGGACAAGGATTTTTAAAATCCCCATTTGTGAGCTGACAAAATCCTTGACTGTGAGCCCAGTCCTCTTTCACAAAACATACATATAAATCTTGGATTGAACTGAGCATGCCCAGAACCCCCAAATTAAAAATTAAATAACTTTTGAATAAATTAATATTTTTTTTACCAAACCAATGCTGGATTATTTTTTGACCCAAACTCTTTCTATGTTCCAGATTTCAGACCAAATCATCAAATAATGTGGTCACAGCATGATGGGCAAAAAATGTGTCAAAAGTGGCAAAAAAACGCATTTTTCAGCACTTTGCTGCACACAAACCATAAGACCAACTGAAATGCAACTTGGTAAATCAAGAGATCTACCACACAAAACAACACATTCTAAATGTCATGCAACTCTGTTGAATGGTTGCAAGGTTATTAATGCACAAAAATTGGGGTTTAACATTAAAGTGCCTACTCAACCCTAACTATAGCGGCACTACTGCGCTACCATAATAGATATTATATATACTATATATATATATATATATATATATATATATATATGTATATATATATATATATGTGTGTGTGTGTGTGCGTGTGTGTGTGTATCTTCTGTATATATGTTTGTGTATATATATTATACAAATATTGACTGGAATTGAGAACTATAGTGGGAAAATATTGACCCCGAGTGATGCACTATTGACTGACAGCTGTTACTGTATATTGCCAAAAACTGAAGGCTGAGGGCACTATGACAGTTGGAAGGCAATAGTTCACCCCTAGGGGTTAAGGTATTTCCACTATTATAAAATGTTGCATGATTAATGTTGTCCTATAGAAATAGACAGCGAACGTATCTAGAAGACATAACAATGAATGACTTACAGTAACCGTGTCCAGTAAATAGGAGTCAGGGGAGCAAATATGAATACTTTATTTTATACAGGATGGGGGGGTAAAGAGGAAAATGTTTGTGAAAATAGTAGGGAGGTAAATGTGTTAACTATGTGAAAATGATGGGGATATAAATGTGTTAACTACATCAATGCAGGGTTCAGATATTTCATTCATGTCTGAGTCTCTACAAGATTGAAAATGGGTGTTCAAAAGTCTATGTAGGATAGGTGCAAGAGAGTTTGCAATTTGATGAGGGTTAAACCAACAAAACATGGGCCCCTCCTCTTTTTAAAAGAAAGGCAAGGTCCCTGGTCAGTAAGAAAGATGAACTAGATAGTGTGTTAAAAATGAATGGGGTGAAAATTGAATTTATCACTGGAACCTCATGTGGAGCATACATTTCCACCTATGCTATTTCAATTCCTGGATACAGAATATAACAAAGAAATACAGAACAGAGAAAAGGAGGAGGTTCAGAATATTTTTTTTCAAAATGGGGTGGACCTCAAGAAAATTCTTGCTTTGGAAAGGGAATAGTTTGTGACCCTGTGGGGATGTATGAGAAGCGCTCATTGTGTGGGATTATATTAATAGGAGATGCTAACAAATAGTCCTTAAAGAATTTGGTTCAAAGGAGGAATTTGAAATAAATGGTTAAAAAGGGTACAAGATGAGATACTGTTTTGCATATTGTCATTACAAATTTAAGTGACTGGTATGAGGAACCTGGAATATCGCCTCCCACTGGGTCTTCTGACGACAAAGTGGTTGCTGTAAAACCAAATTTCCAAAAGAGTAGTACACAAAGGGGCAAAAAGCAACTTGGTAAATCCTCAAAGTAGGTAAATGAAAAGAAGGAGAGGGTGTTGTATACTGTTGCAGGTGAACTAAAAGATGATTGGTTGAGGTGGAAATCCATAGATGCTCCATGGAAGGCAGTGAAGGCCTTATTCAAACCACAGTTGACAGGGCTGTACAAATGAAAGAATATGTGAGGTTTGATAGTGATAAACTATGGATCATGGAGGGGTTTAAAAGTTTAATAAGCCAGAGGCAGAGGGCATTTGAAAGAGGAGGCACACAATAAATTACAAAACCAGGTAACTTAAGAGTCAACAAGGCTAAGGAAAGCATATTATCACAGAAAAATTTAGAGTTTAAAGAACTCTGACTCCAGGAGGTGGTGGACAAAGAAAAAATAATTTCTGAAAGGTGACTGATGACTCTAGTGACAAAGTTTACAAATATGCCGAGAGGTGCATTTTTTTGGGTAAAAATAAGGCCCAGGAATTTATGGATGACCTAAATAAAACCCAATGTGATATGAGAAAGAGTTTAGCCCCACTTGAACCTAGACTTACTGAAAAGTGAAATGTCCCTAGAGACTGTTTGCTCACGATGGAGACAGTGGCAAGGAAGATGAAAAATCTTAAAATGAATAAGGCTATGGGAATAAATTTGGTCCCAAACTGGATTTGGAGGGATGGTGCTGTTATATTAGCACCGTGGGTGTGTGATACTTTTAATAATAAATAATTAGAAACTGGTAAGTTACATAATTAATGGAAGCAATTAAGAGTAATACCCCTCCCTAAAGTTTAATCCAGTGAGATTCTGTATGGATTTTTTAAAAACTGTATGCACTGTAATCAATCAGTCTTACGTGTTTTGAGCCCAACTCAACTGCATTTCTTCTGGAACTGCTCATTATACTTGTAATGCTTTTTGTGGCTATGTACTTGACATGGAACCTTTGTAAGTGAACACCTGTGCTCAACGCTATCCTCTGAAGTTTTCAATAAATAAATAAACACTTCTCTTTAAAAGGGTAAAAACACCATACATCTAGGACTCCTGAGGAAGCGGAGTGTAAAACCGGTAGGGTTCTGATCATATTACTTGTTTTTCCAGCTGCTACCAAGATTATAATTGTAAGTGTACGTTATGTTTTTTACACATGTCAGCACGGTTAAAAGCACTTTAATAGAGTAACATGGAACAGAGATACCCAAGAACTGGTGCTGAAGTTTTTTTGTTTGTTGCTTATGGACAATCTCAAGTCTTTTTCCGGTAACTGTAGAGATGGTAAAGTCAGAGGTTTGGGGGTACTCTATCCTCTCAGGCTTGAACAGCAAAACTTTGGTTTTATTTGCAGTTAAAAGCAGTTTATTCTAGGAGCGGGAAACCCAGGTAGGTTCTGGTTCTGGTTTTAGAAACATAGAAACATAGAAGTTGACAGCAGATAAGGACCACAAGGCCCATCCAGTCTGCTCATTTTTGCTACCTCATGAATGTGCCATCGGCCTTTACTCTGTCAATGGCCTATGTATTCATACGCATCTGTATTGCTCTCTTATGCCTATCCCATGCCTGTTTAAAGCCCTGCACTGTATTTATATCCACCACTTCCTGAGGTAGGCCGGTTCATGCATCTACCATCCTTTCTGTGAAAAAGAACTTCCTCACATTACCCCTTAATCGGCCTCCCTCAAATCTCATGCTGTGTCCTCTTGTCCTGCTATTTTTCTTATATTGAACCATGTTAGACTCTTTCACCTTGTTAATGCCCATAAGAGGTTTGAATGTTTCTATCATATCACCTCTCTCCCTCCTTTGCTCTAGGGTATACACATTGAGCTCCGTTAATCTGTCCTCATATGTTTTCTGATGCAGGCCCTGCACCATTTTGGTTGCCTTTCTCTGGACTGCCTCCATTTTGTTAATGTCCTTGTGCAGGAGCGGTCTCCAGTACTGCATGCAGTACTCCAGATGGGGCCTAACCAGTGTCTTGTAAAGAGGGATTATTACCTCCCTCTTATGACTTGCAATACCCCTACTAATACACCCCAACATCCCTCTAGCCTTTTCTACTGCTTTAGTGGTCTGCTTGGATGATTTCAGGTCATCTGTGGTGATGATGTTCAAGTCTGTTTCTTCCCTTGTGATTGCCAGCAACTCCCCTCCCAACCTATAGGTGGCTTCAGGGTTTCTCTTCCCTATGTGCATGACACACATACACAAGGATACACACACAAGGAATCTGGGAGCAATGACGGCTATCTGTGGCCCATTACCACTCCCATCCATTAGCCCTTAATAAGATATGTAGCCTCTTTCTACTATGTTTATTTATTTATTTAGAAAGCAGTTTGGAAAACCTTTTGAGCCATAGGCTCATTTACAAAGGTACCTTGTCACAGTAAGACAAACGAAAATACACAGTATAACAGTATAACACAGTATAACAGTAACTTAAGACATAGATACAAACAAACTGGTACAGGTAGGATTGATGCAAACAATACCAGAGTTATGTTGTCCTTAGCAGCTTAGTAGTAAGCTTTGTCATAAGTATTGAGTACGGCTTTGATTAGTGGCAATTACAACCGGGTGTTAACAAGGTGGTTCCGTAAGGACGTTTTGAAGCACGATATAGTTGGAGCTTCGGAGATGGAGGGGGGCAGTGTGTTGAACCAGGAGGGGGCCCTAAAGCTGAAGGCTCTTTGGCCATGAGAGGTCCTGGCTCTAGGGATAACAAGAGAGGTTTTCCCAGAGGTCCGAGTATGAACTAGTGGGACAGAGCAGCGGATGGTGGTGGTCAATCCTGGTGGGGATAGCCCAAGGAGGGTCTTTTTTGTAAGGGTACAGGTCAGATATTTGAGGCACTCATCAAGATCAAGTACCAGCCATTTAGTGTACAGTAGACAGGTGTGTCTTAGCCTAGGTGCCCCAGTAATTAACCTGCAGGCCTTATTCAGAGTAGTGAGAATTTTATGGAATGCGGTCTGATCAGCAGCACCATACGCCGGCAGTTTATAGTCCACTAGGGACAGGATAGAGAGGTGGACTGCAAGTCGAAGAGCCTCTGGGGGGAGGCAGTGTTTATACCGATGTAAGATGCCCAATCGGATATTAGTGGCAGTGGCTAGGGCAGCGATGTGTCCATGGAAGGAGAGGGTGGGGTCAAAATGGATCCCTAGGTATTTATAGGAGCAAACTTGTTCGAGTGGGAAAGAGGACCCAGAGTGAATGAGGAGTTTGAAGTTGCAGGACTTGTTTTGAGGATGAGTGAGGAACATAGTTTTTGTTTTTTTAAGATTTATCACCAATCTATGTTCCTTGAACCAGCTCTAGGCATCGGCGGCGACTTCTGCAGCGAGTCCCGGACAATGTAGGATTACGACTTGAGGCAAAGTTGACTGAATCATCACCGTACAATAGAATGTTCCCAGAGCAAGAGCATGGAAGGGTGTTAAGGTAAAGGGAGAATAGTAAGGGGCCCAGAATGGAGCCCTGGGGAACCCCAGAAAAGATGGGACAGATGTCTGAGTAGGTCCCATTAATTTTTACACACTGTGAGCGGTCAGACAGATAACTGGTGCACCAGGAGATAGGCCAAGCAGCAAAACAAGAGAGACTAAGGGCATCAAGAAGGAGGGGGTGGGAGACAGTGTCGAAAGCTTTAGAGAGGTCAATGAAGACCGCACCAGCCAGAGAACCAGTGTCTAAGGAGGAGTGGAGAAAGTTGGAGAACTCTAGGAGGGCTGTGTTGGTACTGTGGCCCACTCGGAAGCCATGCTGCTCAGGACATAGGACATTGTAGGTGGAGAGGTAGTCAGAGACTTGAGAGGCCACCACTTTTTCCAAGGCCTTGGAGAGAGGAGAGAGAATGGAGATTGGCCGATAGTTTCCAGCCACAGTCCTATCACCACCTTTAAAGATAGGGGTGACAGTGGTGAGTTTCCAGGTAGTTGGAACCTTCCCCAGGCAAAGAGAGTGGTTGATGAGGCACGTGATCGGGGTAAAGGCTGTCTAAGACCAGCCGTAGGATACACGGATCCAGGGTGTCACTGCCCGTACTATTACTCTTGAGTGCAGTGACAAGGTATGTAGTTATCTTGTCGCTTTTTGAATTGAGTCTTAGTTTTGGAATAGGTGATTTCCTCTGACAGCCCATTCCAGGGAACCACCACTCTCTGAGTAAAGAAGGCCTTCTTCCTGTTTGTGTTATATTTTATGTGTTACAGCTGAAGTGGGTGACCCCTGGTTCCCTTAGTATCATCTTAAAATTGAAAGTTTAGTTCATTTAATATGTAATCAGCCTTCATTATATCATAACATAATAGCAGGTCTCCCGTAATCCTTCTCGTTTCCAGTGACATAAGCCTTAATTCCTTCAAGCGTCTTTCATAGGACATGTTTTTCATGTTATGTATCATTTTAGTGGCTTATCTTTAGACTTTTTCTACACTTGTTACTGAGATGGGACCCCAAACTGGGGTCCCGTAGTCCAGTATTGGCCTAACATATGCCCTATACAGGGGAATGATCACCTCTTGAGTGCGGCTCTTAAAGTTTTTCTTTATATTCCACAGCACTTGTTTAGCTTTATAATTTGTTTATTAGTGTGGGAGCAGTATGTAAGTTTATGATCTATCAGTATTTCTAGATCTTTTTCTTCCTTAGATTTACTCAATGTCGATCCATTCATATAGTAGTTACTTTTACGATTGTGTTTCCCCAGATGAATTACTCAACATTTATCTATGTTAAAACTCGTACCTATGGATGTTGCCCAGTCACAGATGCTATCCAGGTCTGCCTGTAGGCATTTGGCCCCCCTCAGCATCCATCACCAACCTAGCTAATTTAGTGTCATCTGGGTATTTGCTAATCCAGCTTTCCCCTCCTTTACCATACTAAATATGAAAATTTTAAAGAGCATCGGACACAGGACTGATACCTGGGGAACTCCACTAGTAACCCCTATCCTATCAGAGTAATATCCATTTATACACACCCTCTGCGATCTATCACAGAGCCAGTCCCTGATCCAAAAGACCACTCTGTGGTCCATTTTTATATCAGTGAGGCAGCGCAGGATTTGTTGATGGGGAACTTTATCAAAAGCCTTTGCAAAGTCCAGATAGATGCAATCCACATCCTGTCTCCCATCCAGAGCCTATGAAATTTTTTCATAAAAGCATAGCATATTGGTTACACATGACCTCCCTGTCATAAACCCATGTGGTTCCCTGTCCACCTGATCAGTGTCTACAAGGTGGGTATCTATTACATTCTTTAATATGGATTCCATCAATTTACCTAGTACCAAGGTTAGGCTAATAGGCCTATAGTTCTTATAATCTGTTCTTTCACCCTTCCTTTGGATGGCCACCACATTTGCCTGTAGCCAGTCCCCCAGGACTGTACCATTTATGAGTGACTTTTTAAATACCAAAGTCAAAGGTGCAGCTATATTTGCGGAAAGTAACTTAAGCATCCTGTTTGAAATATTGTCTGGTCCTCCTGAGTTAGTATTTTTTAAGGATTTTATTTTGTTCAGTACCGTTTCAGTAGTTATCTCAATATGTTTTTCCTTATTGGGCCTAATGTCTACTTATCCCAGTTGTTTTTTTGAAAATACTGTACTAAAGTAGTCATTAAAAATATTTGCATCTTCAACTGGATTTGTAACTATCTCATTTCCTCTATTAAGAGAGCACAAATTATGTTTAGATTTTTTTTAGGGATAGAACTGGGGGGAGCAAGGAAGACTGAAGTAAGGTGCCTGCCTGGTGCCATGGCTTGGAGGGACAGGAAGCGCATCCTTAGGATCACAAGAACAGTTGCACGGGAGTCTGAACTGGATGTCCTTGTCCACCTAGGGACAAATGACATGGCTCATCATGAGATTAGAGCAGTGCAGAAGGACTTTATAGAGTTGGGGAGGGGCTTAAGACAAGTAGCACACACAGTATCCTTCTCAGAGGTGCTGCCTGTCAGTGGCATGGGTGAGGCGAGGGTACTTTGCACCATGCAGTTTAACGAATGGTTGAAAAAATGGTGTGGAGCACAGGGGTTTGGCTTCACTGGGGACTGGGGTTCCACCTGGAGGGACACCAGCCTATACTGGCAGGATGGTCTGCATCTGTCCAGGAAGGGAACAAGTCTTTTGGGCAATCGGTTTAAATGCTTCATTGGCAAGCTTTTAAACTAGTCAAGGGGGAGCACTGATAAGCAGCAGGAAAATCCCAGCCTTCCCCTACAAAACAGGGTACTAAATGAGAAAAAGACCAAAGTAGAAAGGTCAGTGGGGGATGCTGCTACAGAAGGTAAAGCCATCAAAAAATGGAGAGCAATGAGTACCAATACCTGTAGTCTGGGTAACAAGCTTCCTGAATTAGTAGCCTTGATGGAGGAGGGACATCTGGATATCGTGGCAGTCACAGAAACATGGTACACACAGAACCATGACTGGGACGTAAACATACCGGGATACACTATCTACAGGAGGGACAGGGAGGGTAAAAGAGGAGGAGGAGTAGCTCTCACACAAGAGAAGGAATCAAAGCAACAGAACAAAAGGGTAAACAGGAGGAGAAGAAGCACTGTGGGTCAATTTGGAGGCAGGCAATGACACCACAATCTGCACAGGGGGAGGAAACTGACAAGGAAATGATAGAAAGTATACTTAGAATGGCAGATAAAGGGGAGATATTGCTAATGGGTGATCTGAATATGCCAGATGTTAACTGGAGTGCAGTTGCAGCAGCCACTTCGAAGAGTGGGGTTATTCTAGATGCCCTACAGGGGGCATGCCTTAGACAACTAGTATTGGAACCCACTTAAGAGGGAGCAATCTTAGACCTGGTCCTCTCAAATGGAGATGGAGAGAGGATCACAGATGTAGAAGTGGGTAGCCATCTGGGAACTAGCGACCATCGAACAGTATGGTTCACAATAAACAGCAATAGAGTCAAGCCATACAAAGGCAAAAGTACTGGACTTCAGGAGGGCTGACTTTGCCAAAATGGGTGAGTGCATAAGGAATGCACTAGCAAATGGGCAGGAAGGAGGGGTGGAAGAACAATGGGGAATAATAAAAACTGCCATCACACAGGTAACAAGCCTTTGTGTGAAGCAAATAAACAAAACAAAACAATGTAAGAAACCACTGGTTCCTCAAAGAAGGTGGCAGTGAAGGTTCAAGAGAAAGAAAGCATTCAGAAAGTACAAGGAATCCCAGAAGGAGCAGGACAGAGATTGTATCAGTTAAAGCAAAAGGAGCTGGGAAGGCAGCGGAACAGCAAAGTCCAGAACAGAGGAAAAGATAGCCAACTCAGTTAAGAAGGGATAAAACCTTTTAGGTACATCAGGAGCGAAGGAAGACTAAGGAGGGATGGCGAGGCTTAATAAAGGGAGGGGGTGGGCAGAGGGTGACTGTGAAAAGGCAGAGATACTAAACAAATATTTTTGCTCAGTATTTACAAATGAAGAGAGGTACCTAAAACAAACAATAGAAACACTCTGGATACAGAAGTTGATACCAGCCCATTCTCGGAAGAAATGGTTCTGAAGAACTCTTAAAACTGAAGGTGGACAAAGCAATAGGGCCTGATGGGATTCATCCCAGAATTCTAAAAGAACTAAGGGTAGAACTAGTGACACCACTGACTACCCTCTTTAACAAATCATGGGAGGATGGGATGGTACCTGAGGACTGGAGGAGGGCAGATGTGATTCCCCTTCACAAAAGTGGGAGCAGGGCAGAAGCAGGAAACTACAGACCTGTTAGTTTAACCTCAGTGATAAGAAAAATGATGGAATCACTTCTGAAGAAAAGAATTGTTGAGTACCTAGAGGCCAGAGGGGCACAGGACCCAAGACAGCATGGATTCACCACAGGAAGGTCATGCCAGATGAATTTAATAGATTTCTTTGACTGGGTGACCAAAGTAGTAGATCGGGAAGGGGCTGTGGACATGGCCTACCTTGACTTTAGCAAGGCATTTGACTCAGTCCCACACAAAAGATTAATATACAAGTTCGCCAGCCTGGGAGTGGGTCCCAAGATGATAGCCTGGGTAAAGAATTGGCTGGAGAATAGGACACAGAGAGCAATAGTAAATGGAGTCCACTCTGAAGAAAGGGGGGTTACTAGTGGGGTGCTGCAGGGTTCAGTATTAGGACCAGTCCTCTTCAATGTCTTTGTAAGCGACATTGCAGAGAGACTTGAAGGAAAAGTATGTCTCTTTGCAGATGACACAAAGATCTGCAACAGAGTTGATGCAAAAGGTGGGGTGGAAAGGATGAGAAGGGACTTGGCAAGGTTAGAGGAATGGTCAAATGTATGGCAGCTTATATTTAATGCTAAGAAGTGCAAAGTAATGCCTGGAAACAAAATCAGGGAAGAGTACACAATGGGGGTGAGATTCTAACAATAACAAAATGGAAAAGGACCTGGGAGTAGTCATATCAGATGACTTAAAGGTGGACAAGCAATGTGAGAGGGCAGCAAAGAGGGCTGGGGATACTGCAATGCATAGGGAGGCATCACCAGTAGAAAACAAGAAGTTGTTATCCCTCTGTACAGACAGCTGGTGAGACCCCATCTGGAGTACTGTGTGCAGTTCTGGAGACCCAATCTCCGCAAGGACATAGACAAGATGGAAGCTGTCCAGAGGAGGGCAACTAAAATGGTGCAGGGTCTGCACCAGACGACATGAAGAGAGACTAAAGGAGCTTAATATGTATAGCCTCGAGGAAAGGAGGGAGAGGGGGGACATGATAGAAACTTTCAAGTACCTCAAGGGAATCAACAAAGTCCAAGAGGGTAGCATCTTTAAAAAAAAGGTGTGCAAGAACAAGGGGCACAATTTGAAGATGGGGGTGGCTCAGAGGTAATGTGAGGAAGTATTTTTCACAAGAGGTTGTGGATGCATGGAGCGGCCTTCCGGAGAAGAGTTGTGGAGTCAAAAACAGTGGTTGAATTCAAGCATGCATGGGACAGCCATAAGGCAATTCTAGGGGTTGGGGGGTAGAAAGAAGTAGGCTGCTGGTTAACTAGGATCTGCAGCTTATCCATTAGGTTGGGAAATGGGCAGACTGGGTGGACCAAGTGGTCCTTATCTGCCATCAAATTCTATGTTTCTTTGTTTAATAAAACTATCTTGCACTTCTTTACGTTTAACCCATTTGCCACTCTTCCAACCATTTTGGCAGTTTATCCAGATCTCTTCTTATTCTGCCCACCCCATCTGGACCATCTACTCTGTTGCAGATCTTGGTGTCATCTGCAAACAGACAAACCTTATCCTCCAGTCCATCTGCAATGTCACTGATGAAGGTATTGAATAGGATTGTCCCCTGGACTGATCCCTGAGGTACCCCGCTAGTGACTTGCATGTCTTCTGACTGTATACCATTTACCACCACTCTCTATTTTCTGCCCGTCAACAAGTTTGCTACCCAGTTGACCAACTTCAGACCCACCCGAGCCTACCTAGCTTATTAATCAATTTTCTGTGTGGAACAGTATCAAAAACTTTGCTGAAGTCAAGGTAGGCGACATCAGCTGCTCCCCCTTGGTCCACCACTCTAGTTACCCAGTCAAAGAAATTTATGAGATTAGTCTGACAGGACCTTCCTGTTGTAAATCCATGCTGTCTTGGATCCTGTGCTCCCATGGATTCCAGGTGTTGCACTATCCTTTCCTTAAGGAGTGCCTCCATAATCTTGCTCACTACTGAGGTAATACTGACTGGTCTGTAGTTCCCTGCCTCCTCCCTGCTACCACCCTTGTGACGCAGAATGACATGAGCCCTTCTTTAGTCTTCTCTTACCTTTCCTGTGCTCAGAGACTCACTAAACAGTTCTGATAATGGCTGTGCTAGTTCCACTCTTAGCTCCTTTAGTATCCTTGGATGTATGCCATCAGGTCCCATGGCCTTGTCCACCCTGAGCTTATCTAACTCTTGTAGGACCCTTTCTTTTGTGAAGGGACTAGTGCACACCTCCCTCCCCCCATGTCCATGGTGCTGAGCTGTGGGCCCTGTCCTGCCTTCTCCTCAGTAACTACTGAGCAGAAGTATCTATTTAGGATAGATGCTTTTCCTTGGTTCTCCTCCACACACTTCCCCTTATCCCCTTTGATCTTAGCAATACCCCCTCTGGACTTTCTCCTTTCACTAATATATCTATAGAAAGTCTTGTCTCCTTCTTTTACTGTTCATGCTAGTGTTTCCTCAGTTTGGGACTTTGCCTGCCTTACCGCCTTTCCTGCTTCCTTTTGGGAAGTTTGGTATGCCTCCCTGTCTTCAGCTCACTGCATTCCCTTATGTTTCCTGAAGGCCAGCCTTATGGGTCTGACCTTTTCTGCTACTGTTTTTGAGAACCAAAGTGGTTTCCTCCTTCTTTTGCTCTTGCTTTTCTCTCTAACGCAATGGGATGCTGCTTCAAATATTGCATCCTTAATGCTTGCCCACTCTGCCTGTACCCCCTCGCCTGTATTTCATCTTGACAGGGCTAGCTTAACTCTGTTGGCCATCTTATTAAAGTCAGCTCCTCTGAAGTCCCATATTTGTGCCTTGGAATGGGATGATTTAGTTCTAGTGGCCAAATTGAACCATACCATGTGATGGTCACTGGCCCCCAGGTGACCTTCTACCTGGAGATCTGTGATCCTTTCCCCATTAGTCAGTACTAGATCTAGGATAGCCCTGTCTTTTGTGTGTTGTTCTACTAGTTGTTTGAGGCCCTCCCCCTGCAGGGAATCCACTGTGTGTCTAGTTTTGGCGGAAGTTCCTGCTGGTATTGACTAATCTGTATCTGGCATGTTGAAGTCTCCCATTATCAGAAACTCCCCTTTAGCTGTCATGTTTTGTATATCTTCTAACAGAAATGTGTCTATGTCCTCCTCCTGGTCCAGAGGCCTGTAGACAACCCCAGTTTGTATAGCTGTCCATTTCTTGTTTCCAGGGTGACCCACAGTTCTTCTGGCTCCTTATGTGTATTCTGAATTTCTGTAGCTTTGATATTTTCTTTGCTATAAAGGGCCACTCGTCCCCCTTCACACCTCGGCCTCTTCTGATCAGTATATAGCCAGGTACTGAAGTCTCACAAGTGTGGTTACTGGTGAACCATGTCTCACTGATGGCTACTATGTCCAGTTTAGCGTCTGTCATTGTTGCCTGCAAGTCTGGGATTTTGTTTCCCAGACTGCGGGCATTTGTGTACATGATTTTCCATTGGCCAGATTTTGGTGCGTTAGTTGGTAGTTTTGGTTTTGCTAAGTCACCGCTGGTTTTGGTTTTTGATTTGGATTCATGGCCAGTATGAGGTTAATATAATAATCACCCTTTCATTTAGCATTAAAGTATAATTAAAAAAAAAACTACAAGAAGTAGGTGAAAGAAACAGGTCAGCAATTACACATCACCCCGAGACATTGGGTATTAGTCAGGGGCAACTCCAATGATGAAGTACAACCTTCCTCCAAAATAATGGCTACTGGCCAGTGACTACTCAAATACCAGAACACTACCCCCCAACACACAAATATAGGTATACACTCCCAACTTTGAAACTTCGATATCGACCAACACTACAGAGACTACAGTAGCAGGTTGCTGTAGTGTCGGTGCTGGACCCCGGCACTGTATTCAGGGGGTCTTGCACCCTTCCCCTAATCAGCTCTGACTTGGAGTTGATTATATTTAGCAGTGGGGTGCGGGGGGGCAAAGTCTCCTGAAGAAAACATGTAAGGGTGTTAGAAACCATATGCCAACCTCAAAAGCGGTCGACATGATGGTTTCACTGTCTGGTTGTTCGACAAAATTTTTGTCAATGACCAGTTGTAGATCCCAAATATAAACACAAAAAACTGGATATAAGTCAGGGGATACAAAAATATCAAAGCTCTACCCCATCAAACAAATTAAATTAAAAAAAAGAAAATGAAGCACAGTAACCCCTCAGAAAAGCAAAACAGGGCACTGTACTGAAGTGTGTGCTTGTACAGGTCTGTGGCATCCATGTGATAGATAGACAGACAGACAGACAGACAGACAGACAGACAGACAGACAGACAGATAGATAGATAGATAGATAGATAGATAGATAGATAGATAAAACATTTATTTTTTAACAGGAGGACTGCAAGGTCCTATTTTACAAAGTTGTCCTTTATAAGCAGATGTTTACATATTGTAGAAAAGTGCAAGACTTAACAATTGGTTCATGAGAATCAAGGACTTACAATCAGGAAAACATTTCTAAAATACATTTAACTATATACATACAGAAAGGGATTTATGAACAATACAAGTACTGGGTATCATAATTTAGTATCGTGTACAAAGAAGAAGGGTATTTATGCTACACTGTAAAACAATATTTCCTACCTAAACAAACATAAATAATATCATGCCAGAATAGAAGTCCTCATAGTGGAGACAATACATCACACAGGGTCGATTGTTTACAGAGTTATAAACATAATGTACAACAAGTAATCCTGATTAAAAAACCCGTCCACTTCTTAGCAATTATCCTGAGACCCTTAGCTATCCTAAACAGCAGCAATTAACTTTTCACATCACATCAATACATTTTTTAAACTCTGCTAGGTTTCTTGCATTTCTAATCTCTGGGTTTAAATTCATTCCATATTTTTGGGAGGTAATACCTTCTTTGCATCTTACTATACCCATTTTTAACAATGGGGATCCTTAAACCTCTGTTTTTTTATGTCCCTCAAAGTATACACATATCATCACTGTTAAAAGCACTTTAATAGAGTAACATGGAATAGAGATACCCAAGAACTGGTACTGGTGATTTTTTGTTTGTTATTTATAGACCATCTCAAGTCTTTTACTGGTAACTGCAGCAATGGTAAAGTCAGAGGTTTCGGGGTACTCTCTCCTCCCAGGTGATGGAGTGTTGTAGACTCAGGTCAGGAGTACACTGGAATATGCACCCTGATCCCATGACTGAGGAGGAGGAGTGGAGTGGTATGCTATCATGCTGAGTAAGTGGAAAGTGCTAAAGCTGACAAGTGTGATTATTTAAAAAAATGTATTTATTTTATTTATTTAAAAGATGATAACTGGAAAAAGCACACTGAGCTGAGGCTCGATTCCAGGTGTGACCCGGCGCAGAGCAAGGGTACAGAATACAAAATTTTACAAGAGTAGTTCACAGCAATACAGGGTTGTACACAACATTAAGAATTGATACAATAGCCTGAGAATAATTAGCAACAGATAAAAATGATACAGGTGGAGATCACTGGTGCAAGGCAAATCTGAGAAACGGTATGTACAGTTATACATAAGACATAGAGGCAATGACATAACACAGGCTACAGTACAAGTAGTGCTTTTGGTAATCGCGGTTTGCACACTAAGGTACTTAGACACAAAAGTAAGAACCAGCATTAGCGCAAGGACAGGGGAAATGGGGGAAGGGAGAGAGGAGGGAAACAGGAATGGGGGGATTGCTGGGGGCTAATGGTTGAGGGGAACAGTGGCAGAGACAAAGAGGGGGCAGACACCTGAAATAGTTTTTCATGGTTGCCACAGTTGGCAAACCACAAACAGTGAGGGGTAGTGAATCCCACAGGCCAGGGAGCTGGTAGGCAAAGCCTTGTTTCCCCATGAGAAAATGTGTGGTAGCTAAAGAGAAAGAAAGTGGGTCATGGGAATGTAGGGCATAGCCTGAGCTGGGGACAGGAGCTAGTAGGGAGGAGATGTAAGAGGAGAGAATATTGAACCAGAACTTGGTGATGAAGGCTACACTGTGTGCTAGCTGGCGATTTGTAAGAGGGGGGCAACCATGTGGTATAGGAGACAGTGATGCGTGCAGTAAGGGAGATGGTGGCAAAGTAGCAGAAGGCTCAGAATAGGGGGTCAAGATTAGCTAGAGAGGCTTGAGGGGCTGAACTGTAAACTACGTCAGCATAGTTGAAGGAAAGGAGGATAAGCTTGGCTATAATGTCTTTCCTGATGGGGAAGGAGAGACAGTGTTAATGCCTATGTGGCATGCCTAGTTTGGGATAGAGCTTGTTATGAATTGAATCAAGATGTAGGGAGAAGTCCAGTCTGGGGTAAAGCCATATTCCCAGGTACTTGTAGCTGTCCACTGCAGAGATTTTGAACTCATCTAGGGCATGGGGGGAACAGTTTGGCTAGCTTCTGGGTGGAACCGAATGCCATCATGACTGTTTTTTTAGTATTACATTTGAGAAATTTAGCTTTGAGCCAACACAGCATGTTCTCAAAGTCAGACTGGAGGATGGGTTCAATTTGGGCTAGGGAGAGGCCAGAAGCGAATATCACAGAGTCATCTGCATACATTTGAACATGAGAAGAAGGGCAGACAGATGGCAGACTATTTATGAAGATGGAGAACAGAGTGGGACCAAGGACTGACCCCTGCAAAACCCCAGCTAGGATGGAATGGGGGGGATTTAGTTTCACCCAGCTACACGAACTGAAATCTGTCCTAGAGGTAGGCCTTAAACAAGGTGATGGCAGGGGGAAGGAGGCCTATTGATACAAGGTCCTCTATTATGAGTTTATGGGCGAGGAGTTGAATGCTTTGGCTAAGTCTATAAAGATGGCCAATGTCAGATGACTTTTGTCCATAGCAGTGTGAATATGGTTGGTAAGAGGGAGGAGGGATGTGGAAATGGAATGGTGTAGTTGAAAGCCAGATTGGTATGGGGGTCAAATTGTCATGCCAAACAGGAAGGAGGTTAGTCTTTTGGAGATGAGGGATTCCAGAATCTCGGAGAGGGAGGGAAGAAGCGAGATAGCCCTATAGTTGCCAGGATTAGAGGGATCACCCCCTTTGTGTAGGGGAATGACCTTGGCCAGTTTCCAGGCTTTGGGTAGAGAGCCCGATGCGAGGGAAAGAGATTAAAAAGATAGGTGATGGGAGGGCAATGGCTGGAGCTGAGATTTTCAGTTTGGGGTTACATCCATCAGGGCTCTGTTTGGTGGAGTTTGGAGATTTGAGGGCCATGAGTGCCTCTCGTCGGGTAAAGGGGGGGAGGATATGGTAAGGTGGGGAGGTAGGGGAAGTGTACGCGGATGTGGAGGAGGACTACCAGGGAGTATGACTGGATGCTGCGGGGAGACAAAACAATGAGTACAGGGGGTGAGAGGAGGGGTACCACAAGGGTAAGGCACAGGTGGTGAAATAGTGGTTTATGGAGGAGGCAGCATCACCGGCCCTGTCAAGGGAGTGAGAGCTTGGGGGGGGGGGGATTGAGAGGTGGAGCCTAACAGGGAGTGAAGGGTCTTCCTGAAAGCTGCTGGAGTGGAATGGCATTCATTGAGCTGGGCTTTGAAGAAATCAGCTTTGGCAGTTCACACTGCCTTAGTGCAGGCATTCCTTAGTGTTCTGTACTTTTGGAGATCAGAGACATCAGAGGAAGTCTTGTAGGCTTTCAATGCCCGATCTGTATTTTTCAAGAGCTTTACCAAGTGAATAGAGATCATGGGAAGGTGCCTGTGCTGCAACCTTAACCTCTTGAGGGGGTATTGGAGTTCCAAATATTCAGGAAGGTTGAGCTGAAGGCAGCCAGAGCAGAGTCTATATCAGGAGCAGTGAAGATTCCAGAGCAGTTGGCACGGTATAGGTCAGCAAGCAGTGACTGATGGTTCAGGGACCTTAGTGGGCTGAACCACATGTATTTAGGAAGGGCGGGAGGTAGACAAGACTTCCTGCAGCAGTGGGGAATACAGTGATCGCTAAAGGCATCTGGGAGAGTACCAGCTGAGGAATATTTGTGTGGGTGCATCGTTAGAATCCAGTAGATTAGAGAGTGGTTGTTGGAGCAGGGGTTGGGCCTAGTGGGGTCGGATATTAATTGTGTGAGGTCGAGGGCCTCTATTTCTTGTATGGTTGGTCGAGCTAGTGGGGCAGATCAGTTCAGATTAAAATTACCCAGGACAAGGAGTTCACTGGAAGAGGAGTGGGAAAGAAGAGAGGCCAGCTTAGAGACTACAGATACAGGGGAAGGGTTGGGGAGAAATAGCAATTTGTGACAAAGAGGGGTGAGGAGAAGGGGAAGATCAGTTTGGAGAGGAATAGTTCATGCGATTTTGGGATGGCCTTCTGGAGGACACTGGAGGCTTGGAGGGACTTGTGGACATAGGTGGCAATACCACCACCACGTTTACCCCTGTCCTGGTGGAAAACGGAGTACTCTGGGATGGCTACTAGAGAGTCTGGGACATTGGCAGATAGCCATGTCTCTGTGATACAGAGGATGTCTGGAGAACACTGTGTTGTCCAGGCCTTGATGTGGTCTAATTTGGGCAGGAGGTTCATAGCATTTATGTCATAGATTCCCAGTCCATTAAATGGGGAGGATCAATGGGCAGGGGGGTGAGCCCAGGGTTCTGTTCCACATCACCGGCCACTAACAGAAGTAAGAAGTAGGGGATTAGGAATTTTGGGAGGGTTTTTTTTCTTAGTGGGCTGGGGGGGCAGGGTTTGAGGCCCAGAGGGGAGGGAAGGAGAGGAGAGTGCAGAGGGGAAGAAGAGCAGGAGGGAAGGAGGAACCAGATGCAGTAGAGGGGAGGGGAGGGTTGAGGATGTGATGGGGGCTGGACTGCCTGCAAGGGAGGGATGAGGGGACCTTGGATGGTGGGTGAGGGGGTGTGAAGAGAGAGCAAAACTAAGCAGGTGGCAGAGAGGGCCAAGTAGAGCAGCCTATCAGGAGATATCATTTTGGTCAGTGGCCAGTGTCAAAGGTGGGAGTGGAAATGGCAGGAGGCACTGTAGCCACTATAGAGAATGGTACTATCACAGTAAGGCTAGCAGAGAGGAGAGTAAAAGTAGGCAGCTTCTGTGGCAAAGTGGATATATGTGCTGCCTTTGGGGGATGAAGGTCAGAGGTTTGATTCCCAGGACAAACTAGTGGAGAAATGTGTAGAGAAGAGCAGGGAACAGTGTAGGAGATGGTTGTGGGGAGTGAAATGTAAGGATGATTGGGAGAGAGAAGTGTCAGCTGAAGGAGGGAGATTGAGTGCACCACAGTGACCCTTGGTGCATAGTCAGTATAAGGTGCCAATGAGGAAGTGAGCTGATAGAATCTATACAGGATGTCACGTGACCAGTCAAGTTCCTCAAGTTCATCATGTAGTTCATAAACAAGAGTGGTCCCTATAAGTGGATTCTTGTGGGATGCCTTTTGCAATGGGTGGTGCTTGGGAATATAGACCAATCATTTTGTTCTACTGGGCATGGCCCAGAATGCAATTGTGGAACAAACCATTTGTTCTGTTGCTTACTATTACATTAGACATCGTGGTTAATAGTACAACAATGATCTACTGTGTTGAATACTTTACTTATACCTTGGAACAGTGCATCACAAATTTAATGTTGATCTACGGCTGTCTGGATATCATCCACGACCTTTATAAGGGCAGACAAAGTACTGAGCTTAGCATGATACGGGACTGTGATGTGTTCAAAATATTATGTTCATCCAGGTAGCCATGCAATGGAGTTCAGTGGGGCAGTAGGTGACACTTGTCATCCCCAACACATAGCACTACATAAGTGTGCATGCACCAAGTGTCCTTAGGCACTCGTTTCTTTGCTTCAGCCATGCAGCTGATGGCTTCCCTCTCACCCTGCCCATCCTCCACCTATCTTACTTATCACATGGCCACTGCTTGGATCATTCTTGCATTCCTCTTTCCTTCTCTGCTTGTCTTCTCTTTGCCCCCATTGCCTACTCATGGTTCTGTCTTCTGTTCCTTCTGGTATGCTGCTCCCTGGACTCTTCTCCAGCATTTACCCTGCTGCCTCTGTGAAACTTTGGTCTTCCTCCTTGGCTGGGGCTTGCTTCCTCCTCCTCCTCCTCTGCTTGCCATTGCTGTTAAACCTGCAATCTCTGCTGCTGTGTGCACCTGCGTGGCTTGCTTTCTCCTGCATGATTGCTTGCTGGTGTGCACCGTGGGTGGCCAGGCTAGATCCTGCTGGGTGGCCCTGCTGCCTATGCCTCCTCTATGTTCCTGTGGGTTTTCTTGGGGCTGGGTCTTCCCCGCTGTAACCTGCTGGTTGCCTGGGTTCCTGCATGCCCTTCCTGCTTTCTAGCTGTGGTCATGTTTACTCCTGGCATTTTTTTTTTGCCGTTGATGTGCTGCTCTTGTACTACCCACCAAACTGCCCAGGTGCTTGTCAGGTCTCCACTTTGGGACCCCACTTTCATCTTTACCAGCCTACTGTACCTTACCTTCCAACATACTCTACCACAACTACATTCTGACTTAACCTACTATCTGGCATACACCTCAACAGCTGGGCACATTCCCAAATGACAACTGGGAACATGGCCCAATGACAATCAGGGAATACTTGAACACTTGGGCACATGCCCCTCGAAACATAGAAACACAGAATTTGTCAGCAAAAAAGGCTTTCCTGTATCACCCAGATATTCCCTGTTTAATCTGTCTCCACAGACCTTATCTGGTCTCCAGCATTACCCACCACTCCTTATGTCTATCCCATGTATGCTTGAAGCCCCCATTGTTTTTGCCTCCACCACTTCTGTTGGTTGTGTGTTCCAGGTATTTACTACCCTTTCAGTGAAGCAGTACTTCATCACATCCCTCTTAAACTTCCCCCTCCATCTTCACTGTTTGCCCTTTAGTCCTGGTACTCTTTCATATTTGAAAGTGACTCCCCTCCAGCACCCTGTTCACCACTGTGAGGTACTTGTAACTCTCTGTCATGTTCCTCTCACTCTCCACTCTTCCAGGGTGTACATGTTTAGATTTCTCAGTCTCTCCTCATTGAGCTTCTTGTACAATCACTGCACCAGTTTAGTTGCCCTCCTCTGGACTGCGTCCACCATGTTTATGCCCTTTCTGTGGTGTGGCCCTCAAAACTGCACACAATACTGCAGGTGGGTTCTCACCAGTAAGAGATACAATAGCAGCACCAGAAGGAAGGAGTGCTGTGTGACTGGACTTCTCTACTGGGACTAAAGAAGTAGAACTCTTCTACTAGGACACAAAAAAAAGTTAGCGTTTTGTCTGAGTTAGCTGAAGTGAATGGATATCTGAAGCAGTTATCTAGGTATAAATCTCAGGTGGCAGAAGGGGATTGTTATCTGTGAGATTTAATTATACGCAGAAAGATCTATTAAGTAGGGGGAGTGGCTCAGCTAGAAGGAAGCTAGATTTAAACACTGCCCTAGATAGATTCTGCCAGAAGCTTGGCAGAGAACACCAGGAGGAAGGAGGGCTGTGTGACTGGATTTCTCTACTGGGACTAAAGAAGTAGAACTCTTCTACTGGGGCCTTTAATTTATGGTAAAAAAAAACACACACAAAAAAAGGTTAGTGTGTTTGTCTGAGTTAGCTGAAGTGAATGGTTATCTGAAGCAGTTATCTAGGCATAAATCTCAGGTGGCTGAAGGGAATTGTCATCTGTGAAATTTAATTACATGTAGAAAGATCTATAAAGTAGGGGGAGTGGCTTAGCTAGAAGGAAGCTAGATTTAAACACTGCCATAAATAGATTCTACCAGAGGCTTGGCAGAGAACACCAGGAGGAAGGAGTGCTGTGTGACTGGACTTCTCTACTAGGACTATATTTCCCTCCTTCCCTCCCACCAAAGCTAGTTCTACTTTTATAGGCACAGGATTTGACTGACAACAGGAACTTCCTGTTTTGGAGCAGGAAGTGAGTGATCAGAGAGCCACCAAAGACTCACCATCCTAGAAGGGCAAGAGTAGCTGTCTGCCCCCCCAGCTGCTAGAGGTCTGCCTCTGAGCAAGTAAGGGGTCTACTGAGAAATATAGTATCTTCTTTTCTCAGAACAGGATGATCAGGAGCTTAAAGGGCACAGAGGCAGTAAGTAAGTAGGGAGAGAAGAAAAAGAGAAAAAAAAAAGGAAAGAGTAAGGATTCCAAACAATAGTGAAGGGGCCAGAAATAAGACATGATGGGAGTGGTGCAGTGGCTGTGGAGCAGCAGTCTTCTGGGAGACGTTCTGGAGGATGGGGTGTTGTCCCATCTGCAGGCACCTCTCTGGGCTGAGGGAGGAGGTTGCTCATCTCCAGGCTGAGTTGGATTTGTGGAACCTCCTTTTCCATCCAGGGACCACCAAGGCCACTGCCGTTGCCTCAGAGGTTGCCAAGAAAGAGGAGTGGTTGGACCACAATGGGCTCAGGAAGGATGAGGGTGGTGGAACAGAGGTGCATCCCTCCAGTTGTACCTCTCCACAATTCCTATGCTTTTCTGGAAAAGTGTGGTTCCTCTATGGAGGCACGCACAGTGGGGGCCAAGAAGGATGCTGGGAACCTCCACAAGGGAGACCCACAGGAGGGTGACATGGGACCCCACAGGGGAAGAAAACAACTCCTGGTTGTTAGGAAGGTAGAACTGGGGGAGGAAGGCAAGAGGGAGGTAAGGTGCCTGTCTGGCGCCATGGCTTGGAGGGGCAGGGAGCGAATCCTCAGGATCGCTGGAGCAGCTGCACAGGAAAGGGAGCTGGATGTCATTGTCTACCTAGGAATAAATGATCTGGCTAAGAAAGCGATCAAAGCAGTTCAGGAAGAGTTTGTGGAGTTGGGGAGGGGCCTTAGACAAGTAGCACACATGATAACCTTCTTGGAGGTGCTGCCTGTCTATGGCGTAGATGAGGCTAGGGTGCTCCACACCATGGGATTCAATCAGTGGTTGAAAAACTGGTGCAGAGCTCAGGGATTTGGCTTTATTGGGGACTGGGGCTCCACCTGGAGTGATGCAGACCAATACTGGCATGATGGGCTGCATCTGCCCAGGAGGGGAACCAGGATCCTAGGTGATAGGTTTAAATGCTTCATTGGCAAGCATTTAAACTAGCCAAGGGGGGGGCATTGGAAAGGAGCAGGGAAATCCTAGCCCCCCCAAAAAGTCAGGGTGCTAAGTGAGGTAAACACCAAGATAGAGATGTCGATATGGAGAAGGGCAGGGGTAAATGGAGAAAGTGACAAAGGCAATAAGGACAGAGATGGGGCAAAAAAGAATAATGCCATCAGGAAATAGGGGATAATGAGTACCAATGCCCATAGTCTGGGCAACAAGCTCCCTGAACTGGTAGCCTTGATGGAAGAGGGATGCCTGGATATTGTAGCAGTCATGGAAACATGGTACACAGAGAACCATGACTAGAATGTTAACATACCAGGGTACATAACCTACAGGAGAGACAGGGAGGGGCAAAGAGGGGGAGGAGTAGCTCTCTATGTAAAAGAAGAAATAAAAGCAACTGAACAAAAGAGTAAACAGGGAGGAGAGGAGGCACTGTGGGTAACCTTAGAGATTGGAAATGGCACCACAATCTGCATAGGGGTTGTATACAGACTCCATTATCGGGGGGAGAGAATGGACAAGGATATGATAGAAGGCATTCTTAGGATGGCAGAAAAAGGGGAGATACTGTTGATGGGAGACCTGAATATGCCAGATGTTAACTGGAGCACATTTGCTGCAGCCACATCCAAGAGCAGGGCCATTCTCGATGCACTACAGGTGGCATGCCTCAGACAACTAGTTTCGGAACCCACTCATGAGGGAGCAATCTTGGACCTCATACTCTCGAATGGGGACAGTGAGAGGATCTCAGATCTAGAAGTGGGTTGCCATCTGGGATCAAGTGACCATCAAACAGTGTGGTTCACGATAAACTCAGCTACAGAGTCAAGCCATACAAAAGTGAGAGTACTGGCCTTCAGGAGGGCTGACTTTGGCAAGATGGGAGAGTGCCTTAGAAAAGCACTTGCAAACAGGCTAGAAGGAGGGGTGGAGCAACAATGGGCAAACATCAAAACTGCCATCACAGAGGCAACAAGTCTTTGTGTCAAGCAAATAAACAAATCAAAAGAAAAAGCCACTATGGTTCTCAAAAGAGGTGGCGGGAAAAGTCAGGGAGAAAAAGATAGCATTCAGGAAGCATAAGGAAACACAGAAGGAGCAGGACAGAGAGCTATACCAGTTAAGGCAGAAGGAAGCAGGGACGGAAGTCAGAATAGGCCAAAACTGAGGAAAAGATAGCCAACTTTGTTAAGAAGGGGGATAAAGCCTTTTATAGGTACATCAGGGAGCATAGAAAGACAAAGGAAGGGATAGTGAGGCTGAATAGAATGGGCTGTGGGCGGGCAGAGAGGGATAGTGAAAAAGCAGGGATACTGAATGAATATTTCTGCTCATTATTCACAAAAGAGGAGGAGGGGAGGTGCCTAATCCAATTAACAGAAGCACTCTTGATGGGGGTGATCCCAGTCCTTTCACAGAAGAAAGGGTTCTGAAAGAACTCCTAAAACTGAAGGTGGACAAAGCAATGGGGCCTGACGGAATTCACCCCAGAATTCTAAAAGAATTAAGGGGAGAACAAGTGAAACCACTGACTACCCTTTTTAACAAATCATGGGAGGTTGGTGTGGTACCTGAGGACTGGAGGAAGGAGGATGTGATTCCCCTTCACAAAAGTGGGACCAAGACAGAGGCAGGAAACTATAGATCTGTCAGTTTGACCTCTGTGGTAGGGAAAGTGATGGAATGGAATCACTTCTGAAGGAAAGAATTGTTGAGTACCTAGAGGCCAGTGGGGCACAGGACCCAAAGCAGCATGGGTTCACAGCAGGAAGGTCATGTCAGACGAGTCTAATTGATTTCTTTGACTGGGTGACCAAAGTAGTAGACCAGGGAGGGGCTGTGGACATGGCCTACCTATACTTTAGCAAGGCATTTGACACAGTCCCACCCAAAAGATTAATAGTCAGATTAACCAGCCTGGGAGTGGGTCCCAGGGTGGTAGCCTGGGTAAAATATTGGCTGGACAACAGGACACAGAAGGTAATTGTAAATGGAGTTCACTCTGAAAAATGGTTCATTACTGGGTCCAGTCCTTTTTAATGTCTTTATAAGTGACATTGCAGAGGGACTGGAGGAAAAGTATGCCTGTTTGCAGATGACACAAAGATCTGCAACAGGGCGGATACACAAGGAGGCGTGGAAAGGATGAGAAGGGACTTGGCAAGGTTGGAGGAATGGTCAGAAGTATGGCAGCTTGGATTCAATGCAAAGAAGTGCAAAATAATGCACCTGGGAAACAAAAACCAGGGGAAGATTACACAATGGGGGGGAGGTAGTAACAACAACAAAAATGGAAAGGGACCTGGGAGTAATCATATCAGATTACCTTAAGGTTAGCAAGCAATGTGAGAAGGCAGGAGTGAGTGCTGGGGGTATACTGGGATGTATAGGGAGAGGCATCACCAGCAGAAAACAGGATGTTGTTATCCCTCTGTACAGACAGTTGGTGAGACCCCATCTGGAGTACTGCATCCAGTTCTGGAGACCCCATCTCTGCAAGGACATAGACAGGATAGAGGCTGTCCAGAGGAGGGCAACTAAAATGGTGCAGGGTCCACAAGAGAAGCCATATGAGGAGAGACTAAAGGAGCTTAATATGTATACCCTTGAGGAAAGGAGGGAGAGGGGGGACATGATAGAAACTTTTAAGTACCTCAGTGGACTCAACAAAGTCCAAGAGGGTAGCATCTTTCAGAAAAAGAGATGTGCAAGAACAAGGGGAGACAATTTAAAGATGGGGGCAGTTCAGGGCAATGTGAGGAAGTATTTTTCACAGAGAGGGTGGTGGACGCATGGAACAGCCTTCCTGAGGAGGTTGTGGGGTCTAAAACTGTGAGAGAATTCAAGAATACATGGGAAAGACATAGGGAAATTCTTGTGGGGGTTAAGAAGAAATAGGCTGGTGGTTAACTAGGATCTGCAGCTTATCCTGTAGGTAGGAAAATGGGTAGACTAGGTGGGCCAAGCGGTCCTTATCTGCCATCAAAGTCTAAGTTTCTATATTTCTATGTTTCATTTCTCTCCTCCTCCTGCTGGAGAGACCCCTCCCTGTACATCCCTGCATCCCACCAGCCCTACCTACTGCTCTGTCACACTGAGTTGCTACTTTGAGGTTGTCCGTGATGATAAACCCAAGGTCCCTTCAAACATTTTTCACACATCCCAAACAACTGCCCTTTAAGGGCTCAGTGGCTTCATACTGCGACAAACTAAGCCCCTCAATGGCTCAGTTTCTTATTAATTGTTTAATAATTATTTTTTTGTTTGCCGTTACATTTTGCCAATAACTTGTATATTTTGTCTCCCTATTTCCCTTCCCCTGGGTCACATCTGAAAATGAGCCTTGCCTCAGTGGGCCTTTTCTGATTACCATGTTTCAACAAACAAACAAACAAATAAATAAATATCCAAGAGCCTTATTCAGTTGCAAGTATCAGGGCTACCTGGCCTGAAGTGGTTATTTCCAGTTTTCTCCTTTTCCTTGGGGTTAATCTGTAACCACAGCATTCCTCTGACACAATTTCAGCCCTTGTGAACCTCACAGATACATAGATACATAGATACATAGACAGTGTCGGCAGATAAGGGCCTATGGCCCACCCAGTCTGCCCATTTAAGTTTGTAAGTTCAGTTTATGTTTTCCAGGAAGTCTGTTGCCCCTTACCTCTGACCTCCAGAATTCTTTTATGTCTATCCCATGCATTCTTAAATCCCATGATTGTTTCAGCCCCCACCACTTCCTCTGGCAGGGTGTTCCACTTGTCCACCACCGTTCTGTGAAGAAATTCTTCCTCACGTTTCCTCTGAATAGTCCTCCTCCAACTTCATCTCATGCCCTCTAGTCCTGGAACATCTTTTGCTTAAAAATAGTGCATTCCTGCACCCTATTCCTCCCTGTAAGATACTTGTATGTCTCTATCATATCCTCTCTCCCCCTCTCCTCCAGGGAGTACATGTTCAGTGCCTTCAACCTGTCCTCCATAGGACTTGTGATGCAATCCATGCACCATCTTTGTTGCCCTCCTCTGAACCTTCTCTACCCTGTCTATGTCCTTACGTAGGTAAGGTCTCCAGAACTGCACAGTGTACTCCAGGTGCGGCCTCACTAGTGTCTTGTATAGTGGAATTATGACCTCCCTTTTCCTGCTGGCGATGCCCTGCCTATGCATCCCAGCACATCATTTCTTTACCTGCTGCCTTGTCACATGTTTCCCTGCCTTGAGGTCATCAGAGATGATAACTCAAGATCCCTTTCCTGCTTGGTGCATGCTATATCCTCACCCCCAACTGATATATTGTGCCAGGGTTTTTGTGCCCCATATGCATTATCTTGCACTTCCTTGCATTGAATTTAAACTGCCAAACCCCTGACCATTCTTCAAGTTTCTGCAGGTCCCTTCTCATTCTGTCTACACCCTCTGGTGTGTCTACTCTGTTACAGAGCTTTGTGTCATCAGCGAACATGTATGATGTAGCGCCGCTCTCTCCAGGGACTCCTTTGATTGCAGGTCATGCTCTGTAGCATGTTCCTCTGGGTGGAAGCCTCAAAAAGACAGAACATGCTCACTTACTTTAGCATCACAGCATTGTGTAGCAGGTCCAGCTTCATGCTATAGTTTTACTAGTATCACATTAGCCTGCTGCAGTTGCAACCTAAAGCCTCAGATCCTCAGAGGTTTCCTCCACAAGCGTAGTTTTTCTTCTCCTCCATCCTGAAGCTCATAGAAGACATTAGTTAGTTCCATTCTGATAGGCGAGTTGGAGTTCAGATGGTGGATCTCTCTTTCCTTCCTCACTATTTGTTCAGCCCCATGGCCTTCCCTTTCTTCTTAGCCAAGAAACTCACAGTCCTGAGGCAGCTCAAGGGGTCCTGTGCCACAAGTACCCCGAAACAGTGGTAGTTCCTTGGGAGCAGACAGCATGATAGGCCACACATATTCAACACATCCTAATGACTACCACAGTCACCCAACTTCTGCTAGCAATCTCATTCTCAACTGTACAGAGCTATTGGCAATTCTCAATAACCTTATCTAGTTTATTTGCACAAGCATTATACTCTGTTGCAAAAGCATCCACTATAGTATCTAATCAAGCAATCAATCACAGTAGTTACTTCTTACTTAGCTGCCTGCCGAACCAATGAATTGGTCATTCACTAGTCATAGGAGCAACTAGTCCAAATTGAAATGTTTAAGATGTGGTGATAATTACCAAATTTGTACCTCTCATTGGATTTAAATGAAGGAGTAAAGTCCAATCCAAAGGCAAGTTGGAGAAAGTGGGTGGGGCTTAGCATGAGAGTGGAATATGTTATAAATATGGGATACACAATGGCTTTACTCAAAATATGCAATATTATCTCCACATGTGAGGGAACAGGCCCATAACTCATGAGTAGCAGAGCCACGAGTGAGTTATGACAGTCATGTTCACTCATAAGTGGAGATAAACACTTCTGTTGGCTACAAATAGTAGCAAAAAAGGTCAAAGCCAAAGGCTGGTCTTCAGGAAATATCAGGGAACACAGCAGGACAAAGATAGGGAGGCATACCAAACTTTCCTAAGGGAAGCAGGGAAGGCAGTAAGGCAGGCAAAGGTCCAAACTGAGGAAACACTAGCATGAACAGTAAAAGAAAGGGACATGACTTTATATAGATACATTAGTGAAAGGTGAAAGTCCAGAGGGGGTATTGCTAAGATCAAAGGGGGTAAGGGGAAATTTGTGGAGGAGGACACAGGAAAAGCATATATCCTAAATAGATACTTCTGCTCAGTATTTACTGAGGAGAAGGTAGGGCAGGGCCCACAGCTCAGCACCATGGACACAGGGGGGAGGGAGGTGTGCACAACTCCCTTCACAAAAGAAAAGGTCCTACAAGAGCTCGTTAAGCTCAGGGTGGACAAGGTAATGGGACCTGATGGCATACATGTCAGGGTACTAAAGGAGCTAAGCGTGGAAGTAGCAGAGCCATTATCAGAACTGTTTAGTGAGTCTCTGAGCACAGGAGAGGTCCCAGAAGACTGAAGAAGGGCTCATGTGATCCTGCTTCACAAGAGTGGTAGGAGGGAGGAGGCAAGGAACTACAGACCAGTCAGTCTTACCTCAGTAGTGGGCAAGATTATGGAGGCACTCCTTAAGGAAAGGACAACACCTGGAATCCATTGGAACACAGGGTCTAAGACAGCATGGATATACAAGAGGAAGGTCCTGTCAAACTAATCTCATAGATTTCTTTGACTGGGTAACCAGAGTGGTGGACCAAGGGGGTGCAGTTGATGTCGCCTACCTTGACTTTAGCAAAGCTTTCGATACTGTTCCACATAGAAGACTGATTAATAAGCTGGGTAGGCTCAGTGTGGGTCAGAAGTTGATCAACTGGGTAGCAAACTGGTTGGCGATCAGAAAACAGAGGTGGCGGTAAACAGTATACAGTAAGAAGAGATGCATGTCACAAGTGGGGTACCTCTGGGATCAGTCCTGGGGCCAGTCCTCTTCAATATCTCCATCAGTGACATTGCAGATGGACTGGAAGTTAAGGTTTGTCTGCTTACAGATGACACCAAGATCTGCAACAGAGTAGATGATCCAGATAGGGTGGGCATAATGAGAAGAGATCTGGATAAACTGGCAAAATGGTCAGAAGAGTGGCAAATGGGGTTTAAAGGAAAACTGTCCAAAACAGTGGGGGCAATCACCAGGGCTGTAAAAACGCCTGATTAAAACAACCTATATAGTTTAAAATGAATGCAGCTAACCTTTCGTGAGCTATTTATTGTTGTAATGTTACTCCAGGATGCACCATGTCAAAAGTGCCACCACACGGGAAGTCGGAGTCTGACCCTGACATCCAGTCCTGTGCCAGAATGCTCGTAAAAATGAGGAACAAGGCACATTTACATGGGATAAAAAGAAACATTGTGCCATATAGAGGTCTGTTAACTGAACCTCTAGAAGCAATTCCCAGTGAAAACAGAGCAGTGTAAGGTACCTAAAATCGTTATTAAAGTTGCAACTCCAAGTTTGGTCATGCCCAGTAGCACCTAGTGCTAGTGCACATGCCCAAACCCTGAGCGCTAGATGCTACTGCGCATGACCGAACTCCAGAGCTGCAGCTGTGTGATTTTAAGTACCACACTGCTCTGTTCACATGCTTCTGAAGGTTCAGTTGAACTCGTAACACAGTGTTTCTTTTTATCCATAAATGTGCCTCGCTCGTCATTTTTATGAGCACTCTGGCACAGGACCGGATGTCAGAGTCACACTCCATCTTCCAGTGCAGTGGCACTTTTGACATTATGCATCCAGGAGCAACATTACAACAATAAATAACTCACAAAAGGTTAGCTGCATTCATTTTAAACTATATAGGTTGTTTTAATCAGGCAATTTTGCAGCCCTGGTGATTGCCCCCGCTGTTTTGGACAGTTTTCCTTTAACCCAAAAAAGTGCAAGATCATGCTCATAGGGAAGAGAAAGCCTGAAGCTCCCTATAGGTTGGGAGGGAAGTTGTTGGCAATCACAAGGGAAGAAAAACACTTGAGCATCATTATCACAGATGACCTGAAATCATCCAAGCAGACCACTAAAGCAGTAGGTAAGGCTAAAGGGTTGTTGGGGTGTATTTGTAGGGGTATCACTAATCATAAGAGGGAGGTAATAATCCCTCTTTACAAGACTCTGGTTAGGCCCCATTTGGAGTACTGTGTGCAGTACTTGAGGCCACACCTGCACAAGGACATTAACAAAATAGAGGCAGTCCAGAGAAGGGCAACCAAATTGGTACAGGGCCTGCATCAGAAAACATATGAGAACAGAGCTCAATATGTATACCCTAGAGCAAAGGAGGGAGAGAGGTGATATAATTGAAACATTCAAACATCTTAAGGGCTTTAACAAGGTGAAACAGTCTAGCATGTTTCAATATAAGAAAAATATCAGGACAAGAGGACACAGCATGAGATCAGAGAGAGACCAATTAAGGGGTAATGTGAGGAAGTTCTTTTATGCAGAAAGGGTGGTGGATGCATGGAACAGCCTACCTCAGGAAGTGATGGATATGAATACTGTGCAGGGCTTTAAACAGGTATGGGATAGATATAAAGGAGCAATACAGATGACTATGAATAGATAGGCCATTGACAGGGTAAAAAGCCTATGGTATATTCATAAGGTAGAAAACATGGGCAGACTGGATGGGCCTTGCAGTCGTTATCCACTGTCAACATCTACAGTATGTTTCTATAAGTTGTATATTTTGAGAAATGACATTGTGTATTCTAAACATCAGTTTATAATTTATACCATTTAAATCAGCTGTCTGTGTGGAGTTCACTGTTGCTGTTTGAATTTAACAGCTAACTTCAGAGCAGAACAAGACAATTGTGGTGTCATCAGCATTGTGAATGCTGCTCTCTGATCAGTAGCGTAGCAAATTCCCTGAGGGCCTGGGTGCAAGGGTATGTTATAGGGCCCCCCTGGTTTTGAGTAGACATTAAAATTATGATTTGAGCCCCTCAAACCTCATGGGCCCGGGTGCGACTGCACCCCCTGCACCATTGTAGCTATGCCCCTCTCTCTGATTGGTCCTAAGGTTAAGGATAGTCATTGTGACATATCTAACCTCCAGATAAATGTTTATCTGGAGGTAAAACAGTGAGATAAGCAAATGTGTCAGGGAAAATATGTCACTTCTGGTGTATAGATAGCTCTGCTTGTTCTGTTAGCTGATCATTGGCTTGTGGACATATCTTGTGTTGGGCATCTTCTGAGCCAGTCGGGCTCTGAACCATTTTGTGGACTTTGTGCCTTTGTGGACAACCTGTTGGACTAAATTTCAGCTGAGTGCCCTCCTTGTGTCCTCCAATCAGGAAGCAAGTTGGACAAAGTGGATGGGGCTTAGCACTATATTTTAGTGGTTTCTTCCTAGCAGTCCCCCCCTGCAGTCCTTTAGCTGAAGGGCCCTATGAAAAGGTTCTCATACTGTGGGCAGCAGGAAAGGGCAACAGCTGGCAGGTGATACAACTGTGACAGCCAAAGCAGTCCTGATACTTAACAAGCTATTGTACTGCCTGCAATTAATTGTGACTTTCAGATGTAGTCAGCTATCAATCAATCAAAATCTTTATTTCTCCAGGTGGACATCATTGAGTACATGGTGCTTTGCATTGTGGGGGCATGTGTGATTTTGTGTTATCATTGAGTAATGCTCATTTGCAAGATGGACCTGGGTGGAACATAATCAACTTAACAATACAAAATAGTGCAATTGAATATAGATATACATTGAAAACAGGTCAACAAGAAACAATAGAACATACAAGCCTGTAGCAATTCGAGGCAGTAGTGCAAAAAAAGGAGCATGTACTTATATTCAACCTGGGCACAGTAATGATGGAGAGGAAATGAGAAAGAGAGAAGAAGAAGAAAGGAGAAGCATGATTGGAGTAATATAGTAGAATGAGAGGCAGCTTGGGCAGCAGGAAGTCAGAATAGAGTGGAGTAGGGACAAAAGGAGATAAGTAGGGGTACTGGGGAGAGAACAGGTGGGGTAGGAGAAGGGTGTGTGCAAGGGGTATTGGTGGAGACCATTTGGGAGGTGAAAGAGTTGGAAGGGAATATTTCAAGTATTTTTTATTTTCTGTATGCTTTTTAGAAGATTTTCTACCTAGCAGTACTGGGGTGATGTGTGGAGTAGCACTCTGTCTGAAGGAAAACAAAGGTCAGTTCTGTTCTTCCCACTATATCAGCACTGTCTGAGACCACACTAACTGAAATCACTAGTAACCAATGATGCAAAAAAATGTTGTAGGTGCCATATTGGTCCTTTTAAAAACAGAGCCAGAAACAAATGATTTGATACCTTTTATTGGACCAACATGGATGTTACAGAAAAGAACAAAGTAACCAATGAGAAACTGCTTCTCACTGCCAGGTTTCACTTTCACATGAAGCAGCAGGGATTGGCTCTCCCTGGCTGCTAGTGATGTCACAATTTCCTGCATCTTGATTGATAGCTTATGAGAGTCACTGCTCAGCCTGTGAAGATTGTGGTGCTTCAAGATATTGGTCTTATTTTTGACGATGTAGTGGGAGGAATATAACTGACTTTTTTTTCCTCCAGACAGAGTGCTGCTTTACACAATACCCCAGTACTGCCATGTTGAAAATATTCTAATTAACAAACAGAAAAGAAAATATACTTGAGATATAAGAAGTGAAAGCTGACTGCATCTGAAAACTACTATTAATCCCATGCAGTACACTACCTCTTTAATTTAATTCAAGTAGAATTGGAGTATGGGGTCTGTTCAGCTGTGAGAGTGTAACATCCAGCATCAAGGCATTGAATATTGTAAGTAAACAGTGGGTTAAACAATGGGCATACTGGTCCGTCCCAGCAGGGGCCTCAAGTAGGACCAGGGACATTGTGGAGTCCCTACTGGGAGCAGGTCTAAGACAACGGGTACAGGAGCCCACCAGGGACAGGAATATCCTGGCTCTAGTGGTTACCAATGGAGACAGGATTACTGATCTCCAGGTGGAGGGTGACCTGAGGTCCAGTGACTATCAAATGGTTTGGTTCAGGTTGGACACAGAAATACAGGCCACCCATACAAAAGCTAAAATCCTAGATTTCAAAGGAGCTGACTTTGCAGAGATGGGAAGGAGGGCTAAAGAGGAGTTGGCTAAGGGGGGGTCAAGTGGGGCATAGAGGGGCAATGGGCTCACATTAAGGAGTCCATTATCAAGGTAACCAATCAATGTGTGAGGGTGAAGAATAAGGGCAAGAGAAGGAGAAGGTCACTCTGGTTTTCAAAGGTGGAGGCAGATAAAATCAGGCCAAGAGGCTAGCCTTCCAAAAATACAAGAGAAGACAAGAGGATGGAGACAGAGAAGAGTACCAAAAATGTTGGAGAGGGGCAGGTGCAGCGGTATTTAGTGCACAAGCACAGACAGAAGAAATGCTAGCACAATCAGTGAGGAAAGGGGGCAAGACATTCTTTAGGCACATCAGTGGGAGGAGGAAGTCCAGAGAGGGTATAGTCAGACTCAAAGGGGACAATGAAGAGAGGATAGAAGGGGATTTAGAAAAGGCCACAATCCTTAACAAGTACTTCTGCTCGGTCATTACTAGTGAAGGAGTGGGTCAGGGACCACAACTGGAAAACAAATGTGCAGAGAGGGAAGAATTGAGCTTCACAACATTTACAGAGCAATGGGTCACACAAAAACATAGACTTTGATGGCAGATAAGGACCGCTTGGCCCACCCAGTCTGCCCATTTCCCTACCTATTTAATAAGCTGCAGATCCTAGTTAACCAACAACCTACTTTCTCCTACTCCCAGTATGATTGCCTTATGTCTGTTCCATGTATTGTTGAAATCCCCCACTGTTCTTGACCCCACGACCTCTTCAGGAAGGCCATTCCATGTGTCCACCACCCTCTCTGTGAAAAAAATACTTCCTCATATTGCCCCTGGGCTGTCCCCACTCTATCTTCAGACTGTGCCCCCTTGTTCTTGCATATCTCTTTTTCTGAAAGATGCTACCTCTTGGACTTTGTTGATTCCCTTGCGGTACATGAATGTATCAATCATGTACCCCCCCTTCCTCAAGAGTATACATATTAAGCTTCTTTAGCCTCTCTTCATATGCTTTTTGGTGCAGACCCTGCACCATTTTAGTTGCCCTCCTTTGGACTGCCTCAGTCCTGTCTATGTCCTTGCAGAGATGGGGTCTCCCAACTGCACACAGTACTCCAGATGGGGTCTCACCAACTGTCTGTACAGAGGGATGACAACTTCTTGTTTTCTACTGGTGATGCCTTTCCCTATGCATCCCAATATCCTCCCAGCCCTCTGTACTGCCTTCTCACATTGCCTGCCTACCTTCAGGTCATTTGATATGACTATCCAAGGGCCCTTTCCATTTTTATTGTTGCTTGTACCTTCCCCTCCCCCCTCTGATTGTGTACTCTTTCCCCTAGGCTTTTGTTTCCCAGGTGCATTACTTTGCACTTCTTTGCATGGAATCTAAGCTGCCATACTTTTGACCACTCTTCCAACCTTACCAAGTCCCTTCTCATCCTTTCTACTCCCCCCCCCGTGTACCAACCCTGTTGCAGTTCTTTGTGCCATCTGCAAAGAGGCATAATTTTCCTTCCAGTCCCTCTGCAATATCACTTATAAATAATAATAATAAGCTTTATTACAGAGCACCTTTCAAGTATCAAGGCTCTGAACAATAAACAAAGATATAAAAGCAATAAAATACACAATAATCAGACAACAGAATAAATAGAAAAATAAAATAATCAGTTTGGGTATGCATTCAGCAATAGATGTGGCTTCAGGGCCTTCTTAAAGCCCTCCATGTTCGTGCACTCACGTGTCTGACAGGGTAGAGAATTCCACAGGGCTAGGGCCACATACATAAATGCAAGGGCCCCAGATGTCTTAAAACTTGCACTGGGAATCTCTAGCAACCCCTTGTCAGCTGAGCAGAACTGTCACCCAGGGCAGTAGGGGGACAGGAGCTCTTATAGATAGTCTGGGCCCAGTCTATGTAGGGCCTTGTAGGTCAGAAGCCTGACCTTGAAGGTGATCCGCCACTGAAATAGGCAGCCAGTGCAGTTCGCGCAGCATCGGTGTGATGTGATATTAAAGAGGACCGGCCCCAGTACTGAACCATGTGGTACCCCGCTCGTAACCCCCCCCTTTCTTCGGAGTGGACTCCATTTACTATTACCCTCTGTGTCCTGCTATCCAGCCAGTTTTTTCCCAGGCTACCACCCTGGGACCCACTCCCAGGCTGGCTAACTTGTTCATTAATCTTTTGTGTGGGACAGTGTCAAATGAGTTGCTAAAGTATAGGTAGGCCATGTGACAGCCCCTCCCTGGTCTACTACTTTGGCCACCCAGCCAAAGAACTCTGTTAGATTCAGCTGACATGACTCTGTGAATCCATGCTGTCTTGGGTCCTGTGCCCCGCTGGCCTCTAGGTACTCACCATTTCTTTCTTTCTTTCAGAAGTGATTCCATCATTTTCCCTACCACTGAGGTCAAACTAACAGGTCTGTAGTTTCCTGCCTCTGCCTTGTTCCAACTTTTGTGAAAGGAAATCACATCCACCTATCTTCAGTCCTCAAGTACCGCACCATTCTCCCATTATTGGTTAAAAAGGGTAGTCAGTGGTGTCACTAGTTCTCACCTTAGTTATTTTAGAATTCTGGGGTGAATCCCATCAGGCCCCATTGCCTTGTCCTCCTTGAGTTTTAAGAGTTCTTTCAGGACCCTTTCTTCTGTGAATAGACTGGTATCGACCCTCCCATATCTAGAGTCCTTCTATTGCTTGGTTCAGGTATGTCCCCCTCCTCTTCTTTTGTGAATACTGAACTAAAGTATTTGTTCATTATCTCTGCCTTTTCACTGTCACCCTCTGCCCACCCCTCCCATTTAGTAAGCCTCACTATCCATCCCGTGGTCCTTCTTCACTCACTAATATATCTATACAAGGTTTTATCCCCTTTCTTAACTTAGTTGACTGTTTTTAGCTTGGTTTGGGGCTTTGTTATTCTGACTGCCTTCCCTGCTTTCTTCTGCTTTAACTGATAGAGTTCTCTGTTCTGCTCCTTCTGTGATTCCTTATACTTTCTGAATGCTATCTTTTCCTCCCTAACTTTCCCTGCCACCTCTTTTGAAAACCATAGTGTTTTTTTCCTTCATTTTGTTTTGTTTATTTGTTTCACACAAAGGCTTGTTGCCTCTGTAATTGCAGTTTTGATTTTTTTACCATTGTTCCTCCACCTCTCCTTCCTGCTTTTTTGCTAGTGCATTCCGTAGTCATGCTCCCATTCTGCCAAAGTCAGCCCTCTGAAAGTCCAATACCCTTGCTTTTGTATGGCTTGTCTCTATGACTGTGTTTATTGTGAATCACACTGTCTGGTGGTCGCTTGTTCCCAGATGGTTACCCACTTCTAAATCTGAGATCCTCCCACTGTCCCATTTGAGAGTACCAGGTCTAAGACTGCTCCCTCCTGAGAGGGTTCCAATACTAGCTACCTGAGGCATGCCCCCTGTATGTCATTGAGAATGATTCTGCTCTTGGATGTGGCTGCAGCAATTGTGCTCCAGTTAACGTCTGGCATATTCAGGACCTCCATCAACATATCTCCACTTTTTCTGCCATACTAAGAATACTTCCAATCATTTCCTTGTCCATTTCCTCTCCCCCTGAGATGGGGGTCCAAATACAACCCCTGAGCAGATTGTGGTGCCATTTCCTGTCTCCAAGGTGACCCACAGTGCCTCCTCCCCTCCATGTTTACCCTTTAGTTCCAATGTTTTGATCCCTTCCCTTACGTAGAAAGCTACTCCTCCTCCTCCTCTTTTACCTTCCCTGTCCCTCCTGTAGACTTTGTACTATGGTATGTTGACATCCCAGTCGTGGTTCTCTGTGTACCAGGTTTCTCTGACTGCCACAATATCCAGTTGTCCTTCTTCCATCAAGGCCACTAGTTCAGGAAGCTTGTTATCCAAACTATGGGCATTGGTATTTATCGTCCTCCATTTCTTGATAGCCTTACTCCTTTTAGCCTCATCTCTGTACTTACTGCCTTTGCCTTTTTCTCCATTTAGCCCTGCCCTGCCCTCTATTGACCTCTCTACCTTGGTGTTAACCTCGTTAACTGCCCTGTTTTGTTTGGGGAGGCTGGATATTCCCTGCTCCTTTTCAGTGCCTCCCCCCTTGGCTAGTTTAAAAGCTTTCCAGTGAAGCATTTAAACCTATCAATCAATCGATCAATCAATCAATCAATCAAGCATCTTTATTTTACCAGGTGAAACACCACTGAGACAGACTCATTACAAGGTGGACCTGGGTAGGTCATAACAAAAACAGATAAGCTAACTGTTGCTTTAATTTTATTTATTTTATTTATTGGTGGTATCGGAATTACAACCTTTGAGTCAGGGACTCATTTCCAAAGGCTCCACATCAAGGATAAACACATGTACATACAGGTAGTGGTAATTACAACGCAAGACATCACAGTCATTACAGTTCAACATATACAGAGAGCAAAACAGTTAGGCGTGAGTGCCTAGGCAGGCTTACAATGAAGTTCTGTGCATTACATATGGAATATACATTTCACAGATGTGCAGCTATCCTATACAGAGTAGTAGCTAAGTTGCTGGCACACTAAGTGCAAACCTGCAAAAAGCAATAAGCAGTCTGTGGGGAGACTTTGTCAGTGCCCAAGGACACAGCAGTGGGGCCCTGTCCAAAACTGGCCAAAAGGTAGAGGTCACCTAGTCATCTGCCACAGCAGGAGTGAAGGACCTATTGTGGGCAGGAGCACCTGCGGAAGGCCAGGAGGTGGTTCTTCAGGGCCAGTTTGAAAGGGCCAAGTTTAGCATGGCAGGAGACCAGGGTGGGTAGGGAGCTGAACCAGGTGGGGACCCTGACCAGAAAGGATCTCTAGGCTAGGGTAGTACAGACACTAGGAACAGCTATAGCAGGTTTCTCAGAACTATATGTACTCACAGAGGGGATGGTGGGTGTTAGGGTAGCTGATAGACCAAGGGGGGTCATGCCAAGCAGCAAATTTTTGGCAAAGAGGCAGGCCTGGTATTGTACCCTTTCATCGAAGTTAAGAATATGGGCGAGGGAGTAGAGGGTGCATGTATGGGTCATATGTCTGCACCAGTTAGGAGTCTACAGACTTTTCTGAGCACTACTTTTAGTTTACCAATGGCTGTGGCATCCGCTGCGGAGTACAGCAGCAAGCCATAGTCGATCAGGGACATGACAGAGGAGGTGAGTGCTACCTTAGGGCTTCAGGGGGAGGCAGGCTTTGTGGCAATAAAAAAGACTGACATGTGTATTGGTGGCAAATGTGAGGGTGCTGATGTGTGTGTGGAACTTGAGAGCCATGTCAAAGATGACACCCAGATACTTATAGGATGAGACCTGTTCAAGAGTGTAGAGCAAACTGGATTGAATAGATAGTTGGGCATTTTTTAGTTTGCTTTGGTGATGAGCAAATAATAGAGTTTTAGTTTTTTTCCAGTTCAAGAGCAGCCTATGCTCAGTGAACCAGTGCTCTGTTCGACTGAAAGCAGTTTGGAGTGAGGTCTGCAGGTTGGCTGGGTTGGTGTGGGAGGCACAGATGATGCCATCATCCACATATAAGAGGATCTTTTTGGTACATGAGGTAGGGAGAGCATTAAAAAACAAGCAGAAAAGCAGGGGCCCCATGATGGAGCTCTATGGGACTCCAGAACGGATGGGGCATGTGCCGGAGACAGTGTTATTTATCTTTACACATTGTGATCTGGACAACAGGTAGCTAGCGAACCAATCACACGGTCCTTGTGAGAGCCCCATTTGGGTGATGGAGTTGAGCAGTAGGAGGTGGCTGAACATGTCAAAAGCCTTGGATAGATCAATGAACATGGCCACAGCAAAGTGTCCTCTGTCATAATACAATGAGACAATAGTCTGTGTAAAGCAGATACGAGCTAGGCATAAATAACAGTGCATACAATGTGGCTAACAATACAGTAGACCTCAAAATCTCAAATAAAACACTGATAGGGCAAGCATAAAAAATATTTACAGAATAACACAAATCAGTATTTACAATAGCAACAATACCTGCCCAGTCACAACAAGACTTATGGGATGGGGGGGCTGGGTATCATGTAACGTGTCAGGTCCTAGTTCCCCTCCTGGACAGATGCAGACCATTGTGCCAGTATATGCCTGTATCCCTCCAAGTGGAACCTCAGTCCCCAGTGAAGCCAAAACCCTGTGCTCCACACCAGTTTTTCAACCATTCATTGAATCCCAGGCTGCGGAGTACCCTAGCCTCACCCATGCCATAGATAGGCAGTACCACCGAGAAGGTTACCATGCATGCTACTTGTCTAAGTCCCCTCCTCAACTCCATAAACTCCTCCTGCACAGCTCTGATCCCATTCTCAGTTAGGTCATTTGTCGGTAGGTGGACAATGACATCAAACTCCCTCTCCCATGCATCTGCTCCCACGATCCTGAAGATTTGCTTCCTGTCCCTCCATGCCATGGTGCCAGACAGGCACCTTACCTCCCTCTCCCCTCCTCCAGTTCTACTCCCCTAACGACTGAGCCCCCACCAGGAGTTGTTTCCTTCCCCTGTGGGATCCTGTGCCACCCTCCTGTGGGTCTCCTTTGTGGAGGTTCCCAGCATCCTCCTTGGTCTCCACTGCAGATGCTGCCATAGAGGAACAATACTCTACCAGAAAGGCATATGAATTGTGGAGAGGTACAACTGGAGGGATGCTCCTCTGTTCTACCACCCTCACCCTCCCTGAATCCACTGTAGTCCAATTACTCCTTATTCTTGGCAACCTCTGAGACAGCAGCAGCTGCCCTGGTGGTCCCTGGGTGGGGAAGGAGATTTCCCAATCCTCTGCCAGATCCTGGGTGGGGGAGGAGGTTTCCCTACTCCTTTACAGGTCAGCCTGGAGATGGGCAACCTCCTCCTTCAGAGCAGAGAGGTGTCTGAAAATAGGGCAGCATCATAGCCTCCAGAATGTCTCCTGAAAGACTGCTGCCTCACAGCCAGTGCAGTGCATTACTCCCCACAAGTCTCTCTTCTTCCCTGTTGACATTTTTTTTCTCTATTAGGGAACTTCACTTCTCCTTAGTAATGTAACCCTTTTCCTAGGAACTATGTACTAGGACCCTGCAAATTTTTTTTTAAATAGTAATCACAGGAAGATATCCTTCCAGCTTATGCAACACTGCCTGGCTGACTTCTGTGGCACACCCCACCCTGTTTTGCATCTGAGTAGGAAGTTGTCACACCTTCCTGCCTAACCCCATAAAGTTAGGTTAGCTAGGGGAGGATGGGAATGGGGAGGTAGGGTTTGGGCAATCCACTTGTTCTATGCTGTAAGAACAATCAGAACAATCCAGTTTGAACCTCCTGAAGCTTTGTCTGGCTCTAATACACAACTTGAGTGACTGGAGGAATGAAAGAACACGCCCATGAAAAACTATATTGTTTGTTGCAAAAAGTCCCCCAAATACTAGCAAGCTACAAATAAGCCACTAGATTCACAGGAAAAAAAATCAGCAGTATTTTAATCCCTCTGTATGTGAAGTATCAATCTACAAAAAGATCAACAGTATTGTAAACCCCTTCTTGATTCAAACAAGCAAAAACCAGTGTAAAATTAAAAGTAAGGCCCACTTCCCTCAGAATTTCAGCAAGATTGCGCTTTCCTCCAGTTTCCTAGTTGCTAATTCAAGATTGTGTGTCCTTCCCAGCTCCAGGTTCAGTTTTGCAAAAGCAACCTTAACCTTCAAAAGATTAGGCCTAAAGAAACTTACAAAACCAAAGGTGGACAAAGCAATGGGGCCACACGGAGCACATCCAATGATCCTAAAGGAACTGAGGATGGAGCTGACAGCACCATTGGCAGCCCTGTTCAGCGAGTCACTGAACAAGGGGGTGGTCCCACAGGATTGGAAAAGAGCAAATGTGATCCCTCTTCACAAGAGTGGTTGCACAGAGGATGCAGGGAATTACATACCAGTAAGTCTCACCTCAATAGTGGGGAAGACCATGGAGACTCTGATTAAGGAATGTATTGAGGATCACCTGTTATCCATTGGAATGCAGGATTCAAGACAGTGTGGATTTATGGCAAGAAGGTCCTCTCAAACAAATATGATAGATTTCCTTGACTGGGTGACCAAGGTGGTGGACCAGGGAGGTGCAGAGGATATTGCTTACCTTGATTTCAGCAAGGCCTTCAACACTGTCCCACATAGAAGGCTGGTAAGCAAGCTGAGGAGTCTGGGGGTGGGACACGGGGTGGTGAACTGGGTCAGAAATTGGTTAGTGGACAGAGGGCTGAGGATGGTGATACATAGCATGCAGTTGGAAGAAATGGGAGTCACCAGTGGGGTGCCACAGGGGCTCAGTCCTGGGACCAGTCCTCTTCAATGTCTTCAGCAGACATAGCAGAAAAGCCAGAGGGAAAGTTACGCCTGTTTGCAGATGACACCAAGATCTGCAGCAGAGTAGATACTACAGGAGTAGAGAGAATGAAGAGAGACCTGAAAAAACTGGAGAAATGGTCTGAGGTATGGCAGGTAAGGTTTAACATGAAGAAGTGCAAGATCATGCACGTGAGGAACAAAAACCCCGGGGAGAGCACATGTTGGGGGGTGAGTTGTTGACGGTCACCAGGGAAGAGATTGATTTAGGGTCATTATATCAGATGACCTGAAATCCACCAAACAGACTGAAGACGCAGTTGGGAGGGCTACTGGGATGTTAGGGTGTGCAGGGAGGGGTATTACAAGCCATAGGAGGGAGATGGTGATCCCACTATACAAGACGCTGGTTAGGACTCACCTAGAGTACTGTGTGCAGTTCTGGAGGCCGCACCTGCATAAGGACATTGACAGGGTAGAAACAGTGCAGAAGAGGGCAACTAAGATGGTGCAGGGTCTGCACAACAAGGCAAGGCATATGTGGATATACTTAAGGACCTCAATATGTACACATTGGAACAGAGATGGGAGAGGGGGGACAAGATTCAGACTTTCAAATATCTTAAGTGCATAAATATAGTGGAAGGGGATAGCATCTTCCAGTATAGAAAGTACAGTAGAACCAGAGGGTTTGGTATGAAATTGGAGGGGTGGGGTCACATAAGGGGTAACATGAGAAAGTTATTTTTTTACAGAGAGGGTGGTGGATGTGTGGAATGCTCTGCCTCAGAAGGCAGTGGGAGAACGTACAGTGGAGGGATTCAAGAGGGCATGAGATAGGCACAAGGGGATCATACCTTTGAGAGGGGCATAGCTAAGGCCGCTGACCTAATAGAGGCAGCAGGAGCAAATTGGTAAAATGGGCAGACTGAATGTGCCTTGTGATCCATTTCTGCCATCAACTTCTATGTTTATTTTTCTGTTTAAATAATACTAGCTATAAGTGGATTACACTGAAGGGTGAGTAAATAGTGTAAACTATAAAAAATAGGCTAAAAGGTGCATATTGCAATAGCATATTATATATTTAACTAATATACACTGCTATTTCTTTATTTTGAACATATAAATATGCATTGATGCTGTGGTGCATTAATTAACTTAAATAAGCACGGAGTTGCTGTCTTTTACATATGGTAAACTGATATCACTGTGTGTAAGTTATTATTCCTTAACACAATGTACTAAACAAAGAGTTACTACTTAGTTACAGTGGGGATAACAAATAAGTGGGATAGGCCCAAAGCATCCCAGGTGAAGTAGGTAGACCAGGGGGGTCAGGATTAAAGTGTATGAGATAGGATCAGACAAATATTGGAAAAGGTAGGTGGGTTAATAAAGAGAACATCAAAACATATTTATTAGAGCCTGAAATACCAACACTGGCCATTACTAATTCCCAGCCTTTCAGATGTAAAATACATGTGCTTTGCCAAGGTCTTGACAAAGTGCATGTATTTTACATGTGAATTTTTGGGAGTTTGTGGTGTCCTGTGTTGGTATTTTAATCTTTTATTTTATTTAGTTTTTGCTGACCCGGTAAGTACACTAGACAAATTGTACCTATTTTCAGGCTCAACCAGGGGGAAGGGGATACTGATGAATGCCAACTGACCTTGAACCAATTTAAGCTGTTGGTGGTATTTTTAGTGAATGGGGAGAAATTTGGCCAGGGCACCAGGGAAATTCCCCTACTCGGTGGTAGGGGTACTGTGACTGGTTCTGCAATGGCCAGTCAACCAGAGCTTGGAATGAAGGAAGACATCCAAGTGGTTGGGGAGCAGGCCTCCTCCTCAGCCCCCTTGTTGCGAGAGGCTGCGATGGAAGTGGAGCAAGGAGCAGATGAAACTTGTGTTTTGGCAGTAGAAGTCATAGAGCAGCACAATGCTGCAGTTTCATTTGACGATATTGATACTGGGCCTCATTAAGAAGCTGAAGAATGCTGGCAGTCGGGGGAGGATATTCACCGTTAGTTATGAGATGAGGGTGCCAGTTTTGGGAGAGAAGGTGCCATTTGAAGACCACCTTGAAGCAACAAGAAGAGGGAATGAATTTGCAGGAAGTGGCCAGCGACCAGAAAAATTAGGATGCACTGCTACAGGCAGTACAGATGACACAGATGGCTACAGATCAGAAGCCCGTCATAGCAACATTTCATACTCAGGAAAACTCTCCGGGATTGTAGGTAATTAGTGTTATGGTGGCACCCGATTCAGATGGGAGCCACCATTTACTTAAACCTGACTGTACAAAAATAAATACAAGGGAAGCTGACATCCCCCTTGGTTCTATACCACTAGTGGCAAGTGATGCACAGGGCTCAGGGCAAGTTACTGATCATAACTTATTGAGTGGGACGTGTATCTCTTTTAATATTGGGGTTTCAAAAGGTGGGCCAGGGAAAAAATGTCTACTAAGGATGTGGCTGGGAGGAGGCTGAAAGGTCATATGAAACACACAGACAGCTTGCCACATTCCCTTAGGGATGAGCTGCTGGAACAAATAGCAGGTCCTTCCCCAATTCAGGAGGGGTGGGTAGCTACTGCTTTAAAGGGAACAGGTTGGGTTAACAAGATATATGGCTCAGGATGGGTTGCTAACCTTCTGATATCTCTTGGGGGTAAACTGTTCCCACTAATGCAGAACCTATTGCTGGGGGACCAGAAGAAAAATTACAGGTTTCTACTTCCGGGTCTCAGATTACTCCTGGGTAGAAACAGGCTGTTGTAGAGGATTCAAACTCAGTTCCAGCCAATAACCCAGTTTTAGATAAGATTATTGTACTTGAAGGAGAATTGCCTCAGGAATTAGCAGTAGTAGGTGACAGCGTGGCTCAGTTGATAGCACATCCACCTCTGGACCAGAAGGTCGTGGGTTCTCATCCCACACCGGGATGGACTTGCACCTAAAAATCACTGACATCCGAGTGCAGTATTGGGGGGTGCTGTACTGCTGGGGTGTGCCATCCTTTGGATGAGACGTTAAACCGAGGTCCCTTCTGCCCATCCTGGTGGTTGTCTAGGTGGAAGTAAAAGAACCCAGGGCACTCTTCGTAAAGAGCAGGGAACACTCCCAGTGTCCTGGCCAACATTCTCCTTCCCATAAACTGGTTCATGCAATTATTCAGGCTGTGTGTGGGTGATGATGTGCAATATGGCCACCACCACACATTCAGTCACTTCACTACCAGTCTAGCATTGCTTGTAAAGCGCTTTGGGATACTGTGAATGAAAAGTGCTATATAAATGCTAATTCTTCTTCTTCTTCTTCAGAAGATGTACACCCCCCAGGGTATTGAGAGGAATGTAGTCCCTCTTAAACAGAGTGATAATTGTGTCATATTAAATAAAGACAATGTAGTTCCTTTGGAAGAAGTAGTGGAGCCTACACAACCAGCCCCCTCAGTATGGAATACAAATGTTAGGGAATGGTTGTTCCCAGTTAATGTGAGGAATGCATCTGAGCCAGCTGTAAGACGTAATGTGGTACCCCTCAAATACAGGGGTGACATGGCAGAGCTACCTGATAGGCTCTTTGTGGGTCATGCATTACTTAAAAATAGCATGAATTATTATGCGTATGAAGTATAAGATCACCCCTACGACAAGAATCTGGAATAACTAAACACCTGCTGAATTGTTTCTTCTTAGGGAGAGACAAGGGTGTGATTTTTTATCCAGGTCAACCACAAGCCTGCTTTAAGTGTGGGGAAGTGGGCCATCTGAGCAATGTGTGCAAGAAGCAAATGTGGGCTTTGTAGTACGGTAGATCATATAGCTGCACAGTATCCACAGCCAGTTAGATGCAAGCTATGTGAAGGGCAAGGGCACACATTTCGGAACTTTTCATGGGTGTCTCACAATAGCTTGGATAGTACTCGACAAGCAGAACATGAGGGATACAGTGTGTGGCTACTGTACAAAAAGAAAGAATGAGAATGCAAGAATTACTGTTATAGAACAAGGCAGGGGATCCTAAACCTCAAAGAGTGACACACTCTAGGCAAACAGGCCCTGAGTCAGAGGGCATAGGGGAACAAACATCTGTGGACCCTCCCCCTCCCATACTACAGGAAAAGAATGCTGGTCAACAAGCTACTGAATTGGCAAGTACAGTACCAGAGAGTTTTACCATACAGGTTAATAAGGAAAATGTGCAGACCCCCCCCCCCCGTAGTTCTGGCCTTAGAGTTGTCTCTGGAGAAAAACCCTTAGTCAGGGAAGGAGGGGCGATAGTTATGGAAAAAATGTTACCCCCAGGAGCTGTGGGTAGAGATGCAGCAAATTTAAAATCTGCTGGTGAAGTGATTGCGAAGTAGCCACTTCACGTTGGCACTTCGCTACATCGAGTGCCCCATAGGAAAGGCTCATTTCGCCTTATTATTACTTTGCATTGTCATTCTGTCCTAAACGAGAAGTAAGGCCGAGTGACAACAATATTGGCAGCATCCCAACCACACAGTCACCAGAATGAATGTGCATCCCCAATGTGCTACTGTCTTGAGTCCAGAAAACTCCCCAGTGTTGTTGAAGTGAAATGAGAGTTTAACAAGAAATGCAAAGTCTCCCAGAATTAATGGTGCCATGCAAACGCACAGACAGATTAAGATTGCTTTGCACACTCAAGGGATGCATACGGAAAGGCACAACAACACCTAACCAGTGCTCACAAGTCACAAATCCAAATCTGGAAAGGAATACATTTTGCCATTTGGGGGATTAGTGCATGGCAGTAACAATCCACTACCAGTAAAGATACCACAAAGCAGTATAAAAAATTCATGCAGGTGCGGTGGATAGCAGGTTCACACTGCTGCAATTATTTTGTAACACAATAAAAGATGTCTGATTTAATGGCACACATCACACACACACTACAAGTAATGCGTAGCAAATTAAAAACCTTTAGTAACATAACCAAATATTTTAAACTAACTGAAATTAAACACTGCTGCACCACAACAATCAGCAAAAAATGGCAAGAGTTACTTAAAATATTATTGTGTGTACATTAACACAGTTATACAAGAAAAATATAACCAAAACAGAAAGACTGCTTTTTTCTCCAAGTTAATCTACCTACACTACAAATATGCCCCTCCCCCAAAGCACACTTCACAGTACACAGACTGACTGTTCTAAATTAACATTCAAAATCCACACACAACAATAAACACTCAATGATATAAGCACAGAAGGGTTTCCTACAATTGATGTATTAAGTTTTGAACAAAAAATATTACTCAAAAAGGCATTTAAAACAGCTTTTAGAGGTTTTGAATTGCAGAGCTCTGAGAGCAAACTGTCTCCAGCTACCACTGCACACACACTACCCACGCCAGAACTGAGGCTTTGCCAAACAATCTAGAGCCCATGTGTCCTGCAATCCAATGAATAACTGCAGAATTTCATTTGGAACTCAATTACAGGGCGAAGTGAGGCAAATTACATTGATTTCGATGTACTTCACCTCAAAATTGGTGGAGAAGTGGTTTGGGGAAGGCAGAATAATGCAAAGTCATTGGTTTCAATGAACTTCATGATTCTCATTATGAAGCAAAGTACTCCGCTTCACATTGTGGAGTTCTCCATGGATTCTGCGTTACTCAGTGAATCACTTCACGGAGCAAATTGGGGCCACTTCGTCTACCACTTACAGTACTGTAACTCACATGCTGTACAGGAAGGAACATGAATGCCTATGGCTGTACTTCCCCGATGAGCTGTAACACAAAACTCCCCCACTTAAAAGCTCTTATTAATGAGTACAATGGTGGACTGGTGAAGCCTGGAGACATACTACAAAACATGCTTATAATACATCCAAGTAACTAGTAAAAAAATGAATGTTGTGATTCATGACATGATCGTGAATCATGATTTGTGATTGCATTTGTGACTGTGATGATGAAAAACGTGACTTGGTGTCGACGGTGTGAGATAACCAATATGGAACTGTACTGGGAATGCGAATCCCTATGGCTGTAGTTCCCCGATGAGCTGTACCACAAACTCCCCAACTTAAAAAGGCTCATTAATGAGTACAATGGCAGGGTGGTGAAGCCTGGAGAGATACTACAAAACATGCTTACAATACATCCAAGTAACTAGTCAAAATATTTGTGTTGTGATTCGTGATGTGATCGTGAATCATGATTTATGACTGCATTTGTGGCCATGATGATGAAGAATGTGATTTGTATCAAGAGCGACACATAATGATGATCCTGACTTAAAAAACGCATATTAATGAGTACAATGTTCATGCAGAATTATGCACCACACCTGTCCAGTACTCTGAAGGGAAGCCAAAGAAACAACTGTGACTTAAGTTACAGATGGAGATTGGGCCCTAAAGAGATGCAAATGCACAGACAGATTAAGATTGCGCTGTGCACTGAAGAGATACAGACACAAAGGCACAACACCTAACCAATGCTCACCATCAGATATTCAAATCTGGAAAAGAATACCTTTGCCGGTTGGGGTGGGCCGTGGGGGGGGAACAGTGTACTGTACTACTGCAATAACAGTCACTAGTACTAGTACCAGTAAAGAAACCACAAAGAAGTACAAAAATCACACAGCTGCAGTAGATAGCAGGTTCACATTGCTGAAATTATGTGGCACAATAATAGGTGTCTGATTTGATGATACACGTCACACACATACACACACACACACACACACACACAGTAATGTGTAGCAAATTAAACATTGAAAACTTCAGTAATATAACCATATATTTTAAACAAACTAAAATGATGCACTGCTGCATCACAGCAATCAGCAAAAAATGGCAAGAAATATAGAAAATATTACTGTGTGTACATTAACACAGTAATACAGTTATACAAGAAACATATCACCAAAACAGAAAGCACTGTCTTTTTCTCCAAGTTAATCTACCTACACCACAGTTACACCCCTCCCCAAAGCACACTTCCACTGTCTCTCAGTACACAGACTAAATGTTGTAGATTAACATTCAAAATCCACACACAAACAATAAACACTTGATGATATGAGCATAGGAGGGTTTCCTATAATCGATGAACTAAAGTTTCAGCAAAAAAAAAATGACTCAAAAAGGCTTTTTAGCAGCTTTTAGAAGGCTTGAATTGCAGAGAGCTCTCACAGCAGATTGTCTCCTACAACTTCCTATACACACTACCCCAAACTGAGGCTGTGCAGAACAATCTAGAGCCCATGTGACCTGAAATCCAATGAATCACTGCACAATTTGCCTTTGGAGCTTAAAAACAAGGCGAAGTGAGGCAAAGTACATTGTTTTCAACGTACTTCACCTTAAGAATTTGTGGAGTAGTGGTTTGGGAAGGCAGAGTAATGCGAAGTAATTGTTTTCAATTGACTTTGTGTTACCCATTATAAAGCAAAGTACTCCACTTTGCATTGTGGAGCGCTCCGCGAATTCACCCTCACTCTGTGAATCCCTTCGCAGAGCGAATTGCGGCCACTTCACCCATCTCTAACTATGGGTGATCCAGCTTTTCAGAGGAGTCCAAAGCAGCTAAGAAATATACGGAACTTCCACCTGGGAACATATAGTTAGGAAGCATAACGGTTGCCAATTCATATGTTGTCTTAATGGATTTGGAGGACAATGACGTAGGATGTGACTCAGATGTATCATCAGTCACTTTGGTACAGCTAGACATCATTGACCCTATGTTAGGAGATAAACCGAAGTCTAGAAAATGTAAAAAACAAAAGTGACATGTTTTGGATCTGATTTCTGTGTGTCTTCATTTTTTTTTCCTCATGGATGGGGGGTATTACTATTGTGACAGCAAATGTTAATAGTATCAAGACCCAGAGGAAAAGAAATATTACTTTTGCCAGTTTGAAGGCAGGACAGGGGCAGGTTGTTTTTGTTCAGGACACCAAGCTCCATACTATATCAGAATTAGGAGCTGCGCAGAGAGATTGGAGTTGGGGCCCTTCCCTGTGGTCTGTAGGGGAAGATCAATGTACAGGTATAGGGACCATGTTTACAGGACTTGACGTAACAATATTGAAAGTTATAGATATACATCTGGGAAGAGCTCTATTAATAGATGTTCTTTTACATAAAATCTCTCATAGACTTATTAACATTTATGCACCCCAGTGCAAGGCTGACAGTTCTACCTTGTTTAACAAAATTTCCCTCTATTTATGAACTTCTAAATTAATTACATGGGATGGGGATTTTAATTGTGGGTTAATGTATAGGGATTGGGGAGGAAAACTACGAAGATATATAGTGACAGCAATAAATTATGTAAAATTTTGGAACGCAGTAACTTAAGGGATATTTATGATTCTCTTCAGACAATCCCAGACCATATATTTCATAAGGGGACATTATCCACGAGGATAGATTTTTTATTTACCTCAGATAGAGTGAAAGGAATAGGTGTCACAGTTCAGCCACTAGAAACCTCAGACCATTTGGCAGTACAGGTGACAATTAAACAACAGCCTTAGACCTCCATAGGTAGAAGCTATTGGGAAATGAACACTGAACTTTTACAGGAGGAAGTACATAGAGGGGATACACATGATTTTTTAGAGCTTAGGAAGGACATTAGTTTTATGTATGACAGCCCTACTGAGTGGTGGGAGGACACTAAATGAGATTTAAAAGACCTATTAATTTCAATTTCTTGCAACAGAGCCAAAACTAAATATATACAGGCCCAGATATTCAAAAGAGTTGAGCCATGCGCAATAGGGTTGCGCCTGCACAAGTCCGGAATTGCACCATTCTGCGATATTCAGCAGGAGGCAGTTGCGCCCCCGAAATCATGCTGAGCAACAGCGCAATGATAATGAAGGCATGCGCAACCAAAGGGGGAGGAACCATGCATAAATGGCGCAGTGTGATATTCAAAGACTTGCGCAATGCGCAACAGTGGAGCAAGCGGAAGTTGCGCCATAGCGGAAATGAGCCAAAATAAAAAGGAGCAAGGAAGAGGCGCAAGAACGCTACAGGGAAGCCACATGAGGCAGAGGAAGAGGCACACAGACAGGGCAAGTGGCACAAACAGGGCAGGCCAGGGAAAGGCCACAGTGAACAGCCAGGCACAGGGAAGGTGTGGGGAGCCACACAGCACAGAGGCCAGCACAGGCAGGTGTACCCGGTGCAGGGCAGGTAGCAGCCAGGACAGTGGGGGGAATACAGTAACAGCTGCCGGGGGGAGGACGCAAGCCAGGGACATGGCCAGTGCCACCTTCCACATGGAGGCCATAATGAGGGGGGTGAGAAGGCGGGCGGCAAGGGGGCATGGCCATGGAAGGGCCCGTTGGTGGGATGCCCCCAGCAGGCAGTACCGAGCCCACACCAGCTTTGAGCTGTACACAGATACTGAGATTGTGGGCCAGTTCTGCCTGAACAGGGCAATTCTGAGGTGGCTCTGTGAGCTGTGCAGTGATGTGATGCAGGCACCCACACGACGGAGCCATGCCCTGTCAGTGGAGACCAAGATAACAGCCTGCATGTGCTTGCTCACCACGAGTACCTTCCAGAGACCAACTGGGGACACCACAGGCATAACCCAGTTGGCCACATCATGCCACCTCACCCAGTTCCTTAGCTCACTGCTGCCACATGCTGAGGAGTACATCCATTTCCCCAGCACAGTGGTGGAGTGCACAGAAAGCATACAGGAGTTCCACAGGGTAGCATGTATGCCTGGCATGCTAAGGGCAATAGACTGCACCCATGTGGCTATACACACACCACCTGGCCCCGAGGGGGCTGCATACATAAATCGAAAGGGCTATGCCAGCATCAACTGGCAGGTGGTGTGCGATGCCAGGGGGCGCATCATCAATGTCTGTGCCACGCACCCTGGGGGAGCACACAATTCTTACATCTGGCACCAGTCGGCATTGTGCCACAGATTCGAGAGTGGGGACATCCCCACTGGCCACCTAGTGGGTGAGTATGCAAACCACATGGACAAATATAGGGCCTGGGGGGGCATGGCCAGAGGTGCCATGGGTAGTGGCCTACATGGCCTGGGGCAGGGCAATGCTGATCACCAAACTAACCTCCACCCTCTACACACAGGTGACAGTGGATACCCACTCTATCCCTGGCTGCTCACACCCTACTGGCGGCCCACAACCCCATCGCAGCAATGCTACAATGAGGCACACGCCACCACATGGAATGTCATCGAGCGGGTGTTCAGGATGCTGAAGGCATGTTTCCGTTGCCTGGACACCTCTGGTGGTGCCCTACAGTACAGTACAGCCCCTCAAAGGCCTGTGGGATGTTCCTGGCCTGTTGCATCCTGCACAACATGGCCAACGAATGTGGGATAGCCGTACAGGTTGAAGAGGGGGATAGCGATGGGGACGCCGGTGACGATGGTGATGGGCAGCCCCCCCTTGGATGATGGGACCCCCGACTGCTACAGCTGCACCGGGACAGCATCACGGAGGAGCACCTTCAGCCAACCCAGGTAAGTCATGGGGCATGCGCAACCACCAGTGACCAAGGCACAACCCATAAACACGCAGGAACCCACACTGGGGGTGCATGCCATCGAGGGAAGTGGCAGGGCACGGAGGCACACACACAGCCAGGGATGGGTGAGGATTAACATGCCACGCTGAAGGACACACACACACACGCACACACACAGCACAACAAACGTGCACAGAGGGCATAAGTCACACCGACCCAGAACGCACACCCTAGCAACACACATGTCCACAGGCCACCATGCCCACTGCCTGTCCATGTGCATGTGTCAGATGCTGAGCACCATTGCACATTGGTGCTCGGCACAATGCAGGCATCATCATGCACACGTAACTGCGGACAGCAGCCGGGAGGGTGTGCAGGTGGACTGTGTGTCCGTGTGCAGGGCCGGGTACCCATCTGTGCACTGCCCACTGAAACACACAATGCACACAGGGCAGCACCAGACAGTAGCCACGCTGGGAGACAGGTCAGTCCCGCGACACAGTTCCACGGCCGCTACAGATGCATGGGTGGCCCCACCAAGACCCACCAGCACTGGCAGGCTGACCACTGGCCTCATGGGGTGGCACCGATGATCCCCAAGGGGTTCCACTGTGTGAATGTGACCATGCCCACACAGGGCTCTGCAGCACACCGAACATGCCTGCACCAGGAGTGCTCAGGATGCCCACAGCTGAACCCGGCGTCGACAGGGTGGGAGTCGCATGATGCCAGGAATGGGGGGTGGATAGTGTACTGTGTGGTGTCTGCGATGCATGGGCACCTGACTGTGTGCCCATTGTGGCCATGACAGCAATGAACGCCTGTGCACGCCTGTCAATGGCAGCGGTCACATCCTCCCGCAAACGGTCCATCCGTGCCATGATCATTTCAGCGTCCCTGCTGTGACACTCCTCTGCACACTCCAGAGACACATGCAGTGCATCCACGGATGTCGCAAGCTGCATCTGCTGCTGGACCAATACTCGCAGTAGGCGGGTGTGCTCGTCCAAGAGGTCACCAGCTTCCTCGGCATCCTGTCCCTCAGGGTGTGCAAGGGCCTGATGTTCAGCACCCCTTGAGGGTGGGTGCTGTGCACCAGGACCAAGTCTGGACATGTCCACAGGCGGTGCACAGATGCCGCCGCTGAACCCTGTACCCCTAAGCCCAGTGGACGACTGCTGATGCTGCCCCTCCGGCTGCCACACCTCAGGGCTCAGTGATGCCGCTGCAGTGGCCGCAACAGTCCCACTGTCCTGAACAGACACCAGTGCTGTCCCACTGGTGCAGACAGGCACAGCCTGGGACTGTGCTGACATGCAGGCCTCCACGGCGGCACCACCCACAGCTATGGGAGCGAATTGCCCTGCTGTGTGTCCATCCTGTGGCACACATGTGTCACTGCCCAAGACGGTCATGTCATCATCACTGGTGCTGGACTCTGCCCTGGCCACAGCCACAGTGTGCTGGCATCCATGGACGCCAGCATGCTGGGACACAGACAGGGCTTCCTCCACACCTGTCTCAACGACATCAGTGTGGACAGCAAGGCAGTCCCACTGTCGTACTGATCCACAAATACTTGTGGAGGTGGATGGTCCCACCTCCGACTCCATCCAACTGTCCACAGTGGACAGGCCCACCACCGCTGACCCATGCAGATGCTCAGGATCTGTAGGGGAAAGCAAAGTTGCGTTACTGCGTGCGACCTACCATGCCCCCCCCAGACAGACCATGACTTACCATGCAGTGATGAGCCACCACCCGTCTGGAAGCCACCACCCAGAACACCCTCAATGGCACTTCGGTGTATGCTTGCAGCAAGCTGTCCTCCGCTGGGGTCAGCTGTACCACCTCTGGCTGTCCCCCACCTGTTGCAGCACATGCTGCCCTGATGGCAGCCACCTTCTCCTTCAGCCTCCTCCTGTCTGTACCCATCTTCTTCTTACACTCCTGCACAGAGTGCTGGTGGCTGCCATGCAGGTTCACGGCACATGCCACCTCCTCCCATGCAGCAGCACGGCCCTGAGGGGTTCTCCACCGTCCACTGAGCAGTGGCTCCTGATCCAGGTGGGCCTCAAAAAGGGCCTCGGTTTCACCCTTAGTAAAATTCGGCCTCCTCCTCCTCCTCCTCCCACCACTGTTGTCCTCCTCTCCAACAACATGCTTGGTCATTGTGTAGCCTATAAGAATGGCAGTTGTTACCTGTGACTGTGCAGTCCCATGCATGTCCCAAAATCCACAGTCCACACTCCCAAACAGCATGCAACTCACCAATAAACTGCAGTAACCGACTATGGCCACTGCAACACATTGTCGCACCTTTATAGTGCAACCCATGCAAATGAGGCGAGGATCAACTTTAATTAGATGCAAATTGCATTGCTGCACCATTGAATGGCTGATCGGATGATTTGCATATGACGGCTGAATTTCGCACTGTTGCGCTTTGCGTAATTGTGTTAAATGTGCTGAGCCAATGGCGCAGTTCTGTGTCATGTGTAGTACACCTCACTGTGCATGCCCGGCTTGCTGACGCAGGTGTCTGCCGTGCTGATAATGTGCTGTATGTGGTAGGCAATGCAGGGCATGGCCACCATTGTGCCAATGGTGCTATAGCGATGGTCACTACATGGCACTGTGGCATTGGGCCTTCATAGGCACAATGGCCCAACTGCCCAATAGTCCGCTGTGGCGCTGACACACAGGCAACCAATCACGCTACATGCATTGTCATCTGATGGCATTGTGCATGGCCTTGCACCAGAGACCCTTGACCCTGTGCCTGACCTTTGCCCTCTTGGCACCATGCGTCAGGCATAGGTGCACCTCTATCGCGCTATAGGGAATGGCAGCGCTGTACCTCGCAGCATCTGCACATGGGGAACCGCGCTGCAGAGCGCCATATTGCCTACTATAGCTATTGGAATGGCACGTAGAAGAGCTGCTCCATGGAGTGCCATTGAGCTGGCCAATCTGGTAACCATAGTCGAGCCACACCATGGGCCTCTCTTTGTGGTGGCCCCCCTGGGTAGGGCAAGGACCCAGGTGTGGCAGGAGGTGGCCACTGCCCTGGATGAGGCAACAGGCAGGGGCCGTTCAGCTGAGCAGTGCAGGCACCGCTATGGTGACCTGCGCAGGAGGGAGCCGGAGCTATTGGCCTGACTGTGGTCACATGCCAGGAGAGGCATGGTCCCACATCCAGGTAGGGGTTCCGTCAACACACTTTTATTGTCTATATGAGTCACAGTGTTGTATGTGCCCAGCATATAGGGGCCGGGCTGTATGGGGTTGGCCGTGGCAGTGTTCACAGGGTGTGGGGTGGGTGGGTCTGGCTGGGTGGGAGGGCACACTCCTTGGGGCAGGGGGACTTTGCTTTGGGAATGTACTGATGTTCTTCTCTCCTTTTTGTCCCCACAGGCCTGGAAGAACTACGCAGAGTGCGGGCAGAGCAGCGGAGGGGAGTGGAAACCGCAGCCAGGCGGGCCGAGGACCAGCAACGCCCACCTGACCGGCCCGAAGTGGGTAAGTGCCAGACATCCATGATTAGTATTGCATGCTGTGTGACAAGGTTGGCAGTGGGGCATGGCCACCATTCATTGACATCACTGCCATGCACGCCACTTGTTACAGTCAACACTGTCCAGTGGCAATGCATGTCTGGGTGTGTGTCACTGGTGGTCCATGCGTGCACCAGGTGCATGGCTGTGCCACTGCCTTTGCACCACATAGCCATGTCGCTAGACAGCCATGGTGGTGCTGTGTGTGACTTGGCTGGTGGATGTGTGAGCATTCCGCATGGCTGTATGCCCCTGAGTGGGAAGGTCCTGTGGACGTGATCACTGCGGGTGGTCACAGACCATCACAGTAGTATGTCCCATGGCCGTATGCCATGCACAGTGGGCGGGCTGTATGGGGTTGTGCCTTTACACCTGTTGACTGTGCTCCCTTGTCCTAGGTGCGAGACATCTGAGGGAAATCAGGGACACCATGCAGGAGCTCCTGAATCTGGGCCATGAGACGGTGGCAATACTGAGGAGGCTGGACGAGTCAGGGTTCTGCGGTGACACAGAGCCAGAGGGAGCCAGAGCCAGGAATGGCGGAGCCTTTAATAGTCCCTTGGTCCCTGACTTCCCCTACTCCCCTGGATCCACCCTCACACCCCTCCTATCCCATCCCATTTGTCCACCCCTTCCCCCTGCCCACCCCCACCTTTTTTGTGTACATCACAACAAATCTGTAAATAGTTTTCATTCTTGTACATAGTTGAGTTTTCTATTTTTCCAATACTTTTGACTTTTATGTGAATACCATGGTGGTCTCTGATTTGCAGTGGTCTATAGGTGCTCAGCTGCAGTGGTGTGCATGGCATCAGGGGTGGTGCAGTCATGGGTATGTGTGTGTGTCCGTGTGGAGGTGACTATGGTGTGGGGGTAGACATCAGTCAGTGTCTGTGTTGTGTGTATTGTTCCCTGTACACTGGATGACTGTATGCAGTGGTCCATGGCACGTGCTCTGTGTCCATGGTGCACCCATTGGCCCATCCATGGCCTGTGCAGCCGACACACATGCCTGTCTGTGACCTGCATGGTCTGCTGGCATGTCAGTGGTGGCATTCCCTGCAGGGCAGACACCGTACCCATCACTTTGCTGGGTTGCCCATGTCACTGGTGTGGTGCATGCCTGGCTCAGGTGGCACTGTGGGCGACACGGTCATTGTCCCACCTCCATGCTGTGGCTCGTGTGTGTTGCAGGGGATGTGCCCCACTGTCTGTGGCTTGTGCTCTGGGTGACTACTGGTGGTGTATGGGTCCATGGTGCCTGCGCAGGGTGGTTGGCATTCCAGTGCCATGGTGGACTGTGGGTTGTGTGTACATGGCTTACATGGGCCCACAATGGGGGCTTGGTTGCCCCACCACTGCATCCCTGTGTTGTTGTGCCGTTGGGTGTGGGTGGGTGTCTGTCCAGACCCTGTGTGGCATCCGGTGTGGTGCATGCTTCCATGCACCACTGTGGGTGTCTGTGCTGGATGTTGTGGCCAGAGGTGGGCCGGGGTATGTCACTGAAATACTGTGTAGAGCGCTGTACCACTGGTGGTGGTGTCAAGGACACGACCGTCCCATATGGGGTAACTCTTGTGCCAATGCATGGTCGGTCTTTCAGCAGTACCTCAGGGGACTGTGCGTGGTGGCACTGTGCCTGCTGTTGTTGCATTGCTGTGTGCTGCAACCTGCTGATGGGTGCTCATGGTGGGGCTGGCTTGCATGGTTCTGTGGTGTACAGGGTTGCAGTGACACTGTGGGGAAGGTGGTATGCATGGGGTTTCCTGCTGTGGTGGTCACTGCTCATGGGGAGGTGTCTGGGGGTCACGGTGCAGGGTGTGCTGTGCACCGGGGGGATGGTGTGGCACAGGGTGGTCTGCCCTCCTTGTGTGCCAGTCACAGCTTGCCGGTAGGTGTGATGGGGCACCATGGCCAGGCTGTGGGTTGGTTGCTTGTCTCCATGGACTAGTGGCTATTCCAGCCCTCCCCTGGTTGTGATGTGCTTGGGGTGTGGGGGGACAATGTCTGTTCTGCTGTGCATTCCTGTGCCCATCTGTGGCATGGGTGGTGGGCCCCCTACCTCCCTGATTGTGCAGTTACATTGCTCTGCAGCTGGGGAGGGGGCTCCCTGCTTGCGCTATGGCACCTCCGGACTGCTCAGCTGAACATCCCTTGTTGCGCTATGGCGCATCAGATCTGCTCAGCTTCCCCTCCCTAGTTGTGCTATGGCACAGGTGGTGCGATATTCAAGTCATTGGCTGTAGGCGCAATTTGGCCTGGTCCTTTTTTGAATATCTCGTCTCTTGCGCATGGGCGCAATAGACTTGCACTTGCTCCTGATATTGCGCACTTTTTGGGCACAGTTTGAATATCTGGAACACAGTATTTAAGCTTTAGGCCACAATATTTGAAAGTTCTGATGCAGATGAGATTGGCTGGACAAGATCCGATGATGCAGCTTTCTGCTATTAAAGAAAAGATGTGTAGGTATCTTAAGGAAAATGAAGACAGAGCAGCAAAACAGCAGAAATTTCTAAAAATAGGAACAAAAGAGCAGGTTAATCCATTTCATTTTGATTCACAGAGATTACACAAAGTGACTATGTCGGCGTTAAAAAAAATGGCTTTGGACTAATAGTCCATGATAGACTGGGGTAACAACATATAGTTCAAAGGTATATTAGGACAACTTTTCAGAAAGAAGGACTGACAGTACATGATCCCTTCTTTCAGCATTTAGAGATCCCACAATTAACAAAACAGGAGAAAAGTGAGTTAATAGTACCTATCACACAAGAAGAAATAAGAGCAGCAGTTTCTAAGTTATCTGCACATACTACACCTGGGAAAGATGGTATTCCAAATGATTTTTATAAAACATTTATTGATATTCTTGCCCCCAGCTTACAGTAAGTTTATTTAGCTATACAACATGAAGACCGGCTGGTTCCTAGTATGTATGATGGGGTGATGACTTTCCTTTTAAAAAAAGGAGACCCGTAGTATATTAAGAATAGGAGGCATTTGAGTTTACTATCCACAGATGATAAGATTTTAACTAAAATCTTTACAGTAAGACTGGCAAACATTGTGAAAAAATTAATAATTTCAGCACAAATTTGTGCCATTCCAGGCAGGAATATTACACAAAATTTACTTTACATTAGAGAGAGATTATTGAGCAAGGTTTAGAAATGAATTTAGACGGTTACATACTGACATTAGATCAAGAGACAGCATTTGCACTATAAAACAAGACCATATATGGGGTATTAGCACACATTATGGCATTCCTTTGCAAATTACTACTTTGTTACAAACTGTATTTAGAGATGCACAGGTTACACTGCTTATTAACGGGCACTTTGGAATCCCTATTTACTTAAAAAATGGGGTCCGACAGGGTGCCCTATGAGTCCCTTGTTGTATGTCTTTGGATTAGATCCAATCTTGAGATTAGCTGAAGAAGCAGAAGATATTAGACCTATCAAAAATAATACAGGGACATGTTTTGGTAAGATTACAGCGTATGCAGGTTATTCTACTATAGCACCAGTGGATTTGGATTCAGGACGGACAGTGATAAAATTGTTAGACAGCTTAGTAAATACTACTGGTATAAAACTTAATAGAGGTAATAATCAGATGATAGGGTTAGGTGCTGTCCTTATGCAGGATGAATTCCCTATCCCATTGTTAACAGGGCATATTAAGATTTTGGGGTTATTTTTTGGTATGAGGAAAGCAGAAAGTCTGAATCGAAATTTGGTGTATGAGGCAGCAAATGAAAAAAGTACAGGTCTGGAAATCATGGAAAATGACGAGGGAAAAAAAAAGAATATTTTGATAAGGGCATATACTGTATATCCCCCATTTTTTTATATGTGTCTCATGTGTACCCATTACTGTACTGCATGCATATGAAAATAATGTTTTTTTTTCCCTCTTACTGGGGGAAGTAGGCTCAACCCAGTCAAAAGAGCGCACACATATAGGGCCTGGAAAGCGGGTGGCCTAAATATGTTGCAACCTTTGGTGTTCTTTTTTACTAATTTTTTTTGTTCCAATATAAAACCATTAGTATTGGAAACTGAGGGAATAGGACATCGATGCATGGAGCTCTGGGGTAGAGATTTCCTTATTGCATGGGTAGAGGCAAGTGGCACGCCTTGGACAGACTGCTGCCGGCTTATGTACGCACCACTTAGAAATACATCAGACAATGGAGTATTGACTTGATCTGGTTTATCTCTAATGATAGGAGAACATTTTATGCATTGATAGTAGAGAAATGTTATTGGGAACAGCCCATGTTTAAAGTTCAGCCTGACATAAATTGTGATGATATACTTAGTAGCATGACTGAATCAAGAATCCCATTAAAGATGCAGGATGTGATATGGTTCTGTGGTCATCAAAAGCTCAATGTGAAAGGCAACCAGATGCATAAGCAGCAGGAGGAAAGGCTATGTGGAGAATTGCAGTGTGTAGGACAGACAGAAACCATGTCGCATTTATTTTTTGTGTATATGTCAAAACTTTTTGGGGGACTTAGCAGCATTTTGGAATGAGGATGTATTTCAGGATATGACATATGATATACTTGTGCTAGGACAGCTACCACCTGAGTGGGGAAAATGGAAAAAGAGTACGATTTATGCCATCTTAGCCTGTATCAAGTCATCATTTTGGCAGGTTCGATGTCACAGATTCCTTCAAAATAAAGAAATTTAGTACAAGTTTTTTTTTTTTTAATTCTAGCCGAATTACATAGGATTTATCAATATGAAAGGAATACAATGAGGCAAACAGTCGGTGAGTATTTTTGGAAGGATGTAACTTGGGTGGGTTCACCTGTGTAAAAGTCATAATTAGGGGTTCACAGATGTTTGGGTATGGTGTACAAAACAATGATATTATGCAATGGGACCACCTCTTAAAAGATATGTTACTTTGAGAGCTGGGAGGTTGTCTGGGATTTGAAAGTTGAGTAAGAGGGGACGCAGAGTATAGGAAACAGATTATAATTTGGTTGAATACAGGATTTTTTCCCTTTTTTTTAGCTTTGTGATTCTTTGTTATTTTTAATTTTTGTTTTATTATGTGGCACATGTATGATTAATATATGAATTTTCCTGATGGTTTTATGTTCTTGAATATCAATAAAAAGTTCCCCTACTTTTTTTGAGAAGTGCCATGTGATCGTTGACATCCACCTGAACAGGCAGATGGGAACTCGGTTTAACATCTCATCTGAAAGACAGCACCCAGGACTGCAGCACCCCATTCATGCTGTACTACAGTGTCAGTACTGGAATATTAACCCAAGTGCCTGGTGTGGGGATAGAACCCACAACCATCTGATCGCCCAGCCTCAGAGGCGAGTGTGCTACCTGCTGAGCCACTGATACTGCAAGTAAATCTTTTTTGTTGTGCAACATTTGTCAGCATGAGACTTTAAGTGACATGAGTAAAGTACCCTGTCTTTTTGAACTACATATTTCTGCTGCTCTGATGGAATGCACCACGTACCATGGGACAGACCATGTTTTCCCTCTTAATAAAAGGAAGACAAAAGACACCTTATCTAGGGTAAAGTTATGAAATATTTTCAGGAAAGAAAAGGGGTGAGTACAGTAGTAGTAATATGGAGTAGGAAGTGGTATAAAGGTAAACCAAACTTGCACAAACACTAAGCAAAGTAAGATAATCACTTTTACAATTTCTGTGATATCTCTAGAGAAATTCCTTGCCTGCCTACAGCCTCACTGTGGCCACAAGAGAAAATGTCTTTAGAAATATTGCAAAATATCGGGAAATCTGTATATGTATCTGTGGCTTCAACTGCATAATGTAATGTAACAAGGAGTCAGTACTTAGAGTGGGGATAACAAACAAGTGGGATAGGCCCAAAGCTTCCCCAGCTAAGGCGGGTAAAACAGGGAAGTCAGGATAAAAATGTATAGTGTAGGATCAGACATAAATAGGAACAGGAAAGCAGGTTGAAAAAGTGGAAGAAGGAGGCACCCAATCTAGAGTAAGGCTAGGAAATAGTCTCAGAGGATAAAGGGTGAGGTACTGTAGTAAAAACACGAGAGTAGGAAGGAGGTAGTAGAGTAAAATAAACTTACATAGGCACCAAGCAAAGGAAGGTAAGGATCATGGAGGTGGTGCAGTGCAAAGGTTGTGGTGCAGCAGCTTTTAGGAAAACCTTCTGAAGACTGAAGTATGGCCCCATTTGTGCTCACCTCTCTGGATTGTGGGCAGAGGTTGCTGGACTCTCAGCTGAACTGGAAAAGGTACAGAGGACCTTCTGCCCCACCCAGGGGTCACCAAGTCTTCAGCCACTCCCCCACAGAATGCCTAGACAGAGGCAGTGGATAGACCCTGGTGGGCTCTGGGAGGGTGTGGTTGGGGGGTCAGGTCCATGCTCCTTCACCTACACCACTGCATAATACATTTGTCTTACTGGCAGAAAGGGGCACCTGATAGGAGGTACCAATCACAGTGAGAAGGAAGGAGGAGGGAGTTCTCAGAAGTGGAGACCCCAAGGGGGGGAGAATCCCAAAGCCAAAGTAGAAGCAGCTGCTGGTGGGGGACTCAGTTGTGAAGGGGATAGACTTGGAAGCTGGAGGGGAGTGAAATGGAAGCTGAGATGCTTGAAGGGGGCCTTGGTTGGTAGAGATGGAGAGCAGATCTTGAGGGCTGCAAGCGAAGCAGGAGGTGGGTGTGAGCTGGATATCATTGTCCATATTAGGGCTAATGATATAGCTTGGGAAAGTGGGAGCAGTGAAGGGAAATTTCAGGGAGCTGTGGAGGGGCCTCAAACAAATAGCACACACAGTGGCTTTTTCTGAAGTACTACCTGTGTGTGGCCAAGGATAGGCAAGGAAACTCTACACCAGGGTTTATTTTCAATAAAAGTTATTAACTTTTTCAGCTTTTGAACATTCAAACTTATTGACGTCATGCAAGGTTGGAGATGGATATAATAAAGCATATACAGTACCCTACTTGCACACGGTCACAGTTATTCATACATAGATTGGGGTATATTAACAGCACTCTGGCTCCACTATATATTCTGGAGTAGTGTACAGACCTCCAGCACAGGGTGAGGAGATGGATAGGGCACTTGGGTAAGCCATCAACAGAAGGTCAAGTAAAGGTGAGGTGCTGCTGTTTGGCAACTTCAATCTGCCAGATGTGGAGCAGAGCCTTACAACTGTGGCTTCATCAAGGAGAAGGAACACCTTTGACTCCCTGCAAGGAGCTTTTCTCAAGCAGTTAGTCAAGGAACTCACTAGGGACAGGGCAGTACTGGACCTGGTACTTACAAACAGGGACAGTACTGAAGATGTCACAGTGGTATCCAGTGATTCCACTTGAGCAATTCAATTTGAGCACCTTAATGTGAACACCTCTGACTAAAGCAACTGTGAAAGTGTAGCGATCCTGTGAATAGCGAGGGAAGGTTGACACAATAGCGAGAGCATAGAGAAAGCGAGGGTAGGAGTGATCTACAGTGCAGAAGTCATAGCAGGTAGTGTGGACCAACAGTTTTGAGTTGGCCGTCTAGTCTGGTGTAGACAGTGTATGCCTCTGGTGCTGCAGGACCCAGGTTCAGACCTAAGCAGCAGCTCTGTATTTTATTGTTTTGGTCATCTGTGCACTTAAGTTTTTTTTTGTGTTTTCCCCATTGTGTGCACTTGCTTTTATTGTATGTTTTTCTCCCCATTCCCATGCCCTCCTAGAGTGTTGGTCCCCCCTCATGTATGGCTCCCTCCCGAACATTCCCTGTACCCCAGTGTCATGCTTCCCCTCAGAGTTAGATATAACTATTGGGGGTGGGTGCAGCCCCCTACATGGGGGGTGCGGTGGGTGCAGCCCCCCCGCATTAAAAACTGTGTTTCATCATGTTTTGCGTGTGGTCCTGGCCATCGCTGTTTGTGGTGCTGCTATTGTGCACATCGCTGATGCGGGTTTTCGGCAATGTGCACTCACTCATATAGTGATCGCTATTTTGCATTCGCTCATATGACACGGAACCGTCACAGTGGGCAGTTCCATTGGTACCAGTGATCACCGTACAGTGCTGTTCAATATAAAGATAGTAGCACAGGCAAATCAAAAAAGAAGGAGTGTTCTGCACTTCAAGAGAGCAGATTTTAAAGAAATGGGTGACTGCCTAAGAATCTGCCTAAGGGGGTTGAGGACTGTCAGGGAGGAGTAGAGGTACAGTACAGTAAGGAAGGGTATAACTAAAGCAACAACTACAAATCTACAAACTGGTTAAATTTTGATGGAGGCTAAAATATAACACTTGCCTCATTGCTAAGAAAGTATTTCTCAAGTGAGCCCTGGAGGGACTCCACTCACTCATCAAACCAGCCCCTCCTACCAGAGCATCCAGAAGAAACACAAAGTCCTCCCTCTCCATGCCCTGCTGCCGGACCTCTTTATGCCAAAGGGCATTCCTTCACCGGGTCCTTCAATGGCTAAATGGCATCCCTGCCACCATCACCTTGAAAACCAAATTTGGTCTTTTCAAAATGTCCCTCAAAAGCCATCTCCTTTAACAAACTTCCTGTGACTGCCCCTAGCCCCCAGCCTCCACATTCTCCAGAATCCCCCTCTGGGGCTCTTATGATAGTGTATTGCTGGGCCTCTTATGATAGTGCATCTCTAGAAGGTAATTCACATGCTGATACTGGGTATAATACCTACCTTAGATTGTGTAACACTGTATAACCTACTCTGAATGCTGGGTCTACCTGGCCCTAGACTTATTGATTTATTGTTCTTCTCCATTACATCTTAATGTTTCTTTTCTGTTGTGTCAATATGTTGCGTATTTCACTATACTGCTATGTACATTTCTCACCTCTGTATTATTGATGTGGAGCCTCTGCAAAGGAGTCTATGACTCAAAGGTTTTAATTTTGATAATGTATTAAATAAATAAACCTATGCATGAAGGAAGAAAGCAAAAGTAGAATGAAAATGTGACCCTTATGGTATTCCAAGGAAGTAGCAAGAGCAGTAAAAGAAGTGTGGCTTTCAAGAAGTACAGTACATGGAAATGCAGAGGAAGGGGGCAATTAGAGTACTGTGTGCAGTTTTGGAGGCCATACCTAAAGCGTGATATCAGGCTACTGGAAGGGACGCAGAGGAGGGCAACAAAGATGATATGTGGAATGGAGGAGAGAGACTATGACAGCAGGTTGGGAGACCTGAATATGTACACCCTGGAGGATAGAAGGGACAGGGGGGACAAGATAGAGACATTCAGGTATCTGAGGGGAATCAATAAGGATGGGGCAGATGGGGTCTTTAAGTTAGGGAGGGGGAGGGTCACCAGGGGGCATGGGCTAAGAATAGAGGGGGGAAGATTTAGGAAGGAAATGAGGAGGCACTATTTCAGAGAGAGGGTGGTAGCAAAATGGAATGCCCTACCAGAATGGGTGGTATCATGTAAATCTGTGAACAGCTTCAAAAGAGCATGGAACAGAGAACAGGGAAGAGTGAGGGTGGTGATGGGGGGTTGGCAGTGGGATGACAAAGGGAAGGGGGTGGGGCAGCTACAAACTAGGGGTGCTAGCTGTACACTCAAGCAGACATAGATAGACCGGGTGGTCTATTTCTGCTGGCAAATTCATATGAGAAGGACAGGGTGGTATACCTAGAAAAGCTGAAGGATGCAGGCAGGGTGGTATGGGGAGCAAAGGCACAAGCAGAGTGAAGGATTGCCAAAGGGGTCACTACAGGGGATAAGATTTTCTTCAGGTACGTAAGTGAGACGAGGAAAACAAAGTCTTTATCAGTGATATTGCAGAGGAACTGGAAGGAAAAGTATGTCTCTTTGCAGACAACACAAAGATCTGCAACAGGGTTGATACACAAGATGGAGTGGAAAGGATGAGAAGGGACTTGGCAAGGTTGGAGGAATGGTCAAATGTATGGCAGCTCAGATTCAATGCAAAGAATTGCAAGGTAATGCACCTGGGAAACAAAAACCCAGGGGAGGAGTACACAATGGGGATGAGATACTAACAACAGTAAAAATGGAAAGGGACCTGGGGGTAATTATATCAGATGACCTAAAGCTGGGCAAGCAATGTGAGAAGGCAGTAAGGAAGGCTGGGGGGATACTGGGATGCATAGGGAGAGGCATCAATAGTAGAAAACAGGAAGTTGTTATCCTTCTGTACAGACAGTTGGTGTGACCCCATCTGGAGTACTGTGTGCAGTTCTGGAGACCCCATCTCCGCAAAGACATAGACAGAGTGGAGGCTGTCCAGAGGAGGGCAATCAAAGTGGTGCAGGGTCTGCACCAGAAGATATATGATGAAAGACTAAAGGAGCTTAATATGTATACCCTTGAGGAAAGAAGGGAGAGAGGGGACATGATAGAAACTTTCAAGTACCTCAAGGGAATCAACAAAGTCCAAGAGGGTAGCATCTTTCAGAAAAAGAGATGTGCAAGAACAAGGGGGCACAATTTGAAGATAGAGGGGGGATGGCTCAGAGGTAATGTGAGGAAGTATTTTTTCACAGAGAGGGTTGTGGATACATGGAACAGCCTCCCTGAGGAGGTAGTGGAGTCAAGAACAGTGGGGGAATTCAAGAATGCATGGGACAGACATAAGGCAGTCCTGGTGGGGGGTAGGAGGAAGTGAGCTGTTGGTTAACTAGGATCTGCAGCTTATCTGTTAGGTAGGAAAATGGGCAGACTAGGTGGGCCAAGCGGTCCTTATCTGCCATCACATAACATTCTATGTAAGTGAGGAATAGTAAAAATTAGAAGGGTGGAAGGGAGAGACTGTGCAGAAGGAGCCCAAGAAAAGCAGACACTTCAAGCAGGTACTTCACTCAGTCTTCACAGTGGAGGATGGAAGAGATGGACACCAGGGAGAAGCAGAGCTAGGGTGGGGAGTGGGTGGACACAGGTCCATTTTCAAAGGAAAGAGTGCTGAAAGGACTTGCAACCCTGAAGGCAGACAATGCTATGGGACCAAATGGGAGTCACCTCAATGTACTACAAGAAAGTATGCAGGTTTTGTTGGCCCCACTGACAGTCTTGTTAAACTCACTAGAAACAGGAGTGGTTCCAGAGGACTGGAGAAGGGCAGATGTTGACCCTCTACATAAGAGCTACAGCAAGAAGGAGGCCAGGAACTATAGGCCAGTCCGTCTCACTTCAGTGGTGGGGAAATTGATGGAAACACTACTGAAAGAAAGGATGACAGAGTATCTTCACTTAGTCTTCACAGTGGAGGATGGAAGGGATGGACACCATATGAGACTGATTAGGAAGCTGACCAACGTGTGAATGGGATCTATAGAAGTAAACTAGGCTAGAAAATGGTTAAAGGATAGGACAGAGAGGGTGGTGGTTAATGGCACTCATTCTAAAGAGGGGAGTGTTACAAGTGGAGTAACACAGGGCTCGGTACTGGGACTTGTCTTCAATATCTTTATAGGGGCCATTGCAGAAGAGCTGGAAAAGAAGGTATGCCTATTTGCAGATGGTACTAAAGTCTGCAAAATGGTGGACACTCAGGAAAGGGTGGAAAAATTCACCGGGATCTTGGGAAACTCAAGGAATGGTCAAAAACATGGCAGTTTGGGGTTAATTTCCAAAAAGTGCAAAATAATGCATCTAGTACATAGAAACCCCAGTGCTGAGTATATGATGGGGTGGAATACTAACAGTCAGTAGGCAGGAACATGACCTCAGGGTTACCATATCTGAGGACCTTGAGGTGGAAGGGCAGCGCAACAAGATAAGAGGTAAGGCTAGTGGAATGCTGGGTTGCACAATAGGGATGTGGGGCTGCCATTATATCATTATATGGTGCAGCCACACCTAGAATATGGTGTTCAGTTTTGTAGACCTCACCTCAGAAAGGACATAGATAGAGTTAAGGTGGTCTAGAGAAGGGAAAGTTAAATGGTGCATGGTTTGCACAAGAAGCCGTACGAAGACAGATTGCAGAATCTCAACACATATAACCCAAAAGTAAGTTAAGGGAGAGGGGATATTATAGAGATCTACAAGTATCTCAAGGCATGAAGAGGGCACTTGTGGGGGGCATCTTTCAAATGAGAACAAGCACCAAGACCAAGGAGGAGATTCATGAGGGATGTGAGGAAATATTTCTTCACTGAAAGGGTGGCGGATGCCTGGAATAAATTTTCAACAGAAGTAATGGAGGCTAGAACAGTGGGGGGCTTCAAGCAGGAATGGGACAGACAGGATTGACTGGGCACCAGTGAAAATGGGCATTTTATGCTCACTGGTCATACAGTATAAAAATCAACAAACAAACAAACAAACAAACAGAATGCAGGGTGGTGGGAGGATTGATGGAGAAAAGATATAGTCTGAGAAGACAGAATAGATAGGGAACATCTGGACTGACTTGTGCCATCAAATCCGATGTTGAGCAAGTTTTCCAAGCCATGGGCAGTTCATTGGTACAGTAGTTAATGATAGACTGAATAATTCGTAGAGGGCACAATGATTGAAGTGCCCACTTTAGGAACAAATTTTCAGGAGTATCAGGGTCACCTGATTTTTTATATATGATGAACTAATTAGTACAGTATATCGACCTTAGCAGCAGAGATTTTATTTTAAATAGAAATATGGATAATTCTCCCAAAGACCCTCAGATAGTGACATCACTGGGGAGTAATAGCTGCTCTTGAATTGGTCAAATACTATGCCAGTTTTTAGAGATCTCTAACAACACTTCCTCTAAGAATTTGCAAGGGACTTCGTAAGACTTTTTAGTCAGGCCCAGAGGTTATCCTTAGAAAAGCACAGGTGAAATGGAAATTGAAGGTACACTGAAGTGAGTGCCTGCTTTAAGCCATCAAACTGATTCTACAAATCAAACTCATCAAACTTTCTCACTTCCCTTCAGCATAATTCAGCCATCTGCTTTCTTACTTCTTAGCCAGGGCATTCTTTCACTGACTTGATCCATCTCAGCAACAAAAAAACAAAAAAAAAAACACTGTCTATCCTATTAAAGTATAATTTAAAATGCATTTCCCTTGGGACACATGTAGTAGCTCTGCTTCTGTCTTTCACACCCACTTCTCATTAGTATGACTTTGATATTCAGGACAACCCAAATGCTCTGTCTATTTATAAAGATGGAGATATCATGGACTTCACACTCTTAAAATGCAGTGAGTTATGTGTTATCTGTGCTGTGACAGGAAACTTCATCCATGTGTCCCAAGGGGGATGGGAAAATTAATTTAGGTTGCAAGCAAAACAACCATAGATACATAGACAATGTTGGTAGAAAAGAGCCCATTGGCTCATGCAGTCTGTCCGTGCTACCTAACTACTCTGCAGGAGCACTAGTAGCCATCTCTCCTCTTTGTTGTCCACCCCCCCATTTTCTAACTAAACCCATAAGTCTGTCCCATCCCTACCTTGAAGTGGCTCACTAATGTTTTCTACACCATTTCCTCCAGCAGCCTTATCCACTCGTCCACCATGCTTTCTGACAAAAAGGGCTTACAGACAACCCTTTTGAGTCTCCCCAGTAAGTTTAAATGAGTTCCCGCTCATCCTTCTATTTGAGCTCAAGTAGAAAAGTTCTTTGGTGTCCACCCTATTTATCCTGTCCACGTACTTGTATGTCTCAGTCATATTGCTCCTTTCCCTCATTTTCTCAAGGGTGTACATTTTCAAGTCCTGCTTCCTTCCCTCATATGTTTGGTTCCCTAGTCCATGGACCATCTTGGTTGCCCTGTGCTGTACTTCTTCCACCTTGTCACAGTCTCTTCTCAGGTGTGGACTCCAGTACCTTACACAGTATTCCAGGGGTGGTTGGATCAGTGACATGTACAACAAGAGTATCACCTTCTGGCTTCTACTGTTTATCCTTCTCCCTATGCAACCCAGCATCCTTTTTGTCTTACCCACAGCTCTATTACAATGTGTTGTATTTAGGCTCTTCAGTATCATGAACCCCAGGTCCTTTTCCTCCATGGTGCTTTCCAGCACCACTCCCCACATTTAATACTGCAGTGTTGGGTTCTTCTTCCCAATGTGCATCACTTTACATTGTGTAGCATTGCAGCCCAGTTGCCAGATCTTTGACTACATATCCAATGTGCCAAGATCCTCTCCGAGCCCTTATCCCTTCTTCCATGTCTAACCTTGTGCAGGTGTTTGTATCATCTGCAAAGAGGCAGATCTTGGCCTCAATGCCCTCCCCTACAGTACAGTGCTCCCTCTTTTATCTGCTAACTGTGGTACAAATACGTTTTGGCAGATAATAGACAATAGTGGATAAAAGATAAAAAGTAGTGGATATATCTATACTGCCATAATATGTCCAGTGTCAACCAATGCTTTGCATAGCTTTACACAGACACACAAACAACGTATTTCATTGGTGTACTGTATTGTATTATGTTTTCACTCCTTTCTTCTACAGAGAATGTACCAAATTGTTTATTGAGCTATGGTTTACTTACACAGTGTGGAAAAGTGCCTTGCTATAGCCTGCTCACTGGCACTCATGTTGCTAGCAGCATAATTTACGATCATCACTTTCTGCAGTGATTCAAGATCAAACTGTGTTCTTTTCAGGGACGCTGCTTCTGCCATGCCACTGATGCTAACAACCACCAATCTACCACACAACTCCCATCTCCCTTTTATCTTCAGACAGTGCTGCATTAAAATAATATAATTCACCAGCAAGTAAAATAATGCTTACTGGTGTGCTAGAAATGCATTTGTAAACCAGTTAAAAAGAAAATAATGCCATATTCAGCAGTGCTTGCCAGAGTGGTGCAGGCACAATGCCATCTTACTCATTAAGTACAAAACATGCCAAACTAAGGCACTATAAGGATATAAAATCACTAAATAACATCTATGTTGGTGAAACAAAGTTTACATTTCATTTATTTCATGACATTAAATATAAACACATTTATGGAAGAAAGAGGGAGGATAAGACAGTGATCAGTGAGCTGGATGCACACAGAATGTATAACAGATGGCGAATATATGAGGTGGAGGATAAATGAGGAAAAATACTTTGGAGAAAAATGGTTCACAAGGTAAGGTGGGCGATAACAGAGTGTATATCACCAATAAATTCATTAAAAATGACTGGGCTCAGCATTGACCCCTGAGGTACTCCACTTGCTACTTCCCTTACTCCTGACAACTCCCCATTAAATACTATCCTTTGTGTTCTTCCCCTCAGCCAGTTTTTCAACCAAGTTTCCAATTTTTCCCCTACCCTTAATTACCTTACATTTTTAACCAGTCTTCTGTAGGAGACTAGGTCAAAGGCCTTGCTAAAATCCAAATATACCATATCTACTGCCTGGCCCCTCTCTGCTGCCCTGGTCACCCAGTCAAAGAAGTTGACCAGATTTGTCTGGTGAGACTTCTCCTCATGAACCAATGTTGTCTGGAGTCATGCAGCCCATTTCCTTCCAGGAAGTCCACCTGCCCCTCCCTTTGTAAAGATTCTATAATGTTTCCCAATATAGAGGTAAGGCTGACTGAGATATAGTTCCCTGGCTCATCCTTTCTTCCATTATCGTGTAGACAGATCATGTCTACTGTCCCTCAGTCCCTAGAGACCACCCCTGGGCCAGCAAGTAGTTGAATATGTCTTCAAGTGACCATTTTATCACTCCCGCTGCCTCATTCAGCATTCTCTGGTGTAAGCCATCAGGTCCCATAAAGTAGATTTATTTACTTTCAACCCTGTAAGTTTTTCTGACAATCTTTACTTCATTATTTTGACCACAGAAGCGTAGAAACAGATTTTGTCAGCAGAAAAGAACGTTTAGGCCCATCCAGTCTGCCCCTTTTCCCTGCCTATTCTGTCACCACTGAACCTAGCTGGTCACAAGTGCCACTCCCTCCCCACACCTCTACCTAATATACCCCTGTGCCAATCCCATGCATGCTTGAAGCTCCCCACTGTCGTTGCCCCCACTACCCCATTTGCAAGCTGTTCCAGTCTTCCACCATCCTTTCCATGAAGAAGTATTTCCACATATCACTCTTAAACTTTCCCTCCTCTTAGCTTCATTGCATGTCCCCTTGTTCTAGTGGCCTTTCTCTGAAATAGACCCCCACTCACACCTTGTTCACGCCTATGAGGTACTTGTAGATTTCAGTTATGTCCCTTCTTGTTCTCTTCTTTTCCAGGAAGTACAGTTTCTGCAGCCTTTCATCATATTTATTTTTATTTATTTATTGAAATGTTTCACCAGGAAGGTTACACTGAGCAACGAAAGCTCATCTCACTGTATATCTTCGAGGAAGGGGAGCGGGAACAATAAGTAATACAACAGGAAACATATATCAGGAAGTAGCTTAACAGCATATAGACAGTACAGGATTGCAACCAACAATAGCTAGTAACATTTCTAGACTAGGATACATAGAGAGAGACTGGCAGGAGGTATAGTAATAAGGTACTAAGGAAGGGGGTGATACAGGAGAGGTGACAGAAAGTGTTAGGTTGCAGAAAGTGCAGGGTTGCAAGAGGGGTTATGATGCAGGGGACATATTTGGCCCAGCTGGAGGAAGGAGGAAGTATAGACCAACAGCTAGACAGGGTTTTTTCATGCAACCCCCTCACAATTTTGGTTGCCCTCCTTTGTACTGCTCCCACTCTTTCAATGTCCTTGTGGTGGTGCAGCCTCCAGAACAGGACACAGAAATTCAGGTGTGAGCTCATCAGTGAGCGATACAGTGGGAGCATCAGCTCCCTCCTCCTGCTAGAAATCCCTCTCCCAATGCACCCCAGCATCCTGCTAGTTTTTCCCACTGCTTTGTCACACTGCCCAGCTATCTTGAGGTCATCAGATATGAAGATCCCTAGGTCTCTTTTTTACTTGGTGACTTTAAGCTTTCTCTCCCCATCTTATACACAGACCCTGGGCTCCGCAGCCATAAGAGCATAATCTGGCACTTTTTGGCATTGAAACCCAGCTGCCACCTCAAACCATTCCTCTTAATTTCCTCAGGTCCCTTTGTATTCTGTTCACCTCTTGCTGAGTGTCAACTCTGTTCCAGATTTTTGTATCATCCACAAAGAGACACACTTTACTCTCAAACTCCTCCACAATGTTGCTTATGAAGATATTGAAGTGGACTGGTCCTGGCACCGAACCCTGTGATATCCCACTAGTCACTGTCCTATCACCTGAGTGGCTACCATTAACCACCACCCTTTGCCTCCTATCTCTTAAAATGTTTGATACCCAGCTTATCACTTTCTCCCCCACTCCCAGGCTGCTTAGTATCTTAAGTAGTCTCCTGTGCGACACAGTGTCAGAAACCTTACTGGAGTCCATGTCCACTGCTTTCCCTTGATCCACTTCCCTGGTAACCCAGTCAAAAAAATCTATGCGATTAGTTTGACATGATCTCCCTCCTGTGAAGCCATACTGATGGTAATCCTGCAGCCCTTTTGCCTCCGGGTGTTGCACGTGCTTCTACTTCAGTAATGTCTCCATTAACTTCTCCACCACTGATGTGAGACTGATTGTCCTATAGTTGCTAGCATCCTCTCTACTGCCAATTTTGTGAAGAGGGACCATATCAGCCCTCATCCAGTCCTCTGAAATGTCTCCCATCCCCAGTGAGTTGCTAAAAAGCACTGCCTGAGGGGCAGCCAGCACAGTGCTCAGTTGCTTTAGGAATCTTTGATGAATTCCATCTGGCCCCATTGCCTAATTCTCCTTTAAGGCTTCCAATCCCTCTCCACTGAAAATAGACTTGTGTCCACTTTCCCCTCTCCTTGTTGCTTACTGCACCATGCTGATTTGTCCCTCTCCCCCTCTCCTCTACCCTGAAGACCGAGCAGAGGTAATTGTTCAGTATTTCTGCTTTCTCTTAATCTTCCTCTGCACAGTCCCCCATTATCTTCTCATTTTCACTATTGCTCCTCTTGCCTTCCTCTTCTTCCTAACATACCTAGAGAAGGTCTTGTCCCCTTTTTTGACCTCCTTAGCTATTCTCTCCTCTGTTAGTGCATTGGCTGCTTTCACCCTCCTTCCTGCCTTTGCTTTGACAGATACTGTATACCTCTCTTTCTTCAACCTTCTAGGACTCCTTGTACTTCTTAATGCTGTTTTCTTCTTCTTCACTACCTTTCCACCTCCGTAGAGAACCATAGAAGTCTCTTCCTCCTCTGCCTTGTTCACTTCCTTCAAACAGCATGCCGCTGCCGCCTGGACCATACTCTCCTAAATATTTCTCCATTGAGTCTCCACTCCCCCTCTGCCCCTCTCCCCCCATAGAGGCATTCTAAGAGACAGTTTCCCATTTCTTTAAAATTTGCCCTCCTGAAGACCATAACCCTCGTCTTAGTGTGTGTGTTTTTCTTCCTGTCTTGTCTGTATGCCAAACCACACTGTACAGTGATCACTTGTACCTAGGAAACTACCCCCCTGTGAGAACAGCAATGCTGTCTCAATTTGTAAAGATCATCTCCCTTTGCAAACTGTGTGAGAGGCCTTTCAGCACCATGCATTTCTGCTTAAAGTTGAACCAGCATAATATTCTGTGGTGATTTGCATATGCAGCCCATGATGCTTTGCATTGTGGGGGCATGTGTGATTTTGTACTTCTTTGAAACTCGACTTCCTAGCCAAATGCCCTTTGGGGTAACTATTGCCTCAGTGCTTGCACACACAGGTTCTTTGTCTTTAAAATTGTTTTTTGTTTTAATTGGGTTCACCAAAACATAACCCAGATAGACCATCTTAGGGTAACTGGTTCATTCCACTGGGGTGTCAAACAGACGGGGCATACTGATGAGTCCTGGTAGGATGACACACATGTCTGTGTCTTCTGTTGGCACCCTTTGCAAACTGTGTTAGAGGCCTTTTGGCACCATGCATTTCTGCTTAAAGTTGAACCAGCATAATATTCTGTGGTAATTTGCATATGGAGCCCATGATGCTTTGCATTGTGGGGGCATGTGTGATTTTGTATTTCTTTGAAACTTGACTTCCCAGCCAAATGCCATTTGGGGTAACCATTGCCTCAGTGCTTGGACACAGAGGTTTGTTGTCTTTTAAATCTCCAGCACTGCCTCATTGCTAGTATTTTTCAAAACCAGATTGACGTCGAGGCACAGGTCAGGAAGTATAGGAAAATTAGGAGCAGTTTCAAAACTTGAAAATAGCATTTTGTTTTTTCCAATAACAGTAAACTAAAAAATACATTTTCTCAGTATAATTATTTACAAATGCAGTACAAACACAGAAAATAAAGTCCTTCATCTGAGGATATCTCAGATTCCAAGTTTCAGTCTTGCTTTCTCTCTCTTTATCTCTCTCTCCTTGTCTCTCTAGCAAAAAGATTGCTGCTTTTTTTATACAGTAAGTCTTTGTCTGGGAGCTCATTAAGAGAGCCTGCTTCTCATAGAATGTTCTTGTAAGTTTACAGAATATTCTTGTAAGTTTCATTCCTTGCATGTGCAACAAAAAGAACACAGTGACCCATAACTGACCTCTTGTTCATAGCTCTGCAAAAGGTTTAAAAAACTGCATCTCAGGTTAACCCCTTGAGTTCCAAATAGCTTTGCAATAATTTAATCAGTATAACTACTGTACATACAGTTTTAAACAAAGGAATCCCAGTATCAGTGACATTTCCATATAAAGATTCACATATATTTTTTTACCCACATATATGCAAGGGGGAAGAAAAGACAGAAATAGTAAGGGAAGGCAGAGATATAGCGAGAGGCGGAGAATTGTGAAACCATCGGAGTGATCAGTTCCTATGTCTCACAAGAAAATCTGGTTACGTAACCAGACAGAGAAGAGACAAAAAAGGACAGGATAGAACAGACCCTTGCATTTAAACTCTTTCTGCATAACACATGGGGCAGGGCATTATTCAACCCTGTCACATACCCCACTTTTTTAAGAGGGAACCTGTTTTACAAAAACACATTTCCAAAATGTTCTATTACATTCCTGTCTAACATTAGTTTATAACCTTTACAGTTCAGTGCATATGCAGCATACCAAACATAAGTTTCCACTCACATTTTTTCAACCTTCAGAATTGTCAATTCCTGACCCATATCTTGACAGAAAATCAGCACTGACATTCTCTTTCGCAGATGTGTGCATCACTGTAAATTGAAATGGCTATAGTGCCAGGTATCACTGTGTGATCCTAGAATGTTTATCCTTTATTTGGTTAAGCCAACAGAGAGGATTGTGATCTGTTACAAGTACAAAGTCAGATCCTAGTAAGTAAAACTTAAGGGACTCCATGGCCCACTTTGCTGCAAGGCATTTCTTTTCAATTGTGGAGTACCTTTTCTCTCTGTCGTGCAATTTTCTACTTATGTATAGAAAAGGATGTTCTTTCCCATCTATATACTGACTCAAGACTGCACCTAGGCCTACCTCTGATGCATTAGTCTGTAACAGAAATTATTTTGCAAAGTCAAGGGTGGAATATAATGCAGCCTTAATGGCCAGAAAAGCCTCATCACACTCTGGAGTCCATTTCACATTATTTGGGAACTGTTTCTTTGTGAGTTCAGTGAGGGGAGTAGCTGACTCAGCAAAGCTGGGAACAAATCTCTGATAATAACCAGCCAGCCCTCAAAATGACCTGATATGTTTTTTGATTTGGGGCAAAGGGCTGTTAGTTACAGCTTCTATCTTGGAAATCTGTGGCTTGATGTCTCCATTTCCCAAAACATAGCCCAAATATCTGGTTTCCTGCATGCCCACACTTGGTAAGATTAATTGTCAGACCTGCCTTTTTGATCGATTGGATAACTGCTCATAGGTGTTCCAGGTGGCTTTTCCAGTCTGGACTGTACACCACAACATTGTCCAGGTATGCGGCACAATACCTAGTGTGAGGTGATAAAATTACATCCATGTACCACTGGAATGTAGCAGGAGCACCATGTAAACCAAACAGCATGGTGGTGAACTGATAGAATCCTATAGGAGTGGCAAATGCAGTTTTATCTCTGGATTTTTTTAGCTAGAGGGATTTGCCAGTAACCCTTGGTGAGATCGAGGGTACTGATATACTTGGCACTCCCCAAACTGTCCACCAAATCATCTAGTCTGGACAAAGGATAACTGTCAAATTCTGACATTTAAGTATCCTAAAATCAAGGCAGATTCTTACATCCCTGTCTTTTTTGTTTACAATCACCTTTGGAGATGACCAAGCACTTCTCAACTCTTCTATGATACCAAATTCTTTCATTTGTTATATTTTCTTAACCACGTCTGCTCCTAACTGCTCTGATGATCTGTATGTCTTTTGTCTAATAAGGCGAGCATTCCTTATATATATATATATATATATATGTGCTCAACCCCTTTTGCTCAACCTGGCATTGTGGTAAAAGAACTGTTAAATGTCTTTAGCAAAGCACACATTTCTGTGATTTGTTTGGAGATTAAGGAAACATTCACCTTTACAGCATCAACAGTTACAGTTTGTTCCAATCTATCATAAGCTGCATCAATATCTTCTTTATCAGTTTCTGGTAAAACTAGCAAAACAGCTTTTGGTGTTTTTCAATCCATTTCTTGAGGAGGTCAGCATGGTATATTTTAGTAGGATTTTTCCTATCAAGGGTCTCAATCTCATAGTTAACTGTGCCAGTAAGTCTATGCACTTTATAAGGCCCTTGTCACTTCATTACATTAACAGTTTATTTTCTGTAGTGGGTAACAGTAGCAAGATCTTTTCACCTGGCTCAAAACCTTTTTTACCCCATAGTCATAATACACCTTCTGCTGGTTTTGGGCCTCTTTCTGATTACCATGGGTGATTTCAACATATTTTGCCAGCTTCTTTCTCAGGGCATACATATAAGATGAAATAGATTGTTTCTGATTGGGGTTATCTTCCCATGTTTTTTTTTATTACATCTAGGGGCCCTCTAGGTTGTCTACCATACAGCATTTCAAATGGTGAAAAAACTGCTGATGCCTGTGGCAGGTTTTCTGTAAGCAAAAAGCAGGTAAGTTAAGCATTGGTCCCAGTCTTTCCCTTCCCCTTTTACAAACCTTTTTAACATGCATTTTAGGGTTTGATTAAAATGCCCTACAAGACTGTCTGTCTGAGGGTGATAAAGAGAGGTTCCTATGGCAGTAATACCTAGTAGTCGACACAGCTCCTTCAATAATGCAGCACCTAAATTACTACCCTGATCAGTAATAATCTCTTTAGATATGCCCACCCTGCTGAAAATTTTGACAAGCTCTGCTGCCACTTTTGGGGCTGTGACAGTACACATTGGAACTGCCTCTGGGTATCGAGTAGCATAGTCACATACTACCAAAATGAATTGATTACCCTTTTTGCTTTTGTCTGAGGGGCCAACCACATCAAATGCAATTCTCTCCAAAGGCATATCTATCAAGGGTAGGGGCACCTTGCCTTTTTTAGTCACTGGGGCTACTTTCTGACACTCAGCACAAGAACTGCAATAGGTAGCAACATCTTTATGAATTCTAGGGCAGTAAAATCTGTACAGTAATCTGGCAAGGGTGTGATTCCTACCTGAGTGACCAGCCATAGGCCTATCATGTGCTGTCTGTAACAACTCAGTTCTATACCTTTGTGGTACAGCCATTTGTTCAGTCTGGTCCTGTGTCTGAGGTTTAAACCAAAGTATTTATAGTAGCCCATTACATTTTTTAAACATAGGTTGACCCTGTTTTGGTTTCACCCCTAGCTGCTTAAAATTACCCTGTAGAGAAACATCATTAGCTTTTTCTGAAAGAAAATCACAATCAGTGATCAGTTTAGTTTCAGCATTTTCATATGTTAACCCCTTATGTCCATCAGTCTTTTGTTGTCACTGTTTCTTCAGGCATCGTCTTTCTTTCCCAGACTTCTGGATCTTGGAGCTGTGCTCAAACAAGTCGAAATCAAAATCAGCAAAAAGAAAAGAGTCCCCACCATCTGAGATTTTCTTTGCCTGAGCTCTTGTCACCATAGCTGCTGAAACATCAGGATTTATTCCCTCTTTGATTAACTCAGTAAATTCTGGAAAGTCATTTTCAATAATCACAGGTGCAAATAACTTAGGTGCTACCCCCACTTTCATTTGGTGTGACACCCCATTAATAGTCAGAGTTTCTTGGTTGGTGGGATAGTATTGAATATCCCTGTAGATGCAGATGACACCAGTACCTGGTCCTTTTGGACATTGTTTTCCCAGCACTTTAACGTGTACTGAGGTCTGTCTGCTTCTCGAATCAGTAAGTCCTTTCACAGTCTTATCTCCCACCTTGACATTTGTTAAGTACCTGCCCCAATTTGCTAAGGACAAATCTGCTCCAGTGTCACTCTTCTTACTACAGCAATTTCTTGCAATATGACCAGGCTTATTAAAGTTATAGCAAATAAAGTCTTTGGGTGCAGATTTGTTACCCCCATTAGAGTTCTTATCAAACTTAGTGTTTAAATGGGAAAAAGAGTGTCTTACTGGTGCTTGGCTGTTACCTCAGTGCTGTGGTATTTGTCTGGCCATCTGATAGTCCTCAGCCAAAGAAGAAGCCTTTTCCCCAATTTCTGGTTGGTGTTCTTTCATGGAAAGCTGTACATCAATGGGCAGGATGTTGATGAATTGCTCGATTGCAAATGTGTCGATGATCTGTGGGACTGAAATCTAAAAAAATCCAGCACTCACCAAAACCATCAATGAAAACTGCTCACTCACTTAATCAATCAAGAATTTTATTGTATGGTTACAAACCTTCACAATCAAAGTATCAAGTACAATACATACATAAATACACATATATTATGAAAGAGGAATAAAATTTCCCCATAGCCATATGACCTGTTACAAAATTCCTTTATACATAATTTCATGTGCAAACTTCAGCCTATACAGTGTATCAAGCATAGCAGCAATTCAAGATTCTCATAAAGTGCATAACATAAAAAAGGAATAAGATTTCCCCATATCCATATGACCTGTTACAGAATCCTTTATACATGATTTCATGTGCAAACTTCAACCTATACAGTGTATCCAGAATAGCAGCAGTTCAAGGCTCTCATAAAGTGCATTACATAAATGCCCTTCTATATAATTTTAATTATACTTCTAATTTTCTTAATAATGGAAAAATAGTTTGCCAACCTATCTACTGACCAACTATCTTCTGTATGAAGCAATATACCAATAAGTTCCAATTTGTCAACACTGCACCTATTATTTAAATAAGGACCCAGCCAAAACATTCCTTGTCTTTCATACCATCTACAAATCCATGAAACATGATAAAGATCCTCCTTATCCCCACTACCACAGTCACATTCCTCTGAAAGTATGCCTATTTTTTTATACCTACAATCCAAAACTTTACTAGGAAACTGCTCAAACTTATAAGTTATAAAATTGGAATGTACTTGGGGGTTAGTCAGAGTATCCAGATATTTTTTATATCCATGCTTAAAATTGTTTGCAGCAGACCATTTCGAATATTGAGATTTCTTAATTTCTTCTAGATCGTTTATATTCAAAAAAATTACTAATTTTCCTAAATATATATATTTTTTTACTTGAAACATATATGAATACCCTGTTCCACAGAATTTTTCAGATGTACTAAATTGTACTTCCCCTGAATGGAGTAGACTGTGCTCAACTAAAAACCAGAATGAAACCCCCATCCATGCCAGTCCTCTTTTTCATGTAGACATTTCTTCGCAAATATACTTTCATTAAATCTAGTAAGCCTAACCAATAGTTAACCTTTCTAGATTCAATAACTGCATTAATATCTATTATACCCAATTCTGAATGAATATAAGAGGAAGGACAAGAATGTCCAAGCCTAAGGGTATATCTTTAAGATTTATATAAGGGACTCATCAGTTCATTAATTGCATTAGATTCCAGATTTCACTACCATATAATAATCAGGGTTCTACCTTGGTTTTCAACATTCTCATCATTAATCCCCCAAATTTACAATTAAACCTATAAAGCCCAGACATGATTTTCTTCAACTTTTCTTTTGCCAGTTCCAAATGAGAGGTCCACTTACAATTTTGCTGGATCACTATTCCAAGATATACGTAGCTGGATACTACCTCCACCTTATCCAACCCAGTGGACCAAGTACCATCAATTTATTTTTGTTTTTCTTTTTTTCCCCCAAATCATAACCTTTGTTTTACTCATATTGATTTTTAATTTTAATTTTTTTGATTCCTTAACTATAAAATTCAGTTTTTTTTTGTAAACTGAATTTTGTCAAGTACAAAACCAAAATATCATCAGCATAAGCCAAAAGGGGACAGGAAAATTCCTAGTTTTTGGAGAATCATTGCCTATTGCCACACTCTGTTTCAGCATATTGTCGATGTATAATGTAAACAACAGGGGAGTGAAAATGCAGCCCTGCCTCACACCACGATTGATTCAAAAACATTGGATAATTGGCCCTTAGGACCAAGTATAATTTTAGCCCAGGTTTTAGCATATAGTTGTACAATTGTACTAACCATATTTGGATCAATACCTCTGTCCAGTAAGAGCTGCCATAACAAATTTCTAGAAACACTGTCAAAAGCAGTACTGTAATTAATAAAACATAAATGCATCCTTTGACCCATGAGTTTAACATATTTTTCCATCATGTGATTCAAAACAAAAATATTGTTCAATGTAGACATACCATGTCTAAATCCAATTTGATAAGGGGAAATACCTCCTGTATTTTCAACCTCCAATTGTAACCGACCCAATATTATTTTTGAAAATATTTTAAGATTCACATCTAGGAGACTTATTGGTCTATACATCTTTGGATCATATAATGGCCCTTTTTTGTGAAGTGGGATAATGTTAGACCCTCACCAGGAATTAGGAAATCTATTTGAATTTATGCATTTATTATAGAATACTGTTAAATATTTACACCACAATGGGGATTCTGTTAAAAAAACTTCAGCGGGAACCCCATCTGGGCCAGCTGCCTTCTGCTTTTTTTAGGTGTACAAAGCCAGATAAGTTTCTTCCAATGTAATTGGCTGCACATAGTTACAGACATAACCTATCATATGAAAGCCCTCTGCTTCAGGATCAAAATAAATTCCTTTAAAATAGGCTACCCAAATTTCCTTGGAGATAAAAGTGTCAATATTAGCCTTAAACTGATCAAAACCTTTTGCCACTAAAGATCAAAATGCTCTGTTATTCCTACTTTGAATAGCTTCAAACATTTTCTTCCATCTGGTTTAATAAAAATTCTTCTTTTTATAAATAATAAGTTCCTTATAAGCTTTCTTCTTATAGTTCAGTAGCTTAAGATTAACCTGTTTCCTATTTTTATTGTATAGTCTACAGAGTTTCCTAATGTTAGCCTTGGCCTTTCTACAATCCCTATCAAACCAAGTATCTATAGCTTCATTCCTACCTATTTTAATTGTGACTTCCAGAGCTGATTTAATTTTTACCAGGAGAGCACTTAGCTCCTCGACAAGGTAACCAGTATCATATTTACTAATATCCTCATAGGAATGGACTAATACTGACCTATAAATAATTGGTAATATATCACTGTGTGAATTCTGGTTCAAAATAACCTTTTGAGCAGCTCTGATTTCTGTAAATTGAAATGGTTCTTGAACTGGCCTGTTCATCCATTCTAATTGGCTTTCCATAACAAAAGGATAATGGTCACTTTCAGCTCTAATTAGCACCTCACATTTTGTCCAACAATACAGTTGACCAGACCAGAAGGCAAAGTCAATCACAGAAGCACCCCTTTGGGAAACATACATAAAGTTCCCCTCTTTATCTCCTTCTATCCTGCCATTTAGTGGATACATATTATTTTCTTCAATTATTTCTAATACAGCTTTAACATGTTGGTTTATCACTTTATCTCTGGACTGCCTGCAAGGTAACTCTTCTAACTTATTGCAAATGAAAAATGAATGATTTGCAGGCCGTCATACAAGCCAATTCATGCATTTAAATCACCCAACAAAAGTACCTCCACCTGTGGAAAGACTTGCTGAACTTATTTTAATTGAACAGATATTGCATGTCATATACCCACCGAGAAATAACCTGAGTTCTCGGGGGGAACATAGCAATTCATCACAATCATTTCCATTAATCCACATTTAAGTGAAATGATCACATAATTTTCTGCATGTTTCAAAAGTACACCCTTACCGAAAATACCAATTTTAACCAGAGTAATAACCCCACCTGAATATCTCCCCAATTTCTTACATTTATGACCAGGGGCTTGAAAAGCTTCATATCCATTTAGATCAATAGCTACCTCTTTAGAATGACACATCTCCTGAAGGCAAATTACCTCACATTCCCTCAAATATTGAATACACTCTTCATCCACCCATAAAGGTTGCCAGCCAGCTATGTTCCAAGTAATAAATCTAGTTCTATAATGGTGACTATCTATCCCTGAGGTATTATTAACCACCGTAGGGGATAGTCACTCATTATACCCTGCTAGCATCCTAAATCTATTTGCTAATGGGAGGACAAAACCTCCTTCGCATGACCCAGATCCATAAAATCCCTCATTGATAGTAGAAAAGTCTACCAAATGTAGACCTAAATGGTCCAAATTCCTGGCTTGAAGCAGAATTAAATCTGCTAGCCTCTCATTATGAACACAGATGTATATCTGACTCCCCTCATGTCTGCGTTCAGCCTGGATACTACCGAGATTTTCTATTGGGACCATCATGAAATTTTCCAACAGATTCCCAGTTGCTACGGTCAACCCGTAATCTGTTTCTTGTGTCATATGATTCATCCCAAAGAGTGTTATAATTCTACCACTTGCATTAATTATGCTTGACTTGTTACATTTACCTTTATTAAATTTCTCTCTATTGGGAAAGAACAAGAACACCTCCTTATCAATCAACAAGTCTCTATTAATCCAGACAAAATTCGCAGTTCTCAGGGAGTCAAAATAAGCATCAATAATAGTAGCCTCCTTTATTGGTACCCTTTTGATTTCAGCAGTGTCAGCTTCTATAAGTTCAATGTTCAATTCCTTGTTCAGGAATTTGAGAATTTGGAAATCTAACATAGCATCCTCAAGGACACCCCATTTAAGTGGACCATATTATCTAAGTAAGGGTTTATCCTGAACAGGGCAAGCTGAAACCAAGTTTTTCTTTATATCCTCCTGTAAAGTTATCACACTACTATCCTTAATGACCTGTTCTCCATATCCAGTGATACTCCTGCCAAGTTCCATACCTAAACAACCACTTGTCGTTACATCACACATTAACCCTTCCACTTCTTGTTCCAACTTTGCCAATTCCTTCTCCAATTTAGATGATACCTGTGGGATCTGCGGCATGTGAATTTGTACAGTTTCTGCCTCCTCTCCTTGCTTTTTATTTTTTTGTATATTTACTTTATTTTTATTCCTAACTTTTTTCCTTCTCCTTAAATTTTTATCCCCAGAAATCCCCTTAACCAGAATCTCTGGGAAATCAATTGTACTAAAGTCAGGTCTCAATTGATCTGTTCCCAAAACATATATGTCATCAGAACACTGTTCTATAATGGATATTACTTCCAAGCTTTCATAATTTATTACTTTTTCTAATTTTTCATGCAAATAATCAACTTTATCCATAATCTGACTGAGTCTACTTTCATTATTAGCAACCTGTACTTTCAACTCCTCTAATGAGTCTTTATTAAGCACTAATTGCTCCATTAAAATCACAACAGAATTTTTTGGGTTCCTTAACAGAGCAATTAACTCGTCATTCAGCCTAGCAGGAATAAAATCCTCAATTTCCTGTGTACAATTATTACTTCTGTAAGATTGTTTTGTGCAAATATCAATTTTGCCTTTACAGTGACATCTAGAATTAATACATTTCTTTTCCACTCCTTTGAGACCATCTATTGTATGTTGTAACTCCTCTAACACCTCCTTAAGTTCATAATTCTTATACGCTGTACTCAGTTCTGGGTCTGCTACTAAACCCACCATGTCAGGAGCCTCCAAAGATTCACTAACCATTTTGGAATCTTTAGACTTCCTCCATAAGCTGTTTTTTTTTGTTTGTTTGGTTTTTTTGCAGATTATCGGACATAAATGAGCTATGTGAGAGGCTTTTGGCTGGATTAGTTGAACAATCCTACAAATGATGGCCATGTCCATCTCCCAAAGTACCAGCAATAAAACTACAGCCATTTGACTCCCATAACTCCAGCCCCAGTTCTACCCTTAGTTCTCCTGTATAATCTAGGGCAATTGAGGCATTGGCTACTTCAACAAGATGTCTCACCTTTTGCTCACCTCCTAAAATTACAGATGAGGTTATATTACCACTCAGGGTGGAAGTATTAATATTCTCATTCTTTTTTATAAGGTGGTCAGTGATCTTAGTTTGCTTCCCACCTACTTTGACATTCTTTGTCAGTAACTCTTGTAAAGGGGAAGTTTGTGTAATATTCATTCTCTATTTTCTAGTAAATACCATTTCACTTAAAACTTGGGCACAAGTAACTGAAGTTAATCAGCCTTAATATGTAAAAACGCACATATAAGAAAAGACCCTTATATCACACTAAAAATACATAATAGGAATAACACTGTGAGAAAAAAGGCATATAGGCATAAAGTTCCTTTTCAATAAATAGCACTGAACATAGAGTCACTTACAAGTCTTTTCAAATTTCTTCTATTTCTTGAATCTCTTCGAGACAGTTCAAAATGAACCAGGCGAAATCAACCTCAAAGCTGGATGCCTGATAATGTTACTTATTAGCAGAAGCCATATAATTAATTGTTACTTGAACAGACGCATCTTCGTTTTTTCAAATAAATTATTTTAAGCACAACAGGGAAAAGGGCAAGTCTTAAGATCCCTCTCGAAAACCAAGGCCATAATACAGATAACTAGAAGGGGGACAGGATCAGATCTGCACAGTACAGTAGCTTCTTCTTGTTGTTTTTACATTGTTTCTTGTGGATTCTACTTGGTAGAATGTTATTTCTTTTCTTTCTTACTACTTCTAAGGGGCTAGCAGGGTATTGTTTAGGGTTGTTGGAATTTTGAAACCTGTTTTGGTAGCTATAAGTGGGCTCATTTGTTTGATGTTTCACTGTGTGGCAGGCTGCATTTTGTAGAGGCCTATTTCTTCTGATTTAAAAACATAAGTGGTGTGATTTAACTGGGTCTGTTTCTTTGAATTGGAGACCTATATCTTCTAATTTCAAGCCTATTTTGATGTGTTGTTGGTGAAGCTGTTTGGAGTCCTGTTTCTTTGAAGAGCAAACCTATTTTGGGGCCTTTGAGTAGAATTGTGATTCATTGTTGCTGGCTTCACTAGCTGCAAAGCTTAGTGCAGAGTGGGGGAAGGGTGCTAATGGTCTGACCAGGGGTCTCAGCTAGCTGATTGTTTCTGGAAGACTTGGGCTGGTGCCACCCCCAAGCCCCTCACCCCACCCACCCTGGTCCATTATTTCCTTTATACCAGGGGTTCTGACATCAGTTCCTCAAACGGGCAAAGGATATGCACCTGTCATAGCAGAAGCAGACATCCAGGAAAGGAACAGCAACAAGTGAAGAGGTGACTGCTATCTCAGTGGAAGGGAAGTAAATGCAAATCTAGGAGCTTTCATTGTTACTTCTTCACATTGCTATTGCATTGGGGAAAGGAGGAGTAGAAGTTTGAAGAAGGTTGTGCAATAGCTACTTAAAGTCTCTTTTTGAATGTGGATAGGAAGGATAGGAATATAAAAAGCAGTTGCTCAATCTATCTATATGTGTACAACAAAGGGGGTAAGGGAAATAATGAAAAGAATGTTTTGCACTGATAGAGGGGGAGAGGGGAGACTTGGGGGAGTGTTTGGTATCCTGCATCTGGAAGGATGGGGGGTCACTGGTGGGCAACGACAGCATGGGTAGGGTGGTAGGCTGCAACAACTGCTGCGCACCAATCTTTCTAAAAATTGCCTGGAGTGTGGAAGGATGTTTAGTGTGCAACCACATAGAGAAACTTAGAAAGGAGATTGAGGGTCTGCAGGAGGAACTTAGACATGCAAGGCAGATTGGAGGTGGGTTTAGCCCAGTACTGGAGGGAGGAAGAAGGGCAGATGAGGGAGGGCGATTTAAGCCAACAGTGGTGAGGAGAGGGTCAGAAGAAGGGAAGCAGAGACAAAGGGGCCCAGGCCAGGAAAAATGATTGCCAGGGAAACCAGGTCAGGAGACAAAAGACAAATGGAAGGAGGAGCTAGGGACTTGTGAGGGGAGGTGAAGAAGTGGCAAAAGTCATGGAGTGGAAAGGAGAGAACAGGTTACTATGCAAAGAGAGGGGGCGGGCATTTGTGAAGGGTCTTCAGAAAATAGTTTTGCACTGCTACAGAAGAAGAAGGTGGAGGAGGAAATTATGAAATTAGAGGAGTAATTGATAAATGCCTGGACCAAACTGGAGTGGGGAAAAGTTCTGCTGGGAGAATTGCAACAGGGGCAAAAGGGGGAAATAATGTGCAGGAAGAAGAAGAGGAGCTGGAAATGAGAGAGGGAGAGGAATGGAAGCAAGAAGGGAGTAACAGTGGTGGAATCTTAGTGCTGGGGGACTCAATACAGTACTAAGAGGAGTCAGGTGGGGTAGCAAGGGGGAGAGGCACAGTCGCATTTGGGTGGAGGCCATGCCAGGAATGACAGCGGAAAGGGTGGGACAATCTGTTCTGAAATATGCTAGAAGGGGTAGGGACAAGCCTCATTTAATTATACATCTTGGGACAAACGACCTGGCTGACAAAGCAGTAGATATAGTCCAGAGGAGGTTTGAGGAACTAGCACATTTATGTGAGGGGGCAGGAAGATCAGTAACTTTTTCAGAGATACTTCTAGTGCCCAAGGCAAGCACAAGAAAGCTGAGAATAGAGGAATTTAATGAATGGCTAAGAACATGGTGTTGTGCTAAAGGGTATGGGCTGTTGGGGGGTGGGGATGGACCGGGGAGGACAGTAGTCTCTATGCCAAGGACAGACTACACTTGAGTGAGGAGGGAAAGAAAGTGTTGAAACAGAGGATGGAGGAGTACATAGAGGAAGTTGGGAAGTTAAACTCGGAGTGGGGGGTGGAAACTGGGCAAGAGATATGCAGAGACCACAGGCTGGGAAACCATATGAGCTTACCACCCATAACAGTGACAAAGGACAAATGGCAAGTACTGTTGGTGATGCTAGGAAAGGAGGGCAGGATGGGAGGGGGGAAGGGTGGAAGGTGGTTACCCTTAATGCTAGGAGCCTTGGGAGGAAAACTGCAGAGTTACAGGTGCTCATGGTAGAGGAAGAGGTGGACATTGCAGCCATCACAGAAACATGGGCCACCCAATACAATGACTGGGACCTATCTGTACCAGAGTACAGGTTATTTATTTCATAGGTACAGGGTGATTGGGAAAAGAGGGGGCGTGGCACTATATGTGAAGGAAGGACTGAAGTGTGTAAGGGAGGAAGGGGAGGAGGGTAGTACAGAGTCACTTTGGATGCAAATCCAGGATTCCAAGAATAGGATTCTTAGAATGGGAGTGGTGTACAGGCCACCATCTCAGATGGAGGAGTTAGACAGGGAACTAGCAGAACAGATCAGGAGGACCTGCGAGAAGGGTAGTGTGGTGATTGCGGGGACTTCAACATGCCAGGAGTGGACTGGAGTACCCCAACAACCAGGAACAGAAGGGAGCAGGTACTGCTGGATGCCTTCCAGGACAGCTTCCTGCTGCAAATGGTCAGTGAACCAACCAGGTTAGGAAATACCCTTGACCTTGTGCTGGCAAATGGGGACTTTGTGAGAGAACTTACAGTGGAGGAACCGCTGTCAGGGAGTGACCACCACTCAGTATGGCTCACATTGGATATTGGCAAGGAAGGAGTGAAATCAGGCACAAGAGTGCTGGACTTCAGGAGGGCCGACTTTGGGAGGATGGGGGAAGTGGTAAAAGGGTACCTGGCCAGAATTCAATCTAGTATGAACACTAACCAGAGGTGGGAGCTCATAAAGCTGGGGATAGTGGAGGCAACCAAAACCTGCTGCAAGGCCCAGAGCAAGAAGGCTAGGACTAAGAAACCGAGCTGGTTGAGCAAGGAGGTCATGGAAAGGTAAGGAGAAAAGAGCTGCCTTTAGGAAATACAAGAAAACAGGGAGGGGGGAGGACAGGGAGGAGTACTTGACAGAATCGAAGGAGGTGACAAGGGCAGTAAGGGGAGCCAAAGCATCTCCGGAACTCAGGCTGGCACAAGGCATTAAGAAGGGGGAGAAGGACTTCTTTAGGTACATCAGGGAGAAAAGGAGTGGTAAGGACCACATAGTAAGGATTAGGAAGGAGGGGGACTGGGTGAAAGCAGGGTGCAATAAGGCAGAAGCACTAAATGAGTACTTCTGCTCAGTATTTACTAAAGAGAAGAGGGGGTGACACCCAAGGGGGAGAAATGGCAGAAACAGGGGGGAGGGGTGACAGATGGGGAAATCATGGAGGGAAGAGTTCGGGAGGGTTTGAAGGCACTGAGGGTGGACAAGGCACCAGGCCCAGATGGCATCCACCCCAGGGTACTGAAGGAGCTGGCAGAGGTCCTTGCAGGACCTTTGGCAGACCTGTTTAATGCCTCACTACATTTGGGGTGTGTACCTCAAGACTGGAGGATGGCTCATGTGGTGCCCCTCCACAAGAGTGGCCCCAAGGATGAACTGGGAAACTACAAACCTGTGAGCCTCACATCCATCGTGGGTAAGCTAATGGAGACTATCCTGAAGGAGATGCTGGTGGCCCTCCTAGAGGCCAGAGGACTGCAGGACAGCAGACAGCATGGCTTCATACGGGGCAGATCCTGCCAAACCAGCCTGGTGGAGTTCTACAACTGGGTAACTAGGCAACTGGACAGGGGCCATGCAGTGGATGTCCTGTATCTGGACTTCAGTAAGGCATTCGACTCTGTGCAGCATGGATGGCTGGGAAGTAAGTTAGTAGGCACAGGGGCGGGTGCAAAGCTGGTGAGATGGGTAGGAAACTGGCTTCAGGGAAGGCAACAGAGGGTGGTAGTGGGTGGGGAGCTCTCACACTGAAGGGTAGTGATGAGCGGTGTTCCACAGGGCTCGGTGTTGGGATCAGTGTTGTTTGGGACATTCATTGCAGACATATCATGGGACATCAAGAGCAAGATCAGTCTGTTCGCTGATGATACCAAGGTAGGAGTGGTGGTGGATGACCTAAGGGGATGGCAGGGGTTGCAGGATGATCTGGCAAAGCTTGAAACCTGGGCAGACACCTGGCAACTGGGGTTTAATGCCAAAAAGTGCAAGGTGCTGCATTTTGGGATGAAAAACCCAAGGAGGAGTTACCAGTTAGGGGAAGTGCAGCTAGCCCAGACAGAGGAGGAGAAGGATCTGGGGGTGCTCATTACAGGGTCAATGAACAACTCGGCACAATGTAGGAAGGCAGCTGCAAAGGCCAACAAAATGCTGGGTTGTATTGCAAGGGTTATATCCTCAAGGAGGGAGGAGGTGATTTTGCCACTGTATAGGTCATTAGTTAGACCGCACCTGGAGTACTGTGTGCAGTACTGGTGCCTGTATCTGAAGAGGGACATCACGTTACTGGAGGGGGTGCAGCGCAGGGCGACAAAGATGATCAAGGGGCTGGAGGACTTATCAGACAAGAGGAGGTTGAGGGAGTTGAACATGTACTCACTGGAGGACAGGAGGGACGGGGGGACATGATTGAAACCTTTAAATACATGAAAGGAATAAACAAGACAGCTACAGAGGGGCTGTTCAAAGTAAGGAAGGGGAGGGACACCAGGGGCCATGATATGAGACTGGAGGGAGGAAGGTTCAGGAGGGAGATGAGGAGACACTTTTTTACAGAGAGGGTTGTGGCTGGGTGGAATGCGTTACCTGCAGTAGTGGTATCCAGTAGAACAGTGGACTGCTTCAAAAGGGGATGGGACAGGACAAGGGGTGGTTAATGAAGGGGAAGGGTGGAAGGGAGGGACAGCTGCAGAACAAGGGGTGCTAGCTGCACATTCGAGCAGACTTGATAGACCTCTAGGCCTCTATCTGCTGTCAAATTTTGTATGTTCGTATGTGCAGTTTTCCAAGGTTTCCATGCTTTCCACACTTTTAGGCGCAAGACTGTTCACTGATTCTATCGAAAGAAACCAACCACTTGTCCGTAGTGTCCCAATTAGCAAGAAACTTATTTTAAAAAAGAAAGCGAGAAAAACAGATTAAAATCCAAGTCTCAAAATCCCTCAATAGTCAGAACTTAATACAGTATATAGCTTCCTCCATAACCCTAACACATCGCTTAAGTTTAACTTGCTTTTTTTTTTTAAAAAAGGACACTTACGCCATGTTCACTCCTAGTGCTCCAATGGCTGAGCAGCAGAAAACTATTGAGGACAAGAACAGGGACAACAACATGCTGAAGAGGTAAAATACTACAGGCTGCAGTAAAGCTACAACAAGATATCTCAACCAAGCACAGACACGAACAGTGCTCGCTCCTGCTACCTCTTCAGAACAGAGTGATCTGGTCTCGCACAGTCATGCATACGTATTTATGCTCACTCGGGGGGGGTAAAAAAGTATGGAAAACTTAAACAAATTGTAAAACCCAAACCAAACATAAACTTCTCACCTATATAAAACGGACAAAAATAAGAGAAAAAACAAAAGAAATACTAAAATACAAAATTAAAAAGAACTTCACTTTGAGGGATGACTCAGTTGTCACTAATTTTCCAACTCTTCCTCCATCCAGGCAACCAGGTTCCACAGTAAACTCTCCGGGGAGAACACTTCAACACAGCCGACTGCCACCTCAAGCACAGCAGTCAGCCATTAAAACCTTAGGCTCCTCTGCACATCGAACGTGCTCCGCAGCGCTTTCTTCACTGCCTCTCCCCAGGTGGGCAACACCGTCCACCTCACTCTAGCCTGTAGGGGAGACAAAAGACAGCAGCAGAGGACCACAAGAAAACCAGGCTGTACAAGACGGTCTGGAAAGTCCTGAGTAACTTAAACAGGTATGGAGCACAACATAGATGGCATACCTTTTCTAAACAATAAAAATGCTTTACTCAGGTCCTGCTAGATCAACTCCTCCTCAACTGATCAGCGTACAGCAGCTCACCCAGAAAGAAAGGCCTCGACATCAACTGCTAACTCATATGTACACAGTGCTTCATTTTATTTAACAGTGCATAGTGCAAGAAAAATATAGCCCAGATGCTTTCAAAATGATACAGGCTCCTTCTTCAATGGATGCAGACAGACAAATAGATCACCTTTTTATACACAGTTTTTGTGTTGTCATAGTGACATCATCACAAACAGACCAAACAGTGTTAAAGTGCAAGTGAATATTTATACATATTTATATAACAATACATAAACCTATATCAACAGTGTTAAAACATATATAACAAAAATAGAACTTAGGATAACATTATAAAGTTTCTCCACTTTAATATTTCGTGCAGACTGGTATGAATGTTGTAACTCTGAAAAGACAGCAAAAATACCATTAGTGTCAAATTCATTAAATCACGTTTTGTAGTATGTAAATAAAAATCTCAAACATTGTTAGGAACACAATTTGTAAAAATACACAGTCTCTTAAGCTATTACTTTTTCATCTCTTTTTCTTTAGAAATGTTGTTAAATCAAATCTGTCATTTAAACCTGGGTACTTGCCTTCACCCGAGTTAAAAATCCAGTAACCTTCTCTCTCAAGGATATGGTTGTTATGATCACCACCCCTTGGGTGTTTGAGTACTTTTTCTGGCCCTCTAAAGGAAAAAGTATGGTCAGTATTTTTAGCATTCTGAACAATGTGCTGTGCTGTAGCATATCTCAGGTCACCCTTCTTAATTGCTCTACAGTGCTCCCCAACTCTGGACTTGAGATTTCTCTTGGTTTTTCCTATATAGAAAGCACCACATGTACATTCAGCTTTGTGAAAATAAGATTTTAAGCTCAGGATTCGGCATAATCTTTGTAAGTCCATAAAAGTTTCAAATTTGTTAACTCCTGTAGTTGGTGCAAAGGAGAGTTCCCTATTTAACAAATTTAGTTCTGCTGTAGTAAGGTGCTGTCTGATACATTGATTACTTTCTGTAATTCTTCCATCTCCTCCCTCTGGGGCATTGGTTCTCTCTGTTCCAATATTGATTGTCCCGTGCTTGGTATTATTCCCTGTTCTGAAATCCCATACTAATAAGGTAGTACAAATTGTGAAACAAAATTGGAACACTTTGCAGGGGGACCCACACCTTGTAAACTATCATAACAAACCTCCCAGGGTCTCTTTTAGATAGGCTGAAAACTTAAGTGCTAATTTAGTCCATAGTAGACAAGCACCATTAGAGGCAAAAGCGTGGTTTCAACTAAGCATGGGGTGTTTCAGGTGCTCAAGGTGTATTTACTGTAGTAAGATTGTTACATGCAAAACCTTTAAAGATCAACATACAGGAAAGGTCTACGAGATCAAAAGGTTGATTACTTGTGACACTACGGGTGTGATCTACAGTACAAAGCTGAATGTACATGTGGTGCTTTCTATATAGGAAAAACCAAGAGAAATCTCAAGTCCAGAGTTGGGGAGCACTGTAGAGTAATTAAGAAGAGTGACCTGAGATATGCTACAGCACAACACATTGTTCAGAATACTAAAAATGTTGATCATACTTTTTCCTTTAGAGCGCTAGAAAAAGTACTCAAACACCCAAGGGGTGGTGATCACAACAACCATATCCTTGAGAGAGAAGGTTATTGGATTTTTACCTTGGGTGTATGCAAGCACCCAGGTTTAAATGACAAATCTGATTTAACACCATTTCTAAAGAAAAAGAGATGAAAAAGTAATAGCTTAAGAGACTGTGTATTTTTACAAACTGTGTTCCTAATGATGTTTGAGATGGTTATTTACATACTACAAAGTGTGATTTAATGAATTTGACAATAATGGTGTTTTTCTCTGTCTTTTTAGAGTTACAACATTCATACCAGTCTGTATAAAACAATAAGTGGAGAAATGTTTTAATATTATTCTAAGTTCTGTTTTTATTATTTGTGTCTTTATGCTGTTGTTATATCTTTATTTATTGTTGTATAAATATGTATAAATATTCAATAGAAAGGCAAATAAAGTAGTGGTGTACTGTAGACACATGGTGCCAGAATTTAGCAGGGTTACGCCTGGTGTAACAGCAGTTGCGCCAAGTAGAATGGCGCATGTAGCAACTTACGCCAGCAGTTGCGACATGCGCGATTCTACAAAGTGGCCTGTGACATGGCGCAGGCCACTTGCGCCAAACAGCAGTTATGCTGCATAAACCCCCTGCGACATGGCACTAGGGGGTTTATGGCAGCAGTTGCACCCCATTCTAGAAGGGCAGCTACAAAGTCCCAATGACGGGATTCTACAAGGACACTGGAGGAGAACGGCATCAGAGTTACACCAGCTATTAGCTGGTGTAACCCACGTCACGCCCCGGGGTCCTGTAGACCCACCTGCAGACATGCCAACATACTGCCATCCCCACTGTGCCCTCAATCACGAGCTGACCGCCGTGATATGCAGCAAAAAGCCAGCCCTGTAGTGTAGCGCCCCTAACTGTATAACAATAAAAATAGATCCCCAGATCCCTGGTGGTCTAGCCCCCCAACTGTATAATACTGAAATAGAGATCCCCGTATCCCTGGTAGTCTAGTGGCCCCCAAACTGTATAATTATTAAAATAGAGATCCCGTATCCTCAGTAGTCTAGCACCCCCAAACTGTATAATAATAAAAATAAGATCCCGTGTCTCTGGTAGTCTAAGCTGCACCCCGAACTGCATAATTATTAAAATAGAGATCCCTGTATCCCTGGTAGTATAGCCCCGAACTGCATAGTAATAAAATTAGAATCCCCATATCCCTAGTAGTCTAGTCCCTGAACTGATTATAATTATTAAAATGAGATCCTGTATCCTGGTGGTCTACTGCCTTCGAACTGTATAATAATAAGGGTTAGAGATCCTGTATCTCTGTTCTAATCAACATAACACAGCATACCATTCCCCGGCAGTCGTCGATTCCACCAGTTGTGTAGTCTTTCGTCACTTCATTCATCCCGGTTGGCACCTGTTTTCCGCCTCCTGCTATCCACTGAGTCCAGTATCAGCCAGCACGGAAAAGACACGCCCAGACATAATATCCTACACTTTACAGCACGCATGCTGATACTGAACCCAGTCAGTGGCTGGGCGTGGTGGTGAGAGGTGGGCTGTGCCAGCCACCGGCTGGGGACGGTGGGGTGCTGGTGGCTGGTATGGCTGCGTGGGGCCACTTGACTACCAGGGAGTGGTGTACTGTATGTATTTTATGTTGATCGAGCCACTAGACTACCAGGGATCAGGGATCTCTTGTAATTATTATACAGTTCGGTTGGGCTGCTAGACTACCAGGGATACAGGGATCTCTATTTTAAAAATTATACAGTTTGGGGGGGGCTGCTAGACTACCAGGGATACAGGGATCTCTACTTTTATTATTATACTGTTGGGGGGCACTAGACTACCAGGGATACGGTGATCTCTATTAATATTATTGTACAGTTCGGGGGGCCACTAGACTACCAGGAAATAGGTATGCATTTGTATGACAGTGATGAGGGGGAACTAGACTACCAGGGCTACCTGGGTATATGCCGCATGTGTGGCTGGCGACTAGGGGTCTGGGCACAGGTGAGGGGTTGACCGTGCCGCCTTTGCTGTTGCGGCATGTGACATGCTGGCCAGGTACACCCTCTGTGCAGCGTACCTTACCACATGTTGCAAGTTGCAGGACTTTGCTGTAGAGACCCTGCCCCTTCTAGAATAGGGCACAGGGTCAATGCTGCAGTTGCAGGTGGCGCAAGTTGCATTTGGTGACAACTTGCTCCACCCTTCTAGAATCAGGCCCATAGGCTTCAGCAAACATATGAATGCTCTAAAAATAGTTTATTAAAGCCCAGAAATACAGTGCAAAATGCAGGGAGTAAAACTGAACTAAACACCAGCATTTCACCTCTTACCTATGAGGCTTCATTGTTTGCCAAAACCTTTGCACCTACAGTGTACCGCTTCTTTGTTTGCCTTTGGGTTTCAAGTTTACCAGACTCCCTAAGGCTGTCTGTTTCAGACTCAGTTGCCTCTATCCCCGCTTACATACAGTGCTGTTCCTCCTCCACTGCCCTTTGCTCTGTCCTTCCTGAACAGCGAGTACCCTAGTATTATTTATTTATTTTAAAAGTTGGTAACCAGGATAGACACACTGAGCCAAGGCTTATTGACAGGTGTGACCTGGGGAAGGGGAACAAAGACAAAAAATATAAAACACAATAGCAATACATCTAAAACAAGCATTTGTCAATGCCGAATGTTTGCTTGCTGGCATTGAGATTGGTAGTGTATGAGTTAGACAGCTGCATAATAGGAATGGCCATGAAGTATTAAACTGAAGCCAACCCCGCCACCACCCTGCAGATACGGACAGGCATTGGGGTGTGCCTTTGGGTCATCAGGCATAATGTCCATGCCAGTTCACCACACCCCACCCTGCAGACACTGACAAGTGTCACGGTGTGCCTTGGGATCTTTGGCCCTTATGCACACCCCATTCCATTAGGAATTACGGTGAGATGGGTGTGGTATAGGAGAATGGGGTGAACTTTGGGGTCGAAGAGTCCAAGGCATACCTCGATGCCTCTCAGTGACTGCAGGGTGTGGAATGGTATGAGCATCACAGGCAAGAATCCCAAGTCACACCCCTGATGCCTGTCATTCTCTATAGGGTCGGGCTTTATAGTTGAAAAGCCTAATACCTCAGGCATTCATTGGTATTTTCACTCCAAATTTTCAACATGTTTGTTTTGTGACCCCACCTCATGAACAGGGGGAATATCAGTTTGTTAGCTGAAAGCTGCACAGTGACTATGGCATTTAGCACCACAGGTGCAAAAATATTCCGAACAGGATGTAAAAAATGACAGCTGTACTCTTTCATGGGGAGGTGTAAAAAATGGCTATGTTGCAAATGTGTAGTAAAAATATAAAAAAAAATGGTGAAGTCACGAACGTACATAGAAACTGTGCAAAGCACACCCGTAATATAATTAGGTTGGGGATTCTTACAGCAGATTGTCAACTCAGGCATTTTGGTGCCTCAATCATGAACAGTGTCACTGTGATTTTCTTTATCTGTGCCGGAGACAATGATTTCCCACAGTGACCACATCTCTGCACTTAGTGTGAAAACACACTTCAGCCATGTTGTGAAAAATGGTAGCTGTACTGCTCATAAGGAAGTGTGGAAAAATGCCACTGGTGAAAATCTGGACTGAAAATATTACAAAGTCATGAACTAACGAGGGTGCGTGGAAACTGTGCAATGCTCACTCGGAACACAGTCATTTTATGGACTTTTGTCACCAAATTTTCAACATAGCCATTTTAAGACCTCTGCTCATGAACAGTGTAACTGTGATTTTCTTAATCTGTCCTAACATTGCTTTCGGCACCATTGTGCTCCGTATATCTGGAAAACACATTTTGGAGAATATGAAAAATTGCAGCTGTACTGTTCATAAGGAAGTTTAATAAAATGGACATGTTGAAAATCTGGAGTGAAAATATTAAATTTGCAAACCACGAGCATGCATAGGAACTGTGCAACGACGCCGTAAAAGTCATTTTTAGGAATTTTTTCACCAAATTCTCAAAATAGCCATTTTAAGACCTCTGCTCATGAACAGTGTCACTGTGATTTTCTTAATTTGTCCTGATACATTGACCTCGCGACACCGACTCGCGCCATTGTGCGCTACATGGGCGGAAACACATTTTGGGTGAGATGTGAAAATGTCAGCTGTACTACCTATAAGAAGGTGTGGTAAAATGGCAATGTTGAAAATCTGGAGTGAAAATATTGAAAATTCACGCCTTCGAGCGTAGGAACTCGCGAATGCGCACGCACAGAAACAGTCGCTTTTAGGACTTTTTCACCAAATTTTCAACATAGCCATTTTAAGACATCTACTCATGAACAGTGTCACTGTGATTTTCTTAATTTGTCCTCAGACATTGATTTCGCCAAGACACCGATCATACGATTGTGTGCCATAGGTGGAAACACATTTTGGGTGAGATGTGAAAAATGACAGCTGTACTACTCATAAGAAGTGTGGTAAAATGGCAATGTTAATCTGGAGTGAAAATATTGAAAATTCATGAACTTCGAGCCTCGCGTAGGAACTGCGCAACTCACGCTCGAAAACAAGTCAGTTTTAATTTGGCACTAAAATTTGCTCAACATGGGGTTTTGAGACCCTCTCATGATTGATGTCACTGTCATGGCATTATTCAGGTCCGAAGGGTGATTTCACAGTCACTGTGCAGTCACTCGCGAAATCACCCTTTGGGCCTGAATAGCGCCATGACAGTGACATCATTCATGAGAAGGGGTCCCAAAAACCCCATGTTGAAAATTTGGTGCAAAAATTCAAAAAATGCCTGAGATATGCAATAAAGTTGAAACCCCCCTATCTAGCCCATTATACAGCTTACCGGCATTTCCTCAGTTCGCGGTCGCCTTTGAAGAGTGCAGACGTGTTCCCGGTCCACCAAGACCGCAGCGCGAGTCCAGAGGTAAGTATGGGGTGAGGGGAGTGGGGAGGCTGGGTGCGCAAGTGGGTGGGGTGCGGCGGTGGAGGGGCGGAGACTTCACTGTGAGACCGTTTCACAGGTAAAAACGGATTTATCGCGGACGCTTGCCACGCTTGGCTGGGCTCCCAGCATGGCACAAGGACGTTGGGGGCGACCGTTCAGCCGATGGGGATTGGGCACCTGGCCAGCCTACGAATTGCTTGCCACGCTAGTGGGCTCCTCACGCGGCACTCTACTACTGGGGAGGACAATGCAGCCGACGGGGATTGGGCACCCCCGTCGGCTATATGATTAGTTGCCACGCTGGGGTGGGCACCCAGCATGGCATTTTGTAAGCATTTGGGGGGGAGGTGGAGGGAACGCAGCACAGCCGACGGGGATTGGGCACCCCGTCGGCTATACAGTGCGTGCGTGCGGGGGCGTGCACGCCTGCGGGCGTCTGTGGGTGGAGGGAGCTGCGCGTGAGCAGCCTTATCTTATCGCTGCTCACTCAAGCGTAGCTCCCCCTTTCAACTGTATGCCACTGCATTTTGGAGCGTGTCATAGACAGCTCCAAAATACATTGGCTTACAGGGGCCGTGCCTGCCAGCACACTGATTGAATTGGAGGAGGAGGTGACACACCTCCGAAATCTCCGATGATGGCACTATGTTTCTTGCACATGCGTGCAAGCAAACATAAAAATGGGTATAAAAGAATACATAAAAAATAAACAGTTACAGCTTGAACAGGAATATATAAGAATACGTGAAAAATAAACAGCGAAGAACAGCTTGTACAGGGATTGGACCTTGCAGCATACCTAACCATGGACAATAAATTAAGAAGACACAGCAATGCAAGAACTGAAAACAAGACTGGGAGCTCTGAGGTAGATGAGAGTGCATGAGTATGTGCTACCAGAAATATCTACAGAGAACAAGAATTGGCCATAGATTAAGGAATAGGGCCAGGATGACCAAAGGTATCTAGTGGTCAAGGAAGGTGGAAATAATGGCAAGGAGGGAGTGGGAGGTGCTTGAAGTGCTTTTTGATGGACAGCGCAGTGGGCAAACTACATACAGTAAAGGGAAAAGAGTTCCAAAGGGCAGGGAGTTGCTGGGCAAAGGCTGATTTATCAGAGAGTGAGTGGGGTGAGGCCAGGGTGAAAGAGTGAAGGTCCAAAGAGAGTAGGGAGTAACCTGTACTTGGGGTAGGGGCTAATAAGGAAGAGAGGTAGGAGGGAAGGGTGTTAAACCAGAACTTAGCTATGAAGATTGCACAATGTGCCAAGCAACGATCAGAGAGAGATGGTAAGGAGACAGATTGGTAGAGGAGGCAATGATGAGTGTGGTATGGGAGATTGAAGGCAAATCTGTAGAAGGCATTAAATAACAGGTCAAGTTTAGCAAGGGAGGTTTGCGACGCGGAGCTATAGAACACATACGCATAGTGAAATGAAGCGAGGATGAGCTTAGAAATGATTCCTCTCCTGATGCAGAGGGAGAGACTTTCCTTGTACCTATAAAGCATTCCTAGTTTTGGCCACAGTTTGCTGTAAATAGAGTCCTAGTTTCTCCTAGCTGGACAAATTGGGACCTATCTGATAGGTAAGTCTTGAACCAATCAGTGAACCAATCCTGTCTTCTACCCCTCTTCCTTTCCCCCACTTTATAATTCTGACCCACTGGCAGGGTTCTCTGCATCCTGAAGGGGTATAGATTGCACTCTCTCTCTTGTCCCCCCTCTCCCTTTCCCCACACTTTCAAATCCATCGCCTGCCCTCCTCCCTTCTTCCTTATCCCCTTCCTCCTCTCCGGTTCCCCTGCCCCTCTCTTCTCTACCACCCCACTCCAGTTCTCTCCCCTCCCTTTCTGCCTGGTCCTAACCCCCTTGCAGGGCTCTCAGCAACCTGGATGGGTATAGATCTTGGCTGTCCCACTCTCTCTTTCCCTCTTCCATCCCCCACCCTCTACCCCTTGCCCGTCCACTTTCCCACTTGTCTTATAACTGCTCTCCCTTGGGTATAAAATAGCACTTCAAATCTTGTGCTCAGCCTTCTACTTCTAGCACTTCAAATGTGTTATCCATCCTCTAACCTTTACCCTACTGGATCACCTGCTCTTGGGTTGTTGCAATGTATGCTATATCTGAATATGGTTTGTTTACCCTGGCCTGTTGGTCTGGGTTATTTCTGCTCTGTAATTGTACTAAACTGTTTTGTTTTAGAAATTGTACTTGTATTCCTATGTGTTTGCTTGTTCTCCACCTCTTCTGCCCACCCCGGATGCTTTCTGGAAATGAGCTGTCTACAGCTCATGCTGTCTTTCCTGGTGAAACATTTTCCAGATACTGTAAATAAATAAATAAAATAAATAGTGGAGGTTGGGGAGAGTACTATAACTGAGAGTTCATCAAGGAGTAATTTGTGGACAACAGAATCAAAGGCCTTAGCAAGGTCTATAAATATGGCCAGTGTCAGATGGCCCTTATCCATGGCCAAGTGGATTTGGTTGGTGAGACAGAGAAGGGAGGAGGATGTGGAGTGGAGGCGATGGAAACCAGATGGAAAAGGTGACAGAATGTCCTTGGAGGCAAGAAATTAGTTTAATCTTTTTGAGATGAGAGATTCCAAGATTTTTGAGAGAAAGAGAAGGAGGGAGTCAGGTATGTAGTTGCCAGGAAAGGATGGGTCACTCCCTTTGTGTAGGGGGATGATTTTGGCTAATTGCCAGGCCTTTGGTAGAGAGCAAGTGGAGAGGGAGAGGTTGAAGATGTGAGTTACTGGATGGACTATGGCTGGGGTGGAGATTTTTAAGAGAATAGGGTTAATCCCATCCAGACTCTGTTTGGAGGAGTTCAGAGATTTGAGGGTGCAAAGCACATCTAATGAGGTGAGGGGGGAGAAGTGGTAGGGTTGGGAGTGGAGGGGTGGGCACTGTGTTAAGAGGGAGAGGGGAGGGGTGTGGGGGGATCTGGAATGTGGCCGATGCCAGCAGGGGGGGGGACATCCAGGTATTTATGCGGAGGAGAACTGGGAAGGTGGTGGTGGCCCTTGGGGTAGGGCACAGGTTGTGAAAAAGTGGTTTATGGAATAGGCAACTACTCTGGAGTCATGGTTAGTGGGGTCAGAGCCTGGGTAAGGAGCATGTTGAGCAGAGCCAAGCAAAGAGTGTAGAGTTTTCCACAAGGCAGCTGGGGTGGGGTGACAGTCCTCTAGTTGAGTCTTGAAAAAAGCCAGCTTTAGCAGAATGTACCACCTTTGTGCATGCATTCCTCAGTGTTCTATATGTTTGGAGGTCAGAGGCATTGGAGGAGGCTTTGAACACTTCCCAGGCTTTATCTCTGAGTCTTAAGAGCTTCACAAGGTGAAGTGAGATCCAGGGAAGGTGCCTGCACTGGAGATGTAGTTTTTTGGGGAGGGCATGGGAGTTCCATATACCTAGGAAGGTAGAGTTGAAGGCCACCAATGCAGAGTTGATGTCTGGGGCCATACAGACACCAGACCAATCTTTCAGGTAGAGGTTGGCTAGTAGAGCCTGCTAGTTGAGGAACCTAAGGGGCCTGAACCACATATACTTGAGTGGGCCGGGGGGGGGGTGTTGGGGCTTCCTGTGGCAGAAGGCAATACAGTGGTCACTGAAAGCATCGGGGAGGGTGCAAGCTGATTAGAATTTTTGAGGGTGAGTGGTTAGGATTCAGTCCAGTAGTGAGTGGTTGGAGGAGTAGGGGTTGAGTCTGGTGGGGTCAGTGATGAGTTGCGTGAGGTTGAGGGCCTCGATCTCTTGGGTTGTGGCCTTGGAATGTTGGGCAAGCCAATTAATGTTGAAGTCACCCAGGATTAGGAGCTCACCTGAGGCAGCTGTAGAAGTTAGGATGGCAAGTTTGGAGACCAGAGAGAAGGGTGTGGTACTGGGAGAGAAGTAGCAGACAGATACAAAAAGAGGTGATGAGGAAGGGAAGACCAGCTTGGAGAGTAGGATTTCGTGTGATTTTGGGGTTACCTCCTGGGAGACAGTGGAGGCATGCAGGTACTCATGGACATAGATTGCGACACCACCACCACGCCTGCACCTGTCCTGTCAAAGTTCAAAAAGTTTTATTGTTCGACACAAAGTCATTACAATATAAAAAGATAATCAATGCATGTTAAGAAAATTTTTTTAAATATCAGTCATTTCCATCATACATATGTATTGCCATATAATCAATTCAGAGTTAGAACAGCAATTATAATGTGCATTTAGCATTACAAATGTGTAGATTGTAGGAAGTTTGCCAGTTTTTGCAAAATTGTGTATTGTTCACATTTAATAAATATTTCACCAGTTCATCAGGAAGGAGGTCGAGATCAGCCATGATGTCAGCCAGCAATTTGGAGTGTTGTCCATTATATAATGGACATATTAATAATACATATTTTAGGTCATCTTCTAATGATCTACCACATTTGTAGAAAGGGTAATCTATATTTTGCCTTTTTTGTTTAAAATAAACATAGCCTCATATGTTTCAAACCTAAACTCTGTAATTATTCTCCTATCCTTGAAGTTTGTTAATTTTACTAAATACGGTTCTAAACCATGTATGAGTTTTATTTGTTTATACCACCCAAATACTTAAAATTCTTTAATTTTATTTGTATGTTTGTTATATCAAGGTCCCTTAATCTGGTTTTTATAATATCAGCTATCTCTTCCCATGGATATAGGTTAATGTCCTATAAGGTATGTCCTAATCCATTTGGGAAGAGAAACCTCCTAAACACCTCAAGAGTAGGAAATACATTACCCATGGCTGCATAATGTATCTCCTCCTCTAGGCATTGCCTAGGGAGTCTATCTTCTTCGAGACAAAATAATTTCAAAGATGACAAAATTTGTCTTTCTCTTACTAATGTAGTAAGGGAATGTTGTCCCAGTTCTAGATTTAACATTTCTGCTGGTATCAACTGTAGTGCCATTAGAATACATTGTTTGATCTTATCACAAATAATTTCTAATTTATTCAGTTCTATCATTCCCCAGATATCTGCCATGTATAGTATACTGGAGTTTATTTTTGAATCTAAAACCTTCAAAATTCCTTTTACTGATGTTCGTCCCATTTTTGAGTTGAACATTTTAAATGCATTAAAGGATTTATTAGACTTTGAAATGCTGCACAAAGACGGTGGTACTTGACTTCAGGGGGTGGACTTCAAGGGGATGGAAAGGATCCTCAAGGATCATTTGGATGGGATAAGGCCAGACATAGACATTGACAGTAGGTGGGAAATCATTAGGAGGGGGGTGCAGGAGGCTACCAAGACCTATGCAAGAGTGAAGCACAAATGCGGTAGGGCCAGAAACCCTGTTGGTGAACCTGGGAGGTTCAGGAGGCTGTGAGGGAAAAGAAGGCTGCCTATAAGATCTTCAAACGCTCAAGGAGTGAAAGGGATCAAGGAGAGTATGAGCTGATGGCCAGAAGGGTCACTAGGGTGGTGAGGACAGCTAAGGCAAGGAAGAAGCAGAACCTGGCCAGGGAAATCAGGAGGGGGAACAAGGGGTTCTTTAGATACATTGGAGAAAAAGGAAGGTGAAGGGAAGGGCAGATTAACAGGATTAGAATGGGGGTGGGCAGAGGACCTGGGGAGCAGGCAGAGTACTAAATGAGTACTTGCCTCAGTTTTTATCAAGAAGAATGGGGGGGGGGGCTGAGTCATCCAAGGGAGGAGATGGTAAAACTGAGGAGGAGGCGGAACCCTTACCAATTGGGAGCCCAGGCAGGTCTAGGAAGGGTGAGGTGACATCATCATCAGGAAGGGGGAAGGCAGAACAGGGGGCCAAGGGGGAGGAAGTGGAGGTGGAAACCCTAGTAGAGAGAGTGAGGGAAGCCTTCAGGTCCCTTAAAATGGAGAAATCATCAGGGCCAGATGAATTACATGCCAGGGTACTGAAGGAACTGTTGGATATCCTGGCAGAACCCCTGACGGAGCTTTTCAACATCTCTCTGATGACGGGGTGGTGCCCTGAGAATTGAGGGTGGCACATATCGTGCCTATCCACAAGTAAGGATCAAGAGAGGAGGTAGGGAACTACAGGCTCATCAGCCTGACATTGGTGGTGGGTAGGGTGATGGAGGGTATTATCAAGGAGAGGCTTGGGGGGGTACTGGAGAAGTTGGGGTACCTGGACAATAGACAGCATGGCTTTGCCCTGGGAAAATCATGTCAGACAAACCTTGAGGAGTTCTACAATTAGGTGATGAGTGCCCTGGACCAGGGCAGGACAGTGGACGTCCTCTTGCTTGACTTCAGCAAGGCATTTGACTCAGTTCCTCATGGGGCTCTGTTGGATAAGATGGGGGAAATGGGGGTCAGGAAATGGATGATCAGATGGATAGGAAATTGGCTCTCGGAGTGTACCCAGAGGGTCATGGTTGGGGGGTTAGTCTAATCTCCAAGGCAGGTCATCAGTGGGGTCCCTCAGGAATCTGTCCTAGGACCCCTCCTGTTTAACGCCTGTGTCTTTGACATAAGGAAACGTATCAAGAGTAAAATGAGTTTCTTTGTGGATGACTCGAAGTCGGGAGTGGTGGTGTAGGGGGAGGAGGGGAGTGTGACCCTGCAGGAGGACCTAAATGCTCTGGAGAGGTGGTCAAGGAAGTGGAGTCTGAGGTTCAATGCAGGGAAATGCAGGGTTCTGCACCTGGGCACTAGAAACCAAGGCCAAGTGTATGCCCTGGATGAGGTAATGCTTCAAGTCTCATTGGCTGAGAGGAACCAGGGGGTGGTGGTGGATATCAAAATGGACAACCCTGAGACTTGTAGGAAGGCAGCGGCCAAAGCCAATAGGATGCTGGGATGCATTGCTAGGGGGATTACCTCCAGAAGGAGGGAAGTTATAATCCTTCTGTACAACAGCTTGGTTAAGCCTCTCCAGAGCAATTAGGTCCTCCTACAGGGTCACCCTCCCCTCCTCCCCCTCCACCACCACTCCCAACTTCGAGTCAAATGCAAAGAAACTAATTTCACTCTTGATATGCTTCCTTATGTCAAAGACACAGGCGTTAAACAGGAGGGGCCCTAGGACCAATCCCTGACTGCTCTGCTCCATATAATTCTTACCTGCTCTCTTTCTTTTCAGCTGGCAGGATTCACTGAAGGTCGTGAGGGCCAGAAAGCAGGTGCCTTCCCCCACCCCCAAGTCCACCGTCCACTGAGGTCAAGAGGGCCAGAACGTAGGTGCCTTCCCCACCCCCCGAGACCACCATTCAGATACAGCAGCAGGAAGCCATGCTGAGGAGCTCCAGCCCTGTGGCGCACTTTGGACTTGTGCTGGCCCTGCCAATGCTGCGCGTTGGCTCCCCACTGCCCCCACCACCACCCTTGGTCAACACGCCCTTTTATAGGGCTGGAGCTGAGGCTGAATTGGCTGGCTTTTTAACCAATCAGCCCATTTCTCCACTAGCAGCTTATAGCAGTTAGCCTCTTGGGGGCAGCACTATTCTGCAGCTACAATCTCTGACTCCTTTGACCGTGTATGTCTTCCTTTTCATTCTTCCCTTCCAAATTAAATTTACTGTGTTGCTTAAGGCAGCTTCTACACTGCTCCTCCTAACCTCTGTTCTCTGCACACTAGTTCTTGCACTAGAATGAACATCCTTATCTTCACCTCCCTCATCCTCCTTCTACAGGGAATGCCCAATCCCTCGACAGTTACTCAACTTACTGGAACCCCCCCATGCAACACAGACTCCCACATACACTAACACTCACTGTAGCTCATCTGTCCTCCCCCCATTCACCTCCCACCTATCATCTCCCACCACCACCCACCGTGTCTACTCACATTACTCTCCATCCCTACTCTCCTCCCCTCTCCTCTCACTGCCCATTCCTAGCTCGTGTGGCAGAACTGCAAAGAAGCATCACAACACCAGCAAGCAGCAAGTGCTGGCACTCCTCAGAATCGTTTCTCTACTGCTTCTAATTTCAGGCAATGTGCATCCCAACCCGGGTCCTGTATCAGCAAATCCTGGGGCCACACACCTAGGGCTCAAAATAGATGCTATGAATATCTGAAACCTGCCCAAAAAGTTGGGGCCACTACAGTGCTGGTTGCTGCAGCATCAGTCAGATGTACTCGCTCTCACAGAAACCTGGCTATCAAAGAAGACCCCTGACACATTTGTTGCTCTCCCTGGCCTTACCCTTCTTAGAACTGACAGAATTGGTAAATGGGAAGGGGGCTGTGCATTCTACATCCGAGACTCCCTCCTATGCCAAAACCTTCCAGCTCTCTCACTGGATCACGGGGCACAAGCCCTTACAATAAAACTCACTCCTGACCCCTCCAGAGCCCCTGTAACTATGACAGTGGACTACATCCCACCAAGAAACCAAATCCCAGCCATCCAATCCCAGGCCAACTATATATCCAGCTTCCCTACGAAAACAGAGCACACTATAGTGAGGGATTTTAATGTGTACTGGCTGTCGAGCTCAACCTCTATAAGAGACACCTTCACTGCCCTCTACCTGGCCCAGTTAGTTAATCAGCCTACCAGGTGGAATCCTAGGAATGGAACTAGCTCTCTCATCGATCTCCTACTAACCAATCGTCCAAACAAAATCTCAAACCTGACTGTACTTCCGGATTCATTAAGCGATCACTCCCCCATCCTCTTCACCAGTGGCAAACACCCCAGCCTAGCAGTTACACCCAGTGCCATTTTCAACCTGGAGGCCTCACTAAACTAAGGAGGCATCTAGCCCACTGTGACTGGTCCCCAATTAAAAACGCCCCAACCATAGATAAAGCCCTCGACTACTTCACTCGCACTTTCAACAATGCATGTGATAAATTTGCCCCCCTCACTAAGATTCTATCCAAAAAACTTAATGCCCCCCTGGGTCACATCTGCCCTTCTACAACAACTAAAGAACCATGATGATCTATGGCACAAAGCAATTGCCTCTGGTGGGACAGCAGACAGGCTTGCCTACAAGATGGCTCGCAATAGTTGCACCTGGGCAATACGAAGAATCAAATCAGACTACTACAAAACTTCCATCACCTCCTCCTGGGGGCATGCCAGGCTGTTCTGGAACAATCTAAAAGAATTGAATGGAAAATCTAGGATGCCACCCCCCTCTCGGCTAACTGTTAACAATGACAATACCTCAGACCTCCTTCTCATCACCAATGGCCTAAATGCTGCTTTCTCTGATCTGAGTGCAATTCTTCCAAACAATTTCTTTGACCCTACCCCTACATCCCCTGAGTCAAGCAATGCCTACTCTCCCTTCCACCTGAGGGTTATTACAATGAACGAAGCAAGGCCATACCTTGAGAAGGCCCTCAGGGGCTCTAACCACTGCAATAACTCCTTTGACATAAAAATCCTTAACCTGGTGCTAAACACTGTGCTCTCCCCACTGACTGATCTCCTGAACCTCTCTCTCTATGCCTAGGGCAGTTCCCCACTGACTGGAAGATGGCTATGATCACACCGATACTGAAGAGTGGGAACCCCACCTCACCCAACAATTCCTGACCTATCTCCATTCTACCACTCCTCTCAAAAGCCTTGGAAAAAATCGTTGCCACCCAACTCACCGACTACCTACTAACACACAATATACTCTGTAATGAACAACATGGCTTCAGAACAGGACATAGCACAAGAACCGCCTTCACAGTGTTCGCTAACTCATTGCACAATGCCCTGGATAAGAAACACCTAGCAGGAGATGTATTTATAGACCTGTCGAAAGCTTTTGACACTGTCTCTCACACACTACTCATAAATACTCTCCTCCTCACCGGACTGTCCCCTGGAACCATTTCGTGGTTCACAAGTTACCTCTCAGATAGATCCCAATGTGTTAAGGTAAACAGCACTCTCTTGTCTCCTTTGCCAGTCTGCTCTGGGGTCCACCAGGGCTCCATCCTCGGTCCATTACTTTTCAGCATCTTCCTGAACACCCTTCCTAAATCATGCCCAAATAATTTTCTACTCTACGCAGATGATGCAGTATTGTTTGCCTCCCACCCAGATCCCACAATCCTACAGTCATCTCTACAACTCGCCTTCAACCACATTGAAACTGGTTTACGGACCACAGACTGGTAGTCAACGTAAAAAAAACAAAGTCAGTGCTCTTTGCCCACCGGCAGAACAAGGACTGTGATGCCCAATTAAAAATCTTTTCTAAAGCCCACCTCCCGCTTGAACAGGTTCATACCTATAAATACCTTGGACTTACATTTGATCCCAACCTCTCATTTCATCCACATATCAATAATCTCACCTCAGCCATAAATATTCGTAGTGGGTTACTATATCGGCACAGAACCTGCCTTCCGCCAGAGGCCCTTAACCTTGCTGTTACCTCTTCTGTTCTCTCCATAGTAGATTATGGACTAACTGTATACTCGGCCGCTGACCACACTGCTCTAAATAAAGTCCACCTAGCCATCAACAAAGCATGTAGACTCCTCGCCGGAGTAGACAGGTGCACCCACAGCTGCTCCCTGTATGCTCTAACAAATGTCCTCACCCTTGATGAAAGAGTCCGCTACCAAACACTTCTCCTCACCAAAAAAATGCATCTAGGCCTCTCCCCTCGGGAGTTACTGCCTCCCTACGCACCACCCATGCCACAGTGCACACCCGCTTGACAAACAAACAGATATGGACTGTTCCTAAAGTCTCAACCTCACTTGCCCAAAGGTCCTTCTACAGAGCACCACTGTGGTACAATGATCTACCACTGGCTGTTACCTCTATCACCAGAATAGGCCCATTCAAAGTAGCTCTCAAAAACCACATACTATCTGCACGCCACTACCTTTGTACCGGATAGTTTTTTTCTGGACTGCTTGACTGGCTCCCGGACCCTGGTTAGGCCTACCTGGTCCGATCACAGTAGTGAAGCCAATAGCTAGATTTTAGTGGGTACATTGAGCTGTAAGCCTCAAGTTACACCTACACCACTTGGATTAAGTATGGGCAATACTGCTCTGTGTCCTACTGCTGTTAATTTTTACATCCTTGAACTGCTTAAACCATGGCAATTTCAAAACTCTTTAGACTAACCTGACCATCTATATAATTGTATAGGCCATACACTCAGCCTTGTTATGTATTTTGCTGAATGTATTTTAACACCATGGAATATGCAGGTGTATTGTTGTATGCTGTCAATATGTGTTCTGTTCCATTTGCTGACATGGAGCCTTTGTAAATGAGTCTTTGACTCAAAGGTTGTAAATCACATTTTCAATAAATAAATAAAATAAATAAATAATCTGCAGCTCGAGTACTGTGTGCAGTTTTGGAGGCCGCATTTAAAAAGGGACATTGCACTCCTGTAAAGGGTCCAGAGGAGGGCAATCAAAATGATCTGGGGCTTAGGGGAAAGAACCTATGGGGAAAGCATCAAGGACCTCAGCATGTACATGTTGGAGGAGAGGAGGGTTGGGGGGACATGATAGAGGTCTTCAAGTACATGAAGGAGCTAAATAGGGGAGGCTCAGTTGGAGTGCTTCAAAGGAAAGGGGGGGAAACTGGGGACAAGGGTGGAAGTTAGAGGGGGGAAGACTCAGGGGGAAAGGAGGAGGTGTTACTTCACTGAAGGGGTGGTCGAACCATGGAATGCACTTCCCAGGGTACATAGAGGTGTCGATAGGGAGAAGGGCAGGGGTAAATGGAGAAAGTGACAAAGGCAAGAAAGACAGGGATGGGGCAAAAGGGAGTAAGGCCATCAGGAAATGGAGGGTAATGAGTACCAATGCCCGTAGTCTGGGCAACAAGCTCCTTGAGCTGATGGCCTTAATGGAAGAGGGATGCCTGGATATCATAGCAGTCACAGAAACATGGTACACAGAGAACCATGACTGGGATGTTAACATACCGGTACACAAACCTACAGGAGAGACAGGCAGGGAGAAGAGGGGAGGAGTAGCTCTCTATGTAAAGGAAGGGATAAAAGCAACTGAACAAAAGAGTAAACAGAGAGGAGAGGAGGCACTGTGGGTCACCTTGAGACTGGAAAGGGCACCACAATCCACACAGGGGTTGTGTACAGACCCCCATGTCAGGGGGAAGAAATGGACAAGGATATGATAGAAGGCATTCTTAGAATGGCAGAGAAAGGGGAGATACTGTTGATGGGAGACCTGAATATGCCAGATGTTAACTGGAGCACATTTGCTGCAGCCACATCCAAGAGCAGGGCCATTCTTGATGCCCTACAGGTGGCAGGCATTAGACAGCTAGTTTCGGAACCCACTCGTGAGGGAGCAATCTTAGACCTCGTACTCTCAAGCGGGGCAGCGAGAGGATCTCAGATCTGTGGGTTGCCATCTGGGGACAAGTGACCATCAAACAGTGTGGTTCACGTTAAACTCAGCTACAGAGTCAAGCCATACAAAAGTGAGGGTACTGGACTTTAGGAGGGCTGACTTTGGCAAGATGGGAGAGTGCCTCATAAAAGCACTAGCAAACAGGCTAGAACGAGGTGTGGAGCAACAATGGGGAATTATCAAAACTGCCATCACAGAGGCAACAAGCCTTTGTGTGAAGCAAATAAACAAATCAAAACGAAAGAAAAAGCCACTATGGTTCTCAAAAGAGGTGGCTGTGAAAGTCAGGAAGAAAAAGATAGCATTCCGGAAGTATAAGGAAACACAGAAGGAGCAGGACAGAGAGCTGTACCAGTTAAGGCAGAAGGAAGCAGGGAGGGAAGTCAGAATAGCAAAGGCCCAAACTGAGGAAAAGATAGCCAACTCAGTTAAGAAGGGGGATAAAACCTTTTATAGGTACATCAGCGAGCGTAGAAAGACAAAGGGAGGGATAGTGAGGCTGAATAGAATGAATGGTGGGTGGGCAGAGGGGGACAGTGAAAAGGCAGGAATACTGAATGAATATTTCTGCTCAGTATTCACAAAAGAGGAGGGGGAAATGCCTAATTCAATTAACAGAAGCACTCTTGATAGGGGGGTCGATCCCAGTCCTTTCACAGAAGAAAGGGTTCTGCAAGAACTCCTAAAACTGAAGGTGGACAAAGCAATGGGTCCTGATGGAATTCACCCCAGAATTCTAAAAGAATTAAGGGAGGAACTAGTGAAACCACTGGCTACTCTTTTTAATAAATTATGGAAGGATGGGGTGGTACCCGAGGACTGGAGGAAGGTGGATGTGATTCCCCTTCACAAAAGTGGGACCAAGACAGAGGCAGGAAACTACAGACCTGTCAGTCTGACCTCTGTGGTAGGGAAAGTGATGGAGTCACTTCTGAAGGAAAGAATAGTTGAGTACCTAGAGGCCAGTGGAGCACAGGACCCTAGGCAGCATGGGTTCACAGCGGGAAGGTCATGTCAGACAAATCTAATAGATTTCTTTGACTGGGTGACCAAAGTAGTAGACCAGGGAGGGGCTGTGGACATGGCCTAGCTAGTCTTTAGCAAGGCATTTGACACAGTCCCACACAAAAGATTAATAGTCAAATTAACCAGCCTGGGAGTGGGACCCAAGGTGGTAGCCTGGGTAAAACATTGGCTGGACAACAGGACACAGAAGGTAATTGTAAATGGAGTCCACTCTGAAGAAAGGGGGGTTACTAGTGGGGTACCGCAGGGTTCAGTATTGGGTCCAGTCCTTTTTAATGTCTTCATCAGTGACATTGTAGAGGGACTGGAAGGAAAAGTATGCCTTTTTGCAGATGACACAAAGATCTGCAAAAGGGTTGATACACAAGGAGGCGTGGAAAGGATGAAAAGGAACTTGGCAAGGTTGGAGGAATGGTCAGGAGTATGGCAGCTAGGATTCAATGCAAAGAAGTGCAAAATAATGCACCTGGGAAACAGGAACCCAGGGGAAGAATACGCAATGGGTGGGGAGGTAGTAACAACAACAAAAAAGGAAAGGGACCTGGGGGTAATCATATCAGATGACCTTAAGGTTAGCAAGCAATGTGAGAAGGCAGTAGGGAGGGCTGGGGGTTTACTGGGATGTATAGGGAGAGGCATCATCAGCAGAAAACAGGAAATTGTTATCCCTCTGTACAGACAATTGGTGAGACCCCATCTGGAGTACTGTGTCCAGTTCTGGAGACCTCATCTCCGCAAGGACACAGACAGGATAGAGGCAGTCCAGAGGAGGGCAACTAAAATGGTGCAGGGTCTACAAGAGAAGCCATATGAGGAGAGACTAAAGGAGCTTAATATGTATACCCTTGAGGAAAGAAGGGAGAGAGGGGACACGATAGAAACATTTAAGTACCTCAGTGGAATCAACAAAGTCCAAGAGGGTAGCATCTTTCAGAAAAAGAGACTTGCAAGAACAAGGGGACACAATTTAAAGATAGAAGGAAGGCGGTTCAGGGGCAATGTGAGGAAGTATTATTTCACAGAGAGGGTAGTGGATGCATGGAACAGCCTTCCTGAGGAGGTTGTGGGATCTAAAACTGTGGGAGAATTCAAGAATGCATGGGACAGACATAAGGCAATTCTTGTGGGGGGTAGGAAGAAATAGGCTGTTGGTTAACTAGGATCTGCGGCCTATCCTGTAGGTAGGGAAATGGGCAGATCAGATGGGCCTAGCGGTCCTTATCTGCCATCAAAGTCTATGTTTCTATGTTACTAGTGGAGGCAGAGACTGTGGAGGGGTTCAAGAGGGGTTGAGACAGGTATAGGGGTAGGGTTGTGGTGGCAAAGTCCAATACAGTGGGAATATCTTGGACTGAGAATGGAGAAGCCCGAGGGCCTGGGGTGGACAGCAAGGTCAGATCCCAGGTTGGGGGCTGACCAAATGAGCAGACATGAAAGGCCGTTAGGCCTACTCTGCTGACATTTTAGTATGTTAGTATAACATGATTTTTTTCAGCTAAGGGTCTGGCTGAACCTAACACCCAAATAATTATTTGACCGATTCTACCTTTTCTTTATTAATCCTAATCAGCCTGCTTTCCCCTACATTTGTCTCCAAAAGTTAGTACTTTTGTTTTGGTCATATTTATTTTTAGTTTATGTTGTATACAAAGCTCTGAAAAGTGTGTTAATTTCCTCTGGAGTTCTAGTACAGAGGTAGAAATTAGTACTAGATCATCGGCATATGCCACTCTACTCTAGTATTTCCTATCTTAGGTGCATGGAATAAAGGATCTTGTAGTTCTATAGAAATCTCATTTATATAAAGATTAAAAAGGGTTGGGACCAACAGTCATCCTTGGCAAATCACAAGATTTGTATGGAAAGATGAAGTAGTATGCCCATGCTGATCGCATTGAGCCATGCTCCATGTATGGTTGTGTAGGCATATTGATATATCTAAGAGTTCTGAATTTATGCCTAATTTTTGTAATTTACCCCAAAGTATTACCCTACTTATGCTGTCGAATGCTGACAAAAAAAGCAACAAAGCAGCAGGTTAATTTACTTTTTTTAGCTTTTGTATATTTCCATATTAGATGTTTTAATGTACAGCAATGTTGAATTGTTGATCTCACTTTCCTAAAGCCATTTTGGGATTCATGTAATATGGCATTTTCATCTCACCATCTGACCAATCTTTTTAAGATTATTCTAGTAAACATTTTTTGAAAGATATTGATTAGACTGATTGGTTGATACATTTTGGGGTCATTTGGGTCATCTTTTTTTTTACTTTATCTTTCGCTCATCCCGCGCCACCAGCAGCCCAGAACTTCTGCCTAGTCATGGACCACGGACTACCACCCCCCACAATGGCCACGACCCTCTGGCACCCGCCGGATTACCCCCTGGGGCAGGGCTGCGGCACCCTGGTCACTGCTGCAGATGTTGGGATAGGTTAGAGGGCCGGCCTGGGGGGCTAATTGAAGCTGTAGTGGGCGTCATCTAGGGTGGCCTGCAGCTACTCCATTTTCCTGTTTTTTCTGGGGTGCAGGGACGTGCAATGACATCCTGCATCTGCCCCACCCCCTGGACTTTGCTAGTCACCAGTAGCTGCAGTGCCCCTGGCCTCCGCCAGGGGTCCATCGAGCTCTAGACGGACTCCCCACCCTCCCCCAGGGAAGGAGAGCAGTCCACAGGATGCGCCATCCTTCACCCCCCTGCCGGCCCTTCAGCGACCAGGGTCCCTTTCCCAACCCGAGTTGCCAGCGTTACAAGTGGAAATCCAACTACTGCACCGTCGGCTGGCAATGGATCATCTTTTTTTAAAGATCAAGTATATAATGCTTCCCTGCCAGCTGACTGGGAAGTCTTATCCTTGTATAAAGCTATTACATAGCCTCTCTAGTATTGGTACCCACTAGTTTATGTAATATTTATATATATCTCCTATTATTTTATTAGGCCCCAGTACTTTATTTGATTTAAGTTGCATAATTGCTGATATTATATCCTCCATAGTAATTATCATAGGGATTGGATAAAATGGGTTATTACTAAATCTATCTTCTGACAATATTTCTTCGTCTTGTGCTGAGAAATATAATTCAGTAAAAAAATGTTACCCTCATGTACAGTAATATATATGCTTCAACTGTAGTAGCATACTTATCATAGCCTTGCCAACTATTTTCCAGAAAATTTATTTCCATCTTTTGTCCTAACAGCTTTCCTTAATTTTTCCACAATATTTTAGTGTAAGTTAGTTTCTGTTCTTCTAGTATTTGCTTATATTTCTTCCTTTCTTTATTTATATTTATGAGATCTGTTTTGTTAACATTCTTTATTGTTTTGTTTCTGCATATTTTTTATTTTTTAATTTTCTTATTTAATTCTTTATTTGCTTTCTTACATTTTGTGCTGAACCATGCTTTTCCCTGCCTATTTTTATTTTATCCAGTCTTATTAATTACGCAATGAGGTATGATCTGGCATTTATATTTGTCCAGATATTGAGTATATTATTATAGTTTGTCTTTTCGATCACAGCTGTTCGTATCTCATTCAGTGGGCCTGCAAATAAATCATCAAAGAACTTAACAGTATTTGGGATCCATTTTATCCTTCTCTGATTGATTATTTCTAGTCCTTCTTTCGTTCTAAGGGTTGCCTCATTGGTATCATTCTGATCTATTTGATTCATATACATAGTTATCTGCACTGGATTATGTCTAAATTCTGTCCTATTAATTACTTTTAAGTTACAGATTCATTTTATTGCCTCTAAGTTACTCCATATTAGATCAATAATGGAGGAGCCTTGCTGGTCCATATATGTCAATTCTCCATTTGCATTTCCAGGGAGTCGGCCATTAAGCAGCAACATGTTTTTATTAACCAGATAAGGGTTAATTTGCTTCCTTCTGGTATTGCTTTTGTTATTCATTGCTGCTCTTTCCCTTTTATGCATGAGTTTAGCTCAAAGAGAGAATCCATATAATCTGGGCCTTCTGATTCTCTTGGGACCCTTGCATTAAAATCTCCCAAAAGTAAAATCAGAATATCTGGTTCAACATCAATAAATTGTTTAAATATCAATCTCAATTTACCAATGGCAATATCTGCATTTTTTCTGGTAGTGGGGGGGGGAGTAAACATTGATTATTATTATTTTATAATCTCCTTTCTCATTCTCTATTTTCAACATTAAAGTATCCTCAGGTGTATTATAATATTCACTTATTTAAAATTTCAATTTAGTTACAAGGTATGGTGCTATGCCTCCTTTAGTTATTTAATATCTGTTCTCCTTAATTGCAGATTTAGATATATTGGTATAATCAGGTATCTTTGGTGCCATCTCTGCTTTGCACCATGTCTCTTGAAGGCAAATTAAATCAAATGTTTCTAGAAATTTTTGTACTTCAGGATCTGCAATTTTTAAATAAGTGTCTTCTATATTCCAAGATAAGATCTTTATTTTATCATCATTTTAATTTTTATTTCTTAAATCTTCCTGACTATTCCTATTTGTTTTTAGTGAGTCAGCTTTTTCTTTTTCTAATACCTGTCCTGTCAGAAAGTGGTATAACCTGGAATGGTGACTGAGGAGTCAGGGACTTTTTATTATCAAGTCCCATTTTTGGTTTGAGGTTATCCACATCTTTGTGACCACCACCAGGTGAAGAATTCCTTTGGTGGCCATCAACTGAAGTTCTGGCATTTTGTTGCCAAGACACCTTGCATTGGTGGACATCACTTTCCGACATCTATCCCTACCACCTCTTTTTCCCCTTACCCTGGATATGTTTGATTGTGCTATTTTGGTCGATGGGGGTAGGCCAGCAAGGACCCCCTTGTTTGTGACATTTTGTGTGTACATTACCACTCTGACTCCCACCTTCACTAGTTTAAACTAGCTACTGTATATGCTGTGCCCACCTTTCTCCCAGTAACCTCCTGCCTTCCTTGTTGGGCAAACTAAGAACCCAACATCTATTTAAAAAGGAAGATCGCCACTGCACAGTGTTTAAAACTGATTAAATGTTATTTAATTTAAGCATTATAGCCAAAAAAGTAAAAATTAAAAAATTAGGCATAAATACAAAAATTTGATGTTTCAAACCTATACTGGGAGCTTTATGAAGAGTGCATGACTTTGACCACTGAAGTGCTTTACATAATGCAAAACACACATGAAAAATGTGTTAAGTGATAATTGCAAACAATTAATAATAGGTCATAAAAATTTACATTACCTTCATTTGCTGCTAACACTATGATTACTGCAGCTAAATTAATTAATAAATATTGAATAGTGTATGGGAGCCCTTACCTAACAAGGCTATTCTTCCACTGAGAGGTTACCATGATCACAAGAACCTTGAGAGTGAAGTTCAAGAGGTCCATCTGTCATCATGGTATCCAGGAGGTGGACGAGTAGCCTTGTTGTGTATCTGGGCTCCCATACATTATTTTATATAGTGTATTGTGAAAAAAATCACATTTACTCACTGTCTGTGATTTCACCTGTCAGGCTCTGTCCTCTGCCATCTGCACTGCACCACCATCCATCTGCCAGCTTACTCGCCTCTTCTTTTCTGGCGGAACTGCAACCACCCTCTGCCTCTGAACTGCACCCCTCCCCACACACACACACACACAACTGTACCTGACCCGGAACAAATCCAGGTCACATTCATCTTGTTTGCTGTTGACTAGGACTGCTTTTTTGCCATTTTTTTTTATAATTAGGAGAGCGTGCACTTAGCTATAACACTACCATGTGTAGCGTGAGTGTCAGTCAGCTGATTAGCTCTATTGTTGAATGACATCTGTACTGCAGCAGAATGTAAAGTCATTCTGCTGCAGTATAAACCTCACTGCTACAGCAGAACTTTTTAGAAGAGTCTAAAATCTATACTGAACAAGCTCACACAATACAGTGTAGCTTATCTGTGCCTTCTTCTCAGTTCTCTGTCATTGTGGGGACATCTCTAACTCTTATAATCTTTCTGTACCTCATGGGGAAAGTGAATTCCCACACTGTGTATGGAAAGCCCAATCATCAGACTACTAAAATCCCTAAAGTGCCCCTCCATACATACACACATAGAAACATAGAAACATAGATTTTGACGGCAGATAAGGACCGCTTGGCCCACCCAGTCTGCCCATTTCCCTACCTAATGGATAAGCTGCAGATCCTAGTTAACCAGCAGCCTACTTCTTCTTACCCCAACCCCCTAGAATTGCCATATGACTGTCCCATGCATGCTTGAATTCCACCACTGTTTTTGACTCCACAACCTCCTCCAGAAGGCCATTCCATGCCATCCACAACCCTCTCTGTGAAAAATACTCCTTTAAATTACCTCTGAGCTGCCCCCTTCTATCTTCAAATTGTGCCCCTTGTTCTTGCATACCTCTTTTTGAAAGATGCTACCCTCTTGGACTTTGTTGATTCCCTTGAGATACTTGAAAGTTTCTATCATGTCCCCCCTCTCCCTCCTTTCCTCGAGGCTATACATATTCAGCTCCTTAAGTCTCTCTTCATATGTCTTCCTGTGCAGACCCTGCACCATTTTAGTTGCCCTCCTCTGGACAGTCTCCATCCTGTCTATGTTCTTGCGGAGATTGGGTCTCCAGAACTGCACACAGTACTCCAGATGGGGTCTCACCAACTGTCTGTACAGAGGGATAATAACTTCCTGTTTTCTACTGCTGATGCCTCTCCCTATGCATCCCAGTATCCCCCCAGCCCTCCTTGCTGCCCTCTCACATTGCTTGCCCACCTTTAGGTCATCTGATAAGACTACCCATAGGTCCCTTTCCATTTTTATTGTAGTTAGTATCTCACCCCCATTGTGTACTCTTCCTCTGGGTTTTTCTTTCCTAGGTGCATTACCTTGCACTTCTTAGCATTGAATCTAAGCTGCCATACATTTGACCATTCCTCTAACCTTGCCAAGTCCCTTCTCATCCTTTCCACCCCACCTTGTGCATCAACTCTGTTGCAGATCTTTGTGTCATCTGCAAAGAGACATACTTTTCCTTCCAGTCCCTCTGCAATGTCGCTTATAAAGACATTGAAGAGGACCGGTCCTAATACTGAACCCTGCGGTACCCCACTAGTAACCCCCCTTTCTTCAGAGTGGACTCCATTTACTATTACTCTCTGTGTCCTATTCTCCAGCCAATTCTTTACCCAGGCTGTCATCTTGGGACCCACTCCCAGGCTGGCTAACTTGTATATTAATCTTTTGTGTGGGACTGTGTCAAATGCCTTGCTAAAGTCTAGGTAGGCCATGTCCACAGCCCCTCCCTGATCTACTACTTTGGTCACCCAGTCAAAGAAACCTATCAGATTTGTCTGGCATGACCTTCCCACTGTGAATCCATGCTGCTTTGGGTCCTGAGCCCCTCTGGCCTCTAGATACTCAAAAATTCTTTCCTTCAGAAGTGATTCCATCATTTTCCTTACCACTGAGGTTAAACTAACAAGTCTGTAGTTTTCTGCTTCTGCCTTGCTCCCACTTTTGTGAAGGGGAATCACATCTGCCCTTCTCCAGTCCTCGGGTACCACCCCATCCTCCCATGATTTGTTAAGGAGGGTAGTCAGTGGTGTCACTAGTTCTACCCTTAGTTCTTTTAGAATTCTGGGATGAATCCCATCAGGCCCCATTGCTTTGTCCACCTTCAGTTTTAAGAGTTCTTTCAGAACCCTTTCTTCTGTAAATGGGCTGGTATCAACTTCTGTATCCAGAGTGTTTCTACTGTTTGTTTTAGGTACCTCCCACTTCCTTTGTAAATATTGAGCAAAAATATTTGTTTAGTATCTCTGCCTTTTCACAGTCACCCTCTGCCCACCCTCCCTCCTCTTTATTAAGCCTCACTAGCCCTCCCTTGGTCTTCCTTCGCTCCCTGATGTACCTATAAAAGGTTTTATCCCCTGAGTTGGCTATCTTTTCCTCGGTTTGGGCCTTTGCTGTTCTGACTGCCTTCCCAGCTTCCTTTTGCTTTAACTGATACAGTTCTCTGTCCTGCTCCTTCTGTGATTCCTTGTACTTCCTAAATGCTTTCTTTTTCTCTTGAACCTTCACTGCCACTTCCTTTGAGAACCATAGTGGTTTCTTACATCATTTCATTTTGTTAATTTGCATCACACAAAGGCTTGTTACCTCCGTGATGGCAGTTTTTATTATTCCCCATTGTTCTTCCACCCCTCCTTCCTGCCCATTTGCTAGTGCATTCCTTAGGCACTCACCCATTTTGGCAAAGTCAGCCCTCCTAAAGTCCAGTACTTTTGCCTTTGTATGGCTTGACTCTATTGCTGTGTTTATTGTGAACCATACTGTTCGATGGTCGCTAGTTCCCAGATGGCTACCCACTTCTACATCTGTGATCCTCTCTTCATCTCCATTTGAGAGAACCAGGTCTAAGATTGCTCCCTCTCGAGTGGGCTCCAATACTAGTTGTCTAAGGCATGCCCTTGTAGGACATCTAGAATAACCCCACTCTTTGAATTGGCTGCTGCAACTGCACTCCAGTTAACATCTGGCATATTCAGATCACCCATCAGCAATATCTCCCCTTTTTCTGCCATTCTAAGTATTCTTTCTATCATTTCCTTGTCCATCTCCTCCCCCTGAGAAGGGGGTCTGTATACAACCCCTGTGCGGATTGTGGTGCCATTGCCGGTCTCCAAATTTACCCACAGTGCTTCTTCTCCTCCCTGTTTTCCCTTTTGTTCTGTTGCTTTGATTTTTTCCCTTATGTAAAGAGCTACTCCTCCTCCTCTTGTATCCTCCCTGTCCCTCCTGCAGATAGTGTATCCTGGTATGTTTATGTCCCAGTCATGGTTTTGTGTGTACCATGTTTCTGTGTCTGCCATGATAAACAGATGTTCCTCCTCCATCAAGGCCACTAATTCAGCAAGCTTGTTACTCAGACTACGGGCAATACAACTTGAGAAGTCCTTAAGATGCAAGTATACCCCCTCCCAAGTCTAAGAATATAGATGGTATCAGTTTCAGAGAGGGAGTGTACAATCTACTTTACCACCTACTTGATTTCCAAGCTTGGGGGGACCTTCCAGGTGCTTGGACACTTTCTGGGCAGGTGAAGAGCTGCAAACAAAGGCAGTTAGCAACCAAACATTCCCCAACAAGACCTTGATGTCCACAACTTGACTAAAGTCTAACCAGTGTCTTTTTGATAAATGCAGCTCAAGAGTACTTTAGCAGTGCTAAACAGAAAAATCAAAACACATGGGTATTTGGCACAAGCCCGTCCATTCAGTCCACATTCCTCAAGGGGAGTTCAGGTGTCTACAGCAGGGAGACAGTTCTCCCTGGACCATTTAAATATTCAGAATTAATTTTAAGGCTGCAAGCAAGTCCACGTACAATTCTTTCACAATTTCTGCAGGGCTTTTATAGTCAACTTCAAGGCTCTCTCCAAGCCAGTTACAAGGCTGTCTCATAGCTGGGCACAAGGCTCTCTCACAGCGGGTCATTTTGTAAAACTTTATTTATACCAAGCCATTATTTTTTCACCAGGACAGCAGGTCTGTTACTCTTTAGACAGTTGTAGGGAACTGGGCACCATAGCGTGGGGCCCAGGAGCATATTCTAACTTGGAGGACATCCCTGAAAAAGCACTCACTTCTTTCCCAAAGACCTGGTACACTCCTGCATCCTTAGACCTGCACAGAAATTATAGCCAGTTTCTGTCATTTTTCCCACCTCTGAGGTACACACTTGCAGATTCAATTTAAAGGGGTTAGATGGGCAAGCACCCACTGGAGAATAGTGGATTCACAAGTCCTGCCAGTTCTACCCTGCAGCATGCCAGTGTCACATAGCAGCAGGGTTGCAGGTTGAATTACATTTAAGTTCATATTTTCAAACCGTCCAGCCATGCAGCAGGGAGAGAGGGCACTGTGGATAACAGAAGACAATTTCTTATGCTTGGCAAAAATACAGTTCACACTAGATTTTCAGCACAGTCTCTAGTTCTCTTTTCCTCTGAATTCATTGCTCCCTCAGGAATCGTCCACACAGGTGTGGATGCACCCCTCAGGGGCAGTTGCTCAAATGGCCACCACTACAATTCCCAAGGGTTTTTTTTGTGTGTTTCTTTTTTTTGTTGGTCACTCCAAGCAGGAACCTTCAGCGCTCCAGAAACCATGCAGCTTCTTGAACTCCCCTGCAGAACTGAAACTAAACTGCTAGTATCCATTCAGTGCCAGGCAGCTAGCTCAGACCCCTTAGGACCATTAGCCAGTGGCCACGTGGCCTACAGCTCTAAGGAGGCTGCTGGCATTAACTTATTATGGGCATTGTAGAACTACATGGAAGCCTGAGGCTTCCCATGGAGCCACACAAGGAACCACCCTCACTATAACATTAGTGCTCCTCTGACCTGATCTCACACTGCCTGTGGAACTACATGGCAGTGGGGGTGGGCAGGAGTGTGGAGTCCCAATCCAAGTCGTCCTCACTGAAAGATGCATGCTGCAGAGTGCTGAGTGAAGACACTGAGGCTTTTCCAGGGGACCCCAGACATATACCTTCTGTGCCTCTCAGGCCAGCCGCTCTGGACTGTTTAGGACCCCAAAAGGCCCTCCCCCAAAACAGTGCTCCCACCACTTTTGTTTTGTTAATTTTTAAAACTGAATTCCTAAAAAAAGGATAGAGCAGACCAGGTGAAATTCTGTATCCCTCAACCCCAGGCTCATGTGGAGTGGATGATCCATTCTGTGGCTCAACTGGGTATCCTATTGGAAATCCAGTGTCCAGCAGATCTCTGCAAAATGCCCTCTGTGCCCAGGCAAAGCTACATGCTAAAGAGGCATCTGTATAATGTGGATGCTGTCCACAGTGGAACTGTCTGGAACACCCATTCACAGAGTGTAGTATGCTGACCTGTCTGAGGATTAGGCCCAGAAATTGGAATAGACAAATTCATGTTGATTCATGACACTCAGTAAAGAGCAAAGTGTATAAACAGGAAAGTAGTGATTTCTAGTGCTGTGAATATCTATCTCTGTGTTGGGTAATGTGTCTTACAGTGCCTTTGTTTACCGTATTTTACACAATGTCCCATACATGAGTTACAAAAGGTTAACAGGTATGTTTATCAGATAAGAGAAGACCTCACAATTTTATCACAGCTTGCCCCTTCTTACACTAACTCCATTGTCTGGTTTCTTCATGAGTAAGATAAATATTTAACATCTGTATCCTCCCAGTCCATCACTCTCTAATTTACACTTTTTATTTCTTTTGAATTCTATGTGTTGGCAGTTCTTTGGTTCTCACCCATTGTTCTCTACAGGAAACAATGATAACCAGATTGACTGTGTACAGGATTAGGGACTTGTCTCTTGATAAGGAAAGTTACATAAGTCCCAAATGTTACAGAAGAAACTCCTCGCTGAGCTATCATTGCCAGAGAGAGTTTGAGGAGATGACCATTTGTGGAGAGTTGCCTGGAGAAACATAAAGGTAGCAGCCATGCAACACAGATTCTGGGTTTGGGAACTGACTGTCTCAATGCTTTTCACTGCAGTCTGCAGAGGGCAAGGCACCTGTCCTGGTAAGACATCATTACTGTGCTTTATGTGTTTCTGTCTCTTAACAAGTGACTCCAATGATGAAATTCCTGCAGTATCATTTACTTCCCATAGGACTTTACTATATTTACTCAGTTTCTCAAATTAGCACAGTATAAGTACTACGTTTGGCACTCCAAAACTGGAAATCCTTATCAGCAGCAATTCAAGGAATTCAGGTTTAAATAGGGAGAGGAAAAGAGACAAGTGTGGCTGATAAGAGGTGAGGAGACTAGCAGAGGAAACACATGGAAATGTAGAAACATAGCGTGTGATGGTAGATAAGGGCCACTTGGCCAACCCAGTCCGCCCATTTTCTCTACCTACATTTTAACTGCAGACCCTTTCCTTGGTGCCTATTTCATGCATTCTTGAATGTCACCACTGTTTTCTCCCCCACCACCTCCACTGGAAGACTGTTCCAGGCATCCACCACTCTTTCTGTGAAGAAGTACTTCCTCACATCTTTCCTGACTCTACCTCCTTCCAATTTTCATAGCATGTCCACTTGTTCTTGAGCACCCTTTGTTCTGAAAAATATTTCCATCCTGTGCCTTACTTAAACCAGTGGGATATTTCAAGATCTCTTATCATATCCCCCCTCCCCCCTCTTTTCCAGGGTGCACATATTGAGGTCCTTTAGTTTCTTCTTCATAGTTTCTTTGATTCAGACCCTGCACTATTTTTATTGTCCTCCTCTGGACCGTCTCCACTCTGTCTATGTCCTTCCAGAGGTGAGGGCTTTGGAACTGGACACAATACTCAAAGTGTGGTCTATATAGGAGTACCCCCCCCCCCAGTTTCTGATGGTGATACCCCTTCCTATGCACCTGGGCATCCCACTAGCTCTCCCAATTGCCCGGTCACACTCCCTGGCTACAGTTAGATCATTTAATGTGATTACCCCTAGGTCTATTTCCTACTTGGTTGTCATCTTGCTTGTCACTTTGTGGCATGGAAGGGACCAGAAGGGAGAGTCTGTGTTGCAGGGAAGAGTGGAGGGGAGGAGGGGAGCAATGAGGAGAATGAAGGGAGGTATGTCCATGTACATGTTAAAATACCTATACAAATCTAAGGATCAATATATTTATTTTTCTTTCCTTAGAAATGAGTCAAATATTTGATAGCGGTGAGATTTGAGTTGACCCACTGGAGCATCCCCCCCCCAACTTGCCCAACACATATTTACCTGGTAATGCTCTAGATTGCACATAAAGACTACCCATGCACAGAAACTGTGTTTGGTTATGATGGCTGGGCTCTTGCAAGTTGGATCTACAGCTCAGGCTTTAGATAAACCAGGTTGCATAGGTTCTGAGAAGTTTATAGTGCTGTGGAATTCTGCCAAGATAGTGTTCGATGGAGCTCAACTTATAACTGATGAGATGCAAAAAAAAACACACCTAGAACATATTCTGGCAAAGGCATTCTGGAAAATGAACCTGCTTTCCCACCACTGGGTGAACTCTAAAATGTTTCCTGATGTTACTCTTTCAGAGGTGAAGGTGGTGGGTCTGTCAGGCTCTGACAAGCTGACATTTCTCCAGGGATGTCCTGGTGCACCAGGTGCTGCTGGAGTTCCAGGGCTGCATGGGATACCTGGAAGCAAAGGAGAAGCTGGAACTGCTGGAGAAAAAGGTAAGGATGGTCGTAAAGTGGAATACACAGACTATGAGTTTCTCGGTTGCGAGCTATTAAATGGTTTAGTTATTTAATTCAAAAATTTATGCACAGGAAGGATTGTTCACATAGGTTTAAAAAGGTTGACATTTTGCACCCCCCCCCCCCCCAATAAATTCCTGAAAGCTCTAGCTAGAAGTATTAACATGTTAAAACCCCACAAGGAAAATTCTGGCAGCATTGCAGTTCTACATTAAGGCTCTGCACACACACTGTGGATCTTACCACAGTTTAATTGCCTTAAAATGGTTTAAATCCCCCTAGCACTATTTGCATCCAGACTACAAGCACATTAAAACATTTTAACAGAAACATTTTTTAACCCTGGTAGGTACCTAATCTTAAAACTGTTTTTAAAAATGTTTTAGAGCTAGCATGGTTTCACTCCTCTCAGCTGAAAACAAGATGATTTAAAAATCACGTGTCATGAATGATCATCAATTTTGCTTAAAGAGCATGTTCAAGCTTCAGAAACCATCATTGTTATCATGACTAACAATGATTAAACATGAAGGTTAAATGGCTGCCAATCAAAAACAGTGACGTAATGGGAAAGAGATTGTGATTAATGATGACCTCATATCATCACCATCATCATTTTTCATGACTGTCTGTGGTCAAGATTATTGCAACAAATAAAAAAAATGATTTATCTTTTTTCCATACTTTCGGAATTTATCTTGTCTTCTATTTAGAAATCTCTATCAGAATCATCAGTTATAACACAATTTCTATATGAGCACACTGCTTTCAGATTTACTTAACTCTGACACCTCCTTTCTTACCAGTCTTATACAGGCTGTGTTATTTTTTTACATACCCACTTCTAGTGGGTCCAAGGAGGAACAAGGTTAACTAAAATGGGGGGATGTCAGAAACATGGAACGAGACTCAGTCCACAATAAGGTTCTTTAGTTATTTAAAATGTCCACTCTGAGGACTGGAGGGGCATTTGGTGAAATTTCCACACTGAATCAGAGCAGGTTTAAGTGCTTGAAGGGGGGGTGTTAGGAGCATGGAATTGGTCCCAGCCCCAAACGGCATTAATATTTTTTTAATTATTTCCCACCTTCTTGGAGTAGAACCAAGCCCAGGAAGTTCATATAAATATTTTACAAGCTCTGAGCCTAATAGAAGCTGTATTTCTTTTATACATGCCTGCTACTAATGGGTCCAAGGTTCAAGCCCTGAAATGGCTGATTTAATTTAATAACCCTCCTCCGAGCACTGAGGGGTGGTAACATTATTTTTTATTTCCCGTCCTTTTGGAGTGGGACTGAGCCCAGTAGGGGCTACTGATTTTTATGTACTGTATCTGCTCTGAGCAGGACAGAGCCCATGAAGGGAATATAAATATTTATCATGTCGGCTTGGAGCAGGATGAACCCAGTAGGGGTTGTTTTTATTTTTTTACCTGCCCACTACTAGTGGGTCCAACATTCAAACCCAGAAAGTGCTGATTTAATTTAGTAAGCCCAAATCTGAGCAATGGAGGGGATTTAACAAAGTATTTTGTTGTTTGTCCTGTCCTCTTGGAGTTGGACTGAACATAGGAGGGGCTGTAGTTTTTTTCACATACCTGTTTTGAGTGACACACAGCCCAAGAAGGGCATACACATATTTAATATGCTCACTTGGAGCATGGCTGGGCCCATGACGGACTGTGTTATTTTTTTTGTATACCTGCTCTTAGTGGGTCCAAGGACCAAGACCAGAAAGGGCTGATTTAATCTAAGAATCCCCTCCAAGCCCTGACAGAATAACAATTATTCTAATTTCCTGTCCTTTTGGAGGGGGACTAAGCCAAGGCATGGCTGTTTTTTGTTTTTTCAATGTGCATGATCAGAGCATGACAGAGCCCAGAAAGGTCATACAAATATTTACCATTCCAGCTAGGAGCAGGGCTGCACCCAGAAGGAGCTGTGTTTACTTTTTACATACCCGCTTCTAGCAGGTCCAAGATGCAAGCCCAAAAAGGGATATTTTTAATTTAATAATCCCCCTCCGAACACTGAGGGACTTTAACAAGTTTTTTAATTCCCCACCCTCTTGGAGTAGGACTAAGCACAAGATGGGCTTTTCTTCTTATTATGTGCCTGCTCTAAGCGTGATAGAACCTTGCAAGGGCACGCAACTATAAAACATGCCCACTGGGAGCAGGGATAAGCCCAGGAGGCACTGTGTTTCTTTTTACCTGCCCGCTCTAAGTGGGCCCAAGCTACAAGCCCAAAACGGCTGATTTAATTTAATATGCCCTCTTCCAGCACTAAGGGGCTTTAACATTTTTTGTTTGTATTTTCCATCTGCTTTTAATAAGGATTAGCTCAGGAAGGCTCTTCTTTTTAACATGCATGCTCCAAGCAGGACTGATCCCAGAAAGGGCTGTGTTTTTTTCTACATACCCCCTAGTACTGGCTCTGAGGATCAAGTTCATAAATGGCTGATTTAATTTAATATGCCCCTTTTGAGCACTGGAAGTGCTCTAACATGTTTTTTTAATTTTATTTCCCATTCTTTTGGAGCAAGACTAAGCCCAGGAGGGACTGTTGGTTTTTAGGTGCCCACTCCATGTGAGATAGAAGCAAGGAAGAGCAGGGCATTCAAATATTTAACATGCCAACTTGGAGCAGGGTTGAGACAAGCAGGGGCTGTTTTATTTTTACATAGTCACTCCTAGCAGGTTCAATGAGCAAGCCCAGAAAGTACTGATTTAATTTAATAACCCCCTCCAAGTACTGAGGGGCTTTAACACTTTGTTTATTTCCTATCCTCTTGGACCGAGACTGAGCCCAGAAGGGGCTGTTTTTTTTTTTTCTTTATGTGCCCCCTCTGAGCAGGACAGAGCCAATGAATGGCGTAAAAATATGTAACAAGCCCACTCTCCAGGAGGGGCAATTTTTTTTTACATTTTTTTTGTATGGCTGCTACTAGCAGGTCCAAGGTTTAAGCTCAGAAAGGGCCGATTTAATGGAACAAGAGCCTCTGAGCATAGGAAGGTTTGTAAGTTTTTTTGTGGGGTTATTAAGAAAGCAACCTTTTTTGGCATTCTGGGGGATGAGATACAGTGCCAAATTTGGAGTTCCATTAATTGTTTGACTATGGGTATTTTATATATGATGGAGTGTTATGCAGAGCATATTGCATTGGTAAAATTCTCCAAAAATTTCAACTTTGTGTGGGAGAGCATTTGTGTGAGATTGAGAGGGCACAAACAGATAATGTCCTCCATCGACACGTTAGAGCAAATGAGGGAGACAATTTTTTTCCATTTTTATGGGATTGAAAAGATACATCTGGGATGGGGGGCAGTCTGGTCAATCTACTACTATGGAGGGAATAATTTTGGATCTATAAATTAAAGGCAGCACAGAACCCAGGATTAAATGAAAGAGTGGTGCCTGCTCCTTTTTTGATTAAGTAACAGTGTGATTTTTAAAGATTGTTATCATTTTAGCTCACCTGGATTACATCTTGTTAGGGATGGAACAATTATTTTATATACCGCTGGACTTTTGCATGCAAAGATGATCCTGTGTTAAGTAGTAGTAGTAAATCATTTTTTATTCTTAAGAATAATGGAATGCATTCAATTGAGTAAAACTCATTTACAATGAAGTTCCAGAAACTTGGTACCTCACTTCAAATTTGGAAATTTGACTGAATGATCTTATTGTAAGAAAATGAGAAAAAAGGGTTTTACTTGTCGGCTGTTCACTTAGGACGCAGATTTATATTGCAGAATCCTTTTTGCATTAATGAACAAGTTGCATATGCAAGAAAATAGGATTTTGCAGTTTCTGGTGAGACATCTTATAGTTTCATTAGAAAAGAGGTATTATCTATTTTAGATCAGCAGAATGCTCAGTAAGCATATATTCAATTGCAAGTAATTGCTTTTTTTACTGTAAGTGTATTTTTTGTCATTCACTCCTGTCGCTTTAAGAAACATTGGATAAATGTTATCATCAACAGGTGGTATTAACTCTTGACAAAGTGCACACACACATGCAGAAAACGTTGAGTGATTAGCCCTAGATTGGCGGATCTGTTTGTCCTGCTATGAAAATGCTCTGAAGTATTCACACAAAGAAATGTCTGCTATGTACATTATTGAAGTCAGTGTGTGACTGTTTGGTCTGGTGAGGCTGTGATTGTGGGCAGTTTTTTTTGCATTGTGTATTTTAGACTTTTTATCCCAGTATTGACACTGTAGTGCAGCATGAGAGGGGTGCTGCACTTCTGAGGTGCCATCTTCCAGATGAGACGTTAAACCGAGGTCCCATCTGCCAGGACTGGTGGTAGCTCAGGTGGATGTTAAAGATCCCATGGCTCTTATCGAAAAGAGTAGGGGAATTCCCCGGTATCCTGGCCAAATTTCCCTCATTCACTTAAAATACCACCAACAGCTTAATCTGGTTCAAGGTAAGTTGGCATTCATCTGAATCCCTCTCCCCCGGGTCGTGCCTGAAAATAGGCAGAACTTATCTAGTGCACTCACCCGGTCAACAAAAACTAAATAAATAAATAAAATAAATACTGTGAGCACCGTATGTTTGGAGTCCTCCCTTTTTGTTCTACCTTTTTTTAAACAAGCCCACTACTAGCAGGGCCAAGGTTTAAGCCCAGAAATGGCTGATTTAATTGAATAAGACCCTCTGAGTATAAGGAGTTTTTTTTTGTTTGTTTTGTATTTATCACCCTCTTGCAGTAGAACTGAGTCCAGGAGGTATTATGTGCCCACTCTGAGTGAGATAGAGCCCAGGAAGGGCATACAAATATTTAATATGCTCACTTAGAGCAGGGTTGAGCCCAGGAGAGATTGAGTTATTTTGTTACATACCCGCTCCTAGTGGGTGCAATGTGCAAGCCCAGAAAGGGCTGATTTAATTTATTAAGCCCCTCCAAGCATGGAAATGCTTTAAAACTTTTTTTTATTTTCCATTCTCTTGCAGAGGGACTGAGCCCAGGAGGGGCTGTTTGTTTTATGTGCCTGATCCAAGTGGAACAGAGCCCAGGAAGGGCATACAAATACTTTTCATGCCCACTTGGAGCAGGGCTGAGCCCAGGAGAGGATGTGCTTTTTTCACATACCTGTTCCTAGCAGTTCCAAGCCCAGAAAGGGCTGATTTGATAAGCACTAGAGGGGCTTTAACAATTTTTTTTAAATTCCCCATTATAGATGTTCAAAATGCAGAAACTACGCTCTGTGAAAAATTTCACAGATTGAGCTCAATCTGCAAAGCCCAATCCTCAAAATTTACAGATATACGGAGCACAGGATCAGATGCGGAGTATGGAATTTTGCATGCAAAATTCCACACTTTGCATACAGACTTTGCCCTCCTCTCCAAAGAAACAAGTATATATCCCTGGTGTAAAGGTGTGAAGTGCCCCCCCTGCCAATCACGGGCCACAGTTAAAATAAAATAAGTCATCCCACCACCGATTGCTGGTCACAGTAAATCCCATTCCCACCCACTGTGTCTAGTGGTCCCCCGCCACCAATTGCATCAACAATATAAAAAAATATATATTTATTCCCTTCCCTGGTGTCTAGTGGCCCCATCACACTGCCAATCTCCAGCCAGGCCCCACTGCCACTGATGGCCGTCCACTCCTTGAGGTCCATCCAACCCTTTTATCACACACCCAGTCCATATACTTAATAATAAAAATATATAATTTAATCCTAATGTCTAGTGGATCCCGCCTGTCAGGTGAGTGCTAACCCCAAAACTGATCCTGGTGGGCCACCAGCACAGCCCTCCACTCACCTCCATGGCCAGCAGCCCAACTAAGCTCAATGAATGAGCACGTGCTTATACAAGCACGTGCTCATTCATTGCAGCTCTCGGTCATTTTCTGTGGTAGTTTTTGGGGTACTAGAGAAGGGCAGGGGGCTGCTCCAGTCACCCACTGGTGGGGCAGGATGAAGGGAATGGCACTGATGAGGGGAATGGCATTGTGGACCCCTCCCAGGGTCCATAATGCCATTCCCCCATCCCACCACCCCCACAGGTGATCACAGCAGCCCACTGTGCTTCTGTAGTGCCCTGAAATCTGCCACAGAAAATGACTGGGAGCTGCAATAAATGAGCCCGTGCTTGTACAAGGACATGCTCATTCATTTAGCTCAGCTGGGCTGCCAGCTGTGGAAGAGAGTGGTGGGCTGTGCCTTTGACATGCTTGTTTTTTTTTTGTGGGGGTGGGGTAGTGAGCACTGCCTGACAGGGTTGGGGATGGGGGGATCCACTAGACACGGGAGATTAATTTTTTCCTTTATTATTAAGTATATGGACCTGGTGTGTGGTAAAAGGGCTGAATGGACCCAGACAGGAGGAGTAGATGGCTATCAGTGATGGTGGGGATGGACTGGTGATCTTCTGTGGGAGGGGGCCACTACACACCAGGGAAGGAAAAAAATTTTTTTTTATATTGTGGATGCAATGGGCCATGGGGGGGGGCACTAGACACTGTGGGTGGGAATGGGATTTATTATGACCAACAATCAGTGGTGGGGCACTAGACACCAGGGAGGAATGTTGGGCTGCCAGCTGGGAAGGGGGTTGGCTTGCCTTGTTTTTTTTTTTAAGTGCAAAGCCATTTCAGTGAAGTTTCCAACACAGGTGGCAATTTCTCAAAATGCTTCAGGGAGGCGGATTCTGCGACTCCGCCTAAACTTCGCAAGTGAAGTAAAACTTCACATCTCTATTTCCCATCCTCTCGGAGTAGGTCTGAACCCAGGAGGGGCTATTTATTTTATGTGACTGCTCTGAGCAGAGCAAAGCCCAGTATCTTTAGTTATGTAGGATTTTCTTACAATTATCTTGTATTTTCTTTGTAATTTCTTTATACTAATTTATGTGACTTGTATTGTTTTTGAACTAGTTCCCCATTGCAAACGAGCACTGCTCAATGAGTTTCAACACTGAAATAACAAGCATTTGTCAATGCCAAATGTTGCTTGCTTCTATGTGCTGTTTAGGTATTTGGAAGTCATTGGAGTGCAAATATTGAAAATTTGCGAACTTACGAGCGTGCGTAGGAACTGCGCAGCATGCTCGTAAGACAGTCATTTATAGGAATTTTTTCACCAAATTTTCAACATAGCTATTTTAAGACCTCTGCTCATGAACAGTGTCACTGTGATTTTGTTAATGTGTCCCATACATTGAGTTTGCACACCGACTGCGCCATTGTGCACTACATGGGCGGAAACATGTTTTGGGCAGGATATGAAAAATTACAGCTGTACTGCTCATAAGGAGGTGTGGTAAAATGGCAATGTTGAAAATCTGGAGTGAAAATAATGAAAATTTGCGAACTCATTTAGCTCATGAGGTTCCAATGCACACCTCGTAAATCAGTCATTTTTAGAATTTTTCACCAAATTTTCAACATAGCCATTTTAAGACTTCTGCTCATGAACAGTGTCACTGTGATTTTCTTAATTTGTACCATACATTGATTTCGCATACCGACTGCGCCATTCTGCGCTACATGGGTGGAAACACATTTTGGGTGAGATGTGAAAAATGACAGCTGTACTGCTCATAAGAAGGTGTGGTATAATGGCAATGTTGAAAATCTGGAGTGAAAATATTGAAATTCGCGAACTTACGAGCCTGCGTAGGAACTGCGCAACGCACGCTCGTAAAACAGTCATTTTGAATTTTTGCACCAAATTTTCAATATGGGGTTTTGGACCCTTCTCATGAATGCTGCTCACTGTCATGGCAGTATTCAGGCTCAAAGGTGATTCGCGGTCACTGCACAGTCACTGCGTCTGCCGAACTTCGAATACTTCTGACAGTGACATCATTCATGAGAAGGGGTTCCAAACCTCATGTTAAAATTATGCAAACCAAATGCCTGAGATATGCAACAAAGTTGAAACCACCCTATCTAGGCCATTATACAGCTTACCGGCATTTCCTCAGTTGGCGGTCGGCTTTGAAAGAATGTAGGCGTGTTCGGTCCACCGAATGTCGCCGGGTCTGGAGGCAAGTATGGGGTGAGGGGCGTGGGGAGGCTGGGTGCGCGGTGGGTGGGTGCGGGTTGTGGGAGGGGTTGGGAGACGCCCGCGGGACCGTCTGTTTTCAGGTAAAAAAAAAGTTGTTGTGGGACCATTTGCCACACTGGGGTGAGCTCCCAGCGTGGCACAGGGCGATGAGGCGTTCAGCCGACGGGGATTAGGCACCCCGTGCAAAGAGACTCATTGCCACGCTTGGGTGGGCTCCCAGCGTGGCACCTACAACTGGGAGACGCAGCTCAGCTGACGGGACTGGGCACCCGCTGGCTACGCAGTAGGTGCGGGGCGCGCATGCCTGCGCGGTGGGGAGCTACGCTCAGTGGGCTTCTTATCTCTGCTCACTGAAGCATAGCTCCCCTTTCAACTAGTGCCACTGCATTTTGAGCGTCGTCATAAACAGCTCCAAAATGCATTGGCTTACAGGGGCCGCGCCTGCCAGCTCACTGACTGAATTGGAGGAGGAGGTGACACACCTCCGAAATCTCCGATGATGGCACTATGTTTCTTGCACATGCGTGCAAGCAACATAAAAATGAATGAATGAAAGAATGAATGAACAAATATTAAACATGGCCATTGGGAACATGTTATCTGTATCTTATAGATGCTGTTCTTTTCTCATTTTTCATTCATACTAAGAGAAATCTTTGCTTTCCCCAGATCCTCCATGACATACAGATAAAATGTTGTTGAATAAAAAACATTGAACATCGAGGTTAATATAATTAGAACACAGACATCCCTTTATGAACATTTTCAAAGCAATACAAAGTAGGCAAACTGTCCTACAGCCTCTATTAAAAAATATTCATCTTTCAGGAACATTTTGTTTAAAAAAATCACAAAGGATTCCTTTGTGACTATTTTTGTTTTTAATAATTAGGCATAACTAATTAGTACTTTATTTTTTCACAGAGAGGGTGGTGGACCCATGGAACAGCCTTCCTGAGGAGGTTGTGTGGTCAAAAACAGTGGGGCAATTCAAGAATGTATGGGACAGACCTAAGGCAATTCTGGTGGGGGGTAGGAAGAAGTAGGCTGTTGGTCAACTAGGATCTGCAGCTTATCCAGTAGATAGGGAAATAGGCAGACTAGGTGGGCCAAGTGGTCCTTATCTGCCGTCAATGTCTATGCTTTTATGTTTATTTAAAAAAGATACATTGTGAACTTCCTACCAATCCTCGCAGAACAAACCTGAACTGTTAGGGGCTGGAAGGGGAAGGAATCAGTTCATTTCAGGGAAGTGACTGTTGATTTTTGCTGATTTTATCGCTGTTGTTATTGTTTCTTTAGCAGCTTATTGTTGCTTTCAATTGGTACCGGGTTGCATTCTGACTTCATTTTAAAGTTACCTGTTTGGGGATTTTGCTGGTGCAGCTGAGTATTTCTTGGGGGGTTGCTGGTGTAGTTGATTGTCTCTGTTGGTCAGGAGGAGTAATCAGTTTCATTTCAGTGCAGAACCTGCTCATTGCTGGTTCTAGTTCTTTTATACTGCTTATTTCACTTGGGCTATGGTTCTGCTTATCTTGTGCTATTTTTGGTTTTAAGCCATTACATTTATAGTACAGGAACTGTTTTTTGTCCAGCCCTGTAGCTTGGGGGAGGGGTGCTAATTGTCTGGTCTGGGGCCTCAGCAAAGCTTCTGCTAACTGGAAGTGGGGTTGAGTCAGAGTGGTGTAGTTGTTACCTGTTGGATTCTCATAAGGGGCTGGAAGGGGAAGGAATCAGTTCATTTCAGGGAAGTGACTGCTGATTTTTACTGATTTTGTTGTGTTTGTTATTGTTTCTTTTGCAGCTTATTGTTGCTTTCAGTTGGTACCGGGTTGCTTTTTGACTTCATTTGGAAAGTTACCTGTTTGGGAGATTTAGATGGTACAGCTGAGTGTTTCTGGGGGGTTTTGCTGGTGCAGCTGATTGTCTCTGGTGGTCAGGAGGGGCCCATTCTACCACCCCACACCTACCCCTAGCACATCGGCCCATCCTCCACCCCACACCCACCCACCAAAAGCGCATCACCTCCTTTATACCATTAGCCTGTGACATCATACGATACCAACTGACTGTATACACACAATGTTAGCCATCTTATTTCAGTTCACAACACAGCCACACACCACACCCTGACATAAATCTATGTTCCTCGATACATTATACCATTAACGAGTATTGACAGCACAAAAAATATATATTCAGCATATATATATATATATATATATATATATATAAAACTGGGTGCTGGACAAGGTATAGAAGGAAAGAGCAGCAAAGGGTACAGGACAATAAGGAGCAGTTATGGCAAGGATAGCAGAAGGAAGAAAATGGGTGTGGTGCTTTGCAGTGAATGTGGGGCAGCAGTGTTCAGGAAGCTCTTCTAGACACTGTGGTACTGCCCTATCTGAAAGCACCTCTGTGTGTTGACGGAGGAGATAGCAGCGTTGGTGAGGATACAGGTGCTCTTCCCCCCATACAGAGATCACCATGTCTACCACCACTCCCTCAGAGGTTGCCAAGAAGGAGAGAAGGATGGACTATGGTGGGCTTGGGGAGGGTGAGGGAGGCAGGATGGAGCCACATCCCCCAGCCGGTGTCACTTCACAACTCATATGCCATCCCGGCAGAGCGTGGAGTTTGCACAGCATCTCCAGAAGTGAACATCATGGGGGTTGAGGGGGGTCATCCAGAATGGAACCCCAAGGAAAGATGCAAGGAGAACACACAGGAGGAGGAAGCAAATCCTGGTTGGGGACTCCATTGTCCGGGGGATTGAGCTGGGGTCAGGTAGCAATGGTGAGAGGGAGGTAATGTGCCTACCTGGAGGCACAGTTAGGAAGGAGGGCAAGCAAATCCTTAGGATTGTAAGGGTGGCAGCAAGGAAGGGGGAGCTGGATGTCAATTTTCACTTGAGGACCAATGATCTGGCTGGAGAGGGGGTAAATGTAGGAAGAGTACAGGAAGAGTTCAGGGAGCTGGGGAGGAGTCTTGGACAAGTCGCACACTCTGTGACCTTCTCGGAGGTGCTACATGTCCATGGCCATGTTCATGTTCTTATCAGTGTCAGTGGCTCAGTAGGTAGCACACTCGCCTCTGAGGCCAGGAGATCAAAGGGCTGTGGGTTCAGTTCCCACATCTGGCACTTGGGTTAATATCCCAGAACTGACACTGTAGTGCAGCATGAGAGGGGTGCTGCACTTCTGAGGTGCTGTCTTTCGGATGAGACGTTAAACCGAGGTCCCATCTGCCTGGATTGGTGTAGTTCAGATGGATGTTAAAGATCCCATGGCACTTATTGAAAAGAGTAGGGGAATTTCCCCGTTGTCCTTGCCAAATTTCCCTCATTCACTAAAAATACCACCAACAGTTTCATCTGGTTCAAGGTCAGTTGGCATTCATCTGTATCCCCCTCCCCCGGGTCGTGCCTGAAAATAGGCAGGATTTGTCTAGTGCACTTACCTGGTCAACAGAAACTAAATAAATAAATAAATGGCAAGGGGGAAGGAAGGACATCCACATCACTTAATTCAAAAAATGGCTGAAGAAATGGTGCGGAGAGGTGGGGTATGGCTTCATTGGGAAGTGGAACCTTAGCTGGAGGGACGAAGGATGATATTCTCCAGATGGCCTGCATCTATCCGGGCGGGGGTGGGGTGGCAAAGGTATCCTTCTGAGAAGTTCAAGTGCATCCTTAGTGATCATTTAAACTTGCTAAGGGGGAGGCATAGACAGTCAAGGGGATTATCCTAGCCCCTCCCCCCAGGACATAACTGAAAGCAGTGAGGACCCAATAACTAGCGTAATATCTAACCATAAAACTACCATGGTTACAATGGGGGAGAAAACAGAAGGTACATCACTAATGTGGAGCAGGGCAAAGACCAACAAACAAGGACAGTTAAGAGTATACACAGAGTAGAAGGTCATGTGCACAAATGCCCACAGTCTCAGAATCAAAATCCCAGACCTAACGCCACTGATGGCAGACACAAACCTGAACATTGTGTCTATTACGGAGACATGGTACACAGGGAACCATGACTGGGATGCAGCCATACCAGGGTATACACATTTTAGAAAGGATAGGGATGGGAAGAGGGGAGGAGGGGTTGCTATGTATGTGAAGGAAGGGATTAAAGCTACAGAGGCTCAGGGATTCAGGGAAGAAGCAGCAGCACTGTGGGTCACTCTGAAATCGGGGAACAAAATTACCATCTGTGCTGGAGTAGTTTACAGGCCTCCCATGCAGGGGAAGGATATAGATCTAGTATTAGTGGAGGCCATCCATAATATGGCAGCCAAAGAGGAAGTACTACTAATGGGGAACTTCAACATGCCAGATGCAGAGTGGAATACCCAGACTGCAAGTACATTAAGGAGCAGAGACCTCATGTCTGTCACGTATGGGGAAAACCTAAGGCAGCTTGTGACTGAACCCACCGGGAAGGGGGCTGTACTGGACTTAGTGTTGACAAATGGGGATAGAATCATGGATGTTGAGGTGGGCAGTCCCCTTGGTACCAATGACCACAGAACTGTGTGGTTTAAGGTCAGCACGTTGGCAGGAGAAAGCCATACAAAGATTAAGGTCCTAGATTTCCAGAAGGCCAACTTGTGGAGATGGGGGAACAGCTCAAAATTGCCCTGGCAGCAGAAGATATGGGGGAAGGGGTAGAAGAACAGTGGCTTAGGCTCAAGAGATCCATAGAAGGAGTGACAAGTCAATGCGTCAGATTGCTTAGCAAAAGCAAATGAAAAAAGCAGCCACTGTGGTTCTCTAAGTCAGTAGCCGAGAAAGTGCAAGAAAAAAGTAAGGAATTCAGGAAATACAAAGAGACACAAAAAGAAGAAGACAGGGTGAAATATCAGGAGAAGCAGAGAGAGAGAGAGAGAGAGAAGCTGGGAAAGCTGTCAGAGGGGCTAAGACAAGAACAGAGGTAGGAAAAATATAGGCTATTAAGAAGGGAGACAAGACTTTCTTCTGTTAAATTAGCGAGAGGAAGAAGACCAGAAATGGTATTGTCTGGCCAAAGAAGGAAGAGGGTGGGTGGGTGGTGGAGGATGACCTTGAAAAGCTGAGACATTGAACAAGTATTTTTGCTCAGTATTTACCAAGGAAGAGGCAGGGAAGGGGCCAAGACTCATGAGGAAATGTTTACAGGGGAGAGAGGTGGACACCAGCCCATTTACGGTAGATAGAGTCTTGGAGAAACTAGGGAAAGTAAAGACAGACAAGGCAATGGGGCCAGATGGGATTCACCCAAGAGTTTTGAAGGAACTCAAGGAAGTCCTAGCAGGTCCACTGACGACCCTGTTCAACCAATCACTAGAGATGGGGAGGGTACCTGGGGACTGGAGGAGGGTAGAGGTGGTCCCCCTGCACAAGACTGGAAGTAGGGAGGAGGCAGGCAATTACAGCCCTATAAGCCTGATCTCAGCGGTGGGGAAGCAGATGGAGTCCCTGCTTAAGGAGAGGGTAATGAAGTTCCTTAAGTTAAGTGGTGCAAAAGACCCAAGGCAGCATGGATTCACTGACGGAAGGTCCTGTCAGATTTCAGCATCAGCTAAATGTGAGGATTCACTATCAAACCTGCTTGCTAACTAAAAAGACATTTCTCGAGCTCCTGCCTTCTGGTGTTACAAACTTACTCAATCCCTCTTGCTGCTCCCAGCACATGCGTAGCTCATTCAGCCAACTCTTTTCTGTCTCAAGATGCTGGACTACACAAGGGCAACGATCATTTGCATACAGAGCACCACTGTGATTTAATGTGCTGCTCAGAGATATCTATTCCTTACCAAAATTGGGACCATTTAAAGGCACTCTTCATCAACATCTTGTAGCTAACAGTTGCTGTGACTATTTCAACTGACACGGCACTACCTCAGCAGTATTTACATATCCTTGTGTACCTACGTCTTCCCCTTTTTCTGTGAATGACCACTTTCACCATAACCGTTCTACCCTATTTTCTGCCTCCTTCTCTGACCCTTGTTTCACCTCACCCTCCACCTTCTTTCCACTGTTTATCTTCACCTACCAGAACTTTTGTTCACCCAAATCTACCTATACCTATTTGACAAAGCACCTTGGGCTGCCTCCTTTTATTAGGTTATTTTTGATTCCCTACAGATTCATAGTTTTAATTATGGTTGCAATGTTAATGTCATTTTAAATACTTTCATGTCAAAATTTTATGTGATACCATCCATTGTATGTCTGTCACCCTTCCCACTGACGTGGAACCTTTGTAAAAGAGCTGTTATGTGCTCAAAGGTATTGTAATCTGAGAATGGATAAATGAATACATAAATAAATAATCTTATTGATTTCTTTGACTGGGTGATCAGGGTGGAGGATCAGGAAGGGGTGGTGGATGTGGCTTACCTGGATTTCAGCAAGGCCTTCAACACATTCTACATAGAAGGTTGCTTAACAAATTGTGGAATCTGGGTGTGGGCTCTAAAGTGATAAAATGAGTTGGAAACTGGCTAAAAGGCAGGACCCAGAGGGTGGTGGTAAATGGCATAAAATCCAAAGAGTGCGGAGGTGACCAGCAATGTGCCACAGGTATTGGTGCTGGGGTCAGTCCTATTCAATGTCTTCATAAGCGACATTGCAGAGGGACTGAAGGGGAAAGTATGCCTGTTCGCAGATAATATCAAGATCTGCAACAGCGTTGACACACAGGAGGGGGCTAGATAAAATGAGAAAAGACCTAAGACTATTTGAGGAATAGTCAAGGGTTTGGCAGTTGGGTTTCAAAATTAAAAAGTGCAAGATAATGCACTTGGGACACTGAAACCCAAGAGAGGAATACTGGATGGGGGGGGCAGGTTCTGGCCACCATAGGCCAGGAGGGAGACCTGGGGGTTATCATATCCGATGACCTGAAGTCATCCAAACAATGCAAAAAAGCAGTGGGGAAAGCAAACAGAATGCTGGGGTGCATATGAAGGGGCATACCCAGTAGGAGGAGGAGGAGTGAAGTGGTGATGCCACTGTATAGATCACTGATGAGGCCTCATCTGGAGTACTGTGTCCAATTCTGGAGACCACATCTCAGGAAGGACATAGACAGAATGGAAGCAGTCCAGAGAAGAGCAACAAAAATGATACATGGACTGTACCACAAGCCTTATGAGGAAAGACTCAAGGAACTTAACATCTATTCACCGGAAGACAGAAGGGACAGAGGGGATATGATAGAGACTTTCGACTACCTTACAGGAATAAACAGGGTACAGGAGGGGAGCATATCTCAGAAAAGAAAGTGCACAAGGACAGGGGGACATAACATGAGGCTGGAGGGAGGGAGGCTTAGGGGGAATGTTAGTAAGTATTTTTTCACAGAGAGGGTGATGGATCCATGGAACAGCCTACCAGCAGTGGTGGTGGTGGAAGCGAAACCAGTACGGGGATTCAAAAGTGCATGGGAAAAGCATAAAGGCACCCTGTTGCACAATAGAGCAGAGGAAAGGCAGTCCAGATAAGAGTAGGGATTGCCAAACCAAGTAGGGGAAATGGGCAGACTAGGTGGACAGGTTGGTTCTTGTCTGCCATCATATTCTATGTTTCTATGTTTCTATGGTACCCTTAAGTTCTAAGTATTTAAACAATTATATTAACATCCGTCTTTTGTGCGTACAGAACTTTAAACTGGGGAACAATGTTGCTGTATAGTTTTAGCTATTTTTCTCAGTGATATTTTTTTGAACACACATACGTAACCAATTAATCACAATTAACATAAAAACTATTTAATTTTTTTAACAGAAACCCAAAAGAACCTATTCCCATATGATGCCTACAAAATCTGTATGTTTCCTATGCCAACTCTTACCACTTTTTAGATAGCTGAGAGCAAACATTCATACTGAAAAATTGGGCAAAAGTATGTACTGCCAGCCCCTGATAACTCAAAACTACAAAAGGTATCCTCAAAAATGGGGGAGGGGGTGGGTATCCCCCATCATCTCTTAACTTCAATATTTATTAATCATACACTCTCAGTGTTGGTAGCTGCTGCCATTGTTTACACATTACCGCAATGCACTTAGGACTTTGAATACAGTGTGTGTGTGTGGGGGGGATCCTGAAAACCCAGATTCCTCTTCTTCTCCATAGCCTAAGTCTAGTGCTCAGGTCCAGATATAAAATTACAGAAAGTTTCCAGGCAGGTTGTTGTCTGGGGAGTGTGAAGAAATGAGAGGGTATAAAAGGATGATTTCCTGCCTGCCAACCCATTCCACTGAACTCCACTAGCTGGTACTGAACTGGTACTGCTTCAGAGAAACTTAAAGCAGTGCTACAGGCCCTCTGCTCTCTGTTTGTGCTAGGTATTAGACACTGACCCATCTGGCTTTTTTTAATCATTTGGCTAAAAAAAAATGCTTTTTACACCATGTCACCATGTCCAGATGTTAACTGGAGTGCAGTTGCAGCAGCCACTTCTAAGAGTGGGGTTATTCTAGATGCCCTACAGGGGGCATGCCTTAGACAGCTAGTATTGGAGCCCACTCGAGAGGGAGCAATCTTAGACCTGGTTCTCTCAAACAGAGATGAAGAGAGGATCACAGATGTAGAAGTGGGTAGCCATCAGGGAACTAGCGACCATCGAACAGTATGGTTCACAATAAACACAGCAATAGAGTCAAGCCATACAAAGACAAAGGTACTGGATTTTAGTAGGGCTGACTTTGCCAAAATGGGTGAGTGCCTAAGGAATGCACTAGCAAATGGGCAGGAAGGAGGGGTGGAAGAACAATGGGGAATAATAAAAACTGCCATCACAGAGGTAACAAATAAAAGCAAATAAACAAAATGAAACAAGGTAAGAAACCACTATGGTTCTCAAAGGAAGTGGCAGTGAAGGTTCAAGAGAAAAAGAAAGCATTCAGGAAGTACAAGGAATCACAGAAGGAACAGGACAGAGAACTGTATCAGTTAAAACACAAGGAAGCTGGAAAGGCAGTCAGAACAGCAAAGGCCCAAACCAAGGAAAAAATAGCCAACTCAGTTAAGAAGGGGGATAAAACCTTTTATAGGTACATCAGGGAGCAAAGGAAGACCAAGGGGAATAGTGAGAAGCTTAATAAAGGGAGGGAGGGTGGGCAGAGGGTGACTGTGAAAAGGCAGAGATACTAAACATATATTTTTGCTCAGTATTTACAAAGGAAGAGGGGGAGTTACCTAAAACAAACAGTAGAAACACTCTGGATACAGAAGTTGATACCAGCCCATATACAGAAGAAAGAGTTCTGAAAGAGCTCTTAAAACTGAAGGTGGACAAAGCAATGGGGCCTGATGGATTCATCCCAGAATTCTAAAAGAACTAAGGATAGAACTAGTGACACCACTGACTACCCTCTTTAACAAATCATGGGAGGATGGGGTGGTACCTGAGGACTGGAGGAGGGCAGATGTGATTCCTTCACAAAAGTGGGAGCAAGGCAGAAGCAGGAACTACAGACCTGTTAGTTTAACCTCAGTGGTAGGGAAAATAATGGAATCACTTCTGAAGGAAAGAATTGTTGCGTATCTAGAGGCCAGAGGGGCACAGGACCCAAAGCAGCATGGATTCACAGTGGGAAGGTCATGCCAGACAAATTTGATAGATTTCTTTGACTGGGTGACCAAAGTAGTAGATCAGGGAGGGGCTGTGGACATGGCCTACCTAGATTTTAGCAAGGCATTTGACACAGTCCCACACAAAAGATTAATATACAAGTTAGCCAGCCTGGGAGTGGGTCCCAAGATGACAGCCTGGGTAAAGAATTGGCTGGAGAATAGGACACAGAGAGTAATAGTAAATGGAGTCCACTCTGAAAAAAGGGGGGGTTAGCAGTGGGGTACCACAGGGTAAAGTATTAGGACCGGTCCTCTTCAATGTCTTTATAAGCGACATTGCAGAGGGACTGGAAGGAAAAGTATGTCTCTTTGCAGATGACACAAAGATCTGCAACAGAGTGGATGCACCAGGTAGGGTGGAAAGGATGAGAAGGGACTTGGCAAGGTTAGAGGAATGGTCAAATGTATGGCAGGCTGCCATTGGCAGCTTAGATTCAATGCTAAGAAGTGCAAGGTAATGGACCTGGGAAGCAAAAACCCAGGGGAAGAGTACACAATGGGGGGTGAGATACTAACAACAACAAAAAATGGAAAGGGACCTGGGGGTAGTCATATCAGATGACCTAAAGGTGGGCAAGCAATGTGAGAGGGCATCAAGGAGGGCTGGGGAGATACTGGGATGCATAGGGAGAGGCATCACCAGCAGAAAACAAGAAGTTATTATCCCTCTGTACAGACAGCTGGTGAGACCACATCTGGAGTACTGCATGCAGTTCTGGAGACCCAATCTCCACAAAGACATAGAGAGGATGGAAGCTGTCCAGAGGAGGGCAACTAAAATGGTGCAGGGTCTGCACCAGAAGACATATGAAGAGAGACTTAAGGAGCTTAATATGTATAGCCTCGAGGAAAGGAGGGAGAGGGGACATGATAGAAACTTTCAAGTACCTCAAAGGAATCAACAAAGTCCAAGAGGGCAGCATCTTTCAAAAAGAGGTGTGCAAGAACAAGGGGCACAATTTGAAGATAGAAGGAGGGCTCAGAGGTAATTTAAAAGTATTTTTCACAGAGAGGGTTGTGGATGTATGGAACAGCCTTCCAGAGGAGGTTGTGGAGTCAAAAACAGTGGTGGAATTCAAGCATGCATGGGACAGTCATAAGGCAATTCTAGGGGGTGGGGGTAGGAAGAAGTAGGCTGCTGGTTAACTAGGATCTGCAGCTTATCCATCAGGTAGGGAAATGGGCAGACTGGGTGGGCCAAGCTGTCCTTATCTGCCATCAAATTCTATGTTTCTATGTTTCTATGTTACCAGGTGTCCATTTGAAAATAATGTCATAGAAAAATAGACGTTGATGGCAGATAAGGACTGCAAGACCCATCCAGTCTGCCCATTTCTTTTTCTAACTCATGAATGTGCCATAGTCCTTTACTCTGTCAATGGTCTATCTAGTCATACTCATCTGTATTGCTCCCTTATGCCTATCCCATGCCTGTTTGAAGTCCTGCACTGCATTCATATCCACCACTTCCTGAGTTAGGCTGTTCCATGCATCCACCACCCTTTCTGTGAAAAAGAACTTCCTCACATTATCTCTTAATCGGCCTCCTTCTGATCTCATGCTGTGTCCTCTTGTCCTGCTATTTTTCTTATATTGAAACATGTTAGACTCTTTCACCTTGTTAATGCCCTTAAGGCGTTTGAATGTTTCGATCATATCACCTCTCTCCCTCCTTTGCTCTAAGGTATACATATTGAGCTCCATTAATCTGTCCTCATATGTTTTCTGATGCAGTCCCTGCACCATTTTTGTTGCCCTTCTCTGGACTACCTCCATTTTGTTAATGTCCTTCTGAAGGTGCAGCCTCCAGTACTATATATATATATATATATATATATATATATATATATATATATATATATAGATATAGATATAGATATAGATATAGATATAGAGATATATATTAGAGGCAAAAGACTCTGTTTAATGCATCAGTTAGGGTTGTTCCACAGTGACAAAAGCGAGGAAATTCGCTGTTAGGGTTGAAAGCCCCTGGACCCCCCACCCACACCCCCAACCGGCATCGGGGTGCACGTTGGGGTTGCCAGCCCTAACTCTCACCCCATCAGATGTGTGAAGAAGCAGAGGTATAGGAGAATGGGGTGAGAGTTAGGACCGACAACCCCAACGGCGGCGGGAGCGCAGGGCTCGAAATGTCTTGTCACATAGTAACACGGTGCCTGCAAACGCAAATGATAATGCATATGGTGACGCAAAGTGAAACAGAAAGATAAACAGTACTGTAGACACAAATGGTTAAAATAACGCAAATGCAAGCGCAAATGAAAATGCGAAGGGTAACGCACATATGGCGTCAGACGGGAACAGAGCGAACGGTTACGAACCGTAACAGAAGCGTAAGGGTAACAGTAATGTAAGTACACAGGCTGGTTTTCCCCAAAAGCTGCATAGAAAAAGACAGTGAGTACAAAGAATGTATGCATAATAATGGGCCTCGGAGCAGAAAATGAGGAGTTGGAATGCTAAATTGCTTATATCTCAGGAACCGTATGATGTATAAAAAAAATTTAAAAGTCAAATGATTTATGACTTTCCTGGCTAGTTTTTTACTTAGCCCCTGCTAGGGGGCTAAGCACTTTTCTGACGAAAAGTCTGTATCTCGCACCGTTTCCGAGATACGTGCCCTGAAAGGTGCAGTGAATGCCATAATGTTATCCTATGGGGGAAAAAAGAGAAGTTTGGAGTGCCATAACTTTGGCTTCCTGTAATATTTTTTCACCAAACTACTAAAAGGCGCATCTGTGGGATGTTGGCTTTCTTCTCTCCAAATTTCAGCCCAAAAAAACAAATGGTTATTTTGCAGCAGGGTGGCAAAGGATTCCTGTAATGCGGCGGACGGCGTAATGTTATCCCACGGGAAAAAGTGTCAAATTTGGAGTGCCATAACTTTGCTGCCCTGTAATATTTTTTCACTGAAACACTGAAAGGCACATCTGTGAGATGTTGGCTGCATTCCTTCCAAATTTCAGCCCAAAAGACCAAACCGTTCTTTTGCAGCAGGGTGGCAAAGAATTGCTGTCATTTTCCCACAGCCTGGAAAAGTACTGTCGAACTTTGTGAAAGCTTTCGCAAATTCATTCGACAGTGTGAAAGTACTTTGCGAAAGTACTTTTTCCAGAAATTTGAAAATCATATTTCTGGCGTGTTTTACCCCCAAATAAAGACATGCCTAGCATCCTCAGGGCCCAAGTAGGTGAATACAAGAAGAATTAGGTTGCTAGAGAGACCCAAATTTAAATGCCAAGCATTTTTCTGATGACCAACCGAAAACAAAATGGCAGATTTGTGACAGTAGAAAGGCCATTTGTGAAAGTAAAAACTGCATTTGCGACACTGTCGAACTTTTTGTTAACTTTTCCCATTGACTTATAATGGGAAATTGTTTTTGGAATAATTTTTGAACCATTTAATATTTTTTTATGAAATCTTCAAAAGGCTCATTGGGGACCCCGGCTGCATGTTCCCTGAAGATTTCGAACCGGTCGCGCAAACTGTGCAACCTGTAGAGACGAGCAAAGAATTCCAAAAAAGCATAAACACGCCTGCAGATCATGCTTAATAACTCCGCAGCCGTATATCTGAACAGTACGAAAGTTGGCAGATCCCATGATGTATGGTTCTTGATTGTGTATTCTAAATTTCAGGCAAATCCGTTGAACAGTTGCAAAGTTATTAAGGTGCAAAATTTTAGGTTTAACATGTAAATGGCTCCTCAGCCCTAACTATGGTAGCACTATGCTACCGTATATATATATATATATATATATATATATATATATATATGCAATGAGGGTGAGGATAAAGAAGCATTTGTCAATGCCAAGTGTTGCTTGCTGTCATTAGCAGTGGAAGTGCAGGAGTTAGACAGATGCAGTATTGAAATGGCAGTGAAGTATTGAACTGATGCCAACTCCACCCCAGCCAGCAGAGATGGACAGGCACTGGGGTGTGCCTTTTGGTTGTCGCCCATAATGCTCACGACATTTCACCTCACCCTACCCTGCAGACACTTACAACAAGTGTCGAGGTGTGCTTTGGAGTGTTCGGGCTTTACACTCACCTCATTCCATAAGGAAATATGCTGAAATGGGTGCAGTACAGGAGAATGGGGTGAACTCTGGGGCCAAAGGGTCCAAGGTGCACCTCGATGCCTGCCACTGGCTGCAGGGTGGGGGTGGAATGGCATGAGCATTACTGTTGACAATCCCAAATCACACCCCTGACACCTGTCAGTCCCTACAGGGTAGGGCATTATGGTCAAAAACCCTAACACCCTTGGCATTTTTACTCCAAGTTTTCAACATGGGCTTTTTGTGACCCCACCGCATGAACAGTGACACTATCAGTTTGTTAGCCGAAAGGTGATTTAGCACAGCAACTGCGCCACTTGGCACCACAGGTGCAAAAACACATTTCGCACAGGATGTGAAAAATGACACCTGTACTGTTCGTGAAGAGGTGTAAAAAATGGCAATGTTGAAAATCTGGAGTGAACATATAAAAAAACTGGTGAAGTCATGAGTGTGCGTAGAAACTGCGCAACGCACACCCATAATGTTTTTTTTTCTTTTTTTAAACTTATTTATGTGCCCCGGACAGCCCCCATCCTACTGACTCCCCCATCCCCATCTCCTGGAATTACCAGAGCTTACCTTATGCCCAGTCTGGGACCAGCACCTGCAGGGAGTTGGTTGCCATCCTGCTGCTGGTATTTTCTCCTCCTTTTTCTCCCGAGTTCCCCAGGAGAAGGAAGCATGCGCGTAAAGGCATGCATGCACCTTACAGCCCCGGTAATGGCCCCCTTCCGCCCACCCCATTGGCCTAGTGCCTGGCACCCACAGCCTGCGCTGTCCCCTGGCCTCCATCAGGGAGCAGTCATTAGACAAGGGATGCTGCCCCACCACTCCCGGAGAGGAGAGTTGCCTGCCAGCAGCTCCATTCAGCTCCACCCTCCCCCCCCGTGCTGACCTCTGATGACCCAGTCTCTTTCGCGAACCCGGGTTGCCGGAGTGCCGCGAGGTGTGGCATCCAGCGCCTCAACCCTCTGAGCCATCGGGCTGGCTGCACACCCATAATGTAATTAGTTTGGGGATATTTTACAGCAGATTTTCAACACAGGCATTTTGGGACATCCGCTTATGAACACTGTCACTGTGATTTTCTTAATTTGTCCCGAACACTGATTTCCCACAGCGACCGTGTTATTCTGCGCTGGAAGTGTGAAACACATTTCGGCCAGGGTGTGAAAAATGACAGCTGTACTGTTCATAAGGAGGCGTGGAAAAATGCCAGTGCTGAAAATCTGGACTAAAAATATTACGAATTCGTGAACTTACGTGGGTGCATGAAAATTGCACAATGCACGCTCGTAACACAGTCATTATATGGACGTTTGTCACCAAATTTTCAACATAGCCAGTTTAACCTGACCGTGCCAATGTACGCTACATGTGCGAAAACACATTTTGGGCAAAATGTGAAAAATTACAGCTGTACTGTTCATAAGGAGGTGTGGTAAAATGGCAATGTTGAAAATCTAGAGTAAGAATATTAAAAATGCTCGAAGTTATGAGCGTACGTAGGAACTGCTCAATGCACGCTCGTAAAACAGTCATGTTTGGGGATTGTTTTCACCAAATTTTCAACATAGGGTGTTTGGGGACCTACCTCATGAACAGTGTCACTGTGATTTTCTTAATCTGTCCTGAACATTGATTTCGCACACCAACTGCGCCATTGTGTGCTACATGTGCAAAAGCACATTTCAGGCAAAACGTGAAAAATGACAGCTGTACTGTTCATAAGAAGGTGTGGTAAAATGGCAATGTTGAAAATCTGGAGTGAAAATATTAAAAATGCTCGAAGTTATGAGCATGTGTAGGAACTGTGCAACGCACGCTCGTAAAACAGTCATTTTTGGTAATTTTTTACACCAAATTTTCAACACAGGATTTTTGGGCCTAATCTCAAGAACTGTCATTTCATTAATCAGTCCTGAAAAGTGATTCCACGCACTGACCAAGAAATTACCTTTCGGGGCCGAATAACAAAATGACAGTGACTGAGTTCATGAGGTGGGGTCTCAAGAACCTCATGTTGAAAATTTAGTGCCGAAATTCCCAAAAATGGCTGAGATATGCACCAAAGTTGAAAAACACCATTTACGCCATTATACAGCTTATCGGCATTTCTTCAGTTGCGGTTGGCTTTGAATAGTGCAGACATGTTCCCGGTCCACGCAAGATCATTGCGCTTGGGCTCTGAGGTAAGTGGGGTGAGGTGGGGTGGGAGGGGTACACAGAGGGTGGGTGCAGGTTGGGGAGGGGGCAAGAGAATCAACAAGGGACATTTTATTTCTTCTAGGTTTTTTTTTTTTTACACAGATGACAGGGGACTTTTGCCACACTGGAGTGGGCTCCCAGCGTGGCACCAGGCAGTTTGTTTGTCAGGCAGTTGAGCCAATGGGGGATTGGGCGTCCCCATTGGCCAAGGAGACTTTTGCCATGCTGGGCTGGGCTCCCAGCATGGCAGATGGAAGTTTGTTTGTGGGGGCAGTGGAGCCGACGGGGGATTGGGCACCCCTGTCAGCCATACAGTATGCTGGGGGGGGATGCAGGAGCCATGGTGGGTGCATTATGCCAACAGGGATTGGGCTACCCCATTGGCAAATGAACTGGGAAGGGCGTCATGCCGACAGGGGGATTAGGCTTTTTATTTCATTCATTCATTGAAATGTTTCACCAGGAAGGCACACTGAATGGCGGGTGGTGGCTTTCCATTGGTTTCCTGGGGACTGTGAGAGGCCGACAGAGAAGCCATCGCCATGGGGACAACAATTAGCTGTTTTGGTAGCTTGTAATTCACCAAAACAGCTGATTGCATGGTGACACGGCCCGAATTTCCTGACACATTTAGGCATTCTCTCTAACTGCTGAAAGCAATGTGTTTCTTGCACATGCATGCAAGCAACACAAAAATGGCAAATATTTGCCATATTCTCAGGGTCCTCAGCCCTACAGTGAGGATATCATGTTTATCCTCACTGTAGGTCATTTATCCACACAGTAGGTCATGCAGAGGCACTATCTGTACTTCACCAAAGCAGAGGCACAAACTGCACTTATGCACCCCTACTACACCCATGTGCTCGCTGCAACTCGGGACCTCTTCAGTGTGAAAGCATCATTCACACTGAGAGGTAAATTTTTTTTTAATCATGTCATACACACACAAAAAAACTCCACAGCAAACCCCCTCACCCTTCCCACAACAGAGTGCAATATAGCATTCTCCTTCCCTTCCCAAACACAACTGCCAACAGGCCTACCTCCAACTGGGTCACAGTACCTGCACTAGCCAACAATGAACTCCTGAAATGGCCACAGGGAAGCAAAACCAGATGCTCGCTCCTCCAAACTGGAATCCCTCACCTCTCATCACTCCATACTGCCATGGAACTCGAAAAGTAGGATCAACCAGATATCACTTCCAAAATGTAGGATCAACCAAATAAAACATTTCCATAACTTACATGGAAAAACAAATCAACAAATAAATTAATAAATCGGTGACATTACTCCCTTGCTAAGCGAGACTTCTCGCTGCCATGTTTCCAAAAGTGTTCAGCCCACCTACACACACAATGTCAGCCAATCAAAAGCTGCTTACAAAATGGAGGCATGCACTGACCCTAGCTACCATAGGAGCATACAAACACCATAAAATTGCTTACATATTAAAATAAAAACAACTTTAAAAAAACATTAAAAAAAAATCTATAAGTAAAAGCATTGCATAAATGAGATATGCAATGGGTCTACCGGAAAACATACACACACACACAGTATATAGGGTTTAGCCAAATATCTAATGATTTTTGACATCTAGAGCAAACATTGACTCTGCTACTGATAGACTGTTTGGAATACTGGGCCTAGTGGCATTCCAACAATTCATTAAGGAGCCACTGACAACTCAGGACACTTTGGAAAACATAATATTTAGGCATAATTCTACTTGTACTTCATGTCTCTTTCATCAGTATCTCTCCCAGTTATTTATTACTAAAGATATCTGCTTAAATATGTGTTCTTTATCCCTTAGATTTCATCCGCCCGTACAGCTTATTCCCAAAAAGTCATAATCCTCTGTTGTGATGTCCTACTTTTTTGCCTTGGGAATAACTGATGCCACAAGCAAAGTTTTATGACAGCAGGTGGGGAATAAGCAATAGAGGTTGATGAACTCTTAATAAACAGTGGTTATCTGTTAATGCATATTACCTCAGTAATAAATATTGGAGAGAAGAACTACAGAGCTAACGTGAAATACAAGCTGAATTGCATCACGATATTATGTTTTCAACATTCTCCTGAAGGTGCTGGCCACCCATTAATGGTTCAATTTGCAACATGCAGATAGTAAAGTTAGCCACATCTCTGCAGGTAGGCTCAGTAAATTGATACTTTTTATCTGATAATGCAGATAATTTATCCAGATAATGAACCTGAAACTTCTGCATCCATTTCAGACAGTAAATCCGGACCTACAGGTAAGCAACAAGATATGACAGGGTGTTGGTACTAATGCCTTGAATGCACACTCAGTAGGGTTGTCAGAACTAGTACTAAAAATATTAGAAATCTTTTAGAACCCAGGCATCCGAGTTCCAATTTAGAAGTAGAACATCCATGGGTTCTAAGTATTAAGAGTTCTAAATACTAAATACAATTTTTTTTTTGTTCAGACATTTCAATAACAGGAGATGCAAGCCTGGAGAACGAATTAATTATTGGGAACAGTAACATCCTAAAATGTTTTAGAAAGGGAGAGAGAGAGACAGAGACAGAGACAGAGAGAAAGAAAGAATATGAGAATGTGCTGCTCACATGCATACAGTATGTGCCAAATGCAAGGAATTGTGACACTTGACATTTGCATTTGGAATGGAAAATGTGTTTCTCTTTTCTTCATGTGCTGTGAAACAATATTTTTGCTGTGCTGAGAAGGTTGGGCCTGAATATTCAATGTGAGGTGTAAGTTAGGTGCAAAGGCTTGCTCTATGCTTGTACCTGAGCTTGACCCAGTGGCTGCCATATGCTGCTGGACAGAAGACTGGCACTATCCATCTGAATGATCACCATTCCACTGTCTCCTCCCTCCTACGTGTCACTGACTTTATCTTCTCATGGATAGATCAAGGGCACATCACGACTACCATTTTAACTGATCTGGCCAAAGATCTTGACTCAGTGTTCCACTTGCTCCTTCTGGATAAGCTGTGCTCCTCTGGCCTCTCAGCTCCCAGTGTTGACTAGTTCCACAGCTGTGTTCCTCTGGTTTCTCGGCTCCTGCTGTTGTCTGATTCCATTCATACTTTCTGGGCCATCAACAGTTGGTACAGTTTGGAAGCACTTTATCATCACCCTTCCCAACCAAGCAGGATCCCACAGGGCTCCATCCTAGGCCTCATCCTGTTTTTCATTTCTCTAAATGATCTCCCTTCAGCCTGTTCCATTTTCTAAATGATCTCCCGTTCACCCGGTTCCAACTTGCATACATACATATATGCAGATGACACAGTCATTTTTGGGTCTGGTCCCTCAGCTGCATCTTTGGAAGATGTGCTTCAGCATGATTTTCACAACATCCTGTGCTAGTTCAGTTTCCCCCTCCAGTGCGACACCCTGACAGTGAATCCTGAAAACAGAGCATTACAGCGATTGTTGCTGCAATGGGCTGTTTTAGGGTAATGTCTTTACCTGGTGTTCTGCCCCCTCCCCGTTACAACTTAGATCTGGAGTTGATTATAAAAAAATCCAGGGGGTGCGGTGGGAAGAGTTATCCACATGGGGGGTGCGGGGGGCATAGCCCCCCACAAAAAGCACTTCGTTTTGGCATGGCACAATACTGGTGTTAGTATTGTGCCACTGCTGTGTGGGATGTCAGCAAATTCACTGTTGACCTCCAGTGGTGCTTCTGTGCTAGTTCCTCTCCAACCATTTTTGGGTCACTAACAAAAAAAATAGAGTCCTTGACCAGCCAGAAGAGAGCCAGGCCCTTGAGACTTCTGATCTTCTGCATACTGAATGGCTCTTCTCTTGAAGCAATGCAATCCTTTAATTACCTCAGTGTGTGGCTCGTTAGCAATCTCGACTTCTCGGCCCACATCACTGGCATCCATGTGAAACTACACCCTGAGTTGTATGCTCCGTACTGTAACAAATACTGCCTTCCTCTGCAACTCAGCCAAGAGCTGATCAACAAAATGGCACTCCCAGTTTTCAACTATGCTGATGTGGTTTATGGTACTGTTTCCTCCACTTACCTAGCCAAACTCGACACCTTCTGCAATGCCTTTTGTCATTTTGCAACAAACTCACCACTTCATACTCACCATTGTTCCTTCTACTCCTCCCTTTCCATCATACCCTTACCATCATGCCACCAGCCCCACTGCTTCTCCTTCATCTCAGAATTGCAGTTTGGTTCCCTTCTCTCCTGCCTCTCATCACTTCAGTCCCCTGTTACTCATGCTCCATCCACTCTCCACTCCAGGGACCAGCATACCTTCTCCACTCCTCATCCTTGTTCCTCTGCTGGGCAATCTGCCTTCTCCTATTGCTACCCAACACTCTGGAACTGACTTCCCCCATCCCTACACCATCCCACCTCCTCAGGCTGCTTCAAGCACTTGCTGAAAAACCTTCTGCCCACCACCTACACCTCTTTTTCATAGGAGGCCTACCCTGTTTGACTCAGTAGCACAGGGTCTAGGTGTTCTTACTGTCCTATATCCATTCCTGGGTGCACCACATGCTTGTTGGTATTAGATTTAATGGCTTATATTGCACTAGAGTTTCGGGTGATTTTGTCCAAATGCTGCCCTTTAATTTTGTACTATGTGTGACACTTGGCCAGCAGGTTATGATTGTTCTTTGATATTTGTAATATAAAAATGTAGTGTGTGTGATTTGTCTCCATAAGCAGCTGTGCCATGGGTCAGTTTTTAGTGGAAATAACAGGATATATTAACCTGAAACCAGGAGGTAATTAAAATGACTAGAGAGCCTTAATTAAGGGTCTCCTGTTTATCTGACTTAATTGGAGCTGACCAGCTGCCAGGTTATAGGGATCATAAACCCTAATGATGTTTTAGAGGAAAAAAAATTATACCATGGTGTGAAAGTCATAAATATCCTTTGATTCCTTGGGAGAGCAGGACACCACAGAAGATCAAAGGAGAGACTTGATTTAAAGACAGCCATAATTTGGGAAATTAGTTTTTGCTAATGTCACCTTATTTAATATACCCCCTGTAAGGACATCCTGTTTGTATATTTTTTATATTTAACAAGGAGGAGGAGCTAGATGACATCATAGCAGAGGTGTGGAAACTCAGACTTTTAAACTGTATACTGTGTTTGAAGACACACTTCTTTTTTAAACTCTTAAGGAACAACGTCTAACTTTAAGCACTGTGTAGAGGTATACATTAGATAGAAAAAGTCTAACTGTATGTTGGTAGGCCTTTGTATGTAATTTTCTTTGGTTTCTTTTAAGTGATTGTATGCTTTGTGATATATTGTTCTGTGTTTACATTTTACATATGTTTTCCACTTTTTTAAGTAAATCTAAAGTAGTAGCACTGAATTTGTCAAGCAATTTTGTGAGATTCCCTATTTATCCATCACAAAATTTAGGGAAAAAAATCCTCTAAAATTATTTTTGTTATATCTACAGAAAGAGGCCAGTTCCTATTACAGTACATAAGTGTCATCTGGTAGATTTTCAACTACACTATCAGATGAGACAACCCTTGCTGTGTAGCACTGAACACGCTAACAAACAAAACAAAATCCCTAACTAAAGGTTTCACAGTTCTCAATAATGATTTTTAAAAATCCTTAAAAATTCTTTGACTAATTTGGTGCTGTTACTGTATATTTAAAAAGACTGTCTGGGTGTGTCTTAGAAACTCTTTCTTTTACATGTGATGTATGGAGGGTTAAGACTGACAAAACTGTTCATAAGCTTGATGGTGATACCAAACTGGGGAAAATGTAAGAATATACCTAAGGTCTTTTACAGAGTTTTAAGGGTTCATTTTGGATACCTGGTTAGGTGTCCTTAGGCGAAAGATATCTGGCATCCCCCGAAGAGCAGATTATCTGGGCCTGTACATTTGGGTACACTAGCATAAGGTTCACAGTTTGAATCCCCCCAGAACTTGAGACTAAAGGTGATTCGGACCCACAAGCAGAAAGGAGGATTACCCTGTACTGTTACCTATTCACAATACTGCGCTCAGAGGTTGGCACTGTAGTAGCAGAGGGCATTGACCTGCTGAGCAATTGGTGACACTAGGCATGTACCTGTGAAGTATTTATTTACAGTGTAATTTATGCCTGCACTTTTTTTCTGTACAATCATATACTCTGTATTAGAGATGCATGGATATCCGATCCGAGAACTCAATCCGATCAGATTTGTGGCATTTTGTCAGTATCAGGCTCAATCAGGTATCTCTATTTAAATGGGTCGGGTACTGACTGATTTGGATAGTGAGGTCCTCAGATACTCCAGAATGTGCTGCATGTTGTGTGTGCTGCAGAATCAGTTTGGCTGTGGTTGTGGTAAAACCTTTTTTATTTTACTTTAGCTGCTCCGGTCTACCAGTCACTGTAGCTTCACCAGCTGTAGCAAAATGTCACATAAAACTAAAAGCCTTATCTAACAGTATTTCACTGTAGAATGTGACACAGATTCAAGGGCAAAGTGTGTGCTTTGTCAAATGCCTACATATATTAGCTGTGACTTCTCTGTTAAAACTTTTAGCACATTGAGCTTGTTCAGTCATATCAGAAATAAACACAGACAGCAGCGTGACGAACTGCTAGCTGAAAAGGCTGAAAAAAAAACACACAGCTTGAAATTTATGAACCACCTGCTAAGAAATTTAAGACACTGCCTGTATTACTTACATTACATATAAGATGCCCCTCCCAAACAGCATGGGGTCAATATCCAAACCGATGTTGACCCAATTCCTGTTGGGTTTAAAATAAAAAATTTCCGGATCCGATATCTGGTAAAAATTAATATCTGTGCATCTCTACTCTGTATTATGTTTCACTCCTGTTTTCTCTTCCCCCTAATCATGAGCCTCAGCTCAGTGTGCTTTTCCCGGTCATAAACTTTCAAGTAAATATCAGCCTGTGTCAGTGCAGTGCTAAGTCAAACTGCACTACCCAGACATGGACCTGGGCTATATCCAGCCCACAGGGCTTAGCGCTACTAGAATGGATAGCAGCAGGACCCATGTGGGCCTTATTCAGCCACAACATGCAAATGAGCCCATTGGGCATGCAAGGTGCTAAGGGGACATTGCATGCCCATTATGGGATCATTTGCATCATGTGCGGCAGCCCATTAGCACCCAGTCTATGTGCTGCTGATATCATCCTTGGTGTCTAGTAGTGCCCCCCCCATCATCTGTCCCATAATATGAATAGGTATCCCTGGTGTCTAGTGGCATCCCCTGCCCCTGAGTACCTGGCCCATGTTACTGATACCACCATGGAATGGGTGGTCAGGAAGCACTCAAACATGCAAATCTCAAGGAAAATGCAGTAGGCGTGTGTTTATTTGAAGAACAAACAAAAGTAAAATAACAAATAAAAGACTGGAGAATCACAGCAACCTTAATCAAATTCTGGCACTGTGGAACCTTTCTGGGATATAGGGTAGCAAGTCTGAAGTCTCTGTGAAATGATCTGTGCAAATTACATCATTCAGTACTTCCAGTTAGTAATCTTTTCTCTGCAGTGACCAGACACCAACTGACTCAAGTCCCAAGCAGCAGGGATTCCTTTAGAGGAAGGTCCCTGCCTTCCAATTCCCATGGGCTCCTGAGAACATCAGTCTTCACAGAAAGTATGATAATACACACAGCAGTAATAGGGCATTGCATAACATAGGGAATAATGGATAAGCAAGTGCATGTTATAGAAACATAGAAGTTGATGGCAGATAAGAACCGCAAGGCCCATCCAGTCTGCCCATTTCTTTTTCTACCTTATGAATATGACACTGGCCTTTGCTCTGTCAATGGCCTATCAATTCATACTCACCTGTATTGCTCCCTTATGCCTACCCCATGCATGTTTGAAGCCCTGCACTGTATTCATATCCACCACTTTCTGAAGTAGGCTGTTCCATGTATCAACCACCCTTTTGTGAAAAAGAACTTCCTCACATTACCCCCTACTCAGCCTCCCTCTAATCTCATGCTGTATCCTCTTGTCCTGCTGTTTTTCTTATATTGAAACATGTTAGACTCTTTCATCTTGTTAATGTCTTTAAGGTGTTTGAATGTTTCATCATATCACCTCTCTCCCTCCTTTGCTCTAGGGTATACATATTGAGATCCGTTAATCTGTCCTCATATGTTTTCTGATGCAGTCCCTGCACCATTTTGGTTGCCCTTCTCTGGACTGCCTCAATTTGGTTAATGTCCTTGTGGAGGTGTGGCCTCCAGTACTGCATGCAGTACTCCAGATGGGGCCTAACCAGTGTCTTGTAAAGAGGGATTATTACCTCCCTCTTACGACTTGTGATACCCCTACTACTACACCCCAACATCCCTCTAGCCTTACCTACTGCTTTAGTGGTCTGCTTGGATGATTTCAGGTCATCGGTGATGATGACGCCCAAGTCTCTTTCTTCCCTTGTGACTGCCAGGAACTCCCTTCCCAGCCTATAGGTGGCTTCAGGGTTTCTCTTCCCTATGTGCATGATCTTGCACTTCTTTGCGTTAAACCCAAGTTGCCATTCTTCCGACCATTTTGCTAGTTTATCCAGATTTCTTCTCATTCTGCCCACCCCATCTGGATCATCTACTCTGTTGCAGATCTTGGTGTCATCTGCAAACAGACAAACCTTACCCTTTAGTTCATATGCAATGTCATTGATGAAAATATTGAAGAGGACTGGCCTCAGGACTGATCCCTGAGGTACCCCACTTGTGACTTGCATCTCTTCTGACTGTATACCATTTACCACCAGTCTCTGTGTTCTGCCTGTCAACCAGTTTGCCACCCAGTTGACCAACGTCTGACCCACCCCAAGCCTACCCAGCTTATTAATCAGTCTTCTATGTGGAACAGTATCAAAAGCTTTGCTGAAGTCAAGGTAGTCAACATCAACTGCTCCGCCTTGGCACACCACTCTGGTTACCCAGTCAAAGAAATCTATGAGATTTGTTTGACAGGACCTTCCTTTTGTAAACCCATGCTGTCTTGGATCCTGTGCTCCTATGGATTCCAGGTGTTGCACTATCCTTTCCTTAGGGAGTGTCTCCATAATCCTGCTCACTACCGAGGCAAGACTGACTGGTCTGTAGCCCCCTGCCTTCTCCCTGGTACCACTCTTGTGGAGCAGGATCACATGAGCCCTTCTCCAGTCTACTGAGACCTCTCCTGTGCTCAGAGACTCACAAAACAGTTCTGATAATGGCTCTGCTAGTTCCACCCTTAGCTCCTTTAGTACCCTGGGATGTATGCCATCAGGTCCCATTGCCTTGTCCACCCTGAGATTATCAAGCTCTTGTAGGACCCTTTCTTTTTTGAAGAGACTAGTGCACACCTCCCTCCCTCCCTCCTGTGTCCATGGTGCTGAGCTGCGGGTCCTGCCCTACCTTCTCTTCAGTAAATTCTGAGCAGAAGTATCTATTTATGATAGATGATTTTACATGGTCCTCCTCCTCCTCACACTCCCACTTATCCCCTTTGATTTTAGTAATACCCCCTCTGGACTTTCTCCTGTCACTAATATATCTATAGAAAGTCTTATCACCTTCTTTTACTGTTTGTGCTAGTGTTTCCTCGGTTTGGGCATTTGCCTGCATTACTGCCCTCCCTGCTTCCCTTAGGGAAGTTTGGTATGCCTCCCTATATTCATCCTGCTAAGTTCCCTTATATTTCCTGAAGGCCAGCATTTTGGCTCTGACCTTTTCTGCTACTGTGTTTGAGAACCAAAGTGGTTTCCTTCTTCTTTTGCATTTCCTTTTCTCACTAACACAATGGACTGTTGCTTCAAGTATTGCATCTTTAATGCTTGCCCACTTTGCCTGTACCCTCTCACCTGTATTTCTTTTTGCCAGGGCTAGCCTAACTCATACATAGATACATAGATACATAGACAGTGTCGGCAGATAAGGGCCTATGGCCCACCTAGTCTGCCCATTTGAGATTGTAAGTTCAGTTTGTTTTCCTAGAAGTCTGTTTCCTCACCCTGCCTCTAGAATTCCTTTATGTCTATCCCATGCATTCTTAAATCCCATGATTGTTTCAGCCCCACCACTTCCTCTGGCAGGGTGGTCCACTTATCCACCACCCGTTCTGTGAAGAAATTCTTTCTCATGTTTCCTCTGAATCGTCCTCCCTCCAACTTCATCCCATGCCCTCTAGTCCTGAAACATCTTTTTCGCTAAAAATAGTGTTTTCCTGCACCCTGTTCCTCCCTGTAAGATACTTGTATGTCTCTATCATATCTCCTCTCCCTCCTCTCCTCCAGGAGTACATGTTCAGTTCCTTCAACCTGTCTTCATAGGACTTGTGATGCAACCCATGCACCATCTTTGTTCCCTCCTCTGAACCTTCTTTACCCTGTCTATGTCCTTACGTAGGTATGGTCTCCAGAACTGTACGCTGTACTCCAGGTGGGGCCTCACTAGTGTCTTGTATAGCGGAATTATGACCTCCCTTTCCTGCTGGTGATGCCCTGCCTATACATCCCAGCATCCTATTTGCTTTACCTGATGCCTTGTCACACTGTTTCCCTACCTTGAGGTCATCAGAGATGACAACCCCAAGATCCCTTTCCTGCTTGGTGCATGCTATATCCTCACCCCCAACTGATATATTGTGCCAGGGTTTTGTGCCCCATATGCATTATCTTGCACTTCTTTGCATTGAATTTCAACTGCCAAACCCTTGACCATTCTTCAAGTTTCTGCAGGTCCTTCTCATTCTGTCTACACCCTCTGGTGTGTCTACTCTGTTACAGAGCTTTGTGTCATCAGCGAACAGTGAAATTCTGCCTTCTAGATCCTGTGCAATGTCACTGATGAAGATGTTGAATAGGACCGGTCCCAGCACTGATCCTGTGGTACCCCACTGGTTACTCTTCCTCTGTGGAGTGACAGCCATTTACCACCACCCTCTGTCTGCCCCACCCAGCCAGTTACCTACCCACCACACTACTGTCCTGCCCACACCCATATTCCCCAGTTTGTGTAATAGTCTTCTATGGGCACAGTGTCAAAGGCCTTGCTGAAGTCCAGATAGGCCATGTCCACTGCCCTCCCTGATCCACCTCCCTAGTCACCCAGTCAAAAAATTCAATGAGGTTGGTCTGACATGACCTCCCCCTGGTGAAACCATGCTGCCTTGGGTCCTGTAGTCCATTGACAACCAGATGTTCCACCAATCTCTCCTTCAGTAGTGCTTCCATGATCTTTCCCACTACCGAGGTGAGGCTGACTGGTCTGTAGTTCCCTGCTTCCTCTTTGTTCCCACTTTTGTATAAGGGGACTACATCTGCTGTCCTCCAGTCTTTGGGTACCTCCCCTGTTTCCAGCGATTGGCTGAACAGGATAGCCAGAGGTTCAGCCACCACCTCTCTTAGTTCTTTAAGGACCCTGGGGTGCACCCCATCTGGCCCCATTGCTTTATCAGCTCTTATTACTTCCAGTTCCTTCAGGACCCTTTCTCGTGTAAAGGGACTTGTGTCCATTTCTGCACCATTCTCACCCCTTGTACTCCCTTCAGACCCATTACCCCCCTCTTCCTTAGTAAAGACTGAGCAGAAATACCTGTTCAATATGTCAGCTTTATTGTTGTCATCCTCCACGCGGCTCCCATCCTCCCCCTTCAGTCTCACTATCCCTCCCTTTGTCTTTCTTTTTTCACTTATGTACCTGTAAAAGGTTTTGTCCCCTTTACCCACTGATTTTGCAATGTGTTCTTCTGTCTGAGCTTTGGCTTCCCTTACTGACTTCCCTGCCTCCCTTTGTTTCTCCTGGTACTTCTCCCTATCCCCTTCTGCCTGTGTCTTTTGTATTGCCTGAATGCAATCTTTTGGCTTTCACTTTCTTTGCTACCTCTTTGAAAACCATAATGGTCTCTCTTCCTTTTCCTCTTGCTAACCTGCTTAATGCATAATTCTGTTGTTCTTATAATCCCATTTTAAATACTGCCCACTGTTCCTCAACCTCTGATTCCTGTCCCATTCCCCTTAATGCCTCTTTCAAGTATCTCCCCATTTTCCCAAAGTCTGCCCCCCTAAAATCCAGGATACGTGTTTTTGTGTGGTTTGGTTCTGCTCTTTCTGTGATTTCAAACCACAATGACTGGTGGTCACTGTTACCCAGGTGCTCCCCCACTGTTACCCCATCACACTGTCCCTGTTTGTGAGCTCAAGGTCCAGTATTGCCTTCTGCCGAGTTGGTTCCATGACCAGTTGCTTGAGGAAGGCACCCTGAAGGGAGTCCAGGATAAATCTGCTCCTAGTTGATGCTGCTGCTGGGATGCTCCAGTCCACGTCTGGTATATTGAAGTCTCCAACCAGTACTACCTCACCTTGTCTGCCATCCTTGGATGGCTAGCATCAGCTCCCTATCTGTTTCTTCCTCCTGGGATGGTGGTCTATTGACCACACCTGTGCGGATGGCTGGCCCCATTTTCCTTTCCAGCTTAACCCACAGTATCTCCCCATTTTGTTCCTCCTGGATCTGTGTGGCCCTTATGTCATTTTCACATACAGTGCCACTCCTCCTCCCTTCCTGCCTGCTCTGTCTCTTCTGAATATGTTGTAGCCAGGTATGGCCATCTCCAGTCATGGTTATCATTACACCAGGTTTCAGTGATGGCCACAATGTCCAGGTCTGACTGTACCATGACAGCCTCCAGATCTTCCATCTTGTTGCTAAGGCTCCTGGCATTTGCACACATGGCTTTCCATGATTTGACCTCCCTAGACTGCTTCACTGTTCTACTCCAGCCCCTTCCTTGGTTGTCATTTATCCCTGGTTCTCCTTGCTGTTTGCTCTTCTGCTGAATTTTGCCCCTTTTCTGCTTATCCACCTTTTGGACACTAATCTCCATCTTTTGCACACTGCTTTGCAGAGATAGCCACTCCTCTGGTTCACTGGTTCCACTACTAGCTGTGGGGTGAGCAAGTAGGTACCATCCTTGCTGGCCTGCCACCCCCTTTGCTAGTTTAAATGCTTGTCAATGTAGCATTAAACGCATCACTGAGTGCTGGATTCCTCCAGGATGGATGCAGGCCGTCAGGCTTGAACAAACCTCCATCCTCCAGGTGGGTCCCCAGTCACCAATGAATCCAAACCCTTCCTCACAGCACCAGTTTTTCAACCATGAGTTAAAGTTCTGGTGCATGCACTCCTATGTCTCCCTTGCCTCTCACAGGTAGTACTTCTGAGAAAGTGACAGAAGTAGCTACTTGCTTGAGACCCTCCCAGTTTCCTAAACTCTTCCTGAACTTCCTTTGGCTCCCATTTGCCAAGTCATTAGTACCTAGGTGGATAATGACATCCAGCTCACCCTCCGTCTTGCCTTCCCAGTGATCCCCAGTATCTTCCTTCCATCCCTCCATGCCGTGGCACCTGGTAGGCACCTCACCTCCCTGTCCTCCCCCTCCTGTGTTCCTAGCTGGATCCCTCTTACGATGGAGTCCCCCACCAGGATTCACTTCCTCCTTCTCTGGGGTCCACTGCTTTCCCCACTGAGGTCATCTCCTTGCCTAACCTCCACATCCTTTCCTTCCACTTCCCTGGGTACCTCTATTTGGTTGTCCTCATTTGCCAGTGTGGCATATGAGTTCTTGAGAGGAATAGGATCTGGGATGTGCCTCTGCCTGACTGCTCTAACCTCCCTGAGCCCACTGTCATCCAAGTGCTCCTCGTTCTCGGCATCCTTTGAGGCAGCTGCATTGGACTGGGTGGTCCCTGGATAGGGGTGATGGTACTCCTGACCCAGTTTACTTCGCGCTCTGGAGTCTGGCTACCTCATTCGGCAGTCCAGAGAGATGCATGCAGATAGGGCAGCACCTCAGTGTCCAGAAGGTCTGCCTGAATATGGCTGCCCCACAGCCACTGCATTGCACCACTCCCCACATTATACTGCAATTCCACTACTTCTCTGCTACTGAAGCTCTCTTAGTTCTCTTTTTATTTATTTACAGTACTAAAAATCCTGTAACTGAACGTCAGATATATATATATATTTTTTTTAAGCAAAAAGAAACCAATAAATAAATAAATAAATGAGTCAAAACACTTGTCGTGCTGAGGGTGGTCTTCTTCCCCCTTATGCCCCTCCTACTTCACACCTCTTACTATACCCTGTGTTTAGCTCCTGTCAATCAGATTTATCAGGGCATATAATTAAGAATTGGGGGAAGGGGGGGGGTGAAAATTTGCAGCAATTAAAGACAGCACAGAATTACACCACCACTATGTTTTAAATTTTCAACAGCCCAAAAACAATTATAAGTAAAGACAACACAGAAAGAAAGTATAGTGTCACTACAAGCCTACAATCTAAGTTTAAAAGAAAAATACCAATTACCAGTTACTCTAAAGCACTTAATTGAATATGTTTCCTTCCTTCACCTTCTGGCTTCTTCTGAGAAGATGAACCTCTGTTTGCTGCTTTAACTGTGACTAAGCCCCACCTCCAGTTATCACGTAGCTGAGATCAGAGGCCAGACAATTAACACCCTTCACCCAGCTACAGGACAGTCAGACAAGCCAAGATAAAATTTGCAGCAATTAAAGACAGCACAGAATTGCACCACCACTATGTTTTAAATTTTCAACAGCCCAAAAACAATTATAAGTAAAGACAACACAGAAAGAAAGTATAGTGTCACTACAAGCCTACAATCTAAGTTTAAAAGAAAAATACCAATTACCAGTTATTCTAAAGCACTGAATTGAATATGTTTCCTTCCTTCACCTTCTGGCTTCTGTTGGTCATCTTATCAAAATCAGCTCCTCTGAAGTCCCATATTTTTGCCTTGGAATGGGATGATTTTGTTCTAGTGATCAAATTGAACCATACCATGTGATGGTCACTGGCAACCACTGACTTTCTACCTGGAGATCTGTGATCCTTTTCCTGTTGGTCAGTACTAGATCTAGGATAGCCCTGTCTCTTGTGGGTTGTTGTGCCAGTTGCTTGAGGCTCTCCCCCTGCAGGGAATCCACCATGTGTCTAGTTCTGACAGATGTCCTTGCTGGTATTGACCAATCTGTATCTGGCATGTTGAAGTGTCCCATTATCAGAGCCTCACCTTTAGCTGTCATGTTTCATATATCTTCTAACAGAAACATGTCTATGTCCTCCCCCCGGTCTGAAGGCCTCTACACAACCCCAGTTGGTATGACTGTCCCAATTCCTGTTGAATTTGATTTTTTTTTTTCACACCCGAGGTGTGTGATGACCCATAAACCTCGAGAGCGAAGCTAGAGAGGTTTATGTGGTCATCACACACCAAAGGTGTGAAACAAAATTCATAAACGTACATTTGACTATCCCTTGTTTTTTATAATTGCTGGTGCTGTGCAAGGAGTTAACCTTGAAGACAGCTGTAAGGTGCATTGTGCTCACTCACACACACACACACACACACACACACACACACTCTTTCTCTCTCATGTGCAGTCTCTCAAACTGATTTTTTATTTTAAATTCTCACTCCAGCGCTGTCATCCATCCCTGACTTAAGGTGCAGCCCCGTCTGAATCGCCCTCGGTGTTTCCTGATGCATACAGGTGGTGGGATCAACCAGATATTTGTTTTAACATGGAGGATCAGCCAGATAATAAATAAGGAAAACTAAGTTTTACTACGTGGGGGCACTCCATCACGCTACAGTGAGCGAGGAAAGTGAAAGTTGTTTCTTGAATGCCGTAATAATCGGATTTGGGGTTATTATGACATCAAAGGCCATAATAACTAAATTTTGGGCTATTATAGTGTTTGATAGTACCTGTAACTGAGTTGATAAACAGGGTCACAAGTAATTATAAACAGATAATTCATGTGGTACAAGCACTGGTATTCCATATTACAATTGTGCCTTATTATTATAAATATATAAGAACTAGGCAAACACCTAGGGAATATTTACTAACTTAACTAGAAGAGTGATACATGCTGTCTGGAACAATTGTCATAACATTTCTAGAATATACCAATAACTCTGCTATAATTCTGCCGCACTGTTTTTCTTTTACCAAAAGTTGGCAATATACATCTAGTTACTGCACTACTATTTCTCCATACATTATATCACTGCCCAAGTAACAAGGGAGGGTAGTATATTTCAGGCAACAGAGGGAAAACGGGGGGATGGGACAAAAAAGATGTGCAAGTGACTCTGTTTGGCCAGAGCAGGGGTGAAATAACGGACACGGGATAGGGAAAAAAGGACCCCTCTGCCCAAAAAAAGAGGGGGGTCAAATTCTCTCTTTCTCTTCTTTCAGTATTTGTAATTGCTTAAATAGTGATAGGAAACATCAGGCCTATCACATACCATCCCCTTAAAACAACCCCAGAAGGGTTTTAAAATACTCTCTACTAATAGTTGAAGCTAACGGGATTCCTGCCAACCCTTGCCAGGAATCCCATTCCCAAGGGACCTAAGAAAGTGCAGAAATAATCCACATGCAAACATAATACAGGTGCATATATACTTCAGAACACAAATGCACACATCATTACAATCCCAGGAAACATCCTAACTCTGTCAGTCAGAGTTTTGTTATTTATACTCTGGTAAAATCCAGCTCTCCGTAAATAAGGCCTGCTGGCTCCTAACAGGTGCTCCAAGGTGCACCTACACCTTTCTGTTCTACTCCTCCACTGACCTACTCAACCTAGAAGAAAGGCTTTGCTTCCAGATCTACCTCCTTGTAAAAAAGACACTGCTTGGACTCCCCCCCCCGGGGTATCTACCTCCCTCCAATGGGCATCCCCCTCAGTGTCCACCCGCAGCACTGTCAAGACCTTGCTTACTGTCCCAAGGGTCAGGACTGCTATGGCCCAGAGATCTTTTAGTTACAAAGCTCCCACCTGGTTCAATTCTCTCCCAGCCAATATAGCTGACTGCACCAAGCTAGGCCCCTTCAAGACAGCCATCAGAAGCCACCTGACTAACTCCCACTGCTGCTTATGCACATAACCCCCCATCCCCCCCAAGACAAATCACCCCCAGGCATGACATGGTCTCCCTAGCTACCTGTAGCCCTCGTGGGAGTCTTGTGTGGGTTTCGCTGTGAGTTCTATGGTAAATGACTATTCCACTGTCTACCATAATAAAAACTGTCTCTTGTTTTTGCCTGATGTGGTAACTATGTACCTATGATATGCTTACTTGTTTGCATTATTGTAACCTTGTACCACCAGTGATTGACTGTAACACTGGTTGCTGTCTAAACTCTCTTATGTTGCTGTATTGCTGTACTGTTGTTGTATTGTTCCCATGACGAGGTGCCTTTGCAAATGAGTCCTTGACTCAAAGGTCTGTAAATCCGATACTCTAAATAAATAAAACCATGCAAAAGCTCACTTGATAAGTTATCAGATATGAACTTATACATTTACATCATACGGTTGTTACATTTCAACATGCAGTTACATTAATCAGTTTTTATATTCTCTCTTACACATTTGCACCACATCTTGATAAAAGGTCTGTATTTTTGTGCATTATCCCTGGCTTATAGTATGTTCCTCTTTGAATTTACAAGGCTGGAGAGCCAGGTACCACCTAGTAACCCTTGCATTTTCATCCTTCATTTCCTGGAGTCATTTTAAGGGAATGAAATTAAAATGGAGTTTTCCGGTTGCAAAATATTCTAACCAGTAATTATACATTCAATAATTTATGGTGAGCTACATGTTATGATTTTGTTTTTACACACCCAAGGCGTATGATGCCCACATAAACCACAACAGCAAAGCTCAAGTGATTTATGTGAGCATCACAAATCGAGGGTGTGTGAAAAACACCTCCCTATATTTTATTTTTATAATGGTAAGGATATGCCTGTGGTTTAATGGGCGGAGCAACAATGTCACTCCCCCAGCAGGCCTTAAAAGGCCACTCCTCCTGGGCTGTTGCAGGATTTGTTTCTTTGTTGCCCCACCATCCTCCCCTCCTCCTCCTCCTCCTCCAGCGGCACATCTCTCTTTTCTCTGGGCTTCTTCCTAAGCTACCTTTAGCCAAGGGAATCATTCCTGCAGCTCCTATAGGGGTGGAACCCTCCTCTAGGGTTCCTTGCTGTCATACCCCTGCAGGGTGGTATATCCCATGGATAGAGAGGCAAACAGCCACAATGTATCTAAGTCACACAAGCATACATCATATCAAGTTGCGTAAGTACATTGAATTACTGGTTTATTGTTTTGAGTTCTGCTTCCCCTCTTTTGAACAAATGTCAGTTTTTGTTTTCTACCAAAATAACCATTCTTCCATCACACAGCAGAAGCAAAATCTTGATTTGTTCAATTAAACAACTTATTGGGTTGATCCTGTCATGTTTTGTTGTTGTTTACAATCCAAAACTGAAATGTATAACTGTACAGCGCTACTCTCCCATCCGTGGTGCAAAACTAGTAGAGAAGTGCAGAAGATAAAATTCTGTAATACATGAGTTGTAATACACAGTTATGTATTACAGATTTTTATCAGTTCAGTTTTCAGTGCATAATTGTGTTAACTAGTTAATTCTGTATATAATCGTTATTTGAGGATATTCAAAAGATGCCACATATTATCCAAGCCCCTATCTAACTGGGCCTTCTGGTGATCCAATATAGGGAGGGAGGTTCAGGAGAAAATAGTTGGGAAGGAACAAGAAATTTGAAAACTCAGTGCACTACAAAATATAATCTGTCCTTCAGCACATTTCCTTTTGATCTTTGTTTCAGGGGAAAAGGCGGAGCCGGGAATCCCTGGAAAGGCTGGACCCACTGGAATGAAAGGAGATCAGGGTATACAAGGACCAAAGGGTGAAAAAGGTAAAGATTTCATATGCTCAAGTAACATTCCAAACTTTGAACTTCCAAGATGAGCTTTTGCCTCATTGGACCGAAGATTAATTTGTTGTTGTTCAACAGTAGATTTGTTTTGGTGGTATTGTGCACAGTGAAAGTCAGGCAGCATTTCTCATAATTGGTCAGAAAAAAAGCCTTGGGAATGGTGGTGCATGGTGGTGGTGGTGTGTGTGTGTGGGGGGGGTTAACATTTTTTACTAGGCAGTTTTCTTTCTGGGCCAATCTGTACAGTGGGTGGGATTCTCTCTCTTTGTAGGCAGAGACAATCCTCCCATTCAGGAATCTATGGCCTCTACACAGGAATCCAGAGATGTTACACTTTAGCTCATGTGCAGTCAGCCTGATTTAGTTGTTCATAGCATATGTAGTAATACCTGATGTTCTTGTATCCATCATGGGTTGTTACTGTCGGATGTAATTATTTCATAACTCTGGGGCACTTTTGCACTACTACTCCAGAGCTGCTGTTCCACCATTAGAGACAAGACCTATATTTCTTCAGTGTTTTAGCCATCTTAGTTTAGTGGCAGAGCTCACCTCTGACACTCAATTAAATCACTTCTATCTGACAGATGTCTAGTTAGCCTTTAGCTTAGAGGATATGTGATGTCATCCCTGACATCAGATACTGAGAGTGGAGGAGGGGCTTCAGAACAAAGAGAGGAACAGAGACAGTAATTATTTGGGGAAGTGCACATGATTGCCATTATTTGTTCACGGTTATATTCATGTTTAATATATCTACTGCTAATACACTTTTAAAATTGTGATGCCCTCATATTATCTTCTTTCTTTCAGGCGACAGTGAGGATTCAAATGCAAAACAGTGCCAGCATGGTAGGTAACACAATTTATTTATCTTTATTTCATTTATTTTACAATTTTTGGCCAGGAAAGACACGCTAACCCTAGGCTTGTATACTGCCCCAAAACTGGGACCTTCGAGTAACCTTGAAAAGTCAGACTAAGGTAGCAGAACATGTGAAACAGAAACAGGGATCTGAGAAAAAGAGAATGGGGCAAATGTTTGCCTATAGTCCTACATATAGTAAGTCCACATCAATGCCCTAGTAGCCTGGCAGCAAACCCACTCCTGATGACCAGTTCCCTCCTCTTACAGCTGAAAAAACCTGTAACAGCTTACGCTGAAGCTGTATTTCAAACTTTTTTCTTATGTATTTCAGGGACACATTCCTCTCTTTGTGTCCTACTGCCTGCTTGTACTGCATGAGCTGGCAGCATCAGGGAAGAGTGCCACATTCTGAGGCCTCAGCTCTAGCCCAGCACACAGCCACTACACAGAGCCAGTGTTGACTCAAACTCAGGGTTTGAGAACAGAACCACAAGCCAGTTTGAAATGTCAGTAGACTGTTAGGCAGTCAATGTGCTATGAGAGTCAGGAATGAGCAGAGGAGGGCAAAAGAGTTGTGGAGACCAATGGCTTACTTGTAGGGCGAAGTAGTCCCATAGACTCCCCAAAGTGTCCCTCCTCAGTGAAGCTTCTCTATAATTCTAGCAGCAGAAGTATTTTGCAGTTTCCTTCCATTCCCCAGTATGTCCATCTTGTCAGGCAGCCAGATCATCTGGTCCTGTCCCTCTCCTCTCTGCAATGAACCACACAGTGGTGGTGAATGGATGGTGTCTCAGTTAGGTGCTGACCACTGTCTGTAACAAGCAGTGCCTAGGACATTTGAAATGCACCATTCGGTGCCTGTTGTATGGCCGAGGTTACACAAATGAGAGGGGCACCCAGGAAGTAACTGCCCACAGAGGCCACACAAAGCTCCACAGGAGCATAAAAAAAGGATTGGATTGGGCTGGATCTATGTACAGCCCACAGGGAGGCAACTACATTAAGCTCCACAGGAGTGTAGAATAGAGGTGGGTGGATAGTAATCCTGATGGAGAGCTCCACAGGAGCCACTTAAGGGCAACCGAAATTGAAGCTCTACAAGAGCCAATATAAGAGACTGCAGCCTCACTGGAGCTAGGTTGGGAAAAGAGCAAACAGGGTAAAACCAGACCACCCACAGGATGTGACAAGGCAAACTCTATGGAAGCGAAAATGATTTCAAAGGACACATTCGCTAATGAGCTAATGTATATGCATAAGACTGTCTACAGTATTACTGTGTGAAATCATTCTGCCCTATATTGCAAGTGACATTTCTAACAGTGAGAATTCTACCTGTCCAACATTTCGAGGGACATTTCTTTCTGTGTGAACTTGTTCTGCTCTTCATTGAAAGTGACATCTATCACTGTGATTTAATTCTGCCCTGCATTTGTGAACTACTTCTGTCCTGCACGTCAAATGACTCAGACATACTGTGTGAACTAGTCCTACCCTGTTGCTTTGCACTTGACCTCACCTACTGTGTGATCCACTGAATCCTGTCTTGGTACAAATGACTGCATTATTGTGTGAGGTATTCCTTCCCTGCATTTTAAGTGACATTCCTGGACAGTGTAAACTGTCCTAGTGCTCAGGTTGCCAAACTGAAGTGCCTTATGGAGAATCATCCTTGGTCTATCCTGCCTAAAGCTGTGAAATACTTACTGTAGCTGCTAAAGAAGTACCCATTCCAATTGAACTATGTTACCCAGATAGCAATCTGAAAGTGAACCTTTACAGAAAGGATATTCTTGCATGCATAGATAAAGGGATGGGACTTGTGGTGAAAGACACTTTACTGAGACTGTACTGACCCTCTTTTTTCCATCCCACACATATAGTATCTCAACCAAGGACCAGATGTTGAGATAGAAATTAGGTTGATAGACAAGGTCACCTTCTGTCTCCTCAGTGCGTCATCCCATTCCTGTTAGGAAACGTGAAGGTACAGTACCTTCAGCGCCACACTGACTCATTAGCTAAGGACACTGATGTGCTGTGGGGTCTGCCATAACCTCTTCACTGACGTCCAGACAGTCCGACGAAAGAATCCAGTTTTGTTCTGTCTTGTTTGGTGGTCTACCATGACCTCTTCACCAACAAAAGTTCTTCAGATGCTTTTGGCCTGGTAGTCAGAAGCAACCTTTCCCAGGCAGCTAAGTTCTTCTAACCAGGGGACTAGGTGCACCCTCTGGTGATCCCCACTTTTCCATGAAAATGTCTTCTTATTACTTCTGGAAACATATCTCCTGAGTTCCAATTTGTGCATTATACTAACATACTAACATACTAAAATGCCAGCAGAATAGGCCTAATGGTCTTTCGTGTCTGCTCATTTGGTCAGCCCCAACCCTGGGAGCTGACCTTGCTGCCCCCCTCGCCTTCTCTGGCTTCTCCCTTCCCAGTTCCAGATAGTCTTGCTGCATTGGGTTTTGCTTCCAGAACCCTTCCCCTGTACCTGTCCCACCCCCTTTTGAACCCCTCCACTGTCTCTGCCTCCACCAGCCCCCTAGGCAGCACATTCCATGGCTCCACCACCCTCTCAGTGAAGTAGCACCTCCTCCTTTCTCCCCTGAATCTTCCCCCTCCAGCTTCCACCCATGCCCTCTAGTGGCCCCTCCTCCTTCCTTGAAGCACCCTGACTGTTCCTGCCTATTTACCCTCTTCATGTACCTGAAGACCTCTATCATGTCCCCGGTCCCTTCTCTCTTCCAATGTGTACATATTTAGCTCTTGAGCCTCTCCTCATAGGTCCTGTCCCCAAGCCCCAAATCATTTTGGTTGCCCTCCTCTGGACCCTCTCCAGGAGGTTAATGTCCCTCTTTAAGTGTGGCCTCCAAAACTGCATGCAGTACTCGAGGTGCGGCCTCACCAAGCAGTTATACAGAGGGAGTATCACTTCCCTCCTTCTGGAGGTGATCCCCAGCGATGCATCCCAGCATCCTGTTGGCCTTGGTGCTGCCCTCCTACAAGTCTCAGAGTTGTTCATCTTGACATCCACCACCATCCCAGGTCCCTCTCAGCCATCGAGACTTGTAGCATTTCCCCAGGGTGTACACTTGGTCCAGGTTTCTGGCCCCAGGTGGAGTACGTTGCATTTCCCTGCATTGAACCACAGCTTCCACTTTCTAGACCATCTTTCCAAAGCCTCCAGGTCCCCCTGTAGGGCCACCCTCCCCTCCTCCCTCCTCCCATCCACCACCGCCCCCAGTTTCGAGTCATCCAGAAGAGACTCATCTCACTCCTGATTCCTGTCCTTATGTCAGAGACATAGGCGTTGAACAGAAGGGGCCCAAGGACTGATCCCTGTGGGACCCCACTAATGACCCTCCTTGAGGATGAGACTATCCCACCAACTACGACCCTCTGGGTCCGGTCCTGGAGTCAATTGCCTATCCATCTGATCATCTGGTTCCTCGCCCCCATTTCTCCCAGCTTATCCAACAGGCCCACGTGAGGAACAGAGGCAAATGCCTTGCTGAAGTCTAGAAAGAGGACGTCCACTGGTCTACCCAGGTCCAAGGCACTCATCACCCAGTCATAGAACTCCACCAGGTTTGTCTGATATTATTTCCCCGGGATGAATCCATGCTGTCTATAGTCCAGGCACCCTGACTTATCCAGGTTCCCCCCAGCCTCTCCTTGACAATGCCCTCCATCACCTTGCCCACCACCGATGTCAGGCTGACAGGCCTGTAGTTCCCTGCCACCTCCCTTGATCCCCCCTTGTGGATAGGCACTATATGCGCCACCTTCCAGTCCTGGGGCACCCACCCTGTCCTCAGAGAGATGGTGAAAAGCTCCACCAGGGGTTTCGCCAGGACATCCACAAGTTCCTTCAGCACTCTGGGATGTAATTTATCCGTCCCCGGTGCTTTCTCCGTCTTAAGGGAGCTGAGGGCTTCCCTCACTCTCTCTGCTGTGATTTCCACTTCTGGTACCTCTTCTCCCTGCTTAGCCCTCCCCCCTCCTGCCAGTGATGCCTCCCCCTCTCCCAGACCCCTGATCGGTGGGGTCCCCCCAGTATCTCTGTCTCCTCCCATGTATGATGCAGCCCCCATTTTCCTTGGTGAAACAGGAGTGAAGTACTCATTTAGTACCTCAGCCTGCTCCCCGGGTCTTGTGCCCATCTCTCCCCTGATTTAATCCTGCTAATCTGCCCCTTCACCCTTCATTTCCCCCAATGTATCTAAAGAACTCCTTGTTCCCTCTCCTAATTTCCCTGGCCAGGTTCTGCTCCTTCCTTGCCTGAGCCACCCTCACCACCCTAGTGGCCCTTCTAGCCATCAGCTCATACTCCCCTCGATCCCTTTCACTCCTTGAGCACTTGAATTGCTTATAGGCTGCCTTCTTTCCCCGCACCACCTCCTGGACCTCCTGGTCCACCAGCAGGGTTTTGGGCCCACGCATTTTCGTCTTACTCTTGCACAGGTGCTGGAGCATCCTGCACCCTCTCCTGATGATTTCCCACCTACTACCAGCGTCCATGTCTGACCCAATCCCATCCAAATGCTCCTTAAGGATCCTTTCCATTTCATAAAATCTGCCCCCTGAAGTCAGTTACTTCCGTCTTTGTGCAGCCTTCTACCCCTCCTAGGTCCAGGCAGAACCAGACCGTGGCATGGTCACTCCTGCCAATGGGTCCCTTACCTCCAGGCCCCAATCTGGTCACTGTCTGCCAGGACCACATCCAGTACCCGTGCCTCCTGGTCGTTCCTCACCTGCTGAGTTAGGAGCATCTTGAAAGACATCCAACAACCTCTGTTCCTGGTCACAGAGGATGTCATAGTCTCCCAGTCTGTTCCTGGCATGTTTAAGTCCCCCAACACCACCACCGTTCCTCTGCCCAGTCTGCAGTGTCTCCCAACATCTGCCACCAGACTGTCCTCCAGCTCCTCCGCCAGGGCAGGGGGTCTATACACCACTCCTATTTTTACTCTCTTGCCCCCCCTTGTTATCAAGGTGACCCAAATCGCCTCCACGGTTCCCTCCGCCTCCTCTACTCCCCCTATGCCAATGCAGTTTTTGACTATCATTGCTACCCCTCCTCCCCTTCCCTCCCCGTCCTTCCTGAACATAGTGTAACCCTCCAGGTTCAGGTCCCAGTCATGCCCTGCAGTGGCCCAAGTCTCAGTGACCGCTGCCACATCCACTGCTCCTCAGTTAGCATCACCTGGAGCTCAGGCATTTGTGCCCAAGCTCCTGGCATTTAGGGACTACCTTCACCCTTTCCCTATGGTTCCATTTCCCTGCTCGTGTTCCCATGGGGATTCTGTTTTCCCCTGGTCTGCACTTTTGCCAGTCGGCCTTTTCCTGCAATCCTCCAGCTCCCCAGGGGTGGAGACAGAGTCCTCCTTATCGGCACCCCTTGACAGCCTTTTCTCCCATCCCTCCCCTTCACAAGTTTAAACCCCACTTTTCACCAATGAACCCTCTATTTTCAACTTAAGGATTCCTCTCCCTCCAAATTGAGATGGAGTCTATCTCAGCATACAGCTCCTTATCCTCCCAGGTCTCCCCTAATCCCCATCAACCCATACCCTCTGGCCTCACACCACTCCCTGAGCCACTGGTTTATCTCCCTAATCTTCCTTTTGTGTTCCCCACTAGCCCTTGGCACCGGCAGGATTTCTGAGAAGGCTGTGCATCCTATGTCATGACAGACCCTGGCAAGCTCTCTGAATCTTGCCTGTATCTCTAGCTCGCTATTTCCCTCAATGTCATTTGTACCCAGGTGGACCAGTATGTCTGGGAAACCCCCACAATCCTTTGCCAGCTGATATACCTCATGCTTAGCCCTGTGCACCATTAGTCCAGGGAAGCATCTTGTTCTAACTGACCAGGCTTCTCCTTCCCTATCCCATTTGATACCCCTGATCATAGATTCCCCCAACAGGAGCACTCTGACTGCTCCTTTTCCTCCGTTCCCCCCCTTCCATGTCCCTCATCCTTTCTACCGGCCCCTCCACCCAGCTGGCTCCTTGTTCCTCCCCTATCTGGGTGCCACATGCCACCCCCTCCTTATTTACCATGGCCACCCCCCCCTCCAATCCTATGCCTCTCCTCCTCCTCCTGAGTATCCTTCTGTGCCTTGCTAATTCCCCCCTCACTGCTCACGACTGGTCCTTCTCCCCCATCTGCTAAACTAGCCTGGCTCGTCCTCCCTTCCTTCCTGTCTCCATTTAGTTCCTCCTTGCTCGTCATGATCCCCTGGCCTAAACCCTCAGCTCCCTTTACTGAATCCTCCTTGTACTTCTGGTCCTTCTCCTTTACCTTTCCTCCCAACTGCTCCTTCTCCTTGAGCTTTCCTCCCTCTTCCCCCTGCCCCTCCTGCTCGAATTCACTGCTCCCCCATTTTCCTTCATTCCAGGTCCCCCTTGTTCTTCCTGCTATCTGGCCCCTGCCTCCTGCCCCCCACTCCCTTTCCATCTCTAACCACCCCTGACGTGGCTACATCACCCCCCTCATCCTCAAGCAGAAGTAGAGATTTGAAGCAGTTACTGAGCGTAAGGTCTAATCCACCTCCCTGCCTTGCTTCCTTCTGTCCAGCCCTGGCCATCTGCCTACTTCCTTGAGAATGTTGTCCCTCCGTCCCTCCTTTGTGAGGGTCCCCAGTTACCTGCCTGCTTCCTTGGTAGTGTCCTTTTGGACCCCCCTCTGCCAGGGTCCCTATGTGACCCCTGAGTATTCTCCTGCACTCCTTTCCCTATGCCTCCACCCCCAGTGCTTGGTGCAACCCCGTGGGAGATCCCCAGCACCCTTCCCCAACCATACCGCCCCCCTTCCCTCAGCTGTCTCCTAATCCCCGCAACCTCCTCCCTAAGCTGTGCCAGCTGGTAGCACACTGGGCAACCACTGAACTTCCAAGCCCAGTCCAGTATCATGGCTGCTCCACACCCTGTGCACCCCACCACCCTCCCAAAGATGCCGGCCCTAATGATGGGTGGTTCCATCCCCTTCCAAATAGGTTTCCTTGGGTAAGCCACCAGGTTTCCCCTAGTCCAAGATACACCCTACTGCCTAATCAGGTCACCCACTAATCTTAGAGACAGTCCCACTGTACACCAGTAACCCTGTTACTAGGTGCAGTACAACACATTAAACTTATAAGGGAAATGAACAACTCCCTAAGCTCCCTCTCTCCCAACCTTTAAATCCAACCCCCAGTGGCTAGAACTACATGAGCTGCACCTGCAGCCTTTTCTTCCAATTGCAGGGCAGGTGTTCACCTATAAATTAGCAGAATTCTGGGGAGGGAGGGGTGGAGGAAGCATACCCCTTTTGTATGTATCTACTGTTTTGGGAATTCACCACCTGCAGGTAATCAAACCACCAGTCTTCACAAAAGGTTAACCAGACTATCATTTCAAGTTACTGCTGTTCAGGGTTATTAGAGTTGTAGAGTATTTGCATTTGCTTAGAGTATAGAGTCTGCATAGAGTTCTAAGTGTTGCCTTATAGTACAGCATTTTACAGATAAACATCAAGGACCACAACAAGCAGGTGAGATATAAGATTTACTTCTAATGAAGCGGTCTCAATTTTGTTTCCATCCTTCTTGCACATGCACTGTCAGTGAGGCAAATTGAGAGACAATGATGAAATATGAGCATCTAACAGTCAAATACAGGGCTTACTCTGACTTTCTTTTTTTTTCTCCTACTGTCGGCCCAGAAAAAGCAGAGGGACAGAAAGACAATGAGCAAGTGGGTGAGAGCTACAGTACTTAGCCTGACTTTTTTTCTGTAACAGACACTCTTCTATCATAATCTCACATGCATTGGTTAAACATTAGGAGGATGCTGAAAAAAATATCCTAACGTGCTGCATGTGCACTTCATGTACATTGTGTATAGACTGGAAAGCCATTGAAAATTAAAACTGTTAGAACTGCCACTGCATTTGCAGCACACAAAAAATCTGTAAAAGCAGTGAGCTGATGGAGCATTTTAATGTGACCTGTACTGTAGAAACAATGATCTCAATACACAAATTGGAATAGGCTGTGGTAATAGGGAACAGTGAGTGGTAAAGTGACTGCATCTTTAATATGGAGACTGTTCTGGTGCCTAATACTGTAGCAGGGTAATATAATGATAGGGAGTCATACATAGTCAACACAAAAAAAGTAGAGGGACAGAGAGACAAAGAGCAAGAGGTGAGAGCTACACAGTGAGCAGACAACGTGGCTTATAACACCTTGTATTCAGTGACAATTCTGAAAGTGAGAGAAATCAAGATGGAGTTGGTAATATACAAATGACTGTGTGTCGTGTGTAAGTTAAATGAGTCCTGATCTGAACATCAAGATACATTCGGTTAGTCTCCCTCCCAAACACTGTAGAATATGATGCAAAAGAGATCTGTTAACTAAAAGATGTGACACTTCATGGATGTCAATCTACCTCCTGCTTAGCATGCTATGCTGTCATATCTACACGATAAACGGAAACCTATAATTAGGATGACAACAGACCACATTCATTAGAAAAAAAATTAATAAAAAATGAAACTAAAAGAGAGACATCCCATGGGCTTTCAATTTCAGCAGATAATAGAAATGACCATACCCTGTCCTACTGAAATCACCGCTTACTAACAGCTGCTGACCGGAATCTCTCATCAGTTGTGTGATGGCAGCCTTCCACCTCACATGCAAACTCTAACCTGCTATCAAGGACTGTGAGGAACAGACAGTATAGCTGCACAGTGATCACTAAAAAAACTGTGGTAAACAAAATAGAATTCCAGGAGATAAACGGAAAGGCTAGTTTCAAACTATTTCAAGATCACAGATCGCAGGTACTGACCAACGGAGGGTCCCACTACCGCAGAGGTCATGAAGGCTACAGTGTTCTTGCCCTCCCCCACCCCTGGAACAATCTTGGCTGAAAATGTATGCACCTAGTGGTCGCACAGCCCCAAGCAGTGAAACAGCATTGGAATTGCTGAGGGCAAAGTAGAGGTCATGAGGGCTACGGTGATCTTGCCCTCCCCCACCCTTCAGAACAATCTTGGCTGAAAAGATCACAAGGGCCGGCCCATGGAGGATCCCATTACTGCCGAGGCCATGAGGGCTATGGTCATCTCACCCTCTCCCACCCCTCCGGAACAATCTCGGCTGAAAAGATCGCGGGGACCAACCAATGGAGGATCCCACTACTGCAGAGGTCATGAGGTCTACAGCGATCTTGCCCTCTCCAACCCCCCAAATAATCTCTGCTGAAAAGATTGCAGGGACCGACCGATGAAGGGTCCCACTATCGCAGAGGTCATGAGGGCTACGGTGATCTCACTCTCCCCAACCCCCTGGAACAATCTAGGCTGAAAAGGTATGCAGCTAGTGGTCGCGCAGCCCTGAGCAGTGAAACTGCATTGGAATTGTTGAGGGCAAAGTGTTTGGGGTTTGGCGCCATTTTGTAAGTTCAGATTTGCACCAGGACTGACTGCAGTCGGCGTACATGTGGAGATAGTCTCTAGTTTTACTGAGTAGTGGCTGCTTGGCTTAAATTTAGCTATATTCCAACTGGTACTTTAATTATTCTGTAAGAAGCAGTGGTTCGCTACAACCAGCTGTTACTTTAATTGAATTTTAGTGGAATACTTACTGCTAGCCAGTATCTTACAGCGCAGTGATTGTCTGCCTCATTTGTACTATATTCCGCCAGGTACTTCTACTGCCCAGTAAAAAGCTAAATTTAGCTACCAACTGCTGTTACTTTAATTGCTCTGTAGCCAAACATTTACTTCCAGTAAGCTGTTATTTAGCCCTGCCCAGTTTGCCCTGTTTAATTAAGTTATTTGGATTTGAAAGCTAGCAAAGACTTTTGGTTGAACATCCTAGTCCAGTTTATCTCTCTCCCCTCTTTTGTCTGCCCTACCTAGCCTGTGCTTACCATCCCCCCTCTGACTATATATATTCTTACCTCCTCTCCTGTTCTCCACAGATCGCTGGCACTGACCGACGGAGGGTCCCACTACAGCAGAGGTCGTGAGGGCTCCAGTGATCTCTTCCTCCCCCACCCCCTGGAACAATCTCACCTGAAAAGATATGCAGCCAGTGGCTGCAAAGCCCTGAGTGGTGAAACAGCATCAGAATTGTTGAGGGCAAAGTAGAGGTCATGAGGGCTATGGTGATCTTGCCCACCCCACCCCCAAGAACAATCTTGGTTGAAAAGATCGCAAGAACCGACCAACGGAGGGTCCCACTACCGCAGAGGTCATGAGGGCTATGGTGATATTGCCCTCCCCCACCCCCCTGGGACAATCTCGGCTGAGAAAATCGCAGGGACCAACAGATGGAGGGTCCTACTTCCACCGAGGTTGTGAGGGCTATGGTGATCTCACCCTCCCCCAACCCTCAGAACAATCTCGGTTGAAAAGGTATGCAGCTAATGGTCACGCAGCCCCGAGCAGTGAAACAGCATCGGAATTGTTGAGGGCAAAGTGTTTGGTGTTTGGCGCCATTTTCTAAATTCGAATTTGCACCAGTACTGACTGCAGTTGGCATACATGTGGCGATAATCTCCACTTTTATTGAATAGTGGTTGCTTGGCTTAAATTTAATTATATTCCAACTGGTACTTTAATTATTCTGTAAGAAGCAGTGGTTTGCTACAACCTGCTGTTATTTTAATTTAATTTTAGTGGAATACTTACTGCTAGCCAATATCTTACAGCGTAGTAATTGTCTGCCTCATTTTTACTATATTCCGCCAGGTACTTCTACTACCCTGTAAAAAGTTGAGTTTAGCTACCAACTGCTGTTACTTTAATTGCTCTCTAGCTGAACATTTACTTCCAGTAAGCTGTTATTTAGCCCTGCCCAGTTTGCCCTGTTTAATTAAGTTATTTGGATTTGAAAGCTAGCAAAGATTTTTAGTTGAACATCCCAGGCCAGTTTATCTCTCTCCCTTCTTTTGTCTGCCCTACCTAGCCTGTGCTTACCATCCCCCCTCTGCCTATATATAGGGGATACATAATGGGCAGGAGTGTGATATGGAAAATATCTTCACTCCTGCAGAGTGAGCTCTGGATACTCATGAGTGCTGAAGGCATGAGTGAGAGTATTCAGAGCTCATGATGCAGGAGTGAAAATGTTTTCCATAGCACATGATCTGCCCATCATGTGTTCGATTTATACAATAGGGGTACGAGTTTCAGAAGTATTGTTATGGTTTTATGTGTTCTGTTGCTGTTTTTGTGTATGAGTTTTTCTGAATGGGCTGGCTAGGTTACAAACTCTGTGGGAAAAGCTGAGTGTGTTTTGCAATGCTAAGTGAGTTAGCTTCAGGCAGCAATGAGAAACAAACTGTTTTGTGAAGCTGTGTCCTTTAGAATTCTGGCTGCAGTCAAGCTGAGTATCGCAGTAGCGGGTTGGGAGTGAGAGTGTGTGGGAAGCAGGTGAGAATGTTTTGCCATGGTAATTGAGTTAGCTGCAGGCAGCAGAGAGTCATCTCACTCTCAGCCATGAGATAAATGTCAGTTCTTACACTTATCACACTCTGAGCCATGAGATAAATATCAGCCCTTACATTTATCTCACTCTGGTGAAGATACATGTTTTTATCACACTCATTTATCCTTCACCCCTATTGTATAAATATTCTTACCTCCTCTCCTGTTCTTTACAGATTGCAGGGACTGACCAACGGAGGGTCCCACTACTAAAGAGGTCATGAGGGCTACGGTGATCTCACCCACCAATCCCACCCCCCTGGAACAATCTCAGCTGAAAAGGTATGCAGCTAGTGGTCACACAGCCCTGAGCAGTGAAATAGCATCAGTATTATTAAGGGCAAAGTGTTTGCCCCGCTGACACTCCGCATCAGCTCCCCACCACCCCCACCACCACCCCTGATGAACATGCCCTTTTATAGGGACTTGGCTGCCAGCTGAACCAATCAGTCCATTTCTCCATTTGCAGCCTATAGAAGTTCACCACTAGAGGCTACTCAGCTCCCTGCTACAAACAGGTTACACTACTGTGAGCAAGAATCTCAGGTCTCTGCATACACCATACTGTTAAGCTTATGCTATTCCCCCCTCATCCCTATGTGTTAAGTTAATCTGCCCTTCCACCCCACCTCTTCTAGACTTATTCTTTTGTTTAACTGATAACTATTGTCACAGTGTCCCCTTCTGACATCCCCCCCAGAATCTCTCTCCCACTCTTAAAGGATCTTTCAAATGCTGACACCATGATTAATATTGTGCTATTCCCAAAAGAACCTATGTGATTGCAATTAATAATTTCTGAGGCTACTCACCTTCATAACCTTTCACCCCTTTGTTTATCTCCCCATCTACTTCCCCACCCACTTCTCTCAACCCCCTCCTGACAAAGCCTCATGGCAGCTGCCCCTACCCCTGCTGTTTCCCTCACCCACACTTTTCGTATTCTGTGACGAAGCCCCCTCAGGCTGCTCCCACCATGCTCTGTGATTAACATCTGTTTGACCCATTTATTTTTTTGTACTGAGACCAGTTCAGAATGTCAAAATGTACTCCAACTTCATGTAACATCTCTGACACTGTAACGGCCTATTTGCCTGCTACCTGTATAGCCTGTAACCTACTGTGTACTCTGAATGTTCTGTAACTTGTTCATGTAAATTTGTCTCTTGTCCACTTGACATGGAACCTTTGTAAATGAGCCTTCCTGGCTCAAAGATGTTAATCTGCAATTTAAAATAAAAATAAAAAAAATAAAATAAAGTTTGCAATTATTGTACGACTCCAATCATGACTACAGGTTAATTAGGGGCCTGCACACTACCTCTTTATTTTTTTTTTTTGAAATTCAAGTTTATTGATTTTAACATAACCTACATAGACAGGTCATTACACATTAATGTCGAGTATCCAGTCATGGTACAACTAAAATAGAGAAAGAAAGAAAAAGAGAAAAAAAAAAACACCCCAACAACCCCAAACCCCCTCCCTCAACCCCACCCTCATCTTCCCTCCTTCCAAAACAACCCAGCCAACCTCCCTACTACCAACTACAAAGTACCCACCCTCCACCCCACAAAAGCCCTTATAGAGTGTGCAACACAATTGTATGTCTAGTTCTATCAACTAATTCACGGAGGAATCATATCCTGATCATGTAGTCAAAATCAGAGTGAGTAGATGGGGAAAAGGAAAGGGAAGAAGACCATGTTGGGCATCAGAGATGACTTCAAGAGATCATTGGTGCAAATATAACGCATATAGATTGCCCCATTTTTTGTGGAACAGGTCCATATGATTGTGTGAGCTGGCCACAAGTCTCTCCATATTGAAGCAAACTGAGAGTTCCGTCAACCATTCAGAATAGGTCAGGGTCAGTTGGTCGGTCCAATGTTTAAGGACTAGTCTTTTGACCACTATAGACACTAAGGCCATGTGATATCGGTGTTCCAGGCAATCTATGGTGGAGTAGTCACCTAGAATACATATATCAGGTGTAAAAAGATTGGCAAGGCCAAGTATAAGATCGAGCTTGTCCTGAATAGAGGTCCACAAGGGGGCAACCTTAGTACAATGCCAGAAAATGTGGAGGGAGTTCCCTTCACTATGTGAGCACCTGGAGCAAAGGGGAAGAGATAGTTTATTGAGACGGAACAATTTGTTAGGGGTATAGTACATATTGTTTAATATGAAGTATGGATGACTATAAACCTATCTTGGGTGACACTACCTCTTTAACTAAAGTGGTACCAGTTCACCACCAATGACTTATCTGTTGTTTGATGTGAAACATGCACTCCCTTCCCTCTAATAAATATCCTTGGTTGCATCTGAAGACATGCCTGCCTTTCCTTGTAAGTTCAGACTAGCTTCAGGTCTGAGGGAACATAACAGAACCAGTATAGCTCAGTTGGTCAAAGCACAAGGAATGTGCCCACTTCAACTGGGTTGAAACTTGGTACAGTGAGCAGGGTGCAAAATGGAGTCCAAAGCAGAGCATGCTTCCATCATGATCAATGTTCCCTCTAATTTTCAGTCTCTGTGGGTGGGCGACTGATATGTGTGTGCGGCACTTTGTGCAAAAAAATTGATTCATGTGCTCAAATTGGGTGGCCCAAACAAGTGATATATTTTATTGTCAATAAATAGTAGAAAACATAACCAAACACTCAAATACTCAATGCAAAGTATTAATATACATTCTGACACAGTCCGAAGCTTGGATGTGCATTATGCACCGTAACAGTATGGATTGGAAACGTGTAAACTATGTACATTTTAAAGAGTCTTGCATGCATCTAAAAGGAGGGCTGTTGATGATGCATTGCTAAGAAATCAACATTTACCGTTTTTTCTCTCCTGTCTTTCCCATTCTTACAGTGGACGTATATTTTATTAAGATCCATTTTTCCACCAGATGCTAAAAACAATTTTGTTTGCATCAGCATGTCTAAATGGTTTTCTTTCAAGCGGTTTCTTTGTTTGCACTTAATGCAGTTCATGAGGCTGAAGCCTCTTTCACAGTCAGCACTAGAAGCTTGGAATGTAGTAGTAGTACAATGTATTGTTCAGCATAAAGCAGTTACAATACACTAAAATCAGGACAAAATACATAGTAAATATAAATAGACAATAAATAAATCAACAAGGAACTTAAGTATCTTTACAGTGCAATTCAATCTAACGTGTCCCTTGAGTACCTTTTCACACAAATAACCTCCATAGGACTTCAAGTCCTCTAATAAACTTACAAATGAGCTGAAATTAAAAATCTTGCAAAGATCTCTACCATGTTTTCTCTTTCATAGTAAACAAATTTTCAAAAGATCCTCCAGGGGAGACTGAGATCAACTAACAGTCCACCCAGCATTTTTTCCTAATTGATTCGTACCTAGGGACGTAAGAGTACCACATGTTTGAGATCATCTATCATCTCCTCCACATTTACAATATGGAGAAAGTACTCCTCTCTTTTTGTCTGAAATGAATGCACTGAGCATTACAATTTTCAGTTCTGAATCTTGTATAGAGTCTCCTTTGTTTAGGACAGGTTAAAAAGAGATATGGCTCATATCCCCCATGAAATCTTTACTTTTTTATAACACCCATATAGCTTAAGCTTGGAGAGTTGAACATGACAAATTTTTGTCAAATCAGTAAGCATTAATTTGACATCCTGCCTATTCTCCTGAAATGGTCTAGTGTAAATTTTATATAAGAGGTGGCCCAATCCGCCAGCATTATTGTTTCCTTAATAAGTTGAATAAAGGGATGCATATATCCCATGCTGGCCAATTTGATGGCTTCTTTTACAACATTCGTGGATATCTTTGTTGGGGCAAAAGAAAGTTTCAACAGAAAGAGAATCTGTCAGTCACAGATGAGAGAAGTCAAGGAATATTGTCCTAACTCCAAGGCAAGAATACAGCTTGAGTTCCATTTGACTAACATTAAGATGTATCTATAGAGTTTATTCAGAATTATTTCTAATTCTCTAACCTTAATATGACCCCGTATTTCAGAGGTGTATGTCATGCTTATTCTTATTTTGGCATTAACAACTCTTAATACCCCTCTGACCGATGACTTCCCCATCTTGCTGTTAAATATTTTTAGGGCATTTACCGAAGATCCCATTTTAAATTGAATTGCCTCTAAATATTTGGTCCAAGATAGGCTATAGGCAAAACGGACACCTAAACAGTCATAACACTTAACAGTGTCTATATGGTTACTGTTTAGCCTAAAGCCTACCGTATTCTTGGTTTGAGAGCAAAAAACTACAGTGTTGGTCTTGCCGAGATTAACTTTTAGTTTCCTTTAAGAACAAAGAGATTCAAAGTGAGTCAATTTTCTTTTAAGACCTAGTACTGAAGTAGAGAGCAAGACTAAATCTTCTGCATATGCTAAACATTCAATCCTTTGATCATTAATTTTTGGAACATGAAAATCTGGGTTACCAAACTGATCCAAGACTGTATTAATACAGATGTTAAAGAGAGTGGAGGGCCAAAATACACCCCTGTCTGACCCCACGTTTGTCTCAAATCTATCAGTTAGATGACCATACTGATTATACTGGACCCATGCCACATATTTTCATACAGTCTAATAATAACATCAAGAAGTGAGGCCTCCAACTTCAGATCCCTTAATGTAGCCGAAGGATTTTTCTACTAATGCTCTCAAAGGCCAAGGAGAAGTCTACAAGCAGCAATGTAATCTGGTTTTCTCACTTTAGTATACTTCAGATCAGGTGCGAGCACGTAACAGTGTTGTACTGTAGAACAGTCATTCCAGAAACTGTTCTGTGCCTCATTCAATACTGCATTCTCCATGACCGACGACAGCAATCTGCGAACATTATCCTAGAGAAATCTTCTGTGAAACATCTATCAGACTAATAAGCCGATACATTCTTGGGTCATTGGATCCTCTTTTTAAAAATTGGGAAGATAACACTACCTGCCCAACTGGCAGGGCAAGAGTACCCTGAACCTGGCCACTAAACAGCAAAAGAAGAAAAAGAATCCACCAGTTGGGATAAACCTTATAGAGATCACCCAGGACTCCATCCGGCCCTGGCGCTTTTTTTTTTTTTTTTGCCTTAAGCCCAATCAGTGCCATCCGGATTTCGTCCTCTGTGATCAAGATAGGTCTTGGAAAAATGTCATCCTCCTGTATTTTGAAAGCATCAGGTGTCTCCTGCTCTTCATGAGAATAATAGAGCTTGGAGAAATGAGATGCCCAAACTTCAGGTGTAATATAGGCTTCAATCCTATTGGCATATCTATTATAGCCCTGGGCAACAATATTCCAAAATCGCCTTCCATCCCTACCCAAAACAGCCTGTCTCAGTTTTTCCCAAAGTCCCTGAGTATGTTTATGTCTCTCCCATTTGAGAATTTTCCTACATTTTTATCTTTCAGTCTTTAGCAATTTAAAATCTGCTGCAGACTTATTTCTTTTCTTCTTATGCTGTCTTAGTTTTCCTCCAAACTCCTTCTTTCCCTGTAGGCATACCAAATTAAACCAAGACTTTTTATAAAGGGACCTAGGACGGTATGTTGTTTTACATCTAGGTCCAAGTAAGGAATGAATTGTTTCTCAATTCTCCAAAATATTAAAGGCCTTACTTTTGTCCAGGACCAACTCACGAATATCACCTAAGACTCCTGTACTAAGAATTTCATTGAAACTAGCTTAATGAATCGGACCCCATCTAATCCTTCTCTTGTTTATGACTTCAGACTCTCTTCCTGTTGTGCCTCACTCCTTAAAGTCCCAAAGGGCATTTTTTTAATACTTTTATTTATATCTTTTATCAATGTTATTCACATTACATATCACTGTTGTAGTACATACAAATTTAAAATTATACACCATTGAGGGCTAGCCCTCTTAATACACACATAGAAATTTAAATAATAATTCCAGTACTACATCTTTAAGATACATCATCGGAGGTATGCAAAATTTAACCCTACTTATCGAGTATATTGCCTTTAAAAGCAACTGTGGCAATAAAGCCCATAAGCTGCATGTATAATTAAATCAAGAATAGTTCCTAGCCTATGGCTGAGTTTCAAATAAAACTCTGCTTCTTTATATAAAGAAAGTGAGTAAACATGCTTTACCATTTTCTTGAGTACCTCAAGGTACTAAATACTGTAAGGATTGTGCTCTGTCTGATTCAACTTAAGGCATGCAAATTGACTAGTTTTCTCACAAATATATAGCCTACACTCCAACTGTAGCCCAGAACAAAATTTTAGAACAAATAATAATAGAACAGAAATACAACATGAGCACCTAAAGCCCACTTGGTAAAAACAGTCCATGAACTACAGTCCATTATCAGGAGCTCCCAACACTTTGCAGCCAACAAGCTAGTAGTTCATTTATTTATACAAACACTGTTCTTACTAGGAGTAGGCAGCCATCAAGTTTCGACAATATCTTCTTCATCCTCCCCTAAGGAGGACCGAGACACATGCTCTCGAAGGTGACTGTCATGTACATGTCTCCGGGTCCACTTCAGCGCTTCTTGAGGGTCAGTAAAATGTAAATCTTCTCCTGTGTGTGTAATTGGAGGCGAGCTGGAAAGATCATGCTGTGCGAGATTCCTGCCTCGTAATATCGGCGAACCCCATCAAAGCGCTTTTCTTTTGTCGGTTGCATAACTGAGATCCGGATAGATACTGACCTTCTCTCCCTCACAGAGTAAAGTCCTCTTCTGCCTGGCCAGTCAAAGGAGGAAGTCCCTGGTCCCAATCCCATCAGGACTAGCACTAATGCTCTAGGAACTTCCAGATTTGCTTATGACCCTTGTAGTAACTCTGTAGGCCTTCTGAATGGGATCTTACGGCCTGCTAATTGTTGCCCAAACTGTGATTCTAACCATTCTTGCATGAATAAAGGCAAATGGTCTCCTTCTACTTGCTCAGGAATTCCGAAGCACTCTCAGGTTGTTTGCTCTTGCCTGGTTCTCCAACATTTCTAATCTTGCTCGGAGATGAGTATTCTCTGTCACCAACTTTGCAGACACTCCGAGGGCTGATTCTGACCCTTCACAGCTTTCTCCATCTCTATTTTAATAGACGAGACATCTGCTTCAACACTATTACTCTGCGGTCAGGGAGTCAAATCGGGACACCAAACCCTCTACGAAGAGATCAGCGGTTTATTTTGCCCGAGACTCTGCAGCGTTTCTTCATGAGTGTCTCAGGTTCCAAACAGTCAGGCCTTGACCAGACCTCGTGGTGAACAGGGAGCATTTTGTTTGCTTTTGCTCCCTCTTGACCGACCTATCTTTCTTTGGGTTACCCATGTCGGTGCTGCCAATCTTCCAATTAATATTCCTGCCGTTTTCTTAATTTTAGCTGCCTTGTGAAGCACCAGATTTTAAGTTTTATTTCTCAGAAAGACAGAGTTGCAAATCCTTGCGACCGTCTTGCTCGGCCTCCACAGCGCCCCCCCAAAAGGGCATTTGATGTTAATTATAATAGCACAGTGTGCTGATTCCAGTCTGTCTATGACCTCTAACTTTTGGATCAGCTTTACTGCTTCCAAATTGGTCCAAACCTGATCAGGGGTTGAAGAACCAGCAGGTCCTCGATACGTTAAGGATCCAACTAGATCTCCTGAGTTCTCTCATTTAAAATACAGAAATTTCTACTGGCCAAGCCGCTAGCAATCCCCTACCTCTGAGGTTAGATTTTAGATCCTGAGCAGTCCTTGTATATGAGATATTTGGATTAATTATAGATATTGTATGGATCATATCTAAATATACATCCTCCAAGAAACGAGGAGGAATTCTGGCATTAAAGTCTCCTGAAATAGCTATAGGACAAGATAAACTCTCATCTAGCAATTAAGTCAAGTGCCATTTCAGATCCTGTATGAAAGGTCAGTGGGATCAGTAGCTGTATTGTGAGGGAAAGTATATATTGCAGAGAATGATCTTCTCTTGTCCCTTGCTAATCATTAGAGCCAAAATACCCTCTGACTTAGAAGAAATGTTAGTGATCTCAAAATTTAGCAAAGTTTTGATAAAAAGGAAATGCCCCTTTAAACCTTCCAAACTTTTTATCTTTAGTTGCTGGCAGAGTAGAGACAGAATAACCAACCAATTTGGGAGTTACATTTTCTGTACACCATGTTTCTTACAGTCAATAATATCAAAATTATCAGAAATCTCACTACTTCAAGGTCAATTATTTTAAGATAGATGCCCTCAATATTCCATGAAAGTATAGAACGGGCATCACATCTAGATCCCCAGTTCCTTATCCAAATCTAGTTGGCATTCAGAGTTTAATTTGTTTGATATTATCTACAGGCTGCATTTGTCAGGCTGAATCAATAACTGTTAGTGGCGTAGTAGGTATTAGGGTCAGTTAGGTCTCCAAAGTCAATCAGGGTTATCTGCCTCCAAGATTGATTCAGGGCAACCCTTTAATGTGTCAACCCAGAAAAAGACTTCACCCGAGTCTAAAGTGTTAACTAAATGTATTTCCAAACAGTCCAGCTTTGCACAGAGAAAGCAAGGGTATGAGGATTTTAAATGTAATATCAATCTGTGTTGTGGGCTCAGGATCTCCATATAACTTTATGGACTCCACGTGTTTCTGAAGATATAAAATCCTAATGTTCTTTCCAAGAGCAGCAACAAATCTTCCCTAACTTTCCTATAGAATCCTTGAGTGAAACCTTCCACTCAAAGATAGTTATGGTCCTACTCAATCATACTTCTCTCTGCTTCAGTATATGATCCTCTATCACTCCCAACATTTTCTCTGTGCTATTGTATCCTTCTCACTCTGCACCTCCCTATGGAGAATCTCTTCTGGGAAGGATGTGAGACTATAGGAACCTCTGTACATAATAGCTTCATGTTTAGCTTGGAGTGTAGCACATACATCAATAAATTTAGCTACCATGCTGTACTGCATCATGTTAATAAGCAAAGTGGATCATGTCAGTAAATGATTTTAATGATCCTCCTTTATTTTTCAGCAACTATAAATCTGAAGTCATTGTACTGGCTAACAATTTCTGCCTGGTCCATTGATGAAAAATAGTCCTGATATTTGCTGTACAGTCTCTCAGTATTTGATAAGCCAAACTCAAAGCTGTAATGTGACACTGCTGCAAAATCAAAGGCAGATCAGTCAGAAAGTTCACCTGCAGGAAATCAGCTGTCCAGATTGTCACATAACAGGCCAATGAATTGCAAAATTGTTGTGTGCTACTTCAGCTGTGCAATTAGCCAAAGCAGTTTTACTGGTTGGCTCCAGTAGACAGTTTCACCCAGGTACTGGTTCTGATCTTTTTATTTTTGCCCTAGCAATCTGTACAGCTTCAACTGTTGTTAGACCATTTTTCTGAAACATCTTAGGCCCCATTCGCACTAAAGGCATTTAGAAGCGGTTCTGTCGCTGAACCATTTCAAATGCATGCTGGTCTCGGATCGTGTTCGCACATAACTCAGTTGTAGCTTGCAATTTTTGAAGCATGCTCAAACCCTGATGAGACCAGGGCTTGAGCACGCTTCCAGAAATCCATTTCAAAAGTGAAGTGAGCTACTCACAATGTGAACAGACAGGGTCAGATCCATTCATGCTTGTTTATCCTCCACCTCTCGATCGTGCAAAGCATCATGGCAAGCAGCTGTGCAAGTGCTGCTGAATCAGAATAGAAGGAAATGGATTAATAGTGAGAACACTCTAGCATGCATCAGCTGAAATGGGTCAATGAAGTGGACTGCAGTGTGAACCCTGCAACATGGTAGCTAATTCGTTTTCAAAAATGATTGCTGAAACATGCTGTAGTGTGAACAGAGCCTTGGACAACTCTGCCAACTCAAAAGTACATCATTTAATACTGTTATGGCAATGTGGTATTCAGGGTTGGACAGCTTCTAAAGCAGTACTTAGCAATGGGATATTTGATGGATGCATGCATAATTGTATGTGATATCATTTACCTAGGTATGGTTTACAACAACTATGCTGGGTATTGTCAAGCTCAGTTGGGGGTTTAAAATGTATTTTTGCAATGTAGTGAGTGAGTCAGTGTGATGTGAGAGAGGAGATGCATTTAGGAGACCGTATTTCTCTTCTGTTCCGGATCCATACTAAGTGTAGTCTGAATTTATGAAATTATATGAAGAGGAAATTTTTTGCACTGCCATTTCTTGCTGTCCACTTTTGAATTACTATCCCCATGTAGCCAACATGGGCAACCTTTTACAAGCACTGATTCATTGAATCTCAAATGTATATAATGTGAGACCCCATTTTAAAAGAAGCGCAATCTCATCTCTAGACATATGTATAGTTAGTGTCTCATCCTGCTAATTGAGAAGGTTATACCCATCAGCCCCCAACAAATACATAAAAAATGACACAGAAACAGACAGTAGGTTGCTTTGATGCTTTTATTGTAAACAAAAACTATAGTTTTCCCATTTTCTTGTACAGAAAAAAAAATGAACACTCTTTCAACGGTGAAGCTTTAAATCCATTATAAACACATTTTATATGTGAGACACTGCTTGGGGAGGAGGCAGATTACACTGAAGTTGTGCAACTTTAAAACTGAAATAATATAATACACACCTTATGTCAGATAATCTCTGCATTGCTTTGTTGGGGGGCATCTACCAAACAAATAAACATGCCATTGCTGTGATCAGCAGGGGAATACTGTTCATTATCAAGTACCGTCTTACTGAAAAGAGGTGTCAAGCCGAAAACATTGATGTAACTGCAAAGCCGATTGGTTGGAATTTTGCCGATTGGTTCCTTTGTTCTATAAGTGGAGCGAGAGCGAGATGTCTGGCTTGTTAACTGCTGGCTTGTTAAAGTTAATGGGTTGTGGCCTTGGGGGTGGGCATACAATGTTTCTTTCCCATTCACTTTCATGTCCTGTAATCCGAGTCTTAAATCTGAGTGATGACTGTAGTCACTACTTCATGAACATGAGGATCTCTGTCAGCTGCTTTGTGCGCTACAACTGAAGCTGTGTGCGGGTTACTTCTGACTGCTGTGCGGATGCACATGCGCACACCTTAGGGGAAACATAGATCATGATGCCTTTTGACTTTAAGAGTGTGAGTTGTTCCACTAGAAGGACAGGGGAAAGAGACCCTGGTACTCAGATGTCACCTCTCACTATTCCTTACTATTTTGGTGCCCCATGGTTACCTAGATACACCAGAGACCCAACAGATCCCACCACCAGTAGCTTGGGAGAGTTCAGAGCCAAAATGAAGGCCATGCTCAGGCTACACAAGATGCCAGAACACCAGAAGGTAGAAAGTCTCATAGAACAATTGGGAGGAGCTACCCACCGAATAGTGGTATCGTGGACCAAAGGAGAGAAGACCAAAGAGGAACATATCCAGAGGAAACTGGGATGCATCTTTGATACTTGAATGCTATTGAAATTAAAGATGCACTTCTTTGCCAAGACCCGAATACTCAGGGAGATTCTGATACAGTATGCATTGGGTTTGCAGGAGGCACTGAGGGCTATCAAGTGCTTGGATCCTGGAGGTATGCATGGTCTCATTAAAGTCCTGGCAGATAAGTTTATTGAAGGAGTTAGTAGTGACATGCTAAAAAAATAACTTATAATGCTCCATCTGCAATCCCCAGGTTAGAACTTTCTAGATTTCAAAGAGAGGGCAATCAAAGTTTTAGGAACAGGACAGCAAGATGGAGACACCACTGCCTGCCAGCAGTACATGGAAACACCACCCTAATGTGGACTGGGAATATAATTTCCAGAAATGTCTCATGCCAGAGCCACAGTGAAGAATTTGGAGCAGAACCTACCAGTTCTCCCCAATCCCGTGAACTACAGTCCATGAAGTGACCGCTCCAGAAGTGAACATGCTGTCCACCATATGGCTCAGACATCAGAGTAACCCACCAGAAGGGACAAGCCTCCCACACCAAATACAACCTGCATGATGTAGGAACAGCTAGATGAACTGACCAAAAGAATGACAGATGTATGCAGTGAGATGAGGACTCTGAAAGACAGTTGGAGAAGAGAACCAGACCATGGGCCTGATAGAAGGTGAGATAACCGACATCTCACCCCAGGGGAAAGATGAGGTAATGGACGATGGCCCCATGACTGATTCAGTGCCCAAGGAAACCCTGATATTTAGGTGATGTGGAATATATGGCCATATCAATCGAAGATGCAGCCAGAGTCTGACCATAGTGAGTTTAAACAGGGATCCCTGAGACAGAGGATGGACCCTCGGCAGAGCAGAATTAGGTCCAGCACATATTGACACACACAAGTTCATGGGGAGATGTCTTATAGTCCCTGTGAAGATCAATGGCATAGAGTTACAGGCACTCTTGGACACTGGTCCACAACTTATGACCATCCAAAGTAAACAGTTTCTGCAGAATTGGACAAGCATTCTGCTTCAGTAGCCACCAATGAAATGGATCAAACTGATTGCAAGTAATTGTCTTACAATTCCTTACCAGGGTTATGTGACTAACATTCATCTGGGAGACACCACATACCAGTATCAAGGACTCATTGTCAGTGACACCTCAGCTGACACCTTACCATCAGTCCTTGTGGGAATGAACTTTCTCAAACATAGAAACAAAGACTTAAATGGCAGATAAGGACCACTTGGCCCACCTAGTCTGCCTATTTACCTACCTATTGGATAAGCTGCAGCTCCTAGTTAACCAACAGCCTATTTTCTCTTACCCCCCCACTATAATTGCCTTATGTCTGTCCCATGCATTCTTGAATTCCTCCACTGTTTTTGACCCCACAACCTCCTCAGGAAGGCCATTCCATGCATCCACCACCCTCTCAGTGAAAAAATACTTCCTCACATTGCCCCTTAGCCGTCCCCCCTCTATTTTCAAATTGCGCCCCCTTGCTGTTGTACACCTCTTAAAAGATCAAGTCACTGTTATTCTTTATGGGCTGCTTCGCTAGCTGAAACCCCTTCCCTTCTCTACACACTATTTATTTGTTTATTTGAAAGTTTGTGACCGGGAGAGGCACACTAAGCCACAGCTCGTTTCTAGGTGTGACCTGAGAGCAAGGGAAGGTGAATGTGTACAGATGTAGACTGACTTACAGAACTTGATTAACCTGTAGGTGGTATTTTAGTGAATGGGGAGAATCTGGCCAGGACACTGGAGAAATGTCCCTATTCTTCCTGGTAGGGGATGCTGTTGGTTATGGCTGACAATCCTGGGCTTGGCCAATTGGCTGGTGAACCTGCAGGTGAGCAGTTCTCCCTGCCTGCAGGTTCTTCTGAGGAGAACAGTTTTGTTGCAACTGAGGAACCTATGGAAATGATAGTGGAGCAAGTTTCTGAACGCCAGGCGGTGTTCTCTGAGTATGGTTTGGTTGTAGAGCTTTCAGTGCAACAACGACGGCATTTATTGCAGTTGTTAAAGCTCACTGATTCGAGCAATGGACCCAATGATTTGGAGAACAACTTGCCTGTGCTGATGGGCTTGGATATCCCCCTTAATGCCCAGCCTGAATGGCTGAGTGTGTATTGGGACGGAAAGCAGAGTGACATATCCACTCTATCGACTGATGGCTTGCCAATGCCCAAAGTTGGCATTCTTTGTGAATTTGATATTATCCTGAAGACTAAAGCTTCTGATGTGTGCTTGACTATGACTGAAGGGGTCACAGTGAGTACTAACATCTCCAAGACTCTTGGGGCTGGTGTATCATCGATAAGGTCTACAAACAATATCGAGGCAGTGCCTGTATCTACAGTTCAGTCCGGGCTTCCTACGTACTTGCTGGGTGTGGGAGTGGTTTCTTCTGTTGGGACTGTATACCAGGATAAAATTGAGCAACAGCACAGTGGTGATACAATGGATGTGGGGACAGTCACTGTAGCTACTGATGGAAGTCCTCTACTTACAGATGGGGATCTCAGGGACATGGCTGAAGTGGGGGGGGGAAGCAACATGATGTTGACTTGAATGTACAGCATGATAGGTGGGCTGATTGCTCGGAAGAATTAGTGGTGCCTGCACCACTACAAATTGCTCCAGACCATGATGATAATATTCTAGTGACTGGTTTATCAGTCAGCGAAGCCCTCCGTCAAGCAGGTTGGGTTCGTCATTCAAAGGATCAGCCGTAGGCCTCCCCTGAAAGGTTACCTGATCTGCCTGTGGACCCTATGGAAATCCCAGTCTCTCTAGATATGGGTGACTCCCTGAATTCCCAGGTGCAGTTTCTGACAAAACTGCACCAGGATTCTATTGATTTGATGCATGCCTCATCCCCTGGCTCTGCTAGCAACAACCCAAACCCCCACCCCTCTGTCCCAGTTCATGTGCCTACAGAAGCAGTACAAAGAAGAGATATTTCTACTGCTGCATTGCTGGCTCAGGGCCAGGGAGACAGAGGCCCGAGGAGTAGTAGACATGGTGCAATGAGATCAACCCCCTCAACTTCTGGCCAAAATACCAGAACACTTTCTGGACTATTTCATGCACCTCCAGAACCGGCTAAACTCTGGAATGCAGTCCACATTAAATATAGAGGAGGCCTTGACATTTATCCAGACAGAATTTACATGGGTAAAACCCTATTGAAGGACAGTATGGGGTTTTTGGCCCTGGAGATTTATGTTTTGATACACACATGAGGTGATCCCATTTTTTTTTTATAGGCTTTATTTCTCACCAGGACCAAGGAACTCTCTCCAGCTACCTTACCAGCCAGGCTCTACCTCCCAGTCTGACTTTCCAGGCTGACCCTGTCCAGCAGATCCCCCAGTTCTGAGCCCCCTGAGGTGGGATCACCCACCCTAGTGCTCTATCTACATTCTAATGCACCGGGCAGGAGTTGCCGGACCCTCCTGGAAGCCGAGCCTAATGATTGGAGTGTGGCCGAGACTGGAAGTGCCTTCGCCTATCCTAAGCCCAGGGTTTTCAGACTTTAGGTTGCCCCTGGAGCTGGACGTGCAATGACACCTGCACGGAGAAGCCGTGAGCATCCACTGCGCTCAACCTCTTATGTTCCAGGCACATGTAGTACCTCCGGTCTCCACTGGGTGTCACTACTGCACCATGGATCCCCAGAACCCACCCCAGAGAGGGGAGAGCTGTCCTGTGGATGCTTAATTCCTCTCCCTTCCCCTGCTGACCCCCAATGGTCCGGGCTCGTTCACGAACCCGGGTAGCAGGTGTAGCGTGAGGTGTGGTGTCCAGTGCCTCAACCCTTGGCACCACTGTGCAGGCTCAGGTGATCCCATTTTTGATGCTAGTTTTAAAATTGCTGCTGGATTGGAATTGTTTTGGCAGAGGTACCAAGGCCTTCGTCAATCTCCTGAGTGGTTGCCTTTTGTGGTGATCCCTCTGTCTAGACCTACCTTCCATACAATTACGGTCCTTTTTAAAAATGAGGGGGTAGCAATTGGTGACATACTATACTGGTTAAAGAACAAATGTACTGTATTGGGCCTTCCTGATCCGATCATGGACATGGAGGATATCTGGACCGGGGGTTGGCGTATCAGGGTACGGTTGCCCCAGTTAAATAGCATTATTCAGCAACTTCCCAGCTGTTTTTTTCTTGGCTGAGACTGTGGCTTTGTGTTTTTATGCCGGTCAGCCAAGGTCTTGTTTTTGTTGTGGTGCTTAAATGCTTTTGAGCAGCATCTGCAACCAGCTGAAGTGTTTGCTGTGTGGTGGGTATTGGCCATGTGGCATTAAATTGTCCCACGCCCTTGCATTGTAATTTATGCTAGGATACAACACATTCATTCCATATGTGTCCTTGGGGGCACACAATAATTCTGACACTGAAGATGACACAGACCAAGAGTCAACCCCCTTGATGACCCCCAAGCCCCTCAACCAGAAGTCCGCAGAGCTACCTTGAGCAACAGGGCCTTCAGAACCAGAGCTAGTTCTCCAAGCCCTACTTCAGGTATAGGCTCACAGTCAGAAGGTGACACCCCAATGGAAGTTGATGAGAATACTTCAGGTCTGCATGTAGAGATGGACACTGGGGCAGTTGATGATGGGGTTTCCCAACTGCTTGCTGCACATCCTGAGACTGATAATGTTTTTCTGACTCCACTACCCTCCAGACAATGGGAACAACAGAAATCTCACTGAGTCACAAGAAGCCAGATGAGGAAGGAGGAGGCACATCTAGCTATGAGTCATGGTTACAAAGTTCCGACTGTCAACAGATTTACAGCCCTGACCAAGAGGAAACAGTGGATGGAGGAAGATGATGATTCACATACTTCTTCTTCTATTGCTTCTTCTTTACCTGACCCAGGTACAGACTTGGAACTTGTCTCTGTGGCCTCCAGGGCCACTGCAAAGAAAAAGAAGAAGTCTTCCAAGAAATCGAATGGTAAACCTTCAGTGGAGAAGGAGAAGACAGATTTACCTCCAGAGCCACCTTGACTTTTTAAATGTCTTGGTCTTTGTCTGTTCATTCACTAAATACTAATATTATAAAGAATCTGCATAAAAGCATACTACTTTTTATTTATTACATGACTTACGTTTAGACATTATTTTTAACAGAACACCCAATTGCATACTGTCTGGGAACAATTCCTAGCTAAAAAAGAATGGCACTGTGGTCCATCTTTTTGGTCCCTAGGGGAGGAGGTTTGTTCTGGCCTGGGAATTTTATTAATGGGTATGGGGTAACAGTATCTAGACTTATTGATTTACTTTCAGGGTGGGTATTGTTATTGGATATTAGATATAAGGGACTGGGTTTGTGGTTAATTAACCTATACAACCCTCAAACTAAGTTTCAACAGATTGAAGTCCTGAAACTTGTTCAACCTTTCCTGTATACAACCAAATCAGTGATTTTTAGTGGGGATTTTAATTGCATTCTTTCTTTACAGGACAAAACTGGACAAACTAGTAAGTTATATAGTGATATGAATTTTCTTAATAAATTGTATACATTGGCCAACCTAAAAGACTGTGCAGCTGGAAACTCTTACACCCTTGTTCACACTTTCTTTAAAGGTAGACTGTCCACTGAGATTGACTTCTTTTTTTGTTTCACAGTGATTGCCTATCCAGGTCCGTGGCACTGTTCCTGTGGAAACCTCGGATCATAAGTTGCTTCGAGCTACTTTTGGTTTCCCTGGCAACAACCCACAGTATAATAGCAATTGGAGGCTAAAAGTTTCTTCTTTGGAAGATTCTGCTTTTTTGGCTGATTTATATGAGGAAATAAGGTCCAGAATCTCTGTTTTTGAGCTGTATGAGAACTCCTTGATGTGGTGGCAGGACACTAAAAGGATATCCGGCTGTTTTGTAGTAAAAGAGCTAAACATGCTGCCAATACAAAATATTTAAATTACCTTCGACTTCAAAATCAACTGCAAATTTTGCTTTCTCAGGCAGAGGAAACAGGGGCTGACCTTTCTGAACACATCAAGGAGATTAAAACTGACATGAAAACCTTCCAATATGACAGAGCTCAAACCTTGTTTTTTGAGCAAAAGTTTGGGACCCAGAGGAAGGGGCAACAAATCAATCTCTATGATAGTTGCCATCAACAGACTGAGTCTATATTCATGTCAGGGTTACAGGATGGGATGGGGAGACTCACTATTGATGGTATTGGAATGGATCTGGTGGCAGAGGATTACGTCAGGACTTTGTTTGGACGATCTGACTCTTGCCCAGTTTCTTTAGGGAATTTTTTTGCATGGTCTGGACATCCCAGTAATTCCTTGAGGTGAGGTGAAATTTTGAACTACATCAATTACTAAAAGTGCATTTTTAGTAGGTTTTTCTGGTGTGAAAATGAGGGGGGCTCCGGGGCCTTATGGTCTCCCGGGGGAATTTTATAAAAAAAAAAAAAAAAAGTGAATTATTGAGTGACTGCTTACTTATAGTATTTAATGAGATTCTAGTGGGAGATATTCCTTTCCTCAGGCATTGGCTGATAGTATTTTGATTTTTATCTATAAAAAGGGTGATAGAGAGTGTCTTTCAAATTGGAGACCCATCAGCCTGCTCAATTCTGATTGGAAGGTATTGAGTAAAATTTTATGTGTAAGATTGGCAAAGGTGGCTCAGTTTGTTGTCTCTGAGGCACAGATGTGTGCTGTTCACCAGGGGACTATGCTGGACAACCTGAAACTTATTAAAGAGATCTTTTGTCAGCAGGATGCTTCGGGATTTCTTCTTACTTTGGATCAATCGCAGGTTTTTGATGCAGTTCCACATGACTATTTGTTTGCAGTTTTAAAAAGATATGGCATACCTGAGGCTTTCATTCAGTGGCTGTGAATTCTGTATAGACATGCTTTCACAAATCTAGTAGTGAAAGGTAGACCTGGAAGGCATATTCGAATGTTGAGGGAGTGTGGCTGGGTTGTCCTCTTAGCCCCCTATTGTATGTGTTTACCATAGATCCCTTGCTGTGATGTCTGGAACATGAAACTGACATAAAGCTTATTTCAGGGCCTGACCAAAGCAGTTTCCTGTGACAATGGCTTTTGTTGATGATGTCACCATTATGGTGGCAGATAGATTATCGGGAGTGAAAGCACTTGAGGTAGTGACAACCTTTTCAAAGGTCTCAGGGTCCCTGATCAATAATGACAAAAGTTAGTTAGTTAGTTTTTGTTGACCGGGTAAGTGCACTAAACAAATCCTGCCTATTTTCAGGCACAACCAAGGGGAGGGGATACAGATGAATGCCAACTGACCTTGAACCAGATTAAGCTATTGGTGGTATTTTTTTTTAGTGAACAAGGAAATTTGGCCAGGACACCGGGAAATTCCCCTACTCTTTTTGATAAGTTCCATGAGATCTTTAACATCCACCTGAACTACCACCAATCCAGGCAGATGGGACCTCTGTTTAACGTCTCATCCAAAAGACGGCACCTCAGAAGTGCAGCACCCATCTCATGCTGCACTACAGTGTCAGTACTAGGATATTAACCCAACTGCCAGATGTGGGACCTGAACCCACAGCCCTCTGATCTCCCAGCCTCAGAGGCGAGTGTGCTACCTACTGAGCCACTGACACTGCTAAATGGGGGAGTTCAGATTCATTGTATGGATAGTTTAGTGGAAGATCCTATTGCAGGCATTCAGATCACTAAGCCTCCCATCAAAATCCTGGGTGTTTCTTTTGGATCGGGGGATTTGGCTTTTTTTAATCTTGTCAACTTAGCTGAGAAGGTTCAAAGATGGAAGGCTTTTCCAATGTCAAAGAAAAAACAGATATTTATGTTTAACATTTTTATTATTCCTGTGTTTTTAACAGTTAGTAGTATTTTTCCACTGCCTGTTAAACTTGAAACAAGACTTTATAGTATAGCTTTTCAAATTGTTGTGAGGCAGTAGGCAGAACCCACTGAAATGTCAAATTACTTACCACCCTGTTCGGGGGTTTCAGACATGCTTAATCCTATCATTTTTTTCTTTTCCATATTTATATACACTCATCTTCTCCCTTCTGGTAGTGGGTAACCAACAGGCATGGGCACTGTTTTTTTAAAGATCGGTGATCCTTTTTTTTCAACAATGGGAAAATCAGGTCTGGGGGCCATGTAGAGTAGTAGTAGTAAAATACTTATTTTTATACTGGAAAAAGATCTTAAGTTTCACATCATTAGGTCAAAGACCCTTTTTCAAGATGGCCCTCTTTTGTCATGTTATCCTAAATACAAAAAGACACATTTCTTAAACATTTACATACAAAAACATTTTGAAACAAGTTTCTTAAATATAAGAAAAACACATTTTCTGGACATTTACATACAATTGATTTTAAAACAGGCCATCTCTTTGCATGGTATCATTAATTCATATTAATAAGTACTTTTATCATTTTTAAAATATCCTACAAGTAGAATTTTACAGATATATGTTTAAAATATTGCACAAAGTGAAATAAGATTCTTAAGATGTAAAGTGATATGAGTAATTTTTAAACAGAAATGTAATAAGAAATACAATGTGATTTGTAAAATATAAGGTGGTTTGGGTAATTTTCAGAGATACAGCTTGTTCAAATCTACTAGACGAACCCAATAGATAGATACTGGGTACTATTTCAGTAATTTCTATAAACATCTACAACTAGAATTTAGGGTCTGCCTCAATGATTTTATGAACAGTTTAGTACTTTGAAACTGCTTTTGTTTATGATCTATAGGTTCCCAAAGTTGTTTAACTTTTACAGCAAAAGTCATATTACCAAACCTATTTTTAATTTTTGTTTGAACATACTTACTTTTTAACCCTCTTAGTTTATAGTTTGATTCTTTTATTTTCAGTTTATCTAATAGATATTGGGGTTTCCCCAGTATCACTGAATGGATCTGGCCCAGCCACCTCAAGTTCCTCTTCTGGTCTAATGATAACCAATTTAACAAATTTAATATTTCACAGTGATGTTAGTGATAATCACACTTTAAGATGAACCTGGCAAGATTATTATAAACAATATCAAATTTGTTTTTGATGTCATGCGATATATATGGCTCCTATAGCCCAAACATGGGGTAATTAATTGATTTACAAAACTTAATCTTACTTTTTGTTCTAAACAATATCCTGACCTTCTAAAGGCACCAATTTTTTTATTTGTTTTACTTGCCAGTTCATCTATGTGATAACTAAATTTGAGTCCTTCATCTATCCATACTCTAAGATACTTATAACAGGTTTCTTGGCCCAATATTTTATCCTTTAAAGTTCTTATTTGTACATAAGTCTGTCTACTTCCCTTCTTCTCCCTACATGATTTAAAGGTTATTGTTTTTGTTTTCTTACTGTTCAACACTAAATTTGAATTTTGTAGTCACTTTTCCATTTTTGCAAAATTACTCTGTAATTTATATTCCATTTCTGATAATGTCAGTGTCAGTGGCTCAGTAGGTAGAACACTCACCTCTGAGGCTGAAAAATCAGAGGGCCGTGGGTTTAGTTCCCACATCTGGCACTTAGGTTAATATCCCAATACTGACACTGTAGTGCAGCATGAGAGGGGTGCTGCACTTCTGAGGTGCTGTCTTTTGGATGCGACGTTAAACTGAGGTCCCATCTGCCTGGATTGGTGGTAGTTCAGGTGGATGTTAAAGATTCCATGGCACTTATCGAAAAGAGTAGGGGAATTTCCCCGGTGTCCTGGCCAAATTTCCCTCATTCATTAAAAATACCACCAACAGCTTAATCTGGTTCAAGGTCAGTTGGCATTCATCTGTATCCCTCTCCTCCGGGTCGTGCCTGAAAATAGGCAGAATTTGTCTAGTCCACTTACCCGGTCAACAAAAACTAAATAAATAAATAATGTATTCCCCTGAGCTATTAATACCGTATCATTGGCATATAACCTCACTTTAGTGTATTCTACTGTTTCAACTAGATCATTTATATATATTAAAAACAGTGCTGGCCCTAAAATTGAACCCTTCAGGACTCCTCTTTGTATCTGAGCAGGGTTTGATAAAAATTTTCCTAGTTGCACTTGCTGAGTCCTATGAAATAAGTAAGACTGAAACTAGGGGAGTGTCTCTTCATCAAGGCCAATATTTTTTAGTCTATTCAATTTTATGTTGTGGTCCATGGTGTCGAAGGCTTTGGAGAGGTTCATGAACACCGCATCCACTGACTCTCATTTGGTGGGGGAAATGTATACTTGAAAGAAATATTTAAGAAGTTAAAAGGGTGGGGCTTTACGACCCAAGATATGAGATTGACTACACGTAAACAAGCTTACATTTCTCTTCTCATGAAAGATATAGCCAAAGTCCCCTGTTTCACCTTGCCTGTCAATTTCAAATTGGTGGGAGTTATTTCCCAGCTTACAGAGGTTTGTGTTCCTCCAAAGATGTGGGACACTTTGCGGATGTGTTGTCATGACCATTTAAATGTTAGGGGCAACCATCATAGCAAGGAGTTGGCAGAATGGGGTTGTTTGAGAGATGGCTTCATAAATCAGGTTGTGACAATGTCACACTAGTTTTTTGACTGTCCCTATATTTCTGACCTGTGGGACTCTTTGGCTAGGACTTGGGTATTGCCACAGTTGTGCAATATGAATTATCATATCCAAGTTTATGGACAAGTGGGGGATGACTGGAAAGGTTTTCATAAGGGAATTTTTAGGGTGGTGATGTCAGCTATTAAGTGGGTCATCTGGCAGATTCGATGCCAGTATGTGTTGCAACAAAAAATTTTTGATGTGGCAGGGCTGATTGAGAGAATTAATGCAGAAGTGCAAGGGATTTGTAAAAAGGAGTGCCTGACGTTTCCTCAGCAGCTCCATGATGACTGGTGGCAGTACTAGCCTGCACTTTTTGCAGGCAACTGATGTGGCTGCTGCAGATGGGATTTTGTGAGTCTCCAGTTGTTTTACTGTTATGTCTCTTTGTGTTGTTTCTTTTTCATTCTACTTCATGGGTTAGGGAAGGGGGATCATTGAGCTTCTGACATGGGAAATCCTGAAGGGAGCAGAGTGTTTTTTAGCATGTAGCTAGTTGATTTACTTTTAGATAATAGGTTTTTTTTTGTTCTTTTATATGTACTTTTTTTCTTTCAGGGAGTGTGGTCTAGCACTTTTGATTCTCTCATACCATGTTTTGCTTTCTCTGATTAGGGTATGATGTTAATACTGTCTAATCTTGTTTTTTTTTTCCAGTTTTTTTTTTACTCAGATGTGCAGTTTGTATTTTTTTTATTATTATTATTATTATTATTATTATTATTATTTAGTCTCTATTCCTTTTGCTGTACTGAATGAATTGTTTGTTATGGTTTACTTTAGCTTTCTAGATAAAAATTCACCTACTCTTATTGAGAAGTGCCATGGGATCTTTAACATTGCTTCCAAGAACTTGTGAATGCCCTGAAGCAGCAAGCAACCCAATTGTTCAAGCCCGAGATGTGAGCCCAGCAACAAATCCTTAATCTGACACAGAGCAATAAACAGTTTGCTAATGAGGAAGAAAAGACTGGCAAGGTGCAGATAGTTGACAGATAAGCAGTGCTACCGGACCCAGGAACAGAGACAGTGCTCTTATGCAGGGCAAAAGTGGAAATCTGAGGGCAAGAGTACACAGCATTGCTGGAACCATGCTTCACCTCAGAACACAGCTCAGTGATTGTTGCCCAGACTCTGGTGGTAGTTAAGAAGGGACTGGTACCAGTGATAGTACTTATTGTAGAGGCACTGCGATATAGCTGCACCAAAACCAACTCATCAGGTGGTTGTTGTAGTCTGAACCAGATGACATTGCCAAAGCCAGTCATAGAGCCCCTGCAAAAGCTCTGGCGGCCAACTGTTCAGCCATAGCCATCTATATATATATATAATGTAGCAATAGCAGAGCCAATGATGAAATGGATTGATCTAGGTACCAATAGTAGGATGGAAGTTCAAAAGCAAGAGGTGTTAGAACTGATCTGGAGACACCAAGATGATTTCTCTCAGCACCCTCTCGATTTCAGATGCACTGAGTCTGTACAACATTACATCCCAACAGCTAACCACCCACCAAATCAAGAGAGGTTAAGGCCCATTCCTCCTGCCATGTACATACTACTGAAATAAATGCTTAAGTAGATGCTGTATAACAAGTTCATCCAGGAAAGCCACAGCCCATGGGTGGTGGCCATACGTATGGTTAAGAATAAAGATGGTAAGCTGAAATTCTGTGTTGACTACAGAAAATTAAATCAGATGACCCAAAAAGATGCCTACCCAGTCCCTAGGGATTGATGACTCACTTACTTCTGTGAAGTTAGCCTCACTGTTCTCAATGATTCCCTTAGCCAGTGGGTATTGGCAAGTGCCAATTGCTCCAGCCAACCAAAAGAAAGAAAACTGCCTTCATTCCACCCATTAGGTTATTGGAATTTACTAGAATGTTGTTTGGACTATGCAATACACCTGGCAACTTACAACGACTAGTAGAACACTGTCTGGGCAGCCAGCATTTCAAAATAGTCATGTTATACTTGGATGATAGCATTATTTATTCCCACACCTAGCAGGAGCACATATGCCACCTAGAAATTGTCTTGAACAACTGACAGCTTATAGCCTGAAGATAAAAGCCTTCTAAGTGACACTTACTGAAGGACCGAATGAACTACCTGGGACACATAGTCACCTCTGCAGGAGTTTCACCAGATCCTAGAAAGTTTCAAGTAGCACAAAAATGGCCTGGCCTGATGACTATCTGAGATGGGAGGAAATTCTTGGAATTCATGGGTTACTACTGAAAATCTGTGAAGGACTTCTCCAGGATAGCTACTCCATTGTAAAAACAAAAACAAGGTGCTGCATCAGCATGTGGTCTGAAAGCAAAACAAAATGGTAATATTAAATGCATGCTGAAAATAGAAAATAGAGTTAAAAATCTACGTTTCAGCTTAGGTCTTCTTCAGGAAATATCTAAAAGAGAAAAAGGCAAAGTTAGTGTCAATGACTAGTGGATCACTGTCTCCATTGTATGAGCTCATAACAGGAACCAAGAACCAAAGATTTACTCAAAATACAGCCATAAATTGAGCCATGGTGCATCAGAATGCCTTTGACCAGTTAAAGAAATCCTAACTGAGGCATTCATTCTTGCCTGCCCAGACTACAGTAAACCACTCTGAGTGTATACTGATACCAGTAACAGAGGACAGGGAGCTGTCCTATGACAAGTACAGGATGAGGTCTCCCTTATGGGCACTTATTAGACAGAAAGTAGACCCACTACTAGGTATCAGTGACTATTTCTCCCCAGAGATTTATATTGTTGGTGATTATTCCAAGCTGGGGGTGAGGAAAGGAGATATTTCCTGGCCTTAATTGCCTTATCAATTAAAAAGCTGGTGTGACACCATTGGCGTGACTCATATGTGTATCCTGCACTGAGTGGCTGCAGGGACTGCTTGCTAATCTTAGAATTGAGCATCTGATTGCAGGCCTCCATAACCATCTATCATCTTTCAATAAAATCTGGGATAAACTGCACACACTGTACACTTTGCAGGCCAATCCTAATCCCCCTAATAAACAGATCACACCCTTTCATCTGTCCCTATTACCTTTAGAATAATATGAACATGCTTGTTTTTTTGTCGAGTGCAGGCTCAGAGAAGGGTTGGTGCCACTCTCTTGGGTGGGAGGGAGGGAGGGGTGGGTTGGTGGATCTGGGGGGAGAGGTTGATATAAAGTAATGTTGGATAGTTGTTTGTATTGTTTTGTTATTGTTGGTATTGCTGTCTATCCTGAAAAGCAATAAAGCATATTAATTTTTTTTTTAAAGTACAGGATGAGGCAGAGTGGGTCATAGCATAGGCCAACCGAGGACTTTGTGCTTCCAATCAGAAAAGCAGAAGTTATAGCTCTTTGAAGTTGGAATTCTTTGCACTAGTGTGGGTGGTAACCAAAACACTCAAGAACTACTTGGCTGCAAACTCATTCACAGTATACACTGACATCAGTCCACTGGCCCATTTAAATGAGGCCAAGTTGGCCAGCCCGGTGGTGCGAGGTTTGAGGTGCTGGATGCCACACCTCATGCCACACTTGCGACTCAGGTTCAGGAATGGGCTTGTGTCATCAGGGATCAGCAGGAGAGGGAAGGGATTGAGTGTCTGAAGGACTGCTCTCCCTTCCTGGGGAAGGGATTGGGTCTTTTGCCACTCCTGTGTAGCCCCTGCTGGAGACAGCACTAGTACTCACGGTGCCACGCTGAGAGATTGGTGCATTGATGGATGTCAGGTGGACATAATTGCACATCCTCACTCCTGGAAACAAAACAGAGAAAAACCCTCTCTGGGCTGGGGAGGTGAAGAGGGCTCCAGTGACAGCATGCACATCCCCAGTGCCAGGCCATCTCTCCACCCTGGCTCTCCACCAGACTGGCCCTCTAATTTCAGGAAGGCTACCAGGTAGGTGGGGTGGACCCTCCCCTGGTGGTGATCCAGAGGGCTGGTCGGTGCTGGTGTGGGGTCCCGGGAAGAAAGAGAGGCTTCAGGACGGGAGTACCAGTATCTTTTGAGTGGGTACCACTGAGAGAAGCCCCATTAATGTGACAGATAAATAGAGTTAAAAAAAAAAGGCCAGGTTGGAAGCACTGGAACAACAGTGGGCATCATGATTAGCAAATTATGATTTCACTATCTGTTATTGCTCAGGTAGGATGAATGCCAGCATGGATGTATTGTCTGATCTACTCACATAGATTGATCCAGAAGATGGAACTCAACAGGAAAATCTAGAGATACCTCCATTCTTCCAGATCCCTGCTGAGGCCATAGAAGCCTATTGCCAGGGACTACTTCAAAGTGTAAAATATGAACCATAAGCTGAACCCTTAGGGCTCACACAAGATAAAGACATGTGGAAGCAAATCCTGACACAAAGCACAGCGATCCAGCAAATTCAAGAACTCATGACTACAGACAAGGTGCTGATGCCAAAGGAATTAGAGAAAGCTCCAGAGGAATTGCTGAAGTTACTCTGACACTGGCAGTGATTCACCCTCCAGCAGGGAAAGTTAATCTGAAAAACTAGGGACCCCAAATGATGCAGAGAAATAGTGCACATAGTATTACCCCACCAAGCAGCACCTATCACTCTGGAAGCATTCCATGAGCTGGCTGAACACTTTGGCCATAAGAAAATCAAAAACAATCTCTGAGAATGTTTCTATAGGATTGGGAAGAGAGAGGACATCGTGCAATGGTATGAAACCTGTGAAGCATGTAACCTGAAACAAAGCCATAGTAACCTGGAACAGGGACCACTATTACCCATAAGCAGCAAAGCTCCTTTATACTTGGTAGCAATGAATCATTTCAAGCTAGATGCAAGCACAGATGGATGTTTGCCTGCTCACATTAACTGATCATCACAGCAAGTTCTTAACGGCAGTCCCAGTACAAGACCTCACAGCTAAAACCACAGCTCAAACCTTCTGGAATCACCTTGTCAAGATGTATGGGTACCCAAATCAGATTTTGACTGATCAAGGAACAGCTTTTAAATCACCTCACCAAAGAACTCTGTGCTCTGTTGGGAAGTCATAAAATGTGAACCACTGCCTATCACCCCCTATCAAATGGACTCTGTAAATGCATTGACTGGACAATTATTAACATACTGAGAGCTGTACTGAAACTGCAGCACCTAAAGTGGCCTACTGTCATTCTAGAACTGGTATACTCATACAATAATACTCTCTATTGTTTCATGGGACATACTTCGTATTACTTGATGTTTGGGCAATACAGGTGATTACCTATGGACTTAGTGTTTGGAGCGCTTACATAGTCATCTAAAGCAGAATGGGTACAAGAGCATCATGAATGACTATAGACTGCCAGTAAAGCAGTGTCAAAGTAAATGTTCAAGGTAAGAGAACAACAGCAGAACATGCACCGCAAAAGAGCCAAGGCAGAACCATTACTGACTGGGAGAGAGAGAGAGGAGAAGAGAGAGAGAGAGAGAGAGAGAGAGAGAGAGAGAGTACCACCAGATGTACACACAATTGCCAGAAACTGAAAACTAAGTGAGATCCAGATCCATACATCACCATTGACATTCAGTAGCCTGATGTACTTGTCTATCGAATTCAAACTGAATCATGAACTCCACTCCAAAAGATTGTGCACTGCAACTGTCTCAACCACTGCACTGTCTGAGCTATAGAACTGATGGAAGAACCAAGTCCAGACATCAAGGTCCCCACTGCAAGTGAGATGCAGAGGGATGCTCAATGGAGGGTTCCCAGACCTTACCCCAGAAGGCTGTCCTTTGTTGCCATGGACCCATATTATCCCCATCAGTTTCTAGAACTATATGCCTGTAGATTTACTAATGACCAAATAATTGCCTACTTGGCCTCAGTGACCTAACCTTGGGATCCCCCCAAAACATTTTGTTGTGGAGGTATCTAATATTCATACTGAAACCTTATGGATCAAATTATTGAATGATAATAAAATGCCAATGATACTAGGGAGGAGAAGAAGCACTGTGGGTAAATTTGGAGACAGGCAATGGCACCACAATCTGCACAGGGGTTGTATACAGAGCCCCTTCTCAGGGGGAGGAAATGGACAAGGAAATGATAGAAAGTATACTTAGAATGGCAGAAAAAGGGGAGATATTGCTGATGGGTGATCTGAATATGCCAGATGTTAACTGGAGTGCAGTTGCAGCAGCCACTTTGAAGAGTGGGGTTATTCTAGATGCCCTACAGGGGGCCTTAGACAACTAGTATTGGAGCCCACCGAGAGGGAGCAATCTTAGACCTGGTTCTCCAAACGGAGATGGAGAGAGATCACGGATGTAGAAGTGGGAGCCATCTGGGAACTAGCGACCATCGAACAGCATAGTTCACAACAATGCACCAATAGAGTCAAGCCATACAGAGGCAAAAGTACTGGACTTTAGGAGGCTGACTTTGCCACAATGGGTGAGTGCCTAAGGAATGCACTCAGCAAATGGGCAGGAAGGAGGGTTGGAAGAACAATGGGGAATAATAAAAACTGCCATCACAGAGGTAACAAGCCTTTGTGTGAAGCAAATAAACAAAATGAAACGATGTAAGAAACCACTATGGTTCTCAAAGGAAGTGGAAGTGAAGGTTCAAGAGAAAAAGAAAGCATTCAGGAAGTACAAGGAATCACAGAAAGAGCAGGACTGAGAACTGTATCAGTTAAAGCAAAAGGAAGCTGGGAAGGCAGTCAGAACAGCAAAGGCCCGAACCGAGGAAAAGATAGCCAACTCAGTTAAGAAGGGGGATAAAACCTTTTATAGGTACATCAGGGAGCGAAGAAAGACCAAGGCAGGGATAGTGAGGCTTAATAAAGGGGAGGGAGGGAGGGCAGAGGGTGACTGTGAAAAGGCAGAGATTCTAGACAAATATTTTGCTCAGTATTTACAAATGAAAGGGGAGGTACTTAAAACAAATAGTAGAAACACCTGATACAGAAGTTGATACCCAGCCCATTTATACAGAAGAAAGGGTTCTGAAAGAACTCTAAAACTGAAGGTGGACAAAGCAATGGAGCCTGATGGGATTCATCCCAGAATTCTAAAAGAACTAAGGTAGAACTAGTGACACCACTGACTACCCTCTTTAACAAATCATGGGAGGATGGGATGGTACCAGAGAGGACTGGAGGAGGGCAGATGTGATTCCCTCCACAAAAGTGGGAGCAAGGCAGAAGCAGGAAACTACAGACCTGTTACTTTAACCTCAGTGATAGGGAAAATGATGGAATCACTTCTGAAGGAAAGAATTGTCGAGTATCTAGAGACCAGAGGGGCACAGGACCCAAAGCAGCATGGATTCACAGCAGGAAGGTCATGCCAGACGAATCTGATAGATTTCTTTGACTGGGTGACCAAAGTAGTAGATCAGGGAGGGGCTGTGGACATGGCCTACCTAGACTTTAGCATAACATTTGACACAGTCCCGCACAAAAGATTAATATACAAGTTAGCCAGCCTGGGAGTGGGTCCCAAGATGACAGCCTGGGTAAAGAATTGGCTGGAGAATGGGACACAGAGTAGCCAAGTAAATGGAGTCCACTCTGAAAGGGGGTTACTAATTGGGTACCAGGTATTTCAGTATTAGGACGGTCCTCTTCAATGTCTTTATAAGCGACATTGTAGAGGACTGGAAGAAAAAATATCTTTGCAGATGACACAAAGATCTGCAACAGAGTTGATGCACAAGGTGGGGTGGAAAGGATGAGAAGGACTTTGCAAGGTTAGAGGAATGGTCAAATGTATGGCAGCTTAGATTCAATGCTAAAGTGCAAGGTAATGCATCTGGGAAACAAAAACCCAGGCAAAGAGTACACAATGGGGGAGATACTAACAACAACAAAAATGGAAAGGGACCTGGGGGTAGTCATATCAGAAAAGGTGGGCAAGCAATGTGAGAGGGCAGCATGGAGGGTTGGGGGCATACTGGGATGCATAGGGAGAGGCATTACCAGTAGAAAACAGGAAGTTATTACCCCTCTGTACAGACAACTGGTCAGACCCCATCTGGAGTACTGTGTGCAGTTCTGGAGACCCAATCTCCGCAAAGACATAGACAGGATGGAAGCTGTCCAGAGGAGGGCAACTAAAATGGTGCAGGGTCTGCACCAGAAGACATATGAAGAGAGACTTAAGGAGCTTAATATGTATAGCCTCGAGGAAAGGGGGACATGATAGAAACTTTCAAGTACCTCAAGGGAATCAACAAAGTCCAAGAGGGTAGCATCTTTCAAAAAGAGGTGTGCAAGAACAAGGGGGCACAATTTGAAGATAGAGGAGGGGGCGGCTCAGAGGTAGTTTAAGGAAATATTTTTTCAAAGAGAGGGTTGTGGATGCATGGAATGGCCTTCTGGAGGAGGTTGTGGAGTCAAAAACAGTGGTGGAATTCAAGTCTGCATGGGACAGTCATAAGGCAATTCTAGGGGGTGGGGGTAGGAAGAAGTAGGCTGCTGGTTAAACTAGGATCTGCAGCTTATCCATTAGGTAGAAAAATGGGCAGACTGGGTGGGCCAAGTGGTCCTTATCTGCCGTCAAATTCTATGTTTCTATGTTTATGTTATATACCTCCAGATACCTCTCCGGAAAATACACAGGCTATAATGAGTGAACTAGAGAAACCCGTATAATTTGGTGAAACCATCTTTATGAGTGATTTAAACTTCACAGACATTAATTGTACAAACAACTCTGCATAATCAGGCATTTCTAAAGAATTTCTAGACCTTTGTGGAGAACTATCCATGTCACAATCAGTTATTACACCTACTCATGGATCCAATATAGTAGACATTTTTCTAAAAACAGAGAACATTAATATAAAAAAGTTGTAGCATCTCAGCTCTGTTACGTGGTAGTGACCACAATATTGTTAATTTTGACATTTTATTCAATGTATCTACAAGTTGTAACATTACAGAAATATGTCTTTATAAAAAAGCAAACACAATACGATTGATAAAGCATTTCAGGAAACCATTTGGAATACTCTGTTGGCAAACAATTTTATGGAAACTATGTGATTGAACATTTTACAGATTGCAAATTTATACATACCAAAAATCATAAAGAAATATACTGCAAGAGTTTCTCCTAAATGGTTATCTTTTCATACAAAAAAACTAATTAAGAGGATAAAGCACCTTTTCAATAAGTTTATGAAAAATAACTCTCCTACTAGGAAATCAGCTTTTAAACATGCACAAAAAAATATAAGTTAGAAATAAGAAAAGCTAAAGGTCAAATGGAACAAAACCTATCATCACAGGCAAACAAAGGTATCAATAAAATATTTTTTAGTTACAGTGGTTGCTATAGAAAAGTTGCTCGGTAACGCAGTATTCCTCGGCAGGCGCGGTGCACCTGAGCAGCACAGACCGGTGTGTTAAGTGGTGCGTTAAGCGGTACTGAGAAATACCTCATTACCAAGTTAGTGAGGCAAGAATGTGACTGAGTTCTTAATTAGTTGAATCCCCTATCATCAACTTAAAATCACCAGGTGGCGCTGTTTGTTTTAAATGTACCTTGCCAAATTAAAATGTTCTGGTAGGTGTCCCCATAGCCCATAGTCTGCAGTCCACAGCAGTTCCTCCCTGTCTGAACATCTCCCACCCCACTGATTCCCCCCAAAACCTGGGTTTGAAGCTTGATTCTTGGATAAATGTCCTTCACCCACACAGATTCTGCCTACCTCTCACCTGGAAAAATAGCCCCACTGCAAGAAGGCCTAAATTAAATAAGCTCTTTGCTGAAAAATAAATAAATTAATTAATTTCAGATGAGATGCCTAAATGAGAAACTGAGGCCCGGGCTGCATTTCATTTAAAATGAGTTTTTTTTTATGGGGTGTTTTGCTCTTCTCATTTCCATCTGCTGTTAATGCCACCTGAACGGGAAAATAAACACAAAGACGACACTGGCAACTCCTTCTAAAACAGCCTAAAAATGTGGAAGGTTGTTCAATACAGAATTTGTTGGTGAAAAATCTCTTGAAACAAATTTTGTATTGAACTTTACATGTTTTTTCCAGAAAATTGAGAGCAACCAGTATCTGAAGTCCTGTGCAGTTAATATAACACCGTGTGATGATCGTGGCAAAATAAAACAAACTCTTCAGCCTGTGTAAAAAACAGTTTATTGCTCCTTCCGGTAAATTCTGCTATCCCTTCTTGACCTCTCTCTCTCTCTCTCTCTCTCTCTGTTCAAGGAGTTCATGCAACTTCTCACTCATGCCAGCGACGGAATGAAGGTACAATTTGATAGCATCTGCAGAAGATGTTACAACATTAAACATGAATGGGGCATAGTCCCCCTGAAATGACAAACTGGAGCCTGGGCTGAATTTCATTGTAAATATGTTTTTATGGGTGCTTTGTGCTCCTCCTCATTTTCATCTGCTATTCATGCCACCTGAACTAGACAATAAACACAAGGGAGATACTGGCGACTCCTCCTAATACAGCCTAAAAATGTGGAAGATTGTTCAATATAAACTTCGTTAATGAAAAATATCCTGAAACAAATTTTGTATTGAACTTTACAAGTTTTTACTGAAAATTGGGGGCAACCACTGTTTGAAGTTCTGTACAGCTAATCTAACGCAGGCTGAGTGATGATCAAGGCAAAAAAAAAAAAAACCTTGACATCTGCTGTTCATGCCTCCTGAACTTGAAAATAAACAGAAGGGAGATACTGTCTACTCCTAATCAAGCCAAAATGTCGATGTTTGTTCAATACAGAATACGTTGGTGAAAAATCTCCTGAAATGAATTGTGTGTTGAACTTTGTAAGTTTTTACAGAAAATTGTGAGCAATCACTGTTTTAAGTCCTGTGGTCACTTTTTGGGTCTGCCTGGTTTTGACCAACTGAACAGTAGTTCTTTAACATTTACCGTTTTGGTATTTATACTTTAGGTGATGTGAAATAGTTTTTTGCATCTGAACTTACGCACACTGGGTGACAATCATGGCAAAAATTACAAATAAAAAAACTTCAGCGTGTGTAAAACTATATTATGTAAAAACATGCTCATTCCATAAATGCTGCTCCCCTTTTAGCGTTTTGCTGTATGTTGGAGCAAGGAATTCAAACAAGTGCTCACTCACACAAGTGAAGGAATGAAGGTACGAATTGCCGGCATCTGCAGAAAATGCTACACAATTGATCATGAATGGGGATAGTCCTTCACCTACAAAGATTCTCTCTCTCACTCTCACCTGAAAGACTAGACCACCTCATGAAGACCTAAATGAAATAAGATTAAAAATGTGACTGACACTGATTATTTGGGAACTAAACAGAGTAGCAGAAAGAAGTGTCTAGGTGCAATATTTATTTATTTATTTAGCTTTTGTTTACTGGGTAAGTACACTAGACAAGTATTATGCCTATTTTCAGGAACGACCCGGGAAAATACAACAATGGTACAGAGACAACATATCAAATACAGGTTGACAGCATGGGCAAAATGAGGGGGAAGTTCTGTGGACACAACAGTATAATAACAGCAAGGCAATATGAGAGAATACAGCGGGCACATATTACAAGGAAGTAGAAAGCAATGATACAGCTTATGGTCATTTGGTTACAAGTAAGATAAGTCCATAACATAAAATAAGGATACCAGGTTAAGATGGGGTCAGGGGACTGCAGGTCAACAGTTCTATCCAGGACAGGAAGAGGAAGTGGAGTGGGGCGGGCTGCAGTGGACTCTGGGCAGCCCTGTAGGAGGCTGAGAAGCCCTGGAGAGGCTGGGACAGTCACATGCTGAGGCTTGTTTCAAGAAGTCCCACATAGATTTGTGGAGGCACTGATGGGAGGGGGCCAAGTGAATGGACTCTGGGAGGGAGTTCCAGAGTTTAGACGCACACACAATGAAGTCCCTAGCTCCCATGAGGGTTCTTGTGGTAGGGACCTTGAGCAGCCCCTGGGCTTGAGACCTTAGCGAGTAAGGGGAAAGGTCAGCAGGTGGGAGAAGCTGGGACAGTCTCAATGGGGTACCCGTTCTGATCACCTTGCCCGTAAGACAACCTATCCCAAAGTCCAGGTATCTGGCTGGGGAGAGCCACCGGAGTTTATTATAGAGTTTGCAGCGATGGGTGAGGCGAGGAGCTGCTAGGGTGAAACGGCAGATATTGTTGTATGCAGTGTGCCACCTAGTAAAATGAGTCTTCGAGGAGCAAGCAAATATATGCAGACCATAACTAAGGGAGGGAAGGAGGACTCCTCTAGCTAAGGCAAGCCTGGCCGCAGGTGTGAGGTTGTACTTGGCCCTGTAGGCCAGTCCCAACTTGCAGTTTACTGTTCTGCAGGCTTTAGCGATGTGACTTCCCATGTCAAGCTGGGGGTCTAAAGTGACCCCTAAGTACCTGACCGAGTTCACCACAGGGAGGGAGGAGCAATCCAGATTGATTATGCTCAAGGGGGATGTGGATGCTTTGATTTTGCCAGTAGAGCCAAATAGCATAGCCTGTTTTTTTTTTAGGTTCAAGACCAGTTTATGATCTGTCACCCAGGTCAGGACCTGATTAAAGTCCTCGGGCAGGCTCTTGGTAAGAGTGGCTGTGTCACTGGAGTGGGCCAGTAACAGTAGGTCATCAGCATATAGGATGGTACTGCAAATTGTTGTCACTGTAGGCAGTTGATTGATGTAGAGGGAGAAGAGAAGAGGGGCAAGGACCAAGCCCTGGGGGACACCTGATGTGACTGGCAGGGGTATAGATAGGACTTTGTTGAAGCAGGTCCATTGCATTCTTCCATGTGGATAGTCCGAGAACCATTTCACAGCAGAAGGGGAAAAGCCAAGGGACCACAACTGTTGACAAAGCAGTGTATGGTCAACAAGGTCAAAGGCTTTGGATTGATCAATAAATATGGCACCAGAGAGCTTACCCTGGTCCATGGCAGATCTAATGCCTGAGGTGACTGTGATCAGGGTTGTGGAGGTGCTGTGCCCCCTAAGGAAGCCATGCTGGGTCGGCGATAGCAACTCATGATGCTGACCATACTCTGAGAGCTGCTCGGCCACTATTTTTTTGAGGAGCATGCTAAGGGGTGAAAGGATAGCAATTGGATGATAATTGTCCGGTATTTTGGGGTTACCCTGCTTCAGGACAGGAACTATCCTTGCTTCCTTCCATATGTCAGGGATGGACCCCAGAGACAGGGACAGGGTAAAGATATGAGCTACTGGGGAGGCAATAAGGGAGGCTCCGAGTTTTAGAAGCTCGGGCTCCAGGTTATCTAGGCCAGGGCTAGAGTGCTGGGAGAGTCCAGCTAGGTGTCGCTGTGTGTCAGAGATTGTCACCACCCAGATGTGGAATAGTTGACGAGAGGGGTGATCACCCTCCCGGGCAGAGGAAGGGGGTGAGACCAAACCCACGCTAGGAGGGAAAAGTGCAGTGAAGGCCGAGAGGTCAGAGAAGTGCGTATTTAGGGAGTTGGCAATGGTAAGGGTATTGTTGCAGGAGACACCTTTTATGACCATGTCAGTTACCCATGGGTGGGAGAAGCCGCTAACTAGGGTTTTTATATTTCTCCAAAACCTCCTAGGGTCATTAGCAGAGCTAGTAAGAGCAGACTTACAGAAGTCACTTTTCGCAATTCTGATAGCCTTTTTGCACTCGTTTCTGAGGTGTCAGTAATGTTGTAACATAGCAGGGTCTTGAGACAATCTGGAGTTAGCCCAACACTTGTCTCTGGCCCGTATTTGGGCTAGGAGACTCCCATGCAACCAGAGGGTGGCAGTCCCCCGCATCCTACGGGTGACCATTGGGGCATGCTTGTCTTGCAGGGCCCCGAACGTAGTTAGGAAATGGGAGGCTGCCACCGAAGGGTTGTTAGCTCTTAACACATCAGACCAGTCAGTGAGTCTTAGGTCCTCAAGGAACTCTCCGGGATTGAACTTGGCAAAGTTCCTGACATGTATGATCTTGTGTGGGATTTAAGGAGAGGGAACTTTCCACACACAGTAGACTGGAGAGTGGTCAGAGATTGCATCAGATAGTGTTCCCACAGAGGCGATCCTGTCTGGGCAGTTAGTCAGGATCCAGTCCAGAAGGGAGCTGGAGGAACCATTGGCCGAACGCCTGGTTGGCTCATGTATGAGCTGAGTCAGGGTGAGATTAGCAAGAAGGGGCTCAGCCTGCCTTCCATTCTCACCGGTCCAGTTTAGGTTGACGACTCCCATGATAATGAGTTCATTGTCACCAATGCTAGGACCAACTGAGTCCAGAAGATGGGTCAGACCTGGGAGCCCACCTCTCGGGGGATTGCACATGCAGATCAGGTGAAGTTTCTTGGCATCCCCTAGTAGGAGTAGTATGTGTAGCGCCTCACAGGGGGACACAATGAATTGCTGGGGGACTACGAGGGAGACCTTGAGGTGACACCTGTAGTAGATCAGGATGCCCCCCCCTTTTGTCCCAGCACTGTACTGTCAAATGAAGAATGAAATATTGATTTGTCTGTTTTTTTCTTTTCACATTTTTGACCTAATCTTTCTCCAGCTAAGTGCATTAGCACATTGCCTTTGTGTAAGAACACCCTGCAAATTGCAAGGCCATCTATTGCCATGGTGACTAATTATTCTCCATCTCAAATAGAGGTGGGGTGGGGGACGTTGTGCTGGAGGTAGGGATTTGAGGAACATACAGTTATAAGTTAACATGACAGCATCCACCACAAGTAAGCATGGGCAGCAAATAAACTGTATGATAATAGCCAGTCTTTTTATGTTTGCTTGCACGCATGTGCAAGAAACATAGTGCCATCATCTGAGTTTTCCAGAGGTGTGTCAGCCTCTTCCAGTTCAGTCAGTGTATTTGCAGGCATGGTCGCAGAGTGCCAGTCACTGCTCCAGCTGTCTATGACAGCTGAAAATGCAGTGGCATACAGTTGAAAGGGAGAGCTCCACTTGAGTGAGAAGAGCTGCCCCCCCACACACACACACGCGCACGCACACACACTGCGTGCTCATGTGCCTTCCCCCTTCCACACTGTATGGCCGATGGGGGTGCCCAATCCCCCGTCAGCTCCACACCCCCCCAAAGTATCCAGGTGCCATGCTGGGAGCCCACCCCAGCGTGGCAAAATGGATGTAATGGCCAATGGGGTGCCCAATCCCGCGGTCAGTTCCACTGTTTCTCCCCACCCCCATGCTATCGCTGACAGGGTGCCCAATCCCCGTCAGCTTCACTGTCCCCCTCCCAGTACAGGGTGCCACGCTGGGAGTCCACCCCAGTGTGGCAACAGATACCATGGCCGACAGGGTGCCCAATCCTCCGCTGAGTCCATGCCCCCAGTCATCCTTCTGCTCTGCTGGGAGCCCTCCCAGTGTGGCAACGTCCCACATTGTCTTTTTTTTAAAAACCCTGTAAAGAAAAAACTGTCCCCTAGTCTCCATGCACCCCCACAACCCGCACTCCACCACTAGCATCCTGCCTCCCCACCCCTCACCCCATACTTACCTCCAGACTCCGTGCGACGATCTTGGTGGACCTGGAACACGTCTGCACTCTTCAAAGCCGACCGTGAACTGAGGAAATGCCGGTAAGCTGTATAATGGGATAGATAGGGTTTTCAACTTTGTTGCATATCTCAGGCATTTTTTGTAATTTTTGCACCAAATTTTTAACATGGGGTTTTTGGGACCCCTCCTCATGAATTCTTGCACTGTCATGGCGTTACTCGGGCCCAAAGGGTGATTTCGCAGCCACTGTGCCAAATCACCTTTCCGGAATGATTAACAAAATGACACTGCCAGTGTTCATAAGGTGGGCTCTCAAAAAGCCTATTTTGAAAATTTGGTGGAAAAATTCCTAAACATGACTGTTTTACGAGCGTGCGTTGTGCAGTTCTTACGCACGCTCATAAGTTCGCAAATTTTCAATATTTTCACTCCAGATTTTCAACATTCTTACTACACCTTCTTATGAGCAGTACAGCTGTCATTTTCACATCTCACCTCAAAATGTGTTTCCCGCCCATATGGCAACTGTCAGCAGTCGGTGTGCGTAAATCAATGTATGGGACATATTAAGAAAATCATAGTGATACTGTTCATGAGCAGATGTCATAAAATGGCTATTTTGAAAATTTGGTGAAAAAATTCCTAAAAATGACTGTTTTACGAGTGTGCATTGCAGAGTTCCTATGCACGCTCGTAAGTTCGCAAATTTTTAATATTTTCACTTCAGATTTTCAACATTGCCATTTTACCACACCTCCTTATGAGCAGTACAGTTGTCATTTTTCACATCTCACCCACAACGTGTTTCTGCCCATGTAGCGCACAATGGCGCAGTCGGTGTGCAAAATCAATGTATGGGACACATTAAGAAAATCACAGTGACACTGGTCATGAGCAAAGGTCTTAAAATGGCTATGTTAAACATTTGGTGACAAAACTCCATAAAATGACTGTGCTACGAGTGAGCATTGTGCAGTTTCCACGTACCCTCGTAAGTTCATGAATTTGTAATAGTTCCAGTCCAGATTTTCACCAGTGGCATTTTTCCACACCTCCTTATGAACAGTACAGCTGTCATTTTCCACAACATGGTCGAAATGTGTTTTCACACTTTCAGTGCAGAGATGCGTGGTTGCTGTGGGTAATCATTGTCCGGGACAGATAAAGAAAATCACACTGACACTGTTCATGATCGGAGGTCCCAAAATGCCTGTGTTAACAATCTACTGTAAAAAAATCCCCAAACTAGTTACATTACAGGTGTGTGTTGCACAGTTTCTACACACGCTCGTGACTTCACCAGTTTTTTTAAGATTTTCACAGCAGATTTTCAACATTGCCATTTTTTACACCTCCCCATGAACAGTACCGCTGTCATTTTTCACATCCTGTTCGGAATGTGTTTTTGCACCTGTGGTGCCAAATGCCATAGTCACTGTGCAAAAGCAGTTTTTGCCTAACAAACTGATATTGCCACTGTTCATGAGGTGGGGATCACAAAAAAAACATGTTGAAAATTTGGAGTGAAAATACCAACGAATGCCTGAGGCGTTAGGGTTTCCGAATATAACGCCCCACCCTGTAGAGTATGACAGGCATCAGGGGTGTGACTTGGGATTCTTGCCTGTCATGCTCATACCATTCCACCCCCACCCACACCCTGCAGCCAGTGAGAGGCATCAGGGTGTGCCTCGGACTCTTCGGGCCCAAACTTCACCCCATTCTCCTATACCGCACCCATCTCACCGTATTTCCTGATGGAATGGGGTGCGCATAGGCCAAAGACCCCAAGGCACACCGTGACACTTGTCAGTGTCTGCAGGGTAGGGTGTGGTGAAATGGCGTGGTCGTTATGCCCGACGACCCAAAGGCACACCCCAATGCCTGCCACTCTCTGCAGGGTGGTGGTGGGGTTGGCTTCAGTTCAATACTTCGCTGCCATTCCTATTATGCAGCTCTGTAACTTCTACACTATCAATGTCAGTGCCAGCAAGCAAACATTCGGCATTGACAAATGCTTGTTTTACAAGTGTGTTGATGGAGGTAGAGTGAGGAAGCTCGGTCCACCACATTGGAATGCATGGCACACAGATTAAAAACAAAACATACTCTATAATAGCCATAATGTGTGATACGTGTCCATGGAGGGTGAGTGCTGGATTTCCTTCATTTCTGTTTGCCGCTTATATGGTGAGCACTACAACCCTGGCATGGCTCATATTTCAGCTGGTTCATGACAATGGAAGATTTAATTCTGTATGGCATTTTCCTAAATTCTGCCACCACATTGCCAGTTACAAATTATCAGATGACAACAGTTTGTCACTTATTTGGTCCTATGCCATCCTACCAGGGTGTATAATTAGAAAATCTCTTATAAGATTCCATTACTTCTGCAGTTTATATTTTTCCTGCAATCACTGACGGTCGTGGGATGTCAATTGTCTTGTAACCTGACATGTTCCACTTTGAACCTGTAAGTGATGTCTTTTAATTTTTGCATCTGTCATGTTCAATGAGGAACATGGCAAGTTACAAGACAATTGATGATTGTCAATGATTGCATAAAAAATATAAGGTGCAAGAGTACTGGAAACATTAAAGAGATGTCCTAATTACACACCCTGGTAGAACAGTATAGGACTGAATAAATGATTGTAACTGGCAATGTGATGGCAAAATCTAGGAAAATGCAAATCTCACATTGTCATAACCCAGCTGAAATAGTTCCACTTTGAACATGTAAGTGATCTCTTTTTTTTTTTTGTATCTGCCTATGTCAATGTGAAACACATCAGGTTACAAGATAATAATTAATATTGACATTCCATGACTGTCAATGATCACATCAAAAATATTCTGTATTTATGTGCAGTGCCCTTGGCAATAATTGAGCCATAAACTGGAGTATCATTGCTTGCTTGATATACTGTATAGAACCAGTGATGAGAGAAAGAGAGAGTGTCTTTGAAGTAACAACTTGGCAGAGTATGCGGCTTATCTCTAGTGCGGCATTTTAAATACAAGCACATTTATGTTTGAAATTATGATAAACATCTTTGAGAATGACGTCAAGCAGTTAAATAAAGCAGCAAAGCTAAGAAAGAATGGTTAACACACACACACACACACACACACACACACACACGTTGTTAGCTGTGTTTAGTTCAGTTTTACAGAAAATACAGTAGTTACCCTAGTGCCAACTCCTATGCAAGGCCACTTAATGCTGAAGTACTCTTTCATGTGCAAATGACACTGAAATGGTGATAAGTTCAGCCATGGATGAGTTTGGTTAATTTCAACTAAGTTCATGGAACCCAGTGTGGGGTCTAATAATGGAAATGAGCTGAACTCAGCAATGCATTTGGTTTTTAGTTTACAGCACTCATTTCAGAAAACCAAATATATTACTGAGGGCACTTTCTTTTCTATTATTAGACACAATATTTACTTGAACTACATTGAAGTTGGCCAAACACATCCATAGACGAGCCTACCAGTGCTTCTTCGCTATTTGCTTAGATTATATTTCACAGTATTTGCTGAATAACGTTTGACTTCTGCACTGTGAAATTCATCTGGAAAACTGAACAATGGAAGTTACCCCTTTGACGTACACTGTGCCTAAAACAGTCCCTCGTCTAAGGATGAAATGCAAATCATAGCACTTAAGATGTATTAGTAGTACAGTTCAATGTACAGACAACTTTCAAATATTTCAGCCTAGTTTCTGCATTATTACTGCATGTTCTCAAGTGCTCCAACTCTCCTTTGCGCTCAAGCCTGGCACTAGCCTGGTACATATTTTTAACCTTTTTTTTTTTTTTTTTTTAAATAGAGACATTTAGCCACACTGAAGTTGCTGGCTCATTTATTTAAATGTAACAAGCTCCATGTTGCCATTGCTCTAATTTTCTTTTATAATACAAGCTGTTTAACTTTGTAATTGTGCCTCTCTCGCTTAGTGTATTATAATCCGAATGAAAGTTAATAAGGTGAACAAATGTCCCTTTCTCCCTTGTGCTCAAGCCTGCCGATTTTACTTAGGGACCTGATAGATGGAATAAAATCAGTTAGCATCTTATGTGATTGCATCACTTTGAACTGAAATCAATAACAACACATTTTTAGTTTGCAACATTGCAGTTTGTCACACTAAAAAGAAATAGCACCCATAGTACAACATGTACTACAGCTGTGCAAACTTTCTGGCACACAGTTGTTAACCTGCATGCTGAAAGGCAGAAAAAATTAAAAACAGTGCACCCACCCATTGTAAAGATTTCACTGCTCCACCACTGTTCCCTCAGTTCCAAGTTTAGCTACTACTACAATATGTCCCAAACTGTGAAAATGCCACCTATCTCATAATATACTGTACTACCTCAGTAACCATTCCTTGCTAGTAAATCCTGGTAAATAGAAAACAAAATTTGGTAGTGGGTTACAATGTGCTACACACAGAAATGACAACTCCTACTAAGATCACAGGAAGACAAAATAAATGTTTAATAACATTTAACAGGGATCTCTCATATTTTTTATACATTTTCTTGATTTATTTTATGGGACTGAGATATTAATTGCCCCCAGCAGCAGTTCTGGTATTGATTTAGATTATGTCTAATTTGTAAAGGGGTCCAGTGATTTACTCCCTCAACTAGGGTCTTAAAGGTGATGAATTAAAAAAAAATGTGCTTCTTGATGTCATTAACATGCCTATTTTGGTAATGCACTTGCAGTCATTTGAGTTTAGTTATTCAAGCAGGTAACAATGGAATACCCCATCCTTCTGCATCCAGCTTGTTAAAAAACTTCTAATATCAACTTAAAATACAGTGCAGTTTCTTATTAAGGGCACTGCATATTATGGATGTCATGATATGAAGGGCATCTAGTATGGACCCAACTGCAATTTATTAATTAATGTACAAGCTGCATATTAAAGACACAGTTATGTTTTGTTTTTTGGTCCTGATGGGGTCCTTAATAGAATAAAGGCTCTATATCTAAAGTATATACTAAGTCATGAACAAAGAGCAGTGTACTTTTGCTATATTGCCAGAGACACAGCAATATTGGAAACTTAGGTCTAAAGCTTTAAACAGTGCTAATAGGTTTACAATATGCTTTCTGCAAGCACTAAGCAAAGATTTAACTCCTGTGTGAGTACAAACCACAGGAATGATCACACCGGCAAAGCTTTTCCACACTGATCAAGTTAGGCAGTTTGTGAAGCACAACCCCCCCCCCCCCCAGTTCTGATGCTGATGCTCTGAGTCTGAAGTGCATTATTGGTACATAAAATGTGAACAACCCAACTCAACAAGCACAGTCCTAACACATACTTATATCATTACATGCAAATCTACATATCATTATCATGGCACACCACTTCACACAATGCTTACCTAGATTTAAGTCCCACAAACTCATAAGAAGGTTTTTTAATGAAAGCATTTGCCGCACAGTACTTTCCAATAATACATTGATATCTTTCTAAGAAGGAAGGGTTGTAATCTATCAATTCACACCACAAAACCAGCAGGGGGACATTTTAAACATGACAAATATATTCAAAATTTACTGGGGGATCAGTGATCCACTAAACAACAGGGGAAAATATTTTATTTCCAAACAGTGGGATTTGCTTACTTTCTGGGACATCTGTCACAATGAGGCAGCCTGGTTAACAAAATTCAATAATTAAATAACGTTTTTTTTTTGCCATTCAAATTTAATTGAGGTTTTACATCAAGTGAATACATCTGTCCACCAAAAATGAACAAGAGACCTTGTGTCAGAAAATGAGAGTAACATGGCATTAGATGTATTCAACCCAATCCACCACCACCCTCCCACATAAACCCTTACCCCCAACCCCCACACAGCACACACATTACATACTTCAGTTATGAAACATATAAGGTGTTATGCCTTGTCAGGTAATGAATAAAGCATATATAGAGGGCCCCAGATCTGATTGAATTTACATAGATTATTCTGGAGACTAGCAATAGTTCTTTCAGTTCTAAGGTTAGCAAGAAGTTCTTGAAGCCACTCGCCATAAGAAATAACGACAGTGTCCTTCCAGTGTCTAAGTACGATTTTTTTAACAGATGCAGATATCAAACAAATATGAAATTTCCTATTGCATACTACAATGGAAGAGACATCACCAAGGCCACAGATCTTGGCCGTAAAAAATTCATCCAGTCCCAAGAGAGGGTCCACTCGATGTCTAATATTAGCCCAGAGCAGAGCCACTTTGGGACAACTCCAAAAGATATGTAATAGATCCCCAGTGTCCTGCTGGCACCTATAGCAAGAGGGAGAAGATGTCATACCTAATCTGCTCAATTTTAGGGGGGAGTAATAAATGTTATGCAGTAGCTTGAATTGCATTAATCTAAGCCTGTCTTGCACAAAAAATTTATGACAAGCTTTCCAAATACATTTCCAATCAAGACCAGAATTAGGAAAATATAAGGACCAGTAGTTTATCGGTGCCAGATTAGAGGAATGTAACCAGCAAAGAAGTCTGCTATAGATTCCAGAAACTGCATGAGGTTTTCCAACCAGAAGACTCATCTCACCATAAAAGTCGGGAGTGGGGACAGCTAAAGGGGCCACACCCAGTTTCTGGAGCAACAAATGACGAAGTTGAAAGACCTTGAATATATTAGCTTGTGGGATTTGGAACTTCCTCATGATATCAGTAGACGTTAGGACAAGCCCTTCTGCTGAGAGGAAATCTTTTACCCTGTGTCCTCTTATTTGCGGTAGCCAATTATCCCTAATGGGCCTGCCATCCATAAGAAGGTTTGGGTTGCCCTCTAAAGGCTATGGGTCCTTACTATGGCAGTATTTTAGGAAGGAGCATAGTTGTGAATGTATCTTAATTGATGTCCAAATGGGAGAGTTGCAGAGAGATCTGGGAAGTGAACTTGGAGAGCAGTACAGTAGGGAACTGGGAGATAGCCCTAGCTTAGAAATATAGGACTTCTCTAACGTTAACCAGAGGGGAATATAATTTCTATCTTGGGAATCAGTAGGTGTTGACCATCTAAGATATTTATTGACATGGCTTGCCCACAAATACAATCCCATATGGGGAAGTCTCAGGCCACCAAGCGATTTAGGGGCCATCAGTTTTTGGTAGGCCAATCTGGGTTTCTTAGAGTTCCAGATGAAGCCCACAAATATAGCATGTATTTTCTTGAACCATTTTAAAGGGAGCCAGTCATTTAACATGGAAATAGGATAAAACAGACAAGGGAATATGTTCATTTTGATTAGATTAATTTTCCCCCACATGGATAATGGAAGAAGGGCCCATCTTTTAAGGTCTGACTCAATATCATTAAGTAAAGAGAAGAGATTTATCTGGATCATGCGAGTAGGGGATCTCGATAAAGTGAGACCCAGATATTTAATTGTTTATGCGTTCCAGGCAAGCCCATGGGTAAGACTGTCTTGAATAAAAGTTTTATGGTTTAAGGGAAAAAACACAGTTTTCCCCATGTTAAGCTTGTAATTAGCAATTCTACTAAAACCCTGAATGGTTTCTAGCAAAACCGGAATAGAGGAAGATGGGTGGGAAAGCTGTAGTAATAAATCATCAGCATAAGCTAGGACCTTGATAGTTTGCCTTAAATAACGTTTTTAAGAAATGAAATGAAAGTTTGTAGTAAGTAGGTGTGTTAGCATTCTGCCTAGTTAAGGAATTGTTAGCCAAGCTTTCGGTGTTTTCTTTTACATGGCTAAGGCATACAGAACAGTGACACAGTGGACAGTGATACAGAACAGTGACTTTGAAAGACTGCTGTATTTCATACTATTTAGGGCACCCCTTCCCCCAAATAATGACTCTCACACACAGTACTAGACATTCCTTTCAGAAGACACAATAGTAGGATTCGCTGTTGTGATGGTGACTGATGGCTATGTGTATCATCCACTTATCTAAAGTGTAGAGAATCGAGTTGTGAGGGACAGGTATGGAGAGAGTCTTGCCTAACTCTCACTTGACCACACTACACTACTAATGCCAGAATTTACTTGCCTTATCAAGCCATATTATGTCACATTTTATAAAGTACTGGATACAAACCCTGGTGATAATCTACATTGAAATCTACAACCCCCTCCATAAAAACACTCAACACCCCTTTGACCACCTCTACTACTTGTACTTGAGCATGAACTGATAAAACTGCATAATTTTCATGTTTACTTGCAAGAAACATATTGTGACAGCTTGGTGCCGAAGCAGGTTCTGGAGGCGCGGCACTGTTGAGGCCAATACTGGCATGGCATTTTGGGGTGTGTGTGATGTCCACCAATAATGGGGGACACAGCCAGCGACACTAGTTTGGAACCTTGCCACCAACTTGTGAAAAAAAAAAAACTGCTGCAATCAGGGGCCACCTCGTCATTGCAGCGTCAGCCATTTGCTGCAATGAGGGAGCGACCCGTCATTGCAGGGCAGGATCTTGCAGCCCTGATATTGTTTGTGAACATGGCAGTGGCTTGCCGCCTGTTCACAAACAATATTAACCCCCTACCTGCCGAGGGGGTGCCCAATCCTCCTGGCAGCATGTGCCCCCCAACACATTTGTTTGCTGGCAGAGGCCCCAATCCCTGTCGGCTGCAGTGCCCAATATGTATGTTGCCGACGGGGGAGCCCACTCCCCTTTGGCAGTATGTAACGGCCCCCCCCCACTTTTCTTGTCTGCCAACTGGGTGCCTAATCCCCATCAGCATAATGTCCCCCCTTTTGTTGTATGCTGACAGGGGGGCCCAATCCCTGTAGGCATAATCAACCCCCCCCTTTGTTGTGTGCTGACAGGGGTGCCCAATCCCTGTCGGCATAACTTACCCACCCTTGTTGTGTGCGGACGGGGTGCCCAATCCCCCATCGGCTACAGCAGCACCCCCAAAGAGTCAGTTGGCATGCTGGGAGCCCACCCCAGTGTGCCACATTGCTCTGTAAATAAAAAAAGTTCCACAATGTCTTTTTTTTTTTAGCTGTAACGAAGGAAACGGTTCCCCAGCGGTCCTTTCACTGTCTTGGCATTAATTGGACCCGAAAGGTAATTTTGCAGTCACTGTGTGGAATCACCTTTCAGGACCAAGTAATGAAATGACAGTGCCACTGTTCATGAGGTGGGCTCTCAAAAAGCCTATGTTGCAAATTTGGTGGGGAAAATCCCCAAATGACTGTTTTAACGGCGTGCATTGCTCAGTTGCTAGCATGCGACTCATAACGTTGCGAATTTGCAATATTTTCACCCAAGATTTTAAACATTGGCATTTTTTCAGACCTCCTTGTGAACAGTACAGCTGTCATTTTTCACACCCTGGAGGAAATGTGTTTTCACACTTGCGGCGTGAAATAACATGGTCAGTGTGGGAAATCAGTGTTCTGCACAGATTAAGAAACTGACAGTGGCACTGTTCATGAGCAGAGGGCCTAAAATGCCTATGTTGAAAATTTGGTGACGATATTCCATAAAATGACTGTGTTATGAGCATGCGTTGCGCTGTTCCTACGCACGCTCGTAAGTTTGCAAATTTTTAGTATTTTTCACTCCAGATTTTCAACATTGCCACTTTACCACATCTCCTTATGAGCAGTACAGCTGTGTTTTTTCACATTTTGCCAACATGTGTTTCCGCGGATGTAGCGCACAATGGCGCAGTCAGTATGCGAAATCAGTGTTCCACACAGATTAAGAAACTGACAGTGGCACTGTTCATGAGTAGAGGTCCTAAAATGCCTATGTTGAAAATTTGATTACGATACTCCATAAAATGACTGTATTACAAGCATGCATTGCATTGTTCCTACGCATGCTCATAAGTTCGCGAATTTTCAATATTTTCACTCCAGATTTTCAACATTGCCATTTCACCACACCTTCTTATGAGCAGTACAGCTGTCATTTTTCACATCTTGCCCAAAATGTGTTTCCATGCATGTAGCGCACAATGGCTCAGTCGGTGTGCAAAATCAATGTTCGAGACAGATATAAAAAATCACAGTGACACTGTTCATGAGTAGAGGTGTTACAATGGCTATGTTAAACATTTGGTGAAAAAAGTCCATAAAATGACTGTGTTACGAGCGACCATTGCGCAGTTTCCAAGCACCCTCGTACGTTCATGGATTTCTAATATTTTCAGTCCAGATTTTCACCACTGGCATTTTTCCACACTTCCTTATGAACAGCACAGCTGTCATTTTTCACACCATGGCTCAAATGTGTTTTTGCACTTCCAATGCAGAAATCCGTGGTCACTATGGGAAATCACTGTTCGGGACAGATTAAGAAAATCACAGTGACACTGTTCATGAGCGGAAGTTCCAAAATACTTGTGTTGACAATGTGCTGTAAAACATCCCTAAACTAATTGCATTATGGGTGTGCATTGCCCAGTTTCTACACACACTCATGACTTCACCAGTTTTTTTTAATATTTTCACTGCAGATTTTCAACATTGCCATTTTTTTTCCACCTCCCCATGAATATTACAGCTGTCATTTTTCACAATCTGTTCAAAATGTGTTTTCCTACCTGTGGTGCCAAATGGTGTAGTCGCTGTGCAAAATCAGCTTTTGGCTAACAAACTGATATTGCCATTGTTCATAAGGTGGGGGTCACAAAAAACCTCATGTTGAAAATTTGGAGTGAAAATGCCAACGAACGCCTGAGATGTTAGGGTTTAGACCATAACGCCCCACCCTGTAGAGACTGACAGGCATCAGGGGTGTGATTTAGGATTCTTGCCTGTAATGCTCATACCATTCCACACCCTGCAGCCAGCGAGAGGCATCGAGGTGTGTCTTGGACTCTTCGGCCCCAAAGTTCACTCCATTCTCCTATACAGCACCCATCTCACCATATTTCCTGATGGAATGGGGTGAGAATAAGGGCCAAAGATCCCAAGGCAAACCATGACACTTGTCAGTGTCTGCAGGCCAGTGGCATGGCCATTATGCCTGATGACCCAAAGGCACACCCCAATGCCTGTCAGTCTCTGCAGGCAGGTGGTGGGGTTGGCTTCAGTTCAATACTTCACTGCCATTCCTATTATGCAGCTCTCTAACTCCTACACTACCAATGCCAATGCCAGCAAGCAAACATTCGGCATTGATAAATGTTTGTCTAAAATGTAGTTATTGTGATCCCTGTGATTCTTAATTATTTTCACAGCCATCCAAGAATCAGCATCAGTGAAGTCTTTCCAACCCATATGACATCATCAACTCCCTCGATGGAAACACAACCTTGTTGGGGATAGTCAACCATCCACTATTCTACATGTTTACATTGATGTATTGACTGAGATACCTTTCATTTATTTGACTTTTAACATCCCCTGCCTTCCACTTCACTGAGAACCAAATGCAGTGTAACTGTGCTGGCGTGCTGTGGGGCACCAGTACTAGGAGTGCAGCAAGATATGTATTTTTTTTTTATTTCTACAGACAACCAACCTCACCAATGCTACATTTTTCAGTCAAATTAGTGCAAAAAACATTCACAAGTTGTGCAACATATACTGTAGCAGCAAGTCTGTACTGTATCTTAAGGTGCACAAATGAGTTAGGTACTGTAGCTTAACCAGCCTAACCTCTGCGACATTCTTAGCAAGTACATTTACTTGGTGTTCAATTTATGTGGATTTGACCCTGTGTATTCCTCCTAACATATTCTTGTAGATAAAAGCTAGATTAAAATGATTTAATTTTTTTGAAAATGACATCTGCTTTCTGTACATTATTTATTTTTGAATACAGGTTTTGAATATTGACAGGGATAACACAGTAGGTAGTTTGTTCAAGTCCCGCTAGGAACATTGGCACTTGCATAAAATATGAATCCTTAGAAATAGCCTATTTGTGCTTGTACTTGAATCACATAGGTGAATGGATGGTAACATTCTTTTTTTAATGAAGAATACAGTTTGTAGGAATGTATCTAATGAAGCCAAATTAATTTATTGTAAGAATGTGCAAATTTTATTGAAAAAAAAACTTTCTGATTTAAAAAAAAACTTTTCAATTTTGCTATGCACTAGGTTTAATTAAGTAGCACCCTCATTGTGTTTATGAGCACATTTCAAAGTTGCATTTTTGTATCTGCACTCATTACCCTATCCTCTTAAACCATACTGTAAGTTTATCCCCCTTCCCTCATTTCTGAAAAAAAAAAGAAAACTGTCACAGAGAGGTCCTCTCCGATCTGTAATATAAGCACTGGATGGTTGAATGAATTATATTTTTCTTATAGTAAAACCTGATTGTCTGGGCCGCAGCCTGTCAGGTTTTACTATAGGCACCATAGTTAGGTTTTACTATAGGCTCAATCCATACCAATGTAGACTGTTTTTTATTATAATTACGGTTTCTGTGATTTCATGTTATTTTGACGTCATGTTCCATGTTATTTGTATTGTACATTATTGTGAGAGGAACAGTCTCAGTGTAAGAGTGGGTCACAGAAAAAAGCAGCTACCTCAATAAGCATTTGACACAGGGTGTTGACAACATCTAGATTCAGCAAAATAAACTATAAAGATGTCTGTCAGTTCCTTGACTCCACCCCCTTTCATGGCTAGCCTTCAAAACAATAATAGCAAATGAATTGCAATTGCAATAGTCCCATTATACTGTATCTAAGCCACATACAGATAATGAATGTTCAAGTCAAGAAGTATCTTAAGCCTGATGTCCTGGACAGCAGCAGACTGGGTCTCGTGTCTGACATTGGTGTAATAATGTCACAGTAGCTGTCTGGACTATTGGGATCAGTGTTCTGGAAGGCATGAACTATTGAAAAAAAAAGAAAAATTCATAGTGGGGGTGCAATGGGTACGGGGTGGATTGTTTTGGATCTACTGTAAATAATGTAAATGTAAAACGTATTCATGGACTGTACAGTACATGGTATTTAATTAGTGCACAGCACACTGATAAGAAAGAATGGATGGAGTTGATGGTTTTATGCTCATATGAATTAAAAAGTATTAAAGGAGCCAGAGCCAGAGACATACTGTATGTACTGTAGTAGAGATTGTTAAATGATAACTGAAAACCAAACAGGCACAGTACTTGGGGTTGAGGGGTGGGAAATACTGTATACTAACCATAATCTTTATAAGGCTCAAGGGATATGCAAGGGAACTATTAAACATTATAAGAAGGAAAGGAGGGAGGGAAAGACTACTTGCCACCAGGTAATTTATTTTTCCTTCTTTCCCACTTCTTCCCACCAGGTCAAGGACATAAGTATTTAATTATTTAATTTTCACTACGGGCATCGTCGGGAGTGGTGAAGGAGGGTGCTATGAAGGTTGGGGATATGTTTATTTGATATCACTGCCGCCAAAAATTTAAATGGCCATATTACAGTGGGAATCTAACTGCAGAGAAAGATGAAGCTTTAGCAGAACTTAAGAATACTGACAGCAGTTCCACAACAACTCAACCAGCACTGCCTGAGTTTACATCAAGACGAAACATCCTTGTGGCACATTTTAAACAAGACAGCATAATTCCTGCTTTCGTTTGGCTGTGTTGGGGGGGGGCCTGAGGGTCAGATCATACATAGAAACATAGAAACATAGAGGCTGATGGCAGATAAGGACCGCAAGGCCCATCCAGTCTGCCCATTTCTTTTTCTACCTTATAAATGTGCCATCGGTCTTTGCTCTGTCAGTGGCCTATCTATTCATACTCATTTGTATTGCTCTCTTATGCCTATCCCATGCCTGTTTGAAGCCCTGCACTGTATTCATAGCCACCACTTCCTGAGGTAGGCCGTTCCATGCGTCCACCACTCTTTCTGTGAGAAATAATTTTCTCACATTCCCCCTTAATCAGCCTCCCTCTAATCTCATGTTGTATTCTCTTGTCCTGCAATTTTTCTTATATTTAAACATGTTAGACTCTTTCGCCTTGTTAATGCCCTTAAGATGTTTGAATGTTTCGATCATATCACCTCTCTCCCTCCTTTGCTGAAGCATATACATATTGAGCTCCGTTAATCTGTCCTCATATGTCTTCTGATGCAGTCCCTGCACCATTTTGGTTGCCCTTCTCTGGACTGCCTCAATTTGGTTAATGTCCTTGTGAAGGTGTGGCCTCCAGTACTACATGCAGTACTCCAGATGGGGCCTAACCAGTGTCTTGTAAAAAGGGATTATTACCTCCCTCTTATGACTTGTGATACCCCTACTAATACACCCTAACATGCCCTTAGCATTACTACTGCTTTAGAGGTCTGCTTGGATGATTTCAGGTCATCAGTGATGAGATGCCCAAGTCTCTTTCTTCCTTTGTGACTGTCAGCAACTCCCCTCCCAGCCTATAGGTGGCTTCAGGGTTTCTCTTCCCTACGTGCATGATCTTGCACTTCTTTGCATTAAATCCCAGTTGCCACTCTTCTGACCATTTTGCTAGTTTATTCAGATCTCTTCTCATTCTGCCCACCCCATCTTGATCATCTACTCTGTTGCAGATCTTGGTGTCATCTGCAAACAGAAAAGCCTTACCATCTAGTCCATCTGCAATGTCATTAATGAAGATATTGAAGAGGACTGGCCCATGACTGATACCCAGAAATTTCCCACTGTGACTTGCATCTCTTCTGACTGTATACCATTTACCACCACTCTCTGTTTTCTGCTTGTCAACCAGTTTGCCACCAGTTGACCAACTTCTGACCCACCCTGAGCCCTACCCAGCTTATTTATCAGTCTTCTTGTGGAACAGTGTCAAAAGCTTTGCTGAAGTCAAGGTAGGTGACATCAACTGCTCCCCTTGGTCCACCACTCTGGTTACCTAGTCAAAGAAATCTATGAGATTAGTTTACAGGACCTTCCTTTGTAAAACCATGCTGTCTTGGATCCCAGCCCCTATGGATTCCAGGTGTTGCACTATCCTTTCCTTAAGGAGTGCCTCCATAATCTTGCCCACTACTGAGGTAAGACTGACTGGTCTGTAGTTCCCTGCCTCCTCCCTGCTACCACACTTGTGGAGCGGGATCACATGAGCTCTTCTACACTCTTCTGGGACCTCTTCTGTGCTCAGAGACTCACTAAACAGTTCTGCTAATGGTTCTGATAGTTCCACCCATAGCTCCTTAAGTACCCTGGGATGTATGCCATCAGGTCCCATTGCCTTGTCCACCCTGAGCTTAGCGAGTTCTTGTAGGACCCTTTCTTTTGTAAAGGGAGTAGTGCTCATGGTAGGTATTTTCAATACCAGATTCCTCTTTGGAAGACATAACTGGCACAAAGGATTGTGTGAGTGCTTTTTTCCCCTGATTGCATTACTTGTAGTCAGGGTGATTCTCCAACCAGATCCATATAAACATCTGGGGAAAATGTAACACTGATCAGTTTTTTTTTTTTTTCACATTTTAACTACATAAAATCCAGTTTTAATAAATATTGATTTTATTTAAATCATCGCTTTTTTTTTTAAATTTAGCACTGCTTCTGGTTTGTCACAACAGGTGAACCACAACTATACTCAACAATGCCATCTGCTGGTGCATCCAACTTCAGGACAGCAGTCACTCGGAAATGAGGTGATTGCCACCTAGCGACCAGTTGAGAGATCACATTTAGCACCTTAACTAATGAGAGTTTAATACCACGTTACCACTTCCCCACTCCTTACTGCTTGTATTACTACTCATCACTGCTATGGTACTACTTCAACACCGCTCGTCACACCAGGTTGGAGGCAACTTTCTATAGTGACCACTGCATGTCAATTCGTTAAGAAAACACACATGTAAGATAGGGCCATTAACAACAGACACAACGGCCTGCAATCTGAACCAGTATCAATGGCAAATATATTAAATGAACATTTTTGTAGTTCCTATGACAACTCTACCTCTACTATCGACACTCTAACAGTAATAGCAAACAACACATATGATATAATCATTTTCGAAGATGAGATTCTTGCCAAATTAAAATGACTTAAAACAGGTTCTTCTCTAGTATTACTCCCGATATGCTTAAATTAATGCAAAACTATGTGTTATTACCATTACACATATTATATAATAACAGCATTAAAATAGGACAAGTACCTACTGACTGGGAAAAAACAAATGTCAATCCTCTTTACAAAAAGGGAGAAGGGTTTGGCAGATAACTATAGATCCATCAGCCTCACCTCTGTACTATGCAAAATATTAGAAGGAATAATTAAAGAAAAGATAATAACCAATAAAAATCTAACTGATGTAACTCAACATGGTTACTGTAAGGGCTGTTCTTGTATATCAAATCTACTCTGCTTCTACAAGTAAGTAAGTCTAAATCTTGATAGTGGATCTCCATGTGATGTTATATTTCTAGATTTTAAAATAGCATTCGACTCGGCTCCACACTGGGCATTACTAGAGAAACTAAGCAGCCTTTACATACACTCCGCTTATTTAAATTGGATATCATATTGGTTGTTAAATCATTCCCAGAGAGTCCTTATAGAAGGAAAAGTATTTAAGTGGAGACAGGTCACAAGCAGAGTCCCACAGGATCAGTTTTAGCCCCTTTAATATTTCAACTTTTCATAACAGATCTGTATGATAACATAGAAAACTGGATAATAAAATATGCTGATGATTGTAATCTAGGACATACATGCAAAACAGCTATTGAAACTGAATCTATAGAAAATTATTTAAATAACTTAACAGATTGGTCCACAAATGGAGGCTAAATTTTAATACAAATGAATGCAGTGGTATGTACTTCGGTTTAAACAATCCAGAAATTAACTACACACCAAACAGATAAGTATTAAAGATAGTTGAAACTGAAAAAGATCTGGGTATCATAATACAAAATAATTATTTGAAAACCAGAGTATGGAAAGCATAAATAAAGCAAATCGTATTTGGTGGTCTATATGTCACAATATACAATCAAAAAAGAATCTGTTATACTTCCACTATATGGAGCCTATATCAGGCCATTATTGGACTATGCGTCTCCATTTTGGAGTCCATACAAAAAAAAAGACATCATAAGAATAGAAGAAATACAAAGAAAAATTGCTAAATATAGCACAGGATCAGAGACTAAATTATCAACAAAGATTACATAAATTCAGCTTAATGTCCCTGGAAAAAAGTAGACTTAGAGGTGACCTTTTGTTGACTAGAAAAATCATAAATAATGAATGCCTTATGACAGAAATTGGTTTAGAATTTAAACAAATTAGTTTTGAAACAAGAGGCTACCTCTTAGAATTAGAAAGGAAACATGTCAGAATTCCTAAACGCAGATATTTGTTCTCCCAACGTATAATCAGACCATGGAACTCTCTCCCAATGGAGATAGTTATTAGCACATCAAAAGAAATATTCAAAAAAAACATTAGACACATTTCTACTAGACAATCATTCCCTAGGGTTTTACAGGTGATTGACAGGAGTTTTCATGAGCTTATTGCCTTTTACTCCTCCCACCTCTATAAAGTTACAAAGTAGCTCAAGCCATATTGAAGAATCAACATTAGTACAATCCAAATTTCCCAGCTGAAGTTTCTAGAGCATAGTATCACATCTAGTTTTGCCATTGAATCATATAGAAGTGTTAAAGAGCAGCTGATGCCTTTGAGAAAACTTTGGAAAACATAATATTGAACCATAATCCAGCTTGCATTTTATACATCTTCTATATATTTCTCCTCACCATTATATATTACTGAAGAAATTCCCATATAATCAAGGTCTTTATCCCCTCTCAGGGGGAGGAAATGGACAAGGAAATGATAGAAGGCTTTCTTAGAATGGCAGAAAAAGGGGGGATATTGTTGATGGGGGACCTGAATATGCCAGATGTTAACTGGAGCACCTTTGCTGCAGGAACATCCAAGAGCAGGGTCATTCTTGATGCCCTACAGGGGCATGCCTCAGACAGTTAGTATTGGAACCCACTGGAGGGAGCATCTTAGACCTGGTACTTTCAAATGAGGATGGAGAAAGAATCTCAGATTTAGAAGTGGGTAGCCATCTGGGGAACAAGCGACCACCAAACAGTGTGTGGTTCACTATAAACACAGCCATACAACATGCCATACAAAAGCAAGAGTACTGGACTTTAGGAGGGCCAACTTTGGAAATGAGAGAGTGCCTCAGAAAAGCACTAGCAAACAGGCAAGAAGGAGGGTGGAGGAACAATGGGGAGTGATCAAAAAGCCATCACAGAGGTAACAAGCTTTTGTAAAGCAAATCAATAAAACACAATGAAGGAAAAAGCTATGGTTCTCAAAAGAGGTGGCAGGAAGGTTAAGGAGAAAAGGACAGCATTCAGGAAATATAAGGAAACACAGAAGGAGCAGGACAGAGAACTTTATCAGTTAAGAGAAAGAGGCTGGAAGGCAGTCAGAATAGCAAAAGCCCAAACCGAGGAAAGGATAGCCAATTCTGTTAAGAAGGGGGATAAGACCTTTATAGGTACATTAGGGAGCGAAGAAAGACCAAAGGAGGGATACTGAAGCTTAATAAAGGGGAGGGAATTGGGTAGAAGGTGACAGTGAAAAGCAGGATACTGAACGAATATTCTGCTCAGTATTCACAAAGGAAGAGGAGGGGAGTTACCTAAACCAAACAAGAGAAACACTCTGAAAACGGGGGTCGATACCAGTCCATTTACAGAAGAAAGGGTTCTGAAAGAACTGATAAAATTGAAGGTGGACAAAGCAATGGGGCCTGATGGGATTCACCCAAGAATTCTAAAAGAACTAAGGGTAGAACTAGTGACACCGCTGATTACTCTCTTTAACAAATCATGGGAGGATGGGGTGGCACCTGAGGACTGGAGGATGGCAGATGTGATTCCTCTTCACAAAAGTGGGAGCAGGACAGAGGCAGGAAACTACAGACCAGTTAGTTTGACCTCAGTGGTAAGGAAAATGATGGAATCATTTCTGAAGGAAAGAACTGTTGAGTACCTAGAGGCCAGTGGGGCACAGGGCCCAAGGCAGCATGGATTCACGATGGAAGGTCGTGTCACACGCAATCTAATAGATTTCTTTGACTGGGTGACCAAAGTAGTAGACCAGGGAGGGGCTGTGGACATGACCTACCTAGATTTTTAGCAAGGCATTTGATACAGTCCCACAAAAAGATTAATTACAAGATAACCAGCCTTGAGAGGGTCCCAAGGTGGTAGCCTGATAAAAAATTGGCTAAACAACAGGACGCAAAGGTAGTAGTAAATGGAATACACAGTGAAGAAAGGAGGGTTACTAGTGGGGTACTGCAGGGTTCAGTACTGGGACCGTCATTTTAATGTCTTTATAAGTGACATGCAGAGGAACTGGAAGGAAAAGTATGTCTCTTTGCAGATGACACAAAGATCTGCAACAGGGTTGATACACAAGATGGAGTGGAAAGGATGAGAAGGGACTTGGCAAGGTTGGAGGAATGGTCAAATGTATAGCAGCTCAGATTCAATGCAAAGAAGTGCAAGGTAATGCACATGGGAAACAAAAACCCAGGGGAAGTGTACACAATGGGGGGTGAGATACTGACTACAGTAAAAATAGAAAGGGACCTGGGGATAATTATATCAGATGACCTAAAGGTGGGCAAGCAATGTGAGAAGGCAGTAAGGAAGGCATGGGGGATACTGGGATGCATAGGAAGAGGCATCAATAGTAGAAAACAGGAAGTTGTTATCCTTCTGTACAGACAGTTGGTGAGACCCCATCTGGAGTACTGTGTGCAGTTCTGAGACCCCATCTCCGCAAAGACATAGACAGAGGAAGCTGTCCAGAGGAGGGCACTAAATGGTGCAGGGTCTGCACCAGAAGACATAATGAAGAAAGACTAAAGGAGCTTAATATGTATACCCTAGAGGAAAGGAGGGAGAGAGGGGACATGATAGAAACTTTCAAGTACCTCAAGGGAATTAACAAAGTCCAAGAGGGTAGCATCTTCCAGAAAAAGAGATGTACAAGAACAAGGGGGCACAATTTGAAGATAGAGGGGGGACGGATCAGAGGTAATGTAAGGAAGTATTTTTTCACTGAGAGGGTTGTGGATGCATGAAGATTGTCCAGACTTTGCGCCCAACCTGTTGCAGTCTGGATCCATGCCCTACCCCCCTTTTAGTGGGGTGTATAGGTGTTATCTGCCCCATCCTAACTGAAATTGTATGGAGATCCTTGGAGGATTGGATCTTTCTGAACCCCTTAAAGGAGGTGGTCATTCAACCACTCCTTAAAAAACCTTCCTTGGATCCCGACGATCCAGCTAACTACTGACTTGTCTCTAACCTTCCCTTTGTGGGGAAGGTTATTGAGAAGGTGGTTGCATTACAGCTGGATGATCACCTTGTAACCCACAATGTCTATGAAGCCCTTCAGTCTGATTTTAGGAAAAGGCATAGCACAGAGACTGCCCTTGTCCGGATACTAAATGACCTCCTAATGGCAAGAGATTGAAAGGCTCATACCATCTTGGTCCTTCTCGATCTCTCAGCAGCTTTTGACTCTGTGGATCATGGAGTGTTTTTAGAGACCCTTCATTTTTTTTTGTGGACTGTCGGGTACAGTTCTCAATTGGTTTTGATCATTCCTTGCAGGCAGATCTCAGAGGGTGGTCACTAAAATGTATTCCTCTGATGCCCTTCCTCTGTCCTGTGGGGTGCCGTAGGGCCCAATTTTGGCACCCATGTTGTTCACAGTGTACATGCTACCATTGGGAGATATCATCAGGTGATACTGCTTGAGTTTTTACTGCTATGCAGATGATAGTCAGCTGTATATGTCCTCTGTGCCCGGACAGGTTAATGCAATCTCTGTGCTAAATAGTTGCCTTTCTGAGATCAATGACTGGATGGATGTCAAAAACAGTGGTGGAATTCAAGCATGCATGGGACAGTCATAAGGCCATTCTAGGGGGTGGGGGTAGGAAGAAGTAGGCTGCTGGTTAACTAGGATCTGCAGCTTATCCAGTAGGTAGGGAAATGGGCAGACTGGGTGGGCCAAGCAGTCCTTATCTGCCGTCAAATTCTATGTTTCTATGTTTCTATGTTTCTATGGGTTCCAGTTGGCTGAGACTGAACCCAGATAAGACTGAGGTGTTGCTTGTGGACCCAGGTCACTCGGGGGTGGGTCTAGGGGTTGGACATGTGTCTGGCCTGTGGCTTGACAGTGTCCAGCTCACGACCTCAGATCGGGTATGGAACCTGGGCATTATTTTTGATAATGGCTTGACATTGAAATCTCAGGTGTCAACCATGGTCATATCCTCATTTTACCATCTGAAGAATATCGCCCTGATGAAATACCTGGTTCCGCCGAGTGACTTTCCAACACTGGTCCACACCTTCATCACTACCCATCTTAACTACTGTAATGCCCTCTACCTAGGGCTGTCTGGGGTTGATATCTGCCGCTTGCAGCTGGTGCAGAATGCTGCAGCCAGGCTAATGACAGGTATCTCTAGATCCAGTCATATAATGCCTGTGCTACGAGGACTGCACTGGCTGACGATTCAGTGGCAGATCACCTAAAAGGTAGGCTTGCTTACCTTTAAAGCCCTACATGAACTGGGACCCAACTACCCAAAAGAACTCCTGATTCCCTACACCACAAATCACCCTCTCTGATCCACCGATGAGGGATTGCTAGAGATTCCCAAGGGTTGTCTTAAAACATCTGGAGCTTGTGCATTTTCATTCAAAGCACCAACCCTGTGGAATTCTCTACCTTGTTGGTTAAGAGAATGCCTGACTGTCAGTAGTTTTAAATCTTTATTAAAAATGTATTTATTTTCACAGACTTTCCCAGACTAAATGATTTTTAAATAAGTAAATTGCTCTCTGTTTTCATATGTTGTTAAAATCTGTGAAGTGCCTTGATATTGAAAGGCGCTATATAAATAAAGAATTATTGATTGATTGATTCTATTTTGTGCTCCTATGGAATTAATATTGTCTTCTCCCTGTAAGTGGTACCTAGATCAGGCCCAACCCAGCTCCCTATTTTACACTCCTGTGAAGTTCTGCATCGCCTCTGAGGGTGGTCACTCCCTGGGTGCCCCTCCCAGCTCCCCCATCTGCAGTCCTGGCCATTGAACAGGTATCACATAGCACCTTTCACATTTTCCAGGCACAGCCTGTTACAAATGATGGTCAGCACCTAACTGAAACACTGTCTACACACCATCACTGCCTGGTTTGTCGTGGAGAGGTGAGGGATGGGGCTGGATAGCCTGGCTGCCTAATAACATGGGCATATTGGAGAAGAGAGGGAAACCTCAAAATACTGCAGCTGGTGCCTTCTGAGGATGGCCAGACTGAATCGGAAGAAAGTTGCACTGAGGTGGGACTCTTCGGGGAGCAAACAGGACCACTTCACACTACAGTAAGCCATTGGCCTCCACTGCTCATTCTGGACTCTTATACCTAGGGTTGGCAGTTTTCAATTTTTATTTTTTTATAATTTCAATGGAAAATATTGATTTTAATTTTTAAACCTTTTCCCCCGAGTTTTATCGATTTAAACTTTACTGGTTGCATGAAATTATGGGTTTTTAGCATTTATTTTGATTTGTATTGATTTAATTTTCACTGTTGCAGTTAATGACAGCAAATGCTGAGGATTTACAAACTGATAAAAACACAAATTGTTATCTTCACATGACAAAATAGCAACAGAACATACTTTTTCTACCTGTAAATTTAGATTATTATTGATGGAAATATTTTTTCATCCATTTGTGTGTGTGCAGTGAAATCAACATTTACAGGTATCTACATTTACCGATTTAAATCTAATACTGCCAAGCCTACTTATACCACATTGACTGCCCAACAGTCTACTACCATTTCTAACTGGCTCAGGAGTCTGTTCTTGAACTCGAGTTCGAGCTAGCACTGGCTCTGCCTAGTGACCACACACTGGGCTAGAACTGAGGCCTTACTACATGGTGCTCTTCCCTTGTACTGCGTGCTCCTATAGCAGTGGGATATGGAGAGAGGACTGTGTCCCTGAAATACATAATAAAATGTTTAAAGTACAGCATCAGCCTAACCTGTTATGGGGGGGGTTCAGCTGTGGGGGGGGAACTGGTCATCATGAGTGTGTTTACTGCTAGGCTACTAGTGGTGTGATGTGGATTTACTATTTATAACAGAGAGGGTTGTGGATGCATGGAACGGCCTTCTGGAGGAGGTTGTGGAGTCAAAAACAGTGGTGGAATTCAAGCATGCATGGGACAGTCATAAGGCAATTCTAGGGGGTGGAGGTAGGAAGAAGTAGGCTGCTGGTTAACTAGGATCTGCAGCTTATCCATTAGATAGGGAAATGGGCAGACTGGGTGGGCCAAGCGGTCCTTATCTGCCGTCAAATTCTATGTTTCTATGTTCTTCTTCTAGCTTCCAGTTTAATTACTCTAAAGGGAATTATATGAATATTAAAAGGGCTTTTCATTCATACGACTGGAAATTAAAGAGCACCTTTTGTGATGGTCCAAAAAATTACAGCTTGTAGTCATTATATGCAGTACTAGACCTGAAACATTGTGTGCATTTATTTTTGCTCAAGGTGTAGTCTACCTTCCATATTTTGTATTTGTTTTTAAGACCCAGTTTAGCCTTGCTGCACTTGCCTTTGCTGTTTAGCTGCTGGGCTGCTGGCTCCCGCTGACATCACTGTATGGCAGAGGAGTGAGTCAGTGTGCAGTACAGTGACATTGCAGCAGATTTGCAAGGTAAAATTAGCATTACTAGGTGTACATACTGTGTTCCCAATTCCCCAAGACACCCTGTCACCAATGCATTATGCCATAACAAAATGCCTGTCAGTTTGTTGTTTTGTAAAATGGAGCTATAGGTATATCTGCCAGTGTAACAAAGCATGAGGAGTGAGAGAAGATGGAGTTGCTGTCAACCGAGACAGCTGTCATTTATGCAGAAGTGTTATCAGTCTCTATACCTTTATAAAGCCCTACATGGACTGGGCCCTGACTACCTGAAAGAGCTCCTGGTTCCTTACCTGTCAGAGCGACTGCTCCGCTCGGCCTACGAGGGGTTGCTGGAGATTCCGAGGGTGTTTTTAAAATCTTCTGGGGCCCGAGCTTTCATGTTCATGGCACCGACCCTCTGGAATTCTCTACCCCATTGGATTAGGGAGTGCATGACTGTGGGGGGCTTTAAACAAGGTCTGAAAACGTATTTATGGAAAAGAGCATATGGGGATGGTGTTGATGTGGATTGCCTGTAATAGTTTGGTTGTGTTATAATGATGTTGTATTGTGAAATAGTTTTAACTATGTACTGCACCTTGATTTTGAAAGGCGCATTATAAATAAAGTTTATTATTATTATTATCAATTGCAAGCAGTAATGCCTCTGCAGCCATGCGATACTGGTGCCGTCCATGTCTCTGTGCAGTAAACTGCCTGGCAGTCATCCCACTCAAAAACCACTTTCTGCTCCTCCATCCTGTGCCTCCCCAACACTGGCATGGCACTGCAGATGCAGAAGCCAAATTTCAGTTGCATGTAAATTAAGCATTGTATTGAAATCTGCTATATTTCCTGTGTGCACAGTAGAGGTTCTTTTGCAAAGCGAGGGCTATTTCCAGAGAAATTCTTGTTTGAAAAGTGAAACCAGGATTCTGCACCTCACTTCCCTCCTCCATCATTTATGTGTTCATTAATTTCTGTTTTACAAGGTGCCAAGAACTGCAAGGATTTGCTGGAGAGAGGAGAAGTCCTTAGTGGTTGGTACACTATCTATACTGAGAGCTGTAAAGTGCTGAAAGTGTTCTGCGACATGCACACTGATGGTGGAGGCTGGCTGGTAAGTGTATGTTGTAATCACTTACTCTATCAATAAGACAAGGTTGGACAGCACCCATTTTTTATGGGAAGCATGTGAGCTTTTTCTGCAGTCATAAATAATCAAGATAACATGCTATTCACTCCGAGTGTGCTCAGGTTTTTTGTGGTTAAACAATTTTATTAACTTTTTAAACACCAGCATTTACAGTACAAAGAAACCTTTACAAACTTCCATAGTGCAAATCATCAGGTATGCACCTGGTTATCCATCCATCCATATAGCATTTAATTACATACAGGGCAATAACCCTGCCTCCATGACTACTTTAGCACCTTCATTAAGCAATCAGGTCCATGGGTCTTCCCCCATTTTGCTATCCCTCATTCCCGTGGCCCAGCTGCACTAACTTGGGGGAGCGGACTGCAAACCCTCAACCGGGTCACCTGTGAGTGAGTTCAGTTTTTAACAGCTAGAGTGTATAGTAACTATTCAAGGAAACTATCCAAGTTATTTGTTCTTGCTCATCACAAGAAGGTGAAAATGTTTCTTTTTTACATTGATTACTTTTATTTAGTTGTTTTATATTATTTGTTTTTCCATATACTTACAGTGCTTTATTTTTATTTACTTGTAATTTCTGACCAGGAAAAGCACACTAAGCTATTATAGTTTTTTTTCCCAGTGTGTCTTGGGCTGTGGGTGGCACTGACCTGTTTTATTGATGATATTACTTAAGGAAGCCAAGGAGACATTCGGACTTGAGCAGGATAAGGGGTCAATACTGGATATCTCAGAGACAGACAAAATGTAAAGTTCTTTATTTTTCTTTGCATTTCTATGATTTTAATTACGGGAATGGAGAAAGAAATTATTGCAGTGGCGGGGATGCAGATGAGATCAGGTAGGTAGCAATGGCAAAGTAATTAGTGCACAGACCTGTAACTCAGCAGAGCCAGTGATTAAATACTTCCACAGCCACACAGTGACTTTAAAGAGCTAGTATACTGCCTAAAAAGTAACATTAACTTTTAAAAGTACTTTACTGTTGATTCTTATATCTAGATTAATGTTGCCTTTTCTCTTTTGCTAATTAAAAGATGTTCTACCTGGCAATATTAGGTGCAATTTATGGAACAGTACTCTACTGGAGGCTAACATATCTAGTTTTATTCCTCTTCCTACCTCATCATCTCTGTGATCTCACTGACAGTGACATCACAGCTCTTCTAGGAGAGCCACTCACCTAAGCTGGCCCAAGTGGCATTGAGGGCTGAGGCGCTGGCGCCTTACCTACTGCCATGCTGGAGAGCCGGGTTTAGGAACAGACTCAGATCACCTGGGGTCTGCCGGATGAGAGAGGATTGTACATCTGAGGGACTGTTCTCCTCTCTCAGGAAGGGGAGAGGAGGGATGTTGACTTGGCCAATGACTACCACTAGATGGAGGTCTGGTGGTAGTACAGCATAGGCAGCATGAATGGAGGGGGCAGCAGAAGTGTCGTATGTGTGCCTAAACACACACACACACACCCCCCTACATCCTGCAGAAGGGGCAGGGCAGAAAAGTAGGGTAAAGGTGTTCGGGTTTCATGAAGCCCTGTCTGCCTGTCCCTAAGTCTGTGCTGTCACCTGGGAGCCACTGGTAGTCCACCCTAGATTATCTCCACTTGAGGGGGAGGATGGCTCCCCTCCCTCTGGCCCTGACATGAGGGGGGAATTCATGAGAGAACCTCCAGGCTATCAGGTGAGTCCCTGGGGGAGGTGCTTGCTGGCTCGGCAGACAAAGACAGGTCTGAATAGCACGACTCAGGTGTACTAGAAAAACCTTTGTGGAAAAAAAGAGCCAATTTCCTGCTGTTAGATTGGTCACTTGTACTGTCACAATGAGTGCGGTACCAATGCTGATTTGGATTGACAATTAACAGAACTAGAAAATGTATTGTAGGTAAAAAACCCAGGTAAAGTACTGCTCTTTACAGCCCACTAAATACTTGCAGCTTGGAATCCTTCTAATGGGAAATTATAAAAAGAAAAATACATCCATCAGAAATAGAAAAGTAGCATCAGGCTACTTTAAGAAACAAATACAATGTTCTTGGTATTTGTGGTGCTACTAGCTTTTTAAGAGCCATCGTTAAAACTGCCCATGTTTCCTTCCTCCCAGCTGCAAAACATAGGAGATGAAGGACTCTACTGAAATTGACAGCCTATACATCTCAACTTTGCTAGCCACAGAAAACAAAATCTAAATAAAAAGGATGCTTTTAAGAAAGCAAATATTAATATGTTGATACTTGTTTATTTAAGGACTATTCTTTACATAAAAAATAATGAAGATGTCCTATCGTAGCATTCATCCCCAGGGTGCACAATTAACATGTTGCAATATCAGTAGCAGGTGAAGTAGCAGCTTCACTGCCTGAGCCTGGACAGGGACCCCTTTTTGCCTGCACCTTCATTTGTTTTCTGCCTCTACCCTGCTGGAGTTAGGCACATAGCAGTTCTATGGCATGGAAGCAGATGGTATAGCCAGCTGTGTCATCCTGCACTGATAAACTACAACATTTAAGTCTGTCTTTCGCCACTCTATCTAAAATCTGTCTTCTTAACACTCAACACTATCCTATCCTATTCTATCCTATCATATCATATCATATCATATCATATCAAACTTTATTTGTGAGTGCTATTCCAGAAAGATCATAGTGCTGTATAATAAGCAATAAAAATCATATAAACACAACAATAAATAAAACTGAAATCTAAAATTTAAAAACATGATCATAAATACAACAGATGGCGGTACGCTTACTATCACTCAGGTCAGGGAATGCTAAGTGAAATAAATGAGTTTTTAGCACAGTTTTAAAACTCTCAGTGGTCTGGCATGGTATCCTGTGAGGTGGGCTGTCCACAAGTGGGTGCCTACCAAAACAGCCACCCACTTCCAGTGCAGGAAAGGTAGGTCGAGGTTGTGAGGCAGGCGACAGGATGGGGCAGGCTCGCGCATATAGCAACAGGAGTCGCTATATGTATATGCTTGGGGGGGAGTAAGCATGATGGAAGGGAGGGAGAGTTGGCTTGGTGTGTTTGGCATGGGGCTGTTGAGCTGGCCGTGCAGCATGGTGGGTGGGTGGCAGCCTAAAGCTGCGAGGGTTCCAGGTTCGGGTCCAGGTGCTCCTACATTTTAATGTGCCCGGCCCAAAATTTATTTTTGCCCCAGAATTTGCACCCCCTGACATGTACCCACTGGAGTTAAAAATCCTTTAGTGGTAGGGGTGCATGGGGGGCTCAGTCCTCTGCATTAACATTAAAAATCAAAGTCCCCAGTGCCGTTTTCCTGTGCGCCAGTGATGTACATCACCAAAATTGATTTTCAGCATTGTGCCCTCACCATAATGACAGTCGCCTTTCGGGTAATTGCCATTATGACATAGAACCATCAGGCACTCTTTAATCTGATGAGGTAGAGAATTCCACAGGTTAGAGCCCACAAAATCATAAGAGTGGGCCCCAGAGGTCTTCAATCAAACCCTCAGAATCTCTAGCAATTCCTCTTTGGGGAATGGAGTAGATGGAGGGGATGGTAGGGGCAGAGAAGATCTTGCAAGTGGCGCAGTCCCCATCCATGTAGGGCTTTATAGGTCAGCAACCCAACCTTGAAGGTGATCTTCCAATGTGCAGGCAGCCAGTGCAAGCCATGGAGCACAGGAGTGACATGGCATGATCTAAATAAGCTAATCAACAGCCTGGCTGCCGCACTGTGCACTAGCTGCAATTGGCATATATCAACCCCTGGTAGCCCTTGGTATAGGGCATTGCAGTAATCAAGGTGTGAGGTTACAAAAGTGTGGCCCAACATTGGAATATCACCAGGCAGGACCAGGCACTTAATCCGGGTGATGTTTCTCAGATGATAAAAAGAGGTCTTAATGACAGCAGACACCTGAGATTTTAATGTCGGGCCATTATCGAACACAATGCCCAGATTTTGAGCCTAGTCAGAGGTAAGCAGCTGGTCACCCCAGAGCCAAAGCCTGGTTGGTTGACCTGCTGACAAACCCATACCTTGGAGACCTGGTTCCACCACCAACACCTTGGTTTGTCCGAGTTCAACTTCAGCCATTTGGCACTCATCCAGTCCTTGATCTTGGAGAGGAAGCTGTTGAAAACCAAGACTGCTCCACGCTGCTTGGGCACAAAGGACATATAGAGCTGAGCATCATCTGTGTAACAGGTAAAACTCAGCCCATTCCACCTTACGATATCTCCCAATGGCAGCATGTACACTGCAAACAACATGGGGGACAGTAGAGAGCCCCGCTGAATCCCACCTGACGGGGAAGAGAGGGGCTGAAGAATAAATCCTCAACACCACTCTCTGAGTCTTGCCAGTAAGGAATGATTGAAGCCATTTGAGAATGTACCAGACAGTCCACAGAGAATCCGTAGGTGCTCCAACAACACCTCATGGTCTACAGTGTCAAATGCTGCAGAGAGATCAGGGAGAACCAAGATGGAACAGCTCCCCCAGTCTCTCACTATCAGGAGATCATTCAGTACCCAAACAAGGGCAGTCTCAGTACTGTGCCTCTTCCTAAACCCAGATTGGAGAGGATCATAGGCATCATGATTTGTTAAATGGTCATCCAGCTTCACCACAACCACCTTCTCAATAACCTTGCCCAGAAAGGGAAGGTTTATAGTTTGCTAAGCAGTCCGGGTTGAGAGAAGATTTCTTCAGGAGAGGTACCACTACCGCCTCCTTCAAGGGGTCCAGAAACACTCCTGTCTCCAATGAACACTGGACTATCTCAGTAAGGACCGGGCTGATGACTTCAACGCACCCCACTAGGAGGCGCGTTGGGCCAGGATCCAAACTACAGTAGGTTGAGCGCATACCCTGGACAACCTGCACAATGTCTACAATCACCAACTGGCCGAATCGGACCGGACAGACCGGGTGCTTACAACCCTTTGCTAATCTCTGCAAAACCCATTTGAGGGCACTGAATGGATCTCCGACCTGATGGTGACAATCTTATCAGTGCAGAACCAAGCAAACTCATCACACTTAACCTGTGAAAATGCTTCCCGTGGCCAAAGACAGGTTGAATTGTACAACCTGTTGACAGTCTGGAAGAGCTGAGATGGTTGATTCCTCGCCGCAGCAATCTCCTTGGACAGGAATTCTGCCTTCTTACAAGAGACTGATGATTGATAGTCTTTATAATGGGCTATCAATCTAAGTTTATCAACCACCAGGCCAGATTTCCACCAGCGCCACTCCAGCCTTCAACCCCCTCACCACAACTCCTTCAAAGTCCCATCAAACCAAGGGGACTTCAGGTGAAGAGTGAGGGGGTGAACACAGATGGGAGCTGGGGAGTCGAGGGCCCCTGTCACTGCCTTGTTATAGGGTGGTACTAGTTCCCCCGGCTCCCTGCATATGCTTGGCACACCTGATAGGTCCAGCACCACCATAAGACCATCTGGGGTCAAGCCCCTTAAAGGGCTGTACCGGACCATCTCCATAGGGGCAGGTCTATTGGAGGGTGCCTCAAATCTGAACCTTTTTAGTATGATGGTCTGACCAACTGACCAGTTCCACCCCCAGATTGGTGATCTCCATTCCCAGCAGGAAGACCAGTTCCAGTGAATGACTGTGACTATGGGTAGCAGAGATAACCACCTGTGTCAGGCCCAATGAGCTTGCCAGTTGGAGGAAGCCCTGCCTAAATTGCACGAGTTCATCATCGATCCAGGCATTGAAATCCCCCAGAATTACCCATCTGGGGGACCCCAACACCAGGTCAATGATGACGTCTGCAACTTCCTGCAGGAAGAAGGATAAAATCTTTTACAGGTACATTAGGGAGCAAAGAAAAACCAAGGGAGGGATAGTGAGGCTTAATAAAGGGAAGGGTGAGTGGGCAGAGAAGGACAGTGAAAATGCAGCAATACCGAACAAATACTTCTGCTCAGTATTCAGAAAAGAAGAGGAGAAGGAGGAGGTACCTAATCCAATCAATAGAAACACTCTGGATAGGGGGGTCATACCAGTCCTTTCACAGAAGAAGGGGTTCTGAAAGAACTCCTTAAACTGAAGGTGGACAAAGCAATGGGGCCTGATGGGATTCACCCCAGAATTCTATAAGAACTAAAGGGAGGACTAGTGACACCACTGACTACCTTTGTTAACAACTCATAGGAGGATGGTGTAATACCTAAGGACTGGAGGAGGGCAGATGTGATTCCCCTTCACAAAAATGGGAGCAAAGCAGAGGCAGGAAACTACAAACCTGTTAGCTTGATCTCAGTAGTAGGGAAAATGATGGAATCATTTCTGAAAGAAAGAATTGTTGAGTACTAAGAGGCCAGCGGGGCACAGGACCCAAGGCAGCATGGATTCACAGCAGGAAGGTCATGTCAGACAAATCTAATAGATTTCTTTGACTATGTGACCAAAGTAGTAGACCAGGGAGGGGCTGTGGACATGGCCTACATAGACTTTAGCAAAGCATTTGACACAGTCCCACACAAAAGATTAATAAACAAATTAGCCAGCCTGGGAGTGGGTCCCAGGGTGGTAGCCTGGGTAAAAAATTGGCTGGACAACAGGATACAGAGAGTAATAGTAAACAGAATCCACTCCGAAGAAAGGGGGTTACTAGTTGGAAAATTGAGGGTTCAGTATTGGGTCCGGTCCTTTTTAATGTCTTTATAAGTGACATTGCAGAGGGACTGGAAAGAAAAGTATGCCTCTTTGCAGATGACACAAAGTTCTGCAACAGGGTTGATTCCCGGAGGGGTGGAAAGGATGAGAATGGACTTGGTAAGGTTGGAAGAATGGTCAAAAGTATGGCAGCTTAGATTCAATGCAAAGAAGTGCAAAGTAATTCACATGGGAAATAAAAACCCAGGGGAAGAGTACACAATGGGGGGGGAGATATTAACAACAACATAAATGGAAAGGGACCTTGGGGTGGTCATATCAAATGACCTAAAGGTAAGCAAGCAATGTGAGAAGGCAGTAAGGATGGCTGGGATGTATAGGGAGAGGCATCACCAGTAGAAAACAAGAAGTTGTTATCCCTCTGTACAGACAGTTGGTGAGACCCCATCTGGAGTACTGTGTGCAGTTCTGGAGACCCCATCTCCACAAGGACATAGACAGGATGGAGGCAGTCCAGAGGAAGGCAACTAAAATAGTGTGGGGTCTGCAACAGAAGCCATACGAAGAGAGACTAAAGGAGCTTAATATGTATACCCTTGAGGAAAGGAGGGAGAGGGGGACAAGATAGAAACTTTCAGGTACCCCAAGGGAATCAACAAACTCCAAGAGGGTAGCAGCTTTCAGAAAAAGAGATGTGCAAGAACAAGGGGGCACAATTTGAAGATAGAGGGGGGGTGGCTCAGGGGCAATGTGAGGAAGTATTTTTTCACAGAGAGGGTGGTGGACACATGGAGCGGCCTTCCTGAGGAGGTTGTGAGGTCAAAAACAGTGGGGGAATTCAGAAATGCTTGGGACAGACGTAATGCAATTCTGGTTGGGGGTAAGAAGAAGTAGCCTGTTGGTTAACTAGGATCTGCAGATTATCCAAACAGATAGGGAAATGGGCAGACTAGGTGGGCCAAACGGTCCTTATTTGCCGTCAAAGTCTATGTTTCTTAATTCCTTCTCACCACCGGGTGAATGGTAGATGAGTAGTATCCTGCAACCTGCACCTGCTCCCACGATACATTCAAAGGATCTGGTCAATCCCACTGGGGTGTTTACAAGGCCCAGATCCAACTTAAAACAAATGGCTACTCCCCCACCACTATGATCCTCCTTCGAGCGGTACATCACCGAGTACCCAGCTGGAATTGTTGATTCCAACCCTGGGCCAGCATTCTCATCCAGCCAGGTCTTGGTGATGCAAGCCAGGTCAGCTGTACCAACAAGATCAGCAATAATAGCTGTGTTGTTTTTTTATTGACCAGGCATTGCATAACACTGCCCGAGTAGGATAGGTGGACGAAGTAGACCAAGCGACTTGCCCACTCAAAGTAGAGCCCTTGGGTATGGGAAATAGACAGGGAGGCCCCTTTTCCTGGCCCCATTTCACCACAGGGCATCTTCTGTTCCATATCACTCCAATCCGCCCACCCCACCACCCCACCAGGCCCAGTTTCTCCCCATTTCTTCCCCCTCCTGGCTATTCCCAATGCCCAGCAATGCCCATACACCTCCAGTGGCAAAGGGGGACAGTCAAAAGGGTGGAGGTCCCTGATCCTCCTGGGAGAGTAGTGCCTGACCACCGATAACCTCTGGCAGCACATATAACCCAAAGACTGAACTGGCAGCAGTCAACAGACAAATTGTTAACAAAAAATAGATTACATACACACACACGTATACACACTCACCAATCACACCAGACACACCACCCTATAATACAGGGAAAATATCCTGCAATACCCTCCTTTCTCAATCCTACTAAGTGCATTGTAATGTAATAAAAGAGTTATATAGTCCATAAATTAATATTCAGTTTATGAAGTAGTCCTTCCACAGTCAGTTTGTAGGATTTGCAAAACCCCAGGAATGTTTGAGTAGATGGCTTTAGGATCTCTCACATCCTATTGTCACAAGGAACCAGCAAGAAGACTTGTCAGAGATACTCCTACTATCACAGACTGAGTGTTTTAAAACAGTAAATTAAGTGTATGAGGTCATTCGGCACTCTCACTGCTGTTTTAAACAATAAACCAAACAGACCGACCTGCCCAGAGTCCAGTTCTTTCAAACAGTATTCCTTCTTCTTGGCTTCCAAGAAAACACAACCAGTGTCCTTCTCCTCTTCAGATAACTCCAACAAAATCCAGGCTTAGCAGCTGGAACCCACACATTACCCAGAGCAACTTACCCCAGGCAGCCACCACCATTGTAATGGACACTGTGGTTTTCGCCCAAGGCAACAGGCAGGAACCACTGCACAGCTAGCTGAAACAAAGACCAGGCCTCAAAGAATGAGCGCTTATTGACAGCTCCTCCAAACATTTGCTGCAGTTCTTTCCAACACGCAAACCCTGTAACGAACACAACCCCAGCCCTTAACACGTCGTTGCCCACCAAAGCAGTCGACTCATGGATGGGATTGGGACTGGACCCAACACCAGGAGCAATCCACAGTTCTCAGTTCAATCCTCTTAGCATATCCACTAGTTCAGGTGCAGTTCACTCCTCATTGCCGAGTCATCAGCAGCATCTCGTCCAAGTCATCCCAGGCTCACACTTCAGCTTCCAGAGCCAATGAACAGAGAACAATGGACAGATAACAGTTACAATTTGGTCTTTAGATAGAGTAAAGAAAATACCACTAGAATGTGTATATTTCTAGCGATTCAGATGGTATTCACTCTTGTTCCTGTTTTGTGTATTCTATGCAAACCGGCTACAGCATCCTCGACAATTTCCTGATAACTAGTGTTCTCACTTCCCCGATAACGCAAAAGACTCTCTAACTCACTTTTTTCCCCAACTACTATAGCTATATATTTAACTGATGACATAAAACAATCCAAAAACAAAGCCAAACTCTAAAAAGCATTATAGAAAGGGATAAAATAAAGTAGAAAGGGTAGCAAGATAAAGTAAAAATCTAACTGCTGCTGACAGTCAGCCCAGCGTAGCCGCCATCATGGTTATGAACCTCCCTTCCCTTCATATCAGGCAACTAAAGGCTGAAAAAGAATTAAAAAAAAACTAATCCCGTTATCTCTATTTTTATCTTGACATAAGCTCAATAGCAGTGACTGCTGGGTACTTTAGTTCCTGAGGGCTGTTGAGACTACAGAAAATGGAAGGCAGTGCAGGAAACTGCATTTAGTTACTTTTAGCTTTTATTAGCTGTGAGTTCAGCCCAGTGAGCAAAAGGATTGTCAGCAGTTCTTTTTACAGTTTTTATTTTTACTAACTAAGGTGTTAAGCTCACACCAATTGCGCACCCTCAGCAGCAGGCTCAGAGTTCACAGTAAGGTCATCTAGTCCTACAAATTCAGTGCTCAGTGTAACCAGTCATCGATTACGGTGTACATGTGGACACAGACCTACAGTATGTCAGTTTGGGGAAGTCGCGGAGTCGGCAAAGAACTCTGCATCCTTTATAGGAGACCCAAATACTTACAAAAATAGCACAGGTAGAGGAGGTGGGAAACCCCAACTTAGTGGTTAGTAAAATGTTGCAGTGGACTAGCTATATGATGTTTTCTTGTATCAGCACTGATATAGGAAGGTTGGAATGTATGTGTGTCAAGTGTCATTACATGTCTAGCCTAGAGAAAGAACAACAGAAACTAAGACAAAGGCTAAGCCAAATGCATGAAATCAATGACAGATTTTGGACCACACAATTAGAGATATACATTTACTGGAGACAAACACAGAGACAAGAATGAGGGGGAATGACAAACAGGATGTGTGGTGGAGCGTAAAAAGGATATGAGGGGAGAAGGAGACCTATTCAGTTATAATGAGGAAGATAGATGGACTATGGTTGGAAGAGGAGGAAAAAGATGGAAAGGCAGAGTGGCTGACTGCCATCTTTTAAACAAGTTTTATTTATTTATTGATTGAAATGTTTCACCAGGAAGGCACAGTGAGTGACAAGTCACTTGTCTCCCGATGCGACCTGGGGGGTAAGGGGTACAATAGGAATGAGACATTAAACATTCAAGTTACAAGAGCAACATTAACATACAGTTGTAAGGCAGGTGTTATAAACAGTGTTACAAAAGTGTTGCGCATAATATGTAGAAAGAGTGGACAATAATAAGTGCTGGGTTAATAAGTAAACAAGTGCTTACTTGAAAGAAAAGGTGGAAAATGGAGGGAGGGGTGAGTTGGGGGAGGAGGAAGAGTCATGTCCCTGAAGACTCCCTCAGGATGCGAAGAAACCCTGCAAGGGGACTGGGGGGACCAGAGAGCAGGAGATAAGGCAGTACCCCAGAGAGACCTCTTTAGGATGGTGGGGGAAGGGAGTAAATGAGAAATACAAGCCCCTTGGGGGAGTAGGAGAGGGACCCATGGAGAGCATTCAGGGTCCTTTACATTCTGTGAGAGATCAAGGGAGACCAGTAAGGGGGGACCAATTTGGGGAAAGGGGAGGTGAGCTAGAAATTTGGGAGATGGGTGTGCACAGGGTAAAATGAAGGTGACGGTAGAGGGGTAGGATTTGTCCAGGGCTCAGAGGAGGGAATTAGGGAGGGACATGGCAGGAGCAACTAGGTGCAAGGTAATTATTGAGAGCAGAGCTGATGGAGTAGGCAGAGCCTGAGTGCCAGATTTGAGGGGGGAGGGAATTCCAAATGCTTGGGAGGCGGTGAGAGTAACGAGATTGGCCAATTTGAGTGGATCTGTGGGGGACAACCAGGGTATGGGAGTCAGTTGATCTAAGAGAATGGGAAGGTGGGGGTGTTATAAAGGAGGAAGTGAGGTAGGAAGGGAGCTCACCAAAGCAGTGCTTGGAGGTGAATTTAGCACAGTGGGAGAATCGTCTATTTGTAAGAGAGGGGTAGGATAGGGCACAATAAAGATCGCAGTGATCGGTGTGAGGGAAGGCATACAGGGCAAAACAGCAGAAGGAATTGAAGAGGGTGTCCAGTCTGGCCAGGGAGGACTTAGTGACAGCACCATAGACTATGTCACAGTAGTTGAAAATGAGCAGTATCATCTTCTGAACAAGTTCAAGCCCAGGCGTAGGAAGGATGCAACTACAGTTCTTGCACAAGACACCAAGCTTGGGGTGCAGTTTTTTCTGGATGGCATCAATATGTCCAGAGAAGTTTAGGTGTTAGTTCAACCAAACACCTAAGTACCTGAAGGAGGATGTGTCCTCAAGTAAAGTCCCATCAAGGGTGTGGAAAGTGGATAGGGAGGGAAGCCTAAAGAGTCTCTGCCTTGTGCCAGAGGTCATGAAGACAGTCTTCTTGGCACTGAGGAAAATCTGATGGTTAGCAAACCAGAGCTGAAACTTGTCAAAGTCTTGCTGTAAGCTAGTTGTAACCTCATCAGGACAGGAGTCAGATGCATACAGGACTGTATCATTGGCATTCACATGTATAGCGGAGGATAGGGAGCAAACAGAGGGGAAGGTCATTTAAGAAGATGGAGACTAGGAGGGGCCCTAATACAAAGCTCTGGGGGACTCCAGTACTAATTGGGAGGGGAGGGGGAAGTGGCATCCAATATCTTAACTGATTGGGTTCTGCTAATAAGGTAGGCCATGCACCAGTTTGTGGTGGAGGGAGATAGGCCAGCTGCCCGGAGTGAGTCGAGGAGAAGGGAGTGAAAGACAGTGTTGAAGGCCTTGGTTAGGTCGACAAAAATGGAAGAGGTAATTTGGCCATTGTCCAGCCTGGTTAGGATGGAGTCTGCGAGCTGTAGGAGAGACTGGTTGAGTGGTGTTTCCTGAAACCACACTGGAAAGGGGTGAAAAAGAAAGTGTCAGATAGAAAAGGGTGAGTTGGGAGAGGACAATGTGTTCTTGGAGCTTGGCAAGGGTAGGGAGGAGAGAAATGGGGCAATAGTTGCCAGGGTATGAGGGGTCACCCCCTTTGGGTAGAGGGAGTACCACAGCATGTTTCCATGAAGAGGGGACTGAGGTAGTAGAGAATGAAAGATTTAGGATTATTGAGAGGGGGGTAGGCAATGGCCGAAGCGTAGAGGGAGAGGGAGAGGGAGAGGGAGAGGAGTTTTGGGTCAAGGCTGTCAGGGGAGGCACCTTTAGAGGGTTTGATGGTGAGGAATGCACTTAGGGCATAGTTTGGGATTACAGTAGTTAAAGAGAATGGAAGGTGGGAGAGTGGTGGAGGTGCACACCAGTAGAGGTGGGGAGGGGATGGGTAGGAGGGGAGGGGAGGGATTTCAGTAGCTCAGTGGTGCAGGAGGTATAGTAGGAATTAAATTCCACAGCTACAGCTGGTGGGTCGGACACTAGTGAGCTATTTACTTTAAGTACAGGGGCTGGGCAAGATGATGGGGTAAATAGGGTGTGGACCACCTTCCAGAACTTTGAAGGGGAATTTATGTTGGTTATAAAGGCAGATTTGAAATATTCGGTCTTGGCTAACCTTGTAGTCCTGGTGCAAGTATTTCAGAGCATGCAGTACTTCACGAGGTCACTAGGATGCTAGGTAGCTTTATGATGCTTCCAGGCTCGATCTCTAGCCCTGAGGTAGGCCAGAGGTTCAGGGGTTATCCAAGGCAAGGTTGTTTGAGTGGGGCAAAGGCATTCCCAGTTAACAAGAAAGATTTCTTTGAAATCGGCAAGGGCCTTATCAACTGAGGGGAAGGAGGTTAGGGGGACCCGTTAGAAGTGGCAAGGTTACTCAGGAGAGGTTCAAGGTCAAGAGACTTGAAACAGCGTAGTTGTATGGTTTTGTGTTGTGATTTAGTTCTGTGGACTTTCCTAACTATGAATATTGGGTTATGGTCAATGAGAGCACTGGGGAGGTTGCCAGAAGTGATGACGCAGTGGGTGTGGAAGGTAAGGGCCCAGTCGAGTAGGGAGTGTTGTTGTGACTTGTGGTTTGGGCAGGTGGGTTCGGAGAGCAGTTGGGAGAGGTTTAGGGCTCAGATTTCATTTTTAGTTTTGTTAGTTTTAGGTGACCACCAGTTTATATTGAAGTTGTCTAGGATGAATAATTCCCCAGAGTGAGCAAGGGAAGTGATGGGGGTTAGGAGGTCTAGTGAGACCAAAGGATGGACATTTGGGTGGCAGTATATGCCAGCTACAGAGATTGGAAGACTGAAGGGGAGGGTCACATGGACTGGTAGGGCATCATGGGTCTCAGGATTGGAGGATGAGTAGATAATGGAATATTGCATGGAGGCTAGGACATAAATGGCCTCACCACTACCCCTGCCAGCACAGTCTTGCCTTAGCAGTGAGTAGCCAGGAACGGAGACTGAGTGGTCAGGGATAGTGCTCTTTAGCCAAGTTTCTGAGATGATTAGAATGCCTGGTTTTAGAGTGCACACCATGGTCTGAATCTGGTCTATTTTTTGCAGCAAGTTGTGGGTGTTTAGATGTAGGATCTTTAAACCCTATGGGAAGGCTGAGAGAAGACAGCAAGGGGAGGTAGTAGAGGAGGAAGCACCAGAGGAGCGAGGGGCAATAGGGTCTGGGCTGGGGTGGATATCCCAGGCAGAGAGCAAGAGGAGGGCAAGTATGAGAAAATGGAGCTTAGGGGATTTTGAAGGGGCTGGCGAGGAAGTTGGGAACTTTGAGGAGAAGGGAGTGGATGAGTGAGGAAGAAGAAGGTGGAGAACCACAGTGAAGGTGGACACCATTATCAAAGCCACATGAGGAATAGTGGTAGATTGAGACCATATTTCAAATGGCAGGAGGGATGAGGATTGGAGACAGTAACTGATGGGGTTGGGAGTTATTAGGAATAGATGAGTAGTGAACAAGTGGAGGTGGTAAAGAGAGGGATATGAGCAGAACAAGGGGGCAAGAGGTGAGTGGGGGATGCATTGTTCATAAAGGCAGAGAAATTAGTGAATAATTGCTTTAGGAATGGAAAGAATTTGTAAGCAGGGAGCGTGGAGGAGGGGGCTGGTCAGATGGATGGAGGAGCTGTAGTTTAGGAGGATGCCTATATGAACAACAGGCAGGGATCACTTTAGATAAAGATTGTGTCTCTTTAGTGGCAGTACAGTGTAACTTGCTATGGGAAAATGAACATGGCAAGGCAAAGCTGCCAGCTGCAAAGCTGCCAGGAAGGCCGTACCTGCACAGCTGGAGGGTGGAATGAAGATGCAGGGACTGTGGCAGAGCAAAGCCACCTCCCGGTGTAGTTCCTTGGTGAGCCGAAGTGCCCTGGTCAGGGTCCTCCTCCTAGGATGAGAAGAGAGAGGGGAGAAACAGAGGTGAACTTCTGTAGACAATCGGAGAGTGGAGGCAGACAGTAAGTGTAGGCAGGAAGATAGCAGCAGCAAATTGAGTGTCAAAGGAAGTAATAAAATAGCAAAGGGATGGCCCCGAGAGGCAAGGCGAGGGGTGGGGGAGGCTATGAATTAGCCTGGGAGAAAGAGCAAGGGCAGAAAGAGAGAGAGTAAAGGAATAGGGGAAAAAATAAAATATTCTTTCAAGTTTAGCTTACACAGCTTATACCAAACTGGGCTGTAATTTCTAGCTTAACCAGTTTGGCACTTAGTAATTACTAAGATCCAGCCTGGGAGAGAGAAGTAAAGAGGCAGAAAGGGTGGAGGGGAAAACAAAATATATCTATTATAATATATCTAATAGATATGAAGCATTAGGAGATAATGAGAAGAAGGGAAACCTAAATGAATACAGGGAACCAGATACACAGGAAGAAGGGGTAATCAGGAATGTATGTAGGATGACAGAAACATCAGAAAACAAGACTAGAAATACAATAGTTATTGGTAATGCCATAATAAGACACAGTAATCTATAAAGAGAAAAAGGCTATTGCAATAATGAGCTACTTGCCAGATGTAAGAATATCAGATATTAGGAGGGATTTAAATAGATTTCTAAGTAACTCTGGAGAAAAACAATTGTCATGTTACACATTGGGGTAAATGACTCTGGAAATAGAGACGATGAAGGAATAAGAAAAGATTTTGTGGATACAGGAAAAAGGCTTAAGGAGAGGGGTTGCCCCATTTCATAGCTGAGATACTGCCAGTACCTAGGGCAGGATAGGCTAGAACCTCAGCAATAAGAAAGACAAATGCATGGCTAAGACACTAGGCCAGGAAAGAAAATGTTGTGTTTTTGAAAATAAGGATAGATTTATTTTTATTTATTAATTTATTATTTTACCTGGCCCTTATCCTCTTTTGGAGGTCTGCCTGCCCCATCCACATCCCGCCCATGCCCAGGCTTGCTCCTCTGGGTGGGGCCACCTATGAGCTTCCCTCCTCAGGGGTTACTGTGGGCTTAGTGCTGGCTTGCCCCCCAGGTTGAGGCCACGGGAGAGGGATCTTCCTGGTAGGCATGTAAAGCAATTGAGGACAGTGGTAGAGCAGGGGTGTTATGCCAAGGGCCAGCAATTTTGCTTTTGCTGCTACCCAGGGGTGGGGATATGCAATGATGACAGAGTCCGCCCGCCTCCCTACAGGATGGCGCTGGCCCTTAGCGGTACCCCAGTCTCCACCAAGGGGCAATGAAGCACCAAACACTCTTCCTCCCTTCCCCCCAGAGAAGGAGAGCAGTCCCATGGATGCTCAATCTTTCTCTCCCCAACCGGCCCCCTGACTCCTGGGTCTGTTCCCGAACCTGGGTCATCAGTGTCATGAACGGAAATCCAACCATTGAGCTGGCGGGCCAGTCAACTGGGATAGATTGAAATTTGCTTCAGACTTCTATAAAGGGACAGTGTGCATCTGAAGGGGGCTAAAGTACAATATTAGCTCAAAGGATAATTGCCCAGATAGGTAAATTTTAAACTAAGAGTAAAGGGAATGGAGATATGAGTCCTGATGAAACAGACCATAGGAAAAGCATAAGTGAAAGGACTACTGGACCATGTTATACCCAATCCAGAAAAACTAAAGGTATAAAGTTAAATGAAATCTGACAGGACATAGGTGTTGTGCAAAGCTAGGAGCATGAATAATAAAATAGGAGACTACAAGCTATGTTGGCTATAGAGGACACTGACATCTTTAGTATCACTGTCACCTAGTGGTCAGACATGGTTTCAGGATCAAACAAAATGCCAGGATACAATATCATTAGAAGGAAAGAGTTGGGAAAAGGGATGGAGGAATAGCAGTTTATATCAAAGACTACTTGAAGTAGAGGAGCTAGTAGATAAGGCAGGAGGAAAGAGCAAAAAAAATCTGTCTTAAAATCAAAGACAATGATATAAATAAACTTCTTTATTTGGGTTCATGCTATAGGCTCCCAAATCAAATCACTGCATCTGACAATTTGATGTTGGAAGACATATAGGCCCAGATATTCAAAAGAGCTGAGCCATGCGCAATAGAGTTGCACCTGCGCAAGTCCGAAATTGCGCCATTCTGTGATAGTCAGCAGGAGGCAGTTGTGCCCCCCAAATCATGCTGAGCAACAGCGCAATGCTAATGAAGGCATGCTCAACCGAAGGGGGAGGAACCATGCATAAACTGCACAGCCCGATATTCAGCCGGGCCGTGCAGAGTTATGCAGGCGCAACCCCCTACCTGCGCCTGCACAACTTTAAGCCAAAAAAAAAAGGATCAAGTCGAGGGCCACCCACAGGTGAGCTGCCATATTGCAGGGCGCAACACAGCAGCTGCCACCTGTGGGTGGCCCTCCACTTGTTCCCGGTGCCCCCTGCAGCCCGATCGCGGGCATAATAGTAACCCCATAGCCCAATGGCGGGCAAAATATCCCCAGCAGCCCGATCGTGGGCACAAGGACTTCAAACCCCGACTAGCTCCGATCATGGGCATAACATATTTCACCTCGACAGCTCGACACGGGAGACAGTCTGGTCCTGACTAGCCTCGGGACAGGGAGCAGAAACATCTTCAAACATCAATATCTCTCAGGTCCAGTGACCGCCGATCGTTGGCATAAGTCGTCCTTCCCTCCGTCATCCCCGTAATCTAGTGGTTCCTTCACTCACCATTTCACGAGCTCCACCATTCCTTCGCCAGTCGTGGCGGCAGCACTCACCTGCTCGTCGCCTGCCGCCGCCGACGATGCCGCAGTTCGCGTCGCCCATTGGTTCAGAGCAAGAGCCACTGGGCATGAGTCATTAGTAGTGTATGAATCCAGATATGTGAATGAATGTTCATCGCATACCGGACCGCCTTTACGGTATGGCTGCTGCGCCCATTGGCTCTGCTCTGAACTAATGGGTGTGCAGTCTACTGAGCTGTCAGTTGGCGGGTGGCGGGTGGCAGGCGGTGGGTGCCGCCACCCGCCGCTGACTGAGGGGATTGGGGTGGTGGGCCCGCGGTGGGTGGGGTGGGTTGGGTGCCAGATCACCAGGGATATTGGACTTGGGGGTGGGGTTTGACCTTATGCCCGTGATCAGGCTTCGTGGTCCACTGGACCACCACGGATATTGGTCTTGGGGGTTGAACTACTTATGCCCGCGATCGGGCTAGTCGGGGGTTTGAACTACTTAGCCCACGATCGGCTTAGTCGGGGGTTGAACTACTTATGCCTGTGATCGCTAGTGGGGAGGTTTAAAATTACGTTATGCTCGCGATCAAGCTAGTCAGGGGGGTTGGACTACATTATGCCCGCGATCGGGCTGCAGGGTCTGTCGGTCCCCGACGGCTGCTGCCTGGCAGGGCGCCAGGCACAAGTTGTCGGGGATCGGTGCACCTGCATGCTAATGGCATGCAAATGGGGCCGTAATTAGATGCAAATGGCCCCGCGTGCACCTTGCATAAATTATGGCCCCATTTGCATGTCACTTTTGAATATCGCAGGTTTGTGCATGGCGCAATGGAACTTGCGCCACCGCATCTGAATGCTCCACTCTGACCACTTGTGGTGGCGCAAGTTCCACTGCGCCATGCACAGTGGCTGTGGCCTGGGGCGATATTCAAAGGAGTTGCTCAATAGCGCAACTCCGTTGAATATCGCCCTGGCCACACCCCTGTGCAACTTTTTTGAGCAGCGCAAGGGCTTGCACCACAGAATGGCGCAGTTTGAATATCTGGCCCCAAATCTATTAATGAAATGGGGGACATTTATTTCTTTAGCTTTTGTTGACCAGGTAAGTACACTAGACAAGTTATATGCCTATTTTCAGGTATGACCCAGGAGAGTACAATGAGATACAGATACAGTGAGATACAGATTCATACAGAGGACAACATGACACACATTAGGCAGTATACAGAGTCAAAATAGAACCATGTGATCATAACCAGTAGACAGTAAGTACAGTTAAGATATGTACAGGAATATATATATATATAAATAGAGACACCAAGGCTAGGAACAGTACAATTTTACAAGGTATACATGGCTCCGAGCCACAAACAGAGCCACAGTCTGAGTATCTCCTGGTCTTTATGGGGGATCTTAACCTGCCAGGAATCAACTGGGAAAAACTGGAACACAAGACTAGTTTGGAAAAAGATTTTCTAAGTATAATCAGGAATAATAACCTTAAAGAGCACAATAAATCAGGAACAAGAGGAACAATATACAGTACTTGATATTGTGGTATCTAATATAGATATAAGGTAGTTTGCAACCAGGGAACCGCTAGGTAACAGCAACCACAATATGATGGAATTTAAAATTATACGAGGTTGGTAGCTATGGGGGGAATAACAAAAAAGAGACATTTTACTAGAGTAAACTTTGATAGGATGAATATTAAACTTTGAAATGGAACTGGGAAAGTTAATTTTGGGTAAATTTCAAATAAATGCACTTGTTTTAGGCTTTGAACTGATAGCTATGTATTTATTTGTTATGTTTGTTGACATTTTGTTTTTTTCTGTTATGTATCAATTGTACAATACCTTGTAATGTTTTAATGTTTTTGTACAATTGTTGCAATTGAAATGGGCAGACGCCATTGTGCTTAGAAATATAAAAATAAAAATGAAATGAAATGGGTAAAGGAACTAATGAAATGTGGACTCAGCTTAAAGGAAAGATTGAAAGTATGGAGAAAAATATGTTCACTGTCTATAAAATGTAACAGCAAGGGTAGGGTAACAGCTTACTAAATTGTTAGACTAAAAGGAAAATAAAATAATAAGAAACTATTTATCAAGCCAAACGGAGTAACAATAAAAAAAAAAACATTGGAGGAGTTCAACAAATTCAGAGGAACTGCAAGTTAAATATTAAAAAATCAGAATGAAAACCAAACAGCTGTTAAGGCAAAGAGTTACCCCAAATCTTTTATAACTATGTAAGGTCAGAAGGCTACATCTAGAAACATGGGACCATTACTGGATAATAATATGTTCTATGTGTGGTACATAGCTCAGTGCTTGTGATACATACAGTAGAGCTGAATGAGGTATAGTTCATGCTCAGATACATTGGCGCTAGAACAGTATGTAGAACAATGCTTGCAGTATGTAGGAGCTGGTGATATGGTTAGTGCTTAGATACGTCAGCATGGATATGAACATAGGTCAGTGGTTGTAGTACATAAGAACTGGATGAGATATGATTAGTGCTTCGATACTTTTGAACAGATGAGATAGCAACTGTTAGAACTTGATGTTTTGGCATTTTTCTATATCCCACCTTTGGCAGGATGCTTAGTAGAGTAGGATTGAAGGCCCAAAAAGAATGTAATAACTGGTACAATTACCTCCTCCAACTCTGGAGAGTGTGGCCAGTAGTACGCAGGAGAGAAAAACCCCACTTGGGGGAAACCTCCAAGGACCCATGGCTACTGACCTGCCCATCCTCTGGGCATACTAAAGGAGATTAATCCTAATTAAACCAGTATTAAGTTGTCTAATTCAAATCCAGAGGTTGATTGAAGATCTTGAGTTTGATTGCAAGCAAGCAATCCTGGATTTGAGATACTAACGTTGAGTGTCCAGCAAAAGACGGTAGCATATCCTAATAGTGAAATTCCAGTCCAGTATAATCATAGGTGTATAAGGTGAGAAGTTTCATACAAGCTAAACTCAATCAACGGTTGTGAGAAGAATCACATCTTTAAAGGGCAAGTGTAGAACTGATTGAAGAGCAATCCAGAATGAGATGAATTCCTGTCCGAATGGAGGCAGAACTATGAGCAAACAGCTAAGTTTCTCATGAGGCAGGATAGTGGAGAATGTTGGACCGTGTGCCCTGATTTTCAAATTACAATAAGCGCTAGGCCCTTGGTGGTTAATCGAATAAGCAGATTGCAGGCTGCCAGGCTGCATGAGGGCAGAGCATATGGAAACCTCCAGACCCCATGTGGGGTGAAGCAGGTATGCGTAAAGTAGGCAATATAGCCTGATGCGAGTGAGTTGGGCTAGAAGACAGGTCATTTGTAGGAGAAGCAGATAGAAACCTCCATGCCCCCTTGTGGGGGAGGGCAGGTAAACATAGAAACCCATTGAGGGCAAGTAGGAGTAAGTCGAGCAGAGGCTAGCCCTCTGTGGGTGAGGCAGATAGAAACCTCCATGCCTTCCTGTGGGCTGAGGCAGGTTTGAGAGTAAACATATAAGCCCGTGAGGGTGAGTAGAGTAAGGCGAGCAGAGGCTAGGCCTCCGCGGGTGGCAGAAGCCAGCCCTTTGCGGGCAAGGCAGATAAAACCTCCATGCCACCTTGTGGGGTGAGGCAGGTTTGTGTAGAGTAAATATATAAGCCCATTAGGGTGAGTGGGAGTCAATCGAGCAGAAGCCTGCCCTTGCTGGTGAGGCGATAGAAACCTCCATGCTCCCTTGCATGGCGAGGCAGATAAGTAGAGGAAGCCTCCTGTTTTGTTGAGCAATATTGCCCTGTAGAGGGCATCATAGATGTATGTTTCAGCATGAGCCAGGGCCAGATGTGCAAAGCTGCAATGGCGGACATTACGAGGTTCGGTTGCAAGGTCCAGTAAAAATCGAGTCCCTGATGGTCAGGTCCCGGCAGAGAGGACTGCGGTGAAGAGGAGACTGAATCAGATGAATTGGCAACTCATCCAAATACGGTAACCCCATATATCACTAGAGTAGGTCAATGTCCGAGGCTGGAACCTATGAGACTGGAAATGGCACAATGGTATAGAGCAAGGCTAGCATGTCCCAGACAGGATAAGGCAGCAGCAAGTCCCAGAACAAGCTGAAATGAGAAGCATGGTGAGAAGCATCAAGTGGAACTGAATACAAGATCCTGACATTGTCAACGGAAGCAGAGGTAAGATCCACAGCTAAGCAAGCAAGGATTTCCTTAATGATGCAAATCAGAAAGGTCTTGATACGGTCCAGATGCAGATGATCAAGGTGATGGGCAGGTATACAATGCTGAAGAGGACGGGCCAGCAGAAGGAGATCCAGCCAGAGATAAATGGCCGGGTAATGATGGTAATCCGAGCTGGAGTGAAACAGCAGGAAGATGGAAGCACATAGGTAGCTGTAAATCCAGTGGCACAGCATAATCCTGAGGCTATAGAGAAGACAATCATCCAGATGCCCAAGAATAGAGGTTCACCATGGATGTCCTGGCAGAGGCAGAAGCAGAAGGAGAGAAGAGGATGGTGGGGTACTGTAGAAGCATGATGGAATGTTGTTGCAGAGTTGAGTCAGATGAAGGTCAGCAGGAACAGGGTGCCTAAGCAGTCCACAGCTTGTTATAATTAAAATCTTGAGTGATTGAGTAAGCCACAAATGTCCAGCCAAGAACAGCAGCAAATAAGTAGCGAGCTTGGCCCCATGTGGCCAGCAAAAAGACAGGACCTCCACGTAGGATTGCCTGAGTAGTGTAGAAGTGAGTGAGTCAAGCTATGCCTCTGTGTAGGCTAGCATGACTGGCTGGACCTTCACATAGGTCAGCCATAGGTAAGAGGGAGAGTGAGCAGAGCTAGGCCTCCATGTAGGCTAGGGCTAGGCCACTGAATGAGCATTAAGTGCTGAGACCTTGCAAAAGTCGGATGCAATAGGGAGTGCAGCAGACATCCCAGAGGCTGAAGCCAAGGAGATGATGGTAGGCATGAAGTAAAGACTGCATAAGCAAGAGGAACCTGCACATAGGTCAGTAAACAGTGTAGCAATAGTTGGACCTACATGTAGGTCTGCAAAACGTAGTAGCAATGTAGCGTAGGGAGTAGTGAAAGTGAGTTGAGCCAGCCACCACATTGGCAGGCCGACCGGCAGGTAAGGATGGCTGGAGGAAGAAAGGAAGCTGCAGAAATGAGCCAAAGATGTGATGGACTTGTTCAGTTCTGATGGAGGACATTCATATCCTAGAACTGGAGGATTATGAGGTCGTGAGGAATCGTGGTGGTGACACTATGCAAACCATAGCCCAAGGCGAATGGCAGAGGAGTATGGAACTTGGATGCTGGATAAGGAGTTAAAGCTCAGAACAATGACCTGATGGGCATGCTCAGTTTAGGTAGTGACGTTGGGGCCCATGGAGTATCGCCGCAGCAGTCTAAGAGTCAAGAACTGGGGCTTGAATCACAGCTGCTGTCCATTAAATGTATTAAGGATGTCAGTAGGTCTGATAGAAGGTAGAGGATCTGATAGAAGGTATAAAGCAAATACCATACAATATAGTACAGTCTCTCAGTTCTTGCCATTCTCCAATGCTTTGCAATTACAGTTCATTAGATATGGAGCGAGGCAGCATATTGAAGCACTGGCAGGCTAGTAAGTCAGGAGCAGCCCTGGTACAAGCAGCAGACTGCAGGCAACAAACGGCGCAGCCATGCAGGCAGTAGGCACTAGCGCCAAGGAAGAGACACTAGAGATTCCCGCCTCGGCAAGCTGCAGAAGGGTGGGGTAAGGTAGCACAGTGGCAGTAATGCTAGCCACAAATCCTTGGGGCGCTTAAGCCCAAAATGCTCCAGGTCCAGGAGAAGCCATGGAGGAGTGGACCAAGGGAGCAAGTGTTAGCAGCAACAGACCGTGTGTCAAGGAAGCACTGCAGGATGCTGCCAGCAGATAGGGAGTGCCACAGAGTAGCCAAATGGAGAGCTGGCGTGTGGACTACGAGGAGCCAGGGTGCAGGCGGATGGTATGGACTAGCGATGCTGCTGTGCAGCACTGGAGAAGGAGTGAAAAAAAAAAACAAGAAAGGACACAGAGCAAAGGTTCAAAACAGGGGGAAGAAAAAAGGGAGGGCACAAAAACAAATGAGGAAGCAGGACACAAAGGCCAAGAAGCAGAGGAAAGCATGGGGGGTCAAAAGGAGCACAGAAGTGGGAAGAAAGGAGCCAGTGCCAACACGCAGCATGGAGCAAGAGCAGTGAGTGTGACTCACTTAAGCAGAGGCCATAGCCTGAAGGTTTAAATAGGAAATGGGAGGAGCTATTTCCATTGAACATCAGGCTACAGCCTTCAATTAGTGAGTGCAGAATAGGATATAGTGAATACTCTGAACAGTTTTTTTTCTGCTCTGTGTTCAATCCACTGTGCATTAGAGATAAAGATAACTTACATGGGGTTGAGCAGACTGTACTTATAAATGGAAGCATAGTGGAGGATAGGCTAAAAGTCCTAAATCCAAACAAATCACCTGGCACAGATAACATCCACCCATGGGTCCTAAAGGAATTTGAATTGATCCTTTCGTGCTCAATTTGTAAATTATTTGAAATTAGTATGGCTGAAGGGATAGTCCCGAATGATTGGAGGGATGCAATTATAATGGGCAATATGCAAAAAGGAAAGGTGCCAAAAGGAAAAGGGAAGTTACAGACCAGTGAGCCTTACATCTGTGGTGGGAAAAATCTTAGAAATAATACTTAAAGATGAGATGAGAATTGTTTAGCTCAAGACAGTCTGGTGGATATAACCTGTGGATTTCAGAAAGACAGATCACGCCTTACCAATTTGATTGAATTTTGTGAGCCTATCAGTAAGGCTTTGGACAGGGGTATTGCAGTGGATATTGTCCATATGGACTATAGCTATTAGCAAGGCATTTGAGACTGTCTCTCATTATGAGTTAGTTCAGAAGCTTGACAGTCTTGTGTAAACCAAAATATAATGAGATGGATAAATACAGGTAGCTTACTAACTGGTAAAGCCGAAGACACAGAGTAAATTGGTATATGTCTGATTGGGGTCAGAGACCAGAGGGGTTCTTCAGGGCTCTGTGTTAGGACCAACTCTCTATAACGTCTATGTGAGTGATATGCAATGTATAAATGGAGGCTGGATGACCAAATTTGCTGATGACACCTAAATTAGCTAATAGGTGGCCTCACAAGAGGGTACCCACAAATTGCAGCAGGAGCTGGATATGTTACACCTCTGGGCACTGAGAGCAAAAATATCATTCATCCTGAAAATGCATGGCATTTCGCTTTGGGGCAAATAACAATAGAACAGATTACACAGTAAATGGGAATAAACTAAAAGCAAGCAGCTGTGAAAGATTTAGGAGCGGTGGTTGAAGACACCCTGAAGCAGAAACAGCCAGGGCCAGATTTACCTTGTCGTGGGCCCTATGCACAGCAGTATCCATGGGCACCCTCCTTTGTCACCCCACCCTCAAAGGTTGCATTGCAGCATGCTCGAACAATATAACAGGACCATTCTAATAAAACCAGTGTGAATATAGTACAGTATGTGCATTCAAAGGTAACCTCATTGAAAGTGTTGTCAAAACTGCAAGTGGCAGCCATCTTTAATGACTCAAGTCATGAATTATTAATTATAAAAGCTATACATTTTAACTAATAAATTATATGATGACCCCCCAAATCACAAATATTAACAATTACTGCTGTTTTAAATGATAGACACATGTGCTTCTATAAAGGTTTTTTATTTTCATTCCATACCTTTTTGCTTGCTGCCTCAGTCTGTTGTCCTCCTAGATTTCCCCCTCTGAGCCCTTGGCACACCACACATGTCCATCCTTGACTTCTGACCGACCACCAGATGACAGATGAGACCTGCCTCACCCACTAAATGTGTACCACCCCACCCCCCATCTCCAGCCCTCTTTGAACTCCTAGTGCAAAGCTGCTGGACTGAAAGGCTTGGCTCTGTTCCCGTCTGGCCTTGACCACTCCAGGCTCCCACTCCTCCTTTTTTTTTTAAATTCAATATGCTTTATTTATTGTATTGTATACAGTAGCAATCACAATAAGAGCAGTCAAAATAAGATTGACAGGGTACAACTTAATGTGTCGAGACTTCCAATGCCAATCAGTTTACAAAATTAAACATATGATAAAGACAAGCAAAATAAATAACGAACATAGATAACTAACAAACAATTTAAGCTAACCAAACATCCTCCCTGCCCCACCCCAACCATCCGTGCCAGTCATGATATCTGCTATCCATGAAATATTTAGAGTTTATTGAGCAGATTTGGTCTCTAGGGTCTCCAGACTGTAAGTAAAGCATCTAAGGAGCCCCATTTACTTTGATAGCCATTGAGCCAGTTGACCATCGATGCAATATGTCACCCAATTGACAGCCAATAAAATTTCCTATGCCACTCTATCACAGATGGCAAGGATTCCTCCTTCCAATACCTTGTGATGGTTAATTTGGCTTCAGTAGATATCATAGCTATATGTGCCATTCTTATTCTAGGAGTATTAGAGGGTAGTGATTAAGCAGACAAATCTGGTATAAACAATGGGTCAAGCCTAGCATTGGATCAAGGCAGGTTTAATTGCTTGCCATAATTGTGACTTTTGACGTGTCCATAACATGTGGTATAAATCCCTGTCTGTTGCTGAACACCTTTGACATTGAGGGAGGGTAACCTACCCATTTTATATAGATGTTCTGGAGTGAAATATAAATTGTACATTATATTATATTGCAATAAACGAAGTCTGTCCTGTTTAATAAATCTATAAGTATTACCCCAAATTTGTTTCATGTGCTGGCTTCATCCATGATAGATAATGTTTGGGTCCAGTAATAACATATACCTTGTGGTAAATGAGAGTCTAGGGATTGTAGTGTTTTATATATCTTGGAGACAGAGTGCGGTTGCTGTATTACTTGGAAAAGAGTGGAGGGTTCCATTTTTGGAGGAGTATACCCCCCCTCCACAGAAAAGAGATCAGAATTGCTTTAATTGCCAATATTTGAAAGCTCCCGCTCCTCCTTATCCAACTCTGGAGGCTGAGGGCTTGATTCAAGCTCAGCTGACCTTCTCCAGGGTAACTGGATCTGTCTACTGGCCACAGCTCCTTCTCTATATTTGGGACTGAGGTGGTTGGTTCTGCTCAGCCCCCCCACCACACACACACACACTAAATTCATTTTTTAATGAAAGTTTTATATTTTCAATTATACAGAAATAGAAATAAAATTGAATTGTCTGTATACCAAATTAAACAGAACTAGCAAGCTAATGTAGTTCACTGTGTTTGGGAGTCAAAGCATTACAGACAAACTTACTATGTATGAGTGGCTTACTGCATTCAGTAGCCATTGTTTCAAGACATTCGACAGATCTTAAAAATTAGGGAGTATGATAACCATAAAATACAAAACTGAATATTTTTTTATGGTTCCCCCTTCTCCCTTCAACAATGTTTTTTTTGCCATTAAAACTAGATGGACTTCAGCTGACTGAGTGCTATCCATGACAACTGGAGAGCAAGCTTTTTGTTCATATGCTCTGTATGTACAGTATACTGGAAGTAACATTTAAATTTTATTAGCATCTTTATTCGTATTCTGATAGGGACTGACCTGTCATCTTGACAGAAACGCTGCCACTTCCTGGCCACAACTGCTTCTTAGTTCTCCCTCCTCTCTCCCTCTTTCATCGTTCTGGGCTGTTCAACCACGGTAAACTCAACTGCTCCCACCTTCTGACTGGCAGCTGCTCTATCTTTCTGAATCTGACCATCTAGTGGAGGGACTCACACTCTGTCACTGTAGTCCGGGCAGAACTCCAACTCTGTGCATGCGATGCCATGCCATGTCAGAATGCCCTCACCTCTGTGACCGCAACAACTCTGTCTCTAGCCAATCATCCCTCCCTGACCTTAGGTTCCTACCTAGTAGTACACTGCTGGCCTTGTCTGCTGCAAGCTGCTCTCTGGGCTCTGCAACCTCCACACCGCTCGACTATTGTCCACTCCCAGTGTGATGCCTGGCTTGTTCTTTGGCCCTTGAGACATCACTTTTTCCAGCTTCCTCTGATCGCCCCTGCCTCCACTCATTTTGACCCAACATCAACATGCATGCAGACCGAGACAAGTCAAAGTCATCTAAGCAACAGCAGGCAACTTAATCAAAATGCCAATCAAGCACATCAAAAAGATAAACAGCTCAGCAAAGGGATGCCCCCCCCTCCAAACAAAAGACAAGGGCCCTACATATAGACGTAGTTTATGAAACAGTCAATCCACCCTTGGAAGCAGCACTGTGATAGTGTCATCAAAAAGTGCAATAAAATTCTTGCATGCAAAAGAACAAATTTTGTCAGTAGAGATAGGTATGTAATTGTATCATTGTATAGGGCATTGGTTGGGCCATATATAGAGTATTGTGGTCAATTTTGGAGCAAGCAGAACAAGACAGAGATAGTGAGAATGGGGGCGGTGCAGAGGGGTGCAACTAGAATGATTAGAGATCTCAAAGGGATGAATTACAATGCTAGGTTGGACAACCTGAATTTGTTCTCACTTAAAAGGAGAAAGTTGAGGGGTGATATGATACTTGTTTTCAAGGTATTTAGGAATCATAATTTGCAGAAATGTTTAAAGAGGGACTCTGACCAAAAGTGCTACATTGCAGAATTAGAATATATGCATATCCCCGATAAATCGCAGACCAAAAATTAGGTTTCTACTTTACTTCATTTTAGAGTTGACTTATTTTGTAACCCTGATTTCACAGCCTATTCATAAAAGCCAGTTTTACTGAAGAGCCACTGAGGATGTCATATCCTGATCTCACAGTCTAGTCCTCCCTATCAGTGACCTCATAGGACCTGTTTCTCCAAAGTTTAAGAAACTGTAGCTAAAGTAATTATTAAAAAAATAACTCACATAGAGTTTGCTGCAGTGCATGCATTTCCAACATGTTCAGATGCATGGTACTATACTTGCACTGAACCAAGGTATAGAATGTCAAGGTGGTTCACAATTTTAAAACGTTGGGGGGACGTGCAGTCTCAATGTGGCAAGGATGTGCCATCTCAAAATGTGGTAGGACACTCAATCTCGGCATGTGACAGAGATGCACATCGAGGAATTTCATGGGGACTAGCAATTTCAGAAAATAGTGGAGATGCATGCTGTTGGAATGTGACAGGGCACACCATATTATTCTGAAATTGCTTGTTCCTGCCACATTCCAGAACTGTACTCACCACCATATTACAAAACTGTACATCATAGCCCCACCATATTCCAACATTGTGCATCCCAGCTACAACATAAAATATGCATCCCTCACACATTCCAAAATTGCGCATCCCTGCCACATTCTGAAATGGCTCATCACCACCAAATTCCAAAATTGCACATCCTGGCCACATTTCAAAGTTGTGTTTCAATGCCACATTCCAAAACTGTCACTGTCACATTCACAAATTGTAGGTCACCACCACATTCTGAAATTGTGTGTTACCATCACATTCCGAAACTGAAAGTCACTGCCACATTCCAAAACTATGCATCACTACCATATTCCGAAACTGTACATCACCACCATATTCCAGAACTGTGCATCACCACCATATTCCAGAAATGTGCATCACTGTCACATTCTGAAATTGGGCACCACCACGCTCTAGAACTGAGCATCACCGCTGCATTTTGAAATTGTGCATCATCACCATATTCCATAATTGAGTGTCACTGCCACATTTTGAAACTGCACCACTGCCACATTCTGAAACTGTGTGCCACTGCCACATTCCAAAGCTGTGTGTTACTGCCACATTCCAAAACTGCATTACCACTACATTCCGAAGCTGTGCGTCACTGCCACATTCTGAAATTGTGTCACCACCACATTCCCAACCTGTGCGCCATCCCCACATTCTGAAACTGTGCATCACTGCCTCATTCCAAAGCTGTGTGTCACTGCCACATTCCAAAACTGTGCATCACCACCACATTCTGAAACTGTGCATCACTGCCACATTCTGAACCTGTGCATCACTGCCTCATTCCGAAGCTGTGTGTCACTGCCACATTCCAAAACCGTGCGTCACCACCTCATACCAAAACTGTGCATCACCACCTCACTCCAAAACTGCATGTCACCACTACATTTCAAAACTGTGAGTCACCACCAAATTCTGAAACTGTGTCACTGCCTCATTCTGAAACTGTGCATTACCGCCACATTCGAAATTGTATGTCACTACCGCATTTTGAAATTGTACATCACTTCCACATTCTGAAACTGTGCGTTGCTGCCTCATTCTGAAATCATGCATCACCACCACATTCCAAAATTATATGTCCCAGCTACTTTCTGAGATTGTGTCATTGCTGCATTCCACAGTTGCAACCTGGTGACATTTCAAAATCTCATACTTGCAGTTTTCTAAAAATTGCATATAACTTTGTCATTCTAAAGCCATGTTTGCCACTATATTCCAACCCCCGTCACATTCTGAAATACTGTACCTTGCATCTAGACATTATGGAAGTGCATGTGTTGACCCACCAAGTGTCACTTCTCCTTTTTCAGATGTTTACTACAACTGCAGTTTTAAGTAACAAAGGATAAATAAGTCATATAAGGTAGCCTGCAGGGAGGACTAGGTTGCAAGTTTGGGTTATGACATCATCAGTAGCTCTTCTCTGAAATTGGCTTTTTGTAACAGGCAGTGAATTAAGGGTTACAAAATGACTTGTAACTTTTAAGCAAAGTAACTTAGAGATCTGATTTTGGCATGAGGGTGATTGAAGATATGCTGATCCAAATTCTGAATTTATTGATGCCTGAAATTTGGCCTGAGACCCTCTTTAAGTTTTCACACCACAGCAGGTGATTAAAATCTAAGGAGACATTCCACTGGAGACCTTTGAGAGTTCCACCACTTGTGCTTTGTATACTCTTAACACTGCATCCTGGGCCTTTCCAAGCAAAATCAAGCTTATAATCAGCATGCTACAAACAAGTGTGAATACCTCATGAACCATAAGTGCTACACACAAAGCACGAGTGTCAAAGTTGTTTAGCACAAAATTACCTTTCCAACGGTGTTATGCAATCAATTGTAATCAATTCATTTTTATTTTATACTAGCTGAAATACCACAAAACTGTGTTTTTTCTTCAGATTTATTCAAGGTGAAGAGAGATGTGAGATTGTTGGAGGGGGAACAACGAAGGGTGACAAAGTTGATTCAGGGATTACAGGATATGCCCTATGAGGAGAGATTAAGGGAATTGAACATATATTCCCTGGAAGAGAGTAGGGATCGGAGGGATGATTGAGACCTTTAAGTACTTAAAGGTAATAAATAAGTCTGATACTGAAGAGATATTCAAGCTCTGGAAGGGGAGAGACATGAAAGGGCATAGACTTAGATTGGAATAGGTAGGTATAAGAGGGAAATGAAGAGGCACTTTTTCACAGAGAGAGTAGTGGCAGTTTGGAATGCTTTGCCAGAGGAGGTGGTATCCTGTAGGACAGTGGGTATTTTCAAGAGGAGATGGGACAGGTTGAGAGGGAGGAATACTTGGGAAGGTGGATGAGGGAGGAGGGGCAGCTGCAAAGTAGGGTGTTAGCACACTCAAGCAGACTAGATAGACTTATTTATTTATTTATGTATGTATGACTTTGATAACCGGGTAAGTACACTGATTCCAGGGGACATTTTTAGGCATGACCCATGCCATGACAATGGCACAGGAGGCAACACATAGGCAAAATACAAAACACAAGAAAATTCAAAATACATAGGGCATATATGACAGTTCCAGCATAAATGTTTCCAGAGCAAATGCCATTTATTACAAGATAGACATGATACAAGACACAAGAAGCAATTTAAAATACAATAGAGCAAAAATGGCAAATACAATTGCGGTGGAGCCAGTGCAAACACCGTACCATGCCAGCATTAGGTAAGATTGGTTAGTACAGAGACAGATTTCAGGTGACTGTGAGGAAGTTGAGGACTAACGATGTCAGGTACTCATCGAGCAGTTGGGGAAGGAAGATAGGAGTGTGAAGCTAGCCAGAGAAACACTGACAGCGAGACTCAGCTAGGAGTCAGTCTTTGAGGTGGAATTTGAACAGACAGTGAGTAGCCAGGGAGCGGAGCCCAGCTGGCAGTTTGTTCCACTGTGAGGGGGTGGCAGCAGACAGAGCTCTCCCACCCATATTGGTAGCTACCTTGAGAATGTGGAGCAGGGGGTAGAGATTGAGTGCAGGCTGCAACATGAGGTACTGACTTGGAAAATGGCAGAAAGAGGGGACTCTTGGCCAGTGTGGACAGCATTTTTGACCAAACAGCAAAGGGTGAGGTTGACGAGGCCTTGGAGTGGGAGTCAACCCAGTGACTGATAAAGGACACAATGGTGGTTGGAAAAGGGGCTAGGAGGGCAAAGCAACAGGCACTGTTGTAGGCAGTGGAGAGTTTGGCAGTGAAAGAAGAGGAAGCACTAGTATAGATGGAGGAACAGTAGTTGATTACGAAGAGCAGGCTGCCCTGGACAATAGCAAGCCGGGCCTTTGAGGTGAGGTATTGTCTGAATCTATTGGCTATACTCAGCTTCTGCTAAATCCTGCAAACTACTGAGTTGATGTGCTCAGAGGAGAAGGAGGGATCAAGTATGATACCAAGGTACTTGAAAGTTTCAACATTTTCGAGTACCTGGTCATCGGGGATGACAATGTGAAGAGAGGAGGGTGATTTGAGTTTAGCTAGGAAGTGCTTGGATCCGAACAGCATCAACTTAGTTTTTTTAGTGTTTACCAGGAGGAGGTTGGTAGCAAACCAGTTGTGGGCTGCTCCATAGTTACGGGTGAGGACAGATGAGATGTGGAAGGGAGATTTGTCACTGGTGAACACCTAGAGGCCTAATTTCTGCTGCCAATTTTCATATGTTCGTATGTAAGGTGCTTAGGTGAGGCTTGAGAGACAAGTATCAGCCATGCGCACTATACCATAAACAAATGTGAATAACTCCTAAAGTATACACGATAGACACAAAGTATCAGTGTCAAAGTTGTTCAGCACAAAATTACCTTTCCAACGGTGCTTTGCAATCAATTCTAAGCAACTTGGTTTGTTTTTAATATTTAGGTAAAAACTGCTGACTTCCTCAGATGTTTACAGGCCTGAATGAAAACCAGCTGAGTACGTCTAGTCATTATTAGCCTGAGTGGCTATACTTTCAGATGCCACCTATAGGCATATCTAGGCCTGAGTGAGTTAAGAGGAGAACTGTTTAAAACTGAGAGAAGAAAGTGCTGGTTTACATTGTGGGTTGTGCAGGTTTGGAACATATTGCCTAGTGATGCTGTGGGTAGTGCTAATCTGGAGCCTTTGAAAGGAATCTAGACAGACATGTGAAGGAAATGCAACATTTGTTTCTGTAAACCGCTATGTAGGTGGCAGACAATTTAGAAGGGCTATCACCTACTTTTGTCTGAAATACCCCTTGCTAATCTAACAGCTGAATCCAATAATAATGCTCCTTTTTCAGGAACTCATCACATTTTTCTTCAATTAAACACCCTTTTGCCCCTCCAAGCCAGTTTACCCCACAGACCTACCACCCTTCAAGTTAGCATAAATTCTCAGAACCCTTCATTATTTTAAACACCTGGGACCCAGCCAGCTCATTGGCACAGCAGTAGTAGTGCTAATCCTCAAGATGTTGTTGACCCAGGTTCGGAAATGAGCCTGAGTCATCAGAGGGTTGGTTGGGGAGGTGGACTGAGAATTCCAGAGGATGCGCCCCTCCTCAGGGGTGAAGGGTTCTCAGCCTTTACCTTACAACCACCATTAACCACAGGTGTTGGTAGATATGGAGCTGGGGTTCAAGGAAGGGGGGACACAGACAGAGACTTGATGCACTGATGCACGCTTCTGCGAATGCACACTGCTAACTGCAGCCAGTTGGTGTCCCAAGGGGCATGGCAACACTACCAAAACAAAGGAACCCCCTGAATAACAACAAGATGATGCTGACCCCTACTCAGCAGGCACTGAACCACCAAATAGGCAACCACCTCCAGACCACAACTCTGCTCGTGGTAGTAAGCCAGGTAGAAATGAGGAGGTAAGGGATACATCTGTGGGAAGGCAGGTTATGGGGCTGGGTGGTGGAGTTGGCAGATAGGAGCAGGATGTGGAGCAAAAAAAATAAACACCTAGGACCCTATTTGTGTAACCCCTAGGTGGTGCTATCTCTAAGGTTACAACCCCTGCCTGTACTTCTAACCACAGTTTGAGGGGCCCAGATTCAATATTATGGTGCCTCCACCCAGAGTAATAATAGTGGGGTTATCTATCTAACCTGGTATAGCCCTCTGGGAAGCTATAACCACCCACAAATCTACCTAGTGACCAAATACCTTGTAACAAGAGATAACCTTTGGGAGAAGTTAACAGAGTTAGCAATGAGCATTAATGATATGCACACACACCTTGCACTTACCACCAGGGACTGGTCTTCAGCAACTCCCCTGGAACCTCCTGTAAAGACAATGTTAGCAAGACAAGGATGCACTTTCAATACTGTACACCAACTAAGAATATGCTCATGCACCAGTTTAAATATGAAACAGCAAATCAGGTTTATTAAGGGGATGTGAACAAGGATGGAGGTATGACTCTAGAAGAATGATTACTTTACAGATTTTATTCAGATCACTATGCATGTATGCACTCTAGTCCCTCAGTAAACAGTCTGACAACACTGGGTACCCAGATTGTTACGCTGGCTGGCCAGAATCGGTGTCTCGGGGTAGCTGACATTGCAGCTGTTGTTAGGGCCCTTGATGGAAAGAAAGGCAGTTAAACATGCATAAACAAGGCTTTGGTTATTTGTATCCAGGGCCGGTTGGCTCAGTCCTTTGTAACCCTGAAACACACTGGAGGAATCAGATGGTACCACAGAAAGATTCAAAGAAAAGTTGCAGGGAGCTACCCTGAGTTTACTCACAACACCAGTTGGTTGAGGAAGTTCTGGCAATATAAAGACCTACTGCTGGAAACCGAAGATCATAGGGAAGTTGGGCATGCACGACTCACCTCCACTTCATGGCTTTTCCCTTCAGGTGGCTGCAATCTGTGATTTCTTGCTACACAGGGGCTGGATCCCCAATCTGATCTCCTGCTGAGAAATCAGTCACTGGAGCAGAAATAGATGGCTTGGGCTGAGTTTGGCATAGGTCCAAGGCTGAATAAACAATTCTGTAAAAGTTCAGTTTGTTTGCTGGTGAAAACCTCCAGCTGGCAGACAGTTCAGTCACTGGTAAAGAAGACTCCTTTCTGGCAAGCAGGAGTCCCTGAACAGTAATATGTGACCAGCAATTAACATTCAGCACATTTAATGAGAACAGCATTCACTTCTTTACCTCTAAATTCAGTGTCAGGCCAGTTCACTATTTCAGTCGATTCACTGAGCAAACCTCTCAATTTACAAAACAGTCTCTCACACAACTCTTGACCCAAACACATCACAGGAGCTTCTCTCAGTCCAATATCTCAAGCTACACTTCTCACAGTCTCGGGCAAACTGCCACAGTTCAAAGATGAACTTCGGATTAGTCCGATTACTACTACCAAGCAGTTCAATGTTGGAAGCAGTAGCAGGGAGGCAAATCAGGCCTTTCCATGCCAATTCTCCTCAGCTCTTTTCCTGGAGCTGCTTCACATGGCTCCAGCTGTTCACTCTTTCAGCTCTAACAGCAACTGACTTCTTTTTTCTAACAGTTCTTGAACTAGTCCAGTTTTCTAGCAATCCAGTTGGCTAGGGTAGCTGTTAATCACAGTTCTGGTGCTCCCATTAATCCATTTAGGCACCACCCTGTAAAACTACAAGAACTGCAGTTTTCCTTCCCATTAGGCACTTGAACTAAGGCCCCTCAAGGTCCCCTGTGTCCCAACTGGTCCAAATTCCTGGAAGTCCCGGACCAAACATGATGGCTCCACTTGGAGCATAAGCTGCAAGAAGGCAGGTTAAAGCAAACACTCTAATTCAAATATAACAACAGATTAGAAATAAATATTTACTATAGCTTAGAGCTCCTCTGCCTCACTGTCGACCGCAGAGTGGAACAAATTAGAGTGGTGCCTGGCTGGTTGCAGCTTTGAAACACTCGACCCAGCCCAGACCATTTACTGCATACACACTGTCTATAGTCTTAAATGGACAGGTGCAGAGGAACATCATGGCACTCTCACGCAAATCAACAGGATCAAACAAATTACCATGGGTTTACTACCTCTGCAGGACGTTTGCCTGGCAGTGGGCATGGATGGAGCCCGGGAAGACACTTAAGGTAAGCCCCCAAATTGGAGGAGGGGTTACACTCTCTCCTGCCTAGGACACTTGGCGTCCTCGTCAAGTCTAAACACCATAAACTTTTTTTGATTAGCGACATACTACTTTATACTATGTACAGATGGCCACATAAATCAATATATACATTACCACACAGTATTAGTGTTACGATTCATAATAGCATGCTTTACTCATAATCAACATTTTTATAAACACAGATATCTCATAACAGTTACAGTTTCATTCTAAATACCTTATTTTTCATTCTAGCACAGTTCGTTAGTTATATGCATTACCCTTGTTTGCACCACTCTTTGTACACTAACCCACATGACTGATAACCTGACCTTGTCAGCTGACTTCGGACTTTCTGCAAAATGATCCTGGGGATACTGAGTGGAAGGTTTTATCACTAGCTTGGAAGCTGCAGTGTAACCTATCCTGGGAAGGGAACTGGCTGTAATATAAACCCCTTTAATGGACCACATTCATAGAGAGGTCTACAGGTTTTCCTGAAGAATCATACATGAGGCATACTACAGGTTTAACAGCTCTTTCAGACCTTCTGGGTGTAGTAGGCAGTAGCACAGTCTATTCAGCATCTGCATTCTTTTGCTGTTCAGCACTGGACATATAATTTGCATCTGTAGCAGTACTTGAACTTGCTTGTTCTGTAGACTGTGGTTCTGGATCGCACATAAGTGGTAGTTCAACAAAGTTTGACTTATTTAACACACTGTTTGCACTTTCTGAGTTAGTACTACTGGTTAACGTGGGTTCAGCTTCCCTAGGTCCAGATATCTCAGTATTGGGGTGTATTAGTAGGGCTATCACAAATCAGAAGAGGGAGGTAATAATTAAGCAATAATGTCCGACAGGGTGTGTGTCGTGCTGGGATAACGTCACGCCTCAGGTGGTTGGGCACGAGGCCGCAGGCTGAGTGCGTTCAACAACTGAGGTGTGACATTATCCCAAAGGACACACACCCTGGAGGGAATTATTGCTATTATACAATGGCTCGTTGTTATACAGAATAAAAAAAATCATTTTAAAGATGTTCTTGTGTGGAAAAATATTTTTGTTTTTTAAAAGAAGATGAAACAATCAAGCATATCAAGCAGCACATTAAGCAAAAGTTCATCTGCAGGTTCACAGTGATGTTGAGACTAGACCTGATGTTGTACTGGGATAACATCATGGGTCCAGCCCAAGACTGACCAATCAGAGTCCAGGATTTTTCTGCCATTGTATAATCATTCTTTGCAAGACACTGGTTAGCTCCCATCTGGAGTACTCGTGCAGTACTGAGGCCACATCTTCACAAGGACATTAATCAAATTGAGACAGTCCAGAGAAGGGCAACCAAATGGTGCAGGGACTGCATCAGGAAACATATGAGGACAGATTAACTGAGCTCAATATGTATACCCTAGAGCAAGGAGGGAGAGAGGTGATATGATTGAAACATTCAAACACCTTAAGGCATTAATAGGGTGAAAGAGTCTAACATGTTTCAATATAAGAAAATAGTAAGACAAGAGGACACAGCATGAAGTTAGAGGAGGCAATTAAGGGTAATGGAGGAAGTTCTTTTCACAGAAAGGGTGGTGGATGCATGGAATGGCCTACCCAGGAAGTGGTGGATATGAATACAGTGCAGGGCTTCAAACAGGCATGGATAGGCATAAGACAGCAATACAGATGGGTATGAATAGATAGGTCATTGACAGAGCAAAGGCTGATGGCACATTCACAAGGTAGAAAAAGAAATGGGCAGACTGGATGGGCCTTGCTGTCCTTATTTGCTGTCAACTTCTATGTTTCTATGTTTCAATGTATTAACTGAAGATTCACCATTTTGTTCCTCACTTTTTTGATTGGGACTACCTATTTCAATTTCAGACAGTTCCACAAGACATAGCAAGTCAGCTACTTCTGAAGTTACACTGTGTATCTCACTACCCGGTGGTACAGGGGTAGTTGAGCGAGCTGCATTACCAGATAGTTCTGAAAGTTCAGCATATCTCCCATGTTACATAAAGGGTTATCTCGGAACAACTGAGCTAGTTCAAAAGAAGGATAATACGTAGCCCCATATTCACTGTCATCAGACTCAGAATGATTGTCATCATTAACTACAGCAGGACGTGATGGAAACTCTGGTGGTGGAACAGCAGGAACAGCAGTTGGCTGATTTGATTGCATCCATCAAGTAGCAGATCTAGTAACAGGCCCAGTGAGAACATCAGTTTGAGGTGCAGAGTCTATAATAATCTGGCCAATGGGTAAAAGGTGATTTTGGTGCATTGTCATTTTTAGGACATACTTTGTAGACTGGCAGATCATCCAGCTTGATGATAACAATGTATGGGGGTGTGACTCCACCGGTCAGTGATTTTGTGTTTCCTTTGAAAGCCCAAATTTCTAGTAATATATGGTCGCTGGTTGTATCTCTTGAGCTTTAACACATTTGTCATGTCTCTCTTTGTTGGCTAAGTTTTTCTTTGCAACCATCATAAGAGCAAACTGATATGTGTGATTAAGCTGGGCTTTGAGTTTTTGTACGTACTGTACATAATTATCTGCTTGAATTCCATCTGGTGATACTCCAAAACAAATATCTATGGGTAGACGTGCTTCTGAACAAAACATTAATTTATATGGGGAAAACCTGGCTGCATCGCTACGAGTACAGTTGTAAGCGAACACTAAAGTACTTATTTGCTGACTCCATCTTGCCTTGTCCTTTGGGTGAAGGGTGCCCAACATGTCCAGCAATGTTCTATTAAATCTTTTGGGCTATGGATCTCTTTGAGGATGATATGGATTGGTTCTTGACTTTCCTACACCCCGCAGTGAGAGCATTTCTTTGATCAAATGGCTTTTGAAATCTCTTCACTGATCAGAATGGATTTGCTGGGGTACACCATAGTAGACAAAACATTTTTCAACAAGCACTTTGGCTATGGTGGCTGCTTTCTGGTCTTTTGTTGGATAGGCCTGTGCGTAACTGGCGAAGTGGTCGGTCACAACAAGCATATCACCAATGTTCTTCGTATTGTCTCCAAGCTTAAAAAGTCAATACATACAAGCTCCATGGGTGCACTAGTGATGATGTTAACCAGGGGCACTGGTATATATGGCTGGGCCTTCCTTTGGAGGCCTCTGCTGCAAGTTTTGATATATTGATCAATATCTACACTCATCTTGGGCCAATAGAAATGTGCATGGGCTGAGACCAAGGTTTGCGTGCAACCCAAGTGCCCTATCTGGTTGTGGAGTGCTCTTAGGACCACACATTTAAATGTAGACAGCAAGACTAATTGCTGCTTAATGACTTGGCCTTGTCCATCTGTGATCTCTCTGTAAAGTAATTTATTTCACAGCCTGCACCTAGGCCCTTCTCTGAATAACAAAGCAGTTCTCTGATCTTTGGATCATAGCTTTGAAACATTTTATTCCAGTGTTTATGGCATTCAGTACAAGTTTAATCATAGGATCATGGTACTGCTACCTATGAATATCTGATGGAGTGAGTTGGGGTACAGCACTCAGATCCAAGGCTGCAAAGTTGCAGTAGGCTACAGAAAATCATTTCTGAAGGCCCCAGACAATCAACTAGGCAATCTACAGTTTCAAAAGACAGGTGTTCATCTTTGTAAAACTTGTGGCATAGGGCTTTCATGGATTTTTTGACATTCTCACCCACTCAGACTTTGGCACAGACCTTCTGGACAGAGCATCAGCACTAATGTGATTGAGGCCTTGACAGTACTCCACCAAGTAATCATACGTTGAAAGAGCTGACAACCACCTATGCCCAGTGGCATCCAACTTGGCTGAGGTTTGAACATATGTGAGAGGGTTATTGTCTGTTTTTACCAGTATTGTGGCACCATATAGATATTCAAGAAACTGGTCAACTATGGCCATTTCAAAGCAAAAAATTCAAGTTTAGGTACTGGATCATTTTTCTCAGACAGTGACAAGCTTCTACTGGCAAACATCACTGGGCGTAATCCTTCCTCATACTCCTGATAAAGCACAATTCCAAATCCACTCAGGCTGGCATTGGTGTGTAGTACATATGGTTTAGTTGGATCAGCATAAGCGAGTACTGGCGCATGTGTATGCTGATGAACGATGTAATAAAAGGCAGTGTCACAATCAGGGGTCCATCTGGCTCCAAAGGATTCATTGGGTTGGAAGTAGACTTTATCACCTTCTTTTACAGTATGCTTTTTATATTTCTGATTGGTAGGTGGATACCTTTGGGTCAGATTTAGCAGGGGGTGAATTACTTTTGTATAATCTTTTACAAAGTGCTGATAGTATCCACAGAAACCTAGAAATCGCTGCAGTTCTTTAAGGCTGTTAGGCTGTGGCCAGTTGGTTAGGGCTTCTACTTTGTTCAGGTCTGTTCGGATCCCTTCAGAAGATATAATGTGGCCTACATACTTTACAGATTGCTGAAAAAACTGTCACTTGTTGATGGACAATTTTAATTCAGATTCTTCCAGCTGGTCCAGGATCTTAAACAGATGAGCCTCATGCACTTTGAGCGCTTTTGCCAAACACAATGACATTGTTCAAATAAAGTAGACATTCAAGGAGGTTCATGTCTCCTACAGCTGTCTCCATCAATCTCTGGAAGGTGGCTGATGCTCCAGATATGCCCTGAGACATGTGCAAAAATTTGTAATAGCCCAGGAGACAGATAAATGTTTTTTCTGTCCTCTGGCACCATCGACTTGGTAGCACTGCTTTGGAGATCTAAGAAGGAGAACCACTGACTTACATTGAGACAATCAAGGGCATGCTGGATGTGAGGCATTGTATACCGATACAGTATGGTCCTTTGATTAAGTGTCCTATAATCCATGCATATTCTCACTGAGCCATTTTTCTTTCGAACTACCACAATGGTGGTTGCATAAGGGCTGCGGGATTCCTGGATGATTCTAGCTGCTAACATCTCTTGGAGGTGGCGTCAAACATAGAAACATAGACTTTGACGGCAGATAAGGACCGCTTGGCCCACCTAGTCTGCCCATATATGTCATCATCATAAATGACATCATCAATGTCCACAGATGCCAATCTGCCTTAGTAATCCCCCTTTTTTGCTTCTCCACTCTCACATTCTAATGGATTGTGACCTACCTTCCCCCTAGCCAATCACACCACACCCTGTGCTCTAACACTACATTGGCATACTATCTCTGCAGTTGAGCTGCCCCCCCCTTCCTTCTCCCGGCCCTCTGCTAATACAGCAGTTGTGTTTGGTTCTGGAGTTTTCCATTTAACTAGTTGCACTTAGTTCTAGTGTCAGTAATGGGGACAGTAGCCTACATGCTCCCTCTAATCTTGCTATGTGGTCTCATGTACCACTCTTCCACCTTGCATCCCAAAACCTCAATCCACTCCCACCTCCCTCATCTGGTGGACTTAACTCCACCAACAAGCACCATGAATGCTCTCTCTACTCAACTACCTGCACCTCAGGGGTATAAAAACGTGGGCCCTTGGCCAGCTCCTGGTACCCCACCTCACCTTGCTCCCACTGCCTGTAACACAACAACCAGTATCCGTATGTACAGTTATCAGCAAACCTAAACTCCTCAAGCTTATGCTATTCCGAAATGCCCTATTACTCTTACTACTCTATGGGAACATTCACCCCCACCCTAACCCCCCTCAGCAACCCTTTACTAAATTCACTAACACTGGTCGTCTCAAGATTGCCTTCCTTAATATCTGAGTCTTCTACCCAAACTTCACCAACTGCAAGTATGGGTAGAACATCATAAGTAAGATGTCCTTGCCATTGCCGAAACCTGGCTCTCCCCAAAACTCCAGACTCTGCTGAAGTCCTGAGTGGTTACACCTCTTTAGGTTGGACAGGCTTGGAAAAAGGGGTGTGCTATTTATCTATCTGACACACTCAAGGGCATGCCTCCTGCCACTGTCTATTGGGAATAGTGCTCGGTCCTCGTGGTTAAATTAACCCGGTAGCTAAGGAAGTCTCTCTTCATTCTGTCATTCTATATCCCACCTAGAGACATTGCTGCTGGGTTTGACTCAGTACTTGAATATATTACTAAGTTGCCCAAGCAATCAAAGGTTATTGCGCTAGGTGACTTTAATGTCAACTGGCTTGCACCTGAGGCCGGTCCCTATAAGGATGCTGTTGCCATGGTTAACCTTTCTCAAATGGTTCCAACCCCAACTAGGTTCAACTATAGAACCGGGTCCCACACTTTACTTGACCTTCCTCTCACCAACTCCCCTTACAGGATCCTGGAAACAAAGGTGTGGTCTGACTCCCTTAGCGACCACTCCCCTATCTGTTGCCCCGGTCTAATCAGCACCTAAAAAAACCCAATAAGATGGCCTACCAATTCATTCTGAGATGTGGACAGCTTAAACAGCTCCAGGAGCACCTCTGTCATTGTGACTAGTCCCCACTGACTCCGCCTCCAATGTTGACTATGCCTTGGGAATTTCATCTCCTCTTCAATAAAGCTTGCAATCTTTGCCACTTTAAAAATCTAAATGCAAAGGGGCTTGCAATCCCTGGATCACCACATCACTCCTTGAACAAATGGCCACCCATGACCACCTCTGACATGTGGCTCACACCACCAAAAGTGCTAAGGATATGTAATGCTACAAGGAAGCCAGAAATGCATGCACATGCACAGTATGTACTGCTAAAATCAACCATTTCAAAGACCAGTTCTCCAACTCCTTGGGCAACAACAAACAGTTCTAGGAGAACAAAAAAAAATCTCAGTGGGAAACCTGGCAAATCCCCTCCATCATTATTCAATTTTAAGGGTGCTACCACTCAGGATCCCAAAGAAATCGCAGACATCTTCAGTACTGTGTTCACGGATCTGAGTGGCATACTTCCTCCTAACTTCTTCACTGCCCCCCATCAAGGCAGTGCTCTAAACCTGGACCCACACCCTGATACCCCCTTCTACTTCAAGACAGTAACCACCGTGACTGCTAAAAAATATCTACTAAGGGTTCTCACCAACTCAAGATTCAGTAGTGACACTTGATCTTAAGTTGCCCCATCTCACCTAAGATGCAGTCCTGACACCCTCACCAAAACCTTAGTCCTCAATCTATCCCTTCGACTTAGTCAGTTTCCTCAGTTTGGAAAGTGGCGGTGGTAACGTCTTTTCATAAAAGCGGTGACAGGGCCTTACATTCAAATTACTGTCCCATCTTCATCCTGCCCCCACTTTCCAAAGCTCTGGAGCATACTGTTGCCGACCAATTGATTGAATATCTTGACACTTATAATATCCAATGTGCCCAACAGCATGGCTTCAGAAAGGGGCATAGCACCACCACTGCCCTTCTAGAATACAGCAACTTCATTCACAAGGCTTTAGTTCATGATCACCAGGTGGGATCTATGTACATAGACCTCACAAAGGCATTCGATACGGTGAATCATTCTCTACTATTGAAGCCCCTACCAACCCTAGGTCTCTCTCAAGAAGTCACAGGCTGGTTCAGAAGATACCTTGGTGGCAGAACCCAGAGGGTAAAGATACATTATATACCCTCACTTAGTCACCCTGTCATCTCCAGTGTTCCCCAGGGCTCAATCATTAGCCCTCTCCTTTTCAGCCTCTTTCTGAACTCCCTATTACAAAAGCTTGTCCCACCAACCTACTCCTATATGCAGATGATGCTGTGCTCTTCACCTCCCAGCCTAATCCTCTTCCCCCTCGCCAATATTCTACAAAAGAGTTTTTCCACTGTTGAAGCCTGGTTCTTCAAACATAAACTCGTCCTGAACTATAGGAAAATCAAAGTGATGCTTTTTGCCAACCCACACAAGTTTAAAAAGGCCCAACTACACATCTCAAACAATCTCAACTCTCCCCGGAACAAGTCCACAGCTTTAACTATCTTGGTATTATCCTCAATAGTCATCTTTCCTATCAGGAACAGATCAATATAATATACAAGAATGTCTGCAATAGACTTGGACTTCTTTATAGATATAGGCATTGCATGACCCTAGAGGCACTCCGGTTAGTCGTCACAAGCTCTATCCTTTCCATTATTAACTTTGGGCTTATTATCTAAGGAGCTGCCTCTGTCTCCTGTCTTAGGTGACTAAATGTTGCCATCAAGAGGACGTGCTGCCTTGTCACTGGTGCCCACCCCTACATGCACACCTGCGATCTCTGTAAGACAGCAAACTGGCTTAACCTTCAGGGCAAAGTCTTTTACCAAATTTGCCTGCTTGTAAGTCTGGGGCTAGCCCCCTCATCACTTCTGCCGCTTCTCCATAGGACTATGGATCTACGCCATACCAATCCCATGTTCCAAGTCCCTTTCTGTCATACTGCCCAAGCCCAGCAAACATTTATGTACTGGGCTTGGGGCTGGTTGAATAACCTCCCAACCGACCTTCTGGTTGCCTGTAGGTTGGGACCCTTCAAAACCAAACTTAGACAGCTTTCCCTGAAACAGAACAGTTGTGACTGCCTGCCCTAAGTTACCAGACTATCTACTACCTTTCTAATTACCTACGGCCCCCAACCGTCTCCTCTCTTCTCCTATCCTCCTCCTGTCACCCCCTTCCCCTCTCCTAACTTTTGACCCCCCAGCTCCAACACTCTCACTATGATTTTGGACTTCCACCTCAGCCTCTCTCTGCTGCTATGTGTACCCCCCTCCTCCCCTTACCCCTGTCTCCGCCTCCTCCCTTCCCCTTTCCACTAGTTTTCCTTCTTATTTCCAACTTCTTCCTACCCCTTGTTCACCAGCACTGATTTTCCTCCTTTCCTTCTGCATCTCCCACCTCTTGGTCATTTCCTCCTCTTTCTTTGTGGCTCTCACTACTCAGACCTTCCATCTGTTCCATGTGCACCTTGCTTCTGATCTCTTGGTCATAGGACCTCTCCATGACAATGCCCCCCCTTAGGCTGCTCTTACTACCTCACCCTGCTTATTGGTCCCCTCCTCCTCCTCCCAACCTCACTCCGGGTTTTTGCCTTTACTCCTGACAAGGTCATCCTTTGGCCGCTTATTCCTTGTATGTAAATTTGGTACCAATGTAATTTCTGAATCATTTGAACTTGTTATTTTGATCTGTGACCTTACAATTTGTTGTAACCTTATAGCACTTGTTTAGTATTTTCTTTGCCCTCACTGTTGTACTCTGTAACCAATTTTCACGTTGTTTTACTGAACTCTGTTATTGTCCTTCTCTCCCTCCTGTATGATGTGGAGCTTTTGTAAATGAGCCACTGTCTCAAACATTGTAATTGTGAGATTTCAATAAATAAATCTGTGTGACCTTTCTCAAAATGGCCTCTCAACATGGAGCTGATATGGTGTTTAGCAACAGTGACACATCCGACATCCCATTCCTTTAATAAGAATACTTTACATTACTTCACTGGGATAGCTTGTGGCTGATTTCATCCTTCCACTCACTGGGAGAGGGGAGTCTCCAAATCAAACAGGTCTGAAGTCACTTCACAGACCTCCTGTCAGCGATTTGCTCAGTAACACAGTGGTATTCATGCAATATACTGTGGCCAGGGTACAGGCCGGGGACTTCAATGTCTCTGTCCGTCACATTACAGAGTTGCACTACTACTCTCCCAGTGTAGTCATGGGCTCTAACAGGTAGCAAACTCAGTTTAACTAGAGTCTCTCAGGCAGCTTCCCTTCCTCTGGGGCATCTAGTATAAGAATCTTGTTTGTTACATCTTTTTTGATACGTACTTCTCCACTGACTTGACACTGTGTATTAAGTGACAGAAAAAGGGGTGATTGGTTCTTCTTCCAGACATATTCCACAGGCTCATCATTATCACTCTCTTTGTTCTGCATTTGCATCTCATATGTTTTTTGCACTATTGCATGAATAAGTAAATCTTGTCCAGTTTTCTGAGCTTGCTTCTCTTGACACATTTGTGCTAGACAGCCAAACATGTGTGCATTAGTGCCAGTCAATATGGGAATCCCACCATATAATCCGGTTGAGGGGCAAACCAAAGCCAGTATTTCCACAGGTTCATCCACACCTGCTACAGTGGATGGAAAAGATAGCCATATGCTTAAGAAACTAAGGAAAGGGTAGGATTTATCGCTTAAACCCCATACATGCAGTCCATCCAGGGGTTGTAGTGGGTGGTCAGATAGGTGTTGGTCGTACCAGTCTTTAAATATTATAGTGACCTGGGATCCGCTGTCTAACACGGCTCGGGCCAGGAGACCATCAATACGTATGGTAGTCTCCATGGAGAGACCCACCATTTTTTCCCAATCCAGTGGAGTATTTGCAGGAGTTTGGACAGATGACCTAGCCACAAAGAAATTGGATTTGGGGTTGCCTGAACCTCCACTGTGGTCATTTCCTGCATCCCTCTGGAGTCACTTTACTCTTTGGAGCTCTCCCCGTAATTTGTCAGCCACCTTCCGGACATCCTCGGGGGATAAATACTCTCTCTTCATATGACCATCCTTACCACAGTTGTAGCAAAATATATCTTCTTTAGTCTGCTTTGGCTGTAACATTACATTAGAGGTTGGTCTTCATTCATGGCTAGGGGGTGGGTAGGAATACATATTTGGTACCTGAGCAGGAGCACTAACAGCAGAGGGTCCTGGTTGGATTTGCACACCACGTTCTATCAATTCTCTCACCATGGCAGACAATTCACTTAGTTTACCCTTTATAATGCCATCTACAGGGGGCGTCTGAATGTACACCCTCACTCCCATAGCAGATGCATTTTGAGGGATGTCTTGGCCTTTATCAGCAACAGTCATAGTGTGGGCACCAGTTTTTAGTTCTCTGATTTCTTTAAGTATCTCTGTCCATGGTGGAGCATCCCTAATAGTCTCTGGGTGCTCATCTGGCAGTACGTTTGGCACTAGAACTCCACCTGCCTGACCACCCTCAGCAACCTGGGCAGCAGCAGTAGACACATGAAGGGACCTCCAGAGTGGCCTCCTTTGTTTGGCTTCTGGACTTCTCTCATCAACCCATCATAGGAGGGAGGCAAATCTATTCGGTCTGCCAGCTGTAACTTGAGCAACAAGGAACTATTAAGTATCTGGTCCAGTCTAATTTGGTCTAGCTTGCTTGGAGCCACACTGCCTTTCCTAAAATATTTTTGTAGGGCCTTCTCAAGCTGATGTAAATACACAAACAAGGGCTCCTCTTGACATTAATGGGTTCTTCTTAACCTTCACAAAAGATCCTCGCCTGAGTCTGGGCTTCCAAATACGTTGTCCAAGGCAGCCAAATAGTCCTATGCAGATGCCCCTGGGTTATTAGCCCACCGTGCATGGATAATATGCAAGGAGGGACCTATGAGACTTGCACTCAACCTTTCCCTCTTCTCCACCTTGGAACATTGACATTCTTGCACTAGAGGGGCGACACAGTCTATCCACATCTCCCAATCATCTTCTCCATTAGGTGTAGGCAAGATGCCAGAAAACTTTTTTAACTTACAGTAATAGTCATGACTGACTGAGGGCACAGGCATAGGTCCTGCACTGGTGGAGGCACATGAGCCAGGAGGGATAGCCTGGAAGCTGAAATAACTTTTTAAGTCCTTGAGAGTTTGACCTTCATCCAGTAACACCGGCAAGCTTTTCCTCAAATCTTTCAGATAGGTGCAGGAGTTCAGGCTCTAAAGAACTCTCACTGTCCTTGTTACCACCCTCCAGGTTGTTGGGGCCCATCAATGGCAATAGTTTTGGACACCTTAGTACTGTACACTGGGTTGCTGCACTCCACTGGAGCCATTAAAGTTTGTGCGGTTGGGTCAGTCATTCAACTTGCTATCACAGCCTCACCCAGACACTCAGTTTTCATGAGGGCTTCCCCGATAGTGCCTTTGTCAGTGCCCAGGGGAATATCCAACAATAAAAGGGCATTGTGAGGATCAATGTCACTCCCTATATACTAGTTAACTAATTTCTGCACAGCCATTTTTTCAGTGGTACCCATACAAATTCTAGTTGCAGTCTTTGACTTTGGCCACTAGGGGGCACTAATCCCAGTGGTACCTCCAAGATGTAACCCCTAGGTGGTGCTATCTCTAAGGTTAAAACCTCTGCCTATACTTCTAACCACAGGTTGAGGGGCCTGATTCGCTTATTATGGTGCTTCCACCCAGAGTAATAATAGTGGGGGTATTCACCAACCTGGTTAGCCCTCTGAGAAGCTATAACCACCCACAAACCCACCTAATGACCAAATACCTTGTAATAGGAGATAACCTTTAGCAGTAGTTGCCACACAGTTAACAATGAGCATTAATGATATGCACACACCCCTTGCACTTACCACCAGGGACTGGCCTTCAGCAACTCTTCTGGAACCCCCTGTAAAGACAATGTTAGCAAGGCAAGCTTGCACTTTCAATACTGTACATCAACTAAGAATATGCTCATAAGCCAGTTTAAATGTGAAGCAGCAAATCAGGTTTATTAAGGGATGTGAGCAAGGACATTGGGGCATGAATCTAGAAGAGCGATTACGGATTTGATTCAGGTTACAATGCATCTATGCACTCTAGTCCTCTCAGTAAACAGTCTGACAACACTGGGTGCCCAGATTATTACTCTGGCTTGCCAGAATCAGTGCCAGGGGTGGCCAGCATTGCAGCTGTTGTTAGGGCCCTTGATGGAAAGAAAAGGCAGTTAAACATACATAAACAAGGCTTTGGTTATTTGTATCCAGGGCTAGTTGGTCCAGTCCTTTGTAACCCTGAAACACACTGGGGGAATCAGATGGTACCACAGAAAGATTCAAAAAAAAAGTTGCAGGGAGCTACCCTGAGTTTACACATGACACCAGTTGGTTGAGGAAGGTCTGGCGATATGAAGACTTGCTGCTGAAAACTGAAGAGCATGGGGAAGCTGGACCATGTGACTCACATCCGCTTCACTGCCTTTCCCTCCAGTTGGCTGCAACCTGCGATTTCTTGCTGAGCAGTGGCTGGACCCCCAATCTGGTCTCTCGGTGAGAAAACAGTCACTGGTGCAGAAATAGATGGCTTGAGCCGAGTTTGGCAGAGGCCCAAAGCTAAATAAACACTTCTGTCAAAGTTCAGTTTGTTTGCTGGTCAAAACCTCCAGCTGGCAGACAGTTTGGTCACTGGTAAAGAAGGCTCCTTTCTGGCAAGCAGGAGTTCCTGAACAGGAATCCGTGACCCACAATAAACATTCAGCACATTTAATGAGAAAAATATTCATTTCTCTACCTCTCAATTCGGTTTCAGGTCGGTTCACTATTTCAGTTGATTGACTGAGCAAACCTCTCAATTTGCAAAACAGTCTTTCACACAACTCTTGGTCAGAAATGCTTCACAGCTTCTCTCGGTCCAATATCTCAAGTTACACTTCTCAGAGACTCAGGCAAACTGCCTTAGTTCAAAGATGAGCTTCGGATTAGTCCGATTACTGCTATCAAGCAATCCAATGTTGGAAGCAGTAGCAGGGAGGCAAATCAGGCCTTTCCCTGCCAGTTCTCCTTAGCTCTTTTCCTGGAGCTGCTTCTCGATGGCTCGAGCTGCTCACTCTTCCAGCTCTAGCAGCGACTGACTTCTTTTTTCTGGCAGTTCTTGAACTAGTCCAGTTTTCTAACAATCCGGTTGGCCAGGGTAGCTGTCAATCACAGTTCTGGTGCTCCCCATTGGTCAGTTTAGGCACCAGCCTATAAAACTACAAGAACTACAGTTTTCCTTCCAATGAGGATTTTGAACTAAGGACCCATCAATGTCCCCTGTGTTCCAATTGGTCCAAATTCCTGGAAGTCTCAGACCAAACATGGTGGCTCCCACTTGGAGGATAAGTTGCAATAAGGCAGATTAAAGCAAACACTCATTCAAATATAACAACAGATTAGAAATAAATATTTGCTAATAGCTAGAGCTCCCTCTGCTTCAATATCGACCTCAGAGTAGAGCAAATTAGAGCAGTGCCTGGCTGGTTCCGAGCTCTGAAACACTCAGACCCAGCCCAGACTATTTACTGCATACACATTGTCTATAGTTTTAAATGGACAAGTGCAGAGGAACATCATGGTACTCTCACGCAAATCAACGGATCAAACAAATAACCATGGATTTACTACCTCTGCAAGACGTCTCCCAGGCAGTGGGCATGGCTAGAGCCCAGGAAGACACTTCAGGTGATCCCCCAAATTGGAGGGGGAGTTACATTTGAAAGAGTTTTTTTCCCATTCTGCATCTGCAGCAAAAATATTTTGAAAAATGGGCTCCTAGAAACATAGATTTTGTTAGCAAAAAAAAAATAGTAAGCCCATCTAGTCTACCTCTTTCCCTGCCTATTCATACAGCTCTGACCCAATTTAGTCACTGATATCCCTCCCACTTCACTTTTCTCTACCTAATTTGCCCTTGTGCCTATCCCATTCATGCTTGAAGCTCACCACAGCCTTTGATCCCACTACCTCGTCTGGCAGGCTGTTCCAGTCATCCACCACCCTTTCTAAAAAATATCCACATAAGAGACATCAAGGGGTCATTAAGGTCTGCTGGAGGGATAGAATTCTTACTCCCAACAAGAAACCTGGAAGTAGGCAAAAAAATACTACCTGTATGTAGGTCCTAAGCTCTAGAACTCCATGCCAAATCATCTCAGATGAGTGGACAAACCCATCAGTATGGGCAAAATCAAACAATGACACTTCGAACAGACCAACAAGTCCCTGCCCTGCTGCTTAGCTCCAGAATGAAAACATGAGTCTCTCCATTTTATATTATTGATCTTCCTGATGCATATGTTGTTATTTGCCCACAACATTGTCTAAATGTAGAATGTGCCTATACCACAAACGTTGTAACAATGTCTAAACATATTATTATATGTTCCTCTGCTTGTGTCATGTGCAATATACCAGACCTCATTGAAAATGAGCTTTGCTCAACTGAGTATCCGATTCATACAATGATGAATAAAATATTATACTACTACTACTTCTATGAAGAGGTATCTCTTCGCATCTTTCCTAAAACTCCTTCCCCCTTTAGCGTCATTGCATGCCACCATGTCCTAGTGCCTTCCTTCATCTGAAAGAGGCACCCCACATATACCTTGTTCACTCCTGTGATGAACTTGTAAGTCTCAATCATGTACCTTCTCCCACTCCTCTCCTCTCCTCTCTTCTAGGGAGTACATGTTGAGATCCCACAGCCTTTCTTTGTATGGCTTTTCATGCAACCCTTGCACCATTTTGGTTGCCCTCCTCTGTACCACTTCCACCCTATCAATGTCCTTGTGGAGGTGCGGCCTCCTGAACTGTACACAGTAGTAAAGGGGGGTCTCAAGAGAGCAATACAGTGGCAACACCACCTCCTCCTCCTGCTAGTAATGCCCTTCCAGTGCACCCCAGCATCACACTAGCCTTTCCTACTGCCTTGTCACACTAACCAACTACCATTTTTTTTAAATATTTTTATTGAGAAAACCAAAAACATGTTTTAAAACAGTATTGCAAACAGTTTTTCACATTATGTTTACAAGCACTATAAGCATTACATTTCAATTCCATTACTGCTTCATAAGAGATGTAAAGTAACCTTCTTTGATCCTGTCTAGGTTGTAGGTCCATGCCAAGGGATGTGTGAAAAGTGTGGAAAAGGGTAAATGCCAGTTGTTGAATGATAACGGTAACAGTAATGGTGACGGTGTTGTTTATTGTGTTAGTGATGGTGATGGATGAGTAGGGGGTGATATGTAACACAAGACTGTGCAGGATTAACAACTGTATTAGAGTGGGTAGAAAACCACAATAGTGGGGTTGTAGGGTATAGGTCAGGCCTGCTACAAAGGCCGGCCCTGGGGCAAAAGTAAGCCCCCATAAATACCATCATCCTATACAGGGAAGATGCCCTCCCCTACAGCACCTACCATTGGGTTCCAAATGTTATTGAATTGTTCCCCATTTCCATTGGCAGTGTGGCGTATCTTTTCCAGGGTGAGGCACTGCTTCATATTGTTGACCCATTATTGGATAGGGGGGGATTTGTGGCCAGCCAGGATTGGGCTATTGTCTTTTTAGCATTTACTAAGGCCACCGCCCATAAAGGGTACATTCCTTCTCCCTGCAGCACCATTGGGTCAGCACCCAGCAACAATTCAACAGGGGAGTAAGATAGCTGCCTCACCAGCACTGCACCCATCACTCTATGGATTTCATGCCAGAAGGATGACACCCTTGGGCACATCAGTGCCATGTGTAAAATGTCCATGTAGTTCCCTTTACATTTTGGACAGTTATGTCGGTTTTCTGGGTGCAAGATGTGGAGCCTGCTGGGTGTAAGGTAAGTTCTGTATAAAAAATTCAAGTGAACCTGTCTTAACCTATTGCTTCTAGAGCAGGTGTTGAGATGTTTTACTGCCAGACTCCAGGTGTGATCATCTATAGTAATGCCTAGGTGTAGTTCCCATCTCTGTCTGATGGGCAGGGTGGCCTCCAAGCTGACCCCCAGCAAGGTGTGATAGAATACAGACAATGGTTTGGCATCTGGCTGGGGATTATACAGCCCCTCTTCTAGTGGGGTTGGGTCTGTCCTAGCCACCTGCTGGGCCCAAGGTCTCCCCAGCCTGTGGCGCCTTTGTAGTAAACAAAGTAATCCTCAGGATCTATATACCATTTGTTTTTCACCCACAAATTCTAGGATCCTTTCACCTTCATACAATTGCAGGATGCACTCCCACCCCCACCTTCCCCACTGTCTCAGTCTTTGGTGCATATGTACTGTACAAGCTCCTCTGTCTTTCATGACAGAGATCAGGTCCGTGTAAGGAGATTGGGTCTGTCCACATCTTATCCTGCCATGCGCCACTTTTCTAACTGTTGTTAATGTACATGGGTTCACTATGTTTGGTGTTGGGTTTGATCCTAGGCCTCCTGACAAATACTGGAACCACAGGGAGCCTCCCAGCAGCTACTCTTTCATAGCTACCCATGCGGTTTCCACTCCACCCAGTCCTATGGTGAGAAATGCTAGTTGTGCCTCTCAGAAATACAGTTTGAAATTGAACTGCCCAACCCCCCCATTCGCTGGTTGTTGGAGAATTGATCTTTTACTTCTAGCTGCCCTCCCTCTCCATATGAATCCGTGTATTAGGGCATTTACCTGTTTAAAATGTAGCTGCAGGGCATTTATTGGCAGGGATTGGTAAAGGTATAAACATCTAGGGAGGACCATCATTTTAATCGTATTTATTCTTCCTATGAGAGTCATGGGAAGAGTCTGCTACCTTTCACAGTCCTCTGCCAATTTTTTCAGTAAGGTTCCATAATTGATGGCATATAATGTCCTCAATTTTGCTGATGGAAGTATACCCATGTATTTAAATTTGCTTACCATCATCAGTGCCCCTGAAGTCTGAGATAGCTGAGGTCTATCCAGTTGATCAATGGTGAGGAGCTTGCTCTTCATCCAGTTCACCTTATGCCCTGACAAAGAACCATACTCTTTCAATAGGTTGTGCACTGTGGGGAGATCCCTTGCTGAGTTTTTCAGGTATAGTAGCAGTTCATCTGCATACAGTGCTACCTTGTGTTCTCTCCCACCCCCTTGAAAACCCTGGGTTCCCTCATGACTCTTAATAGCAGCAGCGAGTGGCTCCAGTGCAAACACATATAGGAGCGGGGACAGGGGGCAACACTGCCTGGTGCCCCTGCCTAAGGCAAACGGAGTACTCAGACTCCTATTTACCATTATTTGGGCTGAAGGTTCAGTGTACAAGATTCTGATCCATTTTAGGATCCCTGGTCCCATTCCCTGATGTCTAAGGGTTTCAAACATATACCCCCATTCAACTCTATCGAAGGCCTTCTCGGCGTCTAATGCCAGGACTGCTGCCCCATGTCTGGCAGCTGTTCTCCCCTAGGTGTGTATTACATTTAAAGTTCTTCTAATATTGTGCTTCCCCTGCTTACCCCGCACAATCCCGAATAGATATGTGTGGACCAGGGAAGGGAGGACAGGTTCCAACTGTGCCACCAGCGCCCTTGCCAGGATTTTGTAGTCTGCTGTGAGCAGTGAAAAGGGGTGATAAGAGGCACACATTGAGGGGTCCTTACCCAGTTTAGGAAGAACTGCAATAGTGGCTGCCCACATGGGGGGTGGCATTATCCCTTTCTCCAACCCTCCTGCAGTACATCAAACAGCATATCGATTAGTAGAGCATGAAAGGCCTTGTAAAAATCAATAGGCAACCTGTCTGGACCTGGGGCCTTCCCCCCACTTAATGATTTGATAGCTGACTGTATTTCCCTCTTCTCTATGGGAGTGTCTAGTTCCAACGCTGTGGTTGGGGATATTTCTGAAATTGGGGCCTTGGCAAAAAGTTCTGCAATCGCTGTGGTGTTGAGACACCTCAGAGGTGTACAGTGTTTGATAAAATTTCCTAAACTCAGACCCTACCTCTGAGGTGGATGTTGTCATCATGCCTCCTGAAGTCTGTATTTGGTTGATGGTCCTATCCCCTTCTTTTCTCCAGCTGCCAGGCCAAAATATACTCCCCTATCACCGTTGAAGTATGCACCAGCACCTGATAGCAAGATGGCTCTTTCTATCCCTGCCATGTTCAACAGATTAAAGCTCTACTTTAGTTTCTGTATCACTCTATATAAAGGCTGGGTAGATCTTTTCATATGTGCCTCTTCATGAGGCCTTAATCTTATTCCTAAGGTGTTCAACCTCTCTCTGAGCCACTATTTTCCCATGCTCTGAGTATGAAATGACCTGTCCCCTGATATAAGCTTTCAGAGCTTCCCATCTGGCCACATGTGGTGTTGTCCCCTTTTTGTTATATTTCAAAAATTCTCCAAGTGTGGTGGCCATAAATGTAGAAAAGTGTCTGTCATTTAATAGTAGTGGGTCCAGGCGCCAGATCCTTTGAGGGGGAGGCCTCCCACCCCCCAGGTCCATGTGTACAGTGAGATGGGCATGGTCAGAGATCAGGAGTGGGGAGTAACAGGTGTGTCCCATGCTACACAGGAGGGAGGCGTTGACCCGTACCCGATCCAGCCTGGCATAGGAGCGATGTGCATGTGAATAAAAACTATAGTCATGGTTGATCGGGTTCTGGTGGTGCCATACATAAACCAAAGAGAAAGTGTCTTCCATTTCCCCCAGTGCCGCAGCATTTCATGATATTTGCACTGGGTCAGGGTTTGATCTATCTAATATCGTGTCCCTAACACAGTTATAATCCCCAACCCCCAGTATCCAAGGACCCGGGAAGGTTGTCATATCCAATGCCAGTTTCTGAAAAAAACCTGGATCTTCCACGTTAGGGGCATATATAGAACCCACCGATATGGACCCCCCACTGTCAGATTGGCCAGGACATATCTCCCCCCCTTCCAGGTCCTCAAGCTCCTTGTGTATATTGACTCTAGTGACACGTGGCACCCGGTTCTACGATACCAGTTTGACAACTATTTAATCGACCGGCATCACAGTGACGGATTTATGTCAGCTGCAAGTTGTGGTTGACATAAATGCGCAAGAAAACCAGGTCTGTTTTTCTATCGGGGGCTCTGCCCCCCTGTACTAAATATAATCAACTCCGAGTTGAAGTTGATTCGGGCAGGGGGTGCAAAACCGGGAGACAGAGTGCTGGGGTCTTGGGCACACCATTACAGCGAACTGTCAATGTTGTTGGCATCAGTGTTGTTTGCTGTAATGGTGTCACAGTTGGGGGGGCATACTGTGGCACCCATGTGGATACACCTCTGACTTTAGTGGAAAAGCAAGCTGAGACCCACTACCCTCCCATACTTCCCTCCATCTTCACTGCCTCCTGCTGTGGCATGTGGGTCTCTTGCATGAGGACCAGTTGGATTTTCACCCATTTCATCTCTGCCACCACCCTTTCCTTTTGACCACTGATTTCAGACCATTAACATTCCAAGTGGCCACTTGACCGAACTACCCATGATCATCGATAAAGGGTAGAACGATGGTCACCAGATCTTCTCTCCTATATAGAAATATATATATCAAGCTTTTTATGTACCAAACACAGGGCATGTACCAGTTTGCACAGTTTTATTCCCCAACTATTCCTCCACCTCCTCTTAAAACTACGATATACAACCCCAACAAATTCTGACAACTGGACAGTAAATCTTCCCCCCTTCCCCACCTCCCTCCCCTCTCCCATGACTGGGCCCCAAATTGCCCTGTCAGCTTCCCTTTGCTCGTAGATGGTGAGTAGTGTGTGTGAGTTGGGCATCTCATTTACTCACACCATTCTGAGGTGTACATCTGCACCTCAATCCCTGACTCTGCACAAGCACCAATCTTGGCTACTTAACCATAATAACTTTACAACTGTGTAGCAAAGAAGCGGAGGTCTGGTACCTGTGATCCCGCTACTCCATTAGCAAGGTCCTCCAGCAGCTGTCTGGGAACTATAAGCATTTGCACCGATTCATGATCTTCTTTTTGTATGGGTGTTTGTCAAGGCTGCTTCCACTCTGGAAAGAAAAGCATAGCACCAAGTGTCTTGTCTTTTATTATACATATGTTTTTGTTTGCCCCATACTCTGGTTACCCTCCTTTCCACCCCACTTCCCTCTCTTCCCATAATTCAACTTTCTCCTGCTCCTCAGTAGTTTATGCCCTAACTGTGGAGAAGAAGAAACATTATCTGATACAAGTGGTGATGTTTATATTAACATTCAAACAAGTAACTGTTAGCAATGAGGTTAGATTAAAACACATGTGATCCCCCACAATATCGCTACTTAATATAATGCCTGCTCTCCATAGTCGTAGGCCTCCCAACTGAGAAAAATTTAAGTAGTAGTTGACCTCATTACTGCTTTCCCTGAACCTTCATGTGAATCTTCCCATTTTAGAAAATAGGATTTTATTTGCTGAGTTTCTGATTGGCTAGCAATTTCTGCCAGGAGGGTACATTAACTTTCAATAGACGCCAGCAAATAAAAAGTGCCAGCCCAACCCTGCCTCATGCCCAGCCAGATATTATTGTGTCCAGCCTGCTTCCTCATTGGCTAAAGCACTGGGCACACAATTCAAACTGCTGCCATTTTTTTTCAACACTTAGCGAGCGACTTATGCCCCCCCACTACCACTGCCACCACCATTGAAAAAAAAAGTAACGTTAACTCAGCTTAACCGGTTTTTTTTTTTGTTTTTTTTAGTTGTTTAACCAGGTATAGCACACTAAGCTGAAAGCTTTTTTACAGGAGCGACCTGGGAGCACCGTTCCATAACTGAAGTTCAAAAATTATTTGTAAATAAATCATCTATCGAACTGAACTTCCCCACACCACGCTGATCACCAGTGCTCCTTCTAATGCCGGTTGGTCAACTCTCACAAGCTCCTCTGCTGACCGATCGTCATTTAACTATAAATTGGCTATATCTATAAAACAGACTCTTCTAAATTTATAAAACAAGAGCGGGAACAAAAGCGAGCAATTTACCAAACTGCGTTTACTTTGAAATGTGCCTCTCTCCTCGCTTTTGTCTCGCACCAATTCTCCAGATGCTGCCCACCCACTCTGCTGCTTAATGAGTGGCTCCCACTCTACTACCTGCTGGGTTTCCTCTTCAGATCTCTGGCGATTATATCCAGAGCCGAGATCCATAAATTAAGGAAAAAACAGTACAAAGACATGACCGGGGGGGGGGCAGGTTCATGTATCAAAGAGGGACCACTCCCTCTGCTGCTTGACGAGCAGCTCCCACTCCACAACATGCTTGGCTCTCTCTAAAATGCTGTGGTGCCCTCTACTGGTAACTGGTAGAGGGACTACTTTACTAAAAAAAAAAATGTAAGTTAATTTTAGTCTTTTTGTTTTATTATTTTTTTTTTATTCTTAAATACTACAAAATCACTTTACAGATAGCCCATTTTCTAAGTGCAATAATTCCCTCCACGGTGGGCGGTATGGGCAATACCAGACCTTCTAGGGGCTATAAAGCCCTCTGCCTGCAGTGTCAGGCCTCATTACGCCTCTGGGCGGTCTGGTATTGCCCAATACCACCTACCCTGGAGGGTATTATTGCTTGCTTAACTATCCCCCCCTTATTCTTTGTCCCCCTCCTCCTTTTCTTCCCCCCTTCATCACATGCATCAAAGCCTTAAGTTCAGGAATACAGCACTTCCTGATGAATAGTCTGCCAAGAAAACTTGAATTTAGAAACCACCACTGGTACCCACATCCCCAGATGGTCGGGCTGGCAACTGAAGAGAAACTGTAGTCCAGATTCTGGGCAAGTATATCAAGAGGGCAGTCAGCAAGGTCAATAGCTGCAATCTCTAGTCCTAGAGCATGAAGTCCTTGGTCCCAGTTCATGGAAAGATAGCATGCTCTACTCAGCTTTCGCCCCCTACCATTACCAGCTGATCCCCCCCACTAGATACATAGATACATACATACATAGACAGTGTCGGCAGATAAGGGCCTATGGCCCACCTAGTCTGCCCATTTGAGTTTGTAAGTTCAGTTTGTTTTCCTAGAAGTCTTTTTCCCCTTACCCCTGACCTCTAGAATTCCTTTATGTCTATCCCATGCATTCTTAAATCCCGTGATTGTTTCAGCCCCCACCACTTCCTCTGGCAGGGTGTTCCACTTGTCCACCACCCGTTCTGTGAAGAAATTCTTTCTCATGTTTCCTCTGAATCGTCCTCCCTCCAACTTCATCCCATGCCCTCTAGTCCTGAAACATCTTTTTCGCTTAAAAATAGCGTTTTCCTGCACCCTGTTCCTCCCTGTAAGATACTTGTATGTCTCTGTACCAATCTCAAAACGATTGCACAGATGAACAGAATAATGGACTCTGCAATTAATCCTGCACAGGTCTCCATTTTGGTGTGATGCAGGTCTGCACCACCACCATGCGGCATGATGCAGTTATGTAGCAGTGGCTGAGCCTGCTCGATCTAGGCTGCATTTACGGGGGACTTCTGAGTGCAATATTTAGCCAAGCATAACAAGACAGTTGGTGGCAAAGAGAATAATTATAGGTACCTGACTTTGTGCTCCTCTGTCCCCAGATGAATCTGCAGCTCCAGCAGGTTAATTACAGCACATTATATATTTACAAGTGGAGATAGACATCTCTGCCACTGATCAGCTCACCTCAAGGTTTAGTCAGCTGGGAGCTTTCCTCTCCTGCTGTCTGGCTGCTTCATTGACACATTTCTCCGCATCCAAGTAATTTGTAAAGAACCTAGGGGGCACTCCAGGATGATCAATTCTCAGCTTGGCAGTGTAGAAAAAGGAGACCGTCCACCCCATGGCATGCAACTTTGACTTAACTGCATTGAATTGTTGGCGCTTCCCTTGTAAATCTCAGCTGTAGTCTTAATAAATTGCAACTCTGGAGTTGGCAGATTAGACTGATCCTTGTTTTTGGCTGCTGACAGGATTGCTTCCTTATCTGTGAAGCGCAAGTATTTTATCAAGCAGTGCCTCAGGTGATCTGTTGGCTTAAGAGGGAGACCCACTTTATGTGCCCACTTTATTTCAAAGTTTGCTGCTTCAGGAGGGACTTTAGATGTTTTACTAGCCACTGGTGCAGTCCGGTTGCTGGATTTTTCCCTTGTGATCCCCCCGGTAGACCCACAATACGGAGGTTTGAGTGGCAGGAACAGTTTTCCTGATCATCCACTCATTCCTGCAGCTCCTCTATAGTTTCTTTGTAGTTAGTCTTATCCCTTGAGTCATTAGTGTATGAAGCAAATCCTCTAAATCACTCACCCTCTGTTGTAATTCTCCTAAGTGAGTGGAGTGAGCTGTAGTGGTCTCTGTAAGGCTGGTCACAACCGACTGCAGATGTACAATTCAGGCTGTTATGTTTGTGAATCTGGCCCTCCTGTGCTGCATCGCCTCCAGGGTAGAGGGCACTCCCACCAGCAAGCGCTCCAGCACGGATATTGAGGGCTCCTCCTCTACTGCTGTTTGGGCCTGTTGGTGCATGCCAGTATCTGGGCCACCCCGCTGGTCTTTTTGACTATCTGTGGCCCCAAACAGGAGTTTCGATTGCCAGTTTTTAGATTTTATAGCTGCCATACGCCACTGTTTCCGTTCCCTTACTGAAAGCAGTTAGTGCCTGTGCAGTAATTGGGATGAATTTCGACTTCAAGAAAGATGCCCAGGGAGCCTGCTAAACCACGACTGCCATAATGTCTGTGTAAGCCACCACTAACCAGCTACCTTGAGGTCATCAGATATGATAACCCCGAGGTCTCTTTCTTTCTTGGTGACTGTAAGAACCTCTCCCCATCTTATACATAGTTCCTGGGTTTCTCTGCCCCAGGTGCATGACCTTGCACTTTTTGGCATTGAAACCAGCTGCCACACCCTATACCACACCTCTAGTTTCCCCAGATCCCTTGCATTCTCTCCACCCTTCCTGAGTGTCCACCTTGTTGCATATTTTTGTATCATCCACAAAGAAACACATCTTCCCTTTAGCTCCTTCTGTAATTTTACTTATGAAAACATTGAAAGAATCAGTCCCAGCACTGATCCTTGTGGCTTGCCACTCTCCCATCTCCTGTTTTCCATTTATCATCACTTTTGTCTCCTATCCTTCAACCAAATTGTTAACCAGCTTACCCCACCCCCACCCCAGACTGCTTAGTTTCTTAACTAGCCTCCTGTGCAGCACAGTGTTGAAGGTCTTACTGAAGTCCAGATAGGCCAGATCCACAGTTCTCCCTTGATCCACCTCCCTAATAACCCAGTTAAAGAAATCTACAGATTTGTTTGACATGACTCCTCCTCTCTGAAACCATGCTGCCAGTGGTCTTACAGACCATTAACCTCCAAGTACTCCATGAGAGTCTCCTTCAGTAAGGCCTAATTAATTTCCCAGCCACTTATGTGACACTGAGTAACATGTAGTTGCCAGCCTCCTCCCTGCGGCCACTTTTATGCAGAAGGACCACATCAGCCCTCCTACAGTTCCCTGGAACTACCCGCATCTCCAGTTAGCTTCTGAATAGTGTTGCCAGAGGGGCAGCTAGCACTGTGTCACTTCTTTTAGAACCCTGGGTGAATCTCATACTGCCCCATGGCCTTATTCTCCTTAGGGCTTCCAATCACTTCTGGACTCTCTCTACAAAAATGGGCTTGTGTCCACTCACCCTCTGGTGCTTGCTGTTACATGCTGGCACATACCCTCACTGTAGCTAAGTGAAAGCAGCAGAATATATTTAAAAATCAGCTTTTTCTTTAGCTTCCTCTGCACAGCCCCTCTCCCTGCCCTCCTGATTCTCACTATCCCTTCCTTTTCTTCTTTTGACTCATGTACCTGAAGAAGGCCTTGTCCTTTTTGACCTCCTTAGCTATTCTCTCTCTGTTTGTGCTTTAGCTGCCCTCACCTTCCTTCCGCCTCTTTTGCTTTGCCAAATATATTCCCTGTCATCTTCTGTCTGGGTCTCCTTGTACTTCCTAAATGCTGTTTTCTTCTCCTTTACCACTTTTGCCACCTCCTTAGAGATCCATAGTGATTTCTTCCTCTTCCTTCCAGTGCTCACTACCTTTAAACAGCATGCTGTTGCTTGGCTATACCCTTCTTAATCATTTTCCATTGGGTCTCCAGTCCACTCACTCTGCCCCCCATGAGGTATTTACTGAGGCAGTTCCATTCCATCAAAAATCTGTCTTCCTTATGTCTAAGACCTCGCCTTATGGTGTTTTTTCTTTTACCCAATTCGTATGCAACTCAGGCAGTATGGTGATCACTTGTACCCAGGAGATTACCCATTGTGGTATCTGCAATGCTGTCCCTGTTTGTAAATACTAGGTCCATCACTGCCCCATCTCTAGTGGGTTCTGTAACAAGCTGCTTAAGAAATGTCACTTGTAGGGAGTCGGCGATGACCCTGATTCTTGTTGTAGCTGTGGCCAGAATGCCTATTCTACATCCAACAGATATATAGTCCCCGAAATAAATACTTCTCCCTTGCTAGCCATTTTGCAAATGGCCTTCCCAAAACTCTGTCTAATTCCTCCCAGTGTCTTGCATTGGTGTGTATGCTTCTCCCGATGCCTCTTCTCCCAGAGAGAAGAGATCCTGCTGCAGTAATCTTATCTCCTGCCTCCTCTGAGTCTTTTCCATTTCTGCAGGGTGTATCACAATGGCACACAATACTGCAATGAGACTTCACTAGTGCCTTGTACGGTGGCAATATCATGTCCCTTGATTTAGCTACCATTCCTATCTTCATGCATCCTTCTTAATTGCTGGTTTCACTGGTCTGCTTGTTTTTAAGCCTTGTCCACAGTGATTCCCAGATCTATGTACTTCTCTGTTACCATATGTTTCAGCCTCATTACTGTGTGTGTTCTGACCATCTTTGGCACCCAAGAGGTCTCCCCTTGCAGCTTCAACAGCTCTTTCTTTTTGCACCTGCTCTACTCCAGCAGGTTCCTCTTTCATCTTGAGGACACTATAACAGGATTACACTATACAGGTAGCTTCTTAGTCACTTCACATTAACACCCAGTATTGTCTCCTGTATGTTCTGTCCACTTCCTGTTCCCCATCTCTCCCAAGCCTCTCTTATTTTACCTGGTCAAGCTTTGCCTCAGTAAGTATACACATACCGTTGTCCACTTAGTGAAAAAACCTCTCTGTGTCTGCTCCTGTAGCACCTCAACATTTTGCTTTCCAACCCCTGTCCCCTCCATGACCAACATAACAAATACCTTCTCCAATAGACCTTTTATGATGCCTACAAACCTGAGCTTCAATGCCTTCTCAGGAAATCATCTCTTGACCCTGGTTCCCCCACTTCAGCTACTACCCAGTCCCCAACTGCCCTTGATCAGCAAAGTTCTCGAGAAACTCTTTACCCAACTGTCCTTCCACACCTCCCAGTAAAACTTGCTTCACAACTTCCAGTCTGGCTTCAACCCTGGCTGCAGCAAAGATATGTCTTTTTCTTTACAGTGACAATTATTTCATAATATCTACTATAATGAGTCTGACTTAGGTTCCCTGTTCCTAGTCATTCTTCTTGGCATACCAGTGTATTTGACACCATTAACCAAATTATCCTTCTCAAATGCATTGCACATGTGTTGGAATATTCTGTTTTACTCCAGCCTCTCAAACCATTCCTCCTCCTTCATCTCCAGTGGTGGATTTTCTTCAAGTTGATCTACTATGATGTCACCACTGCTTAAGCCCTGGTCCTCAATATTCAAAGTCTATATTGTTCCTCATGACACTTCCAGATCTCCCATTTCAGTTTGGGATACCACTTTTATGTTGGTAGCTTTCACCTTTATCTCCCTTTTGACTTCTTCTCTGATAACTCCACTTCCCTCACTGCCTACCTTGTGTCATTAATGCATGGCTTGACATCAGCTCCCTCCAGCTAAATATCTGCCTGTCTGAAATCCTTTATCTAGTTAAGAACATCACCTGAAGATACACCTCCATTACATTAATCAGCATCCTTGACCATGACTCCAGTCTTTGCTCCTGTGCAGGAAATCATACTATCTGTCTTGGCATAGAATTATGCTTCGCAACTTGCATCAACCACATACAGTATGTAAAGACTCTTATCCCCACCAAAAGCACAACCCATATCTGCTTCTTCTGTGACTTGGCATTAGTCCAAACACTAATCTACATAATAATCACCTTCCAGTTCTACTGTTACTATTGCTCTCCCCAGAAATCTACTTGCTGAGCACTATTGTGACCAGAATGTTGCTGTCCATATCATGACATGAAAATACATACACGTCCTTATCACAGCAATACTCCTTGACCTCCATGCCTCCCTAGTCTTTGGATACTCCAGTTAATATTTTGCTAAACTACCCTGAAAATACTGCATGCTCTCACCCCACCATATGTCTTTGACCTCATCGTCACCCTCTACTACCCTTCCTACTCCTTATACTCTGGTCTGCTATACATGCCTCCCATCCTTCTCATCCCTAACTAGGCAGAGCTTTCAATGATTTCACTCCTGTCATGTAGAACACTATTTCTGATCTTCAACTCATTGGCTTGCAAGTCTGTCACCTGCAACAGTCCCTCTCGTCCCCTTTTCCTATCTGTATCTTTTCTATGCAATCTTTCTGCTATTCCTATTCTTATTTGACTACATATTAACAGCTGTTCCTGTTGTGAAATTTTGAAGTTTGTGGAGCATTTTGTGATTTGGCTAAACCAAAGATGCTACACAAACATGCATTGCTTTATTTTGTAAACAGGTTGTGGATGGATAAACAGAAGAATTATTATATTTTATGGGGCTTGGGAGATTACAGTACTTCACAGGTCTGTGAGAGAGAGAGGGGGTGAGAGAGAGTGAGAGAGAAGAAGAGCAATAGAGGGAAACATAAAAAGAAAGAATGGGTGCTTATCTGATGGAGTACAACAGAAGCCCAGTGAAGGGATTGGGGAGAAACAGAAGGGTCTGACTGTCTGATGAGATTACAAAGAGGGATACTGCACATTAGGTTAGGAGTAATGGAAATATAGAATTTGTCGGCAGATAAGGACTGCTTGGCCCATGCAGTCTGCCCATTTTGTCCTTGCCATTACTGTCACCACAGACCTTACCTGACCTCCAACTACTCCCCCTGCTTTCCTACAAATTTTCATTTATGCCTATCCCATGCATGCTTGACGCCCACCACTGTTTTTGTGCCCACCACTTCTGCAGAAAGACTGTTCCAGGTGTCCACCATTCTTTCAGTGAATAAGTACTTCCTCATATCAAACCTAAATCCCCCTTTCCAGCTTCATAGCATGCCCTCTTGTTCTCGTGCCCCTTCTTTTCTGAAAGATACCCCCCTCCTGTATCTTATTTACTCCCATTAGGCACTAATAAGTCTCTATTCTGCCCCCCCTCCTCTCTTCCAGGGTGTACATACTGAGATCCCTCAGTCTTTCCTCATAGAGCTTAGGATGCAGACCCCGTACCATGTTAGTTGCCCTCTGGATAGCCTCCACCCTGTCTATGTCCTTTCTGAGATACGTTCACCAGAACTGGATGCAGTACTCCAGGTGGGGTCTCACTGACTATTGATACAGTGATAACACCACCTCTATCCTTCTCATGGTGATTCCCCTTCCTATGCACTTCAGCATCTCACTCCGCCCTGCCCACTGCTTTGCTGTACTGTAATACCTCACACTGAGGTCATCTGATATGATAATCCCAAAGTCCTGTCCTGTTTGGTGACCCTCAATACCTCTTCCCCAATTGTATACACTGTCCCTGAGTTTCTGTGCCCTAGGTGCATGGTTTTGCCCTTTTACCCCATTGAAACTCAGCTGCCATACCCTTAACCACCTTATTTCCTCAGGTCTCTCAGTCATTTTCTCCACCCTCATGAAGTATTTACCCATTGCAGATGTTGGTGTCATCTACAAAGAGGCTACCTCCCTTCCAGCTCCTCTGCAATTTTGCTTATAAAGACTTTGACAAGAACTGGCCCCAGTACTGAGCCCTGGTCACTTTCTCCTCATTACAGTGAGTGCTGTTTACCACCATCCTCTGTAACCTATCCATTAACCAGTTATGTACACAGTTTACCACCTTGGGTCCCTCTCCTGAACTGCTGCATGTCCTTATTAGCCTCCTGTGAGGTACAGTGTTGAAGGCCTTGCTGAAGTCTAAGTAGGCCATGTTCACCGCTCCATCCTAACCTATTGCCCTGGTCACCCAGCTGAAGAAATCAATCCGATTCATCTGACATGACCTCCTCCAATGAATTTGTGCTGTCTCGCGTCTTGTAACCCTCTGAATTAAAGATACTTTGTTGGCTTTTCTTTCAACATTAACTTCCCCATCACTGACATTAGACTGATCAGCCTATGGTTGCCAGCCTCCTCCCTGCTGCCACTTTTATGAAGCAGGATTACCCGCCCTCCTTCAGTTGCCTTGGGTCTTGTAACCCTCTGGATTAAAGATACTTTGTTGGCCTTTCTTTTAATGGTGTCTGCATTAACTTACCCACCACTGACACTAAACTGATCAGCCTATAGTTGCCAGCCTCTGCCCTGCTTACATTTTATGAGCAGGATTACTGCTGCCTCTTCCAATCCTCTGTAACCACTCCTGTTTCCAGTGAGTTGTTAAATAGGGCTGGAAGAGGTGCAGCCAGTATCTCCTGAGCTTCCTCAGCACCCTTGGCTGTACCCCATCAGACCCCATAGCCCTCCCCCACCAGTGTTCCTGCTGCTTCTGTATGGGCGACCCTCTCCCTACAGTGTAAAGACTGAGCAGAACTGTCTGTTTAGGCAGGATATCTGCTTTATACTGATACTCCTCTGCCCTTCTTGCTATCACAGTCCTTCCCTTGTCTTCCTCCTTTTGCTTATGTATCTAAAAATGATCTTGTCCCATTTTGTTATGCCTTTGGCTATTCTTTTCTCTGTTTGCACCTTTGTATCTTTCACCACCTTCCTGCTTCCTTCATTTTTCCTGGTAAACCTTCCTATTCTGTTCCTCTGCATCTCCTTACCTTATGAATGCCATGCTTATAGCCTTTACCTTCACAGTCACTTCCCTAGAGCACTACAGTGGTCATTTTCTCCTGCTTTTGTTCACTTTTGAGCAGAGGCTTGTTGCCCTCACAATGCAATTCCTTAATTTGGCCCACTATTCCTCGACCCCACTCAGGCAATTCAACTCCAAGCTAGGTCACCTCTGAGGCATTCACCCATGTTTTTAAAATCCACCCTCTTGCAGTCCAGGACTCTCCTCATTGTGTGGTTTGTCTCTGCTGCCTTCCTTAATGTTAAACCACACTGTACGGGAGATCACTGGTCCCCAGATGACACCCCACCTTGACATCTGTAATACTGTACCTATTGTAGAGCACCATGTTCAGTGTTGTTCCATCTCAAGTGGGCTCTCTTACTAGTTGCCTGAGAAAGGTCCATTGCAGGGAGTCTAGGATAAACCTGTTTCTAGCTGAGGCCGTGGCTGAGAGGCTCCAATCCACATCTACTAGATTGTAGTCCCCCACCAGCAGTACCTCTTCCTTTTCCGCAATCATGCTGATGACTTCCCCTGTGCCTTGTCCTGTTCTTCCCTCTGTGTTGGAAGTCTGTACATCAACCCAATGTGAATAGTGGCTCCAGCTCCTGTCTCCAGGGTAACCAACACAGCACCTCCAACCCCTCCTTGCCCCCAGGTCCTTTGCAGTTCCATCACTTTGTTACCCTCCCTTTCATACGGCACAGTCCCTCCACCCTTCCTCCTCTCACAATCCTTTCTGAACTGAATGTAGCCTGGTATGGCCATGTCCCAGTTATGGTCCCTGTGCACCACGACTCAGTAATGGCCACAATATCCAGGTCTGCCTCTGCCATGATTGCCTCCAGGTCTGTAATTTTATTTCCAAGACTCCTTGAGTCTGCACACATGGTCCTGCACACCTTGATCCCAGTCTACCTGCAGCCACTTCCTTGTGCAGGCCTCATTTTCCCTCTCTTTTCAAAACTTCTGTTCACAGCCACCTTGTTCTCTACAACCCTGTTGCTTCCTTTAACCTGCTCTTTGTGGAGTTTCTTCCTGCCAGGTGCTCCTTCCTACTGCTTCAGACTGGGGGCAGTAATGCCTCCTTGACTTTCTGTCACTCCCAGCTAGTTTAAATGTTCATCTAAGTAACATTTAAACTAAAACATACTAATATACAGTAGTAGATGTCAAGTAAAATTAATGAATTAAATATTGAATAATTAGTAGAATTACTGAAGACAAAGTATCTGAAAATTATTTTTTTTTATTTTAATATAATACAGAACTTATTTTCTAAAGAATGTTAAAATTGATACCTTACTGTTTCACACCCACTCCATTATTCTCTGTTAAGTAGACATCAATTATAGTCAATCAATCTTTGGAAGAAAATGTATGTGAACACAATTTGAAACGGATATAATGCTTCTGAGAAATATGTTCCAACTGATCTGTTATCAGGTGTTCCATAGGCGCATGGATGGCTCTGTGGATTTCTACCGTGGCTGGGAGGAGTACAAGAAAGGCTTTGGGAACCAGCTCTCTGAGTTCTGGCTGGGGAATGAGAACATCCATCAGCTCACCAAAACAGGTAAGAATAGCTAGTGGAGGGTGACCTCAGGGTGGTGAGGGAAGACCACAGCTGTGACTTGACTGCTGGGTTTCCACAGTTCAGAAGGAAAAGTTTTTATTTGTTTTTTACCAGGAGAGACATGCTAAGCTGAAGCTTGTTTACAGGTGCGACCTGGGAGCACAATGAAGTTAAGTGACATGCTCAGGGTCACACAGTACGCAAGTGAGGGCTGTGGGATTCAAACCCAGAACTCCAGATTTGCAGCTCAGAAACTTAAACCACTGTAAAGGGTGGGAGGCCAAGCAGGGTAGTTGAAAGATACTAGAGTGATACAAGGTACTAGAGGGAAACAAGAACCCAGGGGAAGAATACACAATGGGGGGAGGTAGTAACAACAACAAAAAAGGAAAGGGACCTGGGGGTAATCATTTCAGACGACCTTAAGGTTAGTAAGCAATGTGAGAAGGCAGTAGGGAGGGCTGGGGGTATACTGGGATGCATAGGGAGAGGCATCACCAGCAGAAAACAGGAAGTTGTTATCCCACTGTACAGACAGTTGGTGAGACCCCATCTGGAGTACTACATCCAGTTCTGGAGAGCCCATCTCCACAAGGACATAGACAGGATAGAGGCAGTCCAGAGGAGGGCAACTAAAATAGTGCAGGGTCTGCAAGAGAAGCAGTACGAGGAGAGACTTAAGAAGCTTAATATGTATACCCTTGAGGAAAGAAGGGAGAGGGGGGACATTATAGAAACTTTTAAGTACCTCAGTGGAATCAACAAAGTCCAAGAAGGTAGCATCTTTCAGAAAAAGAGACGTGCAGGAACAAGGGGACACAATTTAAAGATAGAGGGGGGCAGTTCAGGGGCAATGTGAGGAAGTATTTTTCACAGAGAAGTGGATGCATGGAACAGCTTTCCTGAGGAGGTTGTGGGGTCTAAAACGGTGGGAGAATTCAAGAATGCATGGGACAGACATAAGGCAATTCTTGTGGGGGGTAGGAAGAAATAGGCTGTTGGTTAACTAGGATCTGCGGCCTATCCTGTAGGTAGGGAAATGGGCAGACTAGATGGGCCAAGCAGTCCTTATCTCCCATCAAAGTCTATGTTTCTATGTATTAGTAAAGCAAGATGGCAGGGATTCTGGGACATGGGAGTCATATGGATTTCTCTTTCACTTACCTATAAGGACATGGGTAGAAGACATCAAGCTGAGGGTGCACAGGTTCATGCAATGGGAAGGAGAGGAAGCAATCACATAATGCATTTAATAATGTATGTAGAGACAGACCAGAGGACCTTTAGGATAGATTTAGGGAGCTCAGAATGGGTTTTAGGAGCAGGACCTCTAGAGTAGCATTCTCTAAAATACAACAAGTGCTACATGTAGGGGCAGTGATACAGCAGGAAATTACACAGGTAAATGTAAGACTAAGAGTTTGGTGAAGGAAGCACACAATATCAAAACTTTTGATAAGAATCACATTTGAAACCCAAAGTATTTTAGTAAGGAAATATTGAGATCTGAGACAGGTACAGTTTCTAACTACACCCTGGCAATTACAAGGGAAGTTTTGTGCCTGATGAAAATCATGGACAGTAAATTGTGTGGTTTAATCCAACTAGATTGGGAAATCTTGGAATAAAGGCAAAATGGTATCCGTGATTGCCTCTTAGTTCAGTAGGTTGCATACTTGCCTCTGAGACTGGAAGATCAGAAGGCTGTGGGTTCTATCCCCACTCCAGGCACCAAGGTTAAATCCTAATACTGACACTGTAGTGCAGCATGAGGTGGGTGCTGTACTCCTGAGGTGCCATCTTTCTGATGAGACATTAAACCGAGGTCCCATCTGCCTATTCAGATGGAAGTTAACGACCCAATGGCACTTCTCGAAAAGAGTAGGGGAATTTTTTTTTATAATCTTCAAAATAATACAAAGACCATGATATTAAACACATAAAAATACATATACGTTAAATCTTAACAAGCAGATAAGTATTACATCATGCATTCATATATGAATTATAAAACATAGGTCACTCATATTCTATCTAATTAAAAAAGTTTAAAACAAATTAAGTGTTGATGCATACTGCCCTACTTATCCACTATTAAACATAATCATTGAAAATCAAAAACTCATGAAATACAGGACCAGAAGACCCTAATGAATTATCATGGGTTAGTAACTCTCCTCCCCCTTTCCTTACTACATGAGTAGGGTGGATTTTTTTTTCTAAAACAAATTTCATACCAAATAGTGTTGCTTTACACCAGATCATAAAAGGCAGAAAAGAAATTAGCCTTAAAAAGTTATGCATTACATCATATATTAGTATTGCAATGCATGTTGATAACCCCCAAATTAATTTGAAAACAGACCCCTTCCCTCTTCACCCACTGAAAAAAAATGTTAGAAACCTCACTCAGTACATTAAATGTAAAACCACATAAAATGCTCGCATAACCCCTCCCAGCCCTATGAAATAATATTTTAGATGTTTCCCTAAAACAAAAATCTACTGGCAAAGGAAAGTGTCTTAAATCTTATCCCACTTGTTGTTCCCCACCCCACCACCCCTGCCCCTATGAGTAGGGGACTTTCTCCGCCAAACTCCCATTTCATCACCATCAGTACTTTAGGCTTGCATACAGTACCCAACTCAAAAACTGTGAAATAACTATGTAGAGGCTGAGTCGGGTTTTTAGCAGATACATCCCCAATTCCCATTGTAACCAATCGAAGCCATGCCAGTATGTTAGCCTTTTGCTGTTTGCCATAGTATTAGATTCTTTATTGCATAATTGGTTTAGATCCTAAACAATGTGAAACAATTCTGCCACTGAGATCTCTTGTTGTTGAAGGACTAATCTACATCGGATAATCCATATCCACTACGAACAATACACCATAAGAATATGCATAGTACTAAAATTATAGCTATATTTCGTAACTGCAAATATTCCATAATAAAGGTTGTCTGGGTCGAAGTAGGAAGTATGTCTATTTTCCATCTCTCTTTCACCAAGTCCCAAAATTCTAGAATGTAGGGTCACAGAAGATACAGGTGGTCCATTGTTTCAATTTGGACAGTGCAACATATTCTAGGACAGTATCTATCTTTGAGCTCTTTATGTTTCTGATTGCTTTTTACATTTATCCTACCATGTACCCCTAACCAAACTAAATCCCACATTTTCTGCAGGATTCAATCGTCCAATAGTAATGCTGCTATGCAGTCATGGTGTGTCTTGCAGAACCTTGAGAAAGGGTACTCCTCAAAACACCCTAACAGCACTTCTGCGTACAACATTAACCTAGGAAATGTTATCACTGTGGTATAATCAATTTTTCATTTTTTGATATTATCGAAAACCCCTTCCCAGAGTATGGAAGGCCTAGGGAATCGCTTGTATTTTTGCTGAAAATTCTCTTCTCGCCACTCTTTAAGGATGACTGTTAAAGATAGGGCACTCCATTGTTTCCAAATCTATCTACTACCTTTCATGACTGGAATAATATTTGCATACAGAAAGGTTGTGAAAAAAATACTATGGAGTTTGGCATATTTACTCCCCCTTCCTTAATTCCATTATATAATATATTTCGTTTGATAGGGTTTAGCCAACTGCCCCAAAAGCAGGTAAGAAAACACCCCAATACACTTGTTTCTAATGTTTTTGGTATAAGGAAAATATAACTTAGACAATAAAATTCTGGTATCAAAAAGGTTTTAATCAGATATATTCTCTTCTGTTTGCTCATCCGCCAAGAATTCCAGCGAGTTACCTTTGCTTTCCCTTTAAATAATCTTTGTTCTCAGTTATACTTGGCCATGCCCCCCACCCCAAAGTATACTCTCAAAATTTTTCAAGGTGCTGTGGAAACCCCTACTCCCACCACCTCTGTGTCATGTTATTGAGTGCCTTGGATGCTAAAACATTTAGTTTTTGTCATATTTAATTTTGTTCCCATCTCCCTAAGCAGCATGTCTAATAAAATACACACCTTGTGTGCTGACTGTTCATTATTTATTAAAAGGCATAAATCATCTGTGTAGGCTATAAGTTTTACTTCTGGATTTGTATTATAGCTAATCCCTGTAATAAAGTGGGGATGCCTGTATAATCCGCTCAATTGGATCTAAGGATAAAATGTAAAGCAGTGGGCTCAAAGCGCAGCCCTGTCAGACCCCTCTGTCAATATTACATCTGGCACCCATTCTGCCATTTTCAAATGGTCTGACATATGCCAGCACATAGCACATCTGTATCCACTGTATAAAGTTTGACGGTATACCATATGAACTCATACATTGCCATAAAAAATCATGTGAGACCCCGTCAGATGCCTTGGCTTAGTCTAAGCTGATGACAAAACCTGGTGTCTGATCCTGGGTCCTCCCCTTCCCTCCATCGATGTTATTTCTCTTAATAAAATCAGCGCATCCATAATTTTTCTCCCAGGAACTGAGCTGAATTGACATGTGTGTATAAGGTCCCCCAATACTTTTGATAATCTGTTTCCAAATAATTTAGCAAAAATTTTAAAATCAGTATTCAGTAGGGTTATAGGGTGCCAATAGTTTATATCCGAGTGTGTACCTGTCTTATATTAAAAAATCATCAGACTCTCATACATCTGAGTAGGTAAGTTATCTTTTGTTATAAATGAATTATAGATCGCTAATAATTCCGTGGCATCATTTCCCACATTACTTTATAAAGTTCCCCAGGCAGTCTGTCCAATCCTGGTGATATCCCATTTTGCAAAGCCTGGATCACTGATTATAATTCCAAGGTTGTAAAAGGGGCTATCAATTGTGATGCTTGGGAAAAATTTAGCATTGGTAAATTAGCTGCTATAATAGATGTTCCATAAACTGTGATTCTGGTGTTGATGTTCCAAAAGTTAGCCTTATACGTGATTCCAAATAACCCATAATACCTGAGTTGTCTGTAAATACCTCTCCTTGGGGTGAGACTAACTGAACAAATTGTTTCTTCAATACTGTATTCTGACAGTCCAAAAAGGGTTGATATGTTCCTTCTTACCCTGTGACCCAAAGGTTTGTTCCTTCTATAATGATTCCAGCCTGTCGTATTGATACCAAATCATTTCAGTTTTAACCAAATTTATCTCATCAGTTAAATTAAAATGTAATTCATTTTGTGTCAAGATCAGTGACTGCAGTTCATTCCAGAGTGCCATGTACTTATGATGTGCTGACCTAGTTTGTGATAAAGATTTCTGTTGTAAAAAAGCAGTGAAACAAAGTTTCATGTCTTCCCACCACTGGCTGCAGTATCATATAGAAACAGAGTGGATTTTCTGTCTTGCACAATCTGTGTCAATTCCTGTTTTATGGTACATTAGGATCTGGCAATAAGCTGGTGTTCAGTTTCCAGAAGCCCTCACCACCCCCCCTTCTTGGTATAGATGACACACACTAATCCCAACAAGTGTGTGATCCAAGGTTTCTATAGGCTGATTCATAGTGGAACATACTGGTAATGAATTCTTCACAAAAATAAAATCTATCCGGGATGATTATGCCCCTTTATAACATGTAGGTTTATGTGAGATCCCCTTTAAAGAAAGGATATCTGTCAGGGCAACCTGGTGTAGCATTTTTTGCAAAGAGGACTTGTCACAATAAACTTTTGTGATGCACTGGAGTTTTACCCTGGGGTTTCAAATTAATGTTAAAATCCCCTCCCAGAAAAATATGTTTACCAGTGAAAAGTAAAGGCTGGACCTACGTCAGGAGTTCAGTCCTTGCTGCCTTAGTCTGAGGCTCTTATTAGCCTGCATGGCAGGTCTTTCACCACTGCATCCATCAGTAAAACCTGGTTCTATCTCTACCACATTCGGAGTGGTAAAACAAAAACCCACCTTACAGCAGGCCTCCGTCCCAATTGACAAACAGGAAGTCCCCCAGTGCCACTGTCTCATGGCCATTTGTAAATCATTTACAGTGTGCAAACGGGTGTCCTGTAAGAAAAAAAAACATCAAACAATAGCTGTTGTAATATAGCAAAAGTATCAGTTTGTTTCGTAGTTGATTTAACACTATTCACATTGAGGTTTGCCTTAAAAGTGGAACCTCATGTTGATTGTTTTTGTTTCACACTTGATCTGGTTATCCTTTTCTTTTTCCCCCAGAAGTTTATTGTGAGATGGAGAGGGAGCCTTTGGTTGATTGTCAAGTCATTCTGTGTGGGTTGTGAAGAGACCTCCGAGTCATCTTCTCCCACCCTGTTGCCCCAAGACTGAATGACTGCAAATCTGTTTGCTAGAGGTAGAGGAGATATTGTATTCTGTACTGTCTCCATGGGGAGAAGTTCTTGAGGGTTTTCCATCTCAGTAGGATCCTGGTGACCCATCTCCATGGGCTCCTCAGGATTAACAGGTGGTATAGTGTGTGTGTGTGGGGGGCATTCCTTCTCTGCCTCTAAATTTGTAGATGTTCTAGGGGAGAGGGCTTCATGTTCAGTATTCTCAACTGGGGCAGTGTCATTTGCCATCTAATTTATAGCACTATCTTGTAATGTGGGATTGTGTTGCCTGCCCTCTTTGTCAGAGGTGTAATCTGCCGACTTAGCACAGAAGGGGGTTGAATAGAAGGATTTTGTGGTAAATGCCTGAGTTTGGTTCTAGTGAGAGTCCTCATTCCCCCGCTGCATCCTCTGCCTCTCTATCATATGGGGGTGGCCTGCCTTACATGTTCCCCTTTGGAATGTCTAAAGGACTTTCTCGCTAAATGTAAGTAATAATCTTGTTCTGTACCATCCTCCGAATTATGGGCCTCCTATGAGCATGAGCTGAAAGAGTGCTCGTCATCACCACACAGATTAAATACAGGAGGGAGCCGAGCATTGGGTAGCTGTGTGGCTCAGTACCCCACATTGAAAACATTTGATTTTATCAAAATCTGTGTTTAGATGTAATAGGGATCTGCATCGATAACAACCTTTGGGTTGTCCAGGGTGAAAAAGGATTCCCCTGTCCCTGCCCAGGAAAAAGCAGTTTGTTTATTTATTCATTTATTGAAGATATCGGATTTACAACCTTTGAGTCATAGACTCATTTACAAAGGCTCCACGTCAAAGAACAGTACAAGTGTTGACAAGTGTTGAATGCCCTGTTCCATTTGATTTAATTGTACATGGAAAGTCCACCCTCCAGTCAGAATCTGTTGTTGTTGTCCATGATTGGGCTGAGTCTCCCAAAGATGGCACAGTGTTTTCTAGCCAGAAAATTACATAATTGATATTTACCCTTCATTGCGGAAAAGGATGGTCACAGTCTTAATCGTGATTTTGTGATGGGGATCCCATGAAATCCTTCCATAATTCATTATTTTTTACTCCATAATGCAATCTCCAAAACTTATCAAGCAATGCTGCTGTACAGAAACTAATGTTATAACTGCTATCCCTGGTTAGTGGATAAAGTCATATACTTCTGCAGGGTGTAGCCAGAATTTTAAACTTGTACTCAAAACTGATACAGTGTGCCCCCGTTATGCAAACATAAACCAAAATATGTGCCACGCCACCAGCAGTAGACCCCTCTCCATTTGCCATGTCTGACTTCAAGTAATCAATTTCTTCCTGTAATCCTCCTTCCTTTATTTTTCTGCCTGCCTGGTAAGTTGTTCTTGCTTGTATTTGGCTGGTGGCATCAGTGCCCCATAACAAACAACAAAGCAAAAGGGCTCAGTACAACACAGACACAATGTGACTCACAATGCCCTTGTTTTCCTCTTTTTTGCCCCTTACTGATTTTATTTTACTGTACTCTTCTGTGTATATGTGCATGTCTACCGACACCCTGTACTTCTGCAGGCTTAAATCTGAGAGACTCCTTGATTAAATTTGTCCCTACCAGTGTTTATCTGGGGACAGAGGGCCAAACCTTTGTATCTGAGGTGGGACTACAAACATTCATTTGGCTGCCTCCACAGGTTTCTGGAACAGTCCCGCATAAGATTTTTTGTATTCTGAGCAATGTCATGTGCCTAAATCATCCCCCTCTGTCTGCCCTCATGTGTATTAAAAGTAGGAATTGTACCTGCTATCTGTGTAGCAGTCACCTCCTCTTCTCCCCCAAGACTGAAGGAGTGGTAAGAGACTGAGGAGACCAAAGAAGTTCTTCTTGATAAGTCTGGTATAGGTCCTGTCTCAGCAGGGTGGTTAGGGTCTTGCAGAGTGTCTTTCTCATGTGCCTCTCCTTCAGTTTGCGCAGCTGCAGCTGCCACATCTGTGCACTCCTGAATCACCTCATGTTGAGGCTGCATAAAATCAATTGATTCTGATACTGCAGGCATTATAGCAACATAGAAACATAGAAACATAGAATTTGACGGCAGATAAGGACCGCTTGGCCCACCTAGTCTGCCCATTTTCCTACCTAACAGATAAGCTGCAGATCCTAGTTAATCAACAGCTTACTTTCTCTTACCCACCCCTAGGACTGCCTTATGCCTGTCCCATGCATTCTTGAAGTCCCCCACTGTTCTTGACTCCACGACCTCCTCAGGGAGGCTGTTCCATGCATCCACAACCCTCTCAGTGAAAAAATACTTCCTCACATTACCCCTGAGCCATCCCCCCTCTATCTTCAAATTGTGCCCCCTTGTTCTTGCACATCTCTTTTTCTGGAAGATGCTACCCTCTTGGACTTTGTTAATTCCTTGAGGTACTTGAAAGTTTCTATCATGTCCCTCTCTCCTTCTTTCCTCAAGAGTATACATATTAAGCTCCTTTAGTCTTTCTTCGTATGTCTTCTGGTGCAGACCCTGCACCATTTTGGTTGCCCTCCTCTGGACAGCCTCCACTCTGTCTATGTCTTTGGGAGATGGGGTCTCCAGAACTGCACACAGTACTCCAGATGGGGTCTCACCAACTGTCTGTACAGAGGGATAACAACCTCCTGTTTTCTACTATTGATGCCTCTTCCCATGCATCCCAGTATCCCTCCAGCCTTCCTTACTGCCTTCTCACATTGCTTGCCCACCTTTAGGTCATCTGATATAATTACCCTCAGGTCCCTTTCTATTTTTACTGTTGTCAGTATCTCACCCCCCATTGTGTACACTTCCTCTGGGTTTTTGTTTCCCATGTGCATTATCTTGCACTTCTTTGCATTAAATCTGAGCTGCCATACATTTGACCATTCCTCCAACCTTGTCAAGTCCCTTCTCATCCTTTCCACTCCATCTGTGTATCAACCCTGTTGCAGATCTTTGTGTCATCTGCAAAGAGACATACTTTTCCTTCCAGTTCCTCTGCAATGTCACTTATAAAGACATTAAAAAGGACCGGTCCCAGTACAGCGGTACCCCACTAGTAACCCTCCTTTCTTCACTGTGTACTCCATTTACTACTAGCCTTTGCGTCCTGTTATCTAGCCAATTTTTATCCAGGCTACCACCTTGGGACCCATTCCAAGGCTGGCTAACTTGTATTAATCTTTTGTGGGCGACTGTATCAAATGCCTTGCTAAAATCTAGTAGGCCATGTCCACAGCCCCCCTGATCTACTACTTTGGTCACCCAGTCAAAGAAATCTATTAGATTCGTCTGACACGACCTTCCCATCGTGAATCCATGTTGCCTGGGTCCTGTGCCCCAATGGCCTCTAGGTACTCAACAGTTCTTTCCTTCAAGTGATTCCATCATTTTCCCTACCACTGAGGTCAAACTAACTGGTCTGTAGTTTCCTGCCTCTGTCCTGCTCCACTTTTGTGAAGAGGAATTACATCTGCCCTCCTCCAGTCCTTGGGTACCACCCTATCCTCCCACGATTTGTTAAAGAGAGTAGTCAGCGATGTCACTAGTTTCTACCCTTAGTTCTTTCAGAATTCTTGGGTGAATCCCATCAGGCCCCATTGCTTTGTCCACCTTCAATTTTATTAGTTCTTTCAGAACCCTTTCTTCTGTAAATGGACTGGCATCGACCCCTGTCTTCAGAGTGTTTCTTTTGTTTGGTTTAGGTAACTCTCCCTCCTCTTCCTTTGTGAATACTGAGCAGAAATATTCGTTCAGTAACCCTGCTTTTTCACTGTCACCCTCTATCCACATTCCCTCCCTTTATTAAGCTTCAGTATCCCTCCTTTGGTCTTTCTTGCTCCTAATGTACCTATAAAGGTCTTATCCCCTTCTTAACAGAACTTGGCTATCCTTTCTTCGGTTTGGGCCTTTGCTATTCTGACTACCTTCCCAGCCTCTTTCTGCTTTAACTGATAAAGTTCTCTGTTCTGCTCCTTCTGTGCTTCCTTATATTTCCTGAATGCTGCCCTTTTCTCCTTAACCTTCCTGCCACCTCTTTTGTGAACCATAGTGTTTTTCCTTCGTTGTGTTTTATTGATTTTTTTTTTTGCAAAGGCTTGTTGCCTCTGTGATGGCTGTTTGATCACCCCCATTGTTCCTCCACCCTCCTTCTTGCCTGTTTGCTAGTGTTTTTCTGAGGCACTCTCTCATTTTCCCAAAGTCAGCCCTCCTAAAGTCTAGTACTCTTGCTTTTGTATAGCTTGATTGTATGGCTGTGCTTATCGTGAACCACACTGTTCGGTGGTCACTTGTTCCCAGATGGCTACCCACTTCTAAATCTGAGATTCTTTCTCCATCCCCATTTGAAAGTACCAGGTCTAAGATTGCTCTCTCCCGAGTCGGTTGCAATACTAGCTGTCTGAGACATGCCCCTGCAGGAGCCTCAAGAAGCCTTCCCTGCTCTTGGGCGTACCTGCAGCAAAGGTGCTCCAGTTAACATCTGGCATATTCAGGTCCCCATCAACAATATCTCCCCTTTTCTGCCATTCTAAGAAGCCTTCTATCATTTCCTTGTCCATTCCCTCCCCTGAGATGGGGGTCTGTATACAACCCCATGCGGTTGTGGTGCCATTTCCTGTCTCCAGGGTGACCCAAAGTGCCTCATCTACTTCCTGTTTACTCTTTAGTTCTGTTGCTTTGATCCCTTCCTTTACATGAGAGCTACCTCCTCCTCTTTACCTCCCTGTCCCTCCTGTAGATTGTGTATCCTGGTATGTTGACATCCCAGTCATGGTTCTCTGTGTACCATGTTTCTGTGACTGCCACAATATCCAGGCAACCTCTTCCATCAAGGCCACTAGTTCAGGGAGCTTGTTACACAGACTGCGGGCAGTGATACTCATCACCCTCCACTTTTTGATAGCCTTACCCCTTTTAGCCCCATTTCTGTCCTTACTGCCTTTGCCTTTTTACATTTAAATCTGTTCTACTCCTAATAACTTCTGTACCTTGGTGTTTACCTCACTAATCACCATGTTTTGTGGGGGAGGCTCGGATTTCCAACTCCTTTCAGTGCCTCCCCCTTGGCTAGTTTAAATGCTTGCACCAATGAAGCATTTAAACCTCTCACCTAGGATCCTGGTTCCCCCAGACAGATGCAGACCATCGCACAGTATAGGTCTGCATTCCTCCAGGTGGCTCCCCAGTCCCACTGAAGCCAAACCCTGAGCTCCACACCAGTTTTCAACCACTCATTGAATTCCCTGGTGAGAAGTGCCCTAGCATCTCCTTGCCATAGACAGGCAGCACCTCCGAGAAGGTTACCGTATGCGCTACTTGTCTAAGGCCCCTTCCCAACTCTACAAACTCCTCTTGCACTGCTCTGATCCAATTCCTAGCCAGGTCATTTGTCCCCAGGTGGACAATGACATCCAGCTCCCTCCCTCGTGCAGATCCTCCCACGATCCTGAGGAGTCGCTTCCTGTCCCTCCAAGCCGTGGTGCCAGGAAGGCACCTTACCTCCCTCTCCCCATCTTCCCCCAATTCTACCCCCTAATGATTGAGTCCCCCACCAGGAGTTGTTTCCTTCCCCTGTGGGGTCCCATGCCACCCTCCTTGGGTCTCCTTTGTGAAGGTTCCCAGCATCCTCCTTGGTCTCCACTGCAGGTGCCTCCATAGATGAACCACTATCCACCAGAAGAGTGAATGAATTGTGAGGTACAGCTGGAGGATGCAACTCTGTTCCACCACCCTCTCCCTCCTTGAGCCCACCCTGGTCCAGCCACTCCTCTTTCTTGGCAACCTCTGAGGTAGTGGCATTGGCCCTGGTGGTCCCTGGGTGAGGAGGAGGTTTCATGAATCTAGCCAGGTCAGCCTGGAGATGGGCAACCTCCTCTCAGACCAGAGAGGTGCCTGCAAATAGGGCAGCATCGCAGCCTCCAGAATGTCTCCGGAACACTGCCAACCCACAGCCATTGCACTGCACCACTCTTATCATGTCTTATTTTGTGTCTCCTCTACTGTTTATCTGAATGCTTACTCTCTCTCTCCTTTCAACTCTCACCCTTCCTGTTCTGGGACAGCAACTTCCTATCTTCTTCAGTAGTCTCCTTCTTCCTTGCTCAATATCAAACTACCAGCAGCTGGGGGAGAGTGAGCTACTTTTTCTACTTCAGGGTTGACAAAACCAATGTTTCTCTATGATCCTTTTCTTCCTACTGCCAAACAGGAAGTTCTGTTGACAGTTAAATCCAGTGGCTATAAAAGTAGAACTGGCTTTGGGTGGGTGGGATGGAGGGCAATTGGTAAGAAAAAAGGCTAGCAACAGGAAGTTGTAATTTGACTCACCTGCTTTTCTAGTGTCTAAACCACACCCCCAGGTAAGCTCTCTTTCCTCCTACTGGTTTAGCAAAGTCACCTCATACAGTACCTTTCCCTGCACAGAACACACACTGACTTTTTTCTTTTCTTTTTTTTAACCTTGAATAAGACCCCTTCTACTTCTAATAAAGTTATCTGTCTACTTAATCTTAACTGACACTGACTCCTACTGAGATATAAGTTTTAAATTAAGAAGAAAATGTAGCTTCTTTTAGTTAGCTGCTTTCTGCTCTACAAGCAAGGCTAGCAACAGGAAGTTGTAATTTGACTCACCTGCTTTTCTAGTGTCTAACCACACCCCAGGTAAGCTCTCTTTCCTCCTACTGGTTTAGCAAAGTCACCTGATACAGTACCTTTCCCTGCACAGAACACACACTGCCTTTCTTTCTTTTCTTTCATTTTTTAACCTTAAATAAGACCCCTTCTACTTCTAATAAAGTTATCTGTCTACTTAATCTTAACTGACACTGACTCCTACTGAGATTCAAGGCTAGCAACAGGCCACTTTCTGTCTCTCTGGTGTCCCTGGAATGGTAATGGCCAGGTCGGGATCCACCAATTATTTCAAAACATCCATCCTGCTTGCTGCAATGTTGCTCCAGGTGTCCAGTCTGATGGCGTGCGCTCAAGTTGATATTATCATCTGGAAGGCAAATTGCGTCCGATTGCCTGTCAGTCTCCGTGAAGCTTCTAGTGTCGTACCTGTCCCTGTCCCTGTCCCACAGGTAGAAGCTTGCTGGCTTCCTGTATCAGACTCACAGCCAACTACTTCCTTTTTTTTATTTCTTCATCCAGTTTGGTTTTATTCATTTTATACTCCAGTTCCACCACTGACAGCATTTCTAGGAGTTGAATTTTCTTTTTTTCCAGTTCAGCTTTTAAATGATCTTCTTCTTCTTTAGCAGTACCTATATCCTCAGTTGTCAGGTGTCTTCCAGAAGGTAGAAAACTATCAACAGCATTTATGTCAGGTGCTGACTGCTTAATTTCCATTCCTTCACCCATATTATTTTGTTCTTCCAAGTAAACCCGGTATACATTCTAGGTGTCTCAGGAGCTCCTGTAACGTAACCTTCCCCTGTCGTGGCTCAATCCTGACTGAGGTCCTCCATGCTTCCCACAGTGCAACAGAAAGGTAGGGAAATTTTTTTATTGATAGAAACTTCAATACAGGAAATAAAAATAAAACAGTGTTAATGCACACACAAAGAAAAGGAGCAACAAGCTAAGAAATAATAATTATAGAACAAAAGAAATAAGAGCAAATAAACAAAGAAAATACAAGAGTCCAAAATTTTACAGCAAACTAAATAAGCAAAGGAATTAAGTAATGGGGACATCTGTGTCTGTAATCCATGGTAAGTTCCTCCATTTCTGTAATAAAAGATGAAAAGCATACTGTTTTGCTTCAAACTGATAAATATGAAGAAGTTCTACCGTGACCTTCTGTAAAAGTTCGTCATGACAAAAAACATTCTGTTGTAATGTAAAGAGACATTGACAATTTCAAATATACCACTTAAAAGTTGCAAAAATAACATGCAAAGTACCAATATCCCATTTGACCAATGCAAAGGATAACATCCGATATAATATTTTCATAAGATACTGTCAAAAAGCCAGGTTCATTCCAAACATCAGCAACATATGACCAAAACGATGCAATATAAGAGCAGAAAAATATAAGTGATGCATAGTTTCTAGCTGCTGAGAACAGCCTGGATGGGAACAATTACATTCTTCCAATTGTTTATGGTGTTGATTACCCTTGACATAAAGTTTCTCATGACAACATAACAATGTGACATCTTGAAATATACGGGAGATTTGCTTCTCGACCAAAAGGGCTGTAATGCAGAAAGATATGGGCTGGACATTTTGGAAAAGTGACTAACTCAGTGAAATGAGAATCTATCACATCTTGGTAAACCAATGTCTTGGGTTTGAAATTATCCAGTCACTAGTGACTTGCTACTGCCTTAATTTAACAAAAACCTCACAAAGATAGGGAGCCACCAGGGGTTAGCCTTAAGACGTTGATTTGAACCAGTAGTCCCTCCTGAAAACTACAGTCCTGCGGACTGTCTAAAAAGACCACCTAAACTTAGGGACGAGCTTTAATAAAGGTGAAAAATTTGTGGAAAAAAAATTGACAATAATAAAACAAAAGGGATTCACCATATTGAGACCACCTTAGAAATTGGTAGATACAAAATGTTTCATTTAATGATTAAGGGTGGCTCTCCACAACTTGAAAAAAGATGCTAAAGAGAAAACTTCTCACTGCTTAGGAGGAGGAAAACATTACTTAAAAAAAAAAGGGGCAATAAATATGTTTGAATCATATAAATAAGTTTGGGTTTACTAAGCTGCCATTTATTTCAGTTTTGAACCATTTTCCTTTATCAAGCTGAATGTCCCAATTATAAGTTGCTGGGGCAGGGGCCCCCCAAAAAAAAAACAAAATCTGGATAGGTTCCACAGAGAACTGTATACCAGAGAAATAGGCATAGGTAGGAAGGGCAACCCCTAACTCATGCCCAATACATTTTAGCTTATTTAATGAAGTGCCAGAAAGAGACCCAAAGGCTTCGCATAAAGAAATAGCTGTCTGAATAGAAAAAAACTATAAAAGCACAAATACAAACATCATCTGCATAAGCTAAGGTGGAAAGAGGAAGTAAAACCCCAGAGACAGTGATGGGAGGGATCATGAGATTTAATGAACATAATAATGGGTCGATACTAAATGCATACAATAAGGGTCTAATAGGGCAACCTGTTTCTCCCCTTTGAACAGGAGAAGTGGTCCGAGATGTCCATTAACCAGAGGAGAAACTGTGGCATGTCTATACATTTTGTAACCATGGATATAAATAAAGGGGTATCCTATAGTGCTGAAGGGTGAGCCACAAATAATCATGGTACACTGAATCAAATGCATCCCTCTGATCCAGGGACAAAATAAATTTTGAAGGATCCATAGTTTGTGATCTATCAAAAATTTATCTTAAAAATAACTGTTGGTCAGTGATTGCACATCCTGGAATAGCACAGGACTGCACTGGGGAAATAAGAAACTGGGCTGCTGTCAGAAGACGTGCATTAAGTATTTTCATAAGTACCTTCAAATCCACATTCAGGAAACCAATCGGCCTCCAATTGAAAGTTCAGTTTTGTCCCTTTTTATGTAAAAAAAATAAGAACTCCTACCATGTCTAAAGGAAAATCTGAAAATAATAACAAAGAATTGAAAACATCTGCAAGTTCCTGAGAGAAATCCTCTCCCATCAGCTTATAAAGCTCTGATGTCAGACCAGCCCTCCCAGGAGCCTTGCATGATTGCAGAGAAGTAATAGCACCAGTCACTTCCTATGGAGAAATGGGATCAGTCAAATGATGAAGAGTGGAAGGAGAACAACTGGAGACTATGACTTATTGCAAAACATTTTTTGCAGCATTAGTATCAATGGAATGCGCCTGAAAGAGAGACTGGGTATAATGAGTTACTTAAGACATCATGCCTGAGTGAGAAGTTTTTAATAAACCATCCTGTCCCTTTATGTCCTCAAAAACTTTCTTCCTCACCCTGTCTCCACAACTAAGAAAGGGACATGGTGTGGCGAAAGTGCCCTGTGTACCATATTGTTGTTGGAACTTCAGGGTATGTGACTGAGTCATATGAAAGGGCACCATTTTATCCTTCAAGAGTCTAATCTGAGTAGTAAAATCATGTTTAGAGGTTTGGGCCAAAGACATCACTCGTTGCAGCTGTTGCCTATTTCGTAGATAAGTGAAATAAACCTGCTCTCGATAGGTTCTCCCCAATAATTTCAGGAGATTGACTAGATCTTGTTTTGTGTCAAGCCACCAACGTAAAGGGTCATCATACATTACATAAAGAGATTTTCTAGCTGAAAAAAATAACATGATTGCTGCAGTATTTTCTGGTGAGCCAAGAGATCAGAATTCAATTGCCAAATGCCCCTCCCCATTATCAAAGCAGGGTACCGGCCAACAGTAATTCTTAAGGCACAGTGATCAGAAAATTCTACTGGAATAATTGAAACTGAATTTATGGGTAATGATTTATTAATAAAAAAAATCTATCCTGGTGGCCAATGTACCCTTATGAAAAGTGGGGACTGGTTTCTCATGAAGCTGAGTGTATGCATCACTTAAATTAGCTGTTTGCACAACTGTAGTTAAACAGGACTTGTTGCAAAACTGTTTCTTAGTAGTAGTACCCTTACCCCGATCTTTATATGTCAAGACACAATTAAAATCACCACCCCAGACTATATGGTGTGGAGCGTGAAGGTAAGGTTGTACAGCATGAAATAACTCTACCCTGGCAGCCTTTGTCTGAGGGGCATAAACATTAGGTAATCGGAAACAAACTCCTGAAATGAGACATCCAGAATCAAAACATGTCCTGGGACTAAATCATTGAGCTTTAAAACTTTAACAGCAGTATCATGAAATAAAATGGCTACCCCAGTACAGGGTTCTAAACCTAAAGACTAATAGATACGCATGCCACCATTTGCAGCATAAGAAAGCTCCGCCATGGTGTGCAAACTCATATCTTGCAAGAAAAACATTACATACAGTAGATTTCAAAATGAAAAAATAGCAGCCTGCCTTATCTTAATCTTGATGCTGTTCATATTAAGTGAACAGAATGTTAATGATGGAGCCATGCAAAATTTTCAAAAAGGACCTTCAGGGAGGCTTACTTATACTGTTTTCCTTTCTTTTGTCCTGGGGTGGTTAGTTTAGACTAGTGATTGTCCTTCTTCAGGTTCCATATCTGATAGTCCACCTGAGACTTCTACCCCTGATTGGGAAGATTCAGACTCAGCATCAGAAACATCCTGGGCAAGCAAAAGAGCATGAAATCTATTAGTGGTGGGAGTACTGGATAATTTTGGGACCTTTGAAGCAGGTTGGAGATTGTATGACCTTCTTCTGGTTACTCAGGACTAAAAAGGTAACTCCTGAGTAGGTTGAGAAGGGGGCATGGATACAGTATCTGGCAAAAGCTCGGAAGGGGGGAGGAGAGGTAAAGCCTGGAAACCCCTAGTGACTACCACCTCTTTATCCAAGACAGTCTCAGGCCTGAAAGGGGGGAGTAGGTAAAGACATAGAGAGGACAGGATCAACAGGGAGGGAGGGAGGAGGGAGTGGGGACAGAAGGAGGCAAGTCAGGTCTTGAAGAATGGGACCTCTGGGCAATAGCCACCATTAATCATTGCTCCTCTGAATCATGAAGGTCTGGTTGCCTATGGGCTGCTTCAGAACAGGTGGTGTAGGAGTGGCCCAGAACTCTACACAGAGTACAAACAGCCACATTCTTACATTGTGCACTAGTATGGCCAAAAGAATTGCACAATATACAGCGTAGTTGGTTGCAAACACTGCTAATGTGGCCTGGCTTGCCACATCTGTAGTATGTCTTAGGAAGGGGTGTACCCAGGCATTTCAGATTTGTACACCAACCAGTTGCACTGCTACTCCTTCCCCCACTGTTGTTCATGCCTGCCTCCGTAATGAATTGAGTCCAAGGTTCTTGGCTCCAGTCAGATGATTCCATACTAGACCTGTTGTCTGTCTGTGCTGCTAGTGTGGTGCTCACTGCCTGCTGGTAAACACCACTGACTGCACCACAAGTCCAGCACTATGGCAGAAATGTTCTTCTCTCCCCCCCCCCGCAGGTAGGCAGATTCACTTTACTTGCCACTCCATGTGAAGTCTTCATTCTTTTAGCTGACTCTGAGTCTGTTTTTCCATCTGTTGCTCTTCAGTTTTTCTACTGCTTCTCTCGCTCGCTCCCAGTACAACTGAATTAATAGTATGGCTTCTAACTTTGCTGGGGCATTTAAACTCACCACCCCAGACTTGACACACACCCTACCAGATGCCACAGTCAGTCACTATGCAGGTGGACCATGTGGACCTAATTGAGACCTTCAGTTTCAAAGTCCACGGTCCACTCTGCCATCCCCTCAAAACAAAGCTGAAAGAGAAATGAAAAATCCTGCAAAGCCAAACAAAGGAATTTAAATGCAATGGACTAGAGAGGGCAGAGCAATGCTAGCCAGCTAGTTTGCTACCCCCTACTACTAAACTTGGTACGCCATGGCTTACTTGGAGTATCAGTAGCTACACCCCTGGTCTTAGGCTGCCCAGCATAAAAGAGCACTCCCCCATCTCTACCCAAAAATACACAATTAGGGAGATGTTGCAACCCATCTCCAGAGGAGCATAGGATTACCCTAATTTTCCAGCCACCAGTCCAAATATCCTCAGTGTCAAAAATCGCTTCCAGATGCCCCAACACTGTACACCGTTGTTTCAACCAAAAAATTAGGTCAGTGACACTCAATCCCTAATTTCTAAAGAGGACTGTGATAGTTTTGTGAGCTGGCTTAGTTAAAGGTAATATTTCAAACGGTGACCTTAAAGGAGTATGCATGACCTTATGATAAGCATCCCAGAACTTATCTAACCCACTGCTCAATTTAAAACTGACATCAAATATCTTCTCTCCAGAAACATGAATCAAGGCATACATTTCGGCTGAGGAAAAATGCAAACTTTCTTTCAGTAAACACCTGTCAACAAATTTATGATCTGGAAAGGTTTCCATACCCCTCTTATATATAAGTCTGACAGCATTATGCCATTTAGCAGAGAAAGTAGGAGTCCTGAAAAAGGAAGCATAAGTACGAGAAGTGTTAACATGGATTGTCAGTAGAAGGGCCTGGTGGTGGGCCTTCAGATTTATCTGTAGGAAGGTGTGTGTCCAAATGTTCCATGGAAGAAGTCAGCGAAATCCTAGAAGAGGAGTCATCATTGGCTGGTGGGGAGTGTCTGAGATGTCAGTGTCCAACCTAAGGATAGGGTTCTGGGTCAATAATAAATCAGAAGGTAGTGCAAGTGGAGAATCCTGAAGCACAACATTCTTTTGCACAGTTGAATCATTACACTCCCTACTAGAAGGTGCTGGAGGTAAAGTGTCCGAGGAAACATTAGAAACGGGATGGGAAGGGGAAACAGACAAATCCCTCCTGTTCATACAGACCCCCAGTATTGATATGGCAGAAAACCCAGAAATCCAGCATCCAGAGTCAGGCAGCTGTGCCCATCCAGCAGATTTCAGGACTGAATCCACGGACCAGGAGGAATCTGCCTCATCAACCTGGTCTGCCCAAGAAGAAGTCTTTTTCTGGGAGGGTTTATAAGCGCTTTTCAGAACGCACTTTTCTTTATCTGCAGCAAAAGAAAATACTGTAGCCTTGTCTTGAGTAGAGAAATTGGTAGTAAAGACAGTACTCACACCAGTAGGTGAAATGTTTGAGTCAGGAGGCAGTGGAGTTGGACCTGCAGCCATAGCAACCGAAGAGTTTGGGAGAACTGATGTAGACATGGCAGCCTCAGTTTCGTGGGACAGCACAGCTGCCGCTAAAGCCGCTGAGATGTTTTTGCTTGTCTTTGAAAACTTAGTTTCTTCAGAAGCTAATAAAAGTCGGAGAGCCTTCTGATCTGCTTTTGTAACATCCATAGGTAGGTCCCATTTGTTCTGTGCTAAAGTCACATTCTGCAATTCCCTGGTATTTGCTGGTAGAGAAATAGGTAAGACCACAACATTTTCTGTCCATTTGTCCAGCATAAGCTCTTCAGATTCAATTAAAGCTTCCATATTTGCAGGGGCTTCAAAGAAAATTTCTGGTTCCATGGTATCTGTTTCCTGAGGAGAAGACAACTCCTCAGCCTGCATCACAACCTGCTGCATCACTGCCTGCTTACCAACTGAGCTAGCCATCCTGACATAGGGTTACCACCTGTCCCTATTTTCGCAGGACAGTCCTGATTTAGGCAGCTGTGTCCTGCAGAAAAACATGAAAAATACTAAATGTCCTGACATTATAGTAGAAAAAATATTTTCAGATTTTCCTCTAAATGTTGCAAAAAACTATAATACCTTAACTAAAATACCTTAAAATAATAAAAAAAACACAAGAAACAACTAAAAACTACAACACTTAGTCTTAATTCTGATTATTTAGAAAACATGTCTGTTACATTGGTCAGGATGACACTGTCCCATGAAAAACCCAGTTTCAGTAAGAAATGTCCCACTTTGGGCTTTTAGAAGGTGGTAACCCTATCCTGACAGTCAAAGGTTCCCCCACAGTCGAATAGGTGAATTTCCTGGTGTTCTGGCCAAATGTCCCTATTCACTAAAACACCACCAACAGGTTAAAAATAATCTGGTTCAACTTCAGTTGGCATCCATTTGTACCCCCGCTGAGGAGGAGGCTGAAAATATGCAAAAAGATTGTCTAGTCCTCCTTCCTGGTCAACAAAACTAAAAAATATATATTTCATCAAGTAAACACACAAGTCAGAAATGACCTTAGGAATATAATATCAAGATTGTTAGATGTTTCATAAAGGAATGACATGGCTAGAATTTCAGCAGTTCATACTGTACACGAACTCTTCTTGAAAAATTGACAACAGGTTTTGGAATGGAAACTTACTTGAGAAATTGTGAATTAAATAGGCATTACAGAACAATCCTGCACCTAAAACTAGAATATAATTGTTCTACCATTGTAAACTTTGTTAACTGGGAAGATTATGTTCAGAGTTTCCCATCCCATGCTAGTGCAACAATCAAAACTTAAGAACTATAGAACATGTAATATTTGACTGCACTCAACTTAAGCAGCTAAGGAAAAAATGGATAACTGCATGATTAGAAAATATTAAGTTTTATCCAGATTCCATAAAATTATCATTTTTACTTAATAATGAGTCTACAAAAATGCTGTATGGATTAACTGATTTTGTCATTGCTGTAAAGAGAAAGATATATTAATGACCGTATGAATGCCTTTTTACTGTGCATCCCTTATTATGTGCTTTATTGTCTCTGTCTTATAGCATGCCTTTTATATTTTTTCACATGTGATGTAAACAGTTTTAATCATGTCTTTGATATTAATAAACTGAACTGGACTTGGTGTGGGAGCTAGAGTTTAATTTTCTCATGAGTTGGAAGGCATTCTGGGAAAGTGAACCCTATATGCAATGCACAGACTTTGCTAGAGAACAGGAAGGTGGTACAACGATCAGCTGCAAGGGACCCAAATCAAGGAAGGGGAAGACCACAGTGGGTGGGATCAAGGCATTGGCTAGAATGCTATTAGAGGATACATTCTCCTCAAAAAAGACATTCAGAGTGAAGTACCACAAGGGTTGGTGCTGGGTCTGCTGCTCTTTAACATATTCATCAATGACCAGGAGGAATGGTTCAGTAGCAGTACAGACAGATACAGGCCTCCAAGTGCTCAAGCCCTGAAAGATGAGGATGCCAGCTAAACAAGTGCTGAAAGAGCGCAGAGCAATATACCAAATAGCTGCACACGTAAAGGAAAACCAATAGATCAATGATATTGCAAAATTACCTCATGGTTGATTTGCATCCAGCAAAAGAGTAGTAGCTCAGAACCCCGTGCTTTGGGACTCTCATGACCCTTTGTCAGGCAGTGTAGTATAGGAACAGACTTTGTTTGTAAAGCAGTGCCTTAAAGTGATAGTACACGATTTTCAGTTCCTATATCCCATATATGCTAGATATTAAAGTGAAACATAGTGCAGAGATACTAAATCAAGTGTTACCCTGATAAATACCCACAGTGTATATAACATTACATCTTTGTTAAAACATTTGATGCTGGGGAACAAGAGGAAAAAAGGAAGAATGAGTAGCCTAAAGGAGATACGCTGAGGAGATGCAAACAATGAAGCATTGTGTGGTGAAGTGAGAATAACAGGTCACACTGAAAAGCAAACAGATGTATATCAAGTATGCAGAAAGTATATGCTGTACTGGCACCAGCCACCTACTGATATATGCTATACTGGGACAGAACCCACATTTTCTGGATTGCGAAGTTTGAAAAAGTGGCAATCCTGTGGCTGACAGGAAAAAAGGGGCATGTGGTTTGAATTTTGTTTTATCAGTTTTATTCAGTACCGGTGACCTTTGACCTCTCTCTTTTGATCCTTTGCTCCAATCCAGCTGCAAGAAGTTTATTTCCCTGATGACTGGTCAGAGACCAGTTTCCGTGCAACCTGGTCTGACACCAGTGTATGAGCCACCTAGTTGGCCAAGTTACATCGCTGTGCAGGAGCTTGTTGCACTTATATTTTTTTCCTGCACCAACTCCCTTTAGTGTAGATTTACTATTGCCAACTCCTTGCCACTATGGATACCACAGCAGTGCAATTTGGGGTGAAAAGAATTTTATGGTAAAGTGAGATTCAAACCCAGACTTTCAGGATCATAGCCTAGTGCACTAACCACTTTACTATGTTGGCTGCTGCCTAGCAAACGTTCGGTTAAACACATATGTGACAATAACTGATCCCAGACCAGTTCATCTGGAAGGAGAAAATGGTCTCAGATCAGGTGGCATGGAAACTGGTCTAAGACCAGGCATCTCTGAAACTGGTCTGAGACCAGGGTATTCTTAGATGGTTGATTGGAAACTGGTCTCAGACCAGCAGTTCCAAAGGAAGTTCCTGAGCTCAGCTGTTTGCCGGTGGGTGCGATTTAGAGGACAGCTAGCTCAAAACACTGCAAGAACAAGGATAAAAATGCACTCCAGAGAAGAAAAGTGTTATTTGGCAGATTTGATGCTTCAGATGTTATTTATTTGAGTAAAAATGCTCTAAATCATTAAAGTAATGCTGGCCATACACAAAAGCTTCAAACTCTAGTGCTATGCCTTGTCATTAAGGCTTCATGAGGGGGCAAAGTTACAGAGACATTGATTCATTTTTATAGACCCTACTTGATGACATCATAATCAATTCTTATGTTAGTAATACAAGAAATAAGTGAAATGGTTTTAATCCATGTACTGTCTTCAAAGCTAAGGTTACAAAACTTAAAAAAAATTAGCTTTTCACTGAAGAACCTATTTTTATATTTCAACTTTAAATATGATTATTTAATAATATCACTTTCAGTGCAGATATAACAACTTAAAACAGTGCTCCACCAAAACAAAATCACAGCAAGAAAATAAATAATTATTTCAATAACAAAAATTAATTTGTTGCTTACTGCACTATTATGTAAATATACTTTTGAACAGAAAGCCTGGTATCCTGTAGTTCAGTTCTGTCTTATCTAAAATCGTGACACAAACTGTGTTCTCAGATTAAATAACTGTATAATTAGTCATTGTTACTGAGGCCTGTTTTGTTGTTATACTGTGTGGAGAGTGTAATGGGTCTCCATTTTTTTAATCCGCTCATTTTTGTGTTTGCTTGCGTACGCATGCGCAGGAAACACCTTGCTTCCAGTAGTAACAGTTAATGATCATGCCACTATGCACAAAGAAATTTTGACTGCTGCAATCAGGGAGCATCCCGTTACAATCAGCTGTGTTTGCGGGGTGGTCCCTGACTGCAGCAGCCAATTACAGCTGCACTGTCTAATGTCCCATTTCAAAGAAACATGGTGGCAGCTTCTCCGCCGGCTTCTCACAGTCCCCATGAAGCCAATAGACATCCGCTGCCTCTCACAGCCCCTGGTGAAGCTGACAGCATGCCTCCTGTCCAGTTCATTTGCCGACAAGGTAGCCCAATCCCCATCGGCATGATGCGCCCCTTCCCATACGTTGCGTGCCTAGGGGGTGCCCAGTCCTCCTCAGCTGATACAGTCCCCTCCAAGCACACTGTATAGCTGATGGGGGGTGCCCAATCCTAGTCTGCAACTTCCAGGTGGTGTGGCATGCTGGGAGCCCACCCGAGCATACCAAAGGTCCCGTGTCATCTTTAAAAAAAACCCACAAATAACCCTATAACAAACAAAATGGTCCCTCATTGAATCTCTTGCCCTCCTCTGTGTACCCCATCTCCCACACCCACCCACACCCCATATTAACCTCCGAAGCCTGGCGTGACGTTCTTCAGTGGACCAGGAACACATCTGTACTCTTCACAGCTGACTATGAACTGAAGAAATGCTGGTAAGCTGTATGATGGCATAAATTAGTTTTTTTTCAACTTATGTGGCTATCTCAGCCATTTTTTTGAATTTTGGCACTAAATTTTCAACATGGGGTTCTTGAGACCCCTTCTCGTGAATTCAGTCACTGTCATGGCATTATGTGGTCCTGAAAGGTGATTTCACGCCCACTGCTTGGAATCACCTTTTGGTACAGAATAACAAAACAACAGTGTCACTGTTCATGAGGTGGGCTCTTAAACAGCCTATGTTGCAAATTTGGTGAAAAAATTCCAAAAAATGACTGTGTTACGAGCGTATGTTGCTCAGTTCCCACGTACACTTGTAACATCACAAATGTATAATATTTTCACTCCAGATTTCAACATTGGCATTTTTACACACCTCCTTATGAACAGTACAGTTGTCATTTTTCACATCCTGGCCAAAATGTGTTTTTGCATGTCCGACGCAGACTAGTGCAGTCATTGTGGGACATCAGTGTTTGGGACAGATTAAAAAAATCACAGTGACACTGTTCTTGAGCAGATATCCTAAAATGCCTATGTTGAAAATTTGGTGAAAAAATTCCAAAAAATGACTACTTTATGGGCATGCATTGCGCATTTTCTATGCACGCTAGTAACTTTGTAAATTTTTAATATTTTCACTCAAGATTTTCAACATTGCCATTTTTCTACACCTCCTCATGAACAATACAGCTGTCATTTTTCACATCCAGGCCGAAATGTGTTTTCGCACATCCGGAGCAGAATAACATGATCACTGTGGGAAATCAGTGTTCGGGACAGACTAAGAAAATCACAGTGACACTGTTCATGAACAGAGGTCCTAAAATGCCTGTGTTAAAAATGTGGTTAAAAAATTCAAAAAAATGACTATGTTATGGTCGTCTGTTGCGCATTTTCTATGCACACTCATAACTTCATGAATTTTTCATATTTTCTTTCAATGCCTCCTGATTATCAGACCATTTATTGCTTGACCTTTGAGTGGGGGAGTGAGGGTCTTATAACAGGGATTCAGTGTGGTAAAGTCTTCAGTAGCAAAAACAGTCAAACAGGCTCCTACAGCCAGTGTACAGAAATCCAGAAATGCTGTGGTTTGTAATGATTTGGGTGTGTGGGGATGAGAAGTGCAGTGGTATTGAAAAGATCTCTGAACAGAGCTGACCTTTAAGTAGGAAAAGTGTAAAAAAAAAGAAAAGTACAAGTTTAATTTACTCGTTGGCTGACTTTCAGCTGGGTGCTGGGGTATATGAACACAACATGATTCACCGAAACACAGACAGGTTCAAAGTAGCAAGCTATGCATAAAAGGAAGCCAGCTGCAAGGAGAGTAATTTCGAGTCAGTCTGACTCTGTGGTAACACTCTCTCCACTTGACCAGAAAGTCATGGGTTTGAGTCCCACTCTGGGCACTTGGGCAGATAACCATCCCTGAAACTACAGTGTTGTATTTACGGTAGGGATGTCCCACGCCAGGGAGTTATGCCCATACCTAATGCTGACACTACAGTTTAGTACTGGGGGAGTCCCAGACCAAGACTTGGGCTCATACCTAATGCTGAGACTTTAGTTCAGTTCTAGGGATGCCCCACACTGGGTACTTGAGTTGGGTTCATAACCATTGCTGACACTACAGTGCAGTTCTAGGTGGTGCCTCAGACAACAATTTGGGTTCATACCTAATGCTTATGCTACAGTGCAGTTTTAGAGGGTGTCCAAAACCATGACACATGTCTGTAGCCAATGTTGATATTTGAGTGCAGTACTGGAGGCTGTCCCAGACCAAGATTTGGGTTTGTAGCCAATGCTGACACAACAGTGCAGTACTTGGGGTGTCACAGCCCTTGACATGGGTTTATACCCAGTGCTGACACTGCAGTTCAGTACTAGGGTGTGTTCAAGTCTAGGAACATGTGCTCATACTCAGTGTTGACACGCAGTATAGTATTAGGTGTTAGCAGGCCATTGGTTCATAACTAATGTGCAGACACTGCAGTACTAGGGGGATGTCCCACACCAGGATCTGGACTCATACCCAGTGCTGTGCATTAGTGGTGGTATTCCACACCAGGACCTGGGCTAATATGCAACTCTGACACTGCAGTACTAGGCGGTGTCCCACAACAGGACTTTAGTTCACTTCATACCTAATTCTGACACTGTAATGCAGTACTAGTGGGTGTCCACAACAGGACATTGGTTCATACCAATGCTGACACTGCAGCGCAGTACTATGGGGGTGTTCCACTTCAGAATCTGGACTCATATTCAGTGGTGACACTGCAGTGCAGAACTAAGGGGTATCCCACTTCAGTACTTGGGCTCATATTCAATGGTGACACTGTGGTACAGTACTAGGGGATGTCCCACACAAATACCTGAGCTCATATTCAACAGTGGCACTGCAGTGCAGTGCAAGAGGGTGTTCCACACCAGTACCTGAGCTCATATTCAATGATGACACTAGTGCAGTACAAGAGGGTGTCTCACTTCAGGATCTGGACTCAGATTCAATGGTGACACTGTAGTGCAGTACAGGGGGGTGTCCCACTTCAGTACAGGGGCTCATATTCAATAGTGACACTGTTATTCAGTACTAGGGGGGTGTCTGACTTCAGGACCAGGACTCATATTCAATGGTGACCCTGTGGTGCAGTACTAGGTTGGTGTCCCACTTCAGGATCTGGACTCATATTCAGTGGTGACACTGTAGTGCAGAACTGGGGGAGCGGGGTGTCCCACCTCAGGACCTGGGCTCAAATTCAATGGTGACACTGCGGTGCAGTACGGGGAGGTGTCCCAATCCAGTACCTGAGCTCATATTCAATGGTGACACTGTAGTGCAGTACTAGGGGGTGTCCCACACCAGTGTCTAAGGATCCCAAAGCACACTGTGACACCTGTCGGTGTCTGCAGATGGGGTGAGGTGGAATGGCATAAGCATTATGGTCGATGACCCAAAGGCACACGTCCAAAGCCTTTCAGTCTCTGTATGGTGGGTTGGGGGTTGGTGTTACTTCAATACTGCCATTCCTATTGTGCATCTCTCTAACTCCCGCACTAGCAATGCCAATGCCAGCAAGAAAACATTTGGCATTGACAAATGCTTGTTTGGATGGCATTTACTAAGTTTCTCTGAGTTTTTTCTTTGACTCTATTGCATGCCTCTATGACTAATTTCTCCCCATATCCCCTAGCCAGAATATGACCCTTCAGTTCCTGGGCTTGTATTTCAAAATCTGTATCTTCAGTGCAGTTCCTTCTTATCTGTAACATCTGGCTGTAAAGGATGGAATTTTTGTGTTTAACAGGATGTGCACTGTTGTGTCTCAAAACTGCATTTTTAGCTGTCTTTTTTTTTAATCCCTTAGTCCTTACCGTTTTTTTTTCAAAGTCACCTACAAGGGTAAGATCCAGAAAATTAATGTCATGTCTATTCATTGTACACGTAAATTTCAGATATAAGTTATTCACATTTAGCCACTTTATGAATTCACTAGTCATTTCCATTGTGCTGTCCCATATCCACAGGCAATCATCTATATATCTTTTCTACTTTACAATATTTTTAGAAAATGGATTTATCAAGGGATTGTAGATGGTTTTCATTTCCCAATGCCCTAAGAAAAGATTGGCATATGAGAGTGCCATTATTGCACTCATTGCGGTACCACAAGCTTGCAGCTAATGTGTGTCTTCAAAAATAAACGTGTATTAAAACAAAATTCAGTGCTTTCATCAGAAAATCTATAGGGGTGACACTGCTTATGTCATTATTTTCAAGAAAGTACCTGCAAGCTGCGATGCCATCCTCATGCCTGATAGATATATAAAAGGCCTTGACGTCTATGGCTAATCACAGGTAGTTATCATTCCATTCTAGATCAACAAATTCCTTGATAGTGTCACCTGTGTCTTTAAGATGTGATGGGAGCTGAATAACTAGTCTCTTCAAAAAATATTCAATAAAGTTGCCCAGTTTTTCTGTTAGGGATCCCATCCCTGACATGATGGGCCTACCAGGGGGATTTTCTGTGTTCTTACATATTTTTGGTAGAGTATATATGGTGAGCATAATTGGGTATTCATTGCAAATGTTTTTATATTCATCATTAGTGATGGACCCATCTTCTACTGCCTCCTGTAACAGTTTTGCCAATTCTATTTTATATTGTATTGTCGGACTCCCTGGTAACTTAACATAGTCATTAGTAACATTTAACAACTTGTACACCATGTCTTCATATTGTTTTTTGTCCATAATAAAATTACCCCCCTTGTCTGCTGGTTTAATGATTAAATCTTTTGCTTCAGCTAGATCTTTCAATGCTTTCCTCTCAAGTGAAGGTAATGTTGTGTTGGAGGGAACCATTTTTATTTAACAGTGTTTTCATTTGATGTAAAATTGTTTTCTCATGTGCCAGTGTAACACCCTTCCCCCCCATATGGGGCTTACCTTTATGCCTCCTGGTTTTCTCCCATCTGCCACTGACGCTCCACCCCCCCCAATCTGGCCCGAGTCCATGATGTGTTCCCCTCAGGTGCCCAGAACAGCCCCCATATTTGTTTGGAGCCCCGCTGGGCTCACAGAGCAAGTTGTGAGCTGTCAGCATCTTTCTCATGCTGCCGGCACTCAGGTATGTGTCAGGAAGGCACTTTGGAGTTTGCGACTGCCATTGTGGTCAAAACAGAGGAGTTTTTCTGTGGTCCCGGTGCCCTGGCTATGTTAAATAGGGACCAGCGACCTCAACAAGGCCACAGAGAGGCTTTTAAAATATAAATAAAGAAAGTGCCGTGAAGCGCTAAGTGTGGGGCATAAAGTGGGGCTCATGAATATTATTAAGCTGCTGCCTGCCACCTAGGGGTATACATTGCAGCGGAGGGGTTAAAAATAAATGTAAATAAATGAGAGTGCTTGTGAGAGAACTGTTGGGACTACATGTTTATGGGGGGAGTTGATAAACAAAAGGTAATCTAGCTGGCTGCACGAGGACTTTAAAACTGGGGACACTCCAGGAGGCAGTATGGCGCAGTGATTTAAGACTCTGAGCTGCAAATCTGGAGACCTGGGTTTGAATCCCACAGACCCCACTTGCATACTGTGTGACCCTGAGCAAGTCACTTAACTTCCTCATGCTCCCAGGTTGCACCTGTAAACAAGCTTTCAGCTTAGTGTATCTCACCTGGTTAAATAATTGAAAAAAAAACCCTACATAAACTGCTATAAGGACTGTATCAGCAGCCACCATGCCAGCAGCCATTAACCAATCGAGAGACAGCATTTATCAAAGGGGCTCTTGGTACAGTGCCAAAGACTTGTGGGGGAAAGGAGTTACAGATTTGGGCACCCAAGTGCTGTCCAGTTAAGAGACTGGTATTGTGTTTGATTTGCCAGGACAGCCAATCGGATTACAGAGACACTGCTCTTTATTTGTGGAGGGACGTTTTGAATCTGGGCAGTTCAAGTTAGTCTGGGTTAAGCCTTTGGACTGTCAGGAGGCTCCCTGCAGTTTGGGGAACTTGGGTAGAGGCCTGTTTTGCCTCTTCTCAGCCAAAACATTGGTTTTCTAATTGATGAGACTGCCTGTCTCCAGAGCAACTGTCATTCTCCACTGAGGGAGAAAATAGAAGATTTGTTGCCCAGGGCAGAATTTCCAGACTGAAAGTGTGTCAGCTTGCCAAAGGACCCAACAACTGCATTCTGGTGAGAAATTGTTTTTGCCATGGGGGACTGTGCCTGAAAGTTAATGCCTGGGGTTTTCCAGAGTTGTCTCCAGCCTGTTTGCCAGGGGGAGACTTGAACTGCTGTGTGCCAGCTTACATTTCCAGGACTGCACTTTACAAGTGGTAAGCTGTGTGGCCTATTACAGAACTGTATCCAAGCTGAACGGGTGATGCCAAGTACTGTGCCTAAAAGACTGTTGCTGCCTGTAAAAGCCAAGCTGCCAGATGACCAGAGAAGTTCTATGCAGGTTGTGGCCACCCTTAGGGGTTAAGCCTTGACGAGGGGTGAGTCATATCCACTCCGGTCCCTGTATCCTGGTCCTTGCCAGAAAGGATGAAGTACTGCAGCCTGCGACCACATCCTGCTTTGAGGAGAGCCATCCTGGAAATCAGCCCAGATACTGAGGTTCAAGATTCAGTGAGTACCTCAGGGTTTTACCCTGCAACACTGATCCAAATTAATTTACTAGCTGATTTGCTTTTCAAGTTCCAAATTGTGGTTAGACTGTTTTGCAGGTCAGTGGACCTGGGGATTACAATTTCTGGGTTTCAAAAAGGTGTTTTTTGATTACTACAGCCAAGTACAAATTAAAGTCTTAACCATTTCTTTATTTAAGGGCCCCAACCAGGTACAATGCCGGCCAACCTGCAGTACCACTTCAGGCCTGCAACGCAGCTTATCCTGGGTACCCAGTGAGGTTAACTGGACAGTCCAGAGGGCTTAATGCATTTGTTTGAATGTTATTCCAAGACAAAATATATCTAATAGAAAAAACACCATTTAATCAAATTTTAATTTGCATCCCCTACCCCTTGTTTAACTCCCTAAATAAATCTGTCGATTTTTGAATGTTAATCTGGTTCATGACCATATTATTACTGAGTGCTGGTTTAATACAAGCAACCAAAAGGTTTTGCGTTGTTATTGCTGGTAACTATTCTTTACAGGTGCACAGGGTGAATGCAAGAGTTCCAGACCCTGTTGGTAAATGGTCACTGTGAGCATATTACTTGCACTCTCCATTGGTAACATTGGTAATACAGAGCACTATAAAGACAGATGTCCATTTGGCTCGCTTATCTTAGAATTTAATACCTCACTATATTTCTGCCCCTTATATAAGTATCGAGAGACTGTTTGAAGGATGTCATAGTCTGACTAGCTACCACCTCAATCGGTAAGTCATTCCAAACTCTTGCCACCTTATTGGAGAATCAAAATGGACGAAGTTTTGTCCTACATCTATCCACCTTCAACTGTAAGGGGTGGGCACAGATGTTATGTAACTGTACCATAAGGTGCAGGTCTATTTGCTCCCAAAGCTGGTTATCAGATAATGTCTGATAAATTAGGCACATATCCCCTCTCATCCTATGGTACTCGAGGGGATACAGTTTCATCAACCTGTCCTCATATGCCATATCCTTAACTTCATAGATTTTTCTAGTAGCCCTTCGCTGTACCCTCTCCAGGGCTCTTATGTCCCCTTTGTAGCCCAGTGCCCAGAACTGCATGCAATATTCTATATGCAGCCTCACAAGAGAGGTATACAAAGGGAGCAACACTTCTTTTTTCCTACTTTTTATATGTCTGTGTATGCATCCCAGAATTCCATTTGTCTTCTTAACCACTAAATTATAGTGTGAGTAGAACTTGAGGTCATTACTGACCCTGATACCCAAATCTGTTTCCTCATGTACTACTTTAAGGGTATTACCACCCAGACTATAATTTATTTCTGGATTTTTTATGCCAAAGTGCATAACACAGAAACATAGAATTTGACAGCAGATAAGGACCACTTGGCCCACCCAGTCTGCCCATTTCCCTACCTAATGGATAAGCTGCAGATCCTAGTTAACCAGCAGCCTACTTCTTTCTACCCCCACCCCCTAGAATTGCCTTATGGCTGTCCCATGCATGCTTGAATTCAAGCACTGTTTTTGACTCTACAACCTCCTCCAGAAGGCCGTTCCATGCATCCACAACCCTCTCTGTGAAAAAATACTTCCTTACATTACCTCTGAGCTGCCCCACTTCTTCAAATTGTGCCCCCTTGTTCTTGCACACCTCCTTTTTTGAAAGATGCTACCCTCTTGGACTTTGTTGATTCCCTGAGGTACTTGAACGTTTCTATCATGTCCCCCTCTCCCTCCTTTCCTCGAGGCTATACATATTAAGCTCCTTTAGACTTTCTTCATATGTCTTCTGGTGCAGACCCTGCACCATTTTAGCTTCATCGGTGCATTTATTCGCATTAAAGGTTGCCCCATTTTCCTTTGCCCATAACTCCAATTCTCCAAGTGCTAGTTGTAAGTTTGAGGTATTAGATATTTTATAAACTGGATGTCCTATACGGGTATTGTCAGCAAATTTAGTGAGCCAAATGTCTAGTGTTACCTGCATAGTTGACATATAGAAGTTAAACAAACATGGTCCCAGCACAAATCCCTGTGGGACCCCACTAGTGACTGCTGCCCAATCAGACATTTCTCCCAGGACGCATACTCTTTGTTTCCTTGCAGACAACCAATCTCCTACCCAGTTGGCTATTTTAGAATGTATCCCCAAGTTAGAGGTAGTTTTAATCAATTGTTCATGAGGGACCTTATCAAATGCCTTTGCAAGATCTAAGAATATTACATCCACTTGACTGCCTTCATCAAATGATTTACTAACTTTACTGTAAAATTCCAGTAAATTTGTTTGACATGAACGGGTCGTAAATCCATGTTGGGAGTTGTCTTTTTTCCCCTCCAGCTCCACATAGTCCATGATGTAATCCTTCACAATACCCTCCAGTACTTTTCCTAATGCAGACGTCAGGCTAATGGGCCTGTAGTTTCCCACCTCATGCTTTTGTCCCTTTTTGTGAATAGGGACAACCGTTGTCTGTCTCCATGCCTGTACAGTTACCCTGGTTCCAATGACTGTTGAAATATTTGTGTGACTGGCCCTGCCAAGTAATCTGCCAGTTCTTTTAACAATCTAGACCATCAGGTCCACTAACTTTATTCTGATTCAGACTTTTAAGCCTTGTTCTTACATCCTCTAGCTCTATTATGAGATCCAAGGTTCCACTGCAGTGTGATCTGCTATGCTGAATTTTTGGTCTAAATTAAACACTGAGGAAAAATATGTATTAAACCTATCAGCCATTTGTTTATTGTCAGAAACAATTTTTTCGTCATTATCTATCAGTGGTCCAATTTTTTTACCCTGTCCCCTTTTGTTATTTATATATGTATCAGAACATTTATAATTATCCCTTGTTTTTGTTGCCAGTTTTAATTCATAGCTGCTTTTTGCCTTGCCAATAGCCCTTTTGACCCTTTTTAGATGGTGTTTATAGATTGCCCATGACTTAGCTTCCCCGCCTCTCTTTGCCCTAGAGTATGCCTTATTCTTATTATTTATCAACCTTTTAACTGTAGAGGCCATCCAAAGGGGCAAAATTCTCCTGGAGTTATTGTATTTTTTATGACTAGGGACATGTTTTGGGATCAGCTCATTTTGTTTGTTTATGAATTTGTCCCACATTTCTTGAACTGTTAGATTGGTCAGCTCCTGCTGCCAGTTCCAGGTGTCCAAATCATGTTTAAATATACCATAATTAACCCTGTTAAAGTCATACAATACTGTACTCCCACTAGTAATATGGTAGCCCCTATCAATTTGGAAACTAACTGTGGAATGGTCGCTATTTCATAACGAAGCTTCAACCTTGCAGTTTAGAATATTATCAACCATATTAGTTAAAACTAAGTCTAAAATATGATTCCCCCTTGTGTTTTCCTGTACCAATTGGTCCATTCCTGCAGCTAGTAGTTCTTCGAGGAAACTAAGTTTGACCTGAGAGTTTACCTGCAATAGGTCCCATTGTATACCAGGAAGATTAAAATCTCCTAGTATAATGGCATAGTCCTCTTGGGCTATACATTTAATAAAATCCAGTAGGTGACTATCTTGTTCAGGTGACCTAGCTGGTGGTCTATATATGACTGCTATGTTAATCTTGGGTGCTCTAGGTGGAATAATCTTAACCCATAAAATTTCTTCCTGGGCCCATGCAGTACAATCCTTGATCTCGGATGTAATATCATTTTGGATATATAATGCCACTCCACCACCTCTAGTGTGCTGCCTATCCTTATTATAAAGAATATACCCTGGGATTTGCTTATCCCAGTTATCTCCAGCACACCACCATGTTTCCGTAATGGCACATACCTTGATTTTATCATTATACAGCTTGAGTTTTAATTCATCCATTTTATTAGTAAGACTTCTGGCATTAAAAACAAGGCAATTCCACACCGTAGTATGTTTGTGAGTCATGTTTGTGTTCACAACCCCAGATCCCCGCCCCATTATCTAGTTTAAATGTTGTTCAATACTCTGTTGTAATTTAGATGATAGTATTCTTTTTCCCTGCCTGTTTAGATGTAAGCCATCATGTGAAAAGCTGTGGTATGCCTGGAAATCCTCCCAATGGTCCAAATATATATTCATTAATTGTGAATTGAATGCAAAGATGTGCTCAATATGCTGTAAAAATTATAAAAGGCCAGACCGCCTGAATTAATGCTGCTGAAGTGTCCAGTGAGGCCCAGTCCTCTGCAAGCAGGGCCAGTGTCCAAGTCCCTAAGGAGGAGGCTAATAGTAACCTGCTGAGGGAGGTTAAAGAGCTGAGATCCCTAGTAAGTGACCTTGCTCAATCGTCCTACCAAGGCACCCCCTGTCAGAGGCCTAGTAGGTATGAGCGCCCCTATCGGCAACAAGAAGAGCCTTAAGAGTGGGAACTATCCTAGTGGTAAATCAACTGAAGAGTCCACTCATTCACAGAACCCTAGGCCTGCTATCTTCTGTTATCATTGTGGGGAGGATGGTCAGACTAAGAGAACATGCCAGTCGCCCAAAGGCTTAAGGAAGGTGAATGCAAAATTGTTAAATCAAATTAAACAAAACAATCCTAAACCATGTGAAAGGCCTTCATACAAGTCGTTTGCTGCAAAGTCATCTCTTAACGCTCCTGAAAACACTTTGCTGGACTGGTCAAAATTGGTAGGCCCTTCCATGGACACCACTGTACACGTATATGGAATCCTGGCTCCAGTAGTTTTAGATAGCTGGTCCCAAGTTACGATAATCTTCAAAGAGTGGTATGATCAACACTTACCTGATCACCTACTAAAACCTCTTGAAGGACTGCGTGCATGGGGGTTGAGTGAAAAGTCTTTTCCTTATCTTGGTTACTTAAAAGTCTGTCTTTCTTGTCCACCCTCTGTGGCTGGTGTGGGAGATTCTGTGGAGAAGCTAGCCCTGGTCTACCCTTTTACTGGACTTTACGATGGTATCCCTGTACTAACTGGCACCAATGCATATGCGTTTGGGTGCCTGGCCCAGTTATGTGAAGAAAGGTAGTAGAAGAAGAAGGCAGAAAGAGCCCTGCATGTTCATGCATGATCCAAAAGGTTGATGAGAAACAAATGCACCCCGAGGAGAGTGACAAAGATGAACCTGTTGGGATGGTCTGGAAAAAAGATCCTGCTGCTATATCGTTACCTCCAAATGCAGAATGCAGTGTCAGTGGTGAGATGCGGCTGCAAAAAGATGTGACCAGCAATATTCTGATGCTGGATGCCCCAGACGAGGGAAAACTACCTGAAGGACTGCTGATTAAGCCCAGTGTACTTCTGGCCCAGGCTCATGCTTATGGCCGAATAGTGTTGGTATAGATACAAAATGCTACAGAGCGAAACATCACAGTACATAGAGGATGCACCCTGGCTGAAGTCTACTATGCCAGCACTGCTGTGCTAATATCCAAGTGTAAAACTGAAAAAGAGTATGAGGTATCACCTGACATGTTTGATTTTGGAGATTCACCTATCCCAAACACCTGGAGAACCAGAATCAGTAAAATGTTGGCTCAAAGAACTAAGGTACTCTCCTTCAAGCAATGGAATGTTGGGTGTGCCATAGGTGCTGAACACCACATTCACCTGCATGATGAGAGACCCTTCAAGGAGAGGTCTAGACATCTAGCTCCTGCTGATATCAATGATGTCAGATGTCACCTACAAGAGATGTTAGCAGCTGGCATCATACAAGAATCACGCAGCCCATATGCCTCCCCAGTTGTTGTGGTGTGAAAAAAGAATTGCTCTCTCCGTATATGTATTGATTACAGGACCCTTAACAAATTAACCATTCCTGATCAGTATACAATGCCACGCATACAGGTCACCCTGGACTGTCTAAATGGGAGTAAATGGTTCTCCATCCTTGACCTCCAAAGCAGATACTAACAAATCCCAATGACTCCAGAGGACAGGGAGAAAAACTGCCCCTTGGGTTTTTCTGACTTCCTTCTTATGCTCCAAGGCATATTAGGTGCACCAGCAACATTTCAAAGATTAATGGAGCATGCCGTGGGAGATATGAATCTCTTGGAATGTCTCATCTACCTTGATGACATCATAGTCTTTGGCAAAACTCTAGAGGAGCATGTAGCTCGCTTATTCAAAGTGTTGGACAGGCTTGAGGAGTTCAGTCTAAAGTTATTAGTTGACAAATGCCATTTTTTTCAGAGCTCTGTCAAATACATCATATGTCATTGTGTCATCGGAAGGCATGCAAACAGACCCCAGTAAGGTGGAAGCATTAACCAGATGGCCAAAGCCCAACAACTTAAAAGAACTTCAAAGGTTTCTTGGATTCTGCAGCTATTACCGCCGATTTGTCAAGGACTACACCAAGGTAATCCTCTCCCTACTAAACTTAATTCAAGGATACCCACCTACTCACAGAATGTTTAAGACAGGTTCTAGCAAAGAGACTATAAAAAATTATTTCAGACCCAATGAGCCATTTGGACAGAGATGGACTCCAGATTGTGACACTGCTTTTGAAGAAATAATATACAGATTAACTCACACTCCTGTACTCACTTATGCTGATCCACCAAAGCCCTATGTGTTACGTACGGATACCAGCCTGAGTGGCCTCGGAGCCATACTCTATCAAGAATACCTAGAAGGATTACGTCCAGTAGCTCTTGCTAGTAGAAGTCTGACACCTTCAGAAAAAAACTATCCGATACATAAATTAGAATTTCTTGCTCTCGAGTGGGCCATAGTTGACAAATTTCATGAATACTTGTATGGTGTTAAATCTTAGTCAAAACAGATAACAATACATTAACGTATGTCCAAACAACAGCCAAATTAGATGCTACTGGACACAGATGGCTTTCCACTCTACCAACATATGATTATGCAGTAGAGTACCGACCAGGCTTAAATCACATCGATGCCAATGTTCTCTCATGAAGACCTGCTTCTGACCAACAGTGGGTGCATATTCCTGAACAATCTGTAAAAGCACTATGCCACAAGTTCGACCAGGAAGAAGCCCTGTCCTCTGAAGCTGTAAACTGTCTGGCTGATTGCTTGGGACTGCCAGAGACTTGTATACCAGTTGCATACTGTAGTTTTGCAGCCTTAGACTTAAGTTCTTTACCACAGCTAACTCCAGCTGACATCCAAAAAAAGAACAGTACTGTGATCCAGTGATCAGACCAGTTGTTGATGCTTTAAGAAAGGGGGGAGATGTCTCTAAAATGTGGTCCATTGACCCCAAAACTGCTTTACTTCTTTGAGAAGGGCCCAAACTCAGGCTTCGAGAGCAGCTATTGTACAGAAAACTTACTGACAGCCAAGGTGAAGTTGTTAGGAGACAGCTAGTACTGCCAACTGAGTTCAAAAATGTTGTATTGAACTACTTGCACAACCAAATGGGACATCTGGGTAGTGAAAGAACTCTGAATCTAGCCTGTTCATACTTCTACTTGCCTAAGATGGGCCTAGACATAGAAACATAGAAACATAGAATTTGATGGCAGATAAGGACCACTTGGCCCACCCAGTCTGCCCATTTCCCTACCTAATGGATAAGCTGCAGATCCTAGTTAACCAGCAGCCTACTTCTTCCTACCCCCACCCCCTAGAATTGCCTTATGGCTGTCCCATGCATGCTTGAATTCCACCACTGTTTTGACTCCACACCTCCTCCGGAAGGCCGTTCCATGCATCCATAACCCTCTCTGCGAAAAATGCTTCCTTAAATTACCTCTGAGCCGCCTCTATCTTCTTCAAATTGTGCCCTCTTGTTCTTGCACACCTTTTTTTGAAAGATGCTACCCTCTTGAACTTTGTTGATTCCCTTGAGGTACTTGAAAGTTTCTATCATGCCCCTCTCCCTCCTTTCCTCGAGGCTATACATATTAAGCTCCTTAAGTCTCTTCATATGTCTTCTGGTGTAGACCCTGCACCATTTTAGTTGCCCTCCTCTGGACAGCTTCCATCCTGTCTATGTCTTTGCGGAGATTGGGTCTCCAGAACTGCATGCAGTACTCCAGATGGGGTCTGACCAGCTGTCTGTACAGATGGATGATAACTTCCTGTTTTCTACTGGTGATGCCTCTCCCTATGTATCCCAGTATCCCCCCAGCCCTCCTTGCTGACCTCTCACATTGTTTGCCCACCTTTAGGTCATCTGATATGACTACCCCAGGTCCCTTTCCATTTTTGTTGTTGTTAGTATCTCACCCCCCATTGTGTACTCTTCCCCAGGGTTTTTGTTTCCCAGGTGCATTACCTTGCTCTTCTTAGCATTGAATTTAAGCTGCCATACATTTGACCATTCCCCTAACCTTGCCAAGTCCCTTCTCATCCTTTCCACCCCACCTTGAGCATCAACTCTGTTGCAGATCTTTGTGTCATCTGCAAAGAGTCATACTTTTCCTTCCAGTCCTTCTGCAATGTCACTTATAAAGACATTAAAGAGGACCGGTCCTAATACTGAACCCTGCGGTACCCCACTAGTAACCCCCCTTTCTTCAGAGTGGACTCCATTTACTATTACTCTCTGTGTCCTATTCTCCAGCCAATTCTTTACCTAGGCTGTCATCTTGGGACCCACTCCCAGGCTGGCTAACTTGTATATTAATCTTTTATGTGGAACTGTGTCAAATGCCTTGCTAAAGTCTAGGTAGGCCATGTCCACAGCCCCTCTCTGATCTATTACTTTGGTCACCCAGTCAAAGAAATGTATCAGATTTGTCTGGCATGACCTTCCCGCTGTGAATCCATGTTGCCTTGGGTCCTGTGCCCCTCTAGCCTCTAGATACTCGACCATTCTTTCCTTCAGAAGTGATTCCATCATTTTCCCTACTACTGAGGTTAACAGGTCTGTAGTTTCCTGCTTCTGCCTTGCTCCCACTTTTGTGAAGGGGAATCACATCTGCCTTCCTCCAGTCCTCGGGTACCACCCCATCCTCCCATGATTTGTTAAAGAGGGTAGTCAGTGGTGTCACTAGTTCTACCCTTAGTTCTTTTAGAATTCTGGGATGAATCCCATCACGCCCCATTGCTTTGTTCACCTTCAGTTTTAAGAGTTCTTTCAGAAACCTTTCTTCTGTAAATGGGCTGGTATCAACTTCTGTATCCAGAGTGTCTCTACTGTTTGTTTTAGGTACCTCCCCCTCTTCCTTTGTAAATACTGAGCAAAAATATTTGTTTAGTATCTCTGCCTTTTCACAGTCACCCTCTGCCCACCCCCCTCCCCTTTATTAAGCCTCACTATCCCTCCCTTGGTCTTCCTTCACTCCCTGATGTACCTATAAAAGGTTTTATCCCCCTTCTTAACTGAGTTGGCTATCTTTTCCTCGGTTTGGGCCTTTGCTGTTCCGACTGCCTTCCCAGCTTCCTTTTGCTTTAATTGATACAGTTCTCTGTCCTGCTCCTTCTGTGATTCCTTGTACTTCCTGAATGCTTTCTTTTTCTCTTGAACCTTCACTGCTACTTCCTTTGAGAACCATAGTGGTTACTTACATCGTTTCATTTTGTTTATTTGCTTCACACAAAGGCTTGTTACCTCTGTGATGGCAGTTTTTATTATTCCCCATTGTTCTTCCACCCCTCCTTCCTACCAATTTGCTAGTGCAAATAGACATTGAGCAATATGTTAAAACCTGCAGTAGGTATCTCCAGCACAAAGCTCAACCACAAAGAGCAGCCCCTCTGGTCACTATTACTACAAGTGCACCAATGGAACTTGTCTACATCGATTTTCTTAGATTAGAGCCAGACTGAAAAGGCATTGCTAATGTGTTAGCAGTTACAGATCACTTCATGAGGTATGCGCAGGCCTATCCAACCAAAGACCAAAAGGCCGCAACTGTAGCCCAAGTTCTCATTGAAAAGTTTTTTGTACATTACAGTGCCCCCCAGCATATCCATTCGGATCAAGGCTGGGATTTCAAAAGCAGATTTATTAAAGAACTGTTGTCCCTATGGGGTGTAAGAAAATCCAGAACAACCCCCTATCATCCACAAGAAGATCCACAACCAGAGAGATTTAATCGCATCTTTCTTGATATGCTTGGCACATTACACCCAAAAGATAAGCCAAACTGGAGCCAACAAATAAGCACACTTGTACATGCCTATAATGGCACGAAAAATGATGTTACTGGTTTTTCCCTGTATCATCTTATGTTTGGCAGAGAAGCTCGTCTCCCAGTGGATGTTTGTTCTGGAGTGTCTCCTGATGGTGTTCAGTGAGAAGACCACCTGCAGTATGTAAAAAAGTTAAAAGCTCAACTAGATCATGCCTATCAGCTTGCAAATACCATGGCAGCAAAGAAAAACCTGGCCAACAAAACTAACCATAACAAACGTGTCAAAGCCCAAGCTCTCCAACCAGGTGACAGGGTACTAATGAGAAACTTTGGACTTCCAGGTAAACACAAAATAGCCGACTGCTGGAGTCACATCCCACATATTGTAGTTAGTAAGCTAAATGATTTGCCTGTGTATAAGGTGTGTCCAGAAGGGAACCCTCGTGCTGTCAAAACCATTCATAGAAATCACCTTTTACCTATCAGCCAAATAGTAATCAATAACGTTCAAGAGACTGAAGCTTCTCAGTGCCCTGTGACTAGGTCTGCTACTTAGACCAAGCTACAAAATCAGCAAACTTTTGCTTTCCAGCCTGTTGCTCCTGACAGTAATGTCTCCAATCCTGCAAACCTTATAAATATTAATAATACAGAATCTGAAAGTGATTATGAAAGTAAGTTTTGTACTGTATTCTGCCATCTCTTGAACTTGAAAGTGTTCCAGGTATTTCCCTCTGTTAACCAAGGTGATGACTCAGAAAATCCAGTGGTTTTAACCAATTTCATTTTATCAATTCTACCTGAACCTCCAGAAAGTGATCCCACAGTGTGGATCTTGAAGAGGCTGATTTCCTTTGTACAGTGGAATTAACTGAAATCAGTGAACATGAACACACTGACGCAACTAGTGAACCTACAAGTGACCATGAAAGTGTTGCTGAACTAAGTGGGACAAGTGAACTGTTTCATTCTAAGGATAGTAATGTTGTTCAAGACCAGAGAGATGTGTCTGGATGATTCCGACTTTGCAGAAATACATCTGACAAATGACGACGAGCCTAACAAGCCAGAGAGTAACAGTGATATCCAAGTTAAAGAGCCAGAGTGTGATAGTGGTGCTCAAGCCAAAGAGTCTGAAGCTAATTCTAATCAACAAGAAAGTGCAGCGGAACCCATTTCTCCTGAAGCTGCTTCGTTGCTGGACAATGAACTGGGACTGATCACCCCGAATGCAGAAGCAGAAGTGCAAGTTCCAACGCCAACTTTGCCACATCACTCAGAAAGATTTCTAAAGACTATATTAAAGCTCACATATGACACCCCAGCACAGCCTGGTAACTTGCCCATGAATGCTGTGCATAAAGGAGTATATATTTTGCCTAACTCCTTGCCCAGAATTGTGCTCACTGCCCTCACCAAAGCCTCCACCCAATCTAAGGTGTCCACCTAGTCTAAAAAAGGTGTATAAATATAAAAAGAGGAGAATAAGGTGAAATGCTCTTGTAAAATGTGGTAAATGATAACTTTATTAACAAACTGTAGCCAGAGCCATTATGGCGGTGGAGCGCTGCCAAATGACCAAAGTTGCACCTGTGCCTAGAAAGTTTGAAATGACTGGGTGTAACTTGACCATTTTTTGGAGTTGTTTCACCAAATTTTCTTTGGGACCCCACCTCATGAAAAGTGCCACTGTCATTTCATACACTTGTCCTGAATAGCGATTTTGCAGAGCAACCACGCCATTCTGCGTCACAGGTGCGAAAACACATTTTGGGCAGGATGTGAAAAATGACACCGTACTGAGGAATTGTGCTCATAATGAAGTCATTTTTGAAAATCTTTTCATCAAATTTGCAACATGGGCTTTCTGGGACCCCCACCTCATGAACAGCAGCACCTTTTCATTAATCGGTCCCAAAAGGTGATTCCACGCAGTGACTGTGAAATCACCTTTCAGGACCAAGTAATGAAATGACAGTAACAGTATTCATGAGGTGGGGTCTCAAGAACCCCATGTTGAAAATTTGGGGCCAAAATTCTTAAAAATGGCTGATATATCAACGTAAGTTGAAAACCCTATTGAGTGCCATTATACGGTGCTTACCTTTGATTCTTCAGTTTGCGTGTCTGGCTTTGAAGAGTGCAGACATGTCCCGTCAAGAGAAGATGAGATGCCTGACCACGGAGGTAAGTATGCGGTAAGGGGTGCGGGAGGTGAGTGCTCAGTGGAGGGTGGGGTGGGGAGGGGACTGGAGCGATGACGAGGACTATTTTCTTTTTACAGTAAAAAGATGTTGGGGGACTATTTTCTTTATTTACAGGAGAAAAACAAATCTGGGCACACTGGGGTGGGCTCCCAGTGTGCCACATGAGTGGGAGGGATGGACATGATGCCAACACGGGGATTGGGCACCCCGATGTTGGCGGGGGGAAAAATGAATTAAAAAATTGGACACATTGGGTTTGGCTCCCAGTGTGCCAAATGAATTGAGGGGTAAGTGTTGCTGACATGGGGATTGGGCATCCTGATGTCAGCATGGAACACAAAAAAAAAAATAAATATGGGCACACTAGGGTGGGCTTCCAGTGTGCCACATGATTTGGGGGGGTTACATGACGCCGACATGGAGACTGGGCACCCTGATGTCAGAGCAGGAATGGGAAATTGAGGGAGTGGGGGAGAACTGCAGCAGTGGGAGAGAGTGGGAGGGTTTCATTACCCGCCAGTGCTGGGATTGAACAGAGGGAGCAGGGAGGATGGGTGCAATGGGAGGAGCACAGAAGTCTTTTGAGTTTTGTTTGGAGGAGTACCATCTGCAAGATGACAGAGGTGAAGGAACTGTGCATGCGTGGTATTTGTGCATGCATAGTTGCGGTTCACAAGATGGCAGTACCAGGAATATGGAAGTAACAGTTGAAATAGTGTTGCTGTTACTCCATAGCGGCTGATCGTGGCAGATTGTTACAAGCTCCATTGGACTTTCGGAAGGATACTTCCAAATGTCCAACAGAAAATGCTACGATTGGCCATTTTAGGGCAACAGATCGATCTCAAAATAGTTGTAGGCTCTACCCACAGCCATAAAAATGCACTTTTACTGTCTGATGTGAAAATGTGATTGTAAATTTCTGATATATGCCAAGTGAATTTGAAATGTTATGACATTGCTTTACAGTGATTATAGGACATGCTTTAAAATTATTACAGGATGTCCAATATCTAAGTAAGACTAATATGATAGCATGCTATATTGTAAACAGTTACTATATGCCTAGCTAGGTTGTAAATAGAAAATACTATTCTGATATATGTGTGTAACCCCCCTACAAATGGGGGTTCCTGAAAAGTCTTCCTTGAGCTGGCCTAAATGCTTACTGCCAGGCTGGTGTCCTGCGTTTGAGCAGTTCAAATGTATTGCCAAACTACACCTTGGTATTCATCCTAAAACCTAACTTCTGACACTACCTGAAGGCAAAACCTTGTAAAAGAAAATACAGTGTAAAAGATGACCCAACAATGAATGTATCCACTGTGTTATAATGTGTTATGACATTGTAAAATGCTCTGCTATGTAAATAAAGTTTACAAACTAAAAACAAATGTATTGCTGGAGAGTGCCTATGCTGCCTCCATGTACTGTCTCTTTAAGATCTGCCTAGATTGCAGTCGTAATTAATCTGGGATGGGGACTCAGTGTTTCTATGCTACAGTCCCACCTGGGCTACCAGATAATCACTCCGTTCTGCCATCGCTGTTAGTGCAGAGGGAGTTCTGTTAGAATCTGTACTTATTTGTGATTATCCATTAGAATAGTAATGATATTGTAGTTTGTCTAACCTGCCTTCTTTGCAGCATGGACCTTATGTATTGTACCACCATGTTGGTTTTGAGCTGCCAGTCAGCACCAATCAGTACCTTTGGGGACTCTAAAGTAGATCCTGTCCCCAGGGATCTTGTGGGAGCAACATTCTGTAGGAATTGTAATTTTTGCATTTTGGCACCAAAACAGACCTGGAGGGGGAGCCCTTGAATTGACTGACATATAGATCAGCCAACTGAACCATTTTGATCCTGGAGAAAGTCCCAGGCTGCTTGCAGCTAGAGTCAGTCTGAATTGGGAAGTGAAAGTGGTAACAGCTTGAGTGATTCAAGAAGCAGCCCCTGAGAAATTTGTGCAGGAGAACTGTGAAAGGGCTGTTTTGGCCTGCCTGTCTGCCTGCTGTCCCTGAAAGGGAAATTGAAGTTTATTCAGACTGAATCCAGATTGTGAGGATGATTTAAGCCACAGAACTGTGTCCGGGCTTTAACCTGAAGAAGACCGAAGATTTGCTGAATGCGATCAGCCTGTCAGGATTTCCAGCCACCTTTGAACTCCCGGCTTGTGCACAGACTCTGTAATTGTGACCGGATAGCAATCTGCCTGGTACAGTAGAATTTCTTACATGTAAATGTACTGTGTGTTGTTAGTGGGTCATGATTTGGTTCCCCACTGTGTGCTGAACTGTGTTCTGCTTGCTGGAGGCTGCATCCAGCTCCCACGGACTGAATCTATACTCATCTCCATTGGGCCTGGGCTTTGCCACACTGGCCCAGCCAGACTACCTCCTACACAGAGAAAGCCAATGACGAGAGACCTGCCTGGGGATCATCCCCCTGCTTATGCTTTGAACAGGAATGATGCCTCAGTGATTCATGTGGGCCCTGCTTCTCCTGGCACTCCAGTTCAACAACATGCTGTCTTGATTTCATCCTGCCTGTGTCCTGTATTGGGTATCGTGAGTAAACATCAGGGTAGCTCCATGCAACAACAGCTAAATCTAAAGTGTTGTCATTTGATTGAGTTGTTGTCTTTTCTGTCATGAACTGAGCTCTCCAGCTCCGGATTACAAATAGTGTGTGTTGTGCATGTTGTTTTCTTCCATCACAGGGTCCCAACCAGCTGCGAGCCGGCCTACCCTGGCTAACGTTCCTGGCTAGCCCACTGTCTTCCTACCTGGGTACAAAGAGTATGTGACTGTGTAGGGACTCTGAAGTGCATGCATAACTGTCTGATTTGAAATAGCCTTTAAGCAAATCAACCTGATTACACCCCTCCCTTGTTTAAGTCCCCTGAATAAATCAGATCTAACTCTTTTTGCATTTAACCTGACTGTGGTTCCAGTTTGTGCCAAGAGTACTGTACTGTTACTATTTGCTGTGCATAACCTTGTTTTACAGGGGGCTCCCAGGGTCGAGCTAGAGGGACCCGCCCTGGTGGTAAGTGCAAACAGTGTAGGTAATTGCATGGTGAATAAGGGTAATTACGAAAGTTATTATTTATATTGTTCAGCCCACTAGAAGGGAAAGAGGGGGTTACAGTGTCCCGGAGAGCAGTGCCTAGGTTAGCTTCACCACTAACAACCCTGACCTCTGGGTGGAGGCACCCGTTTCAGTACCCAGGCCGCCTAACCTGCTACTAGCCAAGCAGGCAGGGGTAGTAGCCCTTGGGATAGTGCCACCTAGGGGTTACATTTTGGAGGCTCGCCGCTGGGATTTTGTGTTTTCTAGTGGCCGAAATTATGAATTATTGTCAAACATAAATGGCTACCCCAACAGAACTGGCTGTGCACTGTTGGTGGGGTGTGTACGGGACAAGAGATTGACCCCCATAATGCTTTGCTAATACTGGATATACCTATGGGCATTAATAAGGTCACTGTTGAAGGGGCACTTTCTAAAGATAAATGGTTGAAAAAAGCCGTAGAGGTGGGTCAGCAGGCTGATTTAACTACCCAAACTCTCATGGCCTTGGTGGAGTGTAGCGACCCCCTGGACAGTTCAAAGGTACCCCAGACTATCACTCCAGAAGGGTTCCCAGCTGCCTGGAGGGTGATAACCAAAGATAGCAAGGATCCCTTAGAGGATGAGCCTCCACCGTTATCTGAGTCTTTTGAGGAGAAGTTTGCCAAGTTGTTACTGGAGGAGGGCAAAACTGTGGAGGAGTTAAAAAAATTATTCTTGCCACCTGGGAGTGTCACCTCCCCACTGTCCACACCCGCCCTAGCACCTGTTCTTTCACCAACTTCTGTACCTGCCTCTGAGCCGGCAAGTAGTCATGGCCCTTACCGCAAGCTCAAGGTGTTCTCTGGCATCCACCCTACTCCTGATGGGGAAGTCGACCTGGAGACCTGGATAGACTCTGCTACTCCTACGGTACAAGATTGGCAAAGCTCAGAGGCTGAATAAAGGGCCCACCTGGGGGAGAGCCTCCAGGGACCCACCCTACATACTTTTTGCTCCCTGAGGTCCTCTCACCCTGACGCCAAAGCCCAAGGGTACGTAGTCACCCTTGAAAATGTGTTTGGGGACACCACTAGTGTTGAGGCCTTGAAATGGGAACTTAAAGATGTTAGACAACAGCCAGAGAAATTGTTATCTGCCTACATGGATCGATTAGAGGGAATCCTACCAACCATTTTTTGGAAAGGAGGCTGGGCCTCTAGTGAAGTGGACCAGGTAAAACTGGATCATATACTCTGCTCTGCCCAGCACTCTAGCTGGGTGTTGCTCAAATTACAACTGCATCAAAGGAAATCTGGTCCCTTGCCCTTCCATGTGTTGATGATGGAGGTATAGGAAGTTGAGGAGGAGGAAGGCTTTTTGGAGCCCTGCGCAGTTGTGGCTGCTGCAACCCCTGCTCCAGGTGCGGGGTCAGTTGCTGATGGCCTGGAATCACCGCAATCACATGACGGAATCCGGGAACTAAATGTCAGCCCCGGGGGAGCCCAGCCAGAGAGGGACTGCTATGGATGCTCTGCCATGGGATGAACTGCTGAGGGAGTTCAGAGAAACAAAAAACAGTCTCTTTATGAAGGCCGCTCATGCGAGTACAGGTCCCGATCCTTATCCAACTGCATCTGCTACGGGGGAGGGGGTGCACACCCAGGCATCTCCTGCCAACAGCAGCTCAAAAATTGATGTCTTGACTATGGAAGTGAGAGAATTCATGAGATGTCTCCAAATGCTCGCCACACTGCAGACAGAGGTGGAACCAAGGTTTTCTGTTGGTAGTACCCTCGTCTCAGCTCCCAATGTGATGTCTTGACCACACCAGACCCCAGAAAGCATATTTTGTCATAATTGTGAGAAGGATTGGTGCATGAAGAGAGAATGCTGATCTCCAAAAAACCTAGATAAAGTTGTATACAGACTTCAAGGGGAGCTTCAGAAAGTGAGACCATGGCCGAGGAGCACCGGAAATGACCACAGTGCAGGACTGAGAACTTAACTCAAATTTCTTTTTTTTATAATTCATATTTTATTAGTAAATTTTTACTAATACAGGGACAGAAAATTACCACATACAGTGCTTATACACAGAATAATACATGAGCTGTCCCCATCCCCTCCCCCACCCCTACAGCAGCAAGGTACTTACACAAATGGAAAGATACAATATAGTATCACAAAATAAAAGCACTGGATATATAGACTCATTTAGCAGCTCTGACCATAATTAACACGTGAAGGGGATCCCAAGTATTCTTGTACCACTGCAACTTATTGCAGAGGCTCGCTATCGCTTTCTCAGTACTTAAGTTAGCCAACATTTCATTAACCCATTCCTGATATGTTGGGCTTAATGCATCCCTCCAGTGCCGAAGCACAATTTTCTTAACTGATAGTGCAATCATGGAAATATGAAACCTTTTGATTTTAACCTTGATAGAGGATAAATCCCCCAACAAACATACATCTGGAGTGAAGTATTCTGCAGTATGGAGTCTAGGTTATTCTGTATGGCTATCCATAATGACTTTATTTTAGGACATGACCTTCTTCTTGACATCCTCTGGTACAGGCCCCCGAACTTATAAGACTCCATTTCTTTAGCTTCACAGGGGTATAATACATGTTATGTAGTATATGAAATTGCATAAGGCGGAGTCTATCCTGAGAGACATATTTATGACAGAACTTCCATAAAGCTGGCTAATTAGGAGTATATTGAGGAAAAAAAGTGACCCAGAGCCTAGTAGGGCCTTCTGGTCTCCCATATCTCCATTGATATAGGACACGATATATTTTGGAAATAGTACCTGGTGACTCCAATAAAGGGGAGAGATCTGATACAAACAGAAAATCAGGAGGACGAGGAGGGACATTACCAAATATGGTAGAGAGTAAATGTTTCAATTGGGCCACCCTAAAGTAAAAAGTTAAGGGGATATCAAACTTGCGGATGATATTAGAAACTGAGAGCCATTCTCCTGCGTCATCCAGAAAAGTAGAAATTATCCCATCCCCAATCTGGGGCAACCATTTACGAGATATCATCTTTTTATATATTGAGAAAGACGGGGAATTCCAAATGGACTGGGACAAGTCCATTTCTGGGGAATACCGCAGAAATGAACAAAGCTGTGTGTGAACTCTGAGGGACGTCCGAATAATAGGACAACTAATAGTGTCTGGTAGGGAGGCTATTTTTAGATAGAACAATGTCTGGGGGTCAATGTTCTTGGATTGAATAAAGTCTAACTCAGTTTTGAGCCAGACCGGTGTTAAATATTCAGGACCCGGATTAACCCACTGCAAATATTTTGCAATACGACTAGCCCAGTAATAAATTGCTAGATGGGGGATCCGCAGCCCTCCATCAAGTTTTTGAGTGGCTAGTTTGTAATATGCTAACCTGGCTTGTTTATTAGCCCAGATAAAATTTGTGAAAATTCCATGCATTTTATGAAACCATGATAACGGTGTAATGGAGTTAAGAAGCAAGAGGGGATAAAATAAATGAGGAAAAACATTCATTTTAATGATATTAATGTGACCCCAAAGAGAGAGAGGGAGTTTGGACCATCTATTGAGATCCTGAACTATCGCTTGAGAAAGAGGCTCCAGGTTTTCCTTAAACCAGGAGGAGGGGTTACGCATCAAATTAATGCCAAGATATTTGAGAATGCGTGGAGACCAACCAAGACCAAAAGACAACAAATCATTTTTAAAAACCTTATGATTAAGAGGGAAAATGGAGGATTTGGTTATATTCAACTTATAATTCGAGAGAGCACTGAACCTGGTGATTTCCCTCAACACGGCAGGAATTTAAGTTTTAGGATGAGATAAATGAAGAAGGAGATCATCAGCGTAAGCCATGATCTTTACCACCTGATTGCCAATGGGGATACCGCTTATTCCGGATTATTGAGAATATTTCGAATAAGGGGCTCTAAGTATAAATTAAATAAAGGGAGGAGAGAGGGCAGCCGCCGAGTGCCAGAAGACAAAGGAAAGGGTTTGGAGAATGCTCCGTTGCAGAAACTCTGGCAGAAGGAGTTTGATATAAGGCCGAATCCACTCTATAAATTTAGCTGGAAAGCCATATATTTTAAGGGCCTGAAACAGGAAATTCCAATTAACACGATCAAACACCTTCTCGGCGTCTAAGGAGACCAATCCCGCGGGAAAGGCAGCATCCCTGGACACTGAGACTACGTGTGACAGGGTACGTAGATGGTCAGCTGATGAACGTCCCCTCATAAATCCTGCCTGAGACATATTAATCAGGTCAGGAAGAACTTGTGTTATTCTATCAGCCAATATCTTAGAGAGAATTTTAACATCATGCTTCAATAAGGATATTGGTCTGTAGCTTTGCACTAATTCTGGATCCTTATCGGGCTTAGGGAGAAGTACAATCAGGGCCTTGAACAAATGCGCATCTATTTTTGCGCCAGAAAGAATGTGACAATACAACCGGTGAAGAACTGGCAATAATTTTTATAAAATAAGGCGGAAAACCCGTCTGGACCTGGGACCTTGTCTGAGGGCAAAGCCCCAATGACCTCTGAAATTTCCTCTAGTGATATTGGTGAGGATAGAAAATTCTCCTGCGATTCCGATAGAGAGCTTAGAGAGCAATCCCTCAGGTAGGCCTCAAGCTCTTCTAAGGAAGGAGGGTTGTCCATATCCCTGTATAGATCCTCATAATAAGAGGCAAACTCCTGCACAACCTCAGAAGGGGATACCTTCAAGGATCCATCTGCCTGGGCCCTAACTGGAGGTATAAATCTAGCTGATTCTTGCTGCTTTAACCTTATAACAGGCAGCCTGCCTTTTCCCCGATCGTATAGATTGCTTTGGTACAAATAATAGATAATTCTGCTTTTTCCCTCAGTAGGTCTAAATATTTATCTTTGGCTACCGAGAGCCTTCTCATATCTTCTTCCGTGGCATTAGAGGATAACCTGGTTTCCAAAGACCTAATTAGAGATAATGAAGCTAATAATTCCGCCTCTTGAGTCTTTTTCCTTTTTGTGGCTAAGCTAATAATGATCCCTCTCATATATGATTGAAAGCACCCCACAAAATATCAGGAGTCGTATCCTCAGAGGAATTAGTGGAGAAAAAGAAATCAATCTGCTCTTTTATTAGGTCACAGTACTTAGTATCATTGAACAATTGACCATTTAATTTCCATCGAGTTTCTTCATGGGGAATGTTAGGGAAGGCCAGCTTGGAAGTTACCAAAGTGTGATCAGACACTGGACCTGGCTGGATCGAGGCAGTCAAAATCCCTGGCAAAAGGGCCTGAGAGAGGAAAAGATAGTCAATGCGAGACAGAGTTCTGTGCACCAGTGAGTTAAAGGTATACTCCCTGTCCTTTGGGTGTAACACGCGCCACACATCACACAGTCCGCATTGGTCCAGAAAGTCCCTGAGGGCCCTCTGTCCAGGCATTAAGCCCCTCAATCCAGTACCAGACCTGTCTACTTTGGGATCAAGAACCAGGTTGAAATCCCCACCTATTATTATACCAATGGGAAGCATGGGAAGAAGTATGGGAATAAGTTTCATGTAAAAGCCCGGATCATCTGCGTTAGGCCCATAAATGCTACCAAGTAAAATAGGCATAGACCAGAGATTCCCTTGAACTAAGACATATCTGCCATCCAGGTCCCTGAAAACTTGTTGGGAAATAAAGGGAATATCTCTATTAATCAGAATCATAACCCCGCAGCTATTAGTGGACCCTGAGGCATTAAAAACCTGCCCAATTTGTTGCCTCCTAAATTGCAGAGATTCACTTTCCAGTAAATGAGATTTCTGCAGGAATATAATCTGAGAAGACAGTAAACTTCAGTGTTTTAACACTTGGTATTGTTTGACTCTTTTCCTTATCCTCTTCACATTCCATGTAGCAATATTTATAGTACTGGCCATTTATCCAGAAAAGGAAAAAGAACATTATATGAAATCCAGGAATTATAACAATCAGACATAAATGACCTGGTCCCCCGTTTGTTGCTGTATACCCTACCCACCCAGGTATCAACTTTCCTCCCACCCACCACCCCCACCCCCAAAATATTCCATCGCATTCCAACTAACAAGTAATATGACAACCCTGAACACAGTATCGCCTCCCCTCCCCCAACTGTCCTGAGCAACGTTCAGCACAATACCGCTTTCCTTCCTCCCCCTCCAACCTCCCACACGTGTACCCAAAAAACCCACCTTAGAATGTAAACCTTCTTATAGAATCAACAAACAATAACATCACTTCAAAGATAAAAGTAATGTAGATGATGATAGGTAAGCACTGGACTCCTGAAATCCAGAACAAAAATGGCAAAAACGAGAAATAGAAAAAAGAGCAACCCCTACTTGGAAGCAATCCAGAAACCCTGAAATCCCAAGAGAAAAAAGAGAATACACAATGTAAGACACACTCGCTGAATATACTCTCATAACTGCTGTCATTAATACAATTGAAAACTTTTCCCAAAATGCATAATCACTGGTAAGCTAAATGCTCCCAAGTAGTGGATCTCCATCTGTGTCCAAGCCCCCAAAGCAATCTGTATCCAATAGAAATAAATTCCAGAAACAAATAGGTAAAGGGGGTTGAACCATGAAAATTAGGGCAATAGTGCCCTCTAGTGATAATATCTAGAAAACATTGAAACCAAAGGGACACTCTCAAACCATGCCCCAATAATCTAAAATATCAAACTTGAAGGTTTTCATGATATAAACTATATCCTGCAAGACAATCGAGTATCCCTAGAAACGAGAAACCGGAAGATGTGATCTGTATGAGTAGAAAGAGAATGCTTCCAAACCAAAACACCCCCCCCCAGAGAAAAAGTCCTGAGATGCAAGGATGCTCCAAAACACTGAACACTGAGATGGAAAACGCAAAAGGTCAAGACTCCGCTGAAGGCAGTCCCCTCCGTTGCAAAATTCGAGAGTCCACAAAACCAGATTAGTATTCAGTCCTCTTTTGGTATAACAACATGAAGGAATTCTTCTCCTTTCGAAAACAGGGTGGGGTAAAACCGACCAACAAATCAGATGTCCTGACACAAATCAGGCAGACCAGCCTTCAGTCCCAAGAGAGCAGCTTCAGGGTTCTCATATGTTAACCAGGTACCGTCCACTAGTACTTGTAGTCTAGCTGGATACCCCATTTTGAAGCAAAGGCCTGCAGCTATAATTTTTGACACAACTGGATGAAAAGCAGTGCTCTTTGCCCTGACCAACCCCAGTAAATCTTGGGCAATTCTAAGCCTGGTATTTTCCCATTTCACTTCTTGTAACTCTCTCACTTTTTCCAGAAAGTGCTGTCATCAAGGTAATTTAAAAAATGACAAATAATGGGACGTGGCGTTGCTCCTGGGGATGGCTTGGGTTGCAAGGACCTATGCGCCCTTTCAATGATGTAGTTAGCCCCAAAGGGAGAGGGACCAGCGATCTTCACAATCAGCTTCTGCACAAACCCCAGCATATTCAGGCCTTCTTCTCCTTCTGGAAGTCCCAAGATAACAACATTATTTCTTCAGCTACGGTCCTCCAAATCTTCCAACTTAGCTTCCAGGCTAGAGATCTTTTGCCACATGGCTACGAGACCGGGATCGATTTTTTCCACTTGCTTCTCAAGAGATAAGATACGGGCTGCATTATCCGAAGTTTTCATCGTGACCTCCGAAAGTTTCTTAGAAAGGGATTTAATTTCAGCTGAGATTTCTTTAATTTCTTCCCGGAAGGGTTTGAATTCTTCCAAAAATCTGCTCAGAGTTAGGGGCTCTTGCTCGAGATCAGGCTTTGAAGCTCTGGCTTATCTACAACACTCGAGGCCCTTGATTTTTTCAGGGCCTTCTCGGGAGTAACCGGCGGTGTATGCTTCTGTGGAGGCTTTTTCATATACACCTCCATCATCTCTGACAACAAGCAAACAGGAGCCCAGGATGTTAAGAAGGTGATAATCTATAACCTTTTTGGTTTTTAGGGGAAAATAGCCACCAAAATAGCAATAATTTGTGATTAGGAGGTTGGAGCTATGCAGAGGAGCTTCTACTCGGTGACCTGCATCACGTGATCCCCCTAACTCAAATTTCTTTGTGGCTAAATTATCTGTCCAGGCCTCTGCTACTGCCTTTCTGGACTGGTCCAGAATAGTGGGCCCTTCGATGGAGACTTCTGTGAATGTCAATGGTATTCATGCTTGGGCTGTGCTTGATAGCAGGTCACAAGCGACCATTGTATTCCAGTCCTGGTCTGACAAACACTTATCTGATGTGCCACTACAATCTCTGGAAGGTTTGCGTGTGTAGGGCCTGAGTGACAGGTCTTATCCCTACCTAGGATCTGTCTGGCTCTGGTTGTCTTTCCCTGCGACTGTAACTGGTGTAGATGAACAAGCAGAGACACTAGCCCTGGTGTGCCTTCCTACGGGATTGTATGATGGGATTCCTTTGCTCATTGGAACCAAAGCCCACATGTTTGGAAGACTAGCACAGTTGTGTCATGGAAAACAAGGGAAATGGACTGGGCGGGCACTGAGAATCTCAGCCCTGATGAAGAGAGCCTATGATCTGCAGAAATGGACTACTGAAGCCGACAGAGATGAGCTGGTGGGGACAGTGTGGAAGAAAGATCCTGATTCTCTGGTACTCCCTCCCAATGCTCAGTACACCATCCAGGAAGAGGTTCGCATTAGAAAGAAAGTGAAACATAAAATAATAATGTTGGATGCACTGTGTGATGGAAAGCTGCCAGAGGGATTATTGGTTAAATCCAGCATTTTGCCTGCCCATGCCCATGCCTATGCATGATGAGTGATGGTCCAGATTCGGAATGTGTCAGATCGGGGGGTCCAGTTGAACAGAGGGTGCACCCTAGCTACGGTACACTGTGCAGACACTGCTGTATTACCAAGCAACAAGTACTCTCATGAAAAGGAAAGAGTGACCTCGGACTTATTCGACTTTGGTGATTCCTCGTTGCTAGCTGAATGGAAGGTTAGAATTAACAAGAAACTCGCCCAGAGAGACTAAGTGTTTTCATTAAAAGAATGGGCTGTAGGGTGTGTCCAGGGTGCAGAGCATCACATACACCTGCATGATGACCGGCCATTTCGAGAAAGATCCCAGCGCCTAGCCCCAGCAGACATAGATGATGTTAGGAGGCACCTGAAGGAAATGCTCGCTGCTGGCGTCATACAAGAATCAAGGAGCCTATATGCCTCTCCCATTGTGGTTGTGTGTAAGAAAAATGGGTCCGTGAGGATGTGTGTTGATTATCGAACCCTGAACCGGTGGACCATCCAGATCAGTACACCATGCCCCGTATACAAGTAGCCCTGGATTGCTTGAATGGAAGCAAATGGTTCTCAGTATTAGATCTTCGCAGCGGATATTACCAGATTCTGATGGCCCCAGAGGACCATGAGAAAACAGCCTTCATCTGTCCTTTGGGGTTCTATGAATTCCTGAGAATGCCACAGGGGATTTTGGGCACCCCGGCCACCTTTCAGCTACTGATGGAACGTGCGGTGGGAGATATGAACTTGCTGGAATGTCTAGTGTATCTAGATGATGTCATTGTGTTCAGATGCACATTAGAGGAGCATGAGACCTGACCGTTTAAAGTGCCGGACCAATTGGAGGACTTCGGTCTCAAGCTGTCCATTGACAAGTGCCAGTTTTTCAAACCTCCATGAAGTATGTGAGGCACACAGTATCTGCAGAAGGACTAGAGACCGATCCCAGTAAGGCTGAGTTACTGACTACTTGGCCCCAGCCCCATAACTTGAAAGAACTACAACATTTTCTGGGATTCTGTGGCTACTAGTGCAGGTTCATAAAAGAGTATTCAAAGGTGATTTGCCTGCTCCTGAATCTTACCCAGGGTTACCCCCCTACCAACCGTAAATACAAGAAAGGGACTGTCAAAGAACCAGAGAAAGTCTACTTCCTCACAGGTGAACATTTTGGGCCATGCTGGACACCTGAACGTTAAGCAGCCTTCCATGGAGTCATATACCAGCTCACCCACATCCCCATCCTCGCCTGTGCTGACCCTACCAAGCCCTATGTGCTGCATATGGATGTTAGTCTGCAGGGTCTAGGGACTGTGCTGTATCAAGATCATGAGGATGGTTTCAGACCGGTCGCTTTCGCCAGCAGGAGTTTGACCCCGTCAGATTGAAACTATCCTGTGCACAAGCTGGAGTTCCTTGCCATAAAATAGACCATCGTTAATCAGTTTCATGAGTACCTCTATGGGGCAAACATATTGTTGAAGACCGGCACTAACCCATTGACCTATGTACAGACTTCAGCTAAGTTAGATGCCATTGGGCACTGGTGGCTCTCTGCCTTATCAACCTATGATTATGCTGTCAAATACAAACCAGGACTGAACTATATTGATGCTGATGCCCTATCATGAAGGCCCTCTTCCAAGAGTGACTGGGTCAGGCTGTCTGAACCTGACATCCGAGCATTGTGCCAAATGTTTGACAGAGATAAACAGAAGTCTGCGGACACAGTGGACTATCTAGTAGATTGCTTGGGCCCTCCTGATACCTGCATACTGGCTGCCTATTGCCATTTCTCTGCTCTAGATATTAGTGCACTACCTCAACTTGACAATGACAGTATTCAGTGGGCTCAATCCCAAGAGCCTATGATTCAACCCACACTTGATGCCCTGCGTGCAGAGAAAGATGTGTCTAAGCTGCGTTCTCCTGACTTGCGAACTGCCCTGTTATTTAAAGAAGGCCTCAGGTTGAAATTACTCAATCAGTTGTTATACAGAGAGACAGTGGATCGTAGTGGTCAAGTAGCCAAGCAACAATTGGTCCTGCCCATGGCCTTTAAACACTTGGTACTGAGGTCACTTCACAATCATAAGGGAAACCTTGGTACTGACAGGACTCTTGACCAGGTACAATTTCGATTCTACTGGCCCAAGATGGGGGCCAATGTTGAGCACCATGTAAAGATCTGTAGTTGTTGCCTCCAAAGAAAAGTCTTGCCTCAGAGGGCTGTCCCCGTTGTCAATATCAATACCAGCACCCCCATGGAACTGGTATGCATAGATTTTTTGTGTTTAGAACCTGATCAATGGAATAATGGCAATGTGTTAGTGGTTACGGATCATTTCACATGGTGTGCACAAGCTTTTCCAACTAAAGATCAAAAAACTTCTACCATGGTCAAGGTGCTAGTGGAAAAATTCTTTGTCCACTATGGTGCCCTCTAGCGGATCCAGTCTGACCAAGGCAGAGACATTGAAAGTAGGCTAATCAAAGAAATGCTCTCTCTGTGGGGGGTGCAGAAGTCAAGAACTATCCCTTATCACCCGCAGGGGAACCCTCAACCAAAACGTTTTAACCGCACCCTTCTAGACATGCTGGACACCCTGCATCCAAAAGACAAGCATAAGTGGAGCCAGAAGATTAGCACCTTGGTACACACATACAATTGCGCCAAAAATGATGCTACTGGGTTCTCCCCCTACCGGCTCAAGTTCGGGAGGGAGGCCCGACTGCCAGTTGATTTCTGCTTTGGGGTCTCTCCAGATGGGGTCGATCCGAAAACTACCTGCAGTATGTACAGAAACTGAAAGTTCAACTGAACCATGCATATCAACTGGCCCAGACAATGGCCACCAAGAGAAATCTCACCAACAAAGAGAGGCATAATAAGAAAGTAAAGTCTCAAGTGCTACGGTCCGGAGACCGTATGTTGTTATGCAATTTGGGACTACATGGCAAGCACAAAATTGCTGATAGGTGGCACCATCTTCCTCATGTAGTAGTTGGAAAGTTGGATGATCTACCAGTGTACAAGGTACGCCCAGAGAATAACTCCAAAGCTGTCAAGACCATGCACCATAACCACCTGCTGCCTATTGGCCAAGTTATTATTGAAGCTGAGCCAGCAGACATTGCCTCCCCTGGGCCGGTGACTCGTGTTGCTGCAAAAAAGAGACAGAGTCGACCCACCCCAGTAGTTACAGATTTAAGGTTTCCCTCGCATCAGGTCCAGAATGATAGTGACTGTAAGTCCACCTCTGATGAAATTAACTATGGTAATGCCTATTATCCCTCCTATGAACTGAGTCAGTTGTTTCATGGAAATTCCATGCAGAATTGTGGGGATGAAGCTGAGCCTTCTGGATTGCCTAACTCCCCAGCTTTGTCCTTGGAGCCAATGCTCCCTGAAAGTGAAGTGCAAAGTATTACATTTGAGGTTGTGGACTCCCTGTGTTTAGTGGAACTGTGTGACTTGCCCGAAGAAGGGGCTGATGATCTGAGTCACTCTGGTGACACACCAGAACATAAACAACAATATGAGAGTGCTGACAGCCCCCCTTCAGTGCCACAAAGCCTAATTGTGCCAGAACCTTCTCTAAATGAGTCAAGTGTTGTAGAAACAGAGCCTACAGAGCAAGGAGCTGACAGTGCTCCCAGTTTGGACATTCCCATCAGTGCAGATGCACCCCTCACGAATGACAAAAACTCCAAAGTTAGTGCTGAAAGTACAGAGACTGTGGCTGTTCCCCCCAGAAATACAGGCCGAGCTGTCGAGCCAGTACTGCGCTTCAGTTATGATTCTCCTGGGAGGCCAGTGGATTTGCCTCTCAATGTGGTTCACAAAGGTGTTTATATTTCTCAGAGCTCACTACCCAAACTGAGCTTAATGGCCAATTCCAGGTTGACTGTTCTTCCTTCTCAGTATGGTGCCCCTGCCGCATATAGCCCCAAGTTAGCTGATAGGGAAGGGCCCCCTCCTACATTGTTTAATGTACAGGAAGTTATAACATGAATCAGTATTGTGATGTTACAGGTAAGTTAATCATAATGGAATCAGTATCACACGTATGATGTGTGCATAAGCATTGTCATTATGGATACAGTATTGTGAAGTGTAGTGAATATGTATAGTAAAGGTATAAGTTTACGTTAACTGAGGCAGCAGATGTTATATGCCTCGTATATATTTTCAGTATTATGATGGTACAGATTTGACGCAGACGCCAAGTTTTCTTCAGGAAGGTAAGAGTGTAACCCCCTACAAATGGGGGTTGCCGAAAAGTCTTCCTTGACCTGGCCTAAATGCTCACTACCATGCTGGTGTCCTTCATTTTAGCAGTTCAAATGTATTGCCAGAGAGTGCCTGTAAAGCCTCCATGTACTGTCTCTTTAAGATCTGCCTAGATTGCAGAAATGATTAATCTGGGAGGGGGCTGAGTGTTTTTATGCTCGAGTCCCACCCGGTCTACCAGATAATCGCTCCATTCTGCCATCGCTGTTAGTGCAGAGGGAGCTCTGTTAGAAGCTGTACTTATTTGCTGATTATCCTTTAGAATAGTAATGATATTGTAGTTTGTCTAATCTGCCTTCTTTGCAGCATGGACCTTATGTATTGCAGCACCACTTTGGTTTTGGACTGCCAGTCAGCACCAGTCAGTACCTTTGGGGACTCTAAAATGGAGCCTGTCCCCAGGGGTCTGGTGGGAGCACAATTCTGTAGGAATTGTGGTTTTTGCATTTTGGTGCCAAAACAAACCTGGAGGGGGAGCCCTTGAACTGACTGACAGATAGATCAGCCAACCGAACCTTTTGCATCCTGGGGAAAGTCCAAGGCTGCTTGCAGCTAGAGTCAGTCTGAACTGGGAAGTGAAAGTGGTAACAGTTTGAGTGATTCAAGCAGCAGCTCCTGTGTAATTCATGCAGGAGAACTGTGAAAGGGCTGAGTTTTAGCTTGCCTGTCTACCTGCTGTCCCTGAGAGGGAAACTGAAGTTTACTCGGACTGAATCCTAATTGTGATGACGATTTAAGCCACAGAACTGTGACCAGGCTTTAGCCTGAAGAAGACCGAAGATTTGCTGAATGCGATCAGCCTGTCAGGATTTTCAGCCACCTTTGATCTCCCAGTTTGTGCAGACACTCTGTAATTGCGACCGGATAGCAATCTGCCTGGTACAGTAGAATTTCTTACATATAAATGTGCTGTGTGCTGTTAGTGGGTCGTGATTTGGTTCCCCATTGTGTGCTGAACTGTGTTCTGCTTGCTGGAGGCTGTATCCAGCTCCCACAAACTGAATCCGTATTCATCTTCATTGGGCCTGGGCTTTGCCTCACTGGCCCAGCCAGATTACCCGCTGCACAGAGAAAGCCAGTGACGAGAGACCTGCCTGGGGATCAGCCCTCTGCTCATGCTTTGAACAGGAATGACGCCTCAGTGATTCGTGTGGGCCCTGCTTCTCCTGGCATTCCAGTTCAACAACCTGCTGTCTTGATTTCGTCCTGCCTGTATTCTGTATTGGATATCATGAGTAAACATCAGGTTAGCTCCCTGCAACAACAGCTAAATCTAAAGTGTTGTCATCTGATTGTGTTGTTGTCTTTTCTGTCATGAACTCAGCCCTCCGGCTCTGGATTACAAATAGTGTGTGTTGTGCATGTTGCTTTCTTCCATCACAGGGCCCCAACCAGCTGCGAGCTGGCCTACTCCAGCCAATGTTCCTGGCTAGCCCACTGTCTTCCTACCAGGGTACCCACAGTGTGTGATTGTGTAGGGACTCTGAAGTGCATGCATAACTGTCTGATTGATATAGCCTTTAAGCAAATCAACCTGATTACGCCCCTCCCTTGTTTAAGTCCCCTGAATAAATCAGATCTAACTCTTTTTACATTTAACCTGACTGTGGTTCCAGTTTGTGCCAAGAGTTCTGTACTGTGGCTATTTGCTGTGCATAACCTTGTTTTACAGGGGGTTCCCAGGGTCGAGCTGGAGGAGCCAGCCTTGGTGGTAAGTGCAAACAGTGTGGCTAATTGCATGGTGAATAAGGGTCATTGTGAAAGTGATTATTGTATATTGTTTAGGCCACTAGAAGGGAAAGAGGGGGTTACAGTGTCCTGGAGGGCTGTGCCCAGGTTAGCTTGACCACTAACAACCCTGACCTCCGGGTGGAGGCACCCATTTCAGTACCCAGGCCCCTTAACCTGTTACTAGCCAAGCAGGCAGGGGTAATAGCTCATGGGATAGTGCCACCTAGGGGTTGCATGTGTATATAATAGAGTGTTAGCCAGAAGGTATACCAGTATAAGTATTATCTTTAGCAAATGTGTATATAGTAATGTGTTATTGTGGTTGCCAGTCTATTATAGACTTGGCGTGGACGACAAGCTTTCCTAGGCAGAGGGAGAGTATAACGCCCCCCCATATAGTACTTACCTTTATGCCTCCTGGTTTTCTTCTGTCTGCCGCTGGTGCTCCATTCTTCCCCCCCATCTGGCCCGAGCCCATGGTGTGCCCCCCCCCAGATGCCCAGAACAACCTTTGTATTTGTTTGGAGCCCTGCTGGGCTCATGGAACAAGTTGCTAACTTCCAACATCTTTCTCATGCTACTTGTGCTCATGAATGCACCAGGAAGGCACCTTGAAGTTTTTGACCACCATTGTAGTCAAAATGGAGGAGTTATTCTGTGGTCCCAGTGCCCTGACTATGTTAAATAGAGACTGGGGACCTCAGCAAGACCACAGAAAGGCCTTTTAAAATATAAATAAATAAAGTGCCGTGAAATGTTAAATGCAAGGCATAAAGTGGGGCTAATGAATATTAATGAGCCAGCATGAATATTAATAAGCTGCTGTCTGCTGTCTAGGGGTATACATTGCGGCGGCAGCGACAGCAGAGGGGATGAAAATAATGTAAATAAATGAGAGTGCTTGTGAGAAAACTGTTGGGGCTACATGTTTATGGGGTGTTGATAAAGGTAATCTATCTGGCTGCACCAGGGCTTTAAAACTGGGGACTCTACATAAACTGCTATGAGCACTGTATCAGCAGCACCATATTTGCAGCCATTAACCAAATCGGGAGCCAGCGTTTATCAAAGGGTCTCTTGGTACAGTGCCAAAGACTTGTGGGGGAAAAACAAGTTACAGATTTGTGTGTCAAAATGCTGTCCAATTAAGAGACTGGAATTGTGTTTAATTTGCCGGGACAGCCAATCAGATTACAGAGACTCTGTCCTTTATTTGAGGAGGTATGTTTTGAACTGGGCAGTTTGAGTTAGTCTGGGTCGAGCCTTATGAATGTCAGGAGGCTCCCTGCAATTTGGGGAACTTGGGGAGAGGCCTGTTTTACTTCTTCTCAGCCAAAACATTGGCTTTCTAATTGTTGGGACTGCCTAGTCTCCAGAGCAACTGCCATTCTCCAGTGAAGGAGAAAAGAGAATATTTTTCCCCAGGGCAGTATTTCCAGACTGAAAGTGGGTCAGCTTGCCAAAGGACCCTAAAACTGCATTCTGGTTAGAAATTGTTTTTGCCTCAGGGACTGCACCTGAAAGTTAATGCCTGAGGTTTTCCAGAATTGTCTCCAGCCAATTTGCCAGAGGGAGACCAGAACTGCTGTGTGCCAGCTTACATTTCCAGGACTGCACTTTGCAAGTGGGTAAGCTGTGTGGCCTATTAGAGAACTGTATCCAAGCTGAACAGGTGATGCCAAGTACTGTGCCTAAGAGACTGTTGCTGCCTGTAAAAGCCAAGCTGCCAGATGACCAGAGAAGGGAATCCACTCCTACAGAGAAGTACATTGCAGGTTGTGGCCACCCTTTGGGGCTATGCCTTGATGAGGGGGTGAGTCATGTCAGCTCCAGTCCCTGTGTCCTGGTCCTTGCCAGAAAAGATAAAGTCCTGCAGCCTGCAACCACATCCTGCCTCAAAGTGAGCCATCCTGGAAATCAACCCAGATCCCGAGGTTCAAGGCTCAATGAGTACCTCATGGTTTTACCCTGCAACACCAATCCAAAAATGTATACCAGCTGATTTGCTTTTCAAGTTCCAAATTGTGGTTAGGCTGTTTTGCAGGTCATTGGGCCTGGGGACTGCAATTTCTGGGTTTCGAAAAGGTGTTTTATGATTACTACAGCCAAGTACAAATTAAAACCTTAATTATTTCTTTATTTTAGGGTCCCAACCAGCTGCAATGCAGGCCAACCCACGGCACCGCAACAGGTCTGCAAAGTAGCTTATCCTGGATACCCAGTAAGGTTAAGTGGACAGTCCAGAGGGCTTAACGCATTTGTTTGAATGTTATTCCAAGACAAAATATATCTAATAGCAAAACACCATTTAATCAAATTTTAATTTGCATCCCCTGCCCCTTGTTTAAACCCCTAAATAAATCTGTTTGTTGTTTGAATGTTAATGTGGTCCATGAGCATATTATTACTGAGTGCTGATTTAATGCAAGCAACTGAAATGTTTTTGTGTTGTTATTGCTGGTAACTATTCTTTACAGGTGCACAGGGTGAATGCAAGGGTTCCAGACCCTGCTGGTAAGTGGTCACTGTGAGCATATTACTAGCAATCTCAATTAATTGTGAATTGAATGCAAAGCAAGTGTTTATTGTAATTTTAAGTGTGTGGGGCCACTAGGTGGGGCTGTGGGTAGGTATAGCTTCCCAGAGGGCTGTATCTGTTCAGGTTTTAACCCACTAAATCATTACTCTGGGTGGAGGCACCATAATGATAGTTTTAATGCTGGTAGTGACACCAAAGTGAGCCTTAATAGCGAACCCAGGCTCCTCAACCTGCAGTGAGGGAAGCAGGCAGGGATAGTAGCCCTTGGTATAATAGCCCCAGGGTTACACCTGAATGGAACAATTCTGAATTGTAGCACAAAAGACAGATTTTTCTTTACACAGTGCCTTTCTATTAGACTTAAATTCAGACAATAATTCAGCATTGCCAATATTTGTTGGATTACCTTCCCACAATTCAATTAGTGAATTGAAGTTGTTTTCATCACTAATGTTCATTTGTTCAAGTCCCACTATATCCAAATTGTTCTCAGTGTTCCCTAATTCTTCTATTTCAGACAATATGAAGTCCAGATCATCCCTTGCAGGTTCCTCTTGTATTTCTAAGAAACCCATGTTGCCTTGTTGTCTGATGTATGTCTATTTAAGTTTGAAGAAATATTTCAGGTTAATCTTCTGAAAAAAATTAAATAGATCC